>BSBM01000267.1:3388750-6212500 GCA_027924585.1 Larix kaempferi | reverse complement strand
AGAAATAATTTGGATATTTGAATAATTGAGCACACTTCTAGGATCTATTTTCTTAGTATTGCTCATTGTGGTCATGGGGAATCCACGCAATCGAAAAAGGAAATCAGCAAGGAAAGAGAACCTCAAGAAACCATGGAAGAAGTTAGAGAAAAGAAAATATTGGACATGTGGAATCGAAGGCATTCCATGGAAACTCATCCAATTCCAACCGTAGATGATGCCACGGTCGTTCCTACCCATCCACCTCAAGAAATATGAAGAAATTCACTAGAGGGGCCCTCAATTTCAATAACATTTGATGAACAAGCACCCCATGGCACTAGTGAAGAAGTAAAACGTAGGTGCTCATTGGGGGATGTTTCAATTCCCACATCAAGTCAACCTCAGAATATGGTAGTGAATGACTTGTTGGCTAGTGGTTATATAAGCGACGAAGTTAGAGAGGCATTGAGTGGAGGATTGACAATGGAAGAAGCAAATGTTATGGAGGCCATCCAAGAGAATGAAAGACAAGGGGCTCCTATGGAAACGCCAGAGCGTCCTCGTGATGGTGTACATGCTCCAGTTCCAACACCCTTACCTCCATTAGCAACTGCACGTCGAAGAAATCCGAGACGTATACAGGTTGATGAAACTCTCATTAGTTCACTTGAAGGTACATTGTCTAAACGTTCTATTGCTTATCAAAATCGACAAATACTTGATAACTTTTTTGATTCTAAATGTGATGGGGACAAGTGCAAATTATTTTTATCATTGTTGAAATCTAGGCATATGACTGTTGTTAGAAGAACATTAGGGATAAAGATGTCCAAAAAGTTAGAACCAAGTTCTCATATCGTTAAAATTTTAGTAGATGCATTTAGTACAATTGGAAAGAAATCTCGCTCAAAGGATCGCAATGCGGCTCATCGTGTGTTGTCACAATCAATCATTGACAAAAGCACTAGGGCACTTCATTTTCTTAAAACTACATCCAAAATTGTTAATTTGAATGTGAAGACACTTCGTAGCTAGGTATTGTGTTAGAAGAGAACAACTTGAAACCGGTCAAATAGATGTTTGGGCCTTCATTGGCAGGTTTCCACGCTCTGATATGAAGCTCATTGATGCGGTAAAGGGATTAGTGCAAGCTTTTTGGCATGACAACACTAGACCTTCTTCCAACCAAAAAGATGTATTAAAATTGAGAAGGGGTTCAAAGGATCGTGAACCACACATTAAACCTTTTCTTGATATGACACAAACATAATTATATGAGAGATTTAGGAATGAACATAACGAACTTGACTTGGGCCAAAGATCCTTTGAAAAATGCAAACCATGGTATGTTAAAATAAACACAATTTGTAAGACATGTTGTCGATACCACATTGAGTATGGTTACTATTATGACACATATACATATATTTTTCGTGTATTGCATAACACTCTTGTGCAGGAATGCTCAACTGCATTACCACCGATTCCATCTAGAGATTTTATTCATAGCATCTTGTGTAGCAGGCCAAACGATTGCACATTTTATCAAAAAACTTGCATAGATGGGACATGCCCAGGGTGTGGTGGATTCGCATTATTGGAAAAATGCATACATGTGACCGATGAGCATGAACTTGGGAGGCAGGAGGTGAATTTGCAGTCATTCAAATATGTCACATATGAAATTGATGGAGGGAACGAAAGAAAAAAAATACAATTGGTCACTTCTCAGGTTGGTAATGAGTTATTGAATACTATTTTTTCTTCAGATTGCAATTTCATATGTAACAAACTATTGATATATGTATTTATTATTGATCTACCAGGTACGGGTTTGCGACTTCATGGAGGAATTCTTTGAAAAGACACAACATTATGTAAAGCATGTGCATGTGGCTCGTTGGCAAGATGAGCAGTTTAGAACGTGTAGGGATACATTTCCTATTGGGACTATCCTATCAGTGGTCGATTTTGCGGAAAACTACACTCTTCAACCACAAAATGAGATTCAGAGTCAATACTATCACTCAGACCAGGTCAGAATAATGGTCCATATCACCTATAGACATGGGGCATATAGTACTAAAGACAACATGGTTATATTGAAGGAGTATCACTTCTACATAAGTGATAACAGGTGTCACGACTTGGATTTTGTACAACACAACTTTCAAATGTTCTACAATCACTTGAAGGATAACAATATATAGATGGAACAACATTGGATTTGGTCTGACGGTTGTGCAGGGCAATTCAAAAATGCCCATGTATTCCAATGGTTGTGTATGCTCCACAAAAGGCACAAGGTGCCACATATTTGGAACTATTTTGAGACCGGACATGGAAAAGGTGAACACGATGGAGCAGGTGCGTGCATAAAGACTGCATTACGCAGGAAAGAAATGAAATTCACAGATGGACCTATCATCCGAAATGCAAAAACCATCGTTGAATGGTGTGCTTCAGTCATGGGGGAGGGAGCAAGAAGGCAGGAAGATCACTCAACCAGGAAAGCACATGTGGTTAGATATTTTTGGGAGGTGGTGGATGTAGATCATTCATAGTTATATGAGTGCAAGACCATCCAAGGAACTCATGCATTTCATTCAGTTAGGACATCGGACAATGCTATACTTGAAATGTGGACAAGGAAACTGTCATGTTTTTGTTCTCCATGCAGTAGTGGTGAATGGGACGAATGTGAATCCATGGATTGGGTTGACAGCTGGGACTGTGTATCACTTCCCATTGGTCGATGGATAGCTACAGAATTATCCCAGTTGGAGGAGGACCAATCAAGTATTTCACCAGACTATGACCACATATTAGATCTCGTACAACCAGGTTCAATTAATATTTTTATATTTTTGACAACTAGTTGTGTCTAATTAGCTGTGTATATTTTTGATATTTTTAACAACTAGTTGTGTCTAATTAGTTGACTAAAATGTTGGAACTATATTTTCTCCAGGGCACATATACGCAATGGTTTCCCCAAGACGCAATGCATGGCGCACTGACTATTGGCTGGAACGTTGCTTAGAGGGGAAGCAAACCCTAAATGTCCCATTGCGGGACTCTGAGGGAGTTGATTTTTCGATTGGGTCGATGGTTATAAAGGGAGAATATTTGAACCAGGTTTCCCACCCAGTAAATAGAAAAGGGTATACATATGAATATTATAGACCAGGTGAGATTGTATACCATTATACAAACTTAGTTATTGGTGTGAAAATCCTCAGAGCAGATCTAAGAGATGATGTATAACTCACAAGAGTAATTATGATTAAGTAGGAAAATAGAAGAAGAGTGAACAACACAGTATAATGAGCAACAAAATAATATGGTACAGTAGAACTCAGATAGAAGCAATAATACTTCACACACACTCAGATAGAAGCAATAATACTAGGTGTCCTCATGATCATCGGAGCGCAACTGGAATTCTTCATCATCATCAGTGGAGTCATCAATGCTCAAGTAACTGTCAACCATCAGTCAAACTAACTCTGGTAGGTGTAACTGAGTGTAACTCAATGTAACTAAGTGTAACTGACTATAACTGAGTGTAATTGACTGTAACTGAGTGACAACTGGACTGGTATGTGAAGAAGGGCGAGTTTCTCCCTAAAATCAAGGAAGAAGGGCGCATTAAGCAACTGGAGGGCTAAAACCGAATAGTGAGAAGCTCCTGGGGGCTGGCTAACTGAGGGCTAGGTGTTGGACTGATGAATGGGATGCATGCAAACCCTAGAATGCATGAAAACCCTAAAGGTGCATGCATGACTAAAAATGTAAATGATCAAAATACTGGTGGGACTAGGATGGAGTATAGGAATATCCTAACAATTGGCACAAACCTCCAGCTGCAAACAATGCCAAGGAAGAACTCATCAAAGGCACGATACTTATTGCCTTATTCCGAGCACAAGAGGTTAAAGGAAACCATTGGTATTCGAGGTGATCCTGATGGTCTAGTCGAATGACCATAGGTAGGTAATCTGGTACGTGGTTTGCTTGTTTTATTGTGTACTATGTTATAGGTATGTGGTGTACATGTATGCTATGATTTTGTTTCGTGGTTTCATTGAGTATTGACATTAATATTTTGACTATTGTAGCCATACATTGATAGCTTGATAGATTCATAAATTGCATAGACTTGGTACAACTTGATAAATTGCACAAGTTTCGTAATCATCATCATCATCATGATCATCATCTTCATCACGACCACCACCACCACCACCACCACCACCATCATCATCATCATCATCATCAACATCTTCATCATCCTCACCACCACCATCATGATCATCATCCTCATCATTATCATGGTAAACCATCATCATTGTCATCATCATCATCCTCAACACCTTCATCCTCATCCGCACCATCATCATGATCATCATCTTCATCACCACCACCAACACCACCATCATCATCCTCATCACCATCTTCATCGTCATCATTAACTCTAACTCTAACCCTAATTCAATTTCCTTCTATAACTCTAACCCTAACCCTCACCCAAACCCTAGCACTAAACCATATTCATCATCATCACCATCACCATCATCATCAACGTCTTCATCATCATCACCATCATCATCTTCATCACCATCACCATCATCATTGCCATGTCTAGGTTCCTCATCAACATCTCCATCATCACATCTTCTTCGTCATCATCATCATCATCTTCATTGCCATCACCATCATCATCAACGTATTCATCATCATCACCATATTCATCATCATCACCATCTTCATCATCATCATTAACTCTAACTCTAACCCTAATTCAATTTCCTTCTATAACTCTAATTTCCTATACCTGCCGGGCGAACGATTTTGCAAAGTTGATCCCTGTGGGCAAAAATTGCACAGTCCCTCACTGAGCAAAACCCTAGTTTGTAGAATGTACCTACAAGATGACACGTGGTCCATGGGATCGGTGGAGAGGGGCACCCCTAGCACTGTCCCGACGTCCTGAATCCAACGGATTCGACAGTTCGTCGATCGGAGCGACGACCTTCATTCTATGGCTCGTTCCGTCCGACATCCAAAAGGTCTTCAGGGACACCTGTCGGGGGCATAGAAGTCCAACCGTGCAGCAAAAATGGGTTGTGGGGAGTCATGCAAGTGTGTCTAGGGAGGTTCTGGCTGGGAACACTAGCCATAAGTGCCCGACGGATGATTTTGCAAAGTTGACCCTCGTGGGCAAAAATTGCACAGTCCCTCACTGAGAAAAACCCTAGTTTCCAAGATGCACCTACAAGATGACATGTGAGCCATGGGACCGGTGGAGAGGGGTACCCATAGCACTATCCCGACATCTTGAATCCAAGGGAGTCGACGGTTCGTCGATCGGAGTGACGGTCTTCATTCGATGGCTCGTTTCGTCCGACATCCAAAAGGCCTTCAGGGACACCTGTCGGGGGCATAGAAGTCCAACCGTGCAACAAAACATGGTTGTGGGGAGTCCTACAAGTGTGTCTAGGGAGGTTCGAGCTGGGAACGCTAGCCACAAGTGCCCGATGGACGATTTTGCAAAGTTAATCCACGTGGGCAAAAATTGCACAGTCCCCCACTGAGAAAAACCCTAGTTTCCAAGATGCACCTACAAGATGACACATGGGCCATGGGACCGATGGAGAGGGGAACCCCTAGCATTGTCCCGACGTCCTGAATACAATAGAGTCGACGGTTTGTCGATCTGAGCCACGGTCGTCATTCTATGGCTCGTTCTGTCCGACATCCAAAAGGCCTTCAAGGACACCTGCCAGATGCTTGTCGGGGGCATAGAAGTCGAACCATGCAGCAAAACCTGGTTCTGGGGATTCCTGAAAGTGTGTCTAGGATGGTTCCAGCTGGGAATGCTAGCCACAAGTGCTCGGTGGACGATTTTGCAAATTTGACCCCCGTGGGAAAAAATTGCACAGTCCCTCACTGAGCAAAACCCTAGTTTGCAGAATGCACCTACAAGATGACATGTGGGCCATGGGATTGGCAGAGAGGGGCACCCATAGCATTGTCCCGATGTCCTGAATCCAACAGAGTTGACGGTTCGTCTATCCAAGCCACGGTCGTCATTCTATGGCTCGTTCCGTTCGACATCCAAAAGGCCTTCAGGGACACCTGCCAGATGCCTATCGGGGGCATAGAAGTCCAACCGTGCAGCAAAACCTGGTTCCGGGGAGTCCTGCAAGTGTGTATAGGACGGTTCCATCTGGGAACGCTAGCCACAAGTGCCCAGCGAACGATTTTTCAAAGTTGACCCCCGTGGGAAAAAATTGCACAGTTCCTCACTGAGCAAAACCCTAGTTTGCAGAATGCACCTACAAGATGACACGTGGGCCACGGGACCGACAGAGAGGGGCACCCCCAGAACTATCCCGACGTCCTAAATCCAACAGAGTCAACGGTTTGTCGATCGGAGCCACGGTTGTCATTCTATGGCTCATTCCATCTCGCATCCAAAAGGCCTTCGGGGACACTTGCTGGATACCTGCCGGGGTCATAGAAGTCCAGCCGTGCAACAAAACCGGGTTCCAGGGAGTCTTGCAGGTGTGTCTTCTGGGTAGATTTAGGCATTCTCTAGGATATAAATTTATAATTTCCTTTTGGGTAGATTCAGGCATGGAATAATATTTGACGGCACTTCCAAGCTCCCCAGACCATTTGGTCAGCCACAATATGTGCGACTCCTTTGACAAAAGATAAATTCTGGTGTGGACGGCAACATTTGATACACTAGCCAAATCTATGTTGTTGGAATAACTTACATATTTCAACAAAGGAGCATTTTGAAGGTGACTTGAAAATCCCTTCCAATTTTCAGCAATAAAACAAAGAAGTTCAACGTACAGATTTTTAGGCAAGCTTGTCAACCAATCAGACAACCGAATACAGGGAGATAACCACGCCCAAAAAATTCAAGCTATTATAAAACTCTTGTTTATCAAGATAAGGATGGACTATGTGTGCATTATGAGAATATAGATGAATGAAGTTGCTTTGATGAACTTGTCCTCTTGCTTTCTCCAGAATGCGTTTAAAAGAAGGGAGTATTGTCCGAGCTTTTGTTGGTTTACATAAACGTTTATTCCCAAAGCTGACGTCACATAAAGCCACTTCCTGAGCTCTCAATTGGGTCTGAATGGAATCTCTAACTTGTGTTAGCTGTGGATAACGAGGAATATGAAAGGGAAGGTACCTATAGACCCAAGTTTTCGATGATAGAGGTGAATTACCACTTATTAGAGCACAAAATGCTGAACAAAAGGCTAATGGAACACAACGAAGGATTCCCTAGTTCCACTTGTTATTGAAAATGATACTTTCTCTTGACGAAACCGGTAAAAAAAATGCCTGTATTATAAATGGAAATCCTGTTACAATTTTTGTCGGAAGAAAAGCATAGATACCTACAGCCGCCATATTTCCTTCTATAATCCACTTGCTCATCGGAAAAGCTAATGTAATAGCCCATTTCCCAACATCTTTCCTCTACTCAACCCTACACTCGTTTTCCACATGAAACCACTGCCTCCACATGTAATAACTACATTGTTTTGTCGAAAATTGATCTTCTTCTGCTAACAAATGCAAAATGAAAGATTTATTGTCATTGCTACGAGAAGTTCTAAGGTCAGTTTCTCGTAAAACAGAGATTGTATAAATACTGTTAATATCGATATGTTCCGGCTCATGAATTGAGAGCTTCTTTATCTTAGACATAAACAAAAGAGCTTCAGGATGAATACTAGAGAACTATTGCTTTACAACTTCAACCTTCTCAGGACGTGGGGGTATAAAACGAGCCATAGAATGATGACCATGGCTCAGATCGATGAACCGTTGACTCTGTTGGATTCAAGATGTTGGGACAGTGCTAGGGGAGCCCCTCTCTGCCAGTACCATGGCCCATGTGTCATCTTGTAGTTGCAATTTGCAAACTAGGGTTTTGCTCAGTGAGGGACTATGCAATTTTTTCCCACGGGGGTCAACTTTGCAAAATCGTCCACCGGGCACTTGTGGCTAGCGTTCCCAGCAGGAACTGTCCTAGACACACTTGTAGGACTCCCTGGAACCAGGTTTTGCTGCACTGTTGGACTTCTATGCCCACGACAGGCATCTGGCAGGTGTCCCTGAAGGCCTTTTGGATGCCGGACGGAATGAGCCATAGAATGACGACTGTGGCTCGGATTGATGAACCGTCGAATCCTTTGGATTCAGGATGTCGAAACAGTGCTAGGGGTGCCCCTCTCTGCTGGTCCCATGGCCCATGTGTCATCTTGTAGGTGCATTCTTCAAACTAGGGTTTTGCTTAGTGAGGGACAGTGGAATTTTTTCCCACGGGGGTCAACTTTGCAAAATCATCCACCAAGCACTTATGGATAACGTTCCCAGCTGGAATCGTCCTAGACACACTTGCAGGACACCCCGAAACTAGGTTTTGCTGCACGGTTCGACTTCTATGCCACGACAGGCATCTAGCAGGTGTCCCTGAAGGCCTTTTGGATGCCGGACGGAACGAGCCATAGAATGAAGACTGTCGCTCCGATCGACGAACCGTCAACTCCGTTGGATTCAAGACATCGGGACAGTGCTAGGGGTGTCCCTCTCTGCTAGTCCCATGGTCCACATGTCATATTGTAGGTGCATCTTGGAAACTAGGGTTTTGCTCAGTGAGGGACTGTGTAATTTTTTCCCACGGGGGTCAACTTTGCAAAATCGTCCATCAGGCACTTACGGCTAGCGTTCCCAGTCGGAACCTCCCGAGACACACTTGCAGGACTCCCTGCAACTTGGTTTTGCTGCACGGTTCGACTTCTATGCCCCTGACAGGTATCCGACAGGTGTCCCTAAAGGCCTTTTGGATGTCAGACGGAACGAGCCATAGAATGAAGACCGTCGCACCATCGACTCCATTGGATTCAAGACATCGGGACAGTGATAGGGGTGCCCCTCTCCGTCGGTCCAATGGCCCACGTGTCATCTTGTAGGTGCATCTTGGAAACTAGGGTTTTTCTTAGTGAGGGACTGTGCAATTTTTGCCCACAGGGGTCAACTTTGCAAAATCGTCTACCGGGCACTTACGGCTAGCGTTCCCAGCTGGAACCTCCCTAGACACACTTGCAGGACTCCCCGCAACCCGGTTTGCTTCACGGTTGGACTTCTATGCCCACGGCAGGTATCCGACAGGTGTCCCTGAAGGCCTTTTGGATGCGAGACGGAACGAGACATAGAATGAAGACCGTTGCTCCGATCGATGAAACGTCGACTCCGTTTGATTCAGGACGTCGGGACAGTGCTAGGGGTGCCCCTCTCCACCGGTCCCATGGCCCACCTGTCATCTTGTAGGTGCATCTTGGAAACTAGGGTTTTGCTCAGTGAGGGACTGTGCAATTTTTGCCCACGAGGGTCAACTTTGCAAAATCATCCGCCGGGCACTTGTGGCTAGTGTTCCCAGCCGGAACCTCCCTAGACACACTTGCAGGACTCCCCGCAACTAGGTTTTGCTACACGGTTGGACTTCTATGCCCCCGACAGGTGTCCCTGAAGGCCTTTTGGATGCCGGACGGAACGAGCCATAGAATGAAGACCGTCGCTCTGATCGACGAACCGTTGACTCCGTTGGATTTAGGACGTCGAGACAGTGCTAGGGGTGCCCTTCTCCGCCGGTCCCATGGACCACCTGTCATCTTGTAGGTGCATTATGCAAACTAGGGTTTTGCTCAGTGAGGGAGTGTGCAATTTTTGCACACGGGGGTCAACTTTGCAAAATCGTCCGCTGGGCACTTGTGGTTAGCATTTCCCTTCTTATGGCAAAAAATGGGATGGTGATGGTGACAACATGGGTAGGGTGAGGATGATGATGATGAGGGTGAGGATGATGAGGATGAGGGTGATGATAATGATTACGAAACTTTTGCAATTTATCAAAACAAACATAGGACCATGAAGATGTTGATGTTAATGATGATGATGATGATGATGGTGGTGGTGATGAATATGATGATGATGGCGATGGTGATGATGATGATGAGCATGAGGAGGATGAGGATGGGGATGAGGATGAGGGTGATGAGGATGATGATCATGATGATGGTGAGGATGTGGATGAGGGTGAGGATGACGAGGATGATGATCATGATGGCGGTGGTGATGATGATGAAGATGTTGGTGATGAGGGTGATGAGCATGATGATCATGATGATGAATATGTTGACGATGATGAAGATAATGGTTTACTGTGATGATGATGAGGATGAGGATGAGGGTGAGGAGGATGATGATGATGATGATGATGATGATGATGGTGGTGGTGGTGGTGGTGAAGATGATGATGATGATGATGATGGTGGTGGTGGTGGTGGTGGTGGTGGTGGTGATGAAGATGATGATGATGATGATGATTAGGGTGAGGATGATGAGGATGAGGATGAGGATGAGGGTGATGATGATGATTATGAAACTTATGCAATTTATCAAAACAAACATAGGACCATGAAGATGTTGATGTTGATTATGACGACGATGATGATGACAATGAATATGATGATGATGGTGGTGGTGGTGATGAAGATGATGATCATGATGAAGATGATGATGATGGCGATGGTGATGATGATGATGAGGGTGAGGAGGATGAGGATGGGGATGAGGATGAGGGTGATGAGGATGATGATCATGATGATTGTGAGGATGTGGATGAGGGTGAGGATGATGAGGATGATGATCATGATGGCGGTGGTGATGATGATGAAGATGTTGGTGATGAGGGTGATGAGCACGATGATCGTGATGAGGAATATGTTGACGACGACGACGATGATGATGATGATGATGAAGATAATGGTTTACCATGATGATGATGAGGATGAGGATGAGGGTGAGGATGATGAGGATGATGATGATGGTGGTGGTGGTGGTGGTGGTGTTGAAGATGATGATGATGATGATGATGGTGGTGGTGATGAATATGATGATCATGATGAAGATGATGATGATGGCGATGATGAAGATGATGATGAGGGTGAGGATGATGAGGATGAGGGTGATGATGATGATTACGAAAATTGTGCAATTTATCAAAACAAACATAGGACCATGAACATCTTATTTTCATTCATCAATACAACATTATCAAGGAATATCATTAAACTAGTTAGGTATTTCATTTTCCATGGATTCTGGATGATTACTTTTGCATTATGACAGGTGGAAAATTGACATATGAAAGAGGTAAAGCAAAAACTAGGGTCTTACATACTAGGGTTTAGTAAGGATAGGGTTTGTATATTCAACGATATTATGAGAGTGAATTCATGACCAGCTATTGGTTAACATATTTTAACAAACTAGGGTATATTTGTTACATATATTTGACCATATGTACATGAAGGCCCAATGAATTTTATTACACTTTAGTTATGCATTCCTTGCCATTCAATCGAACTGCATAGATGCTCATGTACGTATAGTTTGATGAAATACAATAGCATTGATGAAATGTGTAGCATCTATTGGACTTCCTCTTACTGTTTGAAAATGTCATAGGATTACATTGATGGTATGCGTAGCATGTTACTATTATGACAGAGGTTTTTTCTTTGCAACCATAATCATGATCAATGGGTATGAACCCTTGGAGTTGACAAAAAACACAATTTTAAATTAGATATCAAATTAGCATGAATGTGCTAAGTTCATTGAACTGTTGAAAGATATTATTAGTTTTTTCCATTAAGATAATGTTTTCATAACACAATGGTGAGATGTTACTTGATCAATGCAATAAATGTAAGAGAATAAATATTGCTTGGAATGTAATTTTATAAATTTCAATAGAATAATTTATCAATTTGTGGAAGAGATGAATCATCACAAGCACAAGTCGAAACTCAAGAGAAAATATGGAATATATTGATAGTCGAATGTTTGTAATACAAAATATGGGAAAGTAGTCGGCCCTCAAATGGCCTGTCAATGTACGTGTATCCCTAAGTACAACAATGTGTACATGTATGTCAAAATACATCTATCCAAGACTATGCAATATCAAAAATCAATCTTTCTCTTGTTTTTCCCCGACTTTCCTCTATCGACCATCTCCCTGGGATTGCTCGGCATCTCAGAAGTCCGCAAAAAAATTCATTATTTTTATCAAATATATGAACTAATACCCTACCATCAACAAATTTAAAAAATTAACTTATGGCCAAATTATTTATGACAAACACTCACCAAGTCCTCATGGGGTATAGATGTGAGCGGTGTGATGGAAGGCATCTCTATAGTTGTGCTCTGCAAATAAAAGATCATATCTCAATTAATTCAACAATTCAACATTGATCAACGTGTTTGGGTAAATTGAATAAAAAAACTTGGTCATTAATGAACATCTCACCGCAAGAGGAGACCCGGTCAGAACCATGGATTGAGCAGAGGGGTCAGGCACTTCTGCTGCTAATGGCTACAATCACCAAATGGAGAAATAGTTAGACATGCATGAATAAACAATATAGTAACATGGTTAAATACTATGCATTGTGATTGTCCAAATAGTTACCTCTGTATGACTCATGGTTATTGTAGATGCGGCACTGACTGCAACATCAATGACCTTTGTTAGGTCAGGGGTAGATGGATCTCTTGTGTGTCTGCTATAGAGGACATACACATTCTTTCTAGGAGTGGAGCCTCTCTTGTACACTTGTCCCTTTTGCATGTTGGGACTACGGGGAGATCGAAATGCTGACAGTCTCGAACGTATATCTGCTGGTGGCTACAATCACCAATACTGACGTAGTTAGAAATGAATTGGTCAATGGAATAGC
This sequence comes from Larix kaempferi, assembly GCA_027924585.1. NCBI lineage: Eukaryota > Viridiplantae > Streptophyta > Pinopsida > Pinales > Pinaceae > Larix > Larix kaempferi. Next base: position 6,199,670 of record BSBM01000267.1, on the reverse strand, counting down.
ATGTATTAACAAACTAAAAATGATGAAATACATACCGATGTACTGTATACGTCAATCAATTCTAAGAAACGATCTGCCGTCCATTGTGTCTCCACGGGCATGCTATCGATTGTATTCCCACCGGGGGGGAGCTCACTAGATGAAATCATTTCCATCTAATGGGGATCTACAACGTACAATTTAGAAAATTGTAAATATTAGATCGTGTAGCATTGATTAAGTAACATGTGATAAAAAAATAACATGTGTTAAAATAATGTCATGTTGAAATAGTTACCTCAGCATGAGATGTTGTCGTTGAAGGTATGACAACATCTTGTAACTCAGAAGGTTCTACTGCATGAGCCTCTTGGCCCTCATGGCCTTCTTGTGGAAACTACAAGTTTTAAAATGATTAAAAATATTAGCAATCTATATATGTGTATAGTAAGGAAAAATAATTTACAAATGACACTAAATTGTTAACTGGATCTACTCATGTATTAGAATAATGTCATGTTGAAATAGTTACCTCATTGTGAGTTGTTGTCACTGGAAGTATGGCAAAATCATCATCATCATCATGCAGTGCTGGTGCATGAGCCTCTGGACCATGCTCTGCATCATTAGTTCAAAGGTCTTCAACCTCGTGCCCTTCTTGTAGTAACTACAAGTTTTAAAAAATATTAGCAATCTATATATATGTGTATAGTAAGGAAATATAATTTAAAAATGACACTAAATTGTTAACCACTTACTTACCTGTGTGAAATACCCAGTAAAGGTATCATTTGTTCGGATAGGACCAAAGCAAGGATGGCCGCATACTATGCATGGGTGGGGTTGATGGCTGTGCTCATGCTGTGTAGGTACAGTGCCACTACTAGATGCTCCTCGACCACTGGAAGGTGGTGGCTCTACCCCACCGGGAGGTGGTGGATCTACCCCACCGACAGGTGCTGGCTCTACTCCACCCATAGATGGTGGCTTTGATGGGATTACCTGGTGCGTACCATGAAGATACGTGGTATGGAGAACAACCGCCTATGCCAACAGTAGGTAGGAATCTTGTGTCTCTGGCACCAACTGATGTGCATGCGGCACATCTGGCCTGGGTATCCTCCTATGAGGTGGAGATACTGGGCGATTGGGATCTATGTGCCTTGCATTGGGACATTGCTGAGGAATCCCCATCCCAACACCTTGGTACTCCAAGATATCAAAATAGTTAACATGCTTCCCCAACACAAACTCTGCGTACAACTTTCTCAGAAAATACAAAGGCATTTCCCTGTTGTTGTGTGGTGGTGCACCAAAGACATGCTGGTAGAATGATGAAGAGATGACTAATGATATGGGCATAATGTTGTGATGTGCATATGGATAGTGTAAAGTGTATGAATGGAGATATGGCAGCAGATTGATATGACATGAATAATGATTACATAATGAAGATGTGATCTAATTGGTGATATTTGCTGATGGACAGAATGAAGTTATATTGAATATTGAGTGCTTGATGAGAATGATGAAGTGCTTTGGAAACAAACAAGGGCTTCTGGTTGATGATGTATGTAATCTGCAGACTTAAGAAGAGTCTGAAATATCGTTTGTAAATCTATGGTTGTTGGGGTGTTGGTGCATCCCAATGAGTTGCAGTTGACAAAATTATCTTGTGAATAGGATTGTCATTGATGACAATATTAATGACAAAGGTGTAAATGGCATGATGACAAGCAAACAAGGTGACTTGACAAGGACTTGGAAAAGACAAGACACAAGACAAGGTGATGGGAATTGGCACACCTAATGAGCCAAATGACCCATACTGTGGTCATTTGGATTTGGTCCTAATACCCTAGATACGGATGACTTGGAGATAACAAGTTACATGAACAAAGAAGCATGAAGTGAACAAAGAAGCTTGAAGTTGACACTTGGCAAGGAGATTGTGGGCATCTGCGGGCATCCAGAAATGAAGTTGATGGACATGCGGGCATGTGGACAAGGTGACATGCGGGCATCTTGAAGATGCATATGAGGGCATGTTTGTGGAAGCTGCGGGCATCCTGGAGGCATGGAAAATACCCCCATGCGGGCAATTGAAGAAGGTCTAGTTGCATGCATGTTCAAAGGCATAAATATGGCCCTTGCGGGCATGAGTTACAAGCTAGTGTGGGCATGCTGGAAGAAAAAGAAAATGGTGATTATGTGGGTATGAAGACCACGTCTAGGTGGGAAAAAGAAATTCTAAATAAATATATACATGTATACATTTATAATTTATGAGGTGTTTATGGAGCAATAGTAGAAATTAGAGTTTAACCTTTATCTTTGGATGAATTGGGGCTACAATATGCTGATGTACTGCTGGTGTACAAACTAAGATGCTGATGATATGTATGGACATAATGAATTCATGATTATTGGGGCTACATACAATGAACAAAATGTTGATCTAGGGCAGCATGAAAAAGGGACATAATGCTTGCTTGTGTTATGACAATTAATGATAATCATAATGATGTTATAGACAAATATGTTGGGTGACAATGATGATTGATGTGATCAGTGAGCCATTGTGTCTAATAGGGTGGATGTAAAATACATTAAAATTTTAAGTTTTGGCATTTCATTTACAAATATTTTTAGGTGACAATGATGATTGATGTGATCAGTGAGCCATTGTGTCTAACAGGGTGGATGTACAATTCATTAAAATTTTAAGTTTTGGCATTTCATTTACAAATATTTTTAGATTAGGGCAACATAACAATTTATAAACTTAATGACAAGATGAGGCAATGATTTAGATGCTTACCTTTTCAATCGTCCTTGCAAGATGAATTTGGGATTGTTGAGCCTCCAAATCTCCTCGGTTGAGCTTCTCCAATGCGTTTTGGGAAGGCGAAGTCGCTCGAGCGTTTGTGTTTGGGTAAAACAGTGCCATGGTCCGCGGTACTATTTTTTTTTTGTTATATTAACCAAAACGCTCGAGCGTTATGGTGATCACCATAACGCTCGAGTGTTTTGTAATCCTATCCTATATGTTAAATGACATGGCAGGTTCGGAGCCCGCCATTCCTAGTTTTACATAACGCGTGAGTGTTGTGAATTTACACAATTCTCGCGCGTTTCGCATTTACCCAATTGCATCTAAAGGGTCCCTCAACTTCATGCGAGGGCCCATATGTTTATATAAAATTTTTTGATTGGTGATTGGGATGGCATAGTAACCTCCATTATAGACTTACCCTTGTGCTCCTATAAACATTAAAATCTTAACCATGATAAAATTAGTCAAGGCATAGTTGGAAATTATACAAACAAGACCCACTTCAATGATGGTCTTAAGCCCCCCAACCCGCCCCCCCATTACTCTTAATGCATATTAAGATAAAAAGTGTTCACGAAGTTTAAAGAGTCTATTTAGGAAAATAGTCATTGTTAGTTTTATACTTGATATTTTAAAGATGATGATGTCCTCACTCTTCGTTATTACGATTGCAAATTGACTTCGTCATGAAAGAAAACAATAGTATGTTAGGTAAATTTTAGCTAGCTAATGAATACACAATTGAGAGAGATTCCAAAAAATTTCTATATAAATTGTTCAGACTTTCCTGATAGAGTTATGATTTGACCAAAATCAGATGCTTGGAATAATTATTAAAAGAAAAAAATCTGCGTTGTTTAGATATAGGAAATTTGCACAAAAAGATATTTAATGTAAAATGGAGACATTGCAATCAAATATTTATATTATCAACTTCAATGTAAATAGTTGCTCTCTACAAATTTGAAAAAATATAACTGACTTATTATTTATTATGTATTTTTTTCCATTTGTTTGGGGTATCTCCCCTTCCCTTTTGTCCTCATCCTGTTGGTCATCCCAAACCACTGCCCCTGTTGTCATCAATTTGCTTGATATACTCACTGGCATAATAGAACAACTCGTATACTATGTACCCCTCTGTCATAGAGCCCTATGGTTTTTCCCTTTTTCGAACAAACTCCTTCAATTTTTTCTTTGTACCTCTCTAAGAAGAAAATCAAATGACATGAGAGCACCCCAACTAATTCAACCTCATAAAGTAGGTGAATTAGAAGATAGACTTGCAATTCCATAAAACTCATGGGAAGTTCCTTCTCAAACATACAAACAACCTTAGTTATCTCTTGACGCCACTGTGGAATTCTAGCCATATGAATCTCCTTTGATGTGATCCAATGTACAAATGCAAATAATTTTGATATGGCACATTGCAGGTCCTAGGGGAATTCATGGATCACACAACCACGCACGAGTAAAGGATAATGACACTCCAAAATATACACAATTAATTGCCACAAAACTACGAGTGCATAGTATATTTTAACCTACACTACATAAAAACAATCATGTATACCCTTAGAAGGTTTAGATGGTCATGTGATTTCAACCCCCAAAAAATCCTTTCTACAGTGAACAAACGTCGTAGAGTCGACCCATATAAAGAAGGTGCCTTGACACCCAATATAACATCCTTTGCCATAGAAAGCTCATCTTTCTTTAAAATCCATGGGACACCGCCTTCATTAAAATACGAGGGACCAACCTCTACTTTGCTTTCTTTTCTTGTCTAATGTCTCTTTTTTGTCTTCAAAGAAATAAGATCGCTCCTAATAACAAATGTGCCGCTTTTTTTCAATGATATATGCCTCCATAAAAAAGATGAACCATTTTTTAATATATGCATGGGATCTTGTAAGTGGGAAATATTAAGATGCTCCCAATATGGAAGCTCATAAAATATAAACTTCCTTTTCATACCAATGGGAATTTTCTCAACATAGTTGTAAAAAAAATTAGGATAATTGGACATAGGTTCCCCATTTGAATAAAATGATTCTGCAATTTGTTTCTCCTTCTTTGTGTTATATGCCCTAATCCAATATGTTGGTGTGATTATTTCAGGTCTTTAGGTTCTCTTTGGTTTACCATTGAAAGCAAATGCAACTTTTCCATAAGGGTGGTCTTTTGGGAGGAAAACGCTCGAGCAGTCATAAATTAGTTTTCATAGGTGGTTGGACCACCTAACATTTATAGAAGGTCCACAAAATTTATATCCATGACACCCTTTTGTTACAAGAACTGAGATGTTATTGTGTATAGAGCACGTTAGCATTAAAAAGGATAGTTTAACCAAATTAAGTAAGCCAAATAATGTGACATATATAAACAAATCAATGAACATGCTTACTAGAGAAAACTCCTAGTCTTGGATAATTGTACATGGTGTATACACATATTCCATACAATGTAAAAGACCTCTCCATTGGGATGGGTCTTTATACATTATATACATGTATCCCTTACCATAATTGCTTAAATTCATCGATCAATGGTTGCATGTATACATCCATTCTCTTCACTTGTCTTCTACTTGAGACTATAAGCGTCAACATAAGATGTTCATTCTTCATAGACAACCTTGGAGGTATATAGCTATTGATCACTACCACCAATCAAACATAATAGTTGATGTTTTGGAGGGAATATGGATTGACTCCATCCATGGCTATGCTCAATCCAAGGCTTCATACTTCATCCTTTAATTTATTGTATCCTCTATGTAATTCATGGCTATTGAATCTGTTGGGATTCACATAACTCTTGACTCACTTCTATGTGAGGCATGCCACCTGTACAACAAAACTAATTGTTTGCAACAAAAGAGCCTTTGAATCTTTGGAACTACATGCATGTGCATAAAGATCGTATGAGGAGGACCATTTTCCTTACCCTTGTTTTATGATTTATAATACATATCATGCCCATATTTTGGACACATCTCTTTGTCCGCATATTCATCTCTATATAGATTACAATCATTCAGACATGCATGGTATGATATCACTTAAAAGTACCTTATCTGTGAGTAACCTACAATTAGTGGACAATAGAAATGTACACTATCATCAAGCATGCATAAAATCAACCATTTTCAATGTTCATTGTGTGACAAGATTCCTTAAAATATTAGGGCATTGAATGGTTAGTTACTTCAAAAGTGATAAGAAACACACATTTGATATACCATACATTGCTTTCAAGCTATACAACAACATTGTTGTCCCTAGTTGGGTATACTTGATCTATGTCCAAAGAGAGGGGTCATGGAAGCAAATTTTAGGCTTTTGAAGAAAGTATCGCGGATATTAGCATCATCCCCTAGTTCATTTTGCTTGAATATATGTAACAAAATTCCCTCCATGGCATGGGTATCCCATAAGAAACTATCCATACCTAACAAGTGGAGAGCTAGTGTTACTATAGAGGTTTTGAATTGGTGTCTCAAGATATAGTGGGAATTGAATAGGTGGTTAATTCAACCATGCTTGGCATGCTTCCTCTCCTATTTGTGTTCGTTTAATACCATTCTCTTGATTTGACGTTGTAGTGGGGTGCAATGGTAGATGGTAGATAGGTCATCCGTCGTCAAAATATTGATTGTAAAAATATTGGACATTACATCAATAATATGAGTAACACAACGCATTTAGTATGTTCAAACATTATACCAAACATTTATTAGAAGCATGGAATTTCTTTACCCACCTTGGCAAAGAGATATTATACCATCCACCTTGGGTAGTCGATCATTAATATAATAGGACAATGTGACACGTCAAGGGTTCTCCTTCAACCCTTTACATTTTGAACAACATACTATTGGTGTGCCATAAAAGATATCCAATTCATGGTGTAGTACCATTGAACCAGGTTTGTTGCTAGAAGATGGCATGCTACAATTGGTACGGTAAAGCAACTGTTCATTTTTGTCAAACATTTTCCTACAATATCTTTCTCCTGATAAGAGTTTGCGATATTTTTTCATTGGTGGAATATATTGCACACCCGAACTCGATCCCGAATCATGATGCTGCAAAATCCAATTAACAACTATTCAAATACATGTGCATAACTAAAATAAATTCAATTAGATAAATGAATCTAGATAAAATATGGACTTACTGCAAACGGTGGGGGAGAACTTGAAGAACTCGCAACGATATGGAATGAGTTGGAATATGAAGAATTGACCATTTGATATTATAAATTTTTATTCCCTGCATTTGAGCCAAAATTATAATCAACACGTGAATAAATTCTTAAAAGAAAGTTTGGAAAGTATAGAAAATTCTAACTTTAAACAAAATTTTGAAGGGCCTTTAAAATTTATCGGTGCGCTACAATATTTTTCTATGCACCAATGCACCTAAAGATATTAAACGCACCGATGCACTAAATAATTATACACCAAACTAGTGACCTCCATTTCTGCCTCCATAAAGCAAAACCTTCGCAAAATTTCAATTGCAAAGGTTTGCATTTGCATTTTCTATTAAATTCCTAATTGGTCTGTTTTGACATAAAAACACATTGATGCGCTTTATGATATATAGCGCATTAGTAAAATAAGTTTTAAAAAACAATGCGTGCATTTATCATCAATGCATTGATATACAGAATAAAAAATGAGCGGGAATTTTATTTTTCTAATGTGTGTTTATAAAAGAAAACCATAATCTTTAGTTCATTCTTTTGCCACAATTTAGAGGGGAGATTGGTACAAGAGAGTTTTACCATCAATGACTTTGGAGAGGGCATACTTTTTTGGAGAGCCAAATTTGTAAGGGATCATCGTGGTTCACATACATTTACTATATAAATGCATATATACTTATTACACTTTATTTTCATGTTATCGGACAATCTACTCGAGCGAACGCGAGTCGGATCTCCCTAGTTCAAGCGAATCTAGAATAAATAGAACAGAATACAAGACTCATTTCCTAGATCTAGTTACAGATCGAGTACTTAGATATCATACCTTTCATATCGCGGATCCTTCTCCTTGTTGTTGCTCCAATTCTCACATTCATCAGATCTCCAGCTACAAGACCTGTCAAGACAATATGAAAACGATACAAGCAGTACAATATATCTAAACAATAACTGATCTAAACTAACAATTGAGGAAGAAAGTTCTAAACATCATCAATGAGACAACATTCCTGGAAAGAGATTGTATTAACTGTATTAAAAAGTGGGAATACATAGAAAGGATGAAGCTACAACCAAAGCCTCAACGTCGCATCCTCCATCCAACATGTCCAAGCCAAGCCTCCAAGGTGGTACAATATTCCCAATCACCAATATGGATTCTACTAGCATAAGGATACCATAGACCTTCCCCCCTTTCCCATGGAGAGAGTGGGTGTTTATATAGGGCTAAAGAGATAGGGTAGGTTGAGGATTAGGGGGAGATGTTTAAGGGATCCTCCCATTAGGTTAGGAACCAAAATTCCACCTCACCTAGAGCCTAGGGATAGGCCTCTATCTCAAAAAACTTCTAGAGAGACCTCAAGACTCCCAAAAATAGCCTTTAACCAACCTCGTCGCATACTGGTAGAAGAAACAGAGCGACAGAGGGGACTGTCGCACTTTGTAGGAGGACAAACTGCGACAGTGTCTCACCCTAGATGAGCATAAACTGCGACAGGGGGGGTCTGTCGCACTCTGTAGGAGGACAAAGTGCGATAGCCTACTGAAACCAGGTCAAGTAGACAGGGGGAACTTTCAGTTGAATATGCTTTAGCCCAGAATGAGGTTAGGAGTCAGAGCAAAGAGTTTACACAATGGTCAAGATGACGACACTGTCACAACGGTCATAATGACAACACTTGCAACGTTCATGGTGACGACACTAGGTCATGATGACGACACTTGCAACACTTGCGACACTTGCACAAGGGTGACGACATTTTGGTGTAATAGAATGCCCCCCAAAGCATGAAGCTGACGGAATGAGACAGGTGAAATGCTTTGTAGTAAGAAAAATGGCAAGGACTTGCTGGTTGGAAGGAGTTGCTGCAGAAATGACCTGGGATCCACAAGTCTCACAAAACATGGATGCTGACCAATACACTGCAGATCCATGATAGTAAAGACTGACTGAACACAATCATCACAATCATGGCTACTAGACACAATCGTAGATCCATGATGAGATGATAACACAACCACAACCAATACAAAGTGGATCCGTGTAATATAACTCAAACAATCTCCATCGCAACCTGGGTACAATATGACTTCCCCATGGTCTTCAAGCTGAACACACAATGATACGAATCTATCCATGTGATTACAATGTTTTGGAGTCGAACATGGTATAAACCACTTGATTACCGGTCATTGATGTATACCGTTAACAAGCGCGAGGGAAATCACCATTAATGTCAATGATCCCCAAGGTATCACAGTACATATCACCAAGTGTGAATAAATGGGTTGAAGTCGAATGCTGGATGAAATCTTCCAATCAAGAGTCAATGATGTAAACTCATGTTGAAAGCGAGGTAACCTGCCATTGAGGCATGCAGGACCAAGGTACTTGTTTGGTTTCTAGATTCAATCCTTGGATGATGTGTTGACATCGACAAGGATGAAATCCGTCAAAGGAGGGTCATGATGAATCCCCCATCATCGACGCAGAACACGACAAAATATGTTTGGAGTAGATTGGATGGTACAGTAACACGCAAGATTGACTCAGAGTAGATCGAAATGATTGAAGGTGCACTGACTGCAGATAATGAATAACAAATGTCTCTTGAACATGGACATGGCATGACTTGGCAGTATTGGCATGAAGAGAATGATACCAACCCCTAATGCAACTGATGATGGAAGCATTCTTTTGACGACCCAAAGGAGTGACAAGACTCATGGAATTGATAGGACTCGGAGACAAATGGATTACCCAAGTACTGAATGTAAATGCAAACTAGTGCCATGTTCAAGAGTGACTACATACTGCCGTAATTAAGATGTAACACAAAATATTTCCTTTTTCCCCAACATGATTGATGAGTACCTCATGTGTTTTTTACGAGCTTGATGAGGGTAACTAGATGCTCGGTAGAGCTCATCTCATAGATGAGTCCAATTCCACATGTTTTACGAACCTGGAAAAGGAGGGGTTCGTCCCATAACGGGCCCTTCAGTGTTGAGTTTTAACGAGTCCAAAGAAGGAAAATTCGGTCGTCATTTCATATTTAGAGAGTCTGAAAAGAACTAAAGAAGACTCCAAAAGTCCTTTTTCGTAAGGTTAGCCTCTTCGCCCGAAAAAGGGTAAAACAATGTGAGAGAGGACTCTTCCAATCATGATTGGCTGGAATATTTCTTTTTCGTAAGTAGTGCCCCCTGGTCCGAAAAGGGGTAAACTATCACCAGGGAGACGACCATTCAAATCCTTTTACAAGTGTGAACGCATCAAGTTCGCTTGGCGATCTTTTCCTATTTAGGGAGTCTGAAAAGAGTTTAAAGATGACTCCATGGACAACTTTGTCATGGTTGATAACCGAGTACGACAAAGGAAAAAGTAAACTCGGCACAGTTCCTTTTCCATAAATAGTCTAGCGAGGCCGGATAAAGTGATAAACCTATACTTGTTAGACACACCTTTTTACTCAAAATTTTAACGAGCACGATAATGGTATCAAAAGCACTCGAAATCTTTTTCATATTTGAACCAGAGCACGAAAAAGTAAAAACTAAGCTCAAACCACTTTTCATGTTTCAATCAGAGCACAAAAAAAGTGAAAAGTAAGCTCAAATACCATCTTACTGTTTTTAACGAGCTCGAAGACAGGTGAAAAGAATGCTCATGATGTCTGCTTCATTTTTTAACGAGCTTGTAATAGAAAAAAGAACTATGCTTGGGATTATTTTCATGGTTTAATAAGCTTGAAACCTAAAAAAGGAAAGTATGCTTGAAAATACTCCCATTGGTGGATTTCTTCCCAACATGATATCCAAAGATTGATACATGCCCCTAGCATGATTGCTAGAAGTAAGTGACTTAAGTCCAACATGACGTGGAGAGGCGATCGAGTTGACTTCAACATAACGTCTAGAGGTTGAAGACATGCCCCCAAGCTTCAATTCATTTGCCTAAGGCATAGGCAGATGAAAAGAAGGTTCAGGTACTAAGTCAACGAGAAGACTAGACTCAAAGGGAAAGGGTCAGTTTCATTTTTTAACGAGTTTGACACAAGAAAAGAACCGTGCTCACGAGAACCTATTTCATTTTTTAACGAGCTTGACATAGAAAGAGAACTATGCTCATGGGAACCTACTTCATTTTTTAACGAGCTTGACATAGAAAGGGAACTATGCTCGTGGGAACCTATTTCATTTTTTAATGAGCTTGACATAGAAAGGGAACTATGCTCAGGGGAACCTATTTCATTTTTTAACGGTCTTGACATAGAAAGGGAACTATGCTCAGGGGAACCTATTTCATTTTTTAACTAGCTTGACGTAGAAAAGGAACTATGCTCCTAAAAGGGCCATTTCATTTTTTAACGAGCTTGAAAGGGAATAAAACTATGCTCACGGGGTACTGTTTCATATTTTAAAGAGCTTAAAACAGAAAGAAACTGTGCTCAACATAAGGCACTTATCCAACATGATGTCCAGAGGTTAGTAGTGTGCCCCCCATCATGATGTCCAGAGGCTGGAGACATGCCCCTCATGCTTAAGGGTAAGAAAACACTAATACGTGTGGAATGTTCAGGGAAGTTTGTTGAATGGCAGTCATGCGATGATTGGGTGTCACGAAGGAAATCTGGTTAATGGTCATAATCCTCTCATCAGAGGGAAAATACATCACTTGAAAGAGTGTGGACACTACGGCTTTCATAGCATAGACATAATCACGTCCAAGGAGCAGATTGAAATCTAAAGGAACTTGGACAACCATGACATCAACATAAACAGTTTTACCTCCCAAGGTGACAGGTAACTACGGAAGAATCCCTAAAGGTACGGTAGGCCTTCTGTTGAAAGCTAAAATCTGGCCGGTAACCGGCACAAGCTGAGGAGACACTATAGCTTGCCAAGCAGTTGAGGATAAAATACTAACAGAAGCTCCCTCATCAACTATAGTGCAAAATATTTATTTATCGGCAACACCTACAGATATCTGGAAAGGAGCATCTGAGGGGAGACGAGGTTCTGCTAGACTATTCCAATCAAATGAAATAACCTCAGTACTTGAAGGAGGCTCTGTGGACGAGACTTATCCTTTACTAGAACTGTCTGAACCGACCAGAAAGATATCAGTGGTTTCTAAACCGCTTTCAGTTGGAAAAGCAGGATACGATGAAGACTTTGTGATGGTGACTGCTTCAATCTGGTCATTTTCCAATGAAAGAGTCGGGTGGACCGAGGATAAAATTGGATCTATCGCTTGCGTTTCACTCTTCAAAGGAGGAGTGGGATGAACCAAAGATGAAGCTCGATTAATCACTTGGATTTCACTCATCATAGGAGGAGTGGGTTCAACCAAGAACGAAACTTGATTAACCACTTGGGTATCATCTCTCAAGGGCGGAATGGGGTCGATCAATGATGTCGTTGAATCGATCGCTTCGTTTTCACTCTCTGATGAAAGAGTGGGGTCAACCGAGGGTGGGGTCGGATTGACCGCCCTGTCAACCAGTGTAGGATTAGGGGACAACCTACAATACTTCATTGGAAGGTGTTTATGGGAAATGTCCATGTCTTCCAACAATTGTGAAGCTTCATCCATACGAGGACAAAGGTAAGTACGGTGCATTCCCTTGCATAACCAACAAGGGTTTGCAACTCTACCCTTCCGAACCTTAACTACAATGTCACTAGTTGATGGGGTATAATCAGTATGATGTCCATAGATTGATGGCGAGGGATGTTCAGAACGTGACCATATTTCTAAGACCTTGGAGATACCAAGGCATCCCCTAAGAAAATGGGACCCTTTACAAAGCTTGCAAGGGAATTTCGGTTTACGCAAATTCGAAATAGGTGTATCGGTGCCCCCAACATGATCATCAGTGGCTGGTGAGTTCCCAACATGATGGTCATAGGTTGGTGAGTTCCCAACATGATGGTCAGAGGTTGGAACTGTGACCTTTTTCCTAGTTTTCTTCTTCTTAGTTTTCCTTTTCTTCTTCTTCTCACCCACCTTCTTACTAACATTAGAGTTTTCAGTAGGAGAAGAGGAAGAGACAGAAGCTGATTCAACTTTCGAGGAAGAAGGAAAAGGTTCACCATGAGATTGATGCTCATGTGGTGAAGGACCTAGGTTCAACACGATTGGTGCACTTGGTGTAACTGGATTGGAGAATAACCATACTGGTAATCCTATCATCAATCCAGGAAGACTCAACGTAGCCATAAAGGGAGGACTAGCAGTTCCACAAGGGGGAATAATAAATGGCATACCCTAGAAAGAGGTTTCCTGGTTAGTAGTCCTGGAAGAATATTCCATATCTAAACTTCCTAAGATTCTCTAAAGTACCACACAAATCAAACACTACTCAAGTCTAAAAGCAACAAACAAACTGTGTGAATAGGAGTGGATAAACAGTCAGGATCCTCACAGGATTGTCAAGGCGCCACAACTCGCTATATACCGCAGGGCCCAATAGTAAAACGCGACAAGGAGGATTAGGACCGTACCCTTTCCTGAATACCCAACTACCTAGATGACACATGCATAGTAATCTCTCCAAGTGTTGTTCTCGGTGTATTGCGATGCCAAGACGGCCAAATGGTTAACTCAGTTGGTCACAGGAATCCTAGGAGTGTCTCCCGATATACACTAGGTACGTGGGAGCTCAAATCCGTAGTGATGCTGTCTAATGCACAACCGTACGGCACGAGACCTTCCTATATACTACCGAGTACATGAAACACCTTTCTATATACGCCAAGTTCGTGAAACACCTTTCGATATATGCCAAGTACGCGAAATACTTGGTGGGTACGTGAAAGAGATTTGATATACCTGGTTGGTATGTGAAAGAGCTTCGATATACCGATAAGTACGTGGAAGACTACAATACCCCCGGAATACAGTGCTGGAAAATAATGACAGCTGTCACGCTTAAAGACGCCGGAACACGTCTCTAACTTACACACAGTTACTAAATGATTTTAACCTAAGATAGCGTTAATTTTATCTTGTACGGTTAGGTGGATGCATGAGGTGAGTACATAAATGTAAACATAATGCAATCCTCAACTACATGACAATGCACATTTTCCTTTCATTTTCAATGAAAACTACTTAAGGTAAGGAGAGATTTTTCTTTCTTTCAAACCAAAAGTACTTAAGTAGTAGCGAAAAGAAGAATTCCTTCATAGAGTGCAATAACTCTAACTTTCTACAATAATCAGCTAAAAAGCGCAAAAAAAATGAAAGATGCAACTAATCTTAACAATGTATAAGACAAAATAATGAAGCACTTTCAATTTTCAAATGCATGTATCAAAAATGGAAATTGGTAACTAAACGCTTTTCATGTCTATATACAGAAAGTGAGAGAATATCTACAGCACTCTAATAATTCAGAAATTCCCAAAGAAAAATGACAAGCACCCAAACAACTCAAAGGTACTCAAGAAAGGCTCCAAATCTACCAAATGCAATAATTCTAATCCATTTCCTATCTTTTTACACTTCGAAAAAGAAACATTTAAGCTACGGAAAGAAGGATTCCACAAACGTTTCCAATCAAATGCAAGACAAAGAAAGCACTTAATAATCATGTCTAACTCAAATGTATACAAAACTGAAACACGCCTTTTCTTATTCCTATGAGTGTAAGACCAAAAATAACAAATGATCAAATTAAAGCAAGAAGAATACTTATGTTTTCCAATTTCATGAATATAGCAAGAGAGTGACAAAATCAAGCTTTTCTTTGAACTAAAGTGGAGACAAAGAATCAATATTTTCCAACAATCATTAGATATCTTAGCACGTAAAGGAAACAAGATGCATAACCCAAGAAAAAGAGGCTAAAAAAGACATGGATATCCCACACTCTTCAAGTCTTTAAAACAAGGCAATCACGCCAAACCAAGAATGATCTCAAAACCTTAATATGGGTCAAAACGACTGTAAGATACACGATTCATGGGGGATTTTTTTTTCAAAAACAGAACCCATTTCGCTTAAAAATGCAAGCAAAAGTGTGAGATCTCTCAAGGTAAGACAGTGGTGCAGGGAAGACTCAACCCAGGTGCGACAGTCGAATTTTGAGTAGTAAAAGTGTGAGATCTCTCAAGGTAAAAGGGTAGGAGGCTTAATGATGATCCCAAAGATAATCAAGGATACATAAGAAACTCTTTAATGATAGAGATATAATGGGAGGAAGGCTTAAAAGGATAGGAATGGCTCATATGAAAGAGATGCATCAAACATACATGAAATCAATTCTACTGTTTTAATCCCCAGTATGTATGGTCGCCAAATTTGTTATCGGACAATCTACTCGAGGGGACGCGAGCCAGATCTCCCTAGTTCAAGTGAATCTAAAACAAATAGAATAGAATACAAGACTCATTTCCTAGATCTAGTTATAGATCGAGTACTTAGATATCGTACCTTTCAGATCGCGGATCCTTCTCCTTGTTGTTTCTCCAAGTCTCGCTGTCGTCAGATCTCCAGCTACAAGACTTGTCAAGAAAATATGGAAACGATACAATAAGTACAATATATCTAAACAATAACTGATCTAAACTAACAGTTGAGGAAGAAATTTCTAAACATCATCAATGAGACAACATTCATGGAAAGAGATTGTATTAACTGTATTAAAAAGTGGGAAGACATAGAAAGGATGAAGCTACAACCAAAGCCTCAACGTCACATCCTCCATCCAACATGTCCAAGCCAAGCCTCCAAGGTGGTACGAGCTTCCCAATCACCAATATGGATTCTACCAGCATAAGGATACCATAGACCTTCCCCCCTTTCCCATGGAGAGAGTGGGTGTTTATATAGGGATAAAGAGATAAGGTAGGTTGAGGATTAGGGGGAGATGTTTAAGGGATCCTCCCATTAGGTTAGGAACCGAAATTCCACCTCACCTAGAGCCTAGGGATAGGCCTCCACCTCAAAAAAATTCTAGAGAGATCTCAAGACTCCCAAAAATAGCCTTTAACCAACCTCGTCGCACCCTGGTAGAAGACATAGAGCGACAGAGGGGACTGTCGCACTTTGTAGTAGGAAAAAGTGCGACAGTGTCTCACCCTAGCTGAGCATAAACTGCGATAGGGGGGGTCTGTCGCACTCTGTAGGAGGACAAAGAGAGATAGCCTCATGGGGGCTTCACTAGAAGGAAATATAATATCATGTTCATTCATATTGCGGTATTAAATATTCATGAAAACCTAAAAATTATATTGCGTATATATTAAGGGGAAAAGGTTTTTTATTTATTTAATGTAACAATACAAAAATACTTTGGGGTCTTTTTTATATGGGCGGGCTAACAAATATCTGCCAAATGGAGATGGTAGGATCACGACTGGATGAGAAATCGGGTTGAGGCAAGGCTTGAGCTTACCAGTATGTAGAGAAATCGCATCTTGAGGCATGCTTGAGGCCAGGGGTTTCATGGTGAAGTGGGTTTCCAGTCAATCATAGTCGAGAGACAGTGGTCATTGACAGCTAATTGTTACCAATAGCACTCAACGAGTTGTTACCAATAGCCTTGGGAGGCTCTAAGCCTTTAGGGCCTGTTATAGGCCCTCGATAGGCCTTGGGGGCTTGAATACCCAACCACTCGTGCCTATTACAGGCCTTGGGAGGTTTAGTCAGCCTCCTAGATCTTGTTACAAGCTCTGGGGGCTTGGATACCTAGCCCACAACAAGCTTAGTCAGTGATTGGGGAATTGCAACATGCAATCTAAATGTTGTACTATGTGCATTGGCTCTAGTGACATACAAGAAGTGATCTCCTATCTCTTCATTAGACCATTAGATGATGCAAATCATAATGATATGTGGTTGAGTAATTGCATTGTGGGTGAAGTAATGTGCATCCACAATATACATCGAAAGAAGCAAGTTGCATTGTAGAATGCATGTGGGGTCATAAGAGGAGTATCATATCAATATACTAGGTAGAAATATAAAGGGGTATAAAAAATGTTAATGAAAAAATTGATACATACAATATCTAGTGAAAACAAGGTTTTTTTTTAATTAGGAAGGCATATTGGGAGGGGGTTAAAAAAACGATTTTGGAAGGTATTTTCCAATATTTAGTGAAATTAGGGGTATTGTTTCATATGCCACGAACGAACGTGCTATGATAGCGGTTTATTGAGTGAAGCCCCTGTGGATAGCCTACTGAAACCAGGTCAAGCAGACATGGGTAAATTTCAGTTGAATATGCTTTAGCCCAGAATGAGGTTAAGGGTTAGAGCAAAGAGTTTACACAATGGTCAAGATGACGACACTGTCACAACGGTCATGATGACGACACTTGGTCATAATGACGACACTTGCAATGGTCATGGTGACGACACTAGGTCATGATGACGACACTTGCAACACTTGCACAAAGGTGATGACATTTTGGTGTAACATTTCATGTTTGTAGATGCGACATGAAGAGGGGCAATATAAAAGACAATTCGATCAACTAAATATTAAGCTAGATAACCCAAGTACAATATCGCCTACAAGTGATGAAGAAATGCGGCATGCATGCAACTCGAGCGATGACATTAGTTCAAGTGATGAATGCTTTTCAATATAATTGAATGTTACTGCAATTTGTATGTTTTGGAATATTAGTTTGTGAAAATCATGGATTTTGTTTAATGTACTCGATAGATGAGGACATGCTACCAATAAGTGTAACAATTACATATAGACATTTTGTTTAATGTATTGGACATTCTATCTTGATTGGATGCCGATAGGTTACCAATAAGTGTAACAATCACATATTAACTGCATTTTGATTATTGTTGAATTTTACGTTGTCCCATTTTGTATTGCGATGGACTTCTTATATATGGTAAAACGAGTTTCTTGTTTTATTACAATGTTTAATGTTGTAAAATTTTGCATCACTGATTAATTAATATATATGGATGATTTACAATATTACAAATAACAGAGGTGTAATATGTTGGATAATGCATTGATGCAATCATTATATCAAAATACAACAATTAAAATATACAAATCAATATTATTATAAAAATATTTGATTTTGAGATGTTGTTTAAAAAACCATTAATTAAAATATATACATATCGATGCATTGTATTCTTTTGAACTCACCAAACAATACGTGCCATAAAAATATAAGGCATTGTATTTATAGAGAACACACACCCATGCCTATTATGTATATTAATGCAATGGTGCGATAATTTTCAGAATTGCACCGTTACTTTAAATGATAAATCGTATGATTATCATTTTGCTGATTCAAAATGTAACAATGCACATGACAAAAATATACACTAGTGCTTTATATATAGCAAATGAACCAGTGCTTTATATAATATATGCATTGTCATTTTCACCCAAAAAATGTTTAAAATTTAATGTCGCTCCAGTGCACATGGTAATATAGGCACTTAGGCGCAACACATATACACACAGATGCTTTTTTCATAATGCATGCATCGGTTCCTTAAATATAATACACACACTGATGCTTACTATATATGATATGCACCTATGCATTTTTATTTATATATGGATCGACATCACATCATGAAATTTTCAAAATTTCACGTCCCCTAGTGCACATGTTAATATACGCATTGGTGCATTTGTATCTGAAATAAGGACACTGGGGCATACAAAAATTTACGGGCATCAGGATGTCATTAAACAAAAAGATCGAATCGATGTGTTATTTTTATAAAAGCACTGGTGCATTATAAAATAATAAAATCAAAACCGATTTGCAATTAATTAATAAGAACTAATGCATATGTGTTATTTTCACACCGATGCGGTTTTGTTGTGAACGCACCAATATGTATTATGTAAACAAGCACCGGAAAAAACCTCTGCCCACCAAAATTTTTTAAGTTATAAAAATCATCCGTTAAAACTGTTGCTAAAACCTCTGCTACGAATGGTGGAGGTTGTAGTAGAGTTTTTTTTGAATTTTTTTCCTAATCCCGTAACACTAAAAACCTATGATACATGGTGTTTTCCTTGTAGTGTACAACTCCACACAACTGTACTATTATGTACAACATGTACAATCCACAGAAGTCAGTACGATTCTGTACAATTATGTTGCTCCAAAATGAAAGAAAAATTGAAACAATACTTGGTTTCGGTGAAACCCTTTCGGCTCTTTGATGTGCCACCTTAGCGATACCTTGATTCGTCTCTGTCAGCAACAGTTCCTAGGTATTCATGCTCTCCACGTCTCCGAGACTCTAATTGAGCTCTGATACCATAGTTATGAAAATTGATTACATAAAAAAACCAAAAAATAACTCAGAAGAGTTATCGTAATGTAATGCTTATATGAGAAAGCAAAAGTTTTCTTATATAGGGTTACAATAAGGTCAGGTCAATCCTCTTGATGAATGCGGGATAAACCAAGAAATACAATAAAGCATAAAAACACAAAATAATATAAAGTCTAAAGTGACTTACTAAAGCACAAGTCTAATATTTAATTGACCATTATATAAAGAACCTTTTACTTTAATTCTCATTCTATAGTAAATTGCTGAATTATACTTGAAAGTTGGCATGATACGCTAGAAGCTATAAACCAAATCAAAATTGAATGATCGACATCTGGAAGTAAGAATTTGGCACATGGGATCTAGACTAGGACCAACTATTCATCAAATGCAATAACTCATTTGTTGAACAAAATCATGAAAGAAATTGACAAAATATCCGATTGTAGTAGTGCAAGACCAACCATCTCTATATTGGAACTACTAGGTATGACTGCACTAGGAAATAATAGAGGCAACATATGATATCATAACATGGATTTTGAAAATGAACTTCACTTTTACTACAAAACTAAATATCTAACTCTCTATTGGGTGCACATGCTTGACTATGAGGTTATTGGGGCATGGGACATTTGTAATTGAACAAACATCATCTAAAGATTGTGTGAAAATGCTTCCACAACTAGGAAGCATTGGGAAATGTAAGAACATATGCATGGTTGGACTGGATGATATTAGTAAAAGTGGTCAAAATGTCCTTTTGTATCTCCATATCTACAATATCTAGAAGCTAGTCATGGAGATCAAAGGTCACGATTGAGGGGTGAAATATACTAGACGATATATGTTGGCCATTATAACTCATTGAATACCATTGTCTGCAAGGCATTTGTTAATTTTTCAGAATTTACTTCAATCTGATCTAGGATCTTAACTGAGAGAACAACATGTACAACATATCTACAACATATCAATCATGAACAATAATGCAAGCACACAAGAGACACAGAGTTTACTTGGGGAAAACCATAAAGGTGAAAAACCTCAATAACTTCCTCAGAGATAGATAGAGAAATGATACAAACCTAGCATAAGAGATAGACATCTCCTAGAAGCAGCTTCTCCTCCTCCACAAGTGCGCCACTCTCTCGAGAGTGTGAGAGAGAATAGAATGATCAAATAGAGTGCCTCCCGCACTCTATTTATACTTGACTTGACTTGCCTAATAACCTTTACTAGGTCGGCCTTAACTTAACCACATAACATAATGTTGACTGGGACGAAACCCAATAAGGTGGTCTAATAACCCTTTGACCCACATGGCCGACCCCCAATAGGGTGGTCTAATAACCCTTCGACCCACATGAATCATACAGGGTCGACCCCAACAAGGTGGTCTAATAACCCATCAAGTATAAGTTACGACACTTATAATATAAATGACGACACTTCCGTATAGAGGAATAATAACCTCTCTATAGGAATACAAACACTTCCGTATAGAGGAATAATACAATCTCTATAGGAGTACAATATACATATATGAAATACATTCCGAAGTTACATGTACATCAACACTCCCTCTTAACTAGGAAGGTATTTCTCGACACAGGTCTTCTAACACAAGTCTTCTTCTCTGGATCATCGTCACTGGATAATCGTCATCGAGTCATCGTCATCGTCACTGGATAATCGTCATCGAGTCATCGTCATCGTCACTGTTGCTGCTATCTCAATCAATCTCTGAATCTACTCATCATAGGAAGTTCTACAGAGCCAGTACTTTTTCATACTGGATGTAGGCCCACCACCTGCAGGTCTTCATCATCACTGGCCATACTGTGGAATCCTCAAGACTTATTACATGCGTCATAAAACCTTAAAAGAGTCTCTTGACTAGCAAGAACCCTAAAGAGCATCTAAGGCATTTTTCATCCTGTCCAGCTATCCAGGACTTATTACATGTGACTGCCACAAAACCTTAAAAGAGTGTCCCAGGAACGTTTATGTGCATAGCACGACCGGCAAGAACTCTAAATATCTACCCAGGAACATTTATGTGCCTAAGCACAACCAGCAAGATCTCTAGGACTGATTACATGTGACCTCTGCTACAAACCCTCGAAAGAGCATCCCAGGACTTATTACGGGCACACAGCCCAACCTATCAGATCTCCCAGGTCTTACATGTAGCAGCCCACCACAAACCCTCGAAAGAGCATCCCAGGACTTATTATGGGCACACAACCCAACCTATCGGATCTCCTAGGTCTTACATGTGGCCCACTATCACAAACCCTCGAAAGAGCATCCCAGGACTTATTACGGGCACACAGCCAAACCTATCAGATCTCCCAGGTCTTACATGTGATACACAGTGCCAGTCCTTTTTCATACTGGATGTAACCTAGAACAAATCTAGGATTTCCTTTGCACGGCCTGTCCACGGCCACAGAGTATCAACCTGATACTCACCATACATCATCCTGATGTACACATGATAATCCTGATCATCATCACTGCATCGTCCTGATGCAAGTCATCTGGAGCAACATCCTGAAGCTTGTCATCCATGATCATCCTGATCATACAATGTATCTTCCTGATGCATACCAAGTATCTATCTGATACATATCACCATACATGATCCACCTGATCATACAATGTATCCACCTAATACATACATAGATACATGATCCACACAATGTATCCACCTGATATATATCAACATACATGATCTACCTGATCATACACAGTATCCACCTGATACATATACAGATACATGGTCCAAGCATCCAACATGATGCATATACAAATACATATAAATGATCCAACTAATCATATCCAACATCCAACATGATGCGTACATACATATACATATAAATGATCCAACTGATCATATCCAGCATCCAACATGATGCGTACATACATATACATTTAAATGATCCAACTGATCATATCCAGCATCCAACATGATGCATACATACATATACATATAAATGATCCAACTGATCATATCCAACATCATCCTGATGCATATATAGAGCAGTAACTGGAGCATCGTCCTGATGCTCATCATCCAGTGCTTACATCCACAACCATGTGAAGGATTCTCCTTCCAACATGCTTGGAATGGCTTCAGCAAATGTGTCCATCACTTCTTCCTCGAAGTGTCGTCGATCTGAAGAACACCAAGCCTCTCTCTGAAGTACTTGAACTTCACTCTGGCTAGTGGCTTCGTCAATACATCTGCAATTTTCTCATCCGTTGCAACATAGAGGAGCTTCACTACTCCTCTCTGTACCATATCCCTAATATAGTGATATTTGATCTTTATGCGTTTCGACCTGTCATGGAACACCGGGTTCTTAGACAGCTTCACACAACTCTGGTTGTCACAAAATATACCAGTAGCCTCCAGCGGTAGATCAAATAACTCAGACAGTAGCTTCCGAAGCCATACTGCCTCACAACTAGCTGAACAAGCTGCAACATACTCTGCTTTGGCTGTACTCAGTTCTACACAGGACTGCTTCCTGCTAAACCAAGAGATCACACCTGATCCCATACTGAAGAAGCACCCAGAAGTGCTCTTCCTATCTGCAGCACTGCCTGCCCAATCTGAATCAACATAACCCTGTAGGTTAAACTTTTAAGCATCATACTTGAGCCCATAATCAACTGTACCCTTCAAGTACCTCAGAATATGCTTTACAGCAACCAGGTGAACACTCCTCGGATCCGTCAGGAACTGGCTCAATGTGTTCACCGCAAAGCAAATATCTGGTCTCGTGTTCGTCAGGTACATCAAGGACCCAATCATCTGACGATACATAGTGATATCAACTGGATCAAATGAAGCATCACACAGAAGCTTCAGGTTCCATAGGTGTGGCCATGGCCTTGCAGTCCATCATCCCGAACCTCTTCAGGATATCTACTGCATACTTCCCTTGTCCAAGGAAGATTCCATTTGCACTCTGCCACACCTCCATACCTAGAAAATAGTGCATCATCGACAAGTTCTTCATCTCGAACTCAGCAGAAAGCTTCCATTACGTTTCGGCAATCAATATATCTTCACCTATAATAAACAGGTCATCCATATAAAAAAGTAGTATCACTGGATTGCCTTCCTCAACCTTGTAGTAAAGGTTGGAATCCACTTTACTCTTGGTAAAGCCCAAACTGGATAGAAAGCTGTCTATCCTACCATTCCAAGTTCTGCACATATATGACTCCCTGTCATGTGTCTCAGAACCAAGTGGCTGCTCCACATACACTTCTTTTTCAACTACACCATTCAAGAAAGCTGTCTTGAAATCCATCTGGTATATCTTCCCTTTCATCACTACAGCCAGAGCAAGTACGGATCTAATGGAAGTGTATCTGGCTACAGGAGCAAAAGTCTTTATGCTACCACCTGCAGCATGCTTGAACTTGTAGATCCTCTTGGAAGTCACTACAGACTCCCCTTCAGGTCTTGGGACTGCATCCAAAACATCTTCATGATCGACCGGTACTCCTCGATCATGGCATTCTTCCCAGATCCTGAGAACTTCAATATCTTCAATATTTTCAATAGATAACTTTGTTGCTGAACAAATGGTGTAGTCCTTCTTTTGTAGGTGATGGTATACAATCTTTCCTACACAACAAGTTAAATTGCATGATTAGAAAACATCTCATAGTTTTCAGAACAAATTCTCACACATAAAGAAATATGTCATACAGTCATGCAATTATCTTAGCCAATGCTTCAATACAACATTTATCCAAATCCCGTAACTTTCTAGATGCCTTCCAATCTCTACCAGAACATTGTTAAGAGTGTGCACAACTCCCAACATGTCAACAAAGAGGTTTCATTCTAGATAAGTAGCAATGGAATGTTGTACAGTGCCATAGGCCACTTACCCATGTATATTAGTAGTATACTGTTCATCAATGTAACTATTCTAATATGCATAATACACAACCTAATTCTAGGAACATGAGTATATACATTATTGAACAATATTATTTAAACAATAAAATATGCAAGAAATGATAATTCAAATACTTATCTTTGTTTGTTTGTTGGGTTGACTCACTCTCAGTCTTTGCTTCTTTTCTGCAACTCCATTTTGATGTGGATTGTGAGAAGTGGTCAACTCCCTCTGAATATCTGCATCCTTGCAGAAACTACGGAAGTGTGCTCCTTCTTGATCTTTGCTTCCTTACAGGAACAACTGGAGTGTACTCCCTCTTGATCTTTGCTTCCTTGTAGGAACAACTGGAGTGTGCTCCCTCTTGATCTTTGCTTCCTGGATTACCTGTCCTTGAACTTATATCTATCACTATGTATGCTTATTAGTATCATCATTGTGTTATCCTCGAGGTCTCATACATAATCACACATTCATTAGTATAATATTAATACTATCAAAACACAATAATCTTAAACATGTATAGTCATGATCATTTCAAACACAGATAATAAACATTAGTATTCAAGGTCTCAGGGAAGTCTTCTTTTACTCATGCATATTCTTATTTGATCATAGGACTCTTTTGATTAGTTAAATCATCAATCAAGATAAGAGACATAAAATGCATAAACCCTTGATTACTTACATTTCTAACTTTATGAATAAACATAACCAATCATACCAAGTATACTTATATAAGGGATCCTAACACAAGGTAGGATTCTAACTTGACATAGGAAAAACATACCTAGATTGGTATGTTAGCTAGTTATGTCTAACATACCCACATGATGTCTTCTTGTTCTCTTCAATGACTTGTGCTAGTAACCTGCATATCTCATAGGTTAACCATTATAGAACCAAGTTATACATACCTCGCAAATAGATCTTCTAAGTGATTCATGACAATGGATGAATCTTTGTCCTCATGATCATATGTTCTTGAACTAGAACATGATTTGTCTTTCTTGGTGTACCTTTCATGTTAGCGGACAACATAAAGCTCATACAATACCATAATGCATTAGTACAATCATAAGTGTCAACACCCTAATCAATGAATATCTTCTATCATGGATTCATAATTTTATTAAGGTGATACAACAAGTCTAAATTTAATCAAGATTGTACTAACCGTAATAACATGAAGACAAACATACCATAAACTTAATCATGAACAAATCTCGAAACATACCTGGATGAGTCATACCTGTTGAGATTGCTTGTAATCTTCTTATGTAAGGCCTTAGCCTCATCTCCCTATGAAACGAGAACTTCTTCACTTATGCAGGTGACCAATCCATTCTCTTCTAGGATTAACCCAATCCACTTGATTTGCAGGAACTGGATCTGGAGCTGGATTAGGGTTTGTCAGAGAAACCCTAAAAATTCAAACTTTGAATTTCAAACTTCCGAAAGGATAGAAATATGCGCCTTGATGAGCTGGTCAAGCTGGTATACTCATAATTTGAAAACTGCAAAGTTTCACCCCTCAAATTTTCATTTGAAACTTTCAGATTCACTGGACATGACCGCAAACTAGGGTTTGATAAAGCCCACCCTTATTCCCAATCAAAAGGTTCAATACAAAGCTCTAAGCTTCTATTTTTCCGAGGAGCTTCTAGCCATGGTCACAGATTTCAAAAATTTCTATTTTTGCAGAAGCCCTAATTTTCCACTTTTTCGATCAAAGTCCCAAACTAGGGTCTGATCAAGCCCGGCCTTCTGCCCAACCAAAAATTCTGATCTTGGTCTCTAAATTTTGATTTTGATGAGTAGCATTCAGCCATAGTCTCCGATTACAAAGATTCCAACTTTCTCCGAAACCCTAAATTCTGGAAGCCATGAATGAAGGTGCTAAAAAATAATTCTGTTTTGACAGAAATATGTACCTGATTGTTTCTGGTGTAACTCCGAAATTTTCGATCTACAGGGTCTGAAAATTTTTCTTGTGATAGCCCGAACTGTCATCTTTCCAACCCCATAGGTATGAAGTCAAATGGATTCTCTGAGAGAGAGTTGTGCCAAGTGTCGCAACGTGACCTTTTTATGGGATAAAACAGGAGAGCTAACTTGTACGGCATGCCATGTGTCACTGGTTCAGTTTCGGCCTCTGAAAAAGTTATCTGAGAAAGTACATTTTGTGAACTACTTGTCACTTTTTACGAAATTTCATTTGGAGCTTCCTAGCCCAAGTTATGACCCTTTTTCCAAGGTCACCTGTTTATGACTGAGATATGGAAGAGGCAAAAAGCCTATATTGTACAGATCATAAATCACAAAGTACAACGAATTAGAGGTTGTCCTTTGGACACAAGGTACATGGGGATCTTAGCTTCGCCCTGTACTATTTTTAGACCCTGAAACCTCGCCGAAATTTATTTATAGCGAAAGTATTATGGTGACTGATTTTTTCTATATCAAGCCCTAACTTCACAATTGCAACAAGTGTCATACATGCAATACCATGCCTTCTTTCAGGCTAGCTCTGATACCATGTTAATTTTCCAGAATTTAATTCAATTTGATCTAGGATCTTAACTGAGAAAACAACATGTACAACATATCTACAACATATCAATCATGAACAATAATGCAAGCACACAAGAGACATATAGTTTACTTGGGGAAAACCATAAAGGTGAAAAACCCCAATAACTTCCTCAGAGATAGATAGAGCAATGATACAACCCAAGCATAAGAGATAAACATCTCCTAGAAGTAGCTTCTCCTCATCCACAAGTGTGCCACTCTCTCGAGAGTGTGAGAGAGAATAGAATGATCAAATAGAGTGCCTTCCGCACTCTATTTATACTTGACTTGACTTGCCTAATAGCCTTTACTAGGTCGGCCTTAACTTAACCACATAACATAATGCTGACTGGGACGACACCCAATAGGGTGGTATAATAACTCTTTGACCCACATGACCGACCCCCAATAGGGTGGTCTAATAACCCTTCGACCCACATGACTCATACAGGGCCGACCCCAACAAGGTGGTCTAATAACCCATCAAGTATAAGTTATGACACTTACAATATAAATGACGACACTTCCGTATAGAGGAATAATAACATATCTATAGGAATACAAACACTTCCGTATAGAGGAATAATACCATCTCTATAGGAGTACAATATACATATATAAAATACATTCCGAAGTTACATATACATCAACAACATTGAAAATATCCAACTATATTGAAGCTATCAAACTCTATAATAAAGTCATGGGTAAGATGGAGGTGTCTATAAAAACATTCACATTTCTCTAATATGTTTGAAAATTTGTTAGTCCAATCCTCCATGTCTCTCAACCATTTATCTATGGTGCCCCTAGCTAAAGAAATCTAGAAGCATTCATTCAGAGTCATGTGTTGATTTGCTAAGTTAACTTTGTCATCTGCTTTTGTCACAGGGGGTTCATTCTAGTAGTTCAGAAAATACCACATGAGTGCATACATAGGGTATCTAATTTTCTCAATATATATTTTGGTATAATGACAAATTATTGAGTAGGAGACTTTATAATTATATGGGAGATGCTTTTTCAATAACTGATACAAAGTTTTATGAAAAAATAGTAAAATTTTCAATTCTCCAATAGTAAAATAGTATTAATGATTACAAATCAATTTATCAGTGGGAGACTTGAGAAAGAAGAATACTATGTAGTAAATTACAAAATTAGGGGTAAATTTTGTAAGGATATGAACACATGTGTTTTGAATATTTTTTACTTAAGTGACCCCCTCGTGAGTTTTGTAGGGTATCGACGTGTCTGGGAGGTACTAGCAAGTTCTATGAGACAAGGACATGTTTTTGAGACTATAATTGCCTACATACAAAATTTAAAAACCACACTGATAAAATTCTCCAAACCACTATACATGGTCATTGATAGGGGAGCATATTCTAGAAGTTTCTTCACATGAGAAATGAGAGACTATTGAACCTAGTATTGAATTTGGATTGTGCACCCTCCAAAACTACCAAAGTCTTCTTCTCTATTAACTCTTTCTCCAAAATTATCACTATCCCCTATAATGCATTTGTGCTTCACTCTATTTATGTACTTATTTGATCTCCATCTTCAATTCTCCTCAACGCCACTTTAACTCTAGAGTCTCTATTTACAATTTCTAACATATGTGGACCCATCCAAACATCTCAAGGCTTCCAAAGAATCATCTACAAGAATATCCACAACTTCCTGATTTGCAACTCTAATACACCATTAATAAACCTAGTTTGACACTCTTTAAAGCTTCAATTTTGGTTGGCATATGGTGAAAAGATGAGGAACCTTTATAGTTTCTTTCAATGGGTCATTGTTGAGATTGTTTTGTAGTCGCTATAAAATCAAGCGTCTCTATTTTTTTATTGGGATATTGGGAAGTGTCTAACATTAAAGGAGATATGATGGAGGGATAAGTGCATTGTCCTTTGTAGATATGGAGGGAAAGTGGTTAATATTACAAAACAAGGGATGACTTAGAGCAAATATTTTGGTTGGCATCACAAATAAAGTTAAATGGGGTGTCTGAAGGATGATGATTTGGTGGGGTTTAGGGTATATTACAAGGATAATTGTTGAATTGTGAGATGTGGTGTGCAAGTGAGGCACAAACTCCATCGATGAATGCTCTTTATGAATAATGGAGGAAATGATTGATTGGGATTGTTACTACATTATCAAGGGTAGGGAAGGGATTCTATCATCATTTGTTGGTGGTGGGGTTGTGGACTAACATAAACAGGTAGTAGATGGGGTGGAATACCATTTAACGAGAATCTCAGGGCATGATGTTGTGCCTTGTGGTAAAACATATTGAGAAATCATACGAGTTTCCCATCATTCTATACATAGATTTAAACTCAAGTACCCACCAAGGGTCATCACATTGATATTGTAAGGCCTTATAATGGTAGGGAGCTCTAACCTTTTATTGCAAAAGGGGAAGAGTGAATTGATAGCTCACTGCTAGATTGATCTTTGTAAATGATTGATCATGATGAGATATATTATATATATATTTGATATCATTTTGTGTATGGAAATTTTTGAATACTCAAGCTTTAATGCAAAATAGAAATTTCACCTTTTTCTAGAAGATTTTACAGAGCTTAGTTGTAGAATTTTCAACCTTAGGACTACTGTAAATTAGAGTACAAAATGTTTCATAGTGGAAGTGTATGCTTAATAACAAGTAAATGTATATATATAATGTATTGAATAAAATAAGATAAGATGATTCAGTACAACAATAATAACAACGTATATATATGATTGATGGTGACCCTTTACATAAGGTGATATCCTTATGGAGTCACCCCTTCAATATTATAATAATATTAAATTTAAATATAATTAAATATTAATATTATTATGATTGTATTATAATTTATTTATTGTTTTATATATATTATAGTCCTAATGTTGCCACCTTCTTTTAAGAAAGCTTTGTCCTCAAAGCTATATCTACAAATTCATCTTCTATTATGAAAGACTCTTTCAAGATTACACTATAACCCACTATGAAAGAATAAAGCTATATCTACAAATTCATCTTCTATTATGGAAGACTCTTTCAAGATTACGCTATAACCCACTATGAAAGAATAAGTAATAATTCTTCTTAGCTTTCACTTTTTCTTTTTAATTATACCTGGGAACTTAAGGCATTTGTCTCACATTGAATTAACCCACCCTTCATATATAATATCTCTTCCATGCATGCCCTTATTTAAACCTTATTTAAACCTTCTTGAATACTTTATTTATAATCGTTTAAAATAACACACTCATTTATTTCCTAGCTAACATCTTAATATTATATTAATGGATGGTCATGACGTTATGCTAGTAACGTGTCCCTAGACAAAACTCTTACGGTCAGGTCAAATGGTGATTTGGATGGTTTTACTCGTTTGATAGTCCACTATAACGAATTCTTGAAATACCTTGGCCCATTCAAGCAATATTGGCGCACTTTACTGCACATAATTAGTGATATTCAACGTTCTCATTCAAGACATGAAGCTGTGACTTTAAGTGCAAGTAGCATAATTCTGTTGTGAATGCACCCATGTATGCACCCTGGTGGACAATCCACTCCATGCTCATAACCAATATAATGTGTATACACACGATAAATCTATGAAACTATGGACATCCCTTCCCTCTCGATAAAAACAACTAAAGGGACACCTTCATTAAGTATATCACTCATAATTGAAAGACCCTTTTTAATATGTAGCTCCTTCTCTAGGGCCTAGGGCCTGAGCTAATTATGCTTCACTAAGACCACTTTTATCAGGAGTTTGAATGCTCTAGCACTACAGATATTTGCAATATTGACAATCACTTTTACATACGATTCCGATACTTGTTTATAATATCTAATGAAAGGATCTGGTCTCTTCGTAGAATGTCGAGTGTAATTTAAATCTTCACTACTGATATCCTTTGCTTCAAAACATAATAACTTATCAATGGTAGGGAAAATCGCCCAAAATGCTTGGCGATAAGTGAGTGGATGGATGTGCACCTCGTTCTTGCTATAAAGTGCACAGAACAATCCTAATGCAACATATTGGATTTTCGGATAAAAAATATTATTTCTATACACACTATGGAGAATGCTTAATAAACCTCCAGACACCAAAATTCCCATTAAGAATACATCAAGGATGTCAACAATGTCAGACGATCTGAAGCCAATTACGTAAACAACCCTAACAATTTCTTTCGAAACATCTAAAGTATCTTCGTTAAGCTCCCTATTTTGTTCAGTGTAATTTGTGAAATTCCACATGGATAGATCACTGAGCTTGAACAAACCTCAGAATTTCACAATGATATTACTGAGAAGAATTAGACAAAAACATGGATCAATTCACTCATAAAACTGAAACACATATGAAAAACTATTGTTGATACATTAATCAACTGTAAGTTGGCAATCAAAAAATGTTACAATGGAATGAATTCGATACACCCAAGAGGATTTGAATTCACCTCAATTTTAGGCTTAGTTTGCATTGGAAACATCTCCCGATAAGGTTCAGTGGCCACCGATGATGAATAATCAGTTAATTGAGGTAGAACTGAGCATAACTGAATCACGTGGGCACCAAAATAGGGGAGGAGACTCCAAAGGGGCGCATAACTAGCTATCAGTGGTAAAAAATGGCACTCCTATTCTCAGTAACAACCAACCTAGGAGATGCAGTCAGTTAATTGAACAATCAAGGGGACAAGGTGCCCCAAATCATGGAACTGACTGTGTAGTCTCCTAAATCTATGCATGAGGGCACATTGGAACTACAGTGATGTAAACAAGGCGCTCTGAGTGGATTGGAGGGCTAATGATGGCCAAAAACAAGCTCCGGGGGGCCCAAAGTAAGGACTAGGTGCTAGGAGACTCAACTTCTAATGCATGGATGCATGGAGTGCTGCATGGAATGCATGCAGGACCAAGATAAGATGGTGAGAATATTCTAACACCCCCCCTTAAGCCGGTCTATGAGGAAAAATATAAGTAAATAATGGAAATTAGGGCCCTGGCTATTGAGACCAAAGGTCACCCCGTACAACAATCTAGAAAAAAATGAGGAAAGAGGGAAACCCCCCCCTAAAGATAGACTGAAACACACCAACAATTGCTGCTCAAGACTCAAGTAGGTGTGATGCTTGATTCAATGCCTGGAGGTATCTTCCTCTTGGGAAGAAGTGGATCATGCTCCAAAAACATGTGCTTGAATTCTCCTTCAATGGATGCAAGCGAATATGGAGGCTTTATGAAATTGCTCTTCAGAAGAAAAAAATGGTGAGAACAAATCCAAAAATATGAAGATCATCCTGGAACCTGTAATTCGAACCAACTGAGGTAGGACCAACTCCAATTAGATCTAATTGCTCTTGAAACTTGAACTTCTAATCAGTGGAAGTTAAATTAGCTCCAAGAATTGATATATGGTTTCTTATGATCTCCTTTGAACCAACATGGATGAGATCAAAACCAAAATCACCAAAATGTGCCTGAGACTTGAACCCAAGCGAATGGTAGTGTTCTCCATCTTCGGTGAAACTCCGAGAGCATGTGCCAATGATCAAATAGAAGTTCATAGGAAGCACGTGGTTAAGGAGGGCGAATGCATCACCTCCAAACTCTGATTTAACCTCCAAAGCATTTAGTAGATCATCATTATGCACATCAGCAGGCTCATGTGAAGTAGATAATTCGAAACTCTCTTCAAATTCTAGAGAAATAGAGGAAGGAATGTATTCAACATGAACTTTCTGTGTTGAATCTGCAGCTTTTTCTTCATCTTGAACAACTTCATCATGAGAGATACTCGAGGCCGAGACATAATAAGAGAGAAAACTTGAGGAGGTATCACTGGGCTTGTTCTCCAAATGGATAGCATGATCCTCTTCCTTCCGCTTTCCAAATTCTCTATCCAAATTAATCCAGAGATCCTTGGATATTCAATAGTATCAATGAGGTAGCGCATACTAGGAGACATAACAATACATATTGCTCCAAAAGCTCTGTCACA
Source organism: Larix kaempferi (assembly GCA_027924585.1). Lineage (NCBI taxonomy): Eukaryota > Viridiplantae > Streptophyta > Pinopsida > Pinales > Pinaceae > Larix > Larix kaempferi. Next base: position 6,166,797 of record BSBM01000267.1, on the reverse strand, counting down.
TTCATTTAGCTAATCATTCTCCTCTTCATAAGAAGAAAAATCTCTCATAACACCAATACACATATCAAAAAGATCTTGTCTCTTCAGATATGCCATCATATTTGGTTTCCACTCATCATAGTTGAATGGAGAGAGAGGAGGAACTACTTTCAGATTCATGGAAGCTGTTGTAGAATACCTGGAAAAACAATGGAAATATATCTGGACGATTGTTACTAAATCTATTGAACAATGCTCTAGGATAGTAGGCACTTTTGTCCAGATCCTTCACACCTAGATAGAACTCAAAGGATTTCTCCAATGAATTCAATGCAATGGCACCAGGATTTGTTGTGGTAATCTAGAGGCTTCTGGTGCTCTACTGAAAGCAGCTGCTCAATCTACTACTGCAACTGCTGCAACTCAAAATCTCTCGCAAGCTCTGATACCATGTGAAATTCCACATGGATAGGTCACTGAGATTGAACAAACCTCACACTTTAAGAATGTTATTACTGAGAAGAATTAGACAAAAACATGGATCAATTCACTCATAAAACTGAAACACATATGAAAAACTGTCATTAATACTTTAATCAGCTGTAAGCTGGCAATCAAAAAGTGTTACAATGGAATGAATTCGATACGCCCAGGAGGATTCAAATTCACCTCACGTCTAGGCTTAGTTTGCATTGGAACCATCTCCCGATAAGGTTCAATGGCCACCGATGATGAATAATCAGTTAACTGAGGTAGAACTGAGCATAACTGAATCATGTGTGCACCAAAATAGGGGAGGAGACTCCAAAGGGGCGCATAACTACCTGTCAGTGGTAAAAAAGGGCACTCCTATACTCAGTAGCAGTCAAACTAGGAGACGTAGTTAATTAACTGAGTAATCAAGGGGACAAGGCACCTCAAATAATGGAACTTACTGTGTAGTCTCCTAAATCTGTGCATGAAGGCGCATTGGAACTCCAATGATGTAAACAAGGTGCTTTGAGTGGATAGGAGGGATAATGATGGCAAAAAAAATCTCCGGGGGGGCCAAAGTAAGGACTAGGTGCTAGGATACTCAACTTCTAATGCATGGATGCTTGGAGTGCTGCATGGAATGCATGCATGCAAAGCATGCGAGACCAAGATAAGATGGTGAGAATATTCCCACATTATCGTGTACCACTGTTTGTGTTATATTTTATACTTTTAATCAATATTATCTAGGATCTTAACTGAAAGAATAACATGCACATCATGACGAAATAGACACAAATAATTTCCTCGGGGAAACCATAAAGGAGAAAAACCCGCAACTTCCTCAGAGATAGAATCGTCACCAATACAATATCACAAAAGTAAAACCCCAAAACAAAGATGGTCTTCTGCAACTCCTCTTCTTTTCCTCCTATGCGAACTTGTCCTCTCTCTCACTAATGCGAACTTGTGAGTGAGTGTGTTGTACAAATGAGAGAGCTCCACTCTCTATTTATACTTTATCTTTCACTTGAACTTTTCACTTACTAGGTTGGTCCCAGTTGTACCTGACTGGGCCGACTTCTCTAGGGGACTCAATAACCCTAATCTGACTGACTCTAGGGGGAACTATTGCCCCGACTTACAATGGAGGATTTATCTCAATGACTTTACATGACCAAATGTAATAATGACATCCCCGACCAGAGGAATAAACATCTTCGTCGAAGGTACAAATAAAATAAAATAATAATACAATATAAAATACAAGTGAATATCTTCCGAAGTTACAATTACATTAACACTCCCTCTTAACTAGGAAGATATTCTCTTGACACGGTCATCAACACATCTAGACACAAGTCTTCGTCGCTGGATCATCATCAATGCTGGAACATCATCATCGACACTGGATCATCATCGTCGCTACTGCAATCATCATCATGTCGATCATCGATTGGTGACATCTCTCAAATCTACTCGTCATAGGAAGTTCTACAGAGACAACCCTCAGTTTCATGCTGGATGTAGGCCTAGCCCTCATGTAGGTATTCATCATCTCTACTTGCAAGCCATCGAGTAGGTACAACCCAGGACCAGTCATTACATTTCCTCTGCAAACACCTACGTCTCCTACTGTCGCCTCATCATCTTCAGATCATCTCATCATCACACGGAGCACAGCCCAGATGCACATCACATGTCCCACAACGGTCAACCCGCGCCTACCAGCATGGAAGACACAAACCCACCACCATGCGAGATCCTTCCTAGGCACACACACAGTGTCTTATGACCAGTAGACATCTCCAATATGGGAGGCACAAACCTACCACCATACGAGACCTCGTCTACCAACATGGGAGGCACAAACCCACCACCATGCGAGACCCAACCCTTACATCTACCAACATGGGAGGCACAAACCTACCACCATGCGAGAATGGCTCAACCCTTAAATCTGCCAACATGGGAGGCATGAACCTACCACCACGTGAGAATGGATCGATCCTTACATCTACCAACATAGGAGGCACATACCTACCACTATGCGAGAATGGCCCGACCCTTACATCTACCAACATAGGAGGCACGAACCTACCACTATGCGAGAATGGCCCATGTACGTCTACGTCTTCCGGACTCATCACTTCCTCTTGGAAGGAAACTCGATCTGGAGAACACCAAGCTTCTCTCTGAAGTACTCGAACTTCACTCTGGATAGCGGCTTCGTCAACACATCGGCTATTTTCTCGTCCGTCGCAATATACTGGAGCTTCACTGCTCCTCTCTGCACCATATCCCTGATATAGTGGTACTTAATCTCAATATGATTTGACTTGTCATGGAACACTGGGTTCTCGTACAACTTCACACAATTCTGGTTGTCACAGAATATACAAGTCGCCTCTAACTGGAGATCAAACAAATTAGATAGTAGCTTCCTAAGCCATATCGCCTCACAACTAGCTGAACAAGCTGCAACATACTCTGCTTTGGCTATACTCAGTGCCATGCACGACTTCTTCTTGCTAAACCAGGAGATCATATTGGATCCCATACTGAAGCAAAATCCCGAAGTGCTCTTCCTATATGCGACACTGCCTGCCCAATACGAATCAACATAGCCCTGCAGGTTAATCTTCTGATTCACGTCATACTTGATCCCATAATCAACTGTACCCTTCAGGTACCTCAGTATATGCTTTGCAACAATCAAGTGAACATGTCTCAGATCCGTCAGGAACTGGCTCAATGTATTCACAGCAAAGCATATGTCTGGTCTTGTATTTGTCAGGTACAACAATGGACCAATCATTTGACGATACATCGTGGCATCAACTGACTCTGATGAAGCATCACATAGTAGCTTCAAGTTCGATGCCATAGGTATGGCCATAGCCTTGCAGTCCATCATTTTGAACCTCTTCAGAATCTCCACTGCATACTTCCCTTGTCCAAGGAAGATCCCATCCGCATTTTGCCACACCTCCATGCCTAGGAAATAGTGCATCATACCCAGGTCCTTAATCTCAAACTCTGCGGTAAGTTTCCTCTTTGTATCTGCAATGAGCCCATCCTACCTTGTTACAAACAACTCATCTACATAGAGTAGAAGCATCACTGGATTTCCCACTTCAACCTTGTAGTAAAGGTTGGAATCTTCTTTACTCTTGGTAAATCCCAAGCTCATCAGGAAACTATCCATCATGCCGTACCACATCCTGGGTGCCTGTTTCAATCTGTACAAGGTCTTCTTCAATTTGCACACATGAGTCTGTCGGTCATGTGTTTCAAATCCGAGTGGCTGTTCCACGTACACTTCCTCCTCTACTACACCATTCAAGAACACAGTCTTGACATCCATCTGGTGTACCTTCCATTTCATCACTGCAGCCAATGCAAGTACTGATATGATGGAAGTGCATCTGGCTATAGGTGCAAATGTCTCCTCATAATCTATGCCTTCCTTCTGGGAGAAGCCATGTTCCACAAACCTCACCTTGTGTTTCTCTATGTTGCCATCTGCAACATGCTTGATCTTGTAGATCCACTTAGAAGTCACAACAGACTTCCCTTCTGGTATCAGAACTACCTCCCATACATCATTCTTCATGATCGACTGGTACTCCTTGATCATGGAATCCTTCCATTCTTTCTTCTCTATCGCTTCCTCATAGTTGGCAGGTTCTTTGTCAATGATGTCGCACAACCGGGATACATAACTGGAGTATGGCCTAGGTCTCTTTCTTTCTCTGTGCATCCCCTCTGGAGCGCCATACCTCTCTGCATCTTTTATTGCCTCTCGTACCCATGATGGCTTCCTCTTGTGGGAGTTATTCTCACGAGGTGGATCTACAGGTTCTTGTGGTTATTCCATCTCGCGATCTTCATTATATTCTGGAATCGCTTCTTCCATTGCTGTATCTCTGATCCTGAGAACTTCAGGTTCTTCAGTGTCTTCAACATGTAACATTCTGGATTTGATGTAGGCCGAGTCTTCGTCAAATGTTACGTCTCTGCTGATATCGATCTTCTTGAATCCTGGGAAGTATATTCGGTAGGCCTTCGAACTTTCACTGTATCCTACGAATATACCCTTATTTCCTGAAGGATCTAGCTTCGTCCTCTTCTCCTTCTGAATGTGTATGTACACTGGGCAGCCAAATATCCTGAGATGGCTGACTTCTAGTTTCTCATCGGAGAACACTTCTTCTGGAGTCTTGTTTTCTAGTACTTTATGAGGAGTACGGTTCTATACATACACAACTGTCCTTGCAGCTTCTTGATCCCATAGGTGCATCAGAAGATCCTGGTCATGAAGCATTGTTGTTGCTGCTTCCATTATTGTTCTATTCTTTCTTTCTGCAACGCCATTTTGTTGTGGATTGTATGGAGTGGTCAACTCCCTCATAATCCTAGATTCTCTGCATAGGTTCTTGAAATCTTCCGATGTGAACTCTCCACCATTATCTGATCGAAAGGTCTTTATTCTTTTTTTCGTGTGGTTCTCGATCAAGGCTTTGAATTCCTTGAAATTGTTGAATACTTAATCTTTTCTCTTCAAGAAATATATCAAAGTATTACGGAAAAAGTCATCAATAAATGAAACATAATATACATGCCCACTCAATGAACTGGATGACATAGGACCGCATACATCAGAGTGGATGATTTCCAGTATTCCTTTTGCTTTGCTCTCGCTACTTGGAAATGCCTTCTTCACGTTCTTCCCTTTGCACATCCTTTGCAAACGCCTTCATGCTTCGACTGGATTTCTGGAAGTCCTTCAACTACTTTTCTTGCAATAGGTAGTGCTCTATAGTGCAGATGTGCAAGCCTTCTATGCCATAATTCAATTGGCTCCATGGAGGCATGGACCAAGGCTTGTTCAGGTTGGCCCTTCAATTTGTATAAACCTCTCTCTTGCTCTCCAATCACAACTGCATCATCTATATTCTTTCCCTTTGGCCACATTAGGACTTGGCCATCAACAAATGCAACCCTCATACCTTTTGCATCTAGTTCTGATATGGAGAGAAGGTTCTTCTTTAGTACTGGAACATACAAGACATCCTTCATCTTCAGAGATTTCCCAGAGTCTAGCTTGTAAGAAGCTTCTCCACTTCCTTTTATGGGGTATTGGTAATCATCCCCAAGTTTCACCTTGTGAGGTGACTCATGTTCATACAAGTTTATGAAGGATTCTTTATATCCGATCATATGCTTGGAAGCTCCACTGTCTACAAGCCAATCATTACTTCCATGTGTGACAGTGCCCGTGAGTGCTGATATCGGAACATACTCTTCATCACTTTCTTCTATGGCTCTCTTCCTTGGGGGTTCATAATCTTCTGCAGTGTGAGCATGGTGCCTTTTCTTGTTGTTCTTCTTGTTGTGGGAGCCACTTTTATTTATGGGACAATTCTTGGAGTAGTGTCCCTTCTCATCACAAGTATATCATCTAATATTAGATAGATCTCTCCTGGATCTTCTAAAGTTATCCCTCTGAATTTGGTGGTGGTGTTTCTCCCTCTTATTGTGATGGTGCTCCCTCTTGTTATTATTCTTCCCAGAGTGTGCTGTGAGGGCTTGATCGTCATTTGCTCCCATCTTCTCTTCTCGAGCTAGAAGTCGAGCTTCTTCTTGTGAGCATTCTTCCCACAACCTACTGAATGCGATTAAATTATTCTAACACAAATCCCTTGAATGAATGAGTCCCATGAGCTTGGGAGACCATTCAAGGTGATCATCACAATTTCTCCATCTTCTACATTTTCTCCCACGGCTTCAAGTTTCTCCTTCATCTGAGAGACCCTTGTAAAGTAAGACTACATGGTCTCTGCATTTTGTATCTTCACATTCTTCAACTGGTTTCTCAAGGTCATCTTCCGGTTTATATTCTTAATTCTTCCCTTCAAACAGCTTGGTCAATGCATCAAACATCTCTTTAGGTGTCTTCAAAGATGACACATGTGGGATGAGATGATCCTTAATAGAATATGTAATGATCCTCTTGGCCTTAACCAAATTCTTCTTGTGTAAGGCTTTAGCCTCATCTCCCTCTGGTGCTGGAATCTCCTCATTTACATATGTGTCCAATTCATTCTCTTCAAGGACAAGTGCAATCCTATACTTCTATGCTCGGAATTTATCAACCCCTTCAATCTTATCCTCAAGATTGGTGTGGTGAGACATATTTAATGAGAACTTCAAATGGAAATAACAAAGCTTTTAGGTCTTACCACTTTTAGATGCCCAAACTGGTTATGGAGCTGGCTAGCCTAGGGTTTGTTAGAGAAACCCTAATTTTCCAAAATTAGAATTTGGAACTTCTGAATGGATAGATAGATGCGACTCCTCAAGGCGAGTTTCCCAATGTACTCACTTCCCCAAATCAGTCGAAAGAAACCCAAAAATGATGATGCCCTAGTTTTCCTCCGGCAGTAGTGCTGGGCCAAAAAATGAAAATTCTCAGAATCCAATTATGCTTTGACAGAAATATGCGCCCTCCTAGGATGAGTTATCCTAGCCTCTTTTCGTTGATGATCTGTGGAGAGAAGTCCAAAAATTAAGAAGCCCTAGCTTCCACAGCTGCACAATATCTTCTTTTCAGGTTAGCTCTGATACCATGTTAGATTTTCTACTTTTAATCTATATTATCTAGGATCTTAACTGAAAGAATAACATGCACAACATAACACAATAAACACAAAATTTCCCCGGGGAAACCATAAAGGAGAAAACCCCGCAACTTCCTTAGAGATAGAATCGTCACCAATACAATATCACAAAAGTAAAACCCCAAAACAAAGATGGTCTTTTGCAACTCCCCTTCTTTTCCTCCTATGCGAACTTGTCCTCTCTCGCACTAATGCGAACTTGTGAGTGAGTGTGTTGTACAAATGAGAGAGCTCCACTCTCTATTTATACTATATCTTTCACTTGACCTTTTCACTTACTAGGTCGGCCCCAGTTGTACCTGACTGGGCCTACTTCTCTAGGGGACTCAATAACCCTAATCTAACTGACACTAGGGGGAACTATTGCCCCGACTTACAATGGAGGATTTACCTCAATGACTTTACATGACCAAATGTAATAATGACATCCCCGTCTGGAGGAATAAACATCTCTGTCGGAGATACAAATAAAATACAATAATAATAAAATATAAAATACAAGTGAATATCTTTCGAAGTTACAATTACATTAACAGTTTGTTCAATGATTTTGTTCATGTCAAATCAACAAGACATAAATGGTTGCAAATGACAATGCATAAAGAACATATATAGCGAAAATTCAAATCTAGAAATTGCACAAGATATGGATAGCTAGAAACTTCGTTAATTAGATAAGATAAGTACATGTACATACCATATCCTTCTATCAAGGTTAGTACAAATCTCCCAACTCTCCAAAAATCCCTAGCTAGGGTAAATCAACAAACCCTAGTTCAACCAAGAAGATCCAATGTGCAAGAATTTTTCCAACACATCCTCCAAGGCAAGGCATACTCCTCTTCTCTTCTTCACCAATCCACTACAGGGTTTTCTCTCAAAACCATAATCTCCAATCTCTAAGGGATAAACCCTAACCCTAGACCTCCAAAATACTCCAAGAAGACTAAGAAACCCTAGTGCCTTAAGAGAGAGAGAGAGAGAGAGAGAGAGAGAAATATTCTTTAGGTCACATCTCTACACTAGAGTGAATAATAATGAACATTATGATGAATAATGAACATATGTGATCACCATTTCCAATGTCTCCTCCATAAGAGAAAACCCTAGTCATAGGAGAAAACTCCAAACCAAGGCATCCTTTTTCCTTTTCATAGCTTCTCTTAGGGATTTTTCATGAACTCATGAACCCTAGTGAATCTCTCCAAGAAAACATGTACAAAGAGAAAAAACATATGACGATGAATGCAAATACTCTCTTTCCTCTATTTATATGAGAGTAAAGGGAGACAAACAATACAAGGTGGGCCTTAGCCCTAACAGACAACCTACCATGATCCCTTGTAGGCCAACACAAGTGAGACATCCACTCTAAATTACATGTGTCATGATCCAAGGTGATGTTGTGAGCAATAATGACTCCAAGGTGATATAGCTACACAAGGTAAGTGCACATTACTCCATCATGAGACTCCATGGATTTCATCAATCCTCCAAAGCAATGTACTCTATTGGGTTAGCTACCCCCTGCAAGAACATTGTTGAAGCCCTAGGTGTCCTTGAGCTATCTCTAATCCTTTGAATATGCAATTACATCGCCATATGCCAACTAGGGCTTGAATCTCTCCTCCATGATGCACAATGATCCACATCCCATGTAGGGTGTTCTCCAACTAGATGATTCTTCCATGTGGCCACAATGAAAGGAGTCCAACATCCAAGCAAAAGATCTTCATGCCAAAGGAAAGAAAGCCAAACCAACACCATCTTGAGGTCAAGTATCCACTAAGCAAGTTACCTCAATTATGTATATTCATCATGGACCATCTCTCATGCTACAATCCATCTCAAACCATCTAGGGGCTAAACATACACCATGTACCCCAAATCTCATGAAGCACCCCAAAACATGGTGTAAACACTTTCAAAGTAATCCAAAAATATAACACTCCCTCTTTATGAGGAAAGTGTTTACACCAACACCTATCAACTTGCTTTGTAACACTATCAAACATGCTATCAATGAATCGCTATTGACTATAGTCTTAGAATCAACCACTGTCATTTGCAACAAAACTGTCAGTCATGCTATCACACCATCTTGATCATCTAATGCATAATGATCACATATGAATATAAAGGAATATCATCTAAAGTAAAAGTTAACTGCCAACCTCCATCATGCTCAATATCACGAGCTAACATCAATGGACACTACATCATGAACTGTTTAGGACATCCTGCAAAGATAATCATATCTCCATAGAAGATTAAGTCAATCCTGGAATACAAGGATTTGTTAAGTTTAGATCAAATTCACAACAAGAGCATAATAAGGATTACTGAAAGAAACACAATCACAAGATAGACACAGATTTATCTCGGGAAACCCTCATGGGGTAGAAAACCCAAGAAAACTTCCTCAATATAGATGATCAAAAAGTACAAAGATGAAATCCCCAAACAAGAGTTCCTTCTCCTTCGCAGATCTCTCTCTCTCTCTCTCTCTCTCTCTCTCTCTCCTATGCGCAATCCACAAGTGAGTGTGTGTTCAAATGAGGAACACAACACCTTTATTTATACTTTATCTTTCACTTGACTTTCTCCCTTACTAGGTCGGCCCCAACAAATTTACCCTAATGCTGACTGGGTCGAATTCTCTAGGGGACTTAAACACCCCATTACAAATGACTCAAAGGGGATCTATTGCCCCGACTTACAAGGGAGGATTTACCTCAATGACTTTACATAATAATGACATCCCGACGGAGGAATAACACATCTCTGAATAAATAATAATAATAAAATACAAATAAAATATTCTTCGAAGTTACAATATTTCAACACTCCCCCTTAACGAGAAGGGTATTCTACTGATAACAGCAACATCAACTTAAGGAACAAGGAGATAGAGCATCATCAACATCATCATGGTGATACATCTATAAATCATTGGAATTTTTCTTCAACAACATCATCAACTGGAACAGTTACCAGAACATCTTCGATATCTTCAACATCTTCAGTACTGGAGCATCATCTTCTACAACACTGAGTCTTCATCTTCTACAGCATCCGATCGCTCGATCGCCTACAACAACAACAACATATGGATCTTTCGATCAGCAAGAACATCATCATTTTGATCTTTCGATCAATATCATCATCAACATCTGGATCTTTCGATCAGCAACAACATCATCATCTTGATCTTTCGATCAACAATACCATCATAGCAGCATAACTTGCAACACACATGATCCAATTACATGATGATCAATCCCTCTCACTTTAGGACATAATGCCAAGGATGATGCAATCCTGATCCAATTACGGGATGATCAGTCCCTCTCACTTTAGGACATAAGTCCAAGGATGATGCAATCCTATCCACATTCTCAGGGACATAAGTCTCCGGATCACTTTAGGACTAAGGTCCAAGGAAGATACACTCCAACCACATTCTCGGGGACAGAAGTCTCTGGATCACTTTAGGACTAAGGTCCAAGGAAGATACACTCCAACCACATTCTCGGGGACAGAGGTCTCCGGATCACTTTAGGACTAGGGTCCAGGGAAGATACAATCCCAACCACAGTGCCAGTCCTTTTTCATACTGGATGTGACCTAGATCAAATCTAGGATTTACCAATACAACATCATCATCACATTCTCGGAGACAAGAGTCTACGGATCCTTTTAGGACATGTGTCTAGGGATGATACAATCCCACTACAACATCATCAACATCTTTCTCGGAGACACGGGTCTACCGATCCTTTTAGGACATGTGTCCAGGGATGATACAATCCCACTGCAACATCATCAACATCTTTCTCGGAGACAAGGGTCTACAGATCCTTTTAGGACATGTGTCCAGGGATGATACAATCCCACTGCAACATCATCAACATCTTTCTCGGAGACAGGCGTCTACGGATCCTTTTAGGACATGTGTCCAGGGATGATACAATCCCACTGCAACATCATCATCAACATCAACACTGCTCCCCCTTTCGAGGAATGTCCTTTCGAACCACACCAAGCTTGTCTAAAAAATACTCAAACTTTACTCGAGACAGAGGCTTAGTCAACACATCAGCAACTTGCTCATCAGTGCTCACATAGTGGAGCTTTATAGCTCCCTTCTATACCATATCTCATATATAAAAATACCGGATTTCTATGTGCTTTGATTTGTCATGGTACACTGGGTTCTCCGTCATCTTTATACAACTCTGGTTGTCACATAGAATCACCTTGGTATCCAAATCTAGATCAAATAGACCTGACATCAACTTCCGAAGCCATATGGCTTCATAACTAGCAGAACACGCTACTATATACTCTGCTTCAGCTGTGCTGAGAGCCACACTAGACTGCTTCCTGTTGAAACATGAGATCATGGCGGATCCCAGACAATAACATCCACCTGAGGTGCTTTTCCTGTCTGAGACACTTCCATCCCAATCTACATATGTATAATGATACATTCTATAGTCATGATCTCCAGCATAGTATAGACCAAAGTCTATCGTACCTTTCAGGTACCTCATCACATGCTTTGCAGCTACCAAGTGAACACGTCTAGGCTCAACTAGATACTGAATCATGGTGTTCACAACAAAGCATATATCTGGCCTGGTATTCATCAGATACATCAATGACCCAATGATCTGTCTGTACTGAGTCACATCCACTAACTCTGACGATTCATCAGCTAACAACTTCAGGTTGGTATCCATGGGTGTGGCCATGGATTTACATTCCAACATATCAAATCTCTTTAGGATTTCCACAACATACTTTCCCTGGTTGATAAAGATTCCCTCTGGGATCTGCCATACTTCCAGACCTAGAAAATAATGCATCAATCCAAGGTCTTTCATCTTAAATTCTTCAACGAGCTTCTTCTTGCACTCTACAATTTGTTTCTCATTTCCTGTCAGAAATAGATCATCCACATACAACAATAATATGTCAGGTTCATCATCCATAACCTTAAAGTAAAGGTTAGGGTCAGCTTTACTTTTGGTAAATCCCAAGCTCGTGAAGAAACTGATCCTTCCGTACCAAGCTCTGGGAGTTGCTTCAATCCATACATAGCCTTCTTCAGCTTGCATATGTGAGTCTTTCTGTCTTCAACTTCAAATCCTTGTGGCTGCTCTATGTACACCTCTTCCTCAATCACACCATTTAGAAATGATGTCCTCACATCCATCTGGTGTAAACTCCACTTCATCATGGATGCAAGTGCCATGATGGTTCTAATGGAGGTGTACCTTGCTACTGGTGCAAATGTCTCTTCATAACCAATTACCTCTTTCTCAGAGAATCCTCTGGCCACAAACCTTGCCTTGTATTTCTCAATACTTCCATCAGCTGCATGTTTTATCTTGTATATCCATTTGGAACATACCACACTTTTTCCTTTTGGTTTGGGAAATATATCCCAAACATCATTCTTCATTATTGATTGGTATTCTTCCGTCATTGCTTCTACCCATTCTTTCTTCTGTATAGCTTCTTTATAACTGGTGGGTTCTTGATCTACAAGATCACACATCAAAGCCACACAATTGGAAAATGGCTTTGGCTTCTTGCTTACTCTTGTGGAGCCTTCTGGAGCTCCATACTTTTCTGCTTCTTGTATGATTTCTCTTGCCCAAGCAAGCTTCTTTTTCCTTGATATATTCATAGTAGGGGGTTCTTGAGGTTCTAGAATATCATGGTCTTCTAGTGTTTCATTTTCAGGGGAGGGTGCAGCTTCTACATTTTTGGGAGGTATATCTTCTTCATACTGGCACTTTCTGTATCTCTTGAGAGCTGCTTCTTCATCAAATGTCACATCTCTACTAATCTCCATGTGATGGAATCTAGGAATGTATATCTTAAAGGCTTTGGATTCTTCACAATATCCAACAAATATTCTCTTCTTTCCGGAAGGGTCCAACTTGGTTCTCTTTTCTTTCGGGATGTGAACATATACTGGGAAACCAAATATCTTGAGGTGGCTTACGTCAGGCTTCTTCCATGTGAGCATCTCTTATGGAGTCTTGAATCCAAGAGCACTATGGGATAATCTATTTTGTACATAAATTGCCGTCCTTGCTACTTCAACCCATAGATGCATTGGAAGATCTTGATCATGTATCATTGTCTTCACTGCTTCCATAATGGTTCTATTCTTTCTTTCCGCAACACCATTCTGTTGAGGATTGTAGGGAGTGGTTAGTTCCCTCTTGATTCCATCTTCCTTACAAAATGATTCAAAATCTCTTGAAGTATATTCTCCACCATTGTCAGTTTTGAGTGTCTTGATTTTTCTTCCTGAATGATTCTCTATCAAGGCTTTGAATTCCTTGAATTTTCCAAATACTTCATCCTTTGCTTTCAAGAAATATATCCATGTCTTTCTTGAATAGTCATCAATAAATGTAACATAATATTCACAACCACTCAAAGAAGTGGAGGGCATTGGACCACAGACATCTGAATGGATTAATTCCAACGTACCTTTAGTTTTTTTCTCACTTTTCGGAAATGGATTCTTGATATTCTTTCCTTTTGCACATCCTTTGCAAATGCCTTCATGATCAATCTTCAAATCTGGTAATCCTATCACTGCTTTGCTCACATGAGGTAGTGCTTTGTAGTTGATGTGAGCAAGCCTCCTATGCCATAGTTCACCTGGGCTAGTGGTCTCATGAGCAAGGGCTGTTTCTGAATGTCCCTTGAGTTTGTATAAGCCTCCTTCTTCTTCACCAATGGCTACTACATCTTCAATTGATTTTCCTTTGGGACACATAAGTACTTGTCCATCTATGAATGCAACCCTATATCCTCTCTTATCTAATGCTGAGATAGAAAGTAAATTCTTCTTCAAACCTGGTACATATAAGACTTCCTTCATTTTCATGGGGGGTCTAGAATCAAGCTTGTAGCTTGCTTCACCAATTCCTTTGATAGGATATTGATAGTCATCTCCTAATGATACTTTCTGAGGAGAGTTCTTTTATTCAAGTTTTGATAGAGTTTTATTTTGTCCCTTCATGTGCTTTGAAGCACCACTATCAATAATCCATGTATCTTCTCCAGGTGTTACAGACCCAGAGAGTGCATAGAATAATACATATTCTTCTGCATCTTCTTTTCTTGCTTGTTTTCTTCGAGGTCCTTCTTATTCTTATTCATCCTCATCTTCAACTACGTGTGCATGATGTTTTTTGTGATTGTTCCCTTTCTTGTATTCTTCCTTCTTTAATGGACAATTTCTGGCAACGTGTCCTATCTTGTTACAATTGAAACACTGGAAAGAAAAGTAGTCTCTTCTTGAATTGTTTCCTCTTCTCCTTTGGAACTTCCTGGGAGGTTGAGACTCCTTGTGGCTTTCGTTCTTGAAGTTAGATTGGCTTCTGTTATCACACAAACTCTAGCTGCTTAATGCATGTATCCCAATAGGGACGGTAGAGGAGCACAACTAGGAAGGTGTAACCAACAACAACCAAGTCCTCTGTCCAAGGGACAGAAGTTACATCGGACGAGGCTGCAACCACTTTAGACAAGGCACTTGGCCTAGTCAAGGGGGAGACCCTCTCAACCAATGAAGGTTGAGACTCAACAATCAGACACCCTAAACCCAACAAAGATGATCAAAGCAATAGACAAAATGGATGACTGAAGGTGAGAGTTCTTCCAGCCTTAGTGGAATCAAGACTCTGGGTAAGAAGATATGCTAAGTAAAACAACTCAGATTTGATTACACGCATACAAAAGATGAATGAAATGAAGAATTAGAAGGCTGGAGATCAAATCAACAAACAGAAAATGCTAGAATAGTGGTTAGAGACCCCGCCTATGGGGAAATGAAGCCCATAATGATTTATCAATACATGGCAACGGTAGATAAGTGATTGACACATATTCCAGCAATTATATCTTGATTAGATGGCTTATTTAAGACACAAAAACAGATTAGCAAGCAAATGAAATGAACAGCCCTAGGGGGTTGAGCTAAACAGTGAAAATGTGGACCTAGGGCAGTCAGAAAAAAGGCGTTTCTAAGCATTTCCAGCTGCTGAAACTTGGAACTCTAAGGTAAAATGATGTTACAGAACAGATTAGAGAGTACCCATAACCCCAAAATGCACCCAACAGGTAAAAACAGAAAAACGCCCTAGAGGGGCGTTTTTGACCAAGTGACCAACGCCTAAAATATGGGTAAATGGAGTCGGAATCTAACTAAACTTGGGATATAAGCTTTTGAAGGCAAATAATAAGCGGGTTTTAAAGAACTAAAGATTTTAACGGTGGAAAAAAGAAATATTAATTTTTTGGTTTTTTATGTGAGTTTTTCTCTTAGCAAACACACCAGAAATCTAACTAGAGAATTGAGCATGAGAGGAATACCTGAAACAAAGGCGAATGGATGAATAATTGTGTGAATACCACTTGCCGAATCCAAATGAAGAGCAACCAACGCTTTTCCTAGGCGTTTGAGTCAGCCGGAGAGAAAGTGCGCCCTAGCTACCTGCCACAAGAGATGAAAGATTAGAAATCTGCAGCAAATAAGTAGTTAACATAGCAAATTGAAAGACAAATGATTAGAAATTGAATAACAGAACAGTAGATTCAACTCCCTCTTTGAAATCCTTGAGGAAAAACCCAAGTGTGGAGTTCCCACTCCAAGAAGTGCGCCCCTCCTCAAGTGGACTTCCAACCTGCAAATCGATTCAGCTGTAGAAGATGGATAACAACACTAAAATGCTCATCAATACATCAACAAATGGCATCAATCATCACAACATTCATCCAAGCAAAATGTCTCAAGAGCTCTCAAAAATCTCTTCTCTATTTCAGTCTAAGTGTTTACAAAAAATGCCAAGAGGAGGCAAAATGAGGTGAGTCCATTCTCTTATAGAGATGGCTCACTCTCTAGCTAGGTTTCCCCCCAAAATAAAGGGTTGAGATCATCTCCCCATCCACAAAATCGAATGGTGGAGATCACTCAATGAGGGGGGTGCGAATTGCCCCAAGGAGAAGCGCACTAGTGGATGAGAGGGACCATGTGGGGTCCATACAATATATGAAGTGGTGTTGGGGGGTGTCTATAGTATGTTTTATCCCCCCAACATAATGCATTAAGGCTCAATACATGAAACATACACCAAGTCAAATTCCCCTAGTGGAGAAAAACGCCCCCCTATGGGCAAACTCGTCCTCCATGGTGAGTTGGGCAAGTGAGGGCCCCACAAATATGAAATACAATGTCAAAACATACCAAAATTACCTTATGAATTACCTTTACCCATGCCAGCCATTGATTTTTCCATTTCACTATAGTTGCCTTAGTCAAAATTCTAATTTCAGTGTATTTTATGCTGGTTTATATGGTTGAAGATGAAAATTGGGCTTTTGACCCACTTTTATTGCCCGGATTGCCGAACCGACTGCTGCAATGTGATCGTGGACTCCAAAAGTAGTAGGGATGACCACTCAAACGATCCCGATCTATCACTTTGGCAATATTTTCCCCAAATCCATGATTTTTAATTAAAGCAGGTCAAAGTTGACCAATAATAATTAAAAATCTCTCAAATGGATCAATGTTTTGCAATTCCGTCAGTTGCATGCTTATATGGAACCCCTATAGATAATAAATTATCGAAATAGAAATTCCAATCGCAACATTTTTTCGGACCCATTTTTGGCCTAGTCAGCCCAGTTTGACTAAGTCAAATCTGGTCAACTATAGTGCTAGCTAAAACCTGTATGCAAGCATGAAGTGACAAGGCTCAATTAAACAAGTTAGTACATTACTAAGCAATAAATGATATCATGGTGATCAAAAGTACATTAAATCCCGAAATAGTACAAGGCCCTGGTGAAGTGGGCCCACCACCTCCAAAAGACTAGGATGCTATACACCTCCATAGACTTGACCACCTTGCTGACTGTAAGTGATGTGGACAACATGGTAAAATATATGGGAAGACAAGGATAAGGATCATGTGACCACTAAGACAACTCGGGAAAGCGGGGTCCACTGAGGTAAGTATGCTATGACAAAACACGGGGAAGGGCGTTGCCTCACAACTGGGTATAGTGCAGAGAAACCACCACTAGTCATCTAACAAGTATCCCACAACTCACATCCATATCCGAAGACTCCGTGAGGTTCTTTTCTAGAGCCGCCAAACTGGGTGTACGACAAACCGTAACTTGAGACTCTAGGGGGAAATCTCGAGTTTGTCCCTTGCTCCTTCTCACCTCCTTGTCCCGCAGGACTAGGTGAGGAATAACCACTACAAATGATGACATGTATAGCTGACCAGAATCCATGTGTGTTCATAAACACATTGCATGGATTTTACAATGAATTTCATGCTTAGCCCTTTTTTGGCTAGATTTTACAATTTGCAATACAATGGCCTTTTTAACCTGATTTACATTTCATTTCTTCATTTCTTCATGGCCCTCTTGGGCTACATACATATCTCAAAAGATATAAACATGGCGCTCATACTGCAAAAGTAATGGGGGTGGGTAATACAAGCTTCGACGACAAGTGGGGAGCACCCGGTGAGGCTACACAATCCTAATTGCATTGCAACATCGGGGGCAACCGACAGGAGCAAATCCCAGGTCTAACCATGTATCTCACACACTAAAGAGCTGAGGAACAATAAACAGGGAGTCATGGCAAACTCAGAGATCAGTGGGGAAAGGGGGTCCTCGTGATCACAAATCAAAATCCAAGTCGGGGAAGAAGTGTCATGGATGAGTCGGATGAGTGGAGGAAGTGAAGATGGTGCTAAAGTCAGCTACCGAGGGGCTAAGTGATCAAGTCTAAGCCAAGTATACAGGACATGACTCAGCGTGCATATACATAAGTCTAACTAGAGGGGTGGATTGACATCACCAATAGGCCCAAACATATCATATCATAAGCAGATCACCAAATATATCATCTCATGCAAAGTTAGTGTACTAGCAAGTGTAAAAGAGTCTAATCCACAACATGAGCAATAATCAATACATCCAATACCTGCTGCACCATATACCTGCTGCCACTGAACCTGTATCTGAGCTAGATCTCTCCTGAATCCGGGCATACAATAAACCAGCACTGTACTGTGACAATCTCTATCAGAATATGAGTAGGCACTATCTCAAATGGGCTTGTGTCAAAGCCTGGCAAGGAAAGGTAACCTTGTGGTAGATGGTAAGTCCAACTGCCTGTCCCCTCTGATGTATCTGCTAGGGAGAATCTGAACAAAAATGCCTCCTCTAAAGGTAGCTGATCTCCGATCTGGAAAAAAAAGTACTGTGCGGTCCTCGACCGCACAGTCTGCAGTGTGGAAGCTGCTCCCGACATAAAATGTGATAACAACTTCTTCTTCTCTTGGTATGGGTGGCTAGGGTTTGATCATCTTCTTTAAGTAGAGCTTCTCTATTGGCTACTCTAGCCTCTTCTTGGATGCAATCTTCCCATACAATCTCAAACTTCATGCTTTCCTTTCTGGCACACATGGTTTGGATGAATGAATCCCAAGGTCTAGTGAGACCATTGAGAGCAGTCATAACTAGTTCATCTTCATCAAGGGAGTCTCTAATGGCTTCTAGTTGCTCCTTGAACTGGGAGACCCTTGTGAAGTAGTCTTGGATAGATTCTCCTTGGCTCATCTTGGTGCTCTTCAATTGAACTCTCAAATTCATCTTCCTGTTGATGTTTCTTCCTTCATACATTCTGGCTAGGGCATCATAGTCCTTCTTGTGCTTCTCCATAGCTTCATCTTCTCCAGGTTCTGCAACTTCATCCTTGATGTATTTGGCAAGATCATTCTCTTCAAGAATGAGACCAATCCTATATTTCCATGCTCGGAAATTCTCTATGCCTTCTAGCTTATCTTCAAGCTTAAGTGCTTGGGGCCATCTTATCTAGGAGGTAACCAAAAAATGAAAATTCTCAAAATGCAAAACTGACCTTACCAAGAGATGTGCTTGACTGAGGTGAGTTGACTAGTACACTTGGTTTATGGAAATCCAAAATTTCCACCTCTCAAACTTGACCTGCGAAATTCAGATCTGCAGCAGTTTTCTGGTTCACTGGCTTATTGGTTTCCTGGTTTTTCTGGTCCAGTTTGACTTATACCGAGGTTCTACCCACTCAAAAACTTCGATCTTGGGCTCATAATTTCGCTTTTGGAGAGGCCCACCTTTCTATGCAATCAGATTCCAAAAATTCCAACTTTGACATAAACCCTAATTTCTCACCGGAGGAAGAAGAGAGAGATTGTTACCTTGTGAAAGATGTCCTATTCAAGCTAGCTCTAATACCATGTTAAGTTTAGATCAAATTCACAACAAGAGCATAATAAGGATCATTGAAAGAAACACAATCACAAGATAGACATAGATTTATCCTGGGAAACCCTCATGGGGTAGAAAACCCAACAAAACTTCCTCAATATAGATGATAAAAAAGTACAAAGATGAAATCCCCAAACAAGAGCTCCTTCTCCTTTGCAGATATCTCTCTCTCTCTCTCCTATGCGCAATCCACAAGTGAGTGTGTGTTCAAATGAGGAACACAACCCCTCTATTTATACTTTATCTTTCACATGACTTTCTCCCTAACTAGGTCGGCCCCAACAAATTTACCCTAATCCTGACTAGGCCGACTTCTCTAGGGGACTTAAGCACCCCATTACAAATGAATCAAAGGGGATCTATTGCCCCGACTTACAAGGGAGGATTTACCTCAATGAATTTACAAAATAATGACATCCCGACTGAGGAATAAAACATCTCCGAATAAATAATAATAATAAAATACAAATAGAATATTCTTCGAAGTTACAATATTTCAACAAGCTTGTGGTGTAGTCAACAAACTATGTAAGGCCATTGAATCCCTCTCATGCACCACAAATCCTTTGGAAATTGAACCAAATTGAACTAGGTCAACGCCCTCATCTTGAGAGAAGTCTAAAGTAAGAGTACATAAAGGGAAACTCTTTCTATTTGAGAAAATCGAGAATCCCTCCTATCTTTGTACTCCATAATACTTCCATCAGTTACAACTCTGGAATCAGTCTTAGTGTTATCACTCAAGATTCTCTTGGGTTGCAGCAGAAGGGATCATGAGGTAACCGTTTCAAACCAAGATTTGGTGGATGGAAACTAGCCTTTCCAACCACAGAGAGGGCTCTCTCTTTTTATCAGCTTCATTTATGTGCTTCATTTTACTCGAGGCCATCAAATTAGCTTATACTTCTACAACATCTTTTAACATATCAGGTAGAGTGGAAAATCTCCTTTCTCTCAACATGAGAGCAAAGTCACTATCATAACAATTAGCATAATGAAGCTTGGCTGCCCCCACAAGAGGCTTGATGTCCACAAGGATAGAATTATACATTCTCATGAATCTAGCTGAAAACTCTCAGACAATCTCAACATTGGTTTTCTTTGTGTTTTCATACTGAGTGAGAATTTGGAGAGGATTTTGTTTATCCTGCCATATGGCAAGGAAAGCTTGTTCAAATTTCTCATAGGTGGCAATTCCTCCATTTGGGAGGGCTTTGAACCACTTCTTCACTTCTCCTACTAGACTTTGGGAAAATAAACTCATCTTGACATCATCTTCATCCACCTCTTCTAGGTCTATAAAATCAGTAAAGTGGTCTACATGCTGTTGTGTAGAACCATTTCCTTCCCCATCAAATCTCATGAGGCATTGGGCATAGCCCACAGGTAAGTCATGTAGATTAGCAGGGAGAGCTAAAGGAGCAAATACAACAACCATTGCTCTTAGATTTTGCTTAGGATCAGGGGGAATTCTTGAAGTAGTAGGAGTAATAGCAGGTATTACAAAAGTATGGCTTGGAATAAGAGGAGTAATCAGGACTTGGGTATTTTTGCTGGCAGCTTTAGTGAAAAGAAATAAATCACTGTTTTCTTCTTTAGCTTGTGAATTTCCCACAAAGCACTCAAACAATGTGTTTGGAATTTTCTTTGGTCAAACAGGGTTTTCTTTAGATCTAATTCAGATTTAGACCTAAATGAGGACTGTTCAATTTTTAAATCCCAAGAGACAATCTCTATAGCCTGTGCCTCTTCTTTAGGTAGAGAAAAGACCTAGTTAATGGGGAAATACCTATTTGTTCTTTCTTTGATTTCCTGATGACATTCTCAGGATCTAATACAAACTTTGCTAGTTCAGGATCTAGCTAACTTCTGGTAGGTATCCTTTTGGAATCCATAATTCTTCCAAGAAATTCGCCAATCTGAAAGTTGGAGTCGCTAGGGAAAATGTTACAACCTTGAAATTTCTGATCCTTCGTTTGCCCTCAGAGATCTAATTTGATGCTTTGAAATTCTTATTCTGGGAAAGAAGTCCTTCGAAGTCCCTAGTATGGTCGCCATAATGTTATCACTCAAGATTCTCCTGGGTTGCAACAGAAGGGATCTTGAGGTAACTGTTTCAAACCAAGATTTGGTGGGATGGAAACTAGCCTTTCCAACCACAGAGAGGGCTTTCTCTTTCACAATTCACTCAACAATTAGGATATTATTTGCACAAGCTGGTTATAGGTAAAAATTGTGGCTAGACCTTCAAATAATGACCTATAGGGATTTTTCAGCTGGTTGGGGTTAAGGACAGGAGCACCATTGGGCATGGAGTCAAACTTCATTGGGTTTATAGTCACAAATGACTGATTTAGACCCCAATTTAAGAGGCAGATGCCAGGTAGATGAGGTTTTTTCAAGTCAAAGATATCAACAGATGAAGGCAAAAAGGGAAACAAATTCCATCATAGAGCTAGAGCATTTGTAAATGAATTCTAACCTGCAACTTAAAGGAGAAAGGGTGGAATACCTAGTCATATGCATTTGAAGCATAAAATATGAATTTCAGGCCATGTAGTCTTGATCTAGATACTGCAGAAGCAAACAATCAATGGAAATACAAATGAAGAACACATGCACAGGAAATAACAGACATCAAAACACTCATCACAAGAATCTCTGCTCCAGAATCAGGTCTTCTCATGAATTGAAAGGTCGAGTTCGATACATACATAGAGCTTTTAATCTTTTAGAATCGAGAAACATCCAACCCTTTGGTCTTATTTAGAACATGCCTTTATAGGCTTACAAAAGATCTAACAACTTCTAACTAATTCAACCATAAATGGCCATTTACTGACAACAGTCTTGAACAGGAAAGGATGAGGCCGTTCATGCCGAACTGCTTGAACCAACTGCCTCTGAGTCTGTTAGATGTGTTGGTGGGAAACCCTGTGCGCTGTCAATGCACATTCGAGCTGTGGAAACCACTTATTTGTCCTTCGGATTGGGCCATTTTAGGCTGATTTGGAAGGATAACCAGGTTGTGCCTCTCCTTTGCTTCCAGATCGGCTCCCAATCATGCCATTTCCCTGTGAAATTCTTCGTTTTCTGCGGTCGCAATTTACGTTGTAAAACGTCTCAGATCCGCAATCATCCTCCCGCAATCTGCCTTCCGCAATGCAGGTTTCGGAAATCGAAAAGCGAACTTTACACCTATGGAAAAATGTCACTTCCGCAATCCGCATCCTGCAATGCGGGTTTCGGAAATCAGAAAGCCACCGCACAACCTCGCGGAAATCAACTCCGCAATCCGCATTCCGCAATGCGAGTTGCGGATATCGAAACCCTGAATTTGCGCCCCTGGAAAAATTATGCCTCCGCAATCTGCAATCCGCAATGCAGGTTGTGGAAATCAGAAACCTGAATTTGCGCCCCCCGGAAAAATTATTCCTCTGCAATCCGCATTCCGCAATGCGGGTTGAGAAAATCGGAAACCCAACTTTGTGCTCTTGAAAAAATACCGTTCCTACTTCCGCAATCCGCAATGCGGGTACGGAAAGTTGGAAAATCGGAGGTTTTCTTCATCCTTTTCATTGCAGCTTGATCGTTTCGCTTGGATTTGCTTGACACTTAGCCAGTTTTTGGGCTTTCTGATTCTTCCTTTGGCGTAAGAGGTCAATGAGCATGCTTGGGGTTCCGGTAGGGAGATTCCCTTTGCTTCTTTGGCGGGGACATTGATAGGGGTGTTAACACTTAGTATCATCCTCCATAAAGGCATCACATCTCTACTCCAATGAGAAACTAGAAGTCTCATGAATGAAATAAATCAATGCTATATGACTAGCATATCTTCTAGGAGGTACACATCCTCACTAAAGATCTAGGCGTTGCTACTTGTTCCCAAACCTCCAAATATGAAACCAAATTCTCCACATTCTCCTCAATCATCGAAGGATAACCTTGCGCATTGAGAGATCTCACATCCTCATCAACATGAGATGTAATTGAAGTATCTGGGATCAAACCTATATTTGGCTCTATGACCTCTTGCCATGCATGTTGTAATGTCTAAGTGAGCCATCTCCATCTACTACAAATTGGAGTAGGTAAGAGCATATCCACACTCAATGTCACCTCAAATCCTTTTGAATTTGAGTAATCTTGAATCTCTAAATATGACACATATTGAGCATTTGAATTAGTTTGTGGAACAACAACCTCTACATTCTCCTCAATAAGTGAAGGAGAATCTTGTGAATTAGAAGATCTCACATTTGTATCAAATATCACATCTTTTCTCACCACAATGTACCAGTGCGCCAAAATCAATCCTGTAAGTTGTAAAAGTATTGTTGTATCCATTGACACAAGATGCTATAACATCTTGAATCTTGGAATCAATAATTGAAATCACAATTGGTTATGAAAGTATCACCGTGTCATTCTACCATGGATGTGCCTCCTCAACCTTAAAAGGCCCTAAGAACCTCTTGCTAGAATGTACAAGTGCTATTGTATCAACAAGTAACTTGAAAAGGTCACCCTCTCCCATTCCTCTAGCAAAAGTCCTTGGACTAGCTAGACTTCAATCGCCGATGGTGCATTGCTGTACTTCGAAAGTAGCTATCCATTGTACATTTGTCGTATAATAGTATAATACATTGAAAGAATATGCTTCTTCAAACTAGGAACAAACAACATAATCCAACTCAAGAACAACACCTGAAGGCATCTGAAAGGAAATAGAGCAAGTTTCTCTCTTAGGATAAGTGACTTAATCTCCAAGCTCCAACACCATGCCTTCCTTTGGCTCTTGAAATTTGTTGAATAATGATCTACCATATGTCACATGTCTCAAAGCTCCATTGTCCAAAAACCATCCAACACTAGATACAATGTTGTGAGGACAAACAAAAGAAGAAAGCCATATCCATCCCAGAAAATCTATAGCATGGATAAGATCCTCCAACTATCACAGGTGAAACAAACTATATCTACTGGAACAAATCAACCACCTATCACAAGTCCTCTAAAGTATCTCACACTATGAAAATAAAACTATGCTAGTCACTAATAATCCAACCTATCATAGGTCATCCTAGGCATTGCACAAGCTGAAAATACATTCATAACATCTATCTATCTAATAGATCTATCATCTTTCACCACAACAGAAACTTGTCAAAACATATCACAGGTACTGCTCATCTCAAGCACAAATCATTAATGAATGAATACAAACCCTTTCTTAGGTCCAAGTGTTTCTTCAAGCAATCTAGGGTTTCTCACCCAATGACCTCAACTAGGTCAAGTACATGTCCTAGGTAAAATACAACTGAAATACAAACTCCCTCTTACTCAAGAGTGACCTCAACCATAATAAGCCCTGATACCGTGTAAAATTTTATAAACACTCAAGCATTAATGCAAAACACAAATTTCACCTTCTTTTTAGAAGGTTTCTTGGATCTTAGCCCTATAATTTTCAACCTTAGGACTGCTGTAAATTAGAGTATAAAACAACAACAAAAAGAGTGCAACAATTTACTTCAAACAACTCCAAACTTCCTAGCAATTCAAGGAGAAAAATCAACCCCTTATATTCTTTCTTAGATGTCAAATCACTTAAGAATTTTCCCTTTTACTTATGTCAAATTAGTAATAAATAAATATTTGTAAATAACAATGCATAAAGAACATATATATATGAAATTCAAATCTAGAAATTGCACAAGATATGGACAACATGAAACATCATCAATTAGCTCAAGATGAAGTACATGTACATACCATAGCCTTCTCTCAAGGCTAGTAAAAATCTCCCAACTCTTCGAAAGCCCTGACTAAGGTAAATCAACAAATTGTAGCTCAATCAAGAATCTCTCCAACACATCCTCCAAGGCAAGATGTCCTCTTTTATTCTTCACCAATCCACCCTAGGGTTTTTTCTAAAAAGCCTAATCTTCAATATCCAAGGGATAGACCTTATCCCTATACCTCCAAGATGATCCAAGATATTCCAAGAAGACCAAGAAACCCTAGTGCCTCAAGAGAGAGAAAACAAGTACAAGTGAATACCTAAGAGAGAGAGAGAGGAGGTGCACACTCTTCTCTAGGTCACATTTCTATGCAAGAGTCAATAAGAATGAGAACTCTGATGCATCATGAACATATGTGATCATCATCTCCATTGTCTCCTCTACAAGAGCATACTCTAATCACAAGAACAAACTCCAAACCAAGATGCCATCTTTCCCTTCCATAGATTCTGCTAGGTTTTCCTCATGAATTGATGAACCCTAGCGAGTCCCTCAAAGAAGACAAGTACAAATAGAAAGATACAAATGGCGATGAATGGAAAGACGTTCTCCTTCCTTTATTTATATGAGAGGTAAAGGAGGCCAATAATACAATGTCAGCCTTATCCCTTACAAAGTTACAAGTAACCTACAGTGAGCCAATGTAGGCCAACACAAGTAAGATGTCCACTCTAAAGTACATGTGTCATGCTCAAATGTGATGTCGTGCAAAATAACAACTCCAAGGTGACGTAGCTACACAAGGTAAGTTCATGCCACTCGATTACAAGCCTCCCTGGACTCCATTGATCCTCCCAAGCAATGTACTCCATTGGGTCATCTACACCGTACAAGAACACTATCAAAGCCCCAAGCATCCTCGAGCCATCTCCAATCCTCCGAACATAAATCTATGTTGCCACCTGCCAATTAGAGGTTGAAGTCCTCTATGACGCACAATGCTCTACATCTCATGTAGGGTGCTCTCCAACTAGGTGATCCCTACATGTGGCCACAATGAATGACATCCACCATTTAGGAAAGAGATCTCTAACGCCTAATGAAAGAAAGGGAAGCTAGCACCATGTTGAGGTCAAGAATCCATTGAGTGAGCTATTTCAACTGTGCATATCATTATAGACCATCTCTCATGCTACAATCGATCTTGGACCTTCCAGGGACTGGACATACACCATGTACCCAAAATTTGATGAAGCACCCTGTTATCACCTATTTTGTACAAATAGTTGAAACCTTATTGAGCCGCCAGTGTTGGAACACATCAGTGTTCACTTCCAGAGTATCTGGGTTTCAGAATGCAGCAGTTAGCCAGTTTTATTTTTGAGTCGACATGACCATGGCCCCATGGGGGTTTGTAATAAAGTGTGCTAGTAGGATCTGAGTGTCTCGGTTCCCCATGACTTGATTAAGCAACTAAGGTATTCTAGGGAGTTTTTTCCCTTGTCAATTATACTTTGCCTATAGCCGAGCTATAATCGATGAGGTTTTCTCCCGCTTCCTCCAAAGCTGGAATGCCCGATTTTGAAAATTTTAGCCATGGGGGGTTATTAGAGTCCAACTAATGTATATAAGCCTACTAGACACTGTTAGAATAGGTGTCGGTCATGTCCTAGGTCCATAAAACCCTCAGAAAAAATTTCGAAAATTTTTTATCGGGTCCGTCGAATTTGGGTTTTTAATTATTTTTTAAAATTTTAATAAATTTCTCTATAGTTTAAATAGAGAAATTTCAATTTGTAATATGTCAGTCATCCGGGATCCGATTTCAGTGATTGAAGGCTCCAGACTTAAGCCAAAAATCATTCATGATCCCCGGACTAGCTAACCCTAAGTTTCAGACAATTATTTGGCCTCATAATTAATATTTTCTCAAAAAATAAAAAAATGAGAAATATTAATTAGAATATTCAAAAAATAATAAATTGGAGATAATTTAAATCTCTCCAAAAAAGGCCAAATTGAATAAAGTAAAAGTCAAAATGACATGGCAAAAAGCATTTATGATGATTGGAATCTTCACCCACCTGATTCAGATCAGTTTCGGAGCACTGGGAGTGATCTACAATTGAGAAAATCGCCCACCTTCATGCAAATTCGTTTTTGTGATTTGGCAATTGATTAATGGGTTGTTGGATTATGAAATCAATGCATGTGGGGCTCCTTCCTCAAATTATGGGATCCAAACTCAAGTTTAAAGATGAGTTAAGACTCCAAGCTCGATTTGGTTGGTGTTGACATGGATTTGATTGGTTTTTGATGGAGTTTTTGGCTCTCTTCATCACCAATTTGAATTAGGGTTTTAGCATTGAGTTTTGTTATATAAGAGAGGCCATTTGGGCTTTCTCTTCATGGATTTTTGTGCAAAGAAACTCTGGTGAAAATTGTAAGCTCTTGTTTAATAAAATATTTTGAGACTTTGGAGGTCATTCGATTGGGATTTTGGCATTGTGTCTTCATCTCATGTGAAGTAATATCTCTTTCACCCTATCCTTATTTTGCAAATTTGATTATGATGCTTATTGAAGACTAACAATCTAGTACTTAGGCTTCTAATCTCTTGCATTGAGTGTTTGTGTCTTCAGGGAATTCATCCAATGAGAGCTATGGGCATCTAATACCTTCACCAATCAAGTGTTCCATTTATCTTAATACTTTATTTGCAGGGTTGTGAGCTTCTCCAAAGTACTTCTTGCCTTCTCCAACAAAGAACTTCATTCAAACTCTTGGTTACTTGGATCTATGAGTTCACCTCTTCCAACTCTCTAGTTTTCTCCATTGAGTCCTTCTTTTACTTGATTTGCTAAGCCTTTTTCCTCTTGCCATCCTCATCAACTTTCGTTTGGACCTAGTTTTCCCTCTCTCCTCTCTCCATTCGTCCCTCCTCCTTGAAGCCATCCTCATCCATTTGTTTTTTTTGTCTCCAAAAAGCCTCCACTTCTCCCTCTCGTCCCTCTCCAAAAGAGCCCTAAAAAACAAAACAAGGATTAATCAATAGCATTTAGTTTTCATTTGTTTAGAGTTAGCTAGTTGCATTTTTGAAAAGTTAGTAGTTAGATCTCTTTTATAAATCAAATCTCATGCATTGAAAGATTAGTTTAGAAGCATTATAGATCACATTCCACATTAGTATAGCTTGCATAGTTTAAATTTCCAAGTTTCCTTGTTAAAGATAGAAAAAATTTCATAAAAATTTCTTAGATTTTTTACATCTTAGATCTCATTTCTAGCATATTTAGGGCACTTTTTGTTCGCTGGTTCGTTTTCCCATCTTAACTTTTTTGAACCATTTTTCATGTCATTCTATGCTTTAGGTCTCATTTTGCAAATCTAGACTTAGTTTCAAAGTTTATTTTATTTTCTCTGACACTAAAGGGTGCCTTGAGTTTTGTTTTTCTTGTAGGTACTTTGGAAGTGTGAAGGATTCGAAAAAGTTGAAGTGAAGAAAACCGAGCTAAAGTAGCAAGAACTCAAACCAAATACAAGGAGGATCAAATATACAAATCCATCACTCACTATCCTTTGTAATAGCGAAATTTCTCTATTAATAGCTCTCTGTCGGAGAGTTGAACAAGGTTCGCTAATAATAAAATTTTCCACTCATACACCCCTTTAATTAATTTACCTTGGTTTCTGTCCTACACCCGTATGCTCTGCCAACCGGAAACGGTTGGGCTAATACTCAGAAAGGTGGAAGACTTTATAATTTACAAGTGAAAATCTAATTAAAACTTTCATCCCCATAACCAACCAATCCGGAGTTGATCGATAAGATAATTTCAGTGGGTAATCTCTTAGTGGGGGCGCCGGGATTCCATGTTCAGCCTCTAGTTTGCTGGTTAACATTGTGCGACCTGGCTAGAGCACTGGGTGGCCCGACATGTCCTTGAACGGAGGCACTTGATATTGTCTTTTCCAGACTTTCTTTGAACATCCTTGGTTTTAGCCCTAATAATCAAGAACATCTAAAACACTTAAAATTTACCAAGAACAATTTCAAAATGCTCTCACAAACAGCTACTTTCGACTTATTCTTTCAGCGTCACAAGTTTTATTTGACTCCATTTGGCACTGGTCTCTAATATTTATATATCTTTTGAGTCTGGACCATATGTCCTTGTCACTTGTTTAAAATCGATCTTGTGGATGCTTTGCTTTAATTTCTAAGTCAAAGTATTTTGTTATCTTTTGAATCTGTATCTTGTGAATTTTGCAACGTGGATTGCGTGTTTAATTTTGTTCTAGTCACTATACAAAAAACTCCTAAACAACACCCATCCGCATCACAACACCAAAAATATTTAAACACACAAAGAGCCTTAGACAACTCTTTTTAGGGACTACCCCCCTTGGCTTCGTTAGGAGTTTGCCTAAACGGAGGAGCTGGGATTCAGGTGACAGTACCTGGCTCATTGCTTGCCCCCAAGGCCACACCTCTCCCCACTTTCCAGTGAGGGAGACAGCTTTCGAAAGATTTCTGCTGCTGGTGTGCAGTTTGGCGGTCAACACACCCCAAAACATGGTTTAAACACTTTCAGAGTAACTCAAAAATCTAACATTGTATTGGTTATTTGGTTTTGTTCCCTTGACTAGACAATTAACAGGTTCAATATTGAATTTGTGTATCATTTGATGTCCTATACATCTTATATATTAGGGTTCTTTTCATATTTAGCAATTTGATTATTTGATGTTGTCGTTGGTTTATACTTAAAAAAATGAAAAATGTGAATATTTTTGTTCTTTAAATGCTTGTTGATTTTTCCAAATGATTTCCGATTATTTCATGATTATTGCTAATTTGATATTTTGGGAACTCTCTAAATAATTGTCGATTATAATTATTTTATCTATGATATATATGAAAATATTTACAAAATCCTTTTTTTTAAATATATCTAGTATTTCTGTAAATCAACAATGTTCATAATATCATTTTCAGCAACAACAAAAACATGCATAATCTTGATATCTATTATCAAATTCATAATTCTCACTGCTTGTTCAACATTGATTCATAGAACATTGAACAATCATCTAGAAATGTAATTTTCGCATTGAAAATTGCTTAAAATGCTGAAAAAATATCCTTACAATGGAATTTTTATTCACCAAAGGCAGCTGGCCACTTCACCACTTTATTGTCAGTTGCTCTCCACAAAATTTGCAGTGAGGGAAGAGCATCAAAACAATGTTACAAAAACCGGACCGGTTTAGGAAAAACCGACCGGTTCTGGTACCTTTCCGGTCCGAACCGGCCAATCAAGCTGTTTCAGTCACCAAACTGGTCAAAAACCGGCCGACTCGGGACAAAACCAGTTTTGCAGAGAAAACCGGCCAGTTCGTACAACAATCGTACGATCGGCAAGAAAATGTTTTTTTTTTAATATATTTTTTTAAAAAAGGCAAGTGGGTGGAGGGGGATGAACCTAGACTACCCTAGACACTCCCACTAAGCTATTAAAAGACCCCCACCCCCTCTCTTTCACTCACACTATTCATTGGAGTCTTTCCAAGGTTTCCATTATTCGAATTATGAGTTTATGCTTGGTGTCTTTTTCCTTCGATTCTTTGAGTGTTGATTGCTGAGGGTCTTCCAAGGCTGATTTGAAGGGAGGATTGAAGGAGTATTTTCCGGATTGTATGGGCTGATTTGTGTTGGAGAAAATTGCAGTAGATCTGGAGTCCACTCAAGGCTGAATTTCTTCAGCAGATTTGGAGGCGTCTCTTCAAGGTATGTAAAATGAGCCACGTATTCCATTATTTCTGTAGTGATTAGTCTCTAAAAACTTGAAATCATTTTTTTTCATAGGATTTAAAAAAGTAGGGTTTTGCTTTTTATTTGCAGACTTATATTGCTTTCCATGGCTCCCAAACATAGAAAGGATCCTGTATGGATTCATTGTCAATTAGTTGAGGGGAAAATGGTGTGTAACTATTGTCAGAAGGAGGTTGGTGGGGGAGGTATACATAGGCTGAAACAACATTTAGCGGGTGCAAGGGGGAATGTAAGACCATGCCCAAAAGTGTCTGATGACCTGAGAGTTGAGATGCTTGGTCATATTGAATCTTACCAAGCTGAAAAAGCTAGAAAAGTGAGGATCCAAAAAGAGATAGGGAGAAGTTGTAGCTCTGATTTTTCTGAGAGAACCCCTAGTTTGGAAGAAACCTCTAGTTTTCCAAATCCTACCCATGATCCTTATACCATACCTTTGGAAGAAAATGTTGTTGGTAGAGGTGTTGGTAGCAATAGTACATCCCAATTTAAAAGGTCCCGTCGCAAGCTTGAGTCTTTCTTTCAGCCCCGAACTACCCCTGGTGCTCAACCCATTGATGCCAAATGGAAGAAGGTGGAAAAGGAGGCTGCTTGGGATTGCATTGCTAGATGGTGGTATGATGCAGACATACCTTTCAATGCTACAAGATCTGTTTATTATCAACCTATGTTGGATGTTGTAGCTTCATGTGGTCTAGGCTTCAAGGGCCCCGGTTATGAGGATATTAGGGGGCCACTTTTAAAAAATGAAGTGGAAAGAGTACAAGAATACCTATCAGAGTTCAGAAAATCATGGAGTAAAACAGGGTGCATGATCATGTCTGATGGATGGACTGATACAAGGGGTCGCACCATTGTGAACTTCCTTGTTGCTTTCCCAAAAGGAACTATGTTCCTTAGATCAGTGGATGCATTTGATCAAGTTAACGATGCACATTTACTATTTCGTCTTTTGGATGATGTAGTTCTGAAGGTGGGGGTGGAAAATGTAGTACATATTATCACAGATAATGCCTCCAATTATGTTGCAATCGGAAGGATGTTGGAGGAGAAACATCCCACCATTTGGTGGACTCCATGTGCAACCCATTGTTTGGACCTCATGTTTGAGGATATTGGGAAAATGGAGTGGGTGAAAAAGTGTGTGGAACAAGCAAAATCCATAACAAGATACATTTACAACCACACATGGGTTTTGACCCTTATGAGAAAATGCATTGGTGGAAAAGAGCTTGTCAAGCCAGCTATCACAAGATTTTCAACAAACTTTCTTACATTGCAATCCTTGATTGAGCAAAACGCCAACTTGAGGAAGATGTTCTCCCGTGATGAGTGGAATGCTTCTCAATATAGCAAGAAGGTTGAAGGAAAAGACATTGTTGACAAAGTCTATGAGAAAGGATTCTAGAAAAAGGCAGAGGAGATTGTACTTTTTAGTAAACCTCTTGTGAAAGTTCTGAGAATGGTGGATGGTGATAAAGCAGCGATGGGGTTTATTTATGAGGCCATGGATCAGGCCAAGGAGGTAATAAAGGATGCATATGATGGCAAAAGACAAAAGTATCTTCCTTTGTGGAAAATAATTGATGAACGCTGGAATAGACAACTCCATCGGCCTTTACATGCTGCAGGCTATTACTTGAATCCAAGGTAACTACTTTCAAAGTTTTTAAGTTATTTTATTAAATTTTAATTGCAAAAGTTTATCATTTTCTTAAGACTTAAATTGATCATTTGCTTTGTCTTGACTCTTGTAAAGGTACCATTACACAAAAGATTTTGAAGCAAATGAGGAGGTAAAGGAAGGATTGTACAAATGCATTGAGCGCATGGTATCTGATCCCGCTAAACAAGACAAGATCGACAACAAGCTCTTGCATTTCAATGAGAGTCTTGGTATCTTTGGCATGGCTACGACTATATGGACTAGATCTAAAGATCCTCCAGGTAATAATAGAATTTAAAAAGTCTTTAAAGTTTAGAATATGAGTAAAACTTTATAATTCTTTTGCTAATTTTTTTATCTTTACAATGTACATGCAGCATATTGGTGGCAACAATTTGGTAGCTAGTGCCCATGATTTGCAAAATTTTGCAGTTCGAATATTGAGCCAAACATGTAGTGCTTCTGGTTGTGAACGCAATTGGAGTGTTTTTGAGCGTATACACACCAAGAAGCGTAACTGTTTAGAGCAAAAACGGTTAAATGATATGGTATTTGTTCAGTACAACCTTCGGTTGAGGCGCAACCAATTGCAGAACAGGACCCCTGAATCGTCTTCCATATTCCTAGATGATAGTGATGCCTCAGCAGATTGGTTTGTGGAGACGCAACCACCAACATTTGACACTGAGAATGAAGACCTTTCATGGACGGATTTGGACCCACTTCCACAAGGGCAGGATGTGGAAGGTGATGTTGGACAGGTGGCCCAAGCCCAAACTCCGCATATCGAGGATGAGGATGTAGATGATGGCTCAGAGTCTGAGTCGGAGGCCTCTGAGCTTGAGGATTCATATGATTAGATTGTTTAGTTTTTGACTCTAGTCTTTTTTATAGGCCATTTGGAGCCTTTTTTGATGATGTATTTTGATTCAGACATGTATTGCACTTAGTGCTAACTGCTATTTTGGTTCTATGCACTCGTATTTGCTATATAAATGAGATACTTTTCATATTTTGTGTATAATGGTTTGAATGCACATGGATGCACATGAATATATA
The DNA here is from genome assembly GCA_027924585.1 of Larix kaempferi. NCBI lineage: Eukaryota > Viridiplantae > Streptophyta > Pinopsida > Pinales > Pinaceae > Larix > Larix kaempferi. The sequence goes on along the minus strand of BSBM01000267.1, from coordinate 6,132,987 downwards.
TATAATTTTTCAAAACTTGAATATTTTATGTATTTTTGGTAATCTGGTTTTATGATCCATTTTTTTTCCGGTTTTGGTCCAGTTCCGGTTCACAGGGTCGGCCGGTTAGACCACCGGTTCGGTTTTTGTAACATTGCATCAAAATCCTTCACTGCTGCACTGTTTCTCCCTTCACTGCTGGAAATGAAATGGTAAAAATGAGACGTTGTCTTTGTGTATTCGAGTGCATGACAGTGTTAGGAAAATGAGGGATTAGCGTTTTGGAGGGGCCAACCCTTTCCTTGAAATTTTTTACTGAAAAATGATTTTTTTAGTGGAGGTTGTGCCCCTGAAGACCTCCGATGCACCCATTTTTGGGGTTTGTGTACCTGATTCAGGCTGCTGTCCCCAACTCATGGATGGGAAGCACCCAGCCAAACCTAGGTGTGGAGGTTTCACTTGTTCCTCTGGGGACGTCCCTGTTTTTGAACCCAGCAGTGAAGGATTTCACGGCGTGGGTGCTGGTAGCCTAGCAACTTAGGAATTCAGAAATACAATAAAGAAAGAAATGAGGTCTCAAAAGGGAAAAAATTACTCGTATCTTTGATTCTATAAACATTTATTAATTTTTCCAATGTCCATTGCACCAAGAGTTCTAAGTGTACCGCAGAACAATAATTTGTTTATAGTTGAATGCTCATTGCTATCAGAAAGCAGGACGGTCCCTTATTCCCCTTGTCATAAATAATCATTATACAAAACCTCCATCTATTAGAGGCAAGAATTGCATGGAGGACATCTTCCTTGAATATTTCTACAGTGCCTTCTGAGACCACTGATTCTATGTAAATGCTAAATTTAACAAAATTTAATCAGCTAGTCTAAACAAAAACAATTCTGATCAGCAAATGAGTGTCAAACTAAGACTTAAGAATTATAACCAGCACATCAGCTGTTGAAATCATTCATAAAAATCAACTTCCAGTCAAAACTTCACTAGCAAGTCTGCTACCGTATTTGCACTGGTCCCGAAGGTAGCAGCATACTTATAATTTGCTCTCTTAGTTTAGAAGATAACTGAAATTCCCTTTCAAATTCTGCATCTGCGTCATTCTGATCAATGCATCAAACATAACTTGAATTGTCAAAATTCCCAGTTTTTGTCACCAAGAGTTTAATTTATAATGGCTAAAATGCCGACAGGATAAAGTTTAGAATTGAAATCTGAAACAGAAGGGTAAAATACACTAACCCACAAATTGGAGACCAGGCAAGATATTTCTAATAGCACTCAGTACCTCAAACTTCCTTTCTATCATGTCAGGAAGGCTATAGCAGCCGAGCTCTTAATTCTGCTGATGGTCGTTGTTCATTTCTGCAAATATACATGTAACTGTTTACTGAAAAATGGTGATAAAATGAACACATTATTTGATATTGTTAAATACTTATAGTGCTACTGTTAATTGAAAATATGAAACTAAAAAGATCTAATGGGTTCTGATTAATCATTTGAGAAACTTAAATAAATTTGAGCAATGAAAAAAATATGCTTAAAACTTAAAAGGTAAAGAAGGCTTAATGTCTTTCATATGTAGATGTAGATAAGGAATGCAAAGTGCAAGGATATATGAAATTAATCTTTCCCCTCAATAAGGAAATATGGAATGCCAACGCAATTTGTATATTGGGCTATTTCACATATAATGTTATGTACAAGTCCCTGTACTCTGCAATCTGCCCAGAAGATTTTGAGAAGGCTTGGCAGCATGTATTCAAGTAGATTTAGATAAATCAAATTTTACATTTGGTAAGTACATCATGTAAAAGTTATAAAATCATTGAGAGTCACTACCCACCTTTCTGAGACAACATCATTCGATCTAGATTGTTCCATATCCTGAATGATTTGATAATCATATGGCATAAATCTCCTTCGAAATCTGCATAATCATTTGATGTACAATAACTAATTAGTAATTACATATCATAAGAGCAGTTCCATTATTAGAATCAAATACGCCCATTGACCAGGGCATGTTTATTAGAAAAGCATGGAAAGAATGGTGTACCCTTCAAAAGCTAAATCAACTGCCAAGGCTGCCACTGGAGCAAGCAAAAGTATGAGCCAAAAATCCAGGGTGGATACAGGGACGATGAGTTGCCCATATATGTTGTCCTGCATAGTGACAATTTAAATAAGTTCTCTCAGTAAGTCAAAATAAATATATTTTAACATATCATTTTCTTCTGTCAAATAAAGAGCACAGTAGACATGGAACAGTCACCTCAGCATCCCAAAATGAGTATATCGATGTGAAGAAAAGCAGAAATAAAAACCAGATTACAATGCTTCCAAAAATGCTGATGAAGTGCCAGTGTGTCAAGAAGCTGTTTCCTATGAGAAGTTGGAGATTGACAATAGTAACAACACATGAAAATGACAGTGTCCCCACATCCCACTGGCCAAGAATTTTCCCATGGACTTTTCCACCAAACCCAGTCAAGATTGAAAAATAAAATATAATGAAGGATTGAAAAACACTTGACAGCAGCCATCTTGCTAATAGTTGCCATCTGAAATATAAGTTGTCAATGCCGGCTTTGTATAACTGAGGAAACTGCTTTGAAACAGTGGTACTTACATCCTGCAATTGGAAAGAGGAAAGAAAAATAACAATCAGCATGCCTGGAATCTGACTTTTTATGTAGTCTCTTAAATCACGCATGTTTGTTTCCAAGTATTTATTAGATTAAACAGAAAAAACACAATTGAATATCAATTTCAGGTGACTATCCTTTAAATAGTATTCACATCAACTCATAATTTTATGTACCTGGTCCAAAATTCCAATGGCAAAAGCTGGAAGTGACGTGAAAAGGATATTATATAATGATTGGTACCAATCACTGTAAAAATTTGCACCGGAATACCCAGAAAAGAAGGTGAACCAAACTTGTGTCATTGTGAGTGCTATGTTCTTATAGAAAAAATAGGTTACCACCTGTTAATAATGCCATTCCAATGGACAAAAAGAAGCCATCTCTATTGCATCAGTAAAAAGTAAATATTCAACAATACTATGTTCAAAGCAATGCAATCATATTAAGTAGAAATTGAAATAAGAAAATTTGCAGGCATATTCAATGCAGATGCAGTAATCCATCCAAGGAAAAACAATGCTGCACAAATGTGTAACTGAAAAGCTGCTAAATGGAGCAGATAAACCAGCAAATGACTTGTTGATATCTACCTTTGAAATCCGAATATATGACAGCCTTCCATGGACAAGGAGGAGCTCTGTCAGGAATCTGAATTGAGAAATTGCAAAGTCGCTGGCCATTACAGCTTGCATCCCTTCTTGTCCTCTAATTGCAACACCAACATGAGCAGCTTGTATCATGCTTACATCATTGGCACCATCCCCAATGCTTAGGGTTACTCGTCTTGCATAGTGTCTGATTAATATAGTGACCTGCAAAATGTTAGGCTAAACCTCAGGAATCTGTTCACACTGAAGAAAACATCATCAATACATAGCCTTGTGTTGAATGGCAACGAAACAACGAGAATCATTAATTTTTTTATCAAGATGTATGAATATCTCGTCACAACTTACAAGTACCATGTAACATCCAATTCCACATTTTGGTCTCAGCATTATGAAAAAAGTAACAATGCATCCCGTCTTCTAATCTAAAAAAGGCTACAAAAATTAAAATATCTAAATAATGGTCTTGTCTTCTCTATTCAATTGAGTGTAGTGTGTACCAATGGTGCATCTGAGATACAAAACAACAACTCATATAGAAATTTTGGGTTGATGTCTTATCTTATCACACAAAGGTTGATTGATCCTTAAGAAATTTTACATGACATTTTTTTAGACCTTGCTGGCTTTGATGAAGAGTTTCAAGCAATGAAAAACTGATAGGTGAACTTGGAGGATGTATATAGTATATACTCAACCTTTTATTGATGATGATGATGATGATTGTTACCATCCACTGAGACCAAGTTTGGTTTATCAAACCTTAACAAAAAATGGTAAGGAATTAATTGGGTTGCTTTAATATTTTATTTCTATGCTTAAAAAGATTGGAGATAAGCTTTCCCAAATCTCTATAGTTTTGGTGAGTTAACAATTTAGGAAGGTTGGTATTATAACTTGTTACAAATATTTTGAAATTGAGATCTAATGTGGGCATACATGGCATATTCTAAAAGAAAGTGCTTTTTTGTTCTCCATCTTCTTAGTATCACAAAGATGACAAATTCTTTCATCCCAGGGAGCTTTAGGAATTGGCCAATGCCCTGCTTCACTATGGAGCTCGAAAAAGTAAACAGGACTCTTTAGAGATGTTGCAGCCCCAAATTTCATATCCATATAAGATAACAGGACTGACGAAAGTCTCAAAGAGGAGTTTCATTTTTCCCCACTGTTACTTCCCAAACCTACACTTTAAGTGGCAAAGCCCTAAAACACAAGTGCAACTTGAGGGGAACTAAGAAGGGTTGTCCATTGTCACCACAACAACACCCTCTCTCACTTTAGGTTGGCTCTCAGGGGTGTTTCCCTCAGTAAGTTTATAATATACTTTGTAAGAAATAGATGGATGGTGGGTTGCCAAAACCAGTGCCAATTCGACAAGAGATGGAGTCAAGGTTAACCAGTAAGAGGATTCAAATAAAATGGAGAGAGGCGTAGTTAGCTTGCACTAACATGATCTAATAAACCACATGAACTCTTTAATATGCATAAATTAAAGAAGGGGCCCTTCCAAAGGTGCACGACTTCAACTATTACAAATCAACCACAATAACATGCAACCATGAAAAAATACAAGACAGTAATAGACTTTCACTGAAATGACATATAACAATCCAATATTGACAATGATGAAAAATGAGTCAAAAAGACAGTTTCACCTCAATCTTCTTCCTACTTCTGTGGCCAAATTGCCCTTCTTGAAGATTATTACAGAAGATTTGCAAAAGAAACCTCAACAGTCAAATACATTCAAGGAAATGCAAAAGAAGATGGAACTTCACATTACAAGCCCTTTTCTTTATCCTCCGATGGATCTTCACCTAAGCTTAGAGGGAATTTCCCTATCAATCAAACCATGAATAACATGGAAGGGAGCAAATTCTTATATAGATTTGAGCTCCATTTCCTTTACAATAAAATATCATTTAGTGGAGTCTAGATCCACAACTCTGAAAAATACCATAAAATATTTCTAGATCCATCCTTTTCTCCAAGGAAAATAGTAGAATAATGCATCATGGGGCTCTCCAAGACAAAAATGGACAACATAGAAAAATGATAATGAAGGGGATTGTTATCACATATATAGTAGCCGGGCTACCATACATTATTTTTCTCATTCCAGTACACTATTCAGCCAGTTCCCTTGCATTTGAGATGCCGAGATGAGCATCTATATTGGATCACTATCAGATTGTGGACAACAGTTGCATTCCCCATGCCATGACTGAGTTTCAGGACACTCAGAGAGATGCCCGATGTAGCCATTATACCATTGGTACAGAGCAGACAGTAGTGCCCAGAGTTACAGCAGCAGTTCCAGAGGACAGATGATGGTACAGGTTGATGTGCATTCAGGTATATGACTCAGCAGGTATATTACGGTGTTATGGTTAGATTGCTTTTATACTTATTCTTATAGCATGTCTTAGCACTTAGTGTCATGATCTGGCGATCATATAGATATATGGACCTGGTTGATCTATTATATATATTATACTGTCCCTACTCAGACTTAGAAGTTCACTATTCATACTCATCGGTACATACCCTCCTTAGGGAGAATAGAGGTGATCATTACACCATACTTTGGCTTGCTAGTGTTGGCTCCATCATTTCATTGTCTTCATCCATCCATGGCCTACCTTTTAGATTATCACCCTGACTTACTACTTGACTAGTGGCATGGAGGACTTTTCCCCGCTGTAGCCTCTGTATTGGATGAGCTTCCCTGTTTATTGTGTCTCGGCTCTGAGTTGGTGACAAAACTTACCTATGGTGAGTTGGAGTTCCTTGTGAATCCCCCCTAGTCACTAAAGTTGTGTTGGCTAAACCTGAAACTTTTAGTACTGCCATAAATACAAAATCTGGAAAATGAAATGCTATATCTTGTATGAAAAGCCCATTCATGCAATGTGTTTCTAAACACACATGAATGAGAGGCATGCCAAATGAACATGGCAATAAAAATAAAATGTTATATCTTGTGGAAAATAAATACCTAGGTAAACAAGTTGTCCATGACACACCTAGAAGTGCTCAGGTAAACAAGTGCCTTAAAAACACACCTGCAGCAGAAAGCCTAAAAGAAAAATGTAAATCTATGCAATGTGTTTGTAAACACACATAGATCAAGGCTATGGAAACTTCAGGCCCAAAAAGCAATGGAACTTAAATGCTATATCTAAACAATTGCTGGCCTTATTTGTATTATGGATTGTGCGCATCTGTGAAGGTGAATAAACCCTCTTTAAACAACTCATCCATTTGTGAGACACCGCCATTCCCTGTGTTATTGCTCATTCAGTATATACTATGGTGTATTCCCTTTCCCTTGCCAAAGTGTCACAAAGTCAAGACAGTTGAGTCATCCCATAGCCTAGCCATTTAATTTAGCCTTCACCCTTCACTAGCAAATTGATCACAACTATGAAGTGAGTATGATCCTGAAAGTCTAGTCTGAGTAATAATAATAATTAACGACACTATATATTTGGATGTAGATCGCCAGTTATGATCATTATGTGTTATAATTGCTATTTGAATAAGTTGTAGAGCATGTATTAACTTTGACACTTTGCAGCAGCCTTGGATGATGGTCTGAGTTATATTTGGTCTTGGTTAGACCTAGTTTGACCATGGAGGACCATGGGACATGAGATGTTAGACCTTATGATGATATGGATAGATGATATATGGTCTATGTACACATACATGATGGTTCTATGCAGCAGCTACAGGGTTATGATGATGATTCTTGGGTTACAGCGGTGTTTGGTCATTTACAGATCATTATTATTGGCCTTGTTCCGGTATATTGGGTATTTATTTTGATCATGCAGAGACTCATATGGTGTATGAGTACACATCTTGGATGGATTTGGACCTTCTGAGTCCAATGGGACAGTTTGTTTTCAGTTCCGGGCACTTACAGTGATGATTGAGTCTCAGTAGGCTGTCCCAGTGCAGTTTTGGTCTGTTGGAGGCCCTGTCGGAGCAGAGATGACTTTTATCCGGTTGACCTAGGGCGCTGATGATGGAGGGGGTGGTCCAGCCACTTGTTTTTACCATATTACCCCCCCTCCCGGACACATTGGTGCCCTCACCTTGACAGCGCTAGCACTCCAGGAGGCTGTTTGGGGCAGTTTCACGCTTCCCGAGGCATTTCAGGATTGGTAGAAATGGCTATTGAAGAAATCGATTTGGGCTACTGAGGCAAAGTTATGGCATGGGATGATTAGTGATGATAGATCGGGACCTTCCACACCTTCTCCAGCAGTTTCAGCTTCATCGGGGCCCGCATCCATCACTTATGGCACTTTCTGTGGATTTTTGAGGTCTTTTGAGGACCACGACTTCACTATGGAGGCACGATTTGGTACATTCATGATTATTTATTGGTTATTGTGCTATGGGGATTGACCAAGGAGGGATAAAATTACCCCTTGGACCCACCATAAGCCCCTTATGATATTTCATCATCATGATTTGGTGGGATTCCCCTCTTCTAGGGCGATTTTGTCCACTTATGTTATATTTTATGTGTGATCCATGTATTATATTGTTGAGCTCATCTGAACCATTGATTAGACTTTTGTATCTTATAATCTTAGCCACTCATTCAAAAAGTGGTTAGGGTTTTGGTGCCTCTCCTTCCTATTTAAAGGAGAGAGCCTCTCATTGTAAAGGGGACTTTTGGCTCTGGATTATTGGAATAGAAAATTATTATTGCATCTATCTCCAATGTTGTGGTGAATGTTTTTGGTGTTCGTTCGTTGGTTCTTCCTTTGCACTGAGTTATTGGAGATCTTGTTTGCCATATCTTTTGTACCACGATTTTGCATCTACAGGTGGAGGCCGATTTGCTTGGAGGAGGAGGTATTGGTAGGGGAAGACTCTCCCTACTTCTTCTTTGGAGCTCTTCGTTGGTAACAGGGAGTATTACTGTCCCAGGACCTTCTATTTCATGTTACTATTTGCATTTCTCTTGTATTTCTTCCATACTTGCTCTTACTGATTGAATCTTCATTCCTTGGTTTGACAGGTAGAGGAAGGCGCACTTGTGGACTAGGGCATCAAATTGGCAAGCAAATCAACAATCTCTCATTTGATCTCTGCGGGAATCTTCCTCAACATCAAGGCATCTCATCCACATCATTCAGGTATGATCTCAAGGTAAGTTCTATCTCCATGATCTATCCAATTGTCAAAAACATTTAAAACCCTAATTAATTAAAACCCCAATTTCGCATTTTCTCAGATCTACTTAGATCTATTGGGTTGTTGGGCGTAATATTAAGAACCCACCTCTATAGCATCCACGGCATCCCGGATCTATAGTTTGGTGAGGATTGGCTTCCATTTGACCCCCTTCCCAGGCCAACTTAGCCTCTCCCAAGCAAGGCGCACTTCCTAGTTTGAGCAGGTTGACCTAGATCTAAGCGATGGGTGTTTGAGATTCCACTTGATTTGACATCTACACATCAAATAACATACACCCAGGTTGTCACTTTTCTGAAATTCACCTTGTGGGCCCTATTCCACATTTTAAGGGATTTAATCCCCATTTTGGACCACTTGGTACACTTAAACTCAGATCTACTAAGATCTAACCGGTGGATTGCCACGAAATTACAGATCCATACTCCTACCTGACTGATCTACCCGGATCTAAAGTTTGGATGCCATCCGACTTGATTTGACCCACCTAAACCCCGATTTAAGCTTCCTTGGGCAAAGTCGCACCACCTTGGAGAAGTGAGTTCACTCACTTCTAGGAACTGGGTACTTGAGATTATTGCAGATCTGAAACCGGAATAATTCAAAACCTAGGTCTAGACTATCACTTTGTCAAATCTTGCCTTGGGGACTGCATTCCTTGTTTTAAGGGATTGTGGTCCACTTGGGTTAAACCTAGATCTAGATACATTCAACCATCAAGACCTATACTGTCCACTTATCTCATATTGTAGGAGTCCTAAACCATAAGTCAACCCCACTTTGACTCCACTTCCCAATTCCCAAGGCACTGGTTTATCTCCAAGACAACCCAATTCTCCTAGATTGTTGGATTGACTTGTGGTTTGACTTTTGCATGGTGAACTATACCCTTAAAGCTATCATGAATCATGGTCAAGCTTGTCTTATGTACTAGTTAGCCCCAATACATCCCTCAAAACTATCCTGCATTGGACACAGTTCCCAAGGCAGTGGATCTTTTGACATTGACCTAGTACACTCATCCTAGATCCCACTTCAAACATTATAAGTCACTCTCACATCAACTATGAACCAAAGCTACATCTATTGAACCCCTCACTTGGCTTGTGACTTCATCCTTAGGTCTAGGATAAACCATACACCTAACTTCACTCAGAAATACCCTGATTTGGTGTCTTGGTTTTGATCTCTCCTGTCGGGAGTTGATCGGGTCTCCCCCTTTGTTGTCTGGGCTAGATAACATAAAGCGAAGGTTGCCTCGACTGGCGTGACAACCATATATATTGGAGGTCGAGGTGATCGGGGTTGCACCTTTTGAGTTGCCCTTCCCTATTGCCATCCATGACTGGATCCATCCATAGGGGTAACTACATCTTAGGTGATAACATTTTGGCGCCGTTGCCGGGGAGGCAATAGCTTGCCCTAGTCCTTCCCGCATATACAACGACACACATATCTTGGTAGAAGAGTTAAATCTACCTGGCGACTCCCAATCGTGACTCCGCTGAGGAGCGAGCTCATTTACATCCTTAAAACACTTAGAACTATGCCTTGTGTCACTAATTCAGAGAACGATATGATTTTGAAAATGATGACAGAAATGAGTGGTTTAATCCGAAACCTGAATGGGGTAGTTCTCAGAAAACAAAGAGAAAATATTGAAAAATATAAACCTTTTTCTAGAACCTTTGAGGGTGTGTATACCAATGAATATCTTCAAACTAAGCCCACTTCTGATGGCAGAGTAGTAACTAGGTCTCAGGCAAAGAATAACACGAAAGACATTGATAAGAACAAAACTAGTCTGAAAGAAAATTCCCTGGACCAAAGAAATACCACTCGTAGATTCCCCATTCAAACTCCAAACACTTCTCCTAAAGGGATTTTAAAGAAAAATGATCAACCCAGAAGGTTGTCCCCTCAGGTCACCAAGAAGGTAATAAGTTCAAATCCTGCTAAACCCCATGCTAGGGATCCAGTACAAAGAAAACAAGAGAGTACTCCTAGCAAAGAGATGTCTCCTATAACACAAGAAAAGCTAAATTCGAACATATTGGGAAAACTCTCAGGATCTTCTGTCATGGTATCTTTAAAAGATTTGGTAGTTATTCCTTCCGTTAGAGCACAACTAATGCATTTATTGGATTTAAAAATAAATACCAAGGACAAAGAAAAGGCTTGCAACTTAAAGATTGATTTGAGTAATTTCGTATCCAAACCTAATATCCCTGTGCCCTTGGAGGAACTTCTGAAAATCCCTTCATACTTCAATCAAGCAACAAAATTCCTAGGAATCGAGCCTAAAATCAAGAATCCTATGAAATTGACGGTTGAGAATGATCCCCCCATCATGATTCAAAGTGTAATTGATAAAGGTAGGGGTCACCCCCCCTTTTATATTGCGTTGGAGATAAATCAATTGATATTGCATAACTGTATGTTAGACTCAGGAGCAGAAGTAAACATTATGCCTCTTAAGGTCATGGAACAACTGGAGCTAAAACCATCCAGAGAATATAGAAATGTGTGCGGAATGGATTCCAGGCCTGTTAAGTCAAAAGGTATGATTGAGAACCTCAAAATGAAACTAGCTGCTTATCCTGCAATTGAAATAAGTATGAATGTTCTAGTTTTAGACATTCCTGACGCATGGGGGATGTTACTATCAAGGGAATGGGCTGCCAAATTAGGAGGAAGTATCCAAATGGATTTATCTTACGCAACCATCCCTATAGGAGAGAAGGCCACTTATAGATTGATGAATGAAAAACCTATGACAGAACACGTAGAAACACCTGACTACTTATTTGAAGACGCTATGCGTCCCACTGAGGAAGTTGGAAATTATATGGTGATGGCCAACTATTGGGAAGAACCCCGACAGCACCCTTTCCCTCCTAGTCAAGTTTGGAAAATGCATTTTGATGGAGCAAAGTCTAGGCATGGTGCTGGAGCTGGGATTGTCCTTACATCTCCTTCTGGTGAAGAAAAATTGTTTGCATACCGTCTTGAATTTGATTGCACAAACAATGTAGCTGAGTATGAGGCATTGCTTTTAGGTTTAGAAATTTGCCGTGAACAAAAGATCAAATGCCTAAATGTAACTGGAGACTCTGATTTGGTTGTGTCCCAAGTGAAGAACCAGTTTGCAGCCAAAAATAATAGGCTTAGGGATTATCGAAATGCTGTTTGGGATACTATAGAAATGTTTGATGCCTTTGCAATACGAGCAGTCCCGAGAGAAGAGAATACCCTGGCTGATGCATTATCAGTAATAGCGTGCACCTTTGAAACTCCTGATCATCTTAAAAATAAAGAGTGTAAGGTTGAAGTAATATTTAGACCTTCCGTTCCTGACAATCAAGATCATTGGCAAGTCTTTGATTCTGATGCACAAATCATTGCATTCTTACAAAACCATGAAAGTTTTCAGAATTGCAATGTGAATCTAGAAGATAAATCAAACGGTTTTTCCATTCAAGATCTTGATGTTATGAAATTAGCAATACCTCTGGAGAAAAATTTCAACAGGCATGATGAATACAAAGGTAAGAGAGCTGAACCGGTAGATGAGGTTATAGAGATAAATATTGGAACTTCAGTTTCTCCCAGAATGATTAGGATAGGAAAGAATGCCTCCCCAGAAGAAAGAAAGGCGATTGTGAATCTAATTAGGAAGTATCGAGATATTTTTGCTTGGGCATATGACGAACTCAGAACTTTTGATCCTGAAATTATTGAGCATACTATCCCTTTGCATGAAGGAGCTAAACCTTATAGGCAAAAGTTAAGAAATGTCAATCCAAAACTTGCTCCCTTAATTAAGAAAGAGCTTGAGAAAATGCTAGCAGCCGGAATTATCCAACCTGTCCGACACACTACTTGGGTTTCTAACCCGGTGATTGTGAGAAAGAAAAGTGGTGAAATCAGAATATGTATTGATTTCAGAAACCTGAACCAAGCATCCCTTAAGGACAATTACCCTTTGCCAAATATGGAAAATTTGTTGCAAAGTGTCACTGGGGCAGGTATGTTGTCAATGTTGGACGGTTTTTCGGGGTATAATCAGGTGCGTATTAGAAAGGAAGACAGAAATAAAACAACCTTTACTACTCCATGGGGAACTTTCCAATATATAAGAATGCCTTTTGGGTTATTAAACGCCGGTTCTACTTTTCAAAGGGCTATGGATCAAGCATTTAGTGACTTGATTGGGAAAATCATTGCCATTTATCAGGATGACCTAACGGTGTTTTCAAAAGAACGAGGAGACCATGTAGAACATTTGAGAAGAGTTTTTGAACGTTGCAGAAAGTTTGATATATCATTAAACCCCAAAAAATCAACTTTCGGAGTAGATGAAGGTAAGCTATTAGGACACATTGTGTCAAAAGAAGGTATCAGAATCGACCCAGAACGTGTCCAGGCCATCAATGCTATTACAGCACCCCATAATGTGGCCACCTTGCAATCTTTCTTTGGCAAAATAAACTTCGTTCGAAGATTCATTCCAAACCTAGCAGAATTGGCCAAACCATTGAATGCCCTTCTTAAAAAGGATGTGAAGTTTGTTTGGGATAAAGAATGTGAATCATCTTTCACCAAGCTCAAGAAGGCCATTTCAACCTCCCCGGTGCTAGCTTGTCCTGATTACAATAAAGAGTTCATGATTTACTCATATGCTTCGGAAGATACTATTGCTGGTGTGTTATTACAAAAGAACAACGAAAACCATGAACAACCTATAGCCTTTATGAGTAAAAACTTGAGAGATGCCGAACTAAAATATACCACAACTGAAAAGCAAGCCTATGCCTTAGTTAAAGCCTTGAAACATTTCAGAACCTATGTGGGGTATTCCAAAATTAAAGCATATGTGCCTTATCAAGCAGTAAAGGATGTTCTATCACAAGCAGATGGCATAGGTGTAAGAGGAAATTGGATTTCACGTATACAAGAATATGATCTAGAGATTAAACCAATTAAGATTGTGAAAGGTCAAGGGTTAGCTCAACTTCTAACTGAAAAGGGAGGAAACATGGTAAATGTGATAAGTGAAAGGGATCCTTTTATTTTAAACATTGATGAGGAGCATGAATGGTACAAAGATATCGTATATTTCTTGAGAAACTTGTCATGCCCTGATCACCTGGTGGATCATCAAAGAAGGGCATTAAGGCTAAAAGCTGAAAAGTATGTTTTAACCCAGGATGGATTAGGATGGAGGAACCCCGATGGGATAATCTTGAAATGTGTCAACCTGGAGGAGTCAAAAACCATTATAAAGGAGATGCACTCAGGATTATGTGGTGGTCATTATGCTCCAAGAACAACTGCTGCAAAAATCATGAGAGCAGGGTATTATTGGCCAACACTCTTTAAAGATGTACATGCTTATATTAGGATATGCCAAGAATGTCAGTTTTTCTCAGGAAAACCAAGACTGCCTGCCTTACCTTTAAATCCTGTGGTCGTTGAAGCCCCTTTTCAACAATGGGGTATGGATTTTGTAGGTCCTTTTAATGAAAACTCGAGCAATGGATATAAGTACATGTTGACCTGCACGGATTATTTCACTCGTTGGGTAGAAGCTATTCCAACCAAGAAGGCCACAGCTGAAGTGGTTGTGAAGTTTTTGGAAGAAAATATTGTGTCAAGATACGGTTGCCCTGTGAAACTGACAACAGATAATGCCCCAGCCTTCAGTAAAATAGAAATGTCCACCTTTTGCATGAATCATGGAATCACCCTCTCTCATTCTTCGAACTATTACCCCCAGGGAAATGGTCTCGCTGAATCAAGTAACAAAAATCTAATTAGGCTGTTGAAAAGAATGGTGGGTGAAAATAAGAAAAGTTGGGATGTAAAATTAAAATATGCTTTGTGGGCAGATCGAACAACAGTGAAAAGGATTACAGGAAAATCTCCTTTTGAGTTGGTATATGGACAAGACTGTAGACTACCAATAAATTTGCAAATACCTGTTTATGAACTATTGCAGCAGTGCACTTCAGATGCAGAAGCAATGCAAGGAAGAATTGATAAATTAGTTGAACTGGATGAAAAGAGAAGAAGTGCTCTCGATAAGATGCTTATAGAACAAGAAAGGGTAAAAGGCACATTTGATCAAAATACTAGAGGTACTACCTTTGGTATAGGAGATATAGTCCTATTGTGGGATAAGCATAAAGAGAAACCAGGAAATCACACGAAGTTGGAAAGTTTATGGAAAGGTCCGTATAAGATAAGTAGTCTGGCTGGAAAGGGATCTTTTGTCCTTGAAACCTTGGATGGAGATGAAGTTGAGTTACCTGTAAATGGGAGGATGTTGAAACATTACTTTCCTCCTATCAACCTTGAATGACCTAGTCTTGCATTGCCTGGTAGATTAGGGTAGGTAGGAAACCGAATAAGCCTACTTAGGCAGTAGTTAGTCTTTTCAGCCATTGAGTCTGGCACCTTCTTAGTCTCTAAGCTCCTTTGTAAGCTTCTAGTTTAACTGAGTACCTGTCACTTTTTCTTTTCCTGCACAATAAATTTCAAATTTTGCAAATTATGTTAGTAGTATGATTTACGTTCTGCATTTATATGTCATGCTTTTATTATTTCTAACATAGAATAGTTTTTTATTTTCAGTTGTTTTATATTTTTCCCACACATGCGGCATGAGGTATTTTTGATGTTTGTGAATGCAGAAAAATAGGTTGCAAGAATAAAAGCTGGAAATAAAATGGTAGAGTGCTGGATCGTGGATTCGAGTAGCAGAGATTCGAGGACCAGAGATTCTGAGGTTCTCAAGCGCTCATTTCAGCAGAGCACTTGTCCCAGCTGGAGCCAGATGTTATCACATATATAGTAGCCGGGCTACCATACATTATTTTTCTCATTCCAGTACACTATTCAGCCAGTTCCTTTGCATTTGAGATGCCGAGATGAGCATCTATATTGGATCACTATCAGATTGTGGACAGCAGTTGCATTCCCCATGCCATGACTGAGTTTCAACACACTCAGAGAGATGCCCGATGTAGCCATTATACCATTGGTACAGAGCAGACAGTAGTGCCCAGAGTTACAGCAGCAGTTCCAGAGGACAGATGATGGTACAGGTTGATGTGCATTCAGGTATATGACTCAGCAGGTATATTACGGTGTTATGGTTAGATTGCTTTTATACTTATTCTTATAGCATGTCTTAGCACTTAGTGTCATGATCTGGCGATCATATAGATATATGGACCTGGTTGATCTTTTATATATATTATACTGTCCCTACTCAGACTTAGAAGTTCACTATTCATACTCATCGGTACATACCCTCCTTAGGGAGAATAGAGGTGATCATTACACCATACTTTGGCTTGCTAGTGTTGGCTCCATCATTTCATTGTCTTCATCCATCCATGGCCTACCTTTTAGATTATCACCCTGACTTACTACTTGACTAGTGGCATGGAGGACTTTTCCCCGCTGTAGCCTCTGTATTGGATGAGCTTCCCTGTTTATTGTGTCTCGGCTCTGAGTTGGTGACAAAACTTACCTATGGTGAGTTGGAGTTCCTTGTGAATCCCCCCTAGTCACTAAAGTTGTGTTGGCTAAACCTGAAACTTTTAGTGCTGCCATAAATACAAAATCTGGAAAATGAAATGCTATATCTTGTATGAAAAGCCCATTCATGCAATGTGTTTCTAAACACACATGAATGAGAGGCATGCCAAATGAACATGGCAATAAAAATAAAATGTTATATCTTGTGGAAAATAAATACCTAGGTAAACAAGCTGTCCATGACACACCTAGAAGTGCTCAAGTAAACAAGTGCCTTAAAAACACACCTGCAGCAGAAAGCCTAAAAGAAAAATGTAAATCTATGCAATGTGTTTGTAAACACACATAGATCAAGGCTATGGAAACTTCAGGCCCAAAAAGCAATGGAACTTAAATGCTATATCTAAACAATTGCTGGCCTTATTTGTATTATGGATTGTGCGCATCTGTGAAGGTGAATAAACCCTCTTTAAACAACTCATCCATTTGTGAGACACCGCCATTCCCTGTGTTATTGCTCATTCAGTATATACTATGGTGTATTCCCTTTCCCTTGCCAAAGTGTCACAAAGTCAAGACAGTTGAGTCATCCCATAGCCTAGCCATTTAATTTAGCCTTCACCCTTCACTAGCAAATTGATCACAACTATGAAGTGAGTATGATCCTGAAAGTCTAGTCTGAGTAATAATAATAATTAACGACACTATATATTTGGATGTAGATCGCCAGTTATGATCATTATGTGTTATAATTGCTATTTGAATAAGTTGTAGAGCATGTATTAACTTTGACACTTTGCAGCAGCCTTGGATGATGGTCTGAGTTATATTTGGTCTTGGTTAGACCTAGTTTGACCATGGAGGACCATGGGACATGAGATGTTAGACCTTATGATGATATGGATAGATGATATATGGTCTATGTACACATACATGATGGTTCTATGCAGCAGCTACAGGGTTATGATGATGATTCTTGGGTTACAGCGGTGTTTGGTCATTTACAGATCATTATTATTGGCCTTGTTCCGGTATATTGGGTATTTATTTTGATCATGCAGAGACTCATATGGTGTATGAGTACACATCTTGGATGGATTTGGACCTTCTGAGTCCAATGGGACAGTTTGTTTTCAGTTCCGGGCACTTACAGTGATGATTGAGCCTCAGTAGGCTGTCCCAGTGCAGTTTTGGTCTGTTGGAGGCCCTGTCGGAGCAGAGATGACTTTTATCCGGTTGACCTAGGGCGCTGATGATGGAGGGGGTGGTCCAGCCACTTGTTTTTACCATATTACCCCCCCTCCCGGACACATTGGTGCCCTCACCTTGACAGCGCTAGCACTCCAGGAGGCTGTTTGGGGCAGTTTCACGCTTCCCGAGGCATTTCAGGATTGGTAGAAATGGCTATTGAAGAAATCGATTTGGGCTACTGAGGCAAAGTTATGGCATGGGATGATCAGTGATGATAGATCGGGACCTTCCACACCTTCTCCAGCAGTTTCAGCTTCATCGAGGCCCGCATCCATCACTTATGGCACTTTCTGTGGATTTTTGAGGTCTTTTGAGGACCACGACTTCACTATGGAGGCACGATTTGGTACATTCATGATTATTTATTGGTTATTGTGCTATGGGGATTGACCAAGGAGGGATAAAATTACCCCTTGGACCCACCATAAGCCCCTTATGATATTTCATCATCATGATTTGGTGGGATTCCCCTCTTCTAGGGCGATTTTGTCCACTTATGTTATATTTTATGTGTGATCCATGTATTATATTGTTGAGCTCATCTCAACCATTGATTAGACTTTTGTATCTTATAATCTTAGCCACTCATTCAAAAAGTGGTTAGGGTTTTGGTGCCTCTCCTTCCTATTTAAAGGAGAGAGCCTCTCATTGTAAAGGGGACTTTTGGCTCTGGATTATTGGAATAGAAAATTATTATTGCATCTATCTCCAATGTTGTGGTGAATGTTTTTGGTGTTCGTTCGTTGGTTCTTCCTTTGCACTGAGTTATTGGAGATCTTGTTTGCCATATCTTTTGTACCACGATTTTGCATCTATAGGTGGAGGCCGATTTGCTTGGAGGAGGAGGTATTGGTAGGGGAAGACTCTCCCTACTTCTTCTTTGGAGCTCTTCGTTGGTAACAGGGAGTATTACTGTCCCAGGACCTTCTATTTCATGTTACTATTTGCATTTCTCTTGTATTTCTTCCATACTTGCTCTTACTGATTGAATCTTCATTCCTTGGTTTGACAGGTAGAGGAAGGCGCACTTGTGGACTAGGGCATCAAATTGGCAAGCAAATCAACAATCTCTCATTTGATCTCTGTGGGAATCTTCCTCAACATCAAGGCATCTCATCCACATCATTCAGGTATGATCTCAAGGTAAGTTCTATCTCCATGATCTATCCAATTGTCAAAAACATTTAAAACCCTAATTAATTAAAACCCCAATTTCGCATTTTCTCAGATCTACTTAGATCTATTGGGTTGTTGGGCGTAATATTAAGAACCCACCTCTATAGCATCCACGGCATCCCGGATCTATAGTTTGGTGAGGATTGGCTTCCATTTGACCCCCTTCCCAGGCCAACTTAGCCTCTCCCAAGCAAGGCGCACTTCCTAGTTTGAGCAGGTTGACCTAGATCTAAGCGATGGGTGTTTGAGATTCCACTTGATTTGACATCTACACATCAAATAACATACACCCAGGTTGTCACTTTTCTGAAATTCACCTTGTGGGCCCTATTCCACATTTTAAGGGATTTAATCCCCATTTTGGACCACTTGGTACACTTAAACTCAGATCTACTAAGATCTAACCGGTGGATTGCCACGAAATTACAGATCCATACTCCTACCTGACCGATCTACCCGGATCTAAAGTTTGGATGCCATCCGACTTGATTTGACCCACCTAAACCCCGATTTAAGCTTCCTTGGGCAAAGTCGCACCACCTTGGAGAAGTGAGTTCACTCACTTCTAGGAACTGGGTACTTGAGATTATTGCAGATCTGAAACCGGAATAATTCAAAACCTAGGTCTAGACTATCACTTTGTCAAATCTTGCCTTGGGGACTGCATTCCTTGTTTTAAGGGATTGTGGTCCACTTGGGTTAAACCTAGATCTAGATACATTCAACCATCAAGACCTATACTGTCCACTTATCTCATATTGTAGGAGTCCTAAACCATAAGTCAACCCCACTTTGACTCCACTTCCCAATTCCCAAGGCACTGGTTTATCTCCAAGACAACCCAATTCTCCTAGATTGTTGGATTGACTTGTGGTTTGACTTTTGCATGGTGAACTATACCCTTAAAGCTATCATGAATCATGGTCAAGCTTGTCTTATGTACTAGTTAGCCCCAATACATCCCTCAAAACTATCCTGCATTGGACACAGTTCCCAAGGCAGTGGATCTTTTGACATTGACCTAGTACACTCATCCTAGATCTCACTTCAAACATTATAAGTCACTCTCACATCAACTATGAACCAAAGCTACATCTATTGAACCCCTCACTTGGCTTGTGACTTCATCCTTAGGTCTAGGATAAACCATACACCTAACTTCACTTAGAAATACCCTGATTTGGTGTCTTGGTTTTGATCTCTCCTGTCGGGAGTTGATCGGGTCTCCCCCTTTGTTGTCTGGGCTAGATAACATAAAGCGAAGGTTGCCTCGACTGGCGTGACAACCATATATATTGGAGGTCGAGGTGATCGGGGTTGCACCTTTTGAGTTGCCCTTCCCTATTGCCATCCATGACTGGATCCATCCATAGGGGTAACTACATCTTAGGTGATAACAGGGATGTCACATCTCTCTCTCTCTCAAGCAAAACACCTCCTTGAATGAAGCATCTTTGACTAAGGAAGTAAACACCTCATTCCACTTGTACTCTTCTCCTTTGGCACACCCATTGAAGATAGCCTCAAAACTCGCAGAGGTTAGCCCTATGTTCAAGGTGTTCTCCACCATGTGCATTTGTTAATTTCACTCTTTCCAAATAACAAAAATGCTCAAGCAACAAAGGTGTGATGTCCCCTTCCACTTGATCATGACGAGAGGATGACTTAGTAGCCTATTTGAATCCCATAGGCTATAGTCAGTGAAGACTGGGAGTCATTATTGTTGTAACGTAGCTAAAAAATGTGTTTTATTTCTAACATGATTAATAGCTGCTCAAACCTTAGAAAAAGTGGCTTTTAATTTTAATGTGGAATAAGGCAATGAGGGAACATTCTAGATGGAGCTATAGGGAAAGATAAAAGGAGGGGCAATGCCTCACTTGGACATTATGTTTTGGATTGATCTCTTGATTGGGATGTTCTTGTGAGCCAAAGGTTTTTCTTGGGGTTTAGAAAAACCCTTCCATTGTGGTTTGGTTTCGGTGGTGAAATATCCACCCTAGCTAGACAATGGGGAATTCTACCCGGGGTTTCCATTGGATTTTCATTTGGTCATTCATCTTAAATTTGTGGTGTAGCATCTTGCTTGGACATTTCCTAAGGAGGCCAGATTCATCTTTTGACATAGCCGTGAGTTTGGTGAGGCCGTGAGGATTGTGGCACTTTGGGCATTGATTGGAGGGGTCGATTTCTCTTTGACAATACCGTGGAGATTGGAGTGGTTGAACCATTCCCTTGTGGGTTTGTGGAGAAGGCTAGAGGGGATACCAAGGGGCTGACCCCTTTTAGTGTTGATTCGTGGACTTAGAGAAGGCCGATAGCTCTTGAGGAGACCGTGAGCCTTGATAAAATATTGAGAGCCTTGAGGAGGGGCCGCGTCGCTTAGAGGAAGGGGTCAAGAGCTTGGGGAAGAGGCACAAGCCGAGAGGATGGTGCAAATTGCCTTGAGGAGGGCTGAAAGCTCTTGGAGGAGGTCGTGACCTTTGGTGGGTGCGACTAGTTTGAAGGAGGGCCAAAAGATGACGACATCACTTGTGATGAATTTGGGAGGCCAAGAGAGGGACGCATCAACTAGTATAGGAGCCGTGGCAATATTCCTGGTATTTAGCATTTTGTATGTGTTGTACTGTAGCTGCTATAGCAACCATTACAGACTTGTGTTGTTTCCATCCATAATAAAAATATTCATATTGTCTCTCTCTCATTTCATGTGTATTTGGGATACTTGCAAAATGTTTGGCAAAATGTGTTCATGAGCATGTATGCAAATTGTTTGAAGAAAATCATAAACAACTATCACACAAACTGTTTGACGAAAACATACAACCAAAGCAACATTCTAGCCTAGTATTGTGTTGGGAATATTACAAAAGGTGGGGCATTTCTCAAAAAGTTGTTCAAAATGCAGAGAGGGTTTTAAGGCGACAAATTTGCAACCACCATAACTCCCTCAATATTTTTAGGAGTTTCTACTATGACCACAATTTTGAAATCCGGTAGCCATTTTGCATCTACTAGCATTCTGGAAACAATTTGGGCACTTTGTCAAAATATATCTACTCATGAGCTAGGACATCCCTCCAATGAAGCTATCAAATTCCTCCAAAAGTGGATCTCATAGATAGGTGTGCAGGTAACGATCCATTAGTTGTTATACCAACTCCTCAAACATAGGGTGATCGACGACCTCAAAGTATGGTTGCATTTGGATAGATGTTAGGTCAAACCTCTATCCAAATGTAAGGTCAAACCTGGACAAAGCATACCGTAAGGTCAAACCTATTTAGTATGGCTCCTACTTGATCATCCAAGTGCAAGTGTTTGAGAATGCTTTTTGCCTTGATCTTCCCTCTCACTTGGGAATCCATGATGTTGTCAATGTTGACTTGCTCAAACCCTATTTGAGTCCACATTGGAGACATAGATCCAAAGTTCAAACAAGTCACCTTGTAGATATTGTTCCAGAATCCAGATTCCCAACTTTCGCTTATTTCAGATCATCTTTTTGACACAAAGACTCTCACTAGACTTGTCAAGGATCCACCACTTCCTATCTTGTTGCTAAGCAAGGTCAAATTCCACATCAGGCTCGCTAGATTTCTTAGCATCAACTGCAACAACATTTTCCTTCTCTCCTGAAAACATTGGAGACAAATGCTTCTATTGTTGAGAGGAATGATAGGGATTTGTAATGATTTATTTTAGCCTATGGCTTGTTTTCATATGAGATATTAGTCTCACAATTTTTTTTGTAAAAGATACTTCTTATATATACATAAATGATTTATATCAGCAACTGGAAATAAAAGGAAAAAGGAAGGGTATATACAGTGAACCTCATATTCTCTTCTTGAGATAAACTAAACAAACAATAAAGTCTGAATAAGACTTTGGATCTAACAACTTGGCATCTTTAATTAGCAGAGCTCCTTTGGCTAGGAGGTGCATACATATCTCATCATGCCATAATTGACAAAAAGCATCCGAAGAACTAACCATATTATCAAAAACATATTTCCATTGTAACTTCCAAATGGTATATAAAGCAAAAACTCTCAAATAGTGCCAGATACTAGATCCCAAATCACCGATCTAGAATCGCCCAAGAAAACCGCTCGCCAATCCAGATGTCCTTGTAGAATGTCTTCCAGCTGAGATTGAAACTAGGCCCAACAAGATCGAGCAAAAGAGAGCACCTGAGTGGGCCTAATGGTTAAGAACATGTGTTATCTCTGAGGAGGTCACAGGTTCAAAACCGGCGGGGGGTAGGGTTGCTCATTGGCCTGCTGTGACAAGGCTTGAAGGGTAGGCGACCCCTGGGATAGAGGCTCTCCCTTGGGATAAAGGGTCTCGGGACGTCTCGGCCCCTGCTGAGTCACAAGTTTCTGGTATATTTGGCTTGCAGGCTGTTGGATATACCCCTTGGGAGGTTGCTGTTCCCATGGTAAAAAAAAAACAAGATCGAGCAAAAGAGCATTCCCATAAAATATGCTTCATTGAATTTGACCTCAAGAAAAAACGCAAAGGCCATTAGAAACACTGCTTTTGGCCAACCGGGCTTTGGAGGGACAATCTTGATAGATCACAAACTAAGCAAAGACCCATATCTTATAAGAAACTCTAATTGACCAAACACCATGTAGTTGTCGAATCCGTTGGCTCTCAACATCCGTAGAAACCCACCGAACATTAAGGACATGACCTAACTCATGCCACTGATGTAGGATGGAGTAGAGATTACGAGAATCATACTGGGTCAAAGAAAACCTGAAACTCCCCTCCCAGTCTCTCCAAAGGGGACTTGTCATATCAATATTCATCTTAGAAAGATCCCGAGGAATAATCCCAATGATCTCCATACAGGTGGGATGGTACATAGAAGACAAAGAAAACTCCCGAGCCATTCAATGCTAGTTCTTCCAAGAACAATTGCTGGAGTCCTGTTGTTGCAAAATTTAGGAGTCTTGTGATTGCAAGGAAAATCGATTGCTTAAACCAACAGAACTCAGAGATCTACTCGTAAGTGTCACACAGGTAGGCTTCTCTCTATTTAGGTCTCCTAAATTCCCTAGGGAATTTAGACTAACCATGGGAGGTGACCCCAACTAAACTTTCCAGGGTACTAACTAGGGATTTCCACACGCAATGTCTATAGACACAACAAGGTGGCCTAGCTTCCTCAAGTACTAGTTTAATTGATTTATAAGGTGACTAATTGTACTTAGAAGATTAAAGAGGTTTGAAGTAAAGCACACCTAGTTGAATGATTAGGAGATCTTAGATGAGGATATGAGTAGAAACTTAAGTCATTATTCTAGTGTCTGATGTATATTACCATGCTAGTCATTATTATAGTGTCTGATGTATATTACATGCGTTAAGTCCCCCTTAGGATTTTTTAATTTTCCGTTAATAAAAAATTTCCCGCAAAAACGAGATATTTTAATTGTAAAAGTTCAATAAGTTAAAAAGTGGTACAAGGAGGCATAATATGCCATGGGGGTGCTTGTTTTCTAACTTAGAGAACCCACTTTACCTATTAACCCACTTTGAGAGTGAAATTAGTGATTTTAATCACTTAATCTCATTTTCTATCGAAAAAATGAATAAAAATCCAAATAAATGGGAAAAATCAGCATCCCATAAATCAAGAAAACATGTTGGGGACATATTTCAGTTGGTTTTTAGTCCTCTTGAGTGGTGGCGTTGTGATTGTCAATTGAGGGTGACTCACCTTGAGTTAGCTTGTGAGGTGGCTTGTGATGAAGATCATCATGAGGGGGGTGCATATCTCAATGAGGGAAGGGAACACTTCATGAGGAGAGGTGGCACATTAGGAATGGGATGGTGGCCAACCTCTTGAGAGGTGGCGCAAACCTTCCCTTGGATCACTCCCACCTTCTCCAGTTAACTCCTCCCTTAACTCAAACTCCCTCTCCATGTGGCAATTCACCCTCGAGAAAATTTGCCCTCTTGGGCTATTTAAGCAAGAGCAAGCTCCCTCATTCTGGATGGTTGGAGTGTGGAACATATGCTCAAGCTCTAAATTGTTGTAATATTTTTTATGAGTTGAATAGAAAGACTTTGGACGTCCATGGTGTGTTGCTCTTCAGTGTGTGGATGCATTGTCATGGTTTATGAGGTAACTGTGTAGATGTTGTTATTTGCTTCTTTTGTTATCAATCTAGCCTTTGGAAAATTGTTGTCAATTCGTAGGATAAATGATTTGAGTTCAATTTCATTTATTTCTTATCTATGCTTAGAGATCTAGAATGCACATTTACTATATGCATGTTATTCTAACGTCTTGCATAGGAAGTACCAGATTTGATGCTCTTATTGCAAGTAGTTTAAGCTGTGCAAGTTTCCTAAGTTGAAGAGGTGGATGAGCTAGGTTGTTTGCTCCATTTCCTTCAACGTTTTTTCAGAAGGACATAGTCCCTCCGCTTCCCACTAGTAGACTCCATAGATTTGGATATTTCATGCTTGGGCTCTTTTCTATCTCTCCCTCCATTATATTTTCAATCTTCTTTGGTTACTATATTGCATGCTTAAACTAAGAAGTTTCATTTTCAAGAATATCAAAAGCTATTTTATTTTAAGTATGCATGCTTTCTGAAAGACTAGATCTAGATTCTCTAAAAAAGCTTAATTTCTGCAAGTAGATCTAGCTTCCTAATCTGTACTTGTAGCTCATTTTAAATTCTATCTTTCAGTACTTCAGATTATGAATTTTTTTAGCTATTAATCGACTTATTTGGCATATTTAGTGCCTTTTCCATGGCTGCTTTTTGTCTTTTGTTGAACAGGTAGGAGGAAGTTCTGGTGAATTTTTGAAGATCTGGGCCATCCCCCCCCCTCTTCTACCTTTCTTAAAAGGCAATTTTCTTCCATCAAATTGTAAGTTTGTTGGTCTTATTTTATAAAGGACCACAAACACTTCAAAACTTGTAAATCCAAAATAAAATCAGTGGGCTACCTAGTGCTCTGTCTCCATCCCCTTAGGGGGATCTGCGTCATTTTTGTGGTTTGTTTTTTTTACTTTTTTGCTTCTATTTTACTAACACAAGCATAAAATTAAGTGTTTGTTGGTCCCGAACCACAAACTCACGCAAAACATTTCATTTTCTTAGATTATATTAGTCTAATCTTTTCTTTTTGTTGAAGAGTAACGAACTTTGACTTTATGTCCCCCAGTATGCTCTTGTGACAATTGTAGGCTTGCCTGATCTTTGGTTAACAATCATAAATGGGATACTTAGTGGTTAGTTAATTAGGGAAATCCATCAAATCGTTATTGTTGAAGCGAGAGCCTAAAGTAAACTTGGCAAGAAGTTAGGGGGACATTCATTAAGATTCGTTCTCTCCCCGTTGGACATCTAGCATTATTCTCTACACTCACTATGAGGATAACTTTTTAGTGGCCAAACCAAGAATAAAACCACTTTAAACAACTCACCTAATAACTTATAATTGTCAAGAGCATCAACAAAACTTCCCTTTCAGCAGCCGTTGCTTTATTTTTGCCAATGGTCTATATTTTGTTTCAAGTACTTGTTTACTTGCATTTATGCTATTATGTATCAATGTACTATGCTGCTATATTAGATTTGATTGTTGCTCTTGTTTTAATAAACTCCTAGAATTCATTTTGCTTTAGCTTACTTAGCCTTAGCTTATTTTTTATTAGAGACCAACCCCCTTGGCTTTGGTAGGAGCTGGCCTAGACGGAGGAGTCGAGTGTTGAGTGATAGTAACTCGACTTGAGGCTTGCCCCCAAGGATGCACCCAATGGCTTGAATATTTTTACACATTACCCGAGGTGTGTAAATGGCGGAAACACCTCCTAAGGAAAATCATTGGTCAAACAAAACTCCATGAGCCAATTCGTTGAGGAAATTGATCAATGTGAGAGGGGAGTCGATCCATGTGAGATATAGTAGATCAAGGGCTTGGATCTAATCAAGAAGTGAGATCAAGGCTAGATGATCCCAATAAACCTCAACATGCGTGCCAAGGTTCCAAATCATCAAATAGTGCCTCAACATGAGTGCCTAAGTGGCACATAGGAAAATCAACCTCAATAGTAGTATCCTCTAGAACCTCATAAAAAGTAGTAAAGTGCAACTCAACATCAAATTATAACATAAAGTGCTCTAAAGTAGGCTCTAGTAATAATATTAGCCTCAACCTAGGCAAATAATCTGAAAAACCGTAGTAGTAACCTACAATAACTTGCCAACCTGCTGAAACATGCATGTACAACCTTGGATGGCTGAAAATCTCCAAAAGACCAAGTCTTTGGGCTACTTGAAGGCAAGGTTGGACAGTAGAGCCAAATGGGTGCCCAAAAATGCCAAGTCATTGTGAATCTAAAGGCTAGACCAAATCCACGCACGATGATGAAATTTGGCAGGATGCTCGCTACTACTATTTGAATGACCCTTGTAGATTTGACCAAATTGGAGGAGCATTCTGCTATGCAACCTTGTAGGATGGTAGTAGGGCCAAATGGGTATATAAATCCATCAATAGATTTGGAAAATACTGAGTGCATCAAATCCATGCACGATCATGAAAATTAGGACTGCAGAACACTATGCAATGTAGCCACCACCTTATAGAAGTGATAGATTTGTAGTAATGATCAATCTGATTGTATATAACCTAAATAAGTAGCCAAATGGGTATCCACATATGTGCTCAGAATGCACGGATCCCATGTACAAAAAAATGATCATATTAGTCCCTCAGTGATGACAAAGTGTCCTCAGACACGTAACTTTATTAATATAGAGGAAAAAAGTTACATAACAAACATGAGGGCTAAGAACATGTCAACCTCATGCGATATGGGTTTAAATAACCCAAAAAGAAATAACTAAAAAACTGTGACCTAAAACTGACTAAGGACACCTCACATAATCACGTGAGTGTGTAGGTATCCTTTTACAACAAAGTTTACTAAGTTAAAACTAAAAACATGTTTTGGATCAGAATTTCTAACAATCCCCCCTTTGATCCAAAACTTCTTTAGAACAAATACCAAGTTCATTTATGAACTTAGTAAATTTAACCCTTCCAAGAGATTTGGTGAAGATATCCGCAGTTTGATCTTCCGATGGACATGTTATCACACAACTTGTAGTTGTCCCTAAAGGTTATCCTATCCAGGATGGTAGAGGCATTGGACAACTAAAGAGGTGACCCAAGAGATGCCACAGTTCTCGATGCAATTGGTTGTCACGATAACCGAGGCACTCTTCACTTTAGATCTAGCCTAAGCAAGACCAAGGGGGAGACCCTCGCTAACCTGTGAAGGCTAACGAACCTACTCAAGACCTCCTAGGGAAATGTGAAGATGAAATAGGAAGAGATCAAGAGTGAATAGATCTAGATCTATGATGGATAAGTGGACTCAAGGATTTAGGGCTTGATTGAAGAGGCTTATGGAACGGACAAATGTTCAACCAAGGAAATATTAGGACACTTATGAGTTAAGACTAGTAGATCTAGATAGATCTAATGCCAAATAGAAAGATCCGAGTGGGGCCTGTTATCACCAAACTTGTAGTTGCCCCTAAAGATGGATCCAAAAGGATGGTAGAGGGGATAGGCAACCAAAGAGGTGAACCACGAGAGCCTCGATTCCCAAAATGATTGGTTGTCACGCCAATCAAGGCACCCTTTGCTTTATGCTATCAAAGCCAAGATAACAAAGAAGGAGATCCTGATCTACTCTCGACAGGAGAGATCTAACCAGATCACCAGATCAAGCTATAGAAATAGGGTACATAAGGTGACAGGTACGGAACCCTAGAATTAAGGAATTAGGGTCATTGTGGAGGCTTAAGAAGAATACGACTTGACAAAGGTTGGTTACACACAGTGATTCGATAGTTAAATATGATTCCAAGATTTAAGTGCTAGTACAAATGATCAAATTCAGCTGCCTTGGGAAACGTGACGCTTAAAATAGGGAAAGTGTCCCAAAGAGTGGATCTGAGAGTTATGGCTTTCTAGCACAGCTTGGGGGAAGGATTTGACAGTATCAAAGCAAGCAAGCTCACGAAACAGGATCAAACGACAGGCAAACGAGCTCACTCAGGGAATGCGCAGGGTTAGCTGACCTAGTGCCTTGGGATTTGGGATGATGGAGTCCTCCAATGATGACGCCTTGAAGAACCCACCTACGGATATGCAAGAGATAGATAACCCATAAATGGTTTTGCAGTAAACCAAGTCGTTTGAGCCAAGGATTTTTTCGAAGAATTTAAATGAGGGTTTTATCATTAATTGACAGATGGGTAGGATAGAAGAATAATCTACATACCTTGCAAGCGTACCTGAGTCATGGAGATGATTGCTATGATGTTGAGGATTGTTCCCACAAAGATCAAATGAGAATTTGGTGCTTTCTCTTGCCCTCACGAAATGCCCAGCTCCACACGTGCGCCCTCCTCTTCCTGTTGAACCAAGGACAAATAAAATCAATCAGTTCAAGCAAGAATGAAGGAAATACAAATGACGAACATGATAACAAAGAGTAAGAGGTACATAGACAATGATACTCCCTGTAACTGACGAAGAGAAAAGAAAGTAGCAGGGTGAGTCTCCCTAACCAATGCGCTTTCCTCACCAAATCGACTTCTTCACCTGTAGATGAAAACATAGAGAAAAGATGTGCAAAATAACCACCAAGATCCTCAGTGCAGAGGAAGAACAGTTTCAATCAACACCAATAACATCCAAAACCATAAGACAAGTATCTGCAAGAATATATTTTATTCCAGAATCCAAGAGACCAAAAGTCCCTTTACAATGAGAGGCTCTCTTGTATATATAGCTATGAGAGAGACCAAAACCCTAACCAGCTTTTAAATGAGTGGCTAAGATTAAAAGATACAATAGTGATAATCTATGATTCAGATGAGCTCAACATAAAGTACATGGATCAACTCAAAAGTATAACAATGACATGGACAAAATCGCCCTAGGGGGACGTCCCACTCCAAGTGACTAGGAGAACATAACATAACGCTCATGGTGGGTCTAGGGGGTAACATATATCCTCCCTAGTGTGTCCCCATGGCACAATAACCATCAAATATATCATCAAAGTGTAAAATCATGCCCAATAGGGAAAGTCGTGAGCCTCCAAAGGTACCATGAAGCCACAACAATGTGCCGGAGAAAGATGTGTGGGCCCCATTGACTGCTGCAACTGCTGTGGAGGGTGTGGGAGACCAAGGTTGCGGGGGAGCGTCCTCGCCCCCGCTCCGGAAGCTCGCTTTTGGCCAAAGCGTTGTGGGAGCTAAGGGAGAGCGCGCTCCCAATTTCGCTCCTGATCCGGATCGTTTTGTAAAGCGCGCTTCCGTGGGTGAAAAGAACGCTCCCTGCCACTGTCAGGAGCGAATTAGGGAGCTATGGAGCTATCGGGAGCTAACGCTCCCGATAGCTCCCTAATTCGCTCCCGAGTGCTCTACCAAACGCTCCGCGTCTTTAAAAATCGCTCCCGGGATAGCTACCCGTAGCTCCCGCTGGAAGATGACGCCCGCGCAAAGGAAAGACGAGGAGGGTGGATGGGGTCCACTTGTGGTGTTTTGGAGGGAAGGAGTAGGGCTTTGGGGGATAAAGCCCTCTCCTCCATATTCATTTTCACTTGCATTGGCTTGAGAAGAGAATTGAAGAGAAAAGAAGAGAAGAGGAGAGGAGAGGAGGAGAAGAGGAGAGGAGAGGAGAAGAGGAGAGGAGAGGAGAGGAGAAGAGGAGGTTGAACTTGTCACTACCATTGGAGAGCCAAAGAGGTAGGGTCTAAAACCTTCCTTCTTGTTTTTTTTTGTGTTTGAACTATGATTTAATCATGAATGCTTGTAATGTAGTCACTAGATTCTAGAATGTGCATTGTTGATTGTAGATGTTCCTCTTCTACTCTTTCCCATGCTTCCTCCCTCATTCTATTGCAGGCAACAGGTTGAATCTCTAGTTCCATCAAACATGATGATGGGTATGTGGTTTATTTTCTTGGTTTCATTTGTTATTTTGATAATGGTGCTTGGAAACTGAAGGAGGAATGAGGGAGAGGATGAAGAAGTGGGGAGTGGCACATACCATGGAGAGGAGGAGGAGGAAGAGGAGGGGGAGGAGGAGGAGGAAAACCGAAAGAAAACCAAAGAGGAACCCACACCCTTATGGAAACATGTCACAAAGCAGGGAGGAGGTAGAGGGGGTGGAACCACCAAATTTGTTTGCCCCCATTGTAAAAAGACATACACAGGTTCATATACCCGTGTGAGAAGACATCTATGTGGGCACATGCCATGTGATGACAAAAAAACTATAGGAGTTTGTGTTTTCCCAAATGTGACATCAACACAAAGAGCCATCTATAAGAAGGAAGAACTTGGAGCACAAAACAAATCAAAAGATTTTAAACGATCAATGGATGACCATGACCACTCTTTCTCACTGAGAACCAGAGGCCCATCCACCCAAGGTAGTGGATTCTCTCCCATGGGGCAGTCACGTGGCAGGGGTATATCAAATTTCCTTGACCAAGGTTGTAGGGATGACGTGGATTCAAAAGTATTTCGGTTTCTCTATGCATGTGGCATACCATTCAATGTTCTTCGCTCACCCTATTGGCATGAAATGGTAGAGGCCATCCACTCCGCCCCAGTAGGATATAAGAGCCCCGAGTATGACAAACCTAGAACTGTGGGGCTTGACAAGGAAAGAGCCAAGATCCAAAATGATTTGGGGACATTCACAAATGCTTGGAATGAATATGGGGTATCAATTGTATCAGATGGTTGGACAAATGTAAAAGGCAAGCCATTGATAAATGTGCTTGGTGTGTCTGCTACTGGTGCAGTCTTCCTTTCGGCCCATGACTACTCAGATAAATTCAAGACCGACATAAACATTGCAGAACTCCTACTCAAAAACATTGAAGGTATTGGTCCATACAATGTCATCCAAGTCATTACCGATAATGCTGCTAATTGTAAGGCAGCGGGAGCAATCATTGAAGATAAATACCCCAACATATTTTGGTCCGGGTGTTTGGTTCACACACTGAACCTTTTGATGCACGACATTATTAAGTTGAAGGAAAATCAATACAAATGGATTGGTGAACTGTACAAAAAGGGCAAGCACATGATAAGATTTATTACCAACCATAGCAATGCCCATGGCATTTTCCGCACTCACTCAAAGTTAGAGCTATTGAAGATAGCAAAGACTAGATTTGCTAGCTATTACCTCACCTTCAGGTGCCTTTTGAAGGTAAGAGAGGCATTGGCTAGCATGGTATCAAGTGAATCATGGCAAATCTTGAAAGATAGGGCTATATCCACATCTGATAGGCTTGATTTTGAGGAGGTGGAGACCACCGTTCTTGATTGTCAATTTTGGGCAAGTGTCAAGTTTGTTTTGCAGTTCACAAAGCCCATTTATTACATGATTCGGTTTGCAGATATAGATAAGCCGGTGATTGGGGTGGTGTATGAGCAGATGGATAGCATGTTGGGCCAAATTAAAGATATTGTTGAATCAAAAGATCCCATCCTGTATGACCATATTCACAAACATGTGGTCAAAAGGTGGGAACATCTCAACGTTCCACTGCATGCCTTAGCATATGTATTGACACCAAAATATTATTCTCCATCTTGGATGGCCAAACCAGCACCTGGGGGTGGGGATAGGAGAAAGCCCCACACAGATCCAGAGGTACAGGTTGGGTACATGGCTGCTATAGACAAGTTGGTCCCTGATGAAGAAGATTGTGCCTTATTGCGTAGTGAATTAAGCAAATACCTCAGTGAAATTGGTCCGTTTGGTACTTTGCATGCTAGAAAAGATCGAGATAGGGCACCTCCTATTGAATGGTGGAACATGTATGGCTCATCATGCCCACGCTTGTATAAATTGGCAACCAAAGTTCTTTCACAGGTGGTTAACAGCTCCTCTGCAAAAAGGTGTTGGAGCACCTATAGCTTCATCCACTCAGTGAAAAGAAACCGATTAAATGAAAATTGGGCAGAAAGCTTGGTTTTTGTACATTACAACTTAAGGTTGTTGACTCATTACTGTGAGCGGGCCAAAACTGATAGATCATATGTCACTTGGGACAACAATCCGGAGGAACATAACTTGGAGGATGGAGCCTTAGCTTTAGAGCGCTTGGAGGAAGAGCTTTTGGGCGATGAGGATGACCATCACCATGGCCATGCAGTAGCACCAACAACAACAACAATGATGCCACCACCATCTCCGACCTTGTTTCCAGATGCACCATCTTTGCCTAGAGGTTCAACTTCAACTTCACGACCCTCATCTACATTAGTGAGGGGGGGTCGTGTAGGACCAAGTCTTGGACGTGGCTCAACATTGGTGGCTACTAGGGATGATAGTCCCACACCCATTGTTCCTAGACCACGGGAAAAGAAATTAGAAATTTCTCGTGGCAAGAGGAAACATCCATAAAATCTACTTTTGCAGTCTTTTCTTGTTTACAGTACTTTCAAGTTTCAAGTTTCAAGTATATGCACTATTGACTCTTTTATATTTATTATGGTATATTTTGTGAACATTACATGGCAATTCAAGTTTGAAGTTTGAAGTTGAACTGGAACATACCTTTGAAGTTCACTATTTGCAACTTCGCATTATTGAGTCATTGATTGCATAATGATAAAAGCATATTATGATAAGTTATAACTCTTTGGTAATGATTCATGAATATGATGCTTTGTGAATTGTTTCAAGTTCAACTTTCATTTCATGGTATGTTATATATTGAAAATTTGAAGTTGTAAGGTTGATGTTATAGATACTGGTAACTAGAGTCTAGACCTATGGTTGACGAATTCACTACTATATGATTGATGATTGATGAATGATGTTATATGGTATTATGGTTTATTTCATGTTTTTATGCTTTCCAATGAGTTTCCATAACTAATTCAACATTCTACAAGCATTTGTTAACATATATGCATCAAAATATATAAAAAATATATATTATATAAAAAACGCTCCCGCAATGCTCCCAAACCGGAAGCTTTTGAAAATTTCGCTTTTCGCTCCCGCTCCTGCTCCCGCTCCCAAGTAACCTTGTGGGAGACATCATACACATCATCAAAACCATTCCTATGCAATTTCCTTGCCTCAGTAGCCCAAATTGATTTCATCTGTAG
The DNA here is from genome assembly GCA_027924585.1 of Larix kaempferi. NCBI lineage: Eukaryota > Viridiplantae > Streptophyta > Pinopsida > Pinales > Pinaceae > Larix > Larix kaempferi. Next base: position 6,099,335 of record BSBM01000267.1, on the reverse strand, counting down.
CCAATTTTACCATTTTTTATGCCTCTGTAAATCACCTGTAAAAGATAAAAATGCCTGTAACTCTCTGCCTGGTCACCCGGGGCCAAATCTGACTGCACCAACATGTCTGGGAGTATGGCAATATAGTAAACACAAGTGGTTGGACCCCATACTCCCTTTGTAGCGCCCTAGGTGAACCAATCAAACCATGAAACTGCTATGACAGGCCATTTTTAATGGCAAATCGGCACTGAAGTGATAAACTGAGACAAACCCCAACTCAAACTGCCCGGAACTGAAAACTGACTATCCCAATGGACTCAGAGAGCCCAAATGCACTAGAGATGCATACTCATACACTATATGGATGATTGCATAATCATATAATATCAATACCATGCCCGGACATAATAAAAATAATAACAATCTGCAAATGATCAAAATCATCATAAAAAGTTATTCTACTTGAGCAAATTTACCCTTTTAGTGAACTAGGAGCATAAACCTTACAATGATAAAATGATGCATGTTACTTCAATATTCAGCCATCAATAAACCCAAGAGAAGAAAATCCTTCACACTTCAAAATGCTCCATGAAAACATATGAAAATTAAGCTCTAAGAGAGAGAGAGAGAGAGAGAGTTTTCAAAATCCAACTATGAGTTCAAATGTGAATGTGAATCTCTTTATATAGGAGAGTAGCCTAACTTCCTTTACAATAAAATATTCTTAAATCCCTAGATCTAGCCTAGGGTGGGGTAACCAAATGACAAAAACACCTCTAAACCTGACAAACTCCTAACAAATAATAAAATAAAGTGGTTGATTGCCACATGTACAATGCAAAAGTTAAAATAGGGCTGCAAGAGAGAGGCACCCCCTTTAAGTCAGGGCACCAACAGCTAGAAAAATCCAATGTTCACATAGCAACTGTTTCAACTTCCAAGGGGCTTCCAAGAAAGGGTGTGCTCCAAAGTTTGTCCATGCTCCAAGGAGAAGTCCACATATGCTCCAAGGAGAAGTCCTAAGCCAGTGCTCTAACAAGCCACTTTCACAAAGTAACAACCTTCAACTTTCAAAGGGGAGTGCCCAGACTGCTCAACTGTTTTATGCCCACATGCCAACAAACCATGCAACGTCCAGCCTCAAAAGGCTCAGAACATGGGACAGCCTCATCCATAAATAGCCTGAAAGCGTCCAAAAAAAATGAACACTGGTCAACGAATAGGCTGGAAAAACTCTCTGAAATCTGCTACAGGACGTCACCATATCCAGTCTATCATGCTGCTACAGGACCATTTATTTAGCTGTTTAAGGGCTGCTTCTATTCAAGGCTTTCCCTCAGCCACATATCACCAAAAACAAGGTGGTGTTTACTCCATACTCTGCAATTCATTCATCCCAAACCTGAGTGCATCTCTGTACTCCCTTTTGATGAGACATGCTGAACATCACAGGTCTGACTACTGGCTGAAAGTTTTACTGAGAAATTGCCCGCTTTCCAGACCTTAACTGGCTGTCACGAATGCCCTTGTTAGTGTCTCATTCATGCTACAAAATACTGGTGACTGAAAAGTAAATTATTTAACCAAAATATGCTCGAGCAGGCCTACACTACTACAGCCCCTGATTTCTGCATTATCTCTGTACACAAAACTCATCTTATTTCCTGCATCTTATCATCAATATATAAAGTATGAATCAGCATTCAGGAACCTAGCCTCACCAAACTGTAAACCAGCCACTTGTGATAAAAGTCACAAGAGAACTATCCTCCAAATACCCCTGCTAGTTATGGGGTAACATAGCTGATGTTGGTATTTATGTAAATGTTGGAATCTCAAGCTTGTGAACTATAAGAATTAGGGGAGGAAACACAGATTGTACATATACAAGAAGCCATTCCAAAATTTGAAACTTCTTGTACTTGAAGATACACTTCTTGGCACCAGGAGAGGGACTATCAGGCATGGGTTTTACCATTTTACAATTATATTTTCCCCTAATCTATTCGCATTTTTGAATAGTGCAACTATGAGGGGGAAAGAAAGAAAGATGTATTGCATGTCTATACTTAATCTCACAATAGTTGGGCAAGATATTATAGGACTTGATATTTATTTTCTATTTTTGTGTTTTTTACATTTCTTTTATATACTGTGGCCAAATAAAGAACAAAAACTCACTAATTCATCCATGCTGAGTTGATATACTAAAAGATAAACGCGAAATGCACTTATTCAAGTCCATATTGGTGTGGGCCTGTGGGTGTGTGGGCTTTGTCTGAGAGAGAGAGAGAGAGAGAGAGACCTGTGCCTTTTGAAGAGGTGTAACTCGACAACAAATGACAGTGAAGCATTGGCAACTCAATTTCAAAAAGTTCTCACGGAGATCAGGTTCCAATGCATATGTCAAGCATCTGCCATCAATAACTAATGTTGTATTATTTTCTTTTGTATTTCTGTCTTCCAAGGAGGCAATGAGTTGCTGTTTAATCCAATTCTTTATTTCTACTTCTGTAGAATCCCCCTGAATCATAACAAAATTCAAAAAATTTAGTCTCTATTATGAAGTAAAAGCACACTTGCATGGGATAAATTATTCCTGAAATCCACTCTATTCGTTTGTAATCATAAGTAGATTTAGCATTGAACAAAACAAAAACACTTAACTGGTCATATGAAAATGTTCACTACTACATCCATTCATCTTATTCTACTGAGTGTTACTGTGCATCCAAATAATAAAAGTAAGCAGCTTGATAAATGGATTCCTCCTTGTCAAGTCAAGAATATTTATTTAATTTGTTCAATACAAGAGCTAAAACAGTACCTCAGAAAAGGCCTCATGACAGTCATTTAGTCTGTTTCAATGAAAGTTAAGACTATGTTTCAACATAAGATTGTAGCTAAAATGAATATTACCTTTGTGTCTGAACTGATAATTATTTGCCTCGTCTCTGGACTGATTAGACAAGCCGCTGTCATGAAAGAAACAATCAAATGTTTAAAACACTGCTTTCCCCCACATAATCAAATAAAAAAAATGGTTTGAAATGAAAATGATAAAACTTAGAAACATTTTGACTACTGAATCTAGTCCAGGTAAAAACCAAACAGTGATCCTCATAAAGTCTGCAACATGACATTGTCCTACCTTCTTAAGTAAATTATTAAATTCAATTTAAGATTCCACAAATAGAATTAATAGAGTTCATTGGTTCTCCAGTTTCCAATGTTTTTCTAAACATCATTATTAATTATTAATGGAAGGTAATTCTCCATTGGAAAAGAACATGTTGTTAACCCTACTCAGAAACTGTTGTTTCTTATACAGTTGAGCATATAATCTGCACCTACTGAAAATCTGAAGCTGTCCAGCAGCCTAAAAACTTAAAATAAAACATATAATTCGAACAGGAAATCCCAAATTTAATGTGTTCCATGGGGATGTGCCCTGCAGGGTTATGGGCATGCCCCCTGCATTTCCCATACCCTCGGGATTGTGGGGGCAGGGGGGTGGGGGAATGCCTGGCGAAACACTGCGAAATGCAGGGCGAAACATCTCACCAGGCTGCAGAAAGTTTTCCACAAAATGGGGGGCATCTGGGTGGGCCACCCCCCTGCAACAAGAAAACAAAAAACTAACTAAACATTGCACAATTGCACAATTTCACCATTTTCGATTTAGTATTTAGTACTATTTAAATTTTACATTGCACAATGATGGATTTACATGGGATGAAGAATTGTCATGTTAGGATTTTTATTTATTTATAATAATTTTAGAGATGGCCCCACTATGCTAGGGACCCCGACATTCCCCGCCCCCCATGAATTTCCCTAAAATTTGGGGGGTGTGTCCACATGCCCCCCATGTGCGTTTCCCCGCTCCAGCGCTCCCACATCCCGGAAACTTGGTGGAACACTGCATTTAATCCCCGCAGAAAAGGAGTGATAGTTCAAATCCATGTAGATAACCATTAAATTGTTATAGCAATGGTGCCTTACACATATCATGGTTATAAATCAAAGGCTACAATCTATCTTTACATGAACTATAAAAAATCTGAGATTATATCATCTCCCCCATGCTTTAATTTTACCTCGCTTTAAAAACTTATGATCAAGCTAACAATGATTCTTCCTTGGAAGGGAGCACATGGCTGCTAGCTGTCACGCTGCCTTCTTTGTTGCTGTCGACCTGCTCATGGACTTGGCCCCTAGAGGGGGTCACCCACCACCTGCGGATGAAGAAGCTCCTCCCTTTCAAGCGCTAGTCTCTTCTCTCATTCCTTTAAAGAAATCACTGCCCTTGAAATTCATCAAAAAACTCGACGATATCCCTGATGTTGAGCCTCCTCATTCCTCATCGAGATCAATGGACACTTACAAATCGAGGATTAATCGGTTAGTTCACCGGTATCTATCCATTGCCCAGGAATATGGCAAAGTGGATCCAAAAATACTGGGTGGTTTTAATCCAAGGAAAGCTCTCATTTTTCCTACGACAGAGGCTTTTATGCATTTCTCTTCGGGCTACAAGCTGATAGGGATCTAATCTTTAGGAATTGGCCATACTTCTATGACAACAAAGGAATGTATTTGAATCGCTGGACACCAGACTTTGATCTGGAACTGGATGTGCCCTCAGTTGTTCCGGTATGGGTCAAGCTTCCACATTTACCTCTCCATTGCTCGGGAGACGAATCTCTCAGAGACATTTGGAATAAGCTTGGAAAAATAGATTGACAAGTTTGAACCTAAAGACAATATGTTTGCTTGTGCCAGGATTTGTGTAGAATTAGATCTGGAAAAGGGTCTGCCATAAGCAATTCTTCTCGATCTCTGCACGCAATCGCACCTAGGCTTGCGAGGGGGATGTGCAACCATGGGCACTTCCTCTCGGTCGATCGACGGGTGGAACGGTGGATAGCCTACAGAATTGAGAATTTTTATTAAAAATTATCATATATTTTTTAATTTATTAAGAATAAAATTAATATATTATATATTTTTTCAAGATATTATATATCATATATTTTTTTCAATATATTATATATCATATATTTTTCAAAAAATTATTATTATATTTAATATTTATACATATATAATGAAATATTTTTAATTTCCAAAACCTATATTCACTCGAACTTAATGTCGATTTTTTTGTCGAATTTTATCACTAAATTTTTTATTGCCAAATTTTTATCGAATTTTAAGGTCTCCGAATTCAAACATGAACTCGAACCAGGTGACTTAGCCCGGCACCACTGAAATTGTCAATCAAGTCATCCATCCTTGGCAATGAGAACCTAAATCTGATTGTGATCCTGTTCAATGCTCTAGAGTCTGCACACATTCTCCATTGTCCACCTTTCTTTGTTGCAACCAATGTTAGTGCCCCACAAAAGGCGATAGTTTCCCTATCAAGCACTTTAATAACAAATCACCTACCTATTGCTTTAACTTTTCTACACTTCCCACCAGACCCACCTTGTACATTGCCTGATTTGGCAATGTCACACCTGGAATCAAGTCTATCTCATGTACAACATTCCATTGTGGTGGTAGTTCATATTGCAAATTTTCATGTGCTATATCACTATACTTGTCCAATAACTTCTTCACCCCATCAAGGATCTTCTTCTCATCATCTTCTTCTTGTCACCCTACCACTTTCTTGACACCTATTGCACAACACTCCTTTCTCTTCTTTACAACACTCAGGAATTTCTTTGCTGACAACAATAACACTTTTTCGGATACACCATCCTTCATCAATAGCAACTAGAATCTTTTCTCATCTTTGGTGATGGTGTAGGTGTTCTTCCTTCAATTATGTACCATGCATTTGTCATAATGCCATGGTTTTCCCAATAAGAAATGACAAATCCATCGGATTACATGACATAGTATCTCATCCTTATATTATCCAATAGAAAAGTATATCTTGCATTGATTTTATCATCACTTCATATCCAGCTAGATCCAAAATAGTTTATATGGTCGTGGGTGCTTATGTTGCGTTAAATTTAATTTCTCCACCATTTCTATTGTGACCATATCTTCTTTTCTGCCAAAATCAATAATAACATTGGAACATTTACCTCTAGAGTTGCATTTTGTCCTAAAGATATTCTTCCTCAACCAACTATCTTCTTCTAGCACTTGTTGCTACTTTTCTTCCGCAATCATTCCTTTGCACATAATGAAGTTTTCTCCCTGCTCTATTGCTATTGTGATTGTTTGTTGGTCCTCTGATGACACTCCTTGTGCTAATTGAAATCTTTGCTTATTTCCATGCATGTTCTCTTTGTGGACCCTCAAATGACTTATGCCCTCTTCTCCACAAGTATAACAATGAATCTATCGCTGATGACGACCAAAGCAATATGCAATGAGTTGTGTGTGCTAGTGTATATAGACAGATAGATCATTATTTCTCTGTTCCTAAGTTTTGGGAAGGGTCCTTTTTGAAATCATTCCGTTTCCAATTTTTTTTTGCCATGGGAAACTTTACCTATAGCAACTTATTCTCATTTATGATAACTGCCATCACCTAGATGCCTTAGGCTAGTAGCATGGAATTCACAAAGAGCTTTACTGAAGGGCACTTTAAGAAAAACATATGACAAGGTAGATAATTTACTTTCTCAAACTAAAAGCATTAGACTAGTAAAGAAAATATATGACAAACTAGATATTTGACTTCCTCAAACTAAAAACATGAGACAAGTTAGCAAACCACATTTTTTCATTGTAGTTTTTAACTTGATTTGACAGCTTAACCTCTTTGAGAAAAACATACTAATCTTTTAAATCCTCTTATTTCAATAGCATTTAATAATATCATGAAATCTAAGACCATAGCAAGTTGAAACATTAGTGCATACCATATCCGACATTGACTGCAGTTTCTAACTTGTCCCCAGTCAAAACCCAAATTTTGATACCGGCCTCAAGCAAAGAACGAATGCACAGTGCCACACCATCTTGTAACTTATCCTCAATTGCTACACACCCAAGTAACATAAGTTGTTGTTCAATTAACTCAGCAACCTGCAATCATCATGAACAATCAGTAATGTTGTTTACATTTATTTTGACACACGTTTGCTTAGTCTATTCTAGACCAACTAAAATTGCATACTGTTTGATGTTAAAAGTTTTTTATACCAAAGAGCAGCATTTCAAAAGAGTACAATAAAAAGTTAAAAGAGTTTAATCATGCAAGCAGTTGATTTATATATTGGTTCTATGACACGAATCATCATATCATGTTGGCATGATATCAGATATACATATGATGCATCTTTTACAACATTAAGAGACATGATTGGGAATCAAAATGGCTCCATGTTAGCATGATCCCATTAGGGGTGGATTACTATAGTTGCATGCTATCCAATATCGTATCCAGGATTGGAAGAAACATATAGACCCAGTTCATCATTTTATCATTTCTTACTCATTTTCCCATATTTCCTCTTTCCTAACATGGCTATCTACTGCTAATTAAGAAATCTTTGGTGTACATTATTAATGAGGCCATCCTTGTCCTTGAGCAATAGACTACACTCATGACAGTGTAGTTCGATGAACCATGTGCTTTTAGGAGGATTGGTAGTTACAAAACTCAGCGCGGCGAAAAACTCGGCAAGGTCCAGGAAACATCGTCTCGGGATTTCTCGGCAACACATCGGCAATAACTTGGTAAAATTAAAAAATACAAAAATATTAATTTTTTTTCAATTTTTTAAACATCTAAAGCAACAATAACATCAAATAAACACATTGCCACATGAATATGGAAAGAAAATTTGATATATAAGATATATAAGATGTCTAGAGGTACATCACACATCAAAACTAGATCGTGTCTTAAAGCCTGAGTCATATCCACGGCATTAAACCCCACTTTTCCCCCTTTTTTCTGTGCGGCTGAGTTATTAGGTCGACTGGGAAAAACTTGGCAAAACTCGGACCCAATTTTTTGAGTAACCTCGACGCCCGGAAAAACTCGCAAGTTCTCGGCGACTCACGAGAACTCGGCCGAGTTTTGTAACACTGATATTATCATATGACAACTTATCCATGCAATTTATACCTGTGCCATAGGCATTGCTATGGCTTTCACAAGGCTGCTAGCACTTAGATTGGAGGGCATGGGCCGATTCACTGGAGCTCAGCTCAGCGGGGAAATAGGTTCAGAGAAAGGTGAAACGTCTCTATGGCGATATCATATGTTAAAATGTGGATATGCAATAAATATTGTATAGTAATAGTTTGTAGTAGTTGTTCCACCCACCACCCTCAAGTAAACCACCAGTTTACCTCAGAACAAAGATGTTAAAAAGTATGTAAGAGGGTGCACATTGTGTAGCATAAGTAAGACATGCAACCATAAGCTATGCATGTACACACCGCTATTGGTTCCTTCAAAGCCATGGGAGAGTGTTTTTATGGACTTCATTGGAGGGCATAAGACTAACGGTGGGTAGAATCCTAAGGCATAATCCTCATGGTTGGCAATGACCGGCTGGCTATGGCTATTGACAAGTACCTCCTGCCTACTGGATTTTGGTAATGACCTGAAGGCAAGGACTATGAAGCTCCACGGCGACCTTCTTTAGTCGCTCTGTCTTCATTTTATCTTGTTGTAAGTATAGGGAGCCAATTACGGGATGTTTAATGTTGTGGCACCACATTTGTTGGACATTTGAAATTATATTGTCAGAACAGGTTTGTGACCTGCTTATTACAATCCATTTATTACAGTGACCAATAATTCAGAGGACATTTAATGCCATGGATCTGCATTTATTGCAAATGCAAGTACAAACTTGCAAACTCATTTAGGGAAGTATGGACTAGTGTATATGCCAATTTCCAGAAAGGCACTACAGAAGTTAAAATTCGCAGCCCACTTTTGTGATGTTGCATGAACCATAACATGCAATTAAGAAGCTTGATTTGCAATTGCTAATTCTAAGCTATAGCTTGGAGTAAATGAAAAAATCTGGCCCTTGACTTGTTATGAATGTGCAACAAGACTTGCAATTACAATTAATGCTCTGTATAGAACAATGTTACATGAGTACGTGTACTCACACTTCGGGCTCAGATGGGGATGTCATATTGTGGATGTGGGGTACAGCTAGATCATACCCAATTCAAGGTATAGGGGATGTAGGGGGTATGTCCCCATTTCTATTCTTTGCGTCCTGGACTTCTGGATGTATCAAGTGGGATGAGGGATGTCCATGCTCCCATATATGTGGGTCTGTGCCATGCCAAAGAAAGAGAATAAAAGAAAAAAGAAAAACTCTAACCACTACCATCCTTTCCTAGTTGGTCCACCTACCCTCTATTTTCTATTAAAACCTATTAAGACCCTAAATCAACACACTTCCAGTATTTCTGGGTGAGGGATGAAGATGAACTTGATTCTAGTGATCAAACACAGATTTTAGCCCAATTGGAGCAACAAAGAGCAGTCATTCCATTATCAGATCATTGTATGGCAGCAGTAAAGAAGGGTATGGTTAACACTGTCAATTTAAATTCTTTGCAATTCTAGATCAAGGTAGTATGCTAGCTAATGGACCGGTTGCTTCCCAATTGAAGGCTTATGCTGCTAGAAAAGGATAGCAGGTTGAAAATTTTCAGAACATAGTACAAAGTAAGCAACCATTCCCCGAGGTAGTTCCATAGGCTACTTCTTCCAGTGTCCCTTCTGGACCCACTAGCAGGTATGATATTGCATAAGAGTTGTTGAAGGTAAAGATCCCTGTCCCTTTGGTTGATATGGTAGAGTTCCTGGCAGAGATCCACCATCATGCAATTGTTTGGTTTTCCATCAGATGTTCCTACTGTCATGCATGTTAGTGATACATTTGAGGTAGCAGAAGTTAATGCTACAGTTGATGTGGTGGAGGCTTATCCTCAGGTATATGCTCAAGGACATGCCTTTTTATGTATCTTTGTTCGTTAATGATTTGGTTTTATGCAATTGCATGTTAGATTCACGTGTCTCTAACAACATCATGCCTTATAGTGCGATGAAGGAGCTTGGTTTAAAAATTACAAGACCATATCAGAATGTCTATGCCATGAATAGTAGGAAGGTAGAAGTATGGGGATTAATTAAGGACTTAACGTTTGGTTAGCTGCATTCCCCAAGAGAGTTATATGCGTGGATGCAGTAGTAGTAGAGTTGCCCAAGTCATGGGACATGCTTCTCTCTAGGCACTGGGTAGCTACCTTGGTAGGTACTTTACAGATGGATTTGCCTTATGCTGCTATGTTGGTTGCTCTTAATCAGTTTGTTGGATTGAATTTTTGAACTATGAGTCCAAGATGATGTTTAATCATAATGTTGATTTACCCAATCGAGATTTGGAGAAAGCAGTTTCTGTGGATAAAGAAATGGGCAATTATACTATCATGTTAGATAATGTACTTGCTTGTTCACCATCTGATGATGAGTTTCTTTCATCCACTTCCGCGCAGGTAATCTGCTCTGATGAATCAATGGTTTCACCTACAAAGATGGTTTTACCTGAGGCACACAATGACTCACAACTACAAGGTATTGAGTCATTTGGACCATAAACTTTGACGGTGCTGGGGTCAAATATGGTTGTGGGGCAGGTATTGCATTTTCTCTTCTATCTAGTGACCTTATTTCTTACAATTTTCGTTTAGAATTAGAATGTACTAATAATGTGCTGGGATATGAAGCTGTGTTGCATGGCCTCTAGGTAGCACGTGAAAGAAAATTAAGCTTCTTCATGTCATAGGTGATTCTGATATGGTTGTCCAACAAGTTAGAGAGCAATGTTTGGCAAAAAATCAGCGATTGAAACATTACTGGAACTTGGTATGGGATTGTATGGAATTAATTGAAGCAATTCCTAGAGATGATAATATGCATGCTGATTCTCTTGCTGTAGTTGCTGCTAGACAGCTACCATGCACTCATTTTCCCATGCATAAGATTAAAATGGAGGTTAGTTTTAGGCCAATGATCCCTGGAAATGATGAGCAGTGGCAGGTTTTTAATGATGATGAACACATCCTTAATTGTCTGCATTATTTTCAGCAGTCTCCTTTGCATGATTTAGGACAGCTGGTATATCAGGTTTCAGATCAGAATGCAGGGGAGTCTATACAGGGCAGTCATGAAGCTTTTGATGGTCCAAAGGTGGTACAACTATGCACTAATCAAATTCCTAAGGGGTTGATACCATTAGAGCAGCTTTTTGACCATGATGACAAGGTAAAGGTAAGTCCTGTTACCCCTAGATCTGCAGTGGCAACCTGATGACCAGTTTTGTTTGTGAGCCCATCATAGACAGCTCGCCAGAGAGGAGATCTGTGGATTTCCATAGATCATTTGTCAGAGATTGTCCTAGCATGCTCAGATTATTCTCGTGCCTTGATGTGGTTGGTTGATATGGTGTCAGATGTGCTTGTGCTATGCTATATATCACCCTCATTGACACATGGTATGTCGTATGTTTTTCTTTTATGTTGATATGATCATGAGAGGTCACTTTTACACTCTATAGTGGCTCATAACACTTAAAAATGTTGTTCATTACTAAGATGTGCCATGCTGTAATCGGAAATCCTAACTTTCCTTTAGATAAGTGTTTTTCCTAAAGGTTAAGTTATATCCCTAGAGTACTAAGTAGGTATTACACACACTTCACAACAATTTCACCTAGCTAGTTCTCATTTCACTAGCCTAATCATCCATTTCCATCATTTTCACCCTTTGTAAGTTATCTATCATATGTAATTCTCCAAGGTCTCATAACTATTCCCAAGTATGAACATCTAAATCAAAGCAAAAGAGTCAAAGTACTCTATGGTTAATGCTGCTATATCAAATTGTAAAGTACATGAGCCATGCCCCCTTGCCAAAAGTCCATCCCCTACGTCCCATGGTTATCAAAGCTAAATCTAAAGAAAAAGGGACCAAGCAAAAAAATGAAAAATGAAATAAAGGGAACAAAAGGGCACAGGGAAAGGGTAACTCATGATAAAAGCTCTCTCTTTCATAAGGGACACATATGGAAGAAATTTTTTTATCCCCTAGCTTTTGAAAGCCAAGGGTTAGACCTAACACTCATTTACTGTGAAGAACTTGCAACAATTAATTAATGAAAATACACGAGATAGCAGAAATAATAGAACTCAGAATTGCTTTTATTGATCACAGGCCACTTCAAGGGGGCAACCTCCTTTGAGCAAGCTCAATACAAGTAACTTCACAGTACCTTCATTGGTCTCAACACAAACTTATATACTAAGTCTAGGCACCAATACCATGGGTCAATACCATGTGTCAATACAAACCATGGGCCAATACAAACTATGGATCAACAATTACTAAGGGACGACTTACAAAGCATATGCGTCCAACAACAATAAGACAAACTATGGATCAACAAATACTACGGAACGACTTACAAAGCATATGCGTCCAACAACAATATACTAACAAAGTAAATAGAAGGGTTGACATGGGTTCCTAACATCTTCTCTCCCTTAGAAAAAGCTTTGTCCTCAAAGCTTTAGATGTGGAAATTGATGCAGAATCTGAAGGAGTGGTTCCCCTGTAGCATCCTTGGGTTGCATTCCGGGGCACTGATGCCTTGTGAGTTCAGGGAGGGTTGGAAGGCTATAGACGAAGAAGAACCATATCAGCTGCGTGAAAAGTGCGCTTAGAACGGTGTTGATCGGCTTGTTGTTTTAGTCGAATTCTTTCCATGTGAAGATTGTGTTGCAGAAAGAGAAAAATCTGATCATGGTTTCCAAGAACCGAGTCAATTGCCTGAACTGGGGAGCTGCTGAGGGTGTATGGAAAAAGAATTGGTGGTGCTTGTCCATAGATTGCTTCATATGGTGTCCTTTTAGATGTGGTATTGTACCACTGGAGCGCTTCTAGGAAATCCATAGAAATAGTTGTCCAGATCTGTGTAGGGATGGGCAAGAGTTCAAGCAGTCCCGAAAGGAGTGTCGTGTCACCCTTGTGGACCTGGCAAGTATCACAGTCAGCCACCATCTGTTGAAATGTCATTTTCAGTCCCTGCCAAAAGAAGTTACTGTTATCACACAACTTGTAGTTGCCCCTAGAGGTATCCCATCCGGGACGGTAGAGGAGTCAGGCAACTAAAGAGGTGACCCAAGAGATGCCACGGTTCCCAATGCAGGTGGGAGTCACGTCAACCGAGGCACTCTTCGCTTTAGGTCAAGGTGTAACTAGACCAAGGGGGAGACCCTATACCCCAATCACAGTTGATTGGACCCAAACAAAGGTTTCTATGGGTAGGTAAGTAATGAGTTACGGAAACCAATGCAAGGCTAAGTGGACCTATGGGTTAAGGTATGGTTGAAGGAGGTGTAAGAGTTTGTTAATGTCTCAACCTATGTATGGTTTAGGCCACATGATGGGGTATGATGACTAGGTATAATACCATTTGTTTACACAAGTGGGTCTAGTTTCTTGGGAAGTGTAAAATGGTTCTAGGTGGACCCACAAGGTAAAGTTAAGTGTGAAGTTGGTATTATAGGTTAGATCTAGGCTAGATCTATGAGTTTGAGTTATTTCTAGGAGTACCCATGTATTAAATCTAAGGTTTGACACGAATCCCAAGGAGTGCGACTTGCTTGGTGATGGACTAGTGCCTTGTTTAGTGGGCTAATGGAGTCAAGAAAGATGTCAAAGTGTAGATCGGGACACCTAGAAGCCAAGTCAAGTGAAATGGATGTGATCCAATGGTTAGATCTTACTAGATCTAGGTTTTTGAGTGATGACCAAAAGTGGACCACAATTCCTTAAAACAAGGAATGCAATCCCCAAGGTAGATCGGGCCAAAAAGGACAGTCTAGACCTAGGTTTCAAGGCATGGGCATTCCAAATCTCTGAAAATCTCAACCACCCACTTGCTAGAAGTGGTCCAACTCAAAACTTCAAGGGGGTGCGACTTTCTCAAGGAAGGGCAAAAGATGGGTTTGGTGGACCAAACCAAGTCCAATGGCCACCAAAATGTAGATCCGGGATGTTAGTACCCCGATCTATGTTCCTTCAAAGTTTCAAGTAAATCCAATGGGTAGATCTTAGTAGATCTAAGTTTTAAGGTACCAAGAAGATCAAAAAGGGGGTTTCAACCCCTCAAAACATGGAGAGATGTCCACAAGGTAGTTTTCACCAAAGCAAGGATATGGGTATAGGTTATCAAGTGTATAGATGTCAATTCAAGTGGGATCTCACCTACCCATGTGCTAGATCCTACCCAACAAGCCTCTCTCAAGAAAATCGATTTAGGTTCAAGAAGGCTTTTTGCATTGAAAAATGTGTCAATTTTTAGCCAATCACCACCAAACTATAGATCCAACTAGGGGTGGATCCTATAGAGGTGGGTTCTTAATATCTTTTCAAATGCAAGGGTGGATCTAAGTAGATCTAAAAAAAATACCAAAATTGGGGTTTTGATTTAATTAGGGTTTTATGACCAATGGAGATAGAATGGATGAAAGAGGCACATACCTTGTAGATCTTACCTCAATTGCTTATGGCCACCTTGCAAGTTGATAGCATTCTCCTATGTTTATATTCAAGAGTGAGATCCAAGTGCTCCAACCAAATCGCCCTTCTCCAAGATAGCCAAATCGTCCTCCTCCTACAAGACAAGATCAAAGAAACAAGTCAAGCAAGATGATTATGAAAATGGTAGAAAGATGTAATAGAAAGCATCAACTATGTCACGAAGATACAATAATGATACTCCCTGTCACAAGATCAACCCAAGAGAGAATATGTGGATCCCTCCAACAATAACCCTCAAAAAGTCGCCCTTCTCTCTCCAATTCGACTTTCCTGTCAAAAGGTTAGCAAAAACACCAAAATCCACAATGATACATAGAAGAGATACTTTATATTCAATATGCAAGAGAATCCAAAATGCAAGAGAGATGTGCTCCACAAAAAATCTTTTATTCCAATATTCCAGAGCTCCAAAGGTGAGCTTTACAATGGGGGGTCTCCTCCTTATATAGGATAATAAAGACCAAAACCCTATACCACTTCATAATACTACATCAAATGAGTGGTTGAGATTATAAGATCTCATCATACAATCAATGGCTAAGATGACCCATAACAATATATCACATGGATCACTCAAAATAACAAAAGCGCCCTCACTAAATGGTACAATGGAGGGTGACGTCATCCCACTAGAGGGGTAAAAAGTACAATAACCCACCTCATGATGACCAGGACATAATAAAATAAGCACATGGTGGGGCTAGGAGGCATCAATCCTTACTAGCTCACCCCAAGGCACAATAAAATAATAAAATATGTCCAATATAATAAAAATGACCAAAACTGTCCTCAGAATCCATGACAGTCAAGCAGTAAATGTCCTCCTGTGATCAATCCGGGCATACCCACATGGTGAAAACTGACAGGAAGATAGTGATGCCATCCTGGAAGACCTCTGTGAAAACCAAATGCCAAAACCTTGCCTCAATTGCCCAAATCGATTTCCTCAGTGACCACTTTATCCCATTTTTTTAACTGCCTCCGGAACTGTGAAAGTGCCAAAACTGCCTCCTAGGGTGCTAGCGATGTCCATCTGAGCCCACCAGGCTCTCCGGAAGGGGGGGTAAATGGTAATAACAAGTGGCTGGACCACCCCCTCCATCATCAGCGCCCTAGGTGAACTGGCCTCTCGGGGCCCCTGCTGCTCCGGCTGGGAAATCAGCCCCAAATCTGGTCAACAAGTGTAAAACTGCATCAATCACTGTCAGAAGTGCCCGGAACTGAAAGATAAGTGTCTCAATGGATCCAGAAGACCCAAATCCACTAGGAATGAGTACTCATACACCCTGGGTTGCCCTAATGGGCCAGCTGTAGGGTCCACCATATATGGACAATGTATAATCTGCTGATCTGAAATAATAATAACCTGCTGAACTGGATCAAACATCATCTGTATCATATGTCCATCATATGATATCATCATCAAAACATGTGGGACCATAAATCATCATCAATAATCATCCATACATGGTCCACATCATCACGGATCCCAAGAATATATAATCAAGGATAAATCACATCAGTAGATTAAGACAATGTTTCTCTAATCATTCCCACAGCTAAGCTCAAAGTATAAATTCCATTCAGTGGCATTAATCAAGTTAATAAATTACTTGCACCATAGTTCAAATGACAAACTCACCCATTGGACATGGTCAAACTGCTAGTAAAGGATGAAGGCTAGGAGCAAGGTTGAGCCAAGGGTTTGACTTGTCTAACTCAACTCAAAAATACTTTGGACTGGGAGAAGGGGGAAGCTACAAACTCTGTGCTGGACAAAAGAACACGGGGGATGGCTGTGCCTCACAAATGGATAAGTTGTTTAGAGAGTGTTTATTCAACTTAGGCATCATGTCTACATCAAGTTGATCCAGGTTCATTAGGATCATTCAATTTTATTTCCATGGCCTTTTTGGCCTACATAACCCTTCGGATTTCAGATGTGCTGAGAAGCACAACTAGTTGCAGCTTGCATCCAGGGCATGTTTTTCATATATTTATACAAGGTCAGCAATTGTTTAGATATAGCTTTTAAGAACTATTGCTTTTTGGACCTTTCTTATACTCTTCGAGGAGTATATTTTTTTAGCTTTTCACTGCTCTTGCCCTTTTTTGTTTCCATGGGCGAATTTTTAGTTTCCATAGGTAGAACATGAGCTTTCAGTTTTAGCCAACAACATCTCAAGTGACTAGGGGGAGTTCGAGCCAAGGCCTACAATCCAACTCACCAAAGGCAAGTTCTGTCACCAACTCAGAGCCGGGACACTGAATAAACAGGGATGCGGTCCAAACACAGAGGTAGAAAAATGGGGAAGTCCTCCGTATCAGAAAGTCAAATGAGACATGTCAGGGTTTAAAGTCAAACAGGAAGGTCATGTATGGATGGAGGCAAGTGAATATGGAGCCTACACTAGCAGACAACTGGTGTCGGGGAAAGACCATGTCTATGTAAGGTAAAATACCAGTAAGTTTTGTTAAATGACCTAAAAAGTGCAAGCAGTTGTCCATTTTTAGATTTACAGTTCATTTTAAATAGTTTGCCACATCAGGAATAATATACCAAGCACATGCCATGATCATGACTAAATCAACAAGATAATAATCCACAGTCAGTGAGAACATATCCATAGATCATACAACATCATCATAATAATCATCATCATGCATCATCTGAAACACATCTGAAGTACATCTCTAGGCACTGAACTGAAACTGTAATGGGATAAGTGGTCACATCAGTCATCAAATCTGAACTTTCAAGGCTCAGCCTTGACACAAGGTCATAACATCTGAATAATGTACTGCTCTGATCATGAGTGATCCAAAATATATAGCCATGCTCTGGAGATAAAGGAAGCTCTGGAATGTGCAGATATCTGCTGTACAAGAATAGTAGCCCTGCTACTATGGTGTGATAACAGTTACATTGTTCCCAGCCATACATTTTGAGGAACCCATAGTGCTCTGCTGAGGAAGAAGCATGGCGTTCAGAGAAGAGATAGCCCTGTTGAACAGATTGCAACCAATTTGGAACAAGTAGAGAAATAACTGTAAGAGAAACTGGGTCATCAAATGTGCGAGAAGGAGCATCTGCCACCATATTGTCCTTACCCTTCTTGTAAGTGACCGCATAGGCATAACCCATGAGTTGGATAACCCATTTCAGGTGTGCTGGGGAGGAGACCCATTGTTCCAGGAAATTTTCCAGACTCTGGAGATCAGTCTTGATGCAGAAATAATTCCCTAATAGGTATGGCTGCCACTTCTGTACTGCATGCAAAATAGCCATCATTTCCTGTTGAGATGTAGATGCGGCTAAATTCTTACCGGAAAGGTCTCTTGAAGGTGACAATCCCACTGGTTCAGCAAGGACACCTGCATATCTATCCAAGGAAGTAGGGGAGACCATTGATGGGTGCATCTGAATGGAATGGAGTTGAGCGATGACACCATGTGAATTCTTCTTAAGGATCTTTTCCAGGCGATGTGAACTGATGATGCACAGAGATCCGTGTTGTAAGCCCTTAAATTGGTGTTGTTTCCCATTGACTGAAAACTGCATCCAAAGTTCAACAAAATCCCATAATATGGGGCCTAGTGTGCGTAACCATTGAATGCCCAAAACCACATCACATCCGCCTAGGGACAAGGCAAACATGTCAGAGCATAGGTTATAATCTTCTAGAGAGATACGCACATTGTGACACTTCCCCTTGCAAGGTAAGGTGCCCCCATTGGCAACCATGAATTCAAAGGTGGAGCAAGGATGGACAAAACAATCAACATGTTTGGCGATCCGAGGGTCAATGAAGTTATTAGTGCTACCAGAATCAATGAGTATTGTAATAGGAAGCTTCTTGAAGTAACCTCTGACCCGCATTGTTTGGGGGGTGTGACGCCGGATAAAGCATGGAGAGATATCTCTGGTTGTTCATCCTGAGATGGGGGGTCAATAGGTGGCTCCTGAATGTCGACTTGATCATCCATTGTATCAGGAGTTTCTTCACCAATTGTAGAGGCAGGCAGAGAATCCATATCCAAGAGATAGAGCTTTTGTTGAACACATCTATGTCCCCGAGTGAATTTATCATCACAATTATAACAAAGCCCTTTTTCTCTATGTGCCTGCATCTCTGTTTCAGACAAATGCTTGATAGGAGTTGGTCGAGGAGTTGGCGGGATGGAAAGTCGTTGAGAACCCATATTTCGAAAGGGAACAAAAGTGGGTTTGGAGTGCTGTTGGGCTGCAATCTTGTCTTCTGCCAACTTAGCCAACCCTAGGACTTCCATCATTGCGTTGGAACATAACATTTTAACCTCTGACCGGATTTCATCCTTAAGACCACTGATAAAACAACTCCTGTAGAATTCATCAGACAATCCTTCTATGTGAATGGCTAGTTTCTCAAATTATGTCTGATACTCTCTCACAGTGCCACTTTGACGAAGTTTAGTGAGTGCTTCGGTGAAGTCATCAAAAGCATTAGGACCAAATCGTTGCAAAAGGAGTTGGCAAAAATCTGTCCATTTTGGCTCGTCATGAGCCTTGATGTACCAACGGTACCATTGAAGGGCTTCCTATTCCAAATGAAAGGATGCAAGTGGAACTTTTTGGACATCAAAAGTATTATGCAGGCTAAAATACTGTTCTGCACGATAGATCCATCCAGTCAGATTAGTACCATTGAAGCAAGGAAATTCAAGCTTCGGACCACGGAAATTGCTGGAAGAAGAGAACCCATTGGTTACAGAAGATTCTTGCTGTCGGTTATTGTTCATGGCTGAATGCTGAAGATGGAGGCTGAGAAATTTTTCATCCAGATCTTGGAGTTTGGTTTGGATGGCTGCAAGTGCTTCCTCCATGGTTTTTGCTCCTGCACGGGTGACAACCATAACCAGGAGTTTTTTTTTCTTTTCTTTCGGGAATGGATAGAAAAACACAAACAAAATCTTATTTAGTAAAGGGAAATTTGGATTTGGGAAAAACTCGGAGAAGTAATTGGGGTTTGACTAGGTTTTGGACACTTTCTGATGGATAGGGAAGCAAAAATGGGGATTTCAGAAGTGGGGTGAAAGAATGAGAAAATTTGTCAAAGAGGGACAAAGAAGCAGAAATAGGGAATGAACATGGTGGCAAAATTTGGAGGCGAGTGGGTGAAAATTGTAGAAGTTAAGGAAAACCCTAAAAATAGACAAATGTGGGATTTTTGGCTTTAGGAAGTGGAATTTGGGATAGGGTCCTCAAGAATGAAATATGCAGAATGGGATTGTAGGGGTGTCAGTGAAGTTTCAGCGAAAACAGAGTTAAAACAAGGGAGATATGGCAAAAAAAATGGTTTTTTTTAATTTTTATTTTATTTTTCAGAATGGATCTGAAACGGCTTTCGAAATGGAGCGAAAACAGGGGGATCTGGAACGGATCAGAATGGATCGGAAACAGCTGGATCTGAAACGACTTTTAGAATGGATCTGAACCGGTTTTCAGAATGGATCTGCAACGGCGCGGAAGTGATTGACAATAGATGGATCTGCAATGGCGCGAAAGTGATCGGCAACAGTTCAGCTGAAAACAGGTATGGACCCCAGGTATGTTCGGCTTCCTACTGGTTCAGGGGATTCACTCGGCCACCAATGCTGTCTGATGGCTTGCGTATTGGGGTAGTACCCCTCACTCCACGGCTCAGGTAAAACTGATAACCGCTTTGCCACAAACGAAAGCTCTTGGTTTACCTCACGGGTGGGAACTAGTCAATCAGGTAGGGGTCGTTGCCCTTTTCGCTGGTAGGTCCTCTCAATGGGCCAACTACTTTGGGGTTCCTGTGGTACTCCTCACAATGAGTTTTAGGGCTTATGCCTAAGTACTTCCCACAGTTAAGCGGATAGGGATTATTCCCAGATCCCGAGCTGCAATAGATGCAAATTTTTTTTTTTTGCCGAAACTTCACTTAGTGAGCCCAAGAAAGTGCTCTGATACCAGATGTGAAGAACCTGCAACAATTAATTAATGAAAATACACGAGATAGCAAAAATAATAGAACTCAGAATCGCTTATATTGATCACAGGCCACTTCGAGGGGGCAACCTCCTTTGAGCAAGCTCAATACAAATAACTTCATAGTACCTTCATTGGTCTCAACACAAACTTATATACTAAGTCCAGGCGCCAATACCATGGGTCAATACCATGTGTCAATACAAACCATGGGCCAATACAAACTATGGATCAACAATTACTACGAGACGACTTACAAAGCATATGCGTCCAACAACAATAAGACAAACTATGGATCAACAAATACTACGGGACGACTTACAAAGCATATGCGTCCAACAACAATATACTAACAAAGTAAATAGAAGGGCTGACATGGGTTCCTAACATTTACTGTGATGATTAACTTGCAGAGATACCTTTTCTTGCCTAAGTACCACATTCATTTCATTGCCCTTCACTTGACTTGGGAACCTAGGAAATTCACCTTGACTTAGGGGTTACACATGTAATAGGGATTAATGTTAGTCACACCATGGTAAGCCTAATGTTTAATTGAATAAAAATCAAACAAGTCGTTGATCCATTAGAAAAGTATGATTGTTATTATTTCATGTTATTTCTTCATATTTGGAGGTGTTTCCTAGTTAAACTTGGGATGAACCCCTTAGCACATGGGCACCCTGGAATGATTTTGTGTTTTGACACTTGATTTTGCACACATGGATGATGCCTAGCCTATATTTGATGAGTTCCCTCCTTGTTTCACATGTTTGGGAGGCACACATGGGTACTTAGTGGCATTAAGATGGGGTTATCCCCTTCATGATTGGGTATGGTATTTTCCCAGCAATTGGAGATGAGTTGGCATGATGTTGACCCTTGTTTGTGCACATTGGACCATTGGCACAAGAGTGGGAGAAGAGGTTTCACATTGGACCCTTCCTTGGCATTGTTTTATCATATTATTGAAGGGACATCTCACACATGCCATGCTTTGAGGAGAGTTTATTGGATCATTTGATGGAGTGCTCTAGGGTTTTTGACCTTTATTAAAGCCTAGAGACACAATACATTCATTTGGAGTGGAGAGAGCCACTTGAGGAGGCCCCTTTCACTCATTGTTTGACTTCTTCCTTGGGACGTCACACTTGAAGGACCATTTTCCCATATTGGCACGCATTTTTAGGAGTGTTCTTGTCTATTGGATCATATTGTTGGAGGGCAACCCTTTGGAGGTGTTTCCACATGTTTGGGCACTATTTTTAAGGTCATCAGTTTGTTGGAGGGATCTAAAGGGTCAAACCCTAGATTTAACCTCCTCCATTTATTATTTGACCTAGTCTCCTAGAGCACTCCACCTTTTTGGAGTTTTATTGTATTCATCTTGTATTTGACCACCTATTCTTTTGGTGCACCCCGCTTGTCTTGGGAAAGTTTGTTAGGGTTTGAGGTTGGATAGGCTAACTATTGAATTTTTAATCTATTTCCAGATATTGACAATTATTTCACAATGTTTTCAAGCATTCATTTCATCCCACAGTTTCATTGAATAATTGCACATTAAAAATTTCAACTTAAACTGCAGCAGAAACAAAGGATCATAGAAAGATAGCCATGCACAAGAGACACAAAGATTTTATCCTGGGAAACCTAAAAGGGAGAAAACCCAGCCAACTTTTCTTAGAAGAAATAAGTCCAATTCAAGTACAACACCAATTATGAAGAGAAACCCTAGCACATGGAAAGGTGCGCCCTTCTTCATAAGAGAGAAAATGTTATGTCACCAGGATTACTCCATCCTCTACACATTCCTAACCAAAAGTGGGAAGAAATCTCGATGGATTTCATTGAAGGATTACCAATGTTTGAGGGAAAGGATACATTTTTTGTTGTGCTTGATAAATTGACTAAGTATGTTCATTTTATGGGGGTAAGGAAAATAGATTCAGCTAAACAAATAGTTGAGGTATTTTGCAAGAATATTTATAAATTGCATGGCTTTCTGAAGGTCAATGTCAGTGTCAGGGATGCAAAATTCAAGGGGAACTTTTGGAAAGAACTTTGCAAACAAATAGGGATATCTCTTAGTATGTGTTCGACATAACACCCTCAAACAAATGGACAAATAAAAATAGTAAATAAATGTTTGGAAACTTACCTTCGTTGTTTTGTAATAGATAGGTAGAACAAATGGTCCCAATGGCTACATCTAGCAGAATGGTGGTGTAATTCTACTTACCACACTTCAGCTAAAATGACTCCCTTCCAAGCCTTATATGCGCATGAACCACCAAAATGGAAGGAATTTGCATTGTTTAGCTCCAAGATTCCAACAATAAAATGTCAATTAGGGGAACATCAAAAGACCATTTAGCTGTTAAAAGAGAATCTAAAAAATGCTCACAAGCGAATGAAACAACAAGCAAATCAACATAGATCTAAACGAGAGTTCAAAGAAGGTGATTGGATGTTTTTAAGACTTCAACACTACAGATTATTGTTATCGAAACTAGACTGGAATTGGAAAAATCGATCAGTCCAATCGATTTTGGTACTGTTCCGTTTTGATTGAGGGTTTGAAACCGGAAATGGCCAGTTCCATACAGAACTGACCATAAATGCCTAAATCGAATGGTTTTGTAGGGATATAGCCAATTTTGAACAAGTCCATACCCCATGGATTTTAACATGAAATTTCTATAAGAAAAAGGGTAAGCCCTAGTAATCATCAATAGCGTTAAATTTTCATGAATACAAGTGACATTCTCCTTATCTTTCATTTTCTATCCTTTTACTTAAATTTTTAACATTACCATTAAATGTTTTAGGATGTTTGAGAGTGGCTACAACCTCATTGAACTTCATCTGCAAAAAGTGGAATTTTAAATCCCATTTAGAATTCAACAGACTCAACAGTTTTCAAGATTGCAACGTTTCCATTGGATTCTATCATGTATGAGGGCATGGGATTGTCATTTAATCAAGCACATCAACCCCTCTATGTAACTTGATGTTGGTGGTGTTGATTGTTGAACTCTTCTGTCATCACCTTAATAAAAATGTACCCTTCACTCAAGGAGGATCACTTATTAGGCATGGGAAGCTTGTTCTACCTTATTTTAATGCTTGGATTAGTAAATTCCATCAAAATTGTAAGGTGTTGACATGTCCTTGGAGGATCAACTTCGAGATTCAAGGTAAAGGCAAGGGGCATGTTATCACCAAACTTGTAGTTGCCCCTAGAGATGAATCCAAGATGGATGGCAGAAGGGATGGGCAACCAAAGAGGTGCAACCAAGATAGCCTTGACTCCCAATGGATGGTTGTCACACCAATCGAGGCAATCTTCACTTTATGTTATCTAGCCCAAGACAACAAAGGGGGAGACCCAGATCTACTCTCGATAGCAGAGATCAAACCAAAACACCAGATCAAATCAAGAATGGGTGAAGTACGTAAGGTGTATGGTGAACCCTAGATCTATGGATGAAGTCACAAGATGAGTAATAAGTTGGATCAAGGGATTTAGACAGTGTAGCTTTGGTCCATTATGTATGTGAGTGACTTATGATATTTGATATATGATCTAGGATTAGGGTACTAGTCAATTATGAGAAAATCCACTGCCTTGGGAATCGTGTCCAATGCAGGGTAGTTAGGGACCAAATTGGGGCTAACCAGTACCAAAGGTGAGCTTGATGGATGGATATGACAGTGTCAAGGTACTCAAGCAACCAAAACAAAGACCAAACCACAAGCAAACTCAATAGTCCAAGAAAGTCGAATGGGCTTGGAGAAAGATCAGTGCCTTGGGAAATGGGCCAAATGGAGTCAGATGTCTACCAAATTACAGATCTGGAATGTTGAGGTATAGAGGTAGGTGGATCTAAAATATCAGGACAATCCAATGGCTGGATCTCAGTAGATCTGAGATTGAAGTATGCCACAAAGTGGCCCAAGTGGGGCACAACCCTCAAAATGAGGAATGGGGCCCACAAGGCAGAAATCACTGAAGTGACACACTAGGGGTAGGTTATTGAATGTGTAGATTACAGATCAAGTGGAATCTCACCTACCCAGGTGCTAGATCCCTGCAAACTCACCTCTCCCAAGGAGTGCGACCTCCCTTGGAAAGTGGGTCAAATGATGGCCAATCTTCACCAAACTACAGATCCGAATTGCCGTGGATACTGTAAAGGTGGGTTTTAAATCTTATACCCAAAAGCCAAGTGGATCTTACTAGATCTGAGAAAGTGTAAAATGAGGGTTTGTAAATTAAGGGTTTTATCAATGAAGTAGCTATGTCAATGGATTGGAGCCAAGACAAGAAGAACAAACCTGTGGATCTTACATGGATAACCTTGTAGATGCCTTGATGATGATGATCTATGAAAACCCGATCAATTTGGAGTGATTTGAGGTAGTTTTCTATGAAATTGATTTGCCCAAGGAAGCCAATGCGCCCTCTCTCCTGCACAATAAACATCAACAATATCAGATTTACTGCGAACAAGAGATAAGACTAACGCCACAAGAGAAGTAACAGAAAGATAGCATAGATCACAATGATACTAATGATAACCCCCTGATACAAGCGAATGCCAAGTGGAGCGAGTTGAAGAAGCCTTGCAAAAACGCCCAAGTCAAGTCGCCCTCTTGTAGACAAGACAAAAGTTTCCAAAAAAGATAGATCTTACCACAAATACCCAAATGCTAGGATGCAATAGACTTTCCAATCACCATCTAAGAACACCAGATGCAAAGGAGACCACAAGAAAGTTTTCTATATCAAGATTCCAAGAGCCAAAGACCCCTTTACAATGAGAGGCTCTCTCCTTTAAATAGGAGGGAGAGAGTCCACATTCTAACCACTTTTTGAATGAGTGGCTAAGATTACAAGATCAAAAGATCTAATCAATGGTTGAGATGAGCTCAACAATACAATACATGGATCACTAATAAAATAATACAATATGTGGACAAGCTCACCCTAGAAGAGGGGATCCCACCAAATCATGATGATAAAATAATAGATCTAGCTTATGGTGGGTCCAAGGGGTAATTTTAGACACCCCTGGTCAATCCCCATAGCACAATATCAATAAAATAATCATCAAAGTACCAAATCATGCCTCTATGGACAAATTGTGAGCCTTAAGAGACTCTAAAAATCATCAGAAAATGCCATAAGTGATGGATGTGGGTCCCGATGAAGCTGAAATTGCTGGAGAAGGTGTGGAAGACATCCCACTCATCATCACTGATCATCCCATACCAAAACTTTTCCTCAATAGCCCAAATCGAATTCCTTTGTAGCCATTTCTACCATTTCTAGACTGCCTCGGGAAGCGTGAAACTGCCCAAATTGTCTCCTGGAGTGCCTACGTTGTCAAGGTGAGCTCACCAATGAGTCTGGGAGGGGGGTAATATGGTAATAACAAGTGGCTGGACCACCCCCTCCATGCACAGCGCCCTAGGTGAACCAAGTGAATCCCATCACTGCTCTGACAAGGTCTCCGACAGACCAAAACTGCACTCGGATAGCCTACTGAGGTTCCATCATCACTGTAATTGCCCGGATCTGAAAACAGACTATCTCATTGGACTCAGAAGGTCCAAATCCATCTAAGATGTGTACTCATACACCATATAAACCTCTGCATGGTCCAAAATAAATGCTCATCATATCCGGCAAACCAAATAATAATAATCTGTAAAAAGTGCTGAAAAGCACAAATCATCATCATAAGTCTGAAACCACTGCATAAGCCCACCATGGTGAACTGTACCAGACCATATATCATCTATCTGTAAAATCTGAGGTCTGCCACCTCATGTCCTGTGGTTGACTTTTGGTCAAACTGAGGTTTGACCAAGTCAACATGGCCAAAATATGGCTCAAACTGTCATCAAGCTGCTGCAAGGTGTCAAAGGTTAAAACATGCTTTATAATCCATTCATATAGCAATTATAACAAGTAGCAATCATTACTGGCGATCTAAAACCAAATATAATATGTCATTAATTATTATTAATTACTCAGACAAGACTTTCAAGGTCATACTCACTTCATAGTTGTGATTAATTTGTTAGTGAAGGGTGAAGGCTAAGAATGACATGGCTAGGTCAAGGGATGACTTACTGACTTAACACTGTGACACTTTGGCAATGGATAAGGGAATACACACCATAGCATATAGTGGACAAACAACAACACAGGGGATGGCGGTGTCTCACAAATGGATAAGTTGTTTAAAGAGTGTTTATTCACCTTACACAGATGCGCACAATCCATAATACAAATGAGGCCAGCAATATTTTTGATATAGCATTTAAGTTCCATTGCTTTTTGGGCCTAGAGTTTCCATAGCCTTTGATCTATGTGTGTTTACAAACACATTGCATAGATTTACATTTAATTAGGCTTCTTGCTGCAGGTGTGTTTTTAAGGCACTTGTTTACCTGAGCACTTCTAGGTGTGTCACAGATAGCTTGTTTACCTAGGCATTTTACATTTCACAAAAGATATACATTTGATATTTCATAGCCATTTTCATTTGGCTTGCCTTTCATTCATGTGTGTTTAGAAACACATTGCATGAATGGGCTTTTCATACAAGATATAACATTTAATTTCCATACTTTGCATTAACGGTAGCACTAAAAGTTTCAGGTTTAGCCAACAACATCTTTAGTGACTATGGGGGACTACGCCAACTCACCATAGGTAAGTTTTGTCACCAACTCAGAGCCGAGACACAATAAACAGGGGAAGCTTATCCAATATAGAGGCTATAGTGGGGAAAGGTCCTCCATGCCACTAGTCAAGTAGTAAGTCAAGGTAATGAACAACTGGGTAAGTCATGGATGGATGAAGACAGTAAGTAATGAAACCAACACTAGCAAGCCAAAGTATGGCGGGAATGATCACCTCTATTCTCCCTAGAGAGGGTAAAACCAATGAGTATAGGCCAAGAACTTCTAAGTCTGAGTAGGGACAAATATGATATATATGTATAAGTACAACCAGGTCCACATATCTATATGATCGCCAGATCATGATACTAAGTGCTAAGACATGCTAAGAAAATGGAAATAAAAGCAATATAACCACAACACCATAATATACCTACTGAGTCATATACTTGAATGCTCATCAATCTGAACCATCATCTGTCCTCTGAAACTACTGCTGTAACTTTGGGCACTACTGACTGCTCTGTACAAATGGCATAATAGCTACATCGGTCATCTCTCTGAGTGTCCTGAGACTCAGTCATGGCATGGGGAATATATATGCTATCCAAAATCTGATAGTGATCCATAGTAGATGCTCATCTCAGCATCTCAATGTAAGGGAACTGGCTGAATAGTGTACTGGAATCTGACAAAAAATGTATGGTAGCTCGACTACTATATATGTGATAATAGGCCACATCCTAGAGGAGGGCGACATAGGGTGTTATTGATGAATACGATTCCTATATAGGCAATGATTTTAATAATATGTAGTTATTTGTTGTAGCATGATTTGTTTTGGACTCTAGAGGTCATTTAGAGCCTCTTTGTTTATGTATTTTGGGTCAGATGAGGATTACACTCGACGCTATTTTAGTTATATGCACCCTTGCTATATAGATAAGAAACTTTGTATATTTGCTATAATGGTTTGGATTCATATGGATGCATATGAATATATATATTTTTTAAATTTATTTATTTTTTGCTCGACCGGTTTTTTGGTTAGTTTTTTTTTTCCGATTCCAATCCGGTTCATATTTTTGGGCTTGACCGGTTTGATTACCGTATGATTATGATAACTACGCTAAAAACAGTTGTCCCTCAAACAACAAGGCAAGAACATGTTGGCTCCTAAATTATATGGACCATATCAAATTAACAAAAAAATTAGCCAAGTAGCCTTTGGGCTAGATAAGATAGATAAGATAATTTTATTAATGTCCAACAAATGATCACAAAAGTAGGTGAAACCAAGTACATATAATACATCTTTAATCTTCATAGGCTTTCCGAAATACAACCTGTAGGAGGTATCTCCTACCCCTTTTGTGGGATACTAATAATCATCAACGAGCTTAACCTTATGAGGTGAATCCTTTTGGACCAAATTTGTGAGAGAATTCTTGTAACCGGTCATGTGCTTAGAAGCACCACTATCAACAAGCCATGTATCACTTCCATGAGTGCTTGTCCCTGAAAGAGCTAATATTAACACACTCTTCACTTCAATAATATTCTCTTGCTTTCTTCTGAACAAATTCATCATCTTCTGCGGCATGAGCATGATGTCTTTTATTCTTTCCTTTTTCTGATCTGATATTTTATGTGAGGACAGTTTCTTGCAATGTGTCCTCTTCTGGCAACTGTTGCATTTGTAATTTGAGTAATCCTTTTGTGTCTTTTGTGGCTTCTAAATTTTTTTGCGGGAATGGGATTCTTTCTTGCATTTCCCTTTCCTTGCATGTGCTGCTAGTGCTTGATCTTCATCAATGTTTGAAAAATCGAAATCAGACTCGGAATCAGTCAAGGGTCAACTCGGAATCGGAATCGGAATCGGTAATGAATCGGTCATAAATCGGCTGATTTGAATTTAATGAATCGGTTTATTCAAAAATACATAAAATGTTTAAATTTGAAAGAAAAACAACATTTTCAAGATTTTAGGACTGTTGTTATGACCCAGACCTGTTGTTTGAAGGCCAAAGAGCACCTATACTTGTTGTTTAGGGATACTTTCATCCACAATACTGCCCACAATTTATTTTTAGGGTGATTTTCATGACTTTTTACTGCTGCAAAGGTCATAACAGGTACATGTTTGCTTCAAAATTGTTGTACGAGGGTTTGAACAACTTCAACCTAAGTTGCATGAAACGGGGAAACGAGGGCGAAACGGAAAAACTTTGAAATAGGGGAAACATGACCCCCCAAAATTGTGGAAATGAGGAAATGCAATATATATATATATATTAAATTAATAAATTAGCAAAGACATTTACAAAAATGAATGTGAAATATATAAATCATCAATCATACATGTCAACGAATCATTGCCTATATTGGGATCCTATTCATCAATAGCACCCTATGCCTCCCTCCTCTAGGCTCTAGCCCTTGCCTCTAACTCGAATTTCAAAGTTGATACTCCAAGGACATTAGTCAACGACTCAACACACTACAATTTTGATGAAACTTCCTAATCCAATCGCTAAAATAACGTAGAAAAAGCTTTCGATGCTTGATAAGTGATTTTGCATGAGTGAAGAGTACATTTTTATTAAGGTTATGACAGAGGAATTCAACAATCAACACCACCAACATCAAGGTACATATAGGGGTTGATCTGCTTGATTAAATGCCAATTCCATACCCTCATACATGATAGAATCTGGTGGAAACCTTGCAATCCTAAAATCCTGAAAACTATTAAGTCTGCTGAATTTTGAATGGGATCTAAAAATCTACTTTTTGCATATGAAGTCTGATGAGGTTGGAACCACTCTCAAACATCCTGAAACAATTAATGGTAATGTTAAAAATTTAAGTAAAAGGATGGAAAATAAAAGATAAGGAGAATGTCACTTTTACTTAAACATTACCATTATCACCAAGTACTACAACACCATGGGGATATACGTTAAAAATTAAAAAACCATTTTTTAAAGGCCCACACCAAAAAATCGGTCGATTTTTGTCAAAAATCGGTGGACCGGACCGGTTCGGTACCGAACCGGTCCTTCGATCCGATTTGGAGACCGGTTTGAACCGATCTATCCTTAAATCGGTGAATCGGCCGATTCCGATTCCGATTTCACCGGTTTTTAAAACTATGATCTTCATCATCACCAAACTTTTCTTCTCTTACTACCAAATCGAGCTTCTTCTTGTGTGCACTCTTCCGATAGTCTGTAGAATTTTGTTAGCTTCCTTTTGGAACAAATTCCTTAAATAAATGATTCCCAAGACCTTGGGAGACCATCAACTGTTTCTCCAATGGCTTCAAGTTGTTTTTGATTTGAGATGCCCTTGTGAAGTAGGATTAGATGGTTTCTTAATTCTGCATTTTCACATTCTTGAGTTGTGTCCTTGTTAGATTATGACAACTGAGGAAGGTCTTCAGTGCATGCATGCAAAAGACATTAATTGGAAACCAATTGTATTTAATTAATTCTTCCTAGGTTTTGGAAAATTAATTAAAGTGATTATTAATTATTGGAATACTTTTTATAAAAGTTAAAGTGAAAAATAAAAAGTAAATGATTAGGTTTTTCGCTTAGCCAATGATTATAAAAGAAAGGTCAATTGGTGGAGAGGACACACATTCATTCCGACAGAGATTGAGAGAGCAACATTGTGAGAGAGAAGGTTTTTGGCGAAGAAGACGGAGGAGCAGCTATTCGAAGAAGAAGGCAACAGAGATAAGTGAGAGGGACAGTGTGAGCAGGCAGAGGATTTCGTACAGACGTCAGAAAGTACATTCCGTACAACCATACGGATTTCTTACAGCAGGCCGTATGGATCCGTACAGTAGTCCGTACAGTTGCGGTAGAGTGCTGCATTGGGATCTGTGCCCATTTGATAGGTTTTTCTCAATATTTCTGTGTGTTTCGATTTTTCCATTGTTGGCTGAAAATCGATATTTCTGTTTTGTAAAAGGCTCCATATTTTCTGAATAAAATATCTCTTATACTGCTGCACCAACTTTTCCCATCTTGGGTTTTTCCGGGGGTTTATACCCAAAAATATTGTGTTGTTTCTATTGGTGTGAATGATTGGTATATCTCTCAGTGTTTTAATTCCGCTGCAAATTTATGAGTGAAGAAACCCTTGGGTGATTGAAAGTAATTAATTGCATGCTTTTAGTCCTAGCTGGGTTTTAAGGAAAATTTACAGTCCTCAATGTCATCTTCTAGTTATATTCTTTCCAATCAATTCGCTATGCCAAGGTGATCTCCACAAGCCAATATCAACTCCAATGTCAACTTGAAAACTGCTTAACGTCCAGCCTAAGGTTTTATGAGGAAACCGTAATTTTTTTCAAACTTTGAATATGGTGAATATGATCCAGGGAGAAGATGCGCCCTCCCAAGGTGAGTTGCGCAAACCTTCTTTTCAGTCAGATTTGTCGACAGAACAGACAAAAATTGGAATCCCTAGTTTCCAACTTTTAGCAATTGCAATGACTTCTTTCAACACTGCTTTGATACCATGTTGAGATTTTACTTAAGCAATTATGTTATTCAAAATTCTTTAGACTTTAATTCAATTTATGTCATATCATAACAATTACATGCATAAGGATCACTGAAAGAAAGACATTCAAAGCATACACAAAGATTTATCCTGGGAAACCCTCTTCAACAAGAAAACCTAGCAGAACTTCTTCAGTATATATTCATCAACAAAGTACAATGTCAATACAATGAAGAGCTAAAGTTCTCTCACAGAAAGATACCCAGATACCTAGATAAGATAAAATAAAACCCGAGATATTTATCTTCCTCCAGCTACTGCTTCTCTCTCTTGTGCACTTGTCTTCTTGACTTGATGTGAACTTGTTTAATGTACGAATGAGATAGGCATCCTTCTTGCTTATACCTTCATTTTCTATTTCCATGCTTTCCGGGGCTTTCTACAACTTTTCGAAGGTTTCCTTTCTAAAACTTTCCGGAGGTTTCATTTCTAGAACTTTCCGGAGGTTTCATGGCCAACATTAAAATATCTTCTGAATCTACATAAAATATCAACACTCGACACTAGTTACACAAACAGAATAATGATATACAAGAAAGATGCAGAATAACCTCTAAGTAGTTGAGCTCTTCTGAGAACGAACAAGAGAGAGAAAGATAGTAAACACTAAAAGATGTCTTCACAATGCTTCTTGAACCCTTGACTATGCTTCCTTGGATTTGCGCACTTCTCTCCTTGATTGAGTGAATTGGTGTGTCACAAATAAGGCAATTTCACTTGTATTTATACTGGAAAAATCACTTTTCCTTACTGGGTTGACTTGACCTATTTGAATGGGTCATTTACACTTTAACTAGGTCGACTTGTTCTTGGGCTTGTTATTATTCTTTCTTGTAGAGCCAACATAAGAATATATTCCGACGCTAATAGAAACATCAACAAATATGTCATGGTGCACTGAACGCACTAGAAGTGTCTCTCCTAACATCCGAAGCTGAATGAATAAATCTCAAGATAGTAATCTATCTGAAAGAAGAACTATAATGGGTTGTGTTTCGCTGCCGAGGATGGGGAGCCAGCCACTATGATTTGGATGTAGTTAATCGGCTACTGGGATAGGGTTGAGGTTGGCCACGTCGCTAGGGTCGGATGGACGTAGAGGTGGTCTATTGTGTTCTAATTGATCAGTGGTCAGAAACAGTACCGTCCTCTATCAGTCTCTTGGTGCCCCTAGAGGAGGGGAGCACCGAAAATAAGGAAGTAATCTGCTAAGTGGAGGCTTGTCCTGACTGCGAATGTTGTTGGAGGAGGAGGGAGTGGAGCCAGAGGGCCTCTTGCAAGTATAAAGCCAGACAAATCTGACCCAAATACTTGAAAAAACTAGCCAAAGATTGGGACTCCGCGAGAAGGTCCCTTGAAAGACAATGGAATCGCCTGCAAATCTTGTAATAGATGGGACACCGAAAGATGAAATGCTCCTTAATCTCAGCCTTTCGAAGATGGAAAAACTAGCAGATCCTATCTGATCAGTTGATCTAGTGATCTGTCTTGACCCTGAGATGATGACAACTTACTCTGAACTGGCCCAAAGGGATACGAAGAGCATGTTTCCAATGACGGAGCGTGTAATGGAGTGGACCGATGAGACTGGAAGTGTGGAGTTACCGGACAATAGCGACATCCAAAATGTGTTCCATGTATCAAGCCTCAAAAGGGTGTTGTGACAACATCAAACAACACAAGACAAACTTCCTATGCTAGATGAAAAAGGAAGAATTATCCTAGAACCTGAGGGTATACTCGCCATTATAGAAAGAAAAGTCCGCTCTAAAATTATTAAAGAATATCTTATTAAATGGAAGAACCTCCTAGAAGATGACCCATTGTGGGAAACATAGAACTTTCTTCAACAACAGATGTCGTTGCCCTTGCTTTGAGGAGAATGTTATGTATATAAAAATAAATAGTCTAAATTAATACATAATAATAATAAGAGGAGAATCATAGATAAATAAATAAATAATATTAATAAGTAATGCATAATATTAATAATAATAAATAAACAATAAAAGACTATTATTAATAAATTAAAAAGACATGCCTTTTCATTTGAAAGGGAACAGATACACCTATCTAAAGGTCCCATTTTTACTTCTATTCATCATTCATTTTTTGACTCAACTATTATTATTTCTAACATTGATATTTTTTATCAAACAAAGTTTATACACTTATGTACCTCACTCAATGGAAGATATCATCTATCAATGCATTGGCCCCTTCACAGTGATTGATAACTCCAATGAGGAGCCCGTATCGAGGTACCCTCACTCAACCTTGACAGCTAACTCCAACCCCAATTCCAGCAGGCCTTGACATCATCTTCTCTGTTTAGCACTGAGACTACTAACACTTGCACCTTCTTTTATATCTTCACTTGGCTATATATTTTTAGCTTTTAGCTTTTAGCTAGAGACTTTGTTTCTTCTTTCAGTAGCATTTCAGCAGTTGCTTTTGCATTCCCACCACATTGTATTTACATTGGATGTACTCTTATAGTCCCACTGACCTACTTTTGTGGTCATTTGTTGGACATTAATAACATTATCTTATCTTATACCTCGTTTGACCTATATATTTGCCAGTTTTCTGAACCTTTCAACCTATGAAATAGTACATAAACTGAAAAGAGAATCAAGATTAAAATACAAAGAGTTATTGAGAAATAGAGAGATTATGGAAAGTACTAGATAGCAGCTTGAAAAAAATAATGAAATGAAGATTCTTTGAGTTGAAGTAACTGAGTTCTATGGGGTTAATGTTTCTGTACACAAGTACTGGTTTGTCTATAAGTTGCAGTTATCTGGGATGTGGACAATTTATATAAAAAATAAAGAGCTTGAACGAAAAGAGAATCCTTTAATTGCAGTTAGTATTTTGTGCAGACTGCTACTGAAATAAAGAGAGACGGAAGAGATGCAAATAACATATCCTCTACCTGATTTATCTTTTCTTCACGGTCAGTTAAAGCAGATTTTGCGTGCATGAATTTTTCATTCCATGAATTGTACATATCAACATCAAGAAACCTGTAAGCAACACAAAGTGTTCTATGGCCCGCTGATGCAAACTTTTCTAGGTAGCTCCAGGTCTCCAGTGCAGTTGTACTCCTGTTGTTTTCCAGTCTTTGATAAATGGCAACGTCAGCACCCTGTTTTTGTAAAATTTCCATCAGTCTAGAAAGACCTAACATAGAAATAAACTTGTGATTCAACCTTAAAGGTTAATAAAAAGATCAATCTTACCCAAAAGAAGCTTTAAAGAACAAGATGTTAAAACATATATAAAAAGGAACAACAATATAAACAATACATTGCTATACAGTAACAGATTTTGCAGGAAATAGTTCAAGTAGAAGACTAGAAACTTGAAAGTTTTTCTTCACAATCAATGTCAACAATCAATACAATGTATGAGTACGATTAACAGTATAGAATAAAAAATGGATACACCTAACCTAATTAAGACTCGTGGAACCTAAAGTGACTGAAAAAGTAGAATTGCAACCCTGATTACATCATAAGCAATCAGTCCACCTTTTCTTTTACTAAGCATTATGTCAGAGCTTTATTCAAGATATACTGGAACCTTTACAATGCAAATATACCTAATTGATGAACACTTATTCATACCTTGCTGTACAAAACAAGTTGGCCACTTGGATGGACACATATAATGGATTGGCGCTTCCTTGAGCTGATCACATGTTAGAAATAAGTTCCAAAAACTAGAGAATCATAAGAATACAAAGCAACCATTCTGTAAAAATATATCATCTATGAAGGCTACTCAACAATTTCAATTTTCAACATTACCGACCTGCTAAACTCCAGGACATTCAGTATTTTGTATTCAACATCTTGCATGCAATCTAGTCCTTCAACATGTGATTCACGTACAAATACGCTTGACATAGTTCTCCTAAAAAGGACATAAAACAAGGTTTAAAAACAGTTTTAAGATTGCAAAGCAGTTGACGAACTAGAGAACAAAATCAAATGCAATGGAAGTTATATTTGGGACTCTATGGCTGCAATATGAAGGAGATCATTCTAATCTGAAAGTACTGACGGTGATCAAGGCATAAGTTTCCAGCCAAGTATATTTACCCATGGCATTAGAATCTATTGTTTGTGCAAAGCCTTTGACACACTCCCTAAGCATTTACTATTTAAGAGGCTTAAGGTGTCGGGGCTTCCAGACACAAAGAGATTGGTGTCTCTTGCTAAGTTTGTGTTTAGCGGTGGGGATTGGTGTCTCCAGTAGTTTGGTGCCTACAAATATTTGTAATAGTAGGTTGGTTCTTACAAAGAATTATAAAGAGAAGTTTTGTGGTTTTCTGCTGAAAGGGTTTCCATGTAAATCTTGTGTTCCATGTTCTCCATATGTGTGATTGTTTTCTTATGGTTGATGAATGTTTGAAAAGGTTAAAAATTGTCTTATGCCGATTCACCCTCCCCCCCCTCTCAATATAATTGTGTGCTCAACAATGTAAACCAAATGTGGGGTGGTATGGATGATATGGAGAAAGTCAAAAATAAAATCGAAAAACGGGGAATAGTCCTTGCAAAGCCAAGAGTCATCTTGGTTCATGGTATATAAGTAAATCAAGACCCATTCACCTTTGCCTACCTATGACTGGTACTACTAGCTATACTCATCAAAACAATCAAACACATCATACAGTAGTAGTGAAGTACAACATCTATGAGTATATCATTATCAATAGAGCATGGTATAGCAGTAAACATGGCATCATCTCATTATTCAAATCATATGAAGATCCCATCAATAATGAAAATAGACCACAAAAACCTAGAATACATCAGTAGAATGAAGCAAAAAAAAATCATAATATGCCAATACAGTATGTGGCATAACAGGTGTTACGCCCCAAATTCTCTACAACATAGCCTACCAAATGTGCCAAAGAGGGGGGTCTTTTTGCCATTGTAAAAGACCAAGTTGGGGCTTTCTTATGTAAAAGTGCTGCTCTAGCAGGGCTCAACACCCTTGGTCTTGGTCATGGAAAGTCCTCTTAGTCTCCATTTCAAGGAGTGTTGGTCTTGTGGCACAACTGATGAGTGGTAACTCCTCAACATGTTGAGCATTTATGCCCTGGGTGGGTATCTGGTGCACCTTGGGATGAATCCATTAGGACACATGGCACAGGGACTCCTAGCCACACTTATGGTTTTATGCTTTGTAGAGGCGATTGTGCTTGTAAGGGTTGTCACACCCGCCTTAGCACACCTCATTGATACCCTCTTGGACCTTATCTTGTTATGTCACTCCTCTCTCTTGGTCATCTTGGTCCAAAAGAGAAAATCATCCACCTTGAAAGCAAGCTTCTAGAGGTCATACCAACCTAAGGAGGGCGTAGAGGGAAAAGACACATGCTAGGGTTAGATGGGGCATGACGTCCTCCTCCCAAGCTCAAATCTTCATCAAGCTGAAGCATTTCATCAATTTTTATCATTATTTTATCTTTTATGAGGTTTAGTCCCTAGATTGTGGGTGGCAAACCCTAAAAACACATTAAAAATCAATTTAAAGACAAATTAGGTAGGTCTTCCTAGAGGAGGGTTAAGTTAGCCATATAAATAAAGCGCCCTTCTCTCATTTGTAATCAAGATCATCAGATCAAACATGACTGAAATTTTATTTCTTCTTGTGTACATGAGCAAATAAGGGTGTGCACCACCTTTATTGGCAATTTCTAGGGTTTCCAAGGATCAAAGTTGATATTTGAGGTTTCTTTACTATCTTTCAAGGCTATTCTAAAGTGAAAGGACTCTTGAGGACTTTTCTCTTCTTCTTTCTTCTCAATTGTGGTAAGGCCTTAAAGCTCTTGTCTTGCACTGCCGAAGGCATCAAAGGTAGGAGTAATTTAGGGTTTTATGCATAATAGTCTAGTTTTGTTAGTGAGACATCCCTCTTGAAGGGTCTCTCTTGTTTGGGCCTTGGCATCTTTCTTTGCCCTAACTAGGTCAAAGGCTAACATAACCTAGAGTTTCTTAGCATTTCCCTAGTTCTTTCAAATATTGAATTGCCAATTCTTAGGAGAAACGTTAGCCCCAATTTCTTGGTGCCTGGAAGGAATAAGACCTAGGTCTAATACCCTCAACATCACCAATTATATATTGTTAATGTAATTGTAACTTCGGAAGATATTCACTTGTATATGTTATGTTGTATTTGTATTTTATTATTGTACCTCCGACGGAGATGTTATTCCTCCGGTCGGGAGAGTCATTATTGTATTTGGGTCATGTAAAGTCATTGAGGTTAACCCTCCATTGTATGTCGGGGCATTAGACCCCAGAGTTAAGTTGTAGATGGGTTATTAGACTCTCCTAGAGAAGTCAGCCCAGTCAGTTACACCTAGGGGCCGACCTATTTGGGGTTAACGTCAAGTGAAAGTAAAAGGATAAATAGAGAGGGTGTTCCTCTCTATTTGCTCATTTCACTCACTCATCAAGTTCGATAAGTGAGTAGGAGGACAAGTTCGCACAAGTGGAGAAGAGAGAAGCTGCTGAAGACCATTTCTACTTTTGGGGTTTATTGTATTGTTGCTCATTCTATCTCCAAGGAAGTTGCGGGGTTTTTTCCTTTATGGTTTCTGTTATCACACCATAGTAGCAGGGCTACTATGCTTGCTTAGCAGATATCTGCTTGTTCCAGAGCTTCCACTATTCAGAGCTTGGCTATGATGATTGTATATTTTGAGATCACTCATGATCAGAGCAGTGTATTATTCAGACTTATGTTAGACCTTGTGTCAAGGCTGAGCCTTGAGAGTTCAGATTTGATGACCGATGTGACCCTTTATCCCATGCAGTTTCAGTTCAATGCCTAGAGATGTATTGCAGCAGTGTTTTCAGATGATATATGATGATTATTCTTGTGATGATCTTGTGTGACTTATGGATGTTTTATCATTGACTGTGGATTATTATCTTGTTGATTTAGTCATGTTCACAACATCTGCTTGGTATATTATTCCTGATGTGGCAAACTATTTAAAATGAACATTTACTTGCACATTTAGGTTGTTTAACAAAACCCACTGGTTTACCACCTTGCATAGATATGGTCTTTCCTGACACCAGTTGTTTGCTAGTTTAGGATCCATATTCACTTGACTCCATCCATACATGACTTTCCTATTTGACTTTAAACCTTGACCTGTCTCATTTGACTTTCTGATACTGAGGACTTCCCCATTTTTCTACCTCTATGTTTGGACCGCATCCCTGTATGTTCAGTGTCTCGGCTCTAAGTTGGTGACAAAACTTGCCTTTGGTGAGTTGGATTGTAGGCCTAAATCATTCTGGTCGGTTGTCCCGATGTTTGGCATTGGCTCGAACTCCCCCTAGTCACTTGAGATGTTGTTGGCTAAAACTGAAAGCTCATGTTTTGCTTATGGAAACTTACAAATTCGCCCATGGAAACTAAAAAGGGCAAGAGCGATGAACAACTAAAAATACTCCTCGAAGGGTATAAGAAAGGTCCAAAAAGCAATGGTTCTTAAAAGCTATATCTCAACAATTGCTGACCTTATATGTATTTGAAAACATGCCCTGGATGCAAGCTGTAACTAGTTGTGCTTATCAGCACACCTGAGATCCGAAGGGTTATGTAGGCCAAAAAGGCCATGAAATGAAATTGAATGATCCTAATGAACCTGGATCAACTTGATGTAGACATGATGCATAAGTTGAATAAGCACTCTTTAAACAACTTATCCATTTGTGAGGCACAGCCATTCCCTGTGTTATTTTGTCCAGCACAGAGTTTGTAGCTTCCCCCTTC
This sequence comes from Larix kaempferi, assembly GCA_027924585.1. Lineage (NCBI taxonomy): Eukaryota > Viridiplantae > Streptophyta > Pinopsida > Pinales > Pinaceae > Larix > Larix kaempferi. The sequence continues at coordinate 6,059,649 of BSBM01000267.1, read as the reverse complement.
TCCCAGTCCAAAGTATTTTTGAGTTAAGTTAGACAAGTCAACCCCTTGGCCCAACCTTGTTCCTAGCCTTCATCCTTCACTAGCAGTTTGACCATGTCCAATGGGTGAGTTTGTCATTTGAACTATTGTGCAAGTAATTTTATATAACAAAGGAATATGCTAACTTGATTAATGCCACTGAATGGATGTTATACTTTGAGCTTGGCTGTGAGAATGATTAGAGAAGCATGTCTTAGTCTACTGATGTGATTTATCCTTGGTTGTATATTATTGGGATCCGTGATGATGGGGGCCATATATATATACCTATTGATGATGATTGATGGTCCCACATACTTGATGATGATATCATATGATGGAAAGATGGTTTAGATGATGATTGATGCAGTTCAGCAGGTTTTATTATTACTTCAGATCAGCAGATTATGCATTGTCCATATATGGTGGACCCTACAGCTGGCCCATTAGGGCAACCCATGGTGTATGAGTACACATTCCTAGTGGATTTGGGTCTTCTAGATCCAATGAGACACTTATCTTTCAGTTCCGGGCACTTCTGACAGTGATTGGTGCATTTTTACACTTGTTGACCAGATTTGGGGCTGATTTTCCAGCCTGAGCAGCAGGGGCCAGGAGAGGCCAGTTCACCTAGGGCGCTGTATGAGGAGGGGCTGGTTCAGCCACTTGTTTTTACCATTTACCCCCCCTTCTGGAGAGCCTGGTGGGATCAGATGGACAGCGTAGATACCCTAAGAGGCAGTTTTGACACTTTCACAGTTACCGAGGCAGTTAAAAAATGGGATAAAGTGGTCACTGAGGAATTCGATTTGGGCAATTGAGGCAAAGTTTTGGCATTTGGTTTTCACAGAGGTCTTCCAAGGTGATCCCACTATCTTCCAGCCAGTTTTCACCATGTGGGTAGGCCCACAATGATCATAGGAGGTCTTTTTCTGCTTGTCTGTCAAAGATTTTGAGGACAGATTTGATCATTTATATTATATTGGACATATTTTATTATTTTATTATGCTTTGGGGATGAGCTAGTAAGGATTGATGCCTCCTAGCCCCACCATGTGCTTCTTATGTCATGTCCTAGTCATTATGAGGTGGGCTTTGGTACTTTTACCCCCCTCTAGTGGATGACGTCACTGTCCATGATTATTTTAGACTATGACGTCATTATTATATTGGGTGATCCATGTGATATATTGTTATGGTTCATCTTAGCCATTGATTGTATGATGAGATCTGTTAATCTCAACCACTCATTTGATGTAGTATTGTAAAGTGGTATAGGGTTTTGGTCTTTATTATCCTATATAAGGAGGAGACCCCCTATTGTATAGCTCACCTTTGGAGCTCTGGAATATTGGAATAGAACATTTCTTTGTGGAGCATATCTCTCTTGTCTTGTGGATTCTCTTGCATATTGAGTATACAGTATCTCTTCTATGTATCATTATGGATTTTGGTGCTTCTACTAGTTTTCTTGCAGGAAAGTCGAATTGGTGGAGAGGAGGGCGATTTCTTGAGGGTTATTGTTGGAGGGATCCACATATTCTCTCTTGGGTTGATCTTGTGACAGGGAGTATCATTATTGTATCTTCGTGACATAGTTGATGCTTTCTATTACATCTTTCTATCATTTTCATAATCATCTTACTTGACTTGTTTCTTTGATCTTGTCTTGTAGGAGGAGGACGATTTGGCTATCTTGGAGGAGGACGTTTTGGTTGGAGCTCTTGGATCTCACGCTTGAATATACACATAGGAGAATGCTATCACTTTGCAAGGTGGCCACAAGCAATTGAGGTAAGATCTACAAGGTATGTGCCTCTTTCATCCATTCTATCTTCATTGGTCACAAACCCTAATTAATTAAAACCCCAATTTTGGTATTTCTTAGATCTACTTAGATCTAGCCTTGCTCTTGAAAAGATCTTAAGAACCCACCTCTATAGCATCCACCCCTAGTTGGATCTATAGTTTGGTGGTGATTGGGTTAAAATTGACACACTTTTCAAGGCAATATAGCCCTTTTGAACCAAATCACACTTCCTTGGAGAGGCTTGTTGGGTTAGATCTGGCATATGGGTAGGTGAGATCCCGCTTGATTTGTAATCTACACACTTGATAACCTACGCCCAGACTTTTACTTTGGTGATTTCTACCTTGTGGGCATCATTCCACATTTTAAGGGATTAAAACCCCCTTTTGAACTACTTGGCATCTTAAAACTCAGATCTAGTAAGATCTAACCCTTGGATTGACCTAATTTTCTAGATCCACATAGATCGGTGCCTAAGCTACTTGGATCTACAACTTGGTGGCCATTGGGCTTGATTTTGCCCACCTTATCCACCTTTTAGCCCTCCTTGAGCAAGGTCGCACTCCCTTGGGTGAGTGAGTTTGCCCACTTTGAGGAAGTGAGTGGTTGAGATTTTTGTGGATTTGGAACGTGCATACCTTGAAACCTAGGTCTAGAGTATCATTTTATGACGATCTGCCTTGGGGGTAGCATTCCTTGTTTTAAGGGATTGTGGTCCACTTAGGGTCATATCATGAAATCCTAGATCTAGCAAGATCCAACTACTCTATCTTAATTAGCCCACTTGATTTGAACTCTAGGTGTCCCGATCTACACTTTGACATATCTTTTGACTCCATTAGCCCATCCAACAAGGCACTAGTCTTCCTCAAGCAAGGCGCACTCCTTGGGAATTGTGTCAAACCTTAGATCCGGTACATGGGTACTCCTAATTTCAACTTAGATCCATAGATCTACTCATTGCACATCCTCTAGTGCCAATTGCATCCCTTAACTTCACCTTGTGGGTCCACTCTAAGCCATTTCACATATCCCAAGAAAGTAGGACCCACTTGTGTAGTACATGGTACTATATCTTGCCATCATAACTAATCATGTGGCCTAAATCATACATTGGTTGAAACACTAATCATTTCTCAAACCACCTTCAACCATACTTTAACTTTTAGGTCCACTTGACCTTGCATTGGTTTCTGTAACTCATCATTTACTTATCCCTAGGAACCTTTGTTTGGGTCCAATCATCTTTGATTGGTTATAGGGTCTCCCCCTAGGTCTTGATTCATCCTGATCTAAAGCGAAGAGTGCCTCGGTTGATGTGACTCCCACCTTGCATTGGGAACCGTGGCATCTCTTGAGTCACCTCTTTAGTTGCCCATCTCCTCTACCGTCCCGGATGGGATACCACTAGGGGCAACTACAAGTTGTGTGATAACAGTTTCCCCAATGGAATTCTTTGTGTCTCTTGTCTCTTGTGTTTGAATTGCTGTGCATGTTATTCTCTCAGATAAGATCCTATATAATCTTGAATTAAATTGTGAAAAACTAACATGGTATCAGAGCTAACCTGAGAAGAAGACACTATGCAGCTGCGGAAGCTAGGGATTCTTAATTTTTGGGTTTCTCTCCACAGATCATCAACAAAAGGAGGCTAGGCTAACTCACCTAAGGAAGGCACATCTTTCTGTCGAAACATAAATTGATTCTGAGCATTTTCAATTTTTGGCCTGTCACTGCAGTGAGAAATTAGGGCTTTTCACAGAAGAGAAATTTTGAAGTGCTTTTAGCACAGGGAGATGATCCTCATCAAAATCGAAATTTTGAGACCAAGATCGAAGTTTTTGGTTGGGTAGGACCCCGGGATAAGTCAAAATCAAACCCTAATTTGAATTTGGACCAGAAAAACCAGTAAACTAGAAAACGAGAAAAAGCCAAAAATTGCAGATCCGAAATTCGCAAGTCAATTTTCAAGGGTGAATTTTTGGAATCTTCAGAAACCAAGTGCACTAGCATACTCACCTCATCCAAGAGAATCTTCCTGTGAAAGCAGAATTCAATTCCGAGAATTTTCATTTTTTGGCCCGTCACTACTATCGGAGCAAAACTAGGGCATCAGATATTTTGGGTTTCTGTTCACTGATTTATGGAAGTGAGTACATTGGACAACTCTCCTTGAGGCGGCACATCTATCTATCCAACTAGAAGTTCCAAATTCCAACTTTGGAAAATTAGGGTTTCTTTGACAAACCCTAGGCGAGCCAACTCCAGATCCAGTTTTAGCAAATCAAGTGGTAAGACCTAAAGCTTTCCTATTTGCATTTGAGTTTCTCATTAAAGATGTCTCACCACACCAAGCTTGAGGATAAGCTTGAAGGGGCTGATAACTTCCGAGCATGGAAGTATAGGATTGGGCTTGTCCTAGAAGAGAATGAATTGGACACCTATGTGAATGAAGAGGTTCCAGTTCCAGAGGGAGATGAGGCTAAAGTCTTACACAAGAAGAACATGGTTAAGGCTAAGAGAATCATTGCAGATTCTATCAAGGACCATCTCATACCACATGTGTCATCTCTGAAGACACCTAAAGAGATGTTTGATGCCTTGACCACCTTATTTGAAGGGGGAATATAAATAGGAAGATGACATTGAGGAACCAATTGAAGAATGTCAAGATACAAAATGCAGAGACCATGTAGTTCAACTTTACAAAGGTCTCCCAGATAAAAGAACAACTTGAAGCTGTGGGAGAAGACATAGAAAATGAAGAAATAGTGATGACCACCTTGAATGATCTTCCTAGGTCATGGGATTCCTTTATTCAAGGAATTTGTACAAGAAGAAAGTTCATCACCTTCAGTAGGCTGTGGGAGGAGTGCTCACAGGAAGAAGCTCGAATTGTAGCTTGAGAAGAAAAGATGGATAATGAAGACCAGGCTCTAACAACACATACCAAGAAGAACAACAACAAGAGGGAGCATCCTCATCACAAGAAGGGTAAACACCACCACCAGAATCAGAGGGAGAACGTTGGAGGATCCAGGAGAGATCTTTCTCACATTCGATGTTATACTTGTGATGAGAAGGGGCACTATTCCAGAGATTGTCCCGGGAACAAAAGCAGCTCCCACAAGAAGAAGAAGAACAAGAAAAGACATCATGGTCACATTGTAGAGGATGATGAACCTCCAAGGAAGAGAACCAAAGAAGACAGTGAAGATTCTTCAAGTGATGAAGAATATTTATTATAATGAAGGTAACCAGCTACAAGGGTTTATTTAGAAGGTTCCACCTCATAAGGTGAAGCTAGAGATGACTTTCAATATTTCATGAAAGGAGTAGAAGAAGCTACTGCAGAGTCGGTCTCCAGAAAACAAATAAAGATCAATAATCTATGGAAGAACCTCTCATCCATTTTCAGCATTTGTTAAGGTGCACACTATCAGAGACTCCAGTAGTTCCTGCAAGGAAGCAAAGATCAAGAGGGAGCACACTCCAGTAGTTCCTGCAAGGAAACAAAGATTGAGAGGGAGTCCACCCAACAACCAAACAAAGATAAGTATTTGAATTGTCATTTCTTGTATATATGATTACTTAAATGATGTTGTTCAGTCATGTACATACTTATGAGCCTAGATTTAGGATGTATATTATGCATGTTAGAAAAGTTGCATTAATGAACAAGATACTACTAATATGCAAGTAATGGGTAAGTAGCCTATGGTACTGTACAACACTCCATTGCTACTTATCTAGATTGAAACCTCTTTGCTGACATGTTGGAGTAGTGCACACTCTTAACAATGTTCTGGTAGAGATGGAAGGCATCTAGAAAGTTACGGGATATGGATAAATCTTGTATTGAAGCATTGGCTAAGATAAATGCATGACTATATGACCTATGTCTTTATGTGTAAGAATTTGTTTTGAAAAACTATGAAATGTTTTTAATCATGCAATTGAACTTGAATTGTAGGAAAGATCGTATACCATCACCTACAAGAGAGACTTGTTTCGAAGAACAAGCGACAGAGAATCAACATACATAAAAAAACTACCTATTGAAGAACCTAAAGTTCCCAGGATCATAAATACAATAATGGAAGAAGCGATTCTAGAAGTTTATGGAGAACGCGAGATGGAAGACCCACAGGAACCTATAGATCCACCACGTGAGAAGAATTCACACAAGAGGAAACCAACATGGGTACGAGAAGCAATTTAAGATGTAGAGAGATATGGTGCTCCAGAAGGAATGCATAGAGAAAGCAAGAGACCGAGACCATTCTCCAGTTATGTAGCCCTGCTATGCGACATCATTGACAAAGAACCTGCCAACTATGAAGAAGCAACAGAAAGGAAGGAATGGAAAAATGCCATGATCAAGGAGAATGATGTCTGGGATGTGGTCCCAAGACCAGTAGGGAAGTTTGTTGTGACTTCCAAGTGGATCCACAAGATCAAGCATGCTGCAGATGGCAGCATAGAGAAACACAAGGCGAGATTTGTGGCACGTGGCTTCTCCCAGAAGGAAGGGATAGACTATGAGGAGACATTTGCACCTGTAGCCAGATACACTTCCCTTAGATTAGTACTTGCTCTGGCTGCAGCGATGAAGTGGAAGGTACACCAGATGGATGTCAAGACAACGTTCTTGAATGGTGTAGTAGAAGAGGAAGTGTATGTGGAGCAGCCACTCGGATTTGAGACACATGACAGGGAGACTCATGTGTGCAAATTGAAGAAAGCCTTGTATGGATTGAAACAGGCACCCAGGACGTGGTACGACAGGATAGAAAACTTCCAGACCAATTTGGGCTTTACCAAGAGTAAAGCGGATTCCAACCTTTACTATAACGTTGAGGAAGGGAACCTAGTGATAATCCTATTGTATGTAGATAACCTGTTTGTGACAGGTGAGGATGGGTTGATTGCTGACACGAAGAGGAAGCTTGCTGCCGAGTTCGAGATGAAGGACTTGGGTATGATGCACTATTTTCTAGGCATGGAGGTATGGTAGAGTGCAGATGGAATCTTCCTTGGACAAGGGAAGTATGCAGTAGAGATCCTGAAGAGGTTCAAGATGATGGACTGCTAGGCCATGGCCACACCTATGGCATCAAACTTGAAGCTATTGAGTGATGCTTCATCAGAGTCGGTTGATGCTACGATGTATCTTCAGATGATTGGATCCTTGATGTACCTGACGAATACGAGACCAAATATTTGCTTTGTTGTGAACACATTGAGCCAATTCCTGACAGATCCGAGACATGTTAACTTGATTGCTGCAAAGCATATTCTGAGGTACCTGAAGGGTACGGTTGATTATGGGCTCAAGTATGATGCGAATCAGAAGATTAACCTGGAGGGTTATGTTGATTCAGATTGGGCAGGCAATGCCACTAATAGGAAGAGCACTTCGGGGTGCTCCTTCAGTATGGGATCAGGTGTGATCTCTTGGTTTAGCAGGAAGCAGTCCTGCGTGGCATTGAGTACAGCCGAAGCAGAGTATGTCATAGCTTGTTCGGCTAGTTGTGAGGCAGTGTGGCTGAGGAAGCTACTGTCTGATTTGTTTGATCTCTAGTTGGACGCGACGTGTATATATTGCGACAACCAGAGTTGTGTGAAGTTGCCTAAGAACCCGGTGTTCCATGACAACTCGAAGCACATTGAGATCAAGTATCACTATATCAGGGATATGGTGCAGAGAGGAGCAGTGAAGCTCCAGTATGTTGCGACAGACAAGCAGATAGTCGATGTGTTGACCAAGCCGCTATCCAGAGTGAAGTTTGAATACTTCAGAGAGAAGCTTGGTGTACTTCAGATCAGGTTCCTTCCAAGGGGAAGTGATGAGTCCGGAAGATGCAAATGCACATGGGCCATTCTCACATAGTGGTAGGAAAGTCCTTCTATGTTGGTAGATGTAAGGGCTGAGCCATTCTCACATAGTGGTAGGAAAGTCCTCCTATGGTGTAGATGTAAGGGCTGAGCCATTCTCATATGGTGGTAGGAAAGTCCTCCCATGGTGTAGATGTAAGGGTTGGGCCATTCCGGCATGGTGGTAGGAAAGTCCTCTCATGGCCGTTGATGTAAGTGTTGAGCCTTTCCCGAATGGTTGTAGTAAATTCCTCCCATGTCGGTTGATGTAAGTGCCGTGTCTCACATGCTGGTAGGAAAGTCCTCGCATGTTGGTAGACGGGGTCTCGTATGGTGGTAGGAAAGTCCTCCCATACTGGAGACATTGTGATGTGCATCTGGGCTATGCTTCGTTGACGATGAGATGATCTGAAGATGATGAGGTGACAATAGGGTACACAGGTTTTGCAGAGGCATATAATCAGTCCTGGGATGCTCCTTCAGGTTTTGTAGTGGCATATAATCAGTCCTAGGATATCTTGCAGGTTTTGCAATGGCATATAATAAGTCCTGAGATGTACTTACTTGATGGCTTGCTCGCAGAGATGATGAAGACCTACATGGAGGCTAGGCCTACATCCAGCATGAAAAAGGGTTGGCTCTGTAGAACTTCCTATGACGAGTAGATTGGAGACTGATGGTCGAGATAGCAACAGCAGTAACAATGATGATCCAGCTTTGATGATGATCCAGTGAAGAAGATTTGTGCTGATGACTGTGTCAAGAGAATACCTTCCTAGTTAAGAGGGAGTGTTAATGTAATTGTAACTTCGGAAGATATCCACTTCTATATTTTATGTTGTATTCGTATTTTATTATTGTACCTCCGACGGAGATGTTTATTCCTCCGGTCGAGAGAGTCATTATTGTATTTGGGTCATGTAAAGTCATTGAGGTTAACCCTCCATTGTATGTCGGGGCATTAGACCCCAAAGTTAAGTTGTAGATGGGTTATTAGACTCTCCTAGAGAAGTCGGCCCAGTCAGTTACACCTAGGGGCCGACTTGTTTGGGGTTAAGGTCAAGTGAAAGTAAACGTATAAATAGAGAGGGTGTTCCTATCTATTTGCTCATTTCACTCACTCATCAAGTTCGATAAGTGAGTAGGAGGGCAAGTTCGCACAAGTGGAGAAGAGAGAAGCTACTGAAGACCATTTCTACTTTTGGGGTTTATTGTATTGTTGCTCATTCTATCTCTGAGGAAGTTGCGGGGTTTTCTCCTTTATGGTTTCCCCGATGAAATTCTTTGTGTCTCTTATCTCTTGTGTTTGAATTGCTGTGCATGTTATTCTCTCAGATAAGATCCTAGATAACCTTGAATTAAATTGTGAAAAACTAACATATATTGGAAAAAATACAAAAAGAAAACCTAAAAATTAAATATTTTAGAAAATTTCCAAAAAAATATTTATTTTTGTTGCTGTACTTGTTTAGTGTTTATTATTTATTTACTCGCAAAATCCAAAATATTTACCGCTGTTGTAATTTTTTGAGTTGTTTATAATATATATTATGCAAAAATCCATAAAAAGTGAAAAAACTTCATAAAAAATTCTTTGTAGCTCATATAAGCCCTAAACTAGGGTGACGTCAGCCCTAGGAGAGGTGATGTCACCTCCTAGTTGCTGGTACAGCCTTGTTTCAGATCTAGTTTAAGTGTTTTGCTGATCCAAAATCATAAGACAAGCCCTAGCACTTGGAAAGGGTTCCAACTTTATCTCCAAGCCTTGGCAATTGACCTAGGGGGATTTTGAGGTGATTAAGCAAGTCTTTTACCATTTTAGGTAGGCTGCTACAGATCTGGGGGTTTAAACAGCCCTAAAATGCAGCATATACCCGTCAAACCAAGTGCACCCTAGGGGGGATGGACTCATCACGGTTTATTTCAAGATTTAACACAATTTTATGTTGCTGGTTTTTACTATAGTAAATTGATTTATCTTACTAATCAAACAGTACCAAGTTGTACTGCTCCTATACCTTCCTAGTTATAGAGTATTTATTGAATATCTTGTTGACTCCATTACAGAACTGGTCTACTTACCTAGTAGGAAGGTCTTGTTAGAAATAGTGTTCTTCCTGTTGCATACATTATAGAGCTATTTCTCTCCATATTTGTGATGCGCCCCGTGGCCAAAGGAGTAGGCCTAAAGAGAGAGGAGAGTGCATTATGGCGACATTGGCTGCATCTCCTAAAAAGTTGCCAATCTTAGCACCGGCCCTCATGACCTAATCAGAAAGGTGCTAATTTGTACAGTAACAATAGGTACAATAGAGGGAATGATGGATTGTTTTTCTTGGGGAATTTGACAAAATTTTACATTCAATGTGAGTGATGGCAACTTAATGGAGCATAAATAGTGGGTTCCAAATCTGTACGAGAGAAGTAGAAAATAATTTAAACTTTATGCTTTGAACCAATAAGCATCATGTCTGGTTACCAGAATGTTTTGATGGATGGAATTTTACCTATATCCTACCTTCATATCATTTGTAAAATGTTGTAGTCATCTTTTATAATTTTTTCACTGGAGTTGTTCATCCATGTAAAAGTTGAGTTTTTGTATTAATAGGAATTAGAAATTGGAAATTTTATTTTACCGTTGGGGAGGGGTGTCAAAGTAACACCACCCTAAAAAAAAACCCTCAAATAAAAGTTAGATGCCACATTTGAAAGTGACTTCACATATGATCAACAATTAATGTTACTAGTTGGTCGGGGTTTGTTTTATAATTTCCAAATACAAATATAAATAAGTGATGTTCCCCCAAGTTTCCGGGATGCGGGGATGCGGGAGCGGGGAAACGCAGAAACGACATATGTAGAAGTACCCCCCAAATTTTAAGAAACGTCGAAAGGTACGTCGGGGTCTTTGACATAGGAACATTTTTAAATTATAGGGGACCCCACCAAGAATACTACAAAATTAAAAAATTATAATTTAAGAGTTCAAAGATTAATACTAAATAGAAACAAAACACTAACATTATAACATTAACATCGTGTATGCAATATTCAGTTTGTCATCATGTAAACAGTGAACACTAAACCACTAAACATCACAATTCATTGAATTCAATAATTCATTCCAAGATACATCAATGATTTTAGATTTGGAATCCACTAACATCATATTCATAAATCAGCAAATACTAAATACTAAATCACACTTCAATGATTCATTCCATTCAATAATTCATTCCAAGATACATCAATGATTTTAGATTTGGAATCCACTAACATCATATTCATAAATCAGTAAATACTAAATACTAAATCACACTTCAATGATTCACGTGATTGGAAATGCAATATTTGTGAACATTCTTGGGTTGGCAGCTATAGCAGAGTTAAGCAACATCTTGTGCCAAGCTGACAGCAGAACAAAAATATGAACTTTTGAGGCTGCAATTGGTTGTAGATGGAAAATGAATGTTTTCTAGCAGAAATGTCACCTCCCACAATGACGCTTCCAAAGCTATGTCTCCACCATCAGTGGTTGGGAGTGCGAGTGCTACATCAAAGAGAAAAAGGTCGGAGGGTTCTACATCTCGTTCTTGTGCAATAGGTACCACATTGATTGGCATGTATAGTTTGCAAAAACGAGATGATACAGATGATGCAATTGGCAGATTTCTTTTTGTTAATGGAATTCATTTCCATGTTGCTCGTTCTCCTTACTATAAGGAAATGGTTAAATCAATGGTAGAAATGGGACCTGTTATCACACAACCTGTAATTGTCCCTAAAGGTATCCCATCCAGGATGGTAGAGGCACTGGACAACTAAAGAGGTGAACCAAGAGATGCCACAGTTCCCAATGCAAGCTGGGAGTCACATCAACCGAGGCACTCTTCACTTTAGATCAAGACTAATCAAGATCAAGGGGGAGACCCTAGGCCAATCAATGAAGACTAGCTAATCCAAAGATTCCTAGGGAAATGTGTAAAATGAAACAAGGAGATCAATGGTGGTTGATTTTAGATCTACGAAGGTTAAGTGGACCCAAAGGGTTAAGATGTGGTTGAATAGGCTTAAGGAGTGACAAATGGTTCAACCAATGAATGATAAGGGCCACTTACGAGATTCAATTATTAGATCTAAAGGGATCTAATGCCATGTAGATTATGCCAAGTGGGACCCACTCCTTGAAAAGTGGAAAATGGTCCAAGTTGGGCCCATAAGGTCAAAGTTGAAATGAAATGGCACTAGAGGTTTGATGAAGAAATAGCAATACCCAAGTATGGGATCTAGCAAAAGCCCACCTACCCAAGGAGTGCGAATTGCCTCAAGGATGACTAGTGCCTTGGATAAAGGGGCAAATGGAGTCAGATGTCCACCAAATTATAGGTCGGGAAAGTTGAAGTAAATATCAAGGTGGGTTTTCAATGTCAAGTATATGCCATGGCTAGATCTCCATAGATCTAATGCATCACCAAGTGACCCAAGTGGGGCACAACCCTCAAAATGAGGAATGGGGCCCACAAGGTGAAAATCAACAAGGTGAAGCACTAGAGGTAGGTTTTGAGGGGTGATCTACTCAATGAAGTGACAAACTCACCTACCCAAGTCTTGGAAGTAGCAAAAAGCCACCCTCCCAAGGAGTGCGACTTCGCTTAGAGAGACTAAGTGCCTTGGGAAATGGGTCAAATGAAGGCCAAACACCACCAAACTATAGATCTGAATTGCCGTGCATGTTGTAGAGGTGGGTTCTAAGTATCATTCCCAAAAGCATGCTAGATCCAAGCAGATCTAAAAACAGGAAATATGAGGGTTTTGAATTTTAAGGGTTTTATGACCAATGAAGAAGAAAGAGTGGATCTGGGCACATACCTTGTAGAACATACCTCTATTGCTTGTGGCCACTTTGCAAATTGATAACCTTCTCCTTGTGTGTATATTCAAGAGTGAGATCTTGAGTCTCCAATCCAAATCGTCCTCCCTCGAAGATGACCAAATCGTCCTCCTCCTGCAAGACAAGATCTAATGAGAAACAATGCCTAGTAAAAGAATTATGAAAATGATGAAAAGATGAAGTAGAAAGCATCAACTATGTCACAAGGATACAATAATGATACTCCCTTCAACCAAAGACCAAACCAAAGCAAGTTATGGGGTTTCCCCACAATAGCCTCCCTTGAAGTCGTCCTCCTCTCCACCTATTCGGCCTTCCCTGTAGAAAACGAATTGAAGCCCCAAGAACCACAATGATACATGTTATCACACCATAGTAGTAGGGCTACTATTCTTGTTCAACAGATATCTGCACATTCCAGAGCTTCCATTATTCAGAGCATGGCTATGATGATTGTATATTTTGTGATCACTCATGATCAGAGCAGTGTATTATTCAGACTTATGTTAGACCTTGTGTCAAGGCTGAGCCTTGAAAGTGCAGATTTGATGACCGATGTGACCCTTTATCCCATACAGTTTCAGTTCAGTGCTTAGAGATGTATTGCAACAGTGTTTCAGATGGTGTATGATGAGTATTACTATGATGATGTTGTATAATCTATGGATATGTTATCATTGACTGTGGATTATTATCTTGTTGATTTAGTCATGTTCACAACATCTGCTTGGTATATTATTCCTGATGTGGCAAACTGTTTAAAATGAACTATAAATCATAAAATGGACAATTGCTTGCACAGTTAGGTCATTTAACAAAACCCACTGGTTTTCCACTTTACATAGATATGGTCTTTCCTGACACCAGTTGTCTGCTAGTGTAGGCTCCATATTCACTTGACTCCATCCATACATGACTTTCCTATTTGACTTTAAACCTTGACCTGTCATATTTGACTTTCTGATACTGAGGACTTCCCCATTTTTCTACCTCTGTGTTTGGACCGCATCCCTGTATGTTCAGTGTCTCGGCTCTAAGTTGGTGACAAAACTTGCCTTTGGTGAGTAGGATTGTAGGCCTAAATCATTCTGGTCGGTTGTCCCGATGTTTGGCATTGGCTCGAACTCCCCCTAGTCACTTGAGATGTTGTTGGCTAAAACTGAAAGCTCATGTTCTACTTATGGAAACTTATAAATTCTCCCATGGAAACTAAAAAGGGAAAGAGCGATGAACAGCTAAAAATACTCCTCGAAGAGTATAAGAAAGGTCCAAAAAAGCAATGGTTCTTAAAAGCTATATCTAAACAATTGCTGACCTTATATGTATTTGAAAAACATGCCTTGGATGCAAGCTGCAACTAGTTGTGCTTATCAGCACACCTGAGATCCGAAGGGTTATGTAGGCCAAAAAGGCCATGAAATGAAATTGAATGATCCTAATGAACCTGGATCAACTTGATGTAGACATGATGCCTAAGTTGAATAAGCACTCTCTGAACAACTTATCCATTTGTGAGGCACAGCCATTCCCCGTGTTATTTTGTCCAGCACAGAGTTTGTAGCTTTCCCCCCTTCTCCCTGTCCAAAGTATTTTTGAGTTAAGTTAGACAAGTCAACCCCTTGGCCCAACCTTGTTCCTAGCCTTCATCCTTCACTAGCAGTTTGACCATGTCCAATGGGTGAGTTTGTCATTTGAACTATTGTGCAAGTAATTTTATATAACAAAGGAATATGCTAACTTGATTAATGCCACTGAATGGATGTTATACTTTGAGCTTGGTTGTGAGAATGATTAGAGAAGCATGTCTTAGTCCACTGATGTGATTTATCCTTGGTTGTATATTGTTGGGATCCGTGATGATGTGGGCCACGTATATATATACCTATTGATGATGATTAATGGTCCCACATACTTGATGATGATATCATATGATGGACATATGATGCAGATGATGACTGATGCAGTTCAGCAGATTTATTTATTACTTCAGATCAGCAGATTATGCATTGTCCATATATGGTGGACCCTACAGCTAGCCCAATAGGGAAACCGATGGTGTATGAGTACACATTTCTAGTGGATTTGGGTCTTCTAGATCCAATGAGACACTTATCTTTCAGTTCCGGGCACTTCTGACAATGATTGATGCAGTTTTACACTTGTTGACCAGATTTGGGGCTGATTTCCCAGCCTGAGCAGCAGGGGCCATGAGAGGCCAGTTCACCTAGGGCGCTGTATGAGGAGGGGGTGGTCCAGCCACTTGTTTTTACCATTTACCCCCCCTTCTGGAGAGCTTGGTGGGCTCAGTTGGACAGCGCAAATGCCCTGGGAGGCAGTTTCGGCACTTTCACAGTTACCGAGGCAGTTAAAAAATGGGATAAAGTGGTCACTGAGGAATTCGATTTGGGCAATTGAGGCAAGGTTTTGGCAGTTGGTTTTCACAGAGGTCTTCCAGGGTGATCCCACTATCTTCCAGCCAGTTTTCACCATGTGGGTATCCCCACATTGATCACAGGAGGTCTTTTACTACTTGTCTGTCACAGATTTTGAGGACAAATTTGATCATTTATATTATCTTGGACATATTTTATTATTTTATTGTGCATTGGGGATGAGCTAGTAAGGATTGATGCCTTCTAGCCCCACCATGTGCTTATCTTGTCATGTCCTAGTCATTATGAGGTGGATTTTTGTACTTTTACCCCTCTAGTGGATGACGTCATCCTCCCTTTGTACCATTTAGTTAGGACGTCATCATTATATTGGGTGATCCATGTGATGTATTTTTATGATTCATTATTAGCCGTTGATTAGATCTTTTGATCTTTTAATCTTAGCCACTCATGTAAAAAGTGGTTAGATTTATACTCTCTCCCCATCCTATTTAAGGAGGGAGCCTCTCATTGTAAAATCATCTAGAGATTTTTGGCTCTTGGCTCTTGGAATAAAATTTCTAACTTTTGGAGTACATGCTGGGTTGGAGTGGATGTTGGTTGTTTCGATTGTAAATGCTTTTGTCCATTGCACTGGAGGATCTATTGTAGCTATCTTGCATATTTGCCATATCTTTTTACAGGTGGAGAAGACTTCTTCAACAAGTGCGAATTGGTGGGGAGGCTTGCCCTTCAAGCTCAGAGGAGGACGTTTTGGGTTAAACAGGGAGTGGTTTTGTCTTTGCACCAACTATTCTTTGCTTATCTCTTTCTTGCTTGTATCTACCCTCAACATGTTAAACTGATTGATGCTTTGCTCCTTGGTTTTGACAGGTTAGAGGGACTCATATGTGGCTTGGAAAAATCGACTTGGCAAGAGGGCTTCAAAAACTCTCCATTTGATCTTTGGCAAAAGTAATCCTCGTCTCAACTAGCATTCATCTCTTCATCTAGGTATGCTCCAAAGGTATGATCTTCTTCCTTGAATCATCCATAATTTCTAGATCATAAAAACCCTAATTGATTAAAACCCTCATTTTTTGTTTTTCTTAGATCTAGCCTTGCTTTTGAAGAGATATTAAAAATCCACCTCTATAGCATCCACCCCTAGTGGGATCTATAGTTTGGTGGTGATTGGGTTAAAATTTACACACTTTTCAAGGCAATAAAGCCCTCTTGAACCAAATCGCACTTCCTTAGAGAGGCTTGTTTGGTTAGATCTAGCACATGGGTAGGTGAGATCCCACTTGATTTGCAATCTACACACTTGATAACCTACCCCCAGACTTTTACTTTGGTGATTTCTACCTTGTGGGCATCATTCCACATTTTAAGGGATTAAAACCCCCTTTTGAATTACTTGGCACCTTAAAACTCAAATCTAGTAAGATCTAACCCTTGGATTGACTTGATTTTCTAGATCCACATAGATCGGCGCATAAGCTACTTGGATCTACAGTTTGGTGGCCATTGGGCTTGATTTGGCCCACCTTATCTATCTTTTAGCCCTCCTTGAGCAAGGTCGCACTCCCTTGGGTGAGTGAGTTTGCCCACTTTGAGGACGTGGGTGGTTGAGATTTTTGTGGATTTGGAACGGGCATACCTCGAAACCTAGGTCTAGAGTATCATTTTGTGACGATCTGCCTTGGGGGTAGCATTCCTTGTTTTAAGGGATTGTGGTTCACTTGGGTCATTTCATGAAAACTTAGATCTAGCAAGATCCAACCATTCTATCTCAATTAGCCCACTTGACTTGACCTCTAGGTGTCTCGATCTACACTTTGACATACCTTTTGACTCCATTAGCCCATCCAACAAGGCACTAGTCCTCCTCAAAGCAAGTCACACTCCTTGGGAATTGTGTCAAACCTTAGATCCGATACATGGGTACTCCTAAATTCAACTTAGATCCATAGATCCATAACATATCATCTAGTGCCAATTGCATCCATTAATTTCACCTTGTGGGTCCACTTTAAGCCATTTCACATATCCCAAGAAAGTAGGACCCACTTGTGTAGCATATGGTACTATACCTTGTCATTATACCTAATTATGTGGCCTAAATCATACATTGGTTGAAACACTAACAATCTCTCAAACCAACTTCAACCATACTTTAACTTCTAGGTCCACTCAACCTTGCATTGGTTTCTGTAACTCTTCATTTACTTATCCTTAGGAACCTTTGTTTGGGTCCAATCAACTGTGATTGGTTATAGGGTCTCCCCCTAGGTCTTGTTTCACCTTGATCTAAAGCGAAGAGTGCCTCGGTTGACGTGACTCCCACCTTGCATTGGGAACCATGGCATCTCTTGGGTCACCTCTTTAGTTGCCTATCTCCTCTACCATCCCGGATGGGATACTACTAGGGGCAATTACAAGTTGTGTGATAACAATACACAAGAACAAGATTGTATATTCAACTTGCAAAAGAATCCATCAAGACAAGAGAAGTAGATCCACAAAATAGTTTCTTTATTCCAATCTTCAAGAGCTCCAAAGGTGCCTTTACAATGAGAGGGTCTCTTCCTTTTATAGGATAGGAAGACCAAAACCCTAAATCGCTTTTGAAAACTAGTGGTTGAGATCAAAAGTTATAACACAATTAATGGCTAAGATGAGCCAATACAATATAACACATGGATAACTCAACCAAGTGATGACGTCTTAGCCTAAAATGCTCTAGGAGGTATTACTTCCCTTCACTAGCATGTCCCCATGGCACAATAATATAACACATGACTCAATGACATGTCCAAGTATACAAATGATCAAATTTTGTCCCCATCATCAGAGAGAGAAATACAATAAATGAGCTCCTGTAGCCCATGTGGACCCCACTGACTAGCGCCAACTGATTTGGAAGAAGGGGGATACATCATGGATGACCTCTGAGCAGACCAAGTGCCAAAACCTTGCCTCAATTTCCCAAATCGAATTCCTCAATGACCTTTTTATTCCATTTTTTATCCTCTGAAAACCCTGAAAGTGCCCAAAACTGCCTCTTAGGTGCCTGCGCTGTCAAATTGAGTGTACCATGCTGTCTGGGAGGGGGGTATAATGGTAAAAACAAGTGGTTGGACCACCCCCTTCCTCTATAGCGCCCTAGGAAATGACTAGCCTCCAAGGATACTGTTGGACAAGCCACATCAGCATGGCCAATCTGGTCAACAGGTGGAAAACTGCTAGTATCATGCACATGAGTGCCTGGAACTGAAAGATAAGTGTCTCAATGGATCCAGAAGACACAAATCCACTAGAGATGAGTACTCATACACCTCATGATAACTTGTAGGGTCATCTGTAGGGTCCACCATACCTGGACAATGTAAAATATGATGATCTTGAAATAATAATAAAAATGACCAACTGCATCAATCATCATCTAGAGCATATATCCAACATATGGAATCATCAATAGGTGCATGTGGGACCATAGATCAACATCATAAAGTATAAGTGGTCCATCTCATCACGGATCCCAAGAATGACCATAAACAATGTTTGACTAGGTCGAAACAAAACCAAAGACTAGATTATAACAGATGACTAAGACATGTTCCTTTAACCATATTCACTTCTTAACTTAAAGTATAAACATCAATCAAGTGGCAGTTAATACATAGATATTTAAATGTTATTTATAATTTACTTGCACCAAAGCTTTAAAGACATACTTATCCAATGGATATGGTCTAACTGCTAGGATAGGGTGAAGGCTAAGGACAAGGTTAGGTAAAGGGATGACTAGACCAATTTAACTAAGTGATACTTTGGACGGGGAAAGGGGAAAGCTACACAATGTGCTGGACAAGATAAACGAAGGGAATGGCAGTGCCTCACAAATGGGTAAGTTGTTTAGAGATTGCTTATTCAACCTTGGCATCATGTCTACATCAAGTTGATCCAAGTTCATTATGATCATTCATTTAATTTCCATGGCCTTTTTGGCCTATATGACCCCTCTGGGATTTTGCTTGTGCTTAAAAGCACAACTAATCGCAACTTGCATCTGAGGTATATTTATATTTGTGAGGTCAACAATATTTAGATATAGCATTTATTTAACCATTGCTTTTTAGACCTTTCTGGACCCTTCATGGGGTACTTTAGCATTTCGTTGCTTTAGCCTTTAATTCATCGTGTATTTAGAAACACATTCTAGAATTTGAATTTCATAGGGCTTTCATAAGAGATTTCCAATAATTTCCATACAAGTAGTACATGTGCTTCAGGTTTTAGCCAACACCTCATGTGGCTAGAGGGAATTCCTCGCTAAGCCACACATCGGGGCAACCGACTAGAATGATCTAGGAATAAAATCCAACTCACCAGGGGCAAGTTTTGTCACCAACTCAGAGCCGAGACACAAAACAAACATGGATGCAATCCAACATAGTGGTAGAAAAAGGGAAGTCCTCCATATCAAAAGTCAAAAAGGCAAGTCAGGGTGAAAGCCAAAATAAGGAAGGTCATGGATGGATGGAGTCAAGTGAATGTGGTGCCTCAGCTAGCAGACGTGGATGTCAGGAAAAACCATGTCCATGCTCATAGGAGAGTAGTGAAACCAATGAGTATAGTCAGTGAACCTTTAAGTGCAAGTAATAAATTCAATTCATCATTTAAATCCAACCAAGATATTTCATTTCATTTATTAAATAATACTGCCACATCATGAGTTAAATACCGAGTCAATGCTATGAAGATGACTAAAGCAACAAGATAATAATCCATGCTAACAATCACAAGTCTATAGGTCATATCACTGCATATCAATAATCATCATCTAGAACCAACTGAAACGCTGCAGCAATAATAACATCCAGAACTCTAGGCACTGAACTGAAACTGTATGGAACAAAAGGTCATATCGATCATCGAATCTAAGCTCTCAAGGCTTAGCCTTGGCACAAGGTCTACTCAATGTCTGATATGCACTGCTCTGATCTGTGAGTTATCATATATAAAGCTGCTCATCATAACTGATCTCTGTAAAGGCAAAGCTCTAAAAAGTGCACATATCTGCTCAACAAGAATAGTAGCCCAGCTACTATGGTGTGATAACAGGACCTTCATATGTACCAACCAATGAACATAAGCTAAGAACAATAGTTCTAGAAAGGCAGGTATCAAAACTTAATGTGCAAAAGGAGGAAATGAGACAAACATGGGAGAGGTTTGGGTGCTCTATTGTTATGGATGGGTGGACAAACATAAGCAAGCACCCACTAATCAACATCATAGTGACATCTACAACAGGTCCATTCTTTCTTAGAGCCATTGATTGTTCTGGAAAGCGCAAGGATGCATCTTTCCAATATGAGCTTCTTCGGGATGCTATAGAGCAAATTGGGGCTAATAATGTGGTGCAGGTTGTGACAGATGCAACAACAGTTTGTAGATCGGGCGGGTTATTGATTCAGAGTAGATATCAGCATATTCATTGGACTCCTTGTTGTGTGCATGCACTCAACATTGCATTGAAGGACATCGGCAAAATCCAATGGATATCTGACTTGGTAACAGCTGCTAGAGATGTGCAGATGTTTATCTGCAACCATCACACCTCTTTAGCCATGTATAGGGCTCACACGAGGAAGGAATTCCTTAAGCCAGTTGATACTAGATATGCTAGTTATTTTCTCTTATTGGACAGGATGCTAGAGGTAGAAGCACCATTGCAAGCCTTAGTTGTGAGTCCAGAGTGGGGAAGGTGGTCGGAATCCAAGACAGACTTGGGGAAGAAGGTTAGAACTCAGGTGTTGGACAATGTTTGGTGGGAAGATTGTTCTTATTTGGTATCATTGTTTCGCCCTGTTGTGGAGGTGATTCGCTACGTCGATTCTGATTCTCCTAGTCTTGGAGAAATCTATGAGACCTTTGATAGTATGTTGGGTCGTGTGAAGGTCATCGTTCAAATGAGGGAGCCCTCATTAGATTTCTATACAGCCCAGATTCGTCCCATCATCCAGCGTAGATGGGACCGCATGAACACACCTTTGCACATGGCAGCATATCCACTAAACCCAAAATGGTATGTGGAAAGGCCTGGGAGAGTGCCTCCCATTGATGATCCTAAGGTAAAGAATGGTTTTCTAGATGCAATTGCAAAGATGTACTGTGAAGAGGAGGGGGGAAAACTTCGAAGACAATTTGTTCAGTTTGCAAGTCTTAGTGGCCCCTTCAACAAGCGCGGTGCTCGGATAGATCGTATAGATCGTATACGATTAGCCCAGGATGATCCGATTGATTGGTGGAGGATATATGGGGATGATGCACTAGAGCTCAAACATCTTGCTATGCCTTTGTTGTCTCAGATTGCTAGTTCCTCCGCAGCAGAGAGGAATTGGTCTACATATAGCTTCATCCAGTCTATCAAGAGGAACAGACTTACCTCTACAAGAGCGGAGAAGTTAGTTGCTGTGCATAGTTCTCTATGACTTGAGCATAGAAAGACACCTGAGTATTTGAAGGGACCAACGACACGGTGGGATGTTGATCCAGAGGAGGATGCACAAGTTGATGTGGAGGAGGGACCTAATGAAACACAACTTGGTTTGGTCAGTGTGCCACTTATCATGTTTGAGAATGCAAGTGACTCTGATTCAGATGGTGACATTCCCATGGTTGATCCCGATTCATTCGTGCAACAACTTGATGCAGAGACTAGTCGGGCATTGCCTTGAGCAATGATGCTCATTTGATATTCTACTTTCTATTTTAGACTTTAGTTTGTCTTTTCATTTGATGTCCACATTACACTTGACTCTTTAACTTTAAACTTTAAACTTTTTAATTCCCAATATGAATGTTGAATCTTGATGTATGAGTTTGAGTTTTTAAACATTTAAAGTTTTAACTTTATAAGTCCTAATATGATGTGATTTAGGTTTACTGATGTATCTTGGAATGAATCATTGAAGTGTGATTTAGTATTTAGTATTTACTGATTTATGAATATGATGTTAGTGGATTCCAAATCTAAAATCATTGATGTATCTTGGAATGAATTATTGAATGGAATGAATTATTGAAGTGTGATTTAGTATTTAGTATTTACTGATTTATGAATATGATGTTAGTGGAATCCAAATCTAAAATCTTTGATGTATCTTGGAATGAATTATTGAATTCAATGAATTGTGATGTTAGTGGTTTCGTGTTCACTATTTACATAATGACAAACTCAATATTGAATACATGATGTTAATGTTATAATGTTAGTGTTTTGTTTCTATTTAGTATTAATCTTTGAACTCTTAAATTATAATTTTTTAATTTTGTAGTATTCCTGGTGGGGTACCCTATAATTTAAAAAATTTCCTATGTTGAAGACCCCGACGTACCCTTCGACGTTTCCTAAAATTTGGGGGGCATTTCAACATATGTTGTTTCCGTGTTTCCCTGCTCCCGTGTCCCAGAAACTTGGGGGAACATAAATTTTTGGTTGTTTGTATGCATATAATAGAAGGGGTTTTAAAGGATCAAATGTCCCCTTTGCATATTCTAACAAACGTCTAGGTGACCCATTAGAATCTGCTCCATGCACAGGCCTATTCAGGCTATTTGTTGCCATTCTATTACTGTTTTGATTTTCCGGGTTATCACTGTTACTGCCACTGCTATTGCTGTTGTGACTCATTGCTAATCAATTCAAGGAATCAATTTACTTCTTTGAGACTTTGACCTGCAAAGGGTTTGAGTGGTTTCAAATTTTCAATGCAACATGAATTTAAAATTTTAAACATTGGAATCTGGTGTAAATACTAAAATTTGTTGACTGTTTATGATAAAAAATTTAAAACAACAAACCACTATTTTATTTTAAAATTGTAACAAATTGACTGTTATTTAATTTTAAAATTTAAAATTTATTTACTGTTAAGTTTTTTTAATTTTTAATTATTTCAGTTTCTGTTTTAAAAATATTGTTTTTAAAATTTAATGGATTTTTTGTTAAATTGAAAGGGGATCGGGTCTATCCCTTCGACCCTTTTGCAAAGGGCGTCGGGTCTGTCCCATGCTATTGTTAGCATAACAGTAACACAGTTGTGTTACTGTTATGCTAACAGTAGCATGGGACAGACCCGACACCCCTGCGAAAGGCTTGTTCAACATTAACCAGCGTCCGGAGGTCTAGAACCCTAATTCGCAAGTCCGAAAATTAAACTAACCCGCAAGCCCGAAAATACAGTGACGACAAACTCCAGCTCCAGCGACGATGGACGGCGGACTCCAGCTCCAGCAACATCAAACTCCAGCTCCAACAACGGCGGATGGCGAATGACAGCCCCAGCGAACATGACTTGGGAACACCGAACACCAGTGAACATGGAGAATAGAAGGCGGCGCACGAAATGATGAAGATGTAAGCTAAATACCTTGCGAATGGGCCATGTGGAAGACGTTAGGTGAAGAAAATCGGAGGGAAAATGAAATCCTAGGGAAAACGAGGAAATCCGAGCCGCCACATGCTTATTTTTGGGCCACAAACTCGCCAACCTTTTCGCCTTTCGAGGAAACGATCCCTATGTGCATTTCTCGTCGTTTTCAAATATGGGTACGAGGTGGAAACATACCCAAACTCGTTTCCTAGTTTCCGAAACGCATTGGAGCGAGGAAAGTAGTTTCCAGGGTCCGAAAACGCATACCTGTGTAACATTGAATAAGTAATCGATGCCATGAACATTTAACCTCCTTTAATAAAGTGTTCAATCAGTTGATGTCACCCATGATTACTCCCCAAGCTTCTATCAATCTAGGCCATTCTCTATATGACATTATCCAGAAGGCACTTGGTGTTGACATATGCACTATTTACATTGATTATGAGGAAGGCTAACTCTCTCGACTCCTTGTGGAATTTGCATCTTACTACTTAGTTTAGGTTGTCTCTTCACTGCCTCTCCTTTACTTTTTAGGGTTTTCCTTCCTAGGATAACCTACTTGTATGTTTATATTTTTGTCATTTCATTTCATGTCATCTACTTGTATGTTTATGTTTTTGTCACTTCATTTCATGTCATTCTTATTCTCATTTTTCTTTTCATTTCATTTAAGAGGTGCTTTTTGCAGCCCTCTTTTGCTTGGCTATTATTGCTTTTTGAAGTCACATGTCACTTTCACCTGTTTTGGTCATTAGTGCACAATTATAAAAAATTCAATCTCTCATTTTTGGTTGTCTTCTCTTAAAAACTAGAACTAACTATGGCTATCCTTCACCTCACTGTAGGATATTCATATAATGAAGAGGTTGGAAAAGGAGAGTTGCATATTGAATGCTATTTTGGTTGGTTATGTGAGACTAGGAACCATGTATCTCAAAAGTGTCATCCTACGCTCCCAAGATAGTTTAAGCTACTTGAAATATTGAGAAATACAAGCATTTATGAAAAGGTGATGCGATAAATTTATGTAGTGTTTGCAAACTAAAATGTTTGTAACTATAGAAAAGTGTTAGGTAATGTAAAAGAACAAAGTAAATTCTTAGTGGTGATTTAGATTTATAATCATTTACCAATTATCACAAAACCACACTCCATGTAGTCAATTCTTACAAAAAATGAGCATACAAAACTGCCAATGATGGACTATATCTTAAAATGGAGAAAAGGACAATTCAAGCACCTCAAAGTAGCTCTTTGAATTAGTCTAACATATGAATAGAATCTTGCTTGATTTGTTAATCTAGAGAATATAAAGTAGACATTTGACATTAAGTTTAATAAAGGTACCTATAAAAAAAGAAGCCTAATTTTTTGGCTGCTACTACGAGTGCAACTTCATCTGGTGATGATGCCAGGTATTTGATTTTCTCTGGTGTTGTTTCACCTTCCGGCAAAGCACTGTGACAAATAGCAAGACATCTAAAGAATTCCTGCAAAGATTTCTTTCAAGGAAAAAATTAGCAAACCTTCACCTAGAAGACTATAGTATAAAGTAATACAAATATTTTCCACAATTTACAAATAAATGACATGTTCAAGGATTTAATTTTAAGATTAGAAGGAATGGATTTATCACAAAGACACTTACAATGTAGATACACCCCTTTTTGTTTATGAAGGATATAAACAAAAGTATAATTTGTAGTACATCTTAGACGGCTTGGTAGCAGTTTGAAAGGTTTCAACAAAAGTAGATAACTATGATAATGAGCTAATTTGGCATTTCCGTTTATATGAAGCTTAACTGATAAGCTAAATCTCTAGAAATCTGAACATTTTGGACACGTAACCATGCATATGGTAAATGAAAATGGAAAAACATAGCGAGTGCGTTTAAGAACAGAACTGACGAAAGGCCATCTTCAACAAATGAATGAGATCACGTATAAGTTTTGTTTTTACATTCATATTGAAACCTCAACTTTCTTACAAAATCACTTGTTAGAAGATAATACTTTAAGTATTTAGTCATTACGACATTAGAGTGAATACACTAGATGTTATTACATTAGACATCAATGTAATTTAGGGATTACGTATGCAACTATCTTAAGACGTTGTAACTCACCCTACACTAAAAGACAATGATGTATATGAAAATTTGACATGTCAAGAGGGAGTTAAAACCCTCTCCACCCAGGTTTGAATACCCGAAACGACATATTTGGCCTGTCATAGTAAGGATGGAAGAGTAGGTGCCCCCCTTGAGTAGGACCTCCCACCAGGGTGTGCCTCTGGACGTCTCAGCCCTAGGCTGAACTATGTATGAATTTCTGATATATGTGGCTTGCAGATTGTTGCATATATCTGAGGAGGTTGCTTAGTTCCTCGTCCCCAATATTTTTCTGTGAAAAAAGAAATTGACATGAAAAGTTCTGCACTATGTTTTTGTTATTTCTTTCTGATATTCTATCTATCCTTTTCTCTCATACTGAATAAATAACAGTGGTAAAAGAAAATATTGATTCTTAGGCTGGGATGAAGCTTGAAATTTTTAAGGGATCTGAGGAGAGAGAAAGAAGAAGACAAATCAAATTATATTTTCTAAAAGGATAAACTATGAAGAAATTATTTTGACTTATTTTAAAATTAGAAAATCCAAACATCAGGAGCTCAGAAGATCAAAGGAAATTAGAAACAAAAAAGAAGTAGAAACTGAGTTGACAGCACAATGATAGCGCAAAGAACAAAAGCACAGATGACTGTCATCTCAGAAAAACAAAACCGTGAAGAACTTGATGGGTCTACATTAACTATATGGGGGAAGAATGACACAAAGAATGAGATCACACATAGATCAAATAACACACAATCCCCTGACGGTGCATTATATGCACAGACCAGAGCACCATACCCTCACAAACTAGGCAACGCTCAACCCTTGACAACAATGCAAACACAGAAGAACAAAAGAAAGCAACCACAGAAGACCACATGAGTACAACATAGCTGATTCAACAACACCTAGAACAGAGGAACATATGTTGACCCTAAACAACAAACCAAACATAATCTAACAAAAGTTTGGAACCCGCACAAAAGCACCAATGAGAGAGAAACTAAGAACCCCTTTGGAAATCTTATAGAGAAAAAACAAAGAATTCTCCATGGTACAATGGAGGTATACAAACTTCAAAGTAGACAAACAGTGAGAAGAACAACTTACATATCCATTTTAAGTTCAAAGGCATATTTTGCAGAAAATCCTGCAGTAAATGATCTAGTCTACCAGTATCATGACATGCCCAGATCTATATATATCAAATTAAAAAAGTGACTTATATATGCTCTCAGTTCTTGAAATTAGGGTGCACTCTGTTGCAATCACAAACTGAATACAAATTGGAGAAAGGGGCATGATGATTATACCTCAAGTATTTGGCAGATCCCTCTCATATGACAAACAATAAAGTTATGGAAGAAACCTAGGAGAAATAAGTAGATGAACAATTAAAATCTGTTTAAAATCTCAGATTTTTCTAGGAGGAATAAAGAGTTTTGAAACCTAAGATTTCTTTCCGAAAGAACAAGTAGGTCTAGTAATACTTGACCTTTTTTATTCAAATTTGTTTGAGGAATTTGAAAGCAGGAGTAATATGGAGTTTAATTTGCTTTCTGGGTGAAATTCCATATTGGAGTTATATCTAGGTTTAGCCTTCTTGTGGAAAAAAATGTCGAATTTACATAACATCATGATCCTAGATTCTGACAAATTGATTGGGAAAAATGATCCAACCAAAAAACTAAAAATGCAAACCCTTCTGATGTATGTGGATTTGTGGGACCTCATCACAAGAAAAACACCAAAACCAAGTCCAATGATGGACAATTATTTAGAGAAGAATAAAAAGCACTTGTCAAACTCACATTTTTTTTTAATCCCATTTATGCCATGTCTGAGGAAGTAAATAATGAGCTGGATTCCTTTGAGAGCATATTTGAGAATCCCATATATGACATATTAGAGGAAAGAAATTTTGAGTAAGAGTCTCTTGATGGTTTTATTGAAAAACCTATTTATGAGGTGTTTATGGACTTTGTGTTAGGATATTCCTATACTCCATCCTAGTCCTACTAGCTTTTCAGTCATTTTCATTTTCAGTCTTTTAGGGTTTGCATGCACTTTTAGGGTTTGCATGCACTTTTAGGGTTTGCATGCATTTCCAGTCATCAGTCCCAGCACCTAGCCCTCAGTTAGCTAGCCCTCGGAGCTTCTTCTTAATCAGTTTCAGCCCTCCTAGTGCCTAGTGCGCCCTCCTTTCACCTACTGCATGAGAGAGGCGCACGTCTTCACCTACCAGTCCAGTTATGTTCAGTTAACAAGAGTTCTCTCCCTGATTTTAGGCTTGACTCACTCTTTACTGACCTTATCACTCTGATGGACCTCCAGTGTGAATAGATAGACTGTTCTGACTCCAGTTAGCTCCATGAGCGCCCTCCACTGAGCCTCCTTCACTACATTAGTGCTTCCATGTGCCAGTTACACCTACCACATTCAGTTAGACTTAGTTTGACTTCTGGTTGACTATTACTTGTGCATTGATGACTTCACTGATGATGAGTTGGACTCCTAGTTATGACTTGATGACACTCCACTGATTATGGATCTGTCCATGCAGGCTAATTCGAATCACACCTAGTGTATTCGAATCCTGAGCATTGTATATTTACCCTTTTACTATTCAGATTAATGTAACATGTGTAATTATTCTGCCTCTATCTGAGGTCCTTTGGATCTATGTTCTTCTGATCTTCTCTTATTTTATTATTCCTAAATTCTTTCATTGTGAGGTTTACATCATCTCTTTGGATCTACTATGAGCATTTTCACATGGTATCAGAGCCATTTGAGAGTATATTCTACCTCCATTCTTGAGAGTTTTTTGCAGGTATTTCTAAGTTCCAGCAGTTGCAGCAACAGTACTAGCAGTTTCTTTTTGCACTCGTTCTAGCAGTCAAGATGAGCAATTCGAATGCTCCTTCTTCTCCTATAATTCTCACTCCCTTCAATTACTTTGAATGGAAGGGTAAGATGAAAATACACTTGAAGTCGAGAGGGTTTTCTAGAATAGTTGAGGAAAAAGATGCCATACCACATACAGTTGTAGAGAGAACCAAGCATCTAAATAAAATGGATGAAGCCTTTGGATGCATATGCCTTCATATGTATGAATATCTATTGTTTCATGTTGAAGGATTGAAGTCTCCAAATGAGTTATGGACAAAATTGGAGAGTCTTTTTGGCAAACAAGTTGGGCTAAGAGGCTACATTCTCGAAAATGAATTGGTTGCCCTACAACCTAACAATTTCGAAAGCATTCAAGAATTCTTCTCCAAATTTCAGAATTTGGTTTTACAATGCAAGCATTGTGGCATCACTAAAAGTGATGAGCAATTGGTACTCTCCGTATTGAGCAAACTTGGATCTCAATTTTCTGTCTTTGTGTCTACTTTCCATTATGTTCGAATGTCAATCCCTGGATGGAAGTTTCCCACCTTAAAAGACTTTGCTGAAGCTCTCATTCAAGAAGAGAACAAACTGATTCAAATGGGTGCCATCAAGGCCTCCAAAGATCTAGCTCTTCTAGCTGGAGAAGCAAGTGGAGCGAATGCAAAGGGGAGGCAAAAAGACAAGGACAAAAATTCATCTAAATCCAAAAGTAACAAACACAAGAGACCTAATTGCTCCTACTGCAAGAGAGGAAACCATCCTGAGAAAGCTTGCATGCACAAGAAAATAGACCTACTAACCAAGCTTCTTGAACAAAACAAAATTGTTGTTCCAAAAGAAGCAAAGATGTCTGATTCTGAAAGTGGATCTGATGATTGCCATGCATTGATGGTTGTTTTTTCAAAGTCAAAAGCCCTCCTCATAGATTTTGGAGCCTCCAATCACATGGTTGCCTCTGAAGAATCATTCTCTTCTTAAGATCTCATTGATGGGCCTACTATTCACATGGGAGACAACTCTCAGATTTCTGCCAAAGGATTGGGTACAGTACATATGGAGCATGGTAAGTTCAAAAATGTTTTATTTGTTCCTTCTCGAACAACAAATTTGTTGTCAGTATATCAGATGACTCATACAGGATCACCAAAGCAAGTAACTTTTAGTCCAAACACAGTAGATATTACAGAGATCTCCACTGGAAAGATTATAGCAAATGGGGTTGCTAATCATGCCTCTAAGGCATATGAGTTCTCACACTTCATGCCCTTCTCTCTGACTATTCCTTCAGATTCTGATCAAGATCAGAGTGAATCCTCTTCTGATGAAGAAGAAGATCAAGATTTTGATGTTGAGAACATAGTTCAAGAAGATTTAGATCCAGAACCAACACATATTCTCAGTCCAAATTCGAGGTCAATATGGGCTCACACAGTCCTTGCTACTACTGAGAACACAGTTGAGGATTCATTTGTTCACAAAACTACCAGACTTCAGCATCATGCCAACCTTGCATTATGCCATCTACCTCTCCATGAGAGATGCAGCATGATGATGCGGTTCTCTCTTCCATCACTTGGGAAGACTCATGTTCCATTCGCTCTAGTTGCAGAAAGAATTCCTGAGAGACTTGCTTCGTCCAATACATCCTCTACACAGTGGAAGGCACATCAGAAGACTAGATCCACATCTAGCACCTGTTTTGGCATCCTACAGGGGATCAACTTGTCAAGTTTTTTGCAGAAGTTTTCACTGATGAAAGCTTCCTTCTTTTCTGCTTAGTATGATGGTTCTATGAGTTATTTACTGTTCTTTTGAGGGGGGGTATTTTTCCCATGAGGTTTTCCCCATTTACTCGGTTCATGGACAGTTCTTTTTTTTTATCATTATTTGATTGTATGGGTGACCTTTGGTCCTAGTTACCAGGGCCCGGGATGGATTAAGCGGGGGTGTTAGGATATTCTTATACTCCATCCTAGTCCTACTAGCTTTTCAATCATTTTCATTTTTAGTTTTTTAGGGTTTGCATGCATTTCCAGTCATCAGTCCCAGCACCTAGCCCTCAGTTAGCTAGTCCCCGGAGCTTCTTCCTGATCAATTTCAGCCCTCCTAGTGCCTAGTGCGCCCTCCTTTCACCTACTGCATGAGAGAGGCACACTTCTTCACCTACCAGTCCAGTTATGTTCAGTTAACAAGAGTTCTCTCCATGATTTTAGGCTTGACTCACTCTTTACTGACCTTATCACTCCGATGGACCTCCAGTGTGACTAGATAGTCTATTCTGACTCCAGTTAGCTCCATGAGCGCCCTCCACTGAGCCTCCTTCACTACATTAGTGCTTCCATGTGCCAATTACACCTTCCACATTCTGCTAGACTTAGTTTGACTTCTGGTTGACTATTACTTGTGCATTGATGACTTCACTGATGATGAGTTGGACTCCTAGTTATGACTTGATGACACTCCACTGATTATGGATCTATCCATGCAGGCTAATTCGAATCACACCTAGTGTATTCGAATCCTGAGCATTGTATATTTACCCTTTTACTATTCAGATTAATGTAACATGTGTAATTATTCTGCCTCTATCTGAGCTCCTATGGATCTATGTTCTTCTGCTCTTCTCTTCTTCTATTATTCCTAAATTATTTCATTGTGAGGTTTACATCATCTCTTTGGATCTACTATGAGCATTTTCACACTTTGAGATCTTGGGAAATCTTTGCATGGAAAAGGGGCATGAATTTTTGGCATATGATCAATATGAGCCATGCATGAGCATCAGCAAGGAGAACCTGAAGAAGCAGTACAATGAGGATTCAGATCAGATTCAACTTATTGAAGAGTAGTCTCAACCATCGTCTCCGTATACAGAGTTTCCTTATGATTTGGAGCAACTTGGGGCTTATGTTTTCACAGAGAATTATCATCAGAGGATCCCTTCAGATCAACATAATGAAGCAGTTGATATGCTGCATCAATCTCAGTTTTTTCTCATCTCTATCCAATCATGGATAGAAGAAGCCTGCAAGAGGATTTACCATTTGGGGAAGCGCTTCAAATATCTATCGCATGCCAATGATTTCCCATCCAGAATATCCATGCAGGTTTGCATTTCGTGAATAAGGTATCCTTGTTTTGGTTGGTAACCAAACACAAGGTGAAATTTTTTTATATTGATGAAATGCTAAGGTGGTTGCATTGGATTTATCATTTTACTTAACATCTTTATTATGACATGCTTAGAGTAGGTCTGTGTAGTGGTCTACCTGTGGTTTCCTTTCCTTCCATTGAAATCCCCCATCAACATGGCATAGCCTTCGGTCTTAAATTCTGAAATGTTGATCACAATATGCTGGTATTGTGCCTTGTTGTTCAGGCCATTCTTTTTGTATAAATCAGATTTTTGGGGCAGCAAAGTAACATGCTCCTACAAAGCTGATGTCACTGCTGGTTTTTATTTCCAGCCACATATACTGGTTGTGTACATCTGCCTTCTTCACAGAAATGGTATTTGCCATTGCTCCTTCACCAAGAATATTATCCCTATGTGCCCTTTGTGGTTTCTTGACACTTGGTTTGAAATTGACCATTTTTTGTATGGTGGGAGAGATTTGATTCTGCAGCTGGTGTGCTCCTGAGTCTCTTACTAGTATAATGACATCATGTTCTTATGCTATGGGGCCCTAGCCTGTTCTCTCCCTCCAGTGAGGAAATAGGAAAGTGCATCCCCTGTGACCCAAGGTACAATCAAGATGATAATGTAGAACTACAGGGGTTACCCTTGGAGAAGATCAATAAAGACTGAGAAGATCAATAAGGATGCACAGGTGGAGGAAGTAGCAGAAAAATGTGCTACATAAAGCTCACTAAAATGTTGCAATTCATATAAAAAGGAAAAACAACTGGACAAAATGCCTCTAAAGTACGGACAACTGAGCAGAATTGAGGGCAATCCTGATTTCCTTTTGAATACATAAACAACAAGAAGATCTGGATTGAACCAAACAAGTTGTCATAGAAAATAGAACTTGTCATATTTTTAAATGATGACCCTAAAACCATCTACTATATTACACAGATTCTTATTTCTTCTTTTTCTTTTAAAACTAGCAGATTGATACTTCTGAACACTTGTAAAAGTTGACATCATCCAGAACATATAGCATTATCCAATAATGTCACAACAATCAAGATTCCAGATTGAAAGTGGCAAGCAAAAATCAAGGTCATATGGAGATTTCACTGATATGCAAATAGGATTTTTTTTATTACCTTACATATTTCTGGATTTTGCTCATTTCTCCAAGCACCTCCCATCAGCCTTCGATCATAGAAGTTGAAACCTTTCTCGTGAAACCCACTTTTGGATGTCTTCACATGTATCTAAAAGTGTGCAGAATAAAATTTCGGACATATAGAGAATTAATGAGGATTCGCTATAAAGAGAGATATCTTGATATTCCTTTTGTTATATTCAATGATATTTTTTAACAGCATGCTTCATTATCAATGAGAATGCACTCATATTTTAAAAGGAATGCAGGGATAAGACACCATATTCAGCTTTGAAGGAGCTTTGAAATGGAAATTTCCCAAACATAATATTGCATGCACAGTGCACACCTGTTCAGGAGGTAATTTTGTTGTAGAAGTGCCCACTCTTTGGGTTTCTGATATGCCAGAACCATATATTACTCCACCAATTGAACACTTGTGGAACTCCATCACATTTTTAGTCAATGTCCCAGTCTTGTCTGAGAAAATGTACTCAACCTACATAATACATTGTGGAGTTTAGTAGCATATACTGATTTAGAAAGTGCCATCAATATATGCATTAACAAAATCATGAATAATGGATCCTGATATGTACACCAAGGGGATTTTACCATCATTAATTTGTACCTGTGATTTTCAACCACAAAAACTTTGCATTAGTTTGAAAGAACTTATTTACTAGATTTTTGTGAAGGAACTAGAATTCAATAGAACAACGTATTACTTGCATTGTATTAGCACAGGTCCTTTAAAATTTAAAACACCTTATGTACCAAAGAATATTAGTGATAAAGGCATTGCTTCTTAATGACGAGCCCTATAAAGTTATAAACTTCTTACGAAAATTAACTAGCGGGAATGTTACATGTATTTTCTTCATCCAGGCTGCACAATTTGGATAGAAAAGACCATAGTTATAAGATGTGCATGCACATGACATTCATAACTCACTTATACACGTGAATGGGGTGTACTCAACACAGTGTCCATATGCATTATTTGTTGGTGATGATACAATTTAGTTTTCACATTTATGGGTCGCTTTATACCCATGAGGTGACACTCTATGACTCTATGTTGGGAATGTATCAGTTTAAAAATGTACATGACACATAAGGGACATATATACAGTGATGACACATACATGTGCCTACCCATGCCTCAAAAATACTACATGACCTCATGTTGCATCATCACTCTTATTAAATGTACATAACTACATTACTCATTCAAATGACTATTTTAGGGCTGACATCTGCCCCCTCCTTTAGAATTGAGCATCTTCGCTGAAATCTTTGGGATCTCAAGGACCTCTTTGAAATTCACCCCATGTCTCTCTAGGTGTGGATGTTGAGATGGCTGATTGCGGTGCCTGTAGGAACACCCTGAAATGGACCTGAACATGTGTTCATCCTCAACACTTAAATTAATGCCCACTCTCTTTCTAGCAATCACTAACCGCTTTCTTTATGCATGTCGACTCATAACTCA
The DNA here is from genome assembly GCA_027924585.1 of Larix kaempferi. Lineage (NCBI taxonomy): Eukaryota > Viridiplantae > Streptophyta > Pinopsida > Pinales > Pinaceae > Larix > Larix kaempferi. The sequence goes on along the minus strand of BSBM01000267.1, from coordinate 6,025,445 downwards.
GGTCACCATATGGACTTGTACAGTTGTACCTTGACACAAAAGGATAAGTTATATCTTTAGTGGCCATTGATTGTAATCTCTAATCCCATTGACCTATTACTTCATATTTCGGAGCCCTATCTACTACGACATTCACGGGTGATTCTTGTTAGATTTTAACATAGTAGTATAATTTTCATCTATTTCAACTTAATTCATAATTCATTTCATCCCACAATTATAGCATCACTCATTTGCAGCGGAAAATAAAACAAGGATCACTGAAAGAATAACCATGCACAAGAGAAACAAAGATTTATCCTGGGAAACCCAAACGAGAGAAAACCCAGCAATCTTTTTTTAGAAGAAATTTATCCAATACAAGAACAATACGAATCATGAAGTTGAACCCTAGCACAAGATAGGTTCGACCTCCTTCATAGTAAACCCTAGCACAAGATAGGTTCGGCCTCCTTCACAGTAAACCCTAGCGAGGGTAGATAATATTCCAAGAGAATAAGAGAATAGGAGAAAACCCCAAAATTACTTAATGTGACTTGTGCTAATCCTCCTTAAGAAGTGTGCACTACTTGAGAGAAGAAGATGTGATGTGTGAATATATCAAATGAAGTGTGAGAACACTTCTATTTATATTCTTCGGTTGACTTGATTTTCACTTTTGAGGTCAGCTTGTACATTAATTTATTCTTTATTTATCTTTCAGGCCGACTTGTCATTTTGTCTTCTAGGGTAAATTTACCCCTTTTACTGGGGTAGTTGCGCTCTTCCTTGCTTTCCACTTTCTCTAGGACTTCTTCAATGGATTGTCTTGACTCCTCTGTTATTTCTTCATCATAGAAAAGTTCTCCTTGTTGATATCTCCTCACATGCGGTCAAATTCCTTTTAGTAGAGCTCTAATGTTGATTGGCCACACTCTAAGAAGTCTCGGACACTTCTTAGAGCCAATTGTCAAATTCAACATTAGATTAGACTTTGTCTAATATACAAGGAGATCAGATCTCCTTGTAGCATAAACAAGTCATCTTACTCTACGAGAATAGATCACTCCGGCTCAAGAGCACTCCCACATGGAGTACGCAATGTGACCTCTAGCATCCTACAACCCAATCCACATAATTGAACAAGGCTAAGCAACTGAGCAATAAGACACATAGTCAAGGACTACGGTACCTGTATTGCATCGACATTTGTACCACAATGTCTGTACTGCAACTGCATCTGTACTGTTGTACTGCAACTGGATCTGTACTAGGCCATTCAATTTTGTGAATGTTTGCCACTCATCTATCAAATCATCATGATGTCTGAGCCATTCATCTCTCATATGAATGTTTATTGCTTGTCTGGAAGATCATCACAGCTCGTCTGGAAGATCATCACGGTGTCTGGGTCATTCATCTCTCATATGAATGTCTGTCTGCTCATCACACTGTCTCGGGCATTCATCTCTCATATGAATGTCCTCCTTCTCATCACAGTGTTACACATTCGTTAATGCTACCTCTCACTCAGAGAGGAATTCTCCATCACACCAAACTTGTCCCTAAAGTATACAAACTTTGCCTTGGACAGAGGCTTGGTGAGAACATCAGCTATCTGCTCATCTGTGGATATGTACTTGAGCTTCACTGCTCCCTTCTGCACCACGTCTCGGATGAAGTGGTATTTGATCTCCAGATCAATTAGCCCTATGATACTGGTTGCAATTCATTCTACTTCTATTGTATTGAGTGCCACAGAAGCATGCTTCCCGCTAATCTAGGATATCAATTGATCCAAGCTAAAGCAATACCTCAAGATGCTTCGTTGTCCACTGCACTCTTCTTCGTCATAATTTGTATATCTTGTGTAGCTTCACTTCATCACTTAAGATCATATCAATTGTACCATGCTGGTACCTCAGCACTTCCTTTTCCACAACCCAATGGAAGAGTCTCGGCTCAACCATAACTAGCTCAGGGTATTGACTACAAAGCAAATATCAAGAATCTGATCAGTTATCTGTACATCACCAAATCTGAGTATGAAGTGGAATCACTTAGCTTCTCTAGATTTGCACATCATTGGATCCATCGGATCTAAATCTGAAGCAGAATCACTCAGCTTCTCCAGATTGGTCATCATAGGTGTGGTTATGGACAATGTTGAAAACCTCGCCGAAAAATCGACGACTTTTTAAAAAGTCGTGAGTTTTTCCCTAAGCCGGAAAAATTGGCTAGGAAAAATCACGATTTTTTAAAAGTCGTGCATGCACAACTTTTTACAAAAAGTCACGACTTTTAGCAAAAAGCACAGGTCAACCCAAAACATCGCCAAGGAGGCTTTTTCACAATTTTAAAAACTCGTGTTGTTTTAAAAAAAAAATTGATGAGTTTTGTACAAGTGACATTGATGTCAACAATACTAAATGGTAATGTTTAAGAATTTAAAGTAAAAGTGGCATTCTCTTTATGTTTCGTTTTCCATCCTCTCACTTAAATTTTTAACATTACCATTAATTGTTTCACGATGTTTGAGAGTGGTTCCAACCTCATCCGACTTCATATGCAAAAAGTAGAATTTTAGATCACATTCAAAATTCAACAGACTTAATGGTTTTCAGGATTCCAGGATTGCAACATTTCCACTGGATTCTACCATGTATGTGGATAAGGGATTGGAATTTAATGAAGCACATCAAGCTCTCTATGTACCTTGATGTTGGTGGTGTCGATGCCTGATTGTTGAAGTTGATTGAATTCCCTTGTCATGACCTTAATAAAAAATGTACCCTTCAGTAAAGCAAAATCACTTATTAAGCATGGAAAGCTCTTTCTACCTTGTTTTAACGCTTGGCTTAAGAAGTTTCATCAAAATTGTAGGGTGTTAATTGATGTCCATGGAGGATCAACTTCGAGATTAGAGGTAGAGGCAAGGGCTAAAGCCTAGAGGTGGGGGAACATGGTGCTATTGATGAATAGGATCCCAAACGTAGACAATGATTTTGATGATTATGTTTTTTCAATTTTGATTTAGATATGTATTGCACTTGGTGCAATTTTGATAGTATTCTATCTCTAATGGTTTGGAATCATAGTTTGGTATCTTTAATATATATATTTTTCATTAAAATTGTAAAATTTTATGTATTTTTTAGCAGTCTGAGTCATTGAAATCAAACCGCTTCGAGTTATTTGCATCCACTACATCTATATATCAACACTTTCTCCATATTTATGTTCCAAGGTGTTTTTCTTTCTGACCGGCGATAAATTCTTATCGACTCGCGATTTTATCGCCTTAAAAATCGGGACAATTTTTACCGATATTATCGGCATGGAGTAAACATCGCAATAAATCGTTGATATTTGTAACACTGGTTTTTATGAATATGTACTGACATATGAGACTCAAACCGCTTGAGATCTCAGGGCTATCCAGAGGGAGTAGTGATCTCTGGATTAATTAAAATTTACACTAACCACTTTTTGAATGAGTGGTTGAGATTAAAAGATGATACAACAAGTTCAAGGGCTAAAAAGTGTCGGAAATAATATACATGGATCACTCAAAAAGAGGGTGGCGCATTCCCTCAATGATGCCCTGGGGGAACATATAACATGACATGACACTAGTACAATATAACATCATGGTGGGCGGTTAGGAGGTATGAAACATCTTAACTAGCCAACCCCATATACATCATAATCATAAGTCATAACATAAAGTGTCAAAAGACAATAGAACGTGTGCCCCAATAACATAAGAAGACACCCCCAAAAGATGACTAGAAGGACGTATGGACCACACTAATGATTGAGACTATGTCGGAGGATGTAGGAAGCATCAATATCAAGCCTCGGACCAATCTCATGCCATTTCCTTGCCTCACTGAGCCAAATCGATTTCCTTGCCAGCCATTCTTCCATTTTTCTATTGCGGGAACATCACCTCAAAAAGATAAAAATGCATGTAACTCACTGCCACATGCTCTGGGAACGTATCTGACTACACTAGTGAGTCTAGGGACATGGGAATATGGTAATAAGAAGTGGTTTAACCCCACATCTCCTCTGTAGCTCCTTAGGAGAAAGATAATGATCTCTATAAGTCTTGTACAGGCCATTTTTAAATGGCAATCTACTTCTAAGTGATGGACTAGCAATATCATCAATTGTATGTGCTCAGAACTGAAAACTGAGTGTGCCAATGGACTCAGAAAGTTCAAATCAAGTAGGAATGGGTAGTCATACACCATGTGTCCATCAAGATAGTCATCTGTAAGCTCATCCATGCCCGGACAATAAAAATAATGGCCTGTAACTGCTGATAATAATAAAAATATCACAAACCATCATATGAAACCATTGTCTGAAGCATGGGCCATCTAATGGGGCACCAAAGGACCATGAATAAGCAATATCGAACATCATCGACCAAACTCATTCTGGAACCTACTGTTGACTTGGTCAAATTGGATTGACAAGGTCATGAATGATCAAAATAATGACCCAGATTGAAAATAACTAATGCTGCAAGTACAAATGGATACGATATGCTCCCTTGTTTATATTGGCAGCAAGACTAAAGCATAAAGTGGCATTTAACTAGCGATTACACACAAAGTATCAATAATAAGTCTAGATCAAAGTAACCAATCACCTCAAACAAGAACCTCACTATATACTCATTTATAGACTTGGCCATTTTGCTAGTTACGGGTGAAGGTGGAAGAAGCAAGGTAGCCCTAGAGGTTTGACTTGACAACCTCAACACTGTAACATCTCGGATGAAGGACAAAGGCGAAACCACCTATACATATGTTGGATAGAGGAACACTAGGGGATGGTAGTGTCTCACAAATGGGTAGAGTGATGAGACTACTTCCAATAGACTCTAGACAAGCAACCTTTATTGCATTTTAATTCATCGTCATCTTTGCACACTTTAAGATTTAACATTTACTTTAACCTCAGATCAACCTTCACTAGTCATCCTCCAAGAGAAGGTGCCATGAATAGCCTTGCGGGCCTCAGATAATGACTCGGTATGACCTCCATTGCCTGCCACCATCCATAGGTGCGATGGAGTGACCACCTGGTTTCCCTATAAAGGCAAACGGGCTTACATCATATAAAGGATGAACGCTTGTCCCTTGGCAACTGACTAGCAATGGTAAACATTTTATTTATTTGCACTAGTGTTTAGAAACATTGTTTTTGCTGACTTCGCATCCTTTTAGATACGACACACTTAAGTTCTAATGCTTTAGTGTCTAAAGACACTTTTGTTAGGACTAAAGGAGAGTAATCACTGTGACTAGAATCACACACTCTAGAGCCGAGACACAAGATAAACATGGAGTCTACCCAACACAGAGGCATAAGTGGGGGAAATCCTCGATATCACTAGTTAAGGTATAAGTCAGGATACAATCAAGGATGGATGATAACGGATGAATGGGGAAGGTGACGACATGATGCCATGACTAGCAAAAACCCTATGGGAGAATGACCAAGTCCATACTATGATAAGGACATGACCAACGATTATACACAAGAGCCTCTTACTCAAAGTAACTGAATCACCTCTACTTTAAACAAGCCAATAAAAACAAGTTAAAACATCACCAATGCATGACCACCAAATACCAAGGCAAGCTACCAGGATAAGTCAACGAGCATAATACAAGTATCCAAGTGCACAATCCATATACCTGCTGGGTCATATACCTGCATCTGTAATCTGTAACCACTAAATGACACTGGAACACTGTTGCTTTGTGTCCGCTGAAAATAAGAGTGATCATCAATAAACTGCTCATCAACTGTTGATCTCGTGCATAGCATAACAAAGGACTGGCTAAGAGATATGCTCAAAAAATCAGGACTACATCATGGTAGCCCTAGCTACAATGTATGTGATAACACCACCTTGGAAACTTAAACTTCCACTCACATCCATATCTAAGATCTCCTAATCATCTAGCTAGGTGTGCTTCACTTGAAACGTACAATTAGTCATTTTATAAATCAATCAAACTAATACTTGAGAAAGTTGGGACAGCTTGTTGTGTCTTTAGACATTGCATTTGGAAACCACTAGTTAGTACCCTAAAAGTTTAGTTGGGGTCACCTACCATGGTTAGTCTAGATTCCCATAAAGAATTTAGTAGACCTAAATAGAGAGAGGCCTACATGTGTGACACTTAAGGTAGATATATGAGTTTTATTGGTTTAAGTAGTCAATTTTCCTTGCAATCACAAGACTGGATTGGTTCTTTGGTAGGTTCTGCAACTCTGGGGGCCTCCTGCTCCTCTTCATCCTCATGAGTCTTCTTAGACTTGTTGAAGGTTGTCTCTTCATCAAATGTGACATCTCGACTAATCTCGATCTGGCGGAATCCTGGGATGTATATGCGGTAAGCCTTAGATTGCTCACTATAACCCACAAATATTCCCTTCTTCCTTGAAGGCTCTAGTTTCGATCTCTTCTCCTTTGGAATGTGGATGAACACCAGACATCCAAATATCTTCATATGATTGAGTTCAAGTTTCTTCCCGGTGAACATCTCTTTTGGGGTCTTATTGCAAAGAGCACTATAGGAGATCTTGTTCTGTACATAGACTGCGGTTCTGGCAGCTTCTGCCCATAGATACATGGGTAAGTCTTAATCGTGGATCATACCCTTCACTGCTTCTATGATCGTTCTGTTCTTCCTTTCGGCTACACCATTCTGTTGTGGATTATGGGGGGCAGTGAGCTCCCTCTTAATCCCTGCTTGCTTACAAAAATCTTTGAAATCCCCTGAGGTATATTCCCCTCCATTGTCTGACCTCAGGATCTTAATCTTCTTTTCAGAGAGATTCTCTACGAGTGCTTTGAACTCTTTAAACTTTTCAAAGACTTCATTCTTATTCTTCAAAAAGTAAATCCATGTTTTGCGAGAATAGTCATCAATGAAGGATGCATCATATTCATACCCGCTTAGAGAGGTGGTGGACATTGGTCCACAAATGTCTGAATGAATGATATCTAAAATACTTTTCGCTTTGTTGTCGCTACTTGGAAATGGGTTCTTTGTACTCTTCCCTTGAGCACACCCTTTGCATACTCCTTCTTTATCCACCTGGATCTCTGGTAATCCAGTCACTACCTTACTTACAATTGGTAAGGCCTTATAGTGTACATGAGCTAGTCTCCTATGCCATAGTTCACAGGGGTTCATGGTACTAGTCATCAGTGTTGCATCTGCATGACCCTTCAGTTTGTAAAGTCCTCCTTCTTCTTCTCCAATGACTATTGCATCATCAATAGTCTTCCCTTTAGGCCACATGAGAACTTCACCAACTACAAATGCAACTCGAAGACCTTTCTTATCTAATGCTGAAATAGATAGAAGGTTCTTCTTTAACCCAGGTACATAAAGTACATATTTCATGTTCATGGACTTTCTAGAATCCAACTTGTAAGAAGCTTCTCCCATACCTTTGATGGGATATTGTTAGTCATCTCCGAGTTTTACCTTGTGTGGAGATTCCTTCTGGATGAGGTGAGATAGGGATTCTTTGTATTCCGTCATGTGCTTTGAGGCTCCACTATCCACTAGCCAAGTATCACTTCCATGAGATACTGAACCAGTGAGTGTTGAGATAAGAACATATTCTTCACTGGAGTCTTCATTATCTCTGGTCTTGTGATCATCACCACTATCTTCCGCTGCATGAGCATGAAACCTCTTCTTCTGCTTCTTGTGGTGTCCAGATTTGTTTGGACAATTTCTTGTAATGTGTCCAGTCTTGTGGCATGAGTAACATTCAATTGAAGACAAATCCTTCCTGGTCCTTCTCTTCTTCTGGGGTCTTCTCGGAGAGTCCTCTCAGGGACGAGGGTTGTTCTTCCTCTTCTTCCTGCCTTTGGCATGAGTAGCCAAAACTTGATCTTCATCGTCATTTAATTTCTCCTCTCTTACGGCTATTCTTTCTTCTTCTTGGACGCATTCTTTCCATAGGTTTCTGAACTTGATCAGTTTCTTTCTGGCACAAATGCCACGAACAAATGGTTCCCAATCTCGGGGGAGACCATTCAGGGTAGTCATCACAATTTTTGCATCCTCTATCATATCCCCAATGGCTTCTAGTTGTTCTTTAATCAGGGATACCATGGAGAAGTATGAGTGCATGGACTTAGACTTCATACTCTTCACACCCTTGAGTTGATTTCTCAAGGTCATCTTTATGTGATGTTCTTTCCTTCAAACAGGTTGGTCAAGGCATCAAACATCTCTTTTGGTGTCTTCTTGGAAGATACATGGGGGATCAAGTGATCCTTGATGGAATCAACAATGATCCTCTTTGCTTTGATCAGTTTCTTCTTGTGCCTTGCCTTATATTCATCTCCCTCTGGTTCTGTAAGTCCTTCCTTCACATAGTCTTCTAGTTCATGGTCCTCAAGCTTAGTATTGCTTGTCATCTTGCTATAATGAGAACCTCAAATGGAAATAAGAATAGATTTAGATCTTACCGCTTGAATTGCTGAAACTGGATCTGGAGTTGGCTAGGGTTTGACAGAGAAACCCTAAAAATCCAAACTTGGAATTTCAATTTTTTGTCTGGACGGGGAGATGCAATTGACTGAGGCGAGCAAGTTGGTGAGCTCAGATTTTGAAAACTCCAAAAATTGACCCCTCAAAAGTGACTTGCGAATTTTCGATCTGCACTTTCTAGTGTTTTCTGGTTTTTCTGGTCCAAAACCTGAACTAGGGTTTGATAGATCCCGAGGTTCTGCTCAACCAAAAAGTTCGATCTTGGTCTCTAAATTTCAATTTTGCTGAGGAGATCAATCCTATGCTGAGAGAACTCCAAAATTCCTCTCCTGTCAAAAACCCTAATTTCTCGCAGTAGTGACGGGCCAAAAACTGAAAATGCTCGGAATCAAATTTTGTCTCGACAGAAAGATGCGCCTTCCTTAGGAGAGTCAGCCTAGCCTCCTACCTTTGATGATTTATGGAAAGAGACCCAAAAAGTAAGAAGCCCTAGCTTCTGTAGCTACACAGTGTCTTCTTCTCAGGTTGGCTCTGATACCATGTTAGTTTTTACTTGAACAGCATATAGCATATAGATAATCAATCACTGAAAGATAAACAAGCACAGCATAAACACAATGAACACAGAGATTCTCTCGGGGAAACCACAAAGGGAGAAAACCCCGGCAAAGCTTTCCTCAATATAAAAATCATAAAGTACAAGAGTTCCCCAAGACAAAATGCGAACTTGCTTGAGTGAATGAGTGATTACAAATGAGAGAGAGCACCTCTCTCTCTTCACTAATGCGAACTTGCTTGAGTGAATGAGTGATTACAAATGAGAGAGAGCACTTCCATTTATATTCTTCCGTTGGGGTGACAATTTCCCCAACAGGGCCAACTTCTCTACTTGACTAGTCAATTACATAATATAATAATCTTTTAGGGGATTTTCTAGGCCGACACATGTCCTAGGGTTTACATTGATTCTTTCAATGACCTTTACATTATTAATTACATGACCATCATCTCCCGGAGGAGGAATACAATAATATAAATAGAATATCTTCCGCAGTTACATTATTTTAACAGATAGGACACCAAAAGATGAAGTATTTTAATAGAATATCTTCCTTAGTCTCAACCTATTGAAGATGATAAACCTGCCAAATCTTGTATGATCCATCAATCTGGTGATCTGTCTCAACCTTAAGACAATGAGAACTCAATCTAAACTGGCCTAGAGGGATACGAAGAGCATGTGTACAATGGTAGAGCATGTAATAGGGCCAAACGATGAGACCGTCCCTTAGATCCATGAAATGTGCAACATAAAAGGTCATCTTTGGTCGTAACCCGCCCTGAGGGTTGATCCAAGTGACTTGCACAAACTATCCATAGATGTCATCTCAGGTGATTATATTCAACTCCTGCCTAGTAGGTAAGAGGCGATCAAGCGCGTCCAAGGAATATCGAAATGGAGGAAGTCGATCCATTGCAATGCCAACAAATGCCAAAAAGTCTGTGATCCCTGCATACCAAGATCTAATGCGGCCCGAAGGGCTAGCAAAGGGAATGGAGTGCGATGAGGGATAGGCCAAGTACAGGTACCGATTGCACTCTAGTGATGATTCAATGAAGCTCCGAAGGTGGTGTAAGAGTGAGACAAGACAGAACACGACCTCAAGCCGAAGGGGGCGAGCACTGAACTCTACAAGTATGATGGGTAGAGGAACTGTCTGCTTGCATCTGATGGCGCGATGGAGGTGGAGGATCTGCACTTTCTCTACTAAATCCCAATCATTGTCTAGTAGACAAGGCCCCAAAATATTTGAACCATAGAGGACTGAGGATCAAATTAGAGTGTCCATGAGAGACATCTTGGGAAAGATGTCATGAAAATGGTGTCTGAAGCATTGTCTCTCAAGAGGGCTATGGATCCATATCCTTTGTTGAAGCGAGGTTGAAGAGTGTGCCATAGACTGAAACAATGTCTAGTGAACTGTACCCCCAAATAGGTATAGGTGTTAGTAATATCTATCTCTTCTCCTCATAAAAAGAAATGAATATCTATGAGAAGTTTCTTCAACCCGTTGAAGATCATGACCTTGGTTTTACCCAAATTGACCGTCAACTGACAAAGATCACAAAAGTGGAACGAGGCATCTAGTTGTCATTGCAACCCCTCTGGTGAGGAGGCTAGAAGGACCAAATCATCGTCAAAGAGTAGGATCAAGATCAAGACCTGATGGAGAAGGCACCTATCTCCATCCTAGATGTGCTCCTGTAGGAAGGACTCTAGCTCGTCATTGCATATCGCACATAACGTAGGGGATAGGGGACAACCCTACTTGACCCCAATGGTACTCCTAATAAAGTTTGATAACCCGTGGGCGGTGCGAACTCATTAAATCTCATAATATTAAGGTTAAATATATTAAATCATTACTATACATAGAGTAGGGAACAATTTTTCACCTCATCACAATATATGTCAACTCAAGTGCCTACATGTCTTTAATCATAACAAGCATTTTTAAAGGAGATCATCGATGAGCTTTTTATAAAGCATTCTAAATAGTTAATAAAGATTGTTGTTATCAAATATTTGGTGTACCAGATAATGATAATTTTTTAATGTCAACGAATGACCATGAAAGTAGGTCAATGGGGCTAATAGATACATCCAATGTGAATACAATGTGGTAGTGCAAAAGCAGCTACTAGAGTAACTAGACAATGCTGGAAAAGTACATTATAGATAAGTGCATCACCAACTTGACAATAATGAACTACTTTAAAAGACAAGGATATGTATGCTTATAATGCAACTTTACATTAAATGAAAGTTCAAACAGAAATACAATGGAAAACTCATGCATTATATTTAGATACTTTAGTACTAATGAAGAAATTTCAATATGGAATTAGTGTAAATAAAACATTACAAGAAATCTAGGTCCTTACACCATATAGATGTAACGACAAAATGCATGTGATATTGTGAATCTTAAACTAAAGGAATTTTTTCATTACAATGTATAAGGGGAAATATAAACTAGATTCTTTGAACAAGAATTTTGTAATTTGGAAATAAATGTGTTAACAAGACATACCTGGCCTAGTTCATCATTCAAGTTTGAAGTCCTTGCTTGTGCATACATATTTGTCTCCTCATGGTACATATTTATATCCTTGTTGATGAATTGAGTACTTTGAAAGAATTTAATTATCTAGAAAAAACAAAATCAAAGTTAATCTTACTAAAGGCACATAATAGTCAGTGATTCATATTTTGCATCAATCCCTTCATATTTTGCTCTTTGATAAAAAAACATGCATTAAAATATTAGAGGAACCCATCTCCTGTATCAGAAAACAAGAACAAAGGGTATCAAGTTATTGAAGAAAGCTTTGAATATACATGGAGTTAAAAGCGTGTTAATATATAATAATGTATACACTAGAAAGCCAAAATGTCTAAAAGCAATTAACCTATCCAAGGAGTTGGAATGTGAAATAGGTGTATGAGTTCATTTAATGCAATTTCAGAATTGCAAAGTTATCAAAACCAGAACCGGCCCAAAACCCGTTTACCCAAGAATTACTAACCAGACTAAAACTGGTCGAAAATAGGTATAAAAACAATAGATTGAACAAACATAAAATATTCAAATTAAAAAATAGATATGAATTCATGTACATAGATCAATGTAAATCCAAACTACTAGACACCAAATATGCAAAGTTTGCTCCCTTTTTTCCAAGGAAAACCTTGCAGGAAACCCAAGGGATGCTTCCCACATTCGTGGATAGCATCCCTAGTGTTACCACCCAGTTTGCACAATGATGATTGCAAGGATAGAAGATAACAGAGAACAAAGGGACTTGCAGCTTTAAGGCTTATCTCACACATTCTTCTTCTTCCTCTTCTTCTTCTACATCTCTTTTGCCCATGGTCAAAAGATGATGATTGTAAAATAACATAACATCTACAATACATCTATAAAAAGGCTAGCCAAACTATGACACTTATACAAAAGTGTGCTCTGGAGTGTTTTTTTCACTTAGATAAATATAGATCCTTGTGGTCTATATTGTCGATGGTTTTTCACTCAATCATGCCTCCAAAGCCATGAGCATCCTTAGTACATCTGACATAGGCAGGTGTTCTTAGCCCTTAGTCTCTTTGTCATGCATTACTTCTATCACCATGTTTTTCTTGTTTTAGATGTCAGTTTAGGTCCTTTGGGAGTAAAATATTATAAAGTTGTATTATATAATTAAAGGGGGTGTCAAACACTAAACAAACCCCTTTAGCCCCTTTCACGAAGCCTAGCGTGCCTCTCTGGGACGAAATCCCGTGATTTATGCAACCTAGGGACCAATTCCTAGATTTTAGGAGTTAGGTGAAAAGGAATATTCCTTTTGGAGGTAGCACACTCTCCTCTTTGTTAGTCAATTGTAGAGGTTTTGCATGTGAGTGGAGCAGGCTCCAGTTCACTCTTTTTGTACCCTAGTTCACTCTACAGGTGGCACATGGGAACCTACTCAGCTCTAGTTCACTGCAATGATGTCCCTCTCTCTCCTAGTTGACCCTAGAAGTGGTGCATGAGGTCCTAGTTCACTCAAGAGGTAGCGGATGAGGTCTTAGTTCTCACCACTGGTATCCTCAGTCTTCTTATTTCTTTTTTTGCATTCAGTTTTCAGTAACGTAGATTAGCTAGTTTAGATCTAATTTATCAAATACATCCATCACTCAACCATATGGACGACACTTTATTAAATTAACTACATGCTAGCTTAGGGTTCTTATAAGGATTAAAATTTTCTTTTCTCACAGACGGATCCAAGCTCTATACCCTCACTGCAGCTGTTGCATACCTTCAATCTGGAGACTTTTGAGTCTAACAATACCCTAGCTTGGTACTTGCCAAGCATTGATGGTTCTTAGACTTGCTTGTGAAGCAAGAATATCTCCTTTTGTTCGAGGTTCTAACTTACAATTTCTAACCATTCTTTCAATTTCTAGATTAGACACTAAACACATTTAATTTTCATATTTAGATTTTTCTTTTTTTTGTCCATTACTTATGTGGACGCCAACAATCTAGCTTAAGACCAATCATATTTATTTTCTTAGTTTAGATTTTCTCTTTCTTTTGTCCACCAATTATGTAGATGCTAAAATACAACCTAGTCTAGGTCTCTAACATCTACAAATTTCACCAAATTCAATCGACTAAGAGGAATCACAAAGCACTATTCTTATTCAGCATACTTCAAGTATCATATGCAAGTGGTTTTATATTAAAAGGCTTTATTCATGCAATTTACTTGATATCACAGTTTTAAGTGCTATTCATTTATTATCTTATAGCCAAGAACTATTTTTTTCATTTTCAAACATTGGTATTTATTTTAATATCATATTTACATGCTTATAATTTGTAGATCTAGATACCTATATTATTGTTATATCTTAAATTAGATCTACTTTCGAAAAACGTGCTTTATTTCTGAAGTAGCATTTTGCACTTACAGTATACTAAATTAACTCATAATTTTAATACTTAGAATATTTTATTTAGGCCTACCTCCTTTGGCTTTGTTTGGCAGTTGGCCCAAACAAAGCGGTTGAGTGTTGTGCTGACAATTCCATCCAACCTGAGCTTGCACCCAAGGATGCGCCCAGTGAGTTGAACATTTTCTCGCCAACGTGCAGTTTAGGCGACAATTTTTAGTGTCGTTGCCAGGGACAAAATCTTTATTTTCCTGTAATTAACGACCTTTGTTTCTTCTTGATTTTTTACTTTGTTTAATGGGCATGAAAGATTAGTCAATTATTGGTCATCTAGCGACTCCACTAAGTTTAATTCCTAACAAGTACTCGACAAGAAGAAACTATGAAGGTTTGTTCCATCTTATTCTTAAACCTAAAAGAGTTTATAGAAGAAGATTGAACAAATCCTCTTCTCGTACAGTTCTTGACAATCTAGGATTTCAGTCTATTTTTTATGTTAGGCATTCTTTTCAAATAACTCTACTAATCAAATAAGAAATGAATGATGAAGATGATTTTTCAGGCATCCTTGGTTTTCCAAATGAGGGCTATGATTTGGATATATTATTTGATTCTACTCCATTTCACAGGTTTGATGATTCGGCTACCCTTCACGTTACATCTTTAATCAAAGTTGTGGTTGATTTCAATATTTTTCATAACGATGATTTAATCAGGGTTTTTCTTTGCACATTAGAGGATGATGCAGTTCCAAGCTAAGTTGCCAGGATCCGGATCCGGATACGGATACGGATACGGATCCGAATTCGGATACAAATCCGGATTCGGATACGGATCCGTCAAATTTTTGAAAAGCCAGGATCCGGATACAGCATGGAAACGCCAAGTACAAATGATATAAATAAAATTTTATATATTTTTAAATTAAACTCATATAATATTAAAAAATTTAAAATTTAAAATATATTACTTATATATAAATATCAAAGTTATATATAAATATTTTAATTATATAGCTTATATAACTTATATAATTTTATATACATTATAAATTTATATATATTAATTATACACAACTTAAATGGCTACCTCGGCTCAGGTATTGCACTCAAAGAGAGGTTTGCACCTCGAGAGATTTGATCCCTCTCAGCGTTTAAATTTATATTTATAGTTAAATAATTTATTTTTATATATATTTAAATTTAAAATTAAATTTAAAGTAAATATAAATATTAAACTATATTTATATTTATATTTAATTTTAAATTAAAATATAAATTTGATATATTGTTTGTTTTATTATTTAATTAATTTGATAAATTTGATATATATTGTTTGTTTTATTATTGGCCAACATATTACTTTTTACTCTTTTTTTTACTCATGTAACGTTATTGGACAAACATTACAACATCTCTCTCATACTCGTGTGTAACGTTACATGGACACACATTACAAGATCTCCCTCATATTGGGCTATAGAGCGCCTCTCGGCGCATTAAAGAAAGTTTTTATTATTTTTAATATATATATTATAACCAAAGTTTTATTTTTATTAATATAGATATATTATTGACTTGTAATGAATATATGAATATGTAAAATTTAAATCCATTATGCATTAGTTATTATATTAAATTTTATAGAACCTTTATACATTCATAGCTTAAATTAAAAACACTTAGACCATATTTTGTGTCGGCCTTGCTCGCCTTGCTCCGTACGCGTGAACCCTCCAGAGTGTAAAATGTAATTCGTGTTTAATGTTTGCTTGCCTTGCTTGGCACACATATCATTACATCGAAATCTACACACATATCGTTACATCGATTTTAGGTTGCTCAAGCGAAAATTCCAAATTCCACCTCTCTCTCATGGATCAGATATATAACCCGCTTTGGCAATCTAGGAAATGAAATCGGCGGATATGGAAGGAATGTTAAACGTGCGGATATGGCAAGAATTTTAAACTGGCCAACAACGAAAACACCTGGAGTGACAAGACCTTTAATGACGAGACGGAGACCTTGATCCGGTTGTCTATGCTCCAGGTGGTGGATCCAGTTGATAAAGTCGCTGCACATTTCTTTTTTTCAACGAGATCCGTTTTTTACATGGGTAATATGTTTACTTTCCGCTGATTTGGGATCCGGCTCACTCACGGTTCCATCGCGGACCCTGGCGGATCTGGATCCGGATCCAGATCGGAACCGCAGATCCTTGAGTTACCCCTGAAGGATCCGGAAACACAGGTTCCAAGGCTTATTTCAAGCATTCTTCTTCTTCTTCTCCCTCTTGTTCTTCTTCATCTTATGCATCTCTTTTGCCCATGGTCAAAGATGTTGATTGTAAAATGACATGACATCTATATGACATGTAAAAGGGCTAGCCCAACTATGACACTTATACTAAATGTTAGGATATTTAGACACCTAGGAGTTAGTTAAGATCAACTCAGTATAATGTGTCTTTAGGTAAAATGTGTGTCTTTAGTATGCAGTTGTACTTATGTAATCCGAAGGTCACAATATGTTCCAGACATAGAGTGATCTGACAGTTTAACTTTACCATGATCTTAATGGCTATTGATTTGTGGCTTAACACCCAATTGGTCCATGATCTCTATTTAAAAAACATGGAGGTTCATTTGCTTGATGATCGATTATGAGAAAATCATATGTAAAATATTTCTCCTTTGCTTAATATCTATGTAGCATGGGAACCACTCCCGGCTTTTAGGAAACTTGTTTCCAAAGTTCCGATGTTCCAGGGAACTTGGGAACTTATAGCAAACTTTCCAAATCCAGCGGGAATCGTTTCAAATGGTTGGGAACTGATTGGGAACTTTTACCCTCTAAAATTGGGAACTTGGGAACTTTTTTTGTGCGTTTCCTTCACTAGGAGCTACCACACATTCATGATCGCCACGTAGGTTGTTAACAACATTCCTATTTCCTCACAACAATACTTTTACATGGTTTACTCATAATTTTTTCTCTACAAAACTAAGTTGCAATAAAAGTCTATTTCGTGCTACCTTGTCGAGTTGGTGCACTGATCTCTGTCTACCACCCATGCTAGAGTATTCACGTGTCCCTACGCTGAATTGCAATTACCGCTAATTAATAATAAATGTAAATCTATTTTGACTTTTTATATATAAATAAAAGAAAGTAAATTTATATATTTTCCTATTTACTTTATGAATAAAGAAATAAACTTTTAAATAATTGAAAATAGTTTTAAATCTTACTTTAAAACTAAATTCATTTATTACATTTAAATAAAAATTATCTTGATTTTTATTTTATAATAATTTAAATTTGATTATTTATACACCTTTGCAAATAACCTAGCATAGAATTTCTTATAAACATATAATATTCTAATACATTTTAATCAAAGTTGACACAAAACTGAAAACTTACTCTATACATATAGCCACAAATATAGGGACTATAAATTCTAAAAGTTTCCACTTTAGAAAGAGTCTACCTTATATAATCAATGACGTGGATGGTACTCTTGATTTTATTGCCATTTTCATCTGCTAAGAGGTTCTAGTTACAATTGTAATATAAGAAATAAGCTAAGTCATCTGGTACTCATGTTTTTTTAATTATTTTATTTTTTTTATTTTTTAATATATATTATTGCCATTCCCAACCTGCCGTTTCCTGCAAATTTGGGGGCAACTTCTAGACGTATCTGATACTCGAGTCTCGTACCCACGTTCCCTAAGTTCCCACGTTCCAGAAACTTGTGCAACATAGCTTAATATAATGCCTGAAGTAGCTATTTGGTTGAGGCTGTGGATTGTTTCCCTCTTTGAGAGTTTTACCTGTGATCTGTTTGTGTGAATGGTTGCTTAAGGTGTTTGATCATCTGGAAGTACCATGTGTTAGTCGAACATGATCTCTAGTAGTTACCATTCATTCAAGCATTTCTGTTATTTCTGCAATTTCAATTACCACTGGTATGATTAGATAGTTTCAATTCTGTAATTTCAATTTCTGCTAGTGTTATTAGGTCGTTTCAATTCTACAATTTTGATTTCTGTTGTTGTGCTTAGATAGTTTTACTTCTGCAATTTTCTTTCTTGCTAGTGTGATTAGTTAGTTTACTTCCACAATGCCATTTCTCCATTGGTGTGCTTAAATAGGATTCCTTCCATACAATTCAATTCCTGTGACTTTACTTATGCAACAAAGTTGTTGAGGGTGATTCATCAACATCACTCAGATTCAACTAATGTTAAAATAAGAACATAGGGACATAATGAATCAAAAGAAACAAAAGAACCCCAAACAATCGAATCAATAACAAATATCCAAGAATTGAAAATCTCTGTAAAAGGCACATATACTGTACGCATTTTGAAAGTTTACAATCCTTGCTTGATTTATTGAAGTAGGCTCCAGCACATCTTGGGCTCATCAATCCCAAGCATTTTTGGAATTTGTCAAGGGGCATCTTTAAATAGGTTACAATTAGGGTTTAGAAGCATTCTAGAAGATTCTTTTTCATTTTTCTTTATTTTTGGCATTTTGGGGGGTTGAAATAGCATGTGAAACTGTGTGCTACAGAACTGGCTGGTTCGGGGACAAACTGGCCCAAAAACTAACCAACAGGGAGGACAGTTGCCCACAGATCCCCATCTGATTCGAAACAAACAATGGATGGTTGATAAGACTTAGTTCATACAAGCAGTCTACAAAATTGAGGGTTGAACAAAGACAATGCAAACACAAAACATAAGAAGACAAGAATGGGAAGGACGTTGAAGTGGAATGTTGCCAGAAAAGGACGATATCGAAGAGGAGCTTTGCAGAATGGGAAATGAAGGGACAAGGAAACATGGCCTTCCAATTAACCAATCAAGCCTAGCGCTGCCTATATCCTTGGAGTAATTGCACAATTGCGCTCACTAGATGTTCAAACATCTATACCCTCTATTCCAGTGGATCTCCAACAAGTTATTGAAAATCATTCCAAGGTATTTGGAGAGATGCCTAAAGGACTTCCAACTACTCAATATCATGACCATTCTATTTACTTGCTACCAGGATGTGTACTGTTGGATTTTGAGCAACTTCGGAAGATATTATTCATTGTATTTTAATACTTTCATTGTACTTGTTTATACCTCCTAAGGGAGATGAACTTTATGTAATCACTTATGTAAACACATGAAAGAATCATTGTAAACCTTGGGGTGCAAAGAAACAAAAGAAAAATATTAAATTACATTTATTACTTGCCCCCAGGTGAAGTCGGCCCAGTTAGGGATTTTTCATGTTTGCACTTGTATAAATAAGAGGTAAAGAACACCTCATTATCTCATTCACTCACTTGACAATTGCGCATCACTTCGGAGAGAGCAGAATTTCGCACAAGCTGAAAAAGGAAGCAGATTTGGGGTTTCTACTTGTGGAAGACATTTTCACATTTTCTCTTTTATTATTTGTACTCTGATCTTGGGATTATCATCTCTATACGAAGTTTGCTGGGTTTTTCCCAATTGGGTTTCCCAGGATAAACTTTGTGTTATTGTTTTGTGCTTTGTCTTTCTTCTAGTGATCTTGGTTATGCATTTATGTTATTATGCTATGAATGTATGAAATTTAACATGGTTTCAGAGCAATTCTAGAAGAAGCCATTGCCGGAACATTGTTAGAACCCTGTCGGAATTAGGGTTTCATCTTGTGAAATCTTCACCCATCATTTTTGAAGAAAAGAGCCATAGGAATTTTTTTTTTGGCAAGGCACATCTTTTGGTGAAGATGGAATTCAATTCTGAGAATTTTCAATTTTTGACCTAACTCTGTGGCTGCAGCAGAATTAGGGTTTCAGTTTTAACTCATTTCTCTCCACATATTTGGACCAGCCCACCCCAAATTCAACTCTCCTTGGCAAGGTGCATTTATCTGTGATTCAGTTTTTCAAATTATCAACTTTCATTTTTGACCTAGCTCTTGCTAGGGTTTCTGAACCAGATTTGCAATCAAGATGATTGGTATGAAGGTTGAAGATCGTTTGGAATGAGCTTCCAACTTTATCTCTTGGAAGTCTAGGGTTCTTCTGCTTCTATAAGAAAATGACCTCTTACTATATGTAAATGAGAAGGTTCCTGAACTAGAAGCCGAAGAAGATAAAACCCGAGGGAGGAAGAATGATGCTAAAGCAAGAAGGATACTTGTGGATTTAGTGAGAGATCAGTTGGTCCCACAAATCTCAGGAAAGAAGAATGCTAGGAAATTGTTCAAGACCATTATGAAGTTGTTTAAACACACTAGCCTCAATGTATCCATGACTTTGAGAAACCAGCTCTCAAATATGAAAATAGCCAAGTCAGAATCCATTGCCTTATACTTTATGAGGATCACAGAACTCAGAGACAAGCTCAGCACCAGTGGAGAACCTATTAATAATAAGGAGCTTGTCCTCCACACTCTAAATGGTCTTCCACCATCATGGGAGTCCTTTATCCAAAGCATAAGTGGTAGATCCAAACTACCAAAGTTTTATATATTGCTCTCAAGAGGAGACAAGGATTGCAGCACGTCAAAGACTCCATGGCACTCAACCTAAGGAGAACCAAGCTTTTGTTTCCCATGCCAAGAAAGGTAAGGGAAAAGGGAAGAAGTTCCATAAACACAAGCACCAAGAAAGGAGATCAAGTCCCTGCCAAGAACAAAAGAAGAAGAGGGATGTATCTCAAGTTCAATGCTATAGGTGCAGAAAGTATGGACATTACGCAAGTAGCTATCGAATCCAAATCAAAAGGAAGCATGAAGCATCCACTATTGATGTAGAAGAAGATCATCATCACAAGAAACAAAAGAATGAAGATCACATAGAATTTATGTTCATATCAGCTTTATCAGGTACTATTCCCACCACTAGTGACACTTGGCTCATAGATAGTGGTGCATCTAGACACATGACAGGTTATAGAGAGAATCTTTCAGAATTAATTGAGAAAGATCAAAATTAGAACCTTGAGGAAAGAAGGGAACCTTTGTGGGATACAGTGAGTCTTCAAAGGCTTACAGAATTTACATTCCAAGATCCAAACAGATTGAAGTCAGTAGGGATGTGACCTTTGAAGAAGAGATGGCTATCAGGAAAGGCATAGGATCAGATATGGAGATCGATGATGAAGAAATGCTAGAACCAAACGAGATGAGATCATCTCCCCCTCCAGTTCAGAGGGAGTCAATAGAAAAGGATGAACCTATCGATCTCATAGATCCAGTTGATATCCCCAGAGATGTTGCAGGTCGGAAAAGTCCTAGATGGGCACAACAGACAATGCAAGACGCGGAGGGGCATGAAGCTCCACAAGGCGCTTTCAGGGAAAGCAAAAGACCTCAGAGGTTCTCTAGTTATGTGGCACTGATGAGCAACATTATTGATTCAGAACCCACCACTTGCGAAGAAGCATCCAAACATCAAGTTTGGAAGGATGCCATTAGGGAAGAATATCAATCCATCATGAAGAATGATGTTTGGGAGGTTGTGCCGAGACCTGAGGAGAAGTCAGTAGTGACTTCTAAATGGCTATACAAGATCAAGCATGGAGCAGATGGCAGTGTTGAGAAATACAAGGCCAGATTTGTAGCCAGAGGATTCTCTCAAAAAGAGGGAGTTGATTATGATGAGACATTTGCTCATGTGGCCCAATATACTTCCATCAGATCCATTATTGCGATTGCTTCAGCTATGGGATGCAAGTTGCATCAGATGGATGTGAGGACAGCCTTTCTCAATGGTGTTATTGAGGAAGAACTTTACATCGAACAGCCAGATGGGTATATTGTCCAAGGAAAGGAGTCTCATCTATGCAGATTGAAAAAGGCATTGTATGGACTCAAGCAAGCACCCCATGCTTGGTATGGACGGATAGACAGATTCCTGGTGAGCTTGGGATTTTCCAAGAGTGATGCAGACCCCAACCTTTACTACAAGGTTGTAGATGATGAGCCACTGATTTTGGTATTATATGTTGATGACTTGTTTCTCACTGGAAATGAGAAACTCATTGGATGGTGTAAGAAGAATCTCGCCTCTGAGTTTGAAATGAAAGATCTTGGATTGATGCATTACTTCTTGGGATTAGAAGTATGGCAGAGGCAGAAAAAGATTTTCCTAGGACAAGGAAAATACACCATTGATATATTGAAGAGATTCGGGATGTTGGACAGCAAGTCCATGGCTACTCTGATGGATGCAAATTGGAAGAAGTTGAGAGATTCTACTTCAAATTCTAATTTGATTGATCCCACCATTTATCGCCATTTGATTGGATCATTGATGTATCTAACAAACACTAGACCAGATATATGTTTTGTTGTGAATGCCCTCACAGTCAGTTCATGTGCGAACCGAGGCAGATTCACCGGATTGCTGCAAAACATGTGCTCAGATACTTACGTGGCACTGTGGGATATGGATTGAAGTATGCTTCAGATGGTGACCTGAGATTGTGGGGGTTTACAGACTCAGATTGGGCCGAATGTGTTGCAGATCAGAAGAGCACTTATGGATGTTGCTTCAGTTTGGGTTCTGCAGTTATTTCCTAGAGGAGCAGGAAGCAGAACTCGGTAGCACTCAGTACTGCAGAGGCCGACTACATGGCTGCTAGCACAGCAGCTCGAGAAGCAGTTTGGCTTCGTAAACTCCTGGCAGGATTGTTCGGCCAAATTCCAGAACCAACCGTGATTCACTATGATAACCAGAGTTGTGTGCAGATGTCAGTGAATCCTGTATTTCACGACAGGTCGTAGCATATCGAGATTCGATATCACTTCATTTGTGATATGGTGCAGAAACGTGTGGTCGAGTTACAGTACGTGCCGATAGACGACTAGACTGCAGATGTTCTCACCAAGGCACTTCCTAGAGTGAAGTTCAAATACTTTCGCCGAAGACTTGGAGTCGAAGAGAATGTTTCCCTCCTTGAGAGGGAAAGATGAAATTGAGATGCTTGCCCTGCTTTGCCCAGGTGCCTCTGTAGTCCAGTTACTCAGCCAGATATGGGAGAAATCTTATAGGCAGATGAGTAGGACAATCAGCAGTTGGCTGGGCTCACCCAAGCACCTTCTACAGTCCAGTTACTCAGCCAGATATGGGAGAAATCCCATAGGCAGATGAGTGGGACAGTCAGCAGTTGGTCGGGTTCACGCAGATGCCTCTGCAGTCCAGTTACTCAGCCAGATATGGGAGAAATCCCATAGGCAGATGAATAGGACAATCAACAGATGGCCGTGTGGTTGCACAGGTCCCTCTACAGTCCAGGTACTCAGCCAGATATGGGTGAAATCCCATAGGCAGATGAGTCGAACAGTCAGTAGATGGTCGTGCCCTTTTGCTCGTCTAAGATCTCAGCCAAGTATGGGAGGACCCCATTGGCAGATGAGACAGACAGGTAGCAATTATATAGCAGAGATGGTACAGTTGATAATCTCAGATATCCAGGATTGAGTGATTCTCCTGGACTCACCTAAGGACTGGTGAAGATGATGCACTAACACTGTGTGGACAACATTCAGTATGTATAGAGATGATGGAGACGACATGGATGTACAAGATGAAACCCAAATGATCATGATGCAGATGAAGACCGAAGAATACCTTCCTTGTTGAGAGGGAGTGTTGGATTTTGTGCAACTTCGGAAGATATTATTCATTGTATTTTATTGTACTTTCATTGTACTTGTTTATACCTCCTAAGGGAGATGAACTTGATGTAATCACTTATGTAAACACATGAAAGAATCATTGTAAACCTTGGCATGCAAAGAAACAAAATAAAAATATTAAAATTAAATTTATTAATTGCCCCCGGGTGAAGTTGGCCCAGTTAGGGATTTTTCATGTTTGCACTTGTATAAATAAGAGGTAAAGTGCACCTCATTATCTCATTCACTAACTTGACAATTGCGCATCACTTGGGAGAGAGCGGAATTTCGCACAAGCTGAAGAAGGAAGCAGATTTGGGGTTTCTACTTGTGGAAGACATTTTCACATTTTCTCTTTTATTATTTGTATTCTGATCTCGGGATTATCATCTCTATACGAAGGTTGTTGCGTTTTTCCCAATTGGGTTTCCGAGGATAAACTCTGTGTTGTTGTTTTCTGCTTTGTCTTTCTTCAAGTGATCTTGGTTATGTATTTATGTTATTATGTTATGAATATATGAAATTTAACATGTACCACCTAACATCATACCATACAAGTAGCCATATGCCTTGCTACCGCTTGATACACACCTGGGGGGAACACGGCAGAAAACCTTCAAGCCGCTCAGTGTGTCCTTGGGGGCAAGTCAGAGGCAAGTGATGTCACCTGATTACTCGACTCCTTCATCTAGGCTACTCCTAGCAAAGCCAAGGGGGGTGGTCCCTATAAAAATGAATCTAAGGATTTTACACTATGGAAGGTAAAAGAAAATCTAGGATTTAATGAATGATGAAAATACTGAAACAAATAAACAATTGCAATTTATTTTAAGCATAACAACACCTGAGATTAAAGCCATTCACGACATTTCGTAGATTTAAACTTAACAATGATAGCGTATGATGATCAGTGCTGAAATTGTAAGTATGATGTTGCTGTGTTGTGTTGTGAAAGTATTTCAAAGTCTCGTTGTCAATTTTAGATTTATTAATGAGTATTAAAGGAGTGGGTTGATTGTTTGTTTGGCCCAACTCTGAATCGCTCCTTCGAACTGGGCGTTGTGAAAACTATACTGTTATCACACAACTTGTAGTTGTCCCTAATGGTATCATATTCGAGATGGTAGAGGAGATGGACAACTAAAGAGGTGACCCAAGAGATGCCACGGTTCCCAATGCAAGTTGGGAGTCACGACAACCAAGGCACTCTTCGCTTTAGATCTAGGCAAGATAAGATCAAGGGGAGACCCTATAGCCAATCAACAGAAGATTAGCCAAAGCGAAGGTTCCTAGGGGGATGTGAAAGTTGAGTTGCGGAAACCAATGCAAGCTTAGGTGGACCCAAGTGTTATGATGTGGTTGAAGACGCTTAAGAAGTGACAAGTGTTTCAACCAAAGTATGAATTAGGCCACCTAGGAAGACCAAAGGGATAGATCTAGTACCATGAAATACACAAGTGGGACCTGTTGTCGCCTGGTTTTACACCTGGGAAAACGCAGCAGAAGTCTTCAAGCTGCTGGTGTGGAACCAGGCAGCAACATTTTGGCGCCGTTGCCGGGGATAAGTCTTTTTATTTCCGGAATATGAATTTTGAGTTTTCCTTTTTGTTTTTGCTTTGTTTGATGAATCTTTAGATTAGATTTTTAATTTTTCATCTGGCGACAGCACTTGACTCTGACTTGCCCCCAAGGCCACACCAGCAGCTTGAAGACTTCTGCTGCGTTTTCCCCAGGTGTGGAACCAGACGGCAACAGGACCCACTTCGAGTATGGAAATGACCCAAATGGGACCCACAAGGTGAAGTTAGAAGTGAAATGGCACTAAGGGGTGTTTGATGATGTAGATATATGGATCTAAGATAGATTTAGACACACCCACATATGGGATCTAGCAAAGACACAATCCCCAAGGAGTGCGAATTGACCCAAGGAGACTAGTGCCTTAAAATGGAAGGGCAAATGGAGTCCAAAATATGCCAAATTGTAGATCGAGGTAGTTAAGGCAAATATCAAAGTGGGTTTTGAATGGCATGCCCCAAGGTAGGGTAGATCTCCATAGATCTAAGGTTGAAAATGCATCACTCAATGACCCAAGTGGGGCACAACCCTCAAAATGAGGAATGGGGCCCACAAGGCAAAAATCAAAGAGGTGAAGCACTAGGGGTAGGTTATCAAATGAGAGGAATGCAAATCAAGTGGGATCTCACCTACCCATGTCTTGGAAGTAGCAAAATTCACCCACCCAAGGAGTGCGACCTCACCCAAGGAAGGATAAGTGCCTTGGAAAGTGTGTCAAATGGAACCTAATCACCACCAAACTATAGATCCGAATTGCCGTGGATACTATAGAGGTGGGTTTTCAATATCTTTCCAAAAGCCAAGCTAGATCCAAGTAGATCTAAGAAAACAAAAATGAGGGTTTTGAATCTTGATTTTAATGGAGTTTTTGACCAATAGGATGGATAGCAAGCGAAATCAATACGTACCTTGTAGATCTTACCTCAAAGCTTGCGGCCTCTTAGCATATGGAGAAATCTTGCCCTAGTTACAATTCCAAGCTTGATCCAAGTGTCTTCAACCAAAATCGTCCAAGCCCTAAGAGGAGAGATGTCCCATGAAAACCTGTAAATCAAACTACATCAAGTTAGATTTGATCCACAAATCCATAAGATCTAAGCATGTCATATCAAGAAAGCAATCAATGGACAAAGCACAATTGAAAAACTCCCTCAAGATGAAGACGTCTTGCCCATGGGGGATGTGAGCAACCCCTACAATCTTCCCACAAAGCAAGTCGTTGAGCTAGCTTCAAGCAATTCGGCCTCCCTTCAATTGATGTCGATTTCACCTGTAGAAGCAAAGAATGTCTAGAAACAAGATGCAAGAACATATACAAGAGTAACCCGATCAAAGCCAAGAAGTAGATCTCCAAAATATTATTTTCATTCCAAGTTTTCTAGATCCCAAAGGTGAGCTATACAATAGGGGGTCTCCTCCTTATATAGGATAATAAAGACCAAAACCCTAGATCTCAAAACCACTTTACAACAAGATGAGTGGTTGAGATTAAAAGATCTCATAATCTAATCAATGGCTAAGATGAGCCAATACAATATATCACATGGATCACTCAACATAAAGGTGACGTCATAGCTAAGAGAGGCAAAGTGAGAGTGACGTCATCCTCTAGAGGGGGCAAAAGTACATCGGCCCACCTCATATGACATGGACACGACTCATAAAGCTCATGGTGGGGCTAGGAGGCATCAATCCTTGCTAGCTCATCCCCATGGCACAATAATATAAAATAATATGTCCAAATAATACAAATGATCAAAATCTGTCCTCAAAATCTGTGAGAGACATGCAGTAAAAAGCCTCTTGTGGCCTCTGTAGACCCCACTGACTGATGAAAACTGGCTGGAAGATGGGGGGTTCACCCTGGAAGACCTCTGTGAAGACCAAGTGCCAAAACATTGCCTCAATTGCCCAAATCGAATTCCTCAGTGACCCTTTTATTCCATTTTTTATCTGCCTCGGTAACTGTGAAACTGCTGAAACAGCCACCTAGGGCCCCTGTGCTGTCAAACTGAGCCCACGAGGCTCTCCAGAAGGGGGGTAAAATGGTACCATCAAGTGGTTGGACTACCCCCTCCTCATACAGCGCCCTAGGTGAACTGGCCTCTCATGGCCCCTGCTGGACAAGCTGGGAAAACAGCCCCAAATCTGGTCAACAAGTGGAATACTGCATCTATCACTGTCAAAAGTGCCCGGAACTGAATGATAACTGTCTCATTGGATCCAGAAGACCCAAAACTACTAAGAATGTCTACTCATACACCATGGGTTGCCCTGATGGGCCAACTGTAGGGTCCACCATATATGGACAGTGCATAATCTGATGATCTGGAATAATAATAAAACCTGTTGAACTGCATCAATCATCATCTGAATCATATGTCCACCATATGGTATCATCAATAAGAGTATGTAGGACCATCAATCATCATCCATAAGCATACATGGCCCACATCATCACAAATCCCAAGAATGACCATAGTCAAACTATGGTTTGACTAGGTCAATATACAACCAAGGATAAATCATATCAATAGACTAAGACATGTTCCTCTAATCATACTCATAGCTTAACTTAAAGTATAAACATCATTCAGTGGCATTTATCATGTTTGCATATTCCATTGTTATTTATATTTACTTGCACAATAGCTTAAATGACAGACTCACCCATTGGACATGGTCTAACTTCTAGTTTAGGATGAAGGCTAAGAATCAAGGCTAGGAAAAGGGGTGACTTGACCAAACTCAACTAGATGACACTTTGGACGGGGAAATGGGGAACTACACTCTGTGTCGGATATATAACACGGGGAAGGGTTGTGCCTCACAAATGGATAAGTTGTTTAGAGAGTTCTTATTCAACTTAGGCATCATGTCTACATCAAAGTTGATCCAGGTTCATTAGGATCATTCAAGTTCATTTCATGGCCTTTTTGGCCTACATAACCCTTTGGATCTCAGGTGCGCTAAGAAGCACAACCAATTGCAACTTGCATCCAGGGCATGTTTATATATACATAAGGTCAACAATCGTTTAGATATAGAGTTTAAGAACCATTGTTTTTTTGGACCTTTCTTATACTCTTCGAGGAGTATTTATGGTGTTTCATTGCTCTTGCCCTTTACTCACGTGTGTTAAGAAACACATTCTAGAGTTTATAGTTTCCATGGGCAAATTTACACAAGTTTCCATAAGTAGTACATGAGCTTTCAGTTTTAGCCAACAACATCTCAAGTGACTAGGGGGAGTTCGTGCCAGTGCCAAACATCAGGGCAACCGACCAAAATGATTTAAGCCTACAATCCAACTTACCAAAGGCAAGTTCTGTCACCAACTCACAGCCGAGACACTAAACAAACATGGATGTGATCCAACACAGAGGTAGTAATAGGGAAGCCCTCAGTATCAAAAAGTCAAGCCAGACAAGTCAAAGGTGAAAGCCAAATAAGGAAGGTCATGGATGGATGGAGTCAAATGAATGTGGTGCCTAAGCTAGCAGACAAATAATGTCAAGAAAAACCATATCTATGCAAGGTAGTAAACCAGTGAGCTTTGTTAAGAAACCTAAATGTGCAAGTAATATGTCCATTTTATATTAAGATAATTCATTTTTATTTTACAAAGTTTGCCACATCATGAATCATATACCAAGCTAATGCTGTGAACATGACTAAAACAACAAGATAATAATCCATAATCAATGATCAGAAATCCATGAGTCATATCACATCATAATAATAATCATCATAAACCATCTGAAACACTACTGCAATAACATCTCTAGGCACTGAACTGAAATTGTATAGAATAAAGGGTCACATCGGTCATCAAATCTGAATTCTCAAGGCTCAGCCTTGACACAAGGTCTAACGTAAGTCTGGAAATACACTGCTCTAATCATGAGTGATCCCAAAATATAAACTCATCATAACCAAGCTCTGAATAATCCAAGCACTGAAAAGTGCAGATATCTGCTAAGCAAGAATAGTAGCCCTGCTACTATGGTGTGATAACATATACCAAGGGTCTAACCAGGCGAGGATAAACCTGCTTATGGCAGCCTGCTGACTCTATAGTTAGCCTCACTTGACCTCTCGAGTTCTTAAGATTGAAACTTTGTAGGATTTCCCTATTAAAACTAGCCACTCGAAATTCCATTTCTAATTGACCAAACTGTTCAAACTAAGTTGCATCAGTCAAGAGCATACTCAGATCTCTCATGCCTTGGTAAATTTTATTTAATGTGAAAAGATGAGTTACTTAGCTAATCTAAAGCCCAAGGATCACTTTTCCACACACCAAACAAAGGTGCAGTATTTCGGAAAGGAAAGGGCACGAATTTTAAAGTTTATTAATGTAAAAAATGACAAAACATGAATACATAAATCTAATCTATATGGCCCTCTAGGGATGGATTGTGTGCTTGTGAATGTTGTTTAATTACTACTTGCATAAAGAAACTAAACTAAGCAAAAAGGCAAAAAAACACAAAAACTTAGATCCCCCCTGTGGGGGATGGGGGGTGGGCGCTTAAATAGCCCGCTTGTTCTTTTTTATTTTTTGTTACAAAATGACCTTGCTTTAGGGAATGCTGCTGGTCATTTATAATTTGAGGATCCAGATAGCTTACAAAGGTTTGATAAAATTCTTGCAAGTAGAGGGAAGCCTCTAGGGGTCCTGGATGCTCTAAATCTTGAAAAAATGGCCAGCATTCCTCTCTTTCTGATCGCTAAGGTCCGCAAAACAGCGAACAAAAAATGATTAAACATGCCCAAAACACTTTAAAAGTGTTGGGAAAAGGGCCTAAAAATGCACAAAAAAATTCTAAGTAAAATAATTGCAAAATAGAGAGTAAAATGACTAAAGAAAGTGAGCTAGAAAGCTACTTTCCTTAGGATCTTTGCTTGCTTTTGGAAAATTCAAGCCAACCAAATGCACTACATTGCTAAATATTAAATGAGTTTAAAGAGTAAGACTAAACAACACAAAACTTTTGCTATGCAGAACTAGTAACTTGTATTGAAAAGCCTAAACTACTTAGATCTAGAACTTCAAAAAATAAACTTGAAAGCTTAATCTAGATTCATAGCATGATTTGAAGCCAATAAAAGTACTTATGATTTATATCTTAGAATGTAGATCTAGAAATGCTTCAAACCAAAAATATAACCGAAACCGAAATAGCTTTAAAAAAGAGGTGAAGGGGAAAGGAAGCTCTTTCAAGCAAGACACCAAGATATAGAGATGAATTCCTGGATTGTCGTGGGACTAGATCTGAAAAGAAAGAAGTTAGATAAAGAAAAAAGAGACAAACAAGTTCTCTTCTCCTTCAACCAAAAGGGTACCTGCAGCTTACATCAACTCATACACAAAGCATTAGATATGGAAGCCAAATATATAAGAAATCAAAGCCAAAATATTCATAAGCAAATGATATATTTTTAAAACTAAATCTCTTAACATATAAAACAAGATTAGAAAAGTAAACAAACTTAACTAATCTAGCTTACAAAACCAACAATTGTCCATACAGTAAACCAAGATCGAAGCAGGAAGTAAATGAGAAACTCACTACAAGTCACCTTCGTTCAACACATTGATCATGTTGGTAGTACGGCTGCCATTACACCAAAACCCGCAGGTGATTGGTAAACTCACCACCGCCAGATTTCAAGGACTCACAAGAGGCGATTAGTCCCTTGTCACGATACAACAGGGAGCGTTGACTACTTGCAATTTCGTGCAACAATCTCCCCCTCAGCGCAATCCGAGTGTGTATCGAACTTGTGACCTCTGGCTCTGATACCAATTGTTGGACACACCAAGCACACTGAGAGGGGGGGGGTGAACAGTGTGTATAGCTTTTTATTACTTTTTCAACTTTAATAATCATCAACTGCTTCTTCAATACATCATTCATTAATGTATTACCACATTATCATTATATCATCAACATTATTAACAATTACAGCTCATCATCACATATCATCATATCATCATCACATAGGAAGCATAGAAAAACACAGTACACAAGATTTTTACGTGGAAACCCAAGTCCTGGGGGAAAAACCACGGAAGCCTTTATAATAATAATTTACCAGCAACAACTGGAAGGAGGTAACAACCCCCTTTGTTACAAAGACTTCAATTCTCCAGCTACAACTGGAAGGAGGCTACAACCCCCTTTGTTACAAAGACTTCAATTCTCCAGCTACAACTGGAAGGAGGCTACAACCCCCTGGTTTACAGGCTACAACCTGAAGGAAGCCTTAGCTCCCTAAATTTCCTTGCCCCGTCCTACCACCCTGATATGAAGATAGAAACTGATATGAATCAAAACCGCACTGATCCTGCGGACCTCTTAACCAACACCTGCACCACACTGCTCAACCACTGTCACTGCTCATCAGCTGATCACTGTCATCAATTGTTCACTGCTCATCAATTGTTCACTGCTCATTAACTGACCACTGCTCATCACGACTGTGCCACACTATTCATCATCCTGTACAATCAATCTGTGCAATCTAGCTGTACCAATCAATCTGTCTGATCTAGCTGTAGCAATCAATCTGTCTACATAAACCAATCTGCTGTTCACATCATTCGAGTTAGTCAATCTGAGTTTAACCAACCGTACACGAGACTCAGTCCACCTTCAGCAGAGGGTATCACTACTACATCATCACTGTCATACTCAATCTGTCAAGCATCTCACTGTTTAAGCATGGAAACCACTGTCATCAACATTGTCTTCATGATAAGGGTTGTCAAAGGTTGTCACATCTCTGTCATAAGTCTGCTTCAAATCACAAATCCACACTCTCAAAACACTCTGGTAATATCTGAAACACTGATTCACATGACTGGTATCTTCATTCTATTTATGAAGACATCATCAACATTCAGACACTTAACATCATGTCATCAATCACATACTGTCCATCAAGATGCAAGATTATTTTCATACAGCTGCCCAAACATCAGAGATAAGGAGTCTTAATTATACTGCTGATATAATCAAACCCAGAAAATCATAGACAAAAATAATTCAGTTCTGCAACACTGCTTCTGCTGCTCCTTCTGCTGCCCACAGATCTGAATTTTCCCACATAGCCAGTCCGAAAATCTAAGCAGAGAGACAGTCCGAAATTTTAAGCAGAGAGACAGTCCGAATTTTGACAGAAGTAGCCCGAAATTAAGCAGAGAGATAGTCCGAAAATCTCAGTCAAACAGCAATCATCTTCAAGATTGTTTTCCTTACTGGCTGCCTTAGTAAACCCAAAAAAAAAAAACAGAGCTAAAAAATATTTATGTCTACTGTAGCTGCTACAGTACCCGAAATTTCTCAGATGATGCCCTAGACAGACCCGAAATTGCAGAGCTATTCACAGATCCGAATTTTCTCACCTCAAAAGTGACAGGTTGACTGGGTATTTATAGTAGTTTTTCAAAAAAAAATATGGAGCCGACCTTCCAAAATATATAATTTTTAAATTTATTTTATTTAACAAAAAATTACTTAGCCGACTTGTCAATATGATTAAAAATTTAATTTTATAATAAACTTTAATTTTAAATAATTAAATAATTAAATTAAAATTAATTAGGTCTTATTCTTTGTAAGACCATCCCTTCAATAGGGATCGAGGGCTTTATCATAATGATTTATTTATTTATTATTTTTGCATAAAGTCAACTTCCAATGGTCTTCCTTTTATGTTCTTAAGGGTTTGATGCCCTTACTCTTCTTGGCTTCATGGCTATAGTATCAATGCATTAAGGCTCATTTGTGTGGGCTTTTCAAACCAGACTTGTGGGTCAAAGAGCAAGATCCCCACAACTTCTTTAATATGGGATAGTCACTCATGTCCATAAGGTACCAAAGACCCCATAAGTAATGATTCCACCATTATTATAGCAAGGTCTTCAACAATGTCCAAAGGCTCCATATTACTAATAAATACATTAAGTCATTATGCCACAAATCAAAATTCAACCCATGTGTATGGGTCCTTTCAACCAAAGGTGGTGGGCATCTTCTCCATAGCTGTTCGCGAGCATTCTTCCTTTATGGCTACGGGCATTTTTAAGGTCATTTGCGGGCATTTTGTCTAAGGTTCAAAGTGCAATGTTTAAACTTCTTCAATAAGATATGGATATCATCAAGGACATTCAAACCACCATGTGTATGTGGGCTCCATAAGACAAGGACAATATAGACCAAGTGCAAGAATGTGAGGGTACAAGTATGGGCTTCCAAGGACTACACTGCCACATCATCCAATCAAACAACCAATCAAGAGACCAGAACAAGTACAAGTAGCACAGAAACCATCAACCAGAAAACAACCAAGATCAAGGATACAACAATCGACTCAATAGGACAAAGATATAGCTTAGGGGCACTTAACCAAGTTAATGGTAGCCAGGGCTTTTGCCATTGTCCAAAGGCCTCCAAGGGCTTCAAGCTTGGGCTTGGACAAAGTCAAAAGGTCTCCTCTGACACAGACAACCACAAATCAAATACTTAACCTTCAGGGGCTCCTCAAGGGGCACCAAGACATGTTGGCATCAATGACTATACACTGTTGGCATCAATGACAACTTAATCAACAATCTCCCCCTTTGTCATTGATGACAACACTCAGGCTCCCCCTGAGAATAGGCTCCCCCTATTCACAACTTCTCTCCCCCTTTGGCATCAATGGCAAAGGGTACTATCTTGAGGTAACTCTCCCCCTCAGGGCATGCTCCCCATGTCAACAACTTCTCTTCCTTTTTGCATCAATGGCAATGAGAACTTTCGTTAACAATACTGCTCCCCCTATCACTGGGCACTGCTGCTGCTTATATGCTGGAACCAACTACTGTAGGATAATCAAGTACATAGCTCCTTTTACACTTCATAACACTGATCGATAGTCTTCAAAATGCTATTGGGTTTTTCCCAATATTTTCATCATTTCTGTTTTGATCATTGGTGCAATCTACTGACTTTATTTTCCATACTTTGGTAGGCTGATCACTGTTCATGACATTCGGTTGAAATTGCTTTCTTCTCCAAACTTTAACTTCTCCCTGCATCCTGCAATGTTTCGCAAAATGACCATAATGATAACAATTATAACATTGAACGGAAAACATACCTTGATTTATATCTGGAATTATTCTGTCATGAGTTCTGCAATGGATGGCTTTGTGACCATAGTTGTTACACTTGTAGCAGTGACCACTGAACATCATGGGATCTCCCTGAGCAAAGGATCTTCTTTGTGATGCAAGTTCTTTGTTTCTATTCTTCCTTGAATCTTGTTGATCATGGGATCTACTGAAAATATCTGTATAACTATTAGCCTTTTCTTCTTTTTCCCTGGAACTTTCACTTTCTTCAATGTTCTTTTCAATCTCTGAATTTGTCTTCAACTGAGCAACTGCCTTTTTCAGATCTTCCTTTAGAGAGAGGATCTTCAATTCTTGCTTTTGACAAATTTCTATCTTTTCTTGGAGTTGTCTTGTTAGGTCTTCTTCAATTTTCTTGACTTCTTCTATCTGTTCTTTCAGATCAATGACAATACTGTCTTCCATCTGTCCTTTTATTTCTTGATTTTCTTTTCTGAGTTCTGAGAGTTCCTTTTCAAAGTCAAAATTCGTCAGACATACCTTTCGTAATTCTATCTTCAAGGATTTGATTTCATCTTCTTGTTTTCTTCTTATTTTCTCTTCAATCTCATGATTGAAATGAATTCCCGTTTTGTCACTTGGATCTTCTTTCTGACTGGCGGATCTTTCCTTCTGCATTTTTTCAAGTAAGATACTGATCTCACTATCTTTGTCTTGAAGCTTGCGAGTCAATTCTTTCTCCTTATCTTCTAGCTGTCTTCTGAGCTTGTCAATTTCTTTTGATTGTCTTTTATTTTCGACAGCAGACTTCTCAAGTTGATCTTTCAGAGAGTTGGATATGGCTTCTTTGATTCTGGTAGCTTCTTCAACTTGGAGATTTAGATCAATTATAGTCTGTGTGGCTTTCTCAGATTCTTCTTGATTCCTCTTCTCAGATTTGTCCAATTGTTCTTGTAATACCTGGTTCTGTTTACACAGTTTCTCAACCTTTTGCAAAGCATTAGAAATATCAATGTTTAAACATTCATTTCCATCATTTATCAAGAAACAATGAGATTCATCACATTTTGATGTATTACAATCTATGAATTTTGAATAGCACTTATCCTCTATACTCGATAGACATATTTCTTCAAAAACATTACAAATAGGGTGTTCAATAGACTTGCCTTCATACTTACCTGGATCTTGTACTGACCTTTCTATGGAGTTGTCTTCTGCTTTCTGTTCTTCAATGGAGTACAGTTGATCTAACTTCAGTGACAATTCTTCAATTGAGTTGCACTTTCCTATTTTCTTCTTTTGGAGATCTGTCAAATCTGCAGTCATGAGTTTCATAACTTCTTCTTCATGTTCCTTAGAGGAGTAGAGATGTTCTATTTTGAGCCATAGTTCCTTAGCAGTGTTGCACTTTCCAATATTCTCTTTTATGGAATCTGATAAGCCTTCAAGAATGGATTCCATAGCCATTGAATTATTTTTCCTTGCTTCCTTCTGAGCTGTTGTTTTCACTTTCTTCGGATGATCGTACCCAGTAAGAACTGACTGCCATACTCCACTGCCTTCTGCTTCAAGATAACCTTGCATTCTTCTTTTCCAGATCAAGTAATTTGTCCCACAAAACAATGGTGCTCCATTCACTGAGAACCCCATGGTGTGTCAAGGATCTACTTCAAGCTGGCAAGGCTTTCTGTGAAGGACCCGCTCTCATACCAATTGTTGGTAGTACGGCTGCCATTACACCAAAACCCGCAGGTGATTGGTAAACTCACCACCGCCAGATTTCAAGGACTCACAAGAGGCGATTAGTCCCTTGTCACGATACAACAGGGAGCGTTGACTACTTGCAATTTCATGCAACAGATCATGCATCCACACACTGAAGCAACACAATGATTCAACCTCCAAAGTCTCTTTATTCTCAAATAATCTCAATGAAGTACAAAAAAGAGCAGAGCTTTGCCTCTCAACACCAACTAGTCTAAAGAGAAGGAAAGCACTTGGTTAAATAATAAAATACATGTAAGAGAGGGCGCCTCCATTAAGGGAGGGCGCAACCATCATGAGGGAGTTAACCAAGAGTTCAATCCTTTGATGTAGCGATCGATTGGGATCCAAAGCCAAGGGATTTACGCCACCTCAAGAGAGGTAGACACATCCCTCATTGTAAATATCACCTCCAACCAAGATTTGCCAAGTGGAAAAGTCGCCCATGCTAAGAGAGGGCGCATTCTTCCTTTGCCAATTAACTAGATCTTCAAGCAATTGATTGGAATCATCTCTTTCGGAGCCTCAAGCGATTAGAATTTGATTGCCAATCACTTTAGTTTAAGTTTTGATCCACTCCAGACAATTCCCATTGATTTAGGAATTTGTCTCTTCCTTTATTATGTCTTAATTTGACATTTATTTTTTCTTTTTTCGCTTTTTCGAGTAAATATCAATTTTTGAGATAAATACTTACTTGAAACTTATGGGTTAAATGGGTACTCTGGCTTAGAAAACGAGCATCCCATTGTCATATTTTACCCACAAACCACTCAATTATTACATTTTGAATTTTTCGAATTAAACCATTAAAAATATTACATTTATGGGAAAAAAATATTTTTCCAAAATATTAAAAAAAACACCTAGGGACCTAGCACATGTACATATCACTTTATTTAAGTGTCTAGTATGTTCATATACATTGACACATGAACTTTAATTACCCCCCAAGGCCTAACCACCAACTTGAGCATTCCTGCTTTGCAGGTGTAGAAGAAAAAGTTGAAAATTATACTCGAATAATACACAGCATAATTAACAAGAAAAAAAACTCCTTGGAATACCCAAATTGGTTGTCAAGTATTACAAACCCCGTGGGTCATGAACATGCAATAAAAACTAAAAAAGGAGCCTTGAAAAGGACTGATTTGAACTTCTGAACACTGAAATGCACAAGTATTTTCGCAAACTTTGGTAGCTCTCTGGAAGTCCAACTATGCAACTCAGTTGGCAACATGCCCAAAAGAGTGAGATTGAAAACATGGTTCAGGAAATGTTAGATGCAAGCATCATTCAACCTAGACAAAGTGTTTTCTCTACACCAGTGGTGATGGTTCACAAAAAGGAAGGCTCATGGCCTATGTGTCCATATTATAGAGAGCTCAATAAGATGACTATTAAAGATAAGTTTCCTATTCCTGTCGTTGATGAATTATTAGATTAATATGATTAATATATATAATGTTGCTATCACCTTGCTTCAGGACCCACGCTAACCTAGGTCAGATGTCGGGAACAACTCGAAGAACATTGTAAGGCAGTTATGTTACTTGAGTACTAATAATTGAGTTGCAAATCCACATTTCTTGGGACCCACACAAACTTGGGTCAGATGATGTGAGCAGCCTCGAAAGAGATTAGTTGAAGTTGCTACCTTGTTGAGTACTCAATGTTCCTATCCTACGCCTCGTTGAGCTTGAACCCTGCTCAGGGGGTAACGCTTGATTCAGGTAGTTGCAATGGTTGGGTAGAAAATTTTCCCTTGTGATTTCCCACTTGTTGGCATCCTACTAGTGGAGCACTGGTTTGGACCAATGCCTGGTCATCAACAAGGCAAAGGACTGTAGGTACTTAATGTTCCGTCGCTAATAGTCTTATTCCATTGATGAACTAGTTGATTACTTAGACATGGTTGATCTACAGGATTTCTAAGCTATGATTGAGTTATTTGATTGAATTTAGATAAACAAAGAGATCCTAGCAGGTAACACCATCCTAGCCAATTTATGTTGGGCTAGGGTTGTCATGATGAAGAGTGTACCAACTCCAACTCACCACATGGCCTGTCCACAATCAACCCATCAAATGTACGAGTGTTGCTAAACTCACAAGATAGCTCTAATGCTAACTCTTCATGCACATCCTCATCATGTACACTGTCAACTCCATGTCAAGCTTACCATCAACCTGTACTTCATGCTCATCTTTCTCCACTTCCTCTTCAATCTTGTAGCCATCTTGAAGTGTTACATGCTCCTCAATTCTAGATGCATGGAGATATTCATCGTTACGGTTGTCATATGCGTGACTAGGTGTCCAATTATCCTGACATATGAAACAAGGTTCTTCTCTTCTTAATTGATTCTTGCTCTTCCTAGGTTCATTTGTGGGATGAATCATGACTTTTGATTCACCATACACTGAACCAAACTCACCATAGACACTTTTGGATGCTTCCTTTATAAACACACTCAACCTTCCCTTCTTGCTTTGAGATAGGGAAGCTTCAAACTGCTGCAGGCTATGCTCTAACCTCTGGTGTGTCTCGGCAAGGCCCTTCCTTACCTCCTCCCAACCAGGCTCCTTTTTCTCTGTACTTACTGCCATTGATGTAACCACTTCCACTTCTGTATGTGGCATTAGTTGTATCTGTTGGATTTATTTAACTGCTTAAAGATGCATGTTTCCCACAGCTGGCGAGGAACATGCTCTGATACCACTGTAAGATTCCAACTCAAATCTGATCTTTAAATTTCACTTTACTGCTGGTTACATATGTTTTACTGCTGCCGGTCTGTATGGTTGCTTGGTTTGGCAAGGTTTTGTGTGAATATTGGTCTAACCCCGGATTAATTGTAAACCATTTATAAATAACACATTCCCATTAAAATCCAATAACATCAAACTTGGACACTTAAGGGACTGATCATAACAGTCAGTCAATTCTGAAAATGGAATTACAGTCAAATAAATACTACAAATCAGATCTCCAACATGAGATAGATCTAACCTGTACCAATAATAAGCTTGGATAAAGATGGCTGTAGCAGCTAGCTCGACCCTGGATATTGATATAAGATTGCTTGATAATGCAATCACTATCTGGAATAAATTGCAGATCTGATATAGGTTAAGTATTGCTGCTCCCAGATATGAAAATGGATAACTTCCTGCTGTAAATGCCCTTGATTTGGTATAGCTTGATGCTAGAGAAGATTAGGACTTGCCTTCGTTAAATATCAACCCACTGTTGTATAACTTGACCCAGCTGGAGAGAAGACACCCCACAAGATAATGGATGGCACATGAGAGGAAAATCATGCCTTCAACAAGTTCTGATCTCCAATTGTTTTACTGCTGGTTTAGTTCTGTCTTAAGTGTTGTTGAGAGTGTACTCTTGAAAGTGGTGACAGCTGCTGTAATAATTGAAATATTGTTGGACGTTGGGACAGAATTTTGCATGGAGAATATGCCCAAACAATGGACATACACCCAACTTTCTAGATCACGCCCAAATCTGATGCATGCAGCTCTTTGAACAGTGCTATGAAGGGATCGAAGATGGAAGCCCCAGTTATCTTAATCTTTGGAATCTTATACAATGATGAAAGCGAATTGTAAAGGTTGTAGCAGCTATGATAACTCCTTAAGATCAGTAGAGAGGATGCCAAGGTTTCACCCCATGCTCAACAAGGTAAGAAGGAACAGAGTATAAAATCCAATAAGCAGCTCATGCCTTCCTTGAATGCAAACAGCTCCTGAGATAAAAAGACGCCCTCTATGTATTGGATCATGGCCTCCTTAAAAAAATACAATCTCCAGATTATGATGCACTTTACCTCTAGGTGGGATCGAGCCCTCAAGCTGTAGATTGCTGCAAACACGTGGAACTACTGTTCATAAATAGGAGGGAGCTGCCAAAGTAATGGATCACTGCTTTAATGCTTGATTCTTGGTTTCCTTTGAAGAGTAGACGCACCCCAACCCTAAGGAGAATCCTACGCTAAAAAGGTAGATGATGCTGCTGCTTTTAATGATGGAAAGTGCGCCCTCCTTCAATTAGATGCTAGCTGCCAGTAATAAACACGCCCTCAAGATAAGTCGCAGCAGTCTGTGAGATAGTGGATTCTTCCACTGCTTTAGATGTCCTCACGTCCTTATGAAGAAGAAAAGATCTGTAGTAATAATGAAAAATGATGGTAGGCCTGAATGGTCTACCCTTGGAAGTAATTAGGGCAGATAGATTTCGCTGCCGAAATATACTTGTTGGTTGAGTAGTGTGGCCATAACCCTAACTTGGCTCTCAGAGCTCTCAATCTCGAATCTCACTGATCAATAATAACAATAGATACCGAACAACTCGTTTTTTCCCTCTTTTATCATGTTGAGATTGCATGCCCTGACTTGCTTTTCTTTCTTTTATTAAGTTGAGTTGCATGCAACTCACTTTTTGCATTCATGCAACTTAATTGATGCATGCTTGCATGCTCTTAAGTTATGGCTCACATGCTCTGCATGTCAGTTGTTTCGGTTTATCAAAACGGAACATTACACAATCTGTGCATCCTTGCTATCAAAACGGAACATTACACAATCTGTGCATCCTTGCTCCAATGCAATTTGCTCACTGCTCTCAGTCGGTGCTCAGTGCTCACTGCTCTCAATGCAATTTGCTCACTGCTTTCACTGCTCTCAGATGGTAAGATGTAGGACTGATGTTAGCTCTCCCGTGTTTTTGAGTAAGTGTGGAGTCAATAGGGAGCTCCCGCGGGCTTTATTGCCTATTTTTTCCTATTAAATTTTGATTCTTTTTAAAGAGGGGGATCCAATTCCAGTTGAAGAAACTGATTCCCGATCTTAAGGAATCTGTTCCTTCAACTAGAATCGGATTCCTCACTCC
The DNA here is from genome assembly GCA_027924585.1 of Larix kaempferi. Taxonomy (NCBI): domain Eukaryota; kingdom Viridiplantae; phylum Streptophyta; class Pinopsida; order Pinales; family Pinaceae; genus Larix; species Larix kaempferi. The sequence goes on along the minus strand of BSBM01000267.1, from coordinate 5,984,359 downwards.
AAGAGAAGATTCCTAAACACAAAACCGAATCCAGCCGACAAAGAACAGTTTCTGATTATAGGAATCGATTCCAAAACAAATTTCGTCGATTTTTTCAGATTCTGGTACGAATCCCCAATTCCAACGAAATTACGGTTCGGAATCTTAGCATGCGAGGTCAATTCCTATAACTCTGCTTAAGGGATATCCGATAACTTGAAGAAAAAACCTGCAGTTAAACCTGGAAATCGAGCAAGTAGTGTGTGGATTATAGAAAGTTCTGAGGGTAATTCATTGAATGTCCAGACTCCACTAATGACCATAATAGATCAACGTGTCTTGAAAGTACAACACGTAATAACAACAAGTAAAGAGTGTGAAAGGCATCTCCTCCTTAAGCGAAAAGAAGCAAATGACATTGAAGCAAATGCCATAGTAGAGAATGCATTTCAAGATAGGACTAAGAGACCTAATAATATTCCACCTCGGGTTAAATCACAAGCAAACACAACACTAAAGTGATCACATATGCATTTCATTTATTGGTCCTCGGTTTGCTATACTATTTAAACGTACTCATAAGCCTCTTGTATATAATAATATAGCTAAAACGAAAGTTGAAGAGACTAAAAAGATGAAATGTATAATAAACAAACTAAGATGGAGAAACGAAAACGAAGATGTAGAAACGTATGGGGAAAATGCGAGACAAAAACGCACTAGTTCAAGGAATGTAGGAGTTGATAACCATTCTAAAATATTGCTAGTTCAAAAGGAAATGCAAGAAGTAAAGCAAAACTGTCATGGAAAAGATATCAAAAAAGCTAGAAATGATTATATATAGCATGCGTTACCTCAATTGAGACATATAGTGATATAGGGATGATTGTATTGTACAAAGTAATCAAAGAAATAGTCATGAACACGTCCACCTAAACAACAAAAGCCAACAATTTATATCATTATTCATTATTTCTTGTATGGTATTTGAAAAAATTCTTTAAGCAATAAAGAAGGTAGAGGTAGAAATCTTCGCAAGTGTCAATACCAATACTGTGGAGCCTGCACCAAAGATGTATCCTGGATCTTTGTCAAGTTGTAGGTACCATAAATTATTATTGAGGAAAAACCCACTGCACTGTCAAGCATTCCCAAAAGAAGCTTTTAGATAGAGACTGATCTAAATTTACATTCAATTCCAAATATATCAGACTAGCAGGAAAAGAAAAGTTCTTGAAAGTATGAAGAGGAACACAATACAAAATTGTATTGACGCTCTTTGAGTTTTAAAATTATTCGGTCCAGGTCTAGTCATCTTTTGCTTTGAAGCTACTCTGTTTAAGAAAAGTGTTGTGTGAAATAGGGATAAGGTTTAAGAAACTAGGATCTTAGTAATTGTCACTTTCAATGCAAATGAATTTATTTTCTACATACTAAAACGAAGTTAACATCATTGCCACCATCTGTCCTTCCCAACTATTACTCATAGCTATGTATAACAGTTGTTCCACATATTGTAATAATCAACTGCACTCTCTGCCACTTCGTAAATCGTATGAGATTTGGAAATAATTTGGGTGTCAGAAAGGACACTTTCCAAATTTCAACAAACAAGAACATATATGTATAGATACATAAATATATCCATACACATAAAAGAAAAAATTAAAACCAGTAAATAATATAGAATAAAGCCGAGCTTTCAGCATTGTGGACATTGCTCCATATAGCGTCTCTCCAAGGCATAACAAGGATCCAGGTTCTAGGAGATTCAAAGACTTCCATTGATTGGATTAATAACAAGATCACTATAGAGAACTCCAGCCTCAGTCATCTCATGCAGGAAATTAAGAGGACCTTGGATTCTTTTCAATAGGCCAGCTTCACTCATGTTTTTCGGGAGCTCAAGCGTAAAGCAGATGAGCTTTCGAAGGAGGCTCTTAATCTAGAGACTGGTACTTTTGTTGTGACCGAGTTGATGGAGGAACAGGAAATAAATTCCTGGTCTTTCCGATATTAATTTGTAATTTCTAAAATGCAATATTTGTATAAAGTTGAATAGGGCTTCTCGAAGACATAAGCTGTCAGATTCTGTTTTGAAAGATAATAAGTATGAATGTTATGCAGTATTGAGGGGTTAGAAAGAGGTGGCATAGTCTGTCAGTATAAGGGATAGTAACAGGACTTTTAGAAAGGTAATTTTGCTCAGCACTAAATAGTCCTCGGGACGGCTATATGTATATTCACCTCTATGAATATAAGATTTTTTTTCATGGAAAAAAATATGTATAGATACAGGAGATCTCATTACGAGTCGGCCTGCTTATTTCAGACAACTCTCGTGAACGATACTATCACATTGGGACACCAAACCCAGATAGTAGTCTTCAGACAGAATTATTATTTTAAAAGAACAGCAAAGCAAGAAACAAGAAAATTACTATACCATGGAACAGGTTCTAGATAGTTTTCAGAGGAACGGTATTCGATGCTGATGGTAAGATCATCTTTACTAAGAAGTACTGGTTTCGATGAGGATATTTGTAAGCCTATTTCTAATCAAATGTTTGTTTCAAAAGATGAAGTATTTCTGGGTTATACTTATGAATCTGAATAAATAAAGGTTTGACATGAATAAAGGATTTTGATTATTTTTAACAGATTTCTAAGATTTCGTTTTGATCATCTTGTTTTAAGCAGAGATAACTGGTTCACCCAGGTCGTCGCCATTTGTTGGCAGCTAGCAACAACCTCTTCATTTTGTCAAGAAATGAGAGATCAGCTCTTTATGTGATTTATCAATTCAAAAATTATGTTAGAGCACCTTCAGAATCTTTGATTCTGAAGGTACTCTTAATCAAAGGAAAGTAATTTAATGATAGTAGAGCTGATAGGAACTTGATCATAAAACTTGGCTTTTAAAAGAATGTCAGATAAGTTTCGTAAATTCTCATTAAAGCTATTTTAAATATCAAAATGAATTTATGTGACTTAAGGGATTTGTGCCAAGAGAAATATCATAAAACACATTGTTTAGGGTATTATTAGTCCTACGACTAAGAAAATTTTGGAAGTTAATATCATAAGGAATACCCTATTATGAACTTTGTAAATATCATAGTTAATGGATAGATAAGATTTGTATAGGAAACTTTTTACATATGATAAATACCCTATATGATAGTATAATGTGTCAATAGGATGTATAAAGGTTTTAAAACTTAGTGTTGTACATATATATATAGCTTTGTACATATACATACAATAAACATTAAGCTAGCCATTTGATTAATGCCTACTTAACGTTAAAATGCGATTTATTATTCTTCATACCACTACGTAACATGATAAAACAGGGATGATTGTTTGATGAACTGGCCATGCAATAAATCAATGGTTAAATCAATAAACGTTTTGGATCGATGAGCTGGTATGAAAACGTGGCTTTCACCCCTTGACAGGATCGGCAGTTGTATGCATTTGGTTAAATCGTGTTGACAGTGTTAAATGCTCACAGTCATTTCAAATTACGCCATTGTACCTATTAATTATGAACCACTGTCAATAATCAATGACTGTAATGATGATTCTATCAGTCTTCGTATCACTGGTTCGCCAAGTTAAGTGGTTATCACTAACAGGCATGGTCAAACGTAGATAGATTGGCATAAATCGTGGTGTAGTGTGTAGTTGCAACATTTATCAATGCTCGAAGTCCCGCTAAAATGGTAGGTTCAGAGATTAGATTTCCGATTAGATTTGAAGCATGTGAAGATTTTCTAGCATGTCGTGTGTGTGGATACCTATTCCCTCTGTTTTCACTTTCCCTTTCATTTCGCGACCAAGCCCAGAAAGTGCTGAAGAAACCATGTCTCCTCTGAATCGTTTTGAGATCTCAGGGTATGAAATTATTGAAGCCAACCAGGAGGTTGCCCAGAGATTCGAGAAAATGGGATGGACACATTTCTTTCAAAGCTTTGATGGTCATCATGTGGAGATTACCAAGATGTTTGCAATGAGTTTTGAAGATGACAGGGTGCGAATTGGGGGTTTCGAATTTATTATCAATGAAGACAAAATTGTTGAAGCCACGAAACTTCCCCAAGTGGGAGAACGCTGGTTTAAGGGCACTATGGTTGACAAGAAGAAGTGTTTGGCTTTGTTAATGCCTTTACCAGATAAAACGAAATTGAGGATAGGCGTACCTGTAAAGTTTCTAAAGCCCGAATGGAGAGCTTACTATGAAATCTTAGTAAGGTACGTAACCTGTTGTGGACGCTTTTCCCATTTGCACTTGTATCATTTACGGTTGTTGTTAGCAGTAAAGGGTTATAAACTTAATTTGCCCTTCTATCTTTGGCAAAGCCTTAAGAAAATGTCACAGTCTGTAAGGAATTTCAATAACCCTGACAATAGTCTGTGTCACCATGGATTGATTAAAATTTTACTGCAATTCCAATTATCTGCAAAAGGTCTGTCTTGGGATAAATTTCTAGTTGATTGTCAATTGGGGCCAACACAGTATTGGCCTAATCCATCTCCTCGAGCTCGTAGAAGACGAAAAATCATAAATCCTGAGGTTAATAGCTCAGAGGTTAAGGAACCAGGGGTCGTAAACATGTCCATAGACGATAAGGTAAATGAAGATGCTGATAGGGTTTCAGTTCCCTGCGATTCTAGGGAAATATTAAAAGAACCCGAACCTGGTAAGAATGATGGCAACCCTGTAAAATTAAAAGAAGGATCAGCCGAAGACGAAATTGTTAAACCTGATGAATGTGATAAAAATTCTATGCATAAGTTGAACCATTTGGCTCAGGTTTGTTGTGACAAGGAAGGGTTGAATGTTGAAAAATTATCGTTTTCGCGTAGAGTCACTAGAAGCATGCATAATCTCCATTCGACTCCAAGATATAGGTCTGATCCACAGACTTCCAAATCTACAGCTACTGAACCTACAGTTGTAGATATTGAGGATGATATTCCGATGCCTGTCCCTAACACAATGGATGTAGGGAATTCCGCTACTGCGCAGGGGAGTGATGTGCAATCAGGTGAGGTCGAGGGCAATCAACCAGAAATAAACGTTGACACTGTAGAACTTGAACCATTACATAATCAGCATTGTGACAGTCCTCGTTCTCCTCATGTAGCTAGAGAAGACGAAACCCTGCAACAGGTATTAGGAAATATTTATCAGGATAAAAACACAGAGTCCAGAGGAAAGCGTAAACAGTGTACAGCCTTATTGGAAGAAGAAAACAAAACTTTCAGGAAAGAATTGCTAGAATGGATTGACAGGTGGAAAAGGGCCAACATGAAGAAGAATCAACTCAAGAAATCCAAGAAATCAATATTAAAAACGAATCAGCTGCTATTGGAACGAATTGAAAAACAAAATGTTAAAATTATCAGGTTGAAGGCTAAATTAGCCGAAGCTAGAAGAGTAGTCGCTCTTCATAATGAGGCTTAATAGTTTTCTCTTCTCTTATGTCACAGCATAACAGGTAATGGTTATTTCGATTTTGCATGCCTGTAAAATCAAATATTTCTGTTGACTGTGTTAAATTAATTTTAATATAATGCATTGATTGAATTTAATGCAGGAAGTTTTATCACCGCCTTCTTCCAAGAATACAGGACGTGGTTGATGCGATGGCATGGAAATGTGGCTGATTTGTTACAAGCTGGAGTCTTGTGAATGGGCAAGAACTTTCTGAGACGCCTCGACTCAGGCCAGTCGATTTTATTTTTAGTAGTAGGTGTAATTAGATGCCCTTTCGGTTAAATAAGTTCCTATAATGTTGCATGCAACATTTATAGCAAAACTGACTCTCAGTAGTATATGAATGGAGATTTTTGATGAACTCGATGATGGATGGAGTGTGGAAGAAAACTTGTTGAAATATATTTTTACTAGTACTACATCAAACTTGAAGCTGAAGCTTTTATGTGGATGATACTGGATATCTACGAATGATACTGTGACTGGTATTCATTTTTGGATTTTTATATATATACATATATTTCGGTTTGTCATCTTCTGTTTATACGTGAACTCTGTGTGCTGTGACACATTGATGTTTAAATACGTTTTTCACTTTATCATCTCAAGTTAGTTGTTGAATAAATATTTCATTATGGTTTTGTTTATTAGTGTGTTCACTATAAACATCAGTTTGAATGATATACTTTCCTGTTTATTTAAAATTTCATTTGTATGTTAACGGTGAATTTTGAATGAGCATCATTTCAAATTCAAATGACTGTCTTGATAATTAATTATTAATCAGTTTTTGGAAGTGGAATTTGACTGTCTATGTATAGGTTACATCTCATTTCTATTATTACATAGCAGAATTACTTTCGTTATGATTTAAATATGTTTATTTAGAGCATACTTCAGTTTTCTGTTATTGATTAATAATTAATATAGTTTCAACTTTGCTCTCAGCTGAGATAGGGTTAAATAGGATAGATAGATTAATTAGTTTTAAAGTTTATTTTATTATTGATCAAGCATTGTTAAATCATTCTGCATACCGTAAGTAAGCTTTCATATTTAGAAAATTTCCCAAAAATCGAAGTCTTTCTTTACGAAAGAAACCTTAGGACATTTGTAGATATATAGATAGGATAAACGTTAGAATAGGTTAGATTTTGCTAGTTTTAAGGTTTCCTTAAGAGACAAACTAGCTGGTAGCAGGACCATAACCTGCGAGGTCTTGTTAATCCAAACACACCGGACGCTGCTTTAAGTTGATTGTGTGGATAAAACCTCTTTATTGGCTCTGATTCATAAAATCAGGCCAACAGAACCTCACAGAGTCTTTGGGCACAGATGTGAGTTGTGATATACTTGTTAGATGACTACTGGCGGTTTCCTTGCACTATACCCGTTTGTGAGGCAACGCCCTTCCCCGTGTTCTGTCATGGCATACTTATCTCAGTGGACCCCACTTTCCCGAGTTGTCCAAAGGGTCACATGATCTTTATCCTTGTCCTCCCGTTGTCCTCCGCCTTGTTTCCACATCACCGAAATCAGCAAAGTGGCCAATTCTATAAGATGTGCATAGCATTTTAGTCTTTTGAAGGTGGTGGACCCACCTCACCAGGGCCTTGTATTATCTCGGGATTTAATGTATTTTTTATCACCATGTTATCATCGTATTGCTTAGTAATGTACTAACTTGTATAATTGAGCCTTGTCACTCCATGTTTGCACACAGGTATTCAACTAGCACTATTGTTGACCAGTTTGACTTGGTCAAACTGAGTTGACTAGGCCAAAACGGGCCCAAAAAAATGATGCAACCGGAACTTTGATTTTGGTCACTTATTATCTACAGGGGTCCCATATGAGCATGCAAGTGTCAGAATTGCAAAATATTGAAGCATTTGAGAAATTTTTAATCATTATTGGTCAATTTTGACCTGTTTTAATTAAAAATTATGGATTTTGGGAAAATAATGCCTAAGTGATGGATCGAGGTCGTTCGAGTGGTCATTCCTACTACTTCTGGGGTTCATGATCACATTGCAGCAGACGGTTCGGCAATCCGGGCACTAAAAGTGGGTCAAAAGCCCAAATTTCATCTTCATCCATATAAACCAGCAAAAATTACATGGAAAATCAAATTTTGACTAAGGCAACTATGGGCACATGGAAAAATCAAGAGTTGGCAAAAGAAAAGGTGATTCCTAAGGTAAATAGGTAATGTTTGACATTGTATTTGGGCATGGTCGGGCCCTCTATTGGACAGCTCACTCTAGAGGTCGAATTGGCCCATTGGGGGCGTTTTTCTCCACCTTGGGGATTCGATTTGCATGTTGTATATGGTGTGGGGCCATGATGTGGTGGCTAGGGGGCTAAAACCTCATATAGACACCCCCTAGCACCCCCTTGATGTTTTGTATGGGCCCTACGAGGCACTTCCACTCCTCTTGTGCGCTTCTATGGGCAATTCGCACCCCCAGCTAGGGAGATCTCCACCATTCGTTTTGGTTGATGGGGGAGTGATCTCCACCCTCCATTTTGGGGGGAAATAGGGTTTGAGATTCAGCCTTTCTCTATAAGAGAAGGCACTCACTCCACTTATTGGCTCTTGGCACATTTGTACACTTGAGTTTTTGATGATATAGAGCCATTCTTCCATAGTTCTTGAGAGTTTATGGATAGATGTGTGTTGCTTGACTGATATCTAGTTTTCCATAGCTTTGTTGAGTTGCTAGTGTATTGTTTCCACATTGTCCTTGGCCATTCGATTTGCAGGTGAAGATCTCAGCTGGAGGAGGGCGTAGTTTTGGGAGTGGGAACCCCCCAACTGCTCGAATTCTTCATAGTTTTAACAAGGGAGTTGTTATTGCATTTTCAACCTTTCAATTCTCTCAGTTTAGTCATTTTTACTTGCTGGTTTCTCTTATTGTTTGCTGCATCACTGACTTGATCTTGTTTGTGGCAGGTACCTAGGGCGAATTTGGCCACTGGAAGCTCAAAACGCAAAGGGAACACGCTGCTGCTCGACAACTGAGTTTGGAAAGCTAGTCTTCAACAATCTCATCCGTTCATTCATTCTCAAGTAGGTTATTCTTTCTGGTCTCCAACATTTTAAATTTAAATGTGTGTGTGTGTTGAGCAGAAAATTCACGTAAAAAACCCCTAAAATTTCACCGTAGGATTTAGTTTTCCTTGAAAACCCACAAATGATATATGCTTAGACCTCCATATTTTAAATTTCATTTGATTCCGACTCCATCTACCCACTTATCCAGGCACTAGTCTCTCACTGAATTCGCCCCACTTGAGCAAACTAGCCAATCACGCTGTCTGGTAGATTTTGGGGTTCTGGGTACTTGATATTCGGTTTTAAAACGTCATTTTACCTCAAGATATCAAGTATCGTTGGCTGGAAGTGAGTACAAACGCTTATTTTTCACTGCCCTAGGTCCATTTGTTCACTACTTAACCCATTCCCCTTGGGCAGTTCACTTCACTTCTTGCTGGTCTGTTCCTTTTTTGTTCTAAATCAGATTATTATTGAGTGTATGATTGCTAGAAGACGTGTTTAATCATCTAATTTGCTTATGCTATGCTTTAGTAATCACTATGTGCTTCATTCCCCATAGGCAGAACTTTCAGCCACTCTTCTAGTCAATTTCCATTTTCTGATTTAGTTTCCAGCCTTATAATCTTTCAAGAATCCATCATTTAACACTTGTGATCAGATCCGGGATCATTTCATTCAGTGTATTCCCTAATCCTTAATCTCGATCTCACTAGGCTGGAAGAAATCTCACACTTAGTCATCCATCTTATATCTTGTTTTACTTATCTTTTGGGTTTGGGTGCTTTACTGTTGAGTCTCAACCATAACTGGTTGAGTGAGGTCTCCCCCTTGACTTGGCTAGGTGCCTCGTCTAAAGTGACTGTAGCCTTGTCCGGTGTGACTTCTGTCCCTTGGACGGAGGACCTAGCTACTGTTGGTTACACCTTCCTAGCTATTAGCCTCTACCATCCCTATTGGGACACCTACTTCCAAACAGCTAGAGTTTGTGTGATAACAGGTACCTGACCTTCCGCCTCAACCTTGTACGCTGGATGGCGCAAAACAGAGATAGCAAGGTTAGCAGTGGTACCTTGGATGGTCCAAAACTAAGATGGCAAGATTAACAGTGGGGTATTTATCATGCTGGGTTGGTTGTCTTGGTCGACTTGCTAACCTGTCATATTCCCTAGACATGGAAGAATGTGCCTCGTTCCTTTTTCTTGTCATATGAGCTATACGAGAATGGCTCCAGTCCTAAGTTTCTTTCCGCCACCCCTCCTCAAGTAGCACACGGTTGACTATGCTTGGCACATTGCCCCAATAGCAGATAAAATGCAAAGGTGCACAAGATCCATAGCCACATTTTGGGTAGGTTAAATTTGCACTAAAACTATAAAAGTCAACTCTTATTGTGTTTTAATAAATAAAAATTTGACATTACGAGCTTTATTTCTCTCATAGGTTTTATAAAAGGTATGCATCTAATATATTAAACCATGATATATGCCACTTATACTAATACCAAGCAACTTGAAAATGAATTTATGCACCTTATAACCAGCTTTTAAAACATTGAGATAATTACACAGTACTTCTTAGAAACATAGTAGTGTTGAGAATGGGACCAAGGGCGAAATTAAAAATGAACCTTCGAACATTGATATTTTAAATTTCAAATCCAGCATAAACAGAAAAATAAGAATGATGGAACAAATTAATATTAGGGAGTCTGCGATACTTTTCAAACAATTGGTCAACCCCCCTTTGACTACCTTATCAAAACGTACAGGTCCCAAGTTGTTCCTTCTACATATCTACAGGCACATGATTTATGAAAGACAACTCTTCTCCATGAATTTGAACTCTGTTTCTCAGCTGCTTTTTCCTTCAAGGATTGATGTCTCCATCAATTTAGTCTTTATGATCATTTCTCCATCGGCAAATCGACATTTCAAAACTGAGTTTGGCTTGAGAGTAAGATTTTCTCTTGCACGAAGTTCTACTTGCATTGGGCTGTGAACTATCTTCCTGTGTTTTCAATCTAAACTGGGCCGTTATTGAAGGAACCAGCACATTTGAGTTTCTGTTACATTTTAGAAGGCATCTAAGTTTTCGCTGTACTTCAAAAGGCATCTGTGTTTTCATATACTTTTGAATGGAATCTTCAAATGTTAATTTTTTCAAGACGTTTTTATAGTAGGAAGTAACATTTTTGTAATGTAAAATGCCCAGAAAAGTCTTAGAAATGGTTCTTAACTCCTTAGCAATTCCATAGACATTTTTAATTGTTCTTGTACCAAAATGTTCCTATATGGAAATTCTCTGTAGGCTAGAAGTTTTAATTACGCATACCACAGAAAAGGAAACAACATATAAAATATCAATCTACCAATGCCATGCCCTCTCCCATGAAACTTCTCAAGTTTAAGTGATCTGTCATGTTAATGGATATCACCAGTATCATCCAAGAAACTTCATTTGATGTACAAATCAGCAAATTTGATCTAATGATATATATAGGTATACAATATTCCTTAACTGCAAAACCAAGGGGTGCTTTTTGCACACAAGTAGAGCTCTTCGAGCAACACATTTGGCATGTTTTTCATTATAACTCTTAATGGATAAAATTAAAATTTGTATCTCTATCTACAAATTTAATAAATATAAGCCGCTTCTGTTCACGAGTGATGAATGCATATTAACAGTTGATCATAGAGAATTATTCTAACAATGATTGTACCTATCTCCAAGAGGATATTTCAGTTGTGCAAGTGCATCCTTAATGCGCAATGTGCAACTAATTTCATTCACAAGAACAAAAACCTCAAGTCTTCTATTAAGTTCCATCTTGTCATAGGATTGGCTTCCTCCACCTACAACACATGTACATGATTGAGTGTGATTACATTGCCTGGCACATTCACGTAATTGATTGCATATGATTACATTGCCTGCTAACCTATATATCTATATTGTGAAGATGTCCATGTGTTTTAGGTGCAGGAAGCCAATTCCGTGACAAGATGGTACAATACCAAATCTTGATTGATCTCAAAAAAATAAATCAGATCCCAAGCTTTTGGCTAAAGAGAAAACTTCGAGGAGAACTTTGACTAAAGCAAATTTAATAGCTCTCTACTTCTATGTTATCGGTTTCTATTCCTGAGATTTTTTTTGCTTCCTCTATAATACCTTAATGGAACATTGTTGCAACAAATTAGGGTTTTAACTTCAACAATATTTTTTAAGAAATACCTCTGAAAATGTTGGGGCATTTTTGAAGACGTGTTTAAGGTGATCTCTGTATATGCTTCATGGGTTGTATTTCTTCTGGCCATAATTCTGGTGTCAATGTTGGATGAAAAGAATAACATTTCACAACGATAAGAATACCCAGGGACACCCCCCTGAGACTGGAAAAGCACCAGCCCAAAGCGAGAAGAAGCCAGACAAGGTGACAGTGTGGGATGGCCTCTTGATTGTTATACCTGAAGGCCCTCAATGATCTTGTGGCAAATCACCAGGATCAGTTTGAGTTTTAACATGATGACATCTGTCCAAGAAGTTAACATAGGCCCTTCTAACGTGTAGACCTGAGTTCAAAACCCCCTGAGTGGGTGTGGATGAAACCAGGTGCAAGTCCTAAGTGACTTTGACAACATAGATACACCCATCATTGATCTGGGTTTGTGTGAGAACGAAATGAAAGAATGCGTATAGAACAGACTACAGAGTACACAAATATATATTGCGAAGAACACAGTGATATAGTAAAATCAAACTCTATAACTTAATGAAATAGAACAGACTGTAAAATGCAAAATACAAAATAGCTAGAATGGTGGTAGCTGATCTCTGAGAAGAGATGTGGCGGCTATGCTCATCTGTAAGAAGTCGAGTTACAATGAAGCCAAAAGGGCCATTTAACATAAAGCATCAATGACAAAACCCTAAACATCAAAAACCCTAACCCGGGAATATGAAATGCCAAAACAATTGTGAGCCCCATTGTGGTTTAGTCGACATGGCAACTTCTCCGGGGCGTAACTTTTGCATACAATCTATGTTTATGGCTCTTGGTAGCCCATCGAAACGTCTGGTCGAGAAGTACACATCCCAAATGGCCCAAATGATTCCTTCGGCTATCATCTAGGCATCGTCTAGGCACTAACATGCCAAAAAATGTTGTTTAGAGCACCAAAAGATCAGGACCCGAAAAACCATAAGAAACTGCCAAGATGGAAAATTGTGTTTTGAGCCCTAGGTGGGTGGCCACCGATGCCCACCTTGATCAGTCCTCCCCCCTTACGAAACAATGATCTCCATTACATTGAGTGCCCCCATCAAATGGAGGATATTGCTACTAAACTTAACACTTTGTGAGCCACTTGCCTTGGTGCAGGAGCTTCCCTGCTTTGGCAACCCGATAGATTTAGAGCTTCTGTTGGTGAGTGCCCTTAACCTGTGTGTCCATGAACCAATCAATGGCGGCTTGATCCATGAAGTCAGGGTTGAGCTCTGTAGGTGTCAACTGCTCTGCCACCTCTGATGTGTCCAATAGTGGTGGAAAATATGGCCAAAGGAGGTCCATGTTAAATACTGGGTGCAAGACAAGGAAGGGGGGAGTACTTAAATTCAAAAGCATCCTCGCCCATAACCTTGGTGACGGTATAAGGCCCATAGCGAAGTGGACACAACTTCCAATGGGGTTCTATAAGGCGCTCTTTCTGCAAATGCAACCAAACCTTGTCTTCCACCTGAAACTTGTGTGGAACCATGTGTTGATCATGGCACTGCTTGTACTTAGCATTGGATTGCTATAAAATATCATGGACCTGTTGGCGGATGTGCTAAATCAGATCAATGAATTTGGTGGCTTTGTTGGCCTCCAATTGAGCATGGGAGGATTCTACCTGTGTGGGCGCAAAGGGCAATGTTGATGAGCATGATTGTCATTGATGACAACACATTAATGACAAAGCCTGAAGTGATGACATGGAGGACATGACAAGCAAGCACAATGACATGGAAGACAAAGGCAAGCTGGACAAAGGACAATGAATGGAAGCATGACAAGTGTTGAGGACATGATATGGCAAAGGTCAAAGATTGATGACAATGACAAAGGTTGAAGACATGGCAATGGGCAAAGGACAAAGACAAAGAATGATGACAGGGCAAAAGACTAGACAATGTAAAAGTAGATGCAATGGACAGTTTGCGGGCATCACAGTGAGAACTTTCTAAGGGCCATGTCGGCATTTCAAAGTGCCCCTGCGGGCATTTGTAAGAGCACCCTGCGGGCATATGAGAAGGACCCCTTGCGGGCATCCTTAGAAGCCCTTGCGGGCATTTCTACAACCCCTTGCGGGCATTTTCTAAAGATGTTGAAGGAAATCCAAAGAGCCCTTGTAGGCATTTTATCAAGCCCATTGCGGGCATTTCTTGACCCCCTTGTGGACATTTTATAAAGCCCTTGCAAGCATTTCAGTTGAAGCCTGTGCGGGCATTTACTTAAGCCTCTACGGGCATTTTCAAGAAGCCCATGCGGGCATTTTCATGAAGCCTTGCGGGCATTTCATAAGGCCTCCCTGCGGGCATATGATGGAGCCCCTGCGAGCATCCTCAAGGGCCCTATTATCACCTAAACTGTAGTTACCCCTATGGATGTATCCTCTCATGGATGACAATAGGGAAGGGCAACTCAAAAAGTGCAACCACGATCACCTCGACCTCCAATAGATGGTTGTCACGCCAGTCGAGGCAACCTTCACTTTATGTTATCTAGCCCAGACAACAAAGGGGGAGACCTGATCTACTCCCGACAGGAGAGATCAAAACCAAGACACCAAATCAAGTTAATTCTAAGTGAAGTAAGGTGTATGGTTTATCCTAGACCTAAGGATGAAGTCACAAATATGAGTAAGGGGTTCAATGAGTATAGCTTTGGTTCATTGTTGATGTGTGAGTGACTTATAGTATTTGAAAATAAGATCCAGGATTATAGTACTAGTCAATGTGAGAAAATCCACTGCTTTGGGAACCGTGTCCAATGCAGGGTAATTTAGGGGTTGAATTGGGGCTAACTAGTACAAGTGACAAGCTAGATCACGATATATGATGACATCAAAGGGTTTAGTCCATCAAACAAGGATCTAACCACAAGTTAATCCAACAATCTAGGAAAGTCGAATTGACTTGGAGAGAGATCAGTGCCTTGGGAATTGGGATAATGGAGTCAAAGTATAGTTAACTTGTGATTGATAACTCCTATCGTATGAGACAAGTGGGCAATTAAATGTTTGATGGATGAATAAGTCTAGATCTAGAGATTCAAGGTTTGACTTAAGTGGACCACAATCCCTTAAAACAAGGAATGCTATCCCCAAGGCAAGATTTGATGAAGTGACCAACTAGACCTAGGTTTTGAATTATGCCCATTCCAAATCCACTAAAATCTCAAGTACCCACGTCCTAGAAGTGGACCAACTCACTTCTCCAAGGTGGTGCGACTTTACCCAAGGAGGCTAAAAAGTGGGATAAATGAATCAAGACAAGTCCAATGGCATCCAAACTTTAGATCCAAGTAGGTTGATCAGGTGAGGGTATGGATCTACAATTTCAAGGCAATCCGATGGCTAGATCTTACTAGATCTAAGTTTAAAGATACCAAGTAGTCCAAAATGGGGATTAAATCCCTTAAAATGTGGAATAGGGCCCACAAGGTAGAAATCAGAAAAGTGACAATCTGGGGGTAGGTTATTGGATGTGTATATTACGGATCAAGTGGAATCTCAACTACCCATCAACTAGATCTAGGGTAACTCACCCAAACCAAGAAGTGCACCCTTGCTTGGAGAGGCTAAGTGCCTTGGGAAGAGGGTCAAATGGAGGCCAATCCTCACCAAACTATAGATCCGGGATGCCATGGATACTATAGAGGTGGGTTTTCAATTTCTTACCCAAGAAGCCACTAGATCTTAGTAGATCTGAAAAAATGTAAAAATGGGGTTTTGATTAATTAGGGTTTAAAATGTTTTAGACAAGTGGATAGATCATGGAGATAGAACTTACCTTGAGATCATACCTGAGTGATGAAGAGAGATGCTTTGATGTTGAGGAAGATTCCCGCAGAGATCAAATGAGAGATTGTTGATTTTGCTTGCCAAATTGATGCCCTAGCCCACAAGTGCCCCCTCCTCTACCTGTCAATCCAAGGAAAATCGATTTCAATCAGAGAGGTCAAGTATGGAGGAAATACAAGTAAAATGCAATGATAACATAGAATAGAAGGTCCTGGGACAGTAATACTCCATGTTACCAACGAAGAGATTCAAAGAAGAAGTAGGGAGAGTCTTCCCCTACCAATACTTCCTCCTCAAAGCAAATTGGCCTCCACCTGTAGATGCAAAACGTGGTACAAAAGATATGGCAAACAAGATCTCCAATAACTCAGTGCAAAGGAAGAACCAACGAACGAACACCAAAAGCATTCACCACAACACTGGAGATAGATGCAATAATAATTTTCTATTCCAATAATCCAGAGCCACAAGTCCCTTTACAAATGAGAAGCTCTCTCCTTTAAATAGGAAGGAGAGGCATCGAAATCCTAACCACTTTTTGAATGAGTGGCTAAGATTAAAAGATACAAATGTCTAATCAATGGTTGAGATGAGCTCAACAAATAAATACATGGATCACTAATAAAATATAACATAAGTGGACAAAATCGCCCTAGGAGAGGGGAATCCCACCATATCATGATGACAAAATATAATAAGAAGCTTATGGTGGGTCCAAGGGGTAATTTTAGCCACCCTTGGTCAATCCCCATAGCACAATAATAATAAAATAGTCATCAATATGCCAAATCATGCCTCTATGGACAAATCGTAGGCCTCAAAAGGCCTCAGAAATCATCAGAAAATGCCATAAGTGATGGATGCAGGTCCCGATGAAGCTGAAACTGCTGGAGGAGGTGTGGAAGACATCAATCCATCATCACTGATCAAACCATGCCAAGAAATTGCCTCAGTAGCCCAAATCGAATTCCTCAATAGTCATTTCTACCAATCCTGAAATGCCTCAGGAAGCGTGAAACTGCCCCAAACTGCCTCCTGGAGTGCCTGCGCTGTCAAGGTGAGGGCACCAGTGTGTCCGGGAGGGAGGTAATATGGTAAAAACAAGTGGCTGGACCACCCCCTCCAAGCATAGCACCCTAGGTCAACCGGATAAAAATCACATATGCTCTGACAAGGTCTCCGATAGACCAAAACTGCACTGGGATAGCCTATTGAGGCTCAATCATCACTGTAAGTGCCCGGAACTGAAAACAAACTCTCATTGGACTCAGAAGGTCCAAATCCATCCAAGATGTGTACTCATACACCATATGAATATCTGCATGATCATAAAATATATCCAATATACCGGAACAGGTGAAATAATAATAATCTGTAAATGATCAAATAATGTTGTAAACCATGAATCATCATCATAACCCTGTATCTGCTGCATATAATCATCATGTACATGTACATAGACCATATATCATCTATCAATATCATCACAAGGTCCAACCATCTCATGTCCTATGGTTGACCTAGGTCAAACTAGGTTTGACCAAGTCAACATGACCAAATATGACCATCATCGGAAGCTGCTGCAAAGTGTCAAAGGTTAATGTATGCTCTACAACTTATTCAAATAACAATTATAACACAGAGTAATCATTACTGGCGATCTAAATCCAAAAATATAATGTCATTAATTATTATTATTACTCAGATTAGACTTTCAAGACCATACTCACTTCATAGCTGTGATCAATTTGCTAGTGAAGGGTGAAGGCTGAAATAACTGGCTAGGCTAAGGGATGACTTGACTGACTTAACTTTGTGACACTTTGGCAAAGGGAAAGGGATTACACACCATAGTATATATTGAATGAGCAACAACACAGGGAATGGCGGTGTCTCACAAATGGATGAGTTGTTTAAAGAGGGTTTATTCACCTTTCACAGATGCGCACAATCCATAATACAAATGAGGTCAGAAATAATTTAGATATAGCATTTAAGTTCCATTGCTTTTAGGGCCTGAAGTTTCCATAGCCTTGATCCATGTGTGTTTATAAACACATTGCATAGATTTACATTTATTTTAGGCTTTCTACTGCAAGTGTGTTTTTAAGGCACTTGTTTACCTAAGCACTTCTAGGTGTGTCACAGACAGCTTGTTTACCTAGGTATTTTACATTTCCAAAAGATATAACATTTTATTTTCATGGCCATTTTCATTTGGCATGCCTTTCATTCATGTGTGTTGAAAAACACATTGCATGAACGGGCTTTTCATACAAGATATAGCATTTGATTTTCCAGATTTTGTAATCATGGCAGCACTAAAAGTTTCAGGTTTAGCCAACACAACTTTAGTGACTAGGGGGAATTCACAAGGAACTCCAACTCACCATAGGTAAGTTTTGTCACCAACTCAGAGCCGAGACACAATAAACAGGGAAGCTCATCCAATACAGAGGCTACAGTGGGGAAAAGATCCTCCATGTCACTAGTCAAGTAGTAAGTCAGGGTGATAAACTAAATGGTAGGCAATGGATGGATGAAGACAATGAATAATGGAGCCAACACTAGCAAACCAAGGTATGGTGGAATGATCACCTCTATTCTCCCTAAGGAGGGTAAAACCAATGAGTATGAATAGTGAACTTCTAAGTCTGAGTAGGGACAATATAATATATATAATAAGATCAACCAGGTCCACATATCTATATGATCGCCAGATCATGACACTAGGTGCTAAGACATGCTATAAGAATAAATATAAAAGCAATATAACCAAAACACTATGATATACCTGCTGAGTCATATACCTAAATGCTCATCATCTGAACCATCATCTGTCCTCTGAGACTGCTACTGTAACTCTGGGCACTATTGACTGCTCTGTACCAATGGTATAGTGGCTACATCGGTCATCTCTCTTAGTGTCCTGAGACTCAGTCATGGCATGGGGAATATATACTGTTGTCCAAAATCTGATAGTGATCCAATATAAATGCTCATCTCACCATCTCAATGTAAGGGAACTGGCTGAATAGTGCACTGGAATCTAACAAAAAATGTATGGTAGCCCGGCTACTATATATGTGATAACAGGCCCATGCGGGCATATTTATGAGGGTTGTGCGGGCATATCTAAAGATCAATGCGGGTATAATCAAAATATATACATATATTTTTAAGAAGATAAAATGGAGATAATATGATGAGGTCGGCCTAGTCATGCTGAATCAATAAAATAAAAGATATAATAAAAAATAAAAAGCTTATTCATCAAGTCGGCCTCCATAATTCATTAAAAAGTGTATAAATACACAAGTGAAAAGGATCTTCATGTATGCAATTTGATGTGATGATTCGAGTGATAGTCTGAGGAGAGGAGGTGTGGATTGGAGGTAGACTGAGGAGAGGAATTGTGGATTCTGGGCAAGTGAAGGATTATTTTTGGGCAGCAAACAACTTGAAGAAGAAAGGTCCAGCAAGATTGTGGAGTAGTTCGGAGGGTGGCTTTTTCTTTTTCTTCAGCAGCAAACAAGGTGGTTTCAGCATAACCAATCATTAGGGTGGAAGGGTGGAGCAAGGGTGACAACAGGTTGAAGCCTATTGTAATTTCTTCGGTTGAAGCTGAAAAATAATAGAGGTTGAAGTCTCTTACACCAGTTGTAGCTGATGCATTCTTACTGAGTTGAAGCACAGATCTCGGAATGTAAATTTGTCATATATATAAATTTATAGAAGCTTGAAGAATTCATTATTGGTGTTACTGTTATATCAGCTGTTATGTATTTGAATTGAATTTATTAGATCAGTTTATCAAAGATTAAATTCATAAGTGACTATAACACTAATTCACCCCCCCCTCTCAGTGTTGTGTGTGTTTCTCAATTGGTATCAGAGCAGGCCCTTCTTTAAGGTTTGAACACTTGAAGGGATTATTAGAACACACTTTGAAATGGGTGGACCTAAGTTTAGGGATGTTCCCAAATTCGATGGAAATAACTATGTCTATTGGAGCAAGCGGATGAATGCATATCTAATGTCCATGGTGTTCGACATTTGGACAAGTGTGATTGATGGATACAAACCTACGCTGCTGGGAATCGCTCTGCACCCCCACGAATCGATCCCAATTCGCGATCTGGAAGGAATCGATGAGGAATCGATTCCGGAATCACGATTCCTCCCGGAATCGATTTCGTAATTCGCGCTTCCTTGGAGAAAAAAACGCTCCATGGAATTTTAGGAATCGATCCGGAATCGCTCCAAAATCGACGCTTCCGAATCGATTCTTGAGCAATCCCGAGCAAAAAAATCGCTCTCGAAAACGCTTCTTGAATGATTCCGCAATTTTATTTTATTTTTCGGGATTGGCTAGGGTTAATTTGGGCAAATAAAGTCTATTGGACTCCATTTGGACTCATTCTATGCCCTCAGTGGTAAACAGTTTGATGTGCCCCCCATGGTAAACAGTTTAAAACTTTGATGTGCCCCAGGTTGGCGAAGAGTAGTTTCACAGATGATAAATGCATTTTCTGCCCCAAGATGAAGCTGTCAAATGCATTCTTTGGGAGTGTCGGTTTTCTTGTCAATGTTGGAAATTAGCACAGCAGAGGTTCTCTGAAATGATCTAGGGTACCATTCATTGGAGAGCAGCTGTTCTTGGGGACTAACTCTTTCATCAGTCACCTTATTAAGGCTTGTGGCATTGCATCCATATTGTTGTTATGCTCTCTTGATGGAAATTGTGTTGTAAGTGTGTTTTTGAGGACCCTAGTGGCACTGTTCTTCCTTTCAAGGGCTGTGGATGGATGAGCTTTGTGCCCAACTCAAGGGTGAAGGGTTTTACTTTTTGCTCATTAGAGATGAAAAAAGTGAATTGATTGTTGATTTTTAGTGCAGCTGCGAGACTCATTCTCAGAGAGAATGGTACCCTAGTCATTTGACTAGGGTTCCTGGTCAAGTTAACCAGGCAGAGTAATGTGTAAGACCCTAGAAGGTACCCTAGGGCCCCCAGCTGTCTCCTGGGGTTCTTGGTCGAGGACCAAGCAGTTGATGCCATGGCAAAGTCCCTAGCATGTGGCTAGGGCCCCTATTTGTCTCTAGGGTATTCTGGTCTAGAACCAGACGGTTTCTTGGTCATGATGACCAAGCAGATCCTGCAGGTTGAGACAGAGACTTCCTAGGTCCTGCAGATGGTTGATCAACATTCAACCTAGGACTGAATGCTCAGCTTGAGGCTGAGGACCATTCTCTTGGAGAATGGAGATCCTAGTCATGGACCAGATGGTTGATCAACATGTCCCAGTCTAGGACTGAGGTTCAGCCTTGAGCTGAAAGCCATTCATTGAGAATGGAAGATATTGTTGTCCCCTCTCCTAATCAGTTATTGCTAGATTGCTTCTCAAGGGACTGGCCACCCCTTGGCGATGTCTCTAGTACCTAACCCTTAGGAGCAGCGTTAAGGACAAAAGGATTGCACCATCCGTTTGGATCTTCTCCCTTTTACAGTGATGAAAATATATATGTGTATCTTAAGAGAGAGAAAAGTCTTTGGTCCTGTTGGTCCTATTTGATTGCTTGTCCACCTTGATTTTGTGGTTGTTGACTCATGGTCCTATTCTTGCTTGGGTGCACATTTGACCCTGATGATTCCTACCTTATGGAGTGTTTTACCTAAGGGTTTATTAAAGACCATTGGACCTTGTTTTATTATGTTTTGTTATAGGGCCTTGTCCCACTTATGTTTTTGGTTTTTTTACTTTATGTTGGACCTTTGGTTTTTTTACTTTATGTTGGACCTTTGGTTTTTCACTTTATGATAAATTCATTAAATATTTATTTTAGTCTTATTAATAAAATCTTTATGATTTTATTAATAAAGACTTTATGAGTTTATTAATAAAGTTTTTTTTTTTATTATTTTATTTTATTTTAAAGTCTTACTTTTATTTATTTAAATCCCTTGGTTCATTGGTCCCTACTTTTATTTTATTTATTATTTATTTATTCCTTATTTTTTAATCCTAAGTTTTCATTATTATTTTATTCCTAAGTTTTCTAAGTCTAAAACTATATAAAAGCTTAACTCAAATTCAACAAAAAATATATATATATATCGTGAGCTTAATCTTCATGTCTCTCTTCTCGCGGAAATTGCTTTGGTAGACTGTCTCTCGGATTATCTCAGCGCTTGTTGGTTTTAGGTTGTCCCTCACGATTTTGCTGTAGCATTCAATTTCCTGCCATAGCTTATCTTCACGGGTGATTCTCTCACGGTTTTGCTGTAGCATTTAATTTCCTGCCATAGCTTGTCTTCACGGGTGATTCCCTCACGGCTTTTGCTTTCCGGCTATAGCTTGCATCACGGCTTCTCTATTGATTCCGGTTGCAGCATATGTTTCCCTCACGGCTTTTGCTGTGGCATTTGATTTCCGGCTGTAGCTTCTCTCACGGCTTCTCTATCTCTGCTGTAGCATTTAATCCCGACCTGTAGCTCGTTCTACTGTTTGATCTAAGAAACCCGATCTGCTGTGTTGAGAAGGCCATGAGGTCTGGGGATCAGATTTATCTTTTATGGTGTTTATTTTACTTGCTGTGGGTTGTATATTGATCACCTGTGACTATTTATTGTTCATACTGCAGAGACTTGATTGTCTGATTTTTTATTAAGTTCGGTCTTAGGTTGATATATGTATGCCAAGCCTTGACCAGATCTGACTTGATTATTTTCTTTATTCTGTGTTGTGAACCTATTGGGGTTTTGTTTTTTATGCTGAGTTTTTATCGTGACTTTCACTGTGTTTTCTGATTGCCATTGACTTACTTTGGTTGACTGTACTACAACCCTCTCATCTCTCTCTCAAGGTACGCATATGGTTAACCAGTTTGACTTGTCCTTTCAGTGACAAGATCAAACTCAGAACCATCTAAGTATAAGTTGGATCCAAACGTTTGTGTTAATTCTTTGATGCAGTACATGCTTGTTTTACTGTAATTTATTTTATGTTATTTTTCTGAACTTAGCATTTGATGATTCTCGAGGACCAACATTAATGCAGTGACTAAATGGAGCATTAAGTTGAAAGAGATGAAAATTATGTCATTTATGTTTTAAATCAATTTAAATTTAAATTAAGCAGTATATTTGTTTGTATGTTCTTGTATCAAGTTGTTATATATGCGATAAAATGTACATAACTTGGAATTTCAACATTGATAACTCCATATTCAGAATTTATTGTAGTTGTAACTGCAATAAGATAGCTACTACAATGTCTGTATATTCTTATCTTTTCTTGTACAAATTTTCTTCTCCTTGTACATAACTGTTTTATGAGTAAAATAAGAAGTATATTTGAAAAAAAACACTTTTACAGGAGTTTCAAGAAGGTCTATCCCATTGTCTGTCAAAACCCTGGCCTTGGGGTTTACCTTCACAACATATATTAGACAATGACATTATAGAAATTGGACGAATAAATAAGGAAAATTTGGCAATACACTGGTAAAGGGGCCTTTTCAAAAGCACCTTTGCAATATCAATAAAGTTCATATTCTATTCAGAAGGGATAAAAGTATAAAATAGAAAACCGTCTGCATGTTAATTTTAATCAAATTCTAATTAATACAGTTTGGTTATATGAGAAAAATGGTATTGACATATGAGGGTCAAATACATGCAACATTGTCTTAAAGTTGATGCCATCAGCTACACATTTGTACTTCACTTACAAAAATTCAACTTCTGTTACAAAAATTCAATCATAGAGTTTGTTTGATAAAGTAAATCTTAACAATAACTTAATATCTTTGCAAGTTTGATATTGGATTTAAAGACATCACTTGCAAATGGTCATTGCAATAGCTATGTCATTCCAGAAAATCTTCTGAGATGTCCTAGATGATTGATGTTATATCAATGTGTACTAAATGGTTATATGAATATCTATGTTTTCATGTTTTCTATAGCTAATTTGGCATAATACATGTTTTTTTTAATATATATGCATCAAAATATATTAAAATATATATTATATAAAAAACGCTCCCGAAACGCTACCAAAACGGAAGCTTTTGAAAATTTCGCTCCCGCTCCCCGCTCCCAACAGCGTAGATACAAACCACCCGAAACTCAGCCTACCACCTCTGATGAAATTGAAGCATGTCAAAATAATGCTACAGCAATGAATGCCATACTTGCAGGACTCAGTGAAACTGAATTCTTCAAAGTTATGAACTACTCGACAGCAAAAGAGATTTGGGACAAGTTGGCCACAATTTATCAAGGGTATTCTAAAGTTCAACAAGCCAAATTGCAAACATATAGGACTTGGTTTGAGAGTCTAAAAATGGCAGAAGAAGAAAATATTGCAGCATACCTTCAAAGGGTTGAAGAGATTTTTAATACCATGAAAGGCTTGGGTGAAACAATAACTCAATCTATTGTAGTACAGAAAGTTCTGAGAACACTCCCATTAAGGTTCAATCCAAAAGTCTCAGCCATAGAAGACAGAGAAAAGTTAGATGATCTGACGCTTGAAGAACTACATGGCATTCTGGTTGCCTACGAAATGAGAATCCAAGATCCAAGTCAAAAGGAAGCAGCCTTCAAGGTGACCAAGGAGAACAATCACAGCAATGAATGATGCTCCTCAAATAACTGGGTTTCAGATGAAGAGGTAGCTAACTTTGTCAATAGACTTCCAAGAGGAACTGGAAGATATAAGGGCAAGCTTCCACTAAAATGTTTCAACTGTGGAAAAATTGGACATTTTGCAGCCACGTGTCCCATAAAGAATAGGCAGAAGCAAATAAATCCTAGGAGAAATTTTGGAGACAAAAGATTTGCAAACAAACAGACACTATTCACCAAGGTAGAAGATGAAGGAGTTTCAAATGATGAACAAGAAGAAGAAGAAATTATTCTCGAAGGGAAAAATGAAATTTTGTTTCTAGCACAAGAAAATAATGACGATCACTCAAAACATGATGAGGGTATTCGTGGATCTCGAGGCAGAACTCGTTGCAGCTTTGGAAGAAATTGAGAATCTAAAGAATGTGAATGAGATGCAAGAACAAAATCATCAGATTGCAAAGAATCATTTGGCAAAGCGACTATGTTTGGTATTGCATAGAAAAGAAGAGGAAATCAACACACTCAAGGAGAAACTTAAGGAACCAAACTTCTTGTTGCAGGAGAAAGATGTAGGTGACAAAAGTGGAATTAGATACACCTCAATAGAGAAGGAGCATGTAGCAGAATGCTCAGTGAATCAGGCAGTCCTGGAAATCAATAAGGCTGTCACTCAACTTAAGGTTAATCTTCAGAAGATTCGAGAGCCCCTGACTGAGGCACAGAGACAATTAGTTCTAAGGGAAAAAGAATGTGAAAAGTTACAAAAAGAAGTAATCTTCCTAAACAAACCAGATGACCATCAAATCAGCATGGGCCAAGAAGATAAGCCAAGGTAGTTGCAACCAATCTCTCCTTTCAAGCTTCAAGAAGACCAGTCTTTTCCAGGTATCAAAATTTCTTCTTTGGTCATTGTTATAACTATTATAAATTCAGACACAAGGCTATTGATTGTAGAGCACCTAAAAGGAGTTTTACAAACCCTCCCAGAAGACAATATTTTGAGAGGACTGACTCACAAAACAACAACTCTTTTTCCATACTATCTGAAGAGTTAGAATACACCAAGTGCAGAAATTTTGGTCACACATCTGACAAGTGTAGACTTGAAATTGTTAATAAAGAAAGTATGACAAATGACATTTGTGGGATAGCTCTCGATGCTCAGAAAAATGAGAATAAATGGTATATTGATAGCGGCTTCACTAAGCATATGACTGAAGACAAAGGCAAGTTCCTCACATTAAAAAGGGATAGAAGTGGTGATGTAGCATTTGGAGATAATGGAACTACAAAAATTCTGGGAAAAGGAACTATGGCCTTCACAGAAAATGCAAAGGCACAAAATGTTCTTTATGTTGAGGGACTAAAACATGATCTGTTGAGTGTTGGACAATTATGTGATGCTGATTACAATGTTACATTTTTTGCTCACCACTGTGAGATGAGAAGAAATGGTTCTAAACAAATCATAGGAAGAGGAATCAGATCAGCAGGAAGTGTTTATGTTTTAAAAGAAATAGAAGGAGAAAGGTGCCTTGTTAGTCAACATGACAACAGTTGGCTTTGGCAGAAGAGATTAGCACATCTAAATTTTGATAACATTGTAAAAGTCAGTCAGTTAGACGCTGTCAAAGGGATGCCAAAAATTACGAAACCTGCAAACAAATTATGCGGGTCATGCCAACATGGAAAGCAGGCAAGAACAAACTTCAAAGAAAAAGCATATCAATCAACATCACGTCCTTTGGAGTTAGTCCATACAGATTTATGTGGACCTGCGAGAGTTCAAACGCTTCAAGTATTGATGATTATTCCAGGATGACTTGGGTTACCTTCTTGAAAAGCAAATCAAAAGCTTTTGAGAAATTCAAGTTGTTTAAAGCCAAGGTTGAAAATGAAAGCGGACATAAAATTAAGTGTCTTAGATCTGACAACGGTGGAGAATTCACATCTGGTGAGTTTAAAAATTATTGTGAAGTACATGGAATAAGGAGACAATACTGCACAACACGTACACCTCAACAAAACGGTGTCTCTGAAAGAAAGAACAGAATTGTTCAAGAAGCAGCCCGAACCATGCTGCTTGAGGCAAATCTTGCAGATACCTTTTGGAGAGAAGTTGTAGGAACGATTCTATACATCATTAACAGGGCACAGTTAAGAGTTAATTGTGACAAAACTCCTTATGAGTTATGGACAGGAAGAAAAGCCATGGTGAATTATTTCAAAATCTTTGGAAGCAAATGTTATATAAAAATTATTGATGACAATCTTGGAAAATTCAATTCCAGGACTGATGAAGGCATATTTTTGGGATACTCGACTAAAAAGAAAGCCTACAAATGTTACAATAAGAGATTGAAGAGGATAATTGAAAGTATAGATGTGGTAGTAGATGAAGATCTAGCACAAAAAATACCAAAATCTAAACCAAAGGACACAAATGATGACTTGACTAATGAAGAAGAACTACCAAATAAAACAACAGAGAAACAGTCTGATCAACAGGAACAAGCTGAGGATGAACAACCCTCCTCGAAAGGTACAAAACCTTCACTAAGATCTGTAAAACAGGATCATCCGAAAGACCTTATTATTGGAAATATTGAAGAAGGAATGCAGCTGACACATGCACCACAAAGAAGAAATCTGGCATTACTTTCAACAACTGAACCTAGAAGTTTTGGTGAAGTTGTCAAGGATGAACACTGGAACAATGCCATGAGAGAAGAATTAAATCAAATCGAAAAAAGTGGAACCTAGGAGTTAGTTCCACAGCCAAAGAACAAAAATATAATTGATACTAAATGGGTGTATAGGAATAAGCTAGATGAAAATGGAAAAGTCATAAAAAATAAAGCAAGACTAGTTTGCAAAGGATATGCTCAAATGGAAGGAATTGATTTTGATGAAACTTTTGCGTCTGTAGCTCGAATGGAATTGATCAGGATGTCTTTAGCATTCTCATGTTATAAGAAATTTAAGGTCTATCAAATGGATGTAAAGTTAGCCTTTTTGAATGGCACCTTAAAGGAAGAAGTATAAACTGAACAGCCTGAGGGTTTTGAAGAACTTGGTAAAGAAGATCATGTCTGGAAATTAAAAAAGGCACTCTATGGTCTTAAACAGGCACCTAGAGCCTGGTATGAAAGATTGGACACATACCTTCTTCAGCAAGGATTTAAGAGAGGAAGTACTAACAGCAATCTCTACTTCAAAATCGAAGAAGATCATCTATTAATCACTATTGTCTATGGTGATGATCTTATTTTTGGAAGCAATTTGGATAGGCTAAGTCAGAAGTTTGCGGCCAATATGGCTAGAGAATTCGAGATGTCTATGATAGGAGAATTATCCTTTTTTCTTGGATTACAAATTACTCAAACTCTAAACTATATTTTTATATCTCAGACCAAATACCTGAAGGAAATGCTAAGCAAGTTTGGGATGGTTGAATGCTCTCCAGTAAGCACACCTATGGTAACAGGTTGTAAACTCAGCAAGGATGATGAATCTCCCTCACTTGATGCCACATTCTACAGGTCAATGATAGGCAGTCTACTTTATCTTATTGCATCAAGACCCAATATCATGCAAGTTGTTGGGATGGTGGCAAGATACCATGCCAGTCCGAAAGAATCACATGTAGTAGCAGTCAAGCGAATTTTCAAATATCTCAAAGGCACAGTGGAATTTGGGTTATGGTATCTTAAGAATTCACATATTGAATTCACAGCATTCTCTGATATTGACTGGGCAAGCAGTCTGGATGATAGAAAGAGCACAAGTGGAAATGCTTTCTTTTTGGGAGATTGTCTTGACTCTTGGATGAGTAAGAAATACTCTTCAATCTCATTATCCACTACAAAAGATGAATAAATTGCAGCAGCTGAATGCTACACTCAAGTCATATGGATGAAATAGACTTTGGCAGACATGAAAATTCACTACAATCAACCTGTCACAATCAACTGTGACAATACAAGTGCGATAAGCTTGTCAAAAAATCCAGTAATGCATTCCAAATCTAAACATATCCCTATTAAATGTCACTATCTACGGGAGCAGGTCAATGAACAGCAAGTCACACTCAAGTATGTGAGCACAAAGGAACAGGTGGCTGACATTTTTAACAAACCCTTGCCTAAAGATCATTTGTGTATCTTTGGCAGAAGTTGGGAGTTCAATCCCTCCAAGATTAATTTAAGTAGAATTTGAGGGTGTCATGAGAATGGCACCTATCATGGGATCAGCTTGTGATGAGTAAGGCAATATTTAGGGAGAAAGCCCGCAGGGGGAGCTTAAAAAGCTACAACAGCATACTTAATAGGGGGAGCATGCAAACACTGTAAGGAAGATCAAACTCAGCAAATCAAAAAGTCTACATGAAAGGGGGAGCAAACAATTCAGCATGATCTCAATAGTCAAGGATACATTTTTGGGCATTGTGAAGCTTTTGCTAACTAGAGGATTTGCCCTTTGTCATTAATGTCAAAGGGGGAGAGAAATCTTGAGGAAGGTTTCCATCAATGACAAAGGGGGAGATTGATGAGCATGATTGTCATTGACGACAACACATTAATGACAAAGGTTGGAGTGATGACATGGAGGACATGACAAGCAAGCACAATGACATGGAAGACAAAGGCAAGCTGGACAAAGGACAATGAATGGAAGCATGACAAGTGTTGAGGACATGATATGGCAAAAGTGAAAGATTGATGACAATGACAAAGGTTGGAGACATGGCAATGGGCAAAGGACAAAGACAAAGAATGATGACAGGGCAAAAGACTTGAAATGTAAAAGTAGATGACATGGACACTTTGCGGGCATCACAGTGAGCACTTTCTAAGGGCCCTGTGGGCATTTCAAAGTGCCCCTGCGGGCATTTTTAAGAGCACCCTACGGGCATATGAGAAGGACCCCTTGTAGGCATCCTTAGAAGCCCTTGTGGGCATTTCTACAACCCCTTGCGGGCATTTTAGTGACCTGTGTAGACATATAATGAAAGCCCTTGCGGGCATTTTCTAAGGATGTTGAAGGAATTCCAAAGATCCCTTACGGGCATTTTATCAAGCCCATTGCGGGCATTTCTTGACCCTCTTGCGGGCATTTTATAAAGTCCTTGCGGGCATTTTGGTTGAAGCCTGTGCGGGCATTTACTTAATCCTCTACGGGCATTTTCAAGAAGCCCATGCGGGCATTTTCGTGAAGCCTTGCGGGCATTTCATAAGGCCTCCCTGCAGGCATATGATGGAGCCCCTGCGAGCATCCTCAAGGGCCCATGCGGGCATATTTATGAGGGCTATGCGGGCATATCTAAAGATCAATGCGGGCATAATCAAAATATATACATATATTTTTAAGAAGATAAAATGGAGATAATATGATGAGGTCGGCCTAGTCATGCTGAATCAATAAAATAAAAGATATAATAAAAAATAAAAAGCTTATTCATCAGGTCGGCCTCCATAATTCATTAAAAAGTGTATAAATTATTAAATACACAAGTGGAGAGGATCTTCATGAATGGAATTTGATGTGATGATTCGGGTGATAATCTGAGGAGAGGAGGTGTGGATTGGTGGTAGATTGAGGAGAGGAATTGCGAATTATGGGCAAGTGAAGGATAATTTTTGGGCAGCAAACAACTTGAAGAAGAAAGGTCCAACAAGATTGTGGACCAGTTCGGAGGGTGTTTTTTTCTTTTTCTTCAGCAGCAAACAAGGTGGTTTCAACATAACCAATCATTAGGGTGGAAGGGTGGAGCAAGGGTGACAACAGGTTGAAGCCTATTGTAATTTCATCAGTTGAAGCTGAAAAATAATAGAGGTTGAAGCCTCTTACACCAGTTGTAGCTGGTGCATTCTTACTGAGTTGGAGCACAGATCTCAGAATGTAAATTTGTCATATATATAAATTTTTAGAAGCTTGTAGAATTCATTATTGGTGTTATTGTTATATCAATTGTTATGTATTTAAATTGAATTTATTAGATCAGTTTATCAGAGATTAAATTCATAGGTGACTACAACACTAATTCACCCCCCCCCTCTCAGTGTTGTGTGTGTTTCTCAAATGCTACATCAATGCGACCCTATGGTTGAAATCCTAGACCCACCTGAAAAGGGTTGTGGTCAATCAAGCTATGGAGGGCTTTGTTGTAGTTGTGTTGAACAAAAGGAAGGCTCACATTCCATGTCCATGGATGCTTGGAGTTCTACATGTGTAGGATGTGCACAATCATCCTGGTGACGACCTTTGTTTGTCCATCAACTTGGGGGTGGAAGGCGATGGATTGGGTGAGCTTGGTGTCCAACAGTGACCAGAGGCTCAACCAAAATATACTTCAAAACCTGTTGTCCCAGTCTAAGATGATGGCCCAAAATGTACCCACACACCCTCGAAGAAGAGCTTGGCAGTGGCTTCGACTGTAATGCTCTTCTTGTAGGTTGTTAGAATGGTCATCTTGGAAAATTGATCAACAACCATGAATACACAGTCATTACCATGCTTGGTTGAAGGAAGACCTGACATATAGTCCATCAAGATGGATTCCCAGGCCTTGGTGGGAGTAGACAGAGGGGTGTATAGTCCTTGTTTTTTTAATGGTTGTCTTAGGGATGGAGCATGCAATGCAGGATCTAAGATACTTGTTGACATCTTGGCAAAGATTTGGCCAATAGAAATACTTTTGGAGTACTGCTACTGTCTTCTCCATGCCAAAGTGTCCGGCCACTCGATTATAGTGGGCTTCCCAAATCAATTTCCCACACTTGCTCGAAGGGACACAGAGATGACCCAAATAGCATCACAGTCCATCCTACAAATGAAAGTCAGCAAAAGTCTTTCCTGCTCCCAACATCTGGTACGTTGTAGTGAAGTCTAGATCGTTGTCATAAAGTTGGGACCACCCGGAGGTCTCATGCCCACAAGAGTCAAGCACTGTGGTTAGAGCTGCAACTGGAGGTCGACTGAGGCAATCTGCGACGTGATCAGCACTCCCTTTCTTATATTTAATGTTGAGGTGAAACTACTGCAAGTATATTGACCACTTTTGATGGCGGTCATTCTGTAATTTGCTTTGTGTTTGAATGAACTGTAAAGGCTTGTGATCTGTATGGATGATTGTCTCTCTCCCTAAAATTGGCGATAGTCTTGTACAATGGAATACATCTCTTTGTCGTAGGTGGGGTACTTATGGATGGCATCTGAGAGTGTCTCACTATGATAGGCCACGGGATGATCATCCTAAGTGAGAACGACACCCACGACGTAGTCTGAAGCATTTGTCTCAATCTCAAAAGGTTGTTGCAGATCGGGCAAGCCAAGCACTGGGGCTGACCATAAACAATGTTTCAAATCATCAAAGGCTTTCTATTGTAATTTGCTCCACCCAAATTTGGCTTTGCCACCACCCTTGGTCACTTGGCTGAGGGGCCATGCAATATGAGAGAATCCAAACACAAACATGTGATAGAAGTTGACAGTGCCCAAGAATCTTCGAAGCTCGGTTAGTGTTGTTGAGATTGGCTAGTCACGAATGACTCGGATCTTGGTTGGGTCCACATATACCCCATTCTCATCTACAATGTATCTAAGGTATTGGACCCTGCTCATGCCAAAGGAGCATTTCTCTAAGTTAGCATAAAGCTTCTGTTGCCGCATAATGTGAAGGACCTACTGAATGTGCTACAATTGTTCTACCCAAATCATGTTGAAGATGAGGATGTCATCCAGATATATAACCACAAAGGAAATGGTGAAAGGCCTCAAGATGTCGTCCATTAGCCTCATGAAAGTTGTTGGCGCATTTGTTAAGCCAAAGGGCATGACCAACCATTCAAACAGAACTTCTTTAGACTTAAAAGTAGTCTTCCATACATCAATTGATTTTATTGGAACCTAGTGGTAGCTGGACTTCAGATCAATCTTGTTAAAGTACTTGGCTCCCTTGAGTTGGTGGAGAAGGTCATCAATCAAGGAATTGGGTACCGGTTCCTGACTGTGATTTTGTTTAAAGCTCTGTAATCAATACAGAAGCGTCAGGTCTCGTCTTTCTTCTACACAAGCACACCTAAACTTTCGTAAGGTGAAGAGCTAGGTCAAATGTGCCACTTTTGGAGTAGATCTTGAACTTGACGCTTGATTTCCTTATTTTCTAGGAGAGAGCGTCAATATACTAGCCCATTAGGTAAAGACGCACCAGGGTTCAGATCGATTGAATGCTTGACCTAACAGTGCAGAGGCACCTCGGTAGGTGAGGTGAAGATGTCTCGGTATTCTTCTACGACTTTGTCCACTTTCTTCTGATGTGTGGAGAAGCCTTGTGTGGAGGCCACAGATGTGGCCGCAACCTTCCATTTACTGTGAAAACGAATCATGACTAGGACAAATTTCCTAGTCTGGGAGATGACCTTCTTGCACTATTTAGCTAGGATCAAAGAGACAACAGTAGATGGAGATACCTCTAGTATCCTATACAATTTTCTACCGAAAGTAACAATGACGCTACAAGGCCTAGACTCATATACAGCATGACTTTTCCACATATATCGCTGACCCAAAAGACCATCACAAACTTCAAGTGAGGCAACATCATACCTCATCCTTGAAGGGCTTGATGCCATAGGGAAATCGGCACTGTTGGCTGACGCAAAGATCTCATCCATGGCTGAGACACCCGATGTTGTATTGTTGTGAGCGTGGTGTTGTCGGCAACCCCAATTGTTTGAGGACCTCTGTTGAGATCAGGTTCTTTTGGCTTTCGCTATCAACAATGATAGGAAACGGAGAGCCCTTCACCCACATATGTGAGTGAAAAAGGCACTAAATTTCTTCCTGCTCCTCTAGTTCATTGGGTTGGACCTTGGTGGAAGCGATTGTGGCATTGGGTTCTGCATCAATGATTTGCTTCTCCCTGTCTGGCTTTGAATCAAAGTCGAAGCTTGGGTCTGACTCTGAGGCTTTCATTTCGGCCACCAATGACTGTTTCGAGCGACATTCATCAGTGTTGTCCCAGGGGCTTTTATGGAACTTGTTGAAAGTTACCTACGAAGTGTTTGTTCACCTAGTATTGCCTTGGGGTGGACAAGGACACTTTAATTGGTGACCCCTAGTCATTTTTAATTAATGAAGTGAGATGCACATTATAATTTTAAAGTGACTTCATTAAAAGGTAAAGTCATGGTTTATCCTAAGTTCACATTTAATTAAAGTCAAGTGAATGATTGATTAAAAGGGGGTGCTCATACTTTATTAAATGACATGAGGTGCACTAAATGTCATTTATTAATTATTTAATTGAGCATTTAATGAGAACCCCTCATCTAATCTAATATGGACCATTAGATTGAAAGAGGAAGTTTCCATGAACAAAGAGGGACTAGGGCAAGGCAAACTCATTCATTATTCACTTTTCAAGAGAGAGTTTTGGAGAGGAGGAGAAGAGGGTTTGAAGAGATTTCAACCATGAAATTTTTTTGAAGATTCAAGAGAAGAGCGGAGAGATTCAAGGCACAAATTTCGAGAAGAAGTTGGCACAGATTTCGAGGAAGAAATCCGTACAGCAACACGAATTTCAAGGAGAAATAGCAGCACGTTTTTTGAGATCCGTACAACAATTAATGAGATCCGTACAGGCACGTTTTTCGAGGCAGTCGTACAAAATTTATTGATATTAATTCTGGCACAGAAAATGAGGAAAACAGCAGCATAGAAATCGAGAAAACAGTTTGTGCAGCTCGCATGTGCGAGTCCGTACAGTCTAATTTTTGGCATTGTTTTCGAGGCAGTCGTACAGTTATGTCAATGAGACATTGGTGCGAAATTCGAGGCAGCAATGAGATAAGTACTGTTGTAGTAAAGTTGGAATTTCTCTTTTAAATAAAATCTCTCTCTCAGTCAGGTTTTCCCTTCGGGGTTTTATCTTGGACCTATTGGTCAAAAATTCCTATGTTATTTTATGTGTGAATGGCTGTCATAAATTTCTGAGTTGAGTTTATTGACAGAAAAATTAAATTTATGAGTTATAAAAATTTGAAAAAGTATCACATGTGTTTCAAGTTGACGTCATTTTTATGAATAAAAATGTGCACACTGGGGTTTGGGCATTAAACCATGCAGAGAAGCTTCTAAGCTTGAAACCGGGTTGGGGTTACAAAAAATTTCAGAACTCGCACCACTTCCCAGTGTCTTTCTTTGTGTTCCCATTATCCTTCTTTACTTACGGCATAGACTAGTTGTCCTAAGGTTGTCCATCCTTGCTTTGTCCTTTCTTCTATGGATCGGGACCACCTTTTCCCTGCTTCTGCTGTGATGAATTCGAAGATCCAAATTCCCACTTATTCCTCTACAATTTTTGCTCGATTTTGACAACAAAATGATAAGCAGCTCCCAGTGGCGAGATGTCCAAGAACTCCATTTCTATTTGGATATACCTGTTGTCACATCCATAGTAGCAAGGCTACCATGATGCAGATCAGGCCTGCCAGAGGTATGAGCTAGTCCTTTTGTTGAGTTGAGCACACTTTTCACCCAATAGTGGATCATTTGTTAGAGCCTACAAAGCAGTCCAATGGCATCCTGTCTTACGACTTGGTCTTGCATGACCCCATTGAGATGACTTGGTGTAGCTATGGTTCACTTAGCAGAGCAGGAAACTGATATGTTCTCCCTTACCCATCAACGATCAAAGGTGGTCTTCATGCTTATATTCAGAGGCAGGTATATGGTTGAGCAAGTATACATGTGTACTTGGGTATTATTATTTGTCTGTCTTGCTCGTATTATTAGCTTTAACTTGACATGGTGACTGACATTGGTGATTATATGTGATTGGGTGTCTCGTGAACTTGTTACTAGGAATAAATATATGATATTGGATGTAAAGAACTTTTCATATGCTAACCGGTTGCTTACCTTATGCAGACTTATCCTTTCCTTTGCTATGTATGGCATCACCTTTTCACTTCTTTCCATCCATTCGTCTCTTCCAATTTTGATTTTGCCCTTGACTTGGACCTGGACTTGTGAGATCAAGGACCATTCCCCCCACTTAGACCTTTATGTTGGATAGACTCCATGTTTAATTTGTGCCTCGGCTCTGGAATGTGTGTCCTGGTTCCTTCCCATCTGCTTGTATGATGCCTTGTGGACTAGAGGTGTGGCCTGTGTCACCAAATCTTCTTCCTTTAGTCCTCAAACCAAGTACTCCCCCCCCAAAAAAAGCATTGGAACGCATATATGCTATCTCTAAAAGGATGTAAGGCCAACTACGATCAGTTGTGTTTTTAAACACTAGGCCTAAATGAAATCAAATAAAATCTTCTATAGTTAGTCAGTGACCAAGGGATGAGGCACTCATTCTTTGTATGATGTGTTGACCACCTAACCAACTAGGTGGGTAACCATGTATCATGTAATTGTACCATGTACCTTGAAGACAAGAAAGATGTACCTAGCAAAAATTTTCAAGCTTAAGAAGGCTTGGCAAGGTAGTTTTGCCTATTTCTCTTCTTAACTCTTCTCCATGAAATTTTCGCACCCCTGGCTGGGATTTTGTAATGATATGTCGGCATGAGCGTCAAATTTTTGTAAAATTTAGTTACCTAGTACATTATCATTAGGGAAGTCCTTTTATCGAGTGTTTTTTCCCTTGGATAATTAAATTTGCTTTTAAGTGATTTTAATTATTTGAGTTTTTCACTCAAAAATTCCTCCAAAGTGGTGAAAGGCGTTCTAATGATCGAGCCCTTGGGGTGATTAAGGTCTAGAAGCGTTGTATATTACCATGCTAGACATTATCCATAGTTTTGCGGAATTTCATTAAGTTTTGCATAGTTTTTTTTAATTATTTGTAATTTAAAAAAATGTCCCTCGACATAAATTGTTGTATTGTAAAAGAGGGATAAGTGGCACCTAATGCCCATAAATAGGGTTATGGGCACTCAAAATCAATGGCATGAGAGCCCCTACACCCTTGGACCAAGTTTCAAGTCAAGTCGTCGAGTCTTGATAGGGTTTGGTCAAGTTTTCCGAAGTCAGTCAATTTTCAGCAAGAAAATTGATTTAATTTAAAATGTTGAAAATTCCCTTAGTCAAAATCAAATGTTTTGAAGGAAATTTGTTTTCTCTAAGCCTAGGGGGGAACAATGTTATATTTGTACAATACTAGCAGTATAATTAATTTTAGACAATAAAACAGGATCACTAAAAGAATAACCAAGCACAAAAACAATAGACGCAAAATTTTATCCTGAGAAACCCAACATAGAGAAAAACCAGCAACCTTCATATAGAGATAATCAGTTCAGAGATCAAAGTACAGATACAAGAAAGAGAAAGAGAAACTTATCCAAGTGTAGAAACCCCAAAAACACTTTTCCTAGCTGCAGTAGCGAACTTCTCTCTCTCCTTGAGCGAACTTGCTTGAGTTGAGTGGATGACAAAATGAGAGGTTTGACATCTCTATTTATACACATCAAAAGGTGACTTTTTCCCTTACTAGGCCAACCTGACTTTCCCTAACTGGGCCGACCTGACTGGGGAAGTTCTACCCATTGTTTGAGGCAGACTGCCCACTGTTTTGGGGCAGTTTACCCATTGGGCCGATTTGTCTTGGGGAATACAAAAATTAAATTTAATAAATGTTTTCTTTGGGTAATTCCAACCCAATGTTTACATTGATTCTTACATGATCAATTACATTAATAATTGCTCCCGAAGGAGTTACAATAAAGATACAATAAAATACAATAAGAAAAACTTCTGAAGTTACATTATTTCCACTGTGTTCTTCCTTCACCTAGGAAGATCTCATCAGGTTTCTACAGCACCATCAATAGGCCAAGATCCTCATCTCAAGGGCTAACTCCCTCTATCTCCATGAGGATAGATCATCAGTATACGACATCACGAACAAGGGATCAACGTCAGCAATATGTTCTAAGTCACAATTCTAATTGAACAGATGTGCACCTCCTCAAAAATTAACTGAGTAACTCTCGTCCTTCATACTCTAATCCTTTTGTCATGACTCTGACTAGAAACCAATTGCTTTCCATAATCATTGAAGAACCGAACATCTATGGTAGAGAGAGATCGACATCTGAAAACACCAATCTTTATATGAGATCCTTTGGGCATGTGGGTCATGTATCAAATATAGTTGGATGTATTAGGTCCCCGTCTGATATGTTCTCCCTTGCCCATCAGCAGTCAGAGGTGGTCTTCATGCTTATATTCAAAGGCAGGTATATGGCTGCACAGGTATACATGTGTACTTGGGTATTATTATTTCTCTGTCTTACTCATATTATTAGCTTTAACTTGACATGGTGATTGACATTGGTGATTATATGTGATTGGGTGTCTCCTGAACTTGTTACTAGGAGTAAATGTATGATATTGGATGTAAAGACCTTTTCATATGCTCATCGGTTGCTTACCTTATGCAAACTTATCCTTGTCTTTGCTATGTATGGCGTCACCTTTTCACTTCTTTCCATCCATTCGTCTCTTCCAGTTTTGATTTTGACCTTCACTTGGACCTGTGTTATTCTTATTATATTCTATTGTAATTATGTGTACCTCCTACGGGAGTTGATCTTGATGTAATTAATCATGTAAACCCTTGAAAGAATCAATGTAAACCTTGGGGATAAAATTAAGTAAAGAAAATAATTATTAAATGTATTTTTAAATACCCCCAAGACAAGTCGGCCCTATCAGATTAGACAAGTCGGCCCAGTGGGTAAACTGCCCCAAAACAGTGGGCAGTCTGCCCCAAACAATGGGAAGAACTACCCCAGTCAGGTCGGCCCAGTTTGGGAAAAATCAGGTCGGCCCAGAAAGAAAAAGAAAAAAAAGTCATTTTTGCATGTGTATAAATAGAGAGGTCGTATCCCTCATTTGTTCATTCAGTCAACACAACAAGTTCGCATCACTTGGAAAGGAGCTCGCACCTGCAGCTAGGAGAAGCTTATTTTTTGGGTTTTTGGTTAGAGAGACTTTCCATTTTCTCTCTCTCATCTTTGTACTATGTTCTCAGAATTATTCATCTCTATACGAAGGTTGCTGGGTTTTTCTCCCGATTGGGTTTCCCAGGATAAGTTCTTGTGTTCTTTGTTTATGTGCTTTGTCTTTCTTCTAGTGATCCTATTGATTTTATGCAATTGAATTATTATGCTATAATTATATGAAACACTAACATGGAATCAAAGCGGTACCAGAAAAAGCCATTGTCGAAACTAGGGTTTCATCTTTCAAGGCCTTCACTCAACATTTTGGTGGAAAAAGAGCCTTGGCAATTTCGCTCTAAGGAGGGCACATCTTTTGGTGAAGGCAGAATTCAACTCTGAGAATTTTCAATTTTTGACCTAATTCTACAGCTGCAGCAGAAATTAGGGTTTCAATTTTTGACCTACTTCCTCCACAGTTTTGGCTCGGCCCCACCTTTTCTCAACCCCCCTGTGGAGTCATTTTTTCAAGAATCCAACTTTCATTTTTGACCTTTCTCCTACTAGGGTTTCTGCTTCAGATCTGCAGTCAGAATGATTGGAATGAAGGTTGAAGATCATCTGGAAGGGGCTTCCAACTTCATCTCTTGGAAGTCTAGGGTTCTTCTCTTACTAGAAGAAAATGATCTCTTGCAGTTTGTCAATGAGAAGCTCCCAGAACCAGAATCCAAAGAAGACAAATCTTGCTGGAGGAAGAATGAGGCCAGACCAAGAAGGATTTTGGTGGACTCAGTTAGAGACCACTTGGTTCCTCAAATCTCAGGAAAGAAAACTGCTAGAAAGATGTTCAAAATCGTAAAGAAGCTATTTGAACATAGCAGTATCAATGTGAAACTCACATTGAGGAAACAACTATCGGATATGAAGATCCAGAATGCCAAAACAGAGGTCTCTCATGGTTCCCAAAAGAAGGCAATGGGAGACCACACACAAAAACAATGAGAGATAAGTATTTGGTTTTCTTGCTTACATAGATCTGGTTTTGTCTTATACATCTTCATAACCATTTAATGCAGATCTATCAGGGAGTGTGTTGAGCAGTTGATATAGTTTACTTTTGGTGTACTATAGACTCTTGTTGTATTTGCTATGCATATGAGATACACAACATTTGATGAACACATAATGGAGCTAGTCTAGATGGCATCTCCTTTCTGCATGCTTAGACTAGTGCACACTCTTGATGGCATGTTCTAGTGGAGATAGCAGACATCTAGATAGTTCCCATATGTGTTTGGTAGACATGTTTATGATTGTTGTGCTAAAGTATTAGCCAAGATGCATGCGTAAACTATTTTCATTGCATTGAAATAGACATTGGTTAAATTTGATTATGCAATACCACTGATCATCAGTCAGGATTTGACTTGTAGGGAAAAGACCATGTGATATGGCCTAGAAGAGAAGGATGATGAGACTTGTTTCGGTGAACAAGTGGTGGACACATGAATTCCGTTGATGCTCAGCAGGAAGCTTCTAGGAGTATGACCCTCAGACTAGAAGGATGATCTCAAAAGTGAAACCAGAAGTGGGCCACCTACGGATCTTTGGTTGTCCAGTCTACATACATGTGCCCAAGGAGAAGAGGACGAAGTTAGAACCTTCAGGAAAGAAGGGAACTTTCATGGGATACAATGAGTCTTCAAAGGCATACAGAATCTACATCCCAGGATCCAGACAGATTGAAGTCAGCAAGAATGTGTCCTTTGAAGTAGAAATGGCTGTCAGGGAAGGCAGAGGATCAGACATGGAGATCAATGATGAGGAAATGCTAGAACCAAAGGAGATGAGATCATCTCCCCCTTCAGTTCAAAGGGAGTTAGCAGAAAAGGATGAACCCATCGATTCCATTGATCCAGTTGAGCCAGTTGATGTTCCCAGAGATATTGCAGTACGCCGGAAGAGGCCTAGATGGGAACAATAGAATTTGCATGGAGCAGATGGGAGTGTTGAAAAACACAAGGCTAGATTTGTTGCCAGAGGGTTCTCTCAGAAAGAGGGAGTCGATTATGATGAGACTGTTACCAACTTATTTCTACCATAGTTGGATTATCTGAAGAGCCGCCATTTGACAAACATGATGAATGTTTGTGCTCTAGTGTATCAGATGATCCAACATTTGTGACTAGCCAGTTTTGGCTAGCCAGTTTTATTT
The DNA here is from genome assembly GCA_027924585.1 of Larix kaempferi. Classification (NCBI taxonomy): domain Eukaryota; kingdom Viridiplantae; phylum Streptophyta; class Pinopsida; order Pinales; family Pinaceae; genus Larix; species Larix kaempferi. The sequence continues at coordinate 5,943,935 of BSBM01000267.1, read as the reverse complement.
TTCAGTTGACATGACCATGGCCCCATGGGGTTTGTAATAAAGTGTGCTAGTAAGATCTGAGTGTCTCGGTTCCCCATGACTTGATTAAGCAACTAAGGTATTCCAGGGAGTTTTTTCCCTTGTCAATTATACTTTTCCTATAGCCGAGCTATAATCGATGAGGTTTTCTCCCGCTTCCTCCAAAGCTGGAATGCCCGATTTTGAAAATTTTAGCCATGGGGGGTTACTAGAGTCCAACTGATGTATATAAGCCTACTAGACACTATTAGAATAAGTGTCGGTCATGTCCTAGGTCCCTGGAACCCTCAAACAAAAAACAAAAAACAAAAAAAAAACCCTGAGGCGTCGGATTTGGGTTTTTAATTATTTTTAAATTTTAATAAATTTCTCTATAGTTTAAATAAAGAAATTCCAATTTGTAATATGTCAGTCGTCCGAGGTCCGAATTCAATGATTGATGGCTCAATTCATAAGCCAAAAATCACACATGACCCATGGACCAGCTAAACCCAACTTTCGGATGTCAATTCAGCCTCATAATTAATATTTTCTCTAAAAAGACATTTACAGAGAAATTATTAATTAAAATAGTAAAAATGAATATTTTGGATATTTCCAAATATCTCCAAAATAATCAAAAAAAAATAAAATAAAAGGCTAATTGACATGGCATCAGTCATTAATGATGATTCCAATCAACTCTCGATGCTTTCAGTGAGTTATCCAGTCACCAGCAGAAGATCTTCAGTGATAAATTCGCCCACCTTCATGAAAATTCGTTTTTGTGATTTGGCAATTGATTAATGGGTTGTTGGATTTTGAAATCAATGCATGTGGGGCTCCTTCCTCAATTTATGGGCTCCTCTCAAGTTGCAACTCCTTGAAACTCGACTTATGTGATTGTAGATTGCTCCAAGCCAATATTTGATTGGTTTGTGATTGGAATTTGGAGTTTTGGTCAAGTGTTTTTGGCTCTCCTTATGCCAAATTCGAATTAGGGTTTTAGCAATTGGTTTTGCTATATAATGAGGCTCTTTTTCCTCATTCCTCATGGAGATTTTGAGCATGAACACTCTGCCAAAATACTATTGTAATATTTGTTTGATTCTTGAATAAAATATTGACTTTGGAGGTCGATACAAGAGCTTTGGGGTTGTCTTTCACATTGCTTGGTGACATCTTTCTCACCCTATTCCTTATCTCAAGTTTTGCATTATTTAGTATATGTTCTATAAATCTTGGAAATGTACTATTCGGTTTAACTTGTTTGATGTTTAGGGGTTTTGCAGGATTCACATAAGGTGGAGAATGACTTGGAGATCAAGTTGCTCTTTGCATACCAATGGTTATTAGCACCTAATCAAAGTTGTCTTGCAGGTCCCCAAAGGATTCTTTGTTCAAGAGAAGAAACACTTTAAAAGAGTTTTGGCCTCTTCCTCCATCAACAAACTTTTCAAAACAAGTTGTCTTGGTTACCCTAGCTTCCATCTTCTAGCTATCTAGTTTTCTCCATTGTCTCCCTTTTCACTTGATTTGCCTAACCTTGTTATTCTCCCATTCGTCCTACCTCATCTTGTGGCCTCTTTTTTCCATCCTCTTTCCCTCCTACATCTTCACCTTGCTCCCATTTCTTCTCCCCTCATCCATTTCGTTTTTGTCTTCAACCCTCTCCTTAAAGCTCCTCTCGTCCATCCCCTTCAAGCTTCTTTCCTCCCATTCGTCCATCTCATAAGGAGCCCTAAAATTTCACATAGAAAACACAAAACGAATTGCTTAAGATTAGTATTTGTTAGATCTTAGTTTGCTTCACATTGTTAAGTCTTAGTAAATTTTTTACATCATTTACAATCTCATGCATTGAAAAACTTAGTATTACAGCATTCTAGATCTCATTTTTACATTAGTGTAGCTTGCATTTGTTTAAACTTTTGTTTCCATTCGAAAGATAGGATTTTTACACAAAAAATATTTCAAAATTGTTGAATTTTTACATCTCTTTCCTAGCATATTTTAGGCATCTTTTGTTTGCTAGTCCGTTTTACCATCTTAAAATTTTCAAACCAAAATCTCATGCTTTTTACATGTTAGATTTCATTTTTTAAATTTGTACTTAGCTAGTTTCAAATTTTCGCTATTTTATTTGCTAACGTCTAATGGGTATATGGTTCGAGTGTAATGGAGTACTTGTCGGTGCTTAAAGAAGAAGAGAGCTAAGAAAAACAAGTCTTGAGGAGCAAAGAGCAAGATCAAACCAAAGAAAAGAGTTGAAACCAAGAAGGATCCAAACTGTGAATTTCAAACCAAGAGAAGACAAAGTTTCAACACATACTCTCCTATCCTTTGTAAAAACCATTAAGGGTTTCAAGCTTTTCTTTTCATAAGTTTGTGTTAGTTTCTATCAAAGACCTTGCAAGGATTTCATTCCCAAGGCATTTGTAATCAGTTAATAAAAGTTTAAGTGGAGGAGTCCTCCACTTTTTTGGGTTTCTTCCCCATTTGGGGAAGAGTGTTGTGTTTCGTTAAGTTAGATCTTTCATTCCATGCTTTAGATTAGTCTTTTATTTCATTGTTCTCTCTTCCAAGTTTTGACCCGAGCAAGCTAACTTTGGTATTGTATCCCAAAGGCCACATAATTTTGTGGTAGTTTCTCGTTCCCCCGTTAGCCTCCTTGCCGAAGTTTCAACTAGCTGGAAAGTCTCAAGGAATAACGGTTCTGAGTGATCGACCTTGTTCGGAGGTTGATCCTACCTTAGATTAACATTTGTTTGGTAGAACAATAAATCTTGCTTTCAGTTATTTTCAAGCATCTTATCGTATCTTGTTATCATATTTTTACTTTCAGTAATCTAAGCTTCATAATTGTTTTCACAACTGCTTCTTTTTTCCAGTAAAATAAACAAAGCCTCTTGAACTTGGCCAAATCCAAGTCAAGAGCACTCTCTGTCGAAGAGTATTTTAGATTTGCATCTTCCCCCTGCATTAAGCATATCAGATTAGAAAAGTCTCTTGAACTTTGGTCTTAAGACTAAGTCAAGAACGCTCTCTATCGGAGAGTTGAACTGTGCTCTTAAATAATAAAATACTTCAACTCACACTCCCCATTAATTAATTTACTTTGGTCGATTGTTCAACACCCGTATGCTCTGCCAACCTGAGAGGGTTGGGCTAGTACTCAGAAAGGTGTTGGATTTGCTAAGCTTACAAGTGATAATCTAATTAAAACTTTACCCCAATCCAAACCGGCATCAAATATTGAGGTTGCTTCCTGAAACAGGTGGTGCCAGGAATCCATTGTCAGACTCGAGGGCGGTTCAAACATCGGACACCTATCCTCTGAATCTGGGTGCTCCCAACCTATCATCTAAGAGGTTGTCAGTATTTCTCCCATTTGGTCTACTCTTTTGATATCCTTGTTCCTTAGCCTAATAATCAAAGATCATTAAAATATTCAATAAACCAAGATTAATTCGCAGGACGATCTCACGAACATTACCACTTTGAACTCTTGCATCAAGCAACCCAAGCACTCAAGACTTTTTTGACTCCATAAGGCACTGGTCCTTGGCATCATTTTATTTTGCTTATTATCTATCTGGAGCATTTCTATTTTCGTGACTGTCTTGCTTACAAAGTGGCTTTTTCTTCAAATCATACTGTGTAATCGCAACGTGGATTGCTTTATCTTGTGCTTATTTCAATTATTTAAATTGTGATCTCTCATCATTAAGAAAACTCCTAAACAACACTCATCCGCATCACCCCACACTTAAAACATATAAAAAATAACAAGAGCCTTAGTGAAACTCTTTGTAGGGACTACCCCCTTGGCTTCGTTAGGAGTTAGCCTAAACGGAGGAGCTGGGATTCAGGTGACAGTACCTGGCTCATTGCTTGCCCCCAAGACCACACCTCTCCCCACTTCTAGTGAGGGAGACAGCTTTCGAAAGATTTATGCTGCTGGTGTGCAATCTGGCGGACAACAGAGACATTTGCCCCTATGGCTCGATATACTTCCATCAGATCGATCATTGCTATTGCTTCAGGCATGGGGTGGAAGTTGCATCAGAGTGATGCAGACCCCAACCTTTACTACAAGGTTGTGAATGATGAGCCACTGATTTTGTTCATTCACGTTGATGACCTGTTTCTCACTAGAAATGAGAAACTTATCGTATGGTGTAAGAAGAAACTTGCCTCTAATTTCGAAATGAAGGATCTTAGATTGATTGATTACTTCTTGGGATTAGAAGTATGGCAGAGGCAGAAGGACATTTTCCTAGGTCAAGGAAAATACACCATAGATATTCTGAAGAGATTCGGGATGTTGGACTGCAAGTCCATGGCCACTCCTATGGATGCAAATTTGAAGAAGTTGAGGGATTCTACTTCAGATTCAAATTTGATTGATCCCACTATGTATCGCCAGCTGATTGGATCCTTGATGTATCTGACGAACACCAGACCAGATATATGTTTTGCTGTGAATGCTCTCGGCCAAATTATGTGTGAGCCAAGGCAGATTCACTGGATTGCTGCAAAACATGTGCTCAGATACTTGCGTGGCGCTGTGGGATATGGTCTGAGATATGCTTCAAAGCGTGACTTGAGATTGCAGGGGCTTACAGACTCAGATTGGGTCGGATGTGCTGCAGATAGGAAGAGTACTTCTAGATGTTGCTTTAGCTTGGGTTCTGCAGTGATTTCCTGGTGCAACAAGAAGCAGAACTCAATAGCACTCAGTACTGCAGAGGTCAAGTATATGGTTGCTAGTACAGCAACCCAAGAAGCAGTATGGCTTCGTAAACTCCTTGCAGGATTGCTTCACCAGATTCCAGAGCCAACCGTGATTCACTGTGATAACCAGAGCTATGTGCAGATGTCAGTGAATCCTGTATTCCACGACAGGTCGAAGCATATAGAGATTCGGTATCACTTCATATGTGATATGGTGCTGAAAGGTGCGGTCGAGTTACAATATGTTCCGACAAATGACCAAACTGCAGATGTTCTCACCAAGCCTCTTCCCAGGATGAAGTTCAAATACTTTCGCGGAATACTTGGAGTAGAAGAGAACGTGTCCCTCCTTGAGAGGGAGAGATGACATAGAGATGTTTACCCTGCTGTCACCCAGGTGCCTCTACTCATCCAGGTTCTTAGCCAGGTATGGGAGAAATCCCATCGGCAGATGAGACAGAAAGGTAGTAGATGTTCGGGTTACACACAGGTGCCTCTGCTCGTCCAGGTTCTCAGCCAGGTATGGGAGAAATCCCATCGGCAGATGAGACAGATAGGTAGTAGATGGTTGTGTGATGATTGCACAGGTACCTCTACTCGTTCAGGTTCTTAGCCAGGTATGGGAGTACCCCATCGGCAGATGAGACGAACAGGTAGTAGATGGTCGTGCACCTCTGCTCGTCAAGGTTCTCAGCCAGGTATGGGAGGATCCCATCGGTAGATGAGACGAACATGTAGCAGATGGTAAAGCTGATGGTGAAGCCTATCTCTCAAACATCTAGGTAGGATAGAGAGACTCTCTTGGACTCACCGAAGGACTGGTGGAGTCGATGCATGATGACAATTCTCGAAGGACTGAGACTATGTTGACAACCTTGAGTATGTATAGAGATGATTGATACAGTATAGATGTACAAATGAAACCCAAATGATCATGATGCTGATGAAGACCGAAGAATACCTTCCTTGTTGAGAGGGAGTGTTGGATTTTGTGCAACTTCGGAAGTTATTCTTAATATATTCTATTGTAATTATTTGTACCTCCTACGGGAGTTGATCTTGATGTAATTAGTCATGTAAACCCTTGAAAGAATCAATGTAATCCTTGGGGAGAAAATTAAGTAAAGAAACTAATTATTAAATGTATTTTTATATTCCCCCAAGACAAGTCGTCCCTGTCATATTAGACAAGTTGGCACAGTGGGTAAACTGCCCCAAAACAGTAAGCAGTCTGCCCCAAACAATGGGAAAAACTGCCCCAGTCAAGTCGGCCCAGTTTGGGAAAAATCAAGTCAGTCCAGAAAGAAACAAAAAAAAATCATTTTTGCATGTGTATAAATAGAGAGATCGCATGTCTCATTTGTTCATTCACTTACACACAACAAGTTCGCATCACTTGGAGAGGAGCTCACACCTGCAGCTAGGAGAAGCTCATTTTTTGGGTTTTTGGTTAGAGAGGCTTTCCACTTTCTCTCTCTCATCTATGTACTATGTTCTCATAATTATTCATCTCTATACGAAGGTTGCTGGGTTTTTCTCCCGATTGGGTTTCCCAGGATAAGTTCTCGTGTTCTTTGTTTATGTGCTTTGTCTTTCTTCAAGTGATCCTATTGATTTTATTCAATTGAATTATTATGCTATAATTGTATGAAACATTAACACAACCTGGACTTGTGAGATCAAGGACCCTTCCACCACTCAGACCTTTATGTTGGATAGACTCCATGCTTATTTTGTGTCTTGGCTCTAGAGTGTGTGCCCTGGTTCCTTCCCGTCTGCTTGTATGATGCCTTGTGAACTAGAGGTGTGGCCAATGTCTCTGGATTGTCTTCCTTTAGTCCTCAAACCATGTACTCCCATAAAAAAAAGCATCGAAACGCATAAATGCTATATCTAAGTATGCAACTAATGGAAGTGTTGAAAGGATTAAGGCAAGGTTAGTTGCCAAAGGATTTTCCCAAGTTGAAGGAATTGACTACAATAAAACCTTTTCCCCTATCGCAAAAATGAATTCCATCCTCCTTGCTCTTTCCCTTGCTGCTTCACATAAATCAGAGTTCCATCAAATGGATGTCAAGTTCGCCTCCTTTCATGGGGATTTGCAGAAATATATTTACATGGAACAACATCCTGGCTATGTTCAGAATGACTCTAGCCTTGTCTGTCGCCTTAAGAAATCTTTGTATGGCCTTGAGCAAGCTCCTCGAGCCCGATATGCCAAAATGGATAGATTTCTCCTTAACACTGATTTTTCTAGATGCCATTCTGACCCCAATACCTATATCATGAAGATAGGAAACCATTTCATCATCCTTGTTCTTTATGTTGATGACCTTATTCTTATTGATAGTGACCATAACCTTTTAACCCATGTGGAATCCAGCTTTGAGAAGAAATTTGAAATGACAGACTTAGAACATTTGCACTATTTTCTTGGCCTCCAAGTTTTGCAAACCAGAGAATGAATCTTTATTTCTCAATCTAAGTATGCTTGTGACCTTTTTCATCGCTTTCACATGGAAGATTGTAAACCAACCCCATCTCCCTTCCAATCTGGAGTTAAACTTTCTGCCACTTGCACTTCACCCGAAGTAGATGCCACCTTGTATCGTCGTCTAGTTGGTAGTCTCTTATACTTGACTCATAACCGTCCTGATATTTCATTTGTTGTTGGTCTTGTTTCCTGATATATGAAAATGCCCCATGAAAGACAATGGAAAGTAGCAAAAAGGATACTTCGGTATATCCAAGGTACAGTTCAATGTGGGATTCATTACAGTTTAGGGGGGACCATTGTTGGTTGGTTTCACTAATTCAAATTGTGTCGACGACCCTGATGATAGGAAGTCTGTTGCAGGATATGTTTTCAATCTTGGTTCCGGACCTGCCCTTTCAGAGTTTGGATTCGAGTAGCAGCATCCGACGACCCTTTGGTGTGACAATCCAGTTCAACATCAACACAGCAAAAAAATTGAGCTACATATCCACTTCATCGAAAAGTTTGTTCACGATCACGTTCTTGAAGTGCTCTTTTGCCCTACAGATTATCAAGTTGCGGACATCTTCACAAAGCTATGTTGCATGAAACTCCTAAAATGCCCACATACCAGTACCAGAAACTCACAAAAATTTAGAAACTTCTCGGAAACCTCCATGGGCCCATGAACAACTTGGGACCCATAGGAAATCTAAAAAACCCTATTTTATGGAAAATGAAAACAAATAAACATCTAAATCATTTCTAAACCTACCTACAAATTAACCTATCCTTCTTATTTTATTGTGAGATAATGTGTTACTAAAAAAAACTATATATATATATATATATATCGTGTTTCCCCTAACGTACTCATTTTGGGGGGGCCACATTTCCAAGCATTCCCATTTCCGAAACTTGTACAGGTTTTCATGTTTCGTCCAACTTAGTCACAAAGTCTCTTACAGAAACGAAGTTTTCTAAACTTCAATCTATGTTAGGAGTTCAGGGATTTGTCATTAAAGGGGGAGAGGCTCTGACGCCTCCTTTCTTCTCCTATAGTCTCACTTTTGTAAATCCTTCAATCCTATCCCATGTTGTTCTTAGGGGGGATGTTAGGATATTAAGACACTTAGGAGTTAGTTAAGATCAACTTGGTATAAATGTATCTTTGGGTAAAGTGTGTTTATTTAGTATGAATTTGTACATATGTAATCCGATGGTCACGATATGTTCTATTCATAGAGTAATCCAACTGTTCATCCTCAGCGCGATCTTAATAGCCATTGATCCGTGGCTTAACACCCGATTGGTCCATGATCTCTATTTAAAGAGCGTGGAGGGTCATTTGCTCAATGAACGATTGTGAGAAACTCACTTGAACATTTATTTTCTTTTGCATAATATATTGTCTCAAGTAGCTATTTGGCTGGGGCCAGGGACTATTTCCCTCTTCGAGCATTTTAACAACATAAAAACATCAGTGTGTTGATTTGTTATCTGTTTCTGTGAGCAGTTTCTGAAGGTGTTCGATCTTCTGGAAAGATCTTGTGTTAGTCAAACACTAAGTGGCCGCCTGTTTATAAGTTGCAAAAACCTGATATAACCATTATCATTGGATTGAAATAATAGTTGTTTGGAAATGGTAGATGCAACATAACAACATAGAAAACTCCTAAATTGAGCCAACTGCCATTGAAACTCAACACACTGAAGTTCAACCTACCCTGCTTCTAGTATGTCAGAGTCCAGTATTTATAAATGAAATATATGACCTCTTAACTAACCATGTTAGTCTCTATTCTAAGACAAAATAATTCTAGCATTTGCTTAAGCATCACTATGTGCCAACCTGTGGTCACACAATAAAATTGCATAGAAAGAAGTACTAACCAACCAATTCCTCCAATCAGTGCTATAGTGAATAGAATTCCAAATAAGCAGTATATGACTTTATCAATCTTCTTCTCTAGTCTACTTCTCTTTGAAGGAACATTCAAGGCATTCTTCATGACCTGTTTCATCAATGTAAACAGAGTCATGCTCGAGAATGGTATCAAGGAGATTCACTAATTAGAAGTTATGGATTAAAACTTAAAAGCATCCTTGTAAACACACCAATATGAAAGATCACCATAACATCTTATTTGAACTTTGAAGACATGTAAACAGAATATTATAAATTAATAACAATTGTCTAACAAAACAGTAAGAAGAAATTCATGACCTTTGTTTCATGTCCTGCAAAAATGACAATTCCAACAGTCCAGCTGGTGTTCTTTAAGCTGCAACCCTGGTTTAAATGATGCATGTAAGTTAACTTGTTGCTGAAAATGAAAATAAAATACTATGACCTCTAGAAAATATTAAGTACAGGCTTCTAGTCAGACACAACTGAATCAATAAATCTAAAATCAATATGGTGGTTCTTCTAACTTCCAAGCACCTATATCTTTCATCAGTTATAGTCTATAGACTATACTCTGCTACTTAAAATCCTTGGGTTTTTAGTTAAATAACAATTCCATGAGAATTTTGTATAGGTCTTGGTCCATTTATCAATGTTTGATGCTAGCAAGCAAAGGTAACAGCGGACAAGGGATTAAATTTGGTACCAAGAACTAGTTTGTGTTCCACAAGTGACCTAAGTTGAACACTATATTCCGTAAGATGAAAAACCCAACAAGTATATGTGAGTGACAACATTTCGAGGATTGTGAATGGCTGAGAATTACAGTGAGAAAGATGATGCACAACAGATTTCTGACACAGATGATGAAATGATATAGAATAAAAAAGACTTTATTAAGCCCACGAGACCAAATTGTCCATGGGACCTGTTACCCTTCATATTGCATGAGGATTACATGTGTGATTTTCATCACATATAGGGATTGGCAGGATTTGACTTGGAAATGGTACTTCCAAATTCTCCTCTGTGATGGATATCTGCTGCGTGGGAGCACCCTCCACCCGCTCGCTCCCCCTCCCGAAGCTCGCTTCCTTCGGAAGCTTGCTCCCAAAATGCTCCCAGTTTTGGGAGCACGCTCCCAAGGCGCTCTTGAGGCACTCCGTACCTCCCCTATACTAAAAGCTCCTATACTAGGGATCATTTGATGACAATGTTATGGTACCTCCCTTCTTTGACAAGCTCCTATAAAAGTTGTTATGGTTGATCATTTGATGATAATGTTATAAGTTATAACTACTCGATCACTGATGTTATATGGTTTAATCCATGTTTTCTATAGCTAATTCAACATCCTAAATGTTTTTTAGATATAAATCCATCAAAATATATTAAAATATATACTAAATAAAAAAATGCTCCCAAAACGGGAGCTTTTGAAAATTTTGCTTTTCGCTCCGCTCCCGCTCCCCACTCCCAACAGCATAGTGATGGATTGTCATGGTTCCTCTATTGGTTCTCTCTTCATGTTTGCATATGTTAGTTGATGGATCAACATGTCAATCAATAGTTGATGGTGATGCTTGCTACTTCATGTGACTTATATTTGCATCATGGTATATTGCTCAAATGGTATTACTCCTACACATATGGTTCTAGCCCCCCAAGCGGTTGGATGATGACGATGATGAGATGATAATAGGGAATTTGTAGTGAATCACCCTAGTGATTATTGATGGATTTGTTACACCTCATGTTGCATGAGGCTTGCACTTGTTATTTTCATCACAACACTAATGATTTTTTGTCATCAAGATAGAGCTTGTAGGATCACATTGCTAGGTTTTTTATGGACAAGGGGTACACCTTTGGTTTGGAACAGATATGTTGCTTCCTTGTGGTTGAGTTGATGCTATGTTGCTTTGCTAGGAGGTGTTTGATGATGCATATGCATGTGCTAGTGGTGTTTTAATTGGTGAGTTGGCATTGTTGGAGTTTCATGAAGAGTTATGCTTAGCACTAATGCATTCTTCTAACCTTTGCTTCATGACACGGAGTGGGAACCCATCAACTTAGGGTCTCCCTAACTTTTGAGTGTTAGTAATTTATTCCTTGGTATAATGGCTAGATCATGGATGCCTCAACATGGTTTTCTAAGGTTCTGTTTAATGTTATGATGTATTAATCTTTATTGAGGTGTGGCAGCCTAGCACATTTTATGGTAAATTTCCTATGGTTTGCACTTTAAAATGTTGGACATCATTCACTTGAAGGACAATTAGCATAATTGCTCCTTGTTCACATTTAAATGGTGGTTATTGCTTGATGGATAAGGCTGAAAAACTCCTAGCTTGAACACCCTAGGAGATATGAAAGCATTTCACATATGAAACACTCTATCACGACATATCTAATACTCTTTGAGGGAGCGCTAACATTGTTCACACAGTTTGAGGATGATTTAGGGTGGTTTGACTTAGTTTTGACGATTTGAAGGCCTAGTTATAGAACGCCCTAGCTCATATCATTGTTTTCACACTTGAAAAGGCATTTCCTTGAACCACCCTCTCTCTTGGCACATATGTTGGGGCAAGCATGCATTAAAATAATATTCCATGGCCTGAAGAGGTTCCCACATTTCCCAAGGGCAAACCTCCTTGTGTACATGCTTTGGAGAGAAACATGTTTAAAAGATCAAATTCATGGTTTTTGGTCAATGCACATTCCTCTAGGGCGACTTGGTTGTATGTTTCATGGATGTTCATATTTTGCCCCATGGATGTTCCCTTAAGGCAATATATTTAGGGTTTGATAATGTTAATTAAACTATTGTTCAAATTTCTTCTATTTATAATTTCTCATGTCTTCTCTGTTTTGTAGGTACTTGGATCTAATCCAAAGAAGAAGCTCCAAGGGAAAACAACTTCCCCTCCTTATTCATTCAATTATCACTAATAAACCTCAAGGAGTCACGATAATAGACCAGCACTTAACCAATTAATGGTGTATTTGAGCTTCTTAAATCTTAAGGTATCCAAGTACTAAGCCAATAAGGGTTTCAATCTTGCTTATACATTGAGCTTGTTAGCTCAATGCTGGTTTTTCATGGCTATCTAACCCTTATTGCAGATCTATAGGCATAGTCAAATTAGTGTTGATTGTTGCTTGAAAGGAATACTAACCTTGTGTATGGTTCGATCTCTTAGAATACCTTCCATACATGCTTACTATGGTTAGCATTAGAATTTGAATTCAACACTAAACCAATCCAACTCTCATCCTCGGACCTCCTTATCATTTGACTTGATTTAGCTTATAGTGTTAAACACATTGTAATCGAATTGCATTCTACATTAAGCTTTGGGCTGGTTTAACAGAATACATCCTACGGGATATATTGAGCTAAATCCACCAAGAATAAACAACGAGTTAGTTATATTCCTAGAGATATTGTCATTATATGAGGGAGTGATTTATTACTCACCCATTGCCATTATAATCAGTTCAGCCTTGGGCTTATACTGCTGCAAATTCTATATTTTCAAATTAATACTCTACTAGTCATTCATTAATACTTCAGATCTGGTCTCTGAGAATACTGTTGACACATAATTCTAATTAGCATGTGGTGATGCATAAATGACTTTCAATATTTCGATCATGTATGGCAATAGTTGGTCAAATTTGTGGAAGTAAATCGACACTCATTACTATTAGTGCATGATCTTACAGGCCTTAGACCACATAATTAAGCAAAACCACTACAGTTGATATGGCCGTTAACATACTCTAGATCTAAGACAAATCTGAGTGTGTTCAGTGTTCATTGTTGCCATGTGGTTACTGCTGTCATAAGTCTTCATTTACTTCATTTTTGGCTTACTGAAGCAATATTCGTTGGGTAGATTGATTGCTTATTACTGCTATTTCAACTAGGCAATCATTCTCCATATGACAGTCCTTACTATATTGCCCCATTCAAACCACATTAATATTATTGATAAGGGCTCTTAGGATACTTCGTATCTGAGACATTTTGAGGGTCATGCTTCTGTCAGCATATCCTTGATATTGCAAGCACTTGACACTAAAGTCTGTCCCTGCTAAATTACTCATAAGTTGACATTATTTATTGGTATTCGTTGGGTAGATTGATTGCTTATTACTGCTATTTCAACTAGGCAATCATTCTCCATATGACAGTCCTTACTATATTGCCCCATTCAAACCACATTAATATTATTGATAAGGGCTCTTAGGATACTTCATATCTGAGACATTTTGAGGGTCATGCTTCTGTCGGCATATCCTTGATATTGCAAGCACTTGACACTAAAGTCTGTCCCTGCTAAATTACTCATAAGTTGACATTATTTATTGGTATTCATTGTCAAGATAAGAAGAGCTATAAACCTACAGTTGTTACAGTCCAACAATCAAATCAAAGTGTTAATTTATGTTATTCATTGTTGTAACTTTAGCATCATAATTCACTGTGTGCTCATAATGATTAATACTATGATACTCACACTTGGGACAGCCTCCTAATTCACTGTTATGTATGCTCTCAACCTCATGCTTATGACTGTTTGACACTTCTAACCAATTTGTACTTGATGTGACTCATAAGATCTATCGTGGTTTGCTATTACATAAGTTTTATGAGTGGATAATATTGCTTATAAGTGTTTCCCTAGTCATTGGTTAATAGTATACTATTCGATGGTGAAAGAACTTGTTCATGCTTGCTTAGTAATGGTAATGATGTTAAAGATTTCAAGTTAGTTTACCATTTCATAGTCAAAAGGATTCTTTGGAGTTGGTTTATAAGTGAAACGTTAGTCCATATCTAAGATAATTTTTTTTAAATGCCTGATAAACTTAACAAGTGGATCACTATAAGCTGGTGACTAACTCATAGTAAATGCTTAATGTGTACTAAGGACATATATATAACATTGAATCTAGCTTTCATATGTAAGTGATCATTTTTTATCTAAAAATTGGCTATTTCCTCAATAATTTGTTGAATGCATTTGCTATTATTAAACTTATCAATGAAATGACAGCTTGCTATCCAAGTGATTTTCACATAGATCATATGTTGCTCTGAACTATATTTTGGTGCATAGGCGGCAAATTTTTCATAAGTGGTTTGCAGCCTATGCAAAACCGGCTGTAAATGAAAACCACTGAAATGTTGACATAAACCAGCAAGCAGAAAACTCAAGAAAAATTTACAGTTTGCCCTCGTGTCTCGGGCATGTTTGTGTTGTAACGATATAGAAAGCTCACTTGTAAAACCCTAGGGCTAACTATGATCAAGCAGAGAGAGTTGCCATGGAGCAATGCTCCTCCCTAGACATTGTTATCACCTATTTTGTACAAATAGTTGAACTTCCGATGAGCCGCCAGTTTATCAGAACATGATTCATGTTCATCATCAGCATTCAGAAGTTCAGAGGTCAATTTCAGGGCAATTTTGCCCCTTTTGTAATAACTGCATGTTCATACCCCCATGGGGAATTTGTAAAAGTTGGTCTAAACGGGGTCCTTTTATAAAAGACTCGGCTATCCGTAGGTTTAGCCATTTGGGGGATACTCTAGAGTGTTTTTTCCTTAGGAATTATGCGCTACTCATCAGTGGCGTATAATCCCCGAGTTTTTCACTCAAACCTCCAAAGCTGGAGTATTTCCCATGGTGGTCAAAACCTAAGGTGGTTATTAGAGTCTTGTGTCTAGGATTTTTTACGGGTTAGCCACATCGATTGAGTCGTATGAACATGCACTAGGTCCCCTAGGAGTTTCGTTTGATTCCGGCAAAAAATAATTTTTTCATAAAATTAGACCAATTTTTAATGGTTTAATTAAAAATTTTCAAGAAATGATAAAAGCCTCATCCGGAGGCGGAATTGGGCGTGGGGAGGCTCGTTTTGACGCTCAGAGCATCCTCTTCACCTTGGCACCTTCATTCTTCAATTTCCGGGCAGTTCCGTCACCCCAGGAACAGTTTTGGCTAAAAATGCATCATTTTGGCATTTAATTGCCAGAAAATGACAAAATGCACTAGAATCCAAAAATCAAATAAGCCAAAATTTGATTAAAAAATTAGATGGAAAGGTTGAAAGTGGTTTGCATGAAGTATACGACCTCACTCAAGTGATAAAAGTGACATAGTATAAAGTCCAAGTGTGATTTTCGAATTTCATGAGGAGGGTGACGTGAGGTTGAGATGTGTTTTCCTCCATTTGCATGGGCATCAATATTGCATAGTTTTAAGTGAAGGTTCCAAGTCATATGAGTGGTGGGGTATCATTCAAGTGATAAAGCACATGCTAAATCAAACTTTGGTCTCGAATTGAATTGAGGAGAAATAACGCATGGCCCCTACCTCACGTAGAAATTCTTCACGCGTGGCTCACGGATGTGTGTTTAATGAATATGGTGGGCACATCCCTTGGCTTGTGTGGCAACATCAAGCTTGGCTCCTTTCAAGAACTCGAGTCAACACATGCGTTGAAACTCCAAGCTCACCCTCACGCATTCCTATAAACCCTCACGTCAATCTCATTTAGATCCACGCCATTCCATTGTTTAATTCGTGATTGGTTGGGCTCCCACTCAAGGACTCGAGTTCTGCCTACTTCTACCACGTGCCATTCACTAAACTAACTTCAACCTACCACATCCAAGCTCACCCTCCCACATGGCTCACGCTTTGCTCACCTTAGCTCACGTCAATCTCCATGCTAGCTCGTTTTTCCTTGTTGTAACTTGGTTATTGGTTGATGCTCTCACCTCACACCTACCTCAAGTCGATTCTTGCCACATAATGCCATTCACACCTAACACCAACTCGACTTTGGCCATGTCTCTTGCTCCAAGCCTTGCATGATTGGAATTCGACTTCATTGCTCACCACCAATTCGAATTAGGGTTTAGGTGTTTAGTTTTAGTATAAAGAGAGGCCCATTTGGGTTGTTATCTGATGGAGTTTTGGATGTAAAGTTACTCTGCCATTTTGTCATTGCAAAGCCATTGGC
The DNA here is from genome assembly GCA_027924585.1 of Larix kaempferi. Classification (NCBI taxonomy): domain Eukaryota; kingdom Viridiplantae; phylum Streptophyta; class Pinopsida; order Pinales; family Pinaceae; genus Larix; species Larix kaempferi. The sequence goes on along the minus strand of BSBM01000267.1, from coordinate 5,927,773 downwards.
TTAAGGAAATAAAGCGACTTTGGAGGTCTATGTGTTGTCAAATGTTTTTCATGGGAATGTCTTCATAATATCAAGGTGATTTTGTTCTTGTTATTTGCTTATAATCTCATGTTTTGATCTATAATTTGCTTAGAAGGCTTTCTTAAGCCCATAGGATGGGCATTTGAATACAAGTTGTCCATTTATGTTTGGTTTAAGTGTGATTTAGAAGGAGTAGACTGTAGTCGGAAATACTTATACTATTCTAATCTCACTTTTATTATGCATACTATTATGATCAAGATGTGTTTATGAGTGATTGCTTGTGCAGATCCGACAGGTTTGAAGAGAGATTTGAGCTAGGTTGCATCTTTTATCTCTTCAAAAGGCCTACATTTTTTAACCATTTGTGCATGCTTCATGATCTTTCTAGAGTCAATCTCAAGCATTAAGGGATTTGGCAAAAGGCCCAAATCTAAGGTTCCATCTCTCAAATTCATTTAAAAAATCAACTTGGTTACTTAGGGCTTCTCTTCTTCAAGCCTTCAATTTTTCTCTTTGAACTCCTTTTGCCATTTCTTTGCTAGCCCTACTTCCTCTTTGGCCCTAGATCTATCCACCCCATCCCATTCGTTTTCCCTTCTCCATTCGTCCCTCTCCATCTTGCATTCGTTTTTCTCCTTTGGCTTTCCTATCCCCATTCATCCTACTTCATCCTAGTCTTGCCCTAGTCTCCCCTACCATTCGTTTTTGCCCTTCAAGGTCTCTTGTCCAACCCCTTTTTCCCTCATTTTATCCCTTAGATCCATTCCCTTCCATCTTCCTTTCTCCCTCTTGTTCACTTCAAGAAAAAAGTGCCCTAAAAACACACAAGAAAACCAAAAACGAATTGTTAAAGTTGATCAATAGTTTCATTCTTAGCTTGCAAGGTCATTGGTTAGAGTTGGTTTGTTTTGAAAAGGAGTTATTTAGTTAGATCTCATGCATTGAAAAGATAGCTTCAAAATCATACTAGATCTCATTATTTGCACTTGTTAAATTTCGCATTTAGTTTCCCTTTTAAGATAGAAAAATTTTCACAAAATTTTCCAAAAGTTTTTAAGTCTTAAATCTCATCTCTAGCATATTTAAAGTAACTTTTGTTCGCTGGTCCGTTTTCCCATATAAACATTTTTCGAACAAAATTTCATGCTTTCACATGTTAGAGCTTAGTTTCCATTACTAGACTTGGTAGCATTTCATTTTTATTTGATTTCTAATCTTTAATGGGTGCTTGTTGAGTGCTTTTTCTAAGCTTTTGTAGGTCCATTTTTTGAAAGAGAAGACGAAATTTGTGAAGTATATTCAAAGAAGAGCAAGCATATGCAAAGAGAAGATCCAAACCAAGCAGGAAACCAAAACACAATCTCCTTTTTGTACTAGCCTTCAAAGGCTTCCAAATTTTATTTGCAATTATTTTGTTTATCATAAGTCTCTCAAAAAGACCTTTCAAGGATTTTCCCTTGAGGCACTTGTAATTATCTAATAAAAACTTTCAAGTGGAGGAGGCCTCCACTTTTTGGGTCTTCTTCCCCATTTGGGGAAGGGTGTTGGGTCTTTTGGATGGTTTTAGCTTAGATTTACATTTCCATGCTCCTAGATTAGTTTCTATTTCGCTAAGTAGCTTGTTTATTTATCTTCTATATTTTACTTACCCCCATGCTTTCCCGAGTAGGGTCTTGAACCTGAAAGAGATTCTTGGGTAGCTTAGTTTAATTTTTATCATTATACTGTCTCTCTTCCAATCCTTGACCAGAGAATAGCTAACTTTGGGATCGTATCCCAAAGGCCACATAGTTTTGTGGTAGCTTCTCGCTCCCCCATCAACTTCTTGTGGACATCCAGCTAGCTGGAAGGTTTCCAGGATTGGTGGTTTCTAGTGGTTGATCTTGTTCGGAGATCAATCCCACCTAGTAGATTAAAGTTTGTGTGGTAGAACACTAAAATTTATTTATTTTGCAAGTATTTCGTGTTAAGCATTAAGTTATATCTTTCAAGTTTATCAAGTGGTTTCATCTTTTTAAAGTTATTTTACTGCTTTCACGACACAAATACTTTTGCTTCCTTAAAATAAACCAAAGTCTCTTGAACTTGGCCAAATCCAAGTCAAGAGCACCCTCTATCGGAGGGCATTTTAGTCTTGCATCATCCCTGCATTAGGCATTTTAATTCTAGTAAGTCTCTTGAACTGTGGTCATAAGACCGAGTCAAGAGCGCTCTCTGTCGGAGAGTTGAACAAGGTTTTCTTAATAATAAAATTTTCCACTCACACACCCCTAATTAATTTATCTTGGTTTGTCCTACACCCGTATGCTCTGCCAACCGGAAACGGTTGGGCTAGTACTCAGAAAGGTGGAAGACTTGATAATAACGATCGATAAACTTAATTAAAAAAATTTCCCATAACCTCAACCAAGGCAAAATACTGTTCTTCCCACGAGGGGTGGCGCCGGATTCCCACTGTCAGACTCAGGGGCGGTTTAAACATTGGACACCAATCCTTATCGAATCTGGGTGCTTCCGACAAGTCATTCAGGGTTGCCCGTATCTTTCTTGGGTAGGGTTCTACCATCTCTTGATACCTTTTGGTCTTAGCCCTAATAATCAAGACAACTAAAATTTTCAATTTACCAAGATAAGCTGCACAACGTTCTCATAAACTTTCCATTTCAAGCACTTGTATCAAGTTTTCACTTTCACTGTTATTTTTTGACTCCATAAGGCACTGGTCCTTCATCATATATCTTTGTATGCTTGAATATCTATATTGGAGTATTCAGCTTAATCTGTGTGAAAAGTGATTCATTTATTTGTTCAAGTGCATCCTTTATTTTCTGTTGCAACGTGGATTGCGCTATCTTGTGTCATATTAAAGTTTTATATCGTCTCTCATTTCACAAAACTCCTAAAAAACACCCATCCGCATCACTACATCAAAAACACTTAAAAAACAAGAGCCTTAGTGAAACTCTCTTTTAGGGACTACCCCCCTTGGCTTTGTTAGGAGTTTGCCTAAACGGAGGAGCTGGGATTCAGGTGACAGTACCTGGCTCATTGCTTGCCCCCAAGGCCACACCTCTCTCACTTGCAGTGAAGAGACAGCTTTCGAAAGATTTCCGCTGCTGGTGTGCATATTGGCGGACAACAGACATGAAACATGAAAGGTTATCCCTCTTCGATGCCTCAAAAAGGGCATTTGAAGCAGCTCCCAGACCAAGACTTCTTGTACCAGAATCTAGTGTAAAAGCAAAATCCTCACCAGACTAAAAAAGAAAATAAAAAACAAGACCAAGAAGAATTGCTAAAAAACAAGCAATCCAAAGTAAAGAAGCAAGTCTAAATTTGCATGTGCCTCCAAGAAAAGTGAAGGCCAAGTTATCCAAAAATAAAAAGTACAAGAAAGAAGAGTCCAAGAAAATCAAAGAAGACAAGTCCAAGAAGGGGATGAAAGAAAAAGTAAGAAAAGGGGGTTGTCTGATTACCAAGGTCAAAAGGAGTAGTACATCATTAGACATCAACCATTTATGAGAAACATTTCCTAGTGTTTGCCTAATTGGTGAAGATCACAGAGTTTCCCTTTATCCTTCATCCTGAGTCAATTAGTCACATTTTACCAATTTTTCACTTGACTACCTTTTGGACTTTTCCACCCACTTCACCAAAAGGAGAAATAGCCCTTGTAATGGTTTTGATTGTTGCTTAAATGATGATATGTTTATAAAACACTAACCTCATGCTTTGTACTAACCTTATGTAGCATGGTATATGTTTGAAGCTATGCAATGATTCAATTGAACAACTATTGTATGCAACTATTATGACTCTAGTACATTATCAATTTTAGCCACTTGAGATGTTATTTCAACCTCCTAAAGGCATTATAGAGATCCATTCATTCGTTGGACAACTTTGATCAAAGTTGATTTTTTCAACTATTTGGCATGGTCAAAGAGGGGTTTGACTTGATCAACAAGACCAACAAGTAGTATGTGTTCATATTTCATCATCATTCAGCATATTAAAGTCTTCGGAAGTCAATATGATCCTACCAAATGTGTTTTTCAACTGATATAAACTAATAGGCATTAATTAATGGTTTTTCTTAAGTTTTCAATTAAAAAATGCCTAAGTCTAGCATTAATAATTTGGAATAGCAAATAATTCAAAAATTCAGATCAATTTTTGGCATGGTATGGATTGGTATTGGTTTGTAAAGCATCATAGTCATCATCCAAAGCAATTTCCAAGTATTTATCATATGGTAGCATCAATATCCAATTAATTGGCAATTATTAAATAGACTTCTTAAAGTCTAATTTAAAAATTGTCCAAGTATGGCAGAGAATAATTTAAATGGCAATAGGAATTTTGAAGTGGGCCCTATTCAAAGTTGAACTAGATGACAAATCAGTAATTAGATGGCAAATTCTACTAGGTTTTGGGCCCCATTCAACAATCTATCTCCAATGGGAGCACATTCTCTCTCCAAGAGGGTGCACCTCTCTTTTTCCAGCTCACTCTTTTGTATCTCATCCATCCAATTCAGTCAATGACTCAGCAAGGATGTATTATTCATGATCTAACTCAGCAAATGATGTTTTACCTCATCAAATTTTGGTCCCACTAGTGTCCAATTGGACAAGTGCACCCCACTCCAAGAAGGGCGATTCTCCAGCATGTAAACTCAGCAAAATAGTTTTTAATCTCAGCAATTGATGTAAAGGGTGAGACTCAAATGAAGATCTCAGCACTCAATCATTTTAGAGTTAGGGATTTTGCTCTCTTCTTCTCTAAAAAAAAATTGAACTTCATTTTGCAAAGGCGGCAATTTTGGCAATCAATAGAAAAACTTTGTTTACTCTTTAGTTTATTCTGGTGTTTTTGGTCACCTGTGTTTGGATTTTGACTCTTGCCTTCCTCTATTGGTATGCATTTGAGATCTGGTTCAAATCTGAGGTAATATCTTTATGTTGTTTATTGTATGAAGCTAGAAATTACAATTACTATATGGTCTTGTGGTTTTATGGTAAAAATGATCTTCAGTGATTCATTGCTTGTGCTTCTATTGCTGGGTTTTGTTTCATACTCTTTATACAATATATTTCCTAACTTACCTACTGATTTTTCTCAGGCATTTCTAATCGATTTGCATTTGCCAGGAATCTATTCGGTGAGTAGTTTGAGAAAGTGTTGGTTGAAAAGGGGTGCCCCAGTAGAATTGATTTGTTCATTGCTTGAGGGTCTTTACTAATCTTGGATCTCCGTTGTATGCTAAGGTACTAGGAGGGGTGAATCGACTCTAAGCCCAACACCAAAGCACTAGGGACAGGGTTTTTTTATTATCTCTTCTTTCTCCATTAATTCAAAAAATTGCTCTTTGAACTTTGTTAAGCATTAGAGAAAATTTACATCTACTTAACTAGGTTATCTTGCATTCTAGGCATGCAACTCTAATCAGTAATTTCTATGCATAAATCTGAAGTAATGCATACTTAGAAAAGTAGGAGATGCATTGGAAAATTTGTAGTTGCATGTTTCATAGCTGGGTAGTGTTGATTTTGCTCTAGTGTTAGTTTAACAGCATGATTTATAGTGTTAGTTTAACAGCTTCACCAAGCCATGCACACCCTTCCTCAAAGGGATCGTTGCACGGGAGAATATTCCAACTGAGACAAGTTCTGGGATGACTTCATGCAAGAGGAGATTTAGGAGGAATCTCTATATGGAGGTTAACAGAACGGTGATGATGAGGAGAATGTTGCTCTTGCCAATCGAGTAAAGAAGAGCAAGGAAAGTACAGGTGGAGAGTCAACTTCACAGGTGGTTAAAAAGAAGAAGGACATGAGCAAAGTCAAGTGCTTTGTATGCCACAAGTGTGGCCACTATGCTTCACAGTGTGCAAAATAGAAGAAAGGAAAGAATAAGTCTCAGCAGGTAACAACATTTGCAGAAGTTCAAGTCAAGGAGTTTGCTGAGAGGTTTGAGAAGGATTTCTCGTTAGTCTCTTTTATTTCTGGCACAATTTCTAGTAGTGCCTAGTTTGTGGATAGTGGGGCTTCTCGTCACATGATGGGGACACGTGAGTTGTTCACCAGTTTGTTAGGGACAGACTCAGACTTGCATGTGGAGCTTGCCACCCATGCCAAGTGTGTTGTGAAGGGAGTTGGGATAGTCAGGTTTCAACTAGAGTCGGGAGGATCTCTGGAGGTGACAGATGTGTTGTATGTCTCGACGCTCAAGATGAATTTGGCCTCAGTATCGGCATTGGAGGACAATGGATATGTCATCTCTTTTGAGAGTGATCGGGTTCTCATTTGACTAAAGGGATCTAGCATAGACTTAGCACGCGTTCTTGGTGTCAGAGAGGGCAGAGTCTACAGGTTACAAGGAAATCCTGTAGTTGGATCCAAGGGGATCTTGGATAATGGGTCGATGTCAATGGTAGAGGTCAAGGAGCAAAAGACTACGAAGAGTTAGCGAAGTTCACAGACTTCCAGTGTGGGGACTAAACCTTCAGAGGGGAACAGGGAGTTAGCCCCTTTCAATTCTACCACAAGAACTAGTTGGTCTGAGATGTGACATTAATGGATGCTCAAGAGCAGGAGAAGGCTCCTAGGAGCACAGTGAGGGAGAGCACAACTTTGACGAAGTTTTCAAACTTCTTGGCACTGATGTGTAGCGTCATTAATTCTGTGACTTCCAGTGATCAAGGAGTAGCTGACCAGCAAGGTTGGAGAGATGCCAATATGTAGGATGATGTGTGCAACAATGTGTCAGGGTCAATGGGAGAACCAATTCCAGGTAGCTCTTCGAGAAGTACCTTCCTTGCTAAGAGGGAGTGTTGATGATTGTAGCTCAAACAGGTACTTCTGCATAGGGCAGGTGTCAAGCATGTAGGAGTCGTCCAGATTACCTCTCTAAGTACTTTCTTGAGAGAGCAAGTGACTTTTGTATCTCTTTCCTAAGTCTAACTTAGGAAAAGCACATTAATTACCTTAATGTTAGCTAATAACTAAAAAGTGAACTTAAGATTAAGTCACAACCGTTGGTCTTAAGTGAGGCTTGAGGTCTAATTTCAGCCATCGATCACTTTGGAGATCTAGAGTTAGGGTTTGGTCATTGAAATGTTATAAAAGGAAGCCTAAGGAGAGGAGGAGAGACACAACAGCTTCACAAAATGAGTGAGATCTCACTGATTGGTTGGAGAAGACTTCCAGCCAAGTGTGCAGGTGCAGGGGCAAGGTCAAAGGAAAGATGCAAAGGGGCAGTATGGGAGATAGCAGCCAACCAGCAAGATCGAAGGACCGATCTTGAGGTTTGTAAGGCTTGGCTATTTAGTATTTACTAATTTGTATTTTCCTCAGTGGACCATTTTCCCAGGATGGGAGCCCAAGATTTTATCATTAATAAAATCACAGTTTGTTGGTTTTTCCCCAATTGGGGTTTTCCAGGGTAAACGAGTGTCAAATGTGTGTGTGGTTTCCAGTTTTAATTCCACTGCGTAATTCGTTATAATCTGCTGAATTAATGAGAACAGAGATCAGATCTAGCGTTAATAAATTAACAGCTCATCTAAGGAGTGTGAGAAGGCACAAACAACAAATAAAAATATATGCACAACTTTATTAATAGTGCAAGTTCACTCTCACAAAATGTAAAGAATGAAAACGGTCTAGCAAAACTTGCAAGTGATAATCAATAGATAAAAGTAGCAGTGGAAAAACTTTAGTACATGTTCATTTAACTTTCAGAAAAAACAATAACATAACAATTTCTATTTCAGTGGCCTCTTCACCTAGCAAACTCTAATAAATTAAATTTATGACATCATTGCTGTCAAGTATATATAACAACATTTGAAGGAATGTACTTAACTTTCTAGCTAAATATTTAGTAGAAAGGCTCAATAAAATTCTGGCATCAATTCTTGGCAGTAACCTTAATAATAAAAAATGACAAGAAAACTTACTCTTAGCAAAACATTTTCAACAGATATTGGATAAGTCTCTTTTCCTATTATAAGATTTCCTGTGAAAGAATACAAGGAATCGTTGGGATGCTCACAATGAATTTCACCTGCATACCTCCAGTAAGACAAACATTCCCATTAAAACCTAGATATAAAATATTTGTAGAATTTATACAACCATTGTTTTTTGCGAACAGAAATGATGAATATGAAAGTCATATTATATATTTTCAAGCTAGAACATGTAGATAAGATAAGATGAGATAATTATATTAATGTCCAACTAATGACCACAAAGTAAGTCAAAGGGACTGCTGATTACAATGATGTCCGTACAAAGCGGGAGAACCAAACGGTCTCCTATTAAAAGGTACAATGCATGAAGAAAGAAATAAAAGAGTGAACAAAAGTGAACAGGACTGAAGTAAGAGAGCTTTGTATATGAACATCTGTAATGGATTATAAGATAATTTATCTGTACCTATCATATATTCCAAGTGGGAGTGACATGGACAAAAAAATCCAAAAGAATAGAAGAAACGTGCTTCAGAAGGAATGTGCTTCAAATTTTAGGATTGAAAAGTTGTTTCTAAGAGAAGGGACCGTCCTTTATAGAGAGAAGACATCTTGTGAATGAACACTACCTTATTTAACTGCCCAAGACTTGGGAGCATTTTGTGCTCCTTAGCACCACATTTGGTTAGGATAGGTGTCTTATGTTATTTTACAAATCTCGTCATATGTATTCAAGGTCATAATAAGAATGTTAGCATTGTAAATTTTGTACTGATACTATCCTGGCATTATATAATATGACCTAGTCTGTTAAATATCAGCATAGATCCATCTTAAACCCGGATCTATCAAGTACCAAGAGGGATTTAATTTCTTGTGGTGTAATATTTTTTTATCTTAAATTTTTTACACATCCAAAAAAATTTACACCTCGAGAAATTTGATTCCTCTTGGCGCTTGATAGACCCAGATTTAAGATGGATCTATGCTGGTTTTAATTTTTTTTTGTTCTATGATCCAACATGGATTTTTTTAATTACTTTTCATTTTGTTTTAATTTTTTTATTTTATGAGCTGACATGGATTTTTTAATTACTTTTTACTTTTGACATAACACTACGATGAGTGACATCTCCCCCATACTGTGTTGTAGAGCACCTCGCTCTTCTTGGTGCAATCAAGAAAGTTATGGGTACTTAAAGTTAGATCAATGTTTAGGGTCATGGGCACCCACTAGGGTAATTCATGAGATAAGCTGGCTTGAGAATGTGTCCAGGCCGTCTTCATTCAATCTAAAAACCAGGCAACACTAAAAGCACTCACTCATAGTTTGTGTCAATGTATATGGTATCTCAAACAATAATGGTGAAATCGGACTTGTGAAGTTGGATTAGGCAGCATTCGATACAAGATGGAAGAACTAAGAAGAACAAGGGATCGGTTGACTATGGTCCTTTGGTTTAAGTTTCAATCCTGTACATGCTATGAACCTTCCGTGCATACTCAGCATAATTAGAAGGCAAACTCTGGGTTATTCTGAAGATGCGTATGGATCATTTTAGAGACAGGTATAAGGTAAGTGCTGGGGGAAGTATCTTCCTTGACTATGCTAACCCTTCCAAACACCAGAGCTGTTTCCTATTGTTGCATCCAGAAATGAAGATTTTTTAAGAGGATTGGAGTTGCAAGAAAGAAAAGAATGTGCGAGCCTACTGTGGATGAAAATGTGTTGCATCAAACAGAATTTAAGGATATACTTCATTTGACAACAAACTTGAAGCAGTGAGGGATAGGTTCTGTGCGATCCTGGGCATATTCTGAGCAGTATGAGTAGTGTTTTCCTGTAGCAGCAGCAGCGGAGGCTCATCTAAAACAGCAGTAAATCATGATCCAACCCTCAAAGGAAAGGTATTTTGCTTATGGAGAATACAGGTGGCATTGTGGACCTACTTTATTCACTCATAACGCAAAAGGGAGTGCTCCATTCAAAGAGGATTCAAAGAGGATTCAAAGGCATCCAAAAAGAAATATTATTTTATGAATTAGGAATTTGATTTGAAAGATATAAATAGAGGAAAGGATTCATTTTCTAAATGCATGGTTGGAAGATTGTAAGTTCCCCTTCAAGCTTAGTTGAATATCTTTGGAAGGATTCAAAGGATGGGTAGAGTGTGAGGGTTTTCTATCTCTCGATTGTGTTCATGGATGATTTGGGTTTTTCCAGAAATCGCCAAGGGTTTGCTGCTTAAATGATCTTTGAGAAGGGCAAGTTTGTCACAAAAGAATGGATTAGGTTTGACGTTGTTAAACCCTCCCTAATCCTTGGTGTAACTTGAATTATTGGAGAAATTGTTGTTGTAATTTTTGGTTAGGTGAGAGTAGAGGCCTATTTGGTCCTCTTGATCTTGTTGTGAAATCAGATTTGAAAAATGGTGTATTATTGGATGTTAATTCAATAAGAAGGTTTTTCTACTGTCTACTTCATCCAGGGTTTCATACTATGGTTGTTCCTTCTTTGTTTATTGGTTCCATGTTATTCTTGGTTGTAATACCATGGTTATGATTGTGCATTTTGTATAAGGGCTCTCCCTTATTCTTGAATAATCAAAAATCTGTTTTGGAATAACTATGGCACATTAGTGAATAGGTTCATTATGTCTTCTTTGTAATATTCAAACCCTCTTGCTCTTTGGTCTTGACTCCATCACCCAATTGGTTAGACATTGGTCTTGGTAATCCACCATCCCTCAAGTCTAAAGAACATAATAAATTTCTTTTCTAGAGTTCCCCCCCTTGTGACAAAAAAGAACTGGCCTAAAGTGAGAAGAAGAGTCGTTGTGGTGACAATGGGCCCTTCTTAAGCTCCCCTAGGATTCCACTTGATTAAGTGGCTTTGTAACATTTGACATGCATGTTTGGAAGGTAACAAGGGAAAAATATAACTCTCTGCTAGTCAATTCATATGCACCCTTGTATAAACACCAAGGACACACAGTGTTGCATATATCGTCTTGGGGAAAGTATCGTTGAGGGTCTGGAATATAACTTCTCGGTGGTAACGGCGGAAAATATCGGAAAATCTCGGAAAGTGTCGCAAGACCTCAAAAAAATACAAAAATCCTCATTTTTTCAACTTTTTAAACATCTAAATTCTAAAGCAACAACAACATCAAATAGACACATTACTACATAAATATGATGATACAACTAATAAATAAGATATATAAGATGTCAATTGGTCACATATCGTTACTAAACTGAAACTTAGGATTGCTAATGTATATGCAAATAAGACTCGTGGTGATGTGAAGAGTCAATTCAGCAAAACAGAAATTGTAGTATGGTTTTTATAAATAGAGTGGAAGGAGGACCGACACCAGTGCCTTTCGATGTTAGGCAAATGGAGTGAATAAGGGAACAAGGAGGTCTGGAAATAAGTGAGTGGGGATAGTGAGAAGCATTGTTACAACATGCAACATTTAATCTATGTATGTTTGATTAGATTGCTGGAAACTCAACCAATGTAGGCCACTGAAAAGGTGCTCTACTTGACAACATGCTAAAACAATTAGGTGTGATCCTACTCCAAGATTTGTTACATGATATATGCTTTCATTGAAACACCATTACATAAATGTATCAATCATAAAATAAGAACAAGAAGTAAACAGGAAGGACCTTGGTTTAGCCTCCTTATTCAAAAAGAAATCTGTCTTGTTGAAGCCCTAGGTTCATTCGATGCAATTTCCAACAGGTCAAATCAACAAAAAATGGTATGAACAAGCACAATTTTTCACACTTTTCAGCAGCAGGCTAGCATATTCGAATATATCGGAATATATCGGAAATGTCGCAATTTTTTAATTCCGATATATCGGAAGGGAGAAAGTCTCTGCAATATATTCGATATTTTCAATATATCGCCAATATGGCAACACTGAGGACACCTAAGTCACCAGACACGTCCATATAGGCCTCCGTGTCCCATGTCATCGTGTCGGACACGGACACATCCTGACACGTGTTTTGGACATGTCCTATTTTAGGACACGTCCAAAAACGGTGTCCGACACCGTGTCAGGTCGTGTCCCAAAAAAAGGACACCGTGTCCCAAAAACAAGACACCGTGTCCCTAAAACAGGACACTTCTAACCCAAAAATATTGTAAAAAACCAATTTTACCCTCATTCATTCACATTTTTCAGTGAGGATTGAGCTCTAAGAGGGGTTTCTTTTGCAGGTGAAGAGCATTAGAAGGTTTTCCATCTTTATCTACCCCTTTTGTATTTGCCAGTGGCATTCCGACATCTATGTAATACATTTTGATTTCGATGACTTAATGACAAATATGATTCCGACATCTATGTAATACAACATTTTGATTTTGATGACTTAATGAGAAGTTTTATGAGTCTGAGAATCCACTGCACCGATGGAATTATAGCCCCCCATGTTTGTCATCCTTCTCTATCTGTAGTTTGTGATGTGTTTTTATTATTCTTCCATATACATTTACATATTACATTGTTTGATTCTTAGTTATGATGTATTTTTATTATTCTTCCATGTACTTTTAGATATTACATTGTTTGGCTCTTAGCCTCTCAAATCAAGTCAGGGCACACGCCAATGAGTATTTTGTGGAGACATATTCCACAAACAACATCACAAGGGGATTCATTTCACATTAGGGAAGTTACCCCTTATTTTTATTCCTACCCATGACATTCAATCTTTAAGTGGCATCATCATTGTGAGTGGTATAATCTAAAATATAAAGGGTGTTTAGTAACGGGAAAAGATAATAATAGGGTGTGGCCCCCATCCGTGTAATCTAATCAAATAGAAATAGTCGTATTTTGGTTGGATTTCTTATACCTCCTGCGGGCATCCAACAATGGCGTGGGGGAAGCCAATCACCAACCTTTTTCCCTTGTTTCAACAATGGAATGAAGCCTATCCCTTTCCGCTAATGGGGGTTTCGGTTAGGTCTATCATTGAGATATGCATTGTGATTTGTGAATGTGTAATGTGTATTGATTGTAATTTCTATTGAATATTTGTAAATTTTCTAGTTTGTACAAAAATTTGGATATATATGTATATATATATATATAACGTGTCCTTTGTGTCCTAATTATGGGGGTCACCGTGTCCGTGTCAGACACTCGTATTCTTGTGTCCTCCGTGTCCTAATTATGGGGGTCACCGTGTCCTCCTGTCAGGTGACTTAGGAGGACACCCATTTATGAAAATATTCTCATGCAACTTAACCTTTGGGATTTTGCTAAGTCAATCTACAAATTTAACCTATGCGAAGTGGCATCTAACAAATGTAGGTTTAACTTTCTAATTTCCATAGTTTAATATCCGTCAGATTCAGCATATAAAGATGGCCTACATCTTATGAAGCTATAACAGCTTCCTTTTGTACACGATCTGATGCTCTAGTTATTTTTTCCCTTGCCAATGAAGCCACTTTAAGAATGCCTACCAACTTCATCTTTGATCCTTATTACAAACCATAGTCCTTGATATAAGAAAAATATAAAAAAGAAATATTGGACTATCAATTACAAAATCAGCAATAACATTCACCTTGTTATAATAGTTTCATGGCCCTGTGCATGTATTTCATCATAATATATCAAGGACTGCGTGTTGAGTTCCTCATATTAAAGGGAGGAAATGGTATGACCTTGATGAAGGTATTGGTGAATTATTCATTGATATTATGGATCTATGATAATAGCACTGAAAACTGCTTTGAAACCAGCTTGACATTGGGAACACCACAAGAGGTTTTATACCTCAACATTTGCAAAAACTTAGTGCTAACAACTACCAAACCAACTTCACATTGAGAACACTGCATAGGGTTTACCTTGACATTTGCAAAACTCGGTTAAGGGAGGATCCTATGGTTTATTGTCAGTTTGTGTCACAGCTTGAAGTGTTCAGAGTGCCAAAAGAGTAAAAAAGAAGCCATGTCCCTGCACTCAATGTGTTGGGTTATTGCTAGATGATAAATATTGTCGATTCACATATTGGAGACTTGACTAGCAACCCTAGATTGTCTTTTTTGTAACATTAACAATTCCACTTTGTTTTTAGGATGGGGCCATGGGAGGGACGGGCTTTAGGGATATCTGGAAGTCCCCCAAAAAATTTCAAAGTGATGTCAAAGAGGCAACCACAGAAAAATATTTTAAAAAATAATATTCTAAAAATGAAGGAAAAATCCAAAGAATATTCAAAACTCACAAAACCCTACCTAGGATACCCAATGTTCCCCCAAGTTTATGGGACGCGGGAACGAAGAAACACAGAAACGACATATGCAGAAGTACCCCCCAAAATTTTAGGAAATGTCAAAGGGTACCTCGGGGTCTTCAACATAGGGGACCCCACCATGAGAACTACCAAATTTATATTAGAATACATAAAAATTGAAAGTTGGAGCATAAGTCATTAAAGTCTTTAATTTTATAATCTAAAGATTAATACAAGTTTACAACATACATCAAGTGAAATAAAATGAAATACAACTATACATAAGCTATAACTGATAAAACAAATTCGGAAACACAACCATATTGGACAACGAAATGAAATCAAGGCTTCTGAGAATGAAAATAGTGGACAATGTGGTCCTTTATCATTTAATTTTTTATTTTTTGGTAAAAAATTGTCAAAGGAAACGTGGGGACATCATTTTTAGGAGGGAAACGTTTCCTTTTTGTGTTTCCTTGAGTTTCCTTCAAGCGGGGACGTGGGGGGAACATTTCCAATGGGGTTTCCAAGTTTTTGAGACGTGTGGGGACATGGAAATGCGTTTCCTACCCTTGGGGATGTGTACCCGTGTAACACTGAGGATACCTCAAAAATATTCAAAATTGTAAAAAAAAAGTACTCACACTTTGCCAAAACAAACCATGGGAACCTAGATGTCCCCATTTTTATCAAGATGCATATGGAACATTCCCTCTTTGGACAAGGGATTCCCCAGGGATGTTGGGAATGTCCCCGACATCTCTGGGCCAATCCCTACATGTTGGGGATGTCCCCATCATGTCCCCCAATCCCCGGGGACAAAGAAACTCAGGGGACGAATCTCATATGTACAGAGACACATCCCTGTGCAACATTGGTTATATTCTATTTTATTACATCTACCATGCAAGGTAACAAAATGCACTATGCAGAGCAACATGGAGATGTCCCCATTTTTATCAAGATGCATATGGAACATTCCCTCTTTGGACAGGGGATTCCTCGGGAATGTTGGGGATGTCCCCGACATCCCTGGGCCAATCCATGCACATCGGGGATGTCCCTATCATGTCCCCCCATCCCCGGGGACAAAGAAACTCAAGGGACGAATCCCATATGTACGGAGACACATCCCTGTGCAACATTGGTCATATTCTATTTTATTACATCTACCATGCAAGGTAACAAAATGCACTATGCAAAGCAACATGGTTGCTACTGTAGGTATTGCTATCCACTAAATTGCACTTTATGGATTCCGAGTGAACCGTCGAAGACTTGAACAATCAAATTGTTCATCATCAGTGTTTCGTGACCCATCAGGGCAATTTTTGGCCCTCTTTTCAAAACAATTGCATGTCCATACCCCCATGGGGAATTGTAATAAGTTGGTCTAAGAATGATCTTTTTATAACAGGCTTGGCTTACCTTAGGTTTAACTGTCAAGGGAATACTCCAGAGTGTTTTTTCCTTAGGAATTATGCGTTGCGTTTCAGTGACGTATAATTCCTGAGTTTTTCACTCACACCTCCAAAGCTGGAGTATTTTCCTTGGTGGTCGAACTTGGGAGGTTATTAAATCCTAAGTGTCTATGTATTTTTTACATGCTAGCCATCAATAATGAGTCGTATGGACATGCACGAGGTCCCCTAGGATTTTCGGTCAATTCCGACAAAAATAATTTTTTCCGTAAAATTAGACCATTTTTAATGGTTTAATTGGAAAATTTCAAATTGTAATAAAAGTATGATCTGGAGGTGGAATTTGGTGTGGGGATGCTCGTTTTCACACTTAGAGCACCCTCTTTACCCTAGGACCCACTTCTCCTATGTTTCAAGTGATTAAATCATCACTCGGAGCATTTTTTCCTAAAGAGGCAACAAAATAACAAATAAATGCTAAAAATGACACAAAATGCACAAAAGGGGCAAGTGGGAAAATCGAGAAAGCATGATTAAAACATGTGGGAATGAGTTGGAAACTTATCCCAAGTGAAAGGCGACCTCATGAGGTAATTAAAGCATGTGGATTTAAAGTCAAATCATTAAGGATACGAGTGGATCTTTTGAGAGATGCACCATTCTTCATTTAACCTCATGCGTGGGCAACTTCTCCTTATTTGGCAAGCGTTGTAAGTTTGGAGGAGTTTCCAATGCTTGAATGGGGGTGCCCTCCTTCATGTGGCAGCCGCCCCACATCTCATCACATGAATCATGGCTTGTTCCAAGGAGTAAATCACTCCCTTAATTATGAGATGCGCCCCCTCATCCCCTCTTCTCGAGTGCGCCCCTCCTCTTCTCCATTCTATTTAAGCATGGCTTTGCTCCCATTTTCTCACGGTCAGAGAGGGCAAAAGGGCTATTGGAGTATGTAACTGTTGCATTGTAATATTTTTTTGGAATAAGAAGGCTTTGGAGGCAAATCTCTCATGTCAAGCAAATGTGTGTGGATGATCATTGTCAAGTGATGTATGAGATAACTTTGTATTGTTTTAATGTTGCATCTTATGGTGATTGATTTGGCATTGATGAAAGTTGGTATCAACTCATAGGGTAAATAATTCTAGTTTGACTTTATTTGCTATTGTTTTTTCTATGCTTAGAGATTTAGAATTTGCATGTATAATTTGTTTATTTGCATGCTCTTCTAACCTCTTGTGTAGGAAATACCGGATTTAATCCCCTTGTTGCAAGTATTGTGAACTGAGAAGGTTTCCTAGCTTGAACGTGCAGATGATCTTGTTTGACTCTACCACTTTTCGAGCACCTAAGGACATAGTCCCTCCGCTTTCCACTAGCAAGCTCCACAGCTCAAACATTCCCAAGCTCCCTGCTTTTCTTCTATCTAGTCTCTCTCTCCTTCAATTTTATTCAAATTTCTCTTTGGTTACGGTTACTTGCATGCTTAAGTAAATTAGTTTGTGTTTAATGAATATCTAAAGGATGATTTTATTTGAGTATTGCTGCTAGATCTAAGTTTTAACGCTTACTTTTGTAGATCTAGTTTAATTTTAAGTACTTGCACTTATTTCCTATCTTTAGTACTTATAAAATTTTATGATTTTTGTTATCACATCCATGTTAGCTGGAGCTACCATGCTGCAGATTGTGTGGTCGGGGACCATACTACACTTTTTTTTTTCCAGATCAGAGATCAGATGCCTTCAGAGGGGGCATGCATTTTGTTCAGATAGCCCCGAGCAGAGATATCAGTAGGGACAGATGGTTTATTCACGAGTCCAGACATGTACACATCATTGCCTACAAAGGCACACTTCCTTGCCAGGCTTTGCATAAGCCCATTGAGACAGTTGCCTAACCATATTTTTTATTTAGAGTACAGAGTATTGTCAGTTGGCCACTTATTGCCTGGATCCAGTAGAGATCCAGTTTCAGAGTCAGCTTCAACAGCAGGTATATGGTGTGGCAGTTATAGCATTTGATGTTCTATTGTTCATGTTGTTGATTAGACTTGTTTATGTATGATAGTACACTAACTTTACATATGATGTTGATGTGGTGATCTAGTTGTCATTATGATGTGTTTGGCCCTTGGTGATGTCAGTCCACCCCTTCCATTAGGCTCATGTCTATGCACACTGGATCATATCCCCACTATTGGTATAGACTTGGTCACCTAGTCCCCCTTGGCAGCTGACTTTGGATCCACCTTCACTTTCTCCACCCATCTGACTCATTCATGTTGGTCTTTCCCGACTTGGACTTTGGTTTGTGACCTTGAGGATCCCCTTCCAAACTGACCTCTGAGTATGCCATGATTCCCTGTCTTTTGTACCTTGGCTCTTTAGTGTGTGAGATGCACTCTCAAACCTGGGATTTGCTCCTGTCGATTGCCCCCGATGTTGCAATGCAGTATAGGATTGTGTAGCCCCATCGGGTGTTCCCCATTGGTCATGAAAGCATGTACACTCACCCCCATTACTTTGTAGTATGAGCACCTTGATTATATCTATTGAGATATGTATGTAGCCCAAAAGGGCCTTGATGTAAAAAGAAATGAAGAAATGTAAAGCAAGCCAAAAAGGCTATTGTAAATGTAAAATCAAGCCAAAAAGGCTAAGTGAAAATCATTGTAAAGGTTCATGCAATGTGTTTTTGAACACACATGGACACAGGTCAGCCGTACATGTCAGCACTGTAGTGGTTATTTCCTCACCTAGTCCCGCGGAGCAAGGAGGTGAGAGGGAGCAAGGGACAAGCTCAAGATTGTCCCCTAGAGTCTCAAGTTACGGTTTGCCGGACACCCAGTTTGGCAGCTCTAGAAAAGATCCTCACAGAGTCTTCTTAAGGCACGGATGTGAGTTGTGAGGTATTTGTTAGATGACCAGTGGCGATTTCCCTGCACTATACCCATTTGTGAGGCACCGCCCTTCCCTATGTATTATCATGGCATGCTTATCTCAGTGGGCCCCGCTTTCCCGATTCATCCAAAAGGTCGCACTATCTTGGTCCATGTCTTCCCTTACCCTTCACCTTGTTTTCCACATCACCCAAAGTCATCTAGGTGGTCAAGTCTATAGGTTGTGCATAGCGGTTTGAGTCTTTTGGATGTGGTGGGCCCACCTCACCAGGGACCTCGTATTTTTGAGATATTATGTATTTTTTATCACCATATTGGCATCATATTGTTTAGTAATGTACTAACATGTATAAGGAAGCCTATCGCTTCATATTGCATACAGGTATTCAGCCAACACCATTTTGACCAGATTTGACTTGGTCAAACCAGGTTGACTAGGCCAAAAATGGGCCCAAAAAAATATTACGATCAAGATTTCGATTTTGGTCATTTATTATCTCTTGGGGTCCCATATGAGCCTCCAAGCATCAGAATTTGAAAAAGTTGAGGCAGCGATGAGATTTTTAATTATAATAGGCCATTATTGACCTGTTTTAATTAAAAATCATGTATTTTGGGAAAACAGTGCCTAAGTGATGGATCGTAGTCGTTCAAGTGACTATGTCTAGTATTTTTGGAATCCGCGATCGCATTGCAACAAACGGTTCGGCAATCCGGGCACTATAAGTGGGTCAAAAGGTCAATTTACACCTTCAGCAATAAAAACCAACAGTTAATTAAATGGAAAATCAAAATATGGCAAAGGCAACTATGGCAAATGGCAAAAATCAAAGGCTGGCTAATATAAGGGTGACTTCTAAGGTAATTTCATGATGTTTGGACATTATATTTGTGGAGTGGGGCCCTCATTTGGCCAGCTCACTATGTGGGGTCGAATTTGCCCATGCGGGCGTTTTTCCTCACTTCGCCAATTCGATTTTTGGTGGTTTATTGTATTTGGACCTTGGTGTAATGGTATGGGGGCTGAAACAGCCCATAGGCACCCCCCAACCACATCTTATTTGTATTGTATGGGCCCCACAAAGGGCCCCTCTATCCACTTGGGCGTTTTTTAAGGTAACTCGCCCCCCCTCTAGAGATGATCCCATCCATCGATTTGGGCAAGGAGAGAGTCAATCTCAGCCCTTGGTTTTGGAGGGAATAGGGTTTGGAGAGTGTTCTTTCTCTATAAGAAAAGACACTCACCCATTGTATCTTTCTCTCTTGGCATTTTTGGACTTGGAATAGAAGAGAAAACGACTTGGAGCTCTTTGCTTGGTTCTTGTGTGATATTCTTTGAGATTGTTGATTGCCATGCTATCTTGATGCACTAGAATAGATTGTGATTGTCTTCAGCACATTATTTCTCACCATTGTTTGCAGCAAACACGAACTCTTGGAGAAGGGCGCACCATTTGGCTGCCACTGTTGCTCCACTCTTCGGGATCGGTCATCAAAGGGAAGTGTTTTTTCCTTCAAGCCAAGCATTTTCTTCTTGTTTTCATTTACATTTTTATTGTTGTAGCTTTCATTTACTTGCTATGCGTATTTGACTTATGTCCATGTGTTTTGGCAGGCAAGGAGGACAAGTTGGTGGGATTGAGCAAATCGAATTCACTTGGGGACTTCTACAATTGCTTCTATTTGAACTTCAAGACGTATAACCTCATCAAATCAAAGATATCAACTGGTTCCAAGTAGGTGTTTCATTTCCTTCTCTTGCATTTCAATTTCTAAATGGTTGAAGAGAGAAATTTCCATTAAAACCCAAAAAATTAAAATCTTAAAACTCCACCATTAAAACCTTGTTTTTATTGTAAAACCGCTTCTGAAATGTTCTTAAACGTCTACATCTAAAATTTCAGTTAATTCCGACTCCATTTTCCCATAGATCTAGCACTGGTCCACTTGGTAAAAACGCCCCCCTAGGGCGTTTTTCTCTTTCTCTCTAGCTGGGTCATTTTGGGGTTGTGGGTACTCTTGATTTGGACTTAAATTGTCATTTTATCACAAGAAATCAAGTTATTGTTTGCTGGAAGTGATTGCAAATGTTAATTTTACGCTGCCCTAGGTCCATTTATCCACTGCTTAACCCCATTCCTTGGGAAATTCACTTCAGCATTTCACTTCCAATTTACCGTATGTCCTTAGACTATTTTCAGCCATATAATCACTAATCTAATCTTGTTATCTAATTACATTTGATTGTCGGTCACCCTTTTGCATCACTCTCATTCTACCATTTGTGTCCACCGGTTGGTTGAAACTAGACTTAGGAGTTCATCTACACTCAATCTCTTGTTTTATCTCTTTATCTTGTGTGGGATTTGGGTGTATTTTCGTCTCTCAACCATCACCGGTTGAACGGGGTCTCCCCCCTAACTTGGCTACGTGCCTCGTCTGAAGTGACAATAGCCTTGTCCGATGTGACTTCCGTTCCTTGAGCAGAGGACTTGGCCATTGCTGGTTACACCTTCCTAGCTGCACTCCCTCTACCATCCCTGTTGGGACACCTTCCATTAGCAACTAGGGTTTGTGTGATAACACTTTTAACGTTTATTTGGGCACATTTGGTGCATTTCAGGTGGTTGGTTTCACACTTTTATTGCCATAACAAGAGGAGTTGTTGCTGGAAAATCGGAGATCTAAGCCATCCAATGCTTCCCGGAGCACATACTTCTATCTTGTACCTTTTTTTTAAACTTGTAAGGCCTTTGGATTCAGATCTTTTTTTTTTCTTTTTTTCTTTTTTTAACTAGGGGAATCGGCAACTGGGAAGGGGCTGGTACTCGCGTGACACGAGGTCCAGGGATCCAATCCTGTCCGCCACCACTATACCCCTAGGTGCACCCACACAGCCCGCAAGCATGGGGCACGGGTAAGTCGGGGTGATTTGAACTCGTAACCTCCATTTACAACATTTCCTTCATATTAAGCGAATTGTCGGTTGAGCTACACCCCTGCGGGCTTTGGATCCAGATCTATTAGGATCAAAGGCATCCACCTTTTTATTGTAAAATATTAATAAAGGCAATTGGGCTACTCAGCGCCCACACCACATCCCCCCTAGGGGGATCTCGCAGGCTCGGTTTTGTGGTTTGCAATTTTTCTAACCTTTCTTTATCTTATTTCATCATCACACACACACACAATCCGCCCCAATAGCGTTGTATAGTTAGTTTACCTTTTTACTATTACAATCTTGCTTTCACATCTTTGTACTTTATTTTAAAGTTTAACAAATAAACCTAAGGTTGTGTATTCCCGAAGTAAACTAAAAGGGTTTAACCCCGGTAGGTGAAAAGAGATTCTCAACCACATAATAAAACTTTATTTTTGCTTAATAAAATCTACCAAGGCTTAAAGTTCCAAGTATGCTCTTGGCCGCTGCATCTCAGTCTAATCAGGTGGTCAATCAGAAAGGGACTTGAGTGACTAGTTTAATAGGGCAATCCAACAAAAACTTGAACTCTAGAACTCGGGAGGTCACATGAAACTAACTACAGAGTCAGTAGACTGCTTTAAGCAGGTTATGCCTCGCCCAGTTGGACCCTTGGTTCAGTTGTCACTATGCTTAGTTCGAAGGATCAAGTTGGAATTGGGCCAAACCAAGAACTAACCCATTCCTTAATTCACACATAATAAAATCATTTAAAACTGACCAACAAGACTTGCATCACTCTCACGACACAGCAGCGCTTCAATAATTTCATGTGACTCCATTCGGCACTGGTCTAATCTGCAAACAATCAAACATTAAGTGAATCAATGTGTTAGATG
This sequence comes from Larix kaempferi, assembly GCA_027924585.1. Lineage (NCBI taxonomy): Eukaryota > Viridiplantae > Streptophyta > Pinopsida > Pinales > Pinaceae > Larix > Larix kaempferi. The sequence goes on along the minus strand of BSBM01000267.1, from coordinate 5,905,359 downwards.
GATTTATCATTATCATGTTGTTGTTTTAATTCATAGTTGCTTTCTCTGGTTCAGTATTTACTTGTATTTCAAACTCCTAGATTATCTTCTTTCTTTAACTTAGCATAAAGCCATGGTTTTTCTTTATTAGGGACCACCCCCCTTGGCTTCGCTAGGAGTTGGCCTAGAGGGAGGAGTTGAGTGTTGAGTGATAGTATCTCAACTCTTTGCTTGCCCCCAAGGACGTACCCTGTGGCTTGAAGATTTCTGCCACGTTAACCCTCTTTTCCCCCAAGGTGCGTATCCGGCAGGAACAGATATAAGATAGCAGTTTGTTACAGTTACTCCAACAGTAGCAAAAAATGGTAGGAAAAGAACCACATTTTCCTTCTTTTTACCCTGTCTTAGATAAAGAAGTTGATGTTTGACTGTAATTGGTTGTTGATTGTTCTCAACCTCATGACAAACATGCCACCCATTATAAAGAGGAAAATATTAGCTTGTTATAAGCTCATCAACTTTCAAATTCATATCACATTATCCCACTCAACCTAATTCTGCCAAATTTATTCAATTATAATAGTCTATAACTCAGATTCTCCAACTGACTAGTACTATATGAAACATCCAAGAAAACTTATAAGCAATCAGGAAAATAAAGAAGAATGGATGTTCAATGTATGACATGAACAAATAACTATAGTTTTTAGTATTTCACAATATCTAGGTTGTTTTTTATATTTTTTAGCTAATCTGCCAAATTTCACTTTCTTCCTGAACATGGCTATTACCATTAATCTTGGACTACTTGCACTGTCATTAAGTTTGATCCATAAAGTTAGGACTTCTAACCAAAGACAAAGCCTTCTTTCTAAGACCCTATAACTTTTCAAGCCCAAGGAATTAGATAAAATATTAAAAACAAAATCTGAGCACAAACCTGTAAACTTTGAAGCTTCATTAGCATTACCATACTTCCAAGTTTGCTCCAAAGCCCTTCTCGTTTTGAGATTGGACTCGCCATCAAGGTTTGAAGTCTGATTAGAATTAATGCTATTACATTTATAGCATTGGCACAAAAAATATGACTAATAGACAACAATTAGTTGATATAGAATATTGCCCAGTAATGAGTGAATTACAACAAATATACCTCTATGTAGCAGATTCCCTCATCATTGGAAGTTGATAAAAGCACTAAATCTGCAGGAAAATACTCGTTTGATTTAATCTGCAAGTAAAACATCATATCGTAAAGAAAAATTTGAGACAACTGATTTTGTTTTCAGCACGTTTTCCAGAGCAGCTTAGAATTTGAAATCCTCCTCACGCGGCTATGCTTCAATCAACATGACAACTATACGGAGGAAGTGTTATATTCAGATAACAACCCATGAAAATAAATTCCTTGTCTGATCCATCTTCGAGCATGGTGGTAAAAACTAACTTGGGCTCTTATAAAGGGGCAATATGTGCTTTGCTACATTCTTTAAAGGAGGCAACACTGTCTATCAAAAAACAGATGCCATCCTCTCACGGTTAAATTTATCATAGAATCTAAATAGCGTTAAACATGCAAAGAAATGCCATCTAGTTAGCATGTGCCATTAAGATGGATCATTGGAAACCACATGCATGTAAAAAGGGATGATCTTCTTTCATGAAACCAATGCTACGTAGTACAAATTGTTCATGGGAAATTTAATATCAATCATAAATGTGTTAATAAACAAATTATATCATGATGCTTAAGCAAACATATATCCACTGCAATTGCATCAATCAATAAGATACCTAAACGATATAGTTGTAGGGAAATTATGAAGATGATTAAACATAGACGAGAGAAATTCTTGTCCAACTGGTTGTCTGGCCAAATGGAAGAAAGTACAAGGGGATCGTGACATCAAGTTTGACCAGTAAAATCTCGTTACAAGCAACTTGGATTCCTTGTTTACCATGTTTAACCTTGTAGAACTCTATCAAGTGTAATTTGATATTTTCCTAAGATAATCATATGTTACATAGCGAATCCTAGCTAGGGATCAGAGTGACACCCTTTGTTTGACTTTTTCATTCACTATTGATCATCTCACTAGCCTATCTAAGAAAGACAATACTATAGATATACCCATCAGGTTTATATGGATTTACAATTCTAATTATCTACACCATTGTAGTTTCTTACTTATGCATGATTGCTTCAAATAAAATGAATATTGACCAATCGAACAAGAAATAAACATAAGGAATGTGCATGTGTGAGAGAGAAAGAGGGAGATGAAATGAAATAAAATTATATTACATTAGTGTCCATGGATGGCAAGAATAGCGCAATAGGACTCAAAAGTACAACATACTAAAATAGTGATAAGGAATTATAATAATGTCCAGAAGTGACCAAAGCAGGTCAATGGAACTTAAAAGTACATCAAGTAACATGATGGCTAGTAAATTTGCTTTCAAGTCATTTTTTGCTTTAGTTTATTTGCCCACACCTTGCAAGTGAGTTGGCTTTGCCACCCTTGCAATATCGTGTCGGCTTGCATTGTATTTAATTATTTGTTATTCTTTTAAAGGTTAAATAAACTGTGCCCCAATCTTTACTCCGTATTCACTCCCCTTGCCGGTTCGCCTGATCCTGGGTGACAAGAAAGGGCAAAGATTAGTGTTGGCTAGAATAATAGGCACTCATAATTTATCTTAATTAGATATCGAGAAAACGAAGTTTGACCGGTGGAACTAGAGGGGTAGAGGCTGTTGGGAGCCTTGTGGCACTTAGTGTCCTCCTGTTGAGCACCCAGCAAGCTTTGGGATTGACCCGTGGAGCTAGTTGAGAACCTTGTGTTCTCTTGTTGAGCACACGGCAATCTCTCTCAAATCGAAAGAGACAAATTCTTGAGGTAGACACATAGAGTAGCTTTAATTTTCTTGCACAAACCTTAATTCTCTAAGCTAAAGAGAGACCTAAAAATAATTAAAATTTACAGGACCATTGGCAAAACACTACAATTGTTATTTCATTTCTAGTACTTTACTTTGAAGCATTAGAATTTAGTTCAATCTCATTACAAGCATCTTTCGTTTATTGGTTGTTCATGTATTTCTCATATGATAGATGTGATATTTTGATCATAGTGATTGGTGAATGGTTTAATGCAATTTCAGTATCTTTGATAATCTTACTTTTATTATATTTGTGACTCCATAACCCAAGTAAAGTAGGCACTGGTCTGGTTAGTGAATTGTTATTTCTCTCTTGCAATTATATATGGTTTATTATTTAAAAAGATTTTCTTGTCATTAAAATCATTGCATCTTTGCACGGATGCTTGTCATTTGAACATTGAATAATTTACAACTCTTAAAGAAACTCATAAAAGAATCTTAGTAAGTAGGGACAACTCCCCTTGACCTTTTTGGAGTTCGGGTCTAAACGTTGGAGTTGGGGTCTAAACGAAGGAGATTAGAATCAAGGTGGCAGTGGGTTCTACACTCATAGTTTCCCTCAAGAACACACATAGCGGTTGGGAGACTTATCTGTGGTCAAGTGTGTTTTAGGCGGCAATAAGACCATCAATATGTTAAAGTTAATGCAGTTGCGAGAGCCATTCTCTAAAGGATGGCACCCTAGTCAGTTAACTAGGGTTCCTGGTCAGTTAACAAGGCAAAGTAAGTCCCTAGAAGGTACCCTAGGGCCCCCAACAGTCTATTGGGGTTCTTGGTCTGGGACCAAGCAGGTTGAAGCCATGGCAAAGTCCCTAGCATGTGGCTAGGGCCCCTATCTGTCTCTAGGGTATTCTGGTCTGGGACCAAACCGTTTCTTGGTCACGAGGACCAAGCAGATCTTGCAGGCTGAGATAGAGAAATCCTGGTCTGGGACCAGGCAGATTCTTGGTCTAGGACCAAGCAGTTACTATAGGTACATACCTGGGCAGTTAACTAGGTGGATCTTGGTCAGTTAACCAGGATGATGATTTGTGACGCCCTCCTCTCCTAGATCTTCGAGATGGTTGATCTAGGTTGTCTTCTCGAGGGACTGGCCGCCCCTTGATGAAGTCACTAGCAGTTGACCTAGGGAGCAGTCAGGAGGACCACAGGATCACATCATCCAGTGTGGGCCTTCCTTATATGGTGATGATGAACTTTCAATTAGTGCATGGAACACTTGTACATTTGAGAGAGAGATAAAGGGGTTGTCTTCCCACCTTTATGTTACACCTTTGGTCTTATGGGTTGTCTTCCCACCTTGTTGTTCTTGGTCTGGTGGGTAAAAGGGTTGGCTTCCCACCTTGTGATTACACCTTTGCTCTTGTGGTTTGAGGGGTGTTTACCCATCCTTGATTTATGATGGTCAATCTTGTGATAGCCTAAGTCTTGTGTTAACCCTAACTGGTTGGTCCTATGTGCTAGCACCCACCTTAAGCATATCATCCTAGCCCTTTGTCTTGACCCTAGTACCCTCTCCTAAACATGTCATAATATTAAGTTATAATTTTATAATGGGTAACATTCATTATTTAATGACATCTTAAACTGTTAGAAACCCTAAGTCAATGAAGAATTAGAAGGGATCCTTCTAGAAGCCACTAAGAGGCAATAAATACAAATCTAATTCTTCATTTGTATATCATCATCAAGACATAACTCAGCTCTTATTTACTTGGGACTGTTCTAGGGTTTATGGCACACCAATTGTGGATGACATCAAGGGTTTAGTAGATTGTTGCTGCTAGGGTCTGATATTTTGAAGTTTGTTGCCCAACATAAGTTCGCTGCCCTTGTGGACTGTTCATCTACCCATTCGTGGACTGTCTTGTCTGATAAGAGGAGGCCGCAACTTTAGGACTGCCTGTTACTCGACCGTGGACTGTCTTGAAGGAGGCCGCAGCCTGTAAAGGGCTACCGCTACCTTAGTTGAGGGGGTTTTGACCTATCTAAGCCTATAAAGGGATGCCACTACCTTAGTTGAGGAGGCCATGACCTGTCTAAGCCTGTAAAGGGTTGTCTGTTGTCATTTGTGGAGGTCGCTACCGCTTGTGGACTGTTTTAGCACTGACTATTATCATTTGTGGAGGTCGCTGCCCCTTGTCTATTGTTTTAGGGCTGCCTGTAGTCACTTTTAAAGGTCGTTGCTTGATCGGACTTTGTTTGGGTTAGACCTATTGTTTTAGGGCTGCCTATTGTCACTTGTGGAGTTCGCTGCCTACTTGGACTTTGTTTGGATATGATCTAAAGTTCTAGGGTTGTGATCTACTTGATAAAGTCTGCCACATGCCTAGCTGAGGTCTATTTGGGCCTGTGCAAATTTCTGGAGGTTGCTACTGCCTATTGAGGGTTGCTTGGGGCTGCCTTTTTACTGTTGAAATTAATCTAGTGTTGTTAGGTCTTGTTTGCGTCTTCCATTCAACTGTTGTGTACATGTTGACTGTCTTGGACCTCTAATGTAACTGTCTAATCCATCCTACAACACCATTATCTCTCTCTTTCAGGTATTGTACTAACCCTCAGGTAAGGGTCAGTTTTGTTCCAGTTATTGACTTGCCTCTGAGAGGCAAAGTCTATTCTGAAAGCTAAATTTTTGAGTATAAGGAAGGTCTTACTTCACCAAGTAAGTTATTAGACTTGTTCTTCTTGTGTTGTTAGTTAGATCTCCAATTAGTCTTACTACTGCTTCTCTATATATGCAATTGTTAACTATGTGCTTCAACTTTAACACAATGACCTTTGGGAGTGTTAAAGTTGAAAGAGATGAAAATTATGCTGTGTTACCGGATCCACCACCCCAGTGTCTAGGATCCGTGGATCCGATACGTATCATGATCGCATCTGCCTAGGATCCATCATGGAAATGTATCCCCTACAGAAGGAAACGTATCCTAGTCCTATGTGAAAAATCAAACATTTCCTGAAATTTTCAAACAGATCCTGAAACTTCCAATGCTTCTATGGCCCATTGATCGCCCCAAAAAAATGTTTTTTAATGAAAAACTTAAAAAACCCTACAACTAATGGCTAAAAGTGTAAAACCCATTCCTGCTCAAGGTCTAATCTATACTTATGTCAAGATCTGCTCTTGAACTCTGATATATCAATATCAAGTTCCGCTCTCGATGTTTTTATTTGATTTATCTTTATGGTCAAGGTCTGCTGTCAAGGGCTGATATATCTGTACGTGCTATGTTGTTGCTCACTTCACCTACACTGTTATGTAGTCTTGCCATAGTCTTCAAGAAAACCACTTTATTCCCTGCTAATAGGGGCATGTGGATGTGGCTCACAAAAACACTATTATGACCTGCTTCAAGTTCATGCTGGAATGGTTTTTAAAATGATCAATATCAATCATGGTTACAACTCATCAAATTATCAGTTATGGTACATGGACTCTCTTTTTTGGCAATAACTTATAGTTCTACTCTTAAGTTTCATGAATAGTTTGATTCTTCACTCTATATTTTTATTTATTATATAAATATTTTTATATTTTTTTGTACTTGCCATTTCCCCGGCGTATCCGGATCCTGGGTTTTAAAAAATCTAGCGAATCCGTTACCGTATCCGTATCTTGGTAACTTAGAAATTATGTCTTAAATTTAATTAGATCTAAATTTGTCTTGTTATAGCTGTACTATTTTGTTTTCAGTACTAGTTTAGAAATTTATTTTTCCATTAAAGTACATTTTTTTTAATTTTCTGCCTCAAACCCTAACCTAACTCTAATTTTAACACAATAATCTACATGTGCTTGACATAAAAGGCCATCGTAGCGTTGAGAGATTGCAAGGGGAAACCCAAGTGACCTAAATGAACTATTGGCAAACATGCTCTAGGATCACCTTATTCATCTCCCATTTGAAGCGGAGAAGGTGACGAGGGGCATCAACATAGTATTTGTGGGACTGGAGTCAGTTAATGGAGATGCCAACACACAACAGAAGTAGATCAGTCCCCTAGTACCAACATCATCTTCATCTAGAAAGGCCCATGGAGGCAACCTCCAAAGAAGAACAAAGATCTAAATAGGGGTATCTCTCACAACTGGATGTTGAATCACCTAAGGACCAAAGCCTATGAAGATAGGAGGTAAGTCTAAAAACCTTTGGATGGGCACCAAATTTTTCTTGTATAATATTTTGAGAGATCGTTTATTTGCAACAGATCATGTGTTGTGTCATAATGGTCTCGGCCCTCTCAACTCATGCCCAATCAATTAAGTTTAGGGCCCGTATCTTCAAGTGATAAAGCATAACAAAAATAATGATCATGTAATAAAGTTGAAACTTTGAAGAAATACACAAAAAATGTATATGAAAACATTGGCACTCAAGCAAAGAAAGTGATGCATACCCATTACAAAGTCATGAGAGGCCAACTTCAAATTGAGAATAGAACTAGTAAACTGAACCCCCAAGTACATATAGGTCTTCATGACCTCAATTGGTTCCCCTCAAAAGAAGGAACAAAACTTGGAGAGAACATCCCTAGAAGTATTGAAGACCATAACAGTAGCCATACTAAGGTTGGTCACAAGTTGACAGAGCTCACAAAAGATGACTAAGGCGTCTAATCTTTGCAAACCCTCATGTGAAGGTGCTAGAGGACCACATTATTAGTAAAGTGGAGCACCACAATCAAGACATCGAATAAATTGCAACCATCCTCCTCCACATGTGTTTTCTCCCTAAGGAACTCCTCAAGTTCATCAATTTTGACCCTGTTACTGCCCAATTTGTACGTAAATGGAAAAAATCCCAACCCACTAGCACAACCTAGATGGCCACAAAGGTTGCTGGTCACTGTCACCTCAATTCACAACCTCTCACTTCAGGCTTTATCTTTTAATCTAATCCTAGGGGGGTAATCCCTGCTAGATTAATTATTTGTCTAAGCCTAGACGAATGATATATCAATGTTAAAGTCAATCTAGACTAACTCTAAGCACAATAAACAATGTAAATTCACTTATAATATTCAACAACAATGGAAAATTCAATGGCAACGAAACAAGACAATATACCAAATACACAATAATAACACTTTAGCAATATTGGATTAGCAATGTCTTACTTATTTACTAAATCAATTAAATCTTTCCAATTTAGCGCAACAACTATTGACTTAGCAGAAGACAACAATAACCACTTGTTAGATAAATCTAAACGCCAAGACCAGTGTTACAAAAATCGGCCGATTTCTCGCGCTACGCCGAAAAATCGCAATTTTTTGGAGGCACCGATTTTTTAAGAAAAAATCGGGGCCGATTTTTGCCCGAAAAATCGCCTTGAAATCGCCGTCGACTCACGATTTTTGGGACAGGCAGAAAAAAGTGTGTTTTTTACTATTTAAGCCCGCGGGAGCATTCCGTTCGGGCTCATTTGCTCGCTACAGCCGTGGAGAGGAGAAGAAAAGCGAGCGATTAGGGTGAAAAACGTTTGCATTTTCGGTTTTCCAGCTGAAGATAAGTCTTCACTAAAAATAAAATGCCCATTCATTTCGAGTTTCACAGCGTCTTCTCACTTCTCACTTCTCCCCGAGTCCGCGGCTTCCACACTGCTCACGCCTCACTGTGCCCGATTCCGCAACTTCCACACTGCTCACGCCTCACGCACAGTCCCGATTCCGCGGCTTCCAGCCCACTCCAAAGCATGACAGCACACTGCTGCTCACACCTCACGCACAGTCCCGACTCCCCAGTCCACAACACGGAGTCCAGACCCCACCACAGTCCACAACTCCGGCGGGCGGAGACACTTCTCACAGCACATTTGCTGCACACTGTGCACACTAGCACAGTCGACGGCAACACTGCAAAAAAAATTTAGGTTTAAAAAATTTTTAAAAAAACTTTAAAAAAAATGTTGTTTTAAATTTTAATTAATGTTGTTTTAAAACTTTTAAAAAATTGTTGTTTTAATTAATTAATTATTAACTTATTTGTTTTTGTAATTACTAATTATTAACTTAATAATTATTATCTTATATATCAGTTTTCTTTCCATATTCATGTGGCAATCTGTTTATTTGATGTTATTGTTGCTTTAGATGTTTAAAAAAAATGAATATTTTTGTGTTTTTTAAGTTTGCCGATTTTTTGACGATTTTTGCCGATGTTCTGCCGAAATATCCTGAGACAATGTTTCCTGGACCCTAACGATTTCCGCGCCGCGCCGATATTTGTAACATTGGCCAAGACACAAGAAACACTTAGATTATTAATTATTGGTGATTAAAGCTCGAAGATCTTAGTGGTTAAAACCACTGGAGATTTCCTCCTTGTGTTTATGATTAATTTCTTTAGGTGTAGCAAAGAAAAAATGTAATTCTAGAAATTACTAAAAATAGAAAAAATGGCATAAAATTCCATAGTTATACAGCAAGGAAAATTACCAAAAATGGCACTTTAACTTATCAAATTTCCCCAACTAACTATTGCAAATTAGAGATATATGCTACTGGAAATTGCAGCAAAGTAATTCTGTTTAAATTTTAAGATAAAACAGTGAAATTTTCCAGAATTATTAAATCTGAAAATTTTCCTATTTTTAGGAAATTTCCAGATTGCAGAAATTGCAATAAATACCTCACTAAAAATTCAGAAATAGTGTCTAATCAAGAGATAAATACTAAATTTCTCAACCTAAATGATTTTCAATGAAGCAAAAAATTTATTTTATTTTTATAATTTTATCTGAATTTTTTATGGAAAATCAATCTGAAAATGAATGGCAAATAGTAATAACAATTTCCAGATTTTTATTGTGTTAATTTTCGCAAATAAAACTTATCTAGTGTATTCCAAGGAACAATTAACAATTTTTCTATGCAAAGGAAAATTCAGAAATTTAAAGATCTACTCTAGATATTCAAATTTAACCAATAGATATAGGTGACATCTAAAATATTTTTGGGGTTTTTCTTTTAGGGTTAGATTCCGCCAACTAAACAAGGGAATAAAAATATTTGTTGTTGATTTTATGGATGATTGCAAGAGAAATAAGAGAGACAAGTGCCTTACCTTTTTGGAGGGGACTAATGGAGTCAACAAAGAATTTCTCCAATGGACTTGTTCCACAAAGATTGCCCTTCATAGATGTATTAGAAGCTATAATCATGCAAAATTGCAAAGGGAGGATGGGATCCTCCTCTACTTCTTACTTGAGTGAAACCCTACACTAGAAGGGGTTATATTTGCAAAATCTTAACAAGGATTAGCACAAAGAAAAACCTCCCTCTATGTAAGAAAATCAATTGAATCTGTACTAAACCATTACTATAGATCCAATCCCTTTGGACAATATTGCCCTTAAAGAAGTTCAAGAGAAACAGAACACAATGCTAGCACAATATTACATCCACGAAACATGTACATGAAAGATACCATCACCAATGAGAAGCTCCAAGATATGACCTCAAATCCAAAACAAATTCTTATAAAAAAGAAATGTTTTGTACAAAGATAGCTCTCTTGAAGCACCAACGACCAACAAATGAAATGAAAGAGGAACTTTCCTTTTATAGCTTTAGAAGCTCAACCTCTACTCAATAAAATATTAATTATTTGCTTCTCGAAGACTCAAAACCCTAACCAAAAGACTCATTAACCTAACAAATCCCTCTTAACATGAGAAATAATAGTTAGATCTCATCCCTTGATTACTACTTCTCACATGGATCGACCCCTCCTCATGCATGGATCATTTCCTCAACGACTTGGATCAAGGAGGCTTGTTTGACCAACGACTTGCCTTGGGATGATAGCTCATGGTTTCGGCACATGGTATTCATCTTGTTCATGGTATTTACTCATGGTTTTCAACTGGACCCATGGTATTTGGGATTATTTTAATATTTACTATTATTGGCATGGCCAAGAGGAATTCACCCCTCTAAAGGAGGACGATTTGGTTTATTTCAAAAATATTGTTGTAAAAAAAATCTAGACCATTGATCTAGCATCTAATCCCATTGGGATCATAACATCATGTAACTACTTTTGATATCTTCCACTTAGGGTTAATTTGTGCCCTTAGGATATAAAAGGGAGGATTGAATCCTTTGTGGGGGTCAAAATGCTGGGCAATAATACTACTTTTGATTTTACTTTTGTGTACTTGTGCTTCATTTTTTAGTGTTTGTGAGCTAAACAAGTTTAGATTGTCTTAACCTTCTTGCTTGGTTTAGATCTTGTGTGATATGCTTGGATTGCTTTGTTCCTCCTTCATTTACATTTAAATCTAACCATATTTGATCATTTACTAACCTCCTTGATGCATAGCAAGTCTAGGATTTGGATTGCTTTGTCATCCTTGTTCTTTTTAGGTTCCCATCAAGAGTTGGATTGAAGACTTTATTTTATTTTTGGCTAGCAAAGGAGGGGGGTTGTCTTGACCTCCACTCTCCCTTGAAGACTACTTAGCCATCAATTGGGAGGCTTCTCAACTCCATGCCCAATTTTTTATTTCCATTGAAGGCACTTGGTCTAATCATTTATTGTGTTATTCCAGATTTCTTCCATTTTGATGTTTACTGCTAATTTCCTCTTTTTCAAGTACATGGTAGCCTAAATCTACAAAACCCTAAGAACCTAATTGGAAAGTTATTCGCTATCCCTTCCTTGAGCACATTACAAGACCATCTCAACAAGGAAACTAATACATAATAACTCGAGATCCTAAAACTGTGACATCATATCTCATAGATCTTGTGGTTATTTGCTTCTTGGGTACTATTGTCATTTATTTTATTCATACATATCTAGTAGGCAATTTGCACTATTAGCTATTTTTGTTTGTTGTTATGTTCATATATATTGCAAATCTGAAATAACAGCAACTATTTATGTGTTGAATGATCAAATGAACTCTTAAACTAGCATTATGTATTTGGGTATTTTAATTTTTATGTTTTATACTTAAATACATGTTCACTATTGCATTTGCTGGTAACTTAAGTTAATTCAACACTATAATTCTGCTATCCAACTGAAGAGGGCTTTGACCTTTAACAAACTTATCTTTGCTCAAGGCCAACCTATCCTCTCACAAAGAAAGAGCCCTAAGGGGAAACTCCAAGGAGATTCTCCTTCTAAGATCAACATTAATTTATGCTTCTATAATAATATCTTAATGGTTGATCTATCCATGACATATTTTTCATGGTTCATATGTTCTTAAGCAACATTTATTCCGAGAACCAAAGGGACTAGAAACCCTAGAGTGGAATAAGACATGAGAGCTCAATAACACAATACAATATTATTATGAGACGGTACGATCCAACATTACAATGTGGATCCTCGCTCTTATAAAGAATTTGAGTGATCAAAACCCTAAACCTAATACGTAAACCCTAGACCCCTAAAACCTAACTTTTGACCTAAGTCACTAAAGTGACTTTATTATATGTGTAGCCTTATATCTTAACACCCCCCATAAGGCATACATTGTTAAAAGATAACAAAATACTATACTTGAATGAAAACACATAAACTAAAAGCTAAACATGTGTTGGAAGCTTCTTCTTTGAACATAGTTCCTGGACCAAGTTGAGCTCCATCAAGCTGCCTCGTAACCTTCAGAAGGGTGTAGTTCCTTAGTTGAATTCCCGAGTTTCTGGATTTCACCTCCCCAAACTCTCATATCATGATTCTCCCGAAGTCAATTACTGGACAGCAATCCACATGCATGTCGCATAACCTCACCAGTAGACTACAATCCACATGTATGTCTCAACCAATGAGGGATCTTTCACTAGATCCACAACTACTGAACACTCTAGGCAACTATTCACTTCAAAAGCTTTAACTGATCTCTTTCCTATCTTCAAAGTATGAGCCTCTTAAAACATGAAAGATTCATCTATCTTTCCCTAGATAGCCAGATTTGTTCGTACATGATTCATTTTAGCCACAAATTGATAGTACATAACAAGGACAGCTAAAAAATGTACATGATTCATTTTTGCCACTAATCCATCAAAGATCTTTGCTGACAAAATAGTATTCTACCCTAAAAAGACAAAAATAACTAATGGATCTTGAAATCTCTGGATTAAGTTATCTCAAAAAAAATCTAAAATTTATAAAAATACACACGTTATAAATGCCTGCTAGAAATCTAATTTACTTCAACACCCTAGGCAATGTCTGGAGGTTTTTCCTTAATACACCCAACATGAGCTATGTGTCCCATTTTTATGCAGCTTATCATCATTGTCAGAAAACAGTCTTGAAACCTGCCCCCTCTGAAATGTACGGACGCTACATGATTCGGCTCGATTTAAAGAACCAGCGGCTCAATCATTAAAGAAATCGATATCCTTTAAAAGATACTATGTTGCGGCTTCCATCGACGGCTGAATCTTTAGATGGCCGCTTCTTTACCTCAGCAGTAGCAGGAGATTAAACGCAAGCCCCATAACATTTAGAGACAATCGGCTCGATTCCTTGGCAAGATCGATCGGTGGCTCAATCTTTTAAATATGTCAACCAGTGGCTAGAAGATGGTATCTTTAATGATGTGGTCGACTTTTGATTCTTTGACCGCAGGTGACAGCAGCAACAAGCGGTTGGATGCTTTCTTGAATTAAATCGTGGTTCGTCTCTATCTTTTAATATCATACCATGTTTTCCTTGACATCGACTTCCAACAGCGACTATCAGCTCCCTTTCAAAACAGCTACAGCGTGGCTATACTTTACACCTCGGATGCTTCAAGTGGCAGCTCTTTTGTTGGACAGCAAATCTTTAACGTGATTTTCGTTTTAAACAAAACACCGACAGCTGCTTGTGGAGTTCTTTCACACCGATGGCTCTGTTGTCCGCCAGAATGCACACCAGCAGCGGAAATCTTTCGAAAGCTGTCTCTTCACTACAAGTGAGAGAGGTGTGGCCTTGGGGGCAAGCAATGAGCCAGGTACTGTCACCTGAATCCCAGCTCCTCCGTTTAGGCAAACTCCTAACGAAGCCAAGGGGGGTAGTCCCTAAAAAAGAGTTGTCTAAGGCTCTTGTGTATTTAAAATGTTTTTGGTGTTGTGATGCGGATGGGTGTTGTTTAGGAGTTTTTTGAAAGTGAGAGACACAATAATACTTTAATGAAAAACAAGATAACGCAATCCACGTTGCAAAATAGAAGATGAGAGATACACTTGGATAAGAAATAAATCACTCTTTACGCAAATCAAAACAAGTACTCCAATATTGATATTAAGCAAATAAAATATTGTGATGAAGGACCAGTGCCTTATGGAGTCAAAATGTAAAAGTGATTGTAAAATGCTTGATACAAGTGCTTGAGATAAAAGTTTTTGAGAACGTTTTGCAGCTTATCTTGGTAAATTAAAGATTTTAGTGGTCTTGATTATTAAGGCTAAGAACAAAGGTATCAAAAGGAATGGAACCTTAACCAATAAAAAACTGGCAACCTTTTAGGTGATAGGTCGGGAGCACCCAGATTGCAAAGAGGGCAAGTGTGCTTGCGGCTTGACCGCCCTCGAGTCTGACAGTGGATTCCCGGCACCACCTCTTCAGGAAGAACTCAGTAATTTTGTCTTGGTTGGGGTTTGGGGTAAAATTTTAATTAATGTTATCGCTTGTGAAATTAACAAGTCTTACACCTTTCTGAGTACTAGCCCAACCGTTTCCGGTTGGCAGAGCATACGGGTGTAGGACAGAAACCAAGATAAATTAATTAAAGGGAAGTATGAGTTGAAAATTTTTATTTATTAGAGCACTTTGTTCAACTCTCCGATAGAGAGCGCTCTTGACTTGATCTTATGACCACAGTTCAAGAGACTTGCTAATTAACAAATGCCTAATGCAGGGAATAATGCAAGATTAATAATGCCCTTCGATAGAGGGTGCTCTTGACTTGGATTTGGCCAAGTTCAAGAGACTTTGGTTCGTTTTAAGAAGCAAAAAGCAGTTGTGTTGTAAAAGCAATAAATTTCAACTTGAAATGATTAGACAATGTAATAGATTGGAAAGATATGAAAAATTGCTTAACAATACTACTTGCAAGATAAAATGAAACTGGAAACTCTAGTGTTCTACAAGACAAATTTTAATCTAAAAGTGGGATCAATCTCCGAACAAGATCAACCACTAGAAGCCACCAGTCTTGGAAACCTTCCAGCTAGCTGGATGTCCACAAGAAGCTGATGAGGGAACGAGAAACTACCACAAAGTTATGTGGCCTTTGGGATACAATCCCAAAGTTAGTTTTACTCTAGTCAAGGCTTGGAAGAGAGAATACAAGATAAAAAGTAAAGTACTAAACAGAAAATGAACTTTAAACTACCCAAGAATCTCTTTCAGGTCAAAGACCGTACTCGGGAGAGCATGGGGGTAAGTGAATCGGAAAATATAACAAAAATAACTTATTGAAATGAAAACTAATCTAAGAGCATATCATGGATCTAAACTAGAAAATCAAACCACTCAATGAAGACTACAAGACTTCCCCAAATGGGGAAGTGAATGTGGGGGCTTAAAAACCCCACTTGCAACTTTATTATGAGAGTACAAATGCCCTTGGGAATGAAACCCTTGTAGGGACTTTGAGAGAAATAAATTGGGAAATATTAAAACAAACTCTTAAGATCTATTACAAAAGGATAAATACTAATCTCTTGGTTTGGATCGTCCCTTTGGTTTCTTGATGGCTTCTTGTATTAGAAGTCTCTTTCTTTCACTTTGCTTCAACTCTTCTCAATGCTATTTTTTCTCAAAGAAAAAGAATTTGTTAGAAAAAGTAGGCCTTTTGAAGAGATGAAAGATGCAACCTAGCTCAAATCTCTCTTCAAACCTGTGGGATCTGCACAAGCAAACACTCATAAACACATCTCGATCATAATAGTATGCATAATAAAAGTGGGATTAGAATAGTATAGGTATTTCCAACTACAGTCTACTCCTTCTAAATCACACTTAAACCAAACATAAATGGACAACTTGTATTCAAATGCCCATCCTATGGGCTTAAGAAAGCCTTCTAAGCAAATTATAGATCAATATATGAGATTATAAGCAAATAACAAGAACAAATTCACCTTGATACTATGAAGACATTTCCATGAAAAGCATTTGACAACATATAGACCTCCAAAGTCGCTTTATTTCCTTAAGCCAATGGCTTTGCAATCACAAAATGGCAGAGTAACTTTACATCAAAAATTCCATGAGATAATAACCCCAAAGGGCCTCTCTTTATAGTAAAACTAATGGCTAAAACCCTAGGTCGAATTCCAATCACAACTAAGCTTGGAGAGCTAAACAAATGGTCAAACTCGAGTTTATGGTAGGTTGAATGGATAGGTGGCAAGCTCGACTTTGTAGATTGCATAGGAAGTATCACCAACCAATAAACAAGTTACAACAAGGATACACGTGAGGCTAGGGTAGAATGACGTGAGCTTGAAGGAGGGGTGCGAGTTAGTTGGTGGGTGACAAGTGGAGTGTGGTAGGTAGTAACTCGAATCTTGTGAAGGGAGCCAAGCTTATGGTAATTGGTGAGTCATGAGGGCGCCTACCTTAGGCTTAAATGCACACCCACCAACCCAATTACCACTTGCCAACTCATCAAATCGACTTTTGAATGGGAGAGGGTGAATTAGCTTGAGGAGATCTCTTGCTGGTGACTGGATAGTTGACTTAAGCCACTTGGAGTTGATTGGAATCCTCATAAATGTCTATTGCCATGTCATTTAGCCTTTTATTTTAATCAAATTGATTAATTTTGGAGAGATTTGGATTATCTCCAAAATATTCAACTTTATTATTTTAATTAATAATTTCTCTGTAAATGACTTTTTAGAGAAAATATTAATTATGAGGCTGAATTGACATCCGAAAGTTGGGTTTAGCTGGTCCATGGGTCATGTGTGATTTTTGGCTTATGAAACGAGCCATCAAACACTAAATTCGGACCCAAGATGACTGACATATTACAGACTCAAATTTCTCTATTTAAACTATAGAGAAATAATTAAAAAATTAAAAAATAATTAAAAAATTAAAAACCCCAATTCCGACGCGTCCGGTAAAATTTTTTCGAAATTTTTTCTGGGGGTCCTAGAGACTTAGGACATGACCAGAACCTATTCTAATAGTGTCTAGTAGGTTTATACATTACAGTTGGACTCTAATAACCCCCCATGGCAAAAATTTCCAAAATCGTGCATTCCATCTTTGGAGGAAGCGGGAGAAAAACCAAGAGATTATATCTCGCCTGAAGCAAAGTATAATCTGGTGGTGAAAAAACTCCCTGGAATACCTTAGTTGTTTAATCCAGTCATGGGGAACCGAGCCACTCAGACCCTACTAGCACACTTTGTTACAAACCCCCATGGGGCCATGGTCATGTCGACTCAAAAAACAAAACTGGCTAGACCCACATATCTGAAACCCAGATACTCTGGAAGTGAACACTGATGTGTTCCAACACTGGCGGCTCAATGAGGTTTCAACTATTGTACAGATCAGTTGATAACAGGCTCTAACCAATTGGTGGTTGTATCTTCCTTTCCCTGTTTGACATGGTGGCTCTGTGAAAAATTGCAGACGGTTTCGACAGCTAACTTTTCTTTACGGCTAGGGCATCCTTGAACTCAAATCTACAGCAACTGTGATTTAAACAAAAAAAACTCAAAAAATTTTAACCCATAGAACGGGTTAAGACATGAGAGCTCAATAACACACAACACAATATTATTATGAGATAGTATGGTCCAACATTACAATGAGGGTCCTAGCTCTTATAAAGAGTCCAAGTGACCAAAACCTAACCCTTAGACACCTAAAAACCTAACTTTTGACCTTAGTCACTGAAGATACTTCATTATATGTGTAGCTTTATATCTTAATAAGATTGGCAATTTGCACTTCCTTGGACATTTGATGTTAATATTATTTCATGTTTGAACCTTTATTTTCATATGTTATGGCATGTTAATTTAAATGACACATGGTTTATATTATTTATACAGCTCATCATTTCATGTGCTTCAATTACAGTTGGGAACATTTATCGGTGACCAAAACCTAACCCTTAGACGCCTAAAAACCTAACTTTTGACCTTAGTCACTGAAGTGACTTCATTATATGTGTAGCCTTGTATCTTAATAACATTGGCAATTTGCACTTCCTTGGACATTTGATGTTAATATTATTTCATGTTTGAACCTTTATTTTCATATGTTATGGCATGTTAATTTAAATGACACATGGTTTATATTATTTATATAGCTCATCATTTCATGTGCTTCAATTACAGTTGGGAACATTTATCAGTGGATAGAAGACGTGTTCCAATGTCTATAAATAACAACAAGGATATGTCATTAAGCTTGTAAATCTGCAGTTGGAGGATACCATTATTAATTGTGAAAACAGTAGGTACTTAAGTGCAGGTTGTCCCATTGATTGGTGCAATGTTGGCCACCGCTGTAAATCCTGTTAATACCCCCTTTGAGTAGTATTGCATTAAACGGGACTTGAACACGGAATTACTTTACGTAACATGAGTATATAAGAAGTCCCCCTAGGCATCATGAAACCATTCATCGGTCGTCTTGTTATTGTAGTGCACCAAAAACAACATTCGGGGCGATGACTTTTCATGTACCTCATAGGTATATCAAAGAGCTACAGTAGCATGACACTCCCTTGATGACTTAAGCCATTTCATTTTGAGGGTTACTATTCATGATTAAATGTTGATTTAATTCATGTGTTTATGAGCTATAATTCAATGTATCATGCCATATCATTTTCATAGTAACTTGTAATATTTATATCATTCTGTTGCTAAATTAGTGTTGTATCTAAACTCTACTCTTGCAACTGTCACTAACTAGTTTTAGCTTGGTGTGTGTCTTACACTCCAACCTTTAATCTAGCTAGGACACACCTATTAGATATTGCAATGTTTATTTTCCTAGAAATAATTAATGATGTAATAAAGAAATGATGTCATAAATTATAGATGACATTATTTCCTAAAGTCTTAAATAATTTATTTATTAATGAGTTAGGTATGATTAGTTTGGGTTTCGTTCCTAACTTGCATAACGGAACCTAATGGACATATATACAATATCACCTCGTGTACTATGATGAACATCAATAATACATTGTTCCTTCTTCATTTTCTCGTGTCTATCTTCTGTGTGTTCTGAGTTAAGTTTGACAACACCTTTACTTCAAAAACGTAACTAGATAAGTACTTGAGACAACTAACATTTGTTGGTTCATATCAAGGAAAATCCAGATAGGTTATCTCCCTTGGTTAGTCTAGGTCTACCTTCCTATATGTCTAGGAAGCCTAAAAGAGGGGTTTATCTTTGGTAGTGACATGTTGGGACATCAACATAGATTTTGGCAAAAGTGTGTCCTATCCAATGTTGCAAAAATCTCTTATTTCTTCCAATATTTAGATTTTTCCATGTTTTCACATTGTTATTTTTTCCAATTTCTTTAAATCCAAATTTATGCTTGTTGATATTTTCCAATAAGTTTCTTTCAAGAATCTTGGTAATATATTCCCAAAAACATTTTTTCCAACAATGGTCCTATCAAACTAGTCATATAATTATTTGGATCAGAGTTGTCACCAAACTTATGAATAGGAATGTATATTTTTATTTTGAAGGAATGTTGCATATGAAAAATTATTAAACACGGCCAAAATCTTAATTTCTAGGGTTCTATGTCTGTCGGGGTTTGATCTTGGGTTATTAACATGGCAATGCCCCATCTCAACAATTAGACCACAACCCAATGAACATGAATAATATTTTGTGACCAAGAAGATGAAAACACAAGCAAACAACCCCATTGAATTAAGTAAAAGCAAGACAGTCAAATCCATATTCTAGAAACATGGATTGGAGCCCCTTGAAATTGGTAGCTCTACTAGTATTCAACTATCAAATATCCCTCTTGATGTCCCAAGGGATAAATAAATGGAAAGAGGATGAAGGAGCGGAGACAAGAATGTTGGAATTTGTGCAACTTCGGAAGATATTCTTATTATATTTATTTGTACCTCCTATAGGAGTTGATCTTGATGTAATTAATCATGTAAACCCTTGAAAGAACAATGTAAACCTTGGGGAGAAAATTAAGTAAAGAAAAGAATTATTAAATGTATTTTTATATTCCCCCAAGACAAGTCGGCCCAGTTGAGGAAAAATCCAGTTTGGCACTTGTATAAATAGAGGGAAAGTTCACCTCATTTGTACACTCACTCAACCAAGCAAAGTTCACACCACTTGGAGAGAGATTCGCATCTGTAGCTAGGAGAAGATATTTTGGGTTTATACTTGGAAAGTTCTTCCACCTTTTCTCTCTCATCATTGTACTTTGTTCTCATAATTGTTCATCTCTATACGAAGGTTGTTGGGTTTTCTCCCGATTGGGTTTTCCAGGATCAATTCTCGTGTTCTTTGTTTATGTGCTTTGTCTTTCTTCTAGTGATCCTATTGATCTTATGCAATTGAATTATAATGTTATAATTGTAAGAAAAACTAACAAAGAACAGGGGGTAGGGTAGGTACATCACAAAGTGAATTGGAAAGAGAAAACCAATTTCAAGAATCAACTTTTGAGGGTCTTCTCCTCGAGAAGAGGGTTCACCAAAAGGTCTCGAGGGAGGTGTGGAGGGAATCAAGGATCTCATGTCTCCACGAAGCAAGAAAAATGTGTTTCTTGAGACAAAAAAAGATGACTATACTCCCTACGAACAACTAGAATAGAAGAGGGCTTGTGGATGAGGGTGAATAGAAGGTGTCTATGCATGGATTTACACTCTTCATCGTAGCATTGATTAATGGGGCAAGTAATATAGGGGAGGACAAGCTTGGAATTGTGGATAGTGTGCAAAAACGAATTGAGAGAGGCCTCCTAGAGGATATGTAAGAAAAAATCATATTTGGTGGCAACATTAGAAAGAGCATAGTATTTAAGAATAAGTCAAGAAAGACAAGTAGCATAAGCAAAATGGCATACCAAGCATCAAAGTGGATAGTAGTATCATGGATAAATAAGGAATCGAAGGAATCGAAGGGAAGAAAGAATGAGGAGGAGGAAGGTGGGTAGGAAGAAGTAGAGAGATTGAGGTCAAGTACACATGATTGGTGAGAGAGAGTGGGTGAGGGACATGTAACTCTTAAATTTGATGAATCAATGTCCTATTGATCAGGACATAAGCAATCATGCTAGTTCCATCACTAAGGGGAAAGAAAGTGTACCAACTAGAAGCTAGAAGCCATGGGAATCCACTAAGGATAAGAAGACTGTAGGACTCACCTAGCTAGAGGTGCCTCCCTCTACCCATCCTTTGAATATACCTACAACGCGATATCCTTTAAGTCCAATGGGTGCCAGCATCACCATTAAAATCTCTCATAATGATGATGTCATCCAATGGGGAATAATAAGAAATATCTGGATATAAATCAAGTCACCATTTGTATGAAGTTATGAACAATGTAAGTCAAAGAAGCTAGAGAAAAGTAGCAAACCATAATGAAGAAACCTTGAATGGGAGGTGAGCCCCTATAGACCTGAATCCACATACCCCCCTGAAGCTACCAATGATACGTTGGATCTAAATGTTAGTTTTGTACCTAGGGAAGTGTTCCCCTAGTGACTTTTGCCTAAGTCACTTAGAAGGGGGAAAAAGTGACCCTCACATTAAAAGCTACTTAATGAGACTTTATAAAGTTAAAGTCACTTTTTGATAAATCTTAAGTGGGTGAGTGATTTTATTTATGTGAATTAAATAAAAGGGATTTTCACTCACATTGAATCTCATCCATCGGATTAGATTC
The DNA here is from genome assembly GCA_027924585.1 of Larix kaempferi. NCBI lineage: Eukaryota > Viridiplantae > Streptophyta > Pinopsida > Pinales > Pinaceae > Larix > Larix kaempferi. Next base: position 5,883,548 of record BSBM01000267.1, on the reverse strand, counting down.
AATATTCACCGTTGGATTAAAAACTCACTTAGGGTTTAGACAAAAAGGGTTGAGGGAGGCAAACCCATTCACTTTACTTTTTGGAAAGTGAGAAGAGAGAGCAGAGAAGAAGGGCACAGAAATCGAGGCAGCCATTGAAGGGTTTTCTTCATGCACAGATTTCGAGGTAGCAGGAGCAGCATTTAATATTTCAGCGCAGAAATCGAGGCATCCGTACAGCAGGTTGTGGGCACGATTTTCGAGGTATTCCGTACAGCACGATTTTCGAGGTGTACGGATTCCGTACCGTACGGATTTTTTTGGGGGCACGAAAATCGAGGTCCGTACAGTCGTACGGACTATACCAGTTTGGCACAGTTTTCGAGGCACAAATCTACACAGAAATCGAGGTTGGCACAGTTTTCGAGGTGCTGGAAATTAGCACAGATTTCGAGACAGCAGTGTGGCACAGAAATCGAGGCAGCCTCTGTGTATTTTTTCTGGGTGAAGATAAGTACATTTTTTGCTGGAAAAAATTATTGTACTGAAATTACATTTGCTGAAGAATAATAAATCTCTCTCTCTAACTGGTTTTCCCCGTGGGGGTTTTTCCAGGGCTTGATTTTGGCCAAAAATTTCTGAGTCTATCATTTTCATGTGTGAATGTTGAAACGTGTTTTTCAGCCTGTTAGAAACATTTTACTGTGTGTTTAATTGTTACAGTAAATTTTTTAAGTAACCTACAGCCAATGCATAACCGGCTGTAAGTGCAAACCACAAAATGTTGACATAAACCAGCAAACAGTAAAGTGCAGAAAATTCTACATGGTATCAGAGCAAGGGGGCAGAAAACAGTGATAGTTTGCAGACACATAGAAATTTTCAGATCTCAGAAACTTCAGTTTTTTTTATCTTCTGTTAGTGGGCAGCGTTCTGTTGGGTTGGTGTTCAGATGGCTACAGGTTTGAGGATTGAGGATAGGCTGAATGGGACAGAAAATTTTGTGCCTTGGAAGGCCAGAATCTTGTTGATTTTGGAGGAGAATGAGCTATGGGTGGAGATGGTGAGGAACACTGCTGCCAACTCCATTGTCATTCCAGATGGCACAGATGCTACAGCACTTTCAGCCTTCAACAAGAAGGACTGTAAGGCTAGGAGGATCATCCTTGATGCAGTAAAAGACCACATAATCCCTCACATTTCCGAGAAGACCAAGGCACATGAGATGTGGAGTGCCCTGACCAGCTTATATGAGAGTTCCAATGAGAACAGAAAGATGGTTCTCAAGGAGAAACTCAAGAGTATCAAGATGAATGTAGGAGAGGGAGTCACAGCTTACCTCACTAGGATTTCTGCAGTTCGGGATGAACTGGCGGCGGTTGGTGAAGTAGTATCTCCTACTGAGCTAGTACGCACAGCAGTGAACGGGGCTTCAAAGTCCTAGAGTGCATTTGTGCAGGCCATATTGGGTAGAGAGAACCTACCGTCTTGGGAGAGACTGTGGGACGACTTTGTGCAGGAGGAGACCAGGAGGGGTCTCGTACAGGGCAGTTCATCAAGTGGTGGGGCAGATGAGGAGAACGTGGCACTGACAGCCAAGGGTAAGAAGAAGAAGGGTCCCAAGAAGAATGGGGCCAAGGGGCAGCAACAGCAGCAACCACAGGGTGGACAGAAGAAGGACTTGAGTAAAATCAAGTGCTATTGTTGTCAGGCGTTTAGGCACTATGCATCACAGTGTCCAAGCAAGAAGAAGAAGAAGGGATAGGGACAGCAGACAGCAGCCTCAACAGAGGTTGATGATTTTGGTGACAGGTTTCAGAGGGAGTTTTCCCTATATGCTGGACAGATTGAGAGAGAGAGAGTCTCCTTAGCCACCAGCACAGACATGGATATGGAGAGTGAGCATTCATTGTTGACAGGGCATCGGACAGGTCCATCCACCACTGGTACGTGGTACATTGACAACGGAGCCTCGAGACACATGACAGGTACTCGGGAGTTGTTCTCCGAGCTATCACAGACAGCTAGAGAGGTGGAGGTGGTACTTGGTGACAACACCATTGATAGAGCAGTGGGTCAGGGGACCATTACATTTGAGAGGGAGTCCATGAGTCCCATGACCTTAAGGGATGTGTTGTACGTCCCTGGGCTGAAAAATAACCTTGTTTCAGTTTCCACTATTGAGGACAGGGGTCTTGGGGTGTGTTTCTCAGATGGGAGAGTGCAGGTGTTTCCCAAGACCACAGGTGTATCTACCCCCATGGATATTGGAGTTAGATGTGGACGACTATACAAGTAATTGTTTCAGCCACAGCATGCTCTAGCACACAGCAACAGCAGCAGCAGTGCTGTTTCAGCTTGGGCTCGGCAGCAGTGTCGTGGTTCAGCAGGAAACAGAAGTCCGTTGCATTGAGTTCTACTGAGGCTGAGTATATGGCAGCCAGTCAGGCGACTTGCGAAGCACTGTGGCTTCGTAAGTTATTGGTAGATTTATTTGATCAGTAGCTGAGACCTACGGTGATTTATTGCGACAATCAGAGTTGCATTCAGCTCTCTGAGAATCCGGTATTCCATGACAGGTCGAAGCACATTGAGATCAGGTACCACTTCATTCGAGACTACGTTCAGAGAGGGGCAGTTGAGCTACAGTATATATCCACTGATGAGCAAGTTGCAGATGTCCTGACGAAGTCTTTGGGGAGGGGGAAGTTTGTCTTCTTCAGAGATAAGTTGGGAGTGGTGCGGAACACCTTCCTTGGTAAGAGGGAGTGTTAGTTTTGTACCTAGGGAAGTGTTCCCCTAGTGACTTTTTCCTAAGTCACTTAGAAGGGGGAAAAAGTGACCCTCACATTAAAAGCTACTTAATGAGACTTTATAAAGTTAAAGTCACTTTTTGATAAATCTTAAGTGGGTGAGTGATTTTATTTATGTGAATTAAATAAAAGGGATTTTCACTCACATTGAATCTCATCCATCGAATTAGATTCAATATTCACCATTGGATTAAAAACTCACTTAGGGTTTAAACAAAAAGGGTTGAGGGAGGCAAACCCATTCACTTTACTTTTTGGAAAGTGAGAAGAGAGAGCAGAGAAGAAGGGCACAGAAATCAAGGCAGCCATTGAAGGGTTTTCTTCATGCACAGATTTCGAGGCAGCAGGAGCAGCATTTAATATTTCAGCACAGAAATCGAGACATCCGTATAGCAGGTTGTGGGCACGATTTTCGAGGTATTCCGTACAACACGATATTCAAGGTGTACGGATTCCGTACCGTACGGATTTTTTGGGCACGGAAATCGAGGTTCGTACAGTCGTATGGACTGTACCAGTTTGGCACAGTTTTCGAGGCACAAATCTGCAAAGAAATCGAGGTTGGCACAGTTTTCGAGGTGCTGGAAATTAGCACAGATTTCGAGACAGCAGTGTGGCACAGAAATCGAGGCAGCCTCTGTGTATTTTTTCTGGGTGAAGATAAGTACATTTTTTGCTGGAAAAAATTATTGTAATGAAATTACATTTGCTGAAGAATAATAAATCTCTCTCTCTCTAACTGGTTTTCCCCGTGGGGGTTTTTCCAGGGCTTGATTTTGGCCAAAAATTTATGAGTCTATCATTTTCATGTGTGAATGTTGAAATGTGTTTTTCAGCCTGTTAGAAACATTTTACTGTGTGTTTAATTGTTACAGTAAATTTTTTAAGTAACCTACAGCCAATGCATAACCGGCTGTAAGTGAAAACCACAAAATGTTGACATAAACCAGCAAACAGTAAAGTGCAGAAAATTCTACACTAAAGCAATCTTGAGTAAAGCAGGACACTCCCTCAGAACCAAAAATGACCAAAAGCATACAACCAAAAGTTAAAAAAACATCATTTGATGAGATGCATTACGGCATAGTGACTAAAGCATCTTAGTTTAAAATGTAATTTATCTATATTGGTACATAAGATGCATCAATGCCAATCAGCTATTCTGTGGTAATTCCCAAGAGAGAGTCAAATGGTTTTATACATGCCTATGTTAGGTAAAGAAGCCGAAGGCAACCAAAATCTTCTTCAACTTGAGCTCTAGAATGAAATTGAGAATGTTATTTACCACACACATGAACCTTCTTAGGTATGGACCATTAAAAGAGATTTACATACTCTTACAAGATTACCAACAACCAATTTGCTCCAAGTAATGTTTGTCCATGAATCTCCATGTAGCACCTCAACCAAAGATGAATTAATTCTTTTGTCATTTCTGAAACGTCTCTGAAAACAAAGCAAACATTGAGTTAATAATTTATCTTAAAGTAAAATATAGAAAACACTATTAAAGAAATAAAATATTCAAGAATCCTATCCAATTTTCAGGAAAAAAAAAAACTAAATAAATATAAAACTCGATTTGGATACAAGGCTCACAGTGCAAAATCATGGGTTTCAAGTCACACCTAAAAGTAGACAACAGTCTATAGGGAACCATTTGCCTCCTAGAAACTCAATATATAGAATATGTCATCCCTAAGGAATATGAATTTGATCAACAACAAAAAAATGTAATGACTGCACTAAAGGATTTCATGGAAAATAAATCAAAAGCCAAATTATGACATGCAACGAAACTTCACATGATTATGAGAAATATTTAGAAAACATGAACTCGTTACCAAATAATAAAGATCTGACTGGAGTGAATCAATGCCAAATTCCACTCTTTGTATGTGATGTCCTGGTTTTGATCCTTTGGAATGATCTCAACTTAATTATGCCTATGTTTAAATGTTTAGCATAGATATTTATATTTTATGCTTTATTCACACCATGAGATAGATATGCCATGGTGATTTTCAATACTTGTAAACAGTGACATTTGAAATTAATAAAATATCCAAGATTGACTGACAAAGAATGAGCACCTAAAGGGGCTATGATACCACGAGCAGGGAAAGGTGAGGGTGTCCATTGGATGGTTATAAACCTAGTTACTTATCTCTCTTATGTATCCCTTCCTTATCCACCTTGCCATTACATTAACCTTCACTTTATTATGAAGTTGATGTTGAACCTAGACTATAGTTTAATTGGAGATGTGAAAAGTGGATCTAACCATCTCTTAGTTTTAGGTAACCGCCTCCTACAAATTTGTACCTTGTCTCCTAATTTCTTGGAACTACAAAGTGTTGGATTAGGACTCTTGTTTTGCCATATTTCATTCATGCCAAAGGGGGAAATTCGAATGGGAAAGGAGGAGCTGCTTTTTGGAAAGCTTGGAGAGGAGAAATACAGAGCTATAACTTGGACAAAGAAAGTTGCAATACTATCGGACTGATTAACCCATGAAAGAAATCCATGAGAGTCTAGTTGAGAAGAGGAGAAGGAGGATGAAGGCATATAGAGAAAGAGGAAGGGATTGATATGAAGCAATGGAAACCAGACTGAGTAGAGAGACACCCTTAGATTCCTTGAAGAAAGCTTGTCATAAAATGCCCAAGGACCATGAGGAATTTTGCTGAAGTTGAAATAGACAACAGTTAGGACTATCTATGCACACAACGAAGAGCACTATAGGGAAAAGAACTTCTGATGCACTGTTGAGCAAAGAAGGGAGTTCCTTCCTTGTATTGTGTGCAGTAGGTATTCTGAGTACCAAAGCTGGTATGATTGAGAGATTGGTAAAATATACTCAGCAGAAGGGTTGCTTGGTTGATCTTTTATGTTTTTCAGGATCGGAAGAGTGACTTGAGAGAGTCCTAACTTTGCCTTCTTCTCCCTGGTGGTATTATAGCCTAGCTAGGAGATGGCGTCCACAGAGGACTGCCTATGGTTAGTTGCTTGGAATCCAACACCTGGAAAAGATAAGTACCTCTTCATTGCTCTATAAATTATGAATATATGATGTTGAAATTATGAAATGTAAATGGCTAAATGCATTTAAATTTCCTTTAAAATTTATGAATGAGTGAGTTGTTGTTTGCAATCATTTAGAATGCATTACGTATGTGGAAATACACAGGAAAATCCAATGTATGCTAAATGTTTGGTAAAAGAATGATGTTGAAAAATGACTCCTCTATTCTAATGAATTAGTAGTCTGAGAAATATGACCCCTAAGAGTCTGTATAATGCTTTAACAAGAAGTTTCCCCTCAAGATATGATTTCTAGAAACAATATTCTTGTATATGTACATTGTTTTCCTTGTTGTTTTATGAATGCATGTATTTATAGTTTTGGTATGTATTCTCTTAATTTTTAAATGATTTAGAAGGGTCATTTGATGTAAATTCATTGTCTTGAATCAACCGCATGCAATGGTTTCCTTTTGCTAGTTTTTGGTAGCTCGGCAGGTACTTCTACATTGGGGGTGTTTAGCAACGTAGAAGAGGCCGAGATAGACTCTCTAGACAGTCTTTGTAAAAGTGTCTTTTGTAATACTTTATGTAAAAAGGTCAATTGTATTGGAGGGTCCATGGTATTATGTGTCCCGTGGTACTGGATGTCCCATGGTATTGACATAAAGTGAATATTATAAAAGAGTCTATGGAGTGTTGTATAGGCACCACAGTTGCAGGAGTGAGTCATATCTCTTGTGGTGGTCAAACACAGTGACAAGAGTAAGTCATATCTCTGGTGTGTTGGACAGTAGTGAGTATATCTCTTATGGTGGGCAGGAGTGAGTCATATCTCTTGTGAGGCTTGGGAGTGACGGATTCACTCAAGCCGGGGTTTGTTGATATTGCTGAGGGTTTGACTTTGGGCATAGTTACAGCAAGGGAGCATCAGGGGTTAATTGAGATCCAGTGTGTCATATCCAGAAGCCTAGTGTTGTAAATGTTGTTTAACAAATTTGCAATAAAGAAAAACTAGTTGCTGGTTTTCCCCATTGGGGTTTCCAGAATCCAGGGTACTTCTGGTGTTCAGTTTTCTCTGTATTGTTGAGTTTCGGTGTGTTATTAATTAATAGTTAACAAGTTAATTATTTGAGATTATAACCAGATCTGAACTCAGTAAATTTCACAGAAACACCAAATTTACTGTTTCCGAGTATTTGGTCATTTTCTGCTGCACTCTGCAATTAAATTATTTGGAGTCTGGACCCCTTAAACTGAATAATTTTTAAAAAAAATTGGGAGGAAGATAGAGGAAGATGTCCTCTACCTCCTGTAAATATTTTAGACCCTGATTCCAAATATTGATTGCGTGCAAGTCAAAATACTAGACCCTTGTTTCCAAAAAAAATTGTGCACTATCTCTAATCAAGGCACGGCTTGGGCATGGTCCTTAAACTCAATATTTTTTAAGAAATTTGGTGAGATGATAAAGGAATGTGTCATCTACAACATATACAAATTTCAGACCTTGACTCCAAAGGATGAATGTACACCGACCAAAACATCAGTCCTCTGTAACCACAGAAATAAACCCTGGAACTTACTACGTGCTAATTTTGGACACCTGTGCAAGATCATCTCCTGCTGAAAATTGGAGCATGTAGATAACTGTGTTCTTAACATCTTGCCAAATTTCAGACCTTGATTGCAAGTTTTGAGTGCCCACTGATCAAAGAACTAGAACATTGTCTGCACAGAAATTTCTCTTCATGCTGGTTCTAAGCATGGCCATGGGGTCTAAACTAAATCTTTTCAGCTGAAAATTGCTGTTAAAGGCATTAAATTTTAACCTTCAACCCTAGAATTGGCATCCTTGGAGAAGAGAACAAGACCTCCATTTAAGGGATTCTTGGAAATTGATGAACCAAGATAATTGATGAACTTCTGAGTCAAAGCTAGTATGTGAAATGAATGATCATGTGTATTCTTATGATAATTTGGTTATGACATTTATGCTTGATTGTCACCATCTTGGTAAGGTGTTATGTGGTAAATTGTGAAGTGCTCGTTTCTAATTAAATGGAGTTATGGAAACTTGACTTGTGTTGACTGGCCAGTTCTCATCTAGATATTGCTTATAAAGTCTGAAGTAATGCCATACACTGTCATAGTAATTAAGAGGAAGGGTTCTGACTTCTGAGAATGGTCTTAGATGGTAGAGAAATTTCACATTATGCTGTTATCTTTGACTTATACTAGCAAACCCTACTTTTGATGTTGGTGATGAAGGTACATTACAAATTGGAATCAGAACCAAGTTACAGCACTACGGGCTATATGTGCTCAGAGAAATAATGACAGTATAAAAACCCTAGATTGATGAAGAGAAAGCAATGATTTGGTGAAACAAACCCATGCCTATAGAATAAGTTTGATTGGTAATGGCAGGTGAATTATTTTTGGATATCTCTGTAGCTTTCATTAATCTTTTCTCTTTCCTACTCTTGCTTGAAGATTAGTAGTCTTAACATTGCTGGCAATGAATTTAGTCTGAGCATTCTTTTGCACCACTCTTCATGTGAAAAAAAATCAGATTTGTTTGGGTGAATGAATGTTAGCCTAGACAAGCTTATTTATGATTCTTACTTGTTGGACTTTGAATGAATGTTCTTTCCAGAGAATGGAATTGTTGCCTTTAAGTGCAAATTTCTTGTGGCCAATGATATGTTCAATAGTCTTGTGTGTTAAAAATATTTATGCACCAATAAGAATGATACAAAATCACTGTAGAGGCAAGAAGCTATTATTGTGAACCTTATTTATTGAGTTGGGTATGCTGAAGGTCACCTTTGGAAACTGGCATTATCTGTCTTGAAGTACTTAGCAGTAGGTCCAAATGTTAAATAAGATGTTAATAGTTTGGAAATGTCTTTAGGACCTAACAGTGTTCACTTCAGGGGTTTATTTTATGCTTAGCAATGATAATATTTGATTTTGGAATGTGTTGGGGGTAACTTATCAGAATTGATTCATTGAACCATTCTAAAGTGACATGGCTAAGTATATATGAGTAGTATGAGTGTCACGATGGCATACACCCTTTTCATTAAAATTATCATATGAGAGAAGCACTTTTCTTATTCATTCTTATGGAAATATCAAATATGTCATGTATATTGCTTGGGTAATTTGATAGACAGCCTTCTCTTAAATCTGATATGAATACTAGAACTTGGAAAGAGTGATGAAGGTAGACTAGTAAAGATTTTGGGTGTGGAAGACTTAACCAGAGTTAAGTATGGATATTATCTTCCCTGAAAAGTATACCAAATTATGTGATTGCTTGGCATAATGATATAAAATTGTTTTGGGACATCAAGAAATAGTCATAAGTTAGATTTTGCCTGCCATGTTGTTGGAGATTATATTATGGTAATGTCACTTGAGATGAACCAAAACCCTGTCTCCAACGGATGAGATTAGATCTCGTTCACTTGAGATCAATGGCTAAGATTCACTTAATTAACTTAAGTCACTAATGCCTAAAACTTAGGCACTTTACTTAATTAATCTCTCAATTAAACTAACAAGACATTCACTTTAATAATCACTTAATTAAAGTGAATTTCCCAAGTCTGAGAGGTATTAGTGACGACTTCCACCTGTTAGACACAAAAAACATGTGGAAGTACCTGTCCGATGCTACAAACATCAACAATCTGTATTTCTCTATCTCCCTTTGATGTTTTATGAATGAATATATTGTTCTGAGTCATCTTTGTAGAGTAAGAACTTGTGATGCTTCATTGTATAAGGCACACCCTAGTTGACATTGTTTTGATGTGGCGTTGTTCTTGGGACATCTTAGCTGATTGCTACAATTATTTTCAGCATGTTAGGGTTTATTAGTGGCATGTGCAAACAGATCTGATTCTCCCTAACCTTTCATGAACTAACCCCTTTGTTGGACTAGATTCCTTTGACTCCATTTCCCTAGGGATTGGCACTAATCTTCATGGTCCACCCATCACCCCTTATATATACTACAAAAGACCTAACTTTTTGCTAAGGTTGACTCTTCAAATCACCTTGTGCCTTTATTGCCATAACCTAGCAATCCTATCCTAGGGAGCCTCCCTTGAGTTAGAGAAGAGCCAACCTAAAGTGAAGAGGTGGTTATCGAGGTGATAGTGGGTAACACTTCTAGGTTATAAATATAGACTATAGTTGAGCTAGCCTTGTTCTTTGGGGCTTTAATCACACATGCTAGTTCAAGTTGTAACACATTGGATTGATGAGGGAGCATTGTAGTGGAGATTGACTATTTGACTGTGAGATAGTCAATATGACTATGACATGGCATTATTTCATTGGTTGGCCACTTGGTTGCTAGGGTGAGTTGGGCACTCTCACTTGTTGGCATCTTTTGGCACACATATGGAGGCATGGGGGTCTTCTATGCACTATATTCTAGGTTGCTCCACTTGTTTATTCATGATTTTGGGAGAGATTGGTGATATTTGCTCATGGTTTCATTATATTATTATTATCTTGGAGCATTTACCAACTTTCATGCTCACATCCCTAGGGTGCTCTCTTCATAGCACCTTTTTAAACAGTTCACTGGGGTTCTTGCACCTAGTTTGAGGCTATAATGGTTATATGAGTTGGCTAGCACCTATTCCTATGCTTCTTCTTAATGGCGAGTCTGTTGGTTTATGGGATGGAGCACTAAAGCTCCTTTTATTCGATTTACGACATGTTTGTTGAGCGTTGGAGGTAGCACCACAACCTCTTATTCTATTCTTGGCCTTCAAGGTATCGGTACATATACCTCCAACCACCTTGGGCACACTTATTGAGGTTGTCCACCTCTCTCATGATGACTATAACAACTATAAGGATGTTGGGCACATGATTTGAGGTTACTCTCTTGTGGAGCCTACCATGGAGAGAGTGTACTTGGCCTCATTCACACTGTTTGGAGGTATTTATTGGTGTATTAGGGTTTGAGCCGTCACTTCTAGTGGAGCTTTCCATTAGTTTATTATTTTAGCACATGTTTTGAGACCTTTGATGGAGCGGCTCTCTTATTTTATTATTGTTTCACACATGTGGAGGTAAAGGTTGTTACAACTCAACAAACCCTGATCGTTTTGTCTATCTTTAGCATGGATCATCATCATTCTAGTGAAGTGTTCCCTTATGTGGACCACTCTATGCTATGTTTGGAAACTTTCTTGGGAGCGCACACTTGGGGATCATTGTTAATTATTTTATGGAATCTTTTCCATGGTCAATATTGCCTAGACTAAGGAGGTGTTTTTGACAAGAGAGGAACATTTGGCATCCTCATTTCTTGCTCCATTTGTTTAGTATTTCATTGCTCTAGGGTTTTTGACTTGTTATGAATTAGTTTGAGGATACTGTTTCTTTACTCCTCCCTAGGATAGATCTACGATTTGATAGATCTACGATTTGACTTTGGATATTATTATTTTATCAAAGTTTTGAGCTCTCCATCTATATAAGATGAGCTCCTTCTATTGCAATGGTTGTTGATGGTTTGAGGAGACAATACTCTTGTGGATTCGGCATATACTAGAGATTTTCTTCATGTCCGTGTGATTAGTGGAGTTTCATATCAGGTGTGGCTTTCCATAATTCATTCTGTGATAATTTATGTTGCTGGAATGTTTGCTAATGCTGCTGCAATAGGAGTTTCGAGAAAAACAACAGTTTTGTGACTTGAGGAATGAGGTGCATTCTATTCAGAAATTGTGCTGTTTTATTTCTTAGTTGTTTAGTTGCTGAGATGTCATTTCTATGGAATATAAATCACTAATTTTCAGCTAGGAATAAATCACATCCTATTTACATTATCTGTTCATAAGAAAGCGCCTTTACGATTTGATTTCCGGCCATAATAAATCTGCAAACATCAACAATTTTCTGCATGTTGTAACAGAAAATTTTACTCCCATTGTTCGTCCATAATCAGCCCTCCTTGATGCTTCATGACTCCATATACCCTTAGGAATATTTGGCACTAATCTTTCCCTATCAATCACCTTTTAAAACAAATTAAATAAACAAATAAAAAATCTGTTTTGCTAGAGCATACTTTCCTCTCTTGTCTTCTGCTTTTTATAGGAGACCGTTTGGTACTCCCGCTTTGTAATAACATCTTTGTACTCAGCAGTCCCATTGACCTTCTTTGTGGTCATTAGTTGGACATTAATAAAATTATCCTTATCTTCAATCACCCTTGAGACTATTTGTCTAAGCTCTAACAATCCTAGCCTTAGGGATATCCCCCTATACTGGAGAGGAGCCAGTCTAAAGTTAGAAGAGGGTTTGTAAGGTGGCATTGGCATCCCTCTTGAGTTACCCTTATCCTTGCACTAGATCTTTGGACTTTAGATCCCAAGTGCAAGATTTAGCAATAACAGCAGGCATTCCTCTTAAATGTCTAGGAGCAAGGTAATTGTTAATATTCAATATGCTAAGATAGATAACATCAGTATTCATTTCAATTTCACAACAATAGCATATACAGGATCACTAAAAGAAACACAACCACAAGATAGACACAGATTTAACCTGCGAAACCCTCTAGGGGAAGAAAACCCAGCAAAACTTCCTCAATATAGATGATCAGAAGTACAAAGACAAAACCCCAAACAAGTGCTCCTTCTCCTTGCAAATATCTCTATCTCTCTCTCCTATGTGAATTACACAAGTGACTGTGTGTGTCCAAATGAGGAGCACATCACTCCTATTTATACTTTATCTTCTACTTGACTTTTTCACTAACTATGTCGACCCCAACAAACTTAACTAGACCGACTTACCTAGGAAGACTCAAAACAATATAATATTACTTTCTGGAGGGTTCTATCAACCCGACTTACAAAGGAGGTGTTACCTCATGACTCTATGATGACCAAATACAATAATAACATTCCGACAGAGGAATAAAACATCTCCGAATAAATTACAATAATAAAATACAATAAAATATTCTTCGAAGTTACAATATTTCAACACTCCCCCTTAACGAGAAGGGTATTCTACTGACAACAACAACATCAACTGTAGGAGCAAGGAGAGAGAGCATCATCAACAACATCAAGGTGATACATCTATAAATCATTGGAAGTTTTCTTCAACAACATCAGCAATTGGAACACTTACTGGAACATCTTCAACATCTTCAATACTGGAGCATCATCTTCTACAGCATTGAGTCTTCATCTTTGATCTTCATCTTCTGCAGCACTCGATCATCTACAGCAACACTTGATCTCTCGATCATCTACAACAACTCTTGATCTTTCGATCAACAACAACTCTTGATCTTTCGATCAGCAACAACATCATCTGGAGCAACATAACCTGCAACACACATGACCCAATTACGGGATGATCAATCCCTCTCACTTTAGGAGATAAGTCCAAGGATGATGCAATCCTAACCACATCACTGAGACAAAAGTCTGAGGATCACTTTAGGACTAATGTCCAGGGATGATACAATCCCAACCACATCATGGAGACAAAAGTCTGTAGATCAAGTTAGGACTAATGTCCAGGGATGATACAATCCCAACCACATCACGGAGACAAAAGTCTGCGGATCACTTTAGGACTAATGTCCAGGGATGATACAATCCCAACAACATCACGGAGACAAAAGTCTGTGGATCACTTTAGGACTTGTTATCACATCTATGTTAGCTGGAGCTACCATACTGCAGACTGTGCGGTCGAAGACCGCACAATACTTTTTTTTCAGATCAGAGAACCGATGCCTTCAGAGGAGGCACATAGTTTTGTTCAGATTGCCCCGAGCAGATGTATCAGAGGGGACAGATGATTGTACAATGGTACAGACATGTTACTTAGCATTTACCACAAGGTCACCCTTCCATGCCAGGCCTTGATATGAGCCCATTGAGATAGTTGCCTAGTCTTGTTTTGATTGAGACTATCACAGAGTATCGCTGGTTTACTATTTGTGCCCGGATTCAGCAGAGATCCAGTTCAGAGACAGCCTCAGCAACAGGTATATGGTGCGGCAGGTATTGCATTTGATGTATATTGCTCATGATTGTTGCTTAGACTTGTTTATACATGATAGTACACTAACTCTACATATGATGATTGATTTGGTGATCTAGCTATTTTTATGATATGTGATTGGGCCCTTGGTGATGTCAGTCCACCCCTTCCTAGTAGGCTCCTGTTATACGCACACCGGGTTACTCTTGGTATAGACTTGGTCATTTAGTCCCCCTAGGCAACTGACTTTGGATCCACCTTCACCTTCTCCATCCATCCGATTCATCCATGATAGTCTTTCCCGACTTGGATTCCGATTTGTGACCTTGAGGATCCCTTTCCCCACTGATCTCTGAGTATGCCATGATTCCCTGTCTATTGTGCCTCGGCTCTTTAGTGTGTGAGATGCACTCTTAAACCTGGGATTTGCTCCTGTCGGTTTCCCCCGATGTTGCAATGCAGTTAGGATTGTGTACCCTCACCGGGTGTTCCCCATTAGTCATCAAAGCATGTATTGCTCACCCCCATTACTTTGCAGTATGAGCACCATGTTTATATCTATTGAGATATGTATGTAGCCCAAAAGGGCCTTGATGTAAATTGAAGAAATGAAGAAATGTAAAGCAAGCCAAAAAGGCTTTTTTTTTTGTAAATGTAAATCTAGCCAGAAAAGGGCTAAGTATGAAATTCATTGTAAAATCCATGCAAAGTGTTTGTAAACACACATGGACACAGGTCAATCGTTCATGTCAGCATTTGTAGTGGTTATTCCTCACCTAGTCCTGTGGGGCAAGGAGGTGAGAGGGAGCAAGGGACAAGCTCAAGATTGTCCCCTAGAGTCTCAAGTTACGGTTTGTCGGACACCTAGTTTGGCGGCTCTAGAAAAGAACCTCACAGAGTCTTCGAGCACGAATGTGAGTTGTGAGATACTTGTTAGATGACCAGTGGCGGTTTCCCTGCACTATACCCATTTGTGAGGTACCGCCCTTCCCCGTGTTTTGTCGTGGTATACTTATCTCAGTGGACCCCGCTTTCCCGAGTTATCCAAAAGGTCACATGATCCTCATCCTTGTCATCCCTTATCCTTTGCCATGTATTCCACATCACCCAAAGTCAGCTAGGTGGTCAAGTCTATAGGTTGTGCATAGCAGTTGAGTCTTTTGGATGTGGTGGGCCCACCTCACCTTGGGCCTTGTATTTTTCCGAGATTTAATGCAGTTCTTGATCACCATATTATTGTCATATTGTTTAGTAATGTACTAACTTGTATAAGGAATCCTTTCAATTCATGATTGCATACAGGTATTCACCTAGCACCATTGTTGACCAGATTTGACTTGGTCAAACTAGGTTGACCAGGCCAAAAATGGACCCGAAAAAATGTTGCGACCGGAATTTCGATTTTGGTCAATTATTATCTACAGGGGACCCATATGAGCCTCCAAGTGACAGAATCCAAAAAGATCGAGGCGTTTGTGAGATTTTTAATTATTATTGGTCATTAATGACCTGTTTTAATTAAAAATCATGGATTTTGAACAAATAATGTGTAAGTGATGGATCGGGGTCGTTCGAGTGGTCATTCCTATTATTTTTGGGGCCCACGATCACATTGCAGAAGACGGTTCGGCAATCCGGGCACTCTAGGTGGGTCAAAAGCCCAGATTTCATCTTCAGCAATAAAAACCAGCAATAAAATACATGGAAAATCAAAAATTGACAAAGGAAACTATAGCAAAGGGCAAAATTCAATGGTTGGCAAATAAAAGGGTGATTCCTAAGGTAATTTGGTAATGTTTGGGCATTGTATTTTTTGTTGTGGGTCCCTCCATTGGGCCAGCTCACTAGGTGGGTCGAATTTCCCATGGGGGGCATTTTTCCTCACTTGGCAAATTCGTTTTTCATGTGTTATGGTATGTGGGACCTCATTGTATTGAGTTGGGGGGATAAAACATCCTATAGACACCCCCCAACATCATCTTATGTATTGTAGGGGCCCCACAAGGGGACCCCCTCTCCACTTGTGCTCTATCCTTGGGCAATTCGCACCCCCTCCATGAGCTCATCTCCACCCTCGATTTGGTGATTGGGAAAGTCAATCCCAGCCATATGTTTTGGGGGGAAATGAAGCTAGGTTTTGAGCCATCTCTATAAGAGAATGAGCTCACTCCATTGTTGCTCCTCTTGGCATTTTTGTAAACTTGTGACTTGTGAATAGAGAAGCATTTCTTTCGATCTTCTTGTGTACATGGTGATTGAGTGTTTAGATGATGACTCTTAGCTTGTTGCTGATGCATTGTTGAGTATTTGTGCGCCATTTCCATCCATTTCCTTGGCCAAACTGCAGGTGAATCGACTACTTGAAGGGGGATGCAGCCATTGAGCCTAGCAGCTCCACGTTGCTCTTTCTCTTCGGGGTTTCAACAAAAGGGAGTAAAACTTACTTTGTTATCTTATTTCCTTTCATTATTTGTCGTTTATTTGTTGATTTATCCTTGTTATTTGCCATAGTTTCTGACTTAGCTCTCTCTTTGGCAGGTACAGGGGCGCACTTGGTCAACTGGCTGCTCCAAACGTTGAAGGAAAGCGCTCAGCTGCTCGGTACTTGGACTTCAGAATTCGTGCTCATCATCAAACTCTTCTTCTCCATTGCTTCAGGTAGGCAATCTCAGCTTGTTTCTCTAGTTTCCATTTCCATTGTGAATGCTAGTCTGCAAAACATTAAAGAAAACCCTAAAAATTGATAACTAGATTTCTCACCGTTAGAATTCCTTTTTATTGCAAACCCGCTTATTATTTGTTCCTAAAAGCCTATATCTCAAGTTGGGTACAATTCCGACTCCATCTACCCATAGTTTAGGCACTGGTCTCCCTAGCAAAAACGCCCACCTGGGGCGTTTTTCCCTTCTGCCTGCTTGGGTGAGTTAGGGGTTCTGGGTAGTCTTGATTTTGGTTATAATTGTCTTCTCATCACTAGATATCAAGCCATTCATTGCTAGAAACATTCTAAAATGAGTATTTGTTGATGCCCTAGATCCACCATTTCAATTTTTAACTGTTTTCCTGGGGTAACTTCACTTCTAGCTGAACTAAGTGTCCCTTGCTTATTTCCCGCCACAATCACTAATCTAATCTCATTTTACCTGCCTCATTTGATCGCTGGTCACATTACTTTATTTTTACGCTTAATTCATATCTGTGTCTAGCCCGTGGCTGAGATTAAGCTTAGGACCTGGTTACACTCATTTCTTGTCTTTACTCCTTTCTATCTGTTGGATTTGGGTGTGTTTTGTCTCTCGACCATTACCTGGTTGAGCGGGGTCTCCCCTTACTTGGCTACGTGCCTTGTCTAAAGCGATAGTAGCCTTGTCTGGTGTGACTTCCGTTCCCTGAACGGAGGACCTGGCTATTGCAAGTTACACCTTCCTAGTTGTTCACCTCTACCATCCCTGTTGGGACACCTACTGCCAAACAGCTAGAGTTTGTGTGATAACATTTTTGGCGCCGTTGCCGAGGAGGTAGAGGCCTACCCATGTTTTTGATTGAGTTTTTCAGTCTGTCTGTTTGTTTTCTCTTCTATCATCACATCAGAACTTAAAACTCTGTTGGCTGATTTTTATTTCACATAATTATTGCAGCCAACACATTTTGTCTCACTCACCACTTCCCCACCACGACATCCCACCTTTGGTCAACAAGGTATTTAGTTCACCTGGCGACTTCACCCCGCGGCTCCACTGGAGGCCGAACCCACCCGTATAACCTTCGTAGCCTTGATCGATCTGATACACTGCATAGCACGCCTATCACATACATCAGACGCAACCTTAGTGAGGACTCCCCCACTTCGTTTTGGCAGGCAATTCACTCTGCAGCCTCACCTAGCATAGTAGTGCCACAACTCTCCACCGCTCCCAACCCAACTCCAAACACCAACCAGATGGCTAACGCCAACCCTGGCCTGCGTGCTTTTGGCCACATGGCCAGAGCCTCACCCCTGAATTTCGCTCAAGTTCTGGGTGCTCCCCATGACATGCCTGAAAAGTACTTTGAAAAGATCCCAAAGTTTAGTGGGAGCACAGCTATCACCATTGAAGATCATGTTGAATTCGTGTGGCAACATATAGAAGCTTATGGGGCCACCTAGGAAGATGTCTTCATGAGAGGTTTATTTATGTCACTTGAGGGCGATGCCTGCAAGTGGTTTGATCGACTACCTGCCGGATCAGTCACTGGTTATGATGATGACTTCGTAACCAAACTCAACGAGCAGTGGTCGGTCAAACTAGATGGCAAGTATTTACTTAGCCAACTATCAGGAATCAAGAAGAAAGAGAACGAGTCCACTCATGAGTTCAATATTAGATTCGATAAGGTGGTAGCACAGATACTTGAGACGATCCGCCCCAAAGATCCTGCCATCTTGATCCACTACTTAGATGCTTTCGAGGGATGGCTTGGATACCACCTCAAGGACAAAGAGCCCATCACCTTAAAGATTGCCCAGGACAATGCACGAAAAGCCGAAGCAAACGCTGCATCCATGGGTAAACAGAACTTCTTTGACCACCACACTCCGTCAACCTCCCGCACCGAGTCCTGTGCCCGCAAGGGCATAGAGCCTGAAAAAGAAGACACAGAGTTAGGGACAAATGAAAACATGAAGGAGATGATTAAAACCCTAACTCTCCTCACAAGGGACTTAGCTAAGAATAGGGAACCAGATAGGTACAAGGCCCCATACGCCCCCAAACCTTACTGGAACCAAAATAGGAGGCCTAACACTGAAGACAACAAGAAGCCTCCCGTTGCCCCTGAGGCCCAAGACACAAGGGCCATACATTGGTGCGACAGATGTGAGTTTGAGCACCCTGAAGCCGAATGCCATTTTGTTGAACCTGAACAGATCGAAAACATAAACTTTGTCGAAGACTCACCTTTCGATCTAGACTTCGGTCGAGTCCTCATCGAGGAGGAAGAAGAAGAGGAAGTAGAAGAAGAAGTTGGCCCCTCTTCCAGTCTGCCCTATGACTGATGAGCCTCAACGAATCAAGATCTACAGAAGACACGGGGAGGAGCAGAGACCTGCACCTTTTATCAAGAGGCGCGAAGTTCCCCACCCGGACCTCGGTACCAGCCCCCATTCTACCGATGGGGCCTTTGGGCAGGGCATTGAATTGGAAAAAGAACTAGCCAAGATTATGCAAAGTGTCCCCCTGTCCGAGTTGGCGCAACTCCCTTCAATCCGGGACCAGATTTCTGAGTTCCTTTATAGCATTCCCACTGAGAGGGAGTCGTTCACCACCCCCGCTGATGTCCCTAGCACCTCTACCATAACCCCTGAGGACGAGAGAGAGACAGAGGATCCCCCAGTCACGATACACACCGCTATATACGAGTGGAAGAATGGAGGGCACCAACTTCATCCACATACAACAATAATATGACAGGTTCATCATCCATAACCTTAAAGTAAAGGTTAGCGTCAGCTTTACTTTTGGTAAAGCCCAAGCTCGTCAAAAATCTATCTATCTTTCCGTACCAAGCTCTAGGAGCTTGCTTCAATCCATACAGAGCCTTCTTCAACTTGCATACGTGATTCCGTCTGTCTTCAACTTCAAATCCCTGTGGTTGTTCTATGTACACTTCTTCCTCAATCACACCATTCAGGAAAGCTGTCTTCACATCCATCTAGTGTAAACTCCACGTCATCATGGATGCAAGTGCCATGATGGTTCTAATGGAAGTGTACCTTGCTACTGGCACAAATATCTCTTCATAATCAATTCCCTCTTTCTGAGAGAATCCTCTAGCCACAGACCTTGCCTTGTATTTCTCAATACTTCCATCAGCTGCATGCTTTATCTTGTAGATCCACTTGGAAGGTACCACACTTTTTCCTTCTGGTTTGGGAACTATATCCCAAACATCATTCTTCATTATTGATTGGTATTCTTTCGTTATTGCTTCTACCCATTCTTTCTTCTATATAGCTTCTTCATAACTGGTAGGTTCTTGATCTACACGATCACACATCAAAGCCACATAACTGGAAAATGGCTTTGGCTTCTTGCTTACTCTTGTGGAGCCTTCTGGAGCTTCATACTTCTCTGCTTCTTGTATAATTTCTCTTTCCCAAGCAGGCTTTCTCTTTCGTGACATAATAAAGAGCAGGTAGGTTAAAGGCTCCCACACCCCACTTCCCCCATTTGGGGGAAGCTTGTATCGTCCTTTGTCTTTTATTTGCTTTATACCCGCACAAGTAGATTAGTTGTTGATTGTTAGAGTAGTTTCATTTTTGAATAAGTTGTTAGATCTTAGAATTGATAGCCTAGTTTGATTTATCTTTTTTCAAGTCTTTACTTAGTTTCTATTTGATATAAACTGTTAAAAAGAACACAAAATCTCTTGAATCTCGCCATAAAGCGGATCAAGAGTGCTCTCTGTCGGAGAGTTCACTTTGTTTTATTTTTGCTACCCCCCTTGCTCTCCCGAGTATGGTCCTAGACCTGAAAGAGATTCTTGGGTAGTTTGGTTCATTTACTTCACAACTTTTGCAATCTTGTTCATAAGTCCCTTGAATCTCGCCATAAGGCGGATCAAGGGCGCTCTCTGTTAGAGAGTCTATGGTTCTTATTTCATTCACACAATAAAATCGGAACGAACATTTACTACACTGTGTATGCTCTACCCACTTGTGGAATACCCAGAAGCAGTGTAGATTGCTTAATTCTTCACATCTAATTCCACTTCAACCATAATAAAATTTACTCTCAAGAAAACCAACGAAAATCCGACGTTAATCGTCACACAATCGAAAGTGGGCAAATTCTGCCTGGGGACGCGGGAACCACTAAAACGAGACTTTAAGGGCACCAGTTAGACTACATCATTGTTGGTGTAGTGTTGAACACCGCTCTAGAGACTCCGTCCAGCCCACATGTCCTTGTACGGAGCCACCTAGATTGTTATCCGGACATATCTCCTGTACCGCAAGGTATATCTTGGAGATCCCCTTCCCATAATAATCAACTTCACCCCCAAAATTTACGATAAAATTTACCAAGAAGCATTTGCAAAACATCCCCAAGCACACCAAAGACATGTTTTAAGCATCCCAAAACACTCAAGGCATTGACTCCATTTGGCACTGGTCATTCTATAAAGTATTTCATTTTGTTTATTATCTATCTGGAGGTTTATCTACTTTAATCATATCATGCCGTGGATGTTTTACTTATAAAGTTGGTTGTGCATCATCTATTTTGCAAATACATGCTTGGACTTAATCTATTATTGTAAATCATCAAAAAACTCCTAAAACAACACCCATCCTCATCACACATTCAAAACACTTTAAAACCATAAGAGCCTTAGTAACTCTTTGTAAGGTCTACCCCCCTTGGCTTCGTTAGGAGTTTTCCTAAATGGAGGAGTTGGGATCAGGTGACAGCACCTAACTATTTGCTTGCCCCCAAGGCCACACATTTCCCCCCTGGAAAAGCAGCTTCGAAATATTTATGTTGCCGTGTGCACATCGGCGAGCAACACACTCTAAAACGAAATCCTTGAAAATGACTAATGATTACAGGTAATTTATAATTGTATAAACCTTTTGCTGTAGAATTAAAAGAATTCAAATTTTACTTCCCCCAAATAAATCTTAAAGATTAATCTAAAAGGTCTACAAACAAAATTTCTAGAATAGAAAAAAGACTAGTTGTCAAAAACACATGAAATTTTCATAGTTTATTTATTCCAAAAATTGAGAATATAAAAAAGAAAGAAGAAAATAAAAAGAGAGCTCCGCTATGGATATTAATATAAAGTACATTTTTCTACAAAGACTAGCTTGGATTGAGCTTAGTTGCAACTAGTAATGTGGCTTACATTACATATGTAAAGAAATGGAAAGGAATCCATGTTCAACTAGTGCTAAAAGGTAAAAAAATAGGACAAAGTTTTTCAAAATGCCCACAAACTGAATGAAGTTACTCTTACTAGTCACTACTCACATTTTAGAAGGTAAAAATGCAATGTTTTATCACAATGGACACATTAATTCCTTGCAAGTCTCAAAAAAATATCACGAACAGAAATTGTTAATACACCTAAAAAACAAGGTCTTTAGTATGCAGATTTATATTCAAAATGATTTAGCAAATAAAAGCATGAGCTTCCACTAGGAAGTAAAAAGTTATGAGTTCAACCAAACTTTTTTTCCAACTTACCCAATCTTCAAAGGCCTCCTTTGAAAGTGAAATGCAAAGCACCAGCACCAAGGGAAGAATATTTGTTATAGGTTGTATAGGACTGCACAATATATAAACATTAAACTTGTAACACAAACAATTTATTCTCAATGATTAACAGTCATGATGAAAAAAATATCTTTAGGGCTTAACATTAAGAGATCGACATAAATGTATCAGAATTTGTATTGTACTAGTGAACTCACTAAACCCTATTATATCAAGCTTCTTCATTCAATTTTTTCTTAAACAGCTATCTTGTCAAATAGACTGCTTTATGCCACATTTTCCAAATCAAGGTTTTAAAAGGTATGTTATCTTGAAATTAGCATAATTTCTTTTCTAGAGGGTCTGATTTAGGTAATTCAAAAGCTGCTGGAAAGAGGAAACAAAGGATAAGATGTTGGAAAAATAATATTGATCATTTTGGACCATTATTGTTAATATATTGAGGCTGGAAGTTGAGGGTTTTGGTTAAACCTCAATTAAAAATAACTCGCAAAACCTATAATCAGAGGAGAAGAAGATGGAATTGATCCTAAGGAATGGTTAAGGATTGTGAAGGAAAATGATGAAAAAACTTATTCAATAGGTCTTTATTTGGAAGGTGAAGCTCAAAAGTGGTGGAGAAGTCATGATATAAATACTCAAGCATATGCCACATGGAAAGTATTTGAAGAATTTGTTATCACATTTATAGTAGATGGGAGCTACTACCATTTCCAAAGCAATTGTCACAGCCCAGAACCAATCCTTTACATTGAGATGAGCTTTCATGCCACATGATGATCATCGGTTGATACATACCGAGGCAGCTAGACTACATAAAGCAAGAGTATCAGTGTTACCTTTGTCACTGCAGAGCCCTCTTCATGATCTCCGGAGGTACACTTGTTCATGCTTTGGTTCACTTTAGTAGAGCAGCAGAGCAGCCAGTTATCGATTGTTTCTTCCTTGCCATCCAGTTATCAAAGTGATTCAGATGCAGGTGACTGAACAGGTATATGGCATGAGGTTTGCATTCATTGTCTTTCTTACTTGTATTAGTAGATGTGACTGGGTATATGTAGTGTTGACATTGGTGATATTTTATTTGGATATTCCAGCAGACTGATGACTGAAGAGGTTGAATGGTCTTCGTATTAACTCCTTGGTATATGCTCATAAGTAGGGTTAGCCTTTGTACAACTTAGATCATTTTTCATTACTCTTGGCACAATTATCACTTGTCCTCCATCCATTCGTAATTCTATACTTGAAACAAATCCCTTGACTTGGATAAGAATTGTGAACTCGGAGACCTTCCCCCTTTGTGACCTCTATCTCTGGATAGGTCCCCATGTTACCAGACAAACTAGTAGGGCTAGTGTCGGATAGACAAATGTAGGGAAATGTGACCACTATCACCTTAGTCACACCTCCAACTTCTTTGGAGTGTCGTAACCTCCAAGGGGAGAGCCCTTTGATGATCTAAAAAAACACTTCGGACAAGAGACTATGTCTTTTAGATGACGATGTTAGTGACCAATGCCTTTTAATCAATCAATCTTAATGAATGAAGAAGACATACTAGATATTGAAAGTGCTTGTAGATGCTAGTGCAAATGTGTCAAATCAAAGGATAAAGAACATTCATCCAAGTATTTAATTCAAGATCAATGGAATTAGTAGCAAAATCAGTTCAATAGCACTTTAGCATACAAGAGATCGTCCACAAATAATAAACATTAACCATGTAACCATATACCATTCAATATGAGTGTAATAGCAGCGGCATATAATCAGCCAATCACTTTCCAATAACAAATATGAGGATTCATATAATTATAGTAGCATTAGTACAGTATGTCAGTCCTAGTTATGACAGTATGACAGTCCCTTTAATGGAAATTAAAGCAGCATTTATGTACCCAAAAGAAGCGTATGTGATGTATAATTTATGTACTCAATGCAATCACAATACTTCAACCCTTTATTACTACTCAGCAATATAGGACAGTCTAAATATAAGTATGTTTCAGACTTGTATTTATGCCAACAAAGTGAGTTTTCAGACCTTATATTCACTTCCTATAAGGAATATCAAATTCCAATTTATGACTGAGTTTTGATGTGCTTTTTTGTGTTGATGTTGCAGGTGAGGATGACTGTCAAGTTTGACAGTCTGTAATGTTTTTGCAGACTTATATAACAGTGGGAGGAAGGCTGTATAGGGCTGCAGCAGCCATGGACAGACCCTGAAATGTGAGGTCGAGGCAAAGGGGGACTGTTTGGGGTTATGATGAGCCCTAAGTATGGCAGGTCGAAGGTAGGGCAGGCCCCAAAAGGGGAGACCAATCCCTAATGGAGGTGGTTGAGGGTAAGGTAAGGGGAAAGGGAAGAAGGAAAGGGAGAAGGGGAGGATAAGGAGGAGGAAAGGAAGGGAAGAAGGAGAAGAAAGAGGAGGCTGAAGGGCGAAGAAGAGGGAACAGAGGTGTCCAAGGTGGTAAAGAAGGAAGGCAAGGGTGCAAAGAGGAAGAGAAGAGGAGGGCGAGCCTAATGGAGAAGAGAGCGAAGGTCTGGAGGGGGAATAGAGCAGGCCACTAGGATTTAGGAGGTACCTCTAGGGTTTAGTTTAAGTCAGATTTTTTGTTTTAGGGTTTGTCTATGTACAAAAACAGAAAAAAGAATAATTACGAAAATAAAGAAGTAAAATTACAAGAAAACTAATATTTACACATGTACAAATTAGGGTTTTTAGGCAAAAGAATGAAAACTTAGGGTTTTTATGGATATTACCCTTAAACCTTCATCTTGGAGTTCTTTCTCCTTGTCTACTAAATTAGGGCTTCTTGTAACAACCTCTAGAGTTCGTTACAAGAGCCTAATCTAGGGCAGAGTTGGAGATCCCAGGCTTAACTTCGTAAAAACCTCCACTAGGGAGCATTTTCACTATGCAAAGAGGATAGATGGTAGATAAAAGGCCATATTCAGAAAAAATGCAACCCTAGGGCCATCATTCAATCATTCAAGAAGCAAAAATTCACCTACCATTCACCAAGAAAGGCTAAAAGGACTAGACTTACTTGAGCACGTGTTCTTCCAACAATTCTAGCATCCACCAAGCATTAGCAAACCAAGAGAAAATCCAACTTTCATCCACAAGAGAAAGACGACATCACTCCAAGAAGTGCGCATCACTCCAAAAGGAGCTATCTAGGGTAAAAAAGTAACATATTTGAGTTTTATCCCATGAGTTGTGTTTTTACAAATGAAGTGAGGAGATGTCTTTTTATAAGTTTCTCAACTCACTTTACAAAAATAACCAGGCCAACATGCCATTAAAATGTTAATTCAAAAATATAAAATGTCAACTTAAAAATATAACATGAAATAATATAAAATAATCATATATGTGGATAACCTAGGGTATTTCCCCCCTAAGTGACCTAAAAATGATTAAAATAGCTAAAAAATAGCAAATTACTCCGAGCTAAAG
Source organism: Larix kaempferi (assembly GCA_027924585.1). Classification (NCBI taxonomy): domain Eukaryota; kingdom Viridiplantae; phylum Streptophyta; class Pinopsida; order Pinales; family Pinaceae; genus Larix; species Larix kaempferi. The sequence continues at coordinate 5,857,956 of BSBM01000267.1, read as the reverse complement.
GATGGAGTAAGCAGGGGGGGGCGCCATGCCCCATCTAACCCCAACAATGTTGATAATCACTCAACGCCCCCCCCAAAAAAAACAAGCAGTACAACCTTGATGGTAAAATGATGTCATCACTAGAACTGGCCCAAAAAGAGAGGGCGTTCAGCTGAAAAGGACCAGGATAGGTGCCTGAGGTGACCTGGAGGAGAGGCAAGAGCCTCATAGCTGGAATAAATGTCACCGGAGTAGAAAACAAGTGGGGGGTCATGTGACCCAATGACCCATTCCTAGGAGCCTCGAACACCAACCTCAGGGCTACTGTTAGATTTTCACAATTTAATTCAATACGATCTAGGATCGTATCTAAGAGAATAACATGCACAACAAATCAAACATAAGAGACAAGAGACACAAAGCATTTCACTGGAGAAACCATAAAGGAGAAAACCCTGCAACTTCCTCAGAGATAGTATGAGCAATAATACAAAACCCCAAAACAAAGAGATGGTCTTCAGCAGCTTCCTCCTCCTCCACTTTTGCAAACTTCTCTCTCTCTCACTTATGCAAATTGAGTGAGTGAGTGAATGAGTAAATAGAGAGGAGCACCCTCTCTATTTATACTTTACTTCCACTTGACTTTTTACCCTAACTCGGCCGACTTCTCCTAGGAGAGTCTAATAACCCCCTACAACTTAACTCAGGGCCGACCCCTCTAGGGGAGTCTAATAACCCTATGAAATACAATAATAACTTTCCCAATCGGAGGAATAAAACCTCTCCGTCGGAAGTACAATAACATATGAATACAATATAAAATATACAAGTGAATATCTTCCGAAGTTACAAATACATTAACACTCCCTCTTAACTAGGAAGGTATTCTCTTGACACAGTTCATCAGCACAAGTCTTCGTCACTGGATCATCATCATCACTGCTTCTACTATCTCGACCATCAGTCTCCAATCTACTCGTCATAGAAAGTTCTACAGAGCCAGCCCTTTTTCATGCTGGATGTAGGCCTAGCCTCCATGTAAGTCTTCATCATCTCTGCGAGCAAGCCATCAAGTAGGTACATCTCAGGATTTATTATATGCCACTGCAAAACCTGCAAGATCTCCCAAGACTGATTATATGCCACTGCAAAACCTGAAGGAGCATCCCAGGACTGATTATATGCCTCTGCAAAACCTGTGTACCCTACTGTCACCTCATCATCTTTAGATCATCTCATCGTCAACGGAGCACGGCCCAGATGCACATCACACAGCACTTACATCAACCGCCATGGGAGGACCAACCTACCACCATCCGGGAAAAGCTCAGCAATTACATCGACGACCATGGGAGGACCAACCTACCACCATGTCAGAAAAGCTCAGTAATTACATCAACAACCATGGGAGGACCAACCTACCACCATGTCGAAAAAGCTCGGCAATTACATCAACGACCATGGGAGGACCAACTTACCACCATGTCGGAAAAGCCCGGCAATTACATCAATGACCATGGGAGGACCAACCTACCCCCATGTCGGAAAAGCCCATGTGCATCTGCGTCTTCCGGACTCATCACTTCCCCTTGGAAGGAACCTCGATCTGAAGTACACCAAGCTTCTCTTTGAAGTATTCAAACTTCACTCTAGCCAGCGGCTTGGTCAATACATCGGCTATCTGCTCGTTTGTCGCAACATACCGGAGCTTCACTGCTCCTCTCTGCACCATATCCTTGATATATTGGTACTTGATCTCAATGTGCTTCGACTTGTCATGGAACATTGGGTTCTCAGACAACTTCACACAACTCTGGTTGTCGCAATATATACAAATCGCGTCCAACTGGAGATCAAACAAATCAGACAGTAGCTTCCTCAGCCATACTACCTCACACCTAGCCGAACAAGCTATGACATACTCTGCTTCGGCTGTACTCAGTGCCACACAGGATTGCTTCCTGCTAAACCAAGAGATCACACCTGATCCCACACTGAAGCAGCACCCCGAAGTGCTCTTCCTATCAATGGCACTGCCTACCCAATCCGAATCAACATAACCCTCCAGGTTAATCTCCTGATTCGCATCATACTTGAGCCCATTATCAACCGTACCGTTGAGGTACCTCAGAATATGCTTTGCAGCAATCAAGTGAACATGTCTCGGATCCGTCAGGAACTAGCTCATTGTGTTCACAGCAAAGCAGATATCTAGTCTTGTATTCGCCAGGTACATCAAGGACCCAATCATCTAACGATACATCGTGGCATCAACCGACTCTGATGAAGCATCACTCAATAGCTTCAAGTTCGATGCCATAGGTGTGGCCATGTCCTTGCAATCCATCATCCCGAACCTCTTCAGGATCTCTACTGCATACTTCCCTTGTCCAAAGAAGATTCCATCCGCACTCTGCCACACCTCCATGCCTAGAAAGTAGTGCATCATACCCAAGTCCTTCATCTCATACTCGGCAGCAAGCTTCCTCTTTGTGTCAGCAATCAACTCATCCTCACCTGTCACAAACAGGTCATCTACATAAAGTAGAAGTATCACTGGGTTCCCTTCCTCAACCTTGTAGTAAAGGTTGGAATCCGCTTTACTATTGGTAAAGCCCAAACTGGTCAGGAAGCTATTAATCCTGCCATACCACGTCCTAGGTGCCTGTTTCAATCCATACAAGGCTTTCTTCAATTTGCACACATGAGTCTCCCTGTCATGTGTCCCAAATCCGAGTGGCTGCTCCACATACACTTCCTCCTCTACTACACCATTCAAGAACGTTGTCTTGACATCCATCTAGTGTACCTTCCACTTCATCACTGCAGCCAGAGCAAGTACTGATCTGATGGAAGTGTATCTAGCTACAGGTGCAAATGTCTCTTCATAATCTATCCCTTCCTTCTGGGAGAAGCCACGTGCCACAAACCTCGCCTTGTGTTTCTCTATGCTGCCATCTGCAGCATGCTTGATCTTGTAGATCCACTTGGAAGTCACAAGAGACTTCCCTACTGGTCTCGGGACCACATCCTAGACATCATTCTTCATGATCGACTAGTACTCCTCGATCATGGCATCCTTCCATTCTTTCTTCTCAGCTGCTTCCTCATAGTTGGAAGGTTCTTTGTCAATGATGTCACACAGCAGGGCTACATAACTGGAGAATGGTCTCGGTCTCTTGCTTTCTTTATGCATTCCCTCTGGAGCACCATATCTCTCTGCATCTTGAATTGCTTCTCGTACCCATGCTGGTTTCCTCTTGTGAGAATTCTTCTCACACAGTGGATCTACAGGTTTCTGTGGGTCTTCCACCTCGCGTTCTCCATAATCTTTTGGATTTACTTCATTCATTGTTGTATCTCGGATCCTGGGTGCTTCTGGTTCTTCAATGTCTTCAACAAGTATCTTTCTGGATTTGTGATTTGTTGAGTCTTCGTCGAATGTTACATCCCTGTTGATGTTGATATTCTTGAATCTTGGGAAATATATTCTGTAAGCCTTCGATCTTTCACTATATCCCACGAATATAGTGAAATATGTGTGTACATCGGGCAACCAAATATTCTGAGATGGCTAACTTCTGGTTTCTTGCCGGAGAAGGCTTCTTCTGGTGTCTTGTTGTCAAGTACTCTATGTGGAGTACGATTTTGTACATACACGGTTGTCCTTGTAGCTTCTGCCCATAGATGCATAGGAAGATCCTGGTCATGAAGCATCACCCTGGCTGCTTCCAGAATTGTTCTATTCTTCCTTTCTGCAACTCCATTCTGTTGTGGATTATATGGAGTGGTCAACTCCCTCGTAATCCCTGAATCTCTACATAATTTCTTGAAGTCTTCTGAGGTGAACTCTCTGCCATTGTCTGACCGGAAAATCTTGATTTTCTTCTCTGTGTGGTTTTCGATCAAGGCTTTGAATTCCTTGAACTTACTGAATACTTCATCTTTGCTCTTCAAGAAATATATCCATGTCTTCCTAGAAAAATCATCAATGAAAGAAACATAATATACATACCCACTCAATGAACTGGATGACATTGGACCGCATACATCGGAGTGGATGATTTCCAATATTCCTTTTGCCTTGCTCTCGCTACTTGGAAATGTCTTCTTTGTATTCTTTCCCTTTGCACAACCTTTGCAAACGCCTTCATGCTTTGCTTGGATTTCTGGAAGACCTTCAACAGCTTTGCTTGCAAGAGGTAGTGCTCTATAGTGCACATGTGCAAGCCTTCTATGCCATAGTTCACTAGGTTCCATGGATTCATGGACCAAGGCTTGTTCTGGTTGGCCCTTCAGTTTGTATAACCCTCCCTCTTGCTCTCCAATCACTACTGCATCATCTATAGTCTTTCCTTTTGGCCACATAAGAACTTGGCCATCTACAAATGCAACCCTCATACCTTTTGCATCCAATGCAGATATGCAGAGAATGTTCTTCTTTAGTCCTAGTACAAACAGGACATCTTTCATCTTCATAGACTTTCTAGAGTCTAGCTTATAAGAGGCTTCACCACTTCCTTTTATAGGATACTGGTATTCATCCCCAAATTTCACTTTGTGGGGTGACTCATGTTCAGATAGGTTCATAAAGGATTCTGTTATCACATATATAGTAGCCGGGCTACCATACATTTTTTGTCAGATTCCAGCACATTATCCAGCGAGTTCCCTTGCATTGAGATGCTGAGATGAGCATCTATTATGGATCACTATCATATTTTGGACAACAGTTTTATCCCCTATGCTATGACTGAGTCTCAGGACACTCAGAGAGATGACCGATGTAGCTATTTAGCCATTTGTACAGAGCAGTCAGTAGTGCCCAGAGTTACAGCAGCAGTTTCAGAGGACAATTTGATGGTTCAGATGATGATCTTTCAGGTATATGACTCAACAGGTATATTATGGTGTTGTGGTTATATTGTTTTTATTTCCAGTCTCTTAGCATGTCTTAGCATTCAGTATCATGATCTGGCAATCATATAGATATGTGGACCTGGTTGTGCTATGTATATATATCATATTTGTCCCTACTCAGACTTAGAAGTTCTTGGCCTATACTCATTGGTTTTACCCTCCCGAGGGAGAATAGAGGTGATCATTCCCACCATACTGTGGCTTGCTAGTGTCGGTTTCATTATTCATTGTCTTCATCCATCCATGACTTACCCAGTTTGTTCATTACCTTGACTTACTACTTGACTAGTGGCACGGAGGACCTTCCCCCACTGTAGCCTCTATATTGGATAAGTTCTCTGTTTATTGTGTCTCGGCTCTGAGTTGGTGACAAAACTTACCTATGGTGAGTTGGATTTCCTTGAAAAGTCCCCCTAGTCACTAAAGATGTTGTTGGCTAAACCTGAAACTTTTAATGCTGCCATGAAAACAAAGTATGGAAATCAAATGTTATAGATTGTGTGAAAAGTAACCAAATGAAAATGGCTATGAAATATCAAATGCTATATCTATTGTGAAATACAAATACCTAGGTAAACAAGTTGTATATGACACACCTAGAAGTGCTCAGATAAACAAGTGCCTTAAAAACACACCTGCAGCAAGAAGCCTAAATTAAACGTAAATCTATGCAATGTGTTTATAAACACACATAGATCAAAGGCTATGGAAACTCTAGGCCCAAAAAGCAATGGAACTTAAACTCTATATCAAAAAGATTGCTGCTCTCATTTGTGTTATGGATTGTGCGCATCTATGTAAGGTGAATAAACACTCTTTGAACAACTTATCCATTTGTGAGACACCGCCATTCTCTGTGTTGTTGCTTGTCCACTATATGCTATGGTGTGTATTCCCTTTTCCATTTCCAAAGTGTCACAATGTTAAGTCAGTGAGTCATCCTTTGACCTAGCCAATTGTTTCTTAGCCTTCACCCTTCACTAGCAAATCGATCACAACTATGAAGTGAGTATGACCTTGAAAGTCTTGTCTGAGTAATTAATAATAATTAATGACATATTATATTTGGATTTCGATCGCCAGTAATGATTGCTACTTGTTATAATTGCTATGTGAATGGATTGTAAAGCATGTTTCAACCCTTGACACCTTGCAACAGCTTGATGACAGTTTGAGTCATATTTTGGTCATGTTGACTTGGTCAAACCTCAGTTTGACCAAACGTCAACCACAGCACATGAGGTGGCAGACCTCAGATGTTACAGATAGATGATATATGGTCTGGTACAGGTCACCATGGTGGGCTTATGCAGTGGTTTCAGGCTTATGATGATGATTTCTGCTTTTCAACACTTTTACAGATTATTATTATTTGGTTTGCCAGATATGATGAGTATTTATTTTGGACCATGCAGAGGTTTATATGGTGTATGAGTACACATCTTAGATGGATTTGGACCTTCTGAGTCCAATGAGACAGTCTGTTTTCGGTTCCGGGCAGTTACAGTGATGATTGAGCCTCAATTGGCTATCCTAGTGCAGTTTTGGTCTGTCGGAGGCCCTGTCAGAGCAGTGATGAGATTTACTTGGTTCACCTAAGGCATTGTGCATGCAGGGGGTGGTCCAGCCACTTTTTATTACCATATTACCCCCCTCCCAGACTCGTTAGTGAGCCCACCTTGACAGCGCAGGCACTCCAGGAGACAGTTTGGGCAGTTTCACATTTCCCGAGGCAGTCCAGAAATGGTAAAAATGGTTGCAGAGGAATTCGATTTGGGCTACTGAGGCAAGGTTATGGCATGGGATGATCAGTGATGATGAGAGGGATGTCTTCCACACCTTCTCAGCAGTTTCAGCTTCATCGGGACCCACATCCATCACTTATGGCACTTTATGATGATTTATGGAGCCTCCTAAGGCTCACGACTTTCCCAGAGAGGCACGATTTGGTGTCTAGATCATTTATTATTGGATATTGTGCCATGGGGATTGACCAAGGGTGTTAGAAATTACCCCTTGGACCCACCATGAGCTATATTTTATGTTTTGTCATCATGATTTGATGGGATCCCCTCTCCTAGGGTGATTTGTCCACTTATTGTTATATTTTATTAGTGATCCATGTATTGTATTGTTGAGCTCATCTCAACCATTGATTAGATCTTTTGATCTTTTAATCTTAGCCACTCATTCAAAAAGTGGTTAGGATTTTGGTACCTCTCCTTCCTATTTAAAGGAGAGAGCCTCTCGTTGTAAAGGGGTCTTTGGCTCTTGGAATCTTGATATAGAAAAACTTTCTTGTGGAAATTCTTGTGGTCTCCTTTGCATCTAGTGTTCTTAGATGGTGATTGGAAAGTCTATTGCATCCTAGCATTTGGGTATTTGTGGTAAGATCTATTTTTTTTCTGAAACTTTTGTCTTGTCTACAGGAGGGCGACTTCACTTGGGCGTTTTTGGAAGGCTTCTTCAACTCGCTCCACTTGGCATTCGCTTGTATCAGGGGGTTATCATTAGTATCATTGTGATCTATGCTATATTTCTGTTATTTCTCTTGTGGCATTAGTCTTATCTCTTATTCGCAGTAAATCTGATATTGTTGACATTTATTGTGCAGGAGAGGGGGCGCATTGGCTTCCTTGGGCAATTCGACTTCATAGAAAACTACCTCAAATAGCTCCAAATTGATCAGGTTTGCATAGATCATCATCATCAAGGCATCTACAAGGTTATCCAAGTAAGATCCACAGGTTTGTTCTTCTTGTCTTGGCTCCAATCCATTGACATAGCTACTTCATTGATAAAACCCTCAATTTACAAACCCTCATTTACATTTTCTCAGATCTAGTAAGATCCACTTGGTGTTTGGGTACAAAATTTAAAACCCACCTCTACAGTATCCACGGCAATTCGGATCTGTAGTTTGGTGTGATTTGGCCTTCATCCGACCCCTTTCCCAAGGCAAAACAGTCTCTCCAGGGGAGGTCGCACTTCCTAGGAGGCGCTAGTTTGCAAGGAGCTAGCACCTGGGTAGGTGAGATCCCGCTTGATCCATCATCTTCATAATTGATAACCTACCCCTAGTGTGTCACTTTAGTGATTTTCACCTTGTGGGCCCCATTCCTCATTTTGAGGGTTCAGCCCCACTTGGGTCACTTTGTGGCACATTTCAATCTCAGATCTACTGAGATCTAGCCAGTGGATGATCCTAATCTTTTAGATCCACCTACCTCAACACCTCAACATTCCAAATCTACAATTTGGAGGACATCCGACTCCATTTGGCGCATTTCCCAAGGCACTAATCTTCCCCAAGTCAATTCGACTTTCCTAGATTGTTGAGTTATCTTGTGGCTTGATCTTTGTCTTGTTGCTTGAAACACCTTGAAACTGTCATATCCTTTCATCAAGCATAGCTAGAAAGCCCTAACTATCAGATCTCTAACTTGGGACACTTTCCCTATTTTAAGGGTCACGTTTCCCAAGGCAGTTCATTTTGATCATTTGAAACTAGCTTTGAATCCTGGAATCATACCTAATCATTAAGTCACTGTGTGTTATATATCATTATCATACTATACCTTTTCCAAGCCTCCACAGTGATCTTAATTCCTTATTTCTAGGGTTCCATACCTGTCACCTTACGTACCTCATTAGATTGATTTGATCTGGTGATTGGGTTGATCTCTCCTGTCGGGAGCAAATCTGGGTCTCCCCCTTGCTATCTTGGCTTTGATAGATAAAGCGAAGAGTGCCTTGGTTGGCATGACAACCATCCATTTGGGAACCTCAGCCCTCTTGGTTCACCACTTTAGTTGCCTATCACCTTTACCGTCCACATTGGATCCACTTATCGGGGCAACTACAAGATTGGTGATAACAGATTCCTTGAATCTTGTCATATGCTTGGAAGCCCCACTATCTATAAGCCAATCATTGCTTCCATGTGTAACAGTTCCTGTGAGGGCAGAGATCAAAAGATACTCTTCATCGCTTGAAGAATCTTCACTTTCTTCTCTAGCTCTCTTCCTGGGAGGTTCATCATCCTCTGCAGTGTGAGCATGATGTCTTCTCTTGTTGTTCTTCTTCTTGTGAGAGCCACTTTTATTTCTAGGACAATCCCTGGAGATGTGTCCCTTCTCATCACATGTATAGCATCGAATGGTGGATACATCTCTTCGGGATCTAAAGTTATCCCTCTAATTCTGGTGGTGGTGTTTTTCTTTCTTACTGTGGTGGTGCACCCTCTTGTTAACATTCCTCTTGGAGTGTGTTGTGAGAGCTTGGTCTTCATTGCCCATCTTCTCTTCTCAAGCTTCTTCTTGTGAGCATTCCTCCCACAGCCTACTAAATGTGATGAGCTTCTTCCTAGCACAAATTCCTTGAATGAAGGAATCCCATGATCTGGGTAGACCATTCAAGGTGGTCATCACTATTTCTCCACTTTCTATGTCTTCTCCCACAGCTTCAAGTTGTTCTTTTATCTGAGAGACCCTTGTAAAGTAAGACTGCGTGGTCTCTGTATTTTGTATCTTCACATTCTTCAATTGGTTTCGCAAAGTCATCATTCAATTTATATTCTTTCCTTAAAATAGCTTGGTCAAGGAATCAAACATTTCCTTGGGTGTCTTTAGAGATGACACATGTGGTATGAGATGGTCCTTGATAAAATCTGCAATAATCCTCTTGTCCTTGACCAAGTTCTTCTTATGTAAGGCCTTAGCCTCATCTCCCTCTGGAACTGGAACATCTTCATTCACATAGGTGTCCAATTCATTCTCTTCTAGGACAAGCCCAATCCTATACTTCCATGCTAGGAAGTTATCAGCCCCTTCAAGCTTATCCTCAAGCTTGGTGTGGTGAGACATGAGTACTTCAAATGGAAATAGAAAAGATTTAGGTCTTACCACTTGATTTGCTGAAACTGGATTTGGAGCTGGCTAGGGTTTAACAGAGAAACCCTAAAAATCCAAACTTGGAATTTCAAACTTCTGTCTAGATAGAAAGATGCGCCTTGCTGAAACAAGCAACCTGGTACACATGGATTTTGAAAATTACAAAAATTGACCCTTCAAAAGTGACTTGCGAATTTCGGATCTGCAGTTTTTGGTCCTTTCTGGTTTTCTGGTTTTTCTGGTCCAAAAGTCAAACTAGGGTTTGACGTATCTCGGGTTTCTACCCAACCAAAAACTTCGATCTTGGTCTCTAAATTTCAATTTTGATGAGGAGAACAATCCTGTGCTAAGAGCACTCCAAAAGTCCAATTCTGTCAAAAGCCCTAATTTCCCGCAGTAGTGACAGGCCGAAAATTGAAAATTCTCAAAATCCAATTCTGCTTCGACAGAAAGATGCGCCTTCCTTAGGAGAGATAGCTTAGCCTCCTGCCCTTGATGATTTGTGGAAAGAGAGCCAAAAATTAAGAAGCCCTAGCTTCCGCAGTTGCACAGTGTCTTCTTTGCCCTTGATGATTTGTGGAAAGAGAGCCAAAAATTAAGAAGCCCTAGCTTCCGCAGCTGCACAGTGTCTTCTTCTCAGGTTAGCTCTGATACCATGTTAGATTTTCACAATTTAATTCAATATGATCTAGGATCTTATTTGAGAGAATAACATGCACAGCAAATCAAACATAAGAGACAAGAGACACAGAGAATAACATGCACAGCAAATCAAACATAAGAGACAAGAGACACAAAGCATTTCACCGGGGAAACCATAAAGGAGAAAACCCCGCAACTTTCTCAGAGATAGAATGAGCAATATAATACAAAACCCCAAAACAAAGAGATGGTCTTTAGCAGCTTCCTCCTCCACCACTTGTGCGAACTTCTCTCTCTCTCACTTATGCAAATTGAGTGAGTGAGGGAATGAGTAAATAGAGAGGAGCACCCTCTCTATTTATACTTTACTTCCACTTGAATTTTTACCCTAACTGGCCAACTTATCCTTGGAGAGTCTAATAACCCCCTACAACTTAACTCAGGGCCGACCCCTCTAGGGGAGTCTAATAACCCTATCAAATACAATAATAACTTCCCGATCGGAGGAATAAAACCTCTCCGTTGAAAGTACAATGACATATGAATACAATATAAAATATACAAGTGAATATCTTCCGAAGTCACAAATACATTAACAGCTACAAGCCCTATAATGAGGTTGTCAGCAATGCCACTAAGCCATAGTACTCCTAAGAGAAGGACCAAAGGGTCCGGACATAACCATCACTCAGAAAATGTTGGATAACACCCATCATGGTCCTGAAAAAAAGAACGACCTCTCCTCCTGGGCACACACATATCTAAAGGTGCGTTGGTACTAGTACCACGTAACACTGGCTCCAACTACAAGACAAGTGCTCTTCCTGGGAGTGCTCAAGAATCCATGAATCTTTTGGGTACCTGTAGACCTACACACATATCAAATATCGAAAGACATCAAAAGCATCATGAGGCAGACGCTTCCGTCCTGCCTTGCTCAATATAATGACATGAAAGATAAACTAAATAGTAATCAAAGTAAAGACATAAAAGAACGACAAATGCAATGCAAGGGTAACAGTATATGGAAAACTAAGATGAAACTACACCCACCTACGTTAAACATGATAATTAGAATGGGTTAAATAAAATCATACCTCCAATGTAGCCAACTAACTAGGCAATTCATACCTGATCTTTTCCCTTTGTCTTTAGAGACAATGCATTATAAGATCTCATTGACGATAAACCAAGTACATACCAAGATCTTCATCCGGATATGAGATGAAAACTGGATGACTGCCGGGGCCTGAAAGCCTCGATATCGCTTCCACGGAGAAGGATTGCTTTCACAAGCTTCATTTATCCATGCTTCTACTAGGCTTACGTATGGGCTATCTCCATGATACCTTGGCATTAAGAAAAAAAATTGCACAAAACTAGTCATCTGATTTTTATCTTGGGAGACCATCTACATAGGTGAACCTCGCATATCTTCATAGGCTAGCTGCATTGGACACACAAGTATATTGCTCATCTTTCTAATAATCATGTTAGTACCCCCAATAATCTTTAAAATTTTGAAATTTTCAGCCATATAATCTATGCCTTCACATTTCAAGCGAAAAGATAAACAATAGAAATGCTGACAATGTGAAAAGAATGTCATACCTATCCACATACCTATATTAGTTTTATTGAAATGCATTGTTGGAAACTTATCAATACTGGACGGAAAAGGTTGAACAACTTCTTCAATACTACTTGAGGAACACAACTGAGAATGATAATATGGGCTCATCATAGACTGAATAACTGCAAGAGAATTCTCTGTATAACATGCTTCATTGTCCCCGATGCTGGATAAATACGACTGAGTTGAACCCATGGAAATATCACCAAAGATATAGGGGCCCCAAATTTTCAAACCGTTTATCATAGTAAGACATCTGCATATGGCAATCATCTATAATGGCAAGAGGGCCCACATCCTGGGATACTTCATCATCAAATGTAAGAGCAAAAGGGTTAATCCAATCATTAGCATCACAAGGGAATGGAAAAATCATATCTTTTTCACTGATTATGTTTTCGATGTCCCTCTTCGAGGTAATCATGACTTCTTCATCCCAAACAGTGTCAAAATCTGGATCAAGTTGATCCATACTAGCCTTTAGTTCTGTTGTGAATGGCATACTGAACTCATCTACTTTCTCTTCAAAACATGTGTCGCAAAAAGGTCTAGAAACAACACTGCTAGGTCTAGAAGAGTCATAAAGTGGTGGGCCCATAAACCTCCAATAATCATCGTCCTCACGAATCCTGTCATTATGCTTCAAGACATCTGAGATATCATAAGAAATTGTTTTGTAATGGCAAGGAGCACTCACCATTTCCTTTTGTTCTTCGATTTCTTCAACTAGGACTTCGTGGTCTTCCTTTCCAGGACCACAATCACCTTTATTGTCATAAGGACCTTCATCTTGGAGATAAGGCTTATGATGTCCTCCACAAGGTCTTAAACAATAGCTTCTTCAAGTAAGTCCCCCAAGACTTGATCTTCATCGTGGATGTCTTCAGTAGGGACCTCTTAGTGCTCTTCAGGAGTATTTTCTTTCTAGAACCAACTCTTTGCCTCTTCGACATAGGGCATCCATTCCTCACGCTTTGTTGGTCACCAACGACTACAAAATACTTGTATCAACTCTGCTAAAGAAGATATTGTACCCTTCCCCAATTGTCAAAACCAATCAAGTCCCTCATTGTCTAGATGCAATGCAAATGCCTTCATATATGATTCCTCATCTTTTTGAACGATAAAAGACGAAACAGTCTGCATAAAATATTTGACAAAGTATATAGGGTCATCATCTTCATCACAGAATCCACTTGTCAAAAATGCTTCTGGTATCTGCTTCAAACCTTTTGGCAAGTTAAGAGGAGCGAAATGCTCTCTGGGAGTTATTTCGACTAGTTCCTTCGTGGGAAGGGAGATCATGGCCTCAATTATTTCTTTGTTAAGATTAGGTCCCCACTCTTTCCATAATGCTTTGACTAATTGCAAGAGTGAATAAATCCCTTGAGGAGGAAACCCATGATACCAATCATTCATATTCCTGTTATTCCGCAAATCAAGAGACCTTACAAACTATATCATCCTGAGATCTTCATCCATAATATCCCATGTTATAAGATGTTCTCTGACCTTCGCAATATGCTCTGCAGTTGTATCTTTGAGTTGATGGAATATCGGGGTGGCTTCGAATAGCCCGTGTTTGCGTGACCGATTTGGATATCCCGGAACATCCGAGAAATCCAATGGAGCATATGGATTATGGAATCATATTTCTTCAATGGAAGCTATATCATCTCTTGTTGGTTGTTCTTCAGTGGAGTCTCCTTATATGACCTGCGAGGTTAGCTTTTAACAAAAATATTATAAAATGACCAAACAAGGCTTACCTCTTTGGCCTTGCTCTTGTAGAGTACTTCTTCTTAATTTTCTTCAGTGGGAGTCGCCAGGAGAGACCTATCAAGTTAGACTAAAACAAATCTCACCAAAGTACTAAACAAGAACGTACCTCGAGTACTTAGAAGAAGCAATCGTCAATGGAGTCGCTAGATAAGACTTGTGGGGTTAGTCCTTTATTGATATTTTCAAAATATAAGGAAGAAGGACTCACCTTTGAGTTCTTACCAAATGTCGTTTTGCCAAGGATGTAAATGACTCCAGATAAACCACTTCAATCTTTGAAATGTACCCGGCAACGGCGCCAAAAATGTTACCGGACAAACTAACAAGGCTAGTGTCTGATAGAAAAATGTAGGGAAATGTGACCACTATCACCTCAGTCACACCTCCAACTTCTTTGAAGTGTAGTAACCTCCAAGGGGAGAGCCCTTTGATGATCTGAAAAAACACTTAGGACAAGAGACTATGTCTTCTAGATGACGACGTTAGTGACCAGTGCCTTTTAATCAATCAATCTTAATGAATGAAGAAGACATACTTGATAGTCAAAGTGCTTGTAGATGCTAGTGCAAATGTGTCAAATCAAAGTATAAAGAACATTCATCCAAGTATTTAATTCAAGATCAGTGGAATTAGTAGAAAAGTCAATTCAATAGCACTTTAGAATACAAGAGATCGTCCACCAATAATAAACATTTACCATGTAACCATATACCATTCAATATGAGTGTAATAGCAACAGTATATAATCAGCCAATCACTTTCCAATAACAAATACGAAGACTGATATAATTATAGCAGCATTAGTTTAGTATGTCAGTCCTAGTTATGACAGTATGACAGTCCCTTTAATGGCAATTAAAGCAGCATTTATGTACCCAAAAGAAGTGTACATGATGTATAATTTATGTACTCAATGCAATCACAATACTTCAACCCTTTATTACTACTAAGTAATATAGGACAGTCAAAATATAAGTATGTTTCAGACTTGTATTTATGCCAACAAAGTGAGTTTTCAAACCTTATATTCACTTCCTATAAGCAATATCAAATTCCAATTTATGACAGAGTTTTGATGTGCTTTTTTGTGTTGATGTTGCAGGTGAGGATGATTGTCAAGTTTGACAGTCTGTAATGTTTTTGCAGACTTATATGACAGTGGGAGGAGGGTTGTCTAGGGCTGCAGTAACCTTGGACAGACCCTAAAATGTGAGGCCGAGGGCAAGGGGGACTATTTGGGGCTAGGTCGAGCCCTAAGTATGGCAGGTCGAAGGTAGGGCAGGCCCTAAAAGGGGAGACCGAGCCCTAAAGGAGGTGGCCAAGGGTAAGGTAAGAGGAAAGGGAAGAAGGAAAGGGAGAAGGGGATGAAAAGGAGGAGGAAAGGAAGGGAGGAAGGAGAAGAAAGAGGAGGCCGAGGGGAGAAGTAGAGGGAAGAGAGGTGGCCAAGGTGGTAAAGAAGGAAGGTGAGGTTGCAAAGAGGAAGAGAAGAGGAGGGCGAGCCTAATGGAGAGGAGAGCGAAGGTTTAGAGGGAGAATAGAGCAGGCCGCTAGGGTTTTGGAGGTAACCCTAGGGTTTAGTTTAAGTCAGATTTTTGGTTTTAGGGTTTAGTTTTAGGGTTTGTCTATGTACAAAAATAGTAAAAAGACTACTTATGAAAAGAAAGAAGTAAAATTACAAGAAAACTAATATTTACACATGTACAAATTAGGGTTTTCAGGCAAAAGAATGACAACTTCGGGTTTTTATGGATATTACCCTTAACTCCTAGCTCTAGAGGAAGGTGATCAGCCTTCCTCTTGAAGTTCTTTCTCCTCGTCTACTAAATTAGGGCTTCTTGTAACAACCTCTAGGGTTCGTTACAAAAGCTTAATCTAGGGCAAAGTTGGAGATCCAAGTCTAAACTTCGTAAAAACCTCCTCTAGGGAGCGTTTTCACTATGCAAAGAGGATAGATGGTAGATAAAAGGCCCTATTCAGAAAAAATGCAGCCCTAGGACCACCATTCAATCATTCGAGAAGCAAAAATTCACCTACTATTCACCAAGCAAAGCTAAGAGGACTAGAATTACTTGAGCACGTGTTCTTCCAACAATTCTAGCATCCTCCAAGCATTAGCAAACCAAGAGAAAATCCAACTTTCATCCACAAGAGCGAGAAGACATCACTCCAAGAGGTGCGCATCACTCCAAAAGGAGCTATCTAGGGTAAAAAAGTAACATATTTGAGTCTTATCCCATGAGTTGTGTTTTTACAAATGAAGTGAGGAGATGGCTTTTTACATGTTTCTCAACTCACTTTACAAAAATACCCAGATCGACATGCCATTAAAATGCCAATTCAAAAATATAAAATGTCAACTTAAAAATATAACATGAAATAATATAAAATAATCATATATGTGGGTAGCCTGGGGTATTTTCCCCCTAGGTGACCTAAAAATGACTAAAATAGCTAAAAATGAGCAAATTGCTCCGAGCTGAACGATGGAGTAAGAAGGGGGGACGACATGCGCCATCTAACCCCAACAATGTTGATAATCCCTCAACGCCCCCCCAAAACAAGCAGTACAACCTGCATGGTAAGATGACATCATCACTGGAACTGGCCCAAGGAGAGAGGGCGTTCAGCTGAAAAGGACCAGGATAGGTGCCTGAGGTGACTTGGAGGAGAGGCAAGAACCTCATAGCTGGAAGAAATGTCACCGGAGTAGGAAACAAGTGGGGGGGTCATGTGAGCTAGTGTCCCACCCCTAGGAGCCCCGGATACCAACCTCGAGACTACAAGCCCTATAATGAGGCAGTCAGCAATGCCATTAAGCCATAGTACTCCTAAGAGAAGGAACAAAGGGTCTAGCCATAACCACCACTCAGAAAATGCTGGATAACACCCATCATGGTCTTGAAAAAAAGAACGACCCTCTCCTCCTGGGCACATATTCGAAGGTGTGTTGGTACTGGTACCACATACCAGGCTCTAAAGTTTCTGACTATGCTCCCAGCCCTGTCGATCTCTTTCTGATCCGTTACCCTGGATGTCTGAGTGCAGTTTAGGATTGTATATGCCACTGGAAGTGTCTCTAATGGTCTCGAAGCAAGTACTCCTCATCTTATGAAATCAAAAGCATTGGCTTGCATAAATGCTATATCTAAAAGGATGCAAAGGCCAAAATGTCAGGCCATGAATAAAAAGTCAAAAATGTCAGGCTATTGAAATGAAAAGAAAA
Organism: Larix kaempferi; assembly: GCA_027924585.1. NCBI lineage: Eukaryota > Viridiplantae > Streptophyta > Pinopsida > Pinales > Pinaceae > Larix > Larix kaempferi. Next base: position 5,840,885 of record BSBM01000267.1, on the reverse strand, counting down.
AGCAAATGTATTTTTAAATAGAAAGTTATGAGATGCATCGGCTCGCTTAAACACTATATCTAAAAGGATGCAAGGCTATCAAATCAAAAGGCCTAATGAAAATCAAGACTTGCGATGAACAAGTAAATTATGAACTATTGCAATGAAAGGCAAGCAGTGTTATAAAAGGATGTTTGTTAGAGTCTAGAGGAGCCTTCTAAACACTTTATCCATATGTGAGCCACCTCCTTCCCCTAGTGTCTACCTATCCAACACATGTCACATTGTTTTCCTTGATTCCCATGATCTCTTAAAGTGCATTAAGTTTGTCCAACAAGTCAAACCTTCACTTAGCCAAGCCTTGTTTTATTCCATCTCACCCAGGGTAGTGAGGAATGATCTATTTTGTATATTGGAGTGAATGTGAAAATGAGTATATGGTTGGGACTTCACTTTTGCTACGGAACTTATTCGGTTAAAAGTCTTGTTTATGTGTTTTATTGAGTTGATCACCCTTGTTAAACATTGCCAATGCTTTTAGTATGCTATTAATGCATTTTAGAAAATACTACTAATACCTTGTGCATGCAAAGATCTTTAGTTTGTGCTCAGTTACAATTTTTTATCAGTTTTGAATTGTTCAATGGACAGGGCTCGTATATATATAGAACTACAGATGCTCATTTGATGTATCTTGATGCCTTTGGAGGCTTGCCAAACCATTTCATGCTTCAAGTTATAAAAATTTGCTCATTATCATCATTTTTATAAAGTCAGTGGGCAAATTTTTTATTATAAAAGATGGAAATTATTCACAGATACTATTACAGGTTGATCCATGGTGTATGAATAGTCATCTATAGTGGATTTTATGCTTCTGAGTTCTTTCGTGTAGTCAGATGTGTATTTTGGGAAAGGGAAGAAACTATTATGATCATATTGAGGATTTACAGGGCATTTCAGCAATTTAATTGAATTAATTAAAGTGACCACGGGTGGCAAGTGAAACAAAGGATAAGTGAATGGCAAAGTGGTGATTTGGGTATTGTTCGTATAGCTCCAGAAAGGTTCTCGACACAATTTCACATGGTTCATTGTTAGATTTTCATACAATTATAGCAGTATAATTTAATTGCAAATAAACAATAGGATCACTAGAAGAAAGACAAAGCACAGAAACAATGAACACGAGAATTTATCCTAGGAAACCCAATAGGGAGAAAACCCAGCAACCTTCGCATAGAGATGATCAATTCCAAGAACAGAGTACAAGATCAAGAGAGAGAAAATGGAAAATCTCTCCAAGAGAAAACCCCAAAAATACTTCTCCTTGTTGCAGATGCGAACTTCTCCTCTACTAGTGCAAACTAGCTTGTGATGAGTGAGTGACCAAATGAGGCACTTGTCCTCTCTATTTAGACACTTGCAAAACTGCCTTTTTCCCTAACAGGGTCGACTTGTCTAACTGACAAGGCTAACTTGACTTGGGGATAAATAAAATAATATTTATTAATTCTTTTCTTTGCATAATTTATCCCCAAGGTTCTATGTTGTTGGGAGTGGGGAGCAAAAGCAGGGAGCGGGAGCAAAGCGAAAAGCGAAATTTTCAAAATCTTCAAGGGTGGGAGTGTTTTCGGGAGCGTTTTTTATATAATATATATTTTTATATATTTTGATGCATATGCCGACAAAACCATGTGCATCCATCAGAATTCAAACCATTATACACAAATATGCAAAGTTTCTCGTGTATATAGCAAGAGTGAGTACAACCAAAATAGCACCAAGTGCAATCCATATATGAACCAAAGTACATCAATAAATAGGCTATAAACTAGGGATTCTTCAAAAACTAGTTTTGAGGCCACCAACATCAAGGTACATAGAGGGGTAGATGTGTTTGATTGAATGCCAAACCTATACCCTCATACATGATAGAATCCCATGGAAACATTGCAATCCTTAAATCCTAAAAATTGTTAAGCCTGTTGAATTTTGAATGGGATCAAAAATCCTACTTTTTGCATTTGAAGTCCGGTGAGGTTGGAACCACTCTCAAACATCTTGAAACAATTAATGGTAATGTTAAAAATTTAAGTAAAAGGATAGAAAATGAAAGATAAGGAGAATGTACTTGGGTTTTTCGCTATTAGAGTAGGCTTTCCCTGCTTTATATAGAATTAGTATAGGCCTAGGGTTAGTCCCCCCCCCCACCCATCACTTAATTTTTTAGTTTCTTTTAAAAAAAATTTGAAAAAAAGGAGGGAGCATTTTTTTGGTAAGGAAGCGAGCTTCCTGAAAACGCTCCCATACAAGAGCGTTTAGGAAGCGCACTTCCTAGACACTTCCTTCGGAAGCGAGCTTCGAGAACGGAGACGGAGGGTGGGGGGGGCGCTCCCACGCAACATAGCCCAAGGTTTACATTGATTTTTCAAGGGTTTTACATGGTTCATTACATCAATATATTCTCTCATAGGAGATGCAAAATACTACAATAAAATACAATAAGAATAACTTCCGAAGTTGCACTAATTCCAACACTCCCTCTCAACAAGGAAGGTATTCTTCGGACACGGTCATCATCAGCATCACGATCATCTGTACATCACATTTGTCTCGATCATCTCTATACATACTGAAGGTTGTCAACACGGTTTCAATCCGTCGAGAGGTGTCATCATGCATCTGCTCCACGCATTCCATCAGTGGATCCATCAACTTAGCAACTCTACACAGTCCATCGGAGAGTACAACAAGCATCATCTCATCCCAGTCCATCAGGTATCAATATACTGTGCATCCGCTCAACCCAGTCCTTCGATGAGTCCAAGAGTAGTGTGTGCCAGTGCATCATCCTCTCCATCTCATCACGGGATATCTAAGAGGTCTCCTCACTCTAACCAAGAGTGATCCGGAGGGTGCAATGGCCTCTCCATCCGATCTGGATGTCCGAGACATTTCTCATACATGACCATCTGCTACCTGTCCGTCTCTACTGTCGATGGGATCCTCCCATACCTGGCTGAGATCCTGGATGAGCATAGGTACCTGTGTAGAAATAAGCTTCACACGACCATCTACTACCTGTCCGTCTCTATTGTCGATGGGATCCTCCCATACCTGGCTGAGAACCTGGACGAGCAGAGGTACCTGTGTGGAACCAAACTTCCCACGACCATCTACTACCTGTCCGTCTCTACTGCCAATGGGATCCTCCCATACCTGGCTGAGAACCTGGACAAGTAGAGGTACCTATGTGGAAGCAAGGTAAACATCCGTCTCCATGTCATTTTTCCCTCTCAAAGAGGGACACCTTCTCTTCCACTCCAATTCTTCCATGAAAGTATTCAAACTTTATCCTGGGAAGAGACTTGGTAAGAACATTTGGATTCTACAGTCTGGTCATCTGTCGGAACATACTGTAACTCGACCGCACCTTTCTGCACCATATCACGAATGTAGTGATACCGAATCTCTATATGCTTCAACTTGTCATGGAATACGGGATTCACTAACATCTGTATACAGCTCTGGTTATCACAGTGAATCACAGTTGGCTCTGGAATCTGGCCAAACAATCCCGCAAGGAGTTTCTGAAGCCATATAGCTTCCCGAGCTGCTGTACTAGCAGCCATATACTCGACGTTTGTAGTGCTAAGTGCTATTGAGGTCTGCTTCCTACTGCACCAGGAAATCACTGCAAAACCCAACCTGAAGCAGCACCTGGAAGTACTCTTCCTATATGCAACACATTCGGCCCAATCTGAATCTGAAAATCCCTACAACCTCAAGTCACATTCTAAAGCATATTTCAAGCCATATCCCAGAATGCCATGCAAGTACCTAAGCACATGTTTAGCAGCAATCCAGTGAATCTGTCTCGATTCGCACATGAACTGGCTGAGAGCATTCACAGCAAAACATATATTTGGTATGGTGTTCGTCAAGTACATCAAAGATCCAATCAACTAGCGATACATAGTGGGATCAATCAAATCTGAATCTGAAGCAGAGTCCCTCAACTTCTTCAGATTTGCATCCATTGGTGTGGCCATGGACTTGCAGTCCAACATTCTGAATCTCTTCAAAATATCAATGGTGTATTTTCCTTGACTTAGGAAAATCTCCTTTTGCCTCTGCCATACTTCTAATCCCAAGAAGTAATGCATCAATCCAAGATCCTTCATTTCAAACTCAGAGGCAAGCTTCTTCTTACACCATACAATAAGTTTCTCATTCCCTATGAGAAACAGATCATCAACATAAAGCACCAAAATCAGTGGCTCAGCATCCACAACCTTGTAGTAAAGGTTGGGGTCTGCATCACTCTTGGTGAATCCCAAGCTCATCAGGAATTTGTCTATCTGTCCATACCAAGCACGAGGTGCTTGCTTGAGTCCATATAGGGCCTTTTTCAGCCTACATACGTGAGACTCCTTTCCATGGACAACAAACCCTTCTGGTTGTTCAATATATACTTCTTCCTAGATAAAACCATTGAGGAAGGTAGTCTTGACATCCATCTGATGCAACTTCCATCCCATAGCTGAAGCAATATCAATGATCGACCTGATGGATGTATATCGATCCACGGGAGCAAATGCCTCATCATAATCAACTCCCTCTTTCTAAGAGAATCCTCTGGCAACAAATCTAGCCTTGTGTTTTTCAACACTGCCATCTGCTCCATGCTTGATTTTGTAAAGCCACTTGGAAGTCACTACTGACTTCCCCTCAGGTCTCGGTACACCCTCCCACACATCATTCTTCATAATGGATTGGTATTCTTCCATCATGGCATCCTTCCAAACTTGGTGTTCGGATGCTTCTTCATAGGTGGTGGGTTCTGAGTCAATGATGTGACTCATTAATGCTACATAACTCGAGAACCTCTGTGGTCTCTTACTTTCTCGAAAAGTACCATGTGGAGCTTCATGCCCCTATGCATCCTGCAATGTCTGTTGTGACCATCTAGGCCTCTTCCGGCCTATCGCAATATTTGTGGGAGCATCAACTGGCTCAACTAGATCAATGGGATTGATTGGTTCATCCTTCTCTGCTAGCTCCCTTTGAACTACAGTAGGGGGAGATGATCTCATCTCCTTTGGTTCTAGCATCTTCTCATCATCGATGTCCATATCAGACCCTCTGCCTTTCCTAATATCCATATCTTCTTCAAAGGACACATCCATGTTGACTTCAATCTACCTCCATCATGTAATGTAAATTTTGTATGCCTTTGAAGACTCATTGTATCCCACGAAAGTTTTCTTCCTGCCTGAAGGTTCTAACTTCGTCCTCTTCTCCTTGGGCACATGAATGTAGACTGGACAGCCAAAGATACGAAGGCGGCCCACTTCTGGTTTCACTCCTATGAAAGCTTGTTCCGAAGTCATGGTCTTCAAGATTTTATGAGGGCATCTGTTTTGTACATAGACAGTTTTTCTAGATGCTTCTGCCCACAAGAACATCGGTAGACTCTGGTCATGTATCATGGCTTTGGATGCCTCCACAATTGTTCTGTTCTTCCTTTCTGCAACCCCATTTTGTTGAGGGTTGTAGGGAATTGTGAGCTCCCTCTTAATTCATGCTTCCTTGCAGAAATCATTGAAATCTGTAGAGGTATATTCTCCACCATTATCTGATCTCAAGATCTTAATCCTCTTTCCCAACAAATTCTTGACTTGTGCTTTGAATTCTTTGAATTTGTTGAGCACTTCCTCGGATTCCTTGGTCTTGAGAAAGTATATCCAAGTCTTCCGTGAGTAGTCATCAATAAATGTCAAATAGTAATAATAGCCACCCAGTGAAGCAACAGTCATGGGTCCGCACAAGTCAAAGTGCACTAGATCCAAAATTCCTTTAGATCTTCTCACTATTCGGGAAGGATCCCTTGGCATTCTTGCCAAGTGTACATCGTCTACATATTCCATCATGGTCTACATGAAGCACTAGTAGACCTGTCACTATATTTCTTAACGCTGGGAGAGCTTTATAATTTAGATGAGCTAATCTTCTGTGCCATAGCTCACCCATGCTGGTAGAATCATGAACTAATGCTTGAGTTGGTGGAGAGCTCAATCGATACAAGCTCTCCTCTCTTACACCAATTACCTTTGTTGTATTCATGCTTGAGTCCTTGCGCCAAGCAAAGACTTTCCCATCTGAAAATGCAACTTTATATCCCTTGTCCTCCAAAGCAGATATGGACACAAGATTTCTTTTCATGCCAGGTACATAAAGCACATCACTCAAGTGTGTCACTAGACTCTAACTAAAGGGAGGTAGCCCCATATCCCTTCACAGTGTAATTACTAAATTAGCATCCCCAAGTACAACACGGAGATGGGATTCTTTCTCAACTATTTCTAATAGATTTTCTTTATAACCAATCATATTGCAAATATAATTTAATTGCAAATAAACAATAGGATCACTAGAAGAAAGACAAAGCACAGAAACAATGAACACGAGAATTTATCCTGGGAAATCCAATAGGGAGAAAACCCAGCAACCTTCGTATAGAGATGATCAATTCCGAGAACAGAGTACAAGATCAAGAGAGAGAAAATTGAAAATCTCTCCAAGAGAAAACCCCAAAAACACTTCTCCTTGCTGCAGATGTGAACTTCTCCTCTACTAGTGCGAACTAGCTTGTGATGAGCGAGTGACCAAATGAGGCACTTGTCCTCTCTATTTATACACTTGCAAAACTGCCTTTTTCCCTAACTGGGCCAACTTGTCTAACTGACAAGGCCGACTTGACTTGGGGATAAATAAAATAATATTTATTAATTCTTTTCTTTGCATAATTTATCCCCAAGGTTTACATTGATTCTTTCAAGGGTTTTACATGGTTAATTACATCAATATATTCTCCTGTAGGAGGTGCAAAATAATACAATAAAATACAATAAGAATAACTTCCAAAGTTGCACTAATTCCAACATTGTTCGTATAGCGGGTATTGTCCATATAGCTCCATAAAGGTTCTCGAGACAATTTCACATGGTTCCAATCATCAATTGGCATTGTGACTCATTTTTCTCTCCTCCTGGCCATTTGCACTTCTCTAGGGAGGGCGATTTTATGGATGATGTACTTCATGTTTATCAATTGTACCTTGTGGAAAGTGTTGTGATGTCCCTAGGAGGCAAATCATGGCCCCTAGGTGACTAATATGATGTTTTATCATGATTTATCTATGTACTTGTGCATTAGAGGCAAATCGCCCCCCTCATATGTCTAGTTGATCCATGTGAGTGAGAGATTATAATCTCCACCGTTGATTATCATTATTTGATCTTTTAATCTCAGCCATTGATTAAAAAGTTGGTTCGGGATTTGGTCTCTATCAAAACTCTGTAAGAGAGATGACCCCCTCATTGTAAAGGGACTTTGGCTCTTGGATTGAAAACAATAGAAAAACAATTTTCAGCAAATACTTGTGAATCCTATGAGAAGTTCTTGATTTATGTGACTTTTGAATCCTTCTGGCACTGCAGATCTATCTTTCCATATCCTGGAAAAAATCGTTGTGTTATCATTGCTTGCCGGAGAAGGGCAACTTGGTTGAGGGCGAACTTTGTGGGGAGACTCACTCCCTCTCTCTTCAACGTTTTCTGACAGGGGGTTTTCTTGTGTTAATCTTGCTTAGCATTTAATTACTATCTCTCTCTGTCATTCTTGTATGCATTTCCTATCTTGTAGATTTCATTTGGATTACAAGTTTAGCATTTGTTAATTGTATCTCCATTGGGGTTTTGCAGGAGGGGCGCACTTGGTATTCTTGGGAAAAATCAAAGTGTGGAAAATAGACTTTCAAGTTGGCAATGTTGGATAAAGGGCAACAATTCTTGGCATCTCACAATTCCAGGTAAGTCCAATCACTCCTGTATTTGTTTTCTTTGCATTCCATTGTCAACATAAATAAAACCCTCATCACTAAAAATACAAAAATTCCAGACTTAATTTTGATTTTCCGCCACCCAGGCATTTTTGGTAGGTGTCTTGAGCTTCTCCCCCCTCGGGGCATCATCTTTGGGTGACTCCTTGGCCCATATTTCAGGCACTGATCAGTTTAGGCAGGTCGCACTTGTGGTTTGGAAGGTCGTTTTTGGGTTTTGTATGACACTTCTTGCTTGTGAGCTCTTCTAATCGACATATCGTTAATAGCAAGCAATCAATCTAGTGTTAGGAATCATCTAATTGTGAAATCAACCTCTACTCTAGGAATTTCCATTCATTCAAGCTAAATCCCCCTAGGGTAGTGACTTGATTAATTTTCACCTAGCACTAATTACCCGGATCATTGCATTTAAATCAGTTACTAAACATAACTCATTTGGATTGTATTCCAATCATTTATAAACCCTCTTCAATCCAAATCCATCAATAGCATTGAGTAGCTATCATTCTTGATATAGGGTTTTATCCATAGGGTATCTTACATTAAACTAGAATATTGAGATCTGGTATCCTATCTTAGAGTCTCTCCCACAAGGTTAGACTAGGGTCTCCCCCTTAGACAATCTAGGCTTAAAGTGACAAGAATCATGTTCGACGTGACAACCAATTCATATCCAGGGAGCAGGATCCTTGATTGTCACCTCTTTAGCTACCTTACCCTCTCTGCCATCCTGGATAGGATATCTATTTGGGGTAGCTACAAGTTGTGTGATAACACAACTCTTCTCAAAAAGATGGATCAAAGACTCAAAAATGGAAGAAATGAATAAGAGAAGATAAGATAATTTTATTAATGTTCAACTAATGACCACAAATAGTTCAATGGGACTGCTGAGCACAATGGTGTCATTACAAAGCAGGAGTACCAAAAGGTCTTCTATAAAAGGCAAAAGGTAGTAAGTAAAGTAAAGCAGAATAGAGTGTGAAGTCTATGCTAAAGCATGAAAAATCCTTGACCCCGAGAAGGGGAAATCACACGAGGGTAGAGATGTATAGGAGGAAAACATCCAAGAGAAAGAAAATCCAAAAGTAATAAGGGAGGTCTCTCATGGAATAGACCCATTTCTCCTAACATCCGAGGCTGAATGAAAGGAACTCAAAATAGTATGACCTCAAGAGGAAGAACTAGTAGAAGGTCTGGACCACCCACTACACTGATGTCTAGAAGAGGTAGCTAACCATTGAGGCTTGGGGGGTCTCATCTGCCTCTTGGTGAGTAATGTGGACAAGTCATACTGCTGAGATATCAAGGATGGGGGGGGGTCCTACGGGTGTGCATTAATCTGGAGTCTCGGGTTGTGTTGATATTGGTCTATCTCTTAGTGCCTCTTCCTAAGGGTAGCACCATGAAGAAGGAAGTGATCCACTAGGTAGAATTTGGTTGAGTAGAAGGCTAAAGAATATAGGGTCGGAGTCTGAAAGAGTGCTCTCCAAGGCATGTAGTTATTCCTTCCTTAGATGCTAAAATCATGCTAAGTGTCTTCCTTGGAGCTATGGCACTCCTCAATATGTGTCAATGTTCCCCTTGAAAAGAAGATCTCCTAGATAAATGTGCAAGCCAATGGGCCACAGTTTTTATAAGAACCTCTCAAAGATAGGGCAACCTCAAAATATATGCCAAAAGATGTGGATCCACGTGCATGACCATCAAATGTCCTCCAATTGATGCCTTAAGATGGAGCGCTCTCAAGATATGTGCCCAAAAGTGTGGAGTGCTCAATAAATGTAACCACTTCTTAGCATGTGTGCAAAGTGGACTCAGAGTCGTTAAGCATTTAATGCCCCCTTGGTATATGTGCAAAAGGTGCAAAATGGTGGTTACAAACTTACAACCACCCCTTAAAAGTAGGAAGCCCTTGTTTTACCTTGATCCATATGCATCATGACCCAAACCTTCTCCCACAAGTCTCTGAGGATAGTACAGCCTTAGAATGCAGGCAAAGGGGGGAGTGCCCTCATTATGAATGCAACAAACCCTCCATGTATTGCCCCTTTGACAATGTCTTAAATGACGTACATTGGAGGCCTCTTGGGTAGATCACTCCTCAAACTCTTTGACATCTCTCTATGTGATGTGGCAATTCCTCCAAATATGTGGCTATGCCTCGAGATGTGTGAAATGCACCTTCAATAAACAATTATGCATGAAAATATGCCAATAAGGACTCCAAAAGGCGGAAATCTGCCATGTGCTACCATGCATCAAAATATGTAGTGATGCCTCAACATGTGATCCTCAATGAGAGAATACACATCATAACTTGCAACCAAGACCTCCAAACCAAATCATTCATGAACAAACAACCTGCTGAAAAAGGTCTTCAAAACTAGCACATCTCCATGCATCATGAGTGGTAACAAGGGTACACATATTACATCCTCGTCCTAGATTCCCTATTGGATGACATATACCTATTTAAAACCTCCTCCTAAGGAATTTTGCCAACATAGAGCTATTTTAATTGACAGCCCTAATGGGGCCAAGTTGCCAACACAGGATGCCCAAATGATATGCCTTCTTACCTTCATGTTGCCTCTTCTTAGAATTCTTTTACTATGGTTCTTTGTGCGCAATTATTCTAAACTATGATAGAGTAAAATCATAGTGAATCAATGTCACAAGAAAGCTCATGCCTACTTGTACCTGTGATCTAATACCTACATATGGACCAACATCTTCCGCTGTGCTACAACAAAATTGCTTCCACATATAACCATGAAAATCTAGATGCCAAAACTTATGTCAATTATTGGGCTCTGAAAAGAGTAGTTTGTTCATAGACCAAACTAATCTAAAAAGCCTTTTTGTCTTGGGATAAAAACCCTTTCTTGGAACAACAAATCAAATATTAAAAAATATTTTAAAACCTTTAACATGTGGATCATAGCATTGTATCAATCTTATCATGTATCAATAAATGTCAGGACATTACAACATCATTGACAACAAACACTTTATTCTTTTCTTCTTTCTTTTTTGAAAAATACTTCTTGTATTCACATAAAATATTTACAAACAAATAAGCAAAAAGTGGAAGGCTATATACAATGAATCACATAGCCTCTTCTTGAGAATAACTAAAGCAGGAATAAAATCAGAAAATGCAAGAATGTCAAGCATATTTTTTGGGACTGCTGTTTTTCCCAGAGGGGTTGGAATTTTGTGGACGATCACTGTTCAAACAAATGCTTTATTCTGAATAGAATAACATGAAAAAAGAACATCATAAGTATAACACAACAAAACTTCATTTTGTAAATATCGCACATGGAAAGACAGACTTTACCTGATTGGTGCAAGGGACAAAATTGCAATTACCAGGAAGTAAAGGTTAGCCAACCGCCGAAACTACACAAAAGTTCAAAGGATTTTTCAGTTGATGGAAGATATGCTAAGCATAAATTCGTTAATCATTAGATAATGCAACTAGTAGAAATGATGAGGAGGATTTAGTCATACTTTTAAGAAAGCAAAAGAATTATAATAATATTAAATGAAAAGTAAAGGCAGAAAGCCATAGGAACCACAAATATATACCTAATTCTGTAGATAGCAAAATTTCATACTAATATACTGACCTGCTCAAACAAACCCTTAGGTAAAAAGGTAAATAGATTGAACTTAGTTGTTGAAACTGAATTTCCCTGAAAGACAAAAAACAATGTCAAAAAACACTAATAGGATACTTATAGTTCTAATATATATTTGTAAAAATAATTGCACAGATCCTCGTTTTGAGTTATGTAAGGACACTACTTTGATATGAAAAGCACTTTAGATATCTAAAGAATTTGGACAAATAACACTCAACTTGTTCCTTTCAATACACCCAAAAATAACCGCTAAACACAGTTGATCGAATCAAATGATAGGACTAGATCAAATAAACTTCCTCTACCTTTAGGACACAAAAAACTACCATTCATTAATTAATTTAATTTAAGGTCACTAGTTTATACAGTGAGCCCAATTTCACATTTAGTTCTAGATTTTGCTTTATCCAGTAATAATGTGAGTATGTAGTAAAATAATTGATACCGGTAATTGAGTATTTGAAAGAAGCTAGCTAACAGTTTCTGTCCTTCAATTGAACTAGCTTGAAAACAACTATTATTTAAGATTTGCTCAGTTAACAGTTGGAGTTCAGGTTACTTTTATGGAAGAAAACATTGGGCCAGGAGGTGGACAACTGGATGGGTGCAAACATGATAAAACCCGAATTGAGACTAAGCTTTTCCATTGTGAAATAGCCAAGCTTACAACCAAAAGAAAGTTGAAGTCACTAATGAAATGGCCAATGAGATTAGACAGGAAGTGAAGATTGTTGAAGCCAGGACCAGAGCAACCATCAGATGAGTAGCAGAGGAAGTCTCGAGTCTGCACTCATAGCTTGAAGAAACCAACAGATAATTCAGTTCACTATAGCAGCCAGGTAAATACAATGTAACAAAATCTCTCTTTTTTCAGAGGATTGAAAATGAAAAGTTGTTTTCAAATTCATTGCTGGAAAATGAAAAGTTGTTTTCAAATTCATCCAGCTTGTCCACAGATGATTCTTCTTCAGATGACTCTCCCCGCAAGACTCCTCTAATGGGGAAGAAAAGCCTCTTGTTCCCGCCACAGGTTACTGACTTGGTTTCCAGCAAAGAGACATAATCTGGTTGGTTTTGATATGTCATTTAAATCTGATGGTTGGAAGATTTTGTCGTGCCATTCAGGTTTTTGTAAAAGGCTCCTTTACACAGCCCCAATTCCTCTCTGTTGTTGGCAAAATTCTGTAGTCAATACCTAAGTTTTGTTTCTCAGATAGTTAGAGAAGGATGTCATCAGAATATCAATGTAATTAAGTGTATGCCTGTGACTGTCTCTGAAAACCCGGGCTACTGCTCAATATCTAAATGTCTCTGAAATATAATATAAATATCCATGTTTAAGAAAAACAGTTGGAGTTTGGGTTATCGTTCAAATTGGCCATCAATATTAGGGTTACTTAATTCCTAAGTCACCAGGAAACTTGGGTACGGGGATGGGGACAGGGACGCCGCTTTTTGAAACAGGGGACTTGGGTACTGTTTTCAACTAAGTTGTACTTGGTTGGATTATCAAGCGAGCGGGTAGAGTTGAACATGGTACATGTTCGTTTTTGATGATTTGATATCCAGCTGGCCTTTTAAGGGGCCCCGGTTTTTACTTTTTTCCACATGTCCATGGCCCTGCGGGGTTTGTAATAAAACGTACTAGCATGGTGTTTTGTAAAAGACTTGGTTCCCTAGGACTTTTTGGCTAAGTCAGGTATTCCAAGGAGTTTTTTCATCTAGTTATTATGTCTTGCATTAGTGCATAACATAATTTTTGGGTTTTTCTCCTGCTCCTCCAAAGCTGGAATGCCTGGGGAGGCTGACGGGCCTTAGGGGGTTGTTAAAGTCTATGGGTCAATGTATATGAACATGCTATGCATTATTTTTGAGTCATATGGACATGTGCTAAGTCCCCCTAGATTGTTTTTTATTTTTCGGCGAAATTTATTTTTACCGTAAATTGGGCCATTTTTTTAATGGTTCAATTAAAAAATTTGTAATTGGCCTAGATGTGGCGTCTGGAGGTCTTTTTTGCCTTAGGGGTGCTCGTTTTCCAACTCAGAGCACCCCCTTTACCCCTAAACCCATTTTTTCTAATGTTTGGGTGATTATTTTTCCACAAAAATCCAAAAAACCCAAAAAAGTCATAAAAAATCAAAAAATTGGAAAATGACTTGGAAAAATAAAAAAGGGATTTGGAAAGTTTTGATGACTAGATTGGGCCAGCACTGTTTATGGAACAATTTAGGCTGAAATTAATGACTAGTGGGCAGCCAAATTAGTGGGAATGTGTCCCCACTCAAACTTGGGCGCATTTCCTTCATGAGGGGCGCACTTCCTATTTTAATGCCCACGTTTTGGGGCTGTTACAGCAGAGCATGTTTCGTGCTGATAGGGCCAGCTATGTAGGTGCTGATATGGGCAGCTAAGAAGGTGGAGTGTGCAGCCCCATCTCCTCCACCATCCATGCCACCACTCCCCCTCTCATTTGGCAAGTGCGCCCCTCCTCTCCTCACTTGGTTTTTCTATAAATTATGTGCTCCTCTCCATTGTTCACTAGTGAGAATTGGAGCAAGAGACATATCATTGTAATACTCATTCGGTTTTAAGTGTGAATAAAGAAGACTTTGGAGGTCAGCTTGTGGTGTTCTTGTTACATGTGAATGTACTATCTTGTGTCTTTTTCCAAGATGACTTGCGTATAAACTTCATTCTTCAAGGGTGTGGTGTGCTCATCGGAAAGATTGTTACCAATCTATGAGATAAGTTGTTTCAGTTTGTTTATTGCAGCAGCTTAGTGATGTGTGCTTGGTAAGAGATTATTTTTGCATTTTCCATTTGTTTATGCACATGCAACAATAGTTTCTTGTGAGTGTATATCTACACTTTAAATTGTGTTGGTGAGGTCTGTGATATGCAGGTGTTTTCTTGAGTTGGCAAAAGGAGGATCTTGTTTGTTTCCCCCCTTTTCTAATCATCGTTTGCAAATATAGTCCCTTTGAATATCACTAAACCATCTCCAAAAGCTTCGGATTTCAACGAAGGACTTGTTCCATCTCTCTCTCTCTCACATTCAAAAAAATCAAATCTTCTGGTTACTGGTTACTGATCGAAAAGTGGATCTGATTTATATATTGCTGTTAAAATCTTAAATAGATCAGATTCTGTTATCAAGAAGTTTTAATCTTTCATTTCATAAAGAGTTCATTATTATTAGATCAAAGCTCCTTGTTTATCTAGCACTTTCTTTTCGAAAACTGGTTTAAATCGTCAAAAAATTTCATGTTTTTCTGAAGTAGTGTTAGATCTGATTTCAAAGTATTACCTGGCTGTCCTAGAGCTTGAAATTTGCAGCCATTAAAAGCTAGCAAAAATACCAAGTAGACAAGCCCCATAGCTTGTTTTGCTTGGTTACTTTCTGTCACTTTAACTTGGAATTTTAACTTAGATTTTTCTGGGTTTTTAGGAGGTGTTCCAAAGACAATCTTAAAGTGTTTTTGGGCATCTTATACTGACGTTTGCTTGCTGGTTTGCAGCAAAAGACGAACAGGTAGGAGGAGGTGCTGCCAAAATTTCAAAGATCCAGGCAATCCGGAGGACCATTATTGTTTTTTTGCAAACCGGATACCTTTTTCTCTCCAATTTTTGTAAGCCACTGAATCAATTAAGACCGTGGCATTTCTATTGCATTGTAACTAAAGTATCAAACGAGAGCAAGTGGGCTAGTCAAGCGCCCACACCCCATCCCCCCAGGGGGGGAAACTGTGTCGACTCAAAAATTCGTGGTTTGCAATTTTTTAGTTTAGATTTTTTTTCTGCACTTAATAAAATCAATTTAGGGTTAAAATTAACCTTGTTGGTCTGTTCCACTGGCGGGCCACAAGTTCGCTCAAAACGTAGTTTTTATCATTTTTTTTACAAACTCAAACCCCCCCCTTGCTTTCCCGAAGTAGGGTTTCGGTACAAGGGCTTCCCCGAGTACGTGCCTAAAAAGAGACTCTTGGGGTTTAAAAAGATAAAATTTTGGTTCATAAAATTTTCTAAAAAAAATACCAAGGTCTTCTTCCGTATGCTCTGTGGTTGACTTGCAGCTCAATCTAATCCAGTTGGTACGCATCAAAAAGGAGGAGATGACTAGTAATAGGATCTAACACCGCCCCGAATAAAAAAAACCTTTATGTGAAAATCCGGCACATCGCGAGCATTTTGTTGTCGTGGGGAAATTTCTCAGAAGAACTTGGGACAAAACTGAGTAGTGACCTCTTGGAAACCGTTAGGCTTGCCCTCGTTGGTACAGCATATGAACACCTCCTTGAGACTCTGATTCAGCCCAAACCAGAGAGGGAAGCCACACATCAAAATTCCGGACGTGTTCCCCCGTACCTTTGCATATATTGGGAACCAACCAGCCATAATAAAAAGATCACCTTCACATTAATTTTAAAATAAACCAAGAACACTTGCACTACATTTACTTTTCTGCTCGTGCATCTATTTCGACTCCATTATAAGGCACTGGTCTATATTGATATTATTTCATGTTATTGACAAATGTTGCAAATGATGAAAATAGTGAATGGGAGCAAATGATGTATTGATGAATGTTTGATTTGCTTTATATAAGTATATGTTGTTGTTATCTTGGTTATCAAAAAAGTATTTTTCTAACTCCTAGATTAGATACCTTAGCTTGTTTTTTTTATTTTTTAGGGTCAACCCCCCTTGGCTTTGCTAGGAAAGCCTAGACGGAGGAGTCGAGTCTCAAGTGACTGCACTTGACTCTAACTTGCCCCCAGAGCCACACCAGCAGCTTGAAGACTTCTGCTGTGTTTTCCCAGGTGTGGAACCAGGCGGCAAAAGGTACGTCGGGGGTACTATATATATAATAAAAATAAATAAAATTCAAATCATTTTCACTAGTATTCAATAAGTAACATGCACATTCCTTCAAAGTTCATGAATCATTGATATAAAGTGGAAATTACATATGAACCTTAAGTCTAAACATGATATCAGACAATCATAATTATTAATGACATAAACCAAGTGGAAATCCAAACTACTGTTTGCATATTGATATGATTCATATGAATCATGATTCATCAATCATGATATATGTCCAATGTCATACAACATAGAGTATGGCAATTCTCCTCTGTGGGATGCCTTCCTTTCCCGTTGTCGCCTCTCTCCAAGTGACAAGTCCAATGTGAAATGAAAATCAGAAATGCGTTGGGAGGGCAAGGCATGGTGTTAAGAGGGTAGGGGGACCCACGCCCACCCCTTCACTCTTCAAAATGGTAACAAAATTTATAAAAAAATAATTTTTTTTAATTTTCAGTTAACGAAGTCTCCTCGGAGTCCCCAAAATTGGCGAACGGGTCCCCAAAATCGGAGGACGGGGTCCCCAAACCAAGCGAAGTTTCCAAATTTTTTGCCAAAGGTTTCCAGTACTCGGGTACTTCAACGGGGACTTCAGGAAACGTTTGAGAGGTACCCGACCCGGTTTCCGAGACGTGGGGATGGTACCCCGGACGGGGACGCGAACCCAGCCCCCGGGGACGGGTACCCTTGCAACACAGCTTAATTATTTTAAATGGATATCTATAGCCAAGTATTAATTGAAATACAAAATTTAAACTCTTCCCTACATAATGACTATGTCGTTGCTCAAGTAACATAATGACACTGTGAACGCTTAACTAGGATAGTAATATTGATATCTTGCAATATGTAGCATCTGCTATCATACAAAGTGACAAAACAAAAACACTTCCACCTCGGAATTTGTCGAGCTCTTTGTATAATCAAGCAGGCTGGAAAACAAAATTGTAAAAGTCTTTACCTTGAGGCAATAGAAAAAAATTCTTGGATGCTTACTTTTAAGTGTTTGAGGAACCTAAAAATCTCCTTCCTATGAGGGGCACTCAATATCCATTGAGCCCCATTCCAAATTCCCAACTTCCTAATCAACTTAATTATGGATTATAGTACCACTATAAAAAGAGCGTAGAGATGGAAAGATAGCTCATCCAATTGACAGAAGAGACCATGATTTGGCCCAGCACTTCTCCTTGTGGATTCCTCAACTTTGCTAGTCCAACAGAAAGAAAATGACTAGTGGTAGTTGCACACTGAAGACTACTATCAAGCTATTATTGATATTACAAGTACAACGAATAAGAATATATATCCTGTTCCCAAGATCCATGACCTCCATAACCAACTACAAGGAGACAATTACTCTACGTTAGCCCTCAAAATGCTGATGCATTTTGAGTATGTGGAGGCACTCTTTCCAGCACCCAAAGAAGCTTAAGCCTTAAACTACAGTAATGAGATGAATCTATTAACAATTCTCTTAGCAGTGGTGTTTGAATTTGAGGTTATGTGCAGAGATCAGCATTTTGGGACAGCACATTACATCCATATCTTAGGAAGGCAAGCAAAGGGCAGATTCTGAAGAGGTTTCAGCCTTCAAGGAGTAGCAGCAGGCTAGACACAAATGTTGAAGGGACTGTTTCAGCTCCATATTTGTATAAGACCAGCAGACAATAGTAAGGTTATGTAAAATGCTAAACTGCTATGTGCAAATGCAATAAGACCCACTCAGAAGAGGCTTATCCTTTTTACAGTGTCAATGACATCATGACGGTGAGAACAAAGGTATCAGATGTTACAGATATGCATCCTTTTTATATGAAAAAAAACTGTTTTGGGTAGTTATCTTGATAATCTAGCTACAAATTTGTGAATCTGGAAGGGTCTAATAAAGCCTCTGAACTAAGTCACCGGACACGTCCTAATAGGGCCAAGTGTCCCATGGGGACATGTTGGGCGCGGACACGATCCTCCCACGTGGGGGACACGTGTTTTTTCGTGTCCTGAAATCGGGACACTAAAAAACACGTGGGAGGGTCGTGTCCTACCTCTGCACAAACCGTGTCCCGATTCCAGGACACAACCGCGTGGAAAAAGTGAACCCACGGGTCAATAAAACCCATTTTTTTCTTTTTTGTTTGGCCATTTGCAAATTGAAGGGAGAGTAAGGGAGAGTAAGGGAGAGCTAGGGAGAGCTAAGAATTGGTTTTTTTGCAGGTGAAGGAATTTGGAAGCATTTGCAAGGGATTTCAAGTTGATTTCACCATCAAAGAAGAAGGAAAATGTCTCAACCAGCTAAGGCAGCAGCTAAAGGGCAAAGAAAAGGGAGGAATGCCCCATCTAATCCCTCTCGTCCTCTTCCTCCTCCAAGCATATCCTCTTCTGCTCCTATTAGTGCTCCAACTGCTTCTATTGAAGCTCATGCTCATTTTAACCATGTTTTGGCAAGACAACAAGCACAAGAGAGTAAATACCCTTTGTGGAAGTATGTGCAAGGAAAGAAGGCGTTGGAGCAAAGCTTGGTGGGGGAGGCAATGTGTGTTGGACTTGCAATTTCTACAAGCATGCTTTCAAGAGCACATATTACCGGGTTAAGGGCCATCTGTTGGCCCTCCCTTGTGGGATTTCTTCATGCAAAGCGGTGAGTGCTAACCAAAGGAGGGATATGGAAAGAGAGGACCATGTTGGGTTAGGGAAGGTGGCTGCAGCAAGAAAGACACAACAGAATGAGGATCCTCTTCCATTCTTGAGGAAAACCTCTAGCACTAAGAGTGAGGTTGATGCTTATCCAACAAGAAAGAGGCCAACTTCAAGTGGTCCAATCGATAGGATTTTCCAACAAGAGGTGCGAGAAGAGGTGGACCTTTCCATTGCATTCTATTTCTACCTCAACTTCATTTCATTCAATGTTGCACGGTCACCATTGTTCATTGAGATGTGTCAAACTCTAATGGAACGAGCTCCAACTGGTTATGTGCCTCCTGGTTCAGAGAAGCTTAGAACCACATTGTTGGTTAAGGCAAGGAAGGAGGTGGATAAAATTATTGAGCCAATTAAATCAAAATGGCCCACATGTGGTGTTAGTATTGTTTCGGATGGATGAACGGATGCGGCACGCCATCCACTCATCAATTTCATGGTGTCTTCCCCAAATGGACCGATGTTCTTGAAAGCGGTGGATGCTCTTGGAAAATACAAGGATGCACAATATATGGGTGAGTTGTTCATCAAAGTCATTGAAGACATAGGTGTTGATTCTTGTGTACAAATCATCACAGACAATGCACCTGCTTACAAGGCTGTTGGCATGCTTGTGGAAGCTAAATATCCACAGGTATGTTACTATTTTCATTTTGGACACCTTGCATAATTGCATTGTTAATTTGCTCATTTATTTGAAATTTTGAGTTGTTAGTTGTAATCTTGTAGAGTCCAGAGTCTAGACTCATTTATACTTTCTTTTATTGATCTTACAGGTATTTTGGACACCTTGCATTGTCCATTCTTTGAATTTAGCATTGAAATCTATTGCTTCAGATGTGACATGGATTGGCAAACTTATTGAGGATGCACGCCATATCTGTAACTTTGTACAAAACCACACCAATGCCCTCACAATCTACAAAGAGTACACACATCTTTCATTGTTGAAGGTTGCAGATACTCGGTTTGCTTCCTCACTCATCATGCTCAAGAGGTTGAGAGAGGTCAAAACCGCTCTTGGGTCCATGGTGATTTCAGAGTTTTGGTCTTTTTGGAGAAAGATGGATCAGATTGCTTGACAAAAGGTGATGGACATGGTGTTAGATGATGGTTGGTGGGATAGGGTAGATCTTAGCATCAAGATCATGGAGCCAATCATTTCTTTGTTGTGGTTTGCAGACACGGACCAGCCCATCCTGGCAGATGTTTATGAGGGGTGGGATTCCATGATTGAGTCCATGAGGACCATTGTTATGGAGAATGAGTGTGCGGAGTATGATACATCGGCAGCGAACTTATGGTCCACCATACAAGACATTCTTATCTCCAGGTGGGATAAGAATTGCACACCTTTGCATTGCTTGGCCCACTCATTGAACCCCAAGTTCTACACTCAGGATTGGCTCACTGGTGGACCGGGGCCCTCATGCAGAGTCCCTCCTCACATGGATGGAGAGATCTCACAGGAGAGGAAGATAGCATTTAGACGGCTACTTCAGGATAGAGACCACCTTGAGGCGATGGAGGAGGGATTTGCAGAGTTTTCCAGTGGCACTGGGAGATTTGGAGGATATAAGGTGCTTAGAGACATGGGGGTTAAGAAACCCTATGTTTGGTGGGAAACTCATGGGGCAACATGCCCTCTTCTACAGAAGATAGCCTTGAGGGTCATCTCTCAAGTTACTTCATCATCTTGTTGTGAGAGGAATTGGAGCACATTTGGGAACTTGTACAGTTTGAAGAAGAGCAGGCTTGAGCAGTCCAGGGTAGAGACGATGGTGTATGTGCACTCCAACCTTCGTCTTATTTACAGGAAGAGGGATGAGTGGGCGAAGGGAAAGACAAAGATGTGGGATGTCTTTCCTGATGATATGGGTTTGGAACTTTGGACAACAGTATTGAGTTGGCATTAGCCAACATGGATCTTAATGATCCAGTGCTAGAGCCGGTCACTTTTGATGGTGATCATATGGAGGGGTCATCCTCCACACCAGCAGATGCAGTTTGTCAGATGGGCACTGGCAGAGAGGAGGAGTAAGAGGATGAGGATCAGGGCAGTGATGAGTTTGTTGATTCAGGCATGGAGGAGGACTATTGAGTCATTGACAGAAGGGATTCTTCCATCTTGATCCACCCCTTTTTTGTATTTACTATTAGTCTATTTGGCATTTGTCAGTGTCCAATGGCATTCCGACATCTATGTAATACATTTTGATTTTGATGACTTAATGAGAAATATGGTTCCAACATGCATCTATGTGTCTCATTGTGATTTGTGAATGACAAATGTGTTGTGATTTGTGAATGACAAATGTGTAATCATTAATGTGTTTTGATTCTAATTTCTATTGAATATTTGTAAATGTTCTAGTTTCTAAAAAAATTTGGATCTATATGTCTATATTTTTAAAAATATATATATACGTATATAAAACGTGTCCTGATTCCGGGGGTCACCGTGTCCGTGTCGGACACTCATATTTTCATGTCCTTCGTGTCTCATGTCCTCGTGTCAGGTGACTTAGCCTCTGAAGCATTTCACACAAATCGAATATCTCTCAAACTCTGCTATAATTAGTGCTGTCAATGCTGTTGAAGAGGAAGAGCATCCCTGTATAAAGCTGATCCAAGGTTCCCTGGGACAGAGAAGATTTCAATACTGATTTCACTGTTTTCTGTACTTGTTTGTGCATCTATCAATGCTGCAATATCAGAAATTGCAATGAGGTTACTGGTCGCAACATTCCTTAATCTCCAGCAAAGACATTTGAGGAGTTGAACCTATCACCTGAATTACTCAGAAGCCTGATATTGAAGAAGTGGTTGGGTTCTGTTTAATGTGCATGCTCAGAAAGCATTTATGCTGTAGCTTAGGATGGGTTTCAGGATATCGAAAGCAAATCAAATATGGCACTGCTGTAAAATCTGTTTTATGAGACTATTCTGAGCAGCAAGGAATGCCCATCATCTATAGGTTAATTGGAGGTATTATGGCACATTGAAAAGGACATGCTATTGGCAGTAGTTAGACATAGTTTTCAACCATGTTCAAGAATTTTGACAAGCCTTCAGTGACAACCAAGGGGATTGGTTGCAACAACAAGACTTTTGAACCAGTTCTGGGTCACTGATTGGCGGTACCCTTGATTACAGAAGTTGTAAATCCTAATGCTGATCTTCAACAGACCAAGATTTCATGAGACTGAATTTGAAGCCCCTATAACAGATCTCAAAAGAGAATAAGGTGCAGTACAGATCGAACATGTTCTTGAGGCACTCCGATGGAAAGATAAGTGGTGACACACAGTACCGAGGAGGAAAGCTGTTATCATTTCCCCAAACATTGCCGCAGGAGATGATCCATTGTATGCTTTCATCATTTCGTATGAGGCTGCTGCCAAGCTCACCAAGACGATGCAATCTTAGGCTGGCTATTTGTCATGTATTCTGGATGTACATATTTTCCAGATCTTGGAGCAAAAGACAGCATGGTATAGAGCAGTGATTATGCCATTTCAGAGTATTAGATCGACCTGTGGAATTTCATGAGGCTTCTATGTTTTACAATGGATCTAAGGAGCCAATGATGACATTAAATAAACTCTGAAAGATAAAGAGGTAAAGCTCTTCACTAATGACTTTGGTTACTAAGTAGTTCCCTTCTGAAGGGCTCCCAGCATTGAAGGGATCCATTGAATTTGTTGAGACCAATTTTCAGGAATAAGGAATCATTTTAAAGAGGGGATTGGAGCAGCTGGCATAACAAAATTTGCAGTTGACGTGGTCCACAAGTACAATTTAAGGCAGGGTACATTTTAAGGCAGGTTATGTGACAGCTTTGAGTGTTTTAAGGAAGTTGGAAGATGAACCCATACTTTGAGGAAACGCCCTAGCTAAAGATGGAGGTTGTTCTAACAATCACAGGGAAACTATTGCACATGTATCCACTATTTGTGGAATTTGTTAACATAAGGAGAAAGTGCCTTAGCTAAAGGAATGGTGGTATGTAAAAGTTAAAACCCCTTTGACATGATTGCATGAGCCCAGTTTAAGAGGAAGAATGCCGAGCATAAAAGAGGTATCCAATGCACACGTGTTGAGGAGATTGGTGCAGACATATTTAGGAGATCAAGGTTTGACACAAACATCTATAAGATCCATAGTTTAAGAAGTTCAGTTAGCTCTTTTTGGGAAACACTCTCCATGAGAAAGACACATGGGCAAAAGCACATTCTACAAAGTTTATTGAATATCCCAAGAGGAAGAACGCCCTCCTTTGAGGAAATCAGTTTATCTTGTTGATGCATATATAATGTCATTTCTTGAAGGAAATTATGGATTTGTTATGTCATTTCTTGAAGGAAATTATGGATTTGTTATATGTCATTTCAGTGAAAGTCTGTGACTATCTTGTGTAGATTTTTCAGATATGACTCTCTGAAAATCACAGATCCCAACTCAGTCTCAAGTCTCTATAAGACACATGCATGTACTTGTTATCACACAACTTGTAGTTTCCCCTTTATGGTGAATCCCATAGTTACCGGATTCGGCCCTAGGCCTAACCGCACCCAAATCGGATTCTCGGATTCTTCATTGGATTCTTCCACCTCATTTTGACAAATCTAAAGTTGCTTATGTAGGATAAATGTAGGATAATTACGGTTAATTAGGGTTAGGGTTCCGAATCCCCGATTCCTAATTTTGGGGTGAGTGACGCACCCGTATCGGATTCTTCAGTCGATTCTAATCGCACCCATGGTTCGTGTAACCTTGGTGAATCCTATTCAAGATGGTAGAGGAGCCAGGCAACCAAAGATGTGACCTAAGAGAATCTCGATCCCCGGAATGGATAGGTTGTCATGCCGATCAAGAGTCTCTTCGCTTTATGCCACTGAAAGCCCCGTGACAAGGGGGAGACCTTGATCTAACCTAAAAGGAGCGATCTAAGCTAAATCACCAAATCCAACTAGGAAAATAGAGTACGTAAGGTGAGTAGCTGATGAAACCCTAGATCTAAGGGATGAAGCCACTAAATGGATGATGTTCAAGTTGAGAGGCTTAGGATGGTTTAATTATCAACCCGATGTGTTTATTTTAGTGACTTAGAATTTTAAAGAAGGATCTAAGGTCTAAGTGTTAGATTAAATGGTCAACACCACTACCCTAGGGGGGCTTGAAGGTAAATCTTGGTGAAAGATCCAATGTAGTAGATTGAGGGTGAATTAGGGCTTTCCAAGACTTGAATGAGATAGCTTGATGATGGACCTGACAGTGTCAAAGCACACAAGCAAAACCGGATCACGAAACAACCAAAAGAAAGGCAAACCCTATGAGGGTCAATTGCCTAAAGATGAGTGCCTGTGGTATTGGGTTGATGGAGTCCCCAAGAGATGACACCCTTGAGAACCCTCTTCAGGTTGGGGAAGAATGTAAAAACCCAAAAAGGATTTGCCTTAAAGCCAAGTTGTGTGACCCAAAGAATTTTTATAAATTTTGACTTTAGGGTTTGAACTTTGAAGTAGATCGAAGAGATGACTAATGGATAGAGAAATAAAAATAAATAAAAAACACTTGTAAACACTTACTTGGTGATTGTAGAAGCTTGTTGTGTGATGAAGACTAACCCCAACAAGATCAAGTGAAAGTTTTGTGAGCCCACGTCCAAGTAAAACGCCCAAGGACCCTAGTGCGTCCCTCCTTTCCTACACAACAAACGAGATCAATGAGTAATGCAAGAAGAATGGATGATAACAAACGAAATACAAATGATAAGAGAGTAAATGATGCCAAGATAGAAATACTCCTAGTTAAACCAAGACTCAAGAGAGAAGAGCAAGGCCGAATCTCCACAGCAAGTGCGCCCCTCTTCAAATCGGCCTCCCTGTTTGCAATCAAAAATTGGATCCAAAAGATACGAGAGCTATCACAAAGATCTTTCAATGCAAGAGAAAGATAGTTCCAATCATCACATTCAACATTCATCCACAATAACACAAGTGTTGGAGCACTAAAAAGTAATTTGCTTATTTCGTTTTGTCATTTATTTTATCTTTAAAATAAATCCCCTTGCTTTCCCGAAGTACTACACCAATCGAAAGGGCTTGCCCGAGTAAGTGGTGTGTGGAAAAGAGACTCTTGGGTTTAGTTAGTTAATTAACTCATCCTAAAAAAAATTATAAAATCAACCAAGGCTCCATCCCCGTATGCTCTGGACCGCTACGGATTAGTCCGGCTAGTTGGTCAATCCAGAAAGGGTTGGAGTGACTAGACTAATAGGGCAACCCATTTGAGGCTTTTCCTTGAGAACTTAGGAGGTCGTGGTTAGGACTTGCTACAGAGTCAAGAGGCTGCCCAAAGCAAACTAATGTCTCGCCTCATTGGACACTTGGCATTGTTGCTTCCACGCTCAGTTCAAAGGGATAAGTTCTTGGTGGGCCACACCAAGAATAAACCCACTAACAACCAAGAACCTTAATAATAAAATTAACCAAGAACAATCTGCATTACAATGTACCTTTTTCAACATTTACTTTACAATCAGCACTGGTCCTATTTTGAATATTTTTTATGTTAATGCTTAGTGGTCAAAATGAATAATGAATGTTGATTAATCTATAATCGCATTGTTCTTGTGTTCTAACTCTTAGATTTAGCTTTTTCCTTTGTAGTGAAAAAGCCTTAGTTTATTTTTATAGGGACCACCCCCCTTGGCTTCAGGAGTAGCCTAGACGGAGGAGTCGAGTATTCAGGTGACAGCACTTGACTCTGACTTGCCCCCAAGGACACACCGAGCGGCTTGAAGATTTTTGTCGTGCTTCCCCCAGTTGTGTATTAGGCGGCAACAATTAGCATTGTCCATTTTATTTCTAACCTTGGTCAATTGAAGGGATAGTACTATTTAGTTGGACTGAATCTATGGTAAGTTAGTCTCTATCATGGTTTCAATTGTTATTGTGCATTAAAGGGATGTTATTTTTTGCATTGTTACTTCATTTGAATGGTGCAATACCAACCCCCTTTGTGTAGGGTACACCCAAGAAAGGAAGTACATGAGGGAATCTCTCCTTCCCTATGTGATTGCAGTTATACCCTCCAATACATCTACTGAAGTAAGGTTAGCCCAGAGCAATCTTATTACGTGGGTGATATTTTGAGCAAGGCCCTCTAAGCAATTCTAATTTCTAAGGCAACTCCATTTTCCCTATTTGGAAATAATCTCTCCTTGCAACCATCTATCAAAATATTAAAAATATATATTTACATTGCTCTTTCTTTTTATTTGGTGAAATCTACTAACCCTAAAGCTAAATCCTTATAGATTTCACATAGATTTAATTGGTTTTATTGACTATCTCAAGCATAGATCTAATATAAATCTTAAATATCTACCATAAATACATCTTTAGGTTCAAATGTAATATCTACTCATTGATTTTATTGGTATAGAATAACTTATATTTGAGTAGTTAGCTTAAATTACAAATCTGGAAATTGCATTCTAGTGTTTTTTTCAATTTTTAGATTTATTTCTTCAAGTCTCCATAAGAAGACTTGTATATCTTATTTGTTTTCATTGCATATCTTTAACATTCGGATTTTTGTAGTTACTTCTTATATTTCACAAGTTATTTATCATTTAATTGGGGTAACAAGTAAATTTCTACAATCTAGAATTTACACATAAGTGTGAATAAAACCAAATTTAGTAACTCTCAAGGGTATAATTGTTTATCATTTATTTTCTACGTTACATAGATATATTTCTGCATTAAATTCCAGCAATCTATATCTCTTTCTATTACAGAATTTAGTTAGGTAAAAGGTTTATTTTCCAAGAATACCTTTACTCATTTACTTAGTTTATTAATTTTGGAAATTGCATTTATATTTCTGCAGTTTATTCATTTCCAAAATTGTCTTTTCTCTTATAAGTTCCACATTTAATCAATTATTCAAGCACAAGAGAAAATAATAGTGGTTTTAACCACTACCCCTTTGAGCTTAATCACCAAGTAATATAATTTAATTACTTGTTTAATTCATTGCTATTTATCATGCATCTTGCAATTAGATCTATGATCTCACATAAAACCTTTCCAACGAGGCAATTTCACCCTTATAATTGGCCCTAACTAATAAGTTCTATGTTATTCTACAATCCATTAGCAACATTAGAAATAGGCAGAAGGATGCCACACTTTGAATGGAGAAGAAACCCTTATGCTTCAAGCTGCACAATGAAAGATATGTCTATTAGGCTCCACAAGGGAGAGAGCTATCAAAATCCAACCATGAGAAATGAATGAGAAGGCCAACCCTTATATAGGTTGTAGCTCAATCTCATTCTACAATAAAATATCAATATAATCCTAGATCTAGCGTAGGGTGAAGTAAACAATGAATAACCTCCACTAAGACCCTGACAAACTCTAACAATATCCAAAATATGAGGTGGTCAATGCCACATGTACAATGTCCAAGATCCATAAGGCCCAAAAGAGAGGGTCAAATACATCAAAGTTACATAATGGCTCCAAGAGAGGGAGCACTCCACTATATATGGTCCAATATACAATAAACATCATGAATGCACTCCAAAACCCTAGAGCGCTCCACCAAATATGCCACACGTGTGGTCCAAAAGCATCCTCCGAGTGTGACAACTAGCCCCAAAGTCAAAGAAATGGATGAGAAGTGCCTCAAACAAGGTAGCACTCCATCAAATCAAGTGCCATGTGGAGGAAACGTCCCAAAGTAGGGTCAAACCATAGAGTGCTCCATCCAAAAACCAAGGAAAGTCATCCCAAATTCCCAATAGCCACATGTATGATACGGCCCTCCTACCAATGGTCCAATGGGAAGAAGAATGGCCCAAATGTGAGAGAGAATGGTCCAAATCATAGTCGAAAAAATCGGCATCAACAAAAAATAGGAGAGGGTCCAAAAAACATCTTCTCGGCAACATTGATGAAAAAATCGGCAAAAATTGGCAAACCACGACAAATATTAAAAAACACAAAATATATTCATTTTTTTCATAATTTTAAACATATAAAGCAACAACAACATCAAATAAATACATCGACACATAAATATGGAGAAAGCACTAATATATATCATGTAGTGGCTGCACTATAAAAAATGATACATCAAAGTCAATACTGAAAGTCTGAATCCAGATAGTGATAGTTGTCCAATAGTACTCAAAAGTGGGCAACCAATGGTCCAATACAAAATGACATCACAAAAAGTCACAAAACTAGTAGCTAACTATTTGTCTCTGATATCGATGCCCTCTTCCCCTTTTACGGGAAAAGAACATGGGTTGTTTGACAAGCCTGCCCCTAGCAATAGAAGGTCCTGGCCCTGCACTAGATGTCGAACGGTGAGCAGTGGGTGCCAATGTTAATGTGGGACTAGATACATCGGCCGATGAAGGTGGTGCTGATGCAGGGACATCACCCTCCATGAAGTCCTCATACCGTTCCTCCTCCTCCTCCTCCTCCTGCCCCTACTGCTGGTGTTGATCCTCCTCTAACCATGCAGGTGCCTCCTCCATGATAGGTAGCTCAGTCTCCACCTTCCACTTGGACAATACATCAATATTGTCCAAGGAAATGGCATCCACATCGGGTGCTTTCTCCACCTGCTTCATCCACAATCGGAGATTGTAATGGACATACACCAAGTCATTCAAGCGTGGGATATCCAACCTGTAAGAGGGTGATAGAAAAAAAATTAATGAGTCTTGACTCTTGAGACCCAAGGGAAACAATATGATAGAGGATCTTAAATTACAATGAATTTAATTGCTTTGTTCAAGTTCTTACCTGGTGCATTTCTTTGAGTGTATTTTATCAAATACACTCACATCCAAAAGAGCACAGGTTTGGCTGAGGACTCGGATGGCAATTTTTTTTAAATTTGGTGCCCTTGCACCATATGTTCTCCACATACACCTACAACAAACAAGAAAGAAAGAGAATTAGATTACATAATTCAAATTTCAATTTTCAAATAAAATGATAAAACACAATTAAAATTTAAAATTTTGTAGTTTTAAATAAATTCTAATTTGTAATCACTTACTTGGCATCAAAACGATCCTTCTGTTAATTTTCATACATTCATAGCATAAAACATAAATGCATTACCAAGATCACTAGAAGTAAGACAAAGCACAAAACAACAACACAGAGTTTACCCTGGGAAACCCAAATGGGAGAAAACCCGGCAACCTTCGCAGAGAGATGATAATTCTGAGATCAGAGTACAAATGAGAAAATAGAAAGTGTGGAAATGTTTTCCACAAATAGAAACCCTAGAAATCAGCCTCCTCCTTTAGGTGATGCGAAATTCTCCTCTCCCAAGTGATGCGCCAATCTCAAGTGTGAGAATGATCAAATGAGGAACACTAACCTCATATTTATACAAGTGTTGAAACCAGAAAATCCCTTCTGGGGCCGACTTCACTTGGGGGCAATAGAATAATTTAAATTTAATATTTTCTTAATGTTTAATTGCACCCCAAGGTTTACATTGACTCTTTCATGTGGTTACATAATTAATTACATTCAGTTCTTCTCCCTTAGGAGGTACAAGCAAGTACAATGGAGGTACAAAGAAATATAATAAATAATAGCTTCCGAAGTTGTACAAAATCCAACACTCCCTCTCAATGAGGAAGGTATTCTTCGGTCTTCATCTGCATCATGATCATCTGGGTTTCATCTTGTACATCAATTTTGTCTCCATCATCTCTATGCATGCTGAAGGTTGTCCACACAATCTCTGTGCATCATCATCACCAATCCTTCGGTGACTCCAGGAGAATCACTCGATCCTGGATCCAGGAGAATCACTCAATCCTGGATATCTGAGATATACAGCTATACCATCTCTGCTATACAATTTGCTACCTGTCTGTCTCATCTGCCAATGGGGTCCTCCCATACCTGGCTGAGATCTCAGACGAGCAAAAGGGCATGGCCATCTACTGACTGTCATACTCTTCGGCCTATGAGATTTCTCCCATATCTGGCTGAGTATTTGGACTGTAGAGGCACCTGTGCAACCACACGGCCAACTGCTGACTGTCCTACTCATCTGCCTATGAGATTTCTCTCATATCTGGCTGAGTAACTGGACTGCAGAGGCACCAGTGTGAACCCGACCAACTGCTGACTGTCCTACTCATCTGCCTATGGGATTTCTCCCATATCTGGCTGAGTAACGAGACTGCAGAAGGTACCTGGGTGAGCCCGGCCAACTGCTGACTGTCCTACTCATCTGCCTATGAGATTTCTCCCATATCTGGCTAAGTAACTGGACTGCAGAGGCACCTGGGCAAAGCAGGGCAAGCATCTCATCTTTCCCTCTCAAGGAGGGAAACATTCTCTTCGACTCCAAGTCTTCCGCGAAAGTATTTGAACTTCACTCTAGGAAGTGCCTTGGTGAGAACATCTGCAGTCTAGTCGTCTATCGGCACGTACTGTAACTCGACCGCACCTTTCTGCACCATATCACAAATGAAGTGATATCGAATCTCGATATGCTTCGACCTGTCGTGAAATACAGGATTCACTGACATCTACACACAACTCTGGTTATCACAGTGAATCACGGTCGGCTCTGGAATTTGGCCGAACAATCCTGCCAGGAGTTTATGAAGCCAAACTGATTCTCGAGCTGCTGTGCTAGCAGCCGTGTACTCGGCCTCTACAGTACTGAGTGCTACCGAGTTCTACTTCCTGCTGCACCAGGAAATAACTACAGAACCCAAACTGAAGCAACATCCAGAAGTACTCTTTCAATCTGCAACACATCCGGCCCAATCTGAGTCTATAAACCCCTGCAATATCAGGTCACCATCTGAAGCATACTTCAATCCATATCCCACATTGCCACATAAGTATCTGAGCACATGTTTTGCAACAACCTAGTGAATCTGCCTTGGTATGCACATGAAGTGACTGAGGGCATTCACAACAAAACATATATCTGGTCTGGTGTTGGTCAGATACATCAATGACCCAATCAACTGGCGATAAATGGTGGGATCAATCAAATCAGAATCTAAAGTAGAATCTCTCAACTTCTTCCAATTTGCATCCATCGGAGTAGCCATGGACTTGCAGTCCAACATCCCGAATCTCTTCAATATATCAATGGTGTATTTTCCTTGTCCTAGGAAAATCTCTTTCTGCCTCTACAATACTTCTAATCCCAAGAAGTATTGCATCAATCCAAGATCTTTCATTTCAAACTCAGAGGCGAGATTCTTCTTACACCAACAATGAGTTGCTCATTTCCTGTGAGAAACAAGTCATCAATATACAATACCAAAATCAGTGGCTCATCATCTGCAACCTTGAAGCAAAGGTTGGGATCTGCATCATTCTGATGCACCTTCCATCTCATAGCTGAAGCAATAGCAATGATCGATCTGATGGAAGTAACTTGAGCCACAGGAGCAAATGTATCATCATAATCGACTCCCTCTTTCTGAGAGAATCTTCTGGCAACAAATCTGGCCTTGTGTTTCCCATATGCTCCATGCTAAGTCTGTTGTGCCCATCTAGGTCTTTTCTGACCTACTGCAACATTTCTGGGGATATCAACTGGATCAATGGAATCGATAGGTTCATCCTTTTCTGCTAACTCCCTCTTGAACTAGAGGGGGAGATGATCTCATCTCCTTTGATTCTATCATTTCATCATTGATCTCCATGTCAGATCCTCTGCCTTTCCTAACAGCTAATTCTTCTTCAAAGGTCACATCCCTACTGACTTCAATCTGTCTGGACCCTGGGATGAAGATTTTGTAAGTCTTTGAAGACTTACTGTATCCCACAAAGGTTCCCTTCTTGCCTGAAGGTTCCAACTTGGGCACGTGTATAAAGACTGGACAGCCAAATATCTGAAGGTGGCTTACTTCTGGTTTCACTTCTGTGAAAGCTTCCTCCGAGGTCATCCTTCTAGGCTGAGAGTCAAATTCCAGGAGGCTTCTTGCTGAACATCAACGGGATTCATATGTCCATCGGAACAAGTCTTCTCTTGTAGGCCAAATCACATGATCTTTTCCCTACACGTCAAATCCCGACTTATGATCAGTGACATTTTATAATCAAATGGAAAAAACAAATAGTTTACACAGGCATCTTAGCTAATACGTTATCACAACAAACATGAACATGTATAACAAACACTTCTGGGAAGTATCTAGATGTCTGTTATCTCCACTAGACCATGCCATCAAGAGTGTGCACTACCCTAAGCATGTAGGAGGGAGATATCATCTAGACTAACTTCATGAAATGTTGTGTAGCTCATATGCATAATATAATAGGGTAAACTATATCAACTTCTCAATGCATTAGATCTACATATAAAAAGCATATAAGACAAAAAAAGATCTATGTAAGCAAGAAAACAAAATACTTATCTCTTATTGTTTTGGTGTGTGGGCCCCCACTACCTTCTCGTGGGAACCATAAGAGATCTATGTTTTTGCATTATGGATCTTCTAGAAGAGGAACTCCGAACGATCATCATCCCTTTGCTTCTTGCGATGATGATCCTCTTCTACATCAGCAGTTGAGGCTTCATGTTTCCTTTTACTTGAACTTCGACAGCAATTTGCGTAGTGTCCATATTTTCTGCACCTATAGCATTAAACTTGAGATATGTCCTTCTTCTCCTTTTGATCTGGGCGAGGACTTGGTCTCCGATCTTGGTGCTTGTGTTTATGGAACTTCCTACCTTTTCCCTTACCCTTCGTGGCATGAGAAACAAAAGCTTGGTTCTCCTCAGGTTGAGTGCCATGGCCATGGAGTCTTTGACGTGCTGCGATCCTTGTCTCCTCCTGAGAGAAATCTGCCCAAAGCTTGTCAAACTTTGGTAGTTTGGATCTACCACTTATGCTTTGGATAAAGGACTCCCATGATGGTGGAAGGCCATTTAAGGTGTGAAGGACAAGCTCCTTATCGCCAATAGGATCTCCAATGGTGCTGAGCTTGTCTCTGAGTTCTGCGATCCTCATAAAGTATGAGGCAATGGATTCCGACTTTGCTATCTTCATATTTGAGAGTTGGTTTCTCAAAGTCATGGATACATTTAGACTAGTGTGTTCAAACAACTTCATAATGGTTTTGAACATCTTCCTAGCATTCTTCTTACCTGAGATCTAAGGAACCAAATGATCTCTTACGGAATCCACAAGAATCCTTCTTGCTTTAGCATCATTCTTCCTCCATAGAGATTTATCTTCTTCGGCTTCTGGTTCGGGGACCTTCTCATTTACATATAGTAGAAGATCATTTTCTTCTAGGAGTAGAAGAACCCTAGACTTCCAGGAGATAAAGTTTGAGGCTCCTTCCAAACGATCTTCAACCTTCATCCCAATCATCTTGATTTGCGGATCTAAATCAGAAACTCTAGCGGGAGCTAGGTCAAAAATAAAAGTTCTCGGAATTGAATTCCGTCTTCACCAATGGATTAGTCTAGCCAAAAACGAAATTCCTATGGCTCTTTTTCTTCAAAATAATGGGTGAAGACTTCACAAGATGAAACCCTAATTCCGGCAGGGTTCCGACAATGCTTCGGTAATGGCTTCTTCTAGAATGGCTCTGATACCATGTTAATTTTCATACATTCATAGCATAAAACATAAATGCATTACCAAGATCACTAGAAGTAAGACAAAGCACAAAACAACAACACAGAGTTTACCCTGGGAAACCCAAATGGGAGAAAACCCAGCAACCTTCGCAGAGAGATGATAATTCTGAGATCAGAGTACAAATGAGAAAATAGAAACCCTAGAAATCAGCCTCCTCCTTTAGGTGATGCAAAATTCTCCTCTCCCAAGTGATGCGTCAATCTCAAGTGTGAGAATGATCAAATGAGGAACACTAACCTCATATTTATACAAGTGCTGAAACCAAAAAATCCCTTATGGGGCCGACTTCACTTGGGGGCAATAGAATAATTTAAATTTAATGTTTTCTTAATGTTTAATTGCACCCCAAGGTTTACATTGACTCTTTCATGTGGTTACATAATCAATTACATTCAGTTCTTCTCCCTTAGGAGGTACAAGCAAGTACAATGGAGGTACAAAGAAATATAATAAATAATAGCTTCCGAAGTTGTACAAAATCCAACACCTTCCACGGATAGCATCGGCATAGCCAAATAGTCCACTAGCCTCTCGATACATCTCCATCTCACAAGTAATACTCGTGCGAATCTCAACTCTCAACATCAGGTACCATCCTATTAAGACATGCGATAAGCCCTTCCAACACCTCGCCATCAAAATCAAATTTACACTTGTAGGAAAAGGCGGGGTTGAGGAAAAGTGCAACTGCATGAATGGGTCGATGGAGCATCCTGTTCCACCGAGTATCAATCAAATCCCATAGCATCATGTGTCTATTGTATCTGGGGGTACCCTTCCCCACATAATAAGACTGAATAGTCTCTTTAGCCCTATCCATGGCCTCATATTTATATCCCATAGCGGGCTTATCACCGCCAACCAATCTTAGAACCTTTACCAAAGGTTCATTGATTGAACACACTTCCCCCACTCCTGCCCAAAATGTGTCGGTGTACACCAATCTAGCGATGGTTCTCCCGTCCTCTCTCCCACTTTATGTGCAATCATGCCACTCATCACAAACAAACATTTGCTTCAACTCAAGCTGAACTCAAATCAAAGAATGAAGAGAAATGAAGTTGGTGGTAAACCGTGTGATTACAGGATGTATCAACTCCCTATTTCTCGTGCATCACCTTATGAGGCTAAGAACAAAAGCACGGTTATATATGAATGTGGTGACAATCCTAGCCTGATAAACGACCTCCTTGATGAAGGGAATTTTCCCCACATCCTCCGACATCAAATCAATACAATGTGCAACGCATGGAGTCCAAAACAATGAGGGGTGCCTCTCCATAAGCAATCTACTAGTAGCCACATAATTAGCTACACTATCTATTATGATATACACCACATTGTGCAAACCGATCTCCTGGAGGACCCCATCCATCAACTCACATAACAATGTTGCTTCTTTTACATGTGTCGATGCATCAACGGATTTGATAAACATGGTACCTTTAGGGAAATGTACCAAGAAATTGAGAAGGGTTCCACCCTTCGCATCTATCCAACCATCGGACATCACTGTGCATCCGGAGGTCTCCCATGATTGTTTGAACTCCTCCAATTTAGTGTTGATGTCCTTCTTCTCTGCTTAAAGAATTGGACCCCAAATCTCCTCATATGTAGGGCACTTGTACCCTGGGCCAACAATAGCAGTGGCATTACACATCGGCTGAAAAAAAGGATTGTTTTTGGGACGCTAAGATGCAAGTCACTCCAAAAAAGCATCCTCCCCATAAGCCTACCTGCTTCTTCCTTCTCCTGTTTTTTAACCATCAACCTAATGGAAGGTTGTGCACCACTTTCGGTCCGTGGAACAAAGAAAGATAAGGCGGCCCTCGTGATAGGTGAATCCATGGTTGTGGAGCCCCTACCAGTGCCACTACCCTCAATGGAATGATCATGACCATATGTCCCTGAAGTCCTAGCCACTCCACCAGCCGCAAGTTCAGCTCTATTTGCGACTAACTCTTTCCTTTCTCTATCCTTTGAGTGAATTGCATCATGGGCAGTTCTCATAATCTCGGGGGTAATCGCACTACAAAGCCCCACATCATGGCCAATGAGTTTTGCCAAATGGTACTTCAACCTGCTAATGCCTCTTGTCATATGTTGCCCACACAATTTGCAATTCAATAGTTGTCGGTTTGTTCCATCTTCAGGGTCAGCATATTGTCAAAATGGGTCCAATGCCTTTGGCATATTTGCCATGCAAATGGATAGCCTCAAAAATCAAACCTAGGGCACCAAAAAACCAAAAAAATGACATTAAACCCCAATAGGAAAAAACGAACAGCGGGATGGTTCAAAAAATCAGACCTCTAGATTATATTACAAGGGATGAGAAATGACAAATAAGAGGGCTTTTAGATATCAAGCATTCTCTCCCATAAAAATAAAATAAAAACCCCTCACATTGTTTCATGGGGTTGAAAATCATTGCAAAATGACAAAACTAAGAGGCAAAATCTATGGAAAAATAAGAGGCAAGCAAACTAGCATACATCCATGGAAAACATGGTGGAATTTGAATACTTACCTAAGATTGAAAATTTTGAAATTTCAACATTGGTTGGCAAAAGGGGTTGAATCCTTGCTCCACTGAAAAATCTTTGATGGTGGTGATGATGGCTCTGTAGCTGCCTCCACAGTGATTGAGGTTGTTTTCAAACTACAATTCTCAACGTTATTCATTCGAGGATCAAGATGTTGTGATAGAATGGTTGAAAATTTCTTTACAGGTAACAATGTCTTTACAAATGACAATGGTCGCACTGTAGCCAATAATGATTTGTAAATAGCAGGTTTGGTCAAGTTACAAAGGGAGTTGACAAGAGTCAATCTAAACACTTTCCTCATAAAGAGGGAGGGTTAATTTTTCAAGTTACTTCAAAAGTGTTTACACCGTGTTTGGTGTGCTTCACAATATTTTGGGTATATGGTGTGTGTTCAGCAACTTCAGCCCCTTGATGGTCTAAGATAGATTGGCACATGAGAGATGGTGCAAGATGGATTTGCACAGTTGAGATAACTTGCTCAATGGATGCCTGACCTCAGTTGATTGTTGTCTTGGTGTTCTTCCCTTAGACATTGGAGATCTCTTGGTAGCTTGGTGGACACCCTTCATCGAGGCCGCATGGAGGAGATATTTGATAGGAGAACACCCTACATGAGGAGAGGAGCATTATACGTCATGGAGGAGGGCATCAGGCCCTAGTTGGCATGTGGTAGCTTGGATTCATGTTCGAAGAATTTGAGATGGCGACACCAAGGGCTTCAACAATGTTCTTGCAGGGGTTGTTCACCCAATGAACTACATTGCTTAGGAGAATCGATTCAGTCCATGGAGACTTGTGGTGGAGTGGTGTGGATGTGCCTTGTGTAGCTACATCACTTTGGAGCCATTATTGTGCACAGCATCACCTAGGATGCATGACACATGTACTCTAGAGTGTAGCATTTCAATTGTGTTGGCCTACAAGTGCTCATTATAGGTTGCTTGTAAGGGCTAAGGCCCACATTATATTGTTGACCTCCCTTACTTTTCATATAAATAGAGGAAGGACAAAGTCTTTCCATCATTCATATTAGTGTTCATTCTTATATCACTCTTGTGTGAGATGTGACCTAGAGAAGGGTGCTCACTGGCCTCTCTCTCTCTAGTGTCTTCTTTAGCACTTGAACTTTCTCTCTCTTGAGTCGCTAGGGTTTCTTGGGCTTCTTGGAGTATCTTGGAGCATCGTGGAGGTCTATGGTTATGGTTTATCCCTCTAAGATTGAACATTAGGGTTTTGTGATAAAACCCTAAGGTGGATCTTGGAGAAGTGGAGGAAGTCTTGCCTTGGAGGTTGTGTTGGAATGATTATTGCGAATTGGATCTCCTTGCTTGCTAGGGATTTGTTGATTAGCCCTAGCTAGGGTTTTTGGAGAGTTGGGAGGATTTGTACTGGCCTTGAGAGAAGGCTATGGTATGTGCATGTACTTCATCTTGAGAATATAAATAAAGCTTTCAGCTGTCCTATACTTGTGTAATTCCCAGATTTGATTTTCAGCTATATATGTTCTTTATGCATTGTTATTTACAATTTACATATGTCTTGTTGATTTGACATAAGAAAAATGAAAATTTGTTAAGTGATTTGACATCTAACGGAAGAAGATAAGGGGCTGATTTTACTGTTGTAAAATGCATTTTCAGATCTAGTTATTGGCTGATAAGTTGCCCTAGAAGGGCTGAAACTTATCCTTGTGTTTGGTATCTTTTCTCCTTGAATTGCCGAGAAGTTTGGGATGTTTGGAAGTGAAATATTGTACCTTTTCCACAGCTGGTTTTTACTTTATTTTACAGCAATCATAATGCTGAAAATTTTAGGGGCAAGATCTAAAAAAACTTCAAAGTTGAAGGTAAAATTTCTGAATTGCATTGAATTGTCAATCATAAGAACCACAGTGCGATACTTTTTTAGGTTAAATGGCTATACAAAATAGGAAAAAAAGCTCTACAGTTTGTTGGCTAGCTTAGATCCATCTTACCTCTGGCTCTATCAAGGGTCGAGAGGGATCAAATCCATTGAGGTAGAAACCTTACGCAGATTTTCCACAGATTTTTCCCCCTCAAGAAGGTTTACAGCTCCACAGATTTGATCTCTCTCGACACTTGAAAGTTGATAGAGCCAGAGTTAAGATGGATCTACGAAAGATAATATATATCAGAATGGACAACAAAACTTTAGAGCTTTTTTTCCTATTTTGTATAACCATTTAAAAATTTAAAAAAAATATTGCACTGTGGTTCTTAGTATTGATAATGAATGTGATTAAAATAATATAGTATTTATAGTCAGAGGCTACCAAAATGAATCCAGCCATTGTATATCCCTTATACTTAGTGTTTATATTCAAAGGCAGTGAGATCCTAACTTTGGAGGCCACCAAAATGAAATCTGGCTACTGCATATTATCTGCTACACTCAAGGTTTATGGTTAAAGGCAACTAGAAACCAAAAATATGTTTTATCCACATCAAAGGTAACCAAAACACGAAAAGAAGAAAACCAAACGCAATGTTGAGATGCCCAGCTAATCTTTTAAGTTGTTTATACATGTCATAAGAAACCTAGAATCAAAGAGGAGAGAACCAAATGCAATATTGCTGAAGAGAATGTTTTGTGATTACTACTGAGAGGAATTAAATTGCACTTAAATGGATGCCACCCCCCTCTTTTGAGGAACTTTATTGAATCCATTTGAGCTCGAGGATTTGGAAAGTGCTATGAGAAAAATTATAAGCAAACAAACCGTAATGATTGAAAATTCATGAGTGCCCAGCGTGGACTCCTCAGAAGACACGATGAAAAGCTGGGTACCTAATAAGCATGGCGTTGTATGAGTTCTAAGCCTCATCAACTGAATATCAAAAAATCCATATTTGAAACAGATGAAGATATCTAACGGGTTGGGGTGTATGCACGACAATATTCAATGCCTGTAGACTGCCTCCACATGGAACCAAGGCCTCACCTTAGTGCGTTTACAGCTCAGTTTACCCTATAAAGATAAAATAAGTGTTATCATTTCCCCCGTACATTGAGAGCCTCCATAAATATTGTACTTTAAGACTTGTAACTGATATGAAAGATATACTAAACCCGTCATTCTATCATAGTTCTTGTAGACTTGCAAGGGATATAAGAAAGATGAAATGGACCCATCATCCTATGGCTATCATTGATTCTTCAGTCAATTTTGAGCGTTGCTGATGATAAGACAGTTAATTCTATGTCCTGAGAGAAGTGTTTGATTTACAAGAAATGCAAAGATGAAACAAACTCTTCATAGAAACCCAGAAAAAAAATGGCAGGACTCTAATCTTCCCGCAGGAATACCTGATATTTAAACTGTAGATTGGCCTGAGGATCATTACAGATGACTCTTCTATATCCTTCTTCGTGGTGCTCCTCAGAAGGCTGTGGAGGTTGTCCTAGCCTCAATCTGTCCTGTAGACACCACTGTTTGATATCCCAGGTGCTGCTCATCCTTCTCCTCAAAATGTACCCTGCTATAAACACCCAAATGCCCAACCAGTTCACCCACAATCATTATGAATAAACACATTTAATACACTAGTGTGTCTCTCTGAAAATTATGGTGCAAACTTCAGCTCAAAATCAAAATCACATGAAATTTACCAATTATGCTACAGGACGACAGTCACATAGGTGGATACGCGCTTGAGATCACAGTGGAGTCGTTCTCCATGTTTCGGGGATATATTCTCAGTTTTGTTTATTTTGGGGGCATGGATTAGCTTATCATTGACTACTGAAGATGCTCTGCCCAGAGAGGGGTGTGATGCCGAAGGGAAGGTAAGTAGAAAAATAGTTGGAATGTTAGTTACGTTTGACTTATAGAGACATTGATAGGTTCACATGAAAATGTGTGGGTTCATTGGATGTTACAAATATTTGCACACATTGTGTCTCACTATTCAACAAAATTGCACTAGTTAACACGCCACTTACTAATTATGAATTGAGGATACCTTTTTTTTCAAATGAAAAAAACAAACCATTAATATGAAATAGTATTTTACAGAGTTTACAATAAGTTCTTAATAAACCAAAAAAAAATTCTTAATAAACAAAATGCCCTTTCCAATGGGCAGTGACCATAGTCCAAAAAAGAGGAACAATAGATCTAGATCTCCCCATATCAAATAAAAAAACAAGGAAAGAAGTCCAGCCCTGGGCCACCACGAAAGTTCCAATGTCAACATGACAGCCCATCAACGGGCAGCAAACAAAATACCAAACAAAAACAAAGGGGGCGTAGGCTCGAAACATAACCAACAGCTGCTCATGACTGGAAGCCTCAAAAAAGTAAACAGCAGGGAACCAAAAAAGGACATGTGTCCAACAAGATGTTGGAAGCCCACGAGCTAGGAACCTGCAAGAAAAGTGTGAGTATACTGTTGCAAAATGTATAAATAATATATCTACTAATAAGAACATATATCATACGAGCAGAGCATCAACAGTCCCCCGAGATAGTAGTGATCGTGAGACCACTCTTCCCAGAAGATGATACCCTCAGGAGCCAAGAGGGCCTTCTTTGATAACTCGTCCGCCCACTAGTTGTACACCCAGTATATATGCGAGAATGTGATCGGACCAAAATCTTATATGAGGCTTCTAGTCGCCTCCAACCAAGAGGATAATTGCAAAACTTGGAGGGAAGCAGTCCCCAAAGCCCAATTAATAATCGCCATAGAATCCCACAAAACTTGAGAATCTAATATGCCAATGGATTTAGCATGAAAGAGAAGCATCCAAAGGGCCACCAAGTCACTGCAAGTATTGGTACTCGGGCCACAATTCATCCAGATTTTGAAATATCAAACCCCATTTATTCTTATGATTCCACCAGTCCCACTAACAGTGGTAGCTCTTTGTGAGGCGCCATCAAAATAACCGCAAGGAAAAAGTTCAGTCGGAGCCGTCTGAGGATGAACCCCAGATGTTGACAGAATTGATGATGGGGAAAGTAGGGAATTGAAATTCTTGAAGGACGCCACAGCTTTACTACAAATAACTGCATTGTATGGTTTTTTACCTTCAAACAAATAAAAATTTTGAGCCTTCCTTAGCTCCCAAGTAACAAAGAAAGGAAGAGCAGCCCAATAGTCCTCATGACGGGTCCAATGCCATAAACTATCCTGTAAGGAGGCATTTC
Source organism: Larix kaempferi (assembly GCA_027924585.1). NCBI lineage: Eukaryota > Viridiplantae > Streptophyta > Pinopsida > Pinales > Pinaceae > Larix > Larix kaempferi. The sequence goes on along the minus strand of BSBM01000267.1, from coordinate 5,799,370 downwards.
GCTAGCAAGTGCTCAAACCCGTTGCCAATTTAATATCCAGCCAAAGATTAGTAGTGAACGAACATTTAACAAATAAGTGATCGACAGATTCTTCATTATGAAAACATAGTGAGCATCTGTTAGGTTCGTGGCCACCCCTACGAATAAAGTTGTCCCAGGTGAGGATTTTATTATCCAAATCCAACCAGCTAAAGCATGAAATTTTGAGTGGTAAATTGAGCTTCCAAATGGACTTATACCACCAATGGTTGCCAGCAACTTCATCAGAGAAAAAAGATTCATATACCAACTTCGTCCAAACAGATCTAGTGGCTTCATTCCATGACCACGCCAATTCGTCCGCCTGATCTGACAAATGTAGGTTGATTCTTTTAAGGCCAGCAGTGTAGGCAGACCATTCTACACCCATCGATCTATATAGTCCCAACTGATTCGATGATAGCCAAAATTGACTTCCAGGTCTGACTGAATTGTAGGTGGAAATTTGATTCAAAGTGAAATATCCATTTACCTGTAAAAAGTGAATAAGTTCAACAGATAGTCTGAATGGCACCAGACCACCCACAATAGGGTCCTCACCCACTCTAATCTCTCGGCCATTTCCAGGAACCCATGCCAACGATTGATTGAAACGAACCAAAGAGCCCACTCCAAAAATTTGAAGCACCTTTTAAAGATTTGTTACCATCCCGAAGCCAATTCACCAGGGAGACATTTTTAAGATAATTTTCTCTTATCAACTTGCTCCAAAACGAAGAAGAAAATAGGGCCCTCCAGAGGCTCTTAGCAAACAAGGCTTTTGCAAATAATGTAATATTTTTCAAAGCCCAACCACCTAACTGTTTTGGTTTGGCAATTTTATGTCAGTGCACTAGATGGTGCCTCTTTCTATCGTGGCCCCCAGACCATATAAAATTGAAGATCCTCCTATGAATACCCGCCAAAATAGATTTAGGGACTTTGCACAACGAAAACCAATATACAGATAAGTTATGTAATACCGATTTAGCTAGAATCACCCTCCAGCCCAAAGACAACCACCTCTAGCACCAATGAGAAATCCTCTTATCATATTTCTTTAGTAACTATTGCCAATCACTTGCATGGTAGTTATTGGGCTTAATATAAAATCCTAAGTATTTTGTACCATTTGAAAGAGGATTGAAAGTGAAAGGGAGAAATGGCTGATCTAACCTTTTGTGTTTTCTCCCAATTCATTTTCCAAAAACATAGATTTCTCCTTGCTTATTTCTATCCCAGAAAACACTGCAAAAAAGATCTAATATCGCTTTATATTTTTTCCATTCCTGAAGGATACCTTTCCCTTAGAGCATAACATCGTCCACGGACAAAGTATGAGTCACAGAAGAGTGGGTTGTCACTTTAATACCATGAATGGATACTTCTTCTCTAGCTTTGATGATCAATTTGCTCAATCCCTCGATGATAAGAAGGAACAATAAAGGTGATAGGGGACAACCTTGTCGGAGTCCTCTCGATCATTTGAAGAAATTTGTGGGAGTTCCATTGATAAGAACTGCAAAATTCACATAAGTCACGCAGGCCATAATCCACTTGCTGACCACCCATGGAAGTCCAATATGAATCAGAATCAGTTGGAGGAAAGTCCAATCCACACAGTCGTATGCCTTAACAATATCCAGTTTTAAAATGAGTGCTTCAATATGCCTAGCTTTAGTACTGTGGAAAACCTCATGGGCTACACCGATAGCATCAAGAATTTGGCGATCCCCTAGAAAACCAAATTGCTTCGAAGAAATATATTTTGACAAGCTCGGCTTTAATGTCACCGCTGTGATTTTGGAGATGACTTTGTAAATTAAATTGCAAAGAGATATAGGGCGGAAATCATTTAAACCAATGGGGTGTGAACATTTTGGGATAAGGGTCGGGAAAATGGAATTAAGTGCACTTGATACCAATCCCCCAGTGCGATATTCTTCCACCACCTCAAGTATATCAGGGTCCATAATGTCAAAAAAGGAGAGAAAAAGTTCCACCATCCATCCATCTGGACCAGGACTTTTATCTTTTGCAAACCCTTTTAATACACCTTCTATTTCCTGGAGTGTGCCCGGAGCAAATATGTTATTTCCTTCTTCATCTGAAAAGAAGCGAGGGTATTCTTTGATCACTTTGAATTGCTCTAGCAAAGAGGTGGATTTCAAATCCTGGTAAATATTTTGGAAATGTTGAATGGCCTCTCTATGAAGATTAGCAGTCGAAGAAATCTTCCTACCATCCCGGTCATTTAATTCCTAAACAATATTCTGTCCCCATCTACTTTCAACAAATTTATGAAAGAATTTTGTGTTTTGGTCTCCCGCCCTGATCCAAATAGCTTGGCTCTTTAATCTCCAGGACTCCTCCTAGAATTTTAGAATAGCTAATTTCTTCCCCTCCAGATTAGTTAAAGTAGCATTGTCACAAGGCGATAATGGGCCTAATAGACTAGCCAAAAGGAGAGACTCTATGTCCATTTCCATTTTTTTTAAATCCCGTGACAAGTTTTTTCTTTTCTCTGTCCCATTCCATTGCAAAATTCTTGAGAGCCTTTAGTTTGTGGATCATTTTTTCCATCGTAGTAAAACCAGTAGGCACATCCAAATTGGACCAAAGATCCGTCACCTTATCCTTAAAGTCCTGATCCGAAAGCCACCCAAAGTTAAATTTGAAAGGAAATCTGTTAAATTTGCCATCAATCTCAAACTGTAAGAGGATGGGGAGGTGGTCACTAATCCTTATTTGGTGAACCCAGGATTTGTATTTAAAAATGTCTTCCAAGAGTTTCTCTGAAAAAAGGAAGTGATCAAGTCTCTTTGAGATGCATGCCTCGTTTTTTCTGTCGTTGCTCCAGGTAGGTACCATAGGAAAGGGCACCATATCCACTTGTTTTTTCGAAAAAAAATGTCTCTAAGAAATATTGACCCAATGGATCCGCTTTTGCATGTTGTCCCCAATATTCAGATGCGACCCATGTAAAGTTTAGATCCCCTGCAAGGATTAAATTTTCCAGGTCTAGGAGATGATCTTCACATACTCGGTCCCAAAAGAGTCTACGGTCCATATATGGGCCATAGAAATTGATGAAATGTAAATCTTTATTGAATCCCACAAGCTTCCCAGTAAGTAGGACCCCTGCCGAAGTTTTGAAAGACTTAAAGTGAAAAGTTTGAGGATTCCAAGCTGCCAAGAGACCACCAGAAAGTCTTTCCGCACTGATAGCACAAATTTCCCAAGTAGGCTTCAGTTTAGTGAAAAAAACTTATTTCTCTGTCCTCACAGACCATAGTTTCTTGTAAAAACACGGATTGAGGATACTTATGACACGAGGGAGCTGTCACTTAATGGCAATTTGTAAGGAGGTTAGTGGTGGTTCATGGAATGTATGTATCCTTTTGTGTTGGCTACTTGGTGACCATATGTTTTAGTTAACAAGTAAATTGAGTAATTTAACATAAATATTAAGTATTCTCTAGACATGTTATACTTCCATCAATTGACATGTTTCCTCTTTTACTCCATGTCATAGTTCCATGAATTAAGATGTCTCCTCCTTTAAAGTAGTGTTTCATTAATCTCTACTTTGAGAGGTAAATTGGTAAAACCGACTTCTCTTTAAAAAAATTTAATAATTTAAAAAAAAGTTTTATAATTTGTTTAGTTTTGTTTAGTCATCAAAATATAACCATAAAATTTATATTCAAAATACAATTTTGAATTTACAATTGATTTTAAGATAAAAATAAATTTAATAATTTTATAGTTTTATAAATATCCCTTCTTAAAATAAAATTTCAAATTCATAAAACATTTACACTACTTTTATTTCAAAAAATTGACTTTTTTCTCTATTATAAATATTATTATATTTTTCTTTCACTCCCCACCCACCACTATAACTATCAAGTCACTTATCATTCATTATATATGCTTATAATACTTTACTTCATGCACACTCTTCTGTTAATTCTATTCTATATGTTACTAGGTTGTATTTGAAAGAGAATATTTTGATATAAATACTAGGTAAATAAATAACCACGTCCACAATATTTTTCTCGTACTTTAAATCATTTAATGTACCATGATTTTATATAGTTAAATTTTTTATCTAATATATATTATATTTTTATTAATACAATAAATTAAAATGATATTTTTATTTATAATTATTTGGAAAATAATAATAATGATATTTCTAGCAATATTATTATTAGAGTTCAATTAAAATGTAAATATAACTAATATATAATATATCAAAATTCAAATTATAAATGAGATGTGACTATATGTAATTTAAGGTATCAAACTAGATTTTTTTTTATTTTTACCTCGAAGGCGTTTATACAGTGAGAAATTGCTCCAAGTCATTGTAGCAGATTCTTAGTCTACTGAACCAATGGAATCATGCCACTTAACTTCACGCGAAATTCATCAAGATTTTGTCGGCTGTCGCATTCGGTCTCTTTTTCGCCAAATTTACTATGGTCCTTTACTCCTTCGCCGACTCGCCCTTCGTTCATCTTTTCCGCCAAAGTCGCCAAGGTTTTGTGGCATGTACAACTTTAACAGTACCCAGTACCCATTAACAGTACCCCAAGGTCATCCATTGCAAATAAAAGGTTATCCTCGAGAATGCTCGCCAATTGAGGCCCCGCTGGTCATACATTGTGCTTTGCTCTTGTATGCACTTATGTAGTTGTCGGTATGTTTGGAGGAGTTATGGGCAAATTGATGTGTGCGGCTCAAGATCGTCAAGGGGTTCGAGCAGTTGACAAATCTTCGATACATATGTGTTAAATGGTGCTTGGAGTTAGAACAACTGCCAAGTATGGAAACATTGGTATCTTTGGAGGAGTTGCTTTTATCGTGTTATTTCTACCGGTCGCGGTCGGGTTACCAATGGTAGTTAAAATGTATATGATCACTGTCTAAAACACATGTAATTAGTTATTTTAACCTGCATACAAATAGCTAGATATAACTCCGAATTTATGCAATTGTGAAGGTAGATACAGGTTGGGTCGAAACTACATGATCATTGTGTGTCATTTCTTGGTCCATTATTACCGATACTATCTGCACGAGTCCATCTTATATGTTATTTTGTTGCTTATGACTTTTTACTTCTTGCTAAAATAAGCTTTAGCTTCTCCATGATAATTCTAGCATGTGAGTATGCATTCAAATTGCTTCTCCCACAAACATAAATAATGCTTGAGAATCCATTTCGAACAATGCTATCAACATATGGATTTATTTGGATTTATTTTCCACTAAATTTGGCACTTTTCTGGATTTATTTTCCACTAAATTTGGCACTTATCTGCATAACAAGGAGGTTTGTTAAAAGTTCCATGTTTAAACACTTTATCTCATTACTGCAGCTATCTTCTAAAATATAAACTTACAGTTAAGTCGGGTTGTGCTTAGCATTATTATTTTATGTCTACTGTATTTTTATCAATTTTATCATTTTAGACATCATAAAAAGACCAATAATAAAATCCAAATGTCGAGAAACTTTCCCAAAATTAACAAGACTAATGACTGTAATTTTTTTTAACATGTCTAAACTTCAAAAAAAAAATATTCTCCTTTCCACCATAAGATTGGTGAGACCTAAATTTTGGAAATGTTAGCAATTAATTTGTGCAAAGACTGTAACTCTAAACGAGTGCTCAACCACACGTTTATATCTAACTTACTAGAGCGCATATTGCAACTTGCACTGTAAAAAAGAGAGTTGGCCACAATTTTGCATTGAAGTATGTCAAGTTATCTACCACGTTAATATATATATAGAAAAGGACAGTTTTGCATTGGAGTATGTCACCGAGCTGTTGATAAGCTACGAAATATTTAGTTGTGTTCTCTTTTCAACTCGAACAGGTACTTCAAATCAGGGTCGAAATACTCATGTGAAGTCAATTTTAACGATATATACCTTCCATGCAGTATCCACTAACAATCATCTTGACAACTAGATCTATGTGGAGGATGGCTAAAACACGACCATGTCCTTGCACAACAACGGGGTAAACATTTGTTGGTTATTGCCATTCTATGGCATTTCTCATGTGTTTAAGTGAATATTGCATTTCTCATGTGTTTAAATGAAATGGAGTAGAAGTATTTTATATTATTAAATATTATTTTTACATGGTTACATTGTGTTTTTCCCACTGGCATTTTTAAAGAGCTTAGAGCACTACTATTGCATGTGTGAATATCCATGGCTAAATCTACAATCTCGAATCTTTAATTGTATTGTTTCATTAATGACCAAAACGATGTAGGTAATTTGACAATTAAATTTAACATACAAACTTGCTTTTTTTTTATAAAATGTTATATATCATAGAAACTTTTTATATGCAAATATATATTTACTTTTAATAAATCATCATATTACATTATTATAATATATATATATATATATATTTTATTATTAGATGATGGTTTTTTTTTATAAAATGTTTTCTTACAACGAAATTAAAATTAAGTGAATCTTTTATTACTAGTATTATTTAAAATTAAGTGAACCTTTCATTATGGTAATGCATTATTTGTTTGAATTTGAGAATAGATTTTTATGATTTAAATTGTATAGTCAAATACAACCATTACTAAAACCAATCTTTGTCTATTAGGCATTTGATCATAAAACGGTAATGTATTATTTGTTTGAATTTGAGAATAGATTTTTATGATTTAAATTGTACAGTCAAATACAACCACTACTAAAACCAATCTTTGTCTATTAGGCATTTGATCATGAAACGAGTGTAGTGGCTCCACAATTTTTTGTTTATGTTCAAGTTGGAGAGCAAGTGGCTTGTGGGCTCTTGCAGCTTCATAGAGACCAACTATAGGAATTATAGAGTTTTGTTGTTGGATAATTTTCAGAATGGAGTTTTGTTTGTATTTTGAGTATGTATTTTTTAGTATGCAATGTTTTTGAGTATGTATCTACAACAATAGTACGCAAAGATTTTGAAAGCTATATGTTAGTTGGTCGCCTGAGTTAGAAGAAGTGCCAAGTATAGAAACATTGCTTTCTTTGGAGCAGTTGTGAGCAGAAGGATTTCTGAAGCTGAAAGGATGTGAGGGTTAGCGCAGGTGACAAAGCCTCGACACCTACATGTTATTGGGTGCTTTGAGTTGGAAGAGTCGCCAAGTATGGAAACAATGGTATTATGTTGTGCATAGTCAGATGCCGGAAGTTGAAGAGCATACGTGGATTCAAAGCTTCGGAAGGTAAATGTTGATGAGTGCTATGAGTTAGAATAGGTAGAAGGTGTTGATGAACACTATATTTGGTTGGATAAGATGGAGACCTCCAAATGTCCCAAATTATAGTGTCTTGTGTGGGAGAAGTGGACCGACTGCGCGAGCGATTGAAAGAAGGGATGCTACTTGGATGAAAAACAAAGAAAGAGGAAGCAATTTTGCAATGAGAATACCATTCTAATAGGTGGTCGAAAGTTTTTTTTCCTGCATGGTATATTCACAATTTAGCTCTGTCATCTTTGATTATTATTTAAATAAACTTCAAAGCAACTCAATTGATTGAGAAATTGAAGTTTTAATGATTTACAGTGTAAAGTAAATATTTTTTTTTAATTGTTTAAAAGAAAATGAAATAACAATCTTTATTATGCTTGGTATTTTATAATTAAATTTGTTATTAATCAATAGTTTTAATTGTTTAAATATTTAATAAAATATAAGGAAAAGAATTGCTTTTATTATTTTATATATATATATATATATATATATATATATATATATATATATATATATAAAATTAATATTAATTATTTGTAAAAAATCAAGTATTTAATATTTGTATTTTATTAATTATATATTTTTTATAATCATAACGTCAATTTAAATAATATAAAATATATATTTTAAAATTGAAAAATTAATTAATTACGTATTTTAATTTTTTAAATATTTAATTGAATATGAAGAAAGATGATTTTTTTTACATTTTTAATAAAATGGAAAGAGTATTAAATTATTATTATTATTTTTTTAGCAGAAAAAACCGTACTATTGGTATTCAAAATGGAATCAAATAGTACAAAAATATCATAGGACATTTCGGATGTACCTATGTTCAGTTGTCTCATGCTAATGTTCTTAAAAAATACAGAGAATTCCACAAAATAGGAACATTACTCACATTTGAGTATTTTTTGTTGTTACATACATTCCGATTCAAGACATAAATTAAAGCTCAAATATGTTAAAAGAACCTGTATCAATGCTTTGTTCCTCCAGGAATTCTTCCCATATGATATAGCCTTCATCACCTTCATGTGCATCCTTGGAAAGTGCATCTGCCAATGTGTTGTTTTGCCCAAAGATATCCTCAAATTTGATGTCTTTAAACATTCTGATTTTCTCCCTGATTCCACAGCACCATTGATGTAATGATATCACATTTATATTAAATTCTCCTTTCGCCCATTTAATTGTCACTCTGGAATCTCCATAAATAATTAGTTCATGGAGTCCAAATTCATGTGCAATAGTTAACACACTCCAAAGTCCCAAAAGCTCTGATTTTGTATTAGTGCCTCTTCCACACTTCAGCTTAAGAGTGTAGAAGTGATATTTGCTTAAATAAATTACTCCCCCCACAGCACAAGAGCCATCCATTGCCGATCCATCGAAGAAGGTCGTCGGTCTATGATGTGTAAAACTGAAAGTAATATCCTGTCTGGGGTTAGAATGATCAGTGATAGAACCAAAATCTTAACCACCATCATGATTCTTTTGCTGGAAATTACCAAATTTGGACACCTATTTTCAAATAATGCTTCATTTCTATCCCTCCAAATAACCCAAGATACCATAGCCGGAAGATATGGTATACTTTTACAATTCCTGTACTAGTTTAATGCACAATTTCTTAACAAATCATTATCCCAATGAGCATTCAATTTTAGATTATTGATAATCAATGCCCAAAGTGTTTTGATGTAAGTACAGTCTACCGGGATATGCTTAGAGGATTCCAAACTGTTTCTACAAAGGAAACAAATACTTGGGCCAACCCAACCTCTAGTGATTAAATTTTCCCAAGTTTTCAGACTACCACGAAGAGCATGCCACATGAAGCATTGAATTTTTAGTGGGATCTTCCACTTCCAGAGAACTTTATACCACCAATCAGTAGGATACAGGCACCAGTTAGAAATAATTGCTTTGTATGTTGATTTCGCAGTTATCTCTCTTGTAACAGGATTGTTTATACATACAAGATTGTCTTTTTCTAAGGTCAGACGACACCCTGTAGAGTTTAGCTTTTTAATGTACAGATCCCATTCAATAGCACTATTATCACTAAATCCCAAATCATATGCAGTGAGCCAGTAAGACTGCTTAATTCCCGGCTTGCTCCTTTTAATTTTGTTGAGGGTGGCATAGTCAAAACAATGTAATGTATTGAGAATCTCATTGGATAATCTAAAATCTTCATCCATCCTCAAAATAGGATCAATTACTACCAAGATGTTTCTTCCATTCCCCACTTTCCAGGTTAATTCTTTAGCCATCCAGTTGTAAATTTTGATGAAACCGACCCATATTGGTGATGCTCCTTTGCTCTTCTTCACCGGGCTTCTAATCCAGTTAATAACATCATCCTTAATATATTTGACCGCAAGAATCCTGGACCATAGGGTGGATCCAAAGAGACCCCCCCAAAATCTTTTCAAACAAAGTGCACAACTAAATAATGACAAGTTCCTAATACCCCAGCCACCACTGAGCTCTGGCAAAGCTAAATTTTCCCATCTCGACATAACTAGATTACTACTAGTGAAACCTCCTATCCACAAAAAGTTAAAAAAGAGCTTTCTTAAACAGTTAATGATATAATTCGGGATCTGGAGCAGAGAGAACCAATATACTGGAATTCCAGAAAGAACAATTTTAACCAATGTCAAACGCCCTCCAATAAATAAGGTCCTGTAAGCCCAGTGGCTTATCTTCTTTTCTACTCTTTTCATGAGCCATAGCCAGTTATTTCTTTTATATGCATTTGGATTTATATAATATCCCAGATAATTAAAACCCTCTTCAAGTTGGAAGAATTTATAAGGTAAAATTCTATTAAATACTTCAATATTGCAGGTGTCCAACCCGAAGTGGTAAATAGATGATTTACCATTGTTAGCCAACATACCTGAGGCATCGCAGAATTCTTTGATAATGTGACTGTAATTCTGCCATTCTTCAACTGTATTTAAGCCAGCTAGGAGCACATCATCAACAAAAAGACTATGGGAGTGGAATAATTCTGAATTGAATTTGATACCTTTAATCCTGCCTGCATCTTTGGCCACCCCAATCAATCTGCTCAGCGCATCTATGACCAAAATAAAAATGAGTGGAGATAGTTGGCATCCTTGGCGGATTTCTCTGGACATTTTGAAGAATCCGGATGGTGCGACATTGATCATTACAACAATGCTTGAAGTGGTAACACACACCATAATCCACCTTTGAACCAAAGGGGGAATGCCTATTTGTATGAGAATCAAACGTAGAAACCCCCAATCCACCCTGTCAAATGCTTTTTCAAGATCAATCTTTAGCATCATAGCTTGTAAAGTTTTCTTCTTGACCATATGAATGACTTCCCTGGTAATGCCAGGGTGAAAACATGAAGTTGGGAAACAATTTTGGCTTGTTTTTGACAAACAAAACTACCAAATTTTATGTTTTTCAACTTCGACCTCTTCAAACCCATATCTCCCTTAGGAATTTCAACTTGAGGTAAACACAAAGGTTTTAGAGAATTGAATTAGCTTTCTACTCGTATTTTAAAAAAAAAATTATGGACATATCGTGAGACAAATTTGTTGTCAACATACGACATATACTTGAAAATTTTAGGTATGGATAATGAGTGACCTGTGTTGACGACAATTTTTTGATAGATGGTTATTCATTTTAGGGAAAAAAATTGCAGTTTCATAATCTACACACACTACGTTGGATCCTGGACTATATTTTGAGTTTTTTAAGACTTGGGAACTATTTTTTATTATTTATCGAAACAACGTATGTTTAGAAAATGGTGCATTATCGACACATGTTTTTGTCTTCACATTTTCTTTCAAATGTGACTCTTATTGGAAAAACTAAAAACAACCCATTGAAGAGGACACTTCAAGGAACATCCTTGTATTTTTTTAAATTTTTTTGGTTTAGTCATTGTGATGATATTGAATTTTCATTGACTGATTTTTTAGTCACTAAATTTTTTAATGATAAAGTTTAGTAAAAAAATAGTAATCCTAAATGAAATTAAAAAAAAATTATATTATGAGAAAGTAGATTGAATGATGTATCTACTGGTATAAAATATGACATGTAATTCTCATGTTTTGCAGTGGTCCGATCTTGTTAAAGTGGCACATTTTTGAATTCTGCAGAAATGGTGCTGGAATTGTTGACCAAAAACTCTCGGGCGAGAAAATGTCTTCCAAACTCTAGGCCGAGAGTTTAGTTCAAACTTTCATCCGAGAGTTTTTTTAAAAATACAGCGCGTCGATTGGTTCAAACTCTCGGCCTAGAGTTTTTTTAAACTCTCAGCTGAGAGTTTGAACTCTCAAAACTCTCGGCCTAGAGTTTAAAAAACTCTAGGATGAGAGTTTAAAAAACTCTAGGCCGAGAGTTTCAGGTTGACTTTTTTTCCCCTATTCATTCACGCGCCCTCTTTCCCAACTTCACGTTTTTGTCACGTAATTGTTTCCCAGCTTCGCGTTTTCACCCACCAATGGAATCCAGGATCTGTCTATCCTTTAAGAACCCAAACTACTCTTCAGAGATATATCTGGACAAGAGGGGTTTGAGTCGGACAGAGATAATATTTGAAATAATTTTGTAGGCTAGATTGCAAAGGGCTATCGGTCTAAAGTCCCCAAATGTGTCAAGCTTACCCTTATTTGGAATTAATGTAAGAAATATAGAGTTCAGTCCACTAGAAATGTAGCCTTCCATACGAGAGAATTCTACCATCTTCAAAATGTCCTCTCCCATGACATCAAATAAAGTAAGGAATAGTTCAACAGTCCATCTGTATGGACTAGGACTCTTGTCCTTGGAGAACCCCTTCAGTGTAGCTTCTATTTCCTGTAAAGAAACTTCCTTCCCTAATTCCACCGCATCATTCTGATTAACAAAGACTGGGTGATTCCGAACCACATTTAATTGTGTCTGTAGATTATAACATCCATTATCATAGTATAATCCACCAAAATGGAGTTTTGCAACCTTTTGTAGTTCTTCAAAACCACTTGCAATGTTCCCGTCCTGATCTAATAGCTCCCAGATAGCATTGGTGTTTTTCCTTTGTGTGGTGAAAGAGTGAAAGAACTTACTGTTTCTATCCCCCAGGCCAATCCACATGGCCCTGCTTTTTAATGTCCATTCAATTTCTTCTTGTGTTAAAAGTTCATCCTTTTTTTGTTCAAGAACTTTAATCTTCTCACCTATAGTATCATCCAATATGCCATTGATGTTTTGTAGGAGTAACTCATGTAACTGCTTTTCTAAACCTTCAAGTTTGGCAACATCTGCTCTTTGTTTTTCCTTAGTCCATCTCGAGACTGTCTCCTTCAGGCATCACAGTTTTTTAACAAAAGAATCCATTGGATTCAGCTCCCGTTTAATGTTAATTATTTGTAAAAAACAATTATATTATATTTATATTTTACTAATTATAAGTTTATAGATTTTAGTAATCATATAATGTCAATTCTAATAATTTAAAACACACATGTAAATTATAGTAGTAAAATTCTAATATAAATATAGATATTAATAGATATGGAAAAAATGTGTAATAATTTTTTTTAATATGGCGAAAATACAAAACAAGACATCTTGTGATATAGAAACATGTGTTTTTCAAATTCTATAAAATTTTAGATATACATGAATTCCTCAAAATTTTGAAACAATATTCATTGCACCGAGATGAGTGAGGTGCTGTACAACCCAGTATGGGGGAGATGTTGTCACATAAAGTAATGTAGCGTAACATAACATTACGCTACACCTTGATTTTTACTGAATAGAAACCATTAAGGTTCTTGTTGATTGTTCCATAGCACAACAACAAACAAGCTAACTATAACAATTAGTAACAATAAATAGAAATATGACTTGGTTTTCAGACAAGAGCCTTGATTTCGAATATTAAACCTAAACCTCTGGCTGCTAAAGAGGAGGTTTACATGGTACAACATTGGGCCTAATTTATTGGATGACAGAGACAAGAGAGCAGAGGTGTACATCAAGTATTATTCCTTGTTAGCCATACACAGTCTACATATGCAACAAACACTGCTAATGTGAAAGGGGATTATTAGGTGACACACACTAATACTAGTAAACAATATCTAAGATTATGAGTTTACGAGATGGAAAAACACCTTCCACATAAATATGCAAAATCCAAATAATCATGGATGGTCTTCTTCTTGTTGAATTGGGGCTGCTCAATTCCTTAAGCCAAACTCCCTTAGTACATTACAAATTAGAGATGACTCCATATTTTTAGAAGAAATATGAACATCCAAATCACCAAATAAAAATATATAATGATTATTAATTTGGCACAAAGACTCCATGAATAACATAAATTTTGATATACAAAGCTAAATCCATTATCATATCAAATTGTAAGAGTAGAAATCTCATTAGGTTTCCTCCTCTATTAAAGCACCTCCTCCTCTCAAGAGTTCCAATTCTTAGAGTCTACTTATAGATGTGATAAATCCAACGTGCAAGGGTTGTGTGATTATGGGGTGCTACTAGGGAGCCTTGGTCCAATATTAGAACTTGTGGCTACCTTCTGCATGGTTCCTACAACACCACACCAATATTGAGACGCCATACACTGCAACACCACGCCCATATTGATAAACCATACATGAAACATTCTATTGTAAATGGTTCTCAACCCATATTGAGAAGCCATGAATGAAACATTATGTTGTAAATGGTTCTCAAAAGTGTATTGGAAGGCAATTGTCAATACTATCTGACATTCCTAGGGTTGCTCTGATAATCAATAGATGTTCAACTCCCTTTTGGTGCATGATAATCAACAAACATTCATGTCCCTTTTGATCAAATTTCAAAAGCAGATGTAGGTCCATTGTATAGTTTGAATTGGATCCATCTTGCATGATCCACATTGTGATTCCATTATGTTATGCGTAGTAGAAACATTTCCCTAATTAATAAATATTCCTCTTATATTAGTCTATTATTCTCAAACTTGACAACTCCAAAAATTGTGGGTGTATTAAAACATCTGTTGATGTATATGTAACATCAGAATGTATTTCACATATATTTATATTGTATTCCTATAGAGATGTTATTATTCCTCTATACAGAAGTGGTTGTATTCCTATAGAGATGTTATTATTCCTCTATACGGAAGTGTCGTCATTTATATTGTAAGTGTCGTAACTTATACTTGATGGGTTATTAGACCACCTTGTTGGGGTCGGCCCTGTATAAGTCATGTGGGTCGAAGGGTTATTAGACCACCCTAGTGGGGGTCGGCCATGTGGGTCAAAGGGTTATTAGACCACCCTATTGGGTGTCGGCCCAGTCAGCATTGTGTTATGTGGTTAAGTTAAGGCCGACCTAGTAAAGGTTATTAGGCAAGTCAAGTCTAGTATAAATAGAGATCGGGAGATCTCTATTTCATCATTCTATTCACTCACTCACACTTTGGAGAGTGGCACACTTGTGGAGGAGGAGGCTCTGCTGCTAGGAGAAGACTATCTCTTGTATTCTGGTTGTATCATTGCTCTATATATCTCTGAGGAAGTTATTGGGGTTTTTCACCTTTATGGTTTTTCCCCAAGTAAACTCTGTGTCTCTTGTGTGCTTGCATTATTGTGTCCATGATTAATATGCTGTAGATATGCTGTACATGTTGTTCTCTCAGTTAAGATCCTAGATCAAATTGAAGTAAATTCTGAAAATTTAACATGGTATCAGAGCCAGCCTTAAAGAAGGCATGATATGGCATGTATGACACTTGTTGCACTTACGATGCTAGGGCTTGATATAGCAAAAACCAGTCATCATAGCACTTTCGCTATAAATCCATTTGGGCGAATTTTTCGGATCTGAAACTTTTACAGGTCGAAGATCATATCCCCATGTACCTTTTGTCCAAAGGAAAACCTCTAATTCATTGTACTTTGTGATTTATGATCTGTACAATATAGGGTTTCTGCCTCTTCTAGATCTGAGTCAAAAACAGGTGACCTTGGCAAAAAGGTCATAACTTGGGCTAGGAAGCTCCAAATGAAATTTCGTAAAAAGTGACAGGTAGTACACAAAATGTACTATCTCAGGAAACTTTTTCATAGGCTGAAGTTGAACCAGTGACACGTGGCACACCGTACAAGTTTGCTCTCATGTTTTATCCCATAAACAGGTCACATTGCGACACTTGGTATAACTCTCTCTCAAAGAATCGAATTGAGGTCAGACCTATTGGGATGAAAATATGACAGGTCGAGATATCTCAAGAAAATTTTTCAGACCCTGTGGATCGAAAGGTTCGGAGTTACACCAGAAACAATCAGGTACATATTTCTATCATAACATAATTATTTTTTAGCACCTTCATTCATGGCTTCCGGAATTTAGGGTTCCGGAGAAAGTTGTATTTTTTGTAATCGAAGACTACGGCTGAATGATACTCATCAAAATCAAAATTTAGAGACCAAGATCAGAATTTTTGGTTGGGCAGAAGGCCAGGCTTGATCAGACCCTAGTTCGGGACTTTGATCAGAAAAGTGGAAAATTAGGGCTTCTGTAAAAAT
This sequence comes from Larix kaempferi, assembly GCA_027924585.1. Classification (NCBI taxonomy): domain Eukaryota; kingdom Viridiplantae; phylum Streptophyta; class Pinopsida; order Pinales; family Pinaceae; genus Larix; species Larix kaempferi. The sequence goes on along the minus strand of BSBM01000267.1, from coordinate 5,783,459 downwards.
GGGAATTTTTGAAATCTGTGACCATGGCTGGAAGCTCCTCAGAAAAATAGAAGCTTAGAGATTTGGATCAAACCTTTTGATTGGGCAGAAGAGTGGACTTCATCAAACCCCAACTCAGGGTCATGTCCAGTGAATCCGGAAGTTTCAAAGGCAAAATTGAGGAGTGAAACTTTGCAGTTTTCAACGTCTGAATATACCAGTTTGATCAGCTCATCAAGGCGTATATTTTTATCCTTTCGGATGTTTGAAATTCAAAGTTTGAATTTTTGGGGTTTCTCTGACAAACCCTAATACAGCTCCAGATCCAGTTCCTACAAATCAAGTGGATTGGTTTAATCCTAGAAGAGGATGGATTGGCCACCTGCATAAGTGAAGAAGTTCCTGTTTCAGAGGGAGTTGACCACTTCTCACAATCCACATCAGAATGGAGTTGCATAAAAGAAGCAAAGACTGAGAGGGAGTCAACCCAACAATCAAACAAAGATAAGTATTTGAATTGTCATTTCTTACATAGTTGTTTGTTTAAATAATGTTATTCAATAATGTATATACTGATGTTCCTACAATTAGGTTGTGTATTATGCATATTAGAATAGTTGCATTGATGAATAGTATACTACTAATATACATGGGTAAGTGGCCTATGGCACTGTACAACATTCCATTGCTACTTATCTAGAATGAAACCTCTTTGCTGACATGTTGGGAGTTGTGCACACTCTTAACAATGTTCTAGTAGAGATTGGAAGGCATCTAGAATGTTACGGGATATGGATAAATGTTGTATTGAAGCATTGGCTAAAGATAATTACATGACTGTATGACATATTTCTTTATGTGTAAGAATTTGTTCTGAAAACTATGAGATGTTTTCTAATCATGCAATTTAACTTGTTGTGTAGGAAAGATTGTATACCATCACCTACAAAAGAAGGACTACAACATTTGTTCAGCAACAAAGTTATCTGTTGAAAATATTGAAGATATTGAAGTTCCCAGGATCTGGGAAGAATGCCATGATCGAGGAGTATCAGTCGATCATGAAGACGTTTGGGATGCAGTCCCAAAGGGTAGTCTGTAGTGACTTCCAAGAGGATCTACAAGATCAAGCATGCAGCAGGTGGTAGCATAGAGACTTTTGCTCCTGTAGCAAGATACACTTCCATTAGATCCATACTTGCTCTAGCTGCAGTGATGAAGTGGAAGATACACCAGATAGATTTCAAGACAGCCTTCTTGAATGGTGTAGTTGAAGAAGAAGTGTATGTGGAGAAGCCACTTGGTTCAGAGACACATGATAGGGAGTCATATATGTGCAGAACTTGGTATGGTAGACAGCTTTCTATCCAGTTTAGGATTTACCAAGAGTAAAGTGGATTCCAACCTTTACTACAAGGTTGAGGAAGGCAATCCAGTGATACTACTTTTGTATGTGGATGACCTGTTTGTTACAGGTGAGGATAGATTGATTGCCGACACGTAGCGGAAGCTTGCTGCCGAGTTAGAGATGAAGAACTTGGGTATGATGCACTACTTTCTTGGTATGGAGGTGTGGCAGAGTGCAGATGGAATCTTCCTTGGACAAGGGAAGTATGCAGTAGAGATCCTGAAGAGGTTCGGGATGATGGACTGCGAGGCTATGGCATCGAACCTAAAGCTTCTGTGTGATGCTTCATCTGAACCGGTTGATGTCACTATGTATCGTCAGATGATTGGGTCCGTGATGTACCTAACGAACACGAGACTAGATATTTGGTTTGCGGTGAACACATTGAGCCAGTTCCTGACAGATCCGAGGAGTGTTCACCTGGTTGTTGTAAAGCATATTCTGAGGTACCTGAAGGGTACAGTTAATTATGGGATCAAATATGATGTGAATCAAAAGTTTAACCTATAGGGCTATGTTGATTCAGATTGGGCAGGCAGTGCTGCAGATAGGAAGAGCACTTCTGGGTGCTGCTTCAGTATGGGATCAGGTGTGATCTCTTGGTTTAGCAGGAAGCAGTCCTGCGTAGCACTGAGTACAGCCAAAGCAGAGTATGTTGCGACGTATGAGCAGGTTGCAGATGTATTGACCAAGCCGTTGGCCAGAGTGCAGTTTGAGTACTTCAGAGAGAGGCTTGGTGCACTTCAGACCGAGGTTCCTTCCAAAGGGAAGTGATGAGTCCGGAATATGCAGATGCACATGAGATTTTTTTACATGGTTGATGTGTTCTCCCATGGTCGTGATGTAATTGCTGATCCATTCTCACATGGTGGTAGATGTGTTCTCACATGGTGTAGATGTAAGGGCTGAAGTCATTTTTCACATGGTGGTAGATGTGTTCTCCCATGGTGAAAAAGTAACGGCTGGAGCCTTCCCTGAATGGTGGTAGATGTGTTCTCCCATGTCTGTGGTGTAAGTGCTGGATGATGTGCATCTGGGCTGTGCTTCGTGGACGATGAGATGATCTCAAGAAGACGATGCTATGATGATCAGGAGGATCATGGATGATGAGCATCAGGACGATGCTCCAGTTACTGCTCTATATGTATATGTACACATCATGTTGGATGCTGGATATGATCAGTTGGATCATTTATATGTATATGTATGTACGCATCATGTTGGATGTTGGATATGATCAGTAGGATCATTTGTATGTATTTTGTATATGCATCATGTTGGATGCTTGGACCATGTATCTGTATATGTATCAGGTGGATACTGTGTATGATCAGGTAGATCATGTATGTTGATATATATTAGGTATGATCAGGTGGATCACGTGCTTGTATTTGTATCAGGTGGATACATTGTATGATCAGGTGGATCAGGTATGATGATATGTATCAGGTAGATACTTGGTATGCATCAGGTGGATGCATTGTATGATCAGGATGATCATGATGACGAGCTTCAGGATGTTGCTCCAGATGATATGTATCAGAACAATACAGTGATGATGATCAAGATGATCATGTGTACATCAGGATGATGTATGTTGAGTATCAGGATGATACTCTGTGGCCATGGACAGGTTGTGCAAAGGAAATCCTAGATTTTTTCTAGGTCACATCCAGTATGAAAAAGGACTGGCACTGTGTATCACATGTAAGACCTGGGAGATCCGATAGGTTGGGCTGTGTGCTCGTAATAAGTCCTGGGATGCTCTTTCGAGGGTTTGTGATAGTGGGCCACATGTAAGACCTGGGAGATCCGATAGGTTGGGCTGTGTGCCCATAATAAGTCCTGGGATGCTCTTTCGAGGTTTTGTGGTGGGATGCTACATGTAAGACCTGGGAGATCCGATAGGTTGGGCTGTGTGCCCGTAATGAGTCCTGGGATGCTCTTTCGAGGGTTTGTAGCAGAGGTCACATGTAATCAGTCCTGGAGATCTTGCCGGTCATGCTTAGGCACATAAATGTTCCTGGGATGCTCTTTAGAGTTCTTGCCGGTCGTGCTATGCACATAAACGTTCCTGGGACACTCTTTTAAGGTTTTGTGACAGTCACATGTAATAAGTCCTGGAGATATGGACATGATGAAAAATGCCTCAGATGCTCTTTAGGGTTCTTGCTAGTCAAGAGACTCTTTTAAGGTTTTGTGACGCACGTAATAAGTCCTGAGGATTCCACAGTATGGCTAGCGATGATGAAGACCTGTAGGTGGTGGGCCTACATCTAGTATGAAAAAGGACTGGCTCTGTAGAACTTCCTATGACGAGTAGATTCAAAGATTGATTGAGATAGCATCAACAGTGACGATGATGATTATCCAGTGACGATGATCTAGAGAAGATGACTTGTGCTAGAAGACCCGTGTCGAGAAATACCTTCCTAGTTAAGAGGGAGTGTTGATGTATATGTAACTTCGAAATGTATTTCACATATATGTATATTGTATTCTTATAGAGATGTTATTATTCCTCTATACGGAAGTGGTTGTATTCCTATAGAGATGTTATTATTCCTCTATACGGAAGTGTCGTCATTTATATTGTAAGTGTCGTAACTTATACTTGATGGGTTATTAGACCACCTTGTTGGGGTCGGCCCTGTATAAGTCATGTGGGTCGAAGGGTTATTAGACCACCCTAGTGGGGGGCGGCCATGTGGGTCAAAGGGTTATTAGACCACCCTATTGGGTGTCGGCCCAGTCAGCATTGTGTTATGTGATTAAGTTAAGGCCGACCTAGTAAAGGTTATTAGGCAAGTCAAGTCTAGTATAAATAGAGATCGGGAGATCTCTATTTCATCATTCTATTCACTCACTCACACTTTGGAGAGTGGTGCACTTGTGGAGGAGGAGGCTCTGCTGCTAGGAGAAGACTATCTCTTGTATTCTGGTTGTATCATTGCTCTATATATCTCTGAGGAAGTTATTGGGGTTTTTCACCTTTATGGTTTTTCCCCAAGTAAACTCTATGTCTCTTGTGTGCTTGCATTATTGTGTCCATGATTAATATGTTGTACATGTTGTTCTCTCAATTAAGATCCTAGATCAGATTGAAGTAAATTCTGAAAATTTAACAACATCTACAAAGATCGCAAAAGCTAGGTCTAGAAAAGAAAAAACTCAAACAAAAGTCAATAAACCTAAATCGAACCAAATGCATGCCATTAAATGTTGTAGACAAGCATATTTGAAGCACCACTACTCCTTGATGATGGATGAATGAACTGCATGATTCCTAATATACAAGTTTTTAAAGGAAATCATTCAACAATAGATTTGGGTTAGCTAAGATATTTTTGCTGAGCAATCATATAGGTAGAGATCCTCAAGTAATACCTCTTATTTATCTGTAAAAGTCTCGAGGATCTTGATTCAATGAATTTGTCTTAGTTATGGTTTATTGAAAATAAAAATTCATTAGATATGTATGGTAGTTTGTGATTCAAACGAGAGCTTTTACAAATAAGAAGGCATGAAGAGAGATCACGAGCATCAATTTAAAAAAAAAAATTGTTCTTAGAGAATTTTAAGGGACTTATCCTGAATACGACTTTTAAAAGAACCATGACCTAATAGTGACAGAATTCTAAGGAGAGAGCCATGATCTAATAATGAGTGAATTCTAAGGGAATTATGTTGAATAAAAATTTTGAGTTCAAAGTGTACCCAAGATGAGCATTTGTCATAACACAAATTGGAAAGATGGTCCCTTGATGTTTCTTGATTAGAATCAAATCTTTCTTGTCACACATACATATTTTACATTTCTTCCCCTCAAAATTACATAATGGTTCAAAAATAATAGGAGGATGATGAAGGCCATGGTCTGATTAAGGTGAGAGTTAGGGCTTTTTTAAGGAGGAATGAGTGGGGTTGGGAGAGGTTGTGCAATTATGTGTGAATTGCTTTCAGGAGTTATTAACCTATTTTTGTGAAGAAAAATATTGTTTTTGTTTTTATAAATATATTTCTTTGAATTTATTATATTTCAAAACATTACTGTTAAGGTATTTTAAAAAATTGAGAATTTTATATAACTATTATTTTTTAATTGGATAAAAAAATTGATGTGACGTATTTTATATTTACTAAATTATAAAAGATATTAATATTTTATAAAGATCAAGCTCTCACAACACATACCAAGAAGAGGACACTTTTCCTCAGATTGTCCTAAGAACAAAAGGAACAACAACAACAACAACTACAAGCAATATGACAGGTATGACGTACAGGTATGTTTTGAAATCTGTTCATGATTAAGTTTATAATATGATTGTCCTCATGTTATTGAGTTTAGTAACAATCTTGTTTAATTTTAGACTTGTCTTATCACCCTAGTAAAAGAATGAATGCATGATAGAAGACATTCATTGATTAGGGCTATGACATTTATGATTGTATTATGTTTGTACTAATGCACTGTGGTGTTGTATGAGGAGAATGTTATCCGCTAACATGAAAGGTTCAAATCAAGCTCTAGATCAAGACCATGAAGACAAAGACTCATCCATAGTCATGGATCACATAGAGGTATGTATAATTTGGTTCTACAATGGTTAAATTATGAGTTATGCAGGTCATTGAAGAGAACAAGAAAACATTGCTAGACATAACTAGCAAATATGATGACCAGGTATGTTTTTCCTATATCAAAGGATCTTATACTTTTGTATGATTGATAATGATTACTCATGAAGTTAAAAGTTTGAGTAATCTAGGGTTTATGCATGTTATGTTCCTTACTTTGATTAATGATATGACTAAACAGAAAAGTCCTATATAAACCTTGAATACTAATGTTTATTATCTGTGTTTGAAATGATCATGACTATACATGCTTAAGATTATTGTGTTTTGATAGTATTAAGATTATACTAATAAATGTAGGATTATATATGAGATCTCGAGGATAACACAATGATGATACTAGTAAGCATGCATAGTGATTGAGGATGGATATAAGTTCAAGGACAGGTAATCCAGGAAGCAAAGATCAAGAAGGAGCACACTCCAGTAGTTCCTACAAGGAAACAAAGATTGAGAGGGAGTCCACCCATCAAACAAACAAAGATAAGTATTTGAATTGTCATTTCTTGTATATTTGATTGTTTAAATAATACTGTTCAAAGATGTATATACTTATGTTCCTAGACTTAGGTTGTGTATTATGCATATTAGAATAATTGCATTAATGAACAGTATACTACTAATATGTATGTAATGGGTAAGTGGCCTATGGAACTGTACAACATTCCATTGCTACCTATCTAGAATGAAACCTCTTTGATGACATGTTGGGAGTTGTGCACACTCTTAACAATGTTCTGGTAGAGATTGGAAGGCATCTAGAAAGTTACGGGATATGGATAAATGTTGTATTAAAGCATTGGCTAAATTAAATGCGTGACTGTATGACATATTTCTTTGTGTAAGAATTTGTTCTGAAAACTATGATATGTTTTCTAATCATGCAATTTAACTTGTCTTGTAGGAAAGATCGTATACCATCACCTACAAAAGAAAGACTACAACATTTGTTCCAGCAACAAAGCTATCTACTGAAGATACTGAAGAATCTGAAGTTCCCAGGATTCGGGAAGAATGCCATGATCGAGGAATACTAGTCGATCATGAAGAATGATGTTTGGGATGTGGTCCCAAGACCTGAAGGGAAGTCTGTTGTGACTTCCAAGTGGATCTTTAAGATCAAGCATGCTGCAGATGGTAGCATGGAGAAATACAAAGCGAGGTTTGTAGCTCGTGGCTTCTCCCAGAAAGAGGGACTCATGTGTGCAAACTAAAGAAAGCCTTGTATGGCTTGAAGCAAGCTCCTAGGACTTGGTGAGGATAGATTGATTGCCGACACAAAGAGGAAGCTTGTTGCCGAGTTCAAGTTGAAGGACTTGGGGATGATGCACTATTTTCTAGGCGTGGAGGTGTGGCAGAGTGTAGATGGGATCTTCCTTGGACAAGGGAAGTATGCAGTAGAGATCCTGAAGCGGTTCGGGATGATGGACTGCAAGGCCATGGCCACACCTATGGCATCGAACCTGAAGCTTCTGTGTGATGCTTCATCTGATCCGGTTGATGTCACGGTGTATCGTCAGATGATTGGGTCGTTGATGTACCTTACGAACACTAGACTAGATATTTTCTTTGCAGTGAACACATTGAGCCAGTTGTTGACGGATCCGAGAGGTGTTCACCTGGTTGCTGTAAAGCATATTCTGAGGTACCTGAAGGGTACAATTGATTATGGGCTCAAGTATGATGCGAATCAAAAGTTTAACCTACAGGGTTATGTTGATTTTGACTGGGCAGGCAGTACTGCAGATAGGAAGAGCACTTCTGGGTGCTGCTTCAGGATGGGATCAGGTGTGATCTCTTGGTTTAGTAGGAAGCAGTACTGCGTAGCACTGAGTATAGCCGAAGCAGAGTATGTTGCAGCTTGTTTGGCTAGTTGTGAGGCAGTATGGCTCCGGAAGCTACTGTCTGAGCTATTTGATCTCCCGTTGGAGGCTACTGGTATTTTTTGTGACAACCAGAGTTGTGTGAAGCTGTCTGAGAACCCGATATTCCACGACAGGTCGAAGCACATTGAGATCAAATATCACTATATCAGGGATATGGTGCAAAGAGGAGCAGTGAAGCTCCTATATGTTGCGACGGATGAGCAGGTTGCAGATGTGTTGACGAAACCACTAGCCATAGTGAAGTTTGAATACTTCAGAGAGAGGCTTGGTGTTTTTCATATTGACGACACTTCGAGGAAGAAGTGATGGACACATTTGCAGGAGCCATTCCAATCATGGTGAGAGGAGGATCCTTCCCATGGATGTGGATGTAAGCGCTATATGATAAGAATCAGGTCGATGCTCCAGTTACTGCTCTGTATATGCATCAGGTTGGATGCTTGTTATGATCAGTTGGATCATATGTATATGCATCATGTTGGATGCTTGTTATGATCAGTTGGATCATGTATTTGTATATGTATCAGGTGGATACATTGTATGATTAGGTGGATCATGTATGTTGATATGTTTCAGGTGGATACATTATATGATCAGGTGGATCATGTATTTGTTTATGTATCAGGTGGATACATTGTATGATCATGTAGATCATGTATGATGATATGTATCAGGTAGATACTATGTATGCATCAGGTGGATGCATTGTATGATAAGGATGATCATGGATGATGAGCTTCAGGATTTTGCTCCAGATGATATGCACCGGGATGATGCTATGATGATGATCAGGATGATCATATGTGATGATATGTATCAGGTGGATACATTAGATAATCAGTTGGATTATGTGTGATGAGTTCCGAAGACACAGATGCACATGGGCCATTCGAGCATGGTTTAAGTATGTCTTCCCATGGCTACGATATAAGTGCTGGGGCCATTCGAGCATGGTTGAAGTGTGTCTTCCCATGGCTGCGATATAAGTGTTGGGGCCATTCCGACATGGTTGAAGTGTGTCTTCCCATGGTCGTTGATGTAAGAGCTGTGCCATTCGAGCATGGTTGAAGTGTGTCTTCCCATGGCTGCGATATAAGTGCTATGGCATTCCTAGCATGGTTGAAGTGTGTCTTCCCATGGCTATGGATATAAGTGCAATTCCATTCTCGCATGGTTGAAGTGTGTCTTCCCATGGCGTAGATATAAGTGCTGAGCCTTTCATGGATGGTTGAAGTGTGTCTTCCCATGCCGGTGAATGCAATTGCTGTGTGATGTGCATCTGGGTTGTGCTTCGTGAACGATGTTATGATCAATACGATCATGAGTATGAGGATGATACTGTGTGGTTGTGGATAGGTTGTGCTTGGGAGGACATGTAAGACCTGGGAGATCCGATAGGTTGGGTTGTGTGCCTATAATAAGTCCCAGGATGCTCTTTCGAGGGTTTGTCCTATGGCATGTAATGTGACCTGGGAGATTCGATAGGTTGGGTTGTGTGCCCGTAATAAGTCTTGGGATGATCTTTCGAGGTTGTTCCATGACCACATGTAAGACCTGGGAGATCCGATAGGTTGGGCTGTGTGCCCGTAATAAGTCCTGGGATGCTCTTGCGAGGGTTTGTGATGCACATAATAAGTCCTGAGGATTCCACAGTATGGCCAGTGATGATGAATACCTACAGGTGGTGGGCCTACATCCAGTATGAAAAAGGACTGGCTTTGTAGAACTTCCTATGACGAGTAGTTCAGAGATTGAATGAGATAGCAACAGTAGTGACGATGACGATGATTCAATGTCGATGATCTAGTGACGATGATCCAGAGAAGAAGACTTGTGCTAGAAGACCCGTGTCGAGAAATACCTTCCTAGTTAAGAGGGAGTGTTGATGTAATTATAACTTCAGAATGTATTTCACCTATGTATATTGTATTCCTATAGAGATGTTATTATTCCTCTATATGGAAGTGTTTGTATTCCTATATAGATGTTATTATTCTCTATACGGAAATGTCGTCATTTATATTGTAAGTGTCGTAACTTATACTTGATGGGTTATTAGACCACCTTGATGGGGTCGACCCTGTATGAGTCATGTGAGTAAAAGGGTTATTAGACCACCCTATTGGGGGTCGGCCCTGTCAGCATTATGTTATGTGGTTAAGTTAAGGCCAACCTAATAAAGGTTATTAGGCAAGCCAAGTCAAGTATAAATAGAGTGCAGGAGGCACTCTATTTGATCATTCACTTTCTCACTCATACTCTCATTGGAGAGTGGCGCACTAGTGGAGGAGGAGAAGCTGCTACTAGGAGACTATCTCTTATGCTTGGGTTTTGTATCATTGCTCTATCTATCTCTGAGGAAGTTATTGGGGTTTTTCACCTTTATGGTTTTCCCCAAGGAAACTCTGTGTGTCTATTGTCTCATGTGATTGCTTGTTGTGATTGATATGCTTGATATGCTGTACATGTGATTCTCTCAGTAATGATCCTAGAGTATGTTGAATTAATGCTAAAAAATTAACAGGACGCAGTGGAAATTGAATAGGTGGTTGAATCAACCATGCTTGGTATGCTTCCTCTCCAAGTTGCGCTCTTTTTTAGCCTTCTCTAGATTTGACATTGTATTGGGGTGCAATGGAAGATGGTAGGCAGGTTGCTCATCATCAGAATCTCGATTTAAAAAATATTGAACATTACATCAATGATGTTAGTAAGCACAATACAATTGATTTGATCTCACATTATAGAAAAGAATTATTATAGAAGCATGAGAATCACTTCCAGTAGAAAATGTGAAGCTACAAACAATTTATAAAGTAGACATTGAGATTGAGCGATAAATTAACATCAATTTCACATTAAATATGAAAATTTAAAATTGAGCAACACATTTTCAAATTGAATTTATAAATTAAATTAACAGTTTATAAAACATAATTTCAAACTGAGTAATACATTAATATGAATCCATTGAAAATTAAAAAATACAATTAATCAATATTTCTTTGTCTTACGCCCCAAGGGAACGTCTAAAGGTAATCCCAATGCAAGGCATCTATGACGAGCGGTTGGTGGTCTACGGAAGTTGTAGTTTATTAATAACTTGTCACTAGGAGACAAACTACGTATTACATGTACAACAATAAATTTGGATGCTTTCCTTTTCATAAAGAACTCTTGTTCATTGAAGTGTTCCTCAAATGAACAAGTTGGAGAAAATAAAAAGCACCTAGAACTATTTATGAACCCTGCAATATTCCTATGAGTGCGTGGAAGACCATCTATATACAATAGGTTCTTCCTGTTAAAGTTTCCAAAAACATAACCATTCATGCACATACTATACATGGAAATGTTGTGCTTGTATTTAACAATATTCAGGTACTCATACCGACAATAGATAGGACCGCAAAATGGCATAAGTGCTACTGATTGTTTGGGACAAACAAGTACATGTGAAAGGATAAACAACCCAAGATTTGCAACATCTATATTAGACTTGGTAATCATAAAACTATTAGCACAAAAGGAAAATTCAGTTTCAACATCAGGCACAGGTAGAGAGGATGGGCAAGCGCCATATAAAGCGCGGTTGCAAGAAGTTTGATATTTACTTCGCAAATTCATAGGAAGCAAGAAATCATCACTACCCTCCGACAATTGGACGAACCTCGATGTGTACTTGGACAGTTTTGCTCTCAACTCATGCAACTTTTTGGATCTTATAGTAGAGATGGGTTGGGTGGCATTCATATCATACTTTGGATCACTAGAACTTTCAAATGATTGAGCATAAGCCAAGGGGTTCATCAATTTAGGGTTAGACATAGTTGTTTTGGCTTCCAACTTTTTCAAAAATGAGCATAGGAAAGTGTTCCTGCGTGTCTTTTCTATATCACCTATTGGATTTTTTACTACAATATGAGGTATTAAACCATCAACATTAGGTAATCTATAATTGGTGTAATGGGTGAGTGTGACACGTCGAGGTTTCTCCTTCAACCCTTGACATTTTGAACAATCACAAACTACTTGGTTTCATAAAAGAGTTCCAGATCACGACGAATTACCGTCGATGAACCATGATGGCATCTTGAAGATGACATGTTACAATTGGTGGGGTAAATCGACTACCCATTTTCATCCACAAACTGCTTGCGGTATCTTGCTCCTGATAAGAGCTTATGACATTTTGAAACTGGTGGAATGTCTTGTGCATCCAAACTCGAACCCGAATCGTGATCCTGCATTATAGAATAAATCGATATTCAGATTCACATGGATAAGTAACATAAATTCAAATAAGTAGTCAAAAAATAAATAAAACCTGAACTTACCGGGGATGGAATGGGAGAACTCGTCGAACTTTGAACAAGATGGTATGAGTTGGAATCTGAATAATTGTCCATTTGATACTACAAACTTGTCTTCCTGCATTTGGGCCAAATCAACAATCAACATATATATACTATGAAATGTTGTAATTGGTGTGGTTAAATAGTAAAAGGACATGTGGTATGAATATATAATTTTAAGTGGACACATAAAAACAAAGAATTTACAAAATAAATTGGTGGGTTTATTCATATATAAATGCAACTGTGCGCTAACATAAACCCAATGCACCATTGCATAACTATTATAAACGCACCGTTAAAGAATATCCGCAAAAGCCCCCGTGGTGGAAAATATCCGCTACATTTGGTAGCATATATTTTTACATGCATTTTTACAAAATAATTCATTCTGGTGCATTTCCTACATATAAGCGCACCGATGCATCCTAACATTACACACACCGTCGTATGTTTTTTTAAATTATTTAAAAGGTGGTGCGTTTTACGTATGTACGCACCGGTGTGACTTTATAATAGGCGCACTGAAAATGTCTAAAATCAAAATTTAAAAAATCGCACAAACCTTTTTTGCCCTAAATTAAAAAAAATGGGGGCAATTTTAAGTTTGAAAATAAAAAACCAAAACATTAACTCACTGTTTTGCCAAAAATTTAAGGGGAAAGTTCCAGAAGAGAGACTTACGTGGAAGGAGTTTCGAGCAACTGGAAGGAGTTTCGAGGGTTGAAATTTGTTAGGTATGGTGAATGAAACAATACCCTGCATAATAAAAATTTCAAGCATGTAAATATTATTGTAGATCTTATAACCTTATTTAGAGTTTAACTAGATTTATAAAAAAAACTTCATACTTACCTTCAATGTTGCAACCATTATTTTCTCGCTGCTTCTTTTTGTTTTATGTGGCTTCAAAATTCTTCATTAGGGTTTAAATCCCTCTATTGTTATACAAAATTATGATTTCACCTTTTAGGGATTTTGGATTTACCGAGCTTGTGATTATATATAGAAAGCGTAGGGTGACATGGGGCCACTTTCTTGGTCGAGTCCATAACTATGTCGGCCCTGTCAAGTTTTATGTTTTTTTAATTAAAAAAGGCATGCATCAAAATCAATGCGTTTGTATTACCGGAGCGCACTTGTGTGTCCATCGACATAATGCATCAGGAATGACCCGCGTCGAATCATTTTTATATATTTAAAAAGTCGATTTTTGTATCTCAATTTGTTGTTCTCGGTGCGACCTATTTAATTTAACGCACCGGGGCGTGTCATGTATACACGCACACCGAATTTAGATTTAGTCTTTTTAATATTTTTTGTCGTATTTTGAAGGTTTACAATTTGTTTGTATAATATATTGATAGCTTATGTATTTAATGGTATAGGTTGTTTATTGATAGAAAATGCATGCTATGAGTTCAATGAACAACAACTTTAATCAACATGATGGGAGCACATCGAGAATTACGAAGAAGGAAAGTACTTTTAATTAATTTATGTATTTAAATTAATTTGTTTGAATTATTTGTAAAGTTAACTAATATGTATTGGTTAATGTGTGACACGTAGATCCAAAAAATGAGGAAGCTCGATAAGATTCTTACCAAACTAAATCCAGAAGAGTGTAAAACGTTGTTGGAAAAGTTACAGAGGGATGAATCAGGAGAATAAAAAATAAGTCAATACAAATTATTTATTGAAATTTGAGTAATAATCTACTTAATTAAGAATATTCACTAATATGTTTCAAATAATGTAATTCACATATGATGAATGTTATGTAGGGACTGAAAGCAACAGAAGTCAATGTCATCATAAGAAAAAATAAATTATGGAAGATGCAAATGATGATCAATTGGTCCTTAGCTCATCTGGAGTGGTGCTGTAAATTAATAGAATGTGCAAAGAATTTTATAATACTATGAGGGATCTAGTGGAAAGAACGTACAAACGTACTTTTCACTTACAATACAGAAACCAATCAAATGATTCAAAGAATTAGGTCATATGTAAACTACAAGAGGCGTTCCCAGAGAAATGGTCAATGAGACCTATCGGGCTTGCAATAGCACAAACATACAACAACAAAAAGAATCATTCAAAATGCAATATTCCTAAACATGTCTATCTAGAATATGTATCTAAAACTATTACAAAACGTCATTCATTCAATAATTTTAATTCCATCATATTTATTTTTCATATCAACAGAAAAATAGTTTAATGTCATTTTACATTTTCAGGAAGATTATGAGAATCCCAAAGGATGAACGAGGTGATATGTGATATTTTCCAGTAGGGATGTCCAAGAAAGTGTACAAGGAGATGGTCAAGGAAATGGACATAATTGCATCGCAGGAAGAGCCATCTCAACAACAACGTGTTTCAAATGTATGAAATCATTGGTTTTTCGGTTTATGTTATACATTTCATTAATTAATTCGACATTAAATATTAATTTTCAATTGTTTTGTTGCAGAAAAGAAAAGAAAATGGAACCCAGTCAGCACACAAGACATGACAACAAGGAAAAAAGGGGTTGATAGCAAAGTTTGTGAGTATTTTTTATTTCGTTGTAAGAAATAAATATTTCGTAGTGTTGTGATTGGTATATTTAAATTTTTTTAATTTGTTTTCACTGGCAATACTTGGATGCCTTCAAACAGGTGTTAACATACAAAGAGGAGCCATCAGAATAATTGATTGACATTGGGTTAAGCAAGGGTTGTGAGTATGTGTTGGCGTATCAAAAATTAATTGTGGATTTTGTAAGTCTCTATGTTGTTTTACTTCTCTCATTTTATAATTAATAAAAAAACAAAAAACTTTTATATTAAATCTATGATTTGTGACGGGGCATAACACTTGCAGGAAACAAAGTATGGAGTGGAGCCAACAAAAGACTTATTGATAGAAGGCATGAGATTTGGTTTTGAGAGAATGTGTATCATTCACGAGTCGATTATTTCTATGGTATGTTGCTTTTCAAGTTACATTAATGTATACTATTTATTTATTTTTCATTATTCCCGCTGGTAATGTAGATACACTCAGTATACTTTATTTTTATGTTTGCAGATGGAAGCTGAAGAAGAGGAAAACAATCGAGCCAATCAACAAAACATTAGGCCAAATAACCCAATTGATGCAAGTGGCTCGAGCACTGATAACAGTTCCAGCGAAGGGATGCTCCATATTTAATTTTGATGTTAATGCAAGTTGTTGTAGTTTGTTGTATATTTTGAAATAATTGTTTGTGAAAATCATACATTTTGTATAATAATGTATTGGACATAGTGTCTGAATTCAAAGACGAGTTACAAATAATTGTAACAAGAATTACATGTATGTTGACATTTTTATTATTGTTGTCTCTATGTTGTCGTATTTTGTATGACAAAGTCACTCTTATTGATATATAATAAAATAAACTTTACATGTGAAATGGTACATGTGGAATGGTACATTGGTAAATATTACATGTGAAATGGTAAATGTCATTGTCAAATGTTACAAGTGAAATGGTACATTGGAAATTAAATGTATGGATGATTAAATATTACAATAGATTCTTGCATCTATGATATAAGAAATTAATCTAAACAAACAATTTCAATAATTAAAATTGAAATGAATTTTACTATAAGCAAATATTTCAATTTAAGATGAATAATAGAATTAAAAAAATAAAAATATAATATATATAATTGAATGAAATATCAATAGATATTCTTCAAATAATCAGATTTGGTTCGTTTACTAATATATGTCGCACTGGGGCTCCTATACTACCATTATGCATTGATGCGTATAAACTAAAATTGTGTACCGATGCGTTTTATTTTATGAATCACACTGGTGCATGTATATTGCTTATGTGCACTGAGAACGATCAAAGCTTATGCCCACAACTATTTAGTGTTTAAGCCTAGCGATGCATTTTATGTGTTGAACTGGACCGGGCCATATTGATATTTTGTAAGCACCAATGCGTTCTAGTATTCAATGCACCGGTGCATTCGTGTATGAAATGCACCGATGCAACCCGATAATGTACTACACCATTAAATTTAAAAATAATGAAAAAATGTACAGTGCGTATGATATAAAATATTGCACCAGTGCGTTTATGTTGTACAAACACACTGGTGTGTATATTCTATACTAAAGCACTGGTGTGGCGTTTAAATTTGATTCTTTCCGGTCCTTGTTCTGGTTGAGTGCACCAGTGCGCATGTTCTAATCCTACAGCACCGGTGCATCCAAGTAAGAAACGCACAAGGGCACGTAAATTTAGTTGTGTGCATTGATAAACTAACCTCTGCTAAAAGCTCCGGTCACCGAGTATATTTTAGTTATAAACTGTATTCGTTATGACCTCCGTACAAAAATCCGCTACCATTGGCGGAGGTCGTAGCGGAGGTTTTTTTGACAATTTTTGTCAATCTTGTAACACTAAAAACTTCCGCTATGACCTCCGCTACAAGGCCTTTTCCTTGGAGTGTTTGATGTTCTTAGCAAGTTTGGTTTCCCCCCTTCGTTTATTAAATGGGTCAAGGCTTGCATTGGTTGTCCTTGGATTATGCCATTGGTTAATGGACGCCCCATTTCCTTCTTCTAGCTTCTCTTGGGATAAGACAAGATTTTCCCCTATCCCTATTTATGTACATTATTGTGGCTAAAGTATTGAGTAGGAAGCTGGCAGTGGAGCATAGGGAAGGGAACCTTGATCATATTCTCATCTGATGTAGGGTCATCCAAATCCCTACTCAAACTGTCCTCATCAGGCGTTAATAAAGAAACATCCAATGTAAAACCATTCGAATTTTACTTCTCGGGTCTAAGGCTTTATACATAGCTCATATAGCCATTATATGATCTCGACACTCTTCTTAAGACTTGTGACCTTCATTACAAAGCCCAAAGCGCTATAGCTTCAGGTGCTTGTCCAAGGCTCTCGGCCACAACACGTAGAACCATAACATATTCCCGTAAGTTCATCGCAATATATTTCAGGTTTCAAAGCGCCAACACTTTCCTTGCACTCGTTGCACGATCCTCGCCTTAATACCTACAACCAAAACCCACGACCTCTGTCCATTTAAACAAAGATTTCCCTGCAATTTTTGACCATCCAAAACATGTCGACTCTGCCATACGACTGTGTGTTGAAAATGCACACAGTTTTAACCCTGACCGTGGTCATAATGCTCTATTTATTCCACAAGAATAACTCGACCTTCCTTGGTTTCAGAGTTCTTCCAATAAATGCATTTCAATCTAATGCAAATTCAGAAATCCATGATGCCTCTGCTCTGTAGTATAAACTACCAAACCTTCGCACAGTGATAACAATAGTTCAGTAAACCATAAAATACTCTTGTCGATTAATGACATCCCACTTGTAAATGAAATGCATACATTTCCAGCCTTATGAGATTACGTTCAACACACATTTTATCCATTCACAGGGTCTACTGGTAGATTCACAAATTTTCCATAAATTCACTATTATTTAGCTCTGCAAGAAAACCCTGTCGCTTCCATCAACCTTCCCACACTTGATCGTAGCATAGAGACCCTCTACCCTCTTTGCGTTACTCAACCCCATTCCCCCTCTACTCTCACCCTAATCCGAATTAGAAAACATAAAATATATCCCCCCAACTAACTAACAGATTCCTTCCACTAATGAAGGAATTACTATCTTTAGAAAACAAAATCCTATCATGACTCAACCACCTAACTTCTTGGCTTGATTTCCTCGTAGGGAGGATCAACTTGCCAACTAACCCTATTCACACTCAACAACTGACAACAAATCAACTTGTACTCATAATTACAAACAATAAAGCATTCAGTAAATAACTCCTTCATATTTAGGACTGTCCGCCCCCTTTGCTTAAGCCACAACATGTGACCATCTTGTCACATTGCTGGCTCTACCTTGATGATCCTGTATCAGACTCCCAAGGTAGAAAAAAAAATAATGACCTCCAGGTCATATGTAACCAATACCACCCACCTGGTTTCCAAACTTTATGCTGTAATTTTCCACTGCCTTCACTTTCATCACATTTCATTCCTGCTCTCAATGTACTAGGCTTCCACACTTTATGTTGCAATCTGCTTTTGCATTCTCTTAGCACTTCCTCTTCAACTAATGAATTGAAATAATTCGTCTCTTTCTTCTTTACACTGTACATTTTCTTGGAGTGTCTTTGCATAAATCTCTACAACTCATCAAGTTCTCTATCCAACTCCACACATTCACATTTAAGCTGTTGACTGCCTTCTTCAACCACCCTTACATCCTTCATGTCCTTGAGGACATCTCCCTCTGCAATGTTCAATTTCTGTTCCTGAACTTCAAGTTTACTTCCAAGAAGTAACTTCAACTCCTTGACTAGAATATCATATCCACTCTTCTTTCCCTTTATACCAGCAAGCATATTACGAGTTTGAAAAATGGTATCTACCCTTATCTCAACAAGCTCCTTCAACAAATATTTCAGCAACTCAACTTCCCTGTGATATCTTCCACATTCCTCATCATAGTACCAATCACAACATTCTAATTATATTCTACTCTCATCTTCTATCTCAGCAATATTGTATTGCTTAAGATCAACCACCTTCTCTGCTTCATTTACCAATTCAAATTTTAAATCATACTCCACAGCTTCATTTTCTTCACTGTCCCCCAAGACAATTTTCTGTTCAATAGTTCCATACTGCAGCAACGCAATTCCATCTTCATTATGATACATCAGGGCCCCATTTCTTTCTACTCCAGCTTGATCTTCAAAATCAATTTCCTGTTTTGAATTCACTCCAGATTTCCTTGTATCTACACACAAATTTGTATCACAATTATTCAAATCTTCAAGCATAACTGTTTCACTCCGTTTTCTCAAGAATTTAATATTCTTGTCTGCTTCTTTTTCAGATTTGTCATCCTTGACAACTTCCTCATCTCCATTCAATTCCCATTTTGCAACTTGAATGCCTACCCTCTGTTTTTCCAATCTCTGTTCCAAAAGATTTAATTCATGCCACAAATCTACCATCTCTTTTGGAACTTTTCCCGCAAGCTTTGCACAATCTTCATCATTTTCTTCCTCTACATTAAGTATCAACCAACCTTCCTTATCTTGGTTGTCTTCAAAATTAACATCCTTTAGTAACTGATGATCATCTACAACAACACTCAATAGCTGCTCTCCTTTGGCATCAACCTGCCATAACTGTCCAATATTTACAAGATCTTTCACAATAGTATTCAACAATTGCTCCTTCTCCTCCTCCATCATAAGGTTATACGAACCTTCTTTCATCTCTTGAAAAGACAGAATTCTGCTTTCCTCTTCTTCTGTGACAACATGAGATAGTTGTCCTGCTTCAATATTTCCTGCATTCACACACAAAACATTAGTTTTAAAATCATGAGACTCTTCAGTCCCCTTTGATGATTTCTTCATCAATTCTCTTAGCTGACTTCCATTGTCAAAACACTTCATCAAATTCTTCTTGAATTCTATATCCACTTCATCAGTTTTCCTAAGAAAACTTTCTGATTCATATTCACATGAACAGACTTCTTTCTGCCTTATCAATCCTTGCTCAAACTCAACTTTCTTGAGCTCTCTATCCTTCCTCAAAGCTAATGACTGTAGTATTTGCTTCCGCTGCAATGCAGACCATTGCACTTTCTTCTTTTTCATCACCCATCCATAATACTCATCCTTATTACTCTCTTGAATCAACTTCTCTAGTTTACTGAATCTTTCATTGATCTCAACAAACTCTTTGTCATACTCCTTTTGACTTGTCTTTTGAATGTCCTTCAGCTGAACATCTTTCTTCATTTGGCCATAATTCTTCTTTAAATCTCTCATATGACTAGGAATAGTCATCTTCTTTCCTGGGTTTAAGACAGTGATAGATGACTGTCTATCATCTCTCATGCTTGAGCAACCTGCAAACATACAATAATCGTTAGTTTCAAAATCACAAGGCTCCATAGCCTCTTTTGTTGTCCCAAACATGATCTCTCTCAACTGGTTCTCATCCTTCCAAGGATCCATGAAACCTTTAACTAGTCCCGTGTCTTCATCGTCATCACTACTTTCCCCAAGAATAGATCCTTGTTCAGGTTCACATAAATAACCTTCTTCTCCAACACATGTCTTATGCTGAAACTCAACTCCTATGAGTTCTTCCTTTAGCTGAACACTTGTCTTATGTCTCAGCCTATCCTATAACAAACTCCACTTGATTCTTTTTATTCTGAAGAACCCAACCATATCTTTGGTCTTCCATACTTCTCTGTACAAATTCTCTCATCACCTCCAGCTGCACTTGCATTTCATCCAGTTCCCTATCAAGCTTATCCTAACTTGATTTTCTATGGCCCTTCTCTGCACCTTTACTATGACTAGCAACAACCACAGTATTATTTCTTTCATGAATTCCTCCTTGTTCATCATGGACTACAAACAATCTATCACTACATGCTGACTCCCTCGACTTGTCTGTAGATACCACACCAATATTTTCCATGCTTAGTCTTCTACTGGCATCTCTGCTGATTTCTTTCTTCCGATTGTGACTTCTCTCTAAACCCTTAAGATAACCATCAGTATTCATCCCTTCTTCTTCCCCCTGTGGAATCATCATGATCCACCTTGTGAGCTGCAACAAACCTCTTCTATCTTTGAACCAAGTATAATATTTGTTTCCAGTATCAAGTCATCTCTTGGTGACTCCTCTTCTTCTTGGTTCTTCACACAGAACCTCCACTTGAGCACTCCCGCTCCTCAGCTTTCAAAGCCGCTAGGTTGCTGCTTTACAACTACTCACCTTTCTTCGAGAACTACAGTTATCTTCCCTTCTCCAACAATGCACTCTGCTGTCTAGGTTCATTCACAATCTTCTTTCACTCTATTTCATCCACTAAGGATTCCTTCATGCCTTCTGTACTCAAAATCTCTCCTAATCCTTCAGTTAGATAGATTCACCGCCATCCACTCATCTTTTCTTGATCTCACCTACATGCAATTAATCTCTTCACATAATAGTCAATAAATCTCAAACTCTTAACTCTTACCAGTATATGCTTCAGCACATGTCACTGCTGCAATTTCCTTTCACTGTCCTTCAAGCCAAGAACATCTCCTTTGTCGATTCGTCCTTCAACAGAACCTGTTCCACCTCTCTTCCAAGATAAAATATCTTCCATGCACTCTGAAAGCTATACACCTTCATACACTAATCCTGCAATCAACCATTTATCACATAACAATTTCAAAAACTTCCAAAACACATTACCTCAAACAACCCCTCCAATCTGGAAATGCTGGAATTTCTGAATCTTTTCTTCTCAAGCATCATTAAGTCTTCAAACAAACACAACTCTGCATCTTCAGTTAGAGTTGTCTTCTAACCCTTCAGATTCCAAATTTGATCCTTCTACAACTTCTCTGCACTATGGCTACTTCAGGACTCCTCAAAGGAGCGAACCTTTCGCTCTGATACCAAAATTGATGCAGGGTCATCCAGATCCCTGTTCAAACTCTCCTCATCAGGCGTTAATAAAGAAACATCCAATGTAAAACCATTTGAATTTTAATTCTTGGGTCTAAGGTTTTATACATAGCTCATATAGCCATTATATGATCTCAACACTCTTCTTAAGACTTATGACCTTCATTACAAAGCACGAAGCGCTACAGCTTCAGGTGCTTGCCCAAGGCTCTTGGCCTCAACACGCAGAACCATAACATATGCCCGTAAGTTCATCGCAATCTATTTCAGGATTCAAAGCGCCAACACTTTCCTTGCACTCGTTCCACGATCCTCACCTTAATACCTACAACCACAACCCACGACCTATGTCCATTTAAACAAAGATTTCCCGGCAATTTTCGACCATCCAAAACATGTCGACTCTGCCATACGACTGTGTGTTGACAATACACACAATTTTAACACTGACCGTGGTCATAATGCTCTATTTATTCCACAAGAATAACTCGACCTTCCTTGGTTTCAGAGTTCTGCCAATAAATGCATTTCAATCTAATGCAAATTCGGAAATCCATGATTCCTCTTCTCTGTAGTATAAAATACCAAACCTTCGCATAGTGATAACAATAGTTCAGTAAACCATAAAATACTCCTGTCAATTAATGACAGCCCACTTGTAAACAAAATGCATACATTTCCAGCCTAATGAGATTACATTCAACACACATTTTATCCATTCACAAAGCCTACTAGTAGATTCACAAAATTTCTAGATTCACAAATTTTCCATAAATTCACTATTATTTAGCTCTACAAGAAAACCCCGTCTTCCATCAAGCTCCCCACACTTGATCGTATCACACAGACCCTCTACCCTCTTTGCGTTACTCACCCCCACTCCCCCTCTACTCTGTCACCCTAATTCGAATTACAAAACATAAAATATCTCCCCCCCAACTAACTAACAGATTCCTTCCGCTAATGAAGGAATTACTATCTTTAGAAAACAAAATCCTATCATGACTCAACCACCTAACTTCTTGGCTTGATCTCCTTGTAGGGAGGATCAAATTGCCATCTAACCCTATTCACACTCAAAACTGACAACAAATCAGCTTGTACTCATAATTACAAACAATAAAGCATTTAGTAAATAACTCCTTCAGATTTAGGACCGTTTGCCCCCTTTGCTTAAGCCGCAACATGTGACCAGCTTGTCACATTGCTAGCTCTACCTTGATGCTCCTGCATCATCATCAAAAGAAGGCTCAAGCCTATTAATCATGCCTAATTTGTGGATGATACAATCTTCTTTGGTGGTGCTTCTTCAGTTAATGCTCAGAGATATAATGACATTTTGGACAGGTTTACAGAAGCTTAAGTAGGAACGATCAATGACAACAAAAGGAAGGCTTATAGTTGGAATATATCCCCTAGACTCCTACAAATAATTTCCTCGATCTTTGGATTTCCTAGGCAGCATAGATGGTCCTCTTTTAAATACTTGGGCATGCTGATTGTCTTAAAACAAGCCAAATCTATGAACTGGGTGCCTATTATTTGAAAAATCAAAGTCAAAATTCAAGAGTGGGGCACTCACTGGTTGAATCCGACTAGTAAACTTGTGCTTATCAAGTCTACGCTTTCCTATTTTCCTTTATTTCAATGTTATGCTTTGCTTTCCCTTGCTAAAGTTATGCAATGTATTAGTAGAGAGATTCAAAAATTTCTATGGCATGGTGGGAAAACAAATAACAAGAAATTTCATTTGCTTAACTGGGAGACGATAAGAGCCCCTCTCTCTCATGGGGGCATTGATATCAAAGATCCTCAGTTAATGAACATAGCTTTAGGAGAAAAATTGCTATGGATATTGATCACAAGCAAATCGACGTGGTGGAAAGAAAGTCTAAGGAAAAAATACTCAAGGGGTCCAAGGTCTTGATGTCTAGACCAATGCAATTAAGAAGGAAACAACTCTAGTATTTGGACGTTGATCTAGGATGGTGCTTATTAGATACCCGAGAATGGAAAATAAATCAATTTATGCAATGATAAAATCCTAGGGAGGTCAAAATTGGTGAATAAGGAAGGTCTGTTGATCCTAGGGAGTGGATCAACTGAAATGGGTTCAAGACTCTGTATGACATTTCAGAATGGGATCATGAGGGAAGATGGTATAATTGGAGGCAACCAAGCATTCCAAGTGATTTGCAACACTCTTAATAGACCTTTCACTCATTACTCCAAGGAGTATCCCCCATTAACATTGCAACTAAAGATTCTATAGGATGGGGATTGAAAGGTAGTTATACAATGAAATAAGGATATGATAGATTTATTCATTCTCTACCTCTTCCACCCTTCTCAAAACAACAGAAAAATATGTTCTTCTAACATTCTTCCTAAAATCAACACTTTCTACTGGATTTTTGCTCATGGTCACTCCCTTATTGCTGATAACTTAAAGAAGAGGGGATCGCATGTCCGTCAAGATGTGTCTTATGTCGAAGAGAAGAGGAAACAACCAAGCATATTTTCCTAGAGTGTGACTATGCTACTCTGGTATGGGAACTTGCTCTTGAAGGTATTGATCATGGTGTTATTCTCCAAACCCAATGGTAGGGGCTCTTTCTTAATTGGAAGACATTTTCCCTGGATCTTTGGTTCACAAGCCTATTCTTAGAAAAATATGGATGGAAACTCCTAAATTTCCTCCCTCCATCCAGGACTGTACTCAAAGCTAGATCACTCCTCTTGGATATTTTGTTAACTTGAGGAGTCTATGTTTTGCATAAGGAGCCTTTGGCAATGCAAGAGAAGCAATGGATTGGATATTTCTTGCTAGGGAGTGTCCGTCAATCCAAAGTAGTTTGCAGATAGATCAACCTTCCCCATTGTGATTGGAGTTTAGACTCAAAATTTCAAGATTGGTTAAGTATGCTAAAATGCTATAAGACTTTCATCGATGGTTCCTCGAAAGGAAATCCTAGGGTGGCACGTGCAGGGGTAGTCCTTCTGGACTCCGATTGACAAACATAAATTACTTTTTATTAGGGAATTGGAAGGGCTACCAACAACCAGGTAGAACTCTATACTTTGTAGATGAGTTTGGAGATCGTTCATCACCTTTAAATTCAAAAAATACTTATTCTAGGAGACTTTTTGTTGGTGATCAATCAAATAAGGACAAGGAATATAAAAAAGGGAACGATTCTTTTGAGAATCTATGAGCAACTCATTTGGTGTCTTATCCAAATCCGTGTTGTCAAGCTCTTGCATGGCACAATAACCCACTAGCTAATCGGTTAGGTAATGAGGCAACTAAGTTAGACAGTGGAATTTATTTCAAAATGGAGGCCTTCCCAAAAGAAGGTGGCTCCCTTGGTTTAATTATGAGTGGAGGTAGGTCCAAGCAATTAAAGCATCATTTAATGTCTCTTGGAAATGACGAGAAGGAGAAATTCGAGAAGGTTCCACCTTACCAATATATTGCATATGAGTAAGCCTTAACACTCACATGTGCTTCAGGTTCCCTCCATAGCTTGCTTCTTCTATTTGTTATCGCTTCTTTTATGGCACCCTTTCAATTTTCTCGTGGAATAGGTGGGACTATTCTAGCTCAAGTTGATGGTTATGCTCAACATGGAAGACAAAAGCAGAGGGATACTCGTAGGTTTCTCGACATGGCTGCAACGACCTTCTCCCCTCTTCGGGGACCCTTGGTAAGTGGCCTCACCTCCTTTGCTCTTATTCCAGTCAAGCCATGTTTTTGGTAACTGTGAGGAGTTTGTGGGTTTGTTTTTTGGTCTTGGTGGTGGTCATTTTGTTGTGCGAAATAGAGGTTTCTTCCATTGAGAAGCGCTCTATTCCCACCCTTCTCTAGCCTTAAATATAGGCATGGAAAATCACGCAGGTTGAGGTGTTGTGGGAGGGGATGAATAGGAAGACATAAGGAAGATAATTAAGATGTTGAGCTTTCTAGTTCGAGGATTAAGGGGTTGCAAGGGACTATTAACAACATAAATTCTCATATGGCCATACCAAATGAAAAACATAAGATTCTTGAGACTACGGTTGCAGAACATGGGAAACAAACTGCAAAGTTAATTAATGATTCTGAAATGCATTTTAATATCCTCTTGGGGATGTCTAAAGATGATCAGTCTACAAAGGTCTAGTCATTGGGTTCCAAGCATATGGAAGAGAACTTAATTCAACAATTGGGCATAGTTACAATGGAAATTTCCAACTCTAGTGAATCACACAACTATCTATAGCTACAGAAAGGCCTCAGTGGCCATGAGTTCATATAAAATGTTTGTTGTCATATGTTTTTTACTTGTAATAGACTGTTAAGACAATACATAAAGATCCATAACTGTCAATTTTTTGTAAAGGTAATAGGCATTAGAGTTATGGAGGTACAATCTTGTACTATTATTATCCAACTTTTTGCATATTCGGAACTTGCTCTTGTTTATATTTTTGGCTGATTCTCCTTAGTCGGTTTTAATACAAAAATATTATACTAATTTTGGTTTAAAAAAAATGGTACTTTAATATTGATTTTAAAATTTCAATTCACATTATTAATATCATAATGTATAACTTTAATATTGATTTCAAATTTTCAATTTGTTGATATCCTTGGGAATGAAGAGATAGACTTAGTTGAGAAGGTATTAGACGACTTAGTTGAGAAGGTATTAGACAGTTTGCATTTGATATGAAAAAATGTAATTAGATGGCTTGTCTTCAACAATCTAATTTTTAGCATTTTGATTGTAAGTGATTTTGTAAAATACACACTGCACTACAAAAGAATGAGACGTGGGTTAAAATAAACGAAAAACCCACTACAAAAGAATGAGAAGTGGGTTAAAATCAACGAAAAACACGTCACAAAAAAGAATGTCTTACAAATACCAAATAGAAATAAAATAGATTAACTATAATAGAAAATAGATTAAAAATTAAGAAATAAGAATTTTATAATATTAAAATAGAAATAATTAGAATAAATATACAAAGATGAGAAATAAAAATACATTCTATCAAATCCCAAAACCATCTAGGAAATGATCAAATCGATAACATCTTAAGAAAATCGTCTAGGGAATAATAAAACAACATAAGCTCTAATAAATGATAGAAAAACGACAAAATTATAAACAATCCTTCATACCAATTCTTCTTGGGACATTCTAGTGCAATTGAGTTGTTTTCTCATTGTTGACTTGCTATATTTATGCATTTGTTTTATTACGACAATCCTTTAATATATATATATATTTTCAAACATATTTGATCTACACTTTAAAAAAACCAAGAAAATTTTAGGTAATCACTGCTAGAATAATCAAGAAATGAAGGTGAACGATTAACATAATTGCATGCATAAGTGTAAAAATCCAAAACAATGTATCGTAAGATTTGTATCAGGATTGTCGATTTCTTCATAAGAAATGAGGTTATAATATACTTGGATATTCTTCATATGTCAATGTAGACATGTTTGGAGTTCTAACGTTTTTGCAAATTGTGTATTATTTATAGATTCTCCACATGTAGAGATATGCTTTAGCATTCCAATATTTGTAAGTTGATCAGATTGTATATTTTCTATATGTAGATGTGTTTGGAGTTTTTAATGTTTTGCAAATTGGTAGGAATTGTAGATTCTTTACAAAATAAAGTCAAAACATTTTATGTTTTTTTTTTATTATCTTCTCTAGTTTGTTATCACCAAATCTGATCGAGCAATCTTTCTTTAAATTGCAATTTTGGATTGATAAAATTGTTATTTTAAATGTCAAAATGGATTCCACACCCTCATATACCCCTAATACAACTTGATTATGCAATGTCAATACTTGACATTTGCAAATCTATCAATCCAAACTGATTCATGCTTGATTTCAAGCCAGCCAATTTTACCTCTCATTACTTTGACCCACTGAAAACAACCAATTGTCATGTATGTAGATTACTTGTTCTCCATATATCCTTGTAGACATATAGTCAAGTACCGATGTTTTGTAAATTGTATATACTTAACCAACAAAGTTGGACTTTTATCACTAATAGTTCTTGGATTTTTACATCTTTGAATTGAACACAACACCAATGTCAGGTTTAATGATATTTTATATTATGCAAGTTTATAAAGGAATCAACCTAGTTTGATTGTGTGTTGGACTTTTATCACTAATAGTTCTTGGATTTTTACATCTTTGAATTGAACACAACACCAATGTCAGGTTTAATGATATTTTATATTATGCAAGTTTATAAAGGAATCAACCTAGTTTGATTGTGAGGGAAATACTAGCTTAATTGACTTAATTTTTTAATTTATTCATAACATGGATTCTAATATGTTGGGTGGGTGAGATATATTGTTTAGCACGTAGCCATTTAAACCAAGCTTTTCACATAAACTTCAAAATTACAAAACTAGAAATTGCATATTTCAAATTCAAATAATAAATATTGTTAAAAAATGACATACACTATTCATTAGCTTCGCATGTAAATATGCTAATTGATATTTCATAATGTAAATATGCTAATTGATATTTCATATAAAAAATACATGATACTCATCTATTATAAAATATTTATTTTTGAGATATTACTTTAGAAAAATTGTGATATTTTAAATATTATTAATATGTCTTAAAAGTGCATAATTTCTTTCCCAATCTATACCTTTAATATTTGCAGAAATTTAACTATTTCTAAAAAGGCTTTGCAAAAATACCTTGTTTAAAAATAGGTTTAGAAAAATCCAGTAAATATTCATATTTAGATTTAACAATCTCATTTGAAAATCAATATTTAATATGTATAATGAAGTATAATACATTTACAAATCCAGTAATTCATATTTAGATTTAACAATCTCATTTGAAAAGCAAAGCAATATTTTAATATGTACAATGAAATACAATACACATTTTATTGCTTCACTATCTATCAATATCTACAGATAACATAAATTTTACTAATTCATATTTTCGTTTCATTACATATTTCAAAACTCCATTTCTTCACAAGTCTAAATCATTGCCATTGAAAACTTCATATCCTAGTTTCACATTAATACTATATATACTAGTTTTCATATCCTGTGTAAATCATTGCCATTGAAAACTTCATATCCTAGTTTCACATTAATACTGTCTGGCCTACTTCCTTAATACTCTCCTACTTCCTTGTAACATTTTCCATATATTTTTCATGACATAAATCAACATGTATATTATGTAACATTTTCCATATCTTTTTCATGACATAAATCAACATGTATATTAATTAAGAGGATCAAATTTCTTCAAGGGCAAACTTTTCCTCATATTTTAAGTTTTATGATTTGATCCCTCCCAACACAATACCAAGACCATAACATGTCAAATTCATTGACTACAAATGACAAAGAAAAATATCAATGAGATTCTCTTAACCAATGATACCTTCAAATATATGGAGCACTGAGTATTATAATCTCTTCAAAACTGTAAATGTACTTATGTTTGCTGACTTTAATAAAGATCTCTTTTATTTAATTGTGAACATATAAAAATGTATCTTGATGACACAAGTTTATCACTTTGTGCATTGGAAAATTTTGGTATCAGTATACATGATTGTAGCAAAACAAAATAGTTTTTCACAAAACAAATAAAATAAGGTAACTGAACATTATTTTACAAAACAACTAAATAGAACACGTGGTTCTGTCAAGAGGTAAACCAAGTGAGCTTCCTTCATAGAAAGCTAAGTTCAATCCTCCAACGTCCATGATGTCATCTTAATGTGGCCAATTATGTGTTTATAACTTATATCAATGTAGTAGTGTTAAACGAGATAAGGTGGTTTGTTCCACATGCTTATTATTAAAAAAATCAATGTTTAATATCCACAGGTAAACCAAGTGAGCTTTCTTCATAGAAAGCTAAGTTCAATCCTCCAAAGCTCATGATGTCATCTTAATGTGGTCTATTATGTGTTTATAACTTATATCAGTGTAACAGTGTTAAATGAGGTAAGGTGGTTTGTTCCACATGCTTATTACCATAAGAAAAAATAAATCAATGTTTAATATCTATCTTATTAGACAACGGAGAAATAAGTGGAGAAAACAAGGTTTATAACACCCCAGCGCCTTGTTGGGTTACGAATAATTCAGTGTTTCATATCGAGAAATAAATCAAACAATCAGTCTGCAAGTACACCTCTTGAATACACAATCATGGTCCAAGGATAAAATCTAGTCTAAGCATGCAATGAGTTTGAGATTACTTCTGCAAGGGTGATAAAAACAGGAAAGAGTATGCACACAGGTGCTTCTGTTTTATCTTAAATTTTGGCCATGATCTACAACCTTTGAGGTGCGATAGCATACTCCCTCAATCCAGTGTTAATCAAGTTTGTCAAACTTGGACTCAGCACTTAGACTCTGCAAGACAGCACTTGAAAGTGACTCAACAACTTGCAAAAATCACTCAATACCAGACCGGGAATAACTCAGACAAATAACTTGACATAACAAGAAATAACTCAGACCAAACTCGACAGTCAATGGAGTCATGGTCAAATTTGGCAGGTCCGTCGACTAGGCACTAAACACAACAGTAGTCATGAGACTGGCAAGTCAATCAAGTTGATTCAGAAAGTAGGATAACCTTTAATACTGACATTGGTTAGAGGTGACTACACTTTGTGGGTCCCCTTTGTTGTGAATGTTGTCTTCAGATGCTTTCTTAATTGCAAGCGTACTAAAAGTCAAAATGTTATAACCCTTTTTCAGGATTAAGTTTCACACATCTCTATGGCCATTGGCCTTTAAGAAAACTTTACCCTTGTAGAAAGCAAACGGAGGTAACTTCTGAAACAAGTACAATGTTTTCAACTTTTTTTACAGATGGCTTGTCATAAACTTCCAAAATCAAAAAGTAGTTTGCTTTTCAATGGATTCATCCACACCTAACTCATTAGTTCATTAAAAATGAATGTCATAACATTGCTATGAATATTTCACTTTTGTGAACTAGGAAGGTTGCATGTAATATAGAAATGGACTCTAGACAATCTAGGTAACTTTTAGCTTAGCTCCAATATATCTTCCATATCAAATTTTCCAATGGACATTATTACCCCGAAAAGGCATCATTTGGTTTGACACAGAAAGCTTTATTCTCACGAACACACAAGCTGCATATGCTTCTGATGTTAACAGTAAATAGACTTCTTCAAGAAGCTACATCAAATATTACCTCGTTGCCAGCATCCAAAATGTCAAAAAAAATGATGGTGACACCAAGAACCAGCTCAAGAATGCCATAGCTGTAGCAGTTTCATATTTTGTACAGTGATTCTGCGCACATTGTCTTAAATCATTTCCAATGAGAACAGTAATACCAGCTGATGCACAGGCAGCAGCAAAAGTCAATGTTGCAGTAACCTGCAATAGTGAATTTTCAGATGAATTATTAGTCAAAGAATTACTAATATTGAAGGGAAAAAGCGATAATTGCATAATGGATCCATTGCTTTGTTCAGTAAATTTCTCCTTACCCCATCACCTACAACAAAGAGACTGACAACAAGACAATTCCGTAGACTGCGCTTTACAAGCAATGCGTATCCATCAATAACTGCCAGTGATAAGCTCCAAAAGCATTGCAAAACTGTTGCCGCCACAAGATAACTGCAAAAGGTAGGAGCAAAATACCAGTGATGCAGTGAACTAAACCCCAAAAGCATATATGTAAATACTTGAAAGCGCAAATTTAATAGAAGACCTAACTAATAGGCAGAAAAACAAGTGATGTGGTGGACTAAACCCCAAAAGCATATTATTTCCAAAAGCACGAAGTTGATAGAAAACATAACTTACAGGGTCCTGTCAAACATCACATATCGAAATCCAACAAAAAGTTTCAACGAGTCATATGAAGCATTTCTCCCAGTCTAAGAATCATGCCACTCACCACTTTGAAATGGAGCCCACTTCAGACCAAAACAAATAGTCATTTACATTCAGATATCTGCTAAGACCCTGCCTTTCTGGCAAAATTCTTTTATAAGAATAGGTGCTCTTAATTTATTTGCAATTCTTGGGCACATGGGTGTGTATCATGTATATGCTAAATTGCCAGGAAAGGTGGTGCGGGGACCGGTGCAGGGACGGCGGCAAGGGCGGGGATGCCACTTTTTAAAATAGGGTACTTGGGTTCGTCAGGGTACTATATATATATTTGTAACAAAAAAATAAAATTAAAAAGTTAAAAACATGTCACATGCATATTTCTTCATAATTCAATGATTCATCATTCATTCAACATTCACATTGGAACATAAAATTTGATATCAAGTGGAAATTATATTATGATTACATTGTCATACTACATTCAAAATTTGCCTAATGGGCCAATGGTATTTCCAGACATGACATAGAAAATACAAAATTCAGAAAACACTGAACAGTGAGCAGTGATTTCATTCAATGATTCTCCTTGCTGTAACAGTGTAACCTTGTCGCTGTATTCACCATGGAAAGCCCTTCATGGTTTCACCAAACACTACTGCTGTGCAATGCCCTTCACCAAATGCTGCCGCTGCTGAATGAAATGATTATGAGATGGTTGAATGGCAAATTATGATGTTTGAAGAGATTGAGGGTCGTAATTTTACGTTTGGGAGGGGGGGCCACCTTTCCCCCCTTCCTTTTATTTATTTCACTGTTTAAAAAATCAGGGTACGTCATCCCCTCTCAGCGAAACGAACCCATTTTTTCAAGCCGGCGTCTCGGGTTCTTCAGTCAAGAACCGGGTTCGTTTGGGTTCGCCAACCAAGAACCCGCACCCGAATCGGAGACGTGGGTTTGTGAACCCGGTGTGTGGACGTGAACCCTACCCCTGGGTACGCAAACCCATGCAACTAAGTGTATATGCAATAATCCGGTCAAGCAGTATCCTAGACAATGCACCATCATTGCCCCGAGAAAAGCTAGTTGCACTCTACAGCCCAGTATGGATGAGATGTGTTCAGCCCATGCATGTGTGTAATGCTTATAAATGAAACAAGAAGTTGAGGTTCCTAATATTTTGATAAAAAAGACCAACCATTAATTACCATAATGTAAAAAAGTTATTGTCCTGAAAGGATAAGACCGAAGTCTTTTTGGTATATGTCCAAGGGCAGGAAAGCTGGATCATGTATATTTTGATTTCTATTTTGAAATATCAAATATAAAGATATTTTTCTTGAAACAAAATGTAAAAAAAAAGATAAATAATAATAGAATAATATAGCATAGATCCTTCTTAACCCCAGATCTTTTAAGCACTGAGATTTGCATGCTGGTTTCTTTATTGTCCCTCTCAATGCTTAATAGATCTGGGTTAAGATATTATTTCTATGCTTAATTGAATTGTCAATCCCATTAGGAACAATCCTGGATAGTGTTTCCTTACAGATAAATCATCCCAAGCATCGATTATCAAGAGGAATCACAGATGACACTTTAATATTAAGGTAGAACCAATATCAGTTTATGGTTGTTGATTCTAAGGCCAGAACTATGGCTCATGATGATGGAAATCAATATAATCATCAATAAGCTAAAGATCGAGTAAAAAGTTAAATATGCACACTTGGAAATTGAAATATTCAGTGTAGGTGCCTTTATGCTGAATTGATTCCCTTGAAATGAGGTTGTAATGCTTTAGAAGAATGACAATGCAGTAATATGTCTCCAAAGCCAACTCATTGCAATAGAATATCTATGTAGCTGAAGTATGATGAGAAGTATCACCCAGTGAAAAGACACCAAAAATGATTACGAGATTTATTGTTTGGGATTGAAGTTGCATTTAAAAGAAGTGCAGTAGGGAAAATGTGTGAATTACATAGGAAAAACGGCAGTTGCCTCCCTATATATAGTGGTTTGTACATTCTTATATGATAGGTCCGCCCAATCATCTCAAGTGTGGCCTTCATTTATTGTAGGTCAGTTGTTGCATTTAATGTAGGCTGATGTGTCTATAAATGCATGGTATCAGTGTCCACTATATGTAGGCCAGCTGTCTAAAGTAGGTTGTACTTCTTCATTAAATATTTGTTCTTTTCTCTAAAGTTAAGCTGCCCTTTGGAAGATTAAAGATGTATTTTACTATTTTACTACTTCACTTGTTTCTTGTTGGGGCATGACAACTCTCCCATCCACACCTTGGGAGACTCGTTGTTTCAGTTGAGTCTTGAATTGCAAGTCATTTACTCCCAACTGCATTCTTCAATCAGTTTGTTGGACAATGCTATTAAGTAATCCTTTATCTTTCTGCAATGTAGTTTCCTAGTTCACTGGTCTGGTAATCTTACTAGATCATGTCCTCCGTGTTCTATTTCCTCACATAGCTTGGTCTATTACTAGACCATGTATTTATTGTATCTAAGATTCTAAATAAAACTTGCTTTAAGTTTACATGAAAGAGTAAATGCATATTTTGAGTAAAACTTCCTTTAAACTCTATTAATAGGCATCTTTGATTGAATTAATAATTTAATACTGGAAGTGTCCCCCTGATCATAGAAATCCAACACATTATCGCCTTTTACTGGGTCGAAGGGTGGGGGCCGGGCATTGTTGGAGCATACGAGGGCACAGTAGAGGACTTTGAGACTCTAGAGGGAACAACAAAGTGCTGCAAAGTACCAGATGGAGCAGCAGCAGGGGCTCAAAAGTGGCAGATGATGGCACACCCAAGGTCCTGGCAGAGGAAGAGGAGGGCTTTGCCCTACTGCACATGCTTTCCAAATTCATCCACCAAGAAGGAGCCCTATCTCTGCCGACAGACTATTTAGGACCCTTTGCCTTAATGGTACAAAGCCACTAAATTCACATGCTCAGAGCAAACCCTGCAATGGAAAGATATGTGCTCATAATTTACAACCTAGGTCCAACTGTCCTCATATAACAGAAATGAGAAGAGCTGATGTCAGGTACTGGAGAAAATTGACAAGAATGTAACAGAAACCATCATATCGAAATCTTGGAGGGAGTAAAACCCACTGTCAGAATTAGAAGAGGAAAAAAAAATACTAGCTTGGGGGAGTAAATCCTGGAAACCCAAAAATAAGAGAACTATAGAACTCTGGGAGGGAGAAGTCCATCAATATTTGGAAAAAAAAACATCCGAGAGCTTATTTGAATTAAACTTTGAAGGCAACTCCTGGGGTAACAAACGAAGAGGGACAAAAGGAGTCCTAAGAAACTTCCAAGGTTGGATATAGCTTACTTTGCTCAGATAATGGGAGAAAATACAAATAATACAACAGAAATCCTGGTAGTGAAAGGGACCAAATTAGCACAAAAAGCAGGGA
This sequence comes from Larix kaempferi, assembly GCA_027924585.1. Taxonomy (NCBI): domain Eukaryota; kingdom Viridiplantae; phylum Streptophyta; class Pinopsida; order Pinales; family Pinaceae; genus Larix; species Larix kaempferi. The sequence goes on along the minus strand of BSBM01000267.1, from coordinate 5,748,270 downwards.
CCGAATTAGCACAAAAAGCAGGTCATGCAAATTTGTTAGTGTCCTACCCTAACCCCCCTACCTTATCAATGTACAAGACCATAAGGCCCATTAGATAATTAGTGGGTAGTGACTCAATGTAAAAGGGCACTCTTTATTGAATAAAGGCCCCTAAGTGGTTGACCCTCATTAATAGCAGGACCACAAGTACTTAGGGATTTGTTTATTGAAGATATATATATAGTAGTAAGCTATGTAATGTTTTGTCAAGAATTGTTATTGTATTTGGAGCTTTGCTCTTGGAGGTTGCCCTCTTGAAGAGTAAAGTGAACATAGCTCTTTATTTTGAATATCTTTCATACAAGAGATCTTTTTCCAGTTCTATATATTCTCTATTATGTTTTTCCAATGTTATAAAAGTTTAAAACTCGGTCGGTCTGAGTTGAACTTGGCCGAGTCGACTGGTCTGATCAACATGGGTACTGAACCAGCCTTCAAACTGGCTCGGATGACCAGTTTGGTACTGAACCGGCCAAGTCAGGTCTTAACTCGACCGGTTTGGTACCAAAACGGTCAAACTAGTCAGTTCCGCTATAACTCAGCCAAGTTAATACTTGGCTGCTTGGGGCGCATGCATGGAGGCTGGGACCTGTTTTTTTAAAATAAATTTTGACTTTTTGACTAACACTAAGACCCTAAATCGATTGGGTTGACTTGCAAGAGACCGGGGTGGAGGGGACCAGTTTTATACAAACCCGACTGTTTTTGTACAAGTGACATTGAAGTTAGTAATATCAAATGGTAATGTTAAATTCTCAAGGTAAAAGGATGAAAATAAAAGATAAGGAGAATGTCACTTTTACTTTCACTTTTATTTAAATTTTTAACATTACCATTAATTGTTTTAGGATGTTTGAGTGGTTCCAAGCTCATTGGACTTCATATGCAAAAAGTAGAATTTTAGATCCCATTCAAAATTCAACAGAATTAATAGTTTTCAGGATTTCAGGATTGCAACATTTCACTAGATTCTATCATGTATGAAGGTAAGGGATTGGAATTCAATTAAGACATCAACCTCTCTATGTACCTTGATGTTGGTGGTGCTGATTGTTGAAGTTGATTGAACTCCTATGTCATGACCCTAATAAAAATGTACCCTTCAGTCAAGCAAAATCACTTATTAAGCATGGGAAGCTTTTTTCTACCTTATTTTAACGCTTGGGTTAGGAAGTTTCATCAAAATTGTAGGGTGTTGACTAATGTCCTTGGAGGATCAACTTCAAGATTTGACGTAGAGGCAAGGGAAAGAGCCTAGAGGAGGGGGCAACAAGGTGTTGTTGATGAATAGGATCTCAATATTGATGATATGTAGTTATTTGTTGCAACATGAAGTATTTTGGACTCTATAGGCCATTTAGAGCCTCTTTGTTTATGTATTTTGGGTCAGATATGGATTGCACACGATGTTCATTGAGGAGACCCCCCCCCACCCTCTATTTGCCTCACACCATCTTCATTGAGCATTTGTGAACATTTGGAGGTTTTGAAGCTAAATTGTAGGCTAAGCAGTTAGAGGTTTTGGAGCTTGTTGGGCAGTCTTCTTGGCCTGTTTGTAGTGGATTTGGCATTGGATTGAGAAGGCTACAACCTAGCTTGAAGGAGTTATCCATCTCATTGTTACTTATGGCCATTGAGTTGTTTTGTTGGATGTTTCCTCAACTTCCCACTGCCTAGTCCAACAGTCAATTGTCTAGGTATGCTAATAGTCTGAAATGAGTCAAATTTGCCCCTGTGATGAGTTTGATCTTTGATGATTGATCATGTTGATCTTGTAGCCTCGTCAGTCGTCAGTGTTATCAAAACCGATCCGGTTCTGGTAGAACCGATCAGTCCGACCGATTTAGGCATCGTACTGATCCGAACCGCTATCTTGAACCAAAAATGGTCAGTTCCATATAGGAACTGACCTTTTTCACCTGACCATCTAGTTCCATACTACGTCGTACAACCGTAATTGTGGGCCCAAAAAGTCCAAATTCAAAAAAAAAAAAAAAAAAAAACCTAATCTAAAGACACAAATCCTAACCTAATCTAAACAAGTGAGTACGACATGGCTTTGAACATGCAATTTTTGAAAATGAATGAAGGTAAACCTTAGTAATCATCAATAACATTAAATGACAATATTAAATTCTTAAACTAAAAGTGACATTCTCCTAGTCTTTCATTTTCTATCCTTTTACTTAAATTTTTAACATTACCATTAATTGTTTTAGGATGTTTGAGAGTGGTCCCAACCTCATCAGACTTCATATGCAAAAAGTAGAAGTTTAGATCCCATTCAGAATTTAACAGACTTAACAATGTTCAGGGTTTCAGGATTGCAATGTTTCCACTGGATTCTATCATGTATGACGTTAGGGGATTGACATTTAATCAAGTGCATCAACCCCTCTATGTACCTCAATGTTGGTGGTGTTGATTGCTTAACTACTTTGTCATGACCTTAGTAAAAATGTACCCTTCACTAAGCAAAATTACTTATTAGGCATGCGAAGTTTTTTCTACCTTTTTTTAATGCTTGGATTAGGAGGTTTCATCAAAATTGTAGGGTGTCGACTAATGTTTTTGGAGGATCAACTTTGAGATTTGAGTGGAGGCAAGGGCTAGAGCCTAGAGGTGGGGGGCAGAGGGTGCTATTGACGAATAGGATCCCAATATAGGCAATGATTTTGATGATATGTAGTTATTTGTTGTAGCATGAAGTGTTTTAGACTCTAGAGGCCATTTCGAGCCTCTTTGTTTATGTATTTTGGGACAGATATAGATTGCACTCGATGCAATTTTAGTTATATGCACCATTTCTTTCTATATACATGAAAAAATTTGCATATTTGTGTATAATGGTTTGGATTCTTATAGATGCACATGAATATATATGTTTTTTTTTCAAAAATTGAATATTTTATGTATTTTTTGGTCCGATTTTTTTTAGTTCCGATTCCGATTCAAGTTTTTGGGCTTGACAGGTGCGATGATCAGTCCAGTTCTGATAACATTGAGCCTTGTCGGCATATCATGTTGTTTTTCACTGTAGAGGCCATTTAGAGCCTCGTTGATTATGTATTTTCAATTTTGATTCAAATATGTATTGCACTTGGTGCCATTTTGGTAAATTCACCCTCACATGGTATATACATGAGTAGACTTTGCATATTTTGTCTCTAATGATTTGGAATCTTTAAAATAAATTTTTCCCTTGAAAATTTTGAATAGTTTATGTATTTTTTAAAAAACCGAATCATTGAAATCAAACCAATTCGAGTCATTCCCAAGTTCAAGTCCGAGCCGAGTTGACCCTCGACTGGTTCGGAGTCCGAGTTCGAGTTTTAAAACATTGTGTTTTTCTATGTTTTCTCGGAATTTCTAGGTTTAAGTATATTGCAAGTGGTATCAGAGTTCTCTTTCTTGGGCCAAAAAGGAAGAATTTTTAAAACTAGGATTTGGCTCTTTCAAACGAGTCATCTTGGCATTTTTGCTCCATTTTTTTTGCGATGTTTCAAGGTTGAAATTTTCAGGGTATAGAAAGGACATATGGAAGTAACTTGTGTCAAAATTTCAGCATTTGGGTCGCTATAACTTCAGAGATAGACTCTTTGTAAGTTAGGGTGTGTCACTAATCCAAAAGGTTTAGCTCCTTCTAACAAGTCATCTTGGAATTTTTGCTCCAAATTTTTTTCCATGAAGTTTCAAGGTCTGAAATTTTCAGGTTATATCAAGGACATAAGGAAGTAGCATGGGTCAAAATTTCAAGTTCCGGGTCGCTATACATTTGGAGATAAACCCTATATAAGTTAGGGTTTGTGACTAGCCCTAAATAAGTGTTCTCGGTAAAACTATTATGTCTAGGGTTGGAAAGATCCAAATTGAGTCCCACCAGTTGCAATGGAAGAAGACAGACCATAATGCTTTTGGTCCAAATTTAATATTCAAATCGAAAATATTTGATGTGTGGCAGGCCATACAAGTATGTTCTTCTCAGAAGTCCAAAATCAACAAGATTTGGGAAAATTACCCTAAATTTTTCTTGGCACATCAAAATTTTATAAAACTCGTGGAATTGCAAAGTAAACATATCAAGATACTAAAGAACAAAATTTCAAACTTAGAAGTGCAAAAATTTCAAAGTTATAGAAACTTCAAGATCATTTTCAAATCAAGGTTTCACAAGGAGTTGTGCTTATTTCAAAATCTTGGCTTCAAACCCCTACCTTGACAAGTAAGTTATTTTCCGATAAGTATAGAGCTCTTTCTAGGGTTAGTGAGCTCAATTGTTATTTTTTATGTTTAGAGACATGTTTTGATGTCTTTAAATAACATAGAGATCTGTCGTTTAGCGGGTAAACCTACAATTGGAGAAGCATACACACAAAAAATACAAGTAGTACTAAGTCACATTGTTGGACACCCTTGTCCTTTGTTGGTACCCCTTCAAGTAGTACCGCATCAGACAACACCTGTATACGAAATTTCACTTCCATGTACCCTTGGGTATATTGGAAGTCCCCTAGGTATATATGGAACTAGCTCTAGATAAAATTGATCGATTGTCTTGTTCCTATAGTACACCAAGAACAATACTCAGGGAGATCACTCTTGAGTACTTGGGTAGTTAAGTAGTACAACTAAGGGCACGATCAAGCCTCCTTAGTTAGTGCCCCAAGATATTGGGTCGAGTACTATTGTTGGATCCCACATGTATATCAAAGAGCTATAGCACCTAACACTCCCTCTTCTTCAGGACCCTGTAAACCTTACTCTCACCTCACAATCCCATGGTGGGCAATACTCCTCCCTATAGACCACCTTTCGAGACCCTGTACAACATGAACAAACACTCTAATGCCTCAAGGCTTGACACCCTGGAAGAACAATACAAGACTCTTCAAGCAAAAATCCAAGACAATGATAATTGATATATGAAAAAAGATTCAACAACTTTAGGAGGAAGTGCATTGCATAGATCAAAAGTTGGCAAGGACAAATGATTCCCTCGATCGATTGACAACTCTTGGCATGTCAAAAGAGGTCCCTTTGAATACACAACATAGTGAACCATACCATGCAAGAACATCTCACTCCAGACTATTTAGCCACTAGCAACCCCTTTCGAGTCCTCACAGCCATAACTCACACTCCATGAATAATAACACTTGGAACTGATCTCCTAAAGTAGACTTGAACAAGTTTTATGGTTCTAACCCATCACAATGGGTCACCCAAAGGGTACACTACTTCACCCATCATGACATTTATGTTGATATGATGAAACTTAGTGTGGGGGTCTTGTATTTGGATCCAGAAAGATGGCAATGGTGGGACTGGCATAAAAAAGCCTATGGGCACCTCATCCCCTGGAATTTATTTGTTAAATCTCTCCATGATTGTTACGAGTGAGATACTCACTATTTGGGTTGACTTTCCAAGTTATGCCAAACAGGCTTGATCGTAGACTTTATCTCAACTTTTGAGCAATTAGCCATCCGTACAAAGAACTTAACAAAATCTACTATAAAAAATGTTTCATTAGTGGCCTGAAGGAGATGATTCAAGCAAAAGTCAAAATGCAACATCTTGCTACCTAGTTGGAGGCATCTCAAAGGGCTCTAGAAGCAGACTCAATGATCAATGCACAAACCAACAAACCCTCTTTCATTCCCCACTCACGCCCTACACAAGTCAATTCCTCAAGCACAATTCATTCTCCTCCCTTGAAAGTACAGAAGTTGTCTCCAATAGAAATGGTAGATCGACAAAGACAGGGACTTTGCTATAATTGTGATGAAAAGCATGCTTAGAGTCATAAATGTAAAGAACAAAAGTTATTTCAAATTTGATCTGACCGCTCCTACCCATTCTGAAGACATCATTATGGAAGATACCCCTAGGTTTTTGAGGTTGCTAACCAAACTCGTCCCATGCAAGAAGAATTGGAGCCCGAAGTCCATTAAGAAGAACCACTTATATCTCTTCATGCTTTATTTGGTATTCAACCCCAAAAATCCTTAAACTTTTGGGTTACATCAAGCACCACAAAATGGTAGTTTTGGTTGATAATGGCAGCGCCCGAGAGTGGCTGAAGAACTCCATTGTCATGTCCACCCAATGCCGACCTTTCAAATTATGATAGCCAATGGTGGGATGATGAAATGTGGGGGGCACTGTGAAAATATGGGACTCCAATTGGATGATTATCATTTCAGGGGTGAGACAGTGAAGGCTCTTAGGGCATTGCAACCATTGCCAATACCAACCACTATTTGGATCGACATTTTTGTGGATTTTATTGTTGGTATTTCGTAAGCAGTTAACAAATCAATAATCATGTTGGTAGTTGATCGACTTTCCAAATATGCTCATTTTTGTGCTCTCTAGCACCCATTTACATCGGCAATGGTTGCCCAAATTTTTCTAGACCAAAATTTCAAACTTCATGGCATGCCTACCTCCATTGTGTCAGATCGTGATCCTACATTCACTAGCAAATTTTTGCAAGAACTATTTAAACTATAGGGCACCCAGTAGCAAATGACCACATCTTATCATCCCTAAATAGATGGTCAGACAAAAGCAACCAACAAATGTCTTGAAACCTATTTGCGATGTTTTGCATCAGAAAAGAAGCGACAATGGGCACAATGGTTACCTTTGGCAGAATGGTCGTATAATACCACTTATCATGAGGCTACAAAAATGAAACCATATAGCCAACAACCACCCTCTATGGTTTCTTATCTACGAGGGACTTCCAAAGTACACAAAATTGACAATCTACTTCATAATCGTGATGCAACTTTCTGCACACATAAGGAAAATTTGGCAATGGCTCAAAATAGCATGAAGCAACAAGTAGACCAACATTGCTCAGAGCGTTCATTTGTAGAAGGCAACCAAGTGTTCTTTCACCTCTAACCTTATAAGCAAACCTCTTTCAAAGTTAAAGGCCATCATAAGCTCCGTCAAAGTTTTACGACCCATATCAGATTGTTCAACGCATTGTTCAGGTGGCCTACAAATTATCACTCCTAGCACACTCCAAGATTCACACAGTATTCCATGTCTCCTGTTTGAAGAAGGCTATGGGTTAGAATTGTAGAGTTCAAACTGAATACTGGAACTAGATGAAGAAGGCTCCATTTGGCTCCAACCAAAAGCAATTTTGAGCACCATAGAGCATCAACTACATCATCGCACCATCTGTGAAGTTTTGATTTAGTGGAAGGATAGTTCACCAGAAGATGCTACTTGGGAACCATCAACAATTTGGAAGCAATTTCCCCATCTCCAACATTGAGGACAATGTTGCTTTTGAAGGGGGAGGGCATGTTAGGGTCCTACTCTAACCCCCCCACTTTATAAATATACAAGGCCATAAGACCCATTAGATAGTTAGTGGGTAGCGACTTAATGATAAAGGACCCTCTTTATTGAATAAAGGCCCCTGGGTGGTTGACCCTCATCAATAACGGGACCGCAAGTAGTTAGGGATTTGTTTATTGAAGCTAAATATATAGTATGCTATGTAATGTTTTGTCAAGAATGGCTATTGTAATTGGAGCTTTCCTCCATGAAGAGGCAAGTGAACATAGCTCTCTATTTTGAATATCTTTCAAACAAGAGATATTTTTCTAGTTCTATCTATTCTTTCTTGTGTTTTTCTATGTTTTCTCTGAATTTCTGGGTTTTAGTATATTACAAAATTGAAGTGGAAAGAGAATCCACCCCCATCATTAGAAAGATGGAAAAGATAAATTATTCAGTCCAATTGCCCTCACAGGCACGAAGTGGAGGTGGAGGCTGCTCACTCCCTTGATGGTGATTGAAACCACATTTAAACTCTTCAAGAAAATCTAATTCCAACACGTAAGGAGATCAGGCAATGTCATGGAAGATGCCCTAGCCAACATTAGGGTTGATATGGCATTGGGAAAGGATGAGGAGGTACTGACAAAAGAAAATTGCAGCTGCTACTCATGGGCAAATGCATTACAGGACTTGGCTTCTGTAGACTTGGTTGATAAATCCTCGACATGGACAGGATAAACCAAATTCAAAATGGTGAGTGCTAGGATGGAGGTGGTCGAGAGAGACAACCTTCAAGCTGCAACAAGTGGCCTAAGCATGAAGATATGATTCTGAATGTCAAGCGAGAGAGGGAGAGTGATGGAAACATATAGGAAAACTTGCTCTCAAAACCAAACCATTCCACAGATGACATATGAACAGCCAGCCATGCAGAAATATGAAAAATTTAGACATTGGTCATATCATAGTGCTACAAGACGAAAAGAGGGGAAGAAGAACTCAGGCTGAGACCTGTAGCTGCATGGAGAAAACCTCCAGCAAACAAGGAAAAAGGGAAAGACGAAAGAATCAAGCCAGTGAAAGTGGAAGCAAGAAAGGATTAGGGAGAACCAAATTGAAGATACAGGCAGATGCTCAAAGAGAATGAGAGATGGGATAAAAGGAAGATGCCCCTGGCAACAGTAGTGGGAACTGGGAGGCACCAGCAGGCTGAAAAAGAAGACAGCAAAAAGTGCCAGAAAAGGCATAGGCAGTGGAGTGAAGATGGTTATTTTGAGCTCCATGAAGAGCACAGGAATGAGACTGTTGTACAGCGCTCAATATCTAACATAATAAAAATTAAAAATGTAGTAAATTGTAATATAGTAAAAACTAAAACAAATATTTATTATAATTTAACCACCATAGATCCATCCTAAACCGGATTTATTAAGCACCAAGAGGGATCCAATTTCTTGAGGTGTAATTTCTTTATCTTAAATTTTTTACACATCAAGAAAAAAATTACCCTCAAGAAATTGGATCCCTCTCATTGCTTAATAGATCCAGGTTTAAGATGGATCTATGCTAGTTTTAATTTTTTTATTATGAGCTGACATGGGAACATTACGTGACTAGCGTGCCAAATGTGACAACATCTCCCCCATGAGGAAAATAAACAAAAGAAAAAAAAGGAGGAGCAGAGAACCAAAAAAAAAATGGAGGTGCAGAATATGAAATAGAGATAAAAGCAACAAAAACGAGAGAGAAACACAGTCTGACAGATTGGATGTCAAAGATGTAACAGACAGAAAAGCAGACAAGGCAAAGGAGATACAGTGAAAGACACCGATTAGACAGACATGAAAGATTAGATATCTTGCACACAAAATCGGAAACTGGCAGGAGAAATTAAAAACACAGAGAGAAGGACACGTAGAACAACAGGTTTGACTAGCAGTGATCAAAATATAGGTTCTTTATTTCTTAATAAAATTATAAGTCAAATCAAAATAGGCTTGTGAAATTTATTGATAGGCTAAATCAGATGGAGCTTAAGCTGTTTTGAAAGTTTTGGGTTTCTTAAGTTGATAGGCTAAATCAGATGGAGCTTAAGTTGTTTTGAAAGTTTTGGGTTTCTTAAATGTTGCTTTGTTTATATTTTATTGATTAATAAAGTGTTGTAAAAGAAAGGAGAAGGGTCTGACTTCAAGTGAAATAATGCACGGATGAACAGCGGTTGATGTTTGAGCTGGAGTATTTAAATGCTTGATCTTTTATTGACAATTTTACTATGTACAAGTGCATACTAAAATTTCAAATTGAAGTCTATATAGGTGTATGGCCAAATTTCCAAGTTGAAATTGATGCAATGGGGCATACATTGTTGTAAGAACTTTTAAACGCAACGGTTCTCTAAATGAAATCTGAAGTCAGAGACAGTGGATTATTAATGAATTTATGTAAAGTCAAGCGTGTAAAATTAATTGTTGTGGCATTTGAAAGTAGTTAAGTTTGCCAACAAGGAAGATGGTGCGCTGCACCTACAAGGTTGCTCAGGCTGCTCTAGAGGAAGGTCGGTGTACTGCACAGGATTTGATATGTCTTGACTCTTGCGTGGAGGACATTGAGACACATGCTCGGGTGCACGTCGGTGAATTGGAGGAGGTCAAGAATACTGTGAGCGAGATGGGTAAATCCCAGAAGGAACGGCTGGAGACTTTAAAGAGAGCCCTTGCGGACCTGAACTTTCAGCTTCAGGAGGCCTCCATGCACGGAAATGAGCGGAATGAGGACCGCTTCATTCAGCTCAAGGAAATTCTGCTTGAAGTGCAGAAAGGTGTGGAAGGACTTGAGGAAAACCAGTGGTTACAGAAGCAGCAAGCTGGAACGGCTACTATGGAAGAAGACGCAGCTCTACAGCAGGAAGCAGAAAGGATCCCGATCCAGGAATGATGTGTCACTCTCAGTTCTCTCCTTTTTGTAGTAGGTTCTATGTTTTTTTGTAAGTATCTACGTAATCAGTTTGTTAGAATATATACTGTAAAAGGCAGAAATGTAAGACTGTCAAGAAACTATGAATGTCTGCCTATGACTATGGAGTTTTCCTTCTCCTGGATGCCCTTTTCCCAAGATTTTGGCATGCCCCTTCTTGGAAGGCCTTTTACTCTATATACTCTCTGTTTATACATATCAATATATTTCTTGTTTCTGTTAAAAGAAAAAGTAGTTAAGTTTGCCAACCAAGTGTCACAGGCTGTCTTTGTTGGAATTTGAGGTCATTCCAACATGACACACAAATTTGTTATGCAGGTAATGGAAGAAAAATTGAAGAGACAATTCAAGGTTGAAATGTGTTGGAAGTGTTAAAGACAAGTCAAGATGAAGAAATTATGTACAGATCAAGACAGAAGCCAGACCATGAAATATGTGGTGTAAAAGACGGAGATCATTTGAAAATTGTTGAGAAGGAAGAGTCTTAATTCATATATGAATGTTACATTGCTAACTTAAAGATTGAACTCAATCGTTAAATTAATAAAATAAGAACCCAATTAGAGATAAGCCTGATGAGAAACCTAGTCATAAAATGAGGTCTCAATATGTAGTTGAATGAACTATTCCATAATCAAAAGAGAACCTTGTAACTGGAACCAAAAGTCTATTGACAGAATGTGTATAAAGAATCAAGATTGAAAGAAAACAAATAAGATAACCAGCATAGATCCATCTTAATTCCAGATCTACCAAGCAACAAGAGGGATCAAATCCCTTCAGGTGTAAACATTTTGATCATTCAAGATGGGTCTAGGCTGGTAGTCTCACTCAATCTCATAAAACCTAGAACTCACTACTTATGCAGATATGGATATATAAAAATACAATTTAGATTATCATTAACATATTTATATTTGCATTGTAACAATATTTCTGTGCAAATATCATATCTATAGCATTTCTATTTATGTGTAAATTGGTATCTCTCTTATCTCTCTATATAGCAGTTTCTATATAAGGTGTACATATCAAATCTCTCTCTTTCATATATAGAGAGAGATATTTCTATTTCCATTTGTATCTATATTTGGCTAACATATAGTATTACTATTATTATTTGTTATAAGTATTATTTTTTGTCAAGACAACATATGATGATGTAAGTGTTACCCACATGACAACGTCTCTATCATACTGGGTTGTAAATGCACCTCACTACTCTCGGTGCAATAACCAAGTAAAATGATCCTGTGAAAAGTAAGCAAAGAAAAGTGGCAACTGATAGTTGATTAGTGGTATACCATTGTTGAAGTGTAAGGTAGATATTAAGAGACAGAAATTGTAACAGATTAATGACAGATTGGTTTGATGACAAAGTTTTGAAGCAAATAACAGGTCCGGTTTCCTTCATATAGGCACTTGGTACTAGAAAGCATGTTTGGAGTGGCTGGTTACCCATCTAGTCTCAGTATTTGTCAAAATGTCCAGAGCAGTTGATACTTATTCACACCATCAGATACAATTTTTGATCCAGGGAAGCTAATCCTGTGTAGCAGGCAAAAAGTTTGTGATCCTGACAAGTTTCAACCATAGTAGTTTTACTTGCCAAAAACTCGGAATACTCACGAGTCATACTCAACTGGGCATGAGAGCAAGTCAAAACCAACCAAAAAATACCCAAAACCCATTCTGACTTGCTTCAAAGTAAAAATAGGCAAAAACTCAACCATGAAAAAATGTCGTGAAGGCCAAAATTGACTCATTGTTTATGATTTTCACAAATATCTAGTAAATACTTCCAAATGAGTTTGAGCTGCCCCAACAAGGTATTTTCATGCTAAAATTGAGATAAGAATTCAAGATTTCAAGCAAAAAGGGGTTTTCAGCTGCAAATTGCAGCGGTGAACGAATTTCAGTGATTATTTTGCAGAAGCTTCACTTTGCTCCTTGATGAAGATCAGTTGAGTTTCTGAGATTTTAAGGGAATCATACTCAGGTATCTCAAAAATTCTCTTTCTGTGTAAAAAACAGCAAGTTTTGTTTTCCTCTCAGTATGACCCTCACCTACCCTTCCCATACCCCTACCCCTTCCCCCTCCCCCCTGTACCGGACCTCTTTCCTTCTCTCCCCTTCCTTTCTCCATTGGTCGTAAGGATGGTTGTTGCCTCAAGCCATCCTTTATTCCATGCTATAATTTCCCCTATCAGCAACTTAGCCCCTTCTCCCCTCTCTCGTCCAGTGGAAAGCATAGTCCTCAGAGTGTCCTCTCCCCTGCTCCCCTCCCTCTCCTTCCCCCACCTGCACTTCGTCTCTTCAATCATGCCGAGATACATTCTGAGATCCTACCCCACTCTGCCATTACGGCTCAGATGGGGCCATTTACCATTTCTATATAGGGACCCCACTCTGCCATTACGGCTCAGATGGGGCCATTTACCATTTCTATATAGGGACCCCCCCTGGTTTGGCTTTTTTTTGTCATCCTATAGTTCCCTTTCAGACTAGTAGTATGTCAGATAGAGACAAGTTTCTGATCGGTGCCTACTACATGGCAAGACATCCGTGCAGGCGCTTTTACAAAGAAGAGTTCAATGAGTTCAGAGGGGGCATAAGAGATATAAAGAAGCCACTATCTGAGAGGATTGATACAGTCAAACGACAACTGAAAGAACACGTCTAGAAGTAGGGTGAACAGATGCAGGCCATGGATATAGTTGAGGCCAAGAGGATGACAACTACCAGTGATGCAGATATCATTCAAGCTGCTGTGAGAGGTTGGAGACAGTTGAGCTTAGATTGTATGAATTGGTCGAATTATTCTCCCAGATGCATATCAGGTTTGGGTGGGAAAATGCTTGTTTCCCAACCCATGAGGTACCAGTCAGCACAGCAACACTCCCTCTCCTCCAGGCAGCAATGACGAGCAAAATATAGCTGATACTTGCCAGGTCGAGGAAGAATAAAAGTTACAATTATCTCAGCTCTCCCTCTTTTGTCTTTCCTCGCTTATTGGGTATATGTAAGAAGCTAAGAGATTGCTTGTTTGGTTTCCCTATGAATTTGTAATCTCAGCAGCCTGAATCCAGTTTTGTTGTAGACCAGCTCTGAGCTAAGTTTTGACAGCTGGTTCAGAATGTTGTAATTGCTTGTGGGTATATCCAGGGCCTTACCAGTGATTTGGCCAGAACACCATGTCCTCGTCAATTATAAACGGCCCAAAAATAATTGAATACAACAGTTGTCTCCAAGCTTTGGGGATGCGGGTACTCAAGTGTAATTCACTGAGAGGGGATCTAAAATTAAGGGGAAAAGGAAAAGGAAAAGAAAAAACAGAAAATGAACTTTGATTTATCTTAGCCATAAACATGTCCTCAGACCTTAATAATTATAATATCCTACACCCAAAAAAAAAAGTGAGTCTCCGAGATTTTATGCAATCTCCAGGGTTTATGGAAGCGGGTATTCCAAGGTTTTTGAAAATAGTTATAACATTTATTTCAGAATGCATCTCAATGATTCAAGGAAGTGGGTATCTCAAGAATTTTGGAATTCGTTAAAGCAATTGTTTTGAAATGCGTATCCAGGATTCATGGATGTGGGTATCCAACGGTATTTGGAATTGATTAAAACAATTGTTTAGAAATGCAACTCTAGGGTTTATAGAAGTAGGTATCCGAATAACTCACCAAAATGCAGTGACAGTGGAGAATTCATCAATGGATAGCATTATACTAAAGGCCGCAACAGCGAAACAGAACTGCCCAATTCTCAATAAAAGACCCCCTAGCGTTCCAGGCATCCCCTGCCAATCTTTCATTCTCACTCTCGGAACGACTTGGACATCTGCAGGAGGTACATCCACCGGATGCACGGCCGGATGACTAGAATTCATTTTATTTCGTCGCCAAATTGTTCTTCAATGCCCAATCACGATAGGCTTCATATGTCTACACGCCATTGCAATGGGTAAGAGAACTTGAAATCAGCTGCTGGAGAACTCTGTTGAGAGAAGTGTTCTGGAATTGAACACCCTTGAAGTCAGGCAGAGTCTGGAAGAACAATGTTTGAATGCCAAGCACGCAATAGTGGGCGTCAATGGGTATCATTATATATTTTCATGGCCTGAGAAAAAGTGAAAATTCCTTTTGTTTGTTTTATTTAGATGTCCATTTAAAGCTAAACAAATAGCTCAAAAGTGGTTAGTGGTTATTTGTTAGGTCAGTTCAAATTCGCTTCAGGTCTAAGATTTGTGGGTGGATTCGATAGTCCATTTTTATATATAATTAGTTTTGGGTTTTTAATTTTGAATTAATAACGAAAATTAAATATATAATAAATGAAATGTAAAAAATAAATAAATAAAATATTTAATAATAAAATTAAAAGAAATTTAATATAGTAAAACTTTACAAAAATATTTATTATAATGTAAAAATATTATAATAAAAAAAAATATTTTGTTGTATATTTTTAAGTTTTTAATAAGTTTATATAGCGTTTGTGGAATATTTGGGAATCTGGGATGTATGTTTTTTATATTTTAATTTAGATTTTTTTAATTAAATTAATGTAGTTCTTCATTAAGAATTATTAAAAATTAAAAAATATTAAAGTATATATTCAAAAGATTCTATGAATATTGATAAATTATGCTATTACAAATTTATTTTAATTATTATTTACATAATAGAAAATAAAATAATAATTTTTTTTTAATTACTATAATATATACTACTTTCTCTACATTCAATAGGAAAAACTATTCATTAAATTATATATATATATATATATATTATTTAATATTTTTGTAATTATTATAATTTATACTATTTTCAAAAAAATTATTTTTTTAATTAATTTTATATATTTATATATAGATATACTATTTTTTATTATTTTTCTTCTTAAAAATGGTAAAATATTTAACTCAAGTGTTGGGTTATTGATCTCTTTCTCAAGAAAATAAGCTTTTAAAGTTTTAAGTCTTACTTACATATTAAAATACGTTATCAATCTAAATAATATTAAAAAAAACTAGTATCCACTTCCATTAAAATTAGCTTTTAAAGTTTTAGGTCTTACTTAGATATTAAAATATGTTATTAATCTAAATAATATTCCAAAAAACTAGTATCCACTTCCATTAAAATTATATGCTGTTTAGTACATCTATTCTCCTTTTTAACTTATTTATTTTTCACCACTATCCTTTTTATTAGTTATTTTAATTTAATTTGTTTATTTTTTCCAATATCTTAATTTTCCTTTTTATCTTTATTTCATTGATGTGTAATGTACTTGTCATATGGATGTGATATGGATGTGATGTTCAACATTTATTTGTTATATACTCTTATGATCAAATGCTTTGTAAGGTACTTGCATAGGATTTTCACTTCTTTAGGTTTGGGATTCCAATCTTTTTGAAGATAATTTTGATTGGTGGGTTAAGACAAACAAGTCTCATAAATTTTTGCCAATTTTTATGTGTTGGGAACATATGGAAATTAAGAAATTTGGTTATTTTTAAAGACAGGGATCCTAATATTCTGACCAGTAATATAAGAATTCAGGGTCTATATAAAGAGTATGCTTCTGTTATCAAATAAAAAAGCCCATGAAAAATCAAGATCCTCTAGTTTTCTATCATCCCGTTGGATTTTTTGATGGTGCTGCATAGAATGGGGATTGTGGTGCATGTATTTTTTTTTTAAGTTTAGTGAGGATCAAACCTTCAAGCTATGGATGAATTGTGGTATGGGCTCTAACACAAGAACTGAGCTCTTGACCATTTGGGGTCTTCTTCACTTTGCCTCATGTATTGGTCTCCTTGCTTTTCAGGTTTATGGTGACTCAATGATCATCGTGAATTGGGTAAATAAATTAACAAACCTTCAGGTGTTACCTTTGAATCATTGGTGTACCAGAGTTGAACAACTGCTAGCAACTTTTGATCTCTAATGCATCAATCATATTTTTTGGGAGCATCATTATGTTGCAGATGAGCTCTAAAAAAGGGCTACTGGGAAAGATGAAGGAATCTTATAGTTTGAAGAGTATGTGGAGAATGTTCTCTCCTCTGAAGGCACAGTTCGTTTCAATTAGGAGGCTCTCCTGGTAGCAGTTACTTTAGATTTGGCTGCTTTGTCTCTGAAGATGGTGGAGTTCCTTTTGTCATTTAATTAATGTGTCTTGTGGCTATCTTTTTGGTCTTTTTTTTACTATCCCGAAGTGATGTATATGATTATCTCCGATGCAACTAGTATTGTTAGTTTGATTGTTTGGCTCAAACTGTTCTTGAATGATCTATATATACTGAATTTTTTGTTCTCTTTGATTCTCAATGAATATCAAGGAACTCATTTTTTTATGCTTGAAAAAAAAAATGATTTTGGTTGAAGAATTGATTCTTCTTTTTAATAGGTTTTTATTTTTACATTTTGACCAAATTCATTTTATTATTAATATTTTCTAATTAATTTTTATTTATTTATTTATTTATTTTAAATTGCCTGTAGGGACGTAGATCGATTGGCAAATGAGTGAAATGATATGATACATTGTAAAGAGGTCACAAGTTCAAACCTTGATTAGCCCATGCCCCATGCTTATAGGTTGTGTGGGTGCACCTAAGGGTATAGTGGTAGCAGACAAGAATCAACATCGTGATCCGCGAGTATGACCCTTGCCCCAGGTGTTGATTCACCTAGTACCAAAAAAAAGAATAAATTTTGTTTATCTTAAAAAAAACTTGATCCTCTAATGATGAGTGGGGCTTTTACTTAAAATGTTGGGACATTTTTAAACTCTAAAATCTCATTATAATTACAATAATCCATCTCAAAGTGACAACCTAGCCCAACAACAAATTGATGTATGAGCTTGGGTTATGATATTTGTAGAGAATCTAGGAGAAAAATCAAGCAAATCCAAGAGTGTTTATTAATAATTCTTAAATTAAAAGCAATATGTATTTTCCAATAAATAACATAAAGATTGATAAATTTTATAAAGTTGCTTTAAATACTAGTGAAAGTCACTCAAGACTTAAGAGAGGGTGGATGGAATACGTAGATCCTTGGGTTAACCATTAGAGGATAATTAAGGAGATCTATTTTTAGAATATTGATACCTTTAAATGTATAGGTTATGGCTTAATAGTTGAGATGAGGTGTTTTCATCCAAATTGCATAGGTTCAAACCTATGTGTGTGAGGGAAGGTGTTTGACTTCATATTTTGTTCATAAAAACAATGTGTTGAAAAAATTAATCAATGTCTATTTTTATTTTCTTTATGTTCTATAAACCAAAGTTCATCTTGAATAGACAATGATTGTCACCGTTAATGATTAATACAATAATTTAAAGAGAAAAAATTAGGATATAAAGATAGGAGTTTAGATTATGAGTTAAAGTGATAATGCAAGTTTAAGATTAAGTGATTTCAAATCTCACTGTTGTTTAAATCGAAGTAGTGTTTTTTAGTTTCTATAACTTTAACAAGAACTCTTGTTATTGTTAAAGTTTATTGTACTTATTGATTAGGATATTGTAAGGTGAGACAAAATTAACAATATCATAATCAATAAGTATAATAAACTTTAACAATAACAATAATTCTTGTTAAAGTTAGAGAAACTAAAAAACACTAATTCGATTTAAACAATAATGACGATTTGAAATTCACTTAATCTTAAACTCTCATTATCACTTTAACTCATAATCTAAAATCCTATCTTTAGATCCTAAGTTTTTAGCTAGCCCCAACAACTAGCTCAGTTGGTTGGGCCCCAACTGACAAGCCGCCATAGGCTAGAGGTCAGGGGTTCAATTCCTGGGTGTTGAGGCTAGGTTCCTCCGTTTGAGTAGGGTGAGGCCCCCCTAGCTCTTATCCATTGAAAAAAAATAGTTAAATGGGGCAAAAGTAAAAGTAACTTTGAGAAAGAATAAGTTAAGATGAAAGTTGGGGCAAAAGTAAAAGTAACTTTGAGAAAGAATAAGTTAAGATGAAAGTTGAGGTTAACGCAAAATATCAAATAAAGAATTAAAGTCTTAATAATATTGTTATTTTTGTTTTATAAAGCATTAATAAGAGAAAGATCAAATACTACAAAGATTTTATCGATCTTAATTTTTCTAATCAAAACTATTTTACCCCACTTTATGAGCTTAAACAATAAAATGAATATTTTTAAAATCAAGACCAATGCTTATGATGTATATAGTAAAATTGGTGATTGGACTAACTTGAAACACCTTGTGATGAGCGAATTCATAAACTTTGTAATACATAGGATGTTGGAGATGAACAATATTTCAGTTTAACATGCTCCACCCTTTATAATAATATGAGACATAACTTTATCCAATTTTATAACTTAACTATTGTTTAGGACCTCTTGGTGTATGTAAATCATAATGACCTCTGCACTTTCATTTCCACCATCAATTAGAATAATGGCATTTTGAAGAATATGTAGTTTGTTTATTTTTTATTCAAATTGGATTCATTAAATTTTGGCTTTTCACTTAGGTTCATGCAAGGAGCTCAACAAAATCATTAGTCTAGCAACATAAGCAGAGTTTGTGAATATTGACAAGGTAGGAGATAGGGTTGTTGGCATGTAGTTGTTAGGATATTTAGACACTTAGGAGTTAGTTAAGATCAACTTGTGTAATATATCCGTTAGGGATAGTGTGTTTCTTTACTATGCATTAGTATGCATTTGTAAATACTTAATCTGATGGTCAGGATATGTTCCCGACATAGAGTGATCCGACGGCTCAACTTCTCTTAGATCAAACCTAACCCTGATTTGTGGCTTAACACCCGATTGGTCCATGATCTCTATTTAAAGAGCATGGAGGGTCATTGTTTAGTTGATCGATTATGAGAAGCTCATTTGTAACTTTCTTTCTTTGCATAATAAATTGTCCCGTGGAAGCTATTTGGCCGGGGCCGTGGAGTGTTTCCCTCAAGAGGGTTTAAACCACGTCAAAACATCAGTGTGTTGATCCGTGATCTGTTTATGTGAAGTGGTTTCTCTTGGTGTTCGGTCCTTTGGTAGTACCCTGTGTACCCGAACATGGTATCAGAGCTTTTATGAAGTGCCGCTTCCGGTTATGATCTAGATCTTGAACTGCTGTTGTCGAAATTCGAAAGGGTTTCTATTTCTGGTATTTCTGTGCATTTCTGGGCTGTGGGAGGTGGTCCATTGCGTCCAGAGTGTCGTTTCCATTGAGAAATAGTTTTCGTTTGATCGAAAACGGTTCCCGGTTGCTCCAGAAACGCATATTTCATCAGATCTGAAGGTATAATGTTACAGTGACGCATTTTTTTTATTTTCTGTTTTAAAAGAAGAAAAAAATCTCATATTTTATCATTTTTTACTGTTAGATTTTTTTTGGGTTCGGATTGTTGCTTTCCCGTCTGCGTATGCTCTTTGCCGTGCACCTTGAGCGATCTCGGCAAATCAGAAACAGAAAGGGAAATGATTTTTCTCGGCTGCGTATGCTCTTTGCCGTGCACCTTGCGCGATCTCGACAAATGAGAAACAGAGAGAAAACGTAGACTTTCCGGGAAAGCTAACAAGATCTAACTCCACTAGTGTGAATTTTTTTTTGTTTGTTTGATTTGTGGTGTGTTTTGCAGGAAAAAGGGCAAGCACGCAAACCGAACAAGAAGAGTAAAAAAAAAAGCCCCCTTCCTCATTCCCATATTTTAAATACCTTTTAATTTAGCTCACTTGGTTCAAAGTTGCTTTATTCCTTAATAGGTATTGAGTTCAAGTTTTAGGAAGTTACTTTAAAAATAAAAATACAAGTGAGTCACTTAAGTTTTTTTTTATTGTTGCACTATTTAAAAGTAATATCATTGTAAAAGTGAAATCACTTATTTTACAAAAGTGGTTCACTTAAAGTAACTTTCTTATAAAGTGTTTGTCAAAAGGTTCATCTTGGGAAGAGGGGGGTTCTTTTTTTGCTGGACATTCTCTAGCTGCCACGTCACTATTGGGGACATCTTCAACAATTTCTTTGTTCAAGCATAACTTCATCATACAGAGTCAGTTTTCAGTGCCATTTTTTTTGAAACTGCCTATTTTTTCAAGCTCTTCACATCCAGACTATTGGTTTCTGCTTTTACAGCCATTAATTTATAAATATGGCCGCCCCTTGTGATATTCTACTTAACAGTTCCAATTATTTCTTATGGAAATCTCGTATGGAGGATGTTCTACGAAGTAGGGGACTTTTTAGAATTACCTTAGGGAAAGAAAAAGAACCCACTGATGATGGTAAGAAAATAAAATGGGCAAATAGATGTGATGAAGCTCGTGGATTGATTGGGATGTCAATCTCTACCGATTTGCGATTCCACATATCTGGAATTGATGAACCTAATGCTGCTTGGGACAAGTTGGAATCTGTGTTTGGTAAACACAATGAAATTCGAGGTCACCAACTCGAAAATGAGTTGATTTCTTTAAATCCAAGTGACTTTTCATGCATTCAAGATTATTTATCTAAGTACAAAACTCTTAAACTCTTATGTGCAGAATGTAAGATTGAGAGGGAAGACAAACAATGCATTTATCATATTCTTTCCAAACTTGGACCTGCATATTCTGTTTTTGTATCTACATTTTACTCCATGAAAACATCCTTGAATGAAGCTAGCTATCAAGAGCCTAGTCTTGAATCATTTTGTGATTCCTTGATTAGAGAACAAGATAAACTCATTCATCTTGGAATAATCAACAATGCAGATACATCTGGGAAAGCCTTATTGTCCCAACAGAAAGAAAAGTCCAAGCCTCCCAAGAAACAAAATTTTTGCAATAACAAGTCAAACAAGGGTCCAAAACCCTCTCAGTCAGCTCCTTCTTTAAAACATGACAAAGGATCTAAGCCAAAATGCAAGAAGATTGAGCGTCATTGCAACTATTGCGGGAAAGATAATCATGATGAATCTAAGTGTTTCAAGAAGATGGCAGCCTTGGAAGCAACAATGAAGAAGCACCACATCAACCTAGATTCGCCTTCAGAATCTGCCTCTCGTGGACATGCACTTTGTGCTTCCGGTTATTCTTATAATGCATCTTCTTCTTCTACTTCAAATGAATGGCTCATTGATTCTGGAGCATCTTATCATATGGCTAAGGATCAAGCCATCTTTTCTACTATGCATGAATGTAACACCAAACAAATATTTGTTGGTGATGATAGATCTCTAAGTGTTGTAGGAGCTGGAATAGTTCCAGTAGATAATGGTCATTTTAGTGATGTACTATGTGTTCCAATAATTTCCTGCAATTTGTTATCAGTCTATCAGATCACTCATTCTGGTGAAGGTAAAACTGTGACCTTTACACCTCACCAAGTTGTAATCAAGGATTTTAAAGATCCTCAACAGGTCCTAGCTACTGAAATTATTGATGATATTACCAGGTTGTACAAGTTTAACAACTTTGGGTCATCACTTTCCCTTCAGTTTTTGTTGCTCATAGTGATAACTTGAGCAAACTTTGGCATGAGCGATTTGGTCACTTAAATGATCGCTCATTGCAACAACTATGTAAAGAAAATATGGTGACAGGTCTTCCGATGGTATCTTGTAGGGATGGTGTTTGCTCCAGTTGTGTACTCGGAAAACATCATTGGGACAGTTTTGACATATGTGCCTCTTGGCACGCCTCGGTTCCCTTGGAGCTTGTGCATAGTGACTTGTGTGGTCCTCTTCCATCTACTTCCTTTTCTGGTTTCAAATATTTCTTACCTTTCATTGATGATTACACCAGACGCACTTGGGTTTATTTCCTAAAACTTAAGAGAGAAGTATTTAACATGTTCTTGGCCTACAAGGCCCTTGTTGAAAAACAATCTGGTCATCAAATTATTAAGTTAAGATCTGATAATGGAGGAGAATATGTTAACAAAAAGTTCACTACTTTCTGCACTGAACAAGACATCCAACAACAACACACTGTTCCATATACACCACAACAAAATGGTGTAGCTGAGCGGAAGAACCGCACTTTAAAAGAAATGGCTAATTGTATGATCCAATCTAAGGGACTAAGTCTTCAATTTTGGGTTGAAGCCATTAATTGTGCAAATTACATAGTTAATCGCACCCCCACTAAAGCATTACAAGGTATAACACTGGAAGAAGCATGGAGTAAAACTAAACCTGATGTAAGTCACTTCCGTGTGTTTGGTAGTGAAGCATGGGCTCACATTCCAGATGAAAAACGGAAAGCATTGCAGCCTAAAAGTGAAAAGTGCATATTTGTTGGATATTCTGAAGATGTAAAAGGTTATAGATTTCTTCAACCACATTCTCATGATATAATCATCAGAAGAGATGTTAAATTTGATGAAAATATCTTGGCATGCGAGCCTAACTCGGTGATTGTGCCATGTTTGGCCTGCGAGCCTGATTCGGCGTTGGTGCCTTCTTCTTCTTCTTCTTCTTCCAACTTCCTTGACAGGTTTTCAACTCCAGTTTCTGATGATGATAGTGAGGATGAAAATCCACCTCCCCCTGCTCATGTTCCTCTAGTTGCACTAGCACAAGTGCTTCCTCGATGGGTCCGTTCAACATGTGAAGCAACTGGTGATCTTGCCGGTGATCCTAGAGATCAACGTCGAACATGTTTTCAGTTTCAGCAAGCCTCTTCTCTTTTGGCTCAAGTTTCCGAGAATCATGATCCAGAGACTTTTGCAGAAGCTTCAGGGAATTCAAATTGGGATGCAGCCATGGATGAAGAATATCGTTCCTTAATGACGAACGATACTTGGGATCTTGTACCTCTTCCAAAAGGAAGAAAACTTGTCAGATGTAAATGGGTCTACAGAACTAAGTATGCATCAGATGGAAGTGTTGAAAGACTTAAGGCAAGGTTAGTTGCCAAGGGTTTTTCCCAAGTTGAAGGGATTGACTACAATGAAACCTTTGCTCCCATCGCAAAAATGAACTCCATCCGCCTTGTTCTTTCCCTTGCAGCCTTACACAACTGGGAAGTCCATCAAATGGATATCAAGTTTGCCTTCTTACATGGTGATTTACAGGAGGAAATTTACATGGAACAACCTCCTGGCTATGTTCAGAATAACTCTAGCCTTGTCTGCCACCTTAAGAAATCCTTATATGGCCTTAAGCAAGCTCCTAGAGCTTGGTATGCCCAAATGGATAACTTTCTCCTTAACACTGGTTTTTCTAGATGCCATTCTGACCCCAATGTCTATACCAAGAAAGTAGGAAACCATCTCATCATACTTGTTCTATATGTTGATGACCTTATTCTTACTGGTAGTGACCCTAAGCTTATAACCCATGTGAAATCCAGTCTTGAACAAAATTTTGAAATGTCAGACTTAGGACGTTTGCATTATTTTCTTGGTCTCCAAGTCCTACAAACCAAAGAATGAATCTTTCTTTCTCAGTCTAAGTATGCTTGTGACCTTCTTCGTTGCTTTCACATGGGAGATTGTACACCAGCCCCTTCTCCCTTCCAGTCTGGAGTCAAACTTTCTGCCACTTGTACTTCACCTGAAGTCGATGCCACCTTGTATTGTCGCTTGTTGGTAGTCTCTTATACTTGACTCATTCCCGTCCTGACCTTTCCTTTACCGTTGGTCGCGTTGCCCGTTATATGCATACACCTCATGAAAGTCACTGGAAAGCAGCTAAAAGAATACTTCGATATATTCGAGGTACAGTTCAGTTTGGGATTCATTATAGTACATGGGGGAAACCTTTGTTGGTTGGTTTCCCTGATTCAGATTGGGCCAGCGATCTTGATGATCGAAAGTCTACTGCAGGTTATGTTTTCAGTCTGGGATCTGGATCTATTACTTGGGCTTGTAAGAAACAACAAGCTCTTGCTCTTTCTTCAGCAGAGGCAGAATATCGAGCAGCAGTTAATGCCAGTTAGGAAGCTTTATGGCTTCGACAGATCCTTTCAGAGTTTGGATTCGAGCAGCAGCAACCTACTCCACTTTGGTGCGACAATCAAAGTGCCATCAAGCTTGCCAAAGATCTAGTTCTACATCAACGCAGCAAACACATTGAGCTACATATGCACTTCATCAGAAATCTTGTTCATGATCGTGTTCTTGAAGTGCTCTTTTGCCTTACAGATGATCAAGTTGCAGACATCTTCACCAAGTCTCTTACAGAAGCGAATTTTTCTAAACTTCGATCTATGTTAGGAGTTTAGGAACTTGTCATTAAGGGGGGATAGGCTCTAATGCCTCCTTCCTTCTCCTAATAGTGTCACTTTTGTAAATCCTTCAATCCTATCCCAAGTTGTTCTTAAGGGGGGATGTTAGGATATTTAGACACTTAGGAGTTAGTTAAGATCAACTTGTGTAATATATCCATTAGGGATAGTGTGTTTCTTTAGTATGCATTTGTAAATACTTAATCCGACGGTCACGATATGTTCCCGACATAGAGTGATCCGATGACTCAACTTCTCTTAGATCAAACCTAACCCTGATCCGTGGCTTAACACACGATTGGTCCATGATCTCTATTTAAAGAGCATGGAGGGTCATTGTTTAATTGATCGATTATGAGAAGCTCATTTGTAACTTTCTTTCTTTGCATAATAAATTGTCCCGTAGAAGCTATTTGGCCGGGGCCGTGGAGTGTTTCTCTCAAGAGGATTTAAACCACGTCAAAACATCGGTGTGTTGATCTGTGATCTGTTTATGTGAAGTGGTTGCTCTTGGTGTTCGATCATTTGGTAGTACTCTGTGTACCCGAACAGTAGTGCCCCATGCCAAATCGATCGATGTCCATACCTCCACATAATGTTGTATTTCCAATGTAAACATGGAGAAATTAAGTGGAGAAAAAGGGAAAATGAAAAAAAAGAAGAAAAACAAAACATAAGAGATAAAAATCAAATAGGTGCCAGAAAAAGTTGAAAAAGAAAGGATACAATCAATCCAAGTGGAGTTAAAGAGTTGGGGATGCTTGTGATAGGCCTTGAATAACTCCAAAACTTGAATAAATTTCATTAACATGAGTCACATAATACATTGAAATATGACATTTGGTTTCGTCTTCCAAGAGGTCTAATGACTATTCCTATTCACCTACGACTCTTCATATTACTATTAAATGATTAATGATAATAATATTTACAATACACCATAATCACTAAGGATTAGGTATCTAACATTCCACCCTTAATTCGAGGGAGTGTTGGTGAGTCCAAGCATCTTTTTGAACTTTTCAAACTTTTATCTTCCAAGTGCTTTGGTGAAGATGTTTGTAATTTGCTCACTTGTGGAACAATGCATCAAATGAATGTTCTTGGCCTCTACATGATGTCAAATCATATGGTACTTTTGTGTTGATGTGCTTTTTTCGATCATGGAATCTAGGATTCTTGACCAACTTGATTGCAGAAGTTTTCTCAATCAAAATTGGAGTAGAATTCATTTGTTTCTCTTGCAAATCCTCTCGTATATTTTTGAGCCACACAATCCCATTTGTTGCTTTTACAACAACCACATAATCTACCTCTGTAGTGGAATATGTTGGAATAGACTATTTGCATGATCTCCAAGAGATAGCTATTTTTCCAAGACTCGTGAGGTATCTTTAAATAAACACTCTTTTCTCCTTATCCCCATCAAAGTTTGAATATGTATATCCAATTATTTTGAAGTCCTCAACCTTAGAGTATTTGATCCCAAAGTTTTGAATTCCCTTCAAGTACCTTATGACTCTCTTTGTAGCAACCCAATGTCCTTCTCAAGGTTTTTGCATGAACATAGAAAGAATCCTAATTGCAAATGAAAGATATGGTCTAGCAGTGGTAAGGTAGACGAGACTCCCCACGAGCTGTTTATATTTAGTTGCATCCTCAAATGTATTCCTTGTATTTGATGTTAGCTTCAAATTTTGTTCTATTGGAGTAGAAAGAGGATTACAATTAACCATGCCAAATCTACTCAATAATTCTCCATGTACTTCTTTTGGTGGATGAATATATAGCTTAGATTTCAAGTCACTTTTGTTAACACCTAAAAAGTGCTCACTAGCTCATTTCCTTATTCACATGACCCATTTGTCCACTTTTCCACCATCTGAGCCTCTAAAGCCAACAAAAGGTCACCAAAAGACTTTAATACACCCCTTTTCCCACTCAAAAAGATTATTTTTCCTAAAAAAACATAAAAAACCCTAAAAAAGGGTCCAAAATTTCCAAAAATATTAAAAAGGGAATAAAAATATTAATTTTATTCAAAAAAGGAAAAATGAAGGAAAAGTACCTAAACCATGTTGGTCAATACCATTGGTTTTCACAAAACCATAATGGTATTCCCCACCACCAAAACCTATAAAAAGGTGGTAGGGGCTCCTCATTTCACATCCATCCATCTTCCTATCCTCATGCTGCCGAAATCTCCCTTGAGTTTTTGGCCATTGTAGCAACCTTGGAGAAAGGACCCTTTGGAGTTTGGAGCTGCTCACCCTTGGAGCTTCTCAACTATCTTCATCACTTGGAGGTATTATTATTGCAAGCACTTGCTTGCCCCCATTTTCAATACAAAGTTATTTTTTCATTTCTTGTTCTTGTTTTTTAATTCAAAAGTTTATTATGATATGCACATGCTAGTTTAGTTTTAGATTTAGATTTAGTTTATTGTTTTTGCTTAATATTGAAATTGCTGCTACTAGTTAGCAGGTGCCCATAGCACTAAGCTTGGTTGCAAAACCAAGCCAACAACTTTAATACCCAAATAGTAGTGAAGATGCCCTATATCTGTCATCTCAAAACCCTTCTTCATTTATTTCTTTATGGATGCAATATATGCTTCATTGTTCCTTGTTTTCAAAATATCATTTGCATACACCACACGATATACAACAGTTTTGCCAACTTTCTTGGCAAACAAAGTTGCATCATCAAAATTAAAGTGCTTGAAATTGATCTTCAAAAGATGCTCAGTTATCTTTTCATACCATGCGCGAGGTGCTTTCTTTAGGCCATACAAAGACTTGATGAGTTTGCATACCTTATGTCCTTGATCCTTCTGGTTGATACCTATAGACATTTTCTTTCAAATCTCCATTCGAGAACGTTGTCTTCTCATCCATTTGATGAATCTTCCACCTATTATGTGCTATCAAAGACAACAAAGCGTGAACGGTAGCCCATTTTGTTGTGGAGGAAAAAGTCTCCTCATAGTATATGCCTTCTTTTTGTGCAAATCCTTTTACCACAAACCTCTCCTTATGCTTGTCAAGTGAGTCGTTTGATTTATACTTGTTCCTATAAACCCACTTGCAACCAATTGGTTTGGTTCCAAATGGAGGATCCACCAACTTCCATGTATAATTCTTAGTGAGAGCATCATACTCCATTTGCATAGCTTCTTTCCACTCATCATGAAAAACAACTTCTTCAAAGGACGTTGGCTCAAAGTTAGCAGATAAATTCAATTCCAAATCATAAGCAAATTTCATATCTTTTACATCACCTAAATCTAAATCATCTACATCACCACTATCTTCTTGTCTTGCTAAACTTCTAGTTTCTATATTTCCAACCTTATAAGGATGCACACTTTTAAGTGTCTTCATGGCTCACTTTGAAGATTTTTGTGATGGTCTAGGTTGCTCAACTAATTGAGATGGTATTGCATTCCCATTAAGACTCAATATTTCAATCCTCTCAATCGCATCATCCAATTGAACCTCTTGTCTAATGAAGTAGTTGGATCTTCTACATGATGGGGAGAAGGCAATTCAAAAAAGGATTCCAAAGATTGATTCAAGATAGTGATCCCCACTTCAATATGTGCAATCTCATTATCAAACTCATGATATGTCATTACATGGGTAAATATTTCAAGATGATCACGTTGTTGCTCAACGGTCTCATCATTTTTAAAGGATTAAATAAAAATCACATCTATGGAAAGAATGAATTTTTTATTTACCTCATCATAAAGATTATATGGGTTGGTGGTATTTGCGTACCCTAAGAAGATTCACTTCTGACTCCTTGCACCTAGTTTGTTGCTTTGCTCCTTAGGAATTAAGGAATAACAAGTGGAACCAAAAACCCTGATATGCCAATATCATGAGATCAATTTCTATGTTTCAATTACATTACACACAGAGTTGCATCACCCCAAAACATCAACTTCACATTCTTGGAAAACAACATGGAACATACCATATTCAAGAGTGTCATGTTCATTATTTATGTTACACCATTTTGGTGAGGATTGTATAGAACATTGGTCTGATGTTTAAGCCCGTGTTGATGAAGATAGATTTCAATTCCATTAGAAGTATATCCCCTCCACTACTAGTATAAAGAGTGCCAATATGATATTGTGCTTCCCTTGAACACACAAGAGACACTAAGAGGGGGGGTGAATAAGTGTCCTACACTTAATCCCTTTTCTTGGACACTATCTTCATCAATTTCACTTATACATTCATCAATAGTTATCAACAAACACAAATCATTTAATTCAATCAACAAATTATACACAAGATATAGAAATTTTGTAATATATTGATAAAATCAATAGGTTACATTAAGTTGATGATCTTCTTGGTTAGCCACAATTTGTGGTAATTCCTGATTGTCTTTTATGCCACTTGCACACGATCAATGATTGCCCTAATGCTTCTTTTCTACACCCATGAGTAGTGGTTGTCCCAATGCTAAATTTCTGCACCCGCAAGCAATGGTTGGACCAATGTTGGTTTTTTGTACCCATGAGCAATGGTTGTACCAAAGCCGATTTTCTGCGCCCAAAAGCAATGGTTGTACCAAAGCTCTCTTTCTGCACCCACAAATCTCTTCTTCTAACCCTCAATCAACCCGTTAATAAGATGTCTTGTCTATAATTGATTTCTTCTCAAAATAAAAGAGATGAATCCCAATTATATTCTTTGGCTCCTTTTCTTCTCTTGATCAACAAGTTGTTGATCTCTCTACTAGCTGCACCTTCACTTCCTGTTATCCCCAATCAGTGTTTTTCTATCTTAAGTACTTTCCTTTTTTCCACACGTTTCTCATTTTTTCATACCCCTCAAGGAAATTGTAATAAGTTGACATAACATGTTGAATTTTTGTAATAGAATCGACTTTCCTAGGACTTAGACATCAATGCGATACTCCATAGTATGTTTTCCTTGGTAAATTATATGTTGCTTTTCGACGACTTATAATTCCTGATTTTTTCACTCACACCTCCAAAGCTGGAGTATTTGTCTTGGTGGTTAGGCCTTAGGAGGTTATTAAAGTATAAGTGTCTATTTATATTACCATGCTAGTCAACATTTTTTAGTCTTATGAACATGCACTAGGTCCCCCTAGGTTTATTTTATTTTTTTCACAAATAATTTTTTTTCCCGTAAAACGGGTCAATTTTTTTAATTATTTTATATGTAAAAAATAAAAAAGTCATAAAAAAGTGGTTAGGATGTGGAATTTTCCATGGGGGTGCTAGTTTTCTAACTTAGAGCACCCGCTATACCCCTAAACCCACTTTGAGAATAATTTGAGTGATTATTTATCACTTAAATTAGTTTTCTCTCGAAAATGGCCAAAAAGGTCCAAAAAATAGAAAATATGTTGAAAAATCAAATCCCACAAATCATGGAAACTTGCCCCTGACATGTTTCTAAGGTGGAAAAGGTGATTGGTATCAAATCTAAGTTAACTCAAAAACCAAATCACATGAGATTGACATCAATCCACTCAAGGCAAGTTAACTCCATATGAGGGGGGTGCACTCCCTCATGAGAGGGGCGCATTATTGAGTTGGCAAGTGGTGGTTGGTTGGGAGATAATCCCAAGGAGAGAGGGCGCACCTCATGAGAGGTGGCACCCATCCCAAGGTTTAAACTCAAGTATATCCCATGATTTCCTCATAGAACTCGCCCTCAAGATCCAAGTGAGCAATTCATCCCCCCTCCTCTCTTTTGCTATTTAAGCAGGGTCTCTCTCCATTGTTAAAGATGGAATGTGGAACCTCTACCCCTGTATGTAATTTCATTGTTGAATATTGTTATGAATAAAAGGCTTTGGAGGTCTTACATGGTGTCTCTGGCTCAAGTTGGATGATCATTGTCTTGTGTTTATGCTAAGGTATCTGTAGAGTTTTTTCTTTTCATTTGCTATTCTTGTTAAATACTAGCCTCATGAAGAATTATGTTTAATCGACAAGAGTGAGTAAAGTTGTTTCTATTACTCATTTAATTAATTTATGTTCAAGATCTAGAATGTGCATTCCTATTTTCTTATATGTATGCTCTTCTTTTCTTTAACATGATTTTTTACTAGATTTGACAAGTTTCTTGGCAAGTGTGAAGGATTCTACAGGTGCTTCCTTTGGATCAGTGGGAGATCTTGTTTGTTTAGCTCATTCTCTAGAGTCTTTGTTGAGAAAGACATAGTCCCTCTCAATGCCACCATTTTTTCTTGACCATGGGAACATCAACCTCCCAAGGGTATATCCAACAACCCGCAAGTCAGATTTACCAGAAACTTGTGACTCAGTAGGGGCTAAGATGTCCCAAATCCCATCGGGGTGAGCCTCTAACCCAGGGTTCGCCTACCCTTCGATCCTTGTCACAACGGGCCAATGAGAAAGCCTTCCCCCTACCGGTTTTGTACCTATGACCTCCATGGTGATAACACATGTTCTTAACCATTAGGCCCACTCAGGAGCTTCACCACCATTACAGCTCCATTGCCCAAGTTCCAAGGGCACTTCTCTTTCACTTTCTATCCTTCTAAAGCTATCAATTTCTCTGGTTATTGGTTACCTACTACTTATTATTTAGATCTGCTTAAAAGTTTAAATCCTTTTTAGGTATGATTTATAAGTGTTGTATGCCTAGAACTTAAAGTTTTACAAAGGTTTTATCTTTCGCAAGTAGATCTAGCATTGTTTAAGTACTTATGCTTATTTTCCATCTTTCAAGTACTTAATATTTTGATGCTTTATTTGGCACATTTGGTGCATAAGAGGTGGCTGGTTTTACACATTTGACGAACATGTAAGAGGAAGTGTTGCCGGAAAACCGAAGATTCAGGCCATCTAGGGCCTCTCAAAGCAATATACCTTGATCTTGTTTCATCCTGAAAACCTTGTAAGCCTTTGGATCCCAATCTATAAGGACTAAAGGCATCGACCTTTTAAAATTTGTAAAATAATAATAAAATCAAGTGGGATACCTAGTGGCCACACTCCATCCCCCTTGGGGGTTTGTGTCATTTTCATGGCGTGAGGTTTTTTTTTTACTACTTTTGTTTTGCTTAGATTTGCTAACTTAGATTAATTCCTTCTTTTGTAAATATAATTAATCATTTACACATTGCACTAAAGTAGTTAGTTTCATGTCATTCATTTTGCAAATAAATAGTAACGAATCACTACGCTTTCCCAAAGTACGATGCTACTGAAAGGGTTTTCCCAAGTAAGTGGTATCTAGAAAAGAGAATCATAGTTTAGAATAATTAGATAACATTTCAATTTCATTGAGTGGTTATTTCTTGTAATAAATCTTAACTTTGTTCTCCATATGCTCTTGTCCACTGCGGGTTTTAACTGGCCATTTGGACAATTAGAAAGGGAGCTAAGTGACTAGCTTAATAGGGAAATCCACAAGTAATTTATCTGTTTGAGAACTTGGGAGGTCATGTTGAACAACACTATAGAGTCATGGGGCTACTTTAAGTAGGTTATACCTCGCCCCATTGAACACTTAGTGTAGTTGCAATCACGCTCAGTTGAAAGGGATAAGTTCATAGTGGGCCAAACAAGAATGAACCCTTTAACAACCATCACTTAATAATACAACTGACCAAGAGGCATCAACAAAACATTTCCGTTTCAGCACCAACTATTTGAATCCTTTGGCACTGGTCTCCTATTCAATCATTTTGCTTAAATCAAATTATGTGTCATTATTAATCATCTTGCTTGTTGCTAGTTTAAACCATTGTTGTTGCTCTCTTGTTTCGGCATTTTCAAACTCCTAGAATAATTTTCCTTTTTTGTAGCATAATCAACCTTAGATTATTTTATTAGGGACCACCCCACTTGGATTCACTAGCAGTTGGCCTAGATGGATGAGTCAAGTATTAGGTGACAACACTTGACTCGTGGCTTGCCCCCAAGGATGCACCTAGTGGCTTGAATATTTCTGCCACGTTACCCGAGGTGCATATCAGGCGATAACACCTCCAATGCCTACAAAGTCAAAGAGAAACGTGGCAAGTGAAGCATTCCAAATGGTCAAGATTCCTATACCAATTCTACATATTTATCATATAGATGAAACTTGGGTATTACATGGTGCTTCTAGTACCAAATTGACCTTGGGAGAGTACCTCTATGGATTTTGTTGAAGGTTTGTCCATGTCCCATAGAGGCCATGAATATCCATTGCATTTCATCCCTAGACTGATAAACAAATTGAAATTTTTAACGAGACGTTGGTACAATTGATTAGAGGGTACAAGAACAAGTATCCAAAAGCATAGAATGAGAAGCTAGTGTACACTCAACACTCATACAATTGAGCACTCCATTCTTCCACCAAAAAATCACCCTTCCAAGCTTACTTCATCTATTCACCTCCCTCACCTTTTTACATTATGTATGGACATCAGAAGGACGAAGTAGAGGTGCAAGGATAAGAGAGGAAGGTAAACATATTCATGGAAATGATTCAGTAGATACACATGAAAGTGTAGGAGCAATTTAAGAGAAGTGAGCTGGAGTAGAAAAATAGGCATGACTAACATAATATCTTACCTTTTGATTTAGTTTCTTTATCACCACTGGGAATAGGAATTAGTTGACATGCTTTGGGACTTTTTTTTTTCTTATTGTCTCAAGGATGTTGCTTCTTCAAATGCTTGAATTGATCATTTTGTTGTGCCACTAAGGCTTTTTTAGATGTAACTATTATGCCGATCACTCCTAGATGATAGAACTTATCTTGCTCTAGAATCAAATAATTACAAAACTCTTCAAGAGAGGGTTCTTTGTAAACAATCCCTAAAGCTTCTATGTTCAAGTGAAAAGTAGACATAAAAACAAACAAAGACTACCAAGTTTAGCAAGAATAGCATAAATGCATTGGATATCCTTCGTAGTTGTCTTACATTCTTCAAGTAAGAGTTAATTAAGTGTTTTAAATTATATATAGTCTTCAATGTAAATGAAATCACTAGAATTTTAAGCAATCAACTGGTTGTTGAGTTGATGAACACAATCTCATTGTGTTTCCCAATTACAATTTACAACTTTGTCCAAAATTCATCTAGTTTGTCAACTCCCTGAAGGTGAGACCACAAATCACTAGAGATGGACATTATAATTCATCCACATGCTTCAACATTTGTATTATCCCATTTAGTTTTCTTTGAGGTATTGGTGGGGGCAATTTCTTTTCCCAAGGTAAGCCAGTAAAGTCCTTTACTTCACTTAACATCCTCCATATATAATTTCCATGACTGAAAAGTAGAATTCAAAGCAATCAACTGGTTGTTGAGCTGATGAACTCGAATCTCATTGCGTTTACCAAATACGGTTTCCAACTTTTTCCAAGATTCATCTGGTTTGTCAACTCCTTGAAGGTGAATCCATAAATCACTAGAGATGGATATTCTAATTCATCCACATGCTTTATCATGTGTATTATCCCATTTGTTTTTTTTATGCATTAGTGGGGGCAATTTATTTTCCCAAAGTAATCTAGTAAAGTCCTTTACTCATAGTATAATACCCTCCATATATAATTTCATGAGTGAAAAGTAGATACAAAAAAAATATATATAGACTACCGAGCTTAGCAAGAATAACATAAATACATTGGATATCCTTCTTAGGTATCTTACATTCTTCAAGAGAGTTTAGGTGTTTTAAATTTAGATAGATAATATTCAATGCAAGTGGAATCACTAGGCTACAAAACAATCAACTGGTTGTTGAGCTCATGAACTCAAATTTCATTATGTTTACCATATACGGTTTCCAACATTGTCCTAGGTTCATTTTTTTTGTCAACTCCTTAACAATGAGACTATAAATCACTAGAGATGAGCATTTTGATTAATCCACATGCTTAGTCATTTGTATTATTTCATTTGGCTTTCTTTGAGGCATCGGTGGGGGCAACTTCTTTTCCCAAAAGGTAATTTACATGAGCAGTAGTTGGTACTAGTAAGCAAGATATCACTTAGACTAACCATATTATAATATGCAAGTAGGATGACTTTAAAAGCAGAAACTGATGGATCTAGATGAAAATCTCAAAAAATAAGCAGTTAAAAAAACAACACTGGAAACAAACTCTAAATGTTAGTTATGTCATTTTTAAGAAAGGCATAAAAAATAACCAGAATGCCACATGGAAGATAAATGTTGGTCCACATGATGTGCATGATGAGATTGCTAAGTTAAAAAATAATTCCCTTCTCTAACTTTGCGTATAAGCTCACTTTACAAATAAGTTATTTTTTACAATAAAATAGGTAACCCACTTTTATAAAGTAAGTGAAAACACTTTTACAATGGAGCTACTCTATAAACTAAAATTACACATCAAAAATAAATTTAAAAAGAATATTAAAGTTACTTTGTAATGATTTACTTTTATAAAATATGAAATGCACTTTACAAAAATTATGTAAAAACTCAAAGTTGTATGAGCTTTTTCAAAAAATAACTTGATGAAAAGAAATACTTGAATTCAACATCTCTTATTTAATAAAGTAACTTTCAACCAAGTGAGCTAATACAAAATAATAACAAATGTAATGTAGTATATATATATTTTTAACTCTTTGCCTTAATGTGCGTGCATATTTCAAAAGCTTTATTTTTGCTTCCAAAACACTTCAACAC
Organism: Larix kaempferi; assembly: GCA_027924585.1. NCBI lineage: Eukaryota > Viridiplantae > Streptophyta > Pinopsida > Pinales > Pinaceae > Larix > Larix kaempferi. The sequence goes on along the minus strand of BSBM01000267.1, from coordinate 5,713,035 downwards.
AGTGGCACATAAAAACAATTGAATTTTGAATTCAAAAGTTTTAAGCTTGGGTTAGCTCTCAGTTAGCAACTTACCTTACTAAGAAAATGCAAGTTTATTCTATGTTTCTGATGCACCAAGTTCACACAAGGAGCATGCCAAAGAGAATCTACATAAAATAAAACACATTATGTGTTGTTTATGATTTGTTGAGTTTGCACATAGTGCATGACAAAGAACATACATAGACCAGAAAGGGAGCAATTTAGGAATATAAATAAAAAACTAGACTGAAATATTAAATACTATGAGAAAGATAAAAAAACTATAGTGAAAACAATAGACCTCTAGATGATAAATTGGTCATATCTTGGGCAAATGAAAAGCTTTTCAAGTGAAATAAAAAATGTTTTCAACTAAAAGCAGTGCTCTGGATGTAATGGAGCAACTTTTTCAACTCATAAATGCACACAAATAACAAAATATAAAATCCTTTGATGCATGTAGTGACATAGGCTCAAGATCTTGATCAACAATAGGAGTGTACTTTCACAAGCACTTTGATACCATGTTCGACAAAACATGTTACTTCCACTCAGGTTGAATACATTAAGCAACCGTTCACATAAACATATCAATGAATGAACACCGATGTATTACGTGGTTAAAACCCTCAGAGAGGGAAACAATCCCTGACCACAATCAACACGATCACTTGAGGAAATATATTAATGCAAAAACAAAATATTTTAGATATGAGTTTCTCATAATCAATCATCAACAAATGACCCTCCATGCTCTTTAAATAGAGATCATGGACTAATTGTGTGATAAGCCATTGCTTAACATAGCCATTAGTATTTAGGAGAAGATGAATCGTCAGATCACTTTAAATCTATAACATATTGTGACTATCGGATTACATAAGTACAAATGCATACTAAATAAATACACTTTATCTAAAGACACATTAGACAAAGTTGATCCTAACCAACTCTTAAGTGTCTAAATGTCGTAACATGGAAACTTTGGGGACCAAAAGCTTTCCAATGGCAAAGTGTGATTCAAATTGGATATACGAAATAAATTGATTGGCTTTTGGCCCATATTCATGCGTTGCACTCAACAAAATCATTGGTCTAGCAATAGAAGCATGGTTCATGAATATTGACAAGGTAGATGGGTTGATGGTGTGAAGGTCCCTCCACATAATGTTGTATTCCCAATGTAAACATGGAGAAATTCAGTGAAAAAAAGGAAAATATAAAAATAAAACACAAGAGCTAAAAATCAATGAGGTGCTAGAAAAAGACAATAAAGGAATGGAACAATGGACTCTAGGATGTTGAAGAGTTGGGAATGCATGACCTTTCAACTGATCCCTTAACATAGCCCATTCTTCAATAAATTCAAGCACAACAAGTTTGTATAGGTTCGTTGGCATAGATTGAAAGGGATTGCCAATGGAAGTCTTGCGTGAAGAATATGAATGAACTAGAGAGCTAGATTGAATTATAATTTGCTTATTTTCCAAGAAATAAAAGATTGACTAATGCCAATCAAATGTTGGTTTTTCCGTTTGGATTTCCAGGGTAAAGAATGTGTATTGTGTCATAAATTTCTCTATGATTGTTATGTGATCCTTGTGTGATGGCATTGTTGCTTTTAGTTATGTTTAAAGAATCGTCACGTTAAAGTTCAAATTATTGTGGTTTAATTTTCAATTTAGATTCAATTATGGCATTGTGCTACTAATCCCAACATAAAAATAGCTTAGACCTCCCTTTCCACAGTGCCCATGAGATCAATGGCTGTAATAACATGACTATTGTAATTTTCAAGTTGGTTTCTATTCTCAATATTTCTTAATTAGCAACAACCCATTCTTGTTTCTAAGGGTTTTTGGCTTTTAGCATGGCCATATGCCTTCTCGCTGCTCCTTGGGCATTGTCCAAAGGACGATTGGGCCACTCATACTCAGCAGCCTATGTGAATTTTCTCCTATAATCATCAATTCTTAACTACACCAAATTCTATAACAACTAATTGACATTTAATTGATCCATCCATTTTAGTCTATGGTTAATACACCTCTGTTCATTGGCAAATAATTTCAATTTGTATGCTATCTTCTATGCGGAGGAAAAGAAAATGCATTAGAGTTAATGAGACCATGCTACTGAATGGAGGAATCAATGCAAGATAATTTGTAGGCTGCTCATCTCTTTATCAAATGCCATTTGTGGTGCTAGTCTTGTTTGAATACACAAGCCTGTTCAATTCCATTTACATGAATATATAATTGCAATAACTTAGGTAATAAGGAAAGCGTTCCTATATTTATTCCATTCTTGTTAATTGTTGGAGCCATATATATGGTTTGTTGTCGAAAGTATTTCAAAGAGTTGTTGAGTGCAATGATATCAATTGTTAATGCCACGTCTTCCAACAAGTTGTAATTTTAACCTCAAAATAAGAGTGCCACTAATAGAATCATTTTTCAATTCAGAGGTTGATTTTAAGATTTTGGTTGCAGTCATGCCAATTGTTAACACGATGGTTTGAAACAAGTTGTAATATTAACCGAAATTAAAAATAGAATAAAATAAAAATTAAAAGAAAAGAGAATGTGCCATTGATATCACCATTTTTCAACTCAAGAGTTGATTATAAGATTTTTGCTAACAATGTTACAAGTTTTTAAGGCAATAATTGTAAACAATTGGAATTTTAATCTCATAAAAAAAGTTAAAAAGTTATATTGATGGCACCACTTTTTAAAACAAGGGTACAAATGACCAATGAAAGTGACCTTAAAAAAAACAAGAACTTTGGAAGGCTCTCATCAATTAACTATGTTTCATGTGTACAAGTAGAATTAGTGATGTAATATTAAATCAATCACATCAACAACAATGGCATATGCTTGATTAGAGGAAACTTATGTCATAAATGAAGCAAATTATTACATTGTTGTTATTGCTAACAAATAAAAAATGAATATCGCTAAAATTAAGGTTAATGATTACATTTGCATTTCAAAAACACTCATAAAATAAGAGAATTTATAAAATTTATGATCAGACTCAAATTGTACATGTCTTCAAGGAACACAATCAAGAAGTTGGCTAATTGTCAAAGAATGATCTCATGTTGCAAGAGAATCAGGGTTTGGTGAAGGAATTTGTTGTGTCAAGCTCATGGGAACATTCTACTGGCTCTACAATCTTTCTTTGAAATGTAACTTCCTGTTTTGGCAGGATTTGTATCTTGTTTTTGTTTTAACATCTTGAAATTCTGAATGGGCATGGATACAATGAGCATTGCAACTTACTGTTTCGGCAGACTGTATATTGTATTGTTTTAATCTCTTGAGACACTATATGTGCTTGGAGATAGTGAGCATTGAGACAACTTTTGACACTTCATATGTAACTCTATAATCGACAGATCCTCTTTAGTTTCTGCAAATGGACTCAATTTTGAGATCCTTTTTGATAGTACATAAATACCTAAGAATTGAATTTTTATTCAATCTCTGAATAAAATACATCTTTCTTTGGAAAACAGTAAATTTATAAAATTCACCATACAAAGAGTTGAAGATATACACCATCTCCTTTAACACTATACACAAATTTATTGGATTACTCTTCAAGATTTTATGCCTTGGAAAAATTATCATAATTTTAATATTTCCATTTCCACTATATTCAAATAAAAAAACAATTTTTTGAAAAATATTTACTGAATTTTTTATTTGTCTCATCAATCTTGTCATTTTAGGGAATGATAAATATAAAATTATTGATAAATGTTTTTTTAGAAAATGGATTATAATTTTTTTTAAATGAAAATTTCGTAAAATTTAATATTTAAACTTTATTGTAAAATATATGTTTAATTATTTTAACATTGACTGAATCATCTTCCGGGAGTTCTGCAATATCCATTCAAAATTACAAGCAAACTTTAAAATTGCTGGCAGGATAATAATTAAAACAAAATTAATTATCATTAATATAATGACACTAATAAGATGATTGCGAAACTTATCAGTCATCAAGATTTAAGTTTATCAAAACATATTCATTCAATTCAAACAAAGCAAATAAAACATATTGGATCAGCAAGTTTAAGCAATTTGCTAACAAGTTGTAAATATAAGTTTGTTAAGGTGTTCACCTATTTATCAATAAGTGTTGTACACTAGAAAATGTGTGTTGACAATGATTAACGTAGTAATATTTGTGCAAATTTCAATGGAGCCAAACATTATATGAACACAAGTCAATGGAAAATTGACTTTTGAAGCTTAATCCCCAAGACATAAAAGAGAAGTTAGATAGGCATACTAAACCCCACAAGGTTGTTCAAAATATCTCACCCCTTCATCGTAGTATTGCAATTATTGATGCAATAGGTGTTAGACTAAGCACCCTTTCCCCTAAACTTTCAATCCATTACTTTTGTTAGGTTGGACATTGCAATCAATAGGAAATATTCAGTTAAAAACTTTTCTACTAACCCATTTTGGAACTTCTAGAATTAACTTCTACTTGTGATACTATAATATGCGAGAATGAATAAGATGCGCAAATGTGTACATGATCGAGAATGGGCTCAGACATTTTCTAAAAGAGAAAATTCAAAATACAGCGGCATAAACATCATAATGTTTACACCCAAAATCTGCATCATAATGTTTATACCCAAAATCTGAAATGAAGAGAAAGGTTTTGAAATAAAAAGAGTTGCAAGCTACTTTTCAATTCTGGTTTAATGTTTTGAAGGCCATCCAAACACTATATACATTCAATTAAACTTCACAAGCATGCTATGAATTTGGAGAGTTCAACGCCGAGCTTAACAGAATGATATTATCTTACACCTCCCTTTGCCAAGAGCATTCACTTTACTCTTTGAGGATGCAATGCGTGACTCGATAAGAATTATATGTGAAATGCACTTCACGGAAGCTGATCACTGACATACAGAATGCTCCATATTATTAGTGGTAAGTAAATAATATCGAAGACAAGCATATATTGCGTCAATGTGCACATTTGCACTTTAAAGCGAGATACAAGCCTGATTTTCAGAAAAAAGGTAGCATCAAAGATAGCAGTGAACTTAAAATAAGATATTATTTATGGCATGCAAACGTTTGGGCCAAAAGACACGAAACAACTATTGTTTTGTATTGCACATTTAATGCATTCAAGGCATTACATATCATAGAATGGATAAGATGATAGGAGCTTGATATTATTTATTAGGTGATGAAACAAATTGGTGAGCAATTTTTTGCCATTTCACTCTCAAAAAATATGAAATAGTTTTTCTCAAAAGAAGAAAACAAAAATATCTTCTGGCCAATTTTACAATTTTGTACTGGCGAAGCTTAAGACTTAAATGTAACACCATGCTTATCAAGCACCTACTAGGCACCCACGTTCTCACCTTGGCTTGGCAGGTTTACACTAGCCAAGTGCTATATCCAACGTGTCATCTTAGCCAATTAGCCAGTTTCAACTTTCAGAGGCATTCTTCTTACAAAGTAGCTCAGTGTGCTTGTGGGATGTAAATAATGGGTTGTAAATATCAGGATCATTGCCCCAAAATAAGAATATGACTTCATGTCCTTCCCTTTGGTAATTTGCATTATCTGTCATCATAGATGCTCATGCAATCTGAGAGAACATTGAATGTGTCTCTTCAAAACAGACAACATATTCTTCTTTTCCACCCTTTGAAGTCCACGGACAATATCACTGACATATCCAAACTTTGGCCCTAACATGTGGCAAGCGCATGCAGCCTTGAAAGTCTCGTGTTCCCAATCACCTGTTCATGCAGTGAAAGTTGTGAAATAACCGCAAAAGAAATACCTTCTTCGGGCACACTTTTATATAAGAAGCACGTCATTAATAAACATGAAGGAATAAATGGAAGACATGTATGCATTTGTATTACAAGAATGAGGGAAAAAATGGAAGATATGTTTCTAAAATTCCTGGAAGTAAATCCTAAACAAGAACTTTTAAGAGTACATGAGGACCGCAACTTTCGTTGAGAGTTATATTGTTTCTTACATTACAACTATTTGCATTCTAGCATTTGACACAGAGTTGGGCATGTTGAAGCAGATGATTTTCCACTAAAATCTTTGTAATAGCATGAACGTACTTGGGTTTTATTTAGATTGAAATGGAACAAAGAATTTATGCAAATATGTTACTGAAAGAAAAACCACATAGGAGAACCTATAATTGTCAATTGGATGCAGCTCAAGTGGCTGAGAGGAAAATTCTTAACCTCCCCCACTTGGGTTCAAATCCCACTTTGTGACATGCTTGCTCTCTTCGTGAGCCAATTATGACTATTGAACTGGCCTTGAGCCCTGAAGAATCCAGCTTACCCTTGGCTACCATCCTCGGAATGAGGAGTACATAGTGGGTTTCCCTGGGAAATGCATTACACTGGAAAAAAAGAAGCTGTAATGAAATGCTAAGCTGATGATCTGGTAAACTTGGATACCAGCTAGATTCACATATGGTGCAAACCAATGTTTTAAAACTTGGAATCAGCCAAGGGTCAACTCAGGCTCAGACTTGGACTCGGCCATGACTCGGACAGGTTTGAATTTAATTACTTGGTTTACTAAAAAATACATAAAATATTAAAATTTTAATGGAAAAAAATTAGTTTAAAGATTCCAAACTATTAGAGACAAAATATGCAAAGTTTGCTCATGTAAATACCATGTAAGGTTGAATATATCAAAATGTCACCGAGTGCAACACATGTGAAACAAAATACATAATCAGCAAAGCATTAATTGGCCTTTAGAGTCCAAAACACAACGTGCTACAATGTACTAGCCTACTACATATCACCGATCAACATGATCAATCATAAAACCTATTACCACTATTGGAAATGGGATACTTGGCACGAGCTACATGACCATCCTCTGGCATGTCTATTATTTGACAGGTCTATATTTTGTAGGTGGCATTTAGTCAAAGAGGAGGGTGAAGTTTGGCATCTTTTGATGGTTTAGTGGGCTTGTCTTCGGTTCAGTGCAGTTCAGTTGATTAGAATTCTGAAAACTGCTAACTCTGCTGAATTTTGGATGGAATGTGAAATTCTATTTTCATCATATGAGGTCCGATGAGGTTGGAACCCCTCTCAAACATCCTGAAACAATTAATGATGATATAAAAAACTAAGTAAATTTTTTAAGAATTTTATATTATCATTCCAAGTTAGCTTGTGTCACTGTCAAGCAAGTTGTTTTTTACCCCAAATAGTGCTACAATATGTAGGAATCCTACAAAGAAGGTTGACTCAGTAATAAAGTAGGCTTAGAGTCAGGTTTAGGTTTTTAGGTCAATTTTAAAGAAAAATGAATTCAAGTGTCATGTGTACGGCCTGTCTGGTCCCCACAATGACTTGGCCGAGTCAATACGGACTCAGCTGAGTTGACCAGTTCAGTACCAAACTGGTCACCCAAATTGGTTTAATGGCTGAGTCAATACAGCTTGGTTAACTGGGCCAAGTCCAAGTTGACTGATTTTTAAAACACTGGTGCAAAGTTCAAACACAGTTTTTCATTATGAATATGAGATAGGATGGCCATTATGGCGCAGAGTTATGCAAAAGCAAGGGAAGAATATTCATATTTTCTTCATTAACTTCAATAAATGAAAGGATGTAAGATTACAGTGCTGCCCCAAACGTTGAAGAAGAAGAAAACATCCTTGATGATTTTTAAAACAATACAAACAATGGGAGATCAATGAATTTAATTTTCAAGGATGGAGTTGTACTGAAATACAGAGGAGATGCCAAATAATATGGCATACTTCAAAAGCTATCATCAAGAGGTATAGTCCACATTAAAAGAACCCTTGAAAAAGATTTGGAGATGATTCTTGACCAATTTGTCTGACAGTAGCCATCCCTAAGAACACTGAGATGAAGCATGGCCTTGAATGCACACCAGGAGTTTTGCTACAGATAGATAGATGCAGAGAATGAAATCATATAATATTATAAACATCCATGAATAACCAACATATTCAAAGAGACTACCGCAATATTTGATAAACGCATCATTATGGTGTGAAAGAAAAAAGTAATAGTGGTCTCACTTGTATAACATAGCAGAAACAACATCTACACATCTGGGGAATCATCTTCTTGCACTAAGTTCCAGTGCACTTTCCATTGACAAACAAAAGATGAATTTATAATTTCATATCTAATCCTTAGAAGTTTACTTCCATTGTTATCCTTATACATCTACTAAGCCTTTTTACTATTGCTATTACCATGTTCTATCCATTTACGAGGCAGCTGAAATCAGGTTGAACTACAGATTTGCACATCTACAAGTGAAATGTGAGCACATATGATGTCAAAAAGCAAATTCTTTCCGCAACCAAATGCAAGCCACATAACACTGAAAATAACAAAAGTGTGTAGAATCTTACCATTTTCTTGCTGTTCTAAATAAATTCTCTCTCTGCTAAAATGTCTTCTAGCCCACCATCTGCACCGCAGCTTCCAAGAGCTTCTGGAATCGGCTTTTTGAAACATATTTGGAAGTTGATTTGCAGAAATAAAGATCTTATACTGTGCATCTGAATGATTACCATTTTGTTGTGTTGATATGCGATCCATCTCATACTCAGATTGACAGTTAGCTTGCAATTTCAGAAAACAGGAAGCCAATTCTTTCCAAATATAGGTACACCCATAAGTGGCATCTAAGTGCAGACCTATGTACTCCAGCAACGACTCTGTTTGGTAATCACCTGAACTAAAATTGAAAGGCAACATATTATCCACTAGAATAAGCATCTATGTTCCTTCCAATCAACTCAAAGTAAACATAAGCCTGAGAGACTATCAGATGCCTCAAATTCTAATATTAGCTTATTGAAAGTTCAAACTCACAACACAGACATTAATCCACCCTGTTGCAAAAGGAGGTTTTGTCTGCCTCATTTTGTATCATTTTTATATGCATGTCATAATATACAGAATTCCTATCATCATACTGCTAGTCTGGCAAGAAATACATGCCTCAAGCAATGCCATGCAAGAACAAAGAATCAATACTAGCAAGATTGGAAACTAATGTGCCTTACATTTATCCAAGTTGGAATATCGTTTGCTACTATTTGTGTATATACTATCTATTATCAATTTCTTTCTACTAGAAATACTATATGGACATTGTATACCATGTAGCTGTCAGAATGCTGCATAAAACCTATTGATGTATTTTATTCAGTCATTCCCACCCAGGTTGGCTATTACTATTTTATGGTAGAAATTAGAGTTAAGAAAATATATTTTGAGTCATGATACATATTATATACCATGGTGGACTTGTTTCCATTTTAAGCATAGAAAAGTTCCAGCTCATATCAGAGATATGGACTGTTTTAACCTTTATAGAAGATGTTGAGAATCTTTCACTACATGCTTTTGCTTGCAAAAGTTTAAAGAGGCTTCAGCGCTTTGCATCTTTCAAAGCACTAACTCTGATACAAGACATTCTTTGCCCAATTTAGTGTGCCTTTTCCATTTGGTTCTGATTTCAACGAGTGCTGGCCTAGTGGCTCTGCTAAATACCCCTTGATGAGCAGAAGTCCCTCATCATGTTGGGCATTTATGCCCTGGGAAGGTATCTGGTGCACCTTGGGATGAACCCATTTGGACACATGGCTTAGAGGTTCCTAGCCATACTTGTGTTATTGCTATGTAAAGGTGATTGCACTTGTAAGGGTTGTCATACCTGTTAATTTTTTAGTGCAGCTGCAAGACCCATTCTCAAAGAGAATGGCACCCTAGTCAGTTAACTAGGGTTCCTGGTCAAGTTAACCGGGCAAAGTAAAGAGTAAGACCCTAGAAGGTACCCTAGGGCCCCCAACTGTCACTTGGGGTTCTTGGTCGAGGACCAAGAAGGTTGATGCCATGACAAAGTCCCTAGCATGTGGCTAGGGCCCCTATTTGTCTCTAGGGTATTTTGGTCTGGGACTAGACAGTTTCTTGGTCATAATGACCAAGTAGTTCCTGCAGGTTGAGACAAAGACATCCTGGGTTAGGACTAGGCAGATTCTTGGTCAAGGACCAAGTAGCTCCTGCAGATGGTTGATCAACATTCAGTCTGGGACTGAAAGCTTAGCTTGAGGTTGAGAACCATTCTCCGGGAGAATGGAGGACCTGGTCAAGGACCAGAGGTTGATCAACATGACTCAGTTTGGGACTGAAGCTCAGCCTTGGGCTGAGAGCCTTTCCTTGAGAAAGGAGGCACTTGGTCAGTTACCAAGATAATGATGTGTGATGTCCTCTTTTCCTAGGTCTTCGAGATGGTTGAGTTAGATGGTCTTCTCAAGGGACTGGGCACCCCTTGATGAAGCCACTAACATTTGACCTTAGGAGCAGTCTAGAGGACCACATGATCACATCACTCGTGTGGACCCTTCCTTATACAGTGATGATGAACTTTCAGGTTATATGGAACATTTGTACATTTGAGAGAGAGATGACTGGTTGTACCTTCCCCACCTTGGTTGAGTTATTTTTTGGTCCTTACACCTTGTTGATTATTGGTCTTGTGGTACCTTGTCTTTGACTTGTGGTTAATAGGGTCATTTACCCAACTTGAGTTATTTTTTTTATTTATACCACCTTTTGATGTTTTGGTCATATAGGGTACTATGGTTGTTTGTCCACATTTGAAGTACACCCCTTTTTGGTCCTAGGGGTTATGGGTCAAGCTACCCACTCTTGTTTGTATGTTTTTGACTTCTACCATTTTTTATTAGTACCCTACTTATGTGACCTTTTTTTATTTTTTATCTTTTATCTTTTACTTTTACTTTTTATTTTTCATCTTTTATTTTATTTATTTTATCTTTTATTTTTTATTTTTATTTTTTATCTTTTATTTTTCTCCTCCTAATTTGGTGGATTCCTAACTTAATTAATGTTTTGATCTTTCTAGAAGTTTTTGACCCTATATAATAAGGAACTATCTTTATCGTTTATTATCCATCCAACACTTCTTAGATCTGATTTTTGGGTACAGTCCTAAAGTTGACGTCAAGGGCTTAAGGAGGTTATTTACTGTTGCAAGGGCTATTTGTATGGACCATCCTTTGCTGATGCATACTGCTGTTTTTATGTTTGATCTGTGACCGCTCTGATCTGTTCTAGCTGCCTGTGGATTGCTTGTGAAGAGGCCGCATACCCTAGTGATTATTCTTTGTTGGTTTGTGAACTGATTTGGAAGCCAGCTGCTCTTGAGATCTATTTTCGTGGCTGTCCCTTCTCTTTTGTGGTGGCCGCAGCCTTAGGGCTGCTTTCTGGCACTTTCTTGGACTGGTAATTTGATGCCGCAGCCTGTTAGGGCAGTTTTGGACTAAGCCGTGGTTTGTTATGGGCTGCCAGTGGTTGTTTGGTGAGATCGCTACCACCTAAACCTATGTTATGAGCTGCCAGTTGACTTTTGTGGAGGAAGATCTTTTATGCTGAGCCTCGTTGATGTTCATATCTATACCCTGAGATTTGTTTTGACTCAGATTTATATGCTGAGATCCTTTTTAGGGCAAGATCTGTGTACTGAGATTTTTTCTCTGTGTTGAGTTCTTGTCTATGTGGTGCTAAGACTTTTTTTGAGATCTGATCTTTTACGTTGAATCTTGATTGAGAATATCACTGCTTTTTTTTTTTTTTTTTTTTTTTTACTGTCTTTGTCCATCTCTGTTTGACTCTACCTCAACCCAGTCATATCTCTCTCTCAGGTTTGTACTAACTCTTTGATAGAGTCTTTTGGTTCCTAGAGTTGACTGGCCTTTGAGAGGCACAGTCTTTTCTGAAAGTATTACTTCTGAGTATTTTACAGGAAAGGTTCACGCTCAGCTAAGTTTCTTCACCTATCTCTTTCATTGTTAAATAAACAAATTGGTTATATTATTTTTTATTACATGTGACTGAAGATTAACTTAATATAGTGACCTAACTGGTAGTGTTGAAGATTACTTTAACACAGTGACCTAACTGGTAGTATTAAAGGTGTGAAGTTGAAAGAGATGAAAATTTGTTAGAAGTTACTGCTGTGCTATTTCATAGTTAATTTCAGTATTTGTTTATCTACTTTTTGCATTAAAGTATATTGAATTTTATTTTTCTGCATAAAACCCTGATTTTACCAAAAATTAACACGGTATCAGAGCTTAGGTCTTGTAGCTAACTTTGTATTTGCAAGCTAACAAAATCTACATAGATCCTAAGGTAAGGGTTTGTGCCCTAATTAACTTGACTACAGGTTTACAGGTGTACTTGGCAAGTTGACTGTAAGGGTGTGAGATGGCTTCTAACTCAGTAAAGGCAGAAGATAGGCTTGAAAGAGCCTCAAACTTTAATGCATGGAAGGCTAGGGTCTTGAATATTTTGGAGGAGAGTGACTTGGATGAATTGGTCACTAGGGTTGTGGAAGAACCCACTACAGCTCAAGGAAGAGCAGCATTTAAGAAGAAGCAAGCTAAAGCAAAGAGGATCATCTTTGATTCAATCAAAGATAATTTGATGCCTGTAATAGCTCCTCTAAGGACAACTAAGGAATGCTTTGATGCCCTAGCAAATCACTATGAGAAGAAGCCACCCTCTCAGAAGCAACTTCGTTCATTAAAGATGGAGGAGAAGGAATCAGTTGCCTCTTTCTTCTCAACGATTGCTCAGTTAAAAGATCAACTCATGGCAATTGGAGTTGAAGTAGATGATGATGATCTTGTGCAAACAGCAACAGATGGTCTTCCTACATCTTGGGAGACATTTCTTTCAGAAGTGAATGGAAGAGAAACACAACCAAACTTTGATAGGTTGTGGCATGATTGCCTAGAAGAAGAAGGCAGAATCTAGGGTAGATCTGTGCCTCCAGCTGAAAAGAATCTTGCTCTTGCTGCCAAGACAAAGAAAGAAAAGAGTTTTCCCCAGTACCAGAACAAAGGTAAGGGACCTCAAGGTAAGCACTCTTATAAGTCAAAAGTAAGATGTTTTAAATGTAACAAGCTTGGTCATTATGCAAACGTTTGTAGAAATCCTCCTAACAGGAATTGGCATAAGGGAAGCATCATGCTTCAACTGCTACAGAAGAAAAGAGCCTCAACAAAAGAAATCTAAAGCTGAGACCAAAGAAAAAGATTAAAGAGAGTTCTTGATTTTAGCACTCTCAGATTCCATCTCCAACTCATCAGACTCATGGTGGATTGATAGTGGGGCCACCAAGCATATGATTGGATACAAAAAGGCTCTTGTGGGTTACAAGGCCAAGAAGTTCAATAAGGAAGTGGAGATGGGAAACAGAAGTACCTTTGAGATAAAAGGAGTTGGTTCAACTGCCTTAAAGCTTGATTCATGTTGAGGAAATTGTATATGTTCCTGGCTTAAAGAGGAATGTTATTTCAGTGGCAATTTTAGAAGACAAGGGGTTCTCAGTAGCCTTCTAAGAAGGAAAGGCTCTAGTATGGACTAAAGGTGGAAAGATGAGCTCAATTATTGAGATTGGTGTCCGTGAGGGGGACCTTTACAAGGTCTCCGGACATGTTGTTAAAGCTCTAATGAATAACCCGTATCAAGTTTCAGAGATCAAGAGGGAGTCTTACAGTGACTCAGATATAGAAGTCTATAAGACTTCTTCTCGTTCAAAAAAGCAGAGGGAGAAGGCCAAGAAGCCTTCAGTTGATTTCATTAAGGAGCTTATTGAGGGGTTCCAAGTTTGCTCCAGTGGGAGCCATGTCACTGATTCAAGATCATCCACTGATGTGGAGATAGCCAAACTTCAGGTTTGGAAGGATACTATGGATAATGATATGTGGAAAGTGATTCTCAGACAACAAGGGAAGTCAGGTGTAACTTCCAAGTGGATCTATAAGATCAAGGTGTTTGCTGACATTCTGAGCTCTTTGAAGCTCTCAGAAAACCATGTATTCTATGACAGGTTGTTTCACCATGACAAGGACATGGTGCAGTTGTCAATTGTGTTGACTAAGCCTCTGTCTTCGACAAGCTTAGTGTTGCTGAGAATGCCTCTCTTGCTCAGAGGGAGTGTTAATTTTTTAGTGCAGCTGCGAGACCCATTCTCAGAGAGAATGGCACCCTAGTCAGTTAACTAGGGTTCCTGGTCAAGTTAACCAGGCAAAGTAAAGACTAAGACCCTAGAAGGTACCCTAGGGCCCTCAACTGTCTCCTCGGTTCTTGGTCGAGGACCAAGCAGGTTGATGCCATGGCAAAGTCCCTAACATGTGGCTATGGCCCCTATTTGTCTCTAGGGTATTTTGGTCTGGGACTATACAGTTTCTTGGTCATAATGACCAAGCAGATCCTGGAGGTTGAGACAGAGACATCCTGGTCTAGGACCAGGCAGACTCTTGGTCAAGGACCAAGTAGGTCCTGCAGATGGTTGATCAACATTCAGTCTGGGACAGAAAGCTCAGCTCGAGGTTGAGGACCATTCTCCGGGAGAATGGAGGACCTGGTCAAGGACCAGAGGTTGATCAACATGACTCAGTCTGGGACTGAAGCTTAGCCTTGGGCTGAGAGCCATTCCTTGAGAATGGAGGCACTTGGTCAATTACCAAGATGATGATGTGTGATGTCCTCTTTTCCTAGGTCTTTGAGATGGTTGAGTTAGATGGTCTTCTCAAGGGACTAGCCACCTCTTGATGAAGCCACTAACATTTGACCTTAGGAGCAGTCTAGAGGACCACATGATCACATCATCTGTGTGGACCCTTCCTTATACAGTGATGATGAACTTTCAGGTTATATGGAACATTTGTACATTTGAGAGAGAGATGACTGGTTGTACCTTCCCCACCTTGGTTGAGTTATTTTTTGGTCCTTACACCTTGTTGATTATTGGTCTTGTGGTACCTTGTCTTTGACTTGTGGTTAATAGGGTCATTTACCCACCTTGAGTTATTTTTTTTATTTATACCACCTTTTGATGTTTTGGTCATATAGGGTACTATGGTTGTTTGTCCACATTTAAAATACACCACTTTTTTAGCCTAGGGGTTATGGGTCAAGCTACCCACTCTTGTTTGTATGTTTTTGACTTCTACCATTTTTTATTAGTACCCTACTAATGTGACCTTTTTCTTATTTAATTTATTTTTTATCTTTTACTTTTACTTTTTATTTTTCATCTTTTATTTTTTATTTTTATTTTTATTTTTTATTTTTTATCATTTATTTTTCTATTAAGTGGTACCCTCCTAATTTGGTGGATTCCTAACTTAATTAATGTTTTGATCTTTCTAGAAGTTTTTGACCCTATATATTAAGGAAATATCTTTATCGTTTATTATCCATCCAACACTTCTTAAATCTGACTTTTGGGCATAGTCCTAAAGTTGACGTCAAGGGCTTAAGGAGGTTATTTACTGTTGCTAGGGCTATTTGTATGGAGTCATGGACCATCCTTCTGCTGATGAATACTGTTGTTTTTATGTTTGATCTGTGACCGCTCTGATCTGTTCTAGCTGCCTGTGGATTGCTTGTGAAGAGGCCGCATACCGTAGTGATTATTCTTTGTTGGTTTGTGAACTGATTTGGAAGCCAACTGCTCTTGAGATCTATTTTCGTGGCTGTCCCTTCTCTTTTGTGGTGGCCGCAGCCTTAGGGCTTCCTACTGGAACTTTCTTGGATTGAAAATTTGAGGCCGCAACCTGTTAGGGCAGTTTTGGACTAAGCCGTGGTTTGTTATGGGCTGCTAGTTGTTGTTTGGTGAGATCGCTGCCACCTAAACCTATGTTATGAGTTGCCAATTGACTTTTGTGGAGGAAGATCCTTTATTCTGAGCCTCCTTGATGTTCATATCTATACTCTGAGATTTGTTTTGATTCAGATCTATATGCTGAGATCCTTTTTAGGGCCAAATCTGTGTACTGAGATTTTTTCTCTGTGTTGAGTTCTTGTCTATGTGGTGCTGAGACTTTTTTTAAGATCTGATCTTTTATGTTGAATCTTGATTGAGACTGTCACTGTTTTTTTTTTTACTGTCTTTTTCCATCTCTGTTTGACTCTACCTCAACCCAGTCATCTCTCTCTCTTAGGTTTGTACTAACTCTTTGATAGAGTCTTTTGGTTCCTAGAGTTGACTGGCCTCTGAGAGGCACAGTCTTTTCTGAAAGTATTACTTCTGAGTATTTTACAGGAAAGGTTCACATTGAGCTAAGTTTCTTCACCTATCTCTTTCATTGTTAAATAAACAAGTTGGTTATATTATTTTTTATTACATGTCACTAAAGATTAACTTAATACAGTGACCTAACTGGTAGTGTTGAAGATTACTTTAACACAGTGACCTAACTGGTAGTATTAAAGGTTTGAAGTTGAAAGAGATGAAAATTATGTTAGAAGTTACTGCTGTGCTATTTCATATTTAATTTCAGTATTTGTTTATCTACTTTTTGCATTAAAGTATATTGAATTTTATTTTTCTGCATAAAACCCTGATTTTACCAAAAATTAACAATCCCGCTTTAGCACACCTCATCTATGCCCACTTGGACCTCTCTTTTAATGTATTAGCCCTCCTCTTGGGCTCCATTTGCAAGAATGATGATGATGTCATCCTTTGAAGAAAGCCTTGCCTTGCTAAAAAGGAGGATGTTGAGGAACAAACACATCGTTGGGGTTAGTTGGGGCATGATCTATTCCTTTAGGCTCAACATCTCACTTGTTTGAAGCCATTTGCATCATTTTATTGTTATTTTATGTTATTTTGTGGTTTAGTCCCTGGCTTGTGGGTGACAAACCCTTTTGGTAAGGAAGACTGTAAAGTTATAAGAGGCTAGGTTGCTCCCTATAAATAAAGAGCACCTCTCTCCTATTTGGAACAAGACAAGGGTTCAAATATGATCATTTTACTTTTTCTCTTGGTCTACATGAACTTCCAAGTCTAGGTGCACTCCTCTTTCTGGCATGTTCTTTTGTGTTGAAAGATAAATGATAATGTTCTAGGGTTTGCAATCTCTCTCAAGGTTGATCCATGTGAATGATTGTTATAACTCAAGGCTAATGAAGGACCTAAGATCTCTCTTGCTATTTTCTTGCTGGATGTTGGTAAGTTGTTTCAATTTTCTTGTTTGGCGTTGCTCTTGTGCACCTTAAGCAAGGCAAATTAGGGTTTTTCTTGCATCTTGTCAATCTTGTTTGAAGGAGACCTTCCTCTTGATAGAGCTCTGCATAAGTGGGCCTTGGGGTTCATTATTTGTGTAATAAACAAATATATATACTACTAACAATAAATCAATAATTAATATTCTATGTAATGAAGAGACGCCTTCCTAATGAAAGGTCACATCTCTTTAACAAAAGGGCACCCCTGCATGGGTATTTATATGAGCCTACATTCTCAGTTGTAATCATATCATATCATCTTATTCATTATATAGTTTATTATTTACTTTTACATTTATGGAGCATTTGTCCTATTTACATTGGAAGTTTCTGAAGTAACGAACTTTGTTCGTCTCAATTTGCTCTAGTTAGGCTGAAGTTACTTTGACCTATCTAGGGTTACTAGTATTTGCCCTAATTTGTAAATATTGAATTGCCAAATTGAGAAGGGACATTAACCTTGATCTCTTGTTGCCCTAGGGTCAAGGACTAAGGTCTAACCCCATCTCTTAAATTTTTATCAAATTTGAAATTTATATTGTATATATTTCAAAAAATAAAAATAAAATCATATTGTGAAAACCCTAAAAAGTAGAAAATTCAAAAACCAAAAAATATCCGTCAATATGAAAGAGTAATCCACCCAAAAAGTGCGCCTCCCAAAGTTTCTTGGAGGATCCTTGAGGGCATCTCCCTTTTGTGGCTAAATTGTGAGATATTAACATTTTTGTGAGAAGTACTTGTGCTTTTTCAGATCTGGTGCAACAGTCAAATCGACAAGTTTTGAAGGCCTAAAAGAGCAAGGAAAAGGTCTAAGTTTGATCCTTGGTGGGTTGATCATCTACTGGAAGAGTTTAAGCGGGTCAACCATCTATTTTGAGGGTTGGTTAGGGCTTAAACCTGATCTGGTTAGTCACTTTCAGATCTGATTTAGAGCCTCCTTTTACCCTCTTAAGGTACATCCTTACCCTATTACTAAAGGTACATCTTATATAGTAAGTTGGTAAAGTTTTGGCTGGTTCTTCATCTATTTCTGAAGTGTTATTGACTACTGTAATTTCATAACAGCAATAAGATATTGAAGTTGTTGATCTTTAAATTGATAATAAAGTGTTATAACTCCTACCCTCTTGAAGTGTTACATTTATGCTTCATTGTTTTGACCCCATCAGGCATAAATCTTAGCCGAGAGTTGCTTGTGAAGGGTATTTGTGTGTTATTTGAGTGATTGGATATATTTTTCAGCAATATTAGGGACTCCTCTTTGGTCTTAGGAGTTGACTTTTAAAGTTTTGAGAAGCTGAGTTGTGGTGACCTTGGGCGTTAGCTTCTCCTGTGCTTACCCCTCATACCACCGGGATACATGGCCTTGATCAAGGGTGCTAATTTGGGCAGTAACAATGACCACGAGTATATCTTTGGAAAGTTGCAACGAAATTCAAATTCTCTGGAGTGTAAACTACTGTTCCACAGGGACATGTCCCCTAGGGTGGGAAATGTGCCCTCGTGCTCCCCCACGTTTTCGGGAAAAGGAAACTCCTGGGGAGTCGTTTCCCTGTGTCCCCCTTTAGGGGGAAACACGAGGAAACGTTTCCTTAGTGACAGAACATGTTTCTCTTTTGGGGAGGCGTCTGGACATCCCCCCGATAGGGAAGGGATGCCTAGATGCCCCCTCCCCCACCCACGATTTTCATCTTTTCATGCACCAAATGGATGCAGAGGACCAGTCAATGGAGCACACTCCCTGATGCTTATTTGATCATGATGTTGATTTATTTCAGCTACTTTTCATTGTGTTTAAGTTTTGACTCTAGATAGTAGATCTAGATACTGATGACCATCCTTGACTCCTTACCATTTTTTGAGAAATTTTAATTTACTCTTAGACTTTAGTGTATTTCACTGTTCTAACTTCTCTGTGTTCACTGTTCAGCATCTATTTTAGATATCAACATCTGTTGCATTATCTTTTACAAATTACAAATTTGATTTTAGATATACATTGCATAATGATAATGATCAATTTAGTATTTAGTTTTTACATGGTAATAGTTCGGTATCATTTACAAATTTGAAATTTGGTAATAGTTTAGTATCATTTACAAAATTGAAATTTGAATTTAGATGTACATTGCATAATGATGAATTTAGTTTTTAGTTTTTACATGGTAATAATTATTATTGCAATTTATCATTTTTTATATTTTAAATTAATTTTTATGATTTTGATGTCCCCCTATCCCCCTAGAATTTCCCTAAAATTTGGGGTGGCTTCCACACATCCCCCTTGTGGATTTCCCCTCTCCCGCGCTCCCTAGTCTTGAAAACTCCGTGGAACATTGGTGTAAATAGAGTATTGCATTTATCATGGACATGAAGAAAATCAATACACTGGTTACTATATTACATGTCGTCACCTCTAGGAAGGCTTTGTACTCAGAGTAAATAAGACAAAAAGACCGTCAAAGCTCAGAGCAATATTAACGCAAGAAGCATCAATCCATTCTAGGTTGACTTTTATTGGAAATATGTATTGATAATATTCTTGAATGAGACTTCTCTTATTATAAACCACGTGTATATCTTTGGAAAGTTGCATTGAAATTCAAATTCTTTGTAGTGTAAACATAGTATTGCATTTGTTAAGTGTAATGTGGATTGGGATGATGATACGGTTTCATTGTCTGAGGCTTTTTCTTGATCTCAATTTGAGTATTGCTTATAGAGCTTAAGTTCTCTATAAATATCTTCATTAGATACTTCAAGATACCAACATAAAACAAATTCACAACAAAGTTCTATTACTTTGCCACTTTGAGGGGGCAATCTCCCAAATACAAGACGATAATACTCAACATGCGTAGGCTCTAACCTACAATGATGTTTATATAGGTAGAGGTAGGTAGTGGTAGGTGCCAAATGTATTCCCTCATTATGACCAATGTTATCAAAACTAACGGGTCTGGATCAATTTACCCCTGTAGTACCTGAACTAGTTCCAATATGGACCAACCCTCGTCCAGACAGACCCATCTATCTGACATTTTAACCACTAAAACTGGTCTGAGTTGTTTTTTAACCTGCATTTCTTATCAGTTCCAATCCGGTCCTGGTCTGACTCTCAGCCAATTTGAAAACATTGGTTGTGACATGTGGAGAGGGAAAAACTTGTTGCTAATGAGAGTTTGAGTAGAATAATATATAATGCTAACAAGAGAGTGGCCTAACTAGAATTACTTGCAAAAGTGTTAAGCAAAAGAATGAAAGGCACAAACAAGAGAGTGACATAACTAGAAGAAAGTAGGCATGAGGTATAACATGTCCTACCCATTAATTTTCAGACCATGGTAAGTAGATTCTGCATTTGAAAGGATAACCTAAATCCTAGGTAGCTGAAAACTTGAAAACTTCAATGAAAACAACAAAACTAAGTATGCCAGACTACAAACACATAATGTTGAATAATTCAAACAACAAATTCACATATCTATTGGATATCTTCTATTGAATACTAAAGGAAGAAAGGCATTGTAATAGTTCAAAGCAAAAACTTGCTAACCATCTTAGTGGTGCACCCTGCATCTCCTTTATAGAATGGGTCAAATTGGGAAGATACAATATATATGGTCACATGCATGAAGTGCTCAAGCTCCGTTCCTGACTGCAGTGGATTCAAAAGGGGGACAAGGCCTCCAAATTCTATGACTTTTTGAAAAGGAAATTGGTGGCAAACAGGGCTCTTGGCTTGCTCCCTATAGATGGCTCTCTTGTTGATGATCTAGTTGAGGTCAGAACTTAGAAGTATGTTTGGTTTGCATTTTCAGACTATTTTTTCTCATTATGCTTTGATGGATTGTGTGGTGGCTACTAGGAATGCCCAATGTAGGGTTATTCCTCGGAAGGTTTCTCTTGGCAACAGGGACGGACATGTTTGACAAGGATTTCTTAAAATAGGAGTTATTTGCATCTCTCATCTCGATGGAAAATGGCAAGTCTTGTGATGTCCCCTTTCGCTTGATGTTGCTGATAGGATGACTAAGTAGCCTATTTGACTCCCATAGGCTATAGTCAACCATGATTGGGAGTCATTACGATACCACTTAGCCTAGAAAAGGTGTTTTACTTCTAAAAAGTGGTTGGGTGGTATTAGGTGTTTCATGGTATTGCCCATGGTATTAAGCTACAGAGGAGAATAAGAGTGGGGCAACACCTCTCATGAGGTTCATGTTTTTTTTTATATTGATCCCTTGAGTAAGTATGGTAAACTAGAGTTTTTGTTTGGGTTTGGAAAAACCCATCCATCTTCAGTTGGCTTCGATGGTGCAACATCCACCCTAGCTAAACCATCATTGTCTTGTAGTTTGGCGTCAAACTTAGGGAAGACCGAATTCTTTTATGGGCTGAAATCATTGCTAGAAACATCATCTCTTGGTGAAGAGGGCCAAATTGCTTTGGAAAGGCCGAATTCATCTGCTAGTGGGGAAGGCCGATTCACAATGGTCGAATTAATCTTTTGGTGGACCAAATTCGTTGCTAAAATCGTCATATCTCCAAAGGGTCGAGTTTACTTGGCGCGGACTTCTTTGAGGCCGATTTTGTGTGAAGGACGAATTGCTAGAAGGGTTGGAGACCCAAAAATCGTTGAGGTCGACTATGGGAGGTTAAGGGCGATTATAGGGGCCGAATTTAGCTGGCAAAATCAAACTCCATTTTGGGGCCGAATCCATTCCTATAGGGGCCGATTTTCTGCTGGCCGATTTTTCTTGCAAGCCGAATCAAATAACCAGGGCATCATCACCTTGAGGGAGGCCGATTTATTGTTGAACCTTTGTTGAGGAAGTCCAATTTGCCTAAGGTTGAATAGCTTGTGGAAAGAAGGCAAATAGAAGGGGGCGTCAAGTTTTTTGTGGAGGACATCAGAGTGGAGATATTGTTGCAGACATTGGCATCCATTCTTTTCTAGGTTTTTATTGTGTTCTTGATAGTATATGGCAGCTATAACAACCAAAAGGTTTTATTGCTGTTGCCATCCATTTCATAATAAAATGTCAGTGTTATCTCTATCATTTTGTGTGTGAGTGCAAATTGTTTGGCGAAGTATCTATGAGCATACAAATGTTTGATGAAAGTTATAAATCAATGTAACTCTAACTGTTTGTTAAAACTACACATCGACAACCAAATGTTCACTTGGCTTGGGGACATTACAGTGGCATTAGAGCTGGTAGTCTTGCCATCCTCTGATTGCATGAGTTATTGATGGTGCAGGGTAAGGGTGGAATACCCCTCAAGAGAGAAAATTTGGTAGAAGAGGAGATGGATATGGGGGACGGGTGATATCCTCCAAAGGAGAGGGTCTTCAGGAGACTAGATCAACTAGCCAAGGGACAAGAGCAGTCAAATAAAAAACAAGAGGAATTGATTGGGGTGTTCAAGCAATTATCGGAAGCACGAGGGAATTAGTTTGATACAAGACATGTTGGCTCTAGTAGATCTCATGGAGGTGACAAGGATCATGCAGAGGGTAGCGATACCCATATGCCAGCATAGAGCACTCCACAATTAGGGAGCATGAGGATACCTAGGCCATTATCGACATTCCTCGAGCAACCTCCAGGTATATAGGAGCAGCAGGATGACATGGCCATTTATATCAAGGAACATTAGGCCTTAGAGCAGGAAGCCCAAGCAACTATACCATTTTTAGAGTACTACATTGCTAGGACCAAGAACAGGCCTAGGACTAGCAAAACTTTGACTGAATGTGCAAGGTGGGGAGGTCGACTATCTTGCTTTTTGATGGTTCTACTCGGAGCACAACTAGAGCTTGACTAAACAAGTTGGATAGTTACTTCCAACTTAATCCAATGACGGAGGCAGAGGGCAGAGGTAATTAAATTTGACACATTACACTTGGATGGAGGAGCTCATGAGTGGTGGTACCATGAGCTTAAGACACTTGGACAGGATGGCATCACATCTTACACAGATTTCACCCAGAGGTTGATGGACCGGTTTGACAAGAAGGATCCTGAGATCCACTTCAGAGAGGGTGCAAGGGTTAGAGACCAGTGCCTAGGGATTTGGTCAAGATGGAGTCCCTTAGGGGTGACGCCCTAGGAGACCCACTTGGGGCTAGGCCTAAAGATAAAAACTTGGAAATCTTTTGCCAAGATTCCAAATTAATTGAGCTATAGAATTTTTAGAAATTACAGCAGTTAGGGTTTGAGTAGTAAAATTAAATGGCCAATGGATTAGAACTTCAAAACAAAAGATTATGAGTAGATATTACCCGAAAAATCTTGTAGATGCCTTGCAAGTGATGATCTATCCCTTCTTGATCAATTTGAGACGATTTGAAGGTGTCTCCAGTGAAAACGATTTTCCCAAGGAAGGTAGTGCACCCCTCTCTCCTGCACAAACAAACTATCGAAGTGAGATTTGATGCTCAGGAAAAACATACTATAAATACATGAGAAATATCAAAGAGCATATCAAAGATCAACGATGCTATTGAAAACCCCCTGATACACCACCACTTCAAGAGAAACGAGTTGAGTAACCCTACAAAAACGTCCAAGTGAAGTCGTCCTCCTGGAGTTGAACACTATCTCCACAAAATATTTTGGATCCACAAACAATATCTCAAATGCTAAGAGAAATAAGACTTTCCAATCAAGTACAAGAACATCCCACAAAGAAAATGCAAGAATTTCTGCAAAAATCTCTTTATTATGAATATTCCAAGAGCCAAAGTCCATTTTCAATGAGGTGGTTCTCTCTCTCAAATAGGATCGAGAGAGACCAAAACCATAACCACTTTTTGAATGGGTGGTTGAGATCAAAAGATAATACAATGAGATCAATGACTAATATGAGCCGGATACAATATACATGGATCACTCAAAAGGAGGGGGACGTGTTCCCTCAATGACGCCTTAGGGGGATGTATGACAACATGTGACTAGGAACAACAACATAACATCATGTTGGGGTGGCTAGGAGGTAACAACGTCTTCACTAGACCAAGCCCCATATACAATAAGTACAAGATACATCATAAAGTGACCAAAGTCACTAGGACGTGTGTCCCCAATACATAAGAAGACGCCCTCATGAGATGACTGAGAGGACGTGGACCCCACTGAATATGAAGACTGTGCCAGAAGGTGTAGAATGCATCACAACAAGTCTCGGATCAAACCCCATGCCATTTCCTTGCCTCACTAACCCAAATTGATTTCTTTGCTAGCCATTTCTTCCATTTTTAATTGTCGGAACATCACATTGAAAAGATAAAAATGCCTGTAACTCACTGCCAAGTGCTCTAGGCACCCATCTGACTGCACCAATGTGTCCGGTGATATGGGAATATGGTAAAAACAAGTGGTTGCACCCATATCTCCTTTGTAGCGCCCTAGGAGAAATAAAATGATCTCTGCAAGTGTTGTACATGCCATTTTTAAATGGCAATCTGCTACAAAGTGATGAACTGACCACAACATCAACTGAAAGTGCCCGAAACGGAGAAATGAGTGTCCCATTGGACTCAGAAGGTTCAAATCAAGTAGGAATGAGTACTCATACACCATGTGACCATCAGGATAATCATCCATAAGCTCATCCATGCTCGAATAAATAAAAATAATGGTCTGTAACTGCTGATAATAACAAAAATCTCACAAACCATCATATAAAACCTCTCTCTGATGCATGGAACCATCTAATGGGCACCAAAGAACTACAAATAATCAGTCTCGAACATCATCGGCCCAACTCATCCCAGAAACTGTTGTTGACTTGGTTAAACTGGGTTGACCAAGTCAAGATTGATCAAAATAATGACCCAAGCTGCAAATAACTGATGGTGCAAGTACAAATGGATGAGATATGCTCCCTTAATTATATTGATAGCCAAACTAAAGCATAAGGTGGCATTTAACTGGTGATTATACATAAACATCATCAATAATAAGTCCAGATCAAAGTAACCGGCTACTCAAATCTAAAGTAACTGAATCACTTCTACTCTAAACAATCAACAAGAACCACATAAAATATCGCTAGATCATGACCACCCCATACCCAGTTAAGCTACCAAGATAAGTAAACGCGCATAATATAAAATATCCAAATGCACAAACCATATACCTGGTGGGTCATATACTGTATCCACAATCTGAGCCACTGACTGTCACTGGAACACCACTGCTGTACTAACTATGGGCACTGTCATCACATCTGCTCTGTATGGAAGAAAATGGCTAACTCAGTCATCAAATCTGGGGTCATGAATGAGGCTTAGTCCTGGCATGAAACTGAAAATATGTATGCTCTGGGTCTGCTGATAATAGGTGTGATCATCAAAGAACTGCTCATGAACTGTTGATCTCAGAATATCATATTAAAGGACTGGCTCAAAAATATGCTCAAAACTGGTCTGAAGACATGGTAGCCCCGGCTACTATGGATGTGATCACAAGGCCCATGACATGGAGGATGCTGTGTCCAAGAAGGAACCAACGAGACCCTTTAGTAAGGAGACGAAGCCCCTCTAGAGGACATGCACGAGGATTGATAGGATGGATGAGGAGACTCGAAGAGAGTAAAGGCAGAAGAAGCTTTGCTACAACTGCAAAGAACCTTGGGAGCCAGGCCACAAATGCATGGGCAAGGGCAAGGGAAAGGTGCACTATATCAAGGTACCCTTTGATGATGAGGATAGTGGCGAGGATGAGACACTTAGCATACATGAGGGTGACTCAGGCAGGAAAGAGCCACCACACCTTGAGACTGTCAAGCCAACACAGCTTAGGAGGGTGTTAATAAGATAACCATCGCTACCCTGTCAGGAGTTCCCAGGTACTATACTTTTAGGATTACAAGCATTCTGCAGGGACAAAGAGTTATGGCATTGATCGATGGTGGGGCTACCCACAACTTCATAAATGCAACATTGGTCTCTAGGAGGCACATTCAAACGAAGGAGTTTGAGGGGTTCGATGTAGTAGTCGCAGATAGGTACAACATAACTTTTACTCAAAGGATTAGAGGATTGAGTGTGACCATGAGCGACTATACATTGATTGATGACTTCTATGTTGTAGATCTGGCAGATACCAATATGGTATTAGGAGTCCAATGGTTATACTCGCTAGGAGACTTCAAGATGAATTATCAAATCATGAGGATGGAGTTTTTGGACAAAGGGGGTCAATGAGTTTTTCTGAGAGGTATGTCAACGGGAATTCCCAGAATCGTGTCCAATTGACGCATGGAGGCTATCTTTAGGGAGGGTGACATAGCATGGGCAGCAAAGTGTATGATCACTACATAGTGGGCCTCACAGGATTGCCATCTATACCATGTAGACATACGAGAGGTGCTTGGGAAGCACGAGAAGGTCCTTGGGCCACTATCGACAAGAAGACCACCTTCCAGGGGATTTGATCATGCCATTGAGCTTGAGGAGGGGGCAAAGCCTGTGATTACCACACCATATAGGCATCTGAAGAAGTTTAAGGATGAAATAGAGAAGACCATACAAGAGTTATTGGATATGGGATTCATCCAACCTAGCTCTATTCCTTTTGCTTCTTCCGTGGTATTCGTAAAGAAGAAGGATGGCACGATGAGGATGTGCATTGATTACAGGACCCTGTAAAAAGAAGACCATCAAGAACCATTACTCGATACCCAGGATCGACGAGTTGATAGATGAGCTACATGGGGCAGTGTATTTCTCGAAGATTGATCTTTGATTGGGGTACCATCAGATCCGAGTTAAAGAAGAGGACATCCACAAGACAACATTCAAATGTCACTACGAGCATTATGAGTTCTTAGTCATGCTTTTCAGTTTAACTAATGCACCAACCACCTTCCAATCATGTATGAACCATATCTTCAACAAATAGTTGAGGAAGTTCTTGCTGGTATTCTCCGACGACCTGTTGATCTACAGTAGGACTTGGGAGGAGCATCTGAGGTATGTGGAGGAGATTCTTAGCATCATGGATGAGCAGTCGCTATTTGCCAAGGAGGCAAAGTGTGAGTTTGGGTTGAAAGAGATTCTTTATTTGGGGCACGTGTAATGTCCTCTTCTGCTTAAGCACCAGAGATCAACCCGCTAACCTATCAAATTCCCATAGGTTCGAGCGGGTAATGAAAAAGGGGAATTAATTAATGTCTAATGTCACCTTGGTTAGAAAGTATACTATTAGTGGTGATATTAAGGCATTAGTGGAAAAAAAGGGGGTCACCGAAGCATTATAAAGTGACATGAGTGACATGCATAATTATAAAGTGACATGCGTAATTAAAGTTGCATGCATGCAAAGGTCAAGCAAGTATTAAAAGAAGAAAAAGTGAATTGCTCGGCATGAATTGTTATTATTCACTTTTGAGAATTGATTTGAGAGCTCTGTGAGCTTTTTTGGTGTTGAGGGCGAATTACCTTGACCAATAATGGGTTCAGTGGCGAAATCTTTCCATCCTAGCCAAGTTTGAGGGTAGATCATCCAGATCTACTACCAGTGCTTCATCGCAGAGGAAAATTGTTATTACCGAGTAGAGATCGAGTTTACTTGCAGTAGGGCATATCTCATTGAGTGGTTCGTTGTGGGAAGAATCTCTGGCTTAGAAGAGACGCATTCCCCTTGGATGTCTGAGTACAAGCGAATGCTTTGATACTAGGAATCAATACACACGCTAGCAGCTAATAACATGATCCCAAATCGTATTGCATTAAAGAAGATTTCAAGATTGGGCGTATCCATTGGCAGCAGAGAATCCTCTTGAAGAAGTCGTGGGCATCAGTCTGGAGGTTAGATTCACCATTAAAGCTGCGAAGACCCTTCCAAAAGACGTGTTGGCAATTGTTGAGGTCATAGGGGTTGTGTTACACACAAAGAAGAATACAGAGGAGGACGTATCCACTGTTGGTACACTACGCATTGAGGAAGGGTGCATTCTTCAATTGCTTGAGCAGTGACTTCCCTTTTTACTGCTGCGTATACATCTATTGGAGTCGTGGGCGTATTCAACAGTCAAGTTCCAGTCAAGAATACAACAACCTATTGTGTATTGCAGCGTCCATTTCTATTGGCAGCGTGTTAGCATTTTGGCAGCAAATCTATAGACTGGAGGCTCGATCCATCTCTCAAGAAGTCGTGATCATCTTTTAGGGCTTGCATTCACCAAAGTTGCGAGTGAGCTGTTCATCTGGGCGCGCCTCTTCTTATTGGACGCTTCTCTCAGGCAGCACTCTTTCATTGAAGTATATACACGAACCTGCGTGTTATTTTCAAGCTGCTACAGTCACCCACAGTACACCATTTATCACTGTTTAAGGTCAACAATATTCCACCTCTGATATATGGTTAGCATTGATTGATTTGTAGTTATTTCTATTACCAGATTTGAATAAATAACTCTAGATTTTCCACCGGGGTTCACACACTTGATATCATTGGATTTATGATGATAATTTATAGCATGCAATTACTATTTGGATAAGCAAACTGTCACATCATAACACTACCAAGAATCAATAAGCCAAATAAACCAACATCAACGAAAAACAAGGAAAGAAATACAAACAATAGGTAGAACCCATTACTTGGCATATTACAGTGGTATTAGAGCATGTTCCTCGTCAGCTGTGGGGATTGGCATGAACATGCAATTGTAAATAGCTGAATGCATCAAGAAAATTTGCAGAATATCAAATACAGAAGACAGAGATACAAAAACCGAGATAGAAACGAAGAAGAGAAATTAGATCAAGAGGGACAGAGTACAGATGAAGAAGGAACAAAGACTCCACCAGAAATGGAGAAAGACAAAGGATCCACGGAGGATCGGGATAAAATAGCATTTGATACTCTTATTAATGCTTTGAACAAGTTGACCATGGGCCAAACAGAAGTCCTGAATGCAATAAATCGGTTAGCATGCAAACTGGAGGGAAATCCTAACAAATAGATCATTAATGGTGACAGGGGTATCCACTAGTGGTAGTGGGAGTCATGTGCACACCACCATGCAGAGTCATCCTCACATATATAACTGGTCATCTAGGCCGACCATGCCACAATTTTTGGATAACCCAACAACAGGATCGATCGTGCAAGCAGAGCAGAATGAGCCATACGATGTATATTTACAGGAGTACAGGGCCTTAGGGGATGATTTCCACTCAGCTATGTCTTTCATAGATTTATGTAATATGAATAACAGGAACAAGCCTAGAGGTTTCAACAGGGCATTCAATTAGAATTTCGAGTTACAACATACGGTGGGGAAGCTAACCATTCCCAATTTTGATAGGCTCATCAAGCGCTTTGTCAAGAAGGATCCCGAGATTCACTTCAAAGAGGTAGCCCAGCTCAAGCAGATAGGCAGCTCGGAGGCTTTTATATCAGAGTTCAAAGGGTCGCTGTCATGGTCACCGACATATCAGAGAGCCGGCTAGTCATGCTATTCACAGAGGCTCTAGTTGAACCATTACGTGGATAGGTTAAGGCCTATAAAACCACCACATTGCAGGATGCCATTAGTTGGACCAAAGACTTGCAAGATTCGGTACCGAAAAACAAGTTTCCTCCCAATCTAACTTTTCTTAATAAAGACAAAGATAGGAAACCTTTCTGGAGGGATTGGCCAAGAAAGGAAAGGATGGACGATGACAACAAGAGAGAGTTGAGAAGGAAGAAGTTATGCTTTAGCTGTCAGGAACCATGGGTACCAGGTCATAGGTGTTCAGGGAAAGGAAAGGCGCATTACATCGAGGTATATTCAGATAGTGGGGAGGATGACGATGATCGGGAACGGGTACACGAGGAGGGGCTTCGTGCCACAGAGGAGGAGCAACTTCAAGATGATGTCAAAGGGAGTGTATCGCCACCTTGTCAGGAGTTCCCAGGTTTCATACTCTCAGAGTAAGAGGAGTTATATAGGGCTATAGAGTCGGAGTTTTGATTGATGGGGGGCTACCCACAATTTTATTGATGCTACTTGGGTGACGAGATGAGGCATTCCCACCGAGGAGTTTGAGGGGATTACGGTGGTAGTAACAAGTAATCATAGTATGGATTGCACTCGATGGATTCCCAAATTGAACGTAACCCTTGGGAACTATAATTTGACAGATTCTTTTTATGTGGGAATGTACCGGATACAAATATGGTTCTGGGAGTTCAATGGATCTATTCCATTGGAAAATACTCCACGAACTACCAGACCATGGAGATGGAGTTTCGGGGACCTGATGGTCAGAGGGTTATTTTGCGAGGTACACATACTTACCTCCCCAGGGCAGTGTCATCACAGAGGATGGAGCTTGTACATCGGCAGGGAGACATAGAGTGGGTAGCATAGTGCTTGGTCACATTCAGGAAGCCTCCAGATCGCACATCACAACATCCAATAGACATACCAACAGTGTTA
Organism: Larix kaempferi; assembly: GCA_027924585.1. NCBI lineage: Eukaryota > Viridiplantae > Streptophyta > Pinopsida > Pinales > Pinaceae > Larix > Larix kaempferi. The sequence goes on along the minus strand of BSBM01000267.1, from coordinate 5,682,399 downwards.
CAGAAACACGAGAAGGTATTCGGAGATCTTCCTCCAAGTAGGCCTCCAGATCATGGATTTGAGCATATTATTGAGTTGGAGGAGGGGACATAAGTAGTCATCACTACTCCCTCTTTGCATCCCAAGAAATATAAAGATGAAATAGAAAAAACCATTGAAGAATTACTCAAGTTGGGTTACATACGACCCAGTTCCTTGATGCATGTGCATAGATTACAGGGCTTTAAACAAGAAGACTATTAAGAACAAGTACCCAATTTCGAGGATAGATGAGTTGATGGATGAATTACAGGGAGCAAAATACCTCTGATTGAGATATCATCAGAGGGTAAGGGAACAGGATGTTCCAAAGACAACTTTCCGTTGCCATTACGGACACTATGAATTTCTAGTAATGCCTTATGGACTCACAAGCGCACAACCACTTTCCAGTTGTGCATGAATCATACATTTAACTAAGTAGCATGGGTACCCATACCTGGGGGTAGGGTACGCGTACCCGTACCGGATAACCGTACCCACGTACCCTGCCGTACCCAAAACTTGGCCGAAGTACCTGAGACGTTTGTCACAGATTTAGGCTACCTTGATGTTGGTGGTGCTTATTGTTGAACTCCTCAATCACGACCTTAACAAAAATGTACCCTTCACTCAAGCAAAATCACTTTTTCTACCTTATTTTAACACTCGGATTAGGAAGTTTTATCAAAACTATAGGGTGTTGACTAATGTCCTTGGAGGACCAACTTCAAGATTGCACAAGGTGCTATTGATGAATAGGATCCCAATATAGGCAAGAATTTTGATATGTAATTATTTGTTGTAGCATGAAGTTTTTTGGACTCTATAGGCCATTTAGCCTCTTTGTTTATGTATTTTGAGTTAGCTATGGATTGCACTTGATTTTTTTTTAATTGTATGCACCCTTGCTATATACATGAGAAACTTTGCATATTTGTGTATAATGCTTTGGATTCATATGGATGCACATGAATATATATGTACAATGAAAATGATTTAAATTTTATATGTATTATAATTTATAAATTTATAATTATAAAAATATATATATAGTACCCCCGACGTACCCAAGTCCCCTGTTTCAAAAAGTGGCGTCCCCGTCCCCGCACCCGTCCCCGTACCCAAGTTTCCTAGCAACTTAGACATTTAATAAGCAGTTGTGTTTGTTTCTTTTGGTATTCTTTGATGACATACTAATCTAGAGTAAAACATGGGAGGAACATCTACAACATTTGGATGAGGTATTGGGAATTTTGGGAGAGCAGACATTATATGCAAAAATGTCCAAGTGTGAATTTGGGATGCAAGAGATGTTATATATGGGGCATGTGATAAGAGAGAATGGAGTGTAGGTTCATATGGACAAAATTAAAGCCATACTAAAGTGGCCCACACGTTGGAATGTGACGGAGTTGAAAAGTTTATGGGGTCTATGTACTTATTACATGCGATATGTTAAGGGATTTTCACAGTTAATAGCACCCCTTACAGATCTCACGAAGAAAGGGGCATTCAATTGGTTAAAGGAGGCACAAAAGATTTTTGAGATAATGAAAAAGGTGATGAGCTCATGCCCTATTCTAACATTGCCAAATTTCACTCAGTCGTTTGTGTTAGAATGTGATGCATTAGGTGAGGGTATAGGAGCAGTACTAATACAGAATCATCACCCTATAGCCTTTGAGAGTAGGAATCTCAAAGAGTACGATACTTCTTAAGGAGATGCTTGCAATTTTACATGCTTTGACCAAATTCAAGCAATACTTGGTAGGTGGCAAATTCAAAATTAAAACAAATCATAACAACTTGAGATACTTCTTAGAACAAAAAGAGTTAAATGAGAGACAACAAAAGTGGGTCAGTAAGATACAAGCATATGATTTTGAGATTGAGTATGTAAAGGGTAAAAACAATGTGGTAGCTGATGCCCTTTCTAGACGGCCAGCCACACTATCTCTTATGGAGATTTTTGCAAATTGGAAGTCCCACCTCTTGGTGGAGTACTCAAGAAACAAGTTTGCTTGTGAATTATTGGATTGACAGGTATAGGATGACAGGTACAGGGTAGTAGATGATATCATCTATTACAAAGGCAGGATTTATTTGGTTCCCAAGTTAGCACTTAAGCAGAAGATCATGCAAGCCTCGCACGATTCACCATTGGCAGGACATCAATGATTCTTGAAAACTTACAGGTAGATTCGAGAGAGGTTCTCATGGAAGGGCCTCAAGGACGATGTAATAAGACATGTAAGGGAATGGAACACTTGCCAGCAGAACAAAGTAGAACACACCCATCCAGTAGGACTGCTACAACCATTACCAATTCGGGAGCAGAAATGGGAGAGTATTTCCATGGATTTCATTACAGGTTTGTTGAAGGTGCAAGGTAGAGATTGCATATATGTGGTGGTGGATAGGTTAACCAAATTTGCTCATTTCTTTGTTATTCCTTCAGAGTATACAATGGTGCAAGGAGAAGAGTTATTTTATAGGGAGGTATTTAGATTAGATAGGTTACCTAAAATCATTGTTAGTGATAGGGGCAACAAGTTCACAGGTGCCTTTTGGCAAGAACTCTTAAAGTTGGTTGGCACCGATTTGGCTACTAGTACTAATTAACCCCCTCATACTGACGGGTAGACAGAAATAGTAACAAATGGCTTGAGGGATATTTGAGAAATTATGTAGTAGGTCAACAAAGGACTTGGATCAAATGGCTACATCTAGGGGAACATTGTTACAATACTACCTACCACATGTCCATCGATATGACTCTTTTAGAGCACTATATGGCTATGAGGCTCTAACTTTTTTGGACTTGGTATTCTGAGACAACAGAGCACCCAAAGCCAAGAATTGGATTCAAGACAGCCAGGACATTCTTAAAGTTCTTAAAGACAACTTGCAAACAACTCAGAACCAACAAAAAATGTATGCAGATAGGCACATGATTGAACGTAGCTTCAAAGTGGGAGATATAGTGTATTTAAGGCTACAACCTTATAGACAATATTCCCTGAAGAAGAAAGGAGCAGAGAAATTGAAGCCTCGCTTCTATAGCCCTTATAGGATTACCAGGAGAGTGGGAGAAGCGGCTTACAAGCCTGAGTTGACGGAGGGGAACAAAATTCATAATGTATTCCATGTATCTTGCCTGAAGGTGTTAAAAAGTTAACCAGGGAAGTTATTCTCAGGAGGGCATGAAAAGTTTTGCATGCACAGATGCATGCAAAAGTGAGTTTTGCATCCACCCACTTTAGGTTTTTAACTTTTTGGTAAACCTAATTTTCTAGTGAGTTGATATAAGGAGACAGAAGGTGTCTGTCACAATTACTGAGCCAACTGATCTGAGATAGATCCAGTTGAGAGGTGGGCGGCTTTCCTTAGGAAGGAGGGCGCATTCTTTGAGGAGAGAGAAGCTCGTACCGCATCCGGTTGATCGATTGAGCGTCTGAGACTTTCAGAGTAGCCTTGTCTCAGTGAGTGAGAAAGGTCTATGATGATCAGAGCTCAAATTTGTTGAGATCTGTTTCCATACGAGCGTTTGTTATCTTGAGGGAGGGCGCACTTATCCATGCAGAGGAGGACGCATTCAGCAGTTGGCCTTCTTCCATTGTAGAGAAGATCAGAGCAGAGAGTTGAAAGAGGGAGTACAATCAGAGCTACTTGCAGAGAGACTCAGATCCAGATTGACAGTTAAGACACACATCCCCAGTGCATGCATTAGTTGATGCATGCAGATCTAGGGTTTTGACCCGTTCAGGATTGAGTGTTACATCTGAGGTAACATTGTTGTATCTGCTTATTTTCATATATTGCTCTGGGTTCGAGATAGAAGAAAGCCCCACAGGATTGTTGGTTTTCCCTGTTTGGGGTTTCCAGGGTATATGCAGTGTCTTATGTGTGATTGATTGTGTTTATGTGGTAAAGAGATCTACAGTTGTTGAGTTTTATTTCATTACAACATTATTGATTTACGAGACTCGAACCGCTTGAGATCTCAGGGCTATATCCAGAGGGAGTAGTGATCTCAGGATTAAAATTTACATAAGGCTGTGGGTCAATAGATCACTATATCATCTAACCTATCTCTTGATAAGGAGGGACAACTAGGATTGATTCCAGAGGAGATCTTACATGTTCGGGAAAGGAAATTAAGAAACAGGGTTATTTGGGAGTACCTTGTCAGATGGAAGGATTGCCCATTGAAGATGCCACATGGGAAGGGGAGAGTACCTTGTCAGATGGAAGGATTGCCCATTGAAGATGCCACATGGGAAGGGGAACAAGTACTTCAGCATCTGAGCTTACGATTGCTTAAGGACAAGCAATTTCGAGCGGGAAAGATTCTAATGTCCTCTTCTGGAAGAGCACTTCCGGTTGCTGTCTCAGCTTGGGCTCGGCAGCAGTGTCGCGGTTCAGCAGGAAACAAAAGTACGTTGCATTGAGTTCTGCTGAGGCTGAGTATATGGAAGCCAATCAGGCGACTTGCGAACCACTGTGGCTTCGTAAGTTATTGGTAGATTTATTTGATCAGCAGCTGAGACCTATGGTGATTCACTATGACAATCAGAGTTGCATTCAGCTCTCTGAGAATCCGGTTTTCCATGACAGGTCGAAGCACATTGAGATCAGGTACCACTTCATTCGAGACTACGTTCAAAGAGGGGCAGTTGAGCTACAGTATATATCCACTGATCAACAGGTTGCAGATGTCCTGACGAAATCTTTGGGGAGGGGGAAGTTTGTCTTCTTCAGAGATAAGTTGGGAGTGGTGCGGAACACCTTCCTCGGTAAGAGGGAGTGTTAGTTTTGTACCTAGGGAAGTGTTCCCCTAGTGACTGCTTGCCTAAGTCACTTAGAAAAGGGAAAAGTGACCCTCACATTAAAAACACATTAATGAGACTTTATATTTTTAAAGTCACTTTTGCTAAAGTTAAGTGGGTGAGTGAAAGTTTATTTAAGTGAATTAAATAAAGTGAGGTGAGTTACGATGAGACTTCGAAGGCATATCGGCTTTACATTCCTGGCCAGAGGAGAGTTGTAGTTAGGCGGGAGGTGAAGTTTGATGAGGAGAGGGCCTTCAGGAAGTCGAGAGAGATGGAGCAGGGGGAGCCACCAGCTCCCACAACTCAGTTGGTACAGGCTTCTTCGATTCAGATTTCAGGTCTGCGGGTTTCTGGGGTGACTGGATCACAGGGTACAGGCACGGCTTCTACAGGATCAATGGTTCAAATTATAGGTACTTCAGGGACAGGTTCAGGATCACAGGTTTCAGGCTCACAGATTACAGGGTACTCAGGGACTAGTTCATCAGCTACAGGTCCTCGGGGTGTTAGACCTCATGCTTCTGGCACTTCCTCAGATGAGGATACACCAATTTGGGAGGAGCCTTCAAGGAAGAAGAAGCCTAAGTGGCTTCAGGACACCTTGAAGGAAGCAGAAGCATTTGGTAGACCTCAGGAGCCGATCAGGACGATTGTTGAGCCAGACAGATATGGGATGGCCCTTGTTGCGAGTCTTCGTGACTCTACGCCTTCTACCTTTGAGGAGGCTTCTCAGCATCAGGTATGGAGAGATGCCATGATGGAAGAGTACCATTCCATCATGAAGAATGATGCTTGGGAGATTGTGCCGAGACCTGAGGGGAAGTCAGTTGTGACTTCCAAGTGGCTATACAAGATCAAGCATGCTGCAGATGGCAGTGTGGAAAAATTCAAGGCTCGGTTTGTGGCTAGGGGGTTCTCACAGGTTGAGGGAGTTGACTATGGTGAGACATTTGCCCCAGTTGCTCGATATTCCTCTATCAGGGCAGTGATATCTATAGCAGCAAAGATGGGTTGGGAGATCCACCAGATGGATGTGAAGACCGCATTTCTCAATGGTCTTCTGCAGGAGGAGGTGTATTTAGAGAAGCCACAGGGATTCGAGATACATGGGAGAGATTCTCATGTGTGCAGGCTTAGGAAAACCTTGTACGGTCTGAAGCAAGCTCCTCGAGCTTGGTACTCCAGGATAGAAGCATATTTGACTTCGATGGGATTCTAGAAGAGTGAGGCTGATCCCAACCTTACTACATTGTGGTTGGTGGAGATCCACTCATTCTTCTGTTATATGTTGATGACTTATTTATCACTGGAGATGAGCGTCTTATTGCACAGTGCAAGAGAGATCTTGCTGCTGAGTATGAGATGACGGATATTGGGCTGATGCATTACTATTTGGGGATGGAGGTATGGCAGGAGCCAAGACATTTTCCTAGGACATGGGGAAGTATGCAGCAGAGATTTTGAAGACTTTTCGGATGGACGACTGCAGGCCTATGTCTACACCTATGATCACCAACTTGAAGCAACTTCTTGCTTCAGAGGGTAAGTTGGTGGATCCCACACTATATCGTCAGCTCATCGGATCGTTGGTGTATCTGGTCAACACCAGGCCAGACTTGTGCTTTGCGGTCAACACTCTTAGCCAGTTCATGGTGCAGCCTAGGAGTGTGCATTGGATTGCCGCAAAGCACATCTTGAGATACCTAACAGGGACAGTGGATTATGGTCTGGACTACAGGGGTTCGGATGGAGTCAGCTTGGTTGGGTTCACAGATTCAGACTGGGCAGGTTGTGTGAGGGACCGGAAGAGCACTTCCGGTTGCTGTCTCAGCTTGGGCTCGACAGTAGTGTCGTGGTTCAGCAGGAAACAAAAGTCCGTTGCATTGAGTTCTGCTGAGGCTGAGTATATGGAAGCCAATCAGGCGACTTGCGAACCACTATGGCTTCGTAAGTTATTGGTAGATTTATTTGATCAGCAGCTGAGACCTACGGTGATTCACTGTGACAATCAGAGTTGCATTCAGCTCTCTGAGAATCCGGTTTTCCATGACAGGTCGAAGCACATTGAAATCAGGTACCACTTCATTCGAGACTACGTTCAAAGAGGGGCAGTTGAGCTACAGTATATATCCACTGATCAATAGGTTGCAGATGTCCTGACGAAATCTTTGGGGAGGGGGAAGTTTTTCTTCAGAGATAAGTTGGGAGTTGTGTGGAACACCTTCCTCGGTAAGAGGGAGTGTTAGTTTTGTACCTAGGGAAGTGTTCCCCTAGTGACTACTTGCCTAAGTCACTTAGAAAAGGGAAAAGTGACCCTCACATTAAAAACACATTAATGAGACTTTATATTTTTAAAGTCACTTTTGCTAAAGTTAAGTGGGTGAGTAAAAGTTTATTTAAGTGAATTAAATAAAGTGATATTTTTGCTCTCATTCAATCGTGACCATTGGATTTGATCATTTGCTCACCGTTGGATTAGAACCCATTTAGGGATTAGACAAAAAGCATGAGGGAGGCAAAACCCTATTCACTTTTGTGATTGAAGTGGAGAGAGTTGAGAGAGACAGCAACTAGCACGATTTCCAAGGAGCAGCCAGGCACAGAAATCGAGAATATCTTCAACATTAAATTCCTGGGCACATTTCCCAAGACTGTCGTACAGTACAGTCAAGGGCACAGTTTTCGAGGGACACTTCTGTTGGCACACATCCCGAGTTGCAGCACGGTCTTCAAGGTGAAATGACTAGGCACAAATCCCGAGATTTCACTGCACAGATTTGGAGGGTATGACTAGGCACAAAACTCGAGTTTGAATGCACAAAAATTGAGGTGTATTACAGAGCACGGTTCCCAAAGCTGACAGCATATTTTTCTGAAGAGAGCACGGATTTCGAGGAGTTAACCTGCACAGAAATCGAGGTACGGGTTTCTGAGTTAGTTCTGCACAGTTTTCGAGGTGTATCATTGCACAGAAATCGAGAACCGTACAGGTGGTACGGACTGTGATTTTACAGCACAGATTTTTGAGGGTTCATTGGCACGCATTTCAAGACTGTAGGCACAGAAATCGAGGTTCAGTTTGGTGCACGTTTTTCGAGAAAGATTTTGCTGAGTGGTGAAGATAAGTTAAATTCTTCATTGTAATGCAGTGATGAATATTTTGCTGAAGAAATAATATCTCTCTCTCTCAAACTGGTTTTCCCCGTGGGGGTTTTTCCAGGGCTCGATTTGGCCAAAAATCTCCGAGTCTATTTTTCATGTGTGAATGTTTTAAAATGTGTTTTCAGCCTGTTAGTAGCATTCTATTGTGTGTTTGATTGTTACAGAAAATTTTTATAAGTAACCTACAGCCTATGCATAACCGGCTGTAGGTGAAAACCACAAATTGTTAACACAAACCAGCAGTCAATAAAGTGCAGAAAATTCTACATCTCCACATATCAGTTGAAAAAGAGGGTGCATTCAACTCGCCTCACTAGGGCGCATCTTTCTGTCGAAGCAGTATTCAATCCGAAAATTTTCATTTTTGGGCCCACCACTACAACTCGAAGAACTAGGGCATCAAGTTTTTGGAGGATCTATTCACAGATTTGGAAAAAGGAGTACATTGCTCAACTCGCCTGAGAAAGACACGTCTATTCCTCCAATCAGTTTTTAAAGATCTCAAAGTTGAAAAATTAAGGTTTCTCTATCAAACCCTATGTCAAGCTAGACGCTTTTTTTAGAAAGGCAACATTACTGGTAAGTACTATCTCTCTTCTATTTCCATTTGAGGTTTTCATATGATCAAAATGACAAACAATACCAAGCTTGATGAGAAGCTTGAGGGAGCTGAGAATTTCAGAGCATGGAAATATAGAGTCATGCTCATTCTTGAAGAACATGACCTAGAAGGTTTCATAAAAGAGGAAGTTGAATAACCAGAAGGAGATGAGGCCAAAGCAAAATACAAGAAGGATATGATCAAGGACAAGAGGATCATAGCTGAATCTATCGAAGATCACTTGATTCCTCAAGTGTCTTCAAGGAAGACTCCACAGGAAATGTTTGATGCATTGTCCAGTTTATTTGAAGGAACATTAACAGAAAGATGACCTTGAGAAATCAACTCAGGGGTGTGAAGATTCAGAAATCAGAGACCATGTAGTCATACTTCACTAGGGTATCCCAAATTAAAGAACAATTAGAAGCTATTGGTGACATGGTGGAAGAAGCAGAAGTTGTGATGACCACCTTGAATGGTCTCCCAAGGGAATGTGAATCTTTCGTTTGTGGCTTATGCTCTAGAAATAAGTTGATCAAGTTCAAAAAATTATGGGAAGAATGTGTACAAGAAGAAGAAAGAATAGCAGTCAAAGAAGAAAAGTTAAATGACAATGAAGATCAAGCCTTGGCAGCTCATACCAAAGGAAAGAACAAAAGGAAGGATCATGAACATTCTCCTAGAAGAACTCAAAGATTTCAAAGGAACAAAAGGACTAAGAGAGACTTCTCATCCTTTGAATATTTTACTTGTCACAAGATGGGACACATTGCAAGAAACTATCCCCTTAAAGCTGAACAATTCAAGAAGAGAAAAAAAAGATTTCATGCCCATGCAGTCGAAGATGATGAACATGATAATGAAAAGAAAGCCAGAGAAGACGAAGATTCCAGTGAAGAATATGTCTTAATTTCAGCCCTTACTGGTTCTGTTTCTCATGGAAGTGGCACTTGGCTCGTGGACAATGGAGCCTCCAAGCATATGACAGGTTACAAAGATTCTCTCTCACATCTTGTGCAAAAAGATTCTCCGCACAAAGTGGAGCTTGGAGACGATTACCAATACCCTATCAAAGGGATGGGAGAAGCCTCTTACAAGTTGGATTCCGGAAGTCCTATATGTCCCAGGTTTGAAAAAGAATCTCCTTTCTATCTCATCTTTAGATAAGAAAGGTCTCAGAGTTGCTTTTGTAGATGGTGAAGTCCTCATGTGGCCAAAAGGGAAGACAATAGATGATGCAATTGTGATTGGAATTGAAGGAGGACTCTACAAACTGAAGGGACATGCAGATTCAACCTTAATAGCTAGTACCATGAGTCCTTGTGAGTTGTGGCATAGAAGACTCGCTCATGTACATTACAAAGCATTACCAATAGTGAGCAAAGTGCTGATAGGATTACCAGAAATCCAAGTTGATCATGAACGAGTGTGCAAAGGATGTGCACAAGGAAAGAATACAAAGAATCCATTTCCAAGCAGTGACAGTAAGGTGAAAGGCACCTTTGATATTATTCATTCATACATTTGTGGACCAATGCCAACTACTTCTCTAAGCAGGTATGTCTATTATGCTTCTTTTATTGGTGATTATTCCCGCAAAAAGGTGGATTTATTTCTTAAAGAATAAAGATGAAGTATTTGGAAAGTTCAAGGGGTTTAAGGCTCCTGTGGAAAACCTCTCTGAATTCACATAAGGAGAATTCAAAAATTTCTGTAAAGAAGCTGGAATTAAAAGGGAGCTTACCATTCCCTTTTATCCCCAACAAAATGGTGTAGATGAAAGAAAGAATAGATCTATCATGGAAGCAGTAAAAGCCATGATAAAGAATAGATCTATAATGGAAGCAGTAAAAGCCATGATCCATGATCAAGATCTACCTATGCACTTATGGGCAGAAGCTGCTAGAACCGCAATCTATGTGCAAAACAAAATATCTCAGAGTACTCTTGGGAACAAGACTCCAGAAGAGATGTTTACTGGTGAGAAGATCGAAGTCAGTCACCTAAAAATATTTGGTTGTCTAGTATTCATACATATTCCCAAGGAGAAGAGATCAAAGTTGGACCTTTCAGGAAAGAAGGGATATTTGTGGGTTACAATGAGCAATCAAAGGCTTACCAAATCTACATCCCAAGATATTGTCAGATTGAACTTAGTAGAGACGTTACATTTGATGAGGATGCAACTTTTAGTAAGTCTAGAAAGAATCATGAGAATGAGGAGGAGGAGGAGCACGAAGCTCCTAGAGTTACAGAAACTAACACACCAGTCATAAATGTTGAAGAAGAGCATATACCAGAGGATCATGACATGACGGAACCTCAAAGACTTGAGGAGCCACCTCATGAGATGATTTCACGAAAAAGAAGACTAGCTTGGGCAGGAGAAAAGTATGGTTCTCTAGAAGGTACATGTAGAGAAAGCAAGAAACAATGGAGTCGCCAGATGATCTTAGTCAAATTTCAAAAAAATCACTACATACATCAAACAAAGCAAAAACAAAAAGGAAAACTCAAAAGTTGTACTACGGGAATATAAAGATTTATCCCCGACAACAGCGCCAAAATGTTACCGCCTATACACACCTGGGTAACGTGGCATAAATCTTCAAACCACTTGGTGTGTCTTTGGGGAAAGTCTCGAGTCAAGTACTGTCACTTGATCTTGACTCCTCCGTTTAGGCTAACTCCTAACAAAGCCAAGCGGGGTAGACCCTAAGAAATGTTACTAAGGCTTTTAGTTCTTAGATGTTAAAATGGAAGTAAGTTTTTTAGGAGTTTTTTGATATATAATACTGAATCAAGGCAAGTGCAAAAGATATAAATTAGATCAACAGCATAGCATATAAAGATATAACATAAACAACACTAAAAAGATATTAAGCAAAAAAAAAGTATTGCTGTAAAGTCGATCAGTGCTAAATGGAGTCAAAATAAATGTTGCTGAAAATGAAATGTTTTGCAATTGTATCTTGGTCAGTTTTAGAGTTATTATGATGAGTGGATTACGGGAAGGGGGTTTCGATATACCGTAAGGTACGTGGAACAAGGTCTAGATTTTGATAAATGTGGTTTCACACAAGAGGAAAGGCTAGATCAGAGTCGCAGGGGTATGTCCAACACCACACAAATCGAGGGCGTAGCCTGACGAGTCCCTACGGTCACTACCTAGTAGTTCCTTTCTCTTTGTAAAATTTGCCCACATGAAACAAAGGAAAGACGTCGGATTTCCATCCTTTAGGGGAGTTAATTTTATTAGATGTGTTGTTAATTAGATGTGAAAAGTTATAAAGTGCAAGACCCTGTTTCTGATTGTTCCAAAGGTCTGACCAACCGAAACTAGTTTGCGATGGAAAAGATCATACGCGGAGGGTAATGCCAAATATTCGTTCTGATTTTGCAAGTAAAATAAAGTTATGATGCAAAAAAGTAAAAGAACTTGTAAAGCAAATAGTGTTGTACGAATTACTACTGATTAAGGTCACTTTTCTGATCATCCACCAATCCTGTCAATCGAGAATATGTCCCAGACAAACTTCCTTGACTAATGGATTTGGATTTTGCCTTTATTTTGTCTTTTTTGGCCAATTAAATGTCTTTTTGGCCTTTTTCGAGCAAATATTATTTTAAGTGATAAATAATCACTTGAAAACTTAGGAAAGTGGGTTTAGGGGTTAAGCGAGTGCTCTAGCTTTAGAAAAAGAGAAACCCCTTGAAAAGTTTCACCTCCTAACCACACTTCTATTACATTTTTAAATTTCCTAATTAAACTATTAAAATATAGCTTCATTTTACGGGAAAATTTATTTTTTCCAAAGCTTAAAAAAAACCCTAGGGGGACCTAGCACATGTTCATATGACTCTAGATTAGTATCTAGCATGGTAATATACATTGACACGTGAACTTTAACAACCTCCCAAGGCCTAACCACCAAGACGGGCATTCCAGCTTTGGAGTAGGAGAAAAAATCGAAAAATTTTACCTTGCTAAACGCCAATAATAATTAACAAGGGAAAAAACTCTTTTGGAATACTCGGATTGATTGCTAAGTCCTAGGAAGCCAAGTTCTTTACATAAAAGTCATCATGCTAGCAAACTTTATTACAAACCCCATGGGCATGAACATGTGAAAACATTAAAAAAAAGGGGCCCTGACAGGCCTGATGAACTTGAGAACATGGATGATGAACATGTATCATATTTAGATTTTGCCCGCTCACTTGAAAGTCCAACTAAGTACAACTTAGCTGGTAACAGAGACCATTCTTCACTCAGCAAATCGCGTGCTTCATTCCAAAGCTCCCTTCCACTAGGGGCACCAAAAGACCGATGGAGGACAACAGTGCTTACGACCACAGATTAGTTAGGACCAGTGTCAGAAATATCTCCAATTTCTACCGACATTTTCGATTTCTCATGAGTTTTTCAAGTTGTTTTTTTTATATTTTCATAATTCTTCAGGTCTAAGTTTCTTCTTGCCGATATTTTTTGATAATTTCCAATATTTTCCTTAATATTCCTAACAAATTTCTTTGCAAAGCCTCGGTGATATATTCCCCGAAATGATGTTTGCAACATTGGTTAGGACACGAAGGACCACCTCCACTTCCGCCCGACACCAACGACGTGGCTAGTCTCGACCCCATCCCAGCAGCCATATGACTTCATCTAGATCACAGCAGCAGGCTCCCCACTCCATGCGGCAGCACACTACCCATTATAGCTCCTCTTCCAGCTCTCCCTATTTTGAGTTTCCTTCAGTCGGTTTCGGATGTCAAGATAGATGTTTCCAGTGCTTCTAGTGCACCATGACATATTCACCATTTTTGTATCACAGATTACAGATCCACTTCCCTTGTACAATTTTCTTCTGTATCGGCTCTCTTTGTAGATTTCTTTTTTGGATCGACTCTGCATCTTTGGAGTTAGCATTCTTTGTTTTTTTAGGTTAGGGTCTTATCTCTTGCTTTTATAAGAGCCGCCTTAGCGCTCCCACTTTGTGTTGACATCATGGTACCACACAGTCCCATTGACCTACTTTTGTGGTCATTTCTTGGACATTAATAAAATTATCTATCTTATCTTGACATTCATTCAGGTTCCAACTATATCAGCTAATGAATTAAACCTTAATTTGACATCCCTCTTGAATGAATAAACACTATAAATCAGTTGTAAGGTTGTTTCCATTGGAATGTTAATCTTCCAAGAAAGTTTATTACTATCCACTGGCACAAGGTTCATAAAAACAAGGCCTTAACATCCATCTTCATGAAGTCACTGTCCTATGGGGTAGCTCTCATAATTTGAACAGACAAGCAGTTTGTCAGTCAGATTAAGGACTTCCTTGATTTTGGCTGCTGATCAGAATAGGCACATAAAATCTTCATAACAAGCATGCACATTAAAATTTAATTTAGATGAACTATCGTAGTTCTGGTTTAAGATCAAGAAACAACTTTTTCAGAATATTCATATAAAATTTAACATCAAAAACCATTCGTACCTTTTTTGTGCAATTTTACAAGACCCTTTACTGAGCGACCTGAGGCTGGATTTTTGCATAAAACCTCCTCATAACAGCGTTGAAGTAAGTGAGATTGTTTTGAAGACAACGACTCTGCAAGTCGAGCCCTTAAGCTGTAAAAACGCAGTGAAAGAATAATGGGTTACTGTTGACATAAGACATGCACAATTTAAAGCATTCAAAAAGGTACATGCTATTTAGATACTCTTTGCATCCATAACGCATCGTAAAAATACAGTTCATGTCCTGTTAAAAAATACAGTTCCTTTTTATCTCAAAAATACTTCTGTTGGAAGAAGCCAATTGACATGTGTACTCCCATTTTTTTATTATAAATCATTTGCGTTAATCTATCATCTTTATATTCTAGCTTGATTATCTGTTTCCTAATCAGCTACATATTTGGACAGGACACAAACCTTGTAAACACAATACTTTTTACTGTGATTTTTAGAACACAATCTCTTAACTTTATGCTTTTGCAACCGTAGGCAACACGTTTTTCATGAAATATTCACCTCGGGCATTATAGTATTTCTGGCTAAACAGCGATCACCTGTTTCTGAGATCCTCAGGACTTGCAAAAAACACTATATTTGATCTGTACATCTGAGAACTAGTCAAGTCTGTCAAAGTGCAAGGCGCTAAAGTCTCAAGAATCAAAAGACTTCAATTACAAATATAAAATTGACACTTGTTCTCAGATAAACTGTGAGAGGATGAGGTTATCATCAGAGTTTGTAAAATGGCAAAAGGACTCAATTTCATACAAGAAACTCAATACAAGCATAAATACAATGTATCCAACAAAAACCATGATAAAATATAGATTGGAATCACCATGTCTGGCCTAACTCAAAAAAATTTGGCAGAAGAAAGTTTCTAAATAATATAAAGATTATATCCATACCAAGTTTAAATATATTTTTGATTGTATGACGAATAGAATCCTTTTGTAGTGCTAGACAGTTTATAAGTGAATTTAAAAAGAATTCAAGCTGTTATTGATGAAATATATACCTTAAGAAAACAAAAGGGACAGGGTATTTCTTGTACAATCTAAAGTTGAAGCCTGAAGGCTCTCATAAAAAGAGATGAACACAAAGGTAATGGAGGGATTACTATAAACTCACACCGCTGCCGTAGTAATGTCTTCTTAGGCTGGACTTCTATGCAGTCCTTCCTGTAAGGTCCCCACAGTACACAGAATACATTGAACCATTAGCCTCCCTATATGACCTTTCTGACAAAAATCTGATTTAGATTAGGCCCTGCTTTGTTATTTTTTTCTTTATGATTACTGTTACTCCCATTGTTTCCTTTGTGCCCCTCTTTGATGACTTTTTTATCCTTTTTTGTTGTAAGCATTGTAACTGGTTTCACAGGAGTTCTGATCATGAAAACTACATATGTGATGCAATTTCTAATTCTGGATATCCTCTGTGCTTGCAATTCATACATTAGACATTTTTTTCTCTCTTGTTATCTCTTTCATTGATTTTGCCATGACTTATCTAGGTGCATTGATTGCAAACCAATGTTTGATCATCCTCAATCTTCACTCTCCAAATTTAATGCTTTATTTAACACTTGGATGTTAGGGGTTGACAATAATCCTTCCATAAACCATCTTTATTATAATGGAGCAAAAGCTAACTACCAACCTTCAACATCCTCCAAATCAGCATCACGGGCCAATATCAGTGGATACCACATCATGAACTCTCTAGGACATCCTGCAAGGACAGTCACAAGTCCATACAAGATCAAGTCGATCTTCCAATATAAAGTTTGTGGAATAGTAATCAAATCATGCAAGGTCATCATCAACCTGTCAACATGTGAATCCCTCTCATGTACCTCAAATCCTCTGGTAGTTGAAACACCATGAACTAGGTCAAGTCCCTCGTCCCAAGAGAATCCTAGGGCAAGAGTATCATCAAGGGAAACTCTATATTTGAGAGAATCCAAAATCCTTGGCCCTATACTCTATAATACTCCCATCAACTGCATTTCTAGAACCAATCCCAACAACATCCTCCATTAGAGCATCATACCTCTACTCAAATGAACAACCAAAAGGCTCATGGGTGAAGTCAATCTCATGTCATTAGAGAAAGGATCTAATATCATCCTGTGATGTAAGAGCATTCACGAATTTCATCATAGACTTGGTCTCTTTCTTCTGATGATAATGTGTTGCACGTTTCTTAAGTTGGTTTCAACTTTTACTAATTCACATCCATGACATCTTCCACAGTTAGTATTACAGTTGTGTTTCTTCCATACTTCAATAAATTCCAATCCTATCATAAATGATTTCCCCTTTAAACATGCATCTAGGCATGTGGACACACAATTAGCTCTGGCATATTCACTGGCAGTGTTATGCCAGAATTTTGCTTCTGAAAAGCAATCTTCAACAGCTTCAAGCCTGGCTCACGCACCTTTCTTCAAATATCATACCTGTGGGTGATGAAAATTGAGCCAAGCTTAACTCCAAGTGAAGCTCATCAAGCTGGATCTCTGATTCTTGAAGGGCCATCTGAGTGCTCTTCAAGGAATCTGTGGTAACCTTAACTTTTAAGCTCATGAGTGAGCTTATCAACTTCCTCTTCCAGAATAGATGCATGTACATCCAAAGGACCATCTCGGAATTCCGCCGAACAGTCATCCTGAGGTATGGCATCCTCGTCACCAACAACTACTGTTTTACACCCCTCATCTTTCTTCCCAACTGATTGATGAGGCTCTAACAACTCAAGATACTCCTGTCCTTGATCCTAACACCTATGGCTGGGTTCCCAAGCTCTTTTGCATACAAAGCATAGTTTCTTTCTCCTAAGATAATTTTTTCCACTCTTTTTGTAAGTCTTCCCTCTTTCTTTTCTCCTCCATACTAGTAAAATTATTTACCTTAGTGTCTGCTTTCCTTTCCTTTGCAAAAAGAGGATCTAATATTTCAGGATGTTGTAGAAGCTTCGTCAAATTCCTATCATAGCCTTGGCAACTTTGCAATAATTCCATCAAAATCTCCTACATAGTCTTTATCTTTCTCAACCAACAATCAGTTCCAATTGAGAAAAAAACTAATATTGTCCTGAAACTTTTGCAACCAAAATGTGCTTCCAAACTCAGAGGCTGGCAGGATGCACAGCTTGTTGATGTTTCTCCAGTTAGCAGCATCGGCCAGACATTCTCCCAGATTGGTCATGCTGATTTGACCAAGGGGGAATGATACATTCACTCACTGGGCCATGCTGATTTGGCTAGTGGTGAATGGCCCAAGCGCAGTCTTTCTCCCAGTATTAGCCATGCTGATTTGGCTATGAATGAAAGGCTCGAGGTGCTCTCACATTGCCTGCTCCAGGAAGGAGTGATCTATTTTTATGAGTAGGTTTGACTTGTTTAGAAGTCTAGTCTAATGTTGAAGATGTAGGCTCAAGAGATCCCTCGTGATGACGGTCTTCTCGGTGGGTTTACTCAACATTAGAGCTCTATATGAATAGACGTGCATGTGAGGAGAAGAATAACATCAAAATGGCTCATGGACAACTTTTCTAGTAAAGAAGAAATAATCAAGAAGACAACTCAAAGCCAAATGAACCATTGAAAAAGCCCCAGAAAGCATTGAAGAAGCCCTAGGAAATATTGAAGACAAAAGTACAAGTCGGCCCTAGAAGAAAAGAACAAGCAAGCCCCAAAGAGAAATCAGAGATGATTTGAAGTGTGTAAATAAGCAGCTGAACATTTCATTTTATCATCACAACTCATCATCCCTTCTCAGCTATTCTAGTGCACAAGTTTCAAGGAGGCCTAGCAAAGGTACAAGGAGCAATTTTTTGAAGGTTCTCATCATCTCCAAGGGTTTGCTATCTTGCTCTAGGGTTTCTTCATGAAGGGCACACTTCTTATGTGCTGGGGCTTCTTCATAATGGTAATGTACTTATTGGAATGATTTCTTCTTAAGAAAAGTTGCTGGGTTTTCTCAAGGTAAATTTTTTGTGTCTACTGTGCATGACTATTCTTCTATGATCTTTTGTTTTTGCTGCATTTAAATTTAAAATTTTCTGTGTAATTATTCAATGAAAATAGTTGGGATGAAATTACTATTTGAAATCATTAGGAAGTAATTATTAGGTCTGAAAATTGTATTTCTACTGCTATAAGAAAATTCAACACAACTTTGATACCACTGTAATGACCCTTACTAGCTCTAGACTGAATTTTTAGTAAACTGCTTATGTATTCCTGGTTAGGAATTTCGTCAAACAGTTTGACGACCGTGCTTTGATACTACTGTAGCATCCCCATGTAATTTTGGACTGAGTTTTAAGTTGACTATTTGTATACTGTGGTTTGGGACTTTTGTCAAACACTTTGTCTCTACGTTGTGGGGGAGCACTGTCGAGGCTCACTTCCGAGCAATTCCGAGCAATTCGCGACCGAAGTGACCAAAAAGCGCGCTCTTGTTTCACTCCCGATCGGAAGTGCTTTTGTAGAGCGCGCTTTGGTGCCCAAAATTTCGCTCCCTGCCTCTGTCCCAAAGCAATGAGGGAGCGATCGGGAATGTTCACTCCCTCATTGCTTCAGTCGCTTTAAAAAAAGCTCTTGCTTCGCTCCCTCGAACACTCTCAGCGCTCCCGAGTACGCTCCTTGTCAAACGTGTGGATTGAAGAGAAGACATTTTTATCTTTTTTGGGGGGATTTGCTTGAGCTTTAAAGCACTCCCCCACTTCATTGTTGCCATTTCATTCATCTTTGCAAGGGTTTGTGGAGCTTGAAATGCATTTGGAGATTTGGTGAGGAGCTTGAAGAGCAAGAAGGGAGATTGAAGGGTGTTATTTGTGAGAGCTTGGAGGGGAGATTGAAGGCTGCCATAGGGTTCAACCACCATTGAAGAACCAAAGAGGTATGCTCTAAACTCATTCTTGCTTTTTTTTACATATAAACTTGTATTGGCTTGAATGCTTGTAGATTTTGTTAAGATTCAATATGCTAGGACAGAAAATATCAGCATTACATTCCATTTCACAACAATAGCATATATAGGATCACTGAAAGAACAACAAGCACAGCATAAACACAAGAGACACAGATTTATCCTGGGAAACCCTCATGGGGTAGAAAACCCAGCAAAGCTTCCTCAATATAGATAACCAGCAAATACAAAGATGTAAACCCTAGACATGAGCTCCTTCTCCTCCATAGCAGATCTCTCCCTCACCTATGCGCTAATCACAAGTGAGTGTAATGTGTGTTAAATGAGGAACACACCTCCTCTATTTATACACAACTCCGACTTGTCTTTTACACAAGCTAGGTCGGCCCCAACTTAACCACTTTACATTATGTGACACGGCTGACCCCACAAGGGTGGTGTAATAACCCTTTAACCCACATAACACATACAGGGCCGACCCCCACTAGGGAAGTCTAATAACCCAAGTTCCCACGGAGGAATAAACATCTCCGGATACATGACAAAGTCCCATTGGAGGAATGAAACATCTCCGGAATAATAAAGTACAAATATAATATTCTTAGAAGTTACAATATTTCAACACTCCCCCTTAAAGAGAAGGATATTATAACAACATCTGCAGGAGAAAGGAGTCATCAACATCATACATGATACATCTATAAATCATTGGAAGCTTTCTTTATACATCATCAGTAACTCAAGCAGTTACTGGAACATCTTCAATACTGGAACATCAACATCTTTAGTACTGAATCTTCATCTTCTGCAGCACTCGAACAACTACAGTAACATCATCATCTGGATCCTCTCGATCAACAGCATCATCATCACACGATCATCAGCATCGTCATCACACGATCATCGACATCGTCATCTAGACCATCACGATCAACGGCATTGTCATCTAGACCATCACGATAAACAACATTGTCATCTAGATCATCACGATCAACAACATCGTCATCTAGACCATCACAATAAACAGCATCGTCATCTAGATCATCACGATCAACATCTAGATCCTCTCGATCTACAGCATCTAGATCATCTCGATCTACAGCATCTGGATCATCTTGATCTACAGCATCTGGATCATTTGCAATACACACGATCCAATTCCAGGATGATCAATCCTGCTCACTTTAAGACATCTCTCATGTCTATGGACGATACAATCCAGATCTTACTTACAGGATGATCAATCCTTATCACTTTAGGACATGAGTCCAAGGACGATGCAATCCTATCACGTACATTTTGAACCAAATGTCCAGGGTCGATGCAGTCCTATCATCAATTCTCGGAGATAGATGTCTATGGATCAATTCTGGGACTGAAGTCCGAGGATGATACAATCCCCACATTCTCGGAGACATCTGTCTACGGATCAATTCTGGGACCGTCATCCGGGGATGACACAATCCCCACATTCTCGGAGACATCTGTCTACGGATCAATTCTGGGACCGAAGTCCAGGGAAGATACAATCCCCACATTCTTGGAGACATTTGTCTATGGATCAATTCTGGGACCGAAGTCCGAGGAAGATACAATCCCCACATTCTCGGAGACATCTATCTACGGATCAATTCTGGGACCGAAGTCCGGGGAAGATACAATCCCCACATTCTCGGAGACATCTGTCTACGGATCAATTCTGGGACCAAAGTCCGGGGAAGATATAATCCCCACATTCTCGGAGACATCTGTCTACGGATCAATTCTGGGACCGAAGTCCGGGGATGATACAATCCCCACATTCTCGGAGACATCTGTCTATGGATCAATTCTAGGACCGAAGTCCGGGGATGATACAATCCCCACATTCTCGGAGACATCTGTCTACGGATCAATTCTGGGACTGAAGTCCAGGGATGATGCAATCCCTCTCGTCCACTAGGGACTTCTTTCTCGGAGACATATGTCTACGGATCTCTTTTAGGACATATGTCCAAGGATGATACAATCCACTTGTCAACTTAGACCAAGTCTAAGGACCACTCATCGACCTCATCGTCGGTATCACCAATACAGGTATCCACATCATCAACCTCACCGTCGGTATCATCAATACATGTATCCACATCATCGACCTCACCGTCAGTATCATCAATACATGTATCCACATCATCGACCTTTCTGTCGATGCAGGAAATCTCATCATCAACGACCACATCACTCCCCCTTTCGAGGAGGGTCCTTCAGAACTACACCAAGCTTGTCTCGGAAATACTCAAACTTTGCTCGAGACAGAGGTTTTGGTCAATACATCAGCAACTTGTTCGTCAGTGCTCACATACTCGAGCTTGATAGCTCCTTTCTGCACCATATCCCGTATATAAAAATATCCAATCTCTATGTGCTTTGACTTATCATGGAAAACTGGATTCTCAATCATCTTGATACAAATCCGGTTGTCACACAAGATCACAGTGGGGTCCATCTCTAAGTCAAACAATCCTGATAACAGCTTCCGAAGCCATATCGCTTCACAGCTAGCAGAGCAAGCAACTATATATTATGCTTCGGTTGTGCTGAGAGCCACACTAGACTGCTTCCTGATAAACCACAAGATCATGGCAAATCCCAGACAATAACAACCGCTCGATGTGCTATTCCTGCCCAATCAGCATCTGTGTAGCCATACCATCAGAATTCATGATCTCCAAGATAACATAGACCAAAATCTATCATACCCTTTAGGTACCTCATCACATGCTTTGCAACTATCAGGTGAACTCGTCTAGGTTCCACTAGATACTGATTCAAGGTGTTCACCGCAAAGCATATATCTGGCTTGGTATTCGTCAGATACATCAATGACCAAATAATCTGTCTGTACAGAGTCACATCCACTAACTCTGATGAGTCATCCGCTAACAGCTTCAAGTTGGAATCCATGGGAGTGGCCATGGCTTTTGCATTCCAACATATCAAATACTTTCCATAGTTGAGAAAGATTCCTTCTGGGCCTTGCTATACTTCCAGACCTAGGAAGAATGCATCAATCTGAGATATTTCATCTCAAATTCTGTAGCTAGCTTCTTCTTGCTTTCCATGATCTGTTTCTCATTCCATGTCAGAAAGAGATCATCCACATACAATAATAGTGTCATCTATAACCTTAAGGTAAAGGTTAGGATCAGCTTTACTTTTGGTAAAGCCCAAGCTTTTCAAGAAGCTATCAGCTCTCCTTCTGTGACTGAACATCATCTTCACTCTGCATTGAGTGATCTTCTGCATATCTATCTGTGCCATCTCTCGTCAGATGGGTCTACTGATATGAGCCTCAAGATCATTCGAACTCTGTGGTGAGTTCCTTCTTGAATGTCATCTGTGTATAGATACCATCTTCAACCTTGTAGCAAAGGTTGAAATCCGCATCACCCATGGTGATCATTAAGCTCATCAAATGACTATCGATCCTAGGTTCCTGTATAGAGTTTTCTTCTATTTCACCATTAAGAGAATGGTCTTTATCTAGCCACTTGGAGCAAACATCTCGTCATGATCCTCTTCTTCTTTCTAAGAGAATCTTCTAGCCATGAGCCTTCATGTTTGATTTGCAAGTCTTCTTGTTGAACATCCATCACTCGTTCGGTGTTCATCATCATTCTTCATGATCTTTCCTACAAATCAAAGTTTATTACATGATTAGTAATACTTCATAATCATCAAATCATGTTGACATGATAACCTATTAATTATTATGCATACAGATATGATTCACATAGTTATGAACTATCTTAAACAATACTTTGGCACAACACTTTTCCATATCCTGTATGCATACATTGGCTATCTAGATGCCTTCCATCTCTACCAAAACATACTATCAAGAACGTGCACAACTCTCAACATGTCAGCAAAGAGGTTTCATTCTAGATAAACAACAATGGAATGTTTGTCCAACTTACCTATCATATGCATATTAGTAGTATACTGTCAATGCCATATGAATGCTTACACTATGCAAATATGCATACAACTATTACGAGCAATATCATTTACTATTTCAGAGATTCAAATAACAACTCAAATACTTATCTTTTATGGTTGCCTCCCGCTTGATCTCTATATGTCTTTGAACTTCTTATCCATCCTGGACCACTATGCATGCTCAGGTGTGCACTAGTGTCATCCTCATGATCTCATACATAATCATACATTCATTAGTATAGTCTCAATACTATCAACACATTATGATTCTAAATAATCTTAAGTATGTATGGTCATGATCATTTCATATATAGGTATACTTACCTAAGATCCTAACAAAGTAGGATTCTAACTTGATATAGGAAAACATACCTGGATTATCAAGCTTGGTTATGTCTTAACATACCCAAACAATATCTTCTTTTGTTCTCTTCAATGATTTAGAGACCTTGTGCTAGAACCTACATATCTCATAGGTTAAGCAAAGTAGAACAAAGTCATACATACCTCGTAAGTAGATATTTTATGTGATCAAAGACTATGGATGAGTCTTTGTCTTTATGTCATCATGGTCATAGAACTTGATTTGTCTTTCTTGATGTACCTGTATCTTGTTAGCCGACAACATCATCCTCATACAACACCATAAGTGCATTAGTACAATCATAAGTGTCATAACCCTAATTAATGAATATGCATTCATTCTCAAACAATCATAATTGTACTACCCTCAATAACATGAAGACAAACATATCATAAACTTAACCATGAACAGATTTCAACACATACCTGTATCTCCTCAAGTCATACCTGTCAGGATTGCTTTTAACCCAATCCACTTTGATTTGCTGAAACTGGATCTGGAGTTGGATTAGGGTTTGTCAGAGAAACCCTAAAAATTCAAACTTTGAATTTCCAACTTCTGAATGGATGGAAAGATGCGTCTTGCTGAGTTGATCAAGCTAGCATACTTCAATTTTGAAATCTTCAAAATTTGACCCCTCAAAATTGCCTTTGAAACTTCTAGATCTTCTGGACAGCATCCCAAACTAGGGTTTGATGAAGCCCACCCTTCTACCCAATCAAAAGGTGTTAAGATTCAATATGCTAAGACAAAAAATATTAGCATTACATTCCATTTCACAATAATAGCATATACAGGATCACTGAAAGAACAACAAGCATAGCATAAATACAAGAGACACAGATTTATCCTGGGAAACCCTCATGGGGTAGAAAACCCAACAAAGCTTCCTCAATATAGATGACCAGCAAATACAAAGAGATGTAATCCTCAACCATGAGCTCCTTCTCCTCCATAGCAGATCTCTCCCTCACCTATGCGCTAATCACAAGTGAGTGCAATGTGTTAAATGAGGAACACACCTCCTCTATTTATACACAACTCCGACTTGTATTTTACATTGACTAGGTCGGCCCCAACTTAATTACTTAACATAATGTGGCAGGGCCGACCCCACTAGGGTGGTCTAATAACCCCTTTAACCCACATGACACATACAGGGCCGACCCCCACTAGGGAAGTCTAATAACCCAAGTTACCACATTCTCCACGGAGGAATAAAACATCTCCGGATATACAATAAGGTCTTTACGGAGGAATGAAACATCTCCGGAATAATAAAGTATAAATATAATATTCTTAGAAGTTACAATATCTCAACACTCCCCCTTAACGAGAAGGATATTATAACAACATCTGTAGGAGCAAGGAGTCATCAACATCATAGATGATACATCTATAAATCATTGGAAGCTTTCTCAACATCATCAATAACTCAAGCAGTTACTAGAACATCTTCAATACTGGAACATCAACATCTTCAGTACTGAGTCTTCATCTTCTGCAGCACTCGAACAGCTACAGCAACATCAACATCTTCAGTACTGAGTCTTCATCTTCTGCAGCACTCGAACAGCTACAGCAACATCAACATTTGGATCCTCACGATCATCAGCATCCTCATCACATGATCATCAACATCGTCATCACACGATCCTCAACATCGTCATCAGCATCGTCATCTAGATCATCACGATCAACAACATCGTCATCTAGACCATCACGATCAACAGCATCGTCATCTAGATCATCACGATCAATCAGCATCGTCATCACACGATCAACATCATCGTCATCACACGATCAGCATCATCGTCATCACATGATCAACATCATCATCGTCACAATAGCATCGACTGGATCCTCTCGATCAACAGCACAATAGCATCGACTGGATCCTCTCGATCAACAGCACAATAGCATCGACTGGATCCTCTCGATCAACAGCACAATAGCATCAACTGGATCCTCTCGATCAACAGCACAATAGCAACATACCCTGCAACACACATGATCTATTTAAGACACCATATCATGTCTAGGGATGATGCAGTCCACTCGTCAACTTAGACAAAGTCTAAGGACCACTCTCGGAGACATCTGTCTGCTGATCAGTTTAGGACTGAAGTCCGGGGATGATACAATCCTCTCACTCTTGGAGACATCTGTCTGTAGATCAGTTTAGGACTGAAGTCCAGGGATGATACAATCCTCTCGCTCTTGGAGACATCTGTTTGCGGATCAGTTTAGGACTGAAGTCCAGGGATGATACAATCCCCTCACTCTGGGAGACATCTGTCTGCGGATCAATTTAGGACTGAAGTCCAGGGATGATACAATCCCGTCACTCTCGGAGACATCTATCTGCGGATCAGTTTAGGACTGAAGTCTAGGGATGATACAATCCCCTCACTCTCGGAGACATTAGTCTGCGGATTAGTTTAGGACTGAAGTCCAGGGATGATACAATCCCCTCACTCTCAGAGACATCTGTCTGCGGATCAGTTTAGGACTGAAGTCCAGGGATGATACAATCCTCTCACTCTCAGAGACATCTGTCTGCGGATTAGTTTAGGACTAAAGTCCAGGGATGATACAATCCCCTCTTGTCCATTTTGAACTAGTGGTTCCGGGATGATGCAATCCCCATCACGTACATTTTGAACTAGTGGTTCCGGGATGATGCAATCCCCATCACGTACATTTTGAACTAGTGGTTCCGGGATGATGCAATCCCCATCACGTACATTTTGAACCAAGCGTCCAGGGACGATGCAGTCCTATTACGTCCACTAGGGACCATACAATGACCTCATCGTCAGAACAGGTAGCCTCATCATCAATACAAGTATCCACATCAATATAGTATCCACATCATCGACACAAGTATCCTCATCATTGATACAAGTATCCATATCATCGACACAAGTATCCTCATCATCAATACAAGTATCCTCATCATTGAACTTACCGTCAATATAGGCAATCTTATCATCAATATAGGTATCCACATCGATACCAGTATCCAAATATCATCATCGACCACATAACTCCCCCTTTCGAGGAGGGTCCTTCTGAACTACACCAAGCTTGTCTCGAAAATACTCAAACTTTGCTCGAGACAGAGGTTTGGTCAATACATCAGCAACTTGTTCGTTAGTGCTCACATACTCGAGCTTGATAGCTCCTTTTTGCACCATATCCCGTATATAGAAATATCGGATCTCTATGTGCTTTGACTTATCATGGAACACTGGATTCTCTGTCATCTTGATACAACTCTGGTTGCCACCCAGGATCACAGTGGGTTCCATCTCTAAATCAAACAATCCTGATAACAACTTCCGAAGCCATACCGCTTCACAACTAGCAGAGCAAGCAGCTATATATTCCGCTTCAACTGTGCTGAGAACCACACTAGACTACTTCCTGCTAAAACACGAGATCATGGCAGATCCCAGACAATAACATCCATCCATCCGATGTGCTCTTCCTGTCTGATACACTTCCTGCCCAATCAGCATCTGTGTAGCCATACAATCTGAAGTCATGATCTCTACGATAACATAGACCAAAGTCTATTGTACCCTTTAGGTACCTCATCACATGCTTTGCAGCTATCAGGTGAACATGCCTAGGTTCCACTAGATACCAACACAAGGTGTTCACAGCAAAGCATATATCTGGCCTGGTATTCGTCAAATACATCAATGACCCAATAATCTATCTGTACAGAGTTACATCCACTAACTCTGATGAGTCATCAGCTAATAGCTTTAAGTCGGAACCCATGAGAGTGGTCATGCTTGTACATTCCAACATATCAAATCTTATCAAGATTTCCACAGCATACTTTCCCTGGTTGAGAAAGATTCCTTCTGAGCCTTGCCATACTTCCAGACCTAGGAAATAATGTATCAATCTTAGATCTTTCATCTCAAATTCTGTACCTAGCTTCTTTCTTTCCATGATCTGTTTCTCATTCCCTGTCAGAAAGAGATCATCCACATACAATAATAGTATCATCCATAACCTTAAGGTAAAGGTTAGGATCAACTTTACTTCTGGTAAAACCCAAGCTTGTCAAGAAACTGTCAATTCTCCCTTTGTGACTGAACATCATTCACACTCTGTATTGAGTGATCTTCTGCATATCTATCTGTTCCATCTCCCAACAGATGGGTCTGCTGATATGAGCCTCAAGATCATTCGAACTCTGTGGTGAGTTCCTTCTTGCATTCATCTAGGAGAGGAAAGTCATCTGAATATATACACCATCTTCAACCTTGTATCAAAGGTTGAAATCCACATTACCCATGGTGATCATTAAGCTCATCAAATGACTATCGATCCTAGGTACCCGTATAGAGCTTTCTTTAATTAAATCCTGGGAGTTTTCTCGATTCACACTTCTTCTTCAATTACACCATTAACAGAATGGTCTTATCTAGCCACTTGGAGCAAACAGCTCGTCATGATCCTCTTCCTCTTTCTAAGAGAATCTTCTAGCCACGAGCCTTCTATAGCATGTTTGATTTGTAAGTCTTCTTGTTGAACATCCATCACTTGTTCGGTGTTCATCATTCTTCATGATCTTTCCTACAAATCAAAGTTAATTACATGATTAGTAATACTTCATAATTATCAAATCATGTTGACATGATAATCTAGTATGCATACAGATATGATTCACATAGTTATGCAACTATCTTGACCAATACTTTGGAACAACACTTTTCCATATTCTGTATGTATACAGTGGTTATCTAGATGCCTTCCATCTCTACCAGAACATACTATCGAGAGCGTGCACAGCTCTCAGCATGTCAGCAAAGAGGTTTCATTCTAGACAAACAATGGAATGTTTGTCCAACTTACCCATCATATGCATATTAGTAGTATACTGTTCAATGCTATATGAATGCTTACACTATGCAAGATATATTCTAGGAATACAAATATGCATACAACTATTACAAGCAATATCATTTATTATTTCAGAGATTCAAATAACAATTCAAATACTTATCTTTTATGGTTGTCTCCCGCTTGATCTCTATATGTCTTTGAACTTCTTATCCATCCTGGACCACTATGCATGCTCAAGTGTGCACTAGTGTCATCCTCATGATCTCATACACAAACATACATTCATTAGTATAATCTCAATATTATCACAACATTACGATTCTAAGTAAGCTTGAATATGTATAGTCAGGATCATTCAATACATGGGTATACTAAGATCCTAGCACAAAGTAGGATTCTAACTTGACATAGGAAAACATACCTGGATTAGTAGACATGCTTAGTTATGTCTAACATACCTAAACAATATCTTCTTTGTTCTCTTCAATGATTTAGAGACCTTGTGCTAGAACCTGCATACCTCATAAGTTAAGCATAGTAGAAGAAATTCATACATACATCGTAACTAGAGATTCTATATGGCCAAACATTATGGATGAGTCTTTGTCTTCATGTCATCATGGTCATAGAACTTGATT
Organism: Larix kaempferi; assembly: GCA_027924585.1. Classification (NCBI taxonomy): domain Eukaryota; kingdom Viridiplantae; phylum Streptophyta; class Pinopsida; order Pinales; family Pinaceae; genus Larix; species Larix kaempferi. The sequence goes on along the minus strand of BSBM01000267.1, from coordinate 5,653,461 downwards.
TGTATTTCTTGATGTACCTATATCTTGTTAGCAAACAACATCATCCTCATACAACACCACAGGTGCATTAGTACAATCATAAGTGTCATAACCCTTATTAATAAATGTATTCTATCATTCCAATGCATTCTTACTTTTACTAGGGTAATAAGACAAGTCTAACATTAATCAAGATTGTACTAACCTAAATAATATGAAGACAAACATAAACTTAATCATCAACATATTTCAACACATACCTATATCTCCTCAAGTCATACCTGTCAGGATTGCTTTTAACCCAATCCACTTTGATTTGCTGAAACTGGATCTGGAGCTGGATTAGGGTTTGTCAGAGAAACCCTAAAAATTCAAACTTTGAATTTCAAACTTCTGAATGGATGGAAAGATATGCCTTGCTGAGCTGATCAAGCTAGCATACTTCAATTTTGAAATCTCCAAAATTTGACCTCTCAAAGTTGTCTTTGAAACTTCTGGATCTTCTGGACAGGATCACGAACTAGGTTTTGATGAAGCCCACCCTTCTTCCCAATCAAAAGGTTCGATCCAAAGCTCTAAACTTCGATTTTTCTAAGGAGCTTCCAATCGTGGTCACAGACTTCAAAAATTCCAACTTTTGCAGAAGCCCTAATTTTCCACCTTCTGATCAAAATCCCGAACTAGAGTTTGATCAAGCCCACCCTTCTGACCAACCAAAAATTTCGATCTTGGTCTCTAAATTTCGATTTTTATGAGGAGCATTCAGCCGTGGACTCCGACTCTAAAAATTCCAACTTTCTCCGAAGCCCTAATTTCCCACAGCAGTGACGATTCAAGAATGAAGGTGCTCAAAATCCAAATCTGTTTTGACATAAATATGCACCTGATTGTTTTTGGTGTAACTCCGAAATTACGAATCCATAGGGTCTGAAACTTTTGCCTGTGGTAGCCCGACCTGTCCTCTTTCCAACCCCACAGGTTTGACCTCAATTGGATTCTCTGAGAGTGATTTATGCCAAGTGTCGAAACGTGACCTGTTTATGGGATAAAACAGGAGAGCGAACTTGTATGGCGTGCCACGTGTCACTGGTTCAACTTCGGCCTCTGAAAAAGTTACCTGAGAAACTACAGTCTGTGCTATACCTGTCACTTTTTACGAAATTTCATTTGGAGCTTCCTAGCCCAAGTTGTGACCTTTTTTCCTAGGTCACCTGTTTATGACTGAGATCTGGAAGAGGCAGAAACCCTAACTTGTACTAATCATAAATCACAAAGTACAACGAATTAGAGGTTGTCCCTTGGACACAAGGTACAGAGGGATGTAATCTACGACCTGTAAAGGTTTCAGATCCTGAACCTTCGCCAAAATGGATTTATAGCGAAAGTTCCACGATGACTGGCTTTTGCTATACAAAACCCTAACCTTCAAATTGTCGCAAGTGAAGTAAGTGTCGTAAGTGCCATACATTGCCTTCCTTCAGGTTAGCTCTGATACCATGTTAAGATTCAATATGCTAAGACAAAATATCAGCATTACATTCCATTTCACAATAATAGCATATACAGGATCACTAAAAGAACAACAAGCACAGCATAAATACAAGAGACACAGATTTATCCAAGGAAACCCTCATGGGGTAGAAAACCCAGCAAAGCTTCCTCAATATAGATGACCAGCAAATACAAAGATGTAAACCTCAACCATGAGCTCCTTCTCCTCCATAGCAAATCTCTCCCTCACCTATGCGCCAATCACAAGTGAGTACAATGTGTTAAATGAGGAACACACCTCCTCTATTCATACACAACTCCGACTTGTATTTTACATTGACTAAGTCGGCCCCAACTTAATTACTTAACATAATGTGGCAAGGCCAACCCCACTAATGTGGTCTAATAACCCCTTTAACCCACATGACTCATACAGGGCCGACCCCCACTAGGGAAGTCTAATAACCCAAGTTACCACATTCTCCACGGAGGAATAAAACATCTCCGGATATACAATAAGGACTTTACGAAGGAATGAAACATCTCCGGAATAATAAAGTATAAATATAATATTCTTAGAAGTTACAATATCTCAACAAAAGGTTCGATCCAAAGCTCTAAACTTCGATTTTTCTGAGGAGCTTCCAGCCGTGGTCACAGACTTCAAAAATTCCAACTTTTGCAGAAGCCCTAATTTTCCACATTTCCGATCAAAATCCCGAACTAGGGTTTGACCAAGCCCGGCCTTCTGCCCAACCAAAAAAATTGATCTTGGTCTCTAAATTTCGATTTTGATGAGGAGCATTCAGCTGTGGACTCCGATTCCAAAAATTTCAACTTTCTCTGAAACCCTAATTTCCCACAGCAGTGACGATTCAAGAATGAAGGTGCTCAAAATCCAAATCTATTTTGACAGAAATATGCACCTGATTGTTTCTGGTTTAGCTCCGAAATTATGAATCCACAGGGTTTGAAACTTTTCTCTGTGGTAGCCCGACTTGTCCTCTTTCCAACCCCACAGGTCTAACCTCAATTGGATTTTATGAGAGAGAGTTATGCCAAGTGTCGCAACGTGACCTGTTCATGGGATAAAACAGGAGAGCAAACTTGTACGGCGTGCCACGTGTCACTGTTTCAACTTCGGCCTCTGAAAAAGTTACCTGAGAAACTAAAGTCTGTGCTCTACCTGTCACTTTTTACGAAATTTCATTTGGAGCTTCCTAGCCCAAGTTATGACATTTTTGCCTAGGTCACCTGATTATGACTAAGATCTGGAAGAGGCAAAAACCCTAACTTGTACTGATCATAACTCACAAAGTACAACGAATCTGAGGATGTCCTTTGGACACAAGGTACATGGGGATGTTATCTACGACCTGTAAAGGTTTCAGATCCTAAACCTTCGCCAAAATGGATTTATAATGAAAGTGCCATGATGACTGGTTTTTGCTATACAAAACCCTAACCTTCAAATTGTCGCAAGTGAAGCAAGTGACGTAAGTGCCATACATTGCCTTCCTTCAGGTTAGCTCTGATACCATGTTAAGATTCAATATGCTAGGACAGAAAATATCAACATTACATTCCATTTCACAACAATAGCATACACAGGATCACTGAAAGAACAACAAGCAAAGCATAAACACAAGAGACATAGATTTATCCTGGGAAACCCTCATGGGGTAGAAAACCCAGCAAAGCTTCCTCAATATAGATGACCAGCAAATACAAAGATGTAAACCCTAGACATGAGCTCCTTCTCCTCCATAGCAGATCTCTCCCTCACCTATGCGTTAATCATAAGTGAGTGTAATGTGTGTTAAATGAGGAACACACCTCCTCTATTTATACACAACTCCGACTTGTCTTTTACACAAGCTAGGTCGGCCCAAACTTAACCACTTTACATAATGTGACACGGCCGACCCCACAAGGGTGGTCTAATAACCCTTTAACCCACATAACACATATAGGGCCGACCCCCACTAGGGAAGTCTAATAACCCAAGTTCCCACGGAGGAATAAACATCTTCGGATACATGACAAAGTCCCATTGGAGGAATGAAACATCTTCGGATACACGACAAAGTCCCATTGGAGGAATGAAACATCTCCGGAATAATAAAGTACAAATATAATATTCTTAGAAGTTACAATATTTCAACAGATTTTAGTCTCCTACTCTTTCCCATTCCTTCATCCTCATTTCATTGTAGGCAAAGGGTTATTCTTTGAATCTCTACAAGCATGATGGGTATGTCAATGTGGTTTGTCCTTTTGGTTCCATTGTTTATTATGATGGTGTTGATTGGAAACCGGAGGAGAAATGATGAAGAGGATGAAGAAGTGGGTAGTGGCACATATCATATAGAGGAGGGAGAGGAAGAGGAGGGGGGGAATGATAGTGATGGCGGTGATGGAAAGAGAACCAAACACCATTGTGGAAATATGTCACAAAGCTTTGAGGAGGGAGAGGCGATGGAACCACAAAATTTACATGCCCCCATTGTAGAATAACTTACACAAGTTCATATACCCCTGTGAGAAAGCATTTGTATGGGGTTATGCCATGAGATGAAAAGAAGACTATAGGAGTCAAAACCTATATGGAAGTGCCAACAAAAGACAGAGCCACATATAAGAGGGAAGAGGAGGAAGCACAATACCTATCCAAAAAAACAAAGTTTCAACATGAGACCTCAAGCTCACATAGAACATTCAGTGCTCGATCCCCATCCACCCATGCTAGTGGATTCTCGCCGCCACATTCAGGGCGTAAAACAATATCAGATTTCCTTGACCAAGGTGGTAGGGATGATGTGGATGCAAAAATGTTCTGGTTTCTCTATGCATGTGACATACCATTCAATGTTCTTCGCTCCCCCTACTGGCATGAAATGATAGAAGCCATACGCGGTGCCCCTCAAGGATACAGGAGCCCCAGGTATGACAAAGCTAGAACCGTAGCACTTGACAAGGAAAAAGCCAAGATCCAAAATGCTTTGGGGCAATTCACACATGCTTGGAATGAATATGGGGTATCCATTGTATCTGATGGTTGGACAAATGTAAAGGTAAAGCCATTGATAAATACTCTTGGGGTGTCTGCCAGTGGTGCAATCTTCCTTTCATCCCATGACTACTCGGATCGGTTCAAGATTGACATCAATACTGCAAAAGTGTTAATTAAAACCATTCAGTCTATTGGGCCATAAAATGTCATCCAAGTCATTACCGATAATGCTGCTAATTGTAAGGCAGCGAGGGCAATCATTGAGGATAGATACCCCAACATATTTCGGTCCGGGTGTTTAGTTCACACATTGAACCTTTTGATGCATGACATTATCAAGATGAAGGACCATGATTATAAATGGATTGGTTCATTGTACAAGAAAGGCAAGCACATGATAAGATTTATTACCAATCATAGTAATGCCCATCACATTTTTCGCAGTCTCTCAAGGTTGGAGCTATTGAAGATTGCAAAGACTAGATTTGCTACTTATTACCTCACTTTCAATCGCCTTTTGAAGGTAAGAGAGGCATTGACTAGTATGGTATCCAATGAATCATGGTAAATTTTGAAAGACAGGGCTACATCCACATTTGACAAGCGTGATTTTCAAGTGTCAGGTATGTGTTGCAATTCACCAAGCCCATTTATAACATGATTTGGTTCGTTGATATTGATCAGTCATTAATTGGGGAGGTGTATGAGCAAATGGATAGCATGCTAGGCCAAATAAAAGATGTTGAGCCAAAAGATGCCATCTTGTATGAGTATATTCAGAAGCATGTGAGTATATTCAGAAGCATGTGGTCAAAAGGTGGGATAATCTTAATGTTCCAGTCAATGCCTTAGCCTACGTTCTTACATCTAAATATTATTCTCCATCTTGGTTGGCCAAACAAGCATCTAGGGGTGGGGTCAGGAAAAAACCCAACATCGATCCAGAGGTACAAACTAGGTACATGCTAGCAATAGACAAGTTGGTCCCGATGAACAAGATAGTGCCATATTGCGTGTTGAATTGAGCAAATACCTTAGTCAACACGAGGTGTTAGCTAGTTTGCATGCAGACAAGACGAGGATAGATTGGTTCCTATCGAGTGGTGGAACATGTATGGCTACACCACCACACAGTTGCATTAATTGGCCATTATAGTGCTTTCACAAGTGGTTAAATTTTCTTCTGTAGAGAGGTGTTGGAGCACCTATAGCTACATCCATAGTGTGAAAAGAAACAACCTTAATGAAAACCGGGCAGAAAGCTTGGTTTTTGTACACTACAACTTGAGGTTGTTGTCTCATTATTGTGAACGTGCCAAAAGTGATAGAAACTTTCTCACTTGGGACAACAACCCGGAGGAGAACAATTTGGAGGATGGAGCCATGGCTTTAGAGCACTTGGAGGCAGAACTTTTTAGGGATGATGATGGTGACCGTGCAGCAGCAGCAATAGTAGAGATCCCATCCCCCTCCAGTAGAAGTGTTCCAGTCCCAGTTGTACCAATTTTTCCTCTAGCTTCACAACCTCCATCCTTTTGTGGGGGTCGTGTAGGTGTTGGATATGGTTCATGACCACTTCCACGTACTCAGGATGAGGAGACTCCTACTGGCAATGCTCGTAGATCACGCGAAAAGAAATTAACAATTTCCCTTGGCAAGAGGAAATATTAGTACTTGTCTTTTTCTAGTTTTTCAGTACTTTGCAAATTGTAACTATTGACTCTTTAATATTTCTTATGGTCTATTTTGAAAACATTACAGGGCAATTTAAGTTTGATGTTTGAAGTTGAACCTACCTTTAGAGTTCATTGCTTGCAACTTTGCACTTTGCATTACTAATGAATATGTGCTTCGTGAATTGTTTCATTCATGGTTGATCATTTGATGTTGTCTGTTATAGTTTGGTTACAAGAGATATGAGTTTGATGAGTCGTGACAAATGTTATATATTGAAAATGGTTGATGCTATGGTTGATCATTTGATGACAAAGTTATAAGTTACAAGTTATAACTACTAGATGATTGATGCTATATAGTTTAATCCATGTTTTTATGTTGTTTGTAACTAATTCAACATTCTCCATGGTTTTGTGGGGAAAATGCTCACACCCCGGAAGCTTTTGAAAATGGGGGAGCAAACTAAGTGGGTTTGATTGTGGGGAAAACTCCACAATTAAGTGCACTTGAACCAAAAGAGTCTTGGGATGGGTGACCTCCCAAGAAGTCTTGGTTACCACATGCAAGGCTTGGCGGTGATGATTGATGCTTTGTGATTCATTTTGCTGGTCTCAATCCCACTTCTTCATTCCTGTGAGCATCACCCAATGCAATGAGTGCTAAGTGGACTATTCAAAACCATAAGAAATTGGTTAGTTGCACTAGTACTTATGGGATACGTGTCAGATTCATGACTTATTATGCAGATAATCCCAAAAATGATTTCACAAAGTGGCTTTTTATTTAAACTTGTTCTCTACATAATTCTCATGATCATATATCCACCCCATACTTCATGAAGTTCAAAACATTGCCCTATAGAAAATACAGACAAAAACTTGACATTCCAAATAAAGGAAAAGTGTTCCAGCAACAAAAAGGCATTTCCCAATTGTTGGCAGATGCATACATGTAGTGAGTCCTCAGTAATAGAGTTAATTTCCGCATAAATGAAGGTGCAGATATCTAGTCTCTTGCAAAATTGTCCACCACCAACAATTAAAGTTATAATTTTGTCCATAACAAACTTAAATTTCAATTAGTCTACAATAAGATGCGACGTAGATTTTATTATTCATTTCATGTTACAGAAATCATTTGAAAAAAGCATGATAAAATTACAATAGTGATTTTTTAAGAGTAATATCAAAAGGAAAGTCTCTAACTTTGACAGAAATCCAGGATCAGGAGAACAAAAATTCCAATAGTAACACAGTTCAATAATATCCAACAAATGCCACCCCATTGTTCAGCCTAAAGAGGAAAATGTTCAGTACTTATAGGTATCACATAGGAAAATTCCCTTTCATTTTATGTGGCTCTGTAAATTTCTAAGAAATACTTCTTCAAGTTAAAATTTAAGCAAATACCTAAATGGTAGAAAATGATTTGAATTACGACAAAATGCTTCAACTGTTTTCCATGCCTCCTTTACTTGACCAGTGGAAAGCAATAGCTGAAAAGTCAAAAAGTACAGTACACTTGGTTAAAAAACAAGAATAAATAAATCTTGGAATTCATATACTGCACACAATCTACTTCCTATCCTTAGTTCAAAATGAACAAAAGAATGCTCATAATTATCATTGTATCGAATTGGTTGGAAGTATTATTTATTAGAGACAGAGCACCTCAACAATCAAGTCATAATAAAAAAATTACGCATTCAACCAAAGGTTTCTTTGAACATATTTCATGCATCTGACCCAGTCAAAAGTGTTTACTTTAAAGTTTACACAAAGATAATGATAACTGGTATCCTCTCTTGACTTTTCTATGCCCTCGAGATGTTTTAACATTTTTACTCTCTTCATTTTGACCTAGTAGGCCCCAACTTGAGCTCTGCAATTGCATCCCTTCTAAAGCATATCAAACACTATATGCAAATCAGATAATTGCTTTGAAAGTTCGACATAATTAATATTATCCTTGTGCATCCCATTTGAGAAACTAGAAGTATTCCTTACCAATAAAACAACTAATCCTTTGACTAGGCTTTTGCTTCCAAATTGCAATTAGTTGATGTTCTACACTAGTTAATAGATCAAAAGAATTGAGAGCCTACTTCAAACTCCAAGTTGCTCATGGCCTCAAAGAATATCTTCCATGCTAAGAACATTTGAGTAAGGGCTTGTACCGGTAGTGTTAGTCTTAGCAAGTTGCTTCTGTAAGATCTCAGACCAGTCTAAGTAGCAACCCCAGGTTATACTCTAATTCACAATAATCTTCAATCAATATACCTTAATGATAAATGATCTCCCCGAGTACAAGATTCAAAATGACATGAAGAAAACAAACAAACAAGGCTGAAGTACATCCATAGGTCATACATACACATGGACATATAGCAACAAAAATAAAGTTTGCCAACATTATTATCTATATAGTAATGTGTATAACGGATCATCTCTTCGCATCTCAATAGGATTATATATCCATGGCAAGAATTAAAACTAATGGCCAACCTTTGCATCTTCTGGTCATTTCTATATTGATTGATTAACAGTTGGGAAGTAGGGCAATCACAAGCACTGACACAACTCTCCGCTCAATGTTTGTCACACAATACATAAAGGCATCACTTTATAACTTTGAATTAACCAAGCAAACATATCAATCTATTATAATAAGACTGATGAATGTATAAATACAGCTTTGCCCTAAAACACAGGTCACATGTAATGTACATAAATTACAATAGTTATATTAATTATAGTGTTAGGCCTTAGGGGGTTATTAAAGGCTAGTGTCAACGTGTATTACCATGCTAGTCATTATTTTTGAGTCATATGAACATGCGCTAACTCCCCCTAGGTTTTTTTTAATTTACAGTTAAATAAAAATTTCTTGCAAAAACGAGATATTTTAATTGTAAATTTTCACCGAGTCATAAAAGTGTTATTAGGAGGTGAAATTTGCCCTAGGGGTGCTCGTTTTCTAACTCAAAGCACCCACTTTATCGACGTACCAACTTTGACAGTAAAATTAGTGACTTTTAATCACTTGATTTTATTTTCTCTTGAAAAGTGAATTAAAAATTCAAATAAATGGAAAAAATCAGCATCCCATAATTTGAGGAAACATGTCTGGGACATGTTTTATTCATCTGTAGTGGTGGCAATCCAGTCTCAACTTGAAGACAAGTTAGAAGGGAGCCAAAATCGGTTGATTGAGGATTTGATTGAGATGTCTAAGTGAGATGTGGCGCATTCTTCAAGAGGGAGGGTGCATTCTCCTTCAGGGGGCACATTTCCTAAAGCTCATGTGGCATTTGAGGAGTGGTTTGTTGGTAGCATCATCCAGTTCACTCCCTCTCATCCCTAAATCATCTCCATCATCAACTAGTGTGCCCTCACCCATTTTCTACACTTGTCAATTCGCCACATCAAGCAAATGCGCCCCACTTTGCTATTTAAGCAAGCTCAAGCTCCATCATTTGTCATGGTCAAAGGACCGAAAGGTTGCTTAAGCTCTATTGTAATTTTGTTACTATCTTCGGAATAAAAGGATTTGGAGGCAAATCTATGGTGTAGTGGATCAGTATGTGTGTGGAGGATCATTGTTATTTTATGAGGTAAACCTGTATCGGATTCATACTGCTTTCCTCTGTTGTTAAAAGTAAAACTAGCCTTTATAGGATTATTGTTAATCAGTAGGAGAGAATAAGCAAGTATGTTTACTTACTTTATTCTTTTATTTATCTATGCATAGAGATCTAGGATTTGTATGTGATATCTGTTTATATGCATGTTATTCTGATCTCTGGTGTAGGCTATATCGGATATGACATTTTGGTTGCAGTATTGTTTACGCTGTGTTGAAGAATGTAACTTCGGAAGATATTCTTATTTGTATTATTTGGGTCATTTGTATTATTTGTATTGTACACCCTGCGGGGATTATTATTGATGTAATTGATTATGTAAAAGTCATTGAAAGAGTCAATGTAAACCCTAACTGTTAGGTCGGCCTGGAAAGATCTAGAAAATAATATATTATTGTAAAGTGTACAGGTTGGCCCAGTTAGGTGAGTCAAGCCGACCTAATTAGTAAAAAGGTCATGTGTTTTGTTTAGTATAAATAGGAGGCTCGCCCTCCTCATTTGCACACCTCACTCACTCATCTAATTCGCATGAGTAGAGAAAGAGAGTCGTTCAGAGTAGCTGCTTTTGGAGTCTTCTTGTTTTGGGTCTTTGCACGAGGGATACTATTGTACATTCTGCAAAATCTATTTGAAAGAAGTTTGTTGGGATTTTCTACCACGAGAGGGTTTTCCTAGGATAAATTTGTTGTCTACTATTGTTCATGTTGTGCTTGTTTATCTTTCAATGATCCATATTGTTATTGCACTTAAAAATCTAACATGGTTTTAGAGAAGGCCTAAAAGAGAACATTGTGCAGCTGATGCAACTGCAAAAATAGGGTTTCTATTTCTGGAAACTAGTCATCTTGGCAATTTCACTATAACTCACTTTTGGAGAAAGTCCAGGATCTGAAACTCGGATATGCTGAAGATGAAATGTTCATGTACCTTGTGTGCGAGTTTCAACCTCAAATTCATTGTACTTTAGGAGATATGATCCACGCAAATCAGGCTTCCAGCCTCCTCCAGAATTCAGTTTGAAATAGGTGACCTAGGGAGAAATGCTATATCTCAAGCTAGGAAGAACCAAATCGAATTTCGTAAGATATTCCGGAAAGGGCACAAACTGTAGTTTCTCTGGTGCAAGTTTCAGAACTCGAAGTTGAAACAGTGACACGTGGCATTCCGTACAAGTTAGCTATACTGAAACAGTCCATAAATAGGTCACCTTGGGAAACTTAGCATAAGTTCCACTTGGTAAATCCAATCCTGCTCTAACCTGTGGGGTTGGATAGAGGACAGATGAGACTATCTCAGAACGAATTTACAGACCTTTATGAGCAAAAAAATTTGAGATACATCAGAATTAAGACCGGACAAATCTACAATAGAAATTGAAGAAACTAGGGCATCAAATATTTTGCAGTTTTGTCCACATATTTGGGAAAAGGAGTACATTGCTCAACTCACCTTGGGGAGGCGCATCTTTTCCTCCAATTAGTTTTGCAAGATCCTAAAGTTGAAAAATTAGGGTTTCCCTAACAAGCCCTATGACCTCCTGCAGCCAGATCTCAGAAGTCAACCTTTGGTTGGAGCATCTCATTTGGTAAGTTATACTCTATCGATTTCCATTTGAGGTTCTCATTTATCAATTTTATCAAGATGACAAATCATACCATGCTTGAAGATAAGCTTGAAGGGGCAAAGAACTTCTGAGTATGAGAGTATAGGGTGTTGCTCATCCTAGAAGAACATGAATTGGACAATTATGTCTCAGAAGTAGTTGCGGAGCCAGAGGGAGATGAGGAGAAGGAAAAGCACAAGAAGAACCTAATCAAAGCTAAGAGGATCATAGCTGACTCCATTAAGGATCACTTGATCCCACACATCTCTTCTCTAAAGACTCCGAAAGAGATATTTGATGCTCTGAAGAGACTATTTGAAGGAACCAATATCAATAGGAAGATGACCTTGAGGACTCAACTCAATGCTGTGAAGATGCAAAACAATGAAAGTATCCAATCCTAATTCACAAGGTTTTCCAGCCTAAGTTGCACGAAACGGGGAAACGGGGGAAACGTGACCCCCCAAAATTTTGGAAACGGGGAAACGCGATATATATATATATATATATATATATATATATATATATATGATCAAGAACATTTTAAAAAATGAATGTGAAATATAAATCACAAATCATACATGTCGATGAATCATTGCCTATATTGGGATCCTATTCATCAATAGCACCCTATGCCTCCCTCCTCTAGGCCTGTGTTTTAAAAATCGTTCAAATCGGAATTGGAATCGGCCAATTTAAGGCAGGCCCGGTTCAAACCGGTTCGGGAGCAACTAATCGTCGATTTTTTACATAAACTGGTCCGGCCAGATGAATCGGTCCGGTCCGCCTGATTTTTTACGTAAACCGACCAATTTTTTTCGGTGGGCTCGTGGGCCATTAAAAAATGGTTTTTTAATTTTTTTTTAATTCTTTACCTATTCTACCCTGCCGAGCCCCCAACCCAACCCCATTTGCCCGTGAATGGTCGTGATAGCAGCTGCGGGAAAGTTGGAGTGGCGTGGACTTGGAGTGGAGAATCAGGGTGCCCGTGAGTGCAGTGTGCAGGGTGCCGAACACCGGTGGAGTTGGTTTAGGCCCTAGGGTGGAGTCATGGACAGCGAGAGTGCAGCAGTGCTACTGCCAAGTGGAGTGGGGACCGGGAGAGTGCTACTGCTCAGTGCTGAGTGGAGTGGGCACTGGGCCGTGGGCTGTGGGCTGTGAGTGTCTGTCACTGTGTACACTGTGCAGTGTGGGGAGCGGGGAGAGTGCTGACTGCACTGTGGAGGCTTGGAGACTGCACTTGCAGTTGCAAGTTGCAAAAGAAATTTGCCAAGGTAACCCTATCACTAACAGTTTACACTTGTTTTTTTTTAATTTTAAAGTTTAAAAATTTTAAAAGAAATCAAATATTTTAAATTTTTTTTCTTTTAACATAATTTGTATAGGTTAAAATTTAAACAGAAATTAAAAATTAATTTTTTCATATTAACAAAAGTTAAAAAATTAAAAATTCATTTAATTTTTTTATTGTTTTGTTTGGAATTTTGCGCAAAATCCAGATCTGCAGTATAGAATCATGGCCCCAAAAGCAAAAGATCCTGCATGGATCCATGCAGATGTTGTTCAGGGGGACATATATTGCAAGTATTGCAAGAAATTGATTAAGGGTGGGGGAATTTATAGGCTTAAACAGCACTTGGCTGCCAACAGAGGCCAAGTTAAGGCATGTGAAGCCCCACTAGATGTTATTGGACAGATTAGCGCTGAGATGCAAGAACAGTTTAAGAAGTTTGAAGAGGGAAAGGCTAAGCAAAGAGAGATAGAGGAAGAAGTAGGGAAGAAGAGGAGGCTTGCTGAAATGATGGGTGGGACCTATGCCCCTGGTTCAAATGAAGGCTCTTCATCTATCCCTTCTACCACTCTTAGGGATCCTTTCCAATTTGTTCCGCCCTCCAAGACTACAGAAGATAAGGGCAAAGCCAAAAAGAGGGGTAGCATTGAAAGCTATTTCACACCTCCCACCACTTCTGCCAATGTCAATGCTTCTCAAATGCAGCATCCAACAGAAATTCAACCCACCTTAGATGAGCTCTGGAAGAAGCAGTACAAAGAAGTTGCCCATGAGTACATTGCAAGATGGTGGTATGATGTTGATCTCCCATTCAATGTTTCCCACTCTTCTTATTACCAACCTATGTGGGATGTCGTTGTAGCTGTTGGTAAAGGCTTCAAAGGCCCTAGTATACATGACTTGAGGGGATCTCTTTTGCAAAAAGAGATCGTTTCCATAGAAGAATACCTGAAGGATTTCAAAGCTTCATGGGTAAACACAAGATGCACTATCATGTCGGATGGATGGAAAGATAGGAGGGGGTGACACCTTATAAACTTTCTTGTATCTTGCCCACGAGAACCATGTTTTTGAGATCATGTGATGCATCTGATTAGGTGAAAGATGCAAATCTTTTATTTCATCTTTTGGATCAGATTGTTGAGGAGGTGGGGGCAACTAATGTTGTGCAAGTCATCACCGATAATGCCTCTAACTATGTTCTTGCTGGTAGGATGTTAGAGGAAAAACATAAAACCATATTCTGGACCCCATGTGCAGCACATTGCATAGACCTCATGCTTGAGGATGTATGCAAACAGGACTGGATCAAGTACACTGTAGATTATGCCAAAAGCATCACCAAGTACATCTACAACCACGGTTGGGTATTGAGCTTGATGAGGAGACACTCACAAGCAAGAAGCTTGTTAGGCCCACAGTTACTAGATTTGCAACTCACTTCCTCACGTTGCAATCTCTCCTTTCCCAAGCACAGAACTTGGAGAAGATGTTTTCAAGTGATGAATGGAATTCATCTAGTTGGGCTTGCACACAAGATGGAAGAGACATTAAGAGGAAAATTAAAAGCTCTACATTTTGGAAAAAAGCAGCAGAGGTTGTGGCAATTACTGAGCCACTTGTTAAAGTGTTGCGGTTGGTGGATGGGGAAAAATTGGCCATGGGATACATTTATGAAGCTATGGATCAGGCGAAGGAGGAAATAAGGGCAGCATACAAAGATAGAGTAGCCAAGTATGGGCCTATTTGGGAGATCATTGATAGGAGATGGAACAATCAACTCCATCGCCCTATCATGCAGTTGGGTATTTCCTGAACTCGGAGTATCAATATAGAGATGACATTGATGCTGATCTGAGTGGGGAGATAGCGGATGGATTGTATACTTGCCTTGAACGCATGGTCCCAAGTGAGGCGACCCAATTGGAGATACATCGGCAGAGCCGCAGATCACCTCTTTCACTGCCACCACAGGTCTCTTTGCCAAAAATGTGGCTAAGGCTGCAATAGAGGAGGGCCAACCAGGTAAACAATTCCATTGGTTTATTAAATTATGTTGTTTAACTTTAAAGTTTAAATTGTAAATGTAAATACCTTGATTCTTAATTTATTAGCCAAATTCATAATCTAATTTGTTGAATTAACTGCCTTGACTCTTCGCATTTGCAGCACAATGGTGGAGGTCATTTGGTAATCATTGTAAACAATTGCAAAAGTTTGCAATTCGGGTCCTCAGTCAAACCTGTAGCGCTTCTGGGTTTGAGCGCAATTGGTCTTTGTTTGAGCGGATTCACACGAAGAAGAGAAACCGTTTAGAGCAGAAACAGTTAAATGATCTAGTCTTCGTGCAGTACAACCTGCGACTCAGACTCAACCAGTTGATGAACAAAAGACCTGATACGGATCCCATTCTGTTAGATGATATAGATCCTACCTCAGATTGGGTAGTGGAGACAGTAGATCCAGAGTTTGGTGATGATCTGGATGTTGAGTTGGAAGACATGTTGCAGCCTCATATAGATTCAGATCCTCTATTGCCGATGCCATCAGTTCATACAGGTGTGGATCCCGATATTCCAGGCATAGCAGGCACTACTAGACCAAGTGCTCTTACTTATAGGCGACGACGACGTAGGAGTAGGTATTCAGCTAGTACTACTACTGCAGTAGTAGATGACCGTGCGCCTGAGCCTGAGGAGCCTGAGATTGAGCCAGATGTTGATGCCTTTGCTAGTCCTTCAGCTTCTGGTTCTTTTGGTTCTAGTTCTACTTCTACTTCTACTCCTCATTGTAGCAGTGGTGATGAGTTTGATCAGTTCGATTGATGTAGTTGACTATATATCATGTTATTTTTTGGACTCTACTGGCCATATAGCCTATAGGCCTCATGGATTATGTATTTTGTTCTAGTTCCAGTCTCCTAGATATGTATTGCACAATACACTTTGTGCCATTTTGATATATTGACTCCTATATGGTATATACATGAGCAGAGATGGATATTTTGTTTCTAATGCTATGGAATCATGAATTAGAATCTTGAAAATGTTGTTTTTCTTAAAAAAATTAAATATTTTATGTATTTTTGAGCAAACTAATTCATTAAATTCAAATCGACCGATTTATGACGGATTCATTACCGATTCCGATTCCGATTCCGAGTTGACCCTCGACCGATTCCGAGTCCGATTTCGATTTTTCAAACTTTGCGAGTCTAGGCTCTAGCCCTTGCCTCTAACTCGAATTTCAAAGTTGATCCTCCAAGGACATTAGTTAACGGCTCAACACCCTACAATTTTGATGAAGCTTCCTAATCCAATCGTAAAATTGAGGTAGAAAAAGCTTCCCATGCCTAATAAGTGATTTTGCTCGAGTGAAGAGTACATTTTTATTAAGGTCATGATAGAGGAGTTCAACAATCAACACCACCAACATCAAGGGACATATAGGGGTTGATGTGCTTGATTAAATGCCAATTCCATGCCCTCATACATGATAGAATCTAGTGGAAACTTTGCAATCCTGAAATCCTAAAAACTATTAATTCTGCTGAATTTTGAATGGGATCTAAAATTCTACTTTTTGCATATTAAGTCTGGTGAGGTTGGAACCACTCTCAAACATCCTGAAATAATTAATGGTAATGTTAAAAATTTAAGTGAAAGGATGGAAAATAAAAGATAAGGAGAACGTCACTTTTATTGCCATTAATATTATCAAATACTATTGCACCATGGTGATATTTTTTTCGGAAACGCGACCATGTTGACTGAATCTATACTGGAAATGCATTTCCCTATGGAGGAAACGCGTTTCCATCTCGAAAACACGTTTTCTCCGTACGGAAACGCGTTTCTAGGTCGTACGGTACGTGTTTCGGGGTTTCGAAATAGCGAAACGCTGGAAACAGGGTTGGGGCCCAAGTTTCCTACAACATAGTTTCCAGCATTAGAGATCAATTGAATGCAATTGGATATGAAGTTGAAAATGCAGAACTAGTGATGACTACCCTAAATGGTCTTCCAAGATCATGGGAGTCACATATTGAAGGAATATGTTCAAGGAAGAAACTCATCCTATTCAATGCATTTTTTGGAATCTTGCACTCAACACTCAAGAAGAAGCAAGGATTGCAGCCAGAGAAGAGAAGCTAGGTGATGAAGACAATCAAGCTCTGGCAACTCATACCAAGAGAGGAAAGAAAGAAGATCATCATCACAAGAAATCTCAAAAGGGTAAAAGACCTACTAAAGACTACTCAAGTCTCAGATGCTTCCATTGTGATGAAATGGGACACATTGCTAGACATTGTCCCAAGAATAAAGGAAACAAGAAAGGAAGCAAAAAAAGACATCATGCTCATGCTGCAGAGGATGATGAACCAACTAGGAAGAAGGCTAAAGAAGATTCCTCCAGTGATGAGGAATATGTACTTTAATAAAGATGGAAGAACCTCTTATCCATTTCAGCATCAAATACGAAGGGATGCAGTTGTGGTTGGTGATAAAGAAGGAAAACATAGATTCAGCACTAGTACACATTTCCATGTGATCTATGGTATAGAAGACTTGTTCAACATTATCGATCATAAACAAGAAAGGCACAGGTCCTCAGAATCAAATGATGGAGTAGAGCACACTGTCAAAGACTCCAATAATTCCTGCAAGGAGACTAGGATCAACAGAGATCCTACCAAACAAACAAAGATAAGTATTTGAATTGTTATCTAATTGCTTAAATGATATTGTTCAGTTGTGTACATATTTATATTCCTAGATTTAGGAAGTGTATTATGCATGTTAAAGTGTTTGCATTAATGAACAAGTATACTATTTCATCATCAGTGTTCGGAAGTCCAGAAGTCATTTTCAGGGCAATTTTGGCCCCTTTGTAATAATTGCATGTTCATACTCCCTTGGGGGATATTGTAAAAATGTACTAGCAAGACTATCCTATGTAAAGAACTTGGCTTCCTAGGACTTAGACATCAAAGCTAATCATTCCATGGTGTTTTTTCCTTGTCAATTATGCAATGCTGAATAAGCGTTGTATAATCGACGAGTTTTTCATCACTTCTCCAAAGCTTGAATGGTCGTCTTGAGGTTTAGGCATTAGGAGGTTATTAAAGTTCATGTGTCAATGTTTATGAGCTTGCAAGACATATAATTGAGTCACTATGAACATGCACTAGGTCCCCTGGGAGTTTGAGTTAGTTCAGACAAAATTATTTTTTCCCGTTTTACGAGCTTTTTTAATGATTTTAATTAAAAAATCAAAAATATGATAAAAGTGTGGTCTAGGGGTTGTTTTTGCCTTGGGGGTGCTCGTTTTCTAACCTGGAGCACCCACAAAACCTAGGAGAGTACAGCATCACACATCATCATCTTGGTTAACTGACCAAGATCCACCTGGTTAACTGACCAGGTATGTACCTACAGCAACTGCTTGGTCCCAGATTAAGAATCTGCCTGGTCCCAGACGAAGATGTCTCTATCTCTTCTTGTAGGTTCAGCTTGGTCCTTGTGACCAAGAAACTGTCTGGTCCCAGGCCAAAATGCCTAAGAGATAGATAGGGGCCCTAGAGACATGCTAGGGACTTTACCATGGCTCCAACCTGCTTGGTCCCAGACCAAGAACCCCAGTAGACTGTTGGGGGCCCTAGGGTACCTACTAGGGACTTACTCTGTCTAGTTAACTGACTAGGAACCCTAGTTAACTGCCCAGGGTGCCATCCTCCCAAAGAATGGCTCTCACAACTGCATTATCTTTAACAGTTATTTGGACCCTAGATTGTTTGGGATACAAAGACATCAAGATGAAGAGGTCATGAGTGGACTTTATGAGGCTATTGACAAAATGCATTTAAATGAATCTATTGCAACTTTGGTTAGATTCCATATTAGAGCATACAAGTTACAAGAAGGGTTGTTTGAAACCATAGCATCAAAGAAAGATGGGGCTTTGACTGCTCCAACACCAACAATATGGTGAGATTTTTATGCATCAGGGGCCCCAAAGTTGCAAAACTTTGCAATCCATGTCTTGAGACACGGATCAAGTGCATCAGCTTGTAAAAGGAATTGGAGTTCCTTCAGACATATTCATTCCAAGAGAAGAAACAGGTTGTTATCCGAAAAATTAGGAGATCTTGTTTATGTTCACAGTAACTTGCAATTGGCTTTAAGCAATGTGACTAAAGATGAGTCCAATTCTTCTATTCCATGGTTCGAGCCCATTCCAAACACATTAGGAGATCAAGATGATCTTGACACTGAGAGTGATGAATCAAATGGTCATCATGATTCTAGTGGTTTCACTCCCCCGAGTTCTCTTGAAGGTTTAGAGCTTTTTGATGTAACACGTAGGCCACAAGAACACCAAGAATAAAACTTGTGTTCTCGTTCTAGACATCTAGTTTCTATTTGGGATGCTAAATATTGTATAACATTTTAATATTAAGTTTTATCATTTTATGGACATGTTTTCAAATTTCAAACAAGATGTAGACTCTAGTGTTTTTGAAATATATGTTTCATCATTCATGTTGCCATATTTTTATTTCTATGATTCTATGACTATCATGTTGATGTGTTCAATGTTCACAGTTTAATGAGCATAACGAATTTTATTGAAAATTTTCATATAATTTTTAATTTCCAAATTTTATAGTCACTCGAACTTAATGACGAATTTTATGTCAAATTTATTGCCAGATTCTTCATTGTCGATTTTTTGTCAAATTTCAAGGTCTCTGAATTCAAAAACAAACTTGAACCAGCTGACTTAGCTTGCAGGAGCACCCCCAGGTCTGCTCCCTCATCCTCCCGCCACATACACATCTTGGAGCAGCTTCCACTTAGCAGATCACTTCCTCTATCATTGTGCTCCCATCTACTAGGTGCACCAAGAGACAGATGGATAGCACTCATATTTCCAACCCCATATTTGTGCGCAAACTCAGAGGACCACCTCTACTTCCGCAAGACCCCAACAACACTGCCAACCCTGGTCATATACCAACAGTCACCCGATATCATCTAGATCACAGCAACTGGGCCCCTCCTCTAGGCAACAACATATTACACGGTCCAACTCCCTTTCCAATTTTTCCTTCATACATAATTCTATGTTGAGATTCCTCCATTCAACCTCGAATGTTAGTAGAGATGGTTCCAACAAATAATGACAAGCTTGTACCATTTGTATCACAAATTCTAGATCTATTCTCTTTGTAAATCTCTCTCTCAGATTGACTCTCCATCTTCAGGGTTGGCTTATGAGATTTAGATTAGATTCATGCTTTACTTTCTCCATCTTGCTTTTAATAGGAGACGTTAGTGCTCCCACTCTGTATTGACATCATTTTGTACCCAACAATCCCTTTGACCTGCTTTAGTGGTCATTCGTTGGACATTAATGATATTATCTTATATTATCTATTTCGACAACCACTGGATACAATGTAGCTCATGGCTCTTTGTTCATCCTCCTATCTTTGGCCAACCAACAAGCAAAAAGCCCTAAGATAGTCAAATTACAAGAATTTATAGGAGGGTTGGAGGGGTAATGGAAAGGTGAAGACACTATCCTTTAAGTTCCCATTCCTCTCCTATTTTCATTTTCTATTTTATTTAATTCTTTGTTTTTGTTTTTTTCTCTCGTCTCATTTAATTTTTTAACACTTGCATTGTCCTTTATGTTTTATCTAACCTTCATTAATTACCGAATTGCACTTAAGTACTAAGTCTTATAACTATTGTCTTGTGGTCGGATCCATTTTGGATCAACAAGGAACATGTTTCTAAAATCAATGTGGATGGGGGTGGAGAATGTTGTTCAGATCATAACTAATAACGCATTTAACCATGTTCGACCTTATGTGTTTCCAAGCTTGGCACTTGAGTAGGAATGACATCTTTTTGGGGTAGGAACCGTGGGCTCATCATGAAGCTTGTTGGGCTCATCCCTCGGGAGGATGAGTACAAAATGAATGTTGCAATGCAAGGACCATTTTGATGGGACTAGGGGTGGAGCTTTGGTCACCCTCTACAGCAGTTTAATTCCCAGAGGTTATATTCCATTCTGCATCAGCATCATGCCCTAGCTACTGCCCTCAATGATCAATGGGCTTCCATTGATGGGAGGACAGGTGGATTCAAAGGCTTCATAGTGTTTGGTCTGTTTGGTTCTACAAGTTGTGGGTTTTTCCGTGGTTGGTTATCTATCAGCGGTTCCCCTCCAAGGACAGATTAGCAAAGAGTAGGCTATCAAATGGCCTTTGTCTTGTTTGCCAACACTCTAGACAGTGAAGCACATCTTCTCGGAGTGTCAGTTTGAGAAAGGTGGTTGGAAGCATGTTCAAGATCAGTATTCATTTCTTTTTCCTGGAAGAATCCATTGGCAGGCATCCCTGTTTGCTGATTCAATCTATTTGGTTTGTACCTCTCTCAGTGGGATTTGGCAATGCCTAAGAAACTCTACTCTCTATACCCTCTGGAAGATCCTTTGTAGGTCAGTTTTTGATAAGACTAATTTCTCTGCCATGTGGCGGGATGAGGTACATATGCAGTGGTTGGCCGAAGGTTCTTTGTTGATTAAGGATGCAACATCTCTAGACGCATGAGCTTATACTGATTTTATTTCTAATTTAGTAGTGTTGAGGAAGAGGATATAGGTTCTATTGTATATACTCTTTCATCTTTTGATTTGCTGATGTAAATATTTTTCTGTAAATAAATGACATATTTTTCCAAAAAAAATTAATTGGTATGTATGCCAACCATTAATAATATTAAGAATCGTAGGAATTCAAAGGGTCTTAAAAAAATTTGTAACGTGTGTCATATAAAAGCTTTGCTTGCTTTAATAGAGTAGTCTCAGTGACACTCACACTTGATTTGCCTCAGTATACTGAGTTTGTGCTTAAGTTATTTGTTATTCTGTTACATTTTATGACAGAAGCTAACACCTTCAAGGGAGGGAAAAGCTGAGGATAGACCTCAAAAGTCTGAAGCAGAGGGTCTCACAAATAATCCATAGGTAACGACGAAGGCTGTATCTGCACCAGGCAAATTTAAACCAAAAAACATAAGCCGCAGATAATTCTCAGATATATTATTAGAACACAAAATCCCCTGGCAGATAAAGTTGCCTAAAAAAATTAAAACTCGGAATGACTCTTCAGAACTTGCAAGAAACATAAGGAGGCTCACCCCAACAAGGGTTTTTTATCATTATTCCGTCAGCTATCCACCTACAAGTATAGCTAGGATGGTTGTTCTCGTAATTAGTTTCAGTTAATAATTAAAGCCTTCTACAAGGAAAAAAATTCTAAAGTCCTATGTCACAATGATAGCTTTCAACTTCTTAACAAAGATTCAATCCCCAAGATGGGACCTTTTGTTTTGCTGTATTGCAAAATCTTTCCATATGGGGAAAAATGCACCACTGACTAGAATAAATAATCATTTGTAGCCATATAGAATATTTATAAGAAACAAACAATTAAAGGTGGATATATAAAATACATATGCCCACTCAGATATTTATATTCTTTCCTTTTCAACGTGTTGGATAATAATCAAGAGGGAATACTTGCAACCTGTAAATATGGAAGCAAAGCAGCTATTAATGGCGGAGATGAAGACAAAGCAATTCGGAAATGCTTCAAAGCTTCGAGACGAAGTTCTCTGACATTGCTCCTTTCTGTTGGGATGATATACCTCTTATTCTCTGGAGTTCTGGGAAGCCGTACAGGGAATAACCTTCTATCCAAACCTGAAATACAAATGAATCCAGATAAGACCACCACCATGCCAAAGTAGTTTGCACACACAAGAATGACGACTGACATTGTGAGAAATATCTGTTACTCTGAACCAACCATTGTAAAAAAATTATTCTGAACATAAATAAGTGAATGAATGGCCATATAAACAACCTTTAGACCACCACTCTAAACCAATGTTATCAGAACCCAACCCGTTTTGTCAAAACCAGCCGGTTGGACAGGTTTACAGTGTTTTCCAGGTCAAATCAAGCATTCAAACCGCTTTTATTAAAATAATAAAAGAAGGGACCACGTGTGACATGTTAATTTAACCCACAGCCCCTTCTAACCTTATAAAAGGAGGTTCCCACACTCCATATCAATTACATCTCATTTGGAATTTTTCCTTTCTTATTTTGCTTGTGCGGCTGTGTACGGACTTAGTACGGACTGTTGAAGAGCTAAAGTATGGAGTGTGTACAGAAGAGGTGGACGGCTAAGTTTAGGCTACTGTACGGACTGTGTACACTGTACAGCATATTTGGACGGCTGATTTGAGGATAAATGATTAGATTGTAGATTCAAGAGTCTAGACTATAGTCATATGCTTATATTTTGACTTTAGAGGCCATTTACAGCCTCTTTGTTGATGCACTTTTCTTCAGATATGTATTTGCACTCGGTGCTATTTTGGTTCTATACACTCTTACTTGCTATATATATGAGAAACTTTGCATAGTTGTGTATAATGGTTTGAATTCACATGGATGCACACACACACACACACACAGATATATATATATATTGAAAATATGAATATTTTATGTTATTTTGCTCAACCGGTTTTTAGATCCGGTTTGTTTCCCAATTTTTGTCCGGTTCCGGTTCCAGGGGTCGACCGTTTTGACCACCGGTCCCGTTCTGATAACATTGCTCTAAACACACCCCAAAATAATATCTAAACCAAAATGAAGGAACTAGTATAGGATAAGATATGAAAAAAAGACTCAGGCTTTATAATAACCTATTGTATGCATTTTTTTTTTAAACATGGGAAACAGCAACCTCCCAAGGGTATATCCAACAGCCCGCAAGCCAGATTTACCAGAAACTTGTGACTCAGCAAGGGCTGAGATGTCCCGAGACCCTTTATCCCAGGGGTCGCCTAACCTTCAAGCCTTGTCATAACGGGCCAATGGGCAACCCTACCCCCCGCCGGTTTTGAACCTGTGACCTCCTCGGAGATAACACATGTTCTTAACCATTAGGCCCACTCAGGTGCTCATAACCTATTGTATGCATAATACATATATCCTTTAGGCTTTAAAGGATACATTTTCCACATCCATCCCTTCTTGGTCCTCCACTTGTATATATCAGGGGCCTTGACAGCAGGATGACCATCTTAGGATATCAGAAAGTAATCTAACAAATTCTGAAGACATGCAGTTCTTATAAATATCTGACAGTTGTATTGTTAATATTTGTACAGGCAGTTCCCTACTATCCTTGGAGACAAAGAGACACGTTACTTCCTATAATAAAAGACTTCTACTTTCTATAATAAAAGACCTCTTATTCTCTGGAGTTCTAGGCAGCCGTACAGGGAATAACCTTCTATCCAAGTCAGAAAGACAATGAATCCAATTAAGACCACAACAAGGCAAAATTAATTTGCACACAAACATGAAGATTGGCATTGTGAGAAATATCTGCTACTCTGAACCAACCATTGTAAGATTTTTATTCTGAACACAAATCAGGTGTATGAATGGCTATATAAACAACATTCCGAACACTGCTCTAAACATAACCCAAAATAATATCTAAACCAAAATGAAGGAACAAGTATAGGGTAAGATATGAAAATAAGACTTGGTCTTTCTAACAACCTATCATATGCATATATCTATTAGGATTCAAAGGATACATTGTCCACATTCATCCCTTCTTGGTCCTCCACCTGTATATGTGAGGGGCCAAAACAGCAAGATGACTGTCTTAGGATATCAGAAAGAAATTTAACATATTCCAAAGACAATAGTTCGTATAAATATCTGACAGTTGCATTGTTAATATTTATAGAGGCAGTTCCTTGCTATCCTTGTAGACAGAGACACATTAGTTCCGTATAATAAAAGACAAGCCGAACAGACAAGCAGTGAAAAAAAATGGGTAGAAGAAATGAAATTATATTAATATACTAATAACCATTAAAAACACTGATGGGATTGTAAAAGTAATACATATATATCTAAAGACAATGGAAATTGTCGAAAATTCACATTTAAAATAGAAAACTATTAGAACAGAGCAAATAATCAGAAACTTTTCCTGAAACAAAATGCAAATAGAAGCCCAAGCAGAACAAGTGATCGAACCAAAAGAATTGGACCAGCAACCTCCATTCCTAAGTTCTAACATCCAAGGTTGAGAAGAAGCTGGTAAATGAGGGTTGTTTGGCTTTTGTGCCACTGGCATTGTGTAGTCTTTCAACAGACTTATCTAGTGTATTATTGTTCTGAGGATCGTTTCGGGTTGAATATTGTAAGCTAAGTTGCTCCTAGTCATTTACTTTACCTGAAGCTTTCTAGAAAAATCTCCAAATAGTGGATGGGTGCATTGTCAGTGAGCTTAAGCTGACCCTTTTACAATGTCCTCCTCAAGGGCTGCTTGCCCAATGCTCAAACCTATAACGCCCAAGTAATATTGGTAGGTTGTTGTAATGTCCCCATTTTTGGATTTCCTTGCTCAGAAAGAGGAGATAGCCTTGGTGGTTTGCATCAGCCTGATCCAAGGAGGCTCATTAATTATTAATGTCACCAAGTCATAAAGTGACTATTGAAAAAGTCATGAATGTTTTAGACGGTATTGGGAGATCCATGGTATTGTCCATGGTATGGAGCTCTAGTGAAAGAACAAATGAAAGGCAATGCCTCACTTGGAGATCATGTATTCTGGGTTTGATCTCATGTGGAGTAGCCTAGTGTCCTAGGTTTTCCGTTAGGGTTTGGTAAAACCCTTCCATCACTTGTTTGGTTTCAGTGGTGTGAGATCCACCCTAGCTAAACGACAGGAAATCTGTCTGCGGTTTCCATTTGAGCTTATTTGGCAATTTATCATTAGTCTATGTTGTAGTTATTGATTTGGGCGATCTTGTGTGGGCCAAATTCTTCATTGCTAAGGTCGAATTCTTCATTGGGTTGACTTCTCCATTTTCTCGTGGGTGATTTGTGGCTAGTGGAGTTTCATGGGGGTTTCCCTCTCATTGTTGCGTGCTAGGGAGAGGCCGATCTCTCATTTGGCAGGCCATGGTCATTGGAGGAGAGTTGAACCTGTTAATTTTATCCAGAGATCACTACTCCCTCTGGAAAGACCTGAGATCTCGAGCGGTTTGAGTCTCGATAAATCAATAATGCATAAAGACTTAATAATCAAACACTATAGATCTCTTAACACTTTGGCAATGAAAACTCAATCAATCACACAACACTGGATGTACCCTAAAATCCCCAAACGGGGAAAACAAGCTATCTGTGGGGCTTTCTTCTATCTCGATCCCATAGCAAAAGAAGAAGAATACAAGTACAAAGGAATGTTACCTCAAATGTAACAACCAAACCTGACAGGGTCAAAACCCTAGATCTGCATGCAACAACTGATGCATGCACAGAGGAAATGTGCCCTAATCTGTCAACTGGATCTGGATCTGTCTGCAAGTAACTCTGTCAGTACTGTCTCTCCTACTGCACTACTCTGATCTGCTCTGCTACGGAAGAAAGCCAACTGCTAGATCTGATGAATGCGCCCTTCCTCTACATGGAAAAGTGCGCCCTTCCTCTACATGGAAAAGTGCGCCCTCCCTCTAGATGTCAAATGCTCGTACAGAATCAGATCTTAATTGATCTGAGCTCTAATCGTCGCGGTCCTTCCTCAAACACTGAGGCAAGGATACTCCGAAAGTCTCAACTGCTCAATCGGTCAATCGGATCCAGAACAAGCTCTTCTCCCCTTTGGTAATGCGCCCCTCTCCCTCTTTGGAAAACGTCCTCCTCAATCTCTGCAGTAACCACTCTGATGAACTCTCTTAGTCCACAAAACTGGGTGCCAAGTGCCTCTGGACAAGTGGTGTCTGATCCAACTCAGATCACACCACTCTCCCTCCTGCAGAAGCTCCTCTCTCTCTCAAAAAGTCACCCTGCATGCACTAATGCGCCCTCCTCACTCTTGACTTATCTCTCTCAGATAAGTCAACTGAGCTACCTCATCCGGGGACCTCCTACCTCTATATATAATCTCACCGATGAATTAGGTTTACCAAAAACCTAATATCTATGCATGCAAAAAGTCACTTTTGCATGCATCTTTTAATTACTAACTGTACATGCAAATCTCATGCATGCATGAGGCAAAACACACCGAAAGGTCCGCATGCATCTGCCAATGGATTCATGCCACTGAGTAGAGTGTATCTCACTCTCTACTCCATATTGATGCCTATATTGTTGATGTACCTCCATGCAAGGCATCTGAATCATGGAAGACATCCCGAGATACCACAATCTCTAACAGAGCCCACATCAGTGTGGATTCATGGCTTTTAGGAGACGGATTGGAGGGTTCCTAAGGGGCCGACTTGAGATATCAATAAGAATGATCAAGTTTTTCTAATCGTTGTTCAATGTTGATTGTCAATTGATGGCTGACGATGATTCGAATGATTTGAATCTAAAAATGAATCTGAATCATTGCTAATTGACATAAATTCCATTTCTTTTTTTTAACTTTCACATTTAGGTAGGATTTTATGTGTACCACGGATGTGCTAACATCCCCTATTTCAAAAAGTGTCATACCCATAACCCTGTAATCAGGCAACTTAGCTCAAAGGCGATATGTGGTTGGTTAATGACTCATCATTGCCTTTGAACTTTCTAATTCATTGTATAATGAAACGAACAGAGTTCGTTCACCGAAGGAAAACCCAATGTGAATAATATAAATAATCCATAAAGGAAATAATAAAATGTATAAGATGATATGAAATATGATATGTTGATTATTACATTTTCAATGTTTGGACTTTATATAAGCCAAACGTGCTTTTTCAAGCATAAAGGCACATCCTTTTGATTTTTAGTTGATTAATTATTAATCATTTATTAATTATTAATCATTTATTAATTATTAATCATTTATTAATTATTAATATTAATATTAATATTAATATATATATTTTTTATTATGTTATACTTTTTATATAGCATTGCCTTCCTCTTAGAGATGCTTTGTCATGAAAGCATGATTATAGAAGACTTTTATCCCTTGTTCTTGCTCGTAATGCTTTCTCATGATCTTTTGTGTTGGTAGTTGCAACACTTGACGAAATAAGACAATACATACTTTTAAACATTGAGTGAAAATGTTGCGTCATTTGTGAAGTGGTCCACCCAAGATCTTCTTTCATTGGAACTGTTTGCTGATCGATTATTCAAATATAACTTCTCGTTTTCGGCTTCCACCCAGTTTGTTGATTTTGCCTCCATTCTGTTTTGAAATCACAACGAATCTGTCTATGGTCCTTTTGACCTTGTCATTGGTCATAATGACTTTTCTGAATTGGATGATGATGTTTGTAGTGATTTGCCAATATAAGCAATCTTTTGAGTACCGTCTAACTCTGTATTTGTTCACTTTTTTATGTTTGAATTTGAGCATTCGATGACTTTTCTATTGGGTAGGTCATCATTTCCATGTCGACTAACAATTTTTTGCAATATAACTCTTCTTGTAAAGATTTCTTATCATGCTTTAGCTTCTTGACTTGTATAAGTCATAATTATGTCTCCTTAAGCATAAGCTATGTCTCCTTAAGCGTAAGCGTTCTTCTTTATAGTCTGACTTGTCAACTTCATTTTCATTATCTTGAGTTTTTTGCTCTCTTTCTCTTAAGCTTGTTATTTGCTCTAGCAATTCCTGATTAATCCTTTTTAAGGAGGATCTTCCTTCGTCTTTACCTGATAATTCTTTTTGAAGATCTCGATTCTCCTCTTCTAACTTTTGATTGCATTGTGCTTTGTCCTTTGTTTTCTTGATTTGAAGAAGTAATTTTTTATTATGATCTCTAAGACGAGAGATCTCTTCTTCTTTGTTCATGACAACTTTGTCGAATTCTTTCTGTATCGTCTATATTGATTTCTCATTTTCCTGCGAAATCACCTTTGATATATCTTTGAAGTCTTCTGATGACGCGACTTTTGATTTTGGCTTGATTTTAATGTCCTGCAATGTGATTTTCGTCTTCTTGTAAGGAAATGTCAAAAACTTCTCTTCATCATTTAAGATAAAAAGTCCCCAATGTTTCTATCCAAGGTAATCCCAAAATTAGGTCACCATCACTGCTCCACAAGGATCTAACTATGAATTGCGAGACGTCAGTATAATCTCCAATGTTCAATTGTAAATTGCTTATTTCATATTCTTTCTTATTCCAAAAGTCTAACCTTTCCCTCTAATTGTTCCTTTTATTTGAAATAACACTAAAGCACAAATTTTTGAAGTGATTGGGAATCTTCCTTGTTTTTCGCCATGAGAATCCATTTCCTTTTGCTTCCACCCAAAAAAATATAACATATTTTTCTTCTTCTTTTTTCCTTTAGGAGGGGAATTTAAATTATTATGATAACAAATATTAATGATAATAATTATTATAATAATTTTTCTCAAGTGGAAGGATTTTTTAAAATTTAATAATAAATATTATTATTAATAATAATAATATTACTAAAACAAATTTGAATAGTGGTGAAAGATGTGGGGTGGACGAAGTTTAGGGTTTTGAAATATTAATAATATGTAATAGTATTATAAATAATAATACTATTATTCTAAAAAAAAATGAATTGGAACTAAAAGTTTAAAAAGGGAAGAAGCTAGGGTTTCAACCGTAGGGAATGGCATGAGAGGAGGTAAGGGAACGTTGAGGATAGGGAGCGTTGGATTAATGGTGCGTAAGAGAGATGGGGGATGGAGTTGGAGCAACTGGCGGAACAAGGGAATGGGGAGTGCAAAGAACGGTGTAGATGGGAAGCGTGCGCAGGTGTAGATGGTGAGGACGATGACGCAGTGGGTGAGGAGGTTGGTGCAGAGAAAAGCGTGGGAGAATGATGTAGTGCATAGAGAAGGAGATGAGCTAGAGAGAAAGGTGACTGGGGGATGGAAGAGTGCGGAAGCCCGAAGGAGAGTGTGGGAGCTCTAGCGTAGGAAAAGTGGAGAATGTAGCAACGAGTGAGGAGGCACTTAGAGGAAGGGGCGATGGCATTGATTTGGGAGTATGCAGGAGTGTGAGAGGGGGCACGCAGCGAAGGTGGGCACGCAGCAAAGGAGTGAGAAGGATGGGTGGACGTGCGGGTCTATGTCGAGATGATGGAATTAGGGCAGAAGATGGCGGAGGTCGAGTGGAGTAGCGACGTAGGGAAAGGCTGCACAACGTGCTGGATCGTGGGAAGTGCAAGTCGGCGGGGGTGTGGAGATGTTATGGCGGAGGTAGTGGCGTGTAGCTATGCTGTTGGGAGCGGGAGCTTAGCGAAAAGCGAAATTTTCAAAAGCTCCCATTTGGGGAGCGTTCCGGGAGCATTTTTTATATATTATATATTTTGATATATTTTGATGGATTTATATCTAAAAAACATGTAGGATGTTGAATTAGCTATAGAAAACATGGATTAAACCATATAACATCAATCATCTAGTAGTTATAACTTATAACATTATCATCAAAGGATCAACTATAACAGCTTCTATATGAGCTTGGCAAAGAAGGGAGGTACCATAACATTGTCATCAAATGATCAACCTAGTATAGCCGCTTTTAGTATAGGAGAGGTAGGGAGCGTCTCAAGAGTGCCTCGGGAGCATGCTCCCAAAACTGGGAGCGTTTTGGGAGCAAGCTTCGGGAGCGGGAATAAGGGGCACTCCCCTGCAGCAAAGGCGTGTAGAATAGGTATGCCAGACGGGAGGCGAGTGACAACGCAAGTGGAAGGGCAAGTGTATTGGCACGTGTGAGCCGAGCAGGCTGGGGAAATAGGCAGGCAAACTATAGCAAGGAAGTAAAGGATGTGCTGTGCGTGGGTGCATAGGAAATGTTGCAGTGGTAAAGCAGGATTAACAGTGAATGGAGCAAAGGCGTGGGTGAAAAGGGTGACTGCGTGGAACGTGTGCAGGATGGCGTGGAGAGTAATGAGAGAGGCGGATTAGGTGTGTGCGACTAGGGAGTGAGTGGACTGTAGTTAATAGGACGGCCAAAGGCCAAGTTTCAAAGAAGCTCTGAGAAGGGTTTGTGGCCAACTGCTGGAATCAAGCCCAAGAAGGGGCTCTGATACCACTGAAACGAACAATATAATATAAATAATCCAGAGGAAATAATAAAATATATAAGATGATATGAAATATGATATGCTGATTATTACATTTTCAATGTCTGGACTTTATATAAGCCAATCGTGCTTTTTCAAGCATAAAGGCACATCCTTTTGATTTTTAGTTAATTAATTATTAGCTATTAATATATATATATAAATATATATTTTATTATGTTATATTTTTTATATAACATATAGTAATGTGTGCTTATCTGGATGTAACATTTTGTAAAACTTCCCACCAGACAATCCCAGCATTTTTTAAGAAGCAAATTTCAGCATAATTTAATAAACTTCTGCAAGTATGACCCAACAAAATTAAAAATTACCTTTAATTCATCTGCCATTAAGGTGAATTAGGGTCAAAGAAGCTGGGTGTATGTGGGATAGATAAGCTACCAGTTATAACTTGCTACAATCTAAAAATAAGGATCTTAAGTTGGAAAAACAAACAACATTCAAGATGGAAAGCCAAGACATGCTTGCTTCACTCACTCTTTCAAGATTTTAACCATAGCCCTTGTACTAGGGAAAAAACAAATGCAAGCCATCGATTTTGGTTCAAAAAGCAGCTTGTTTATTTCAGATGGCAAAGGTAGAGCAGAAGCTGACCACATGTATCTCAAGCAGATCACTTATGCATGAGTGACCTAAAATATAATTATTCTGATAATAATAAATTAATGCTCAATCTCCCCACTGCACAGTGCCATAACAAACTTCACAAGAACAAGATATGAGAAGAAAGAGAATAGAACCAAGCTGCATATAGTTGATTGAAAAAAATTCTCAAGGTTGGGAAAGAATTAAATACAAGAATATAGATTTCTTACCAGATGAACAGCAAACTGTCATTTCTTCTGAAATATCACCTTCATCACCAGAAGAACATTCCTCTCTGTCTTCATTAAACCTTTGAACATGATATTCATGGGTATCATCAACAATGTCTTGAACATGATGTTCACAGGTATCATAGACGACGTCTTGAACATGATGTTCATGGGTATTATAGACAGGGCCTCTGTCGCATTGTTTTCTTGAAAAATCGTGCCCTTCACAGGTATCATAGATGACATCTTGAACATGATGTTCATGGGAATTATAGACAGGGCCTCTGTCACATCGTTTTCTTGAAAAATTGTGTCCCGATTCCTTAGGAAATTCTTCCTCATTCCCGATGGAACTATCAGAATCCAACCTTGTAAGGTTTTCCTTTTTACTGTTTTCTCTTGATGGAAAATGAGGTGAATTTGCAGCTGGGCCATAACTCATGCTACTGTTTTCCGGTGAATCTATCTCCATGTCTTCTGACAGAGTATTCACACTATTTTCTCTGATATTCAATCCTTCAGTAACACCATCATACCACAGCTGACGTAAGATCAATCCATGTACCAGATTTGCAATTGGATCATCCCGAAATTGAGGTTCATGCATAACTCTGAGATAAGTGAAAGAGGAACAGGTAAGAAACAAATATTAAAAGAAGTTATACAAATACCTTGATAGCTGACATCATCCGGCATTAAGAAGAGATACGAACATTAAAAGAGCTGAACAGAAGTCTTTATAAAAAGCTTTCAGCCAACAAGCACTATACTAAATAAATGTCAATAACACTAAACATCAGGACAAGCTGCTTTCCAAAAGAGACAGGACACTACGAAATTGGCAACAAGGCACATTTTCATGGATATTCCACCACTACTACACATTCCTCAGTAGAATATGCAAACCATTTTTAATTTTTTATACACTGGAACAATTGACAAGCAATGATTGTGGTTGGATGAAGATGAAAAGTGTTATTTCAAGCACACATTGAGAAATTCTAAAAGAAACTATTCAATACATTCAATCAATTAGAAAACTGATGGCAATGTTAACAAGATAGATTGCCAACTAAGTTGAACGTTAACGCCACACCTCACTTTAAAAAAGTCAAGGATTATAGTATAAAGTGGTCTTTAGAAGAAAAATAATGAACTATTTTGTTACAAATGAATGGAGACTAAAATCATGTCTAAATTACAAAAAGTGGGGATGCATGAGAGGATCGGGTGTCGATGCATCAGATTTTCAAAATTTGTCAATATTCATATTCTTGTAAATATATATAGTCAAATGCCCACGGGGGGTAGAGCAATTGGTAATGAGTAATTGAGATGAGATATTGTAAATGGAAGGTCACAAGTTAAAATCCCTGTGGGTA
The DNA here is from genome assembly GCA_027924585.1 of Larix kaempferi. Classification (NCBI taxonomy): domain Eukaryota; kingdom Viridiplantae; phylum Streptophyta; class Pinopsida; order Pinales; family Pinaceae; genus Larix; species Larix kaempferi. Next base: position 5,620,360 of record BSBM01000267.1, on the reverse strand, counting down.
CTTACAAGAAAAAAAAAAAAAATATATATATATATATATATATATATATAGTCAAATAAAATAACTTATATAAATCAAAATGACACAAGTTCAAACATATAGCATAGATTACCATTAAGCGCTTAAACGGAATGAACAATCATTGATTACCCAACTATCATAGCACTGAAAACCTCATCAAAGGTTCAGTGATGCCCACTCAAGATTGAATATTAATACATCAAAATCCTTGCTTTGTACCTCAAGTAACTTTTAGGATTTCATTTGAATTTACGATTGCAGGCTCCTATTACTTTAGACATCAGAAAATATTCATGGGATCATTTGCTCAATAAAGAGTGACTATATGCAACTACTGTGATTTCCAAGATAACACCTATACCCACAGGGAATATATATAGTGTAATTGTGGCATTGATATACTCCCTGGGATGAACTGCCAAAGTGAGCTCCAACGCATTTATCTTTGCAAGTAAGTTTGATAACATGGCTATTGTTGTGTACCTAAACACAACATTTTTTAAGTAAGAAAATAAAAATATATATTTATGAGCTATTTTGAATGAAGACCACAGGTTTGATGTAGTCCTTTGATATTTGTCCAAGGCCACTTATGTTAAATAAGGCATCAAATACATAATTAGTGGCATTAGGATAATTAATAATCTACTTTCTGCTATGGAAATTAGGACCGCGACACTTCGAACGTTTTCTGTGATTTTTAAAGCAGAATCTTCATAAACAAATTGCAGATCTGGATTCTATTAAAAAATACAAGATTTCAAAAAACAATCACTAAAATTGGCAATCTAACAACCAAGATATTGAAGAGTGAAAATCTGTTATTTTCTGGGTAATTCTACTACAGCCACAGCTACAAATTTGTGTTTCTCAGCTACTAATTCCAGATGTGGGGTTTGGCCCATCGCCTGATGTCCCAGTTCTTCACTCTCTCATCAAGAATTTTCTCATGATCTGGGGTTGTTTTGTAAAAATATCTATACAGAAAATTTTCAGACACAAAACGCCTTTTTTATATATCTGTGAGTTAAAAATCAGCAAAAAAACATATTTTGGTGTTAGATATTGTAATGTTTTTCCCTAAGTATGTACTATGTAATAATGCCATAAGTCATAAATGACATTAATATCACGTAAATAAAGTATTTATGATTAATTAGGAAATTAGTTGTGAATGGTTCCTAACATGCATAATGGAACTTGATACAGATATATAAAACACAATCTCATGTACTTTGATGACCATCAATAATACATTGGTTCCCCCATCTTCTCGTGCTTATCTTCTGTATGTTCTAAGTTAAGTTTGAGATGGTATCATAGACACAGTCATAGAGTTTTTCAGAGTTGATGCCAAAAACAAAGTTTGGCATACGAAGTTTGTTGAGAAAAGCCATCAAATTTGACAAGGCTGAAGAGTCAAACCAGTGAGCAAGCCGCGGAACAGAAGGTAGCAAAATCCAATCAAGAGATTCAACGTGCGGAAGAAGATTGACGTATTGAGGACAGCGTCTAAAACCCCCGAGCCAAGCATTAGAAAGTAAAGCCGTCGTCATATGAAAGACAGCACTCACAAAGAGAAGAGGCAAAGGTATCGGGCCTCCTGGTATCGATTGGTCAAGTCTCAAGTAGTAGATTCAGTGTCATTTACGAGAGGAGTGAAGACATTGTTTTCTATTTGACATAGTTAACTCAATCACGAATATGAAGAAGTCATGTGTACATGCAGTCTACGATCCTTGGAGAATTTCAAGGGTTTATCCCTGGCGAAATCATGAGCCACTACTATCGAATTAAAGGAAGACAATCGCCGATTAAAAGAATCGTGCCTTCACGAAGGAGTGAAGCCACCATTTTAGGAGTGAAACACTAAAACGACCCAATGTTATAAAAACCGGCCCGGAACCAGCAAAACCGGCGGGTCCAACCGGATTCATGAGTTTACCGAGCCAACCACTGAATTCAAACTCGCCAGGTTCCACAAGGAACCAATCGGTTCCGTACAGAACCGGCCAGTTTTCTCAAACCGGCAGCATTCTATAAGGAACCGGTCGGTTTTGTACAGCTTAGTTGTGGGGCCAATAAATATGATTTTGAAATTTTTTTAATTAAAAAACGAAAAAAGGACACGTCGACTTAGGTTTTTCTACCTAGTTGGCCCTACAATCCTTAAAAATTGAGGTGGGTACCCTCATATTCCATCACACTCTTCATTGGAGTTTTCTTACGACTCGTCTGAGTGTACAGAGTACGGACTATGATAATTGGTACGACGAGTGTACTTGTGTTTTGATTCTTGAAGCAAAGGTACGACTGAGGTACTCATGAGTTCATTGTTCACTAGATTTTAATTTTTATGCTTAGAAATCAAAATGGCTTTGAATGGGAACTACGACCCTGACTAGCGTTGACTTTCTAACCGGTTAATGCACTGTTGGGGATAGTTAGCAGTGCATACTGTTCAGTGCGTGGGTTACTAGTTAGTTGGTAATAACCATACTGTTTAGACTTCAAACTTTAGTATACTATTTTTGAAAATATAAATAATTTATGTATTTTTGCTCAACCAGTTTTTTGATCCGATTTTTTTCTCAGTTTTTCTCCGGTTCCAGGTCGTAGAGTTGGTCAATTCGACCACCGATCCGGTTCTGATAAAATTGAAACGACCGTTCGTCGAATTAAAGGAAGAGAAAGTAGTTGATCGCCTATAGAGAAAGAGTAAGCCATTAGAGTCATTTTATTGAGAGTAGTACAGTTGCTTCACAAGAACCTACTACTGATTATTTGTTTATGGCCTCTCTTAATGATATTTATCCTTCACAATGTGTTTGGTATATTGACTCGGGGGCCACAAAGCATATGATCGGTAAGCAAGAAATATTTTCCAAACTTGCTCCCTATAATAATGAAATTATTATTATTGGTGAATTCATGAAGTACAAGGCAAAGGAGATGTACCCATGAGAGATTCAGGTGATTGTGTTCAAACTATATAGAATGTGTTATTTGTACCGAGCTTGAAGACAAACTTGCTTTCTACTAGTAAGATTACTGATGAAAATTATACAGTTATATTTGATAAGAAAAAAAGCCTGATTAAAGATGGCAATAATAATATCATTGCTAGAAGGTTTAAATGTAATGATATGTATAAGTTTGATGGCATACCACAACAACAACCACCTTTTTTAACTTGATCAGCTTCAAACAATCAGTTATGGTATGAAAGATATGGGCATTTCAATTACTTTTACTTAAAATTGCTCCAAAAAAGAGCATGAAAAGAGCAGAAATAGACCAAAAAGAGTACTCCACGCCTTTAATGAAGAAATTAGATGAATATAAAGCCTCTTCGAGGCGGAAACCTCCCTATACAATATACTAAGTACACAAGACAAGACAAAACAAGACAAGATGCTCAAATGAAAAGATCTCCTTCCTATATATAGGAGATTAAGAGGTACAATTACAACTCACTGACCCAAGCCGACATAACTAATATAACCATACTAATGACAATTACAACTAATGGACCAAAGCCGACATCAAAGCTAATGTAATGCACCACTATATAGGGGGAAATGTGCCCACATTTAGGGCTTAACATGCCCCTCCCCTTCAAACAAGTGTTGTCCTCAACTCTTGATTAGTTGCGGATACTTCTGTATGAAGGACTCATCTTCCCATGTTGAATCTTCAACTGGCAAGTTCTTCCACTTGATGAGGTACTCAGTAATGGCCCGATTTCGTAATTGTTTGGTACTTGTTTCAGTGATTTGTTTAGGTTCCAATATGACTTTTCCTTCTTCATCAAGCTCCGACAAGATTGTTTGAATTGGCATCTTGTCTCCTATTACCTTCTTTAAGCAAGAAACATGGAAAACTGGATGTACTCTTGAAGATGAAGGGAGCTCCAATTTGTAAGCCATATACCAATCTTCTGCAGCACTTTATAAGGACCATAATACTTGGGTGCTAATTTATCGTCCTTATTTAGTTGCTTGAGGGACATCTGCTTGTAAGGTTGTAGCCTCAGAAATACCCAATCCCCTTCTTCGAAACTCCTTTCACTATGATGTTGATCAGCTTGTTGTTTCATCCTGTCTTTTGATATAGTTGGGTTGTTCTTAAGTATCTGAAGAACCTCTTGTTGGTGCTCTATGTGATCTTCCACGGCTTGAACTTTAGATTTTCATTTTAAGGGAGATGTGATAGATGGAGGCTGGTACCCATAAAGTGCCATAAATGGAGACAATTTTGATGATGTATGGAAGAAAGTATTGTACCACCATTCTGCCAAAGACAACCATTTCACCCACTGTGTTTGTTTATCAAATGCAAAGCAACGAAGATAGCCTTCCAAACATTTGTTCACTATCTCAGTTTTCCCATCAGATTTAGGATGATAAGATGAACTATAAGCCAATTGGGTACCCAAACAAGAAAATAATTCAGTCCAAAATTTTCTAGTGAAAATTGGATCTCGATCACTTACAATAATCTTCGGATTTCCATGTAACTTCTGAAAAGTTTCCATAAAAGCTGCAGCTACTATACTTGCATTAAAAGGGTGAGAGAGTACACAAAAATATGCATACTCCGTGAGTCTATCAACAACCACCATAATAACATTATTTCCTTCTGACTTGGGGAGACTTGTGATAAAATCCATTGGGACTTCCTCCCAGTGCTGGCAAGGTATGTCTAATGGTTGTAGAAGTCCTGGGGTCTTAACTGTTTCAACCTTATTTTGTTGGCAAACCAAACATTTGGCCACGAACCTTTGAACCTCAGATTTAAGACCTTCCCAAAAAAATTCATTCTTGACCCTGTGGTAAGTTTTCAGGAATCCAGAGTGCCCACCTATAGGAGAGGTGTGTAATTCCGAGAGGACATTTTGTTTGAGTTAGGTGTTTTTGCATAAATATAAGCAATCCCTATACCATAGTGAATCATTTTTCCACACAAAATTATCTGATACACTGGGATCATTCTATAGCTTTTGAATGAGCATCCACACAAATAGGTCATTTTTCCATTCTTCCCGTGCTGATACTACCCAATCTGGTTGTAAAATGGAAATTGCACAAAGTAATCCCCCAACATCTTCATCTTTTCTGGAGAGTGCATCTGCCACCACATTCTATTTCCCCTTTCGATAGATGATTTCAAAGTCATATCACAGCATCTTGGTTACCCATTTTTGTTGCTCTTCCGAAGATAGTCTCTGTTCCAGGAAGTATTTAAGACTATCATGATTTGTTTTAACCTTGAAGTGCCTACCTATTAGGTAAGGATGCCATTTCTTAAGAGCATGTAGTATTGCCAACATTTCCTTCTCATAAATGAGCTTCTATAAGTTATTTCCCTTGATTGGATGACTTGTGAAAGCAAGCAAGTGTCCTTCTTACATTAGAACAACACCAGTGTCATTTCTTGAAGCATCACATTCCACAATAAAGGTTTTTGTGAAATCTGATGTGGCGAAAACAAGAGCTTTACACATTGCCTCTTTAAGTTGTTCAAAAGCTTGAGTTGCCTCTGGAGTCCAAGAAAATTCATCTTTCTTCAATAATGTTGTTAGAGGCGCTGTTATTCTTCCATAGTTCCAAACAAACTTGCAGTAGTACCCTGACAAACCTAAGAATCCTCAAAGATTCTTCAAGGTTTTGGGAATCAGCCAATCTATCATGACTTTAATTTTGTTAGTGTCTATCTTGACACCGTCATGAGATATAATATGACCCAAATACTCTACCTCCTTTACCCCAAAGAAACATTTGGAAGGCTTTGCACATAGTTGTTGCTCCTTTAGTAGTTGTAGTACCCTGTCAACATGTTGAACATGTTCTTCCCAAGATTTGTTATAGATTAGTATATCATCAAAAAATACTAGCACAAATTTTCTAAGGAAAGGCTTGAAAATAGAATTCATCAAACCTTGAAATGTGGAAGGCGTATTTGTGAGACCAAATAGCATGACCAAAAATTCATAATGACCTTCATGAATTCGGAATGTTGTTTTTAGGATGTCTTCATCCTTCATTCTAATCTGATGATACCCAGAACGGAGATCCAACTTTGTGAAGAAAACTGCTCCATGTAATTCATCTAACAATTCATCATTGACAAGAATGGGAAACTTATCTCTAACGGTGATCTTCTTGAGCTCTCTATAATCTGGACACATACACCATGATCCATCCAGCTTGTGTACCATTACCACTGGTGCAGAGTAAGAACTTTGGCTAGGCCTAATTATGCCAGCCTCTAACATTTCTTCAACCATACGCTCAATTTCACTCTTATGGCCATAGGGGTATCTATAAGGTCTAATGTTAGGAGGAACACTTCCTAGAATTAAGTGAATAGAATGATCAAAATCTCGAATAGGTTGAAGACCTTTTGGAATATCTTCAAATACCTTGAATGCTTTTTAATGACCCTTTGGAGATCTGGGAAAATAGGAGACTTAGATGTTTGAACATCTAATGAGCATAATTGTGCAAGTACACCTTGATGTCCCTTTTTCATCAATTTTGTCATACCATTAGAGCTTATCACCTTACTTGGCTTCCTTGTGATACCATTTAACTCATATTCCTTTCCTTCCCATAAAAATTTCATGAAAAGCTTCTAAAACTTAAAGCCATGGTTCCCAATGACTGTAACCGTTGAACTCCTAAGACAACATTAGCACCACCCATTGAAATAGCAAACATTGGACTATTCAATACATACTCCCCCATAGTAAGATTGATATTATAGCGTTTTCCCTGAGCAATTGATAGTTCCTCCATCTGCAATCATTACTTGAAACTCTGGTGCTGGATATACAAAGCAATTGAGAACTTTAGCCAATTTACAGTGAATGAAATTATGAATACTACCAAAATCAATCAACACTGTTACCTTTTTCTCTTTGATATATCCTTCAATCTTGGGAGTTTCAGGAGTGCTAATTCCAACCAATACATGACAGGATATGGGGGAGTAATCTCTTCGAAAGTAATCTCTTCTATTTGTTCAACTTGAGAAGGTTCTTGTTCTTTTGCGTTTTCCTCTTCACAATCTATGTAGAATAATTTCTTCTCGCCACTTACTTACTATACTTGTTGTCACAATTAAAGCATTGACCTTTTGCTCTTCTTTCATCTAGTTGTTGAGATGTCAAACTTTGAGGTGCATTAGAAGAAGGAACATTATTCTCTCTATATGTGTTGGAAGTGGTCCTTTTTGTAGCCATCGCCATATTTTTACTTTCAACCTTCCTTGCCACCATGAAAGCCTTCTCTAAGGATGTTGGTTCGAAGAGGCGCACCTCATGTTCAATGTTATCCTTCAAGGTTCCAATAAAGAGATCCAACAATTTATCATCTAGTATGTCGTCCACTCTAATACTCAACTTTTGAAATTGTTGAATGTACTTGCTTACTGGACCTTTTTGCCTTAGATTTATCAATTGTGTAAAGAATGAATTGCTCTTAACATCATCATGGTATAATATCAACTCTTCTGTAAAATGGACCAAGAGATAATGTAGTTCTTTTTGCATTTATAAAGCCATCGGTACCACACAAATTGATCAAGTTCTAAATATAAAGATGCAATAGGTACATTTTGGAGATTTGGCACCTAGTGTATATCAAAAAATTGCTCCAAATGGAATATCCATGTTATGGGGTCCTTGCCATCAAACTTCCTCATGTCAATCTTGGGGAGTTGGATACCCCTTGGGGACCATCCCAGGTTACTTCCATTATTAGAAATCAATTCCTCTTGGAATATTGTTATTAATGGAAAGTTGCTCAACATGTACACTATCTTTATCATCACCTGTAGAGATATTTTCCTTTGAATTTTGTAGGAGATTAGCAATCATTTTCATATTCTCACCCATCTTATTATCAATATGTCCCATAATCTTCTCCTTTAAATTAAATAAATCAATCATTTTCACAGACCCTTTAATCATATCTTCCAACTTGGACACTCAAAAAGATAAGTCTTCACCTTCATCATAGGTCAAGGATGAATCCTCAGGTGTCTTGAGTGGAGTATGATTTTTCCACTACCTTTGGGTGGCATTTTGAACAATATAAATATATATCACACCTTATGTTCACCTCAAATAGATACTTCTACTAAAAGTTATTTCAAAATTTAAAATGGCGTACATTTTTCCAACCCTGATTTGAAGACTGAGAAAATCCTAAAATTTCAGCCCCTTTGATTCTAAAACCTCGTCCTCTAGTAGCTTGATATGTCCTCTTTCCAATGCCAAAGGTCTTGTTGAATTTGGATGTGCCAAAAAAAAGTTGTGATAATTTTCCCAACACTTGTTATTTTTGGCCTTTTCAAAAGAGCGAGAGTGTACAGCCTGCCATGTGTGTCCAATTTTTTTAATCTGATTCTGAAATTGCTACCACAGATACTTTGGTCTGTCTTCTTTCTGATGCAACTGGTCTCACTCAATTTAGATCTTGCATGCTCCAGATATAACAATTTTTCCTAGAACACCTGTTTGAGACTAGCTTTTGGGCTAGTTAGAAACCCTAACTTCCTGAGGGTATAACTCCGAACCAGTAATGACTTAGGATCTGAAAATTTTAACACAGATACTTCGGCCTGTTTTCTAGATGGGTTCCAAGTTTCATTGTCTGAAACATTGTAGAAAAAAATGATATAGTGAAAATTCCAATATGACTTCTTTTGGAAGCGTCCAAACTCTGATACCAAATTTTAAGCAACAAATTTCCAAAAAGAGCATGAAAAGAGCAGAAATAAACCAGAAAGAGTACTGCATGCCTTTAATGAATAAATTAGATGAATATAAAGCCTCTTTGAGGGGGCAAACTCCTTATACAATGTACTAAGTACACAAGACAAGACAAGATGCTAAAATGAAAAGATTTATTTCCTATATATAGGAAATTAAGAGGTACAATTACAACTCACTGACTTAAGCGGACATAACTAATATAACCATACTAATGACAATTACAACTAATGGACCAAAGCCGACATCAAAACTAATGTAATGCACCACTATATAGGGGGGAATGTGCCCACATTTAGGGCTTAAAAACAAGGCTGTATGAAGCATGTATTCTAGGGAAACAACATCAGTTCAAATTTGATAACAGCAAAATACAAGCATCTCAAGTCCTTGAACTTATACATAGTGATGTTTGTGGCCCCATGTGAACTTCATCTCTTGGAGGAGCTAAGTATTTTTCAACATTCATTGATAATTTTTCACGAAAAATAGGGATGTATGTTTTGAAGAACAAGTTTGATGTCTTTGCTATTTTTGAACAATTTAAGGGCATTGTTGAGAATGAAAGTGGTCATTGTATTAAAATATCACAAAGTCATAGAAGTGACGAATATGAATCTCATAACTTTCATGTTTTTTGCTATGCTCATGGTATTCAAAGACAAACTTATAAGACTAAAACACCTAAACAAAATGGTGTAACAAAAAGCAAAAACAGGTCTATTGTGGAAATGGCAAGGTGCATGCTAAAGGGACATCAACTAAGTGATTAGTTTTGGGCTAAAGCAGTTCCGACAGCAGTGTTTTTGTTGAACAAAAGTCCCACTAAGGTTGTATGTGGAAAGACACCATTTGAGGCCTGGTTAGGAAGAAAACCAAAGGTAACCAATTTCAATGTTTTTGGTTGTTTGGCATATTCCCATGTTCCAGATACTGACAAACATAAGTTGGAAACTAAAAGTAGAAAATGCATCTTTATTGGCTATAGTATTGAATCAAATGCATATAAATTATATGATTCAACAAACAAAAAGGTTGTTATAAGTAGAGATGTAGTTTTTTATGAGAGACCCTTACATATGCATACATCGGACTGGAAAAGTGAAGTTCGACAGAATGTCCTTACTGAACCTACATTCAAAACCCCTATCACATATCAATGGAGATAGCGAGAGGAGAAAACAGAAAAGAAAAAAGAAAAAGTAGAGATGGAGGATCAATCTCAGACAAATGGAAGTTCTTCTAAAAAACGACCAAAGTGGTTCTATCAATCTCTTCAAGATGCCAAATCAAACAAGTTCCAATATGGTGAGAAACGAAAAAGGTCTAAATCACTACACGTAAATCTTGCCTTAATGACTGATGTTGTGAAAACTTATGATCCAGTTTATTTTAATGATACAAATCAAAAACAAGAATGGAGAGATGCCATGCAAATAGAGTATGATGCCTTGATGAAAAATAACACTTGGACATTAGTTGAGTTACCTCCAAACAAAAAACCAATAAGTTGTAAGTGGATATATCGTACAAAGTTTAAATCAAATGGTATTGTTGACAAATATAAAGCCAGGTTAGTTGCCAAAGGATATGCACAAAAAGAAAGCATTGATTATGAGAAAACATTTCTTCCTACTTCTAAACTCATCACAATTAGAATGTTGTTAGCCCTTACAACACAATTTGGTTGGCAAGTACATCAAACGGACATAAAAAGTGCATTCTTAAATGGAGATCTACAAGAAGAAGTGTATATGAAGCAGCCAAAAGGATTTGAAATTGAAGGAGAAAAAAAGATGGTATGTAAACTAGTAAAGGCGTTATATGGATTGAAACAAGCCCCTCATGCATGGTATGACAAAATTAACAAGTATCTTCAGTCAAAAGTTTCAAGTGAAGTGAACCTGACTCTACTCTATATATCAAATAAAAAGGTGAAGACATTGTTATTATGGTTGTCTATGTAGATGACTAGATCATTATAGGTAGCAGTATTGACTTGATACATGAAGAAAAAGATAGTCTTTGCAAAACATTTGAAATGGTTGATTCAGGCTTACTACATTACTATTTCGGCATCGAGGTTTGGCAACAATCAAACAAGATTTTTTACTAATAGACTAAGTATGCTTCAGAGTTATTATAGGAATTCATAATGGAAGAATAGAATCCCAGTAAAACACCAATGGAAGCAAATTTAAAAATTTCGAAAAATGATAAGTCTGATATAGTTGATGAGTTGCTTTATCGTCAACTTGTAGGAGGGTTGATCTCACAATTTTTAAATTGTCCCAGAGAAACACATTGGAATGCAACAAAGAGGGTAAGGCATCGCACAGTTTGGTATTGTCTTGGAGAAAAATGATAATTTTATGTTGACAGGTTTTACAGATGTAGATTGGGTAGGAGGTACAGATGACAAGAAATCAAAAAGTTATGCATTTACTCTCGACAGTGGGGTCATTTTATGGGCCAATAAAAAGCAACCTTCCATAGCACTTTCAACAACAAAAGCATAATACAAAGCAATCGTTGGAGCAACATGTGAAGTGGTATGGTTACGCCATATTCTAAGTGATTCAAAGCTTCCTCAGATGCAGTGTAGCAGCTGAAGTGTTGCTTTGACAAAAATATTCTGCAATTTGCAATATCATAATATTTATTGAATAATTGAGAAGATGATTACATCCAGCCTCGTGACGGTTTACTTATACGCATTGACTGGTCACAAGGCGAAGGGGTACATGCCCTTTGATTTTTCATTAACTTACTTAATCGTAATTATATTAATTATTTAATTATTAATTATTTATTATTATTGATCATTATTGATTATTATTTATAATTGTTACATTGCAACCCCCTTAAGGCACGCTTTGTCATCAAAGCATAATAAAATGGGTTCTCCCTAGTTGAACATGCTTCTCTAGCGGCATCATCTTTGACTTTGTCTGCCTTTAGGAGTTTTCTAGAGCTTTCAATTTGAGTATTTGCAAGATCCCTTTGCAGTTTGTGCATCATATCTTGAAGCTTTTTGAGTTGGGTTTTTAACTTAGGCTCTCGATGCTTCTTGAATGTAAACTTGTTTTGTTGTTCCATGTTTTCCAAAGCTTCTTCCCTTCTTCCTTGTTGATTCGTTTCTTTTTCCTTGAGGATGGAACCTTCATTTCCATATAATTTATAATGTTTACCATGAAGGTGGAATTCCATGTATTGTTCTTTGAGATTGGTGGAATAAGTACCTGACTGCATCAACCATTCTGCACCTAGCACCATGTCCATCCCATCAAGTGGTAGTGCATAAAATCTTGATTTGATTTCTAGGTCTTGTATTTGCATAGAAATTTTATGACATCTTCCTTTGTCGTTGACGTGATGTCCATCAACAACCTTAATTGTGAGATCCCTTGTGGGGTACACAAAAAGGTTTAACTCTTTTGCGACATTAATGTCTACACAGTTATGGGTGCTACTGGAATCTACAAGGATTGTTAGTTCCTTGTTTTTAACAAGTCCCATGAGTTTCAATGTCTTGGGCTATGAGTTTTTGGTCTTAACTATAGACAAAATCGTCGTTTACTATACTTCAGAGGTTCACCCTTTCGACAGTCATAGGGAGCCAGTAGAGCTCTCTGGGTATTTGATTACAATTTGAGATGCTGCTATGATTAGGGCAAGGCTTGTATAGCCTTTTGAGACACTTCTAAGGGCAGAGAAGCATGCTGCTGCCAGTCAGAAATCTTAGAGATCCTTGAAGTTGTATGAGACAAATCACTGATTCCAAGCCTTTCAGTAAGCTAGTATGTTTCAACAGATGTTTTTTGATCAGTCTGCTGAGGAGTATGATGTGTGAGATTTGAGGAGAAGTCCATGAAGGCAGCTTTGTGAGCTTGAGCATGCAGCAGCTAGCAGCATTAAGAGGACTCTCTCACAGAGTGAATGGACTATGAGGAGTCATATGTCCCCAATACACTTCAGATGTACAAAGATGGATGTGTGAACCACCTTCCTCAGTGGTTTGGTTCAGTATGCAGAGTATTGAAATGCTTTGGTTGCAGATTGCTTAGACAATCTATTGTTGGGCTCAGAGGGAGCCTGGAGATCCATTCAGCGACAAAAAGAGAGCACGAGCCTCTACCTATCAGTTTGATCCGTATAAGATATATGTTAATGTTATTGTAACTGCGAAAGATATTCACTTGTATTTTATATTGTAATTATTATTGTATTTTATTTGTACCTCTGACGGAGATGTTTATTCCTCCGGTCGGGGATGTAATTATTACATTTGGTCATGTAAAGTCATTGAGGTAAATCCTCCCTTGTAAGTCGGGGCAATAGATCCCCCCAGAGTCAAATGTAATGGGGTTTTTAACTCCCCTAGAGGAGTCGGCCCAGTCAGCTTTAGTTGAGGCTGACATGTCAAGTGATAAAGGTAAAGTGGAAGTGAATGTAAAAATAGAGAGCTAGGCTCTTGTTATCACATCTATGTTAGCTGGAGCTACCATACTGCAAACTGTGCGGTCGAGGACCGCAAAGTACTTTTTTTCCCGATCAGAGATCCGATGCCTTCAGAGGAGGCACACAGTTTTGTTCAGACTGCCCCGAGCAGTTATATCAGAGGAGACAGTTGGTTGTACAGTGGTACAGACATGTTACTTAGCATTTACCACAGGGTCACCCTTCCATGCCAGGGTTTGATATGAGCCCATTGAGACAGTGGCCTAGTCTTGTTTTGATTGAAACTATCACAGAGTATTGTTGGTTTACTATTTGTGCCCGGATTCAGCAGAGATCCAGTTCAGAGACAGCCTCAGCAGCAGGTATATGGTTGCTCATGATTGTTGCTTAGACTTGTTTATACATGATAGTACACTAACTCTACATATGATGATTGATTTGGTGATCTAGTTTTTATGATATGTGATTGGGCCCTTGGTGATGTCAGTCCACCCCTTCCTAGTAGGCTCCTGTTATATGCACACCGGGTTACACCCCTATTCCTGGTATAGACTTGATCATTTAGTCCCCCTAGGCAGCTGACTTTGGATCCACCTTCACCTTCTCCATCCATCCGATTCATACATGACATTCTTTCCTGACTTGGATTCCGATTTGTGACTTTGAGGATCCCTTTCCCCACTGATCTCTGAGTATGCCATGATTCCCTACCTATTGTGCCTCGGCTCTTTAGTGTGTGAGATGCACTCTCAAACCTGGGATTTGCTCCTGTCGGTTGCCCCCGATGTTGCAATGCAGTTAGGATTGTGTAGCCTCACCGGGTGTTCCCCATTGGTCATTGAAGCATGTATTGCTCACCCCCATTACTTTGCAGTATGAGCACCATGATTATATCTATTGAGATATGTATGTAGCCCAAAAGGGCCTTGATGTAAATTGAAGAAACGAAGAAATGAAAAGAAAGCCAAAAAAAGGGGCTTTTTGTAAATGTAAATCTAGCCAAAAAGGGGCTAAGTATGAAACTCATTGTAAAATCCATGCAATGTGTTTATAAACACACATGGACACAGGTAAGCCATACATGTCAGCATTTGTAGTGGTTATTCCTCACCTAGTCTTGCAGGGCAAGGAGGTGAGAGGGAGCAAGGGACAAGCTCAAGATTGTTCCCTAGAGTCTCAAGTTACAATTTGTCGAACACCCAGTTTGGCGGCTCTAGAAAAGAACCTCACAGAGTCTTCGGGCACGGATGTGAGTTGTGAGATACTTGTTAGATAGCCAGTGGCGGTTTCCCTGCACTATACCCATTTGTGAGGCACCGCCCTTCCCCGTGTTTTGTCATGGTATACTTATCTCAGTGGACCCTACTTTCCCGAGTTATCCGAAAGGTCACATGATCCTCATCCTTGTCATCCCTTAGCCTTCGCCATGTATTCCACATCACCCAATGTCAGCTAGGTGGTCAAGTCTATAGGTCGTGCATAGCAGTTGAGTCTTTTGGATGTGGTGGGCCCACCTCACCTGGGGCCTTGTATTTTCCGGGATTTAATGCAGTTTTTTATCACCATATTATTATCATGATGTTTAGTAATGTACTAACTTGTATAAGGAAGCCTTTCGCTTCATGATTGCATACAAATATTCAGTTAGCACCATTGTTGACCAGATTGGACTTGGTCAAACTAGGTTGACCAGGCCAAAAATGGGCCCGGAAAAAATGTTGCGACCGGAATTTTGATTTTGTCAATTATTATCTACAGGGGACCCATATGAGCCTTCAAGTTACAGAATGCAAAAAGATCGAGGCGTTTGTGAGATTTTTAATTATTACTAGTCATTAATTAAAAATCATGGATTTTGGGCAAATAATACCTAAGTGATGGATTGGGGTCGTTCGAGTGGTCATTCCTACTATTTTTGGGGTCCACGATCACATTGCAGCAGACGGTTCGGCAATCCAAGCACTTTAGATGGGTCAAAAGCCCAAATTACATCTTCAGCAGTATAAACTAGTAATAAAATACATGGAAAATCAAAAAATTGACAAAGGCAACTATAGCAAAGGGCAAAATCAATGGTTGGCTAATACAAGGGTGTTTTCTAAGGTAATATGGTAATGTTTGGACATTGTATTTTTGGTTGTGGGGCCCTCTCTTTCCTAGCTCACCATGAGGGGCGAATTTGCCCATGGGGGCGTTTTTCCACTTAGCAAAAAATCATATTTTTGATGTTTTTATGTATTGAGATCATAATGTACTGGTATGGGGGGATAAAACAACCCATAGGCACCCCCCAACCACATTTTATATGTGTTTTTATGGGCCCCACGAGCTGGTCCCATCTCCACTTGGGCGTTTTTTAGGGTAATTCGCCCCCCCTCTAGAGATCATCCCCACCATCGATTTGGGTTGAAAGAGGGTTAATCTCTGCCCTTAGTTTTGGGGGAATCAGGTTTTGAGAGTGTTCTTTCTCTATAAGAGAAGACACTCACCTCATTTGTAAGTCTCTTGGCATTTTTTTGGACTTGGAATAGAAGAGAAAATGACTTGGAGCTCTCTACTTGTGTCTTGTGGTGATGTTGCTTTGAGTTTTGTTGATTGATAAGCTATCTTGATGCACTAGTATAGATTGTTGTTTGTTTCCAACATTGTTTCTCACCATTGTTTGTAGCAAATACAAGTCTTGGAGGAGGGCGCACCATTTGGCTTCCACTATTGCTCCACTCTTCAAGATCGGTAACAAAGGGTGTTTTTTGCCATTTCAGCCAAACATTTTCCTCATTCTTATTTGTATTGCTGTAGATTTACTTATTGGTTAATGCTAATCTGATTTATTTGTCCATTGGTGTTAGCAGGCAAGAAAGGCGAGCTGGTGGAGCTAGGCAAAATCGAACTCACTTGGGGGCTTCAGCAATCCATTCTATTTGATCTTCGGGACGCTATAACCTCAGCAAAATCAACAACTTCAGCTCATTCCAAGTAGGTGTTCCATTTCTTCCTCTTACATTTCATTTTCTAAATAGTCTTAGAGAGAAAATTCACTAAAACCCTAAAAATTAAAATCTTTAAAATCAACCGTTAGAATTAGATTCTTTTGCAAACCCACTAATGATATATGTTTAAAAGCCTAAATCCAAAGTTTTATTCATTTTAGACTCCATTTTCCCATAGGATCAGCACTAGTCCATTTGGCAAAAAAAACCCCTAGGGGCGTTTTTCTCTTTCAACCTGTTTGGGTCAGTTTGGGGTTATGGGTACTTGAGATTCGATTTCAAAACGTCTTTTCACCTTCGGAAACCACGTGCCGTTGGCTGGAAGTGAGTATAAACACTAATTTTTCTATGCCCTAGGTCCATTTATCCAATATTTAACTCATTCCCCTAGGGCAGTTTCACTTCACTTCTTGCTGGTCTGTTTTTCTTGTTCTAAATCAGCTAAGTAATCAATTTATAATTGCTAGAAGATGTGTTTCAATTGCTTAATGCACTACTGCCATATATGAGTAAATCATAACGAGCTTCATTCCCCATAGGCAGGATTTCCAGTCACTCTTCTAGTCAATTTCTGTTTGCTGATTTAGTTTCCAGCCTTCTAATCGTCGAAGAATTCATCATTTAATGCTTATAATCAGATCTGAGATCATTTCATTCAGTGTATTTTCTAATCCTCAATCTCGATCTCACTAGGCTGAAAGATGTTGATTTTTTCCTGAGCAGCATCGAGTGCCATTCTCTGGGAGAACGGAGGCACCTGGTCAGTTACCAGGATATTGATCCAGTCTGGGACTGGAAGCTCAGCCTGGGGCTGAGAGCCATTCTCTGGGAGAATGGAGGCACCTGGTCAGTTACCAGGATATTGATCCAGTCTGGGACTGGAAACTCAGCCCGGGGCTGAGAGCCATTCTCTGGGAGAATGGAGGCACCTGGTCAGTTACCAGGATATTGATCCAGTCTGGGACTGGAAGCTCAGCCTGGGGCTGACAGCCATTCTCTGGGAGAATGGAGGTACCTGGTCAGTTACCAGGATTTCACTGTAAGCCCTAGACCGGGTCTGGGCAAGTGGTGTACTCCTCCACTTGGTCTTGGTGGCAACAGGAGGGTGAAGTAAAGCAATTAATTTATCTCCCTATGATGATGTACTTGGAGTGGACATGAAGACCTTGAAGAACACCTACATGATTTATTGAAGATAAAATGAAACCCAAGCATAGCTTGGCTTGGTCCATGAGCCCACCATTTAGAAGAAGGAAAATAAATATATATTTATTTATTTTGGGTTGGCTCATTATTGGAGAAAAAATATATATATATATAATAAATAAAATGATGAAAAATTGGACAGGTCGACCTCATTTATTTTTTGAGAACAAAAATAAATAATAATAAAAAAATATAAGTGAGGACAGGTCGGCCTCAATAAAAAGTGGAATTATTCCACTATAAATAAAAGTGAAAACTCGTCATTCTAACATATAATTCGTGGTATCTTTGAGGACAGCTCGTGGGTACAGTTGTCTACTCCTAGATCAGCTCGTGGGTACAGTTGTCTGCTCCTAGATCAGCTCGTGGATGATATTTCCTTCTGCTGGGTTCTCTCTAATATTTCTTTCTGCTGGGTTCTCTCTAATATTTCTTTCTGTTGGGTTCTCTCTATACTGTTGGAAGCTTCAACCTATTGTTCTTACCTCTTCTACTACTGCCCTATCAGCTAGGGTTTGCTGCTGCCATCATTTTCTATCTATTGTGTACATCCGAGCCCAGCTAGGATAAATTTCTGTGCACCCGAATTTTGTACAGGGTCTGTCCTGGAATTTGGCAGTACTGAAAATGGGCTTGAACAGGTTATAGCAGATCTGGAAAAGGCTTGAACAAGCCACAACACCCTCAGCAGGGTATACATCAGTGAACAGTGACATCTACAGATATGTACAGGCAGGCAGTGATAGTCAACTTTTGACTGTGTTAAATTGAAGCTGCTCCAGACAATCTTCAGTCATCTAGTGGCAGTTTTGAGGACAGCAGTCATTATATAGGGTTCTGCCTGTCCAGTGAAACAAATTTTAATTTGTTGTGAAGGCTTGTTTCTTAGCCTGTTATTGTACAAACTCAGTCATCTCATTAAGGAGATAAACTATTATTAATTGCTTTGGGGTTTTTGTCCTTAAAAGGTTTCCCCGTGAAAATTACTGTGTTCAAATTTGTGGATGTTTGTTTACTGCTAGCTATCTCTGCATCATTTTATTCACAGTCTGTCATTTTCCTAAATTTCAACAGAAGAAACCTCACGTTTAGTCATCCATCTTGCTTCTTGCTTTGTTTATCTTTTGGGTTTGGGTGCCTGACTGTTGAGTTTCAACCATCACTGGTTGAGTGGGGTCTCCCCCCTGACTTCGCTACGTGCCTTGTCTAAAGCGACAGTAGCCTTGTCCGGTGTGACTTCCGTTCTTTGAGCGGAGGACCTGGCTATTGCTGGTTACACCTTCCTAGCTGTTCACCTCTACCATCCCTATTGGGACACCTACCACCAACAGCTAGAGTCTGTGTGATAACAGCTCTCTCATTTATTCATTCACTCACTCACTCAAGTTCGCATTAGTGACAAGGAGGACAAGTTCGCACAAGTGGAGAAGAGAGAAGCTGTTGAAGACCATCTTTATTTTTGGGTTTTACTTTTGTGACATTGTATTGGTGATCATTCTATCTCTGAGGAAGTTGCGGGGTTTTCTCCTTTATGGTTTCCCCGAGGAAAATCTTTGTGTCTCTTGTGTTTATGCTATGCTTGTTATTCTCTCAGTAAGATCCTAGATAAGTATTGTTTAAAAGTTAAAAATCTAACATGGTATCAGATCTAACCTGAGAAGAAGACACTGTGCAGCTGCAGAAGCTAGGGCTTCTTATTTTTTGGACTTCTCTCCATAGATCATCAACAAAAAGGGGCTAGGCTAACTCGCCTAAGAAGGGCGCATCTTTCTGTCGAAGCAGAAGTTGATTCTGAGCATTTTCATTTTTTGGCCCGTCACTACTGCCGGAAATTAGGGCTTTTCACTGAAATGAAATTTTGAAGTGCCATCAGCATAGGGAAGTGCGCCTCTTCGAAATCAAAATTTTGAGACCAAGATCAAAGTTTTTGAGTGGGTGAAACTCCCAAAAAATCAAACCCTAGTTTGACTCTGGACCAGAAAAACCAGAAAACTAGAAAAAACCAAAAACTGCAGATCAGAATTTCGCATGTCAATTTTCAAGGGTGCATTTTTGGAATCTTCAAAAACCAAGTGTACCAACACACTCACCTCAGTCAAGCACATCTATCTATCTAGACAAAAGTTTCAAATTCCAAGTTTGAAAATTTAGGATGAGAGCAAGGCGAAAGGAATTTTGGAAATTATCCACTTCGATGTATGCGGTCCGATGTCATCCAGTTCATTGAGTGGGTATGTATATTATGTTTCTTTTATTGATGATTTTTCTAGGAAGACTTGGATATATTTCTTGAAGAGCAAAGATGAAGTATTCAGCAAGTTCAAGGAATTCAAAGCCTTGATCGAGAACCGCATAGAGAAGAAGATCAAGACCTTTCGATCAGACAATGGCGGCGAATTCACATCAGAAGACTTCAAGAATTTATGCAGAGAATCACGAATTAAGAGGGAGTTGACCACTCCATACAATCCACAACAGAATGGTGTTTTAGAAAGGAAGAACAGAACAATCATGGAAGCAGCACGAGCAATGCTTCATGACCAAGATCTTCTGATGCACCTATGGGCAGAAGCTGCAAGGACAGCTATGTATGTACAGAACCGTAGTCCTCAAAGAGTACTAGAAAACAAGACTCCGGAAGAAGTATTCTCCGGAGAGAAACTAGAAGTCAGCCATCTCAGGATATTTGGCTGCCCAGTGTACATACACATTCCGAAGGAGAAAAGGACGAAGCTAGATCCTTCAGGAAAGAAGGGTATATTCGTAGGATACAGTGAAAGTTCGAAGGCCTACCGAATATACTTCCCAAGATTCAAGCAAATCGACATCAGCAGAGACGTGACATTTGACGAAGACTCAGCCTACAACAAATCCAGAAAGTTACCTATTGAAGACACCGAAGAACCTGAAGCTCCCAGGACCAGAGATGCAGTAATGGAAGAAGCGATTCTAGAAGATAACGAAGACCACGAGATAGAAAAACCACAAGAACCTGTAGATCCACCATGTGAGAAGAACTCTCACAAGAGGAAGCCAGCATGGGTACGAGAGGCAATTCAAGATGCAGAGAAGTATGGCGCTCCAGAGGGGATGCACAGAGAAAGCAAGAGACCTAGGCCATACTCTAGTTATGTAGCCCTGCTGTGCGACATCATTGACAAAGAACCTTCCAACTATGAAAAAGCAGCAGAGAAGAAGGAATGGAAGGATGCCATGATCGAGGAGTATCAATCGATCATGAAGAATGATGTCTGGGATGTAGTTCCGAGACCAGAAGGGAAGTTTGTTGTGACTTCCAAGTGGATCTACAAGATCAAGCATGCTACAGATGGCAGCATAGAGAAACACAAGGCAAGGTTTGTGGCACGTGGCTTCTCCCAGAAGGAAGGGATAGATTATGAGGAGACATTTGCACCTGTAGCCAGATACACTTCCATCAGAACAGTACTTGCATTGGCTGCAGTGATGAAGTGGAAGGTACACAAGATGGATGTCAAGACAGTGTTCTTGAATGGTGTAGTTGAGGAGGAAGTGTATGTGGAGCAGCGACTCGGATTTGAGACACATGACAAGGAGACTCGTGTGCAAATTGAAGAAGGCCTTGTACAGATTGAAACAAGCACCTAGGACATGGTACGACAAGATAGATAGCTTCCTTACTAGTTTGGGCTTTGCCAAGAGTAAAGCGGATTCCAACCTTTAATAAGGTTGAGGAAGGGAACCCAGTGATACTTCTACTTTATGTAGATGACCTATTTGTGACAGGTGAGGATGGGCTTATTGCAGATACAAAGAGGAAGCTTGCCGCAGAGTTCGAGATGAAGGACCTGGGTATGATGCATTATTTCCTAGGCATGGAGGTGTGGCAGAATGCGAATGGGATCTTCCTTGGACAAGGGAAGTATGCAGTGGAGATTCAGAATGATGGACTGCAAGGTGATGGCCACACCCATGGCATCGAACTTGAAGCTACTTTGTGATGCTTCATCAGAGTCAGTTGATGCCACAATGTATCATCAGATGATTGGGTCATTGATGTACCTGACGAACACGAGACCAGACATATGCTTTGTTGTGAACACATTGAGCCAGTTCCTAACGGATCCAAGACAAGTTCACCTGGTTGCTGCAAAGCATATATTGAGGTACCTGAAGGGTATAGTGGATTATGGGCTCAGATATGACGCGAATCAGAAGATTAACCTGCAGGGGTATGTTGATTGAGATTGGGCAAGCAGTGCCGCAGTAGGAAGAGCACTTCGGGGTGCTGCTTCAGTATGGGATCAGGTGTGATCTCCTGGTTTAGTAGGAAGCAGTCCTACGTGGCACTGAGTATAGTCGAAGCAGAGTATGTCACAGCTTGTTCGGCTAGTTGTGAGGCAGTATGGCTTAGGAAGCTACTGTCTGATTTGTTTGATCTCCAGTTAAAGGCAACTTGTATATTCTGTGACAACCAGAGTTGTGTGAAGTTATCCGAGAACCCAGTGTTCCATGACAAGTCGAAGCATATTGAGATCAAGTATCACTATATCAGGGATATGGTGAAGAGAGGAGCAGTGAAGCTCCAGTATGTTGCGACGAACGAGCAGATAGCCAATGTGTTGACCAAGCCGCTAGACAGAGTGAAGTTTGAGTACTTTGGAGAGAAGCTTAGTGTCCTTCGGATCGAGGTTCCTTCCAAGGGGAAGTGATGAGTCCGGAAGATGAAGATGCACATGGGCTAGTCCGGCATGGTGGTAGGTTGGTCCTCCCATGGCCGTTGACATAAGTGTCGGGGCTAGTCTGGCATGGTGGTAGGTTGGTCCTCCCATGGTCGTTGACATAAGTGTTGAGCCATTCCGACATGGTGGTAGGTTGGTCCTCCCATGGATGTTGATGTAAGTGTTGTGCCATTCCGGGTAGGTTGGTCCTCCCATGGCCGTTGATGTAAGTGATGATCCTTTCCCAAATGGTGGTAGGAAAGTCCTCCCATGTCGATTGATGTAAGTGCGGTGTGATGTGCATCTGGGTTGTGCTCCGTGTGACGATGAGATGATCTGAAGATGATGAGGCGATAGTAGGAGATGCAGGTGTTTGCAGAGGCAATGTAATGACTGGTCCTGGGTTGTACCTATTCGATGGCTTGCTCACAGAGGAGTCGGCCCAATCAGCTTTAGTTGAGGCCGACATGTCAAGTGATAAAGGTAAAGTGGAAGTGAATGTATAAATAAAGAGCTAGGCTCTCTCATTTATTCATTCACTCACTCACTCAAGTTCGCATTAGTGAGAAGGAGGACACGTTCGCACAAGTGGAGAAAAGAGAAGTTGTTGAGGACCATCTCTATTTTTGGGTTTTACTTTTGTGACATTGTATTGGTGATCATTCTATCTCTGAGGAAGTTGCGGGGTTTTCTCCTTTATGGTTTTCCCCGAGGAAAATCTTTGTGTCTCTTGTGTTTATGTTGTGCTTGTTATTCTCTAAGTAAGATCCTAGATAAGTATTGTTTAAAAGTTAAAAATCTAACACTATCACTAATGGTTGAGGATCACCTGAGTTGTGATCTTTGCAGCAGAGACAGTTGGTTCCTCCAAGATAGACTTATGTGTACCTTGCAGACTCCCAGACTATGGTACCTGGTAAATTCACTAAGAAGTAATGTGGATGAGATAGTTTGTTGATCTTAGTGATGACTTGTTTTTTCTATGGAAGAAATCAAGAGAGAGTCAATCTCTAGTTATGAGATGGAGGATCATTGTTCTATGGATCACTTATTGAGATCAATGATGAGAACCACACATAAAAAGCCATTCTCTAGGAGAATGGAGGCACCTAGTCAATTACCAGGGAGTTGATCATCCTTGATTCAATCTCGAACTGAAGATTAACTTGATTCAGTCTGAGACTGAGGCAGTTGGTCGATTACCAAGATGTTGAAATAGGTCAACTTTCAACCTAGGACTAAGGCACTTGGTCTGTTACCAAGATGTTGACATAAGTCAACTTGCAGTATGAGGACTAAGGCACTTGGTCAGTTACCAAGTTGTTGACTTTGGTCAACTTGATGCATCCTGAGGGCTAAGGCACCTGGTCAGTGACCAGGACGTTGATGCAGATCAACGTGAGAAGTCCTAGACTGGGTCTAGGTAGATGATGAGTGACGTACTCCTCTCCTTGGTCATTCGAGATGGTTGAGCTATGGGACCTCCTCAAGGGACTGGCCACCCCTTGTTGGAGTAACTAGCATATGACCTTGGTGTTAGTAGGGAGAACGATATGATCACATTGTGTAGAGATGATTACATTATCGATTACCATTCTCTGGGAGAATGAATACAGCCTAGAGCTAAGGTACCTAGTCTGTTACCAGGACATTGATGACATGTATCAATGTGTGTGTGGTGACTCGAGCTACTTCTTTGATCTGTCTTCCGGCTTGCTTGATAGAGAATGCCTCTCTTACTAAGAAGGAGTGTTGATTTTTGGGCAGCATCGAGAGCCATTCTCTAGAAGATTGGCATCAGGCTGGGGTTGAGATCCTAGTCTAGGACTAGGATATTGATGTTCTTGTTCTCCTCTTGAAGGAGACTACATCAACATGAATAAACCTTTCTTATGAAGATTCTAGAAGACAAGTTGACCATTGAATAGCATAGAGGACCCAGTGTAAAGTACTTAAGCCAGAAGCTCTTGAAAGACCCTAAGGGTTCTAGGGCACATGTGGACCATGAAGACAAGGAGGGGCTGAAATCTAACATAAGATGATTTTTCTAAACCTTCATGAGAAATTAGAAGAGGTGACACATGTGGGCCATGGAGACCAAGAGAAGGGGCTAAGAATTTGCCATAAGATGACTTGCTTAAGAAGAAGTGGTCTATAGCCCTAATGAGGTGTTAAAAGCCCACTATAAAATCACAAGGACCATAACTAAAGTATTTCATATTATTTGTCGACTCCTTAACTTATGGAAGTTAACCCTTAGATTACTCAATGATGAAATTTAAATAAGGAGCACTCTCAACACACCAAATTATCATTCAATCAATCATTCATTTCTGTCCAAGAATTCGTTTGGGTATCCTCGGCTGCTACATATCTTCTTCTTTTCAACTCTATCATTTTTCTGAAGATTTGGATCAGCTAGCATGCTCACAGTTTTCCTCAACAAGCCTGTCGTCTCTTCCACAAGGTTGTTGTAGATGATATTAAGCCTCAACAGGACTGTCTTCTTCTCAACCAGGACTGCCGAGGGTCTCAACAAGCCTGCCAAGGGTCTGGATCAGCTAGTCAAGGTCTGTACCAGCCAGTCGTGAGTCTGCTCTAGCCCTAGCAAGGTTACCGTAACACTATTCAAGTCCTAGAAGAGCTACCAAGGGTTGTTCCAAGCTGCCGAGGGTTTGTTGAGGGTTTTTCCAAGCCCAACAGAGGCTGCCATCTTTCTCTTCAGGCTGTCGTGGGTCTGTTCTAAGCCCGACAGGGCTGCCATCTGTCTCAACAAGGTTGTCGAGGGTCTGATATAGCCCTAGAAGGGTTGTCGAGGTTATGTTGAAGCCCTAACAGGGCTGTTGTGAGACAAATCAGGCCCTACAGGGCTGTTACAGCTCAGATCAAGCCCTAATAGGGCTACCGAGTACTTTTTCCAAGTCTTGAAGGTGTTGTCGAGGGTTTGAAGAGTTGTTATGGAATTGTTCTAGCCCTAGCAAGGCTACCGTGGGACTGTTTAAGCCCTAGAAGGGCTATCGTGACCTCAAAATGGGTGTTGCCAACTTCTGAAGCAAAAATTAAAGGACTGCCATGACTTGAAACAAATCTTAGAAGGAGTGATATCAACAAGATCAAGGTTGTCGTTACTTGCTAGAGGGATTGGTGTATTTAGTTGGTAAGCCTAGGGCTTACATCAATAAAGTCACTACCATCTTCTGAGATTTATATCAGCATGACAGAGACAGAGATTTATATCAGCAATCAAAAAGTTTACACGATTCAGTTATAACCTTGCTTAGGTAATGAGCTACATGAGCTAGGGTTCATCTCTAGAAGTTGTACTAGGATGACTTGTTACAGTTATGCTTCCTTGGGTGATCTCAGAACAACAATTGAAACAGTGCTTGCTTCTTCAGCCTCACATGAAAAGATAAGTACTTGGTCTCTCTGTTTGTTTACCCTCATCTGAGAAGGGTTTAATGTTCATGGTCATGATGTATACTTGTTCTTCTATTGATGAATCTATCATAAGAAAAGTTGCTGGGTTTTTTCCCTCAGAAGGAGAAAGGGTTTTGTCAGGGTAAATCATGGTGTCTACTTTGCATATCTATTGTAATGTGATGTGTTTACCTTCTGCTCTATTTAGTTTACTGTTACACCTGGTTAATGTCATACTGCTCATAAGCAATTAATACAGTCGATACTTTCATGTGTATGTTAGAAAGTGAAAACAAGGAAGGTCTTCCTACATTGCATGTGTCTAATGTTCATGGTCATGATGTATACTTGTTCTTCTATTGATGAATCTATCATAAGAAAGGTTGCTGGGTTTTTTCCCTCAGAAGGAGAAGGGTTTTGTCAGGGTAAATCATGGTGTCTACTGTGCATATCTATTGTAATGTGATGTGTTTACCTTCTGCTCTATTTAGTTTACTATTACACCTGGTTAATGTCATACTACTCATAAGTAATTAATACGGTCGATACTTTCATGTGTATGTTAGAAAGTGACAACAAGGAAGGTCTTCTTGCATTGCATGTGTCCTTGCATGCAAAAGACTTAAATAAAGAAGCCAAATATATTTAATGTATTTTTCCTAAGTCTAACTTTGGAAAATATATTAAAATGATCTAATTATTGATTGACATAATGGAACATTTTTTTCTAAAGTGCAAGTGAAAAATATTTAAGTGATGGCTAATCTAATCTTGGCCATTGATCTCACCAGAGGATCTCATCCATAGATCTATAGTGAGATGTTAGGTTTTTCGCTTGGCCATTGAGTTAAAAGGAGAATTGATTTGGTGGAGAGGACACACATTCCGACAAAGACGGAGAAAGAGAAGTTTGCAGAGAAGACGGAGGAGCACCCTTCCAGTGATCGACAGGGAGATCAAGCAGAGAGAGAGGTTGTACGGATCAGCAGAGGGGGAAGCCGTACTGTATAGCAGAGGCCATACAGCAGTCCGCACATGTGAGAGCCGTACGGATTTCGTACAACTGACGCAACGGGCCGTACACCTGTGCAGAGGGGTTGTACAGTTTGGTTCCGGTTTTCTCAGTGATTCGCAGAAGTCGATTTTTCCCGGTTGGATAAATCGATTTTCTGGATTGTATTTGTTTCATATCTTCGTAATAAAATTTCATCTCAGATTGCTGCACCGGTTTTCCCATCTTAGGTTTTGTCCGGGGTTTATACCCAAAAAGATTGTGTTGTCTCTATTGATGTGATTGATGCTATATTTCTTTCAGTATTTATTTTCCGCTGCATAGTGAAGAAATCCATGTGTGGTTAACTGTGGCAATTGGGTTTAATTAATTAATCTGGCATACATTAACTCTAGTGTGGATTTTAAGGAAATTTACAGTGTAATTATGCTAAAAGAAAAAATTTAAAATTGCACTCATGATTACCTATTTATAAAAGTAGTTAAAAATTCAACAAATGTTATAAGTTATGGCTACTAGATGATTGATGTTATAAGTGTACTAAATGGTTAGATCTATGTTTTCATGTTTTCTACAACTAATTTGGCATTATGCATGTTTTTTTTAATATATATGCATCAAAATATATTAAAATATGTATTATATAAAAAACGCTCCCAAAATGGAAGCTTTTGAAAATTTCACTTTTCGCTCCTGCTCCCTGCTCCCACCAGTCTTGGTTTGGGGGTCTTTTGATATGTGTGACATAAATTCCACTCCCCACCTCTTTCAACTTTCAGGCTTGCTCATATTCAGGAGATCTGGTCTGCTTGGAGAGTTGTACAGGGTTGATTCGGTGGCATTGGGAGGGTAGTCGAGCAGGATGGGACTTAGCTTGCCCACTAATTTGGAGTTGGAGAATTGCAAAGAAGCTGCTCTTTAAGGTGTGCAGCACTGCAGACTGAGCTGGAAAGGCATATTTTTCTAGTGTGATCTATGGGATCCATTTGCTCGTGCCTAGAAAGGAGTAGAGACCTCTTGCTCTGGAGCATAAGCCTCTTTCTTCTAACCGACTCTCAATTAGAGAGTTGTGTGTGCCCTTATTCCGA
The DNA here is from genome assembly GCA_027924585.1 of Larix kaempferi. Lineage (NCBI taxonomy): Eukaryota > Viridiplantae > Streptophyta > Pinopsida > Pinales > Pinaceae > Larix > Larix kaempferi. Next base: position 5,592,683 of record BSBM01000267.1, on the reverse strand, counting down.
AGTACAAATTATTTAAGATGACTACTGGCATGTCGACGCCCTTTTGCAGAGATTGGGGTTGGATTTTTTATCGGTCATTGCTGCAGTATGATTCCTGTCATTTGTATTCAATTATTAATTCAAGACATCATCTCTCCCCAGTTCTTAACCCTCGATGGATCTCAAAGGCTCTAAAGGAATGTTGGGTGAGGTGTCTACACATGTTTGGACTATACAGTTGTCTTATAAGTTAAGAGTGTTTGCATCGCTTGTCACTTATCAAGGGATTTCGTATAAGGCCAGGATGGCCAAGACTGGTCTGTCAGATGGCCTTTGTGCTTTTTTTCAGTGCCTGAAGATAGTTAGGCACATTTTATGGGATTGTCTGTTTGCCAAGCATTGTTGGAATTGGCTTGAGGATTAACATTCAGAGCTTCTTCAGGGCAGAGTTCACTGGCGAGCAGAATTATTGGTGATGGCCGAGATTTTGTTTGTACTACCTTTTATGCACTTTGGCATTGTTTGAAGATAGTGGTGTATCTTTTGCTTTATGGAAGTTGCAGTGTAAACTTGTTTTTTGATCATGAGCCTAGCTCCTTGTCTGCCTTCAGTTCGGTCTAGAAGGATGAGGTTCGTCATCAATTGTTGACAAAAGGAGTTTTGCCAGTCAAAGATACTCAATCTTTGGATCACACCGAGTATTCTGCTTTTATTTCTGCCTTAGTAGCTCTTCCGAAGAGGTTATGATGTTCATCGTATATACCCTTCCACTTTTTGGTCTTTTGTTTGTACATATTTTTCTGTAAATATAAGATGTATTTTTCAAAAAAAAAGATTAAATGACTTCATATGATATCAAACTTTATTACCATATGTCACTTTCTTTAGTAAACTAAATTACAACTATAATTAACATATGACCATTATAATAATCTAACTCTAATACAGAAGAGGGATAACACACATACGACTTTGAGGCCTCTTGTGCACCACAAATATCTCCTTGGTTCATTAAATGAAGTGCTAGCTCCAATTGGATAGTTGGACGAAGCCTCTGTCCACGCACCATAAATATTCAAATCAGAATATGAACCAATTGATAAAACAATGCTCAAAAGTAAAAATAGCTAGAAATGGCTTCCAACAAAACAAGTTTACTAGACTAGAGAACCAATAAGATAGAAAGAATTACAATTGATACAACATCGTTATTAAAAATTAAAAAAAAAAAAAATTGGTATTGTATTCTCCCAGTCCTGGTATTGTATTTCCAACTAAATATTTTATTACACAATCTGCCCTTTTCAGAGACATGGTTACTTTCCATAAGATTCCATGCATGCTTGTATCATTTTATAAAATGCAATTCAACAATATTTACATTTTTTCACAAGTCTAAATACAATCATTAATTGACTGGGATTAATTCAATAGGCATTCGCACTGACTGAAGAGATACCTACCCTTTCATATAATATTAAAGTACATCACATACTTATGGACATCAACATTGAATCATCATTAATGCATATTCATAAACTAATTCATTGTTTTCAATGATAGTTTTTGTCAAATGCTATCAAAGTTTCACAATCCTTAAATGCTTCTTCCATCCAATATGTGCTCAACACCCCATCATTTTAGTTCATAGTCATTCTCCCCATCATTTTAGTTCATAGTCATTCTCGCCATCATTTCCATTTCTCTTCATTCACACTACATTTGGCTCCATCCATCTCTCAAAAAACTAAAACAATAAGGGTTCAATAATAACCCTTACTCCATTAGTCCTGTAGTATGTAATTGTCCTTTTCTATCATTTTATGTGTTGTTCCACCATCTCGTCAACTAACCAATCATACCACTTCATGGTTTCACTTCTCCATGTGCCAATGCTATTTTTTCCATTATTCATTGATCTTGATCATTTTTTTATCACAATTCTTGTCATCCAACCCTCGAGTATCCTCATAGAACTAACAAAACAAAATAAAAACACTTCATATAGACATTGTTAACTATCAAATCGGACACTTCATTTGCTTATCAATATATCAAGTTGGATCTCTATTTTGTGGCAAGGTTCCTATGTCAAAATACTAAGGCAGCTCCTAGGATTTTAACAAAATCCTCATGTTCATTTCAACATGTTGTTAGCTTGAACAAAGCAGTAGTAGTGGTTTATGAAATAAAGCACCACTGGTTGCCATTCCCATCTATTAAACTATCACCATTAAAGAAAAGAGTAGGGTGACATTTGGCATCTTTTAATGGTTTACACTTGCTTTCAGTTCAGTGCAGTTCAGTTAACTATAATTCTGAATACTGCTAAAGTCTGCTGAATTTTGGATGAAAAGTAAAATTCTATTTTCATCATATGAGATCCAATGAGGCTGGAACCCCTCTCAAACATCATGAAACAATTATTGATAATACAATAAATTTAAGTAAAAGTTTTCATTTTCCTTTAAGAATTTTATATTATCATTCCAGGTTGGCTTGTGTCACTGTGTCAAGCAAATTGTTTTTTCCCCGAAATAGCACTACAGTATGTAGGAAACGAAACAGGTACAGACTTGGCCGAGTTGGACTGATTTGGCACTGAACTAGTCAGTTTGTACATAGAACCGATCCCCCAAGCCAATTTGGTGGCCATGTCAATGCCTTAAGGGTGAACTAATTCAACTCGACCGAGTCCGAGTCCGAGTTGGCCAAGTTTTAAAACACTGGTTTTCACATAAAAACCTTCATTTAGGGGTCTCCTTCAAGAATTTCCTATGTATAATCACCTTTAAAAGACATTTCCTTTTCTTTACAGGCCTAGGAACCTAGTCAGTTTGTACATAGAACTGATCCCCCAAGCCAATTTGGTGGCCAAGTCAATGCCTTAAGGGTGAACTAATTCAACTCGACCGAGTCCGAGTCCGAGTTGGCCAAGTTTTAAAACACTGGTTTTCACATAAAAACCTTCATTTAGGGGTCTCCTTCAAGAATTTCCTATGTATAATCACCTTTAAAAGACATTTCCTTTTCTTTACAGGCTTAGGAACCTACTTGTTCTTGACTATTGGACACTATTCTAATAACACTTACCTGTGCCAAGCAATAAATAGATTTATCTTCCACATAACAGAAAAATGAAAATGAAAATAGTTGGGGTGGACCTCTGATGGAGCAGACTTTGGCAATCCCTGGCATTTCGGCTGCTAGTGATTTTTTCCAAGCTAATGATAACAGAAAGATCTTTAGGGGAAAATGCAAAATCAATAAATAAAATGTATCATGTCAGATCAAAGAAGTGAACCTTATTAATAGCACGTTTGGGAGCAGGTTGTTTGCTTTTCAAAAGCAAATAGATACGCTTGTATTTGGAGACATTCTCTTGAACGAAACCCTCGAGCTGTCTGAGTACCTCCATGGCAGCCTGTCAAAGAGACGATGTAAAATCAAGAACTAAACTATCAATGCTTTCAAACTGAAACGAGGACTACATAATAAACAAACACATGGAAATGTCAAGTGGGTTGTGGTCAAGTGGGAAATCAGGCATGCTTTCTCCTCATACACCAGGGTTCAATCCCCCAGAGAACATGCTGTTGTGCTAATGTGGCCAATTTGATGAGCTATCTTGTGATATCTCATAGTTAACTATGCCTGGGCGGTTTGTCCCCAAGTTCCAACAGTACAGGGACAGGGGCAGGTGCAAGTCCTTGGCGATGTTCACTGAATAGAAACCTCTTAAGCCCCGGCATCTAAGCCGAAGATTACTGGTAAAAAAACGAAAATCAGAAATTAATCAGTGCAGATGACTTTCCTGGGAAGTCCCAATTGCTGGGTGGAAGTTGCATAGGTGATGACTGGGTGGTTTATCCCCAACAGTACAAGGACAGGGCAGGTGCAAGTCCTCGGTGATGTTGGCTAAATACAAACATCTTAAGCCCCGGCATCTAAGCCAAAGATTACTGGTAAAAACACGAAAAACAGAAACAAATCAGTGCAAATGATCTTCCTGGAAAGTCCCAATTGCCGGGTGGAAGTTCCATAGGTGATGACTGAAGTGTCGTTATCTTACGTGATTCATTTTGTTCGTATCAATTCCACTTTTCACCCCCGCAGTGAGTGCTCAGTGAACTATCCAATCTCATAAGAAATTCATCATGACGACTAATGTTCATTCATGAATGACTTACTCTAAAGCCGTTCATCCCAAAACAAATGATGTATAACCAAAAACAAAAATAAATAGTTAGAGATGCAATACCCAATATTTGTATTGATGTCTGAAGAAGTAATTATCCTTGACTGATGCTTTCAACAAGACACTCAAGACTCCGGCCGATTCCTTCCATCTATGCTGACTCAGGAGCTCTGCCAGAATACTCCGTAACCTATAATTGTGATATGTTACCAGCCTATCAGTAGCACTGTCCTTATATTTGCCATTAAAAAAGAAAGAACCGAAAGCAAGAGAGCTGGCTTTCTGAAGGGCAAGCCTGCGGGCCTCAGCAGCATCGTCTTCACCGTTACCTTCCCCATCCCTAGTTTCAATGCCATCCTCACAATTCAGGGTGTCCATTGCTTCCTCTCCTTGTATATTTTGAATACCAGAACTGGTTTCAATGCCATATTCAAGCTTCAAAGTGTCCAGTGCTTCCTCTCCTTCCATGTATCCATTCCCAGAGCCGGTTTCAATGCCATATTCAAACTTCAAGGTATCCAGGGCTTCCTCTCCTTCTATGTATCCATTCCCAGAATTCCCCATGAATGCTTGAGATTGTGAAGAAGCACCCAGAGAATAATAGTACTGATCGTCATATTCTGCTTCGGACTTGATGAATTGGGTATCCATTGTATCAAAAAAAATACACAGATGCTTGAATAATACTCACGTTATGTCTGTTTGTTTTGGATGAACACCTTCCGAGAATAGAGTTTTGGGTATCTGAATTGGCAACAATCCACCTGTAGTGTGGAATCTATCTGCTCAGTCCTAAAACATATACACCTGTGCTGTGGAGTCCATCCGCGGAATTTTAAAACAAAATGGGTTTTAAGGAGGGTTTTTGGGATTTTGCTGGCATAGGTTTGCACTTTCCGCAAAAGGGTTTAATGATAGTGTATGAAGATTGTCCATATAGTATAGCCGAAAAGGATTTTGAAGTTCGGATCATTGTTTCATCAGTATGCACGAACAATTTGCCTCTCTCACTCTATATAATATATAGACAGCAAAGTGACATGAATGGTTTTTGGTCGGAGCGGAATCAAAGATATGGTAGCAAGGACCGTGGCTTTATTCTTTGCAGGGTAAAGGTCCACATAACCTTATTAAACCCGAGCTTTATCAGTGTGCGCTGCCGATAGACCGATCCGAACTCCCGATACATTCAGATGTTTTCGGTGACATGCCTTTGTAGGGTTTTTCACTTGTGATGTAATCTAGGTGACGCAACACACTTCTCCCACTCGGGGAGTGCTACTTGGGATTTCGGTCAACCTTAATATTCTTCTTCTAAATTTTATGTGGGTCATCGTTGTTGTTTTTTTGGAGTGGGTGGTTATAGGAGGGAAGGAAGGAAATATTTTAACGTCTGCGAGGTTAAAAATAGCTTATGGGACAAACCATTTCACATGTCATTTTCTGCAACTCAATCCTTTGCTTGTTCAACCTAATTATGAGCAACCCCAATTTTTCCACGGTCCTCCGTTGAATAAATTATCCCAAGATTTATCTGCCAAGACACTTGCATAGCTATCCCCACTGTCCTTAAAGGCTTCACACTCCAAAATGAAATGTTTTTCTGTCTCCACTTTACTATAGGTGCAGAAAATACACACTCTTTCTTCCCAAGCTTCTTTTGGCCTTTTCCAGCGCCCAGTCTCGCAACGGAGTTGATGGGAATTAGTTCTTAATTGAGCAATTAGAATTTTGGCTTTCCAAGGTATATTGGCCCATATGTATGTCTTTTGATGATGACTGTATGTAGGGTTAAACTCTTCAATATAGTACTTTTTTTTCTCCCTAACTCTTTATCCCAAGTTCGTTTGTGGAACTTATTGATAACAAAAGCCTTTATCTCTTTACTATTCGTGGGGCACATGTTCAAGCATATATCCCATTTACTAAGCCATTTAATATTTTGCCGCATCCAAGTCTTCTTTCTTTTGCACAATATGTCTTTGAGGACGGCCTTGGGCCATCTACCTTCTTCCATTTGCTCAACTCTTTTTAGATATATTATTAGTCGCACCATAGCAATTGCTTCAATAGAAGCAACCCCCATTTCACTCAGCATGATCTCGTATGGTACTAAACTCTTAATTTTGAACTTGCTTGTAATCATGTGTTTTTTAATCTTCTCTATTTGCCTCCACTGTAAGTCCGAGGTACTGTTGGCCCATACTTCACAACCATAGAGAACAACCGGGATCACTAAAAGCCCAAAAAGGGTTTGCATAGTTTTCCAATCCCGTAGCTCTGCCTCTCTGCATCTATTTTGGAGAGCATAAAATGCTTTCCAACCTCCCATAGTTCTTTTTTCTGCAAATTTCCCAACTCAGATTTTTATTGAAGTCAATTATGAGGTACTTGTAATCTGCCACTTCTTCAAGAGTGTTGTTTTCGAAATAGAACTTATGTTGTTTATGTTTCCTTTTGCTAGAGAAAACTACCACTTTTGTCTTGCTAGTATTTACTTGCATCCCCACTGATTTACAAAAGTGCTCAAGGGAAATCAAGTGCTCTTGCAAACCAAGAGCAGACTTAGCAATCAGAATAAGGTCATCTGCATACAAAAGAAGCCTTATCACGAACTCACCCAGGAGGGCGCCATCCCCATCCTCTAAGTTTAACCACTCTTCAAGTTTGTCAATATACAAGCCAAGAGGTATTGCGAGGCTAGTTGTCCAATCTGTAGGGAATCCTTGATGAATGATGTTGTTGAAGATTTCTGTAATGTGAGGTGCAAGAGTTTTTGAACTCCACTTTAAAAATTCTGCTTGAAGTTCTACTAAATCTTTGGCTTTTCCAGCACCCAACTTTTTAATTCCCACGTCAATTTCTTGCACGGTGAAAAGCTTTGTAATGGTGGAGGTGTTGACTAATTGGGGGGGGTCAGCCTTAGGATCCCACTCATAAAGTTGCCTTGCATAATCAAGCCACTGATCCACTGTAATATTATTTTCGGTTTGCTTCTTGCTCGCTTGAAGTTCTTTCCAGAAAAGTTTGGGGTTATTTTTCCCAAGGAAGATTAGTTCCTCCCTCCTTCAGCCCATGAAATCCACTTTTTTCTTTCCTAAAATCTGCTTATAAACTTTTAATTCCTTTTCTTTCCGGTTTGACTCTCTCCACATTCTCCTTGCTTTTTTGCACTCCTCATCGAACCAAGCATTAACCGGGAAGCAATTTGTTTCAGGTTTCTTATTTTTTGCTCTTTTGCATTTTGTGAGTGCCCTTTGAATTAAATTAGTTAGCTGCTAATTATTAAGGCCCTGAGACGGAATTTCCTCCTTACAAAGCTTCTCCAATGATGTCCTAAAGATATTACAGTTTTCTTGAATCAAAAGAATTCTGCCCTTTGTCGGAGGTTGTTGAGTGTGCTGATTTTTTGTCCCAAACTGTTGCTTTTCAGTCCAAGAAAGACTTAGATAGATTGGATTGTGATCAGATTTTAAATCCCAGAGTTGTTCACCTGTCGTAACTTTCTCCATTTTCTCACATAAGCCATGTGAACAAATTGCATAGTCGACCCATATATGTTGGAAGTTTGGTTGAAGAAGAAGAAGTACAACACCCTCACAAATGGATCTTGATGATGAGCATCCCTAATTTCTCCACGGTCTTCTAGTTGAATAAATTATCCCAAGAACTAGTTGTCAAGAGCATTACTAGTTGTCAAGAGCACTAGTGATAGGTGGATTTATATGGATCAAAGGAGGCATTTACATTGTTGGTATTGTTTGTGTGTATTGTGAAGAATCTTTTCTATAAAAGATATTATTTGCATTAAATGTTTTATTGATTCAAAATTTTGGTTTTGAAAGATGGAAGTCCTCTTGTTAAAATACAAGAGAGTAGAGTATTATATCTTAGCAAGGCATATATCGACAAATCATAAATCACACTATATTATCAACTTCAATTCTCCATTGTCAAGTCCCACTAGCATGGTTGGTATTCGTGGGGTTCTGTTTGTTAAGTAGCCCAGGGTTTGAAACTCAATGATACTGGGAGGAGACACCAACAAAATCCATCCATGCTAAGGGTTGGTGTGGCCCAGGTCAGGTGAGATCCCCGAGTGATTTTGATGGCTTAAAAGTGTTAATTTTTTTATCTTTAATTCGGAAATGCAATAGTACTTGAAATCAAATAACAATCATACACATAAGTAATCACATTCGACACATGAATTTACCCTAGGGAAACCCTCTATGACTCGAGGGAAAAAACCCAGCAAAACCTTCCTTAGTATATTGATAGATAGTAGAGAATGTTTTTTACATCAAGCACCCCCGGTGCAATTACAGAGCAAGAGAAAGATAGATATATAAGAGAGACTCAGGAGAATAATTCTCCAATAAACCAACTCGCTAATGATAGTCACATGCACAAAAAATACTTCATAGAAATTCGCTCCAATCCTTGGAGACATCAATTTTGCGTGAATAAGTGCGCCCCACTTCTCATGCAATGCATTAACTCATTGAACTGACTTTAGAATGAACTCGCCCCTTAACTGGAAGCTTACACACTTAGTTAGGTGGCTAACTTAAGTGTCGTCATGCAAGTGTCGCAACTCAAGTGATATCTTTTAGTTTAACACAAGTGTTGTCTTAGTTTAACATAAGTGTCGTCATGCAATAACACTTAGTTAACTAGATCTTCTTTGTTATCACTTAGTTAACTCTCTTAACTTAAATCATTGTATGATCAATTCGAGTTCTCCTTTGATTGACTAAAGTCTTCTTTGTTAATATCATTGAAGTTTAACAATTTGAATTCTCTCTTAATTAATTATTTATGTGTGATTTGAATTCTCTCATATCTTATCACATCTTATCTTTATCTCTTGTCTTATCTGCATGGTCCACATGTGCCAGCTTAATTATCATATCAAATATACTAAGGAGATTTTTCCAATGATGTGATCATATTGTTCTACTAACATTCCAAGTGGTTATATGCTAAAGTAATTCACTCTAGAGGTGGCCAGTCTCTATAGGAGACTTAATAGCTCCATCATGGTTAGTAGTACATCACACACCATACATGCTTCGACATGCAAAGCATCACCTCAACACATGAGGATCTATCTTGACACACAATACCTTAGCCTTGACTAGCAACATTGTACAACACCATCACTTTGACATACAAAGCACTTGCCTCAACACATGAAGCTTAACTATTCTTGAGTACAACCCAAGATTCTTCTCCAAGTTTCCTGGGTCCAAATCATGCTCCTATAAGGCACTACCTCGACACATGAGGCTCAATCTTGACACACAAGATTGACTTGGAAAATGAATCGTGATGTTGTAACTTTAACACTCTTTATGCAATAGACCCATTGTTTTGTAGTGTACATAATTTGTACTTTACACTTTATATACACACATTGCCCTATGACAACACAAAGTGCTCTTGCACACTTATGTGGTGTGATCACAAATGTTGAAGTCATCCACCTGATGACCCTTTAATATGGTTGAAATAGAGTATTTTGGGACCCTCAAGCTAGTCTCGATCTGCATTTGGCTAACATCAAGTCCATGGGAGGGTATCCATTTATTTTACCTTGATCTTTCCCCCATGTATCTCGCGGTTGATTATCTTTGGCCACATTTAGCCTCCAAATCAATGCTTCTCTATTTAACTTGGGGATTGGTTAGTGGTTTTGGTTTACCACTAACCATTTTGACTTGATCAATATATGTGGTGGTTTTGGTCGACCACTAACCATTTTGACTTGATCAATGTACTCCCCAACTTAAGGTGCAGGTGAGCTCTAGCTAGTATTTATTAGTGTACTCCCCCTCCAAGGTGCAAAAGAGTGTTTTTCACTTTTCAAATTTATACTCCCCAACTTTGAGGTGCAAGTGAGCACCATTTTGAAGTCATAGACTTACTTTTCAATTTTAAGAAGACATGCAGAATTGGGCTCCAATCACAGCCAAAAGTATCACCTATAAATTTGATTGAAAGTTAATTGCTTTGGTAGCTTTTCTAAGCAAGTATGTCTTTACCTGTCTCTAAACTTGACGGTAGGACTTATATGGAATATTGACTTGTTGATTTCATTGCCAAGAATTTATCCAACCATAATGAATTGTGTGTTTTTAGTCGTCTTCCTCTTTCAACATTCTTTATGAATGATTATTTGTCTTCCCGTTATGAAGATAAGGATGGAGATCAAATATCATGTCTCCATGTGGCCAACTCGATGACAATGCTAGCATTCAGTAGAATTTCTTCAATATGTTTCTTATCAATTGTACCATCAGCTCTAATAGGAACTTGTTTAACATTTGAAACTCACCCCTTCAAATTTTCGGCAAAAATTCTAACACCTACAAACTGAATTGGTTTGGAGTAGTCAAGAATATGAAATCTATTGTCTTTTTTCAAATCCCAAGCCTACCATTTTTTATTGAATTGCAATTATTCCCAAAGTCTAATAATGATTTTAGATGGATCAATGTTTTCTTTTTGCGCCGAAGAGGCGCATTCTACAATCCAGTATGGGGAGATGTGTAACTCCTTTTGTGCTCATCCTAGAGTTGACATGTGTCATTTTTAAAAAATAATAAAATATTATAAAAATAATATGTCAGCTATTTAAAACATTTACAATGGCATATATATATAATTACACAAATTTGAAAACACAACACAATGATATATCTCACGTACTTGGAATCCAGAATAGGAGCAGTAGAAGGGTGAAATGTACAGGGGGGAACGATGGTGAGCGCCGAGGGTTTGGAGGTTTGTGAAGGGCGGTGGGCGGCACCCTGCAGACGGATGCAGGACGTCAGCAGGTTCGTACAAACGCTCGCCAACCCCGATGGGTTTCTACCTTGGTAAAACCGTTTTGGTTTTTACTCCAGCGGATTTTTTTCTGGCCCTCTTTCACAGCGAAGGTTACTGTTCCGTTTTGTGTTCCGTTGGGGGTTACTATGGATGATGTAGACTACAGCAGTGATGACCTACGGCACCATGATATCTGGCGTTCGCCACCTGGCGCATTCCGGCATCAGGAGGAGCTTGGCGGTATAGGGTTTGGTGGTTTTACTGGTAACCGGCCTCCTGATGGACCTCTGTCACCCCCGGTGAATGACTGCCAAACCTTTCCTTCCTGCTCGCCGTTCTGGGAGGGGCCAAATGCACGCCTATCTCCTGCGACTCACGCCGTGAATATCTGGGGCGTCAGGGGTTTCTGCACCTCTCCATCTCCGGAGCCGTTGTGTGCAGATATAGGCGACCTGCCGGAATTTATTACCTCCGCGGATAGCGATAATCATCTCTCTACTGGACTGGACCGACAAGCTGAGGTGGAGGGTTTTGAGGCGCGGCAGACTGAACCATCGTTACAACCCTGTGGGTTTGTCGCTGCAAACTTGGACTTCGTTGAACATAGAGGGTTTTCTAGTCCTTCTGAGGACTCTGATCAGCGTGTTCGTGGCCGTGCTGCAGCGGGTACAGCTGGGGTAGCAACTAAGGAACCCACCGTGAAAAGCCGTAGAAAGTGGATTAAGAACTCTGGGAAGGCACCTAACTACGCGTTGGGGGAGGACATTGGCATGCACCAGATTGTTGGGATGGTTAAGTCGGTTTTGGTCGGCAGGGTTTATGGAAAATCTGTTAGTCTCAAGACTGTGATCTCGTGGGCCACGGGGGCATGGCTGGGACATTGTGGTTATGTGCCCCGTATCGTTGGGCTCTCAGGTGGGTGGTATGCTTTTCATTTCTCCTCGGATGCTCATGCACACTGGGCTTTAAGTCTCAATTGGTCTATCTTTAAAGTCCCTCTTCTGTTAAAGCCGTGGAACCCCCTCTTCGATGCCAGTCGGGAAAGATTGGATGTTATCCCCCTCTGGGTTCGTCTCCCAGGACTCCCCCTTCACTACTGGTCCGAGGAACACTTCCGAAGGATTGGGAACAACTTGGGAACCTATCTTGATGCGGACTTCTCTTTTGTGGCATCGGCTATGCAGAAAGTTGCTCGCATCCTGGTGAGCATTAATGTAAGAGATGGACTTTTTGACACTATGGACCTGACTTGGGGGCCCTATACCTTCGTTCAGAAACTGGACTACGAGAATGTGCCTTTCAGGTGTAGGCGGTGCCATGAATATGGCCACCCGGCCGTCGAGTGTTCTGTTCCTGTTCGGGTGCGGTTTGGTAATACCCACAAGCGCAGGGTGGTGGCCAAGGAGGTTGGAATGGATTCGGCGGAGGAATCTGACGGACAGCAGGGTTTTGTCACTCCTACTTTGGAAACACCGTTGGCTAGTCAGCCGGATGGTGAAGTTCCCACAGGCGGCGAGGTGGTTGCAGAAAACGATGATGCGGATGGCTCGGTCCCTGTTGCTGGTAACACGGTTGTTGCTGAAGAACCACACATTCCACTTAATCGAGACTCGGCACGGGAGGGTTCATTGGTACCGTTTCTTCGCTCACCAGACTTGGCTGCAGGTGCTCCTTCTGTTACTCTTTTCAACCCTTCCTTCTGTCTTATTTTTAACAACTTTTCACTTCCTGGTCAGGATTGGGTAGATGGTTTTAAAAATTTGCACATTTCCCCTCAATTGCTGTCCTCCATCACACCCCCTCATGACACTGTAGCTCCTATCCTCGAAGTGGAGCATCCACTTCTTGAATGCCCTCCGGATTCTAGCCTTTCTGCCATCTCCGAGCCGGTATTATCCTCTCCCGAACCTTCCTCTCCCCCTGGCTCCTCTAAATCTGGATATTGGCTGCGATCCCTGACCAGTCCTCCTGCGGGGGGGTTAGGGAAGGTAAATCCTAAGCCTCGCATACCTCGAGGAAGAAAATCTTTCCTTTCCCATGCCAAGACCCGAGCTTGCTCGGACCTAAAGAATGGTAAACAACTGTCTATCGAAAGGGCACTTAGAGCGGTGGATGCCCATTCGGATGGGTGGAAATGAAGGTCATGTCCTACAACTGCCGAGGTCTTGCTGGTCCCTCCAAAAGACCAGTACTTCGTAGGATGCTGCAACTGGAACATCCTGATATTTTGTTACTTCAAGAAACTATGTGCTCTGGGATTGATGTTGTCAACCGTCTGAAGGTTTGGTTCCCTGGATGGGGATTTGAAGGTTTGGACGCCAGGGGACGCTCTGGTGGTCTGGCAATTGGATGGAATGAAGCTAAGGTGTGTGTTTCCTCCCTTTGGGGGATGCACTCTGTGTTAGGCATGACCTGTAAATCCTTGGATTTTGATGAACACTTCACTATTGTTAACATTTATGGCCCTTACTGTGAACGCGAACCTTTTTGGAATGCTCTGTTGAATAAAGACCTGCTTAAAGGTAATACTACTATTCTTGGTGGAGATCTTAACTTTTCACTGGGGCATGCTGAGATTTGGGGACCACATGCTCAAGTGGATCCTCTCACAAACTTTTTTATCCGTAAGCTCTCTGATGGAAACTGGATTGATGTAGAGCCGGTTTCACTGAAACCCTCCTGGCGTAATATGAGGGCTGGTTTGGATAGAGTGGCCAAAAGGCTGGATCGTTTTCTTATCTCAGAACATATTGCGGAGACTTTTTTCTATGTGAGGCAATGGATTGGAGCCGGGGGTTGCTCTGATCATGATCCGATTTTTCTTGAACTGAAGGCTGGGCCTAACAAGCCGCCCGCTCCCATTAAATTCAACAAGGTGTGGCTGGAGGATCCCACCTTCTTTGATTTGATCCAGCTGCACTGGATTCCTTACCACCAGGGCTCAAATCTTACTGCTGCCTTTCATTTTGCGGAGAACATCAAACATCTCAAGGAACCTATCAAATCTTGGGCAGCAGCCAAGCGGAAAAGGGAGGACAAAGAGCTTAAAGACATTGAAGAAGCTATTTCCATCATTTCGGGGGAACCTGGAGAAGGGTTTGCCTCACTGGCTACTAAGGAACAACTTGTATCTCTGATGGACAAGCGAAATAGGATACTCTTACACAATGAAGAGGCTTGGAGGCTTAAGAGCAGGGCCATTTGGCTGGAGAGCGGTGACGAAAACTCAAAGTTTTTTCATGCATATGCTAAGGGTCGAAGATCAGTCAATACTATCTGGAGCCTGAAAGATGCGGAAGGAAATTCCCAGGCCACCTTCGAAGGACTGGCTGGGATTGGGGTAAATCACTTCCAGGAACTATTCAAAGCAAATAGCAGGGTAAACATTGAAGAGGTGCTCAGAGTTGCTCAGCTATTTCCCCGTTTTGCTGAGGAGGAGGACAACAGGAGGCTTATGGACATCATTACTATGGATGAACTGAAGAAGGTTCTTAGCAGCTTTCAGAAGGACAAAAGTCCGGGGCCGGATGGATGGACGATTGAATTCTTTATAGCCCTCCTTGACATTATCGGCGAAGATTTATTACTGCTGATTGAAGACTCCAGGAGGGAAGGCAGAATCCCGGCCAGTATTAACTCTACTTTCATTGCTCTTATTCCCAAAGGGGACTCTCCTTCCACGCTCAATGATTTTCGACCCATCTCACTGTGCAACTGTGTGTATAAAATTGTAACAAAGGTGATCGCTAGCCGACTAAAACCTTTACTATCCACACACATCTCTGAGGAGCAGTTCGGGTTCCTCGAAGGACGCCAGATACACGAAGCCATTGGATTAACGCAGGAGGGTCTACACAGTATCAAATCCAGTAAGCAGAAAGGTGCAGTCCTCAAAATTGATCTTTCCAAAGCTTTCGATAAGGTCAGTTGGCTGTATATCCGTCTCATGCTTACACATTTGGGATTTGAGATCGGTTTCATACGATGGATCATGAGCTGCTTAACCACTGTCTCTTTTTCAATTCTTATGAATGGAGCAGCGACTCCTTTCTTCCACTCTGGGCGTGGTCTACGTCAGGGTTGCCCCCTATCCCCCCTGTTATTTTTATTGGTTGCTGAAAGCCTGAGTAGGGCCATTAAGGAAGCTAAGCGAACTGGAGATATAGCAGGAATCCTTGTTGCTCCGGGTACCGCACTCACTCATCTACTCTTCGTGGACGATATACTGATTTTCTGCTCTGGCTCTGGAAGGGAGGCAGCTAAATACAAGGAAATACTGGACCTCTTCTCCATTGCTACGGGTATGGAGATCAACATTGCTAAATCAACTATTACGACCTCTCTTCTGGATGAGGAGGAACTGCACACCCTCACTGACCTGTTCCCCTTTCAGCTCCTTAACCTCTCTGAGGGGCTTCGTTACCTGGGATTTCATTTAAAGCCTAACAACTATCTAAAACACGACTGGGTTTGGCTATTGGAGAAGTTGGAAAAGAGACTCAAGAGCTGGAGCTTCAGGTGGCTCTCACATGCTGGCAGATTGATCTTGGTGAAATCGGTCCTGGAAGCCATTCCGGTTTACTGGATGTCCCTGGCATGGATACCTAAGGGGACGCTGGAAGCTGCACGCAAAATATGTTTTCGCTTCTTGTGGAATGGTAAGGAAGATGTACATGTTACGCCTTGGGTGAAATGGGAACGTATTGCCACCCCCAAAGCTTTAGGAGGCTGGGGTTTAAAAAACATTTTCTACTTCTCTCAGGCTCTGGCTGCCAAATGTGGTTGGAGGCTAATCACATCTGGAGGGTACTGGGCACGTATTATGACTCTCAAATATATTGCACCGGACTCTGTGGAGGACTGGATTCGGTCTCCGATCAAGATTCATAAAGGAGGGTCTGTCATTTGGAAAGCACTTGTCTCCTCCTTTCACGTAATTGAACAGCACCTTGTTTGGGATGTAGGTAACGGTCGTAGGTTGAGAGTTGGCAGAGACCCTTGGGTCGGCTGCGAAGCACAGCATATCCTATCCGACGGTCTGATCCAGGAATTACAACATCGGCATATTACTGTCCTACATCACTTGGCGGATGGGGAAAATCTATGGATGGGAAGACCCGTTTGGAGGCGAGCTGATACTTTTGGACTTGAACCGGAATGGGAAGATGAACTTAGAACATACCTGCGAGCTCTCAGCAGGGACCAAATATTTCTCAATGACGAGGATGACACCTTGGTCTGGGATGGGGATCCTTCTGGCTCTTACACTCCGAAGCATGGGTATCAATGGATCTGCGCAAATTTATGTAACAGGGAGCTGGTATGGTGGTGGAAAACTATTTGGAGATTGCAGAGCCCTCTAAAAGCGCGCCTTTTCTTGTGGTGCATCCTAGCTAATCGCATTCCGACCTGGGATTTCCTGCAAAAATGAAATCTACAGGGACCTAGCAGGTGCTACCTGTGTTCACATGATGAGGAAACTGTCTTACACCTTTTTCTCCACTGTAGCTTCATTAAGGAGGTCTGGCAAGTTGTGTCTCGGATACTAAAAGTAAATTTCAGATGGGATGGGCACTCTCTGGTCGAAGCATGGCGAAATTGGATTGAGAACTCTGTGTATGCCTCTTTCAAAGGTCTCCCCTCTATTGTCATCTGGGGCACCTGGTTATCCCGTAACAACTGCCTTTTCTCGGACAAAGTTGGTTTACCAGCTTTGGTGGCCACTAACAGTTGTGGTATCCATCTTGCACTTCATCGGTGCAAATTGGCCTCCACTCCTAGGAACATACAACCCTTGAACCTTGATACTACACTGCCTTGGGGTTTCTTCGACGGGGCCTGCCAAAACAACATTTGTGGAGGAGGGGCGCTACTGTTTTTATCTCCCACACACTATTATGTGATGTCTTTTGGTTTTGGGAGAGGTACCAACAATTGGGCTGAGATCCTCAGCCTCAAGCTCTTACTCTCCTTTGCATTCGAACAAAGGATCCAAAATTTAACTGTTTATGGGGATTCTATGAATGTGATAAACTGGGTCAATGGACTGTATCAGTGCAACAATCGGAAAATTGCTGGGGTTTTGGAACACATACAGCATGTCACTCACTCCTTTGATACTTTTACATGCAGGCATACTTTCCGGGAAAATAACACAGAGGCGGACAAAGCCTCGAAGGAAGGCTTAACACTTGCTCCCGGGCTCTGGAAATTAACAGAATTTTTGGATGGGGCCAGCAGAGATCTTTATCACAGGCCGTTCATTGACTGATTTATGCATGGCTGCTATGTTTTTTTGAGAGTTCCTTTTTTGTTACTATTATCACTGTTGTACATAGAACATCATTGTACCTAAAAGATCCACACAGTTTGCAACTTTTATGAAATTTTTATTGCCATATTATCGTTTATTTTCAAATATGATGTAATGGATGTTATTGCTCACGTGGTGAGAACATCACAATTTTGCTCAGACATAGTATCACTGGTTCTCAAAGACCACATCCACTCGTAATGAGTGTAGACTCTATATGTAATTTCGTACTCCTAAGGATGAAATGAAATTACGCTTTTTTTTCGAGGAAAAAAATTACACAAATTAGATAAATTAAAACCCTTCCTCAACATTTGCACTCTAAAAAGGGGTTTGCACTTGGAGAGATTTGATCCCTCTCGACACTTGGTAGATCCCCTTTAAGATGGATCTATGCTTGTGTAACTTCAAAAGAAAATTCAAGTTCACATTCACTTATACCAATTTTGGTATTATTTTGTGCTTTGACATCTTCTAATTGCGACTCATCTTCAACAAAACGTATTCTCATCAATTCATTATTTATGAATGATTCAATCTCATGAATAGTTAAGGAATTATCAATCATACCATTTGTCACATTTGTATCATCCATTTTCATTAGGTCATTTGTGTCACAAGTACCATCAACATGTTGCATTAGGTCATTTGTGTCACAAATAGCATCAACCTTTGACTTGTCTTGCTTTATGCTCTCAATCTCCATTGTTAGCATGTCTTGTTTCTTTTCAATTAATTTTAGTTGAAACGATTTGATTAGTTTATCCTTCAAATCAATTTGTTTGTGAAGCTCAACAACCCAGTTATCAAAATCATGTAAGGAGTCTTGTAGTTCTTTAATTTCTTGTCGATGTTTTGCAGATGCTTTCCTCCTTTACCCATTTTAGATTTGGAATTGTGTCATGCTCAATTGTACTTGTCACCAAAAACTTTAGGGTACAACCGATCATGCACCCCTTAGTGTTCTTCCCCCTGAACGCGATTACGATGTAGGGCCTCCTTATTCAATTTAAGGTAGGTACTTTGTACAATAAGTTTCCAATTGAAACTCTCGGCCTTCTCGATTTTAACTCAATGATTCAAAAGAGAATTGAAGAATTACAATATATTTGAATTGAGTTGTGTATGGTGGAAATTATGTATTGCTTTGTTGAATGATCAAAAAATTGCATTCCCCATTTTAACTCCATGTGTATATGGTAGAATGAGCATGTGTAACTATAAATTTAATGTCAAAACTAGGAACAAAATACCACCATCAAGCATCTAATAAATCACCATCACCTTCTTTATAACAATCCAAGTGGCCATATATGCAATATTATAACAATCCAATTTAAGTGGTCATCACTTTATATCTTTTTTTAGTTGATGTTGAGAGAGTTTCAATATTAGAAGAAATGAATCTCTGGTTATGTTGAGCGTGTGGATAATTACTTGCCAATGTCAAAACAAGAAAGTGTTACCTCCTTCTAGCAAAGACGTTCCTCCTCTCTACTTTGCATGTGCATGGTCCCCTTCTGATTTTGAAAATGTAAGTGATAATTAAAGATTTACTATTGACTCTGCAGATTCTATCTTTGTTGCTAGAAATTCTCATTCTGAAAAAGAATACACTAGAGATATTACTGTAGCACATGTACTTACTACAATTTATGAGCCTACAACACCTTCCTTTGAGGTTCATACTCATGGATTTGGGTCCAAATTACTGCTGAAGATGGGATACATTGGTGGTGGGCCTAGTGGCCTTGGTAAGAATGGACACGTGATTACAGATCCCATTCAGCCCGTGATGAGAAAAACCAAAGGCAAATTAGGGTTTAATGGGGCTACATCAACATTATCAAGTTGTCTTGATTCCTCTACTGAACAAATTCAGTCAAATGACTCTTCTACTGATGAGTTGTAAGAGCCATATCCTACACCACATATTGATACAACTCTGGATCCTACTCAATCAGATTCAACACCAACTTCAAAGTTATCAGAATTGTCAACATCAAATATTTTGGCAACATCAGCCTCTTCAGCATTAGCTTTAGGGTCTACATCCTCTACATATCAACATCCTCAACATCATGATCGGAGACAACATCGTCCTCTTTTTAGGTATCCACAACCATTTGTCAGTTCTCCTTCTTTCATCGCATTAACAAAGAAGCGTACTCGACAAAATCTTGGCAAGGTACCAACTTTGAAGATAGTTTGTGGCTCACTAGATGATTGGTCATGGAAACATTTAAGTAATTTCTTAAGGACCTCCTATAGATGTGTTTCATCCACGATACATGAGAACCTTTCTCATTGCTCTTGGCATTGATTGATTAGGTCACATTTACAGTTCCATTTCACCACTACTACATAACTTTTATGCACTTTTATGGTGTTTGATTCTATGCTTTAAAAGTATTCTGAACTAGCTCAACAATCTTGGTGTAGATTGATGCCTTAGATGTTTGAAGAGATCCAATTGTTCTCAACTGGGATTATTGCAGCTTCAACACACTTATTAGAGCGGATTATGATATGTCATCATCAAATCATGCTTCATTGGATTTCATATTTTTTGGTTTTTGGAGACTATATACCATCCACATAATATATCTTTCTTCTATCCTCTTCGGGGAGTTCCCACTAGGTTTTCCCTTTTTAGTTTTTGAGGATTTTTGTGCATGGGTACCTAACATGGCTAAAAATTGCCATGGCCCATTTTTTTTCATTAGTTTCATCGAGTTAGGATTATGGGGAGGTGTTAGAGCTTATTTACCCTTTCCTTAGCATCAGTTTATCATGCATGACTTGTGCATACATTAGATCCTTGATTTTAGGTAACTAAGCTTCCACTTGTCCACTTAGGTCAATTATGAGCTAGTTAACTCATCTCTAAGAGATTGCATAGCTAGCTAGGCATTTGAGCTCCAATTAAGCCCAACTAGGTTTTCATGCATTAGTGAGCAATTCAAATTGGCTTCTTTAGTAATTTGAATTGCCTATATGTATAACTTTGGTGAAGCATTATGTATTGCATTATATTGCATTCCAATGCACATTGCGTTGGAACTCTCATCTTTGATGAGCTATTGCAACTCTTATTTGATGGATTAATAATGATTATGTTACTATGAATTTGTCTCTTATCTCCATTATTTTGTGTTTTTCTTCTTCACTAGCTTTCAGAGCTTGGAAAAAATTTCACAGATTAAGGGGGGATAGAGTTTCCACATGGCTGCAATAAAATTCATTTTGCGCTGAGCCAAACCATGATATGGCTTGGTGAGACAAATTAGTGAGAACAACAATAAGGGTTTCAAGGTCATGTTATTAATTTACCTACATGAAGATACCTTGCCCCAATCACACATTACACCTAAATACATTAGGCACACCATTTGGCAGTTGTTTTACCAATTTCATTGGTAGCATTATGTTAGACATTCACATTCAATTCTTATTTCTAAAGTTGAAGGTCAACAACCCAATTATTTAAATCATGTAAGGAGTCATGCAATTCTTTAATTTCTTAATTGGTTTTTTTTCAAATGCTTTCCTCCATTACCCATTTTAAAATTGAATTATCACTCTCACTTGAACTTGTCACAATTTTATTAGGGTGTTAAGTACCATTGATCGTGCACCTCAAAGTGTTATTTTACAATGATTTGAATTTGATGAGAATCCTTATTCAAATTCTGACAATTTTTTTTGACAATGGTCACAATTGATTTTTGACTTTGAAAGGGTTTGAAAGTGTAGTGTCCCTTTTAATGAATTTGTAAAAACTAGGAAAAATTGCAAATTTTGGCCAATTCGACCCTTAAACTAGTATTGACCCAAATGGCTCCAAATGTTACTGAATTGGTTCTGAATGTGTTTGGAAGGTATTAAGACATAAAAATTAGGCTGATGGATGCTTGGACACTCTCAAAAGACTTCTGCAACATTCAATTACAATCAGGGAAAGATAGGGCAATTTACTAGTCAAATCGAGGTTCAAATCCCCCAAGGGTAGTCGTCAAAGATGGATCTCCAAATGCTATACGAACTTCCCAAATTTCAGAACAGAGACATGGTACTGTTAAAGGACTTCAATGGGATCCTAAATACGTCATCAATCAGTTTCTAAAGTCTTTTGCAAATCCCATAAATCATAGGTTTGTGGACATATCTTCACATAGGGGGAAATGCTAGTAAAATTCACCACTTGCTATGAAATTCGAGATTTATGTTCCAAAGGATTATGCAATGTATATGAAACTTCTTCCAGATATTAATGACTCTCCATACATCATAAAAATCACATAGATGAACTGATACAAGTCAAAATAAAGCAACTTCAAGCTTTCATAACAAGATGTAGGGAAAATGGCACCATTTATGTATTGTTTGGTATTTTTACATAGTTCCACTTGGTAATTTGACCTGAGAGTATTCTGAGCATTAAATACAAAGTATATATATCAGAATACAAATAAATGGATCCACAAGATCTCCCCCAAAGAGAACAACATCTCACCAAGTGCATCCTTCCTCCAAGAGCCAAAATATGAAGATAAAAGTGAGAAAGGTGTGGAAGCAAGTTGAGGATGAGAATGCCACGAGCTTCCCTATAGATTAAACCTGCAACAAATGAATCCATTGTAACTCCAAATGAAAGGTCTGAATGGCCTCTCCAATTTCCAATTAGGATGGGAATCTTTCACCCTCGAAATTGGTACTAAGGCAAGTAGAGTAAACACTCCACAAGCATGGACAAGCTATGCTCTCCAATATGTAAAATGATAAATGATCAAAAGCCCCTGTCCTTATTTTTTATTTACTTTTATAAACTTCCAAATACCTCCTTAGCTCAAATTCCATCCATGAGCTTCATGCCAACTCGAATTGGAAATGGATTCCAATGTGTGCCACATGCCCATAAATTCCTAGCCTCCTCCTTCACTCAATTCGAATGGGTGTCTCTTTGGCTGACCTAAATCCCTTGTGCGCCTTCTTGGAGGCTATTTTTAGCCTTGACATGTCATATATGTCAGATGTCAGCATTCAAGTCTGATTTGTGTCATAAGTGTTATAGCATCTTCATCATTGTCATCATAGAAGCTAGGGAATCTAGCCCAAGTGTCTCAATATTTCTCAAATGCCTCTTCCTCTTCCATTGAAGTTACTCTTCCACTCCAATTCGACCTTCATTGAGTCATTCCAAGTATATTGACCTTCCAACTCCCCAAGAACATTAGAATCCACCTTGGATTCGAATGGGTGAGAATAGGATTCCATGTGGCATGAGGAATCTAGCTTTGTGTGGGTCCCACGCCACCAATGTGTCTCCATGACCAAGTGACACCTTATTTTCCTATCATAAATATTTATTTAACCCCTTTTAATATATTTATGTCAATGTAATGTCCATTTGGGGTTCTATAGTCTCCTTATTCCAAATCTAATGTTTCCACCCCAACCTAGAAAACTAGTAGATTGGTGGAATTTCCTCTTTTGGGATTTATTTGAATGGGGACATTACAGAAAGTCCACCCTTTGTACAATTCAATGAGACAAACACAATGAAAGATGGTGGAAAAGTCTTAAGCCATTCTCTACACAATGCAAGATGGTGGAAAAGGCTTAAGCCATTCTCTACACAATGCAAGATGCTGGAAAAGGCTTAAGCCATTCCATACACAATATATTCTTCCAATGATATCAATATACAGTGCATGGATGTAAATGCTTATAAGTCTAGATCTCATTGACAACTCATTAGTGGATAATGACAACACCTCATAAAGAGATAAAGATAACAACTTATAAGGGGTGATCTAGAACACTGTGATTGGTTGGCGACTCATAGGCTAACAAAAGCACTTATGTTTGACGAAGTTGTTATGATAATGGGTACTATTTTGTTAAAGTTTCTTGGGGCTTACACTTGGCCACAACTAATACTTTTTTTTCCAAAAAAAATTCACATAAATTCATTGCTAAAAAGGGAATAAAAGGACATTCCTCGGGTTCTCAAAGCATAGTACATATCATGACTTTTCTGTTCAGAAATAGATATGTTCCTAAATTTATGCAATAAGTACTTATTCGATAATCATATGCAAATTGTCCAATCCATCTATTATAATGACCCTTTTCTGGTTCATATTTTAATAGCTTCAAATAGTGACATTATAAGTCTTATTGTGTCACATAGTGAAAACCATTGTTATAAGTCCACTTTAAAATTGTAATCGCCTAGAAAAAAGAAAGATCAATCATGTAAAATCTAGAGAGTCCCTTGTCTTTTGCACAAAACCTTTTTTAGTTTCCACAAAGATAATAGTACCAGGAGACAAAAGTAATCATTCTTTTGACAATTTGTCTACCAAGTGATTCAAAAAATATACGACATATCCTTTGTAGGCATCAATGACCTCCTCAAGATGAGTGCCAAAGGAAAGAAGATTGTTTTTTATTAGCAATTGAGACCCCTCCATCCAATTTACAACCAAAGACTAGTCTTCGAAGACCAGTAAGTCTCAAACCCCAATTTATAAGCCAGTTTAAGTAATGTCCTTAAAGGTAAAATTTCAACTAGAGTATTGGCGCCTGCATATTATTAATTTTAAATGTAATGAAATGTTCATCTGATAAATATAAATCACCCCTAATTCCGCACACATGATCTGGGCCCTGACATGCACCATGGAAAAAGCTCCAACAATCAATTTGATATATCAAACGTTCCTTGATCAACCTTGGAACTTTCATCTTATTATCTTCCTTGTAAAAAAATTAATGAGGAGACATGACTACAAATCTAAAATGTCTTAATATGTTTCCCCTTAAAGAGGCAAGTGCTCTTTGTTATCTAGATAGCCCACATAACTAAGAATGAAATACATTTAATAGTATTGAGGTCCAACCTATCAAACTAGGTACTAAGCATTTTTCAATTATATTCCCTGCCGAGATAATTCTAAGAATTAACCAAGTTCCCACAACCATCCAAACTTGATGAGAGTGCACACAATGAATGAATATGTGTTGTATTCTCCTCTACTTCTCTACACATGCAACAAATACCTGAGCCTTGAAAATGTCATTTCCAAAAATATCCCCAGGTGATTAGTTTGTTCTTCAATACCAACCAAATAAAGACCTAACTCTTCATAGGAGCCTTCACCTTCCAAATATGAGATCATCACCAACCAAATGATCCTCTACCATCAAACCTTGATATCCCAAGTAGACAACATATTGTACTCTCAAATTATTAACGACATAGACCAACATTTTCGGCTCATCCCTTAACCAGATGTGTGGTATTATTACAAAAGACACATAGGAGCCCTGTTCTCTTCCCCAATCACCTTGTCATCCCAATGTCTATGTTGGATGTTACCCCTAATTTCAAATATATGTGGATGTCTCATCTAAAAATTGTGATAAATATTTCATTTCATGAGTGGAGAAATTATTTATAAGTCCAAGGGATAGAAAAACCTATCTACCACACCCCATAATCACTTCTTCCCCCGCTCTAACTGAAAAACATTTTCCCACCTTCCAAGCCAATAATGTGCCAATGATAGGGAATGTTGACATATGTAAATTCCAGTGATTTGAACCACCCTTAAGACTTTATCAACACTCCTAAGCCTATCCAAATCAAAGTTAGGTGCCATTTACTTCCTTATGATAATGCGATTCTAAAGATTGTCACTTCATACCAAATTACATAATGACTTGGTCACCAACGACCTCCTAAAAGCATTGATATCCCTTAATCCCCTACCCTCTTCTCCTTTGGGTTTTGCAATGGAGTACCAAGCAACCCAATCATTTATCATCCTTTCCTTGCCATAAGTAATTGAAGCAAATCCTCCTAATTTTATCTATAATTCCCTTTGGTATGTGAGCCAATGTGTCTTGCTTCTCATCCTTTCCTCAACACAAGTCACAAGTAATTGAAACAAAACCTCAGAATTTTCTCTAGAACTCCCTTTGGTATGTGAGCTAAAGTGTGCTACTAAAATGGGATTACCTCCATGATATATTTACCTAAATTTTGTCTCCTCCTACAAGAGAGCCAATGATTCCACCAAAAAATTATCCTTTTTTCTATACGCAATATCAATGAACCCCAATCTTGTTTGCGATAAGCATTTGGTTTGGAAGTGTACCCCAAGTACTTAATACCCTCATTAAAATCAAATACCTTGTAATGGACACGAGATCTTCACTCAGTGAAACTATGCCATAGTACCTTCATTCATGGGATATTAAAGAATATCCATAATTTCACTAGATATTGATAAATACCTACGAAAATCCTTTTGTTGGCCCCCCTCCCAATACATATTTCCTATTAAAAAAGCCTATTTTTACGAGATATTCCCTATTTTTACTAGATACCCTTTTTTATACCCCTGCAATACCTATAAACCCCGCATACCCTACTCCTCGCCACCCCCCCAATACCTACAATATATTGACCTTATTTTCCATAATTTAAAAATCCCCCTTTATGAATGAACATGATAATGTATTGGTCAACAAGGTGAATCCCATGTAGTAATGGAAAATATCTTATAATACATGTTCGACGCTCCTTGAGATAGAATTAAAACATAAATCAAGCTTTTCTAAGTTAGCATCCACACCTAAGGCTTTACAATTGAGTTTCAATATATTTAACAAAGCACGAACTTATGCAACCAAACCATTTGTGAAGAGTAGTACATCATAAACAAATAATAAGTGTGTGACATTTACCCCCTCTCCAAAACCTATGCCTTTAATTCTTCTATTGCTCCTTGATTTCATAATAGACCTATTGAATCCCTCTACAATCCATACAAAGAGACAAGGGGAGACTAGGCACCTTTGTCAAAGTCTTCTTGAAGGCATAAGGAAAGGAGCTGTAGAGCCATTGATTAAAACAACATAATATGTAGAAGTAACACATCCCATAATCCAATTGGCCAAATTATAAGAAAAACCCACATGTATCAATAACAAACAGGCATACAACCAACATGTCCTATCATATGCTTTGGGAAATTCAAGTTTTATGGTCATACCTGGGAGTTTCTTTACTTTAATGGAGTGAATACATTATTGTTCAACCCCACAACATCATGTATCTGTTGACCCTCTAGAAAAAAACAAAGTGTTGGGGAGAAATGGATGCTAACAGTAATGCTTTGAGTCTCAGAACTAGAACCTTCGCATTGATATTATAAGAACAATTGCATAAAGAGATAGGTCAGAGATAGGTCCATACTCGTTGAAATTGATTGGTCTATCCACCTTGGAAATTAATGCAATAAAAGTAGAGTTTAAACTTGACAAGACCTTACCAGATAATCTAACCTCTTCAACAACTCTTAGAAGGTATCCTCCCAATAAATCAAAGAACCTCGGAAAAAACTCTATCATCTACCCATCAAACCTTGGGCCCTTATCCTTTTGAAATTTTGTCATCACCCCCTGTAAATCCTCTAATATAATAGGTTCTAATAATCGAGCATTGTCTTGAACTGATACCATCCTGGGAAAGAATGAGCAAACCTTTACAGTTTTCGCAATGTTAGTTGAGTATGGCTCCTTCTTTGAGTACTGAAGCCTCGACTAATACTTATCTATGTCTTTGAAAGAAATCAACCTTTGCGAGAAACCTAACATGCCACCATCTTCACTATTAAACAATAACCCCATTGGCATACCACATACATTTTGTTACTTTTACAACTTCATTTCAATTGCAAGTATACTTAACATTTTCTTTTTATATTGTTTCATGGGTTGCATGTCAACTCTTAGAAGGCATATTTGTTGTTGACATTGATTTATTAACATCGCTCCACACACAAGAATTGCACTCATAGTATGGTGGTGTTATTTTCCATTCTCTAGCATATAAATTGTGACCACGACTCTCTTTTCGGACTCAATTTTATGGCACATTTTTGCTAATCATTTGGGAGTTTTTGTTGTTCTAGATACTTTTCCTTATTGTCATTACCTTCTTGCACAAAATACCCATGCCATATTGACCCACTTTGTGAATGTATGTTATTTCCCAATACCCAATAAACACAACTATGACATCTTAGCTCCCCATGCATCTACATTTGCAATTTTTATTTTCTTGCTTTCCTCCATCTCGATGTAGGATTAGAGACAGGGTTGATGGTTTATATAGTGGATGATGGAAGACTCCAATTTGGTATGTCCATCCATTTTGATGTGGATTATTAGGTATTATGTTATATAATTAATATTGGATATTTTCATAGGTGACAAAATGCAGAGATAAGGGAGGTCAATATGGGGAAGCAATGACTTTCATGTTCCTCTTCCTTAGCTAGTAAAGAATCCGTGTTTAGAAATAAAAAAAAAAGGTTTACCAATTTTTTCAAAATTTACCAAAGAAAGGAAATAGGTAAGTTTCTCTGTGCTAACCTTTGCAAATTTTACTCAAGTACAAGTTGTCTTCAAGGAAAAGTCACATAATGAAGACAGGGCTATTTTGTTTAGTGACGAACAACTAATCTTTTGAAATTGTAATGCATTGTCTATCACTCCTGTGAATTGATAGGGAAATGTGTTCTAACAATATTTTTGTTTTGTCATGGTTGGAATATAAAATCTTCTCATGAATTTATCTTTTCAAAATATACTAAAATTCTCCCAAAAGTTAAATATCTATTAAAAATTCATTACAACAATTAATATCCATTCTTGAATGTGTCTTATAATATGAATTTCCATTAAACAAATCAATGCAACAATTAATATTCATGCTTGAAAGTGTGGATATGAATTTCAAAGCTTATACTAAGTTCAACGTTGAATGTCTTTAGGCAGCATGAAAATCATTTCGATTAATTTTTTTTAAATGTGTTTCAATTTATGGATTTAAAAGTTAATTTAGTATCTTAATAAGATTTTGTATTTAAATTTATAGTTATTATTTTGGTTTTTTTTAAGAAGTTTTAATGTTTTTAGAGGTAAACAAAAAATTGAATTTTTTTTTGTTTATTTTAAAAGATTTTGTTTTTTTTCAAGCGGAAAAAAGCATATTGTTTATATTCATATTGAAATAAAACAAGTACAATGATGGATCAGTCACAGATGACACAGATCATTATTCACTCCTTCCTCAACTACCAATGGCCTTGTCTTTACATCTTTAACTTACATCCTATATGTTCAAAGATATCAAAATGCTATAAATATTATCCTTCCACTATCTTTTGTCACAAGTTTGTCCTAAAAAGAACTGAAGCTTATAAAACTAGTAAAACTAGTTCAGGAAAAAAAGAGATCCTTCGTCCTGAATCTCTTCCTCAAAACACTCTTCCCACATAAGGTATCCATCCTCACCAGACAATGCCTGTTTAGATAATGCATCAGCTGCTTGATTGTGTTCCCTGTAGATATGTTTGATATCAATATCCTTAATATTTTCCAGTTCTGCCCTTGTTCTACTGCACCACTGAGATAAAGATATGACATTCAGTTTATACTCCCCTAAGGCCCATTTTATCGTAACTCTGGAGTCCCCGAACAACTTCAGCCTAGGGAAACCAAATAGATTTGCCAATCTCATAGAAGTCCACAAAGCTAATAGCTCGGCCTTCATATTTGTGCCCAATCCACATCTGAGTTTGAATGTGTAGTATGATCCTGATTTAGAAAAATCTTTCCCCCTGCTACACACTGTCCTAGAGCCGCAACACCATCAAAAAAGATAATGGGATCATTGAAGGAAAGATTAAAGTTTCCCACTATCCTCTTTGAGATTTTATCCTTCAACTGTTTATATGGCATATATTGGTGTAGAGCTAAAGCAATCACACCATCAGTGTTAGCCACTTGATCCTCAAAAATGCATTTATTCCTCATTCTCCATATTGCCCAGGAAATAAAAACTGGAAGTGTAAGGTGATCCCCACAGTTTTTTGTCCAATATCTTAAGCTGGCTACAAAATCTCCATGTCTCCAAGCAGTGTTAATATTCAAAAACTTACAAACTTTCCCCCAAATGTATAAAGTAAAAGTGCAATCCATAAATAAATGAGTAGCAGATTCTGGCCAATTTTTGCACAGAATGCATCTATTTGGACCAAACCACCCTTTTCTCTCTAGGTTATCCCAAGTTTTCAATCTATCCATAAGAACAAACCAAAGAAAACATTTCAGCTTCAGTGGCATATTCCACATCCAAATGACCTTATACCACTACAGTTTTGGGAAAATGCATTTCCATTTAATAATGGACTTGCATGTAGTGTTTGCAGTTACCTTACTTATGTTTTCGTTCCTTTTCCAGATTAGGATATCTTCATCACTGTTTAATCTACACCCATTCGAATTTAAAGCATTGACATAACAATCCCATTCAATGGCCTGTTCTCCCCGAAGACCTAAGCTTTCCCCATTGTACCAGTAACTGCCCATGCCATGATTCCTCACACTGTCCAGTGTGTAAAAGCCAGCACTGTTCAATATTCCTCTTAGCGGATTAGATATTATGTACTCTTCCCCTAATCCTATAAGAGGATTAGTTCCAATGGAGATTTCTTTTCCATTTCCAATTTGCCAATAGATGTCAAGTGCCAACCATTTATAAACATTTAGAAAACCTCTCCAAAGTGGAGAAATCCCTCTGCAAATTTTCCTCGGAGATTTGAACCAGTGTGAAATTTTGATTTTTATATACTTACAGTGTACCACTCTTGACCACAAAGTGTTCCCAAACAAAGCTCTCCATAAACTTTTTAGTCTTAGAGCTTCATTGAATGCATGTAGATCCTTAATTCCTCGGCCACCTACACTTGTTGGTAAGGAAAGCATTTCCCAACCAGCCATAACAAGTCCACCCCGACCCAATTTCCCTGTCCACAGAAAATTGAAAATCAACTTTCTAATCAAATTGATAATGTTCTTTGGGACTGGTAACAAAGAAAACCAGTATACTGGTATACTAGTTAAGACTGCCTTAATCAAGGTCAATTTTCACCCAATTGACAGCAATCTGTAGGCCCAATGTGAAATCCTTTTCTCCATCTTCCTCAAAAGCCAATACCAGTCTTTAATAAAATAACCATTTGGTTTTAGAAAAAAACCAAGATAAGTCAAACCCTCACAGGCCCACTCCCAATTGTATGGCATAATATTCAATATTTCATTCTTTCTGCTATCTTCAACACTAAAGTGAAAGAAAGTGGTCTTCTATGTACTAATGTTCATACCAAATGCTCTACAAAACATCTCCAAAATACCCTTAATCATCTTCCATTCAAAAATAGAGTCACATCCTACTAAAAGGATATCATCAACAAAAAGTAAGTGTGTTATATGAATCCACTTATTTATCCTCAGTCCTTTGATATGTCCCTCCAGCTTTGCTTTCTTAAGCATGAGACTTAATCCTTCGATTACCAGCAAAAAAAGGAGTGGGGACAAAGAACATCCCTGTCTGATACCTCTGCTGCAACTAAAGAACCCAGATGTCTGTCCATTCACCAAAACATAAATATTCATTGTGCTCACACAAGCCATGATCCATTTGATAACCCCTGCAGGCACCCCAATCTAAATCAAGATGAGTCTTAGAAAGTCCCAATTGACTCTGTCGTATGCTTTTTCCAAATCTAGTTTTAACAGAAGAGCCTTCTGTTTCCTCTTCTTAACCGAATGCAACAACTCCTGAGTGATCCCCACCGCATCATGTATCTGCCTCCCTTCTAAAAAACCAAATTGTTCAGGTGAAATTTTGTCTGACAGCATGGGTTTCAGAAATTATCTTAAATTTGGGAGTTTCATACTAATTACAACTCGTAGCTCACAACCACTTGAGCTAACCCATCAAACTTAGTAAATTTTGAAAATATTTACTATTACTAATGATTTATTAATTTCTATGTATATAAATGTTTTGTACATCATTACATAATCTAATTACTAACTAAAGCATACCAACAATAATCTTTTTTCTTTCTTTTAATATGAAAGAGAGATTAGCTTTATATAAAACCAATTTTAAATCTCGTAAGAGATGAACTTAAAACTTAAAGGACTTGGTCTTACTTGAATGAAGCTAAGGTCATGAAAGGTCATAAGGTCATTCCCTTTTATTAGAAAGAAAGAGTGATTAGCAAAAGTTTTGCTTTAGCTAAAGTCCTATTTTTTTCTTCATTAAAGAGGTTGAGTCCCCCTTTACGAATTTAATCTTTTATTTAAACAAGGGTTATGTGGTAGCTAGTCCCTGCTGCTTAGTATGGGGATATCTAAATTGAAAATAGATAATGTTAGGAACCCATGTCAACTCTTCTATTTACTTTGTTAGTATATTGTTGTTGGACGCATATGCTTTGTAAGTCGTCCCGTAGTAATTGTTGATCCATATTTTGTATTGGCCCATGGTTTGTATTGACACATGGTATTGGCACCTAGACTTAGTATATAAGTTTGTGTTGAGACCAACGAAGGTACCGTGAAGTTATTTGTATTGAGTTTGCTCAAAGGAGGTTGCCCCCTCGAAGTGGCCTGCGATCAATATAAAAGTGATTCTGAGTTCTGTTATTTCTGCTATTTCGTGTGTTTTTCATTAATTAATTATTGCAGGTTCTTCTCAGATAAACTTGTTAGATATAATATTTACTGTGCACTCATTGGTTTTTCAATTAATGCCTTGCCTTGCCAATAGTTGAAGTTGCTGATGGAGAACATTGACTAACAATAGTGTCATTCACTCATGACTATGATATTCGAACTCTAAAAGTTTTCATTGTATAATTAAATTAAAATATATTTAAATTTATGTGGTATAATGTTTACATTATACCATGTTAATCATTCTAATAGTTAGAATAGTTTCCTTAGTATATGAGATTAATCATTTGAATAGTTAGAGAAATACCCTTAGTATATGGGATTAATCACTTGGATAGTTAGAGAAATACCCTTAGTATCTGGGATGAGTTCTCTATGACTATAGACCATACTTGCACCATTTGTGTCACATAAATGGTTGTGCACACATGAAAATGAGTAAACTTTGTATAGTATCCAGTTGGTGCAAGTAAGAAGCTATGAAGTTTTTGTATTAACATTCAATCCATATGAACTAGCAACATGATGACCTTGGCATACAATTATACTAGGCAAGCCAACAATTTGAACGAGTTTGTAACATAAACAAAATGATAAAATACACTTAGTATTAAGAGCAATCACAAAAAATCATCTTTACTCCACTTAAATAATTTTTATTTTTTATTTTAAATAACTTCGCTATAATTTTAAAAACATATCGATTTTAATTTAAAAAATAATAAACAGATTATGTTTAATTTTAAAATATTAAATATTTGTAAATTTGTTGACAAGTTTCATTGAGAACGCCACAAGCAAAGATTCATCGAAATAACTAAAATGTTTTTTCATAATTAAAAGCATGTAACAACCATCTAGAATCATTACTAAAGTGTCAATATTATTTTGTTTCTTACCGAGCATGGAAATCGAGTGTTGTTTAATGCATGGTCAATGATCGCAGAATTTGAGTGTTTATTGGTTTTCTATGTGTAAGATTCTGAAATCAATCATGTCTGGCATTAGATGACGAATCCATAATTTCATCTGGTCAGGTAAGGAAATACATACGACTCACCTAGTGGATTGGCAGAAGATCAGCCGTCCATATAAACATGGGGGCTGGTCATTAAAAAATATATACGATTTTTCGACTGCACTACTTGCTAAGAGTCTTTGGAGGGCATTAATGGTAGATGGACTTTGGGGTTCCATTATAAAGGACAAATACCTTACAGGTCAATCCACTTCGCTTTGGCTGCGATCGGTTCATAAAATTTCAAAAGGTATATCAAATATGTGGGTAGGTCTATTATATGTGCTACCAGTGTTGGAAAATTGGATTGCCTGGCATCCTGGAGATGGTAAACATATACAGTTGGGAGAGGACCCGATCATTGGTGGCCCTAGATCCTAAAGGTTATCAGTCGATGTATTATATATGCTTCGAAATAAGGGTATATTTACACTTCGACATGCACTATCAACCATTCCATCCAGTAGACCTTTTGGCAATTGGATTACTGTTGCTCAGATTGGTCTTCGAGGTGGTATGATTAAGGAATGGGAGGCTTACATATTGGATCTTTACAGGGGTAATATTTAGTTATCAGACGATTTGGATAGTATTATGTGGTCATGGAACACTCATAACGGAGTATTATCTGCAAAACAGGCTTATGAGGTAATGACTTTATCATACCCTATGGATCTGGTTTGGTGGCATTCGGCCTATTAGAAGTGGAACCTTCCATTGGAAATTAAAATCTTTGTCTGGTTGGAATTGGATAATAAGTTGCTTACCTAGGAGAATCTCCAAAAGTGGGGATTCATTGGGCCCAACATCTGTTCCCTTTGCAAACTGGAGGCAGAGACCGTATTACATCTATTTATTGCGTGCCCATACATTGCTAAGGTTTCGTTGGCAATTAAGCATGTTTTTACTGGTATATCTGCTTGGACAGGAAACTCTCTTCAGGATTGCTTGTCAAGCTGGTTTTCTCAGAAACCTGATTTGGGAGAGTTGGCTTGTTATATCCTCTCGGAGACTTGGAAGTCTCGTAATCATGGGATCTTTGAAAATAAACTTTTTCACCCCTCATTGTGTGCAGGGAAGGCACTAACAGGTTTCAAAGAATTTACAGGTTATTCATCCTTCCATCCTCCATCAGTTACATCTCTTAGAACTCTCACTCTTCTCAGTTTCGAAGGGGTATATGCTATGTTCGACGGAGCATCTCAGGTGAATGGTAATATGTGCGGTGCAGGGTTTGTCATATTTTTGGATTCATCACGACACATTAACCTTTGGTTGAATTGTAGATTTGGAACAAATACCAAGAGTGAACTGAGTGCACTTTGGTTGCTGCATTTTTATTCAAAGTTCAGGCAGATTGCTTTACAACTTGTGGCTAGTGATTCTCTAGTTATTATAAATTGGGCTAGTGGCATTGGATCAATTCGTACTATTGCTCTTTTTCATTGGATGAAGCAGATTCAAGCACTTTTGATTGGGATGCAGGGTATCAATTTTTCTCATATATATTGTGAAGCCAATGGTTTAACAGATTCTCTGTCCCGGCATGGTCTGATGGCTCAGGAGGGATTTATACATTTTGAATTCTGGGTTGACCATCGTCTAATTGACTTGGGGTCACTGGCGATCTATCCTGACTAGTTTTTGTTTTGTCTTTTATCTTTTTGTATAATATATTATATATTTTACCAGCGGATCCTTTAGATCCTATATATTTTGATCTTTTTTTGGTTTGGGATTTAGATGCTATCAGGTTGGGGGTGAACTTTCTTTGGTATTGGCAGGTGTGCCTTTGGTTATGATGAGTATTTTGTCTATGTTTTCCTTGAGACTTGGATTTGGGACATTAGATACAATGTTATATTATGCTATCTCCACATTGCAGTTCTTGTTGTGAAGGATGAGGATCATTTGTAAACATTTATATACTTTAATATGAAGTAAAGACTTTTTTCTGTGTGAAAAAAAAATCATAAAAGTACATTGCTTTAAAGATATAGTTTATTAAATGAGGCATTCTCATGATATGATGGCGAAAGAACAAGACAAGGCATAATTACTAATTAACTCTATGAAATAATTAAGCAGTTCCCATAGCTTGATATTAATTAAATAGAGACTAGCTTTAAGAAAAATTAAAGATATTAATTCGACAGAGAATATTTTCAACTTTCATGTATAAAAACGATATGGTACTTTGGATTCAGTAAGCTTGGGGTCTCATAAATCCCTCAAATCACGGGCTGCCTTGTAATTCAAAATTTAGTCCCTTGGTCAATTTACTACATGAGTCAGGATTAATGTCGAAATTTGACGGGTAAATAGTCGTAAATTTGACGGGTAATGCAACTTCATATATTTAAAAGTCATTAATGAAGTGTGAATTTTAATTTTACCCGTCATTTTGAAGTGCATTTTTATTTTTACTTGTCATTAATATCTATATCCCAAGCCTATATATGTATGTATGTATGTTATTTATTACTATGTATGTATGTATGTATGTGTGTGTATTCTCTTTATATTTATATTTCTAATATGGAAACTTTGATTTTTGTTATGGTCTCCTTATCTCCCCTTGTCAGGTAAATTTGACTCGATCACGGTTTTTGGGCCCATGGTATTTGGTGGCCCATGGTAATGGCCCATTGTATTGCTTGTGAAGAAGCCTATTTAAAGGTTTCCAAGATGAATATTCTTTGTCATTATGTTTGTGTGGTTTAACCATTATGTTCATTATTATTTTTTATTTATTATATTTTTGTAAATGTTTTCATATAGTTATTATAAATATTATTTAAAAAAAAATCAACTATTATTATGTCGGGTAAAATTAAGATTTAAACGCACATTTTTCCACATGGCTATGTTAAGGGATCACTGGCCTCCAACTCTATGCCAGCCCACATGCTCTAGCCTCATACCACAAGCACCAGACACCTGGCACTTCCTCCCGCCACTTGCCACGAGCTCCTGCCATCTGCCACTGGCTCCTTCCACCGAAGGTGCTCATGATCTGCTCGGCACCCCCATTGTGTCCCATGCAGAACATTAGTAACTCCAACGCCCGTCTTGTCCGGAGCTCGACCCTTGGCAGTTGGCTTAATTTCTTATCCGTGTGGAACATCCTATCTATGGTACCGGCTTCAATGCACATACTGCTTAGAGTAATGGCACTTACTACTCTTACGAGTCCGGCTCACTGGCTCTGTCCTTTCATCATCATTCTTCTTACTAGCACCTCAAGCAATCATGCCGGAGTTCAGCATCTCAGCAGGTCAGTGGACGCCAGGCTTAAAGCCCTTCTCAGAAAAGGCTCCACACACTCCAACATTCTGCTTGTTCCTCCCGACGTTCCCAGTCTCTGTTCTCGCCACCTTAGTTCCAGCTCATTTGAATCCATTCGCAATGCTTTCTCTGCTTCTGGCCTCTGGCTCTGCATGGTCATGTCTCCCCCTAAGAAAATCCGCACCCGCCAGGACACCAAGCAATCAAATTCTCCGCACCCTAGCAGTTCCTCCTCCGCTCCCCCGATTCGCCTGATGAGAGGAATTGTTGAAAAATCCCGCAAGTATCACTCTGCGATTCCTATCCAGGAAAAAGCGGAGATTCAAGATGCCGAGGAGGATGTGACGGTCTCGCGTGGATGTCTTGTAGACAAGGAAATTCGTGAGGAGTTTGTTGAGCTCGTCCCAGACCCTGGAAACACCAGAGGCAGGGCTTCTCTTTATCAGAAGACCCTCGACATGCTATGGTTGCACAAGCTTGTTTTGGGCAAGGCCCTTACCGGCCGCAACGAGGCACAGACTGAGATCTTAATGCAGCAGGATGAGATGAATGACACACTGAAGTAGGTTCTTTACAATCAGCAATAGCTTGCTCGACAGTTGGGGATCACTCTGGTCAAGGATCCATCTACACAGCCCACTCAGCCGGTTTATCACAGCGACTAAGCTATGCTCATTTTCTGGCCTCTCTCTGGTTTTATTCGGTTTTATACTAAGATAGTTTTTTGCTCTGCCCATTGGCAGTTGTGTTAGCGTTACTATTTCCTTTACCATTTGGTTCTCTTGATAGCATCTCTGTTTTAATGCTACTTATTCATACTCTTTATGGGTCTGTTTTCTCCATGATGAGAGGACCCGACACTTGCATGATTCTGTATTTTTTGATACTCATGACTCTGTACATTTCGAGGATGATAATATAAGGACCTACCTATAACTTATAAAAAAAAAATTAAGATTTAAACATCAAATGAAAGGTAATGTTAAAATTAAACCGTCATATAAAAATTTCTTGACGTGTAAGGTAGGACGTCAAATTTCAACCCTGGTCATGTTGAGCTCGAAAAATATTAGACTTGACAGATGGAGAAGCAAGCCTTCAGCGTTTAAAGATCAATAAAAGTCAGTGATAATTTGTGATTTAATTGTATTTAAAAAAAGAAACTTCTACATATTTGTTAACTTGGTATTGGACAGGATGACTTGAAATGACTAATTTTATCATTGGTCGCTATTAAAAAAAAGAAAAGCACACATAATTTAGTCATGGTATGTTGCCATCGTAATATTTCTAACTAAAGTAAATGCTTGCAGTCACAATACTATTATGATATGTGACATTTAGTAAATTTACAGTATTTTTTTGGCCGGTAACACTTTCTTCCATCTATCATAATCTGCCCCCATCTGTCATAACCTACGCAACAAGTAAAGCATCCATCTGGCATGGCATAACCTGGAATAACCTGTGCTGCAAGTAAATGATTTTTGTGTTATGCCTCAATTCTATATGATGTTCTCTTTTACACTGCATTTTACGACTGGTAAAGGAGAAAGAACAAGCTCCAGGGTCCTAATATACCTACAGGGCAGGAACATATTTTGTATGCACCTTACAGCAAAGCATAAAACCTTTTAATCTACAACAAAAGTAAAAGTAGTGTAGATGTTTGTAATCTATGTGTGCAATTTTTTGGCAACAAAATCTGTTATAAGTGGCCTGTGTTCATTATCAATTATTGTGACAAATTTTCTCCCAAAAAACTGAGTAAAATGCCTGTTTATTTTTGTTGCAGGCTCAGAGTCTTGTACAAGTAGATAAAGAGAAGAGCTGGACTTTCATGCTTCATCTCTCTAGTTTCGTCATATTCCGCCAATTTTGACGTTGGATAGTCAATTTGTGGTTGGCCCTCGCACATGAACTTTATTTTACTGTATATTTTCGCAGATAATATTACAAGTTTTAGATCTTGGCGAGTTAGGGATAAATATGACTCGCTTTTCCTTGTTGGAGTCGTCAATTAGTCATTCAAATCGAAGGATTCGTTCTGATCTTTTCCCATGCCTCTCAACACAGAACCATTGTGTGCCGGGAGAGTCTCTCGGACCTACGTGACCTCTAGAAGTTCGTCTGATTCAAGCATGGATTTCGTGAGGCTCACGCTACTGAAGACGATGCTTACTATTTCGGTTACAGGTTTAGGGGAAATCAGAATTCTTTGTCCAGACAAGCATTTCTTCGCAGTTACCCATTTTGTATCGAAAAAACCTTTAAAGATAAGCTGAAAAGGTATATTCGTAGACTAAGCAAGGAATCCTTTGAAGAAATCATGAAGTAGGCAACTAGAAACTTGAAGAGAGGAGCAAAGGCCATTATGGACCGCCATAACCCTGAACTGGTTGCAACAAAGATTAAGCAGCATATGAATCTATGGCCTGGTGCTTGTTTTAGGCCCTCATTCGGCCCGGATAAACATGTCGCTTCAAGGCACGTTTTGATTTTTTCCTGAAGAAATATGAAGGTAAACGCTGTCCTTACTGGTTTTTTTACATGATTATCTTTCTGCCTTTTTTACATGATTATTGGGAATGTTGATCTATTATATTGTAGCATTCACTTAAGAGCAGTCCAGGTTTTCAATCCCCAGTTAGTTATCCTCCGCAATCGGGTGTGTTTTGTTCAAAATTCTCAACCCAGGGATCAGAAGCATTCCAACAATTCAACTTGCATTGTTTAGTTTCAGCTGGTTTTCAGTCACCTACACCAGGAATTGCCCAGCTCACTGTGGGAGGAGAAAGTGCACACAGTACGCAAGCATCATGGAGTAACAATATTCATGATGCAGGTTCTTCTTCCATGACTTTGACAGCAGATATAATCAACTATTTCTTAAAGTGAGCAGAGAGCTGACCTTAATTTTAGTAACGTGTTAGTTCTGTACCTTTGGAATTGTAATTTACTACACTTGA
Source organism: Larix kaempferi (assembly GCA_027924585.1). NCBI lineage: Eukaryota > Viridiplantae > Streptophyta > Pinopsida > Pinales > Pinaceae > Larix > Larix kaempferi. The sequence goes on along the minus strand of BSBM01000267.1, from coordinate 5,553,474 downwards.
ATTCGATATAATATTCTGTGTGTTTTTGGAATTGTAATTTACTACACTTGAATTCGATATAATATTCTGTGTGTTTTGTGGCAGGACAGGTGAGGTTTAAAGGTTGGTGAAGAAAAGGCGTTCAGGTTTCTTGTGAAGGAAAAACATAGTTGTTAGTCTTGCAGCTTCCACTTTTACTTGCATTTGAGGAACTTTTTGTTTTCCACCATCGTATTATTTTACTACTATTGTTTTGAATTATTTTTATTAAATGAGATTATGAAAATAGTATTTTTTTTACAATAAAACTTATTTTAAATTAGTGATATTATTATTTTTTAATTATTTTAATATTTTCAATTAGTAGATTTATATTATCATTGTTATGAGTAGGATTATAAGATGTATATCTTTTTATTTTAATATTTTTGATGATTAGACTAGCATCGTTACTTAACTTCTGGTCATTGAATATAGTCACAAGTGAAGTGCCATGAACAAGTTCTCTGTTATCATGCGTTGTTTGTCACTATATGTTATTTTTAATTATTTTTTTTATTTTTCCTTCTTTTTTTTAATATATTTTCAATGAGTAAATTTATAGTATCACTATTGTTATCATTGAGTATGATTAAAAGATATATATATTTTTAATGTGATATCTTCAATGAATATATTATACTTTTTAAATATTCTTTTATTTTTCTTTTTTATCGTGATATTTTCTATAAATAGGATTTATGAGTGTTATTTTGATTATTTATGTTTATATTTTTCTAAAATATATATTTTTATTATTTTATTTTATCTATTATGTGCGAATGATAAGTTATAAATATTAAAATCACATACTACCACCGATAACCCTCAAATAAAAATACAACTGTACTTCAATCACTTTTCACTTATATGGAGATAGAATTCTTGTTTCTCACGAGTCAGTACCCAATGGACAGGGTTACCTACACATTATCTAAAACATCTAGCAAAAATTAATAAATTTACAATTGGCATGTTGGCAAATTATTGGAATATTGTGCTTCTTTTTCTGAAATGGAATTAAATCAAGGATACGGTGGTCCGTTGGTGGGGTTTGATGGATTTCATTCCATCCACCCCGGTTCAATTCGGTTAAGACATCTTCTGGCTTGGATTACCGATTGACGGTTTGCTCGACTTAAATGTGTGATATCTTCCATGAATATATTATAATTTTTAAATATTCTTTTATTTTTCTTTTTATCATGATATTTTCCATAAGTAGGATTTATCAGTGTTATTTTGATTATTTATGTTTATATTTTTCTAAAAAATACATTTTTATTGTTTTATCTATTTTATTTTATTTATTTTATCTATTATGTGTGAATGATAGGTTATAATGTTAAATGCCTAGATAAGAGTCTCTAGCAAAATATTGGAATTATGTTTTAAAATAATTTGTCTTTGGTGTTCGATTCCAGTCAAATACACCATGAATCTGGAGAGTTTGTGCTAAGACTACAACAGTTCAATAAATTAAAAAATGCACTCGTGTCTCAAATTATTTTGGGTTTTTGTAGCTGCGTGTAGCTTAGTCATTATAATTAAATTATAAATTGAATTTGTGAATCATTTTATTAAATTTTTATTTTGTCTTATTCATAAACAATACAACAATGATCATATATAGTTTTCACTTATTTTCACTACTTCCTCTTTAACAAGGAGAAAGACCCTACTTTTATAGTAGAAGTGGAGCTTCAAACCCTAGAGGGCACAATTCTCAAGGAGAGAGGTGGATTTGGGGATGAAGGAATGCATGGCAAGTGACATTCAAGCAAACAATGGGGATTCCATTTCTAATGGGAGGCCACCACCACTCCTGGGGGGATGCCACCTCTCATGACCACCTCCAACAAGAGATCCTCATGGGGAAATGCACCCTCCTTTGGAGGAATTTTACCCCCTTCATGGAAACACATCAAATCCACTCTCAAGAGGTGGCAAAGATGCTCCAACAACTCATTTATTTACCTAGACAATATTCCAACCAACCTGGACACCTCAAAGACAAGCTACCACTGATTTATGAATTGGATTTCAAAATTTCCCAATTCTTTGACCCAAAAAGTCATTCTTAAGAGAATATCAAAATTAGTAATTGAAAATCACCAATTTGACTCTCAAAAGTGGGTTTAGGGGTTAAGTGGGGGCTATGTGTCAAAAAACGAGCACCCCCATGATAAATTCCCCCCTTTTGACCCACTTTTATGAATTTTTGAAATTTTACAATTAAAATACACCTTATCGATGATTTTATTAAAAAATTAAAAATTAAAAAATTAAAAATTAAAAAATCCTAGGGGGGACTTAGCGCATGTTCACGAAAATTGGGGACTATGACTATCATGGTAATATACATAGAATCAAGTCTTGAAAATTAAAAAACATAGGATTGAATAACCCTCCCAAGGCATAATTATCACTTTCACCACCCCAGCTTTGGAGGATTTTGAGTGAAAAACTCGAAAATTATGTGTCGCTAAAAAGCGTCGCATAATTAATAAGGAAAAAACACTCTAGGGTGATTTGTTTGATGACTAAGTCCTAGGAAGGCCAAGCCTTTTACAAAAGGTCATCATGCTACATCATTTATTACAATTCCCCCAAGGGGGTGTGAACATGCGAAAAAACATAAAAAGGGCCAAAAATTGGCCTGCTTGGATTTATGAATTTTGGTGATGAACAAATAACTTGTTCGCTCTTTGTCGTATCACTTGAAATCCAACTGAGTACCATTTAGGTGGTAACACAACCCAAGGACTTGGGAAAAAATTTCCACCCCAAGACCATAACTAATAATAAATGAATGCTCCACAGAACAAGCGTTTTTGACCCCAAACACCAAACCACCTGATTGCCCAACAAAATCAACAGCCAGAAACGACTAATGACTAAACAATTTCTAAAGAGAAACAAATCTGCTCGCCTTGACATGTTGTCTCTTGAAGAAGCATAACATTCAATTCTTCAATATCCACCAACCTTCTGAGGGAATAAAATTTGGGTTACCCTCTCAATCCCCTCACGTTCACAAAAAAAATCTTCATTTGAGATGGCCCAAAGGGGTAGACTCCACCTTGAGGGCCCCAATGATGCTCATTGCCTTCCGTGACAAATGTTCACTTGCATGGTGTATTGTCTATTTCCTCCCTACTTTTGAATGAGTACCAATTCTAACCTTGTCAAGTCCTAAGCATCTAGTATCCCCCGACCATTTTGAATGAGGCCGCAACATATATGGACATGTCCCCCGCCTGGACAAAGTTTGGCTTGCCGTCGAGATTCGCTGGGAATTTGCCTGAAGAGAGATGTCGTCATCATTCCCAGAAATATCCTTCACATGATCTACACTTTCAACTGATAATGAGCCATGCCCCAGGATTTTCTCCACCACAGGAGGGCCTTGGACAAGCTCTGATAATGGGGGGATGAGGGGAATGTGATCAGATGCCTTACCAGTAGGGGGAACACCACTTCACTATTCTTCCAAATGTTATCCAATTTATCCAATTGACTAAGGGATATGTAAAATCCCTCGAATGGATCAATAACCAGAGCCTGGGTCTCCGCTCGATTCATCTTCGTCAAATGTGAGGGAAGAATTAGGTCCTTCATAACAACTTCATTTAAGGGGGATTCCTTGAGTTTCTACAGTTTTGCATGATGTCCCTTACTATTAGAATTATCATAGCTATGCTGCACTCTGGAATCAAGAACATGTCCGTTGCCTAACTTCTACTCCTTCCTCCAAACCTTCTTCTTGTATTGTTGAGAGAAATCTGCAATAATATGGCCATATAGGTGGAATCTAGTGCAAGGAAAAGGAACATTCAAATAATCTAGATATAGTGTGAAGGTTCTATCACCAAGTACTATGTCCAAGGATTCAAAGTGACCTAATCTCATATCTACTTCCACTAGGATTCAAGTGATCAAACGTGATTGAGTCAGGAAAATAGCTTCATCTAATGCAATGAATGTTCCAATGGATTTAAACCCCTTTGACATTTAGAATTCCAGTGGGAGGCAAGGCAATTTAATCCAGATTGTGGTGGCGGTCGCAAATTCCTTCCTCGGATCAAATAATGGGTGCCACTTTTTTAGAACCAACATGTATTGGCCTAGACTCCAAGCTCTATGGAGGATTTTTTGGGAGTCTGACGGGCCATGAAAGCCAAACCGCATCCATCCACATGCAGTTAGGATTACCTCCGACATGTTTTCCAATAAAGGCGTCCAATATTCAGAGATCCACGTCTCCATCTCCTTCAGGCCACCCCCCCGACCACAAACTTTCTCGATTAGGGTTCGATCTGCAACTACATGAATATCCATTACCGAAATGTCTTTTCTAACCACCTGCCCCCCACCCCCCGAGAATGGATCATTTTTGTCTTCTTGTGCCGGGACTTGTTAACTCTTAGGGCTCCACCAGACTCCAACTCCTCCAGTTCTAGTCGACTGCCAATAAATCCAATAGTCCGCATGCTTTGGATCTGGTAAGAGGTCGACCCTAGATCCCTTGTAGTATGGTCCCACTAAATGAGATGATAGGATCAAAGAAGATGCTGTCTCTCCCGTCGAGCCCCCACGAGTGCATACAGTAGGACACCCTCCAGGCTCGCCGCCATTGAAGCGATTGCAAAGGAAGAAAACTTGACGAAACATAAGATAAGAGAAAAGATAGAGATAAAAATGAGCCATGGTTCTCTTAATAGAGATGAGGGCATGAAGTTTAGGGATACTTGGATACCGTTAATACACACTCTTCAAAGGACATACCAAACTGAACCAACATGATAGCTGGTTGATTTCACACATTGCATGCATATTTACAAAAGGGGTTGGGCGGCTTCTTTGGTTAGGCTTAAAATGTCTCATGAAGATGATTCTAGAGTAGAGATTGAAACATCGAGTTTCATTAAGACAAAAATGTAGTTCCAAGCTTTACCATGATCTTCGAATTTCATTTTACATACATTTTATAAAAATGCTCTATTTTATTTCTAATTATAAATTCAAGCATTACTTGATTTTTCTTTTATTTTTTCTTCATATAACCTATTAAAATAAACATATCTTTGATCCAAAAATATAAATTTATCTATAAAAAAACATATGTCTCTTTTGTTACATGCTAGGGCTACTTAGAAATAATTATAATTTATTACAATAAGATTCTACTTAGAAATAATTATAATTTATTACAACAAGAGTTACGTAGTAGCTAGTACCTGCTGCTTAGTTTAGGGATAGCTAAATTGCATTTCAAGATAATGTCCACAATATAATATGACTAGCATAATTACATAGTTGGTGCCATTTAATTTAGATATAATCAAGTTGTATGTGCATTTCAAAAGAGTCAAGATGGTATAATATAGATAACCTAGTTCTTAGGAGCTTAGTTTGGGAATAGTTAAATTACACATCAAAGGAGTAAACACAATATAACATAAATAGCCTAATTACATTTCAAAGAGTAAATAACATGTAATATAGATCCATTTAAAATTTTAGCACTATTGAAGCTTTTATTATTCCTAAGAAAAATTGTTATTCTATCATTATTAATGAATTAAAAAAGTGTAAGTAAAAAATCCTAAAAACAATAATTTGTATCAACACACATCCATTTAAAAAAAACTACGCATACAAATCACAACAAAGAAAGTTGTGAGCTATAATTAATTAAAAAAGAGTGGTTTGACATTTTAATGTTTGAGATCAACATGTACTGTATTATGTCATTACTCGCAAGATGGGATAATTAATCATTAATTTAACATATACAATAAAATAATACAATCATCTATCATCATTAAAGACTTAAGTCGAGAAACTATCATCTCGATCAAGGATGATTATTTCTCCTTGAGGAAACTATAAGACTACCATGGATTAAAGCTAGAGGACATTAACATTAACAATAGTCTCCTAAAAACATTAAATTATGAATAAAGTATTTGTAATTGTATATATTGTATTATGTAAATTTATTATTTATTTGCGCGTTACTTTAACATTTATAAAGTTTGATTTTGTAAGATAACATAAGTATAAAAGAAAAGTTGAAACTTTAAAGTGTCGTCTTTATTTTATTTTTTATCATAGCATGAGCAATGGACTAATGCCTTCTTGAAATTGTTTATTAATCATTGTGAATATTAATTAATTAATGACTTCGAAGTTGCATCATAATAATATGTTAGAATTGATCGAGAGCCATAAACATTCGAAAGAAGCAACACGAGCAATTAAAAGTACCAGTTGATTTAGTACTGTACTTTACAGTTTTAATGAATGAGGGTGCCTACATGGGTTAAAAAATCAATGATGTACGCTTGTAATAATTTTAGCCATAGTTGGAACCAACCGTCCGCACAAAACATTATGATGAAATAAGAACGTTGAACTATTGGACAATGAGATGGAAGATAATGAAAATTAAAATATATTTTTAAAAATATAAATATATATATATTTATAATATTAACATTAGAACACAAATTTAAATTTTCAGTCAATTGTATAACTAATACATAGTCAACACTGAAGCGATTGCATTTTTACCTTCCTGTGGTAGGTATAATAAGATGCCTACTTGGAAATAATTATAATTTATTACAATAAGATATAATGATACCATCATAAATCAAAGAACATTGTTATTCTTTTATAAATTATTGCATCCACATGTTGGTATGCGTCTTAGTGTCTATAAGGTTTACTATAAGCCCTTCAAAAACTTGTAATGTTATTAAAAAACAAAGTAGATTGCTTGTTGCATTTTTTCCAATAAATAGTACAATGTCTTTCACTTGATTTTCAACATATCATTACTTCTACATCGTTTCATTCACATGGCAATTTTTCACTATGTCAAATTTTATCTTCAAATTGTTGAACATCCCTATAGTTTAAGTGTTCAAAGTTGGATCGCACCAAGCACAACCCATTGAATTTAAAAATCATAAAAGATAGTTAGTTCTTTTATAAACTTTACAATTTTTTCATTAATATCATTCTTTTATATATATATATATATATCAAATTCATTTGTAAATGATTAGTTTTGAGTTTTCTCTCTTAACATATCAATATTTCCACAATTATTACTATAACTTTGACCTACAATAATTCCTCCTCATGCCATTCTTTATATTTATTCTTTTGTACCAAAAATTAATGTGCAATTGAGAGTCAATCTTGCATGCATTGATCTTGTTATATGTTTGGGGTTGTCTCTATGTTATTTCATGTTCCTTAGTCTTTCACTCCCCTGTGTATCAAGCATTTCAAGTGAGGAGGTTGGTACCTTCTCATCCCTCCGTTAAATCCTTACTTTTCCTTATTTTTTCAGATGAAGGAAGATAGTAACTAATAGTTGAAATTCCAATTGGTATCCCCCATGAAATTTTGCACAAGAGCATATGCCAATTGAGTTAACACTTAGGGATTAAAGTTCCTATATTGCATAAGAGCATGTACCCATCGAGTTAAACGTTGAGGGATTCATGTTCCTATTTTAATGTCTAAATGTGCACTAGAGTTAATCACTTTAAGTAACATTAGCCATGCGACTAGTAATCAATGTCTTGGCATATCACAAAATTGCTTTTGTTCCTCATCATTAAATCACTTCTACTTGATCAAGTTGTTGCTTACAACAATTTACAATCACATTTTGATTAGCGCATTGCAACCAACATGGTTTCCATGCTTCAACCTATCAGTATCAGTGGTTGGTTGATCAAATAACCCATACCATAGACTTACGAGCTAAGTCTATGGTATTAGTGGAATGATTTGGCCACGAGGCTTTGTTCTTTTTCATAATTTGGGATTTGATTATTTCGGTAACTAGTTAGGGGTACTTATTTGGAAGAATTTTTCTTGGCTCTTATGCCCACATCCTATGGGATTAAGAAGAAGGTGAAGTTGAAAACAATTATTTTGATATGCAACAAGCTAGAGGCAAATTTGAGCAAACTATTGCTACTAAGAAACTATGTGAAGTCCTTGCATGAGATATGGATTAATCCCAACAAACATATTTTATTATTTTTTGTTGAATGTTACACACTTATATTGGATGCATTATGATGTTAATAATTAGGCTCAAGGAAAGCTTGCAAAGGAAAATGAGTATATGAAAGAGCCATATTTGAAACCTTGATAATGGAGAGGTGGTCTCTTTATATGCCAAGATTATGAGGGACATTTGAGAGATATTCATTATGTCAGTGCTTACTTTGGTCAAGTTGTTTAAGCAAAATCTGATGAGTGGTAGGCAAACTTTGTTCTTCATTGCTTGGTCTATATCATGGAAAATATGTGTTTATTGTATAGTGGAATGATTTGGACATGGGTTTTGTTTTTTTGAAAATTAGGGACTGAATTATTTTCTTTGGCTTTCTCCATTGCCATAGAAATTTTGACTATATGTTGCTTTTTTTCTCCATCCAATGGTTTTATTGCTTTGTTCAATATCACATTTCCATCCCCATTAAAGAGAGAGACCTATACATTTATTCAATATCACCAACAAAAACACTATATGTCTGATCAAAGAAAATTGTTTCCATTAGGGATGCAAAATCTTTCGTTCCTTTACTTATTTTACAATCATTATAATTTGAAAAACAACTAAATCTAAATCTTAAATAAATGAGAACCAATGTCAAAGTTGATATTTTTTTAGCATACCCTATAAATTGATATATTAAAACGATATTTATGTTGTGTTTTGGCTATGAAATGAATATTAAAAATGATCCAATATTGACTTTATGATGCAAACAAAGTGAATGAATTTCATGATTGTATGTGTCATTCCGCTATTTTAAAAGATGTTTTGTCTTATTTGTAAGTCTAACAATGCATCCAATCTGTGCTAGAGCTGTATTCACTAACTAAATAGTCGATAACTAATTCTGGCTATTTCTTTCCGCACAACTAGAACAACTTATTCCCTTCGCTTTCAGTGAACCCAAGTTATGTGGGTCACAATTAGTGCTTTCCCAGTTCTCTGTCCACCAACCCTCTAGCATAGTGTAGGAGAGAGTCTTCTTCTGGCTGGTGGGTAACTCTAGTCTAGACAGTGGGTAACTAACCCTTTCCTGCCACACTATATATTATTGTAGAAATTGGCTATAGGTTTCCTCTATCCAAAGTGATCTTATTGACTTTATGATGTAAACAAGGTGAATGAATTTCATGATTGTGAGTGTCATTCCACTATTTTAAAAGATGTTGTCTTGTCTACAAGCCAATTTGAGGATTTCCATCAATAAAGAATTGATGGATGATCTCAAATTCCTTTGAGATTAAAACATTTTTTACAATGCATAAACTTGAGAAAATGTTTCAATTAGAGAGATTTTGAGGTAAAAAAATGGCCTCCTAAGAGATGTACTAAAAAAGTATGAGATATATTAAAATATTATGAGTTAGGGGTTTTATGGGGTAGGTATATGTGACAGGTCACCTCTTACATTATTTTTTATGCACAATATAAATAACCATGGTTGAGTTATTTTTCAAAATTCACTAGAAATAAAATTAATAAAATAACTCTACATTGATGTGATTAAGATTCATTGTAAATTCTCAAAAATTTATTGTCCTTTAACATTTATTTGTCTTGAACTTGCAATTGAAATTAAATTATAAAAAACATTTTTAAGAGATATTTTTTTAATTTATGTGGACTTTTTATATTTAGTACTTTTCTCATCAATTTAATATAATGTGATTTAATTGAAAATTTATTTACATGTAAAATGTTAATAATATTATTATAATCCGCATTGCATTATTATTATTATTATTATTTATTCATTAAATCTATATTGATAAATTAATGTCAAAATCATATTATTAATTTATATATATATGAGCTTATAAATTAGTTTGACATTATAACATTAAATAAAATAGAGTGAATATATAATTAAAATGAAAATGAAAAAAATATTATTTTATGAAAAAATGTGAAAGGAATATAAATATATTAGTTTCACATTATGATATTAAATAGAATGGAGTGAATATATAATTTAGAATTAAAAACATGAAAATGACAATATATTATTTTATAAAAAAATGTGAAATGATCTTTTTAAGAATTATGAGTACTTTACTTGAAAATGACAATAATATTATTTTATGAGAAAGTGTGAAAATACATTCATTATGAGTACTTTACTTGAAAATGACAATAATATTATTTTATGAAAAAATGTTAAAGGAAATTCATTATGAATATTTTACTTTATGACTTAAAAGTACTTATACCACTACCTTGATTAACTATGGGTTTTCATCCACCATACAAAATTTGACAAATAAATATTCTTAACTTATGCAATGCCACCTCAACCATGGGGGATGATGTCATCTACTAGAATGTGATTGGTTGATTTTTATAGTACATTTTCTTTGTTTTGAGGCCAATTTTTCACCTTAAAATTTCTCTATTCGGCGGCATTTCAAAGTATTTGATTCCTCCAAACTCATCAATGTGAAGATGAATCTAGATTATTTTTTTCCAAAAAAATCATTATATTTAATATTTTTGAGGAAGAAACTAAAATATACATTGTTCTATCGTGGACGAGCTCCAAATCTATCTAGCTCGCCAAAGCTAACTTCTTTAGACATTTGCATCCTAAAACTTAAATAATATAGTCATTTATTAGCCTTCCAAAATCCTAAATTGCACAATACAAGGTTTTTGTAGTATCCAAGACCTCTGCGTCCAACCAAAGAGCACCTCAAAATTATATAGATGAGAGTTGCACTCTCAATACATTCAGATACTCAACACTATACCAATAAATATACATTCCAAAAGACCCATTTAGTATAAATTTCTTTCATTGTCTAGTTGGAAAGTGCCTTCCCTAAATTCTTGTTCAAATAAGGTAACCCCCTACAAGATCAAAGACTTTTTAGAAAACCTATATGTAAGGGTATTAAATTCCCAATATACATGAGTAAAAGAATTAAAATCAAAGGAATCCTTTACCTCCTGTATATTATTCAAGATTCCAAGGAGGCCTAAGTTTCTTATGCAACATTAATGATTTGCGTAGACAATCAGAATCTTGGGGTCTCCAAAGACCTAAAGATTTTTTAGACCTTGTTCTTTTGCTCCTTTTAGGAGGACCCATAGGGCATAAAATTCAATGTGACTATTGGAGCTTTGACTAGCTGCATACTTCATCATAAAGTAATGTGAAAGAGCATTGCCCCTGCTCCACAAAAAACTAGGATACCCTTGACTTGCTCCATCAAAGAAGCTCCAAAATATTTCTTGATTGATATGTGGTCTTAGTTAAAATTTGGATTAACTTATATATATGTGCATGTATTTAAATTCAAAAGAGGTTAGGATATGTACACCTCCATAGACTTTTGTAGTCAAATCGTTATGTTGAACGGGTCCCTTGTAATAAGGGGGTCTCATACACCAATTTGGTGTTTAGCTAGGCTATGACCTTAAACATAGATTATTATTATGTTATATTATAAATTAATTACTAAACTAACCATATTTAAGTTTAGATGGTTAGTTTTATTTTTATTTTTAAATTAAAATTGATTCAAACAATGTAACTTTATATCACGAGTAAAGGCTGGCGCGTGTTGGTTGTGGAGCTTGATCTCCCAGCTTCAGAGATATTATTATTCAACCGTGTTTGTACCCCAGCTTTATATGATATGCAAAAGGACTGTACACTCACCCCTGTGGGGGGGGCAAAGCCTCCCCCCACTGGGGTCCAGGGGCAGTGCCCCCGAAGAAAATTTTTGGAGTTCTTTTACGAGTCCATGGTTTTGGGTAACCCATGGTATTTTCCCATGGTATTTCCCTTTATAAGAAAGACATTGTAATACAACTAGGGTTAATGTATTAGGTATTATGCATTGTAAAGATCTTTGAGATCGTGAAAGAGAGACTGTGAGACAGTGAAGAGAAAGTGCAACGGATGTGCTGCAGGTTGTATCCCTTCATTTGCTGGATGGTATAATAATAAGGACTGACAATTTCAGTGTGGACGTAGCCCATCTTGGATGAACCACGATAAATTGGTGTCTCTCTTATAATGTGTTTGTGTGATTGTATTTGCATCTTGTTTATTGTTATTGCTTTGAGATCATGTTTTTCTAACAAATGGTATCAAAGCCAGAGGTCTATTTGACAGATAGACCCGTAGGAAACTAGGGTTTTTGGTTCGAGTGGGAGCAATGGCGGAAGAAGGAAAGTTTAAGGTCGAGAAATATAATGGCCAAAACTACTAGTTATGGAAGATGCAAATGGAAGACTATCTGTACCAGAAGGATCTACCTACCGTTGGGAGGAAGAGCAAAGCAGCCGGTGACTATGAAGGACGAAGAATGGGAGGTTCTTGACAGAAAGACACCGGGAACAATACAGTTGTCCCTGGCTTCGTCGGTGGCTTTCAATATCTCAAAAGAAAAGACAACGGAGGGTTTGATGAGCACATTGGGTAAGTTGTATGAAAAACCTTCGACCTCCAACAAGGTATTTCTAATGAAGCGTTTATTTAATATGAAGATGTCTGAAGGTGGATCTGTTGCTGATCATTTAAATGAATTTAATACGGTTACAAATCAACTAAGTTCTGTAAGTGTGAACTTTGATGATGAGGTTAGGGCTCTTCTAATCTTGTGTTCATTGCCAAAAAGTTGGAATAGCTTGGTCATGGCTGTAAGTAACTCTGTCTTTGGTTCAAACACCTTGAAATTTGATGATGTTATTGGTGTTATTCTTAGCGAGAAAATGTGAAGAAAAAGCACAGGTGAGACATCAGGTAATGCGTCGACCATGGAGAGTAGGAGAATACAAAGGGAGAAAGGAAATAGCCAAGGTAATCGCAACAAATCTAAAACGGGTAGATCCAAGTCCAAACTAGAAAAGATAGAGTGTTAGAATTGTGGAAATAAAGGACATCCGAAGAAAGACTGGAGATCTCTAAAGAAGAAAGGAGATGGACATCAGGAGACTACTCAGGAAGCAAATGTAGCAGGTGATGTGTTACAAGATGCTTTGATTCTTGCATTATATAATACTAGTGATTACTGGGTAGTAGATTCAGGGGCTTCATATCATGCTACACCCCATAGGAAATATTTTCATGATTATGTTCCAGGCGATTTTGGACATGTCTTATTGGGTGATGATGAGCCATGTAAAATTGTTGGAATGGGTAAGATATGGATAAAATTTAATAATGGAATTGAATGGCTGCTGAAAGATGTTAGGCATATTCCTGCTATGAAAAGAAATATGATCTCAACAGGGCAATTGGGAGATGGCAGTTGTCTATCTACGTTTGGAGAAACGTGGTGGAAGATCACTAAATGATCAATGGTGATAGAAAAATGAGACAAGGTAGGTACCTTGTATTTATGTCCTCATAATACTGACCATTCTATCTCTTTAGCTTCCACAGGAACAAATACAACATTGTGGCATCATACGCTTGGCCACATGAGTGAGAAGGGGATGCAGATTCTCCACTCAAGGAAGTTGCTGCCAGATTTGAAGCAGGTAAGTTTGGAATTATGTGAGAACTGTGTTTATGGAAAACAAAAGAGAGTCAGATTTCTCAGGGTTGGGAACCAGAAGAAGAATGAAAAGTTAGAGCTTGTGCATACAGATATATGGAGACCGGCTCAGGTACAATCTCTTGGTGGCTCTCATTATTATGTTACATTTATTGATGATGCAACTAGAAAAACTTGGGTTTATTGCATTAGACATAAATTTAATGTGTTTGCTACTTTTAAGAATTGGAAAGCTTTGGTTGAGAATGAAACAAGAAAAAGGCAGATCTGATAATGGAGGTGAGTACTACGGCAAGGAGTTTGATAGTTACTGTTCATACCATGGGATTTGTAGAGAGAAGATAGTCCCAAGAACACCACAAGAAAATGGTGTGTCAGAAAGGATGAATAGAACGATCATGGAGCGTGCAAGGTGTATGAGATTGCATACAGGATTGCCCTTACAGTTTTGGGCAGATGCTGTAAATACTGTTGTTTATTTAATAAACAGAGGGCCTTCAAGTGCTTTGGATGGTAGTATTCCAAAGGAGGCCTGGACACGTAAAAAGGTAAACTACTCATTTATGAGAATGTTTGGTTGTGAAGCATTTATCCATATTGATAAAAAAAATAGAACAAAACTTGAAGTTAAATCCAAGAAATGTATATTTATTGGATATGGGGTTGATGATTTTGGTTATCGCTTATGGGATTATAAAAATAACAAAATCATTAGGAGTAGAGATGTGATATTCAATGAAAAGGTCATGTATAAAGATCAGTTGTAGGGAAAGAAACATGAAAAGAAAAACACAAAGTATACAGTACTTAATGAAATTAAAGAAGATGAAGTTCCAAAGGTGTCAGAAAATCAAGAACAACAACAAGTACCTGAAACTCCTGCAAGTGTAAGAAGATCTGCCAGCTTAAGTAGACTCCCTGAACGATACTCTCCTTTAATGTATTATTTATTTATGACTGATGTTGGTGAACCAAAATGTTACGAAGAAGCAATGCAGATGGAAACTAGAAAGAAGTGGGAGCAAGGCACGAATGAGGAGATGGACTCATTGGTAGGAAACCGGACTTGGGATTTGGCTCAGTTGCTTGCTGGTAAAAGAGCATTGCAGAACAAAGGGATTTACAGGTTGAAGGAAGAAGAATGAGGTAAGAAGTAGTACAAGGCCAGACTTATTGTAAAGGGGTTTGCACAGAAGAAAGGTATATATTTTGATGAAATATTTTCTCCTGTTGTTAAGATGACTTCAATTAGGACTATTTTAAGTCTAGTGGCGGTAGAAGATTTGCATCTTGAACAGTTAGATGTAAAAACAACCTTTCTCCATGGGGATTTGGAGGAAGAGATATATATGCAGCAGCCACAAGGGTATGAGGTCAAAGGGAAGGAGAATTTGGTGTGTAGGTTGAAAAAGAGCTTGTATGGCTTGAAGCAAGCTCCAAGGTAGTGGTATTTAAAATTTGACAGGTTTATGACAAAACAAGGTTATACTAGATGTCATTTTGACCACTATGTTTATTTCAAGAGGCTAGATAATGGAACATATATTATCTTGTTATTGTATGTGGATGACATGCTTGTTGCAGGGTCTAACATGTAGGAAATAAATATGCTCAAAAGGAAGTTAGCAAATTCATTTGCGATGAAGGATTTGGGTGCTGCAAAGCAAATCTTTAGTATGAGAATAACAAGAGACGAGAAAAATCGCAAATTGACATTGTCTCAGGTTGAGTACATGCAAAAGGTGTTGGAGAGGTTCAGAATGCATAATGCAAAACCAGTTAATACACCTTTGGCCAACCATTTCAAACTAAGTAAGGAAATGTGTCCCAAGACACGGGAAGAGATAGATTACATGTCCAAGTTCCCTATCAATCAGCAGTTGGCAGCTTGATGTATGCCATGGTGTGCACAAGAGCAGATATTGCACATGCAGTGGGAGTTGTGACCAAATATATGAACAATCCAGGTAAAGAACATTGGAAGGCAATACAGTGGATTCTTAGGTATATGAGAGGTACTACCACTCATGCATTATGTTTTGGAGGTGCAAATATGGTAGGTGATAAGGATAACAGGAGGAGCACAACAGGGTATGTGTTTACTGTAGGTGGAACAACAGTAAGTTGGATTTCAAAACTGCAAAAGATTGTTGCACTTTCAACAACGGAAGCAGAGTATATTGTTGTTACAAAGGCTAGTAAAGAGATGATTTGGTTGCAGAGATTTATGGAGGAATTGGGTAAGAAGCAGAAGGATAGCAGGTTGTATAGTGACAGCCAGAGTGCCATTCATCTTGCAAATAACTCATCATTCCATTCCAGGACTAAACATATACAGCTCAAGTACCATTTCATACACTATGTTCTGGAAGATTAACTACTGAAGCTGGAAAAGATACATATTAGCGAGAATCTTGCAGACATGTTCACAAAGGTAGTGACCAAAGAGAAACTGAGTTCCTGCTCGGTTTTAGTTGGCCTTCTAGCGTGAAGGCGAAGATGAGAAATTTGCCAAGTCCAAGGTCCAGCAAGTGCAGCAACGATGGAGCTGTTGTGATCAGTCTCCAAGTGGGAGATTGTTGGTTGTGGAGCCTGATCTCCTGGCTTCAGAGATATTATTATTCAGCTGTGTTTGTACCCCAGCTTTATATGATATGCAAAAGGGCTATACACTCACCCCAGCGGGCCCTCGAGAAAGGGGGTTCAGGGGCGAAGCCCCTGAAGGAAAATTTTGGGGTTGTTTTACGGGCCCATGGTTTTGGGTAACCCGTGGTATTTTCCCATGGTATTCCCCTTTATAAGAAAGACATTGTAATATAGCTAGGGTTAATGTATTAGGTATTATGCATTGTAAAGATATCTGAGATCGTGAAAGAGAGACTATGAGACAGTCAAGAGGAAGTGCAGCGGATGTGCTGCAGGTTGTATCCCTTCATTTGCTGGATGGTATAATAATAAGGACTGACAATTTCAGTATGGACGTAGTCCATCTTGGGTGAACCACGATATATTGGTGTCTCTCTTGTAATGTGTTTGTGTCATTGTATTTGTATCTTGTTTATTGTTATTGCTCCGCGATCCTATTTTTCTAATAGCACGATGTTTATTACTTTTGTATAGAGAAAACATGCAAACATAGTAGAGAAGAGATCATTAAGGTGACAAAAAATTTCCAAAGGTTTATAGACAATGACTTAATAGAGGACTTAGTCACTAAGGTCTCAGAGGAAGAGCTTAAATAGGTTGAGTTTTCAATGTAGAATGGAAAGAACCTTGGCCTATATGGTTGGACCGTTGCATTTTTTCAAGAGTTATTTTATTACTAGGAAAATGACTCACTAAAACTTGTTGAAGAATCCAAATCCTAGGTAAGGTGTTATATAACATCAGCTCCACAATTCTAGCCGCTAATTCCAAAGGACTCTCTTGACTCTTTTGAGGACTTTCTATCAATTTTTTTATGCAACACCATATACAAGATCATCTCTAAGATAATAGCGAGAAGGTTCAAGCATGTTCATGATATCTTGAGTATAACTCAAAAAAGCTCACTCCTTTAAATGCAAAAGGTTAGTTGCAATGATGATTAAATTGGATTTATCTGAGACATTCAACAAGTTGGAATGACTATACTTGAGATTGATATTATCCATACTAGGCTTATTTTTCATTTTGACAATTGGGTTGAAGGTTGCATCCCCTTTCTCTAGACCCTCTATTGACTTAACATAGGGTTGCCACTATTATCATTTATGATTTCTTCTTGGAGCATAAGGGTTTAACAAGGTTTTAGGTTCTCATAAATGAAATGACAAGATAAAGGGGGTTTATATATGAGCGAAGATCTCTACAACCCATAGACTTTGTTGATGATGTTTAAATTTCAAGCAAAATGGTTCAAAATCTAAGGTTGGGGAGAATATTGTTGCTTTGGAATTGTATAACGTAAGAAAGGGATGGAAATTAATTTCCATAAATCTTCCATTGCTTTCCGTGGGAGATCTCTAAGGCTAGAAAGGGGGGCTATGGACATTAATCCTTTCCAAATAGTTAACTTTGACATGGGAATGAAGTATCTTGGTTTTGTCTTGAAACCAATCTTTTATGGGTTTACTGATTGTACTTGGCTATACAAAAAAAATGAAAAGAGGATCTCAAGTTGGTGTTCTTGGTGGCTTTCCTTAGAAGCAAGCTTCCCCTTATTAAATCTATTATATAGGCTACTCTAGTGCCTTGGTATTCTTCATCTTACAAACTTGTTGGCATCTTAGAGAAAAACGAAATGCTTCAACTTTTTGTAGAAAGGAAATCAATAAAAATTCCATCCCCTTAAACAAATGGAAAAGAATGGCGAAAGCAAAACTCCTTGGGGTATGGGCTCTGAAGAACTTCCATCAATTTGGAATGGGATTAACAACAAAGAATTTATGGAGGGCGATAAAAAAGGATGGTCTCTAGGAGCAAGTTATGTTTTCAAAATTGTCAATTGGGTTTAACTCAAGTGGTTAGGGAGGATAAATGTTATCCACCTTACTCCAGTTAAAATCTTATTTGTGACATGTTTCACTCTGTGAGTTGTGCAATAACTCTTGGTCATAAATCATTATGGAAACATGGCTGGAAGGAGGCAAGTTATGTTGGGTTAAAAGACTAATTAGTTGAAGAGTGGACTCTTTTCATTCAAAACATGTAGAGGAACTTCATTGGGCCAAATATGGATGAGGATTCTTGATTTGGTAAAAAACATTTAAGATGACCAAGCAAAGGTTGCCAGGTGGTGGACACGGACACGGTGGGAAATCGTGTCCGAGATGACTTTTGACTGTGTCCGAAATCGAGACACGAATTCCCATCGTGTCCCCGACTGTGCGACTCGTGTCCCGATTCCAGGACACGATTTCCGCGGAAAAGGTTGCTCAGGGTGAGATTACAAACAAAAATTCATTTCTTTTTTGTCATTTGCAAGTGTGGAGAAGCTAGAGAGTGGGTTTTATGTGGCGAAGCTGGTCACTTTTGATGATGGTGATCATATGGCGGGGTCATCCTCCACGCCAACAGATGCAGATCGTCAGATGGGCAAAGAGGAGGAGGATGAGGATCAGGGCAATGATGAGTTTGTTGATTCAGGCATGGAGGAGGACTATTGACATATGAGATTCTTCCATCTTGATCCACCCCTTTTTGTATTTACTATTAGTCTATTTGGCATTTACCAGTGCCCAGTGGCATTCCGACATCTATGTAATACATTTTGATTTTGATGACTTAATAAGAAATATGGTTCTGACATCCTGAGCTATTGTCCAGTGCCTATCAAATTTCAATGCATCTATGTGTCTCATTGTGATTTGTGAATGACAAATGTGTATTGATTCTAATTTCTATTGAATATTTGTAAATGTTCTAGTTTCTAAAAAAATTTAGATCTATATGTCTATATTTTTAAATTTTAATATATTTAAAATATATATATATATATGTGTGTGTATATAAAACGTGTTTTTTGTGTCCTAATTCCTAGGGTCACCATGTCCGTGTTGGACACTCGTGTTTTCGTGTCCTTCGTGTCCCGTGTCCTCGTGTCAGGTGACTTAGAATACCCTTTTATTAACAAGGTTTGGAAAGGTCGGTCTTCTCTATCTAGAAGAAATGGAAAATAGGCAGGGGCATCTCTAATTAAAGGCTTCAAGATTTAGATGGATCACTTATAAGTGGTAAAGCATAGGACTCTCCCAAATGTTGTTTCATGAAGACTCTAGTTATCCAAAAATGCTATGTTATTTGAAGAGAAGGATTTCACTCCTCTTGAAGTATTTCATGGTATTAAACGTGGATCCTTAAATTGATAAAAATTCACTATGTAGTTTCTTTAATAATTCAAGCAAATGAAACCCAAGTTTGTGTTATTCCTTTTTTAACTTTGATTACTTCTCATTCACGTTGAGTCTCAAAAGAGGTTCAAACAATTGGGTAAAACCTAGAGCACGTATACGTGGATAACTATGGAGAATGGGGTCAATAGCTTACAAGTTTTTGGACACTAAAAATTGTCTATTGATTGGATCAATGTGAACATTGAAATGCTTAACATCTTTATTGTCTCATTCTTGAAGCAAGTCAAACTCTTTGACGAGTAACTTGGATTAGACATTCCTAACTCAAATATTTAGAGAGCAGAATGCATTGGTAGATAGATTTTCAAAACAAGTTATTATAGTTGTTGGGCATTTTGGAGATGGCAATTCACAAGGAAGAAGGGGATCGACACCAAGAATCGAGACTTGGGTATCTTAGAAACACTAATATTAATAGTTTTTTTTCTTTTGTATAGATAGTACTTGTAAGTTGTTGAGGGGTATGATGATTGGGTTCATGCTCATATTAAAAAATTTATTTAATTGATTTATGTATTGGATTATTGATCAACTTTATTTTTGGGCTTGCTTGGAGTATGTATGAATATATGGAGAGTTGAGTAGGATTTCCTTTTTGAAAAGTATGGACAAATTTATGTTGTTTGTTAGACTACAAAAGCTCCTCAATGCTTAGTAAAGAGTGTCAAAGGAGCTTTGACTAAACCAACATAGATCCATCTTAAACTCGGATCTATCAAGCACCAAGAGGGATCCAATCTTTTGAGGTGTAATTTTTTTTATCTTAAATTTTTACATTAAGAAAAAAATTTACAGCTTAAGATATTTGATCCCTCTCGATGCTTGATACATCTAAATTTAAAATGAAATCAATATAATTTAATTTTTTGTTGTATAAGCTGACATTATTTGCATTTTTATTTCTTTTTTTTTATGGGAACGACATGTTACATAACATTACACATCACAACATCTCCCCCATACTGGGTTGTAGAGCACCTCACTACCCTTGGTGCAATAATCCATAAGGCACAATACTTGCTCAAGTTTTGCTAGGATCAAGCCCACTTAAGGCAAAGGAGTATTGGGATAGGTGACCTTCCTCGGAAGTTTTGGCTACCAGGTTCAAGCCATGGAGGTGATGATTTAGGCTATGTAATTCATTTCACTAGTTTCAATCCCACTTTTTTACCCTTATGAACATTACCCGATGCAATTAGTAAGTTAACTATTCAAAATCATTTGAAACTTGGTCAAGTACAAGTAATGCTGATGGATATGGATCATGATTAATAACTCTCTCTTATGCAAATAATCCCAAAGATGATACCTCAACTATTTGAACAGTACTATGACTTCTAATCAGTACTATAGCTATTAAAGACTATTAGTAGAGAGAGAACTATTATACAAGTACTCCTAGCTCTAAGAACTATTAGCCGTAGTAGTTACTACAATTATATAAGCAAGGCTCGGCCGGACCAATCAATAGGTGATAGTGGTACCCAAATTCATAGGGCAGGGTAAAGAGTAAAAAATAGTGGTACCCTCTAATTCCTGGCTTCAGCAAGTGATGAGTAAGGGCAGCCCTCCATGGCTCCTAGGGTAAAGGTAACATAGTAGGTAAAGGGTGGAACCCCGTACCTCTGAAGATTCCTAAGTGCTTGGAAGCACATACCAAATATAATTCTTTTACACAGAATAATAATAAATTTATGACAATCCTTTGGAAGGAATATGCCATTACCACAAATCCCATGAATGAATGAATGAATATATATATATATTCTTTTTAATAATCTGTACTGGGTGAGTATTATTGTGGGAAAATTTTCTTAAAAACTTTGCTCATTGTATAAAGATTTTAGAGAAACTCTCACAAGAACATTTTTCAGTGTTTATGTTCTTTAAATGCTTATGCATTTCTAGCAGCTTTGTTACAAATTATTCAGTGTCAACATTGCTTCTCTTCTTTTCCCTCACCCATGGTCTTCAGTTGTTCTACCGTCTAGCCTTTTGTATTGCTATGATTATTTGTTTTATTCTTTTACCGCAATCTTTGGAAATGCATGCATTTTACATTATGGCATGGCCATTTCAGTGAGTTTTACCATCAAGTCCATTGGCCTAGTTTAGTCATTTATATCATTTCTTTCTGTATTCTAATTGAATTAAAAGCAGGGAAAATTTGGCATATACCTCAAGCATCTGAATTTGAAAAGCAACTTACAAATAAGAAGACATCAAAATATACTCCCCACATCATTCACATGTATCCTTTATCCTTTGCCTTTTGCTGCTGGCCTCTACGTGCTTATGAAGTATGGATTCTGGAAAGCATAGAACTACAACCTTTGTCTTTGAGGAAAAGGGAAATATTTTAATATACCCATATCATCTATAAGAGTCTGCTCTGTTTACGTGAACAACCAGTAGATTGAAATTCAAAAGATGATGGGTATAAATATCAAATATTGATGGCATAGAATCATATTGGCACCCTCTATATCATCACTTTCAACAATTTATTCACTAGAATATTTCTATTTCTATCACTATGAGAAACTAGTAATCTTTCATTAATCATGGCGCTATATGAGCAAGTACTCTGACCAACTGCAAATGATAATATTTCTGTTCTTTTACTCGCCCATTTTGCTTCACCTGTATTTGGGTAGGATGACTCCCTTTAAAGAGAAGCTACTGACTTACAGTTGAAGCAGAAGATAGCACTGCTATTGTATAATATTGCATTTATATGAAGGACTTAGCATCCTACAATTCAGGTTAAGAATGACCAATTCACAAACATGGCCGTGACAATGCAAATGCTGTCATCACTGTCTAAAACATTCCAAGCCATCCCTCTCTCAAAAGCAACAGCTCTTCCATTACTAGAGATCCGAATACCTGCTGGCATGTAGGAATATCCCTGCAGAAAAATGGATAAAACACACTATTAGCCACCAAAGCAACAAGAGAGAACTGAAAAGATATGAGCAATAATATGCATTGGTGCAGACTACATAAGATATGGAGCTAATGCTGCTGCCATTGTGTAGTATATTTCCATCCACCTGTTGCAGGACTTGAAGAAAGTCTTTGTAAGCAGCCTGTTTCTCATTTTCGGGAATTGTTTTGAGCCATGGAAGTCCTGGTAAAGATACTGCAGTTGTTTCCAGCATGTCTAGACCTGCCTGATTTGCAAAAACATATTCGGGGATATTCTGGCCATCACAGATATCATATTCAAAATATAACTGTGTATCAGAAAAGATCCACAAGATGTTTAAACCTCTCCAGAATTGAATTTCAAGTAAAACAAGAAAGTGTTGCACTGGGCACATCTGATAACTAGAACAATAGTAAGATAACGTAAAATATATAAGCATGCAAGTTAGTCGGAACTTCATTTTGGTTCTGAAACCAAACAAGACCTGCTACACCACCCAACTGTCGTCTAGAGGGTGGCAGTATGGCATGTGCCTCAAATTGCTCCTACAGACCTTGTACAACCTAAAAGAGTTCCTACACTAATATTGTACTTTTAAGTCTTTAAACTATCTAATTTTGAACATTAAGAATCTTCCGAGCAAACTCCAAGTGATCTAGATGAGTGGCCAAGCTCATTTGAGATTTCATGTGTCATAGCTCATTATCTACAAGAAGCTAAAGTTGTCTATTCATGATCTCACTGAAATAAGGAATGAGAGCCTTTGTTATAAAGTAATAATTCGAATAAGCAGGGGATTCCCTAACAGAAGGCATGCTAGGCATAAACACTTTTAGCAGACAACCCTGCCTTTGATGACAATGGATTTCCACTCATGCAAAAATTCAAAATAGACATCATGTCATAGAATAGAGAATCGATGATCAACCAACAAACCAAGTACCACCGGAGATGTCAACCAAAAATGACAAATAGCACACCAGAATAGACGACTGTGAGGCCAACAAGTACAACTGACCATATCTCAATGAATACATTCAAGAGAACGACTGCTATGCACAAAAACTTCGTAGGTAAGAAATTCCAGAGAAAAAATTGCTCGAGCAAAAAAGGAAAGCCTATTTACACATGGTTTGTCAAGTCACGGAAAGACAACTGATGGTTGAGAGTTGCAGCAATTGAAAATTTGCTTGTTGAGAATCAGGATAATAGTAATGTTGGTGCTCTGACTTAAGTATAAACAATATCATGTGTACTTGCCCTTGGAGGCATGTCAATTTTAGTATCATCTACTTTCTGTATAAATCTAGTCCGTCCCTATTTTATAATCTAGTGTACAATAAATGGCATGTCCATTCTAATGCATCTTTGGTTACAAAACTTATCTCAATACTAACAGGATATCAACTTGGAATCAAACAAGAAGAAATCAAATAATCTTAATTGGGTGTTCTATCTTCTATGCTATTTGCTTCAGCTCAACTAAGTCCATCTATGAATGATTTAACTGCAAGACAGCCGGTGCAGTACTGATTCAAACCTCTTGATTTAAACAAACCGACACTTATGAAGTACCTTTGAAGTACAACAGATTATTGCATCCTTGTGATTCCAGAAGGCTTTGAATAAAATGTCAGCATTTACAGCTGTCTCTGTTTTGAAGAGGTCCAAACCAAAGAAACTTCTGCAATCATAATCAATGACAAAGTTTAAAAGAAAAGGGACAAAAGGACACGTATTGGCACTAGTTGATTAAGAAAAATTAGTAGTGTACCTATATTTCTGTACAATGTGATAAACCAACATTTTAGATTCCAAACTGCAAACAGATGGATTTCTCCCTTTCTGTGAAGTTGCACAAGCAGGCGTGATTAAAACCGCAGCTTTTCTAATAAATTCAAGAACCCTTTGAGCATAATGGTGCGCCTTTACTGTCACAAGATCTCGTATTTGAGCCTCATACTTGAACTGAAATGCTACAGTTAGTACAGAAGAATAACATAAAACATCAGACTCTCCAGATCCACCCTCTAAATGTGAGGTCAAATCTAGTGTTCGGGAGAGATAGCACTGATCCTGCAATTACAACCAGATATCAGAATGTCCCAAGTTATGGAGTACAGAAGCATCTAAACCAAAATTTACTAGGGACAGAAGAGGATTACCTTATAATTATTTATAGTTATAATACGAAACCCTGATGGGAGTAGAGGAAGCTCATCAGATAGTGAAGCATCAACTGGTGCAAACACAAGCTGTGCCCACCCACTGGCAGCTGTCCCACTTATGCCATTACATAGCTTTAAAAATCCATTGACAACATAAAATATATTAGCTTCTACGGTATCCAAAGTCCTCAAACTATTATTGTGATTGCTTATCATCAAAATAAAAGACCAATTCAATTTGCAAATTGCAATTGCTCATTGCAAACCTTGAGAAGGTAAAAAACATTCTATTAAAATCAGTTAAGACTCAAGAGAAGGTAAAAAACCTGAAGGATAAATGTTTCATTTGATTTAATGTCAGTCTCTTCTCCGGTACTCTCCAATTTTATCACTTCCAAGGACTATAAAATCAGAATACCAAATTGCAAGATCAATTAGAGATCTACCCATATGCCAGATTAAATAAATACCTTCTCGAGTCTAACTAGTGCCCACCTCATCCTGGTCAGCAGACTGGGTCAAAGGCAAGGAAACCTGCCTAAAACTACCATGGAATCCTGCAGTTTGTGTGTTTTGGCAAAGAGATGCTTTATAATTGAAATTAAGTTCATAGTCCATCCATTCAGTTCGGTGTTCCCTCAGAAAACGGGCTAGCATTGTAGGAGAAACCTCCTGAGAACCACAGAATATAAATTATTAATTACAGATAGTTCTCCTGTCAAGCTTATCTCAAATATAGCATTATATTTTAAAATAAAGTTTTCACCAGGCCTACAAAGTTTTCCAATATCTCCATATTCAATTCCAGTTATTCCACATACATCTTAGAATATCAAAGATTTAACCAGACATTTACTGGAAGTGTTCTGAACCTGTAAAAGCAGGGAAGCTTTTACACTCAAGATGCCCATGTCTGTCGAACATAGGCTGTTTGACGATGACATTTGGTTTTGGCAATTTGACAAAGACTTTATACAAATAGTTACATCTCCCAGCCCATCTTTGGACAATGACATCCAACCATCATCAGGTAATGTGTTGACTGCCTCATTAAAGCCCCTGCAAATGCAAATGATTTCAAAACTCATATGGTCATAAAACTGATCATATCTATCTACAGTAGAAAAGCTAAATCTGATATGAATCTACCTTTTGAACTAGCTTTATGAATTCTGATATGTTATAAAGTCTACCTGCAAAGCCGTTGACTGTATGACCGTACATCACATGGCTGTTGGAGCTTATTTGTTAAGGAAATTGTTTCTGGTTGAACTTTAGCTTGAAGACGATGAGATGCCTGAATACAGAGATCTATTGTTGAGAACTCAATAGAGACATTTCAAAGTAAATTAAATTGATTGTTAAGACATAAGAAAAATAGAAACATCTCTATCAATATGAGTTTACCTCAACTGTCATCTTCTGCGCAAAGAATGTAGATGACTCATATAAGGGACGAAGTGCTTCAGGGACACTTGAAGCCTGCCAACCTCAGAAACAAATCCATTAATTGCACAATAGATAGAAACCAAGAGTCGAAACAGTAAGTACAAAGAAAGTATACCTCTAAGTTCCTGTGGTCAACCATGATGATTAATGCTCCTCTGGCTTCACAAGGTCGGATCAAATACCCACTAGATAAGAGTTCACCATGCACAAAACTTTGAGACTGTGATACCATAGGCATACCTTGAGCAGCAGAGAGAGACCTTTCACAGATCTTTAGCATTCCAGGTTTGACAAAAACCAGTTAATAAACAATAAATCTAAGATATTTGACATGAAAAATAACAAAAGGGGAAGCATGTGAGGTTTTGTGAAACCATAGCCAAAAATAGAAAATCTCATGCTGCAATTGCTTAACTATCAAAGAGAGATATTTGCATTCCATACCACCAAGCTTCCATCTTCTAAATGTGAAGTATATCGTAATGTATAGAAACTCCTTGGTGATGCAAGAGTTATTGGAGCATACATCTATAAAACAACATTGTGATGCACTGGTAAGTATAAAATATCCATCATCGTCCAAAAATTCCAACATTCAAATTTAGGCACAGAATTGATCCCGTAAGGGAGAAATATAATAGATATCAATAAAGAGTCTCAACATTTTATTAGGAACAGTAAAAGAGCTGTCTAATTACAAAAAACAGTTAGAACCTGTGTATGTAATAGTTCTACTTTCCGTCCATTAGTTGAATCAAAAGTCCCCAGAACCTCCATTTGCCGGCAGTCACAAAGCCAAGATACTTTATCTCGCAAGGCTTCAGCTACCTGAGTGAAGTTATTCTTTCAGTAAATTTCTTGAGAACAATCAATCAGTACATTAAAACATTTAATACATCTGGACAAAATGGTTATTATATACAACTTGTGAAAATAAATCATAAGAAATAGTTTTGCTAGGGAGTCAAGAGTCAAGACTAGCCTCAAGATCCCATATGAAATATCTAACCCCAAATATCTATGGTAGACATGTTGCCTTCTTCTCTCTGTCCAAAGATATATATTATAAAGTAATCCAGTAAATGCTTAATTAAGAGTATTAATGATCTGTCATATCAGTAATACTGTCTGAGTGACCATTGTTAGAGTCTCGGTGCAAAGCAGCACACAGCTATTAAAGCAACACTCTAGTAACAATGAAGAACTTATTGCCCTTTTGAGTTGCAAGACAATCATTAGTTTGATAGGAAGGTTTTCTTCCTGAAGTTGCCTCAATCAATATTCTATTCTATAAGAATAGTGAATATTACTTTGGCTGATGAATTGCTGGCATTGTCCATTCACCTCCAAAATAAACTGTGCACTAGGTAACTACCAGAGCCATCTGATTTGTGTCATGTTGAGTTATATTATGGAAAGTTTAAGGTATATATCAACTAGTTAAAAACTTAAAACTAAACGTTAGGTAAGTTTTGCCTGTTTCCAAGCATTCAATTCTTCCGAGAAGCAATGAGACAGGCCTTGCCAGCACTCTCAAAACAATGGCCTCAATACTTGCTTCAAAATATTGAATTGGATGATTAAATTTCCACATTAATTCTGTTTGGGGAAAACATTAACTGGTTCATATTTGAATGAGAGCATAAGACCTTTGAAATTAATTTTTTAATAGAAGGTGAAAATGCATAAATTGCTGCAAACGAAATTAGCAGGGTTGTTGCTTTTGATCTTGAATATTAAATATGAAAGCTTGAAAGATTTTACAGGCAAAGTATAGATTCATGAATTCAATACATATATAATATTAACTAGCAAGCCATCACTTGACAAATATTAATATTTTATTTTCCACTAGGTTTGCATAACATATAAATAATGGGTCTGCCTAGAGCTAGGCAAGCACAATTGTTACCATACTTGAAAAAATCGCCAAAAAATCGCGACTTTTTGTAAAAGTCGCGAGGTGAAGGCCCTGCCGAAAAATCAGCGCTTAAAAATCGCGATTTTTTAAAAAATCGGCGATTTCCGACTTTTTAAAAAAATCGGCGATTTTTTTGGAAAAATCGCGAGTTGAAGGAAAAAATCGCCCAGGCTTTTTCAGAGTTTTAAAAACTCGGGTTTTTTTTTTATAAATTTGCTGAGTTTTGTACATGTAACATTGATGTCAACAGTACTAAATGGTAATGTTTAATTTTAAGTAAAAGTGACATTCTCTTTATCTTTCATTTTCCATCCTTTTACTTAAATTTGTAACATTACCATTAATTGTTTCAGGATGTTTGAGAGTGGTTCCAACCTCATCAGACTTCATATGCAAAAAGTAGGATTTTAGATCCCATTTAGAATTCAACAGACTTAATGGTTTTCAGGATTTCAGGATTCCAACGTTTCTAGTGGATTCTATCATGTATGTGGGTAAGGGATTGGAATTTAATGAAGTACATCAAACTCTCTATGTACCTTGATGTTGGTGGTGTCGATGCCTGATTGTTAAAGTTGTTTGAATTCCACTGTCATGACCTTAATAAAAAAATGTACCCTTCAATCAAGCAAAATCACTTATTAAGCATGGGAAGCTCTTTCTACCTTATTTTAACGCTTGGATTAAGAAGTTTGAACAAAATTGTAGGGTGTTAATTGATGTCCTTGGAGGATCAACTTCGAGATTGGAAGCAGAGGCAAAGTCTAGAGCCTAGAGGTGGGGGAACATGGTGCTATTGATGAATATGATCTCGACATAGACAATGATTTTGATGATTATGTTTTTTCAATTTTGATTTAGATATGTATTGCGCTTGGTGCCATTTTGATAATATTTTGTCTCTAATGGTTTGGAATCATAGCTTGGAATCTTTAATATATATTTTTTTCATTAAAATTGTAAAATTTTATGTATTTTTTAACAGTTTGAGTCATTGAAATCAAACCACTCCAAGTTATTTGCATCCACTACATCTATATATTAGTGCTTTCTACATATTTATGTTCCAATGTGTTTATCTGATGTTATTGTTGCTTTATATGTTTAAAATTCTGAAAAAAATGAATGTATTTTGTATTTTTTAATGTTTGCCGACTTTTTCCGATTTTTTCCGATTTTTTCGCCGATGTTGCCGAGAAATTGTTTTCGGGACCCTTGCCGACTTTTTGCCGAGTCCGACTTTTTCAAGTATGATTGTTACAATGTCAAGCACCCTCTCTTGCAGAAGAAGATCAGCCACTTCTTCACAGAGCAGCTTTTCAGCTTACAAGAAACAAACAATGGTGAAAATGTTTTCAAATATCATTTACAAAAGTAAAACATTAAATGATCAAAATCACCTCTGAAGGTTCCAAATTAACAACACCCCATGCTTGCACAGCCACTCCACCACGAGCATGTGCAACAGCCACCAAACCAATGGAATCCGGACCAGGCTGGAGTAACATTGTTAAGCATCAAGGATGAGCAACCATATGTATATAATACATGACAACTGAAGAAGTAGTCTAAAACCTTTAGAATCAAGGAATGCAATGGAAAAGTAAACAAATTTTATCGTGACAGAAACCTTCATCCCAGGCATCTGGATCCAGTCCACAGCGGTTCCTGTAGCTTTTGCTAGAAACTCTGTCAATGTCTCCTCTGCTATAAAAAACAACCTGCCACCAGCTAATTGGAAATTGAAATCAACGCGATTCACACAAGACAAAAAAATCCCATCTATATCCATCCTAGAGAAGAACTCAATCCAGCATATTTTTGAATGCAGGGCACTAACAAATAGAAGGTTATCCCCTAAGGAATACTCACCTGGAGGTACTTACACTGTATGGAGGATGTTGTGGTGAGTGTTGCTGCCGTTGCCCACATGTTACAACGGAATCAGAGCTGGTGTCATTTGCAGTCACTGCCACCTTTTCACAAATTGAAACATTATGAGTTAACCTGTCAGTTTCACCAAACAGAAAACCTTGAAACATCAACATTTTTTTCTCTTTTAGCAGACAGGAAAAGTGTATGTATATGCTGATAAAATAAATTTACAGCAGCCCAAGTGTGTGCTAGCTCAAACAGTTGTTGTTAATGTTGCTAGGCATTTGGCTAGTTCCGTGCCACTGGGTCCCCAGTTCTAATTCCCCTAAGCGAGGTGCACTAGTCTATGCCAAAGGGTTTACTAGGGATGCCATCCATGAATGTGGAGAAGCATCCCTTGGGTTTCCACACAAGCTTTTCCTTGGAATAAAATAAAAGAAAATAAATTTACAGCTTTTCAGTAGTAACTCGAGAAATGACAGTAAAGCACAACAATATTAGTTTTAGCAATAAAAGATTCCAATTTTTAGTTCTGATCTCAAAATGTGAGTGTGATATGCTTGATTAATTTGGTGACTTTTGAAACATCCGTTAGGTAATGGGATGATGACAACTTGTTACTACACGACTCGTGCAGAAAAGTATCAAGTCAACCTATGACGTCTTTAAAGTATCAAGACAACCTAACCTAGTCATTGCAAGAAGGGATACAGAGGGTTCTCCTATGCTTCATACTGGTAGGGATCGGACTTGGGACCGTTCATGTTTATTAGCCCTGGCTAGTTCAAATTCTGAATCAGATTGGTGTGAATCTTCATCCATATAAAGTATCATACAGTAACAAACATGTCTTTTACACCAGGGCTGGGAGCGTATGTGACATGGATTTGAGTCTAGAAGGGACTTTTTTGAACTATTAGTTGGCTAAGTTTTACAGGTTGTGCATAATCCCTCCTACTTGAAGAAAGAATAATCTTTCTAAACGCTTTAATGTGACTTTCTACTCTCCTAGCTACAATGGCTTTCTCTAAAGAACCAGGCTCAAAAGACCTTGCCTCTGTTCTGATCTTTAACCTTGGGTTCAATATGTAGATGTCTTACAGTATGTCAGGGGTAAGTCTTACCTCAAAATCCGAACTTGGAATCTCTTTGTGTATTCTTCAACAGACACCTTGTTCTGGAATAGGTGCATCACATGACCATTGTAAGGTTGTCCAAGTTTCAATTAATTCTGTAGGCTATTACATCTGCAAAATACCCAGAATCTCCTATGGCGTTTACAGTGATCCATCTCTCTCCCCATGTATGTGCGCCACCTCTTCTAGGTGTTGAAGGGCAATATTTAACTTATCATCTTGGTTATGTATAAGCTGTACGCAAAAGGATGACCTGCACTAGAAAGGGTACCTCTGGATCTTCATTTGAAGGTTACAGGGGATTTTGGGGTTGGCACTTGTCTTCCCATCATATTTATCCTCCCCAAAGCCATCCAGAGTGACATGTGAAGAAACATCGCTCTGAATAGAGTTTTGGCCTCAGCTTTGGTCTTGATTCAAATATGCAAGTATCCCATTCAGTGTTCCCTCCTGTGCCCTTCTGAATGTTTCCTCTTCTGGCATTCTCATGTCCTCACCAAACTTCTTGAGCATTTTAACCAAATCTTCCTTGGCGACTGATCACATGTTTATTTTTGTGGTTTTCAGTGTCACCATCTCCCTTATCTCTATTGTGATTCCTAGTGGTGATCAACTGACTCACTTGACTGTTTGCCAAGATCTCAAATCTGAAGCTCTAATACCAACTTATAATCTGCCTGTATTCAGAAATGGCACTACTACAAGAACTACTGGTGTAATTGAAACTAACGACAAGAAATATGATAGTAGTGAAGCTCAAACTTCTAAAAAAATAACAACAAAAGGTCGAGGGCACTTACACCCTCAACTGGATTCCACCTGCAGACTGGAATAATATGGAAGAAGAGCTCCCAAATATAGCTCATTGATTGTGCTGATAAAATGATAAGAGTCACAAAAGAGCGGGGAAATCCCTATTTACATTAAAAGATAGAGAAACCCTAACCTAAAGTCTAGGTTGCTAATAAAAGTGTTCAGGCCCTTATTACATGAAAGTGGCCAATAAACAAAACGTGATTAGGCATTTATCACATGAAAGTAGCCCGTTATAACTATTGAAACATAACGCCTGAAGATATAAGACTAAAACATTATAAAATTATGAGCTTAGATACAAAACAGTTCATACATGTAAACTATAATTACGTTATAAAGATGGTGTGGTTCGGTGCAAAACATGCATCTGCAACCTTCAAGAGGGAGTGGGCAAACACAACTTCTGCACACTGTAATTGCCATCATGAATCTGCCTCTTCGTTTATTTGTTGTCACAAGTAGTTACTAAATGTCACAGCTCAGGTTTTATGTTTTTGAGACTAGATCTCACTACATTTCACAATATTTTGTTCATTAGTTAGGAAAGCTGCTTCCTTAACAGAAGCACACGGTTCTCATTTTGTTTTTTCCAATTCCAAGCCTATGTATGACCAAGAGATAATTAAAGATAGGTAAAAGGAATGAGCATTTATTGACTGATGTCATCCAGCGCATGTCCCCCACAAAAGGGGTAAATTAACATTGGCTACACAAGAGATCAATGTCAATAGATGAATCGATATTTTCAATCTTGTTATTCCACTGGCATGCATGGATGGGTGATGATAGCCAGCAAAACATCAGTGCACCAAATCTTAGTAAGCTCCAAACCTATGATTGACAAAGCATTAACAAGAAATAACCATTGTAATCAAAAGAAAAGAAATGCCTTCCCACATAAATATACTATTACTGAATTTTTATTCTGGACATGAATTTGCCATAAGCATCTACTAAAATGGTCACATCAATTTTTGTCTCCAAAGATACATGTCAACATGGTATGAAGAAGAACCTGAAGAGATCTAGAGTTATTGCCAGCACGTGCATGCAGCAACTGTAATTGTTGACGTAAATATTGGTTCTCACTATCTAATTGAGTTGCCTGCTTCCTCAGTCTTTCATTTTCCTCTAGAAGTAGTTGATTCATAGCTGTAAACTTTCCATTCCAAGATAGAAGTCGAGAAGTTTCTTTCCGTTGCTTGTCACGACATCTGAAAGAACAGGGAAAAGAAGACCACTATAAATGAAATTAGAAATAATGTGAACATCATACATTGAAAATTTTACTTGTATGCAATGGATTACACTGGAAAGTTGTTCAAGCCAAATATTAGTAATATGTCCCTTGATGCAGGAGCACCCCTGGTGTATGGACCATGTTGTCCAAAAACATTTTTGTTCAAGTTTTCTAATTTTGTAGAATTATAGTAGTTCCTAATATTTAATACAGGGCAAAGGGATGACAACACAGAGACCCAAGCATAAATCCAAGAGGCAGTTGGCTTAGATTCCAACTGCCTCCGTAAACCTGTTCATCATAGTTGACATTGATCCTCCGTAAATCTGTTCATCATAGTTGACAGTTGACACTGGCAACTATGATGAACAGGTTTACGGAGGATCAGAGGCTATATAAGGAACAAAAATATCTATTCTAAGGCAGCTTAGAGAAGCTCAACAGTGGGAAGATTGAGATATCTTGAGGGGGTGAGCTTTGGACAGTTCAGGAGCTTTAGTAGCTTGACAAAACATGGAGAGCATTGCTGGCTCTGGACAACATATCAGAGATCTGAGGTAGAAAAGCACAATAATAGATTGATAGCAGAGCTGTATGGCTATGATTTAATGTATGGATGGTTGTTTGGCATTGGCCAAGGTTGGGAGTGGTCAATATGCAATACTTTGAATTGTTTCAGCTTGAGTTGGCTATGTAGTGCTCTGGGCATTTTGCATCTGTTATTTGACCAAAGAGAATTGCGGTGAAATATTTTTTTTGTGCATGGGGATTATTCACAATTATGTCTTGTTTGCCTCTTAGAACCAAGTTTATTACTTTTGTTCATGGAATAAGTTTTTGTGATGTTGCTTGATAGTTAATTAAAGGCCTTTAAATTCTGATTGTTTAAATAGATTCCATATTTGTGTTGTTGCTTCCATTAATTTAGTTGTGCACTTCAAGAGGCATCCTGTCTGTGCACCAAATGGTATCAAAGCAAGCAGGCACACATAGTTCCGTTCTTTGAGCATGAACTCATCAAACAAACAAAAAACTTAGTATAATCGTAGAAGTGTACAAACATGGGGTTCGCATGTGTGGAAACCAGGTGAAAACTCCACATGTGGACTAATATTTGACAATAAATCAATGCTCCCTAACACTACATGCTTTTCACAATGCAAGATGAATAAGCAAGGACGAACCTATGGTGAGGGCAGCTCCAACAAGAAGAATGCTAGGTAGGGTTTGTTGCCACCAGAAAGCACACCTAGGGGGAACGCAGCAGAAATCTTCAAGCTGCTAGGTGTGTCCTTGGGGGCAAGTCTCGAGTCAGGTGCTGTCACCTGATCCTGACTCCTCCGTTTAGGCAAACTCCTAACGAAGCCAAGAGGGGTAGACCCTAAGAAAGAGTTTCTAAGGCTCTTAAGTTGATTTTGGTTGTTTAAATGAGAAGTAAGTTGTTTTTAGGAGTTTTTTGGGATGAAACACTGAAGCAAGCCTATTGCAAAAATGTGAAATAGTTCGACAACATATAAAAGATTTAATCAACAATGAACTAGTATTAAGCAAAAGAAATGTATTGTTGCAATTTGGAGATCAGTGCCGATGGAGTCAAATAAAATAGTGCTGCTGAATGTAAAGTGTTTTGCAATGTACTTGGTCTGTTTTAGATTTTATTATGATGAATGAATTAAAGTGAAAGGGGATTCCCGATATACCGTGAGGTACTAGGAATATGTCCGGATTCTGACAAATGTGGCTCCTCACAAGGACATGTGGGCTAGATGGAGTCTCGGGGGGATGTCCAACA
Source organism: Larix kaempferi (assembly GCA_027924585.1). Taxonomy (NCBI): domain Eukaryota; kingdom Viridiplantae; phylum Streptophyta; class Pinopsida; order Pinales; family Pinaceae; genus Larix; species Larix kaempferi. The sequence continues at coordinate 5,518,631 of BSBM01000267.1, read as the reverse complement.
CTACACCAAACGAGAGTGTAGCCTGACGAGGCCCCAAGGTCACTTTCTAGTGGTTCCCACTTCCTTTGAAGAATTTTCCCACACAAAGCAAGCTTCGCAACGTCGGATTTTCGCTGTGTTAACAGCTATTTTGTACAATAGCTGAATTTTTTGTGAGCTGCCAATTTCATGAACATGTTCAATGTTCATCGTCAGTGTTCAGAAGTCATTTTCAGGGCAATTTTGCCCCATTTGTAATAACTGCATGTTCATACCCCCATGGGGAAATTGTAAAAAGTTGCTCTAAACGGGGTCCTTTTATAAAAGACTCGGCTATACTTAGGTTTAATCGTCAGGGGATACTCTAGAGTGTTTTTTCCTTGGGAATTATGCATTGCGCTTCAGTTGTGTATAATTCCTGAGTTTCTTACTCATACCTCCAAAGCTGGAGTATTTACCATGGTGGTCGAACCTAAAGGTGGTTATTAGAGTCTTCTGTCTAGGATTTTTTCCGTGTTAGCCATCTCATTTGAGTCGTATGAACATGCACTAGGTCCCCTAGGAGTTTCGTTTGATTCCAAGAAAAAGAAAAAAAAAATTCCGTAATTTAGACCATTTTTTAATGGTTTAAATGGATTTTTTCAAAATATGATAAAAACCTCATATGGAGGCGAAATTTGGCGTGGGGAGGCTTGTTTTGACGCTTAGAGCGTCTTCTTTACCCTAGCGCCCTCATTCTTCAGATTCCGGGCGATTATGTCACCTTTGGGGGAGTTTTGAATAAAGATGCATCATTTTGGCATTTAATTGCCAGAAAATGACAAAATGCACCATGTGACAAAAATCGAATAAGTAAAAATTTGATTAAAAAATGGTATGAAAAGCATGGATTGATTTTTTACAAGGTGTACGACCATTGTTAAAGAGATAAAGCACATGGCATTTTGAACTTTGGATAAAAAGTTTGAATATTTGAATGACGTGAGCTTGGGCCTCACGTGGGCCTCTTTCTCCAATTCGAATTGCCTCACATTTTTGGGATGGGCGTGTAGTGCTAATTGATGGGCGTTAAAACTTAGGGGAGTGGGGCTCCACCTCATCCCCACCAACCCCAATCACCTACCAAGCTCATGTTCAAACGCTCCATTCATGCGCCAATCACTCCACCGAATCACTCCAAGCTCGGCTATGATTGGAATTTGCCCTCCTTTGGCTCCTCATGCTTGCCAAGTTCGAATTAGGTTTTAGGCTCTTAGTTTGTGTATAAATAAGAGCTCTCTGCTCTTGTTTGATGGATGGAGAATATGCAAGAGAACTCTGCCAAAATTGTAATGCTCATATTTGTTTGAACTGGAATAAAAGCGACTTTGGAGGTCAATGCATGGTTTTTTAGTGTTGTGATTTCATCTTGTATGAGGTGATATCTCTCTCAACCCTACTCTCTCTTTTGCAAATGTATGTTCATTGCTAGCTTTAGAAGGCTATAAATCTAGCACATAAGGTTAATCATTTAATGTCTTTAAGTTGATTATCTATGCAAGGTCTTTCAAATATCTAGATCGAACAGGACGTAGTCAGTTATACTAATGTTTTTTGGATATTTGTTTGATTTTGTATTCTAGCACTTGATCTTGTTTGCTTCTTGAGTGTTGTGTTTTCAGGGATCACCAAAGATGGAGAAAAGGTTGAAGTTCAACTTCTTCTTCACAAAACAAGAGTTTTTATCATCTAATAATACTTTCATCTTGCAGGATATACAAAGTTTCTACCTCCAAATCAAGAAACTTAGCCAAAAGGGCTCTCTCCTCATCCATCACTTATTAAAATCAAAATCAACTTCTCAGTCACTTGGTCACTAAGTGCTTTCTTCTTCTAGCACTCTTGTTTGCTCTTTTGATCCTCTCCTTGTATCGATTTCTCTTCTCAAACTTTTCCTCTTACTTCTTCAAACTCTTCTTCTTTCTCCTTGATCTTCTTTTGCTCTTGCCTTCTTCTTCCTAGATCCCATCTCCTTGCTTTGCATTTGCTGCTCCTCTCTTTCTCTCTCTGTTTGCAGCCCCTTGCTTCTCTCTTCGCTGCCTCTTTCCTTCTTTTCTTTGGCTGCCCATTCCTTGTTTCACTGCCCTCTTTCCTCTATTTTTCTGCTCTCTTCTTGCTCTCTTTTAGTTCCCTCATTCCTCACTGTTTTGGGCCTTTCTACCTCTGATTTTTACTTATTTTCCAGCCCTATCCTCCTCTCTTTCGCTGCCCACTTCCACCATTGTTTGCTGCCCTCTTCTTCTTCATCCTTTTGCCCTTTTTTCTTCCCTTTCTCTTCTTCTTTGGCTTGTTGTTCTTTGTTTGCTTCTTCATCTTGCTTTGCTAGGTTTAGATTTCTTTCTCTTTTAATTTTATTTCTACGTTAAAGATTGCACCTTAGTTTGTTTTATTGTTAGTTGCATCTAGTTTGAGCTGAGGTTTGCATATAGTTCTTTTATCATAAGGTCTTAGTTTGCATTATAGTTTAATTATTGATCCTAGTTCATTTTTCAAGGTTTGATTTTCATATTTAAATAGTTTGCATTTTATCTAGATCTTAGATTAATTTTCAAGTTGTGTTTTAATTAACAAATAATGGGTACTTGAAGAGTGTGTTTGTTGTAGGTGCTTGAAGAGGAGATCAAACAAACAAGTCCAAAGACTTGAAAACACAAACCAAGAAGAACCAAAAAACCTTTTTGTATAAGCCTTAAGAGCTTCATAACCTTTTTTTTATTTTTCAAGTTCTCTTCAAGGGTTGAAATCCCAAAAATTGTAAACTCATAATAAAAAAGCAAGTGGGATTTAAGGCTCCCACACCCAACTTCCCCATTTGGGGAAGTTTGTAGTGTCTTGGTCCTTTGTTTATTTCATTCTTAGATTAGATTTTCCATTTTGCAAGTAGAACACTAATTGTTAGATTAGATCTTCTTGCATTCTAGAACACTAATTGTTAGGTTAGATCTTCTCTCATTTTATTTGATTCACTTGTTGTGTATCTTGTTTTTATGGTCTAATCATAAAAAGAACACAAAGTCTCTTGAACTTGTCATAAGACAAGTCAAGAGCACTCTCTATCGGAGAGCATTGTTGCATCTTGCATTTTCATATTAGATTAGCTAAGTCTCTTGAATCTCACCATAAGGTGGATCAAGAGCACTCTCTGTCGGAGAGCTTTCTTTGTGCTCTAATAAAATATTCACAACTCACCATCTCCCCTAAAATTGGAATTTACTATTTTCCATACCACGTATGCTTTGCCCTTCCCTGGGAGGTTAGGTTACTCAGAAACGATATTGGCTATCTAATTGTTTACATTTAATCCAATTTTAGACCATAATAAAATCTTCACCCCATAACCCACGAATCCGACGTTGATCGTCAAAATATTCTAACATGGGCAAATTCTTAGTGGGGGCATTGGGTAGTTATACCTCGTTTTCAGTGGCTAGTTAGTTATTGAACGCCTCGTTGAAAACTTGGGTAGTCCAACATGTCCTTGTACGGAGCCACTTAGAGTATTCCCGGACAGATTTCCAGTACCTTGCGTATTGCTTGGAAATTCCCCTCACCTTTAATAATCAAGATCATTCTAAAATTTACAATAAAACTTACCAAGAACAATTGCAAAACGGTTCTCAATCACTTGAACTCTTGTATCAAGCAACTCAAGCACTCAAGACATTTGACTCCATAAGGCACTAGTCCTTGACATCATTTTATTTGCTTATTATCCAACTAAAGTATCTATCTTGTTTTCCAATTTCATATCATATTGTGGATGTCTTGTATTTAAAGTATCTAGTGGTTGTGCTTCATCTTAATATCTTGCAATTGTTATCTTTGATTATATAAGTTGTTATTGTAAATCTGTGATCACAAAAACTCCTAAATAACACCCATCCACATCACATCACCATAAAAAACATTTAAAACACAAGAGCCTTAGACAACTCTTTTGTTAGGGACTACCCCCCTTGGCTTCGTTAGGAGTTAGCCTAAACGGAGGAGTTGGGATCAGGTGACAGCACCTGACTCTTTGCTTGCCTCCAAGGCCACACCTTTCCCACTTTCAGTGAGGAAACAGCTTTCGAAAGATTTCTGCTGCTGGTGTGCATCTTGACGGACAACACGCTCGTTTTCGGGGACTTGATTTTGTTAAGGATGAATTGATTATCTTAATGTGGAAATTATAAAATGCAACACCTCCGCTTTTGATATTCCAAAGCTCAGGCAAGCCTGCGATGGATAGAGCATACATGGAGCGTGCCAAATGTTTATTCCAATTTTAGATTTGTGAATGCAATTGTAGTAAATTCTTAGCTGGCACGAATCTCTTTTCCACACGATGCTGTATCGGGCAAGCCCTTGCACAACGTGGTACTTCGAGAAATCAACTGTCGGCCTTAGTCTTTTAAGCTTGTTTAATTGCAAAGTAACATACAAGATTGTGAAAAGAAATATTGTGGCAATGAAAGGTGTTTTCTAATTACTACACTGTGAGTCTCTTTTCCCTTTCAATACTTCGAGAGAGCATAGTGGGTTAGTATTTCATTTACAATAAGCCAAAAGAAAATCAAAAGTACAACAATTAATCTATTCTAACAAAACTAATAAAAGGAAAACTAAGCTAAAGAACACCAAGCACACAAGACCGCTACAAGCTCCCCCTGGGGGGCAGTGGGGGTTCTGTGGGCACTGTGTAGCCCACCTGCTTCCTTTATTATGATTTTACAATGATTTAAAGACTAAGCACCTTTGATCCTTTAAAATAGGACCAAGGAGGTTTACAATGCAAGAAAAGAACTAAAGGTACAAAAGGTTGGAAACCCTTTGTAGAGGCTCAAACCTCAAAATTTTGCCAGAGTTTCCACTTACCTGTTTATCAAAAGAGAAAAACCAGCAAGCTACTTTATTAGAAATGTGATGAACTAATCAAATAAAACATAAAATTTCTAACTACTTAGTATTTGGAAAAAACTTGGAAGAATTATGAGCGCAAGTACTACTAAAACAAGGCTAGATCTAAGCTTATGATAAGAATCTAGATGCTTCTAGATCTAGCTAATGCATGTAGAATAAGAGAGAGATATGATGAGACTTTTAGATTAGATCTACTTATTAAGCATGAAAGAAGCAAAGTAATCGGGAAAAGAGAGAGAAGTTTGATTTTGAGAGATGGAAGAGAAAACTCAAGCCCAAGCTTGAACTGTATGAAGACAAAGAGGTGCCTGTGAGAAACAAAACATTAGATCCAAAAAGATTCCGAAGGCAGAAGAGGATGCAACTAAGCTCAACTAGGTGACCTACACAACTAAGGCAGATAGGTGACCTGCACAACCACAAAACCTTGCACAGGCGAGATCAAATCTAGTATGATTTATAAAAAAGAGATTACGAGAGCATAAGTATAACTAACTACTGTCTGCTACTCCTAGATCTCTAGGAATAAAGCATAAACAAGCAAGTTGAAGATTACAAATGCTTGCTCTATGGCTGGCAGCAGGCTTCTAAGTTAGATAGATTAACAAGCCTATGACAAAAGAAAAGTAACAAGCACAATATCACCTCAGTAAAAGCACAACATGCACAATAGCAGATAATTTGCACCACACAGACCTACAAAGTCTTCAAACTTTATTCAAAAATATTACAATACAGAGTACAAGGGCAGAGTTTCCACCATCCATCTATAAACAGTGGAATGGGCCTTGCTTTTATAGAATAATGAGAGAGGGGGGGCGAATTCTAGATCTAGGGTTTGAGAGGGGAGCATCTCTGGAAGGAGGAGAGATTTATGCCTTGATCTATGCCTTGATTGGGGCTTTGATTGAGTGAGGTGGATGCCACCTCACAAGAGGGGCGCCATCTCGACTTTGGACACTCTAACCTCCATCCACAATGATCCAAATAAAGCAAAGTCGCCCTCCTTATGAAGGAGGGCGCATTTCTCAAGTGAAGATGACTTGCCCTCAGCTTAGACTCAACTGAAATCACCCGATTGTGATTGATTTGGCCTCTAATCTTGATTGCCAACCTAACTGGACCTTTACTTAGACCAAATTCCTCATATTTAGGAATTTGTATTTTTTCCATATCTTTATTTTTTTAATTTTTAATTCTCTTTAATCATTTTCAAGAGAATTTTTATTTGAGTAAATAATAATCACTCGAAACTTAGGAAAAGTGGGTTTTGGGGTTTCCTGGGTGCTCCGAGTTAGAAAACGAGCACCCCCATGGCAAATTCCCCCCTCTAGACCACACTTTTATGATTTTTAAACTTTTTAATTAAAGCATTAAAAATTGACCCATTTTACGGGAAAATTTTATTTTTGCAGAACTGAATAAAAATCTTAGGGGACCTAGTACATGTTCATAATGACTCAATTTGATATCTAGTATGCTCATAAACATTGACACACGAAATTTAATAACCTCTTAAGGCCTAACCACCAAGACGACCATTCCATGAAAAACTAGAAAATTATACATCGCTTATTCAACATTGCATAATTAACAAGGGAAAAAACACCATGGAATGATCGGATTGATGTCTAAGACCTAGGAAGCCAAGTTCTTTACAAAAGACCGTCATGCTAGTACATTTTTACAATATCCCCAAGGGGTATGAACATGTAATTATTAAAAAAGAGGCCAAAATTGGCCCTGCAGAGACTTCTAAACTTCTAAGCACTGATAATAAACATTTGAAATGTTCACAACTTCGGCGACTCACAAGAAATCCACCTATGTACAACTTGGGAGGTAACAGGGTTGTCGAAGGAAGAGGCATCTCCAGCAAACAAGTGGTGTTGTAGAGTTGTCTGAGATGCTTTCAAGATCTAGTTAGTTCATAAAAGAAGAGTAGAAATGGCACAAAAAGGAAGCGTATGTGTGAGAGGAGGACAGGGAAGACCATATAGAAATCAAAATGACAATATTACAGCAATGTTGAGGATTATGTCATGACAGCAAGGCTGGATGCCATGGGAGCAACCCGGTGAATCGGGGTTGTTGTAGACAAGAGTGAAGATGAATGGGAACATGAGGTTCCTAAAGAACATCCAGTCGCAATTAAATACTCCTATGTATTTTGAGAGTTCAAATCCCGATGAGTTGATAAATTGGATTGGGGATATGCAATGGCACTTTGACAAAAATCAGGTTGAGGACTCCGACCAAGTGAATTTTGCATGCACAAGATTTAGAGGACATGCATCCAGATGGTGGGAAGATCTAAAACTAGAAAAGCAAAAAAGCTGAAAGGACATGATGGCAGAATAGAAAGATACCGATACATTGCGAGGTAAGTATATGCCTTGAGATTACTTTTTTTCTATGCGTGGCAGAATAGAAAGATACCGATACATTGCAGGATTTTGTAGAGTAGCAATTAGATCTTGTTTCATAAAGGACAATAAGAAAAAGGTTTGTAAGTATGTGGATGGTCTGAAACTATCCATTCAGAAGGAAGTTGGCATGTTGGAGTTGCACTCCATAAATAAGGCATATAGTTTAGCCTTGAAAGTAGAGGAAGTTGTTAAGAGGAGAGCAAAAAGTGAACAAAGGAGAGGTTGAAGGTGAAGATCAGCCCTGTGAAATACAAGAGGATGATAACAGCATGCTCTCAATAGAATCAACTAAAGAAGATCCCAAAGATGATGTGGAGAGTGAGAAGTACAAGCAAGAAGAGGTTGTGATTAACTACGTGTCAGAGGAGATGGAGGAGTATGTGATTGGGAGAATGGCAAACGAAGCAGGGGAGTTTACAATAGAAAATACAAGCAGATTTCGAAAAAAAAAGAAGCACAATTGGAGGAAGTGCATTTTGATTCTGGCAATATATTGTGTTGATTCATATGCGGGAATGGAATGCAAATATAATGAGAACATTGTTGAATATTACCATAAAGAAGATGAATACGTCCTTGAAAAGGATGAAATGATGCATGCATACAGTTTAAGTGTGGATGTGAAGATTATGAACAATGTGAAAGCTACGATGTTTGAGGATGGTAGCCAAGGAGTTTACAACTGATTAGCAGTCAATTGTATTCAAGGAATGATCATGATACCTAAAGAGGAAGATGTGGTAGGAAAGCACCATAGTTTGGTACAGCATTGGGTAGTTAATGATGAGTTTGGGATGGGGATGTATGTTTATGAAAACATGGATAAATTGTTCTTGATGAAGAAAATGTTGGAAATTTCACAGGAATGACACTTCAATGCAATTCAGAAATTCCACTTTTCACTTTCAATTCAGAAATTTCACCTTCCTTCTAGAAGGTTCCTCGGATCTTAACTACAGAATTTTCTTCCCTAGGACTGCTATATATTAAAATACAAAACAGCAGCGGAAGAAGTAAAATAATTCACTTTCAAACAACCATAAACTTCCCGACAATTAAGGAGAAAAGACACCAACCAATGAGACAAGTTTTCAGCCTTTCTAGGGTAACTTATCAATAAATATTCAGATCTGAAAATGTACTTTTACAGCAGAAATAACAGCAGTAAGTATAATCAGCCCCTTTATCTTCTTCATTTGATGTCAAATCACTTAAAAATGTGCCCTTATGTCCAATCAGCAAGATCATAAATAGATGTAAATAGCAAAATATGGACACTTGTAGCTGAAAATGAGTGAGTAAAGGCCCTTCAAAAGGCACCCTTGTATTAAAATGCACAGACAAATAAGAGGAGAACTTACTTCTAGCTGGAAACACCATGCAACCTTTCACAAAAATGGCATAACACAAAGGATTCAACTAGAGAGTAAAAACAACATGAAGGTTCAATGGGAAACACTTCATCCAACCTCCTTCCTCGATGATATATCCAATCTATATGAAACCATTATTGCAGCATAATTAAGAGCAATTTCCAGCAACACAAATAAGCAAATAGATGGAAGATAGGTATGACACGCACATGTAAAAATCTCAATGATCACACAACCTTTCAAAAGAAATTCAATACAAGTCAAGCCAATATAGTATTATCTCCTCAAACCATCAACAACAACTACAATGTAAGGGAGCTTCTCTTAAACAGAGTTTTAGCTCAAAACCCTCAATCATAAAATAATAATATACAAGTTTAAATCCATGATCTCTCCTAGGAAAACATAAAATCTGATATCCTCTAACTACCTCTAGGACAAGGAGTTGGATTGAAATGCGATCCACCTTTCTCGTTGTGAATTCTCTCAGCACATAGTTCTTAGGGTTTCATGCATCGTCTGCCCCACCCTGCTAGGATTGGTGGGCATCTAGCAGTGGACCTAACCTGTCCCTCGATGGCCTCGCCAGGGGGCGGCAGCAAACCTCCCACCAAGATGAAAAGCAGTCGAAGGCAACAAACCCACCCAACCCCTCATACAATGCAGAGAAGGGTGCAGGCCCCTCAGGAAAGACAGCAAATAAAAATAACGAGGACAATGGCTCCCCCAATAACACAAGGTCAACTGGGACCAAAAAGGAACAGGAGCAGAAAGGAGATGGAACATGCATCCAAAAGCGGCCACGGTACCAAGGTATGAAATAACCTCCTCAAGAGTCTCTGAATACATTCAATATATGCATGATCATGCGATCATTTGCAAGTTTATGGGGTTATGGCCATCGGAACGTGCCCTAGCAGGGTGGATCAAGCACAAATGGAGCCTTAAGGGCCACTATGACCTTAAGCTTAATTCCAAACGATTTTTTACAGTTATCGTTAACCATCTAGATGATTACATCGCAACCTTTAAAGGAGGCCCATACTTTTTCATCACTACCGGTTTGTACATGAGACCTTGGAGAGAAAATTTTAGTCTAGATAGATAAGACTATACTCCCTTCCACAAGAGTACTAGGATCTTGAAACCTTGGAAGGAATAGGCAACACCCTGGGATGTTTTGTCAAAGTGTCTGAAGCCAACCAGAATGGAAGATACACCTCCTTTGCCAAAATCTGCGTCTACATGAATATCTCGCAACCCCTTCCGGAAGCCATATGTCTGGATTATAGACTCTGAATGGCTTCAAACCCTAGACTATGAACACATCCCTTTCCGCTGTACAAAATGCCATGAGCACGGTCATCTCTATAAAGATTGCCCTCTCAATAAATTAGCTCACTCCCAAGATCCCTCAAAAGACAAAGACCAAGATGGCTTTACAAAAGTGACAAGCAGAAGAAGGAATAACAAAAAGCCTACTTCCCCATCGTCAGACAAAGTTGTCCCAACCCCCAATCAATATGATTGTATGGTCAATCTCCCAGGAGAAAATGAGACTCCCATTCCAACAGATCTAGAAAATTCGCAATAAAATAAAAATGCAGAAGTGAACAACTCGGACGCAGATATGCCAGAGCTCCCAGAAGACATGGATGACACAGAGCTGGGGGACCTTGATCTTCAAGAACTAGAGGAAGCATGCACACAAAAGATTCCTATTTCTTAGCCCCAATTGGAACTCTTCAAACAAGCAGTAATCAAAGCCAGAACTTCTTCAAACAAAAACCCCAAAGCTGCCTCCAAAGATCCAGGTCTGGGAATCAAGGCTAGCGGGAAAAAGTGTTAATGTAATTGTAGCTTCGGAAGATATTCACTTGTATATTTTATGTTGTATTTGTATTTTATTATTGTACCTCCAACGGAGATGTTTATTCCTCCGTTCGGGAGAGTCATTATTGTATTTGGGTCATGTAAAGTCATTAAGGTTAACCCTCCATTGTATGTCGAGGCATTAGACCCCAGAGTTAAGTTACAAATGAGTTATTAGACTCCCCTAGAGAAGTCGGCCCAGTCTAATTAGGGTAAAGGTCAAGTGAAAGATAAAGTATAAATAGAGAGGGTGCTCCTCTCTATTTGTTCATTCACTCACTCATCAAGTTCGCATAAGTGAGTAGGAGGACAAGTTCGCACAAGTGGAGAAGAGAGAAGATGTTGAAGACCATTTCTACTTTTGGGGTTTATTGTATTGTTGCTCATTCTATCTCTGAGGAAGTTGCAGGGTTTTCTCCTTTATGGTTTCCCCGATGAAATTCTTTGTGTCTCTTGTCTCTTGTGTTTGAATTGTTGTGCATGTTATTCTCTTAGTTAAGATCCTAGATAATCTTGAATTAAATTGTGAAATTCTAACATGGTATCAGAGCTAACTTGAGAAGAAGACACTGTGCACCTGCGGAAGCTACGGCTTCTTGATTTTTGGGTTTCTCTCCACAAATCATCAGCAAAAGGAGGCTAGGCTAACTCACCTAAGGAAGGCGCATCTCTCTGTCGAAACAGAAATTGATTCTGAGCATTTTCAATTTTTGGCCTGTCACTACTGCGGGAAATTAGGGCTTTTCACAGAAGAGGAATTTTGGAGTGCAATCAGCACAGGATTGTTCTCCTCCTCAAAATCAAAATTTTGAGACCAAGATCAAAGTTTTTGGTTGGGTAGAACCCTAGGATAAGTCAAACCCCAGTTTGACTTTGGACCAGAAAAACCAGAAAGGACCAGAAACTGCAGGTCCGAAATTCGCAAGTCACTTTTGAGGGGTCAATTTTTGGAATCTTCAGAAACCAAGTGCACCAGCATACTCGCCTCATCCAGGAGAATCTTCCTGTGAAAGCAGAATTCAATTCCGAGAATTTTCATTTTTCGGCACGTCGCTACTGCCAGAGGAAAACTAGGGTATCAGATATTTTGGGTTTATGTTCACTGATTTATGGAAGTGAGTACATTGGACAACTCTCCTTGAGGAGGCACATCTATCTGTCCAACCAGAAGTTCCAAATTCCAACTTTGAAAAATTAGGGTTTCTATGAAAAACCCTAGGCCAGCCAACTCCAGATCCAATGGTAAGACCTAAAGCTTTTCTACTTCCATTTGAGTTTCTCATTAAAGATGTCTCACCACACCAAGCTTGAGGATAAGCTTGAAGGGGCTGATAACTTCCGAGCATGGAAGTATAGGATTGGACTTGTCCTAGAAGAGAATGAATTGGACACCTATGTGAATGAAGAGGTTCCAGTTCCAGAGAGAGATGAGGCTAAAGCCTTACACAAGAAGAACCTGGTTAAGACTAAGAGAATCATTGCAAATTCTATCAAGGACCATCTCATACCACATGCGTCATCTCTGAAGACACCTAAAGAGATGTTTGATGCCTTGACCACCTTATTTGAAGGGAGGAATATAAATTGGAAGATGACATTGAGGAATCAATTGAAGAATGTCAAGATACAAAATCCAGAGACCATGCAATCCTACTTTACAAGGGTCTCTCAAATAAAAGAACAACTTGAAGCTATGGGAGAAGATATAGAGAATGCAGAAATAGTGATGACCACCTTGAATGGTCTTCCTAGGTCATGGAATTCCTTCATCCAAGGAATCTGTGCAAGAAGAAAGTTGATCACCTTCAGTAGGTTGTGGGAGGAGTGCTCACAGGAAGAAGCTCGAATTGTAGCTCGAGAAGAAAAGATGGGTAATGAAGACCAGGCTCTCACAGCACACACCAGGAAGAACAATAACAAGTGGGAGCATCCTCAACACAAGAAGGGTAAACACCATCACCAGAATCAAAGGGAGAACCTTGGAGCAGGCCAAGATCAACGCTCCATGACCATGAACCAATTGAAGGAGATGGAAGAGGCAATAGGGTATAAAAGCCTAGTAGCGCAAGGCGTGAGAAGCAAAATTGAGGGAAAAGAAAGGGGGAACAACTATCAAAACCTTTGCCACCTTCAGCCAACGGAGGCTTTCAACTTCTGGGAATCTAATTCGGGCTCAACTCGAGGAAGGCAAGCTCTCTATGACAGAACTCTAGTGGCTTTCTGGACAGGGAAAATTACTTTAGGACAAATCCTGACTGAGATGTCGGCATTCTAAATGACAATCTTACCCGGCTGGCCAAGTGCATCAACATTGAGTTTGTCCAACGCCAATCGCCTCAGAACTCTAGGCAGGAGATGGTAGTCAAAGGAAAACACAAGCAAGTCTATCAGGAAATTGGAGAATCAAGCACGAAAGCCTTGCATTCAGCGGTGATTGTCTAGGACGAATCGGTCAATCCTTTAGAACAATGGATTCAGAATCCGGGTGGGATAAAGCAGGCAGTGGAACACTTTGATCGATTTGTCGCACTCCACTGGGTTCTTCACAATCTTACGTACTCTCTGTTGAAGAACGAGGAACTGGACGAAACAGCCAAAGCCAAGAACCATCTACTCATAGAGGACCATAAACGCTTGAACAGATTAATGGGGACAAAGATGCGTATTATGGTAGAGCATCTTGAAGAAGGCAGGACCAAGGTCACAATCACCCCAGGAGCTTCCCGCGAAACTCCCATCATCATTGAGGACGATGTCACTCCTGTGCATGGATAATCGGGTGTCCTTTTGTTCTAGTTTGCAAATGACTACAAGTCTTTTTGACAATCCTGTTAGCAACTCTCTCTGTTCCATCTATGAGAAAATATGGCTAAAAACATTATGTGCCTTGCCTATCATAAAAATGTTCCATATGCTGAAACAGATACACACTATTCATGAGAAAACATGGTTGTACATTCATAACATAATTTTCCGCACCTACCTCCAACATGTTGGGCTATCCAAGAGACACAAAATCTGCAATTTTAACCCTAGCAACATCAATATTAATATCATACGTAGGATCTCCATAAAGATAATAGCGGTCTTGTGATGTGTCTCATGGTAATGATAATGTTGTTCGATGGATGTTTAAGAGGAAGAATGAGGCATGGGATTTTCATTGCAAGCCTTGTATTCTCGTTCTAGGGGTGGTGTTTTGATATTCCATGGCCCGTCTCAGGTAGCGCGCGCGTTCCAGGAGAACTGAGGGCCGCAAATCCAGCCTTTATGCTAAGATTTCCTCCTCGGTGGTTACTCAGAACATGTCGAATTCTTGTTGTAAGTCTCTAGGTATGGAACAATGGGGTTGTCGGGTTGAATGGTTTGACGACAATGGATGCTCGTTGGGGTTCGAGCATGGTTGGAATTCCTTTCCAAAGGTTCCCCGACAGTGTCATGGCATTAAGGATAATCAAGTTCTTAGTAAGTCAATAGATAATTCTCATCGGCCTTCACAAATGTGATCTCCTTCTAAGAATATTAACATCTTCCCCGTGATACAAGTCTATCCGAGGCTCATCTCAATTTGTTTTCCGAACCCAGAAGCGATGTCCAGAACCTGAATTCAAATTAGAGCAAATTGAAGCCAAATTCTCATCTCTAATTGTGTTCTTTGATAATCAAGCCCTCCATCAACATGTTAGTAGCTCGTCGCACCAAGACGTCGTTGTGCTCGGTGTTAAAATTTTGAAATTTGATAGCAGTAACAGACTGTAAATAAAGATAGTGCAGAGATAGCTAGCAGTAAATACACATCTACAAAAATTGAACACAGTATTTTTCACGGGGAAACCTTTCAAGGACAAAAACCCCAAAGCAATTATTAATAATTTATCTCCTGAATGAGATGACTGAGTTTTTACAACAACAAGCTGAGAACAAGCCTTTTCAAAAAATCAGAATTTGTTTTATTTGCCAAGAAGAACCCTGTACAATGTCTGTAAATTGTCTCAAGAATTTATGGTGTGAACTTCACTGAGCTCCTGAGCTGTTCAAGACTGTTCCAGGGTTGTTGTGACCTGCTGTAACCTGTGGGTGCCCTAACAGGGCTGCCGTGATCTGCTGTAGCTTATGGGTGCCCTAAATAGAGCTGCTGAAAGGCACTGAACAGAATTCAGGTATGAGCTTAGATCCCTAACAGGGCTGATGTACACAAAAAAAGGAATTCGTGTAGCAGCTTTAGACCAGCAGTGATAAAGATTTGAGCCTTTTCCTTTTCAAAATAGAAACCAGCAGAATGAAGAAAGAAACCAGCAGTAATAAAACACCCACGAACTGATCTGAGGAGCAGAGAAGATAACCCATGAACTGACCTGAGGAGCTCACTAAATCGATGGATAAAAATGAGAAGTTTTCCTTCTTATTTATAGTGAAATCGAATGGCAAATAAACCCATATAATGGGGCCGACCTGTGCCTTTGTATATATATTTTTTTATTTTCTTCAATTGAGGCCAACTTATGCCTTTATATATTTTATTATTTTTCATTTTAATAAAGAGCTGAGCTCTTCAAATGAGGCCGACTCATGAATAAATATTTTTTATTTTTCTTTTCTTCAATTGATGGGTATATGGACTAAGCCAAGTTGTGCTTGGGTTTTCAACAAGCCATCCAGGTGTTCTTCAAGGTCTTTATGTCCACTCCAAGTACATCGTCATAAGGAGATAAATTAATTGCTTTACTTCACCCTCCTGTTGCCACCAAGATCAAGTGCCAGGTATTTCAACAAGGGTTGATCAGTCCCTTGATAAGGTACCATAGCCCATAGATCAAGGGGAGGAGTACACCACTTGCCTAGACCCAGTCTAGGGCTTACAGTGAAATCCTGGTAACTGACCATGTGCCTCCATTCTACCAGAGAATAGATCTCAACCCCAGGCTGAGCTTCCAGTCCCAGACTGGATCAATATCCTGGTAACTGACCAGGTGCCTCCATTCTCCCAGAGAATGGCTCTCAGCCCCAGGCTGAGCTTCCAGTCCCAGACTGGATCAATATCCTGGTAACTGACCAGGTGCCTCCATTCTCCCAGAGAATGGCTCTCAGCCCCAGGCTGAGCTTCCAGTCCCAGACTGGATCAATATCCTAGTAACTGACCAGGTGCCTCCATTCTCCCAGAGAATGGCACTCGATGCTGCTCAGAAAAATCAAGACTTCCTCTCAGCGAGAGGGTCATTCTCTTCAATACCAAGCTTGTCTCGAAAGTGCACAAGTTTTGTCAACGACAGAGGCTTGGTCAATATGTCTGCAACCTGCTCATCTGCACGGATGTACTGGAGCTTCATGGCACCTCGTTGTACCATATCTCTGATGAAGTAATACTTCATCTCAATGTGCTTTGACCTGTCGTGAAATACAGGGTTCTCTGAAAGCTTAATGCAACTCTGATTATCGCAATGAATAATAGTTGGCTCAAACTTTCCACCAAACAAGTCAGAGAGAAGCTTTCTAAGCCAAACTGCTTCTCTGCAGGCATCACTGGCAGCAATATACTCAGCTTCAGCTCTGCTCTGAGCTATGGAACCCTGTTTTCTGCTGGACCAAGAGATCATGGCTGATCCCAAACTGAAACAGTAGCCTGATGTGCTTTTCTGGTCCACTGCACTACCAGCCCAATCGGAGTCAGCATATCCAAATAGCATTACTCCAATGTTGGAGGTATATTTGAGCCTGTAAGTAATAGTACCTCGCAAATATCTGAGCACATGTTTGGCAGCTATCCAGTGTATGTGCTTTGGCTCGGACATGAACTGACTCAATGCATTCACAACATAACAAATATCAGGTCTCGTATGCACTAGATACATCAAAGATCCAATAAATTGACGATACTGAGTAGGATCCACTGCCTTTGAAGAAGTAGCTGAGTCACGTAACTTCTTCAGGTTTGATGTCATGGGTACACTCATGGGTTTGCAGTCATGCATCCCAAACCTCTGCAAGATATCGACTGTATACTTCCCTTGTGATAGGAAGATCTCATCTGGCTTTTGCCAGACCTCCAAACCAAGAAAATAGTGCATGAGTCCCAGATCCTTCATTTCAAACTTTGAAGTAAGATCCCTCTTACACTGAGCTATCAGTTGCTCCTCTCCGGTGAGGAACAGGTCATCCACATACAGAACTAGGATCAAGACATGGTTCTGAACAACCTTAAAGTAAAGGTTGGAATCAGCAGTGCTCTTGGAGAATCCCAAACTGTGAAGGTAACCATCAATCCTAGCATACCAGACCCTTGGGGCCTGTTTGAGTCCATACAAAGCTTTCTTTAGCTTGCACACATGAGATTGCATTTCATGAGTCACAAAACCTTTAGGTTGCTCAATGTAGACCGCTTCTTCAACTTCTCCATTAAGAAAAGATATCTTTACATCCATTTGATGGAGTTTCCATCCAAAGACAGCAGCGAGGGAGATAATGGTCTTGATGGTGGTATACCTGGCAACAGGAGCAAAAGTTTCATCATAGTCTATGCCTTCCTTCTGTGAGAAACCACGTGCCACAAATCTTGCTTTATATTTCTCAATGCTTCCATCAACAGCATGCTTGATTTTGTAGAGCCATTTGGAAGTCACCACAGACTTCCCTTTTGGTCTGGGAACAATTTCCCACACATCATTTTTCAGAATGGAATTATATTCTTCTGTCATGGCATCAATCCATACCTGATGAGTTTCTGCTTCTTTGAATGTAGAAGGTTCTGCATCAATGAGCTTACTCATAAGACCTGAGTATTTATGGGGCTTCTTGCTTTCTCTGAATGTCCCAAAAGGAGCTTTATGCTTCTCTGCTTCTTGCAATGTCTCTCGACACCAAGCAGGTCTTCTCTTGGAAAGAGGAACCTCAAGTAGTTCTTCAGTTGGTCTATCTGGAATTCGAGGCTCATCTTCTTCCTCCCTCTGATTCTCTGAATGAGGAGAGTCTGGAATGTCAGAAAGAGATTCTTCTGTATCTTTTGGAAGCTCTCTGGGGTGGCGGAATATAGCTTCCTCATGAAATATCACATCTCTGCTGACTTCAATGTATCTTTGACCACGAACATAGATACGGTAGGCTTTTGAATTTTCACTATACCCAACAAATGTGCCTTTCTTTCCAGAAGGCTCCAGCTTTAATCTCTTTTCTTTTGGGATGTGGATGTAGACTGGAGTGCCAAAGATCCTCATGTGGTCAACTGCAAGTTTCTTACCTGTAAAGACTTCTTCTGGAGTCTTTTCCCCCAAAATGGCATGAGGACTTATGTTTTGAATGTAGACAGCAGTACCAGCAGCCTCAGCCCACAGAGACAAAGGAAGATCTAGATCACACAACATGGCTTTAGCAGCCTCACAGACTGTTCTGTTCTTCCTTTCTGCAACCCCATTCTGTTGGGGGTTGTAAGGTACAGTCAACTCCCTTTTGATCCCTGCTTCTTGGCAAAAGTCATCAAAATCATTAGATTCAAACTCACCTCCATTGTCTGACCTCAAGATACGGATGTGTCTTCCTGTCTGATTTTCAATCAGCGCCTTGAACTCCTTGAACTTATCAAAAGTTTCACTTTTAGCCTTTAGAAAGTAAATCCAAGATTTACGAGAGTAATCATCAATGAACAGTACATAGTATAAACAACCACTTAAAGAAGGTGAAGACATGGGTCCACAAATGTCAGAATGAATCAAATCCAAAATCCCTTTTGATCTGCTGTTACTTTTTGAAAAAGACTTCTTGGTATTTTTACCAAGGGCACAACCTTTGCAAATACCACCATGTTCATTAGAAAACTCAGGGATACCTGTAACCATCTTTTGAAGACCAGGGAGAGCTGTATAATGAAGGTGCCCAAACCTTCGGTGCCATAACTCACAAGGGTTGATTGTACTATGAACCAATGCTTGAGTAGAGTGCCCAGATGCCTTGTAAAGGCCTCCCTCTCGAACCCCAATAAATTCAGCTGCACTCATCCTTTCATTCTTTGACCACAGCAGAACCTTTTTGTCCATGAATATAACTCTGTAGCCTTTATCTTCTAAGGCGGCAACTGAAAGGAGATTTTTCTTCAAGCCTGGAACATACAGTATGTCTTCAATGTGCAACATGGTCCCTGAATCAAGTTGAAACGAAACTGAGCCAACTCCTTCAATTTTGTAGGTGGTGTCATCTCCAAGTTCTACTTGAGTGGCAAATTTCTTCTTTTTGTAGCTTGTAAGGGCTTCACGGGAACTTGTCATATGTTTTGAGGCTCCACTGTCCACCAACCAAGTATTTGTGTTGTTGGTGATGGACCGAGCTAGGACAGAAATCAAATAGTATTCTCTTCTTGACTCTTCTTGCTTGGAAGACTTGGCATTCTTCTTCTTCTTTGGTTCTTCTTCTTCAGCTGTAGATGCTTGGAACTTTCTTTTGAACCTTCTCTGTGGCTGCCTGCAGTCTCTAGCATAATGTCCCTTTTTGTGACAGTTAAAACATTCAATTTGTGACATATCAATTTGCTTACCTTGTGGCTTGTTCTCTTTCTTCGTGGGAGGGAAAGGTTTCTTGAATTGTTTCTTAGTCTTGGCTGTTAGTGCAAGTTTCCCTTCCTTAGGACCCCTAGTTCTACTTTGACCTCTGCCTTCTTCTTCCAAACAGTCATGCCAAAGTCTCTCAAAATCTGGCTAAGTCTCATGTCCACTCACAGAAGCCAAGAAGGTTTCCCAAGAATTTGGAAGGCCATCAAAAACAGTTTGTACAAGGTCATCATCGTCTACTGTAACCCCAATAGCAGAAAGTTGATCTCTTACCTGAGCAATGTTTGTGAAGAAGGAATGTTTGTGAAGAAGGAGGCCACTCCTTCATCTTTTTCCATCTTCAATGTACGAAGTCGGTTTTTCAAGACTCTCTTTTGACTGGGTGCTTTCTTCTCGTACAAATTTATCAAAGTGTCAAAACACTCCTTGGCTATCTTCAGTGGTGTTATAGCAGGCATTATGGTCTCCTTGACTGAGTCATAGATAATCCTTCTTGCCTTGGCTTGCTTCTTCTTGAACGCTGCCCTTCTTGCATTTGATGCGGGCTCTTCTACAACAATGATGACCAAGTCATCAAGGTCATTCTCTTCCAAGGTGGCCATAAGCCTTGCTTTCCATGAATTGAAATTGGCTGAGCCCTCAAGCCTGTCCTCTGGCCTGAAAGTGGCAGAAGAAGCCATCTCTGATCTGCTATCTCAGTCTGTACTGTCCCAAGGTCTATGGAAGGTACAGTCAACTGTTCAAATGTTGTATACTTCACAAGCAGAGCTCTGATACCATGTTAAAATTTTGAAATTTGATAGCAGTAACAAACTGTAAATAAAGATAGTGCAGAGATAGCTAGCAGTAAATACACATCTACAAAAATTGAACACGGTATTTTTCATGAGGAAACCTTTCAAGGACATAAACCCCAAAGCAATTATTAATAATTTATCTCCTGAATGAGATGACTGAGTTTTTACAACAACAGGCTGAGAACAAGCCTTTTGAACAAATTAGAATTTGTTTTATTTGCCAAGAAGAACCCTGTACAATGTCTGTAAATTGTCTCAAGAATTTATGGTGTGACCTTCACTGAGCTGCTGAGCTGTTCAAGATTGTTCCAAGGCTACTGTAACCTGTGGGTGCCCTAACAGGGCTGCCGTGATCTGCTGTAGCTTGTGGGTGCCCTAAATAGAGCTGTTGAAATGCACTGAACAGAATTCGGGTATGAGCTTAGAGCCTTAACAAGGCTGATGTACACAGAAAAAGGAATTCGTCTAGCAGCTTTAGACCAGCAGTGATAAAGATTTGAGCCTTTTCCTTTTCAAAATAGAAACCAGCAGAATGAAGAGAGAAACCAACAGTAATAAAACACCCACGAACTGATCTGAGGAGCAGAGAAGATAACCCACGAACTGACCTGAGGAGCTCACTAAATCGATGGATAAAAATGAGAAGTTTTCCTTCTTATTTATAGTGAAATCGAATGGCAAATAAACCCATATAATGGGGCCGACCTGTGCCTTTGTATATATATTTTTTTATTTTCTTCAATTGAGGCCGACTTGTGCCTTTATATATTTTATTATTTTTCATTTTAATAAAGAGCTGAGCTCTTCAAATGAGGCCGACTCATGAATAAATATTTTTCTTTTTCTTTTCTTCAATTGATGGGTATATGGACTAAGCCAAGTTGTGCTTGGGTTTTCAACAAGCCATCCAGGTGTTCTTCAAGGTCTTTATGTCCACTCCAAGTACATCGTCATAAGGAGATAAATTAATTGCTTTACTTCACCCTCCTGTTGCCACCAAGATCAAGTGCCAGGTATTTCAACAAGGGCTGATCAGTCCCTTGAGAAGGTCCCATAGCCCATAGATCAAGGGGAGAAGTACACCACTTGCCTAGACCCAGTCTAGGGCTTACAGTGAAATCTTGGTAACTGACCAGGTGCCTCCATTCTCCCAAAGAATAGCTCTCAGCCCCAGGCTGAGCTTCCAGTCCCAAACTGGATCAATATCCTGGTAACTGACCAGGTGCCTCCATTCTCCCAGAGAATGGCTCTCAACCCCAGGCTGAGCCTCCAGTCCCAGACTAGATCAATATCCTGGTAACTGACCAAGTGCCTCCATTCTCCCATAGAATGGCACTCGATGCTGCTCAGAAAAATCAACACTCGGTGCCCCTATTCCAATGGTTTCTCGGCTTCCCTCGGTACCTCCTAATGCGGCTCCAGAGACTGCTCAGAACTAGTTTTTGTGTCTATGAGTCTTTTTCTAATTTGTTTTAGTCAATACTCTGTTAATATGGTACAATTCTAGTTAGGTTATGGGTCGATGAGGCCAAGCTCTTTTTTGAGTCCTGGGGCTTACTATGTTTCAATTTTGAACCTTATGGGACCAGTTTTGCTATTTAGGCATTGGGGGGAACTCTGGTTCTTGACCCCCAGAGACCTACAAACAATTGTAAATCTTCTTTTCTCAATTATAGTAATATAGTGTTGCTTCTTACTTAAAAAAAGATAACAGCGGTCTATATCCCATCTATGCCCACCAATCTAAAAAAATGTACCAATGCTTTCATACTCTTGGGTGTCCTCTTCATCTTCACATGAAGGGAATAAGCACATGTGAATGTTTTTCATCTTCAAAGGGCTTCTCTACAAAATCATCAAAAATTGCATCATTGAAATCGGAATTTTGAAGCGGCAAATCGCTTACCAAACCCTTGTCTTCAAGAGAGAATGAAGTGGATGCTTGCTTGCCTTCATCACCAATGTCTTCTTCATGTGGGTCTACAATAGAAGCTTCAATGACCTCATCATCCTTATCTTTGTCCACACCTAAAATATCATGTAAAAGTGACTCATGGAATGAAGAAGAATGTTGGTCATCTCTAGGAAGGTCACTTCCGAGCTTTCCTTGGTCTAGCTTTCCTTGGAACAGATCATTTTTTCTTCATCTTGGAAAGCTTCCACCAAATCTTCAAGTGTCTCTTCTTCACCAACATAGATCCATCTTAAACCCGGATCTATTAAGCACCGTGTTATGCAGTACCAGTACCAGCACACCTTCAGATGTTTGCCCAAGGAGAGGGGTCGTATTTTTCTTTCAGGACCATGATGGGGTGCTTTCAGTAATTTCTGAGAGGTGGTTATGGTCGAACCCTTTGGTCCTTCCCTTAGGAGTACTATGGCTTAGTGGCATTCTTGACTGCCTCATTCTAAAACTTGTAGCCCTGAGGTTGGTGTCCGGGGCTCCTAGGGGTGGGTCACTGGGTCACATGACCTCCTGCTTGTTTTCTACATCGGTGACAGCATTTCAGCTTTGAGGCTCTTGCCTCCCGTTCTGGTCACCTTATGCACCCATCCTGGTCCCTTTCCAGCAGAGCGCCCTCCTTCCTTGGTCCAGTTTCCTTAATGATGTCACCTTTGGTCACCAGGCCCACAGGCTTATTGAGGGGGGGCGTTGAGGGATTTTAAGTATTATTGGGGTTAGATGGGGCATGACGATCCCCCCCTGCTCACTCCACCTTTCGGAGTGGAGCTTTCTGCTCAATTTCAATCATTTTTAGCAAGTTTTAGGAACCTAGGGGAAAATACCCCATGTAGCCTACTTTAGGCCATCTTTAAATTATTTTATATTATTTCATGTTATATTTTTACATTGACATTTATTTGGCCTGTCAGCCTGGTTATTTTGTAAAAGTGAGTTGAGAACACTATAAATACAACTCATCACTTCATTTGTAAATCATAACTCATGGAATAGAACACAATATGTTTCTCTTTTACCCTAGAGAGCTCTCTTGGAAGTGATACACATCTCTTGAAGTAGGCTCTTCTTGCTCTTGTGGATGAAATTGGATGCTTGTCTTTGGTTTTGCTCATGCTTGGTGGATACTAGGAATTGTTGGAAAAACACAAGCTCAAGTAAGTCTAGTTTTTAGCCTTGCTTGGTGAAAGGTAGATAAATTCTTGCTTCTTGAATGATTGAATGGTGGCCTTAGGACTGCGTTTTTTTCTGAATAGGGCCTTTTTGTCTACCTTCTATCCTCTTTGCATGGTGGAAAACGCTCCCTAGAGGAGGTTTTCCCAAGTTTAGCCTTGGATATCCAATTTTTCCCTAGATTAGGCTCCTATAATGAACCCTAGAGGTTGTTATAGGAAGCCCTAGTTTAGTAGACAAGGAGAAATTACTCCAAGAGAAAGGCTAGTCACCTTCCTCTAGGGCTAGGGTTAAGGGTCTCATCCATAAAAACCCTAGTTATCAACTTTTATTAAATTTCTCTTGCATTTTCATGTGTAATTTTGTATTTTCATGGTAGAATTAGGGTTGGATTTAGGTCTGCAATTTTATGCCTGAAACCCTAAAAATAATAAATAAAAAATTCAATTTTTGGCCTCCCTAAAATTTCGGTCCTCCCTCCTACAAATTCAGTCTGACATTTAAAGCCCTAAAAACCCTAGGGAGAAATTGTGGCAGCCCTAAAAATATAAAAAATTTAAAAATCTTAAAAAAACTAAAAATTTGACCTAAAATCTGCCCTAAAACTAAACCCTACCTTCTTTAGGGCTGCGGTCTCACCTAACAACCCTAGGGTTGTCCCTCCTTCCCTTGGCTTGCCCTAAAAACCTCTCTCTACCCCCCTCGACCTCCACTTTCCAGGCTTGTTTCAGACCTCGGCCTCCTCTTATCCCTTTAGCAACCCACTTCTAGGGTTGTCTTAGTCCCCTTTCTGTCCTAGATACCCTCACCTTCCCTCTTATAGGCCTTGACCTCCCCTATAAAGCCTCGTCCTGCCTCAACAAGGGCTCGTCCCTCCTCTTCTAGGCCTCCCCTAAGCTTGGCCTGTCTTTTGGCTGCCTCTTACCAGGCTGTAGCAGCCTTTTTTTTGCTGCCCTTAAACCACTGTCCTGAGGTCTGCAATATAGCAGCCTGTCACCACCTCTTTTGCGGCCTTAAAACCTGTAACAAAGAGAACACAAAACACTTTTAAAGGTTAGCAAAAGGTGCTTTGATTACTGTGTGTTTAAAGGACTGAAATTTTACCTTGATTGCATACTACAGTAATGTGTTTCAGACTTAAATAAATTATACCAAGGTCTACTAGTAGCATTGTTATTTGAACATTAAGCACTGTTTTGGGACATCATAATTTGTTGCCTTTTTACTGTAACCTACTGCTGCAATCACTGTCATAAACATACTGTTCACTGCTGTATATTGTCATCATAACTGGTGGTTGTTAGTGAAGTTGTGATACTCATATGTTTGGTCTTCTTCTTGATGGTAAAGCATAAATAGTGATTGTCATCTATCTTACGGCAGTATACATACATTGTTCCCAAGATTGAATGGTCATAGGTTTATGATGAATGTTAGGTGAACAATGCTTTGCTAATGAGATTAATATATTTGTTTGCATCTACAACGTTCATATTTTACATAGTATGTCTTCTTCATTCTCAAAGTTGATTCATTAAAGGTACTGGTCACTAATATCATTGTATAGAGGATATAGTCTGTTTGTCCAAGTGTCTTGTAGAGTATCTAAAGGGCTCTCCCCTTGGAGGTTACGACGCTCCTAAGAAGTTGGACGTGTGGCTGAAGTGACAGTGGTCACACTTTCCGTACATTTGTCTATCGGACACTAGCCCTGCTAGTTTGTCCGGTAACACATCGAGAGGGATCCAATTTCTTGAGATGTAATTTTTTTCTTAGCGTGTAAAAAATTTAAGATGAAAAAAATGTACACTTCGAGAAATTAAAGATAGATCTATGATGGTTTGAATTTTCTTATTTTATGAGCCGACATGGATTTATTTAATTATTTTTTATTTTATTTTTGGAAGGTTACGTTATGTAATGTGACAAACGTGACAACATCTCCCTCATACTGGGCTGAGAGCACCTGCTTTTCTCGATGCAATAAAGGGGCTCCCAATACTTGTGAAATGATTCAATCAACCCTGGCAAGAAAAATATTTCCTTTCTACCAAGATTTTCAAACCACATTTCATGATCTTTCAAGGAAAACATAAACATTTTCATCTTAACGTCTTCATGAACAACATTAAAATCAGAAATAACTTTCATGAAGGATGCAATGTGCGCTGATGCAAAATCAACAAGTCCATGGACTGTTGGAATGTGCTGATCGCACTCTGAATCAAGGACATCATTTGGGTAAACGGGATACCCAAGAAAACCAATGGAGCAAAATATTTCGCATCCCATTTTTCTATGAGTGATACCATTTCTCTTCACATCAAATCTTCAATATGAGCAACTGATATGAAATCTGAAAAACATAAAATCATCATACTTCATTTCAATGCTATGGAGTCACCAAGGTGGGTCTTCCATATATGTCTTCAACTATGTTGGATGTTCTCACCTCTACCAACAACAATCTCTTCAATAATGGAGTCAGCAGGATGAGAGTATGATCTTCAAGTCACCAGATGAGAATATAATCTTCAAATACAAACCCTCATCAACCAAAGTAGCACATACACTAAATAACAGGAACTAAACTTTGTCCCCGACAATGGCACCAAAATGTTACCATCCAAACCTGCACCATAAGTGCTAAAGACATAAAACCCAAGTGCAACTCTAAGGGAACTAAGAGGGGTTGTCCATTGTCAGCACAACAATGCCCTCTCTCACTTTAGGTCGCCTCTCCTCCGACACTAAGACTTATGCAATGAAGGCTTAGGATTCAATGAAGAGTTGCCACAGTGAAATGGAAATTTAAATGATTTTTTAGGTTTATGTTTTATGGTAGTTGATGCCACTTGCCCTCTCCTCGTGCAAAACACCTTGCTTGGACCATGCAAATAATATCCTTGTGCCATGTGCTCCTCTTTCTCCTTGTTGCGCTATCCAATATGACCTTTTCAACCACCAAATAGTATTAAGGGCACTTTAGAAGAGGTGAACCCTTGCATTTTGTGCAAGGAAGCCTTGGGACCACCTCAATTTAGCCAAATAATATAAAAATATTCATGAAGGTTGCAGCCTTGAGAAGTGTGCAAGAAGGTGGCTATGGGACCAAATTGATCAAGCCAAAATAATATAAAACAATCCATGGAGGTTGCGCCCTTGAAAAGTGTGCTAGCAGTTGTTGCCTCCCTTGGATTTGAGGTCACAAACAATAAAATAATCCTCCAAGAGGTAGTCACCCAGGATAAATGTGCTACACTAATTATTACTTCATCAATAAATGTGCAAGATGCCAAATAGGGGAGCACTACACTAGATCAAGGAGTCATCCATCTAGAGATAATACAAGCATCACAAAAATAGCACCAAAACTTGGGGTGCCCCTCCCAATGAATCAATAAACACTCCAAAAATGGAAAACATGGATAAATGTGCAATAAATAAGCCTTGGTTGTTAGAACAACCTCCTCAATGATGGAGGAACCTCATAAAGTGTGCCACTAGCATTAATTCATGTGCAAACAACCAACAATCCTAAACCAAGGGCTAAAAGTAGGACAACCTAGGAAAATTTGCATCAAGGGTGAAACATCCCCCTAAAACAATGTGAAAAAACCCAAAAACCATGTGTCAATGCCATCAAACACTTCAAAAACCATGGGTCAAGAAGGGGGAAGCCCCAAAATAATGTGAATAAGAGGACAACTCAACACACTTGTCCCTCCATTGGTAGGAGGTGCAGGGCCTTGGGAGTCATGGAAGTTTCAAAGTCTCAGATGTTCATGTAGATAAGATAAGATAATTTTATTAATGCCCAACAAATGATCACAAAAGTAGGTCAATGGGACTATGTGGTACCATGATGTCAATACAAAGTGGGAGCACTAAGGCGGCTCCCATAAAAAGCAAGAGGTAAGTCTCTAACCCAAAACCAAAAACCAAGAAGAGCTAACTTCGAAGATGGAGAGCCGATCCAGAAGAGAGATGTATAGAGAGATCTGATACAGAAGAAAAATGTACAAGGGGAGTGGATCTAGAATTTGTGGTACAAAAATGGTGACTATGTCATGGTGCACCAGAAGCACTAGAAGTACTGGAAGCATCTCTCCTAACATCCAAAGCCGAAGGAAAGAATCTCAAAATAGTACTCTGACTGGAGGAGGAACTGGAAGAGGAGCTATAATGGGCAATGTGTCATCGCATGGAGTGGGGAGCTTGCTGCTGTGATTTGGATGAAGTCATCTGACTGCTAAGACGGGGTTGCGACTGGCTACGCTGGTGTCGAGCTGAAGTGGAGGTGGTCCTCTATGTCCTAACAAATCTGCAGTCAAAAGTAGTATCGGCCTCTTAGTGCACCTAGAGGAATGGAGCACCGAGAAGAAGGAAGTGATCCACTGAGTGGAGATCGATCCCGACTGCAAATGTCATTGGAGGATGAGGGAGCAAAGTCGGAGGGCCTCCTGCAAGTATAAGGCCAGACATCTCTGATCTAAATATTTGAAGAAACTAGTCGAAGTCTGAAGCTCCATGAGAAGGTCCCCAAAGAGGCAATGGAACTACCCGCAAATATCATAGTAGATAGGGCATCGAAATATGAAGCGCTCCTCGGTCTCAACCTCACAAAGATGACGCACTTGGAAAATCCTGTCTAATCAATCAATATAGTGATTTGTCTCCACTCTGAAACGATGAGAACCCACTCTGAACTAGCCTAAAGGAATACAAAGAGCATGTGTCCAATGGTGGAGTGTGCAATGGGGTCGAACAATAAGACCGTCCCTCATATCCATGAAATGTGTAGCATAAAAGGCCATCTTTCGATGTAACCCACCTTGAGGATTGATCTAAGTGACTTGCACGAACTGTCTATAAATGTCATCTCAAATGATTCTATTCAACTCCTACCTAGTAGGTAATAGGCAGCTCGGTGCATCTAGGGAATATTTAAATGGAGGAAGCATCTCCATCGCAATACCAACAAATGCCAAAAGATCCATAACCCTCGCATACGAAGATCTAGTGCAGCCTGAAAGGCTAGCTATGGCAATGGATTGCGATGAGAGATAGGCCAAATATGGGTATTGATCACACCTTGTTGCTGAGTCAACAAAGCTCCGAAGATGGTGTAAGAGTGAGACAAGGCAGATCATCGTCTCAAGCCAAAAGGGGTAGGCACCGAACTCGACAAGTATGATGGGTTGAGGAACTATCTACTTGTATTTAATGATGTGATGAAGGAGGAGGATCTGCACTCTCTGTTCAAGCCCAATCAACATCTAGTAAACAATGCCCCCGAATCTTCGAACCATAGAGCATTGTGGGTCGAATGAGAGTGTCCATGAGAGACATCTTCGATGAGATGTCCTGAAAATGGTGTATAAAGCACTATCTCTCAAGAAGAGCTAAGGATCTATATCCTTTGTTGACTCGAGGCTAAAGGGCATGCTGTAAACTGAAACGAGGTCCTATGAATTGTACCCCCAAATAGGTATAGGTACTAATGAATAATGATCTCAATCTCCTCACCTCTAAAACAAAAATGAAGATCTGTGATGGTTTTCTTCGACCCATTGAAGATCATGACCTTGGTTTTACCCAGGTTGACCGTCAATTGATAAAGATCGCAAAAGAGACACCATAAGAAAAAATTGAAACACATATACAACAAATAGAATTCACCAAAATTCAAGGCTCGAGAAGCATTCAACAATTCTCAATGTCATGGCCAAAGTACCATCTGCTCAACAATTACAAGCTCCCCACATCCTAGGATGACCCTACAATCAACCTCAATAAAGACTTGGGTAAGGAAGAAAGCGAAGCCCATTGAGAATTTTCTCAGAATTTTGATTTCATTTTTGTTGAAGATATAATTATGGAAGTTCTTAATAAGGGATTGCCATAAAATGAAATCAATAATATCAATAATATGTCCAACACTATTATGCAGACTAGATTTAGTCAACATCAATTGTCGCGGCGCGAGGTTATTAGATTCATTTGGGTCCAGTTTGTACATGCAAAACCCAGAAGTAAATGCTTTAAAGATAATCGTATGTTATTTCTGGCTCATCAAAAATCCAAATCCATTTTGTGGATCACATGCACATAATTAACCTTACAGATATGTGTGTGGCCTATTGTTCCTGATTGTTTTATGTGCCTCTTTTCCTACTTTTAGTTATAGTGTGTAGAATAGTATTAGTCATAGTTAGGTTCATTTTTATTTTATTGTTTCAATGCATATCCAGTCAAGGGAAGCCTGATATGCACAGAGTTCTCTTGGATTCATTTGGCATTCGTCTTGGGAAACCTTGAGGAATCCAACTGTGACCCAAAAGAATCAAAACCCAACCATAGAAACTGATTTGAGTGCTCGGTTGGTTAGGTTTTATAGCCCATAACCCAACTACATGCAGCTAACTAAAAGTTAGTATTGATACATGAAATAGACCACCATTAATCATGTTAAATTTAAGTATTGTTAGCCTACGGGGCGTAGAATAGACGGTGAATGGGTGTACTGTTAAGGCACTCCTTGCGTAAAGTCACCAGTTCAAAACTCTGTGGGTACTAGCATTACAAAAATAATAATAACAATAAATATTGTTATATTGTATTTAATTTTCACAAATAAAACAAATAGAAATTCGACTAATAGCAACCCCAACTGCATTCATTGTTAATATGATCTAGATTATCATAATCACCTACCTAAGTCACCTGAAACGAGACACAAAGGATACAGAAATACGAGTATCCGACACAGAGACAGTGACCCTCAGAATCAGGACACGTAGGACACGTTTTTTATAGATAGATAGATAGTTTAAAAATTATATATATTAAAAATATAAACATATACATCCAAATTTTACAAATATTCAATAGAAATTAGAACACATTGACAAATCACAATGAATTATGAGACACATAGATGATAGATCAAGATGTCGGAACCATATTTCTCATTAAGTCATGAAAATCAAAATGTATTACATAGATGTCGAAATGCCACTGCAAATAGTAAATACAAAAAGGGGTAGATCAAGATGGAAGAATCTCATATGTCAATGACTCAATAGTCCTCCTCCATGCTTGAATCAATAAACTCATCACTGCTCTCTTCATCGTCCTCCTCCTCCACCTCTCTACCCATCTCAGGATCTGCATCTATTGGTGTGGAGGATAACCTATCTAGAGATCACCATCATCAAAAGTGACCGGCTCTAGCACTGGATCATTAAGATCCATGTTAGCTTATGCCAACTCAACACTGTTGTCCAAACCCATATCAAAAGGAAACACATCCCACATCTTTGTCTTTCCCTTCACCCACTCCTCCCTATGCCTGTAAATAAGCCAAAGGTTGGTGTGCAGATACACCATCGTCTTTGCCCTGGACTGCTCAAGCCTGCTCTTCTTTAAAATGTAAAAGTTCCCATATGTGCTCCAATTCCTCTTACAACTAGAAGATGAAGTAACTTGAGAGATGATCCTCAAGGTTAACTTCTGTAGAATAGGACATGTTGCCCCATGAGTTGCCCACCAAGCATATGGTTTCTTAACCCCCTGTCTCTAACCAAATCATAGCCTCCAAATCTCCCACTAGGAGTTGAAACTCTACAAAGCCCTCCTCCACCTCATCAAGTAAGTCTATCCTGATATAACTATCTAAATGCTATCCTCCTCCCCTATGAAATCTCTCCATCCATTTGAGGAGGGACTCTATGTGAGGGCCCACCATTGAGCCATTCATGACTGTAGAACTTGGGATTCAATGAGTGGGCCAAGGAATGCAAAGCTGTGCAATTCTTATCCCACCTAGAGATAAGAATATCCCGTATGGTGGACCATAAGTTCTATGTCGATGTGTCATACTCAGGACATTTATTCTCCATAACAATGGTCTTCATGGACTCAATCATGGAATCCCACCCTCATAAACATCTGCTAGGATGGGCGGGTCCATGTCTACAAACTGCAACAAAGAAATGACTGGTTCCATGATCTTAATGGTAAGCTCTACCCTCTCCCACCAACCATCATCTAACACTATGTCATTTACCTTTTTTGAAGCATTTTGATCTATCTTTCTCCAAAAAGACCAAAACTCTATAATAACCATGGACCCAAGAGCAGTTTTGACCTCCCTCAACCTCTTAAGTATGATGAATGAGGAAGCAAACCAAGTATTTGCAATCTTCGGCAATGAAAGATGTGTGTACTCTTTGTAGAGTGTGAGGGAATTTGTGTGGTTTTGTACAAAGTTATGAACATAGCGTGCATTATCATAATGTTGCCAATCCATGTCACATCTGAAGCAATAGATTTGAGTGCTAAATTCAAAGAATGAACAATGCAAGGTGTCCAAAATACCTGTAAGAGCAATAAAAGCAGGTATAAATGAGTCTACAACTCAAATCTATAAAATGACCTTTCCCCTAGATGAATCTTGTGCTAAATTCAAAGAATGAGCAATGCAAGGTGTCCAAAATACATGTGGATATTTAGCTTCCACAATCATGCCAGTAGCCTTGCAAACAGGTGCATTATCTGTGATGATTTGTACACAAGAATCAACACCTGCATCTTCAATGACTTTGATGAACAACTCACCCATATACTGTGCATCCTTGTATTTCCCAAGAGCATCCATCGCTTTCAAGAACACTGATCCATTTTGGGAAGACACCATGAAATTGATGAGTGGATTGCGTGCTGCATCCGTCCATCCATCAAAAACAATACTGACACCATATGGGGGCTATGTTGATTTGATTGGCTCTAAGATTTTATCCCACCTCCTTCCTTGCCTTAACCAACAATGTGGTTCTAAGCTTCTCTGAACCGAGGGGCACATAACCAGTTGGAGCTCGTTCAATTAGACTTCGACGCATCTCAATAAACAATGGTGATCGTGCAACATTGAATGAAATGAAGTTTAGCTAGAAGAAAAATGCAATGGTAAGGTCCACCTCATCTTGCACCTCTTGTTGGAAAATCCTATCCATTAGACCAATTGGAGTTGGTCTTTTTCTTGTTGGTTGAATATCAACTTCACTCCCATATCTATTAGGTGGAGACCTAATGCTAGAGGGTTTCCTCAAGAATGGAAGAGAATCCTCATTCTTTTGTTTCTTACTTGTTGTTGCTACCTTCCCCAAGCCAACATGATCCTCTCTTTCCATCTCCCTTCATTGGGTAACACTCACTGCTTTACATTCAACAAGCCCACAAGGAAAGCCAACAAATGGCCCTTAACCCAGTAATAGGTGCTCTTGAACTCATTCTTGCAGAAATTGCAAGTCCAAATCACATTCCCTCCCCCACCAAGCTTTGCCCTAGGCCCTGCTTTCCTTGTCATATGCTTCAACAAAGGGTATTTCTTCTCTTGGGCTTGTTGTCTTGCTAATACAAGGTTATATGGAGCTTCAGCTCCACTAGCAGCAGATGGAGCACTAGCAGGAGTGGATGAACCTATGCTTGGAGGAGGAGGAGAAGGGGAGACACCAACTGGGGTATTTCTCCCTTTCCTTTGCCCTTTACCAGCTGCCCTAATTGTTTGATAAATTCTTCTTGTTGCTTGATGGTAAACTTGCAATGCTCCCAATGAAATCCTCCCTCGAATCACTTGCAAACCCTTGGAAATCCTTCAAATGCTCTTCACCTGCAAAAAAAACACTCTCAACCCTTGCTCTTCACTTGCAAATGAAAAAGAAGAGGGTAAAAACGACTTTTAACCATCCGCAGGCATCTTTTCCATGGAATCCATGTCCTATTTTCGGGACACATCGTGCATAGGTCAGGACATGACCCAATCTGTGTCGGACACATGTTTTGACACTGTCTCAAAAATGGACACGATCAAAACAGGTGTCCGACACTTCGGGGGTTTTGGACATGTCCGGTTTCTTAGCCACCTACTGACAAGGGGGTTCATCAACCTCAAACCTGCAGGGATTTAGGT
This sequence comes from Larix kaempferi, assembly GCA_027924585.1. Lineage (NCBI taxonomy): Eukaryota > Viridiplantae > Streptophyta > Pinopsida > Pinales > Pinaceae > Larix > Larix kaempferi. The sequence continues at coordinate 5,485,603 of BSBM01000267.1, read as the reverse complement.
TATTAATTAACACAAACTTGTACGATGGTGGTAAAGCATAATTTAATTTAAATAGTCACGATAATCATTGTTGAAGGACTCGCCGAGTACTTGAAATACTGTATTAGTCTACTTGGCTCATTCGATCAAAACTTGACAAGTTTTCCAAGACTTGGGGAGTACTCACTGAGTATAGGCTTACCAGAAGAGCTCAGTAAACCCCTACTTAAAAACTCTCTACTTTTGCCATTTTTTTAGTTTTCTTTCCCCGAAGTTCTATGTTGATTTTTCACTGAATCTGATGCATACTCATGTTCTTCAGCTTTGCTGAGCCATTCCCAAATCTGAGTTGTATGACTCTGATTCTAACACGCCCTAAATTTTCTGCCTATGAACTAGTCCAATTGCGATTTTACAGTGCTAGTGCAGGAAAATTTTCATTTTTTTACTTTCAAAAGCAAAATTCCTGAAAAACACAAGGATGCCATAATATATCCACCGAATCATTTAAAGGCCATTTTAACTTTGGTATGAGACGTTCTATCTAGTTTACAGTGTTACTGTATCAAATACGCAGATACACACATTGGAAAAACACACACGCCCACCCACACACACGGCACACAACACATTCGCACATGGGGTAAATATAAATATATGCAGAAAGATGACATGCAGACGCAAATATATAGTGTTAAACACATTTATTATGTCAATAAATAAAACAGCTTATGCCAAGAAGAAAATTGGATGGCGTACCTCCTGTTCTGAAACCAGACTTTAATTTGCTTTGGCTCGATATTAGAGAGAATTGGATTCTCTCTGATGAGCTGCAAACGTCTGCCTGTGCTGGGTTTACAGCATTCATTATAAGCACGTTCTAAAGCCTCCACCTGCTCATTGGTATAACGGACATACTTGCCATTATCAAGTGGACCCTTACTATCACTATCTTCACCACTGGTTTGCTTATCCATAATGCTGGGCATCCTCCTGCAAACAAAGGAGTTTGGCCTCACTGATTTCTCTTTAACAGGTTCCAGAATCGTAGATTCAATACTGTATGAGTCCTCGACACCCTGCCCAACAGTCACATGGTATTAATATTCTCGTCAACTTCAGTTTCAAGCTTATAGCTTAAAATTGTCCTCCAGTGAAGCTAAGTATCCACAGTAAAAGGTTCTATTTCAGTATAAACGAGCCATCAAGGAAATGAATAACCTCGTATGCCAAGATTAAAGCGTTCAAGCTTTCTATTTTCCAGAAGCTAAACGAATGAAGTAGCAATGTAATTTTAAATAAAATCTCCGTATGGCTTTAACCCCAAGGAATTCTAAACATGGTTGCCGTGCTTCAACATTCAAGAAAACTTTAAAATTGCTTAATTTTACTGCCAAACTTCAAATCTTTAAGCAATTGTGAACAATGGCTCGCAAGATATAAGCTGGAGAGATTCAAAGTGGATTACTTGGGAAATTCGGACTACAGTCTTCAAGCATTTTTGAAACAGTATTCTCGTGCCTGCATCAGCTTCGATAAAGCTTAAAAGCACCTTAATCGACAAGCGATCTTCCTCCGTAGACGATTTCAAAAGCTTTCACCTTCAAATGGCTAAATTTTTGCAATCAAAAGTGACTCTTCAATCATTTCTGGACAATCGCTCTCGAGGCTTTACTGGCACCAAAGAAGCTTGAAACGGCTTAATTTCATTACTTCCTCATTTCGAACCAGTATTCTCGAGCCTTCGCAAACCGAGGAATCTTGCAAGGATAAAACGCCAATGATCTTCAGTATTCAAGCACTTTCAAGCCGTCTCTCTGAAGCTTTGATCTGGAAAAAGGCTTAGTTAGTCTGACAACGCTACTAAAGAGAATTCAAGCAATTTTTAACTGGTCGCCAATTTTTAGGCTTGAAATTTATCAACTGTTTCGTATTTGCACCCTTGAAAGCGAGCTTAAAGCTTAAAAACAGTTTAATTCAACAATCCTGCATCTCCTAGCAAAATTTCAAACAAGCTTTTTAATCCAGAGTCTTTAAACTTCAATCTTTAAATTTGAGACTCGAACTTTCAATCTTTAAGCGCCTTTTACCGAGTCAATCTCAGCCGGCTGTAGACTTCGAAAGAAATCCACTCGAGAGTAGAACTTCAGACTTAGTTTTGATATTTAACTCTCGTTCTTTAAAGCTTAACTGGAGATTTTAACTTGAATCTTCAAACGATCCTGAGCCATGACTCTCAAGCTTACCCAAACCTAAAGCTTCACAGTTCAAATAGCCATAATTCGAAACTGGAACTTCAATTTCAAACAAAACTCTCAATTTTATGCTTAGACTCGAACTTGGGACTTTAATTAATTCCCAGCCATCGGGCTTCAAACATCTCAACTTGAGACTCGAACCTGAGACTTTGATTTTCAGTTCAGTTCTTAACCGTACCTGTCACTCTTTGCACCTCGAATCCTCCCCTTTCGAGATTCGAACTTCGGTATTCGAGCAAATTCCAACCTCGTGGCTCCCAGCTTTAAAGCCTTCAAAAGAATAGTTCAAAATGGCCTCAAAAGACGCCCTTGGCCGCCTCAGATTTAACGCCTTCAATGTTGAAATTTAGCGACCGGGGCCAAAGAAAATGGAGAATTTGACGAAAGCGAGACGAAAAAATCGCATTTGAGCGGAGTTTTCGACAAAATAATGCAATGACACGGAAGGCAAAAGCTTCTACCCCAAAGTCTCCTTTTTTGACAAAATGAGCCCCGCGCGAAAGGAAAATTTTGGACCCCCATCAACTTGCTTCCTTTTTATATTTACGATAAAGCGAATTTTAAAAAATAAATATTATTTAATTACATTGATTAATAAATAATCGCCCTTGGTCTCTTCAATGAATTTGACCCTTCAACCAATGTGGATTTCGTTTCATTGGTGAGGGTTTTCAAGGGTCCAATTTCACGTTATTTTCGCCTATAGTTTTCAGCTATTTGTCGGCCTTGTCTTCAAACCTCGCTTTCCTCACCATCTCCAACCTAGTGCTTTTGTACTCTCCCTAGTGCACCATCTCCTTATTCGTCGTCCTTAGTTCCCCCTCCTTGGGCATGGTTGAAATTTAAAATTAGGTTTCACATGGAGATGTTGGCATTTTATTACTTTATTTGTGTTGAAAAACTGTTATTTTAGGTTGGTTGAAAGAGGTGATATGTGATAATATAGAAGTTTCTATATACCATGATTTTTATGTCATTATGGTAATCACAAGGGATCGATGTCTCCCATTAATATAATGGTTAATTGGTTGTGGTGTGAGTATGTTGGATGCTTGACCTTCCCCTCGCTCTGTAAATGTCCATTTCGAAGTCAAACACACCTAACACCTGCATGTCTTAAAATTATTTCTACGACATAAATAACTCTCTATTCTAACGTAATTACGACTTTCCAATCTGATTCACACATCCAACTTTAGTGTCTATTGTGTTATTTAATCTTGTGGTTGTCCCCTTATTTGCCTCTCTTATTGTTCTATTGCCTATTAGGCTCTTCATCTTTTTGGTGTCATAGCTTTCATCTTCCCTCGATGCATTGTCTTGAATTTTATCGCATTGTTATTACAATATCCCACTAATTTTTGTGCTTATTGTTGTGTTATTATATGTTGATTAGCAACAATCGTCGACACCAACTAGATGCAACATGTGTGGTTAGCATCAAATGTAACCTGTGTGTAACTTGTGTGATTCAAAACTTGATGCAACCTCGTGGCTCAATGTGTGACAACATTGGACACAAGATTGGGACACACCAATGTTTATAATAGGAATCAAATAGTTTAAGTGATTGTTATAATATAAATCAAATCGTTCCATCTTCTTAATCAAAGTGTAACCAAAACCAAAACAATATGTATATTGGATAGGTGTTTATGCTTCCATAAGTTGATTCAAAAGTCTAATCATGTTTGCAAAGGAACTAATTGCAACTCTTGTCCTCTACAGACGTTATTCAGAGTAATCTCTTTGTGTAGCAAACATCCTCTCTGACAAATAACTTGACAAAATTTGATGATGAAAAATCACAATCTTAACAATTAAATATTTTAATTCCACGAATTTAAATAGTGTAAATGGATTCCTAGGCCCCCATTCTCAATGGAACAACTCCATACTGCAATTTCAATAATCAAAACTTGTAATTCCAATAATTTGTCAAAAATATTATCGGATTTGTAAAAAACAAACACTAGAAAATGCTACACAAATAACATATCCCAACATTGTCTTATGCAAGATGATTGTCCCTTGTGAAGGAATTTGCCAAGGCATTTTTCACTTCAATGTTTACCATCTTTTGTAGTACAATTATTCCCAACAAAGAAATTTGTCAACTAATTCATGTATCGACAATTCCCATCCCATGTAGGACTAAATTAATTCCCTCATGGAGAAATTGTAACGGCTTCCCATTTTATTCACTAAGAGAAATAACATCATTCAATTGTTTTGTCGGTTGATATTTTTGTTTGAATTTTTGTTTATTGGCCCTTAAATAATTTTCAATATGCATTTATTTTTTATATATTATCTTTAAGTTTGGTTTGTTTGTATTCATATTCATCTGGAGAGATCACATCATATGTACGTTGCTCCAATTATTTTCTACGTGCTCATATGCTATCTCACCTTTGTTGTGCTCTTTGATGACATCATCCATACACTCCATGCCCAATTGAACTATGGCTTGATAAAATTGAAGATCACAATAAGCCCTTCTTGGCATTTAATGCAACCAATAGAGTATTTGTTATAAATTTAACATGGTTCCCTCTGCAATAGGTCCTTGTTCCTCATCACAACCACAACCCACTCTGGATTTCCAATATGTCATTGATTTTTCATCAATGAATCCTCCATGTAGCAACTTCAACATATCGACTTATATATAATTGTGCTTAATCAACTTCGGATTTTCAGAGTTAGTCGACAGAATCTTATATAAGATCACCAACATAGCCCCATTCAAGGTGATTAATGTTCATTGAGATCTTATGTTCATAACACATTTTGGGAAAATTACTTGGAGTATGTTTCACACAAGGCTTGACATATTCACAACATTTCACCCACAACGTGATGTGGAGCAGTGAACCGCACCCTAGTCCATCTACATCAAATGTTTAATCGCAAGCACCCTTGCACTTGGGATGATAACCTTGCATTCATGTTCAAAACTAAAACTACGTCGTAACCTTTCATCTTCCTTTAGTGAATTGTCTTGATTTTTGTTGCTTGTTTCACACCCTATCAAGCTAATTTGTGTGCTTGTTTTCATGCTAATCTATGCACATTGCTCCAATAATCTTTTGTGTGCTCCTACACTCTCTAACCTTGGTTGTATTATTTGATGACATCATCTATGCACTCCATCCTTAACTAATTTGTGTTTGTGTGATTCAAGATAATGGCATGCCTTTCTTGGGTCCTAGTGCATCCAAGAGAGTACTCATAACAAGTTATATCAATTCCTTCTACGAGAGACTGTTGTTCCTTGTCACATTCATCACAACTACAACCATGCTCGAGATTTAACGTTTCATTGATTATTCATCAACAAATCCTCACATAGCATCTTTAACAAATCCACATGCATACAATCATACTTAATCAACTCTATATTATTGGGCCCAATCGATAAAATCTTATCATTGAGGTTGCTAGCATGCCCTCCTTCAAGGTGATCAAAGTTCCATGAGATCGTGTTTGACATGAGACTCAACATTTCACCCATATCGTTATGTGCACTCTAAGGTGGTGCATTGTACCCTCATTAGTTTGCTTCATGTATATAAGCAAAAGCACCCTTACAATTAAGTTGTTAACCTTGCCTTCATGTAGAATAGCTAAAATAATGCCTAAAGGGGTGCGACAAAGTGTAGCCCATTTAATTCATAATACAATTTTCATCCAACAATACCCATGGACCTAACTTATCCAAGTCTCATTGCCCAAGACACCTTTGTCTCTAACAAAAATAAGATAACATGGCTACTTCCTTTATAAAACACATCTAAAATGTTCAATGTCAAGTTGAATAAATTTGCTAGACACTTTAACTAAAAACTAACAAATTATGAGAAATAGAGGAAGGCCAAAGAAACATGCATATTCATCCTACAACCAATCAATTGTTATGTTAATAGAAGTGTTCAGATATTGATTAAGACCAAATTGGTTTGATGCAGTGTACATGTGTGCATTTATTATGTTTTGCTTTTACTATGATTTCTAAGTGTGCTCATGTCACTTCTCCTCAATGGTCCATGATCTCTAGTTAAAGATCATGAAGATGCTTGTTAATGACAAATATGATGGAGGGTAGTGTATTTGATGTAAACTTTCATGAAAGATGATACAACAATTTTGTTGCTCTATGGATCCCATCTCTGAGGGTTTTGCCACACAAATCTTAGTGTTTTGATCTTTAATTTGTGTCAGTGATTTGCCTTCAATGTCCGTTCTTGTGATCTATCCACCTAGGAATTCCTACATGCTATCAAAACACGTATGAGGTTAATTTATATTTTGTTCGAATTCACCCTCGCCCCTCCATTGAATTCACATCTATAAATTCCTTTTGAGTGCATGCCCAAGGATTGTTCTTTTTTGAATACAATCGGGATGTAGTATTAATGTTAAGCATTTAAAGAGATTTAACTTTCTTTTGGTTCTGAAATCAAATCTATGGAGCCATTGTTGCCATTGCTTAAATATTCGAGTTTGTTGTTATATTTTGGAAAAATCCATGCACCATGTTCCATTGTGTTTGGAACTTAAGTTTTTTTCCATGAAAAAAAAGCTTTATATTCGATATTTTGAGGTGAAAATATAATATACATCCATTTGACCTTTTGGGGCTCAAAAAATAGTCAATCATGTGACTAACCCAACCAATTGTTTATGTTCTTTCCTATAACTATATATTGCAGACATGATATAGGATCTTTATAGGTCGGCATCAACAAAAACACTTAAACCTATTATAGCCATGAAGCTTTTATATAAATAACATAAAGACCAAAAGCATAATCCATTCGAGAACAAATATATTTCAACAACAACAACCCTAGCCCCTCCATTGAATTCACACTCAAACATGAACCTTTCCTACATCAACAAAGCTTCTTTAGATAAATGATCAACAATGTTATTAAAATCTCTATAAACATATGAGAAAGAGACTACTTTAAATCTTCCTTTTAACTCCAACATTTGATTCATAAGAGGTTCAAGTACCAATTTATCCAATATGCACTTGTTATTTTCCCAGTCCACCACTTGTTACGAGTCTCCACAAACTTGAATGTTCTTCAAACCTTTCTTGGCATTTATCTTCAAGAGGAACCATATCCTAGTCATCTCCGCCCTATTATTAATTACATGTCATATAGAAAACTTTAAAATAAAATGATGTGTTTGATTAAGGAGTAGTGTAGCACCATCTCTACACATCCTTGGATCACCTTGGCATGCCCCATCAAAGAAGCCTCAACTTTTCCATAATCAATTACAGGTTTGTTGAGGACTCTTAGAAGCTTGTCCTTCATCAATTTCCAACCACCCTCACAAGCACATAACATTTTATGAGCATCTTGATTTGGACTCAACTTGATATCTTGAAAAATAATTTTATTATAGGATAACCAAATTACCCAAACCACAAAGCAAGGAAGAGACCCAAAAACTTGTATAGCCTTGTTTGCTATCCAAAAATATAAACATTCCACTAGAGTTCTATGGTCCCATTTACTTCAACTAGAGGACATTTGAAAATTTTCAATCCATGATGCTACAGAGAAAGGGCATTCAACAAACAAATGGTTTGCATATTCTTCCCTAATTTTGCACAGGATGCATCTCCTTAGCCCTTGCATGTTTCTCTTTTAGCAATTGTCTCATGATAGAATTTTATTGTCAAGGGCCAACCATAGAAAAATCTTTACTTTTAAAGGGAAATCTAACTTCCAAATTGTCCACCACCACCAAAAATTTTCCTCCTCTTGTCCTTCTTCCAACTTTGTTTTGTAGCATAGCTTTGTAGTATATTCTTTGCAACTTTGTTTTCTTAACCATTTTAATAAGTCTTCTTGATTTGATAACTTAATGGCACTTATGGTTAATAAATTCACAAATTGATTCTAGTATGTTGCCTTTCCCCCTTGCGAATTATGATCTTCTACCCTTTTCCATCCTTAAGAATAGATATTTCTTTCAACATTGTTGGTTGCATCCTTTAGGGAGAAAACTCTCATAGAATGCATATCTCTTAAAAAAACTTGTAGAACATAAGTTATAGTTTGTTTGGCTTTTATTTATTCCAAAAGGCCTCCATTTGTTCTAGATTTGAAGTTTTCTCTATAGTTGATTGTGACCATCCATTTTTGTAACTTTTGAAAGTTAGTTTAAAATTTTAGCATTTTAAATTAAGTTAATAAAAAGAAAAAGCGATGACTTGTTCACATATCAAATTAAATTAAGAATTAATTTTCAAAAGGTTATGGGTTTGAAACCCATTACCTCTCTCTTTTTCTTAATCTTTTGTTGTTAGCCTTTCCCCACTCATTAGGTGACTGCCACATTGTGACACATGATATACAATTGGTACCTTTAACCCACCATTTCACCTTGACCATTTACATTGAGATCCCATATGGGTATCCACCTCGATGCACTAGAGACACATCATCCAACCAGGTGGACCTCCTTGCCACGTCAAGCTACCACATATTAGTGTCACATTTATATTTTTCCCTGTCAATGTTTGCAAAGTCAACTACCACGCTATCTATGATGATAACGTTTTTAGAGAACCCATTTATGTTACCCATTTATGGTGATTTTCAAATGGGCATAAATTTGTCGTATTGAGTACATTTTCAATTCAATTATTTTGCATGATATGTTTTTTCATGCTCTATGCCTTCATCGATTTGCTTTATGGAAATTTCACATTTTAGTACTTCTTACTTCTTAGTTTTCTCAGAACCCCCCCTCGAACCTCCCCTTTAATCCTCATTTTTCAAACTTCTTAAGGGCATATTAGTCACATAAACATGTTTTTTGTATCATTTTTTTAGGTTTTGTTATTTGTTGCATAATTTGCATTGTTGTAGTAAGATTTTTAAACATCCATTTTTTTGTTATTCATCATGGCTAATCTGAATGTAATATGTTTAACCAATACTAATTACTACTCGTGGAAGTCTTGCATGGAAGATCTTATAATAAGCAAAGCATCATTCTAGATCACTTTAGTAGAAAAAATTGCACCTTCGAATGCTTTGAAGGAAGCAAGGTGGGATAGAAAAACAACGAGGTTCATGGGCTAAGTGTCATGCATGTCTCTTTCTTGATATTTGTTCACCTTACGAATATTGATACTCCATATAACACAAGGGTATTTTTATCTTGTTGATTAATCATTAAGTGGTCTCTTCATTTGATGACATATGATGGAAGTCATTCCCTGTTTAAAGCATTCTTGTTTATCTTTGACACTTGAGGTTAGTCAATGCACTCTCTATTTCATAGAGATTTTTTGCTTTGCATGATTAGATCACTGATGTGGAATTTTGATAGATTTTCCATTTTATGCATCAAAGTCAAGAGCACTTACATTGATTATTGTTAGTGTTTTGTGTATTTGTGCCTCTATGACAAATCCTTTTTTCCATTTCAACTCTAGGTTGTGATGATGACAGTTTTTTTTGCTTCCTTGTATGCATGATTTTTGGCTCATGTGTTACTTGGAACAATTAATGAGTTTGTTTGAGTCATTTGCGTGAGAGGCGAATAAACTCTCTTTAATTCCTTGAAGAAGGATTCTCAAGGTTCTTAAGGTTTTATTGTTGATCATTGATGGTGCTTTGTCTTTTAGTGCATATTCTTTGTTGTTTCTAACTTGGACACTTTTGGTTATGATGGCAACCTCCTTTGCCATGTGCCTTTTACGATGGGATGTCACCTTAGTGCATATGTTGCTTGGAGTATTGATTTTGGGTTCGATTGGAGCACTCGTGTTAATCCTAGACACTTGTTAGTCACTTTGTTAGATTAGTTTATACTTCCATGTCATTTTCCAAAGATGTTTATTTTTGAACTTACTCAACATCAATGCACTAATCACATTGAGATACATAAGCATGCTTCTTCACATAGCCCTTGAACCAAGTTCCTTCAGTTTTGAATGATATTAAGCATAAAAGAGTGAGCATTAAAAGAAAATAGACATAATACATCCTTCCTTCTCCTTCTATTGTTTTGTAAATCTCTCTTGTTATTCCAAGTTGTTCTTAAAAGGGAAGAGCAAGATATTAAACACTAGGATGTTGTTTGCGCCTAACTTAATTCACTATTCTAAACATGTATGTCTTTAGTGTATTTTGTTTTTAAGAAGCTATCTTAGTGTGCTTTTGTCCCTTCACTTCAATGATCTATAATCTCTAGTTAAATATCATGGTGACTCGTGCAAATCATGATGGAGAATAGTATATTGAATTCAATGATCTATAATCTCTAGTTAAATATCACGGTGGCTCATGCAAATCATGATGGAGAATAGTATATTGAATGCAAGCTTTCTTAAACAGTGACATAAAGTTTTTGTTGCTTCTTAGATGTTTGCCTCTCTAAAGATTTTAAGACATGAATCTTAGTCTCTTAATCTTTGATTTATATGAATTATTTATTTTTGGTAATCATTCTCATAAACTATCCACGTATAAATATAAATTATGGAAAAAAAAATCACTACTATTATAATATATTTTCTAAACATTATCTTGTAATCATGTATTCCATTTAAAGTTTGAATATGGACCCCTTGAAAAAAAACCATGGCATTTATTAATTCATCTTTTTCTTTACCTTGAAAAAAAGAGCCAATAAAATCAAAATTGGGTCTCCCCTTCCCAATTATCAAGGATATAAAGGGTATAAGGAAATTTTGAAATAAATTTTTATATATAAACATATAATTAAGTTAAATGTTAATAAATTGATACTATACAAAACTTTATTAGTCAACCACAACCCCAAAACTTATATAAATATGGAAATTTTGAAATATATATATATATAATTAAATTAAATATTAATTAATTGACATTATGCAAACTTTACTAGTCAACCACAACCCAAAACTTATATTTTAAAACACTGAAATAACGCATTGGTATATTTTTCATTATTTTTTTTATGAGTTTTGAACCATCCATCAAAGTGACGGGATAATGACAACTTCACATCTAGTTTAGCCCCACTTCATTATTAAAATAATTGAGTCCCACTTCATTATTGAAGGCAATAAGATGAGAAAAAATTAATATGAGGGTGATATGCATCATTATTTTTAGTAAGATTTGAGTCATCTATCAAGTAGTTTAATCCCACTTCATTATTGAAGGCAATCAGATGAGAAGAGATTAATATGAGTGTGATATGCATCATTGTTTTTGGTAAGATTTGAGCCATTTATCAAGTAGTTTAATCCCACTTCATTATTGAAGTTAATAAGAAAACAAACGTAGTTCTACATTGTTATTGAAATTAATAAAGAGAAGAATATTAATGTGAAATGAAATTTTAGGAGAACATAGATCATTGATGTGGAACTCATTGATGAGGGTATCCAAAAGAACCTAATCTCAACAAATGTTCTCGAGAAAATGAAACTGCCAACAACATCACACCCCTTGAAATACACCATCACTTGGTTGAGCCAAGGACAAGACATCCACATCTCACAACATGCCATTAGTAATATGGAATCAAGCTTTCTAAAGAAGAGGTATTGTGTGGCATTCCCCCCTTGAAGCTAGGTGTGATCTTATTTAGGACAAACATATATGTGTAAGCATCATGAAGTTTAATAGCCTAGACCCGCAGTGTCATCATTACTTGGGAGATCATATTTACAAGGTACTAGAGTTAGCCTTGACTATCATAGTCTATCTAATCATTGCTAAGTAGTACGTGAAGATAATATCTTAGAATACGATATCTATCCTCCTTATGGTCTAGTTAGAAGGAGCAAAGAAAATAATTGCAACGACCAAGTTTCTCCAAGAGGTCCCTTTATGAAATAGAGACGGGTAGACCATTTGGTGGAAGAATACAAACACAAATTCGCCTCACATATAGGTGTACCTTTGCACTTTCAAGTAAAGTATGCAATTAATGTGACACTAAGTACCCCTTTGTGATATGACCATTTATACAAACACTCCCTTATAGAGAAGGATGAGATCAAATGCCAAATTTGAAAACTATATAGAAGGGCCACACTCAACCAAGATCCTCACGCCATGGGAACCCTATTATGTTGATTCTAAAGGAGGACAATACATGGTGACTTTGTGGTAACAATAGAACCTTGAACAAAATCACTGTTAAGAATTGGTAACCCATCTCCAAATTAAATATTTGCTTGATTGGTTGAAAAGTGGTAATTTTTTCAACAAGACTGATCTTAAGATACACTATCAGTCAGTGTCAGCCAAGCCAATTGAGTTGTTGAAGACAACCTTCAAGTCTAAGGAAGGTCTCTTTGAGTAGTTGGTCATGCCATAAACATTGAGTAATGCATTGACAAGTTTCATGAGGATGATGGATGGCTTTTTGTGACCATTCACCAATCCTTTAGTGTTCATATAGCTTGATGACATCCTCATCTTTAGCAATACCTAAAAAGAACCTTTGAAGCAGTGTCAACAAGCATGGAATGCACCAATAGAATAGAAGCTATATGCCAATTAGGAGAAGTGATCATTTGACTTGTATCAAATTCAATATATAGGTTAAATCATGGATTAGTGCAGTGTGCATGTAGATCTAGTGATGATATAAGTAATATGCAATTAGTTAGCCTTGAAGACACTAATTGAGCTCCACATCTTTATGGGCCTTTCCAACTATTACCACAAGTTTGAGTCAAGGTTTTCTCATATTGTGTGGCTTTTGATCTTGGAGGGAAGACCAATTTTGTTTGGGACAAAGCACAATAGAAAGCAATCAAGGAGATGAAGTGTAACCACTACTTGCATATAGTCCTCATTTTACCATATTTGCAACAACATTCAAAATTGACAAGGACACCTTAGATTATGTCATTAATGCAATCTTCACTCGTCATGGACATCTGGTGGTTTATCACAATGAGACACTCTCTGAAGCAGTTTGAAGATATCACACCTCTAACAAGGAACTTTACTCCATTGTCCAGTCTCGTCAACACTGGAAGCGTTATATAATGGGAAAGGAAACGATCATCCACATTGATCATAAGCCTCTGTGATTTATGCAAGTGTAGGGTAAGTTACAGAATGTCTACCATTAAAAGTGGTTTGTGTACCTTCCATAGTTTCACCTCAATATCAAGTACAAGAAGGGTAATACTAATAGAAATGCAAACATCCTCAATTGACCTTCGATTGGGACATTGGCCATAGTTCTCAATTCTTGTGAACACGAGACTTCAATATGACCCTAATTGTATGGAAGCAATCACAACTTTGTTAAATATTATACACTAATCCTAGGTAAATAATTTTTATACTTTTACCCCCACGATGTAATTTTGTGCCATTTAGCTCATGTGTGCGTTCCTTTAAGTGGGCATGAGAATATGATTTAGGAGGCACACAACAAGTGGGTGGCAGGGCAATTTGGCATGGAAAAGATAATGGCGTTGTTGCAGAAATACTTCTACTAGATGAATATCAATAAGACATCAACAAATATCTCAAACCATGATGTAATGTTCCCAATCAGAAGTTAGGAATATTATCTCCAAGGTTTCAACTTTTCCCCAAATAGTGGCTTGTGAAGGCTTATGAGATGTTCTCGTTCAACAACAGTGGAGTGTATGTGTATTTCCGATTTCCATTAAAGGTGTGTTGTTAAATAATGTGTTTAGAATCCACTTATATTTGTCCCAAATCAGATATGATATAAAATTGGAAGCTGGTAAAGAAACTAAGAACACTAGTTAAATTTTAGCCACACTGAACACGGGGTTTCCAACTCTTCCCAAACACTACTAGAGCAACTTGAATTCTCCCAATATAAATTTAATGGACTTAAATAAAACTATCTGACCCACTAATGTACTCCAGAGAACTTCCAAATAAGTATGAAAGACACCCTCTCAAGACTAGTGAGAAACTAGCTTGATTTCCCCCACATTGGAATACTAGTTTTTCAACTTGACCCAAACACTTCCTAATCAACCCAAGTCTTCCCAAACAGCTCCAATTCGACCATGAAACTCCCAAATAAACAAAAATAACTTACTAATAGACTTCATGGAGTTGTTATGAAATTTTTATACACATTGTCTTAAGATTGCTTAACCATACTAGCAGGTTTGCAGATAAATCACCCATAAACGTGAACATGGAACACCATATGATGAAAGGATTTGTAAATATTTATTACGAATGTATGAAAACAGTAAATATACTGATTAAAACAATAGATGGCTCTTACAGAAGCTCGAAATCCAAGAAATACAGAGATAGAAAAGTAGTGGTGCGCCCCTCCACCATAAGAGATGCTGAATATAATAGATTTAGTAAAATGATGATATCTCGAGCATACGGAAACCTTTTTGAGTGACAAAAAAGTGGTTCCCACTGGAAATGATGCTCTAAATGCAATGGAATAGGTCTCACAACCCATAAATTCTTAGAAGGATCGAAACCAATACTACCATTTCGGCCCACCAACATCGGTCCAAGCTCTAAATCAAAAGAGAGAAACTCCAAATGATAGGAATTCGACCCCACTATTGTATATGAACATATAACCTGCAATAAACCTCTCGAGAGAAATCTGAAAGTGATTTTTCTCCTCAATAATCAGTTGCAATGAAGCATAATGAAGAGATTTGGATGATCTCCTCCTCTCTACAAGCTAGGATGGAATCTTTCACCACCGAAACTAGTTCAAAAATGCAAGGGGCACATTTTCCAAGCACGAGAATCTCAATGGCTCTCCACTACCAAAATCCAAATGACCAAAATCCCTTTCACTTGTCTTCATCCCTTTTATAAATCTTCATGGAGCATTTCCCCCTCATTTTAGAATTCTCTCACAAATATTCAATAAAATATTAATAAATGTTATTTTTATGAGAGAATGACACATTGGGACTCATTTAATTCCTCTCCAATGTTATTTAGCCAAATAATAACTCCATCTACCCTGGAAATTTGAATTTGAGAGGCTTAGCTTGATTTTGGGGAAGTTACATTAGCATGTGGACCCACCCTTCTCCTCTAGCACCCTCCTTGGCTAAATTTAGACCTGCAACATATCATAGGTTGTCATAAGTTGTCATAAATGTCATAGGACCTGATTCTTGTCATATATTGTCATAGATGTCATAGGTTGTCATAGATTTGCTATTTTTATCCCCGAGAGTTACAGCCCATGAGATTCCTTCATGATAGGATTCCTTCCACCTTGGATGGGAATTACACCACACATTTAGACTCATTCCACCATTAATGCGCCCTCCTTATCCAATTATCTCAAAATATTAATAAAATTGATTTTTAGGAGAGAATGTTTCCTTGTTCCATAAATGTTTCCCTTGGACCTTGGTTTACCACAATGCCTCATGACCCCAATTCACTACTTTACTATTCTTCTTTAATTTATCCAAGTGACTTTATACCATTGAATTCCCTCGTAATGGAGTGGTCCCTAGTAAAAAAATTGGGAACATTACACATGACTACATGTGGCATTGGTAAACCTGCAATAAAAAAACAAGGATTGTGTATTCTTCTTCCCACTCCATATAAGCTTTGGCAATAAGTCTCCATGGGTTTTATTTCAAGTATGTCCTCTACCAAGCATGTCCATGCTTGTGTTTTTGTGGTTGTTGTTTTGTTCTTTGAAATAAAAAAACTTGGCATCCTATAAGAAGTATGTCACATTAAGTTGTTAAAGATCGTTGCTTTTAAGATAAACAATAGGTTCATTGGTATATGTTAGTCCAACCTTCACCCATGATGGACACCAAGTTGAGCAAATCAATCACCTTCCATCCCAAGCCCAATGGAGAGTTAGAGGTACTCAACATGATTATTATTCAATTTCTCAAAATGTACAACTCCATATATCCACATTCGTATGATGAAATCCTTCCTTATGTTCATCACAACTATAATAGAACTCTTCATAGTTATATCGGCCATATACCTTTTTAGGTGTTCACAAGGTTCCATCCATTGGCCCTAGTTGATGTATCCTCATCCATTACATTAGCAGGTGAAAAGTCCCCTCATGCTTAGAATGAGGCAAATAAAGCAATCAAATTTGGTTAATGGATCAATACATCCAATGACAAGTTCATGATATTTGTAAAAGGAAAATGACAAGTACAAACAATGACACAATCAACATCAAGTGTCACACAAATTCCAAGTTGGTGACAAGGCACTGATGCACTTGCAAAAAAAGTGACTTAAAATCCCACACATGAAGCTCATTATACTACTCTATTATGGGTCATACACCATCACCAAGGTAATATGGGTGGGAATGCTTTTAAATCAAGTGTTCCACCCTTCCTATACTTACACCTTATGTTAAATGTGAATTTGCTTTAGATATACTTTACAACTTTATTGGATACCTCAGAGGTGAAAAACATGGAGAACTCTTTCCCATTGTCAAAGTAAGACATATTCTTCATCAAGGAAAGCAATTTATAAGGAACCATATTCAACAAAAATTTCTCCATATGATGCAGGAACTTGATGCAATGGAGGCCATTGCTTCTCAATAATGAATAACTAATTTAAGTGATTGTTTAAGTCTACCATCATCCCAAAAACAATGATGAATCTTATTAATATTACATATCTTAAACTTTTGATAAAAAAAATTAGGTTCTTCTCACACATTTTTAACAATTTCATAAAAAAATATTAGTCTAACATTTTTAACAATTTATTAGTCTAATCATAGATCTAGCATATCCCCACAAATACAAAGAGAGCATATTTAGACCATCTCTAAACCATCCACTAGAGAAAATGATAATAGATTATGTCATATAAAAGTGGTGTTACAATAATTTATTTTTTTATTTATAACTATTTGAATCTTTCAAGAGAGTTTTAAATTTTAATTTGTTTTACATTTATAAATGCTTTTATGTTTTTTTAGAGTTTTAAGTTTCATGTCACATTCAAACTGATACATCAATTGGTGAACATTAAATATTATTTATTCCCATAAAACGAGACCGAGGTATATGTGTTAGTGAGCCTACACAAATAAGTGTTTAAATACATAAAGCTTTGGTTTTCAAAAACTTACATTTTATAAGTGGGACATGATAGAGAAATACAATTTGATGAACCACTCACAATGTGCATATGCGAAGGTGACCATCAACATTGAATGGAAATAATTAGTCTTCTTTACATAATATTTTAAATGGTATATGAAGGTGGCAATCACCATACAATCATAACAATACAAGATTCCAATTTTCACTTTTGCTCTCAAAAGTGTGAGTGTGATATGATTGATTATTTTGGGTGAGGTTTGGTTCAGTGTGATCTGATTGATTTTTTGGGTGAGGTTTGAACCATCCATTGAGGATTGGGAAAATGACAAACATCACAACTGGCTAAGTCTCATTTCATTATTCAAGTTTATTAAAGGAAATGTATTAATATGGAAAGAAATTTGAATATATGATATGCTAATTTGGGATAATAATAATTATGTAATTTGATGAGTCGCACTTCATCGTTGAAATTGATTAAAGGAGACGAATATTGTTAAAAAACAAGATTGTAATATTGAAATGGCATTGTAGTAATAAGATTTACTTCAATTGAATATCAAATACATAATTATTATAAGTTTAAAAAAGTTTTTTAATGTCTCACATCAAATGATGATGTTGGTATTAAAGTGAATACGGATGTTATCATATCAATAGATGGATTTGTATTTTAAAAGTGGTTTTTAGATTGATAAATTTTTGGATGTAGATAATATTTTATAAATTATATTTATTTCAAAATTATTATATATGTGAGATGTAGAATAATCGGTGGTGGGTGATGGTTAAGATACCTCTAAGCGGAAAGGTCGTTGGTTCGAATACTAAAATCCAACCATGCTAAGGGTTAGTGCGGTCCAGGCCGGATGCGATCCCCGATAATTTTGACAGCCCTGGTTCATAGTCTCTCAACCAATAGGAAACCCTACTAATCAAAGATGCTACCACTTACCAACAAAAAAAAAATTATCATGAAAAAAAATATATTCATATCACTCATAACACAAAAGTTTCCATCCATAAAAAAAATCTAATGTTATGTTTAAGTCTCTAGCATTATCTATTGTCGTCATTGTGTTACTAGCCAAAAATGTGATAAAGGTAGCAAACTATAATGAGTGTCGTTTACACTTTCTTTAATTTTGTATTCATAATTTGTTTTTAGTATGTAAAACCATGAAATTCGCATCACATTAACAAGGTGTAGATTACATATTCTTAGCCTTATCACCTTAGTATGTTCTCCATAAGATTTGAACATAATTTTTTACCGGAATAATCCATGACTTTCACATATGTAACTTATTGAGGTTGATAAATGATCAATGAACTTAATTTAACAATGAACTATATTTGTTATTTCAAGCATCAATACTTAGGAGATCACTATGCCTTATTTATTCTTTTGCTTTTGCGTTTGTCTTTTGATCCATAGATCTCTTTTGATTAAAAAAGCATGAAACTCCTTTCAAAATCAATCTTTACATCTAGAAGACCATTACCTATAAAACCATGATCGAGAGATGTTAATCCATCATATTCACCCAAATTTAAATGTAATTTAGACATGACCTATAAAAAGATAACGTGTTAACAAAACACTCATGGTTAACTAAATCTCTACATTGCGACAAAATAATTTTGCCACATTAATATGGTTTGCATCTTATAACAACTAAATTATTAGGTGAGTACACTTTGCTACATTTCAAACAATGATGATTATTGTGAAGAATGCTCCATGTTTATTAAATATTTTTATATTTTTTTCTTTAAATTATTTTTTAAAATGAATAATTATACAAAATTTGAGAAAAGGAAAAACTAAATGAGGAAGACAATCTATGGTGATTATTTATTAAATATTTTTATATTTCATTCTTTAAATTATTTTTTAAAATGAATAATTATACAAAATTTGAGAAAAGGAAAAACTAAACGAGGAAGACAATCTATGGTGATTATTGAATTTTCAAATGTAATAATTTAGTGAGATGTTCACATGTGTCAATGTACATATGTTGTTTTGTGTGTGTTTGTGATATGATTTAAGTGTGGTGATGTATTATTGCAAAATATTAGTGCAACATGAAATTTGGAATTATGAAACGAAGGATATTAATGTATTTGGGACATATGTCAAATTTACCACTTTGGTCCATGCCATAGATGACCATTGCAATGTACATTCCATACTGATAATCTTGGAACATTTTGCATTTCTAATACAACAAGCAAATATGTCCACACACATTTATTAAACATTTTTCTGAGATAAACTTCTCTTTAACACAATGCCCACTAATAACTTCATCAATTTCTTACTCCCAAATCTTTAGAATGAAAAATAAGTTATAAATTATGAAAATACCCAATGGTCTACGTTAAATAGTGAAAGGTTATAACATATAATCTTGACAATACAACGAGGGTGGAAACAATGCATAAGTAAGACAAAAGAAAAAAAGGGGTTAAGTCAGTGAAAGGTTATAACAAAGAATCTTAACAATACAACGAGGGTGGAATCAATGCATGAGTAAGAAAGGGGTTAAATCAGTGTTTAAAATTTATGTTTATTTTGAATGTTTTTGTCCAATTTAAACATGTTTTATAGCTTATTTTTAAGAGAGGATACTATTAAGAATGGCATAAAGTAAATGTCCTAACCAATAGATTTTATAGGTTAGGCAGCTTGTCATTTTTATTTTATAAGCATGTCATATTTTACAATTTCTCCTCAATATTATGCATCATGAATATATTGTTGCATGAGTGGGTGATTTTTCATCTGCTTAACTCATTGTGCATGAGGTTCATACGTTGTTTTCATATGCATAACTCTAGTAGGCAGATAAATTAGTTGGCTCATAATTTACAATGATACAATGATGACCATAAAATAAAGTGGAAACGTGATACTTGGGATATTACAAGAGCGATCATGGAGGTGGATGTTTTTTCATGTTTTCAATCTTTTGCACTTTTTGTTATATTATTGTTACATAATTCCTATTGGAGTGTTATTTTACTCTCAATTTCTTATCTAGTTTGTAGATCTAGGTCATCATTGGGTACAAAGGATCAACAAGTTGTATCAAAATTTATGTGCCACCTCTTTGATTACTTCCCAAAGGGTCCATCAACCTGCAACATGTTTTCCCCTTCATCATCTACAAATAACACAATACTCATATAGGATTGCAAATCCAAGACCCCTTGTATTTCCTATACTATCCACCTTTATTCCAATATAGATTATACTTGAATGTACTCATTTCATTTGCACTGGTGTGTAATCATTGCTTATCTGTTTCAAAGTTATCCAGTACATGCTTATTGGGATTTACATCATGCAATTTTATGTGAAGCTCTGTTCACTGATATGTGTTGTCTTTGAGCTTCGATCAAGAGTTTGTCATATGCTTCTTGATGTCCTTCTTATCAATCTTTTATAGACATACCCCTTTAGCTATATGATGGAGCTATGTGCCTACTTGTGCCATGTTTCATACAATTTATGTCTAGCTATAGTCTTTACACAATTGATTCCACATACTACTTGATTTCTTCTTCCATGGAACTTCCACTATAGACTTGTGTTGATGGGAATGTGGCTTTGGTTAAGCCCAAGATATTTCTCAATGTTATTTTCAATTTTTTACTATTCTTTTTATTTACTTTGAAATTCGCATGCACATGTCGATCTTTTATTTGGAAATGTAGAAAGGGCAAGTTGTTTGGCTAAAACATCCCCATATGAGTGCTTTCATCACATCCCTTTGAGTACAAAATTCAACAAAGTGACATTGTTATGGATTACATGATAGAGACAAGTAAGGGTTATTCATGGCTCAAGCTGAGTAGGGTGGGCTACATGGGAATTATATTTTCTTAAATGATTTTATCTAGTAATGCAATCAAGGGGTGGGGTCTCAAATATCTTATTTGTTGTGCAATGATTTACAAGTCTTGGTCACACAGAGATAACATTATCTACTCTTACATGAAGTGTTAAAATACATATTTATATATTAGAAACAATGGTTGTCAACTTTGTACTCTACTACTTGCTCATGGTTGATTCCCTAATATTTCCCCTCTATTCTAACTTAGTTAGGAATGTCTATTCTGACTTGATAACCTAACCCTAGAGTATGCCATATATGTTGTTTATTCTCATGGTTCACTCCTCAACTTCCTCTTTATCTCTTCATTTTTCTATATTTAGTATACCTGGATTGCTTCCTTGGCCACATGGACACTCCATTAAAATTCTTTACCCTTTTACAAATCACATATACTAGATGTGACTTCCCATAGCCTCATAAGCATTATTTATTTGCAATAATGATTGCATAAGTACAATAATTACAATTTTGGCATAATTCAACCACGTGTACACAAAATCCCCAACAATTGCTTAAGCATAATTAATCTGCATGCATGATTATTACAAGCTTCTCATCCACTAACCATTCCATGACCTAATTCACAAACAAATAAATTGAATTCACGAGAGCACATGACATGATACAAACAAATCATTCCACACAAAGATAGATATGAACACTTATATGTAAAAAATGCAATGCACCAAACCAGTTATTGAGAAACAATTCATCACCCAACCATAGGAATCAACTATGGATTCCACCCCCAAGCTAGACAATGGTGCCCACACTAGCGCGAAGGAATCTCCTACATGGCTCTAATATCACTCATACCACCCATTGCTTTTGTGACTCAACATAAGAAACCATTGAGAAGAGAAAGGAAAGATTTTCCGTGTGTTGCTTAGGGTGGTGGAAGAGAATGCCATCATCGATTGATGACTAGATGTGGAGATTAGAGTGTTATGTTTTGAATAGATTGGTTATTTCATGACAACAATAGGTTGGGATAAGTGAGATTAGAGTCATGTGGGAGCTTCCTTCACACCGATGGTATCATGTCTATCTTGGGGATGGAATCCATTGTTCATTCCTACGGTTGGGTGGTGAATCACTCTTCAGTAATCGATTTGGTGGTTGAGTCAAACCATGTTACTAATGGGGAAAAAGAAGCTCCCACATGGCTCTAATCTCACTCAACCCCACCCATTTATATCATGACTCAACCACTCTGCATATTGCATCGCACCTCAAGCTCCTCATCTAGCCATTATTCAACCATGTCAGTGTCTTCCATTACCCTACACAACACAAGGAAGATCTTCCCTTTCTTTTCTCAACAATGTCTCATATTGAGTCATGAGCTAAATGGAATGTTATGTACCTAGTGAGCATAATATGGGGTACCTAAAGAAGTGCCCAAGGGGGGATAATGTATGTCATGGTCAGAATCATGGAATATATCCACTTGGTAGTTGGTGCATAATAAATAGGTCCACTAGGTAGTTATAAGAAATAATAAAATAATGAGGGGTAGTTGGGATAGACCCCAAAGAATACTCACGAGAAAGTACAAATACATATAAGTATCATTTAATGATTATATGTTTGATGAATTGTATTGTAGGAAGGATGGCTGCGGAGTGGTTTTTTCCTTGAGGAGAAATCGATGGTGTTACCCTCCCTCAAGGGTTCTTCTCCATATACTTTTTTTCTTTATGGTGTGAATGTATCTTGGTATTTATGAAACATAAGGGTTATATATCATTGTTGTGAATTAAATTATGGGTTAAGGATCACTGCAAGTGGTATCAAAGCACTTTCTTGGGACAAAAAATTGGAATAATTTTTATTTTATGCACATTTTTAAAGGAAAAAAGAGGACAACATCATTCATCTCGATTTCTAAAACCATCTTTGCAAAATATGAAAAACCCAATTGCATGTCTATGTTATTCTCTTTGAGACATACAATTAAAAAAAATAAATCTAAAATGGAGTCTAGGAAGTGAAGTTATCGTTAATTTAAAATCAACTATTTTTAGGGTTTTTTCGATGACAGCTATGTAGATCACAAAGCTGACATCTTTTGATTAAGTGATTAGATTTCCTTCAAACCATACTCAATAGATACAAAATGATTGTGGTCACAGTAGAGATTCCAAGAAATATTAAGGGGGTATGCTCATTTTAAATTTATCGCAACATCAACAGTAAGTAATTTTCTGCAAAACCTTATTTCTATTTTTGGAGTTATGGAAAGCAAGTTGCATTTTATAAGAAAAGAAGATGGTATTACTATTGAAGAATACATAAAACAAGAGAAGTCAATATGGGAAAGACATGGAGATTTTGGACAAGCGATTATCTAAAAGAGGTTGCTAGATGGTGGCATTCGCTTAACCATGTCAAGATAAATGCATTTTCAGATGCATATTTTGAAAATATATTTTTAGGTAGGTGGTCTCATGCTATGAAAAAAATGATAAAGAAAGCACTAAGGGTTTGTTTTCGTGTGACAACTTCCTATTACATGTTCATGGATGTATTCAACAAGCGAAGGCCATTGTTTCTATAAACCCTCGTAGCAAACATAATTTCATAAATGTTAAGGTGGCTAAAAGATTGCAGCTTCTAGCAAAGCATATTCAAAACACACATGTTGAGGTGAAAATGTTCAAATTTTAAAGATTTGAGGGCATGCATTACATTCATATTTTCATACTATGGACACAAATAATGTGGATATTGTTTTGGGATGTCCTTGGATGGACTCAGTCGTTACGGTTACTATCAATGTGCAAAAGAAGTTTTTGAAGCTTTGGTATAAAAAAAGAAAATGACATTGTAGGATATTTCTTTTACTACGCAAGAAGGGCACAAGGGGGCACATGAAGAAATCGTTGCAGGTAAAATATTTGAACTATCTAGAAACACAACAGACGAAGAGTCTAAGGTTGAATAATAAAAAGGGGCTATAGAAGCACATGAAGAAACACCCTAGGAAGGGAATCAAAATGAAGAAGAATCTAAGGAGCTATTTGACTCACTGGAACCACATGTTGAAGAGTCAAAAAACGAAGAACCAATAACTAAGGTTGCAATATATTACTACCCACACCACCACGAAAAACAATAGTCATCGACGCAAAGTTGGGAGTGTCAACGAACATGGAACCAAAAAGGCAACTAGTATGAAGGCACGTGGAGGATAAAAAGCAATGCATGGAGGTATCAGAGTAGCACAGTGACAACATGGAACCAAAGGAGCAACTCGAATCAAGATTGAGGTGATAAAGAAGTAGTTGAACCCCATGTCCATATTTCACTTGGATGGATGGATGTTCGTGGTTGGTACTAGTTGGATACATTGATTAGTAGATCATATTATGTGGTTTCCTCCCATGTTTCTAGGACAAAACATGCAAAGGGAGGTGGAATGTTATATACCTAGGGAGGATAATATGGAGTACTTGGGGAGGTACCCAAGGGGGGTAATGTATGTAATGTCGCCATAATCATGGAATATGTCCACTTGGTAGTTGGTGGATAATAAATAGGCCCACTAGGTAGTTATAATAAATAATATAATAATGATGAGTAGTTGGCATAGACCTCGAGGGATACTCATGAGAAGTATAAATAGATATGAGTATCATTATAATAAGATACAT
This sequence comes from Larix kaempferi, assembly GCA_027924585.1. Taxonomy (NCBI): domain Eukaryota; kingdom Viridiplantae; phylum Streptophyta; class Pinopsida; order Pinales; family Pinaceae; genus Larix; species Larix kaempferi. The sequence continues at coordinate 5,460,705 of BSBM01000267.1, read as the reverse complement.
TGCATGAATTATATTATAGCAAGCATGGCTTGTGGGGTGATTCCTTTCTTAAAGAGTAATTTATGGTATTACCCTACCTTAAGGGTTCTTCTATATATTCTTTTGTTCTTTATGGTGTGAATGTATCTTGGTATTTATGAAGTATAAGGGTTTTATATCATTGTTGTGATTCAATTTTTGGGTCAAGGATCACTACAGTTGAGCTGATTGAAATTAGAAACCCATGGGATACAAATTTATGGATTATCATAAGTGTTATATCTATGTTGATAAATATCTTATTGATTTGTATTTCATGTTATGGAGATATAGGTGTTATGCGCAGTGTGTTTGTGAATGCGTTTAATTATGAGCATTGTTATTTGGTTGCCATTAATTATGTTATTCCCTATTTGATTATTCTATCACATTTTATAATTTTGCATGCATGCATGCATTTGAAATCTTTTTGAGACTTAAATCGATCTCCTAAGGAACATAAATTTTAATGGGACATTAGTGTCTACACATTGCATAGTTAGGAGTGCATAGAAGTGGACACCACACTACAGTATTGCCAAGGTGAAGGAAGTTCCTATGAGGTTCAAATATCACTTATCGCAACCCATTGCTCTCATGAACTAGCAAATTTTCTCTCTAAATAACAGTCCACATTCCTCATCTAGCCATCATTAAGCCATGGTACTATCTCGCATTCCCCTACACCACACAAGGAAGATCTTCCCTTTCTTTTCCAAATAGTCCTTCCGGGATCTTTTTCCATTTTGGCGCTCTTCATTGTAGTTAGAAAGAGGTCCACCATGTTGATTGTCTTGTGGGAATACCTTGGAAGAGAAACGCTTACCTCCAAAATAGTCAATGAGAAGCAATATCAAGTTTGCAAGTTAAATATTATTTACTTTAATTGTTGTGAATATTCCAACCATTGTTTTCCTTCAAAACCAACCCATTTCCTCTCATATTCCCAATATGAAATCCCTAACCCCTATAAGTTCTTGGGATTCTTTTGTCATTTGCATTAATAATAATCATGGTTTCACATAGGTTATTCCATAACTAGCTAATGGTAAAAATCTCGAGGAATGGGCAAGTGAATGATAATAGTTGGTGAACTTTCCCAATAATTTGTACATGATATACCCCCCCTTGCATGGAGAGTACATGCCTTTACAAGGAGCATAATGAAACATCAAAAGGACAACTAAAGTCAAAGCTTGATGGGAAATATTTTTGAGGAAAAATGATATGGTATAAAAGCTAAGCATTACCATTGGGCCAATCTGGGAAGTTTACAAGAAGAAGACAACATGATTCATAATTGTGTGCTTATTGTTTGACAACATTACAACCCTTTTTGGAAGCCATGGCATATATCTAGATGATTTGGACAAACTCGGGTTTAAATCTTTGTGAATGGGATCCATTCATAACTCTCAATGTTTCAGGGGAACTCAAGGAAAGAGAGTGGGTTATGGTTTATTTCGTAATGGGAAAAAGGAAACTTGACCAATGCTTCGTCTTCCTTGGAAACAAGATTCAAATATTATACAGGATTGAGTCGAACTTGTTGCATATGATAGAGCTCGTGATATGAATTATAGTTATCAAGTTTAAACCTTGTGAATACATGGAATAAGAAGCCACATCCAAGTTAAATTGAGGAGGTTCAAGTTGGAAGGGGTCGTAACATCGTAAGTATCCAAGTGGAACGATTTCATAAAAAATGAACTCGCAAAGTGAAGTGCCACATGTTTGTGCCTTATAGGTGCCATGTTGAAATATGCACCCTTACCAGAGAGCCCCTCTCACCCCCACAAATTCCATGATTGTTTGATCATGGGAAGGTCAAAGTTGTGGTGATTTTTCTTGGGTGAAAGTGGTCGAGGTTTAATTCGGGCTCATTGAGATATTGTCCATTGAATCATTGATAGATTGACGATGCATAATTTTTTCTCATTTGATGGGCTTGGTGTTGGAAGGTGCAGTTGGCTCAGATAGGGACTCATAACCTCACAAGTTCTTCATTCCTTAGATCATCATCGATTCAACAACACATACATCTTAAATGATGGAGGAGTTGGGGAGGGGGCACTAAGGGAAAGGATTAATCCTTTATTTCCAAATGTCAACCTAAAAACTCATACCTTTTCCATAATTTACCTTAAATGAATCCCATCGACCTCCTTGACTTGGGAAGCTAAATATAAATACATGAAATGGTTTGTGAGCAATGTCTCCCTTACATAGTTATGAAGGCACGGGGTCAAGTGCAATCATCATGGGAAACAACAGAGTCCTTTATTCTCCCACCTGATGGGAAATCATTCTCATTCTCACCATTAGTCAGGACATTCTTACCATTCAAATGTGCATTCTCTATGCATGAGTTCACATGTTGCATTCTCCACAATGACTCATTATCCAAATCTAAAAATGACCTAGTTAACCAATGTGAAGGGTTCTTCACAAATCTTGAATGTGAGATAAAATGGTTGTAGGTGAGTATAAAGGTTGGGCAAGTGAGGAAGTCATCACCCACTATTTATTGTTGCTTGGGAGCCCAAGATTGATTCTCCAAGTTATTCCCAAAAGACATTTAGTAGATGGGTGGAAAATTATCACACACAACTAGTTTCTTGGATTATCTTATGTTCAAAATATAAGTGTTATATCTCTATTGATAAATATGTGATTAATTTCTATATTTTGTTATGAAGTTCTATGTGGTATGCATGTTATGCATGTGAATGTACTTAATTATGAACATGGGCACTTGGTTTCTATGAATCATACTATTCTATGCTTGATCATTCTACTACATTTCAGAATTTTCCACCCGTTCATGCATTTGAGATATTTATGGGCCTTTATGGGTATCTACTAAGTTAAAGTGAATTGATCTCTCGAGGGTATAAATATTAAAGGGTTGTTAGTGTATACATGTTTGTGGCTGGGAGCGCTCATAAGGGGACACTATAGTGTGGTATCACCAGCGTGAATGAAGCTCCTATAGGGTTCTAATCTCATTTATCCAAATCCTTTGCTAACTTTCTCATTGTATAACACTACATGCTCGTCATTTAGCTATCAACTAGCCATGTCACTCTCTTCCACCACCCTACATAACACAAGGAATATATCCCCTTTCTCTATTTAACAATCCCTCGAATATATTCTTCCATCCAATGCTCTTTAGTGCATTCAGAAACAATCCATTTTACCAATTGCCTTCTGGGGATAAGCTAGAAGAAAACACTTGGCTCCAAAATAGTGAATGAGCAACCATATCAAGGTTGCAGGTTAAATGTTGTTTGATTCAGCTCTTATGGATATTCCAGCCATGGTTTTTCCTTCAAAACCAATACATTTCCTCTCATATTCCCAATAGGGATTCTCTTGATGTTTGTAGACATAACAATCATGGTTCACATAAGTTATTCCATAACTAGGTAGAGGAAAATTTCTAAAGGAATGGATTTTTGAATAACAATAATGGATGGACGTCTATGAGAATACTCATATGATATAGTGCCCCAGAAGTTCTGTCTCTCTTATTATTTAAATTTATGTAAATATTAATGCTGGAATATAGTTTCTACCCAAAAAGGTTGCTCTAGGAAGAAACAAAGGGACTATGATAACTCTATGATACCACAATGGGTCAAGGCTATTTTGCAGGAACACTATGGCCAACTCCTTCGATCCATGTGAATTTAAATAAATATCGTGTGTGTTAATGATGCAATTATTCTTGTATAGATTCTTAGTGCAAAGCTCAATGCCAAGGACAATTAGTGAATGGTTAGGCACATCGATGTAGTAATATACTTCTATGGATTGTGTTGTAGGCTTACTTCAGTGCACTCAAAGATATAAATACTAATGTTGGAATATAATATACGATGGTCAAAGATGGTTGTCGAGAGCATGAGAGGGGTTATGATTCCACAGAAGGAGAAAAGGAAAGAGGGGGGCCTAAGGGAAATAAATCCTCTACTACCAAGTTTCAATGTAGGAAATCATACATTTTCCATCATGTGCTAAGCTCATCCACATCCTTGACTTGGGAATCCATTTATAAAGACATGAAGTTGTTGGTGAGGAATGTCTACCTCACATAGATGTGGAGGCATGGCGTTAAGTACAATCATGATGATGAAATGTAAGAGTACTCCATTCTCCAACCCGATAGAAAATCATTCTCATTTTGACCTTGATCCCCAACATCCTTACCATTTAGATGTGCATTCTCTCCATAAGAATTCTCATGTTGCATTCTCCATAGTGACTCATTATCCAACCTTGAAAATGACCATCTATTGATCTTTGTAGCCATCTTGGACCATTATATATTGTATTAAATATTAAAATTTACATATCTTTGACAGCATCGTGATAAGCCTACCACACGATCCATAGAAGCATATTTATTGCTTACACATGCCTAGCCATTCATTAGTTGGGCCTTGGCCTCGAACTCTGTAATGTCCCTTTCGGAATGATCACTCCACGTGGACGACTTATTAGCCTATTTGATTCCCGTAGGATATAGTCGATAAAAATGGGATTAATTAATTATTTAATGTCATTTGGGAAAAAACAACATTAAAAATGACATTGAGAAATTAATTAAAAGAAAGGACGTTACAAAAGTCACTTTTAATTAATAAAGTCGAAAAAGGGTAAAAGTGGCCAAAAAGGGTAAAAGTGGCCAAAAAGGGTAAAAAGGGCATAAAAGGGAAAATCGGCTCCTCTCATCCATTCATGACTTATTTTCGAAAAAAGACAATTGAGGCTTCTTGTGGCTTTTTGGCTCTTGGGACAAAAACCCTGAAAAATAAACTAGTTTTAGTGGTGAAACTATCCACCCTAGTTGATTGCAAGGGAAATATCACTCAGATATCTTCCTTGTGCTTCATTGTTGTTGAAGGGAAACAAGTTTACTTGTAGATCTGAGAAGTTTTATTAAGTTTTAGTCACTTCTTGAGGAGGTCGCACTGGTTGTGGTGAAAAACCAAATTCAAGACAGTGATTTCTTGCCATATCCGTTGTTCATTGCTAAAAAGGGGAGTCGATTCACCTTATGGGACTAAGATTTAGAGTGGGGAAAATTCAGAACTCAGCTTGTGGCTGCTAGAGGGTTCACTTTGTCATTTGAAGAGGGTGCAATCCATTGTGGAGAAGTATGGGCACTTGGGACAACACTAGCATTAAGATCGTTGTCATTTTGTGCATAGGGGCACGATGATAGTAATGCTGAGTGTTTTCGTTGTCATCCTCCAAGGGCGTGTGGCCATTTACAACAGTTTAGGGGACTGTTTAGAGTGTTGTTGTAGTGGTACCAAAGGAGCAACAACTAAAACTAAGTATCTACAACAGTAAATAGTTAAGGGGGAAGCGAACTCCAACATGCATCTACATCAGCAAGCATTCAAGGAGGGAATATCTTAGACCAAATTCGATAGAGAACACCTACATGTCAGGAAAATTACTGTAAATATATTTTTTCATAGATGTAATGCTATTGTTACAGCTATAGTTGATCAACCTTTATATATATTTGTGGATTATTTATTGGTAATTTAGTGCAAGCGATTTCAATTTCTAGTGTGCATAATTCATGATATTTGTTGTATTAAATGAGGACTAAAATATAATCTATGAAACCCATACAACTAGAAGGCAGCCAAATCAGTTTCTAAGCAAGTGATGTCAAAGTGTTTAACAAAAGTCCTGAACCAGATTACATAAGCAGTTGACAAAAAAAAGCTCAAATTTAGTTGGGAGATATTACACTAGTATTAGAGATGGTGATTATGCCAACTTGTGAGTTGCATACCTTTTATGAATTTGGAGGAGAAAAGATATATCACTTACAGGAGAATGGGGGAGAGAGGATATGAGAATATTTTTTTAGTAGAATCAGAGGAAGAGGATTGACTAGAATCAGAAGAAGAGGAAGACATGGGGGATAGGAATGATCCACCTAAGGGAAGTACTATGAACACATTGAATGATCTAGAAAGAGGGAAGCAACAATTAGTCCAACTTATGACTCGATTAATTACAAGTACTAAAGCAAACCAAAACCATAATGGCAACAATGGCTCAAGAGGAACTAATGGACGTAATGGGAATCATGCAGAGGGGAGAAACACTCATGTTCCCGTACAGAACAACACTCGAAAAACCAATAAAGTGGCTCCTATACCTCTCTTACCTCAATTCTTGGAGGAGCATCCAGCTAGAAATTTGGGGCATCCAGTACTAGGTGACAGTTTTAATGATTATTTGAGGGAATATCAGACTCTTGGTGTGAATTTTCATGTGGTTTTCATTACAAGAGTTATGTACCATTAAGTACATAAATAGATTGATGGAATTCAATAGGGGCCAACAAAATCTAGATCTTCAATGGAAGGTTGGGAAATTGTCGTAATAGCTTGGGTTCAGAAGTTGGACACCTACTTCCAAGTGAACCGAATGAGGGAGACAAAAGCGATCAAATTTGGTACACTGCATCTGGATGGGGAGGATCATGAGTGGTGGTACCATGGGCTAGTCACATTGGGGCATTCTAAGTTTACCTCATATCTAGACTTCACATAGAGACTAACTGACAGATTTGATAAGAAGGACCCATAATTGCATTTCAGGGAGTTGGCACAACTCAAGCATAAAAGTACAATAGATGCTTACAGTTCATAGTTTTAGAGGATTGGAGTCACGGTGACAGATGTGTTTGAGCATTGGTTGGTTATGTTGTCCATTGAGGGGTTATTTAATCCACTATGTGGTTCGGTTAAGGCCTTCAAACAAGAGACTCTGCAGGATGCCGTCATTAAAGCACGAGACATGTAGGATGCAGTACCGAAGAATAAACCTCAGTCCAAAACTTTAATTCCTTAGAAAAACAAAGATAAGAAGCCCTTCCAGAAGGAATGGACCAAGAAAAAAGTTGGATGATGAGACCCGGAAGGGTTTGAGAAGGAATAAGCTATGCTTTCACTATAAAGAGCCTTGGGAATTGGGTCACATGTGCATGGGTAAAGGTAAATTTCATTACATAGAGGCGCTCTCGGACAATGGTGAGGATGAGGAGGTAGGGAAGGTTCATGATGGTGAGCTCAATAGTGAGGATGTTGAGAAGCCACATGTGGAAACTCGGGGTGGAACTATTGTTGCTCTATCAGGTGCTCCTAGATTTCACACCTTCAGGGTCATGTGAGTTGTACAAGGACAATGTGTTACGATCATGATCGATGGTGGGGCCACCCACAACTTTATAGATTCGACACTAGTGGCCGGGAGAGGCATTCCTATATAGGACTTTTAGGGGTTTAGTGTTGTGGTATCTAGTGGACACACTATGGCATGCATGCAGAAGGATTTGTGGTTGACTTTGATGATGGTAACTACAACATGATAGATTATTTCTATGTGGTCGAGATGGCAAGAACTAATGTAGTTTTGGGTGTTCAGTGGCTCAATACGCTTGGGACAATTTCGCAGAACTATCAAATAATGGAGATGGGATTCAATGCAACATATTGTAAGAGGGTAGTTATGTGGGGCATGTCTAATGATGCTCCAAGGATTGTTTCAGTCGAGTGGATGGAATCCTTATTCAGACATGGGGATATAACATACACAAAATACTGTTTTATTACAACTCATAAATCTTTAAAAAAAAACCAATCATATGATGTAGACATTCAGTCATTGTTGAGCAAACATGACCGAGTTTTTGGAGAGATCCCTCCAGGGAGGCCTCATGACTGAGGCTTTGAGCATACCATTGAGTTAGAAGAAGGGGTTAATCCCATTATCACTACTCCATACAAGCACTCAAATAAGTTCAAAGATGATATAGAGAAGGAAATAAAGGAGTTGTTAGTGATGGGGCATATCGAACCCTGTTCCGGTCCATTCGCTTCTTCTATTGTCTTGGTTAAGAAGGATGGATCCATGTAGATGTGTATTGATTATCGAGCCCTGAATAAGAAGAGAATAAAAAACAAGTATCCCATTCCTAGAATCAATGAGATATTGGATGAACTGCACAGGGTAGTGTACTTTTCGAAGATTAATCTTCGATCGGGATATCACTAGATCAAGTTCAGGGAGCAGGATATCCACAAGACCACTTTCATGTTACATTATGGGCATTATGAGTTTTTTGGTCATGCCATTTGGGTTGACCAAAGCACCTGCCACTTTTCAATCTTGCATAAACCACATCTTCAACAAGCAGTTGCAGAAGTTTCCATTGTGTTCTTTGATGACCTTCTTATATACAACACAACATGGGAGGATCACTTGAGGCATTTAGATGAGATATTGGGAATCATGAAGGAGCAGTCATTGTATGTCAAGGCTTCAAAATGTGAATTTATCATGACATAGATCTTGTATTTGGGCCATGTGATCATTGCGCAGGGTGTGCAGGTACATTAGGAGAAGATCCAACCCTTATTGGATTGGCCACTGCCCATGAACCTTACAAAGTTGTGTGGATTTTATGGGATGTGCAGTTATTAGAGGTGCTTTGGTAAGGGATTCTCATAACTGGGTGCATTCCTAACGAATATCACAAAGAAAAAGGCATTTAGGTTGATAGGAGAAGCGCAGTGGGCATTCGACAACCTCAAGGAGGTGATGAGCACTTGTCCAGTTTTAGCACTTTTGGATTTCACTCAGCCCTTTGTGCTTGAGTGTGATGCTTCGAGGGAGGGTATAGGAGTTTTTTTGATGCAGAATAAACATCCGATATCATTTGAGAGTTAAAAACTCAAGGATACAAAGAGACTCTATTCCATATATGACAAGGAGATGCTCGCCATTAAGCATGCTTTGGTGAAATTCAAACAGTATTTGGTAGGTGGAAAATTTGTGGTTAGGATGGACCACAATAGCTTGCAATATTTCCCGTAGCAGAAGGACCTCAATGAAAGGAAACATAAATGGGTAAGCAAGATACAAGCTTATGATTTTGACATTGATTATGTAAAGGGAAAGAAAAGCATTGTTGTTAATGCTCTCGCCAAGAAACCGACAACATGTTCGTTGATGGAGGTTCCAACTTATTGGAAATACCACCTTTTCGTGGAATATTCCAAGAACAAGTTTGCTTGCGAGTTAATGGATGGTCACATTCAGGATGATAGGTACAAAGTGGTGGACGATATTATTTGCTACAAAGATAGGATATACTTAGTGCTAGAGTCCAAGGTTAAAGAGAATATCATAAGGGCCACACATGACACACCATTGGTGGGGCATCCTTGATATTTCAAAACTTACAGGAAAAATAGAGAGAGATTCTCATGGAATGGCCTTAAGGATGATGTATTGCGACATGTTCGGGAGTGCATGACTTGTCAACATAACAAGTTAGAGCATACTTGTTAAAGTTACGACATCACAAGTCATTCTCCAAGTTAATCTTGTGTGTCAAGATTGAGCCTCATGTGTCGAGGTAGTTCCTTATACTGGCCTAAGTTGGACTCAGGAAACTTGGAGAAGAATCTTGAGTTGTACTCAAGAATGAATAAGCCTCATGTGTTGAGGTAAGTGCTTTGTATGTCAAAGTGATGGTGTTGTACAAACTTGTTTGTCAAGACCAAGGTCTTGTGTGTCAAGACAGATCCTCATGTGTTGAAATGGTGTCTCATGTGTTGAGGTAATGCTTCGCATGTCGAAGCATGAATGGTGTGTGATGTACTACTAACCATGGTTGAGCTATTAAGTCTCCTCTAGAGACTAGCCATTGTTAATGCCTAAAAGTCGCACACATGGGACATTTCGACGCTTCATCCAGTAAGGCGTCATCAACATAAACAATGCATCTCACCACAGGCATCCTCAACAGATCCAAAACACAGCATGAGTCCACAAATGCCAAGAAACAGTCAAAATAAAGGGTAGTGCGAGTAATACATAGTTAACATGCGCTATAGTGTAGGTTATCTGAACAATGCCCTCGCTACACCCGCGCCACTTTTCCTTCGATAGACATGCTACTGTCAAAATGGCGAGCACTAATTCCCAGTGGCGCATTGAAGGCTCAATCCTCTCCAAGGACCTGAATTCGGCTCCTCACACACTTGGTGGCATTAATAATCCCCCCTTATGTACCTTGGAACTAGTTAATGGAGGAGGAGATTCCACATTTGGATCTAGTTGTTTGTTGGCCACTTCTTGGCCTATAAAAGAAATCCATTTGCATGCATTTTGTAGAGAAATCATAGCAATTTTATGCTACTGGATTTGAGTTGGAGCTTCCTCATAGACCACCATTTCCTACCATTGTGAGCATTCCCAAGCTCCCTTGCCACCTTCCTTCAAGGGGCAATGTTTATCTCCATTGTTCCACCATCTACTTAGCATTTAGTCTGGACAAGAAAGGCCTCCCTAAGGGAGATTGTTGGATTCCCTTGAATCCCACACCTCCTAGGTGTTGTACAACTATACGATTGGGAAATACAAGAGTGGCTTAGCATATCTTTGGTTGTTATTGGATTTTGCATTCCCCCCATATCTTTCATTTTATTTTTATCGATATTTATTTATTTTGAATGTGAACTACACCAACAATATCTTGCAGGATCACTTGGAGGAATACCACACAACCAACAAGGGGCTCCAAGGACTAAGGCCTTGCTGCAACCTACAAGGTTTAGCCCCTTACCAAGTGGAAGAGTGCACTTGTGCAATTTTTTCCACAACAGTTCTAATGGCGACCATACTTGTTTTTGTTCATTTCTCATTAAACTAGGTTGTTTTATAATAAGTAACTGATTCTGGGTATTTATCACTTGTAGGAGATCAAGTATTCCACCTCTTGCTTCCAGGTTTTGGCCCCATCATGGCCCCGATTTATTTTCACATAGTAGCATGGATCCTGACGACTCTGTCGTGCTGACATCGTGGAAATGACTCCCACATTTGCGCGTGTAGCACAGGTTAACAGTGTTAGACCCATGCTACCCTGCCAAGGTCATTCACATGTAAGGTTAGTGTACTACCCATGATGCTCGACGCGTCTATTTTGAAATAACCCGCACGATCCATGCGGCAGAGAGTGGTTTGGCCACGCTACTGTTTTTTATTTGCTTTTTATCTGGATAGATTAGTTTGGAAGTTCAAATACTGCTTACTAATGAACTTAAATTATGGCTAATTCGCATAATTACTTAATTTTTTAGTAATTAGTTCACCTAGACCAAGTTTAGGAAGTAAAGAGTTCATCTCTCTTGAAACTTACCTAGGTAAACAACTTTGAGGCTTTCAATGGGCCCCATTGTTGTCACTAGTATTCAAGACCATTTCTTGTTTATGCACCAATTGACATGTTTTCAGTATCAATGCTAGTGTAGAATACACTTTTTGCACAAAAGCAAGGACCTAAAGACCCTTGTCTCCCAAAGAATGCTCTTCACCTCACATTTCATGTGAGCTTTGTGAATCGGAAAAGAGTGAGAAGTGTGAAATACCTCCACTACACACTTAGTTAGCATCTTTGATTTGCAAAGCATCATTAGCTTCTTTTATAGTTAAACGTATGTATTACTTGATATGGTCTTCTAGTTAATTTGCCTACAACAATTTTCTTTCATCATATGTCTTTGCACCACTAGCACAAACTAAGATACCTAAAGACATGCTCTTCACATCGCACTTCATGTGAGCTTGGTGAATCGGAACGGTAGGGATTGTGAAATACCTCTCTTACACTCCATAAGTGAACACTCAAAACCCCTTCAAATCAACATTGTAATTGTCTTAACCAGCTAAAATCCTCCACGGGAGGTCACAAAAAAATATTTTAGTTAGGTAGGATTGATTGGGCTAGGAATCCATTAATGCCCACCAATCTAGTTTCATTCACAATATTTTGAAACATAACATTGTTATCTCATAGGGTACTTACAAAATCCTATTATAAGCAAGTGTTAAAAGAAAACCCGGATTAGAAGTGTGCCGTGACCAAGGAGGTGAAATCCCAGGTATAACTGCCCTTCTCTCTGCTACAAGCCACTTAGCTTGTCATAGGGAGACAACAATATATCGTGCAAGTTGAATCACTGATCCACACTTGAAGCAAGGTATCTTAGTGACCCAACTTAAGATATCACCAAGGATCAATTGTGAGTGCAATTGACTCCTGAATTTATCTATTGCCTTTGGTAGGTGTTGATAAGACTTCTTGACTGGAAAATTGGCCCCATCGTCGATAGAACTAGCTCTTTGTTACCTCCACTATTCGATTGGTGAGTGGATACCATTATCACCATCAATTGTGCTTTTGGGAGGCCTAATTACATTTGAGAGGAAGGACGTTAGGTCTTGTTAGGGAATTTAAATTTATTTTCTTTTTAACTACAAGTTCACTAAACTCGTAATAAAAAGAACCTACATGTGGGAACTCATGCACTAAAAACAACATTGCACATATCACTCACTTATCGCACCATTTTGCATTTGTTGTGGTTGGCATATTTTTGCATTTGTTCAATTGTGTTTAAATTCCACTATCACTCTCATCTAACATAAATCCTCACCATTGAGGAAGAAAACAACATCCTGAGATAGTCTCGTAGACTGCAAGGCATATCCTCTCTCTCGAGGGGTGTTTTTACACCTTCTTCCCATGGTTCACAAGGAAGGTACCCTAGCCGGGGTCGTTCCCAGGCTACATCGTTCCCAGGCTACATTGATAGGATCATCTGGTCGAGGCCAAGCCTTGCTAGGTGCATTTTCTCCTCTCGGATAAACTATTAATTACACCACTTCTTCCCCCATCGAAGGAGGTACCCCGCTGGCTTCTCCCCTTGGAGATCCCATGGTTCCCTTTGACCCATCCTCTCTCGTAGGAGGTCAACCGTTGTTTACAACACCACCCGGGTCCCCCCTTGTGGAAATTACATCCCACACAGAATGACAAGACCAGTAGTCCTTACCTTACCATTCATGGCTAGTTTAAATCTACCTGATTTGGCCAAACTGATCAATGATCCCATAGATAATGATCCCACATGGTCAGCTATGCCAGATAAGCTTCCCTTCGATATCCCTAAATTCGAAGGAAACCAGGGGGACGATCCCACCAACCATGTCATGTCTTTTTACTTATGGTGTTCATCTAATAGCGTAGTGGACGATCCTATGAGGCTTCACCTCTTTCAACATACTCTCACAGGCACGACAGCCAAATGGTAGGTCAATTTAGCAAGCACAAAACATGCCACATTCGCAACATTGGCCACTGCATTTCTTACTTACATCCAACCACTGATTCGACACGACCTTGGCCTCGAAATCCTCACAGAGTTTCGACAAAACACATCTAGCCACATCATGGATCGCATCCATGAGTGGTGCAGGCGTTGTACATTGTGTAAGGTCGATATACAACCACCCTTTTTGTTGGATTGGTTTATCAAATCTATCCAACTTGCCATAGCTAAAGATGTCGCCACCTCCATGCCGCAAAGCGAGAAAGAGGCTATTCTGAAAGTGCAACATTTCAATCTTATATATGCACAATCCAGATACCTTTACACTATCCTCCCCGATGCTCCTTAACATCGATCATTGGATCCTACACCTTCGGGCTTGTCACATTCGATGAATGAGCTTATTGGGTTTGTTTCCCATCTAGTAAAGGTTCCTCCTACCATGCCGATGCCATTTAATATGGTTATGTCTTAGCCATCCATGCCACTTGTGTCGGTACCCCCTATACCGGTACCAACCCCCAGTTGGTCAATTCCAGTATGGATTGTATAATCCTACATACCCAAACGTTATCCCAGCGACGGCGATTCCTACACCGCCAATGGCACAAGACGTTCCTATGTCCACCCCTTACGCAACGCAAACAACATTTATCCCACCCACGGGGTATAGCCCTTATTATTATTTCCCATGGCCAACTGGTCAACAACCTTCCCCCCACATGGGGGTCAACCTAGTTCAACCTTATTACATCCAACAAACTTAACAATATGAACAATTGAACACCGCAAACCCCCAGAATCCATAGACTCAGGGGAAGAAGAAAGGTAAGAACAAGCAGAATCAACAACCAAGACAAGGAGGCAATTTCCCTCCCCAGCAAAACTAGAACACGGGTGACCAAAATACAGGGACTAACAATCCCCTTAAATAAGGGAAGAGTCCTACCCTGAGAACCAATTATTGCTGCTCCATTTGCGGTGATTATGATCACTACACACATCATTCTCCTCTTATCCTTGACTTCCAACAATTAGTGGAAGCCAAAAAGAAGACGATGACAAATCCTCCCCAACCACAAACCGTTGTATTACAACAACCCTTTTCCAATCAAGGGGTAGTTACACAATAGCAAGACCCTCGCCCACCCGGCGATGGCTCTTTCTAAAATATCTATATATTGGACATCAACCTCCAAACACAAGCCAAAGGCTATGATGGACCTTTGACCCCCAAGTGGGAGACATTCCTATCCCCTCGGGGGGCCCTCTACAGATCCCTCGACTGAACATAGAACAAATCCCACGGATTCCAAAAGTTCCACTTCGACATACCCCTAATAACCCTCACATGAAATCCACCCACAATTATAGTATTGTGTATGATTTGGCTCAATTCCCGGAAGCCATGTCCACATTAGAAGTGTTACATCCTTTCCCAACATAAAGAAAGGAATTACTCAATGCACTCGGCGCCATTGATCCATCCAACTCACACCTCATGACCTTTGATCTCGATAAAGGTGATCTGTGACTACCATCGTCAGTCACATTTCAAGTTCCAGTTACGGTAAAGAATGTCATGATTCATCGGTGTATTATCAATGAAGGCACATCCACTTGCGTTATGTCTGCCAAAGTCTGGAAACGATTAGGGTCTCCTGAGTTGGTCCCTCATCTATCGCTCTTCACGCATATGATGGGAGACCATCCCAACCAATAGGATTGTACCAAAATGTCCCCACAGAGCTGGGGGGAAAGATGGTTATGATAGATATCGAAGTAGTCGAAGCAGAAATCGACTATAACATCCTCTTGGGGCGTAATTATATGTATTACATGAAGGAGGTCGCCTCCTCGGTCTTAGTATCATGATGTTTCCCTTAAATGGGAAAGTAGTTACTCTTGACCAGCTTAACTATTATGACCCCAACACCACAAGCAATCCCGTCAATGTCCTACCGACTGTACTTGGTGATGATCAACCGTATGTTGACATTTCCCTAGGCATGTACAAGGACTCCAATTTGTTAGGAGTATATTTGGGACCACCACCTAAGATCCCTACATCTACCGATGGCCTAATGTGCACAATTTTCACTGCTGAAAATGGTACCGCCTCTACCTCAACACCATCATCAACACCACCGCTGAGTCATGGCATTGAACAAACGTTGATCCCATCGGTGCCACCAATTTTTCAAATCCCATTCTTGTATCCCCCCATGGGTGTACAAGTGACACCGGTTATGGATCAGTTAACTTTACCTGGGCTAACTTTGGGAATATCGGTATGGTACCTCACACCACCCTACTTAGAGATGGCTTCCAAACCCATCGCCCATTACGAGTTTGTCCATGTTTCTACTGCTACGCCTACAAGGCTCGTAAAACATTCAATTACGACAACCCAACCTATGACATCCACAACTAAGCCACAATCGGTCATCGCTAAGACCGCCAATGGGGTCACCAAACAACCAAAGTTGAAAGGTCCCCTATTAACTAATCCGACATCTAATTCAATAGAAACCATTAAGACTAAAGCAGAGGGCATCAACTAGCAGCAATTAAAAGCCCTAGTTATGATCAATACTCCCAATCAAAGGGTTACACCATTGTGTTCTCTTTGTGGACAGCAAGTCCATGCAACAAACCTATGTCCTACTCTACCATAGCTAAGGAATTTTCTCAACACCCCCGTTAGCATCACCCATGCTCCACTGACGGTGAAAGGGGGCATACCTCCCTCACCCACATCTAAGTCCAAAACATTGCTTATGAATCACACATATTCCATATGCGCTCAGTATGGGCACTATACGCACCATTTCCCTGAACTCCCTTGATACTGAGAGGCATTTGAAACAGTTCTTCTCACTCAAGTAACAATTGAGGACCCCCCCTCTTAAACCAAGAATCAACATCCATTAATGTGGTCACCACATCAACGACATCGTTATTGGCCCCTCCCATAGAAGTTGCACCAGTTGTAGAAACTGTGATAGAGCCTATACCGTCGCAAGAACCATCTAATCTTACGACCGCACTGCCACACGATGAATGCTCTTCCTGTAGGCATTTGACACATATGCTCCCTCCTAGCGCCATTACATACATCATGGAGCAAATCAACACTCAGGAAGACCAAGAACGCTTCCGTCCACGCGTACAAAGACCTTTCCGATCTTGTGGAGAGACCACCCACTTCTTCTTTCAATACCCCATTTTGTACGCCGAACGACAAGCTC
The DNA here is from genome assembly GCA_027924585.1 of Larix kaempferi. Taxonomy (NCBI): domain Eukaryota; kingdom Viridiplantae; phylum Streptophyta; class Pinopsida; order Pinales; family Pinaceae; genus Larix; species Larix kaempferi. Next base: position 5,444,216 of record BSBM01000267.1, on the reverse strand, counting down.
GTCTCGAACTAATGAGAATGCAAGTTCAGTTACAACCCCTATGTATAACCCCGCAAAGGTCACCAACCGAGGAAGTAACACCGAACTTACTAGATACCATCGATGTTGAATCTCCTTTAGCCGGTGTCCTCACTTGCAGTGATTCCTTGTCTTCTGACGAAGACGCAGACTACCTTCAAGCGTTCCCCAAAAATTAACAAATCAACAGGGCGTTTTACCCCCGCAACACAAACAAGACATCCAACACCAACAGTTGATACTCTTATTTGTGTCAAAAAATTTGCTTTCATTTCACATTATCTCGAACTAGAAAGTAAAACTACCTCTCTTCTTAAATGCACATGGCCTCCTAGTCGGACATCTACATAGGATATGCAGACGGTGCCAGTCAATGGTCCAAACATCTAGCATCCACTTCTTGGGTTATATATTCCCCCTCCCATACACTCCACCACACCGGCGTGGTTTGCTTGGGGGAACTTACAAACAACCAAGCAGAGTACGATGTCATAATAGGTCTATTAAGTGATGCCCTGCACCTGGGCATTCGCCATCTACAAGTACGCCTCGACTCAAAACATGTCATATCACAGTTGAATAATTTATTTCGTGTCCGCAACTCGCTCCTCTTCCAATTTTTTTTGCACATGCGCCTTCTTATTAGACAATTTGAAACCATAACTTTCACACATATACTGAGAAATGCCAATGCATTCGTTGACTCCGTCGCCAATGAGGTATTGAATTGGCACCTGGTACATAACCCAACTACATAACCCTGCATATCAAACATCCATAAATACGTTTATGTGTTTCACCTACGACTACACATACATGTATATCATCACCATAAGTCCTAAAGTCGATAATACATGCCCAAAAAAAATGTCAATATCAACTACTACATAGGGATCACATCAACACATAGGCAACATAAAACAAAATACACATACATCACATACATAAAGAGACACATACATCATGTGCCGCAAAAATGGTATATATATATATATATATATATATATATATATATATATATATCATAAACAAATGTGTGTCATGTACAAAAATGGCCCTCCCGGGGCATATACATAGTAGCCTTATGGGGGATACATCAAAAAACCACCTCCCATAGGCTCATAAAAAAATATGTATATACAAAACTGGGGCTCATATCCATATACAAAAAATCAAGTTGCCCCGTCAGCTGGTGGATCTCAGGGTCCCAAAATGGCCAGTGGCCGCACATCCTGCCCTCATGTCGGCTCTGGTCCCCACCATGTCCTCCCTCATGAAGGAGGGGTCGCTCCTCCCTCCACCTCTCTTTCCACATGGCACACTACTGCTACCCACCACATGATGTGCCTCCAAGATGGTCCACACTCAGCTGGTAAGTGAAGTGTCAAGTCCAGCTCATTATCCTCGAGGTCGGCCCAACCCTGGTCATCAACCCCAACAAATATCCCAATGAATCGTCGCTCCAAGTTTGTTAGGACAACTGCCATACGGTCATCGACAACTTCCCCCCTGCCGCAACTCCTCCAGCACCGACTTCTCCTGCTCCTGTGACCCCACCCTCGACTGCACCTGCTCCTCTAATGGCCTGCCCAGCCCTAGCGGCTAGATTATCTTTCCCCTGTCTCTGCCTCTGAGGTGGCCTCACAGGACCTACATCTGCATCACAGAGGAGGAAACCATCATCAATACCCAACAAACATGTATATCGTAAATGTGTAGAAATAAAAGTATGTACAAATATACATCTAAGACAACATAAACCCTAAAACGTACCTGTAGTGTCAAAAACTCCAGGAGGAACGGGCAGCTTCAGATCTCCCCAGTAGTCCATGTTGCTCCAAGGATACCTCTCTACCGGGCCAATGCGGCCCTCCCAGACATCCAACACCTTGGGCGTATAATAGGCCCCCACGGGCCCGCCACCAACACGAGGCATAATGTGCCCCCAAAATGCCATTTGAGGCTCCTGTGGTCCCCTCGGTGGAACTGATACCTGCGGCCTCAGCAACGGATAGCACTCGAAGAAATAGGATCACAACACACTGCCATATCAGAAGGTGAACCGAGACCCATGCCGATGCAAATCCGACATTTGTAGCATCATAGACTGTAGCACCAACGGACCCCATGCCACGGGCCGACCAACCATCACTCTCTCCACCAGCTGGAGATGGCCCCATGTAATCTGGTTGGGGGACGTGACCCCTAGTACACACACCATGACTGTCGCAATAGCTTGCATGGGAAGATCCCTCAGATGGCTCACCAACACTCCACCAGAGTTCATAGAACTCTGGTCACCACCATAATATCGATCCACTAGAGTGTGGATTGTCTCTCCAGACATCTGTCGAGAGAAGGGATTTCTCACCCCTTGGTGAGTTAAGCCCGTCAAAAAATAGATGCCCTGAATCATGATGCTCAAGTCCTCATCCCCAACCCAAAAAACCCCTCGGTCTGGGATCCACATGTCCAGCAATCTCCATAGTAGATAATCTGTAGACCGCATCAAAGGGCACTTGAAGAACTTCAAGAGCCCAACATCGCGCAAAGCCTCTATCGCCGCCCGGTCGGCCAACATCCAGTCTCAGAGGGAATCGTACTCCCTCTCTCTCCACTCAACATATCTCATGCGATCCATAAGTGGAAACCAACAAACTACACAAGGAAATGAGCACCCATTAGACTTGAAAAAATCATCAGTGTGACCTTCCCTAAAATGGTTTGTGTGTGGCGCGACTATCACCAAGATAACCACGCGAAACCAGAGCGTGGGATTTATATTACTCGACCGCACGAGAGCACAGTAGACACATTGTTCGACCGCGCTAAACCAACATGCAATTGAACAATTATCGTTCTCTGCGTAGCGCGGAACAATGCATTTCATTTGCACTATTGGGGCGTGCTACACCTCACGCGATTTTTGGAAAATCCCCTGCTATTGTAGCGCGGGATTTTCCCAAATTCACACGCGATAGCCCCAAAAACACTAAAAGCCCCCCTGGCCACCCAGGAGACCCCTAATCCTAAACCTACCTGGACAAAATTCAAAAGTACAAGGTGGAGGCATACCTGGATATCACGGCTCATCAATAAGTACCCCAGATCTCCTAGAATCGCTCAAAATGCGCTCTAGGAGGTCGACGGAAAAAAGTACAAATGATTTTGAAACGTGAGCCCCACCCCTATTTTATAGTAATTTGACCCAAACTTCCAATTAACTCCATGGACAAACCGTAACTCCGTTTCCAAAACCGTTCGCGCCGCTGCGATCAACACTTTGAGCTCTTCGACATGGAGCCAACCAATCTAGTTTTCCACAGGTACGAGATGTTTTGTTATATGATTTTTGCATTGTCAATACCTTGGTCATGTTCTTTACTACACGTGGTTATTTGCACTGTATGTGCAGGATCTCGATCAAAATAATATCGAGCCTCTTGTTTTTCCATTATAAAACTAAGATTCTGAGATCTACAAGTAGGGATCATGCACCCTTCCATAGGTATGATTCTGAAACTATCATATAGACACCATTTACCCTCTGTTTTATAATGCATCTACTAGTATTCTTGTTGATAACCATATGGCTCTTATTCATTGCCTTGATGTGCCATCAACATCATGTCCGAGAATAACATTTCCCCGCATGGGTGTGTGCACCATTTCCATTCCAATCATCAATTGACACCCATGATGTCTATCCCCCACAAGTCTGAGGAATCTGACTTAGTGTGAAAAGACCATTCCTTAGAGCTTCATTTTACAATTGGGCACTTACTCCACCAAGTAGACACTCGTTAGATCCTTCGACACATGTTATGAGAATGATTCATAAACCCCCCTCATACCTCCTTGATCACTTTACCCTTCGCAATATCCCTTGTATCATCACCTGCGCAAAGACATCTATGGGCCCCCCCACCCTCAAAATCAATCAGTTCTATTCAATTAACTCCTAAAAGTTGAACACATTTGACATTTCGACGATTCATCCAGTAAGGCGTCATCAACATAAAGAATGCATCTCATCACAGGCATCCTCAACATATCCAAAACACCGCATGAGTCCATAAGTGCCAAGCAACAGTAAAAAGAAAGGGTAGCACGGGTAATACACAGTTAACCCGTGATATAGCGCAGGTTATATGAACAATGCCCACGCTACACTTGCATGACGACACTTGATTTAGCCACCTGACTAAGTGATCCAACATCTAGATGAAGGGCAAGTTCATCCTGAAGTCAGAGGATAAAAATAGAAGCCAAAGCATGAGAAGTATGATATATATATGTTATGCAGGATTGATGGATTCAATGTGTGAGAGCAAATCCTCTTCTCTCTTTAAGGCAATTCACATTCATTGTGCATGTGACCAAAATCAACGAATTGATTTTGTGCAGGATATTATTTTGAGTTCTATTCTCCCATCTTATCTATTGATCTGTGATTGCACCATGGGTGCTTGGTATTGATGTAATCTGCTGATTGTAAAGACATTCTCTACTCTCTATCAATATTCTAAGGAAGATTTTGCTTGGGTTTTCTCCCTCAAGTACTAGAGGGTTTCCCCAAGGTAAATACCGTGTCTCATGTGAATGGTTATGCTTGTTGATTATTCATTTGATTTCAAGTAGTACTATAATTCCACGTTAAGATAAAAAGAAATAACAATACTCACCCAGTGGGGTTACTGCATCCTTTACCCATATTAGAGCATAAGTGGGAAAGTGTGTCAATGGACTCCATCACAGGTCTATAGAAGGTGCAGGGTAGAGATTGCATATATGTAGTGGTTGATCAGTTGACTAAGTTCTCGCACTTCTTTTCCATTTCCTTAGACTATTCGTCATTGTAGGTGGCAGAGTTGTTTTTCAGGGAGCTATTCAGACTCCATGGGATGCTGAATTCCATTGTCAGTGATAGGGACAACAGGTTTCTCGGTGCATTTTGGAAGGATCTGATTAGATCGGAAGGTACATGGTTGAATCCCAGCACCATTTATCATCCCCAAACGAATGTCCAGATGGAGATTGTGAACAAATGGGTCGATGGGTATTTGCGCGACTAAGTGTCAGGATAGTAGAGAGCATGGGTTAAATGGTTACACCTGGGAGAACATTTCTACAATACCACTTGCCACATTTCCATTGGTATGACCCCATTCTAAGCATTGTATGGATATGATGCTCCTTCATTTGTGTACATGTTGTTTGGAGATAGCGGGGCTCCCAAATCCAAAGACTGGATACAAGAGAACCAATATATCCTTAGGGTCCTTAAGGATAATCTACATGCGTCCTAGAACCAGCAAAATGTGTATGCAGATTGGCACAGGGTTGAGCATATATTTGAGGTAGGATACTTTTCTTTTTATGAGATTGCATCCATACATGCAATCTTCATTGGAGAAGAGTGGTGTAGAGAATTCGAAGCCACAATTTTGCGGGCCCTACAGGGTGATTCAGAGAGTTGGGGAAATAGCTTATGAGATTGATTTGTCGGAGGAGAGCAAGATTCACAATGTTTTTCATTTGTCATGCCTCAAGAAGGCAGTTGGACAACAGGTTACTACTTCAATAGAGTTACCCCCATTGGATGAGGAGGGCCAGTTGGTACTAATCCCTAAGAAGATTCTAGAGGTCAAGGAAAGGAGATTGAGGAGAAGAGTGATCAAATAGTATGTTTTCAGATGGAAATACTTGCCAGTAGAGGATGCCACTTGGGAGGGAGATCGGATCTTGCAACATCCCAATTTGTAGTTGCTTGAGGACAAGTAATCTTGGGAAGGGAGGACTATAATGTCCCTTTCCGACTGATCACTCCAAGTGGGAAACTTATTAGCGTATTTGATTCCTGTAGGCTATAGTCGATGAAAAAGGGGATTAATTCATTATTTAATGTCACTTGGACAAAAAAGCAACATTAAAAATCACAGTGAGTAATTTATTAAAAGAAAGGATGTTACAAAAGTCACTTTTAATTAATAAAGTCGAAAAAGGGTAAAAGGGCATATAAGGGAAAATCGACTCCTTCTCTCATCCATTCATGATTTTCGAAAAAAGAGAATTGAGAGCGCTTGTGGCTTTTTGGCTCTTGGGACAGAAACCTTGAGAGAGAAATTGGTTTCAGTGGTGAAACTATCCACCCTAGTTGATTATAAGGGAAAGATCACTCATATCTTTTCAATGTGCTTCATTGTTGTGGAAGGGAAACAAGTTTACTTGTAGATATGAGAAGTTTTTGTTAAGTTTCAATTACTTCTTGAGGAAGGTGCACTGGTCTAGGTGGGTGCACTGGTTGTGGTGAAAACCCAAATTCAAGACAGTCATTTCTTGCCATATCCATTGTTCACTGTTAAAAATGGGAGTCGATTCACCTTGTGGGACTGATAGTTAGAGTGGAAAAACTTCATAACTCAGTTTGTGGCTGCTAGAGGGGGAACTTTGGTCATTTGAAGAGGGCACAATACATTGTGGAGAATTCTGGGCACTTGGGACAACACTATCATTGAGATCATTGTCATTTTGTGCATAGGGGTGAGCTGATATTAATGCTGAGTGTTTTCAGTGTCATTCCCCAAGGAAATGTGGCCATTCAAAATAGTTTAGGGGATTGTTTAGAGTGTTTTTATAGTGGTACCAAAGGAGAAACAACTACAAATAACTATCTACAGTAATAAATAGTTAAAGGGGCAACGAACTCCAACAATAATCTACAACGGTAAGCATTCAAGGAGGGAATATATCAAACCAGATTCTACATAGAACACCTAGAGGTCATGAAACTTATTTTGATCATATTTGTTCCTAGATGTAATGTTATTGTTACGGCTATAGTTGATCATTGTTTCCTTTATATATGTTTGTGGACTGTTTATTGGTCATTTAATGCAAGCGATTTCAATTTTGGGTGTGCATAATTTATGATATTTGTTGTATTAAATGAGAACTGAAATATAAACCATGAAACCCATACAAAACCAACTACAAGAAAGTCAAATCAGTTTATGAGCAAGTGATGTCAAAGTGTTTGACAAAAGTCCTGAACCAGATTACATAAGCAATTAACAAAAAAACTAGCTTAGATTTAGTTGGGGGATATTATAAACTCCACATTGGGAATCTGCACAAGTATGTTTACATTATTTATGCATGTGGTTATTTATTTAAGCTCACATGGCTCTAATCCCATCATTATAACAACATGTTTTCAATTTATAGGCATACTATGATCCAATGGGATGTTAGCCTAGGAACTCATACATTTTCCATCACATGCTTGAAACGAAGCTGACTTGATATGAACCATAGAGGGCATAAATGGGGTTAAATGTATAAATAATGGAGTAATTGTATATGCAATAGGGGTTGGCCTAATAAAGGGCCCAAATATGCAATGAGTGAGAATAGGTATATATAGTGTTGAACTTTGGTATTATTGATGTCAACAAATATCAAAGAGGATGTCAATTGATTTAGTTTGAATCATTGATGTCAACTGATGTCAAAGTGGATACATCATTCCTATGCCAGCTTAAAGAAGTATATGAAAGCCACTTTGAAGAAGTATATGCGCAATACGATGAAGGACATGGATGCTAGTGTGAAGAAGTATATCTAGAAGTTGCATCCAGTCTAAAGATGTGTGTCCAAGGATACAATGAAGAAACACATAAGGAAGGTACATCATGCAGATCCAATTCAAAGAAGCACATAAGCAATGTATCCTACTGCATGTGGTACCAACACAGATATCAAGTCCACCACGTCATAGTCTCTCAAGGAAGCAGTCAAAGAACTAGTTGTACAAAGGTACATGTGCACAAGCAGCCAAGGAGTTGGTTAAGAAAAAATACAAGTGTGCAAGCATGTTGAAAGAAGACCCTGGAATGTGCAAGCATTGCTTGGTCAAATATCGAGAGTGTGCAAACAGTAAGAAATTGAATAGTCCTCAAAGTGCGCAAGTCTTTCCAATCAAAAGATGATTTCAGTTAGTAAAGGGTGCACAAGTTCCAAGAAGGGTACAATAGCTGAAGTTGTTTATGCACAAACCCCACAAGCATTAATACATTAGGTGCGCAACACCCACAAGGGATGGTGCAGCAAGGGTCAAAGACTCATCAAGTTGAAGAGCAAGGATGCGCACATACCTCAAACCAATGGTACATTAAGAGCGCAAGAGTACACCACTAAGGTGTAAGTCCCACTAAGTCGTGGACCATGGATGCGCAAGACCAACAAAGGATGACACATAAGCAACGCAGAAGATGACATGTGGAAAAAGAAAAATCCGTGAAGTATGGAAGAAGGGATGCCACAACCAACTTGTGGACATACAATCCGTGCAGGACATGTATAAATAGAGATGCAAGTTGGAGATTTGAAGTAAGCTCGATGGCGAGATTGTAGAGCTTCAAGTAGAAAATACATATTTAAATTCAGGGCATGAGGGGGTCGAGGACAGAGCAACATGATCTAGCGAGGAGCCGAGTGTGCACATATAGAGGAATGCTACAACTAATGGTGTGCAGGATGATGTTGTAGATCTGTGATGCACAAATACTGAAAGGAAGAAACAAAAAATTATCTGCAACTACGTGAAGATTGAATGACAAAATTACAGACAGCACGTAGACAGTCACGGATTTTGTAAGTAAGGAAGTAGCATAGAGACAAAACCGAAGTATATGAGGTGATGCGCAGATGTTTGGATAATGCATAAATATTGAAGTGAAGTGTGCGAAGTCCATCTGATGCGCGACAACAAAGCAATAGTAGGATCCAGTAAGCACGTCATGACGAGGCTGATCTGAGACAAGTGCATTAAACTGAAAGGACAAATCAATTGATGCACGACAGGTCGCAGATTGTCTAAAACACTGTGGCACTGAAAAATGACCACATCAATAAGTGTGCAATTCCATCTGTTACTAATGCATTGTATCAAAGCAACAAACTATCAATTGAAAGCACACCATCAATTGGTGAGTGCAATTGCGGAATAATAGATCGACAGAGCATACCTTAGCGCAAACTGCAGAATCAACAAGCACACAGTACATGAAGTAAGACATCGGCATAAGTGCTGAATTGAGAGGAATGAGAAGTCAAGAGATGTATGCATCACAGTGACAATGAATTGTCTGCATACAAAGATAGCTCACAAGAAACTAATATCAGAAGATCAGAAGTGTGTGCGAATTGGAAGTTCAACAAGTCGTAATCATATATTGGATATATGGGCGACAAGACAAGGCAAGGAGCAAGGGGTTGTATCCTCCTTCCAGTTGGTGCTAGAGAACACAGGGAGTTGGAGCTTCCTTTAGGTCGGTGCCTGTAAAATGAGGGGTCAGTGCCTCCTTCCAGTTGGTGCTGGTAAATACAGGAAGTTGGTGCTTCCTTGAATGTATTCTTTTCATTACAAAAGAACATTCCGTGGTTTTTCTCCCAATTAGGTTTCCACGTCAAAAATCATGTGTGTTTTGTGTTCTTTGTCTTGGTGCATATATGGATGAATGATTTTGTTTATATTGGATGCATAACTAAAGAACAAGATTAAGTTAAGACTAATCTTTTAAAGAAGGTAAAAACTGCAAATAACTACGCTAACATTGATTCACCCCCCTCTTAGTATTAAATCGATTCCAACATATAGAGGTCGATATATTCATTATTAAGACATGAACATATGAACATGTATTTGGATATGTAGTGGTGCTTAGGTTACTTGGAGGAGGTTCTCCTATTCTTTAAGGAGTTATTGTTTAATCTGTCTCTATTGTCTGTTTTGGAGTTGTAACCTGCATTGAAGTTGTTGTAATTGTTTGTACTATGGTTTATTATGATATTTTAAGGATTTAGTACATAACATTTGGTATCAAAGTAGACATTCCTTGGGTTTTGCTCCTTCAAGTGAGTCACCTTACCATTTTTCACTTTAAATTTTATGGGTTACCTTCAACAAGTGAGATTCTAAAGGAGGATAGAGGATATAGTGAACTACATTGTGTTAAAACTTCAAATTTTGGTTCTTTATACTCTGGGAGTTACATGCTATGGAAGTTGGGTTTTTTTAACCAGTCTCAAACAAGCATTTTTAGTAAAACAACTATATGTGAATCTAGAGAGCTCCAAATTAAATGCCATCAATGGAATTGGAAAGAACATAGACTGTACTATTTAGAATTCAAATATGGAGTTAGATATGGAAATTGAACACGTGACATATCGTACAAGTTCACTCTTGTGAAAGGTGTCAAATGTCTACAAGTTTTGGGAAAGTTATCATAAATTTTTCTTAGCAAATCAAAATTTAGTTAAACCTATGTCATTATAGAGAAGAGATACCACAAGATTATAGGCTGAAATATCAGATTGAGAAGTTTATAAATTTCGAATTACATTAGCAAGGAGTTCAGACAACAAGACATTCTCCAAATCAAGGTTTTAAAATGTATGTTAATTTGAAATTAGCATAACTTTTTATTGTGAAGTTTGATTTAGGTGATTGAAAAGTTGTTGGAAAGAGGAAACATAGAAGAATATATTGGGAAAAATATCATAACTATTTGGGAACATTATTGTTAAGATAATAAGGTTTGAAGTTGGGGGATTTTGTTAGACCTTAATTAAGAATCAACAATTATGCCTATATTTAGAGGAGATGGAAATACAAATGGTTTTGATCCTATGGGGTGGTTGAGGATGGAAAAGGAAAATAATAAAACTCCTTTTTTGGCTAGTATTTATTTTTATGGTGAAGCTTTTAAGTGGTGGATAAGTCTTGATGAAGATATGAGACCGAATGCCACAATGAAAGTATTTGCAATATTATTCTCAAATAAATGGTTTGGGGACACAAAAATGGATATGATGCATAAAATTTGAGATGAATCAAAAGAGGGAAATAATAAATCAAGAAGAAGGGTGATGAGTTGTCAAAAATATGCACCCTTAATCAAGCACTCATCGATGAGGTTCATAAATTAAAACAAGAAATGGTTAGCAAAGAAAAGTGGGAAAAGGACGAGGCATGGGAACTATTGAAAAATAAAGATATAGAAATCAAAAGTGTGCATAAGCATAATCAAGACTTAATGATGTTGAGAATATGAAAAAGCATCTACAAGCATTAGAACCAAAGAATTATGATGAAGATACTACCAAAAAATTTGAAGAGAATACTACCAAAATACTTGAAGAGGAAATTTGCAAGAAGGTTGAAGAAGCCCTAACTATAACCGATGTAAAATTAGAAATGCAATTTAGAATTGAAGAAGGACGAAATAATTTTATGGATAGCATCACATTGCAACTTCAAAAGGCGAAAGAAGACAATATTCAAGAAGGTCACCAAAAAATACTTTGAGAAGTTGAGCTCCAACTTAGGATGTACATGTCAAATATGACGGTATTATATCAAACTTGCTGGAGTAATCAAAGACCAAGCATAGAGGATAGAGGATGCTATTGTATTTGAAAATAAGGTTGATGATATGGGTATGTAGAATGAAGGAAAACCATCAAAAGTGAAACCCTATCAGTATCCTCATTACCAAGAAATTTTTCAAGATATACAAGGAGATCAACATCAATATTACCAAGGGATACGATGGAGAAAATATCAATATTCATGATGTAAGGCATTGCAAAACCATTGTTCATGGTATATCATCATAGACAAACAACTACAAATAAGAGAGGTGAAAACAATGACACATGGAATCAAAGGACAAAATATTATGCAACAACCAACTATCAAGGAATAAGATTGAACATAATCGAATTTGGATGGATGTATAATCATTAATGGTAGTAAGAGAAGAGGAATACAAGGCAATCCTATTACTTGGTTTCATCACATGTAAAACGCTTAACTATAAAGCTTTGAGGAAAAAGTTTTTCAAAGGAGGGCACTATGATATGAATCCTAGGGGAGCATGTATGGGTTTAAATATATATGTAATGGGGTTATTGTATATGTAACAAGGGTCGAACTATTAAAGGGTCTACATGTGCAATGAGTGAGAATAAGTATATATAGAGGTAATAGTCATTATTGGGACATGAACATATGGGCATGCGATTGGGTTATGTGGTGGTAATTGGGTTATTTGGATGGGGTTCTCTTATTCTTTAAGGAGTTGTTGTGTAACTCATCCATATTGTCTATTTAGGATTTGTACTTCCTTGTTGTTGCACATTGTGTGTATTCTAGTTTATTATGATATTTTAATGATTAATTGGTACATAACATCATCGACCTCTTTGACTTAGGAAGCCAATTATAATGCATGAAGTGGTTGGTGAGGAATGTCTAACCTCACAAGGTTATGGAGAATCATCATGGGGAAATAATATGAGCTCTTCATTCTCCTAGCATATGGGAAATCAAGAAATCATTCTCATTGTCATTTTTGGTCATTCTCATTCTCACCATCACATCCAACTTTTTTATCATTCATATGTGCATTCTCTCATAAGAGTTCTTATGCGCATTCTCCATAGTGACTCATTATACAAATATGAAATTGAGCCAATTTGGCACCATGACAGGTGGTTAATCTCTCAAGGACTATAAATTGTGTTGGTTGTTAGTAGCTACTTGTTTCATCCCTAGTTGTGCACAGAAGGAGATGCTACATTATTTAGATCTTTCACTTGCTATTGGGCTCTTCATCTTTCTTGTGTCACAACCTTTCATCATTCTTCAAGGTGTTGCCTTAATTTTATTGCATTGTCCACACCATTTGTGTTAGTATGTGTAGTCATCGTTGCATTTTCTATGTGCACTATTCCATCATCTTTCCTGTACTCCCACGCTCTCTCACCTTTGTCATGCTCCTTATTGACTTCATTGACATGCTTCATCCCCAACTAATATGTGCCTTGGTACAACTCATGAGCGTTACAACTTTTCTTAGCTCCCAATTCAACCAAAAGAGTATCCACAACAAGTTTTGTATTTGTGATTCCCTCTATGATATATTCATGCCCCTCGTCACTTTCATCACAACCACAACCCACATTTGTTCTTTATCATGACACTGTTAATTCATCAACGAACCCTCAACATAGCATCTTCAATAGATCGACATGCACACAATCATGCTTAATTGGCCTTAATTTCTTAGGCATAGTTAACAAGGTTAAAGGTTAAGGGGCCTTTGTGGGACTTGGAAAAAGGGGTTCAAGGTGGCCTCTCTCTGTGGGACTTGCTTATTCAATTTAAAAGCAAAAGGCTTTTGTTGCTATTGGACTTGGTGCTGAAGGCAGAAGGTAAAAGGTAAGAAAGTATTAGGCAATCTTATTGTTGAGACCACTAGTGTGCCCCCCTTCAAGGTTATTAAAGTTCATCAAGAACCTAAACTTCATATCATTTTTAAGAAAATTATCTTGACTATGTTCAATGTACGTCTTAACATATGCATAACCTTTCACCCACAAAGTGACAAACAAATTCAAAATAGTGAACCACACACTTGTTTGTTTGGTTCAGATGTATAATCATACACACCCTTACACTTAGGATGAGAATCTCAAACTCATGAAACACAACTCCAACTATGCCTTAGACAACATAACACAACACAAATCCTTTTAAGTTTTCTAAAGCTTACAACCAATGATCCCATGGACATTACTTATCCAAGAGCTATTACTCATGGTACTTTTGTTTTATACATAAAGAAGTCAACAACGCCACTTCCACCATAAAACACAACCAAAATGTTTGGCACCAAGTTGAAGAAATCGTGTACTCCACTTTAACAAAAAAAACAAATGATCACATAATAAACACGATGAACCACATAACTTCTCAATTGAAAACAAAACCTAAACACAATTTTACTCTGTCAAAATTATACATTGCGTCATTATCTTTATACATAAACAATCTTTTGTGATTGACATGATCATCTCATACTTTCCTTCATTCTTAACTTTGTCAAATATGGTGAAATACAATATCCTCACTCTTACTTGGGCTTTGCAACGATGCTCATGCATCATCCTAAATATGTAAGTGGAAGTCATTTCCATTAGCCAAAAAGTAATATAGTATCTTCATTTTTTTCTATGATCATACTGAATATTTTGAGGTCGAAACATGGTCCATTCAAAGGCATGTGATGCAAACATGCCTAGATTTGCTTTTAACCATTCACATAAATTAAGGTTACAAATCATGAGATAATTGGGCCAAGCATTACAAGTGGTGTTATAATGGTTTTTTTTAATTGTGATTTACTAGCATCACGGGCTACATCCACAAAAAGAACATACATCTACTATTCACGAAGAATCAAGGCATCCCCAATGTCCATCATAACATGTCGTGAGTTAGATTTGAAATTGAGTGAGGAGCATCACAACCAATGCTCTCAACCAGAGTTGAAATTTGATAGGTAAATAGACGTCATTTGCAATTTTACACGGCAAAATACTGTTTTTTTTTTTTACTAAAACGGTTATAGGCCTTTTTTATTGATCATTTGGCTAGCTAACTGCCACATTCTTACATTCAAAATTTATGTTCTGCAAGTGCATAGATTCCAGAAAGCAGACAAGGATATGCTCACTATCTCTAATACAAAATTTGAATAACATATGAACACTATCTCTATCTCTTATACTCTGCGTTTTGAAGTATTCCAATCTCCGAAATCACTTCCTCCTCCTTCAAAGCCAGCTCAGCCGACCATAGCACATTCCATTTGATTCGAATTCCAGACCTTCATGCTGATCCAGAAAGTCCACAGAGATTTCCTCCCTTACCGAATCAATTCCCTGGCGCAAACACACCCATCGTATGGTCCCAGTTTATTCACAATTATCTGCTTTATCTCAATCGACTGGCATTCGATTTAACATCTGCCAGATCAAAATGAAATTCTTGGTATGATTGATATCATACAGTCCTCCTTGCTGGTAACAAATGGATCAACATAAGAAGGTTAATCATTAGCTGTAGGTAAGCTGCTGGTAACCGCTTCTCTATGAATCCTCGAGCTTGCCTGAGCTCAATGCTCCTCCACCTCCTCCTTCTACACGAAGTTCCAGAAGGTAGCTGTTTCAGCCTGTGTTTCCCTTAATTCTTTAATTGACAACTGATCAACCAAAACTTGTCTTGCGCTAGGGGATGGACGCTCGCTTTTCAATTCCATTAACAATTATATTTCCCTTGCTTAGGGAAGCTCCTTTATTGGCTTCATTATCTGCTAAATGATTAAGATTTCGAAGGACATGGTAGCATTGAACTTCTTCAAATGCTTTCAGCTGCGCTATGATTTTCTAGTGATAGTGGGCCAGTCTCATCCCATTGAACTCTTTCTTCAAATTAATTGCCTGCATGATTATTCGAGAGTCGCCAAATATAGCCAGCTTGTTTATGGAGAGACTTCTGGCTTGTTTCAGGCCTTGACAGATGGCAAGGATTTCAGCATTGTTGTTGGTATTTTGGCCCAGCCCCCAGGCGAAAGATAGAATAATATTCCCAGCTATGTCTATAATGATTCCTCCACTCCCCGCAGGTCCAGGGTTCCCTTTCGAGGCCCCATCCACATGCAGAGCATGCTTGTTCAGGGATGATCTCCATTTAATAAATTCTTGCTCCTCTAACCTGACTTCCCACTTAGAGTAGTGCTTGACAATGTTCTTGGTTCTGGTAAGCAGGGCTGAGTCTAGCCCTTGAAACCATCTGTACTCCTCTTTGTCGGGAGTATCTTCATTGGAGAGCTTAGGATTATTGGCCACTAGCTCTCCTATCAGCGCCTTGACTTTGATTGCGACATGGTCTGGCGAGACTGCCTTGTCCCTGAAAATTCTATTGTTACGTTCAAGCCACAATTGCCAGCAACCAATTTTTAGGACCCACATCCAACAGTGCTTTAGCAAATTCAATCTGGAGAAAGAGAAGGGAGCAGAGCAGATCCAGGATGCGAACATGGAAGAGATGGAAAGAGAGGGGGCAAGATTCAGCTGAGCAAACAGGATATTCCATAGTTCTGAAGCAAAGGGACACTGAAGAAAGAGATGGGTCGAATTTTCCTCATGGCAGGCGCAGAGAGGGCATCTTGAAGGCCCCTCCCATCCTCTTTTCAGAAGGTTATCCCAGGTAAAAATGCTGTCATGGAGAAGAGACCAGCAGAAATGGTCAATTTTGGGAAGGGAGGGTAGCAGCCAGAGGTTCTTCCACTTAGCAGGGTCCGGAGCTGCCCAAGGAATGGCTTTTAATGCATCATATCCAGAAGCTGCAGAGTAGGTGCCTGAGGAGGGCCCCCAGCCTCTTTTGTCCTTCTTAACAGAAGAGGGGGAAAGACCTTGCAGGGCCTCTAACAGGGAGCTAGCTTCATTCTCCAGGGCTTGCGGGACATCCCCCAAATTCCAATCAGACCAACAGTCATCCGGACTCCAGCATGAAAGATCCCCCAATGTGAATTTGCTATTCAAATGAAGCCAGTTTTTGATATTTTCCAATCCTTCCATTTCTTTTATAGGGGGCTGCCCTAAAATGGAGTCATCCCAGAACTTAATACTGGAGCCATTTCCCGGAATCCATGTGAGATTGGAGGTTATCAAGTCAAGAGATTTTAGACATAGAGCAAAAATTGAAGAGCCTTTCCGAGTCTTAGGAGGGTTGTCCAAGCACCTCTCTTTGTGCCCGCTGAAGTACTTTGTCCTTAACGCTTTGGAACTCCACGTTGTTTTGCCCCTTATCATTTTCCACAAGATCTTGCCCCCCATAGCCAGATTCTGAGTAGCCACGTCTCAGATTTGCAGCCCACCTTCCAGCTTGGGGGCTTTGGCCTTATCCCAACTGACTTGATGCATTTTCCTTCCCATGTTCCTTCCCCCTTCCCAAAGGAATTTTCTCAATATTTTATCTATTTCTTTCACTATTCCTTTCGGGGCTAGCAGAATCGAGGCCTGGTAAAGAGGAAGGGCAGTAAGGACCGAGTTAATTAGAATAGTTTTTCCTGCTTTGTTTAACCATGAGGCCCCCCATGCCAGCAATTTAGCCTTGATTTTGTCCAATAGTGGCATCCAGAGATTCCTTCTAGGTGTAGCTTTAATAAGTGGAATGCCAAGATATTTTATGGATTCCCACTTTGAAGTTCCTTCCATTTCCAGCATTCTAGCAATATCTATCATTTCAATGGGGGTGCAATTCCAACCATAGATTTTACTTTTCCTCAAACTGATCTCACTGCCAGATATATCCGTGTAATCGTCCAGCTCTTTTTTAAAAGATCTCGCCGTGTTCAGATTAGCCTGACCCAATAGAAGTGTATCATCGGCAAATTGAGCATGGTTTATGTTCTTCACTCTAGGGGTAATTGTGATCCCCATTAGAGATCGCCGCTGAAGGCCCTTGTCCAGCTGGAAGCTAAGGACCGACGCTTGGATGACATAGAGCAGAGGGGACATGGGGCAACCCTGCCTGAGTCCCCTTGAGGCAAGAAAGAATTTTGCTGGTCTCCCATTTATCAAGGGGGCGATCCAAGGTCCCGATATGCAGGCTCTGATCCAGCTTATTAACTGGGGATGGAATCCTAGTTTGAACATAACAGCAAAGAGAAAATTTAACCGAACTTTATCAAATGCATTAGCGAGGTCCAGTTTTACTATCATACCTTTCTCCTTCCTTTGGCAGCTTGAGTGTATTGCTTCTTGGACCAGAATGATATTGTCTTGAATGTTTCTATCCTTGATGAAGCCCCCCTGGTTCTCCGGAATGATCCTGGGGAGGACCTTCTTAATTCTATTAGCTATAACCTTAGTGATAATTTTGTACCCTGTGTTGCAAAGTGAAATAGGGCGGAATCTAGAGAAGCTTTGGGCGCCTTTCTCTTTGGGAATTAGCGTAAGGAAGGAGGAATTAGTACTTCCACCAATTTTGCTGCAAGTCTGTGATTTCCTCACCATCTTGAGCAAGTCTTTCTGTATAATGTCCCAGCAAACTATGTAGAATCTGACCGTGAAACCGTCAGGCCCAGGCGCTTTGTCTGGATTCATTCCTGTCAGGGCTTCCTTTATCTCCTCAATCTTAATGGGGCAGATCATATTTCGATTTTCATCATCATTGATAAGCGTGGGGAGGACGTTCAGAGGGTAGCGATCCAGCCTTGGATGGGCGTCCAGATCTTCAGTAAACAGATCTCTGTAGAAGGAGTGGGCAGCGTACTTAATCTCTTCGAAATTATTGAAGGTTTGGTCTTGATAATGTATTTCTCTGATGCAATTATAATTCTTCCGGGCTTCAGCGTATTTGTGGAAGTAAGTCGTATTTCTGTCTCCCTTTTTGAGCCAAAGACAACGTGACTTTACCTGCCAATGATGCTCCTCTCTTCTCAGCGCCTTATGGAGTGTTTTTTGCAGATCGAGTTCAACAGCCAGCATTTCTGGGGTGATATTGGCGTTTTCCATAAGCAGCTGGTGGTGGCCCAGATTTTGTTGAGCTTCTTTCCTTTCATCGGTGGGGGATATCTTGATCTTTGCCCAGCATTTAAGTGCAGCTTTGAGCCTTCTCAACTTTTCTTCCCAAATGAAGAAAGGTGAGCCACATACATATTTTTGCCATGTTTCAGATACCAAATCGTAGAAGCCATCCATGGATATCTAGAGTGGGCTGAATCGAAAGGGGATAGGACCCAGTTTTTCTCCCGGAGACAAAGTAAGGGAAATCGGCTTGTGATCAGAGGTGCAAGCCTGGAGTATGTCAGAAGTTGCCAACAGTCCAAGAGTGAGGAAGGAGGAATGTACCAGGAAGCGATCCAGCCTGGCAGCAATGTGCCCAGGGCCCATTCTCTTGTTAGTCCATGTAAACTTCCCTTTGCTGGGTTTAATGTCCTCCAGGGCCCAGTCCATAATGATATCTTCGACCCACTCCCGAGCCGGGTCTCTTACCGGGGAGCCTCCTTTTTTTTCAGCAAGGGCGAGAGTAACATTCAAGTCTCCAGCCAGGACGATATTTTCATACCGATTAGTAGACAGAAAGGAGTTCAGCGTCTCCCAACACTCTCTTTTTTCCGCTAAGAGGACAGGGGCGTAGATGTTGAAAAGGCATATCTGGTGCCCTGTGTTTTGATGCTTCAACTTCGTGAATAGCCAGTGGGTAGTGCTATGATTCTCTAGCAGGTCAAAATTAGTGGAGTTCCAGAAGGTTGCTAGCCCTCCTGAGGCTCCCCTTGCACTGACTGCTATACTACCTCCTTTTTTCCAGAACTTTTTGCTTGCTTGGATGGTATCAGACTCCACCATCTTCGTCTCCTGGATCAGCAGAATATCCGGGGAGTTCATTCTTACTAGATCTTTAATTGCTTCTTCTTTGGGCTTGCTTCCCATGCCTCTGCAATTCCAGGAGATGAACTGCATTAAAATCAGGAGGGGGGGGGGGTGACTCCTTTCGGAACCTTGCCTTTTCTTGTAGATCTGGTTTCCATCATATCCGGAATTGTGTGCTGGACTCCTGCTGTGACGTCCCTGTAGGATTTCTCCTCTCTTTTTTTCCGTTCTGGTTTCCGTCCTCTTGGGATCTTTTCCGGAGTTCCGAACGAGCTACTTGTCTCTGTGGCCTCCCCATCTGAATCAGCACCTGGATCAGGACCTATCTTGTTGTATTCATTTTCTGATTTTGAGGATTCTTTCTCAGATCGGCCGTTCTTTTCCTTAGCAGTGTGTTCTGAAAGAGGTATGGATTGGGAGACTATGTCTATGGGTTCTTTCACCGGTTCCTTTAATGTTTCAACAGCTTCTTTCAGGTTCTCCTTCAGAGAGCTGGTGTGTTCCTGGAGATGATCCTTCGCCTGGACAGCCCTTTGGTCTTTGTTTTTTTGGGCTGCTTTACTTTTCCTCACCTTTTGCCATCCTTCAGCTTCTTCCTTCTCAGGTATTTGATTCTTTGGGCAATTTCTCTGGAAATTCCCATGTTCTTGACAGGTTCTGCATTTAAATGGCAAGTGTTCATAGTCGACTTTCTGAAAGTGAGTCCATGTGCCTACCGATAGCTTCACTGCCTCCGGAAGCCCTGCCTCCAGATCCACTTCCACACAGATCCTGGCACAGTTATAACTGGATTTGTTGTCTGCTTTGTCAATGAATTTCCCTATTCCATTTCCGATTCTTTGCAAAGCTTCATAATTCCAACAATGGACCGGCAAGTTGGGAAGCCTAACCCATACTGGAACTTCCTTAGGCAAAGCTACCGTGGGGTCAAAATCCGGCGTCCAACGGTTCAGGTACAGCCCCTGGGTTCCCATAAAATATGGCCCGTTTCTGAATATGAGATCCTTATCCTCCTTATTTATGAATTCGAACAGGAAGTAACCACTGCTCAAAGGATAGCAGGTGACTCCTTGCTTAAGCTGGGGCTTCCAGTTTCTTTGAATCCAATCGTCGGTGGTTTTTGCAGATGGCCAAAGCCCCATGAATTGACCGACCAGCCCTCTTTCTGATAAAGCCAGGGCAATTTTTACTGAAGTCGTTTCAGGCAATGCGATTTCGGGGATTTCGTCCAACTTTTTAATGAATTTCGGAACAGAGGGAGGTGCTTTCCTCTTGCCCCCGTTGGAGATCAGCATCCTGAACGCGTCCATCTCCGAGAAAGGTTGGGGATGGAGATCCCCACCCCCAGGATCGACCATGGCTGCACCTGCAAACAAAAAAGCCCTAGTACCTCAATCTCTCGCTCGCCCTAGCTCCTCACGCGCTAAAAGATAGAAATTGTTTACACGGCAAAATACTGTTACTTCATAAAATTAAACGTCATTATTGAAGTGTGAATTTTAATTTCACCTGTCATTTTGAAGTACATTTTTATTTTTACACGTCATTAATATATATATCCCAAGCATATATATATATATATATATATCAATGCCATCAATAACTATTACTACTTAGTTATTAGTAATTAAATGTGTATATTAATAATGGTAATTATTATTAATAATAGTAATAATTACATGTAATGATACATTTAATTACTAATAACTAATTATAAATAGTAAGTTATATATATATATATATATATATTCTCTTTGTGATTGATATTTTCCATTTGGAATATATATATTTTCTTTATATTTCTATTTATAATATGGAAATTTTGACTTTTGTCATGATTTCATTGCTTCCCCTTGTGAGGTAAACTTGACTCGGTCATAGTTTTTTGGGCCCATTGTATTGCTTGTGAAGAAGCCTATTTAAAGGTTTTCAAGATAAACCTTAATTGTCATCGTAGGTGATTGGTTTACTCATTATGTTTATTATGTTTTTTTGTTTGTTATATTTTTTAAACTTTTTATTTTTGTATTATATGAAGCAAGATATGAGAATTAATGTTTCATATAGTTATTATAAATGTTATTTTAAAAAAAATGAACTATTATTATGACGAGTAAAATTAAGATTTAAATGTCAAATGAAAGGCAATGTTAAAATTAAAACGTCATATAAAAATTTCTTGACGTGCAAGGTAGGACGTCAAATTTCAACCCTACTCTCAACCACCCAATCTGGGCTTTGAAGATTTTATTATTATATTGGTCAAAATATTTAATTATTTATCTCAATCTCACATCACTCGTATAGTATGCAAGAGTTATTTTACATATGCAAGTTTTGAAACCTATATCACTTTACTTTATGTTTTTTATTTTCTAATTATTAGTTTAGATTTATTTTAAATTTAGATTTGTTAGGCATTGAAAATTATTAAAATGTTTGAATTGTAATTTTTTATCATTTAGTTATACAATATGTATTAATTTCTCTATATTAAATAATAAATATTATACTTCAAGAAATTTGATATTTATAAGTGTTTGATAGATCTAGGTTTAAGATGGATTTGCGTTGGTTTTAATTTTTTAAAATTGAACCAACATAGGTTACCAAATATATATATACTGAATGTAAATAAAATAATGATAAAGCTAAACTTAACACACTATAAACATGATCAATGTGGATAATGGATAATTAGGATATGTTATTGTAGTAGTAAGATTTGTACTCACATGATAAGGGGAGTTTATAAAATATTATATTAAATTTATTGAAAATGTTAGTATAAGATTAAAAACAATGTCTGTCAATTGGGTTTAGCCTGAGTGGTTGAGTTATCTAAATGTTATCCGCTCCACCTAGGTTCAAGTCCCGCCAGTGACACTTGATCTTAAGTGAGCCGCTGAGCTCTTCAGGAGCTCTACTAGCCAATTAATCGCCCTTCCTACGTCTTCGGATGCCGGGGAGATTAATATGGACGTAGCGAGGCACCGAAAAAAGAGGGTGTTCCGTGAACCACACACACACAAAAAAAAAAAAAAGAATAAAAAAGAAAGAGGAGGAGAAGGAGGAGGTTATTATGTTAATTTATAGTTTTTATTTAAAGATAGTTTTTGAATTACAATTTAATTGGTAGGGAAGGTATCTAATAATTATTTTTTATTCAAATTTATTATGTAATCATAGAGATATAACTTTGACAAGTGAGTGATATAAGCATTTCTCATGTTTGTTTATCAATTATATATTCACAAAGATGAACTTAAACGTGCGTCTTGTTTGAGTGAATTTGGGGACAATGAAAATACTCAGCCACTACAATGACTTGGGTGGCTATGAGAGAGGGCTAGTTGGAAAATGATCCACAGCGTGGAGATGAGGTAAGTTTTTCTCCCCCGACAAACCGATGTAATGGGGACAAGATAGACGACGTTTATGCCGGATAGACAATTATCCATTGAATTGGTGGGTCATTTATGCTTGGGGTGGGTGACGCCTTAACCTCATGAAGGATGGTTCATCATGAACCTTCACTATGATATGATGGATTTTCTAATGTGAACACTGACGAAGGACGGTCGAGATTTAATGGAAGACATAGAGGCTACATAATATGACGGCTTGTTGAGAGCAATAGCCTACTAGCCTCAGACCTCAATTAGTGTCAAAGAGTGGGGAATACAGGAAGTGGTGGACAAAGCAAGTAGGCAACTTCCCAAGCCTTATTCTTTCCCTCCTGGACTTGTGAATTTTACGCATTATGAGATCCTTCTATTACATCTTGGCGAAGGCCATATGGGTTAGGAGAAAGTGTAGATAGGATATCTTATGGGGAACTCTGCAGCTGCATTTCTTTAGGGGTAACAACAAGTTGACTATAGGAGGCACTAGTAAGTTGATTATAGAGGGCATTATGGTTAGGAAGACAAGAAATTATACAGGCCAAGGGGAAAGCATGGGCATGGGTTTAGCCACCATCCACGAGTAATTCAAGAAGCACATGCCTTGGCCTCACACTGTCGAAGGCATACTTCGATTAACATTGAAAAGGAAATTGACAAGGTTGAAGATTGGGTTAAGCACGAGTAAGAGTTGGTGGATGAGGACAACATGGGACAAGATATGTAGGCATGGATACCTGATGTCAAGACTTCGAGGAATCGAGACACCAAGTATTTTCAAACCGTTTGGTTATATTGCCAATTGAAATCTCTTAGTGGTAAAGAGTTGCTAGACCACAAGGAGGAGCGTAAAGAAACTCTTCTTCAAATGGATGAGCTCCAGGATCAAATGCGAAGGATGAATGCCAAGATCAACCTTATCGCAAGGGCTACTAAAGATTTCAGTTTGAAAAAAAGATTGATAAAGTAGAGGATATTATGTCTGCCTCGACCCAAAATGTTCCTTTTATCTCAATCTCTAATGATGATAAAAATTTTCCTTAACTTCAGTACTCTTCAAGCTTGTTTTGTTATGTTTGGTAGTTCAAGTTATCCGTTAAAGTCTTATAGTATATACTCCCTTCATGCTAAGGCTAGAATTATGAAGGTTACTCTCAAAACTTTAATAAACACTTGTTTTGGACATATGATAGTCTTAAGTGATGAACTCTTGTTTTGTTGTTGGTTGGGTTTCCCAAGTGGTCTAGTAGCTAACTAAGCTCTTATTTATTTCTATTTTTGTTTAATGCAATGGTTTAGATTAAAAAAAGACAATGGATCACTACCCTTCATGCATGATGATGAAGGTATTTTGTCTTTGAATTATGCCACCAACATGCTCCTTTGGGAACAACAAAACATTGTTGCTTTTGTGTCAAACTCTACCTTCTTTGACTAAGGGGTGACATTGATCTCTTGTAAACCCCAATGCAAAATCACCATTGAGATACATGAAGAGTTTACCTTTTTTTTTCTAGGTTGTTCTTTAGTGATGAACAACATGGTTTTTTCCAAGTAGTCATTTCTCAAATCCCCTATCCCTTGTCTTTGTTCTTTAAGAGAACATTAAGTAGAGATAAGAATGTCACTCCATGGAGTCCAATCATTGGCACCCATGTTAATCAAGTGGGTTTAGACAAGTGTTGAGGATAGTTGAAAGCCACGATTTATTGATATACACTCCAATGATCATAAGCATCATAGGGATTGCATAAACATATTTATTCATTCCAAGTTGAATATTAGAATGAATATGTATGGCGAAATAAAATGGTTTATTGCATTGAGGGACACATTCTACGATGCAAAGGGAGACATGTCATGTTTATTTGTAACACTGATGCGACGATCTCAATAATTTGCAGTGTTACAAACATTGGCAATTTTTTTCCAACATCATGAAAAATCATGATATCAAGTTCAAAACGATAATTTTTGGGTAAAAATCGCGATTTTTGGAAAAAAACAATGATTTTTGGAAAAATAATGATTTTTCCAAAAAACACTATTTTTACCCAATTTGTTTCCCAAACATCGTGATTCAATAAAAAAATATCGTTGGTCCGTGGACAGTCTGGCGTATAACTCACACTTTTGTCTTTTTTTGGCTCATTTCACAAGTAGATTGAGGGTTTGGAAGAGCAAGAGAGGTTTTTAGCGTTTCTCTTGGAGCTAAGGACTAGAAGAACCTTATTTCCATCTATAATCACCAATTTATTGTGGATTGGGGATTGATTCCCATAAGCGGTTTCTACATTTGCAGGTATGGGTAACCCATTTGTTTGTTGTTTGTTGTTTTGTTTTTGTATATTTTTTTATAGGTTTAGGGTTCTTTTATTATTCTTCCCTCTTCTTGCCAAATTGTAAGGAGAGATCTACCTTTTGTGCAAAATTGAGAACTATTTTGTTTATTTGCAACATTATTTTTTATTTTATTTTTGGAAATTTCAAATTTCAAATTTCAATGTATCATATTGTTTACTATCTTCATTGTTCAATCTTGAATATGAATTTCAATTTCCATTTTTCTTTGACCTAGGTTGAGTCATTGCTGTATGAAACTTTGAAAAAATAAAATGCCAAAAGTTTTGGACCCTACGTGGCTATATAGTGATCCCTTGGATGGGCATAATCGACAAAAAATGAATTGCAAGTTGTGTGGGAAGGAAATGATAGGGGGAATAAATTGATTGAAATACCACCTTGTACAACTTTCTGGGCATGGAGTGGGAATTTGTGATAAAGCAACCCCATAAATTATTCATATTTCCAATAAATCACTTCATGATATGGAAATAAAGAGAGATGAGAGGGTATCAATGAGAACTGAGATTGCAAGAAGTAAAACTAGAAGCAAGAGCTTTACCTTAGCTGCACCTTCTAGTTCCACAATGCCCTTAGAGGCCTCAACTTTCTTTGTTCCAAGAATCACAACTAGTGCACGAATTTCTATTGGGTCAATGGTTAAAATAAAGGAGAAGGAAGAAGCAAACAAGCTTGTGGGTAGGTGTTTTTTATGGAGTGACATTCCTTTCAGCATTGCCAAGAATGACCCTTTCTACCAGCCTATGTTTGATGTTGTTTCTATTGTTGGCCCATGGTATAAAGCCCCTACCTATATGGAGTTGAGAGGGCCTACCCTTCAAAATTAAAAGTCGATTGCACTTAGGGATTGGAGGAATTTAAGGAGTCATGGGAACTCATATGATGCACTATTATGTCAAAAGGTTGGACTGATCAAAAGGGCATAGCCCTTCTTAATTTCTTGGTTAGTTATCCCAAAGGGATAATGTTTATTAAACATGTTGATGCATATGCAAATATTGAAGATGAAACATTACTAGGTGAGTTGTTGGATGGGTTCATCCAAGAGATAGGTTCGCATAATGTTGTCCAAGTCATAACGGATAATGATGTTAATTATGTGGTTGTTAGCAGGTTACTTATGTTGAGGCATCCGACCTTGTTTTGGATTCCTTGTATTGCACATTGCATTGACTTGATTTTAGAGGATATGGGAAAAATTGCTTACATCAACAATATTGTTGAATCGGGTAGAAGCATCACAAAATTTATATATAATCATACATTTGTACTTAGCTTGATGAGACAATTCATAAATAATAGGGAGTTGGTGTGTCCGTAAATCACACATTTTGCCACTAGGTTTATTTCACTTCGATCTCTCTTGCCTTGTATGTGGGAGGTGAAGAGAGTATTCTTTTCATGTGAGTGGCATGCATTGTCATTTAGCACTAAACCGGAGGGGCAAGTCATATGCAAGCTAGTGTCATACTAGGAGAGTTTTTGGGCAAGCATGGAGGAGGTGTGTTCCATTAGTGAACCATTGGTAAAGGTTCTTCAGTTGGTTGATGGAGACAAGCCTACAATGGGATACTTGTATGAGACCATGGATAGGGCCAAAGAGTCCATCCGTGCTTATTGTGAGGACAAGGGGTATGAGGGGTATGAGAAGATATTATTTATATGGAGGGTCATTGATGAGCGATGGAACAATACAGAGTTCATCCGTGCTTATTATGAGGACAAGGGGTATGAGGGGTATGAGAAGATATTATTTATATGGAGGGTCATTGATTAGTGATGGAACAATACACTCCATCGCCCCATTCATGTTGCAAGGATCTACCTCAACCCCATGTTCTCTTATTCATGTGGTTTTAGATTTGATGCCAAGGTTATGGATGGATTCCTCACATGTGTTTAGAGGATGGTTCCAAGTCCGCACGAACATGCAAAGATTTCTAAATAAATGGAAATATATAGGATGGTTGGTAGGACATTTGGCTTTGACATGGCTATTCAAGACATGAAGACCAAAATGCCAAGTAAGCCTCAAGTTCATGTAGTTCCAAATTTCAATGTCTCTTCTTCCTTTGTTTCAAATTTCAATGTTATTTCTTATGCTTCTCTTATTTGTTTTAGATGCTTGGTGGATAAGCTATGGTTCTTCTCTGAAACCCTTTAAATTATATATTATAAATTTTAAATTGTAATTTATAATTTATGATCCTCATACAGGTTGCAATCCTAGTGCCTTAATGGCTTGGTCTACATCTACTACAACCTTTGGTTGTGGGTGAGGCAACTTGAGAAAACATCTGATGTGGACACCATTTTGCTAGATGGGATTGACACCATTGCTGCATGGAGGGTGGATACTGATGCGCCTGTCATGGAATTGGACTCTGATTGGTTACAGAAGAGTTACATGAGAAGGTGGGTTAGGTGGTAGGAGTGGAGGATGTTCCATAGTAGACATTTATAGGAGGTGGGTATTGACAGTAGGAGTGCATCACCACCTTCACAGACACAGGCACGATTGGAGACACATCGAGTTGGACTTGGACATTGCAGTACGAGTAGCACTAGTAGAGGACGTCAAGATTCTAGCTTCTCTCTCTTCTAGAGGTCATCAGGGTGTATATATTTTTTGTTAGATCACATCAGAGCCCACTACCATCCGTAGGGCCTTCTTCATCTAGAGAAAGAGCCATTACAAGAGCCACCACCTTTGCCTGTAAAATTGGCAGAGGGAATCATTAGTTTATTTATTTGATTTCATTGTACTATATAGTATGTAGATCTTAATTGACTCATGATGATGAGATACATTTATTATATTTTTTGATGATAATTTGATGCTCAGGATTTAGTAGACATAATACTCACTACTCAATAGTCAGGACTTGGGACGTGA
Source organism: Larix kaempferi (assembly GCA_027924585.1). NCBI lineage: Eukaryota > Viridiplantae > Streptophyta > Pinopsida > Pinales > Pinaceae > Larix > Larix kaempferi. The sequence goes on along the minus strand of BSBM01000267.1, from coordinate 5,416,241 downwards.
TTTAGTATTGATGTGTATCATTAGACATCTTATACCTCCTATATATCTGTTTTCTTTTCATATTTATGTGGCAATGTGTTTATTTGATGTTGTTGTTGCTTTATATGTTAAAATTTTGAAGAAAAAAAAAGTTTTGTATTTATTTAAGTGTGCTAATATTTTTCAATATTTTCCCCAATGTTGTCTATAAGTTGTTTTCTAGACCCATTTTGAGCATTAATTCACAATACTCTAGGATCTTCACTGAGAGAATAACATATACCGTATATCAATGCATAACAATCACAATAAGCATGACAAGCATCACAAGAATCAAAAGCATGAGAGACAAGAGACACAGAGTTTCCGTGGGGAAAACCCTAAGGTGAAAAACCCCACAACTTCCTCAGAGATAGAGAGAGCAATGGCTCAACCAAAGTACAACCAAAATACACTGAGATAGTCTCCTAGTAGCAGATGATCCTCCTCCTCACTAGTGTGCCACTTTCTAGGTGAGAGAAGTGTGAGTTTCCGAATGATGAAAATAGAGATCTCCCGATCTCTATTTATACTAACCTGTTTTCCCAGTGACCTTATGGGGTCGACTTGTCTAGCTAGGTACATCCACAACATAATATATATTTCAGGGCCGACCCCATAAATGGTGGTCTAATAACCCGTTGCCAAGTACACACACTTGCGACACTTGTCAATACACATGACGACACTTCTTTATAGAGGAATAACACATCTCTTATAAGGGTACAATAAATATATATGAAATACATAGATGAAATACATTCCGAAGTTACATATACGTCAAAACTTCCTCTTAACTAGGAAGGCATTTCTCGACACAGATCTGCTAGACAAGTCTTCTTCTCGGGATCATCGTCATCATCATCGTCACTGCTGTTGCTATCTCAACCATTCTCTGACTCTACTCGTCATAGGAAGTTCTACAGAGCCAGTCCTTTTTCATACTGGATGTAGGCCCACCACCTGCAGGTCTTCCTCATCACTGGCCATACTGTGGAAATCTCAGGACTTATTACGTGCGTCACAAAACCTTAAAAGAGTCTCTTGACTAGCAAGAACCCTAAAGAGCATCTGAGGCCTTTTTCACCCTGTCCAGATCTCCAGGACTTATTACATGTGACCCCACCACAAAACCTCGAAAGAGAATCCCAGGACTACAAGCACAAGGCTCAACCTATCGGATCTCCCAGGGCACAAATTACATGTGGTCATGGCAAAACCTCGAAAGAGCATCCCAAGACTGATTACGAGCACAAGGCTCAACCTATCGGATCTCCCAAGGCACAAATTACATGTGGTCATGGAAAAACCTCGAAAGAGCATCCCAGGACTGATTATGAGCACATGGCTCAACCTATCGGATCTCCCAAGGCACAAATTACATGCCATAGGACAAAACCTCGAAAGAGCATCTGCCAGATATCCCAGGGCACAAATTACATGCCATAGGCAAAACCTCGAAAGACTATCTGTAGATCTCCCAGGGCACAAATTATATGTCCTCCCAAGCAAAACCTCGAAAGAGCATTTGCCAACTATCCCAGGGTACAAATTACATGCCATAGGAAAAACCTCGAAAGATTATCTGCAAATCTCCCAGGGCACAAATTACATGCTTATCTGCACAACCTGTTCCATGGCCATAGAGTATCAACCTGATACTCACCATACATCATCCTGATGTACACATGATCATCCTGATCATCATCACTGCAACATCCTGCTGCATGTCATCTGGAGCAACATCCTGAAGCTCGTCATCCATGATCATCCTGATCATACAATGCATCTACCTGATACATATCATCATATATGATCCACCTGATCATACAGTGTATCCACATGATACAAATATAAATACATGATACATATCAACATACATGATCTACCTGATCATACAATGTATCCACCTGATACATATACAGATACATGGTCCAAGCATCCAACATGATGCATATGCAAAATACATACACATGATCCAATCGATCATATCCAGCATCCAACATGATGCGTACATACATATAAATGACCCAACTGATCATATCCAGCATCCAACATGATGCGTACATACATATAAATGATCCAACTGATCATATCCAACATCCAACATGATGCGTACATACAAAGCAGAAACCAGAACATCATCCTGATGCTCATCATCCAGCGCTTACATCCACAGCCATGTGAAGGATCCTCCTTCCAACATGCTTGGAATGGATTCAGTAAATGTGTCCATCACTTCTTCCTCGAAGTGTCATCAATCTGAAGAACGCCAAGCTTCTTCCTGAAGTACTTGAACTTCACCCTGGATAGTGGCTTCGTCAGCACATCTGCAATTTGCTCGTCGGTTGCAACGTACAGGAGCTTCACAGCTCCTCTCTGCACCATATCCCTGATATAATGATATTTGATCTCTATGTGTTTCGACCTGTCATGAAACACTGGGTTCTCGGATAGCTTCACACAACTCTGGTTATCACAAAAGATACCAGTAGCATCCAACGGGAGATCAAATAACTCAGACAGTAGCTTCCGTAGCCATACTGCCTCACAACTAGCTGAACAGGCTGCAACATACTCTGCCTCAGTTGTACTCAGTGCTACGCAGGACTGCTTCCTGCTAAACCAAGAGATCACACCTGATCCCATACTGAAGCAACATCCAGATGTGCTCTTCCTATCTGCAGCACTGCCAACCCAATCTGAATCAACATAACCCTGCAGGTTAAACTTTTGATTTGCTTCATACTTGAGCCCATAATCCACTGTACCCTTCAGGTACCTCAGAACATGCTTTACAGCAACTAGGTGAACACTCCTCAGATCTGTCAGGAACTAGCTCAATGTGTTCACCACAAAGCAAATATACGGTCTCGTGTTCGTCAGGTACATCAAGGACCCAATCATCTGACGATACATAGAGACATCAATCGGATCAGATGAAGCATCACATAGAAGCTTCAGATTCGATGCCATAGGTGTGGCCATGGCCTTGCAATCCATCATCCCGAATCTCTTCAGGATATCTACTGTGTACTTCCCTTGACCAAGGAAGATCCCACCTGCACTCTGCCACACCTCCATACCTAGAAAATAATGCATCATTCCCAAATCTTAGTATCTGCAATCAATCTGTCATCTCCTGTTACAAATAAGTCATCCACATACAGGGGTAGAATCACAGGATTCCCTTCCTCAACCTTGTAGTAAAGGTTGGAATCCGCTTTACTCTTGGTAAAGCCCAAACTGGATAGGAAACTGTCCATCCTACCATACCAAGTTCTGGGAGCTTGCTTCAAGCCATACAAGGCTTTCTTCAATCTGCACACATATGACTCCCTGTCATGTATTTCAAAACCGAGTGGTTGCTCCACATATACTTCCTCTTCAACTACACCATTCAAGAAAGCAGTCTTGACATCCATCTGGTGTATTTTCTATTTCATCGCTGCAGCCAAGGCAAGTATTGTTCTGATGGAAGTATACCTGGCTACAGGTGCAAAAGTTTCTTCATAATCTATTCCCTCTTTCTGAGAGAAGCCATGAGCTACGAATCTTGCTTTGTATTTCTCTACACTGCCATCTGCAGCATGCTTAATTTTGTAGATCCATTTGGAAGTCACAACAGACTTCTCTTTAGGTCTTGGGACAACATCCCAAACATCATCTTCATTATTGATTGGTATTCCTCAACCATGGCATCCTTCCATTCTTTTTTTTTTCGCTGTTTTTTCATAACTAGAAGGTTCTTTGTTCATAATGTCACAGAGTAAAGCAACATAGCTGGTATGTGATCTGGTCCTCTTCTTTGCTCTGTGTTCTTCTTCTGGAATGCCAAATCTTTCTGCATCTTGAATGAGCTTTCTAGCCCATGCAGGTTTCCTCTTGTGAGAGTTATCCTTACAGGGTGGATGTACAGGTTCTTGCGGATCTTCAAACTCACGAACAACTTCTGGAATTGCTTCAGTCATGGTAGTGTCTTGAAATCTAGTTTCCTTAGGTTCTTCATAAACTTCGATAGGCGCCTTCCTTGATTTGATGAATGTTGAGTTTTCATCAAATGTTACATCCCTACTGACATCAATCTTCTTGAACCTTGGAAAGTATATTCTGTAAGCCTTCGAGCTTTCACTGTAACCCACAAAGATACCCTTCTTTCCTGAAGGATCTAGTTTAGTCCTCTTTTCCTTTGGGACATGAGTGTATACTGGACAACCAAATATTCTGAGATGGTTGACTTCAGGTTTCTTACCAGAAAAAACCTCTTCTGGTGTCTTGTTGTCCAATATCTTGTGGGGTGTTCTGTTCTGCACATATATAGCTGTTCTAGCTGCTTCTACCCATAGATGCATAGGTAGATCCTGATCATGCAGCATTGCCCTTGCTGCTTCCATGATTGTTCTGTTATTCCTTTCTGCAACTCCATTCTGTTGAGGATTATAAGGAGCAGTTAACTCCCTCTTAATCCCTGAATCACTGCAAAGCTTCTTGAAGTCACCTGAGGTGAAGTCTCCATCATTGTTGGATCTGAATGTTTTGATCTTCTTGTCAGTTTGATTCTCCATCAAGGTTTTGAATTCCTTGAACTTATCAAACACCTCATCTTTGTTCTTCAAGAAGTATACCCAAGTCTTCCTGGAGAAGTCATCAATAAACGAGACATAGTAAACATATCCACTCAGAGAACTGGATGACATAGGACCACATACATCTGAGTGGATGATTTCCAGGATATCTTTTGCCTTGCTTTCACTGCTTGGGAAAGCCTTCTTAATGTTCTTACCTTTTGCACATCTTTTGGAAACACCTTCATGTTTGGTCTTGATTTCAGGAAGACCCTCTACAGCCTTGCTTGCAATTTGAAGTGCCCTATAATGCATATGAGCAAGTATTCTATGCCAAAGTTCACTTGGCTCCATGGAGTCATGTACCATGGCATGTTCAAGTTGACCCTTCAATTTATACAATCCTCCCTCTTGCTCTCCAATCACTACTGCTTCATCGATTGTTTTACCCTTTGGCCACATTAGGACTTGGCCATCTACAAATGCAACCCTCATGCCTTTTGCATCCAATGCAGAGATGGAGAGTAAGTTCTTCTTGAGCCCAGGTACATAAAGGACTTCTTTCATCTTCAAAGATTTTCCAGAATCTGGGTTGTAGGAGGCTTCACCACTACCTTTGATGGGATATTTATAATCATCCCCAAGTTTCACTTTATGGGCTGATTCATGTTCAGACAGATTTACAAAAGATTCTTTAAACCCAGTCATGTGTTTGGAAGCCCCACTGTCAATCAACCAATCATTACAACCATGGGAGATAGTACCTATGAGAGAAGAAATTAGAACATACTCTTCTTCACTTGATGAGTCATCATCACTATCACTTTCTGCCCCAGCCTTCTTCTCTGGGGGTTCATCATCTTCGGCAACATGAGCATGATATCTTCTTTTGTTATTCTTCTTCTTGTTGTTGAAGTTGTTGTTGTTGTCTTTCTTCTTCTTGGGACAATTTGAAGCAAAGTGTCCCTTCTCATTGCAATTGAAGCATCTGGGATCTTTCTTATCTTTATGATAATGGTGGTGTGAGAATTTCCTATTATGAGATGATTCCTTCTTGGACTTGCCTTTCCTGGCATGTGCTGTGAGAGCTTGATCTTCATTTCCCATCTTTTCTTCTTGGGCCACAAGCCTAGCTTCTTCTTGAGAGCATTCTTCCCGCAATCTGTTGAAGGAGATCAACTTCTTCCTTGCACAAATTCCTTGAATAAAGGAATCCCATGACCTCGGTAGGCCATTTAGAGTGGTCATCACCACTTCACCATTCTCCACCATTTCATCCACTGCTTCTAGTTGTTCCTTGATCTGGGAGACCCTTGAAAAATAAGATTGAATGGTTTCTCCATTCTGAAACTTTACTCCTTTCAATTAGTTCTGCAGGGTCATCTTCTGATTTATGTTTTTCCCTTCAAATAGCTTGGTCAAAGAGTCAAACATCTCCTTGGGTGTCTTTAGAGAAGACACATGGGGTATGAGATGGTCTTTGATAGAATCAGCAATGATTCTCTTTGCCTTGACCAAGTTCTTCTTATGCAATACCTTAGCCTCTTCATCCTCTGGGATAGGGATGTCTTCTTTTACATATGAGTCCAACTCATTCTCTTCCAGGATTAACCCAATCCTATACTTCCAAGCTCGGAAGTTATCAGCTCCTTCAAGCTTGGTGTGGTGAGACATCTTAAAGAGTACTTCAAATGGAAATAGAAAATATCTAGGTCTTGCCACTTGAAATGCTGAAAACTGGATCTGGTCCCGGATTAGGGTTTGTCGAAAAAACCCTAAAAATTCAAAATGTGAATTTCAAATTTCTGAAAGGATAGAAAGATGCGCCTTGATGAGCTGATAAGCCTGGTGTATTCAGAATTTGAGATTAGCAAAGCTTTACCCTTCAGATTTGCCTTTTTGTCCTCCTGGGTTCATTGGGGAGAGCCCTGAATTAGGGTTTGAGTTTCCTGAAGATCTACCCAACCAAAAATCTCGATCCAAAGCTCTAAACTTCGATTTTTGCAAGGAGCTTCCAGCTATGTCTTCAGATTTCAGAAATTCCTATTTTTATGGAAACCCTAATTTTTAGGGCCAAATATGAAAATGCTCATAATTGAATTCTAATTGGACAGATAGATTCTCCTTGATGAGTAGAGTCAATCTACTATACTGCTTTTCCAAAATCTATGGAGAGAAACCCAATAAACAAGAAACTCAAGTTTCTGTCACTGCAAAATGTCTTCTTCTCAGGTTAGCTCTGATACCATGTTAAATTTTGAGCATTAATTCACAATACTCTAGGATCTTCATTGAGAGAATAACATATACAGTATATCAATGCATAACAATCACAATAAGCATGACAAGCATCACAAGAATCAAAAGCATGAGAGACAAGAGACACAGAGTTTCCGTGGGAAAACCCTAAGGTGAAAAACCCCACAACTTCCTCAGAGATAGAGAGAGCAATGGCTCAACCAAAGTACAACCAAAATACACTGAGATAGTCTCCTAGTAGCAGATGATCCTCCTCCTCACTAGTGCGCCACTTTCTGAGTGAGAGAAGTGTGAGTTTCCGAATGATGAAAATAGAGATCTTCCGATCTCTATTTATACTAACCTGTTTGCCCAGTGACCTTATGGGGCCGACTTGTCTAGCTAGGTACATCCACAATATAATATATATTTCAGGGCTGACCCCATACATGGTGGTCTAATAACCCATCGCCAAGTACACACACTTGCGACACTTGTCAATACACATGACGACACTTCCTTATAGAGGAATAACACATCTCTTATAAGGGTACAATAAATATATATGAGATACATAGATGAAATACATTCCGAAGTTACATATACATCAACAATTTCACCGACATGCTGCTTGCAACATTGATAATTTGTCAATCAGAACAATAAATATATAAGGTAGATAACTATGATAATATTTGCTATAAGCATATAAGTAATCAATGTCTATGTTATTTTGTCAAAGTTCATAGTACATGTTTTCAGTGACCTAATAACTTGTGTAATTTTATAGTCATACCTTTCCAACCTCAGTAGATTACCAAAACTTTGTGATTTCTTCGTCACTATTGTTGTGATGACAAGGTCCTTCTCTTAAGTGATTCAACCTTTCAAGTAGAATAATAGGAAACCTAGTTTATAAAAATCTCATGCTCATCAAATAGAAGAAGCGGTCCTTAAATTTCTCAACCTCTGGTCCCAAGAATCTAGACTCTTTTCATGCACACAAATAAATCCAGGTGTTAATCAAATTATCATTGAATATCTTCTCATATTAGCCTCCAATACTTACCTTCTACTCCCCATATAGTGATCAATCCTAACAATGAAACCATTTACAATCCCCCTAACTTACAATCATTTACAATCATAACTTTCTAAATTATTTACAATCCTAACTTTATAATCATCCTCTTCCTTCGTTGTGGAGATGCTAGGAACTTTTGACAAGAGACCTTTTATGCAATGGCATGATGAACTAGCCAATTCGCCACTATGTTGGAAGAAGTAATTTTCAAAACATCCTAATCCATTTTCTCATGCTCGTTATATATTAAGATGGATTTTGGGTCTTTTGAATACTAAAGTCGGTAATTATTAAGCAGTGCCCTTTGAATATGAGTTTGGTGAGTATTTGATAGCTAGTTTGAGGTTTTTTCTGTGATCTCTGAGACCAAGGCTTCCACTTGAAGTGACGCTTGATGTGAAGAGTGTACTTTATTAGAATAAATTATTAGAATATTTCATTTAAATGAAATATTCTAAATCTTTTAACTAATTATTATATTTTCACACATATCTCTAATATCTAAGAGAGAGGAGAACATTGAGCAAGAGAGCATAAACACTTTGCAACCAAGCAACCATTATGTTAGTAAAAAAACATTATTGATGCAGCCTAGGAGTTATTAACATTTTAAAATTACAAAAAACAACTAGGTTGCAATTTCAAAGCACACAGCCTCAATATAACCACAAACTAACCACTCAAATTTACATAGTGAAATATCTCAGGTTCCTTTTTTTAGATTTATGTTTATTGCTCTAATGTTTTAGATTTACTCTGTCTAAGCTACCCAAACTTCAAACAACAAAGAACACATAGTGAAACCATTAAATTTGCCACTCTACTTCTATTACATTCTCAAAAATTATATAAGTATTAGCTTTATACAGTTCCTTGAAACTTATAAATCCATTTAATTAACCCTTCGCCACTGCTATATTCCTTTATTTCTCTTTGTATGATTGTTCTTCTTCTTAAACCCTGTATTCACTTTGTCTCCTTCATTCTTTTTCACCTTTTCTTTAGTTGAGGACCATTATTTTTTTCTTTTTCTTTTTAATTCTAATCTCCTCATTCCTCTTCATCTCACTAATCTTGGCCATTCACAACCCCAACACCAAATTTAGGCCATTCTCTGTCATTTTACAATTGGGTGTAAAATCCACGTTGTTCGTAGTACACTTCATTTGCCACACATCTTGAGGGATTGATCCCCCAAAGATGGTTGGATTACTTCGTGATCCAACCCCACAGATGGTTGTGATTCATTTACTTAACCTCCACTCCTCCCTGAAATATCAACAGATGTTAGATATACGTTTGCGCATGCGAACTAACGGTGGAGATCTCAACACAAATTTTCGGCACCATGTCTACCCCTGTACCAGTCTCCTTAGGAAAGACGAAAAAGAGAGCCCCTGCTCATGAGGTTGTTGGGAGCATCAATATGGTACAACTCTTCCTATGAGATCCATGTCGTGCCTTTAGTTCCCTTATTCTTCCACCACACTAAAAATTCCTTGGTCTTTCGACCTATGGTCCTTCCAACTGTCTTTTCATCGAGGATCTCTTCGACTTCCCCCAACCACTCTAGTAATGTTCCTTCCAATCAACAACAATATCATCATCTTTAGAAATAGCCTCATGGTATTCATACAAATCAACAACATTGAAAATAGGTGACATATCTAACTCTGGAGGTAACTCTAACACATACACTTTATTTGATATCTTCTTCAGAATCTGGTAGGGACCAATTTTATTCATCTTCAACTTGTTATATGTCCCTCATGGGACCTTTCCTTTATCAAGTGTGACAATACTAAGTCCCCTTCCTCAAAAGCATTGACTCTTCTCTTCATGTCAACCCTTTGCTTGTATCGTTGGTTGCTTCTCTGCAACTACCTTTGCACATGTTCATGAATTTTCTTCATATGCTCTGCAAATGATTTTGCACCAACACTCTTCTAGATTCCCTCTAATAATGGTGTCAAATCCACTACTCCCTCCATAGACCTTCCATTAACAATATGGAATGGACTCTTATCTATATACCTATTTACTAAATTGTTTTATGCCAATTCAACTTGAGTTAGCATATTATCTCACTGTCCTAGTCTCTCCCCAATTAAGCAACCAAGAATATTTCTTAGGCTTCTATTCACAGCCTCAGTTTGGACATTATTTTGTGGATGATATGCATAACTAAATTGCAACCTGGTATTCAATTTCTTCCATAATTTCCTCCATAAATGTCCAATGAACTTATTGCCCCTATCCGATGTTACACTTATGGGTAATCCATGCAATCTAGTAATTTCATTAAATAACAAAACAACTATGCTGGTGGTGTCATTAGTCTTCTTACAAGGTATAAAATGAGGCATTTATTAAAACATGTCAACAACAACAAAGATAGAATCATTACCTCGTTGGGTTCTTGGCAAGCCCAACACAAAATAAATGCTTATATCTTCCCATGGCACTTCTAGCATTGGAAATTGTGTATATAATCCAATATTCTGACTCCCCCCCTTAGCATGTTAATAAACTCTACAATGTTTGACCCACCTTTTAACAGCTTTAGCCATTCTTGGCCAATAATATCTCTCCTCAAATAATGATCTGGTTTTGTCCACACTAAAATGTCCACTCAAACCTCCATTATGCAACTCTCTGATCAATATTTCTCTCACTAATCCTCTTGGTATACATAGCTAACGATTCTTGAAAATAAATCCTTCCCGAATGAAGTAATCCAAATATTGAGTTATGTCACCACTCCATGGTTCCTTACTCACTTTCCATGCTTCAACAAAATACAGGTCTTCTTAATATAACTTTTTCATTTCCTCTAGTCCTACTACCTCCATAGATATGGTGGATAGCAATGTTGACCTCCTGCTAAATGCATTTGCTACTCTATTAGACTTCCCTGATCTATGCTTCAATACAAAAGTATAACTTTGTAGAAATTCCACCAATTTCATATGTCTATGATTCAATATTGACTGGCTATTCAAGTATCTTAATGCTTGATGATAAATATATATATATATATATATAAAACTCCTTAGACAACAAGTAATGTCCCCACCCACACGGCGGGTGTAAGGGACTTGAGAAGGCAGCCTCATCGCCACGAGGCTCAACACAAGTCTCAATGGCAGCCTCCCTACCACAAGTCTCTACCCACAACTCAATGTAATAGCTATAAATTGTACAACCAACCCATCATGCAATGGTTTGGTATGAATGCAAAGGACGTTTATGAGATCATCTTGGAGGTTTGCACATCAGGGGAAGAAGGTGGTACTGCAAGTAGTACGCAAATGGATCGCATTTGGTTTGTGGAAGATCCGCTCATTATGAGCCTTTACGAGGGAAGGCATCATGGCACTGTAAGGATACCTCTGTCGTGACTGAGGAGGAGAATAATTTTAATAATCAACAAACTCTGCGATGAACCTAGCCATTGGAACGAGTTTCTTCTTGTTATGCTCAACAATATTAATTGGGTGAACGTGCAGAGGAGAGGGACTATCATTGTGTACACAAAAATAATCATGGGAAGAGGCTCCAACAACACTGGGAAAGCGCCCATGGCTGACTTGAAGCCATCACGGGAGTTACAACGATATATTGAGGTGGCCATGAGCTATCGGTGGCACACCCCCAACCATGTCAAGGATGAATTGCGGCCCAGAACACATAATTCAGTCTCAATTCAAGGATTAGTAGTTCATGGTGGAGTCATAAAAGTTGGTTTAGAACGGTCTTATACCATTGCTCCCTGCACCTTTATTGGTCCATGAAATCTCTTATGGGATCCATGATTGCAAATAGAGACAAGGTTATTACTGACCTCAAGGAGGAGCTTGCACCGATGAAAAAATGAGGAAGGAGGTTCAACTGCTACATGCGAAATTTGATATAATCGCTCGTCGACAAGGAGTGGCCTTCCAAATCCACAGCTTGTCTCCAGGAAGCACCTCAGCATCTCCTTCGGCAACTACATATATGGACGTCGAAGCGGCCATGGTCGATAAGCTTCCTCTCGTCTGACTTTTTTTTTTTCAGAATTTTTTTCGTTGTTATGATTCCGTCTGTGGAAGACTAGCTTCAATATGTATAGGTTTTGTTTGAAGATGAATGGATCTGATCAAGTGGGCCTTACTTTAGTCTAAACTCTTGTTTTTATCTAGCACTCTTATGCTCTGTAGATAGTTGACAACTTCTTGATCTGGCTTTTAGTCTCTCTTTTAAAACTATAGTTTTTCTAAATTGCCTTGATTGGTTATGAACATATTGGAACCCGACGAAACTCTGATTTATATCTCAAGCAGGGCCTATTTTCCACATTGTGGAGGGTCTTCTCTACCCCAACCTATACCATTTTTGTACCATTTTGTACTCCACAGTTAATTAAAGGCTTTACTCTTACTTACACAAAAAATGTAATGTCCCCACTTCTTTAATGCTTGAACAATTGTGTAAAATTCCTAATCATAAATTGAATATTTTTACTTGGCCTCATTCAACTTCTCACTAAATAAAGTTATGGGCCTTCGCTCTTGACTCATTGTTGCTCCTATTGTTGTACCAATAGAATCACAATCAACTTGAGAAACTTTGTTAAAATATAGAAGGGCCAACACTTGTTGGATTGATCCTTTTTTGATGTGACACTATTTTTCGAAACTTCAAAATATAGATCGCCTCATGTTCTCAACCTTATTCAATGGGAAAAAGTCACTGGAAGATGGATCATTGTATTAGAAGACGTGTTTCCTATCTGTGCTTTGAGGAGAAGGAATTTTTTAAAGGGAGAAGACTTGTAATATACACAGAGTATATTACAACTATGTAATAAGTAACTCTCATGTACTAATAGTCATTAGGCAATTATCATTAATGTAGTAATAATGGCAAGTCATGCATTTTCCAAAGGACGTTACTTATTACTCTCTACATGTATTCATATACGCAATCCATTGTACTCAATAATCATTATGGAATATATGAATAATAAATATATCACTGAGAAGATATATGGATTTGCCTTATTATGAGTGAAGTAACCTATTGGGTTGACTTCAGTCTCCACTTCTTTAATGATTTGCCTTATTATGAGTGAAGTAACCTATTGGGTTGACTTTAGTCTCCACTTCTTTAATGCTTCAACAATTGTGTAAAATTCCTAATCATAAACTAAATATTTATGCTTGGCCTCATTCAACTTCTCACTAAAGAAAGCTATGGGCCTTCCTTCCTAACTCATCATTGCTCCTATTGATGTACCGCTGGCATCACAATCAACTTAAAAACTTTGTTAATATCTGGTAGGGCCAACACTGGTCTTTCAGTCACCTTCTGCTTTAACAACTCAAATCCCTTTTGAGTAGCAACAATGCACTTGAATTATCCCCACTTCATGCATGTAGTCAATGGTGCACAAAATTCACTGAAACTTCTTATGAACTTCATGTAAAAACTAGCTAATCCATGGAAGCTTTGTACTTCAAACCTTGTTGAGAAATAACAAATCCCATATATACTAACTCCTCTTTCATGAAGGTATACTTATGTAGATTTATAAGTAACTTATCTTGTCTCAACCGCTCTAACACCTTCCTTAACTATGCTATATGTTCTTCCTTTATCTTACCTAAAATGAAAATATCATCTAGGTAAAACACCACAAACTTACCAAGATAAGGTTCCAACGCCTCATCCATCAACCTCATAAAACTATTTGGAGCAATATTGGTTAAAACAAACGGCATAACAACCATTCAAAAAGTCATTCTTTGGTTTTGAATGAAGTCTTCCACTCATCCCATCCACAAATTCTTATTTAATGATAACCAATCTTCAAATTAATCTTAGTTAAAAATCTTGCTCGACTCAAGCAATCCATAAGATCATCCATCCTTGGCAATGGAAACCTATACTTAATTGTTATCATGTTGTTTTCCCTAGAATCAATACACATCCTCCATTCTCTTCCTTTCTTAGGTGCAAGTACAATAGGTACTGCACATAGACTCAAATTTTCTTTGATTAATCTCCTTTCCAACAACTCATGAACTTGTCTATTCAACTCCTCATTTTCTGCTGGTGTCATTCTATGTGGGGCTTTGTTTGGAAAGCTAGAACCTTGTATGAAATCAATCTACTGGGGCTTTGTTTGCAGAAAAGGTCTACCCAACAATAGATTATAAGCATCCATTGGTACTACATCACACCTTGTGCTATCTTGATGATATCCAGTCTTAAATTGAATTAAACATTGCTGGGAAATAGTGACATGGTGCCCTTTATGCAACCATGAGACTTTATAAGCCTGAAGATGTGATCCACACTTCAGCTTCAACTTGTTTGTGACCTTTGTGGACACTAAATTTCGGTACTTCCTCCATCTACAATTAATGGACAACACTTACCTTTGATTTTGCATATCATCTTGAAAATATATTTTCTTTGATTTGGTTCTTCAATCCTTAGCTGGTTTGCATACTTCAACAAGGTCCTCCTAAACATTAGATTCTCTCCAATTTATAGCTTAACTACATCAACATTATTTCTAGCTACATATGCAGTAGTGCTTTCCACTCCTTGAGAAACACGATTTCTATTTTCTTGTCTCCTCATAGTATGCAAATTCGCAGGATCTTCACAAGCCTTGTGTGATGTTTGACACTTGTAACAAATTACAATGGACCTTCCAATCCCTCAACCTCTAAAATTTCCTCTTCTGCCAAAATTTCCTCTTCCTCTAAAGGCTTCATTGTTCCTTTTGAATTCCTGGGCCAGAGCACTAACACTGCTACTCTCATCTCCTTTGGCTCCATAGTTCTGCCCCTGCCTCTAACTGTTGCTCTTCCTCTAACACTGGATTCTTCCTGGACAACTTCCCCTTTTCCTTTGAGGTAAGCTGGTGTGCTTCTCAGCCTCTAAAATTTCCTCTTCTGCCAAAATTTCCTCTTCCTCTATAGGATTCATTGTTCCTTTTGAATTCTCGGGCCAGAGCACTAACACTGCTGCCCTCATCTCCTTTGGCTCCATAGTTCTGCCCCTGCCTCTAACTGTTGCTCTTCCTCTAACACTGGATTCTTCCTTGACAACTTCTCCTTTGCCTTTGAGGCAAGCTGGTGTGCTTCTCCCACTGTTTTAATTCTCACAATCCTCAATTCATCTTGTATTGCATACTTCAATCCATTGATGTATCTATCCACAACTTCATCTCCTTCATAACTATGTCTAGATCTTACAAACAATCTGTAGAATTCCTTTGTATACTCCTTAGTAGTTATTTCCCTTTGCCTCAGATTCCATAACTTCCTATACCAATTCAAAGTACAATCAACATGAAAAAACTTACCTTTTCAATTTAGTTACCATCCTGTACCAAGTCCTGATTTTATCTTTGCCTTTCCTTTGTCTTTCCTTTGCCTTTGTAATCGTACATAATCCCACCATAAGGATGCATATCCTTTCAACTTCATGCAAGCTGCCATCTTTACTTTCTTAGTGTCTTCAATTGCTCCATATCAAAGAATTACTCCATGTCCCTTATCTAGTCAATCAACTATTATGGGTTTAGACTTCTTGAATAGACAAGTGTCTCCATCTTAGTTTTTTCTCTCAAATTTGTTAGATCCTTAATAATTATTTCCTCCGAGCCTTCAATTGCTTCAATTTCCTCATGTGGGTTTTCAACTTCCAATTCTTCATCACTCACATCATGAGCTTTAGGTGTAACTCCTCTCCCTTGAGTTGTTTCAATGGCCTCCAATCTAGCTTGGATAACCCTCAATGATTGTCACCTCATCTACAACACCATCACACTACCTTCTACCTCTCCACTAAGCATTCACTCCTCTTCTATTAGCCATCCTTCCCTTATGAAAACCACCCTTCTTACAATTCTACCCAACTAACCCATTTATTAGAACTGTAATTTTCTCCTAGAACAATTCTACCCAACAAACCCATTTATTAGAACTGTAATTTTCTCCTAGAACAATTCTACCCAACAAACCCATTTATTAGAACTGTAATTTTCTCCTAGAACAATTCTACCCAACATCTTCCCTAGCTAGAATTGTTCCCTACAACATGACACTCCTACTCTAATACCAAACTTACTGCAACCTAGGAGTTATTAAAATTTAAAAATTAAAACAACAACCGAGCTAAATTTAGAGCACATAACCTCAATATAACCACAAACCAACCATTCGAATTCACATAGTGAAATATCTCAGGTTCCTTCTTTAGATTTATGTTTCCTGTTTCAATATTTCAGATTACCCTGTCCAAGCTACCAAGACTTCAAACATCAAAGAACACACAATGAAAACAATAAATTTGCCAATCTACTTCTATTAATATCTCAAAAATTACATTAGTATAAAAGCTTGGGAGGTTGTCTTTCAAACATTAAAATCTTAGTAGCTCCGTGGTCTCAATCTCAAACGAGCTTATACACTTCCTAGCAACTTAAAAACCCATTTAATTAACTCTTCACCATTGCTATATTCCTTTACTCCTCTCTGCACCACTGTTCTTCCTCTTAAAACTGATATTCACCTTTGTCTCCTTCATTCTTCACCTCTTTTTTCAGCTGGGCACCATTTTTTTTCTTTTAATCTCTCTATTCCTCTTCGTTTTGCTCGTTCTTTAGCTTAGCACCTCTCCCTCGAATCATCCCCATCCAATATCATCCCCGTCATGTCCTTCAATGAAATTAATACAATTAATTAATTTTTACGATCTCGAATAAAAATTAGGGTGTGTATGCATAAAATTCCTCTCTAGATCTTCACCATCAGATATAAGTATGCGCTCTCTTAAATCACATTAATTAATTAATTGGAAAACCTTAATTAAGTCGACTAGTATGCGATATAAGCCATCGACAATTCTTAGTTGTTCGCGCATGTCGGGACTAATCCCAACCATTCATTGCCCCAACCCAAAATTTGGGATATTCACGACAATAACACTTAAGCATTAAATCCATGTCATTCATGGTACACTTCCTCCAACCCACATCTTGAGGGACTGAAACACAACGAATGGTTGGGATTACTTCATGATCCAACCTTGCGAAAGGTTGTGATTCATCTACTAAACACTCTTCCCTGGTAAATCAATTGATGTTGAATCTACCATTTGTGTATGCGAACTAACGGTGGAGATCTCACTACAAATTTCCAGCACCATGCCTACCCCCGCATTAACTACCTCTTTGAATGCCCCCATTAGCACAAGGAAGAAGTTATATTTGATCTTATATGCTTTAGTAAACCAATCCTCACAACTAATATAAAATATGTTTTTATTTTTTATTTTCAATAATAATTATACAAACTATTTCAAGATGCAGTAAGATATACATATCCCAACAATGGATTGAGTTGTGGTCAAGCGATAAATTAATGGGGGTTTCCATCACTTGCCCAGGTTCGATTCTCAAAGTAAAGTGCTGGTATCTAAAACTCAGAGTCCTTAAAGTGAAATATCCCAAGTAAACTGTGACCAAAAAATAAGAGATGGTGTTGTAAAAAAATATATATATATATATACATATCCCTCAAAGTCCTTAGAGTGAAATATCCCAAATAAAGTGTGACCAAAAAATAAGAGATGTTGTAAAAAAATATAAAAATATACATATCCGAAATACTATTTTATAACTCTTATTTTCACGCAAATAAGTAAAATAAACAAATATAATCTCTAAAACCAATCATTAAACCACCAACCATCCACAAATTTCAACCGAGGTTTACTATTCACGTAAAATGTAATGCCAATATGCAGTTGGGCAGGAAACGTGACTTGATACCGTAATGTGTTTGTGGCCCATATGGCACATGGTAACACGCAACTAAAGTAGTCCAGAATATCCCATGTCACCCAAATCAAAAGCTATGGTGCATTATGTATCGAATGAGGGAAGAACTCGAGCAGAGGCACAATAAAATCTTGGATTAATACGCAATGCAAACCGTCCTTCCATTGTCTGTAAGCCTATGCGTCCCTCATGTCCATCTGCCATATGTTCATCGAAAGCCTCTGGCACACAAATCTCCATGGAACACATGGAATCTCTGGCACCGATCAGCTACAGAAGGTAAGCAAAGATGAGCCTCTCTGTCTCATTTCATCAATTGGGTTTTCTGGCCAGCACTGAATACCCATACTTGATGCATTCATTCCAAAGATCTGTAATTTTAATAGTTTGTCATGTTAGCACTACTTTGATTTTGAATGTAAATTGGATTCCTAGCAAGGTCAGAATTTTCATATTTGATGCACAGAATGGAGAGATATATGAATAAAACATGTGGTTGTTATTTATAGTATTCTATAACTGGGCTCCAAACATACCATATTTGGTGCATCCAATATTCACATCTCTGCTGTCAGAACGTTTTTCTTTTAAGTGCTTCGAGAAGAAAAACATGGCCGGTGCTGCATCACTATCAGCGGGCTTCCTTTAGCTTAGGGGTCTATTCCAACAAAAATTCCTTAGGGCTTAATCTGTTCTCATTCTTTTAAGTCATGTCATATGGGTAGGGCAGGTGTCTATTTCATTGAAATCACTGAGGACTTGCATCTGGTTTCATCCTTTTGAAATCACCGAGGACTTGCATCTGGTTTCATCCTTTTGAAAAGAATGTTATATGGATGGGCAAACCACAGCCAGAAAAGAATCTTGGTGGATAGCTTAACAATATGACAATCTCGGTTACTGGATCAATTTCCCATTTGCTATTCATTTAGGTTTGTTAATTGTTTTTAGTTTTTTTTGGAATATAATTTCTGGGGAAACTTCTGGACACTTCCCATTATTTCGAGGATGGTATTCAGTGTAAAGCCAACGGTACCTAAGTTCCAAGCACCTCGCTCTGAGGAAATGGGTTTTTTTATTCTAATTCCAGAAACATTACAATTAACTAAAATATGTCAAGGCTTTTTTTCATTAACAAGACATCCTTGAAAGGACAAATTGTGATCAGAAGCACTTTCTTTTAGCTGCTAAGGCAAGGCTTACTCTCCCACCAAACTCACCCCAACTTCTTATTCTCGGTGAGCTGCCCGACATGCCACTCCCTTAACCTCTTTTGCTTGTTCCCTTTGGCTAAACTTTCAATTTTTAAAACCAGTCCCCATAAACTTCTTTTTTTCTAATTCAATTTGGTTTCAACTTTCTACCATGCTCCAAATTCTAATTTTTGATACACCCAGTACATATATCTTAAAATGCCCTTTCGGATTCTGTTTGTTTTGTGATATAAACCATAGTTACAGAGTACGGTTGTATAGGTCATATTGGTACGGAAATTCAACTTCAAGTTTACATAGGCCGTATTATGATAAAAACTTGATTTGATTCGATTCATCAACCTATTGTTGATCAAATCCAATCCAATTTTTTATATTCGATTGGGTGTCAGTTTGACTGAAGAGTAGGGTTGCAATTCCACAGTGGTTCAACTCAATACAAAAGCACCTGATTGTTTTTAAAAATAGCCCAAACATCATGCAATTTTTTGGCCAACTCGTCACTCTCATGCTACTTGCTCTCTCGAGACATTAATTTGCCTGCTCGCTTAAGTGGTTGTTGGCATGTATATAATAAGATAATGAATGGGCCAAGCCTGTAAGCAAGATTGAGGTTGTTGATACTTTGTCAGCTCCACACAAATATTTGCAAACAACAGCTTACTTAAATATGTATATATCAAACCTTTATGGAATTAAACCTGTGATCTCCAAAGAGATAACACATGTTCTTAACTGTTAAGTCCACTCAAACTGTACTTATTGATGGATGTATACTCTCATGTTGCAATTTTCCATTTGATTTTTTTTTAATTGTAGTATCCATATTTTATATGGTAACTATCATATGAGCAGTGTATAGTTGTTCTTTGAACCACGTTCCATGAATAATCCATTTGAATTTAGTAATATTATGCTCTATGATTTCATTCCTGGAGCTTGGTCTGTTAAAGTTGATTTTAAAGTTAGCTGCTACACCTTTATGGGAGTTATTACTTTTTATCTCCTATCCCGAAGAATCAATGCAGTCTGCTCCTTAAGTTGTGTTCTCAGATTTTCCTTCTTGACAATTATCAGGTCCTCTGTATGGTGGCGGAGGCATCTATAACCGTCATCTTGAAAAATTAAATAACTAAAAGTAAAAATTGACATGGGGCCTTAAAAACGAAAATCTCCAATTAGCTCTAGTGATGCAAGGGCATCTCTAGGTTTTGGCAATCCTGTATCAGCGAAACAAAAAAAATTCTTTTCAGTTTTCTGGTTCAGTGAATTTTCCTTGGTTTCCATTCCCCGATTTTCAGCAACAACAGGGATCTAATATTTGGATCAGTGCACCCTCATCTCTGAGTTTGGATTGGAAATTTGGATATGATGTGAAGAACATCTTCCTCTACCTTACCACCATATTTGATCAGAAAATATTGAGTATAAGTACTGCACATAAATCGAGAAACAGGGCATAGTAGTTTCCTGTTTTTGCGATAACATGGGTTTAGTATTTTGACCAGTACACCTTCAGTCCATGGAGTTAGATTCTGAAATTTGGATATTGTAGAGTAAATATTCCTCTACCTGCCTACCAAATTCCATTAGAAAATATAGAGTTTAAAAGGTGCACCTGAGCCCTACACAAGCGTGACAAAAAAACTCAGATTTCCTTCCCTGTATTTGTTTTTCCAATTTGACTTTGAATATTCAAAATTTCAAACCCCAGAGATTGGGTTACATTTGGCACTTTGGGAGGTGATTAATAACTATGCAAAGGTAGGATTGATTATATAAATGTTTGGGTTACCCCAGGAAATGAAATGACTTGGTAATCGACAATTATGGCCTCAAAGTTTAAATATCTTGGAACTTCATTTAATTGGTGCTTTTTGCTCTCTGAGTTTGGCTTCCTCCAGTATTTTTTAGTGTGTAGAATCTAGAGGCCCTGGGAGTTGGTGCTATGAATATAATAAGGGCCGAGAACAATGGTCGTTGGTTTTAACTTTTAATATAAGTCTGCAAAACTAGTTGTTGTTTTGTCAAGTATTGAATTGATTTGTTGTTGAGTGTGTGCTATTGCGCTTTTACTCCGTAATTTTGATCTGCAGGCTCCGTGCTTTCATCAAGTGGTATCAGTGCAGGATTTTAGTTCTTACACTTGGAGACTTCTCTATGTTGCGGTGGTTGTATTTGGCCTTGCCGAAGGCGATTGCAGCAATTGGACATTGGTGAAGAAAGTGACGGGTGGAAGGTAGTTCCAGTGAAGGGTGAACTGTGAATGGTAATTGGAGCGAGAATTACTAAGTAACTCAGGAATCAGGACAATGCCACCATGAAAAATGCAGCAAGAGGAAGTGCAATAAATTAAGAAATTGAAGACATAAGAAGAAGATTGGAAGTATTGGAGGCTAGACAAATTGGAGATACTAATGAAGAATCAGAACTCGGGGCTGAAGCAGCAGAAGAAAGGAATGCTTGGAATAAAATGACTTAAGGGTGTAGTTGACCTGATTCTTAAGAGATAAGGGTAATGCCAAAATTGAAATTTCTTATGATGGCAGTATTTAGCCCGGGACTCTAATTGATCAGTTAAGTGAAATTGAGAAGTAATTTGAATTTGAGAAGATAGAGGATCCAAACAGTGTTAGATTTGTAGTTACAAAGTTGAAAGGCCATACTTCATTATGGTGGGAATCCTTGCAAAACGACGGAGTTGATAATGAGAAAGAAAAGATAAGAATATGGAAAAAAAATGGTGGATAGACTAAAAGAAAAGTATATACTTGTTGATTATTAGCAAGTGTTGTATAGATAAGTTCAAAATTTTGTTGAACTTTGGTTGTCATTGATGTCAACTAATGTCAAAGAGGATGTCAATTGATTCAGTTTGAGTCATTGATGTCAACTGATGTCAAAGTGGATGCAGCATTTCTATGGCAGTTTGAAAAAGTATAGAAAAACCACTTTGAAGAAGTATATGCGCAAGCAAGATGGTGAAGGATATGGATGCAAGTCTGAAGAAGTATATCTAGAGGTAGCAATGTTGACAACGAAGAGGCTATGGAAAGGCAGAGGCAGGCATCATGTGCTACAAAAGTGGAGTGCGAGGACACAAGGCATTAGAATGTCTAGGGAATCAGAATGAAGTAGAAGAGGAGAGGCAAAGACACATGTGACACAAGCAAATGAATCATCAATGGTTGGTGACAGTGTTGCAGATATACAATACGGGCAAGGAGAAAAGCTCATGTTTTGAAGGATTTTACTCAAGTTGGAGAAGAAGATTGTTGATGAAACTGAACAAAGAAAGAGTATTCTGACAAAGTGAAAAATCACGTGCTACAAATGTGGAGTGCTAGGACAAAATGCATTAGAATGTCTAGGGAATCATAACGGAGGTAGAAGAGGAGAGACAAAGAGACATGACACAAGCAAATGAATCAACAGTGGTTGGTGATAGTGTTGCAAATATACAATAGGGGCAAGGATAAAAACTCATGTTTGAAGTATTTTACTCAAGTTGGAGAAGAAGATTGTTGAAGAACCTGAACAAAGAAAGAGTGTTCTCAAGACAAAATGAAAAATCCAAGATAAACATTGTAACCTAATCATTGATGTTGGGAGTATTGAAAAATTAAGTCTCCAAAGAAGTTATTTAGAAATTGAAACTAAAATGCATTCCTCATCCTTTTGCACATAGGTATCATGGTTACAGAAGGGTAATTGAGTTACTGTGTCAAAGCAATGCATATTAAATTTCGAAATGGGGTGATTACAAAGATCAGGTACTTTGTGATGTTGTTGAATCTTGAAATGGATGCTTACCTTGTGTTACTTGGTAGACCTAGTTATTTGGTGGAAAATTCTTTCATGATTGTATGAAGAATACCTCTGAGGTTGTAAAGGATGGGAACAGTTTCAGTTACTAGACATAAAATAAGAGAATGTGGGAGAGGTTAGCAGCAATAGCATAACCATGCTTTGTTCAACATAGGAGTTTTTGAAGGAGCAACAAAAGATAAAGTTCTGCTTGGCCATAATGCCAAAGAGAGTTCAAGAAGAGGAAAAGAGGTTTGCACCATCCAAAGATCATAATTTGTTGGATAGGTATAAGGAGATAGTATCGGGTGGCATGCTTGTTGGTATACCTCATATGAGAAGCATTTCTCATTAGATTGACTTGATCCTTGAACCAAATATTTATAATATCCGTATCCGGATATTTTCATGTTGTGATCGTGTCCGAATCACAATAAGACTATTCAAGTGACTAGTCAACCAATAGAAAATAATTCCATTTGGATAGAATAAATAATATTGAATATATATTGATGAGAGATGATTACATTACAATTTGATGGACCATTTAAATATGGTCTTATGTGCCTTTTCTATGGAAAGGTACGTCTCTATCTATTCAATCAATTTTATTTAATATTTGTTTAATTAATTTTATTTTATTATTTAATATGTTTATTTATTATTTTATTTGTTACAATATTCCTAATAAGGCTCTACACAAAATGAGATCTGTAGAGATAGAAGAAGTGAATAATCAAGTGCAATAATTGCTTGATAGCGATTTGATAGGAGAGAGTCTAAGTCCTTGTGCTGTACTAGCAGTGTTGGCACCCAAGAAAGGTGGTAAATGGATGATGTGTATTGACTATTGACCCCACAACAATTAATAAGTTACAATCAATTATAGGTTTCCATTACCTAGGATGGATGATCTCATGGATTGTTTGAGTGGGGCAAAGTATTTTTCAATGATAGATTTGAAAAGTTGATATCATTAGATTAGGATAAGGGAAGGAGAATGGAAAACAACATTTAAAACAAAGGATGGCTTATATGAGTGGTTGGTTATGCCTTTTGGTTTAACTGATGCATCTACAACATTAATAAGGCTAGTGAATGGAGTTTTGAAGCCTTTTCTTGAAAATTTTGTTGTTGCGTATCTTGATGATATTTTGATCTTTACCAAGTCTAAAGAAGAGCATTTGTTTAACTTATAGAAAATAGGAAAAGTTTATGATCAACCTGAAGAATTGTTCCTTTTTACATGAAGAGTTGATTTGTATGGTTTTTTTGATTTCACAAGAAGGTTTGAAAATGCAAGTGCTATTGTTGAATGTCCTATACGGATACCTAAGTTTGGCTTGATAGGTTTTTATATAAAGTTGATCAAAATCTTTAGTGGCATATATGCACCACTAACTAAATGCATGAAAAAAGGAGTTTTACAATGGAGGAGAAGATTTGAAATATTGAAGAAGAAGGTGATTGAACAAGTACTTCCAAATTTCAATAAGGTGCAAGTGGTTCAACAATTGGAGCAGTTTTAATCAATAAGGTTAGTTTATAGCCTTTAGTGAAAAATTAAATGAAGCCAAAAGGAAGTACTTTGTTTATGATCAAGAATTTTATGCTATCATTCAAGCTTTTGAAGAAATGGACACTACCTTTTATTAAAGGAGATTGTGCTATATACTGATCATCAATATCTTCATTACATAAATGGTTAAGTTACGTTTAACCAAAGACATTAGAAATGGGTGGAGTTTTTGCAAAGTTACTCTTGTTTTGAAGCACGGATCTAAAAATGCAAATAAAGTTGTTGATGCATTGAGTAGAAGCGTAATAATGTTCAGCACTATGTATATTGAAGTGGTTAATTTGGACAACATGAAGACTTTGCACAAAGATGAAATTGATTTTGCAGAGGCATGGAAAGCTTGCTAGGAACCATGGAGAATAGATAGAATATCATATTTGGATTTTCATGTCTAAGAAGGAAGGATTCTTGTTCAGAAAAAAAAAAAAAAAAAACCTGTGTATACTCAAAAGTTCTTTGAGAGAAAACCTCATCAGGGAGTTGCATAGTAGAGGTTTGGGTGGTCATTTTGGAATGGACAAAACCAGAGCATTGGTTGATGAAAGGTATTTTTGGCCAAGTATTGGTAAGGTGATTAAGAAATTTGTTGAATGTTGTAGGGATTGTCAGTCAGCCAAAGGAAGAAGCCAAAATATAGGTTTACCGTTTCTATACATCTTTACTTGTACCAAAGAAACCTTGGGAAGTGGTAAGTATGGGTTTACCCAGGACACCAAGAGGCAATGACTCAATCTTGGTTGTAGTTGACAAAATATTAAAAAAATGTTTCATTTTATACCATGCAAGAAAATGATTGATTCTATTAATGTTGCAAAATTGTTTTTCAAGGAGATTCTGAGTTTGCATGGATTACCTAAGAGTATCGATTCAAATAGGGACACTAGATTCTTAGGTCATTTTTGGAAGACCTTGTGGAAGAAGTTGGGTTCAAGGTTGTAGTTTAGTTCTGCATACAGTCCCCAAATTGATGGGCAAATAGAAGTTGTTAATAGAAATCTTGGTAATTTGTTGAGGTGACTGGGAGGAAGCAACCCAAGACAACGGGATTTGATTTTAGCACAAGCTGAGTTTGCTTATAACAATTTTGTTAATAGATCTACAAGATGAATACCATTTTAGATTGTGCATAGCTGGTCTACCAAAGGAGTGATTGAAATTATTGATTTGCCTAAAATAGAACATCAAAAGAGCACTGATGCTAAGATTTTTGCAAAGTATATGAAGGATGTTGATGAGTAGGTTCGAAGTTAGTTGCAACAGAGTAATAGCAGGTACAATGCTAGAGCAGATTTGAAGAGAAGGGAAAATATTTTTGAAGGAGATTTGGTGATGGCACATCTCATGAAGGAGAGGTTTTCCTAAGGGAACATATAATAAATTTGTTGAAATATTGTAACTTCAAAGAATATTCTATTTGTACTTTATTATTATTATTCATCTGAAGATGTTTTATTCCTCCGTCGGGATGTTATTATTATGTAAAGTCATTGAGGTAAATCCTCCCATGTAATTTGGGGCAATAGATCCCCTAAGAGTCATTTGTAATGGGGTGTTTAAGTCCCCTAGAGGGGTCGACCCAGTCAGCAAGAGAATAAACTATTGAGGCCGACCTGTCAAGTGTAAAAGTCAAATAGAAGTAGAGTATAAATAGAGGAGGTGTGTTCCTCATTTACACTCACTCATTCACTCACTTGTGAATTGCGCATAGGAGATAGAGAGATCTGCAAAGGAGGAGAAGGAGATCTTATTTGGGGATTACATCTTTGTATTTGTTGGTCATCTATATTGAGGAAGCTTTGCTGGTTTTTCTACCCCATGAGGGTTTCCCAGGATAAATTGTGTCTCTTGTGTTTATGCTGTGCTTGTTGTTCTTTCAGTGATCCTGTATATGCTATTGTTGTGAAATTGAATGGAATACTGATGTTATCTATCTTAGCATATTGAATCTTAACATGGTATCAGAGCTAACCTGAAGGAAGGCAATGTATGGCACTTATGACACTTGTTTCACTTGCGACAATTTGAAAGTTAGGGTTTTATATAGCAAAACCTAGTCATTGTGGAACTTTTGCTATAAATCCATTTTGGTGAAGGTTCAGGATCTGAAACTTGGACAGGCCGAAGACGAAATTTTCCTGTACCTTGTGTTTGAGTTTCAGCCTCATATTCGTTATACTTTCTGAGATATGATCCGTACAAGTTAGGGTTTCTACTTCTTCCAGAATGAAGCCCTAAACAAGTGACCTAGGGGAAAAGGTCATATCTCGGGATTGGAAGCTCCAAATGGAATTCCGTAAAAAGAGACAGTTAGGGCACGGACTGTAGATTCACAGGTCCGAGTTTCAGAGGCCGAAGATCAAACAGTGACACGTGGCACTCCGTACAAGTTCACTATGTTGTTTCATCCCTTAAACAGGTCATGTTGAGAAACTGAGCATATCTCTCTGATGGAGAATCCAATGAAGCTCAAACCTGTGGGGTTGGAAAGATGACAGGTCCGGCTACCACAGGCCGAAGTTTCAGACCCCGCAGATTCGAAATTTCAGAGATACACCAGAAACAATACAACACATCTGAAATGGCTCAACAGAGGAAATCAAGGAAGAGGAGGAAGAAGCTATCACTTAGGGTTTTCAGTTTTTTTAGGTATGGAAGGACCTGATACAATGTTGGAGACACCTGATGCAACATTGGAAACCTTGATAATGGATTTGGAATCCATTCATCATAGATATTGGTCCTCCATCAAAATGTTGTGGGAGGAAGGAGATTGAAAATTAGGGTTTCCAAGTAAGAAGAAACCATAGCAAAGTTGGGAGACTCATAGGGCAACAATGAAGGAGGTTTAAATGGCACTGATATTCTATCATCCTAGAACCATGAACCCAAATAAGATGTTTACAAGTGATCTACCTTGGATGGTTGGGGTTTTCATCCTTATAGAGAAGACTACAAGCAATCTAAACAGGTATGACTTGAGGAGATATAGGTATGTTTTGAAATTTGTTTGTCTTCATGTTATTGAGGTTAGTACAATTATGATTAATTTTAGATTGTCTGATAACCTTAGTAAAAGTATGAATGCATGTGAATAATAGAAGACATTCATTGATTAGGGTTATGACACTTATGATTGTACTAATGCACTTGTGATGTTGTATGAGGATGATGTTGTCTGCTAACATGAAAGGTACATCAAGAAAGACAAATCCATATGACCATGATGACAAAGACTCATCCATAGTCATTGATCACATAGAAGCTCTACTTACAAGGTATGTATAATTTGGTTATACAATGCTTAACTTATGGGTCTATTGATTGAAGATCATTCACCATAGAGTTCGAATGATCTTAAGGCTCATATCAATAGACCCATCTGACGGGAGATGGCACAGATAGATATGCAGAAGATCACTCAATGCAGAGTGTGAATGATGTTCAATCACAGAGGAGAATTGATAGCTTCTTGACAAGCTTGGGCTTTACCAAAAGTAAAGTTGATCCTAACCTTTACCTTAAGCCTTTAAGGTTATGGATGATGAACCTGTCATACTATTACTGTATGTGGATGATCTCTTTCTGACAGGGAATGAGAAACAGATCATGAAAAGCAAGAAGAAGCTAGCTACAGAATTTGATATGAAAGATCTCGGATTGATGCATTACTTCCTAGGTCTGGAAGTATGGCAAGGCCTAGAAGGAATCTTTCTCAACTAGGGAAAGTATGCTATGGAAATCTTGAAAAGATTTGATATGTTGGAATGTAAGGCCATGACCACTTCCATGGATTCCAACTTGAAGTTGTTGGCTGATGAATCATCAGAATTGGTTGATGTAACTCAGTACAGACAGATTATTGGGTCATTGATGTATCTGATGAATACCAAGCCAGATATATGCTTTGCTGTGAACACCTTGAGTTAGTATCTAGTGGAACCTAGACATGTTCACCTGATAACTGCAAAGTATGTGATGAGGTACCTAAAAGGTATGATAGACTTTGGTCTATATTATCTTGAAGATCATGACTTCAGATTGTATGGTTATACATATGCAAATTGGGCTGGAAGTGTCTCAGATAGAAAGAGCACATCGGGTGGATGTTATTGTCTGGGATCTGCTATGATCTCGTGGTTTAGCAGGAAGCAGTCCAGTGTGGCTCTCAGCACGGTTGAAGCGGAATATATAGCAGCTTGCTCTGCTAGTTGTGAAGCCATATGGCTTCGGAAGTTGTTATCAGGATTATTTGACTTAGATATGGACTCCACTGTGATTTTGTGTAACAACCAGAGTTGTATCAAGATGACAGAGAATCCAGTGTTCCATGATAAGTCAAAGCACATAGAGATCCGATATTTCTATATACGGGATATGGTGCAGAAAGGAGCTATAAAGCTCGAGTATGTGAGCACTGATGAGCAAGTTGCCGATGTATTGACCAAACCTCTATCTCGAGTAAAGTTTGAGTATTTCCGAGACAAGCTTGGTGTAGTTCAAAAGGACCCTCCTTGAAAGGGGGAGTGATATGGTCGATGATGTGGATACTTGTATTGATGATGTGGATACTTGTATCAATGATGAGGATGCCTGTACCGACGATGAGGTCAATGATGTGGATACTTGTATTGATGATGTGGATACTTGTATTGATGATGAGGATATCTGTCCCGACGATAAGGTCGATGATACCGACGATGAGGTCGATGAGTGGTCCTTAGACTTGGTCTAAGTTGACGAGTGGATTGTATCATCCTTGGACACATGTCCTAAAGGAATCTGTAGACTCTTGTCTCCAAGAAAGATGTTGAGCCTGGAATGATGTAATGTGCGCTCCTGGACTGCTCAGTATAGCAGCGGGTGATCATTCGCAGGTCCTGTAATGATGTAATGTACGCTCATGGATTGCTCAGTGTAGCAATAGGTGATCATTCACAGGTTGTAAATCCTAGATTTGATCTAGGTCACACCCTAGTTGAAAAAGTATTGGCTCTGTGGTTGTAAATCCTATATTTGATCTAGGTGACACCCCAGTTGAAAAAGTACTGGCTCTGTGGTTGTAAATTGTAGATTTGATTTAGGTCACACCCCAGTTGAAAAAGTACTGGCTCTATGGTTGTAAATCCTAGATTTGATCTAGGTCACACCCCAGTTGAAAAAGTACTGGGTTTGTGGTTGTAAATCCTAGATTTGATCTATAGGTCACATCCAGTATGAAAAAGGACTGGCACTGTGGTTGGGATTGCATCGTCCCTAGACATGATATGGTGTCTTAAAGTGATAGGGAATGATCATCCCGTAAGTGGATCAAGATTTTATCATCCTTGGACTCATGTCCTAAAGTGAGAGAAAGGATTGATCATCCCGTAATTGGATCATGTGTGTTGCAGATTATGATGCTGTTGATCAAGAGATCCAGACGATGATGCTGTTGATCGAAAGATCCAGATGATGATGCTATTGATCGAGAGATCCAGATGATGCTGTTGATCGAAAGATCCAGATGATGATGCTGTTGATCGAGACATCCAGATGATGCTGTTGATCGAGAGATCCAGATGATGTTGTTGATTGGGAGATCCAAATGATGATGCTGTTGATTGAGAGATCCATACGATGTTGTTGATCGGGAGATCCAGATGATGATGCTGTTGATTGAGAGATCCAGATGATGCTGTTGATCGGGAGATCTAGATGATGTTGTTGCTGTAGATAATCGAGTGATCGAGTGCTGCAGAAGATGAAGACTCAATACTGAAGATGTTGATGTTCTAGTATTGAAGATATTAAAAATGTTCCAGTAGCTGTTTGAGTTACTGATGATGATTGAAGAAAGCTTCCAATGATTTATAGATGTATCACTGTGATGTAGTTGATGACTTCTTGCTCCTGCAGATGTTGTTAGAATATCCTTCTCGTTAAGGGGGAGTGTTGAAATATTGTAACTTCAAAGAATATTCTATTTGTACTTTATTATTATTCATCCGGAGATGTTGTATTCCTCCGTCGGGATGTTATTATTATGTAAAGTCATTGAGGTAAATCCTCCCATGTAAGTCGGGGCAATAGATCCCCTAAGAGTCATTTGTAATGGGGTGTTTAAGTCCCCTAGAGGGGTCGGCCCAGTCAGCAAGAGAATAAACTATTGAGGCCGACCTGTCAAGTGTAAAAGTCAAGTAGAAGTAGAGTATAAATAGAGTAGGTGTGTTCCTCATTTATACTCACTCATTCACTCACTTGTGAATTGCGCATAGGAGAGAGAGAGATTTGCAAAGGAGGAGAAGGAGATCTTGTTTGGGGATTACATCTCTTTGTATTTGTTGGTCATCTATATTGAGGAAGCTTTGCTGGGTTTTCTACCCCATGAGGGTTTCCTAGGATAAATTGTGTCTCTTGTGTTTATGCTGTGCTTGTTGTTCTTTCAGTGATCCTGTATATGCTATTGTTGTGAAATTGAATGGAATACTGATGTTATCTATCTTAGCATATTGAATCTTAACAAAATTAAAGTACAAGAAGATTGGAACTTGTAAAATCCTTAATAATTTTTTAAACAATGCATATAAATTAGGGTTTCCCATCACTAGTGTTCAGTACTACATATTTATACTAGTTTCATGAGAATGTAGAAGATGGACATGAAGATGCCAGGGTCACTGATTGGATGGATCAGATTTCTGTCAGGGATAAAGAGGAAGTTGAAGAAATTTTGGAAGAATGGTTTGGCAGGAAAACTAGAGGTAAGAAATTTAAAGGATATTTGGTTAAATGGAAAAATAGAAGGCCTGAAGATGCAACATGCATTTCAAAGGGAGAACTTGGTCAACTTGGTTGGTCATCTTCATCCTTGGGAGATTCATCATTCCTTTGAGCAAGGATGCTCAAATTTCTTTTTAACTGGGGGAGTCTGACGCAAGAGCATCCTTGGGGTTTTGACAAACTTTTATCAAACAAAAACAATAAGTTCTTTTTAGATTTCTGGTTCAATGAATTTTTGTTGTTTTCAATTTCTTGATTTTGTCAGCAGCGATAGGGGTCTAGTATTTAGATCAACACACTCTCATCTCTTTGGATTGGGATTGGAAATTTGGATTGGATGTAAAGGACATCTTCCTCTACCTTACTGCACGCAAGTTTAGAACCAATGCACAGGAGTTTCATGTTTTTTGCAGTAACAATGGATTTAGTGTTTTGACCAGGACACCTTCAATTCTTAGAGTTGGAGTCTGAAATTTGGATATGTTGTAGAGGAAATATTCTTCTACCTACCCACCAAATCTCATTATAAAATGAGTTTTGGGGGTGCACCTAAGCCCTACACAAAGCATGACAGAAAAACTCAGATTTCCTTCTATGTATTTGTTTTTCCAATTCGACTTTGAATATTCAAACCCCAAAGATTTGGTCGTAGTGGGCATTCTGGGAGGTGATTAATATTTCCTTTTATCCAAGGAAAACTTTGCAGGATCCCTCCCTCTTCCCTAGAATATTTGGATAGAGGAGGTGATAAATAACTATGTAAAGCTAGGATTAATTAGATAAATGTTTGGGTTACCCCAAGAAATGAAACGGCTTGTCAACTGAACAATTATGGCCTCATAGGTTATGATTTAAATATCTGGAACTTCTTGTAATTGTTGGTTTTTGCTCTCTGAGTTTGGCTTCCTGTAGTATTTGGTTAGTGTGTAGAAACCAGAGGCCCTGAATGTTGGCTCTGTGATTGCAATAAGGCCTGAGAGCATTGGTCATTGGCTTTAAATAAAACTCTACAGAATTAGTTGCTTGAAATCATGCTGAGTATTTAATTTCATTTGCTGTTGAGTGTGTGCTATTGTGCTTTTGCTGTGTAATTCTGATCTGCAGGTTCCGTGCCTGCATCATCTAGCCATAACTACTATCATCATTGGTGCATGGCTAGATAATTGAAGTACATAACAAAAAATAAAGTCTTCCCCAAAGGATACACAGGCAACAAGAAGTTTAAAATATTTAAGCACAGGGACCACCAATCCTTCTGGCCACAGGGACCACCAATCCTTCTGGCCATCATCCTTGGGTTTGGGTCCGCTGACCATTTGAGGTGACTGTCAACAACTAGAGGCCTTTAATCCATCATTCTTCTCCTCAGGTGACTTGGCACTCTATCATCCAGTGGCAGCTGTGGCGTTTCATCATGCTGACCACGTGCCAGCTCTGTCTATGTTCCTGCTACACATGAAATTGCTTGCATGCATGGTGATGCAGCCAATGTTGGTCCAAGCCGTGATGGACATCTAAGAAGGCACTTATGAGTGGGATCTGGACTGCTCAGTTGGTATGCAGCTCATAGTACAGCACCCCCCCCCCCCCAATATTCCAACAGCTGATGGAGATGCTTAAAGTCAAGCAAACATTTGTCAATTTGGGCCTGAATGCGCATAGAAAGATTTATCATCACAGAAACTTTGTCATACCAAGAGAATGGTATGCCTTCCTCCTTCAATTTTATTCTGTTACGAGTCTTCCAGAGGCGGAAAAAAATTTCTACTCTAAATACATGCCAGGCTGCTGCAGAATCAATGAGCTTGATGGTGGGAGACTTGAGGAATGACGGCTTTTAAAAGCCAGCATAGATCCATCTTAAACCCAGATCTATCAAGCACCGAGAGGGATCCAATTTCTTGAAGTGTAATTTTTTTTTAAATCAAGAAATTTGATCTCTTCCGGGTTTAAGTTTTAAGTTTTTATTTTATAGACGAATATCGATTTTTTTTAATTACTTTTCATAATTTTTTATTTTATGAGCCAACATGGATTTTTTTAGAAGTATTTTCCATAATTTTTTATTTTATGAGCCGACATGAATTTTTTTAATCTTTAATTTTTAATTTTGTGAGGCAGGAACGTTACAACATCTCCCCCATACTGGGCTGTAGAGCACCTCGCTCCTCTCGGTGCAATTAGAACAAGGGTGGTTAATCAACCCCCATGGAATCAACTGGAAACCAGCCATGAAGTGGGAAACAACTATTTTGTATAAAGTTTAACAAGACTATTCCATTCCCGTGCTACAGCTTTGCAGCAGAAGGGATTGATAGAAAATAGAAGCACCCACATGATGTTGTTTACGGTTTTTGCATGTTAAATTAAACTTTTGGAAATGTGTGTGATAATGGTCACAAAACTTGTATTCTTCATATTTTTTTCTCTACTTAATCATCTGAAGGCTCATGTTTTCAGACTGAAAAATTTTCTGATCAATGATGTAGAATATGGTTGTAAAAGTTATATTTTCCTCTCAAAATTGGAAAAATAGTTACATGAACACTGACTATCACTGTTAATTCTGCTGTCCTATTAATTCAGGGGGTTTCTGTTAGCATGCTATGTAAGCATCTCATTCAAGCTCTCTCCACTTTGTGTTAAACAATTCCATTGGGTTCTCTTAATTGGGATATGGAAACTTTCTGTTTGAGCTTTCATAATTTTATTATTTGTCGATTCCATTTGGGTTTTATTTGTTTTATATGCCAAGCAGTTGATTTGTGTCATTACATAATCTATATAGATCTGGATGGCTCTGTTTCTAAACTTCCAATTTCAGCAACTATTGAATAACAAAATAATCTAATTGGGTGCTGCTAACATTTTTCTTTTATACAGGAAGAAGAAAAAGCAGTACCGGAGCAGTTCAATATCTTCCAGCAATCTGCCCAGATATTGTTATTCGAGAGGCACGACCTGAGGATTACTGGGAAGTGGCAGAAACCCACTGCAGTTCCTTCTTTCCTGATCATGGCTTTCCAATGGATTTGGTTCTAAGAGCAGATAGGTTGGTGGCTATGTTTTCTGGGTTCTCCATACCCACAGGTTGCAGAAAAAAATGTCTAGTTGCTAGCAATGGCAACTTTGAAGAAAATCATTCTCTTGAATCTGAGAATTGTGAAAATGGAGAGGCTGGATTGAAAGTGCATCTGAATGGTGGAAGGGTTTCTGGAATTTTGACAATAGATACAATAGCTGAATTTTTACCAAGAAGAGGGCCACTTGGGCAAAGGAGGTGAGCCTCTAAGCCAAAACTGTTTTTCTAATATGAGAAGCATTAGTGATATTTATATGAGCATTGAGAAGTATAGGGGAAATGGCCATTCACCAACTGAATATAAGAAATATCTGAAAAATGGCAAATGCTTAGTCCACTATTGTAAAACTAAAGCAAAATTGATCTGATAAGAGAAGCATTTTGAAGAATTTGATGGTGACCAATCAGAGAAGTGGATTGGGAAAAGTTTAAACTTATTGGTAATCATTTAGGAAAATGATTGTAATCAATATATTCAGCATGAGAATCATCTAGATTGGTACAGGTAAGGTGATTCAAGTGGAAAAACTTTTGTTCCTATTATGTCAACTTGAGAAGTAATTGGGAAAAATGAGATGCAGCTAATGCTATATGAGACATGCTTGGAAATATTGGTGGGTAGTCTTGTACAGGTTGAATATATTAGAAACAAATCAATATATTAATCATTTGGCAGACTATTAGTTCAATGTAGATTGGCACAGGCAACTTTCAGAATCCACTTTAATTGCTGATATATGCCCCTTTTTGTTTTGCTCTAGGCTTCAGATATCCTTAAGTTGGGTGACTTATAGAAACTGACTTGCTTCAACGTCACAAAGTTATAAAATGGTAAAGGAAGACAAGGGAAGTGGAGAATGATAGATAAGATAACATGAGATCCCAGTGCTGAAATGCAAAGAAAATAATCACTTTTTGCAGAACACGCAAAGATTTTTTTTTTCATTTTTTCAGTGCAGAGTCAGTCACAGCCACTTAGATATTGTAGCAGAGACCAAGCACCCACTTTAAATCATTTGAATTTTTAATGTTTTTTCATTTAGTGTGCTCAGTAGAATTTTAACCTTTGAGCATAGTGCTCATTATTTTAACAGTTAATTGCTCAATTTTAAATTGCTTAGGTCAGAAGACAACTCTGTTGCCATCATCTATGGTCATGTTCTTTGGATTGCATCTGTAGTTTTTTTTGGAAAAGCAGCTTATATCTTTCTTTTGGCTAAATAGCCGAGCTATGAGGGGCATTTTTATGCCATAAAAATCACCCAGGTCTTGCACCTGACCTCAGTGTTAATAACAGTTTGATCACCTTACAACTTGCCGCTAGAGCACACACCTGTGGGCAGATTGCATTTGTATTGATATTGTTGTTCCCCATTATCTGTAACAAAGATTCCATCTACGAGATACTTGTAAGACTTTTTATCCTGGATAGGAGCTCAGTTAAATTTATTTGGTTATTTTGTCTTCATTTTGACTTTCAATGATGTTGTTGTGCTAACTAGTGCATCACGTAGTCAAGTAATCTTTTGAACTCCTGCATTCACACTTCCAAGTTCCAAGTATGTAAAATCAACTTCCTCCTAAGTAGGCTTTTGGTTGTGTACTAGATACTTGTCCAGTGACACTCAAATTTTTCTACCCTCTGATGGTTTGGTTTGATTTTATGATCTTTTGATGAGCTAACAATAACCTAATCCCAGACTGTCCAATATCTTCAGTGTGTGAATGGATACATTGCTTATTTCTGTGTAGAATAATGCATAACCTGTATGCATCATCCTAAGCTAGCATATGATAAAGCTTGCTTACCTTTTGACTTAGTCATCTAAACTAACAAAGGTGACGATTAGAATAGTATCTACTCTAGTCTCTAATCATTATGCTTTCACTGTACTTTTTATAAAAGAATTCAGATAATCACCAAGAACCTCCAGAAACCTGTCTGTGTAAGGTCTGATATAAGCATTCAAATATATTTCTTATATAATCCGTATAAAACATCTTTGATCTCTATGTATACATTAGGATTAGACTCTTAAAATCCCATTTACCTGAGAGTTAAATACATGTATACAATTGGGATCCAAAAGCAAAGTTTCTTTCTTACGTATGTACTAGATACATTTGGTCCCAAAATAGTATCTTTTATACATCTAAGAGTTTTTACATGTTTTATAATATATTTTTGTACTTATCCCCATTGTATAGAATTTGTAGTTGCGCCTCATCTTGTATGGAAGTAAATGTGCCACAGTGATTTTTGAATTAATAGGTTTAGCTACTACAATGAGGCACTAGCTAGAAACTCAATTGTTAGCTATTAAAAAATAGCAGGTAAAGTCGAACTCATGCTTTGCTTGTGCTAATCAAGAGAGAGATTAGGATGAAGCCTATTAAATGATTTTCTTCTGCAGAACAGGTATTGCTTACATTTCCAACGTAGCTGTTCGTCAAAGAGGGAGGCGAAGAGGTGTAGCTCGAAGATTAGTCATAGAAGCAGAAGCTTTAGCAAAGAGTTGGGGCTGCCGCTCCATTGCTTTGCATTGTGATGTGAACAATTCAGCAGCAGTAGCATTATACAAGAGCCAGGGCTTCAGATGTGTTAAGGTTCCTGAAGGAGCCAAGTGGCCTCACCCAAAGACAGTACCAGGTTCTACATTCCACTTCATGATGAAACTCCTTTGTGCACATTATTCTTGACTTTGATCTTATTGATCGGCCCTTAACTTTTCTCTTTCATGCGGCGAAGATCAGCATGCTAATTAAGATATCTCTACCATTGCTGCTGCAATTTGTTAGTAACAGCAGGCTTATGTATACTTTGTACAGAAGATATGAAATTAGGACATTTTCACTATAACATAGAGTCGACAGCCATGCTGCTGATTGTTTCCGGCTTCGACTCCCCAATATTTCTTGAACTGGTCTTTGAGACAGCAGATGTAAGCGGTCTCTATATTGTCTTTTCGTAAAGCCCTATTTCTAGCATTCATAAAAGAATGGTAACTGCAATGAGGATCATCCCCTGTAGGAAAATGTAAGAAGGGTTATCTGGAAGATACAGATAAAACTTTACTGAATCTTATTCATATGTATGAAAAAATATAGCATATTTAAAATGCCAAGAATACTTGTCCAGTTAAGGCTGACGCTGTGGGCTTAATGGGATTTATGAATTTCAATTGTCTATAACTTTAATTCTATTTTTGCCTATTTAACCTTGTTAATGTTGGCAAGTTGGGTTAGGTCTTTCTATATGACAAATTTATAAAACCTGCAAAGAATAGGAGGATTCTGCCTGGTTTTTTTCCATTATGGAGCTCCAGTTTGTGAAATGGTTTTAATGCACACAAATGTTCTGTATAATGATTTTATTAATATGATCATTTTAGCTTCTGTGGATTCAGTAGTTTTATAGTTGCTTAAACACTTCTATTGAAGTATGTTTTAAGCCTGAGAAATAATGGCCAGAAAAGAACGATGTTGAAGTCTTTTCGTGAATCTTTATTGGTTGATCCAGGTGCAACCAGTCACAGAAGCGTCTAAAAAAACCAACAACTGTTAACAACATAAAATTGAGATTTCCCATTCTTTGAAAAAAATGTGAACTTCTAACAACATAAAATTGAGAATTTCCAATCGTTTGAAAAAGGCTGCAAAAGAATGCACAACACTATGAATTGTTAGAACTGTCAGCGTTAGAAGCTTACAGCTGCTGTGACGGTAGCAGGTACCCTTATATCGCTTTTCTGCTTGACCATTGTTGAATATGCTAATGCTCTGATGGGACCCTTTTTAGGATGCGCTGAATCCATCTTGATTGGATAATAAGAATTTATCTGACCTGTTGAAGAAAAGGAGACAGTATATACAGAATGCCTCTTTTCTGAAGGAAACATTTGTTCAGAAATGAGAGGACTTGTCAGAACTTTGGAATGAATGATAGTTGGTTAAGGATTATATTTTTAAAGCCCTCCAATAGGGAGGGTTTTCTGCCTTAACCCTACAGAATTACAAGATTGGTTAAACACACAGTGCAAGCCGAAGATCAAGGGGATGCTCCTACATTCTTGATAGCTAGTTTTCAACCACTTTCTTCTTGACAAGTATAGGGAGAGATTATAATCTTTTATATACTAGCACAGCCACAAGTAAAGTGGCCGGTGAAACACCGATAGGTATAGTCAACCACTTAGTTTTGTGGAGATGGTTGGTTGTTAAACAAAGGTTAAACATTAAAATAATTAATATAAATAGTAAACCACCATAAACATTAAATTAATTAATATAAACATAAAAACAAATACTATTTAATAAACATACCCGTTTTATTAACCAGGAAGCTTATTTAAATCTTATTCAAGATGCATTTGAGCATAACAAGATACGACGGCCATGGAATGAATCTCCACTCTACACTTGTCACACTCAGGTTAATCTTGCTGATCCACTCAAGGAAGTCCAAAATCTCAAATAATATCTAAACACCTATCAGTGTAATTAACTGATCAAGACATTGTCGCTAAACTTGCCATA
Source organism: Larix kaempferi (assembly GCA_027924585.1). Taxonomy (NCBI): domain Eukaryota; kingdom Viridiplantae; phylum Streptophyta; class Pinopsida; order Pinales; family Pinaceae; genus Larix; species Larix kaempferi. The sequence continues at coordinate 5,377,515 of BSBM01000267.1, read as the reverse complement.
CCAACATGTACATAAGCACACATCATATGTGAACCATGTGAGGGGATGAGTATGGATAAGCAAGCAAGTAATGTGTGTGTTCAAACACACTAGTGTGGAAACATGCCACTTAAGTACTTTAAAGTAAGTAAAATTCAAAGTGAAAAGATTTGACATTGTTTTCTATAAATATATAAATATTTTAAGTTATGGGGAAATCCAAGCGATCCCTGCCCACATTTGTGGATGGCATCTCTAGTAAACTCATTAGTATAAATTAGTGCGACTCATTTTAGGGGATTTGAACCAGGAACTTATGAGCATGGAACTAGTCAGATGCTCATCAACATTGACAACAATCAATTGAGCTAACCCATTGGGTTAACAAATTTGAAGGACACGAGGGCGGGTTTTGATCCACTGTGTGCATGGTCACAGGATTATTGTAATATAACTTTGATGGGTGCCACCACGTGTTCAACCTCAACCTCAGGGTGCCACCACGTGTTCAACCTCAACCTCAGGGTGACACCATGGCTCTAGGAAAAGCCCTTGTGAGAATTGAACCTTACCGAGTTCTTAGGTCCAATGGTTCCAACCCATCAATTTGGCACTGGTCTTGGAAACCCACCATCCATTTAATTCTAAGGTTTATCTTAGACCTTCTAGGGACACCTTTGTGAAGTAAAGTTGGCCTAAAGTGAAAGAGGGCATTATTATGGTGACATTGGACAACAATGAAGCTTAGTTGGCATATAACACTTAGGAAGATCTCTTTGGCTACAAAGTTGCAGGGGGGGGGGAGTATCCATTCTGCCAAATTCATTGCAAACTTGCTCATGTCTTCAACTATTTGAAATGGTTTGTTCCCCTTGGCGAGATGGTCCACGAAAGGTGAAACATGTTGGTGAGGGATTTGAACCTCGTTGAAAGTGTAATACCTCAATTTGACCCCTAGATTTTTTTTTTTTACAAGAACAGATAACATGCTTTATATTAAAAGATGAGACAGGTTACAAAGAGAAAGGGAGGATGATCCCAAAAATTCAAAGCTGCTGAGACAGTCTCTGAATTACCAGACTCTAGAGTTCCAAAAAAGGCATTTAGCCTGTTACAACTGAAAATATAGATATTGCTACCAATACTATAGAGTTTAACAAACTGTCCTAATACATAGCAACAGAAGAAAAACATAGAAATATAGTAAAAAGTTTTAAAACCGAACACATCAGACCGAGAAGCAGGTGTGTAGCCTCGAGTTAATTTTCATGGCAGTTCCGAGCAGCTTTCTCCTTAATGCCAGTAGTTGCACCATTGTTGTCGTCGTCAATGTTTAGGATGACCAAGGGGTTGCTCCCACTATTTGTCCTCACACAATCCACCTTGGCCTCAACAATTCGTAGGCAATTGTAAAAGGTGTCGTGTTTTCCCATAAGCTTTTCATATAATTCTTTCATTTTTCCTGTGCTAGCCCTCACTTCTGAATTTGAGATTTGAACAAAAGTAGCCAGGTGGGAGATGGATTTTTTCATCTCTGCAAGGTCCCCCCTGAGCCAGTGCACTTGTGTTTCCAATTCATGAACCTGCGAATGAATCTCAGGAGAAGGGCTTTCAGGTCCTTGAGGGGAGCCCCGGTTGCCCAAATCACCAGGACTGCCACGATAATGCTGACGGAAAGAGCCTGTGTTAATGTCACACGGCCCCGAATGGAAACCCGTGACCGGGATTTGACGAGGAGCAAAACCATAATTGGGATATAAGACAGGGCCTCTGTTTCCATGACCGAGCGTATTGTCCAGGGGCGTCCAAGCACCACCATTACCGGCATCAATCGACTTAGGGTGACTTAAACAAGTCGACTTAGAGCCACCCCCCCTTGTAGAATCTGTGCAGCCAGCATCTTGGAAAATTTCAGAGAGAAAACGTTTCTTGCTACCAGTACCAGTCCCCCCTGGAGTGCTCTGATCATTTTTCCTGCATTTTCTGCAGTGCAGAGCAGCAGTACATTGATTACTATCTCCCATAGTTCCTGGAGTCGTAGGATTGCCGAGAACAAAGCTACAACAGAGAACACCAACCGGGGCAAGAAGAACAAGGCAGAAGTTCAAATGCGTGCACAGGGTGCTACCACCGCCACCACCCTGAATGAAATAGCCCTTCATCACCTTGGGCTTCGTCCACCATAACTCCCATAACTCCCCGCATGCAAGACAGATGGAGTCTGTCAGGGACGGCCACCAAAAACAACGACGGGACAGCGGATGGGAGCAGGTGGATCTTGCGGGGATTTGGAGAATTAATGAGGCCGATCCTTGGAGAGCATAGAGGGGGGAGGGGGGGTAGAACATAGGGAGGGCATTAGGGAACCCAAACATTATGGTGGTGGATGCTATTGATTAGCGCATGCCCACAATTTAGGCTAGCTCCAAGATTTGCCATGGTGTCGGCACAACTATTGCAATGCCTAAGAATGTGAAAGAAGGTTATAGAGTGAAACTCTTTGGCCGAGAGGAAGAAGTGCTGATGCAGAGTGGAGACAGGTTTCGGCGCATACTGACTATTTCCCTTGCTTCTCTTATCACCAACATAGAGTCTCCAAAAACTACGAGATCGTTGATGTCTTTGTTTCTGGTAGTGTCCATCCCCTTTATCACAGCTAACCATTCCTCTTCGTTATTGGTTTTTTTTCCAATTCCCCACGCAAAATCAACCATATTGTTTCATTCAGAGTCTATAAGAACTCCCCCCGCACCTGCCAACCCAGAATTTGACCCCTAGATTATGAATGTATACGTAATGATGAAATGGCTATAAGCCGGACATATATGATTTTGTAAATATGTACATTTCAATATAAAATAAATACCACAAAGGTTGCAAATGAAGAAGGAAAAAAAGGGGGGGTTATAAGTCCACGATAGGGAAAGAAAGGGGCTTATGGGGCTAAGTGAAAGTAATACTATTTTATTGCTATCCATCTCTTCTTCTTGTTCTTGTTTATTTTATTTTATTATTTATCCAAGGAACAACCTTGCAAAAAACCCTCTAAGTACTTCCCCATGATTCATGGATGGTAAACAGGGTAAACCGTCGGCCTTGAATACAGAGCATAACCTCGAGGCGATCGAGAGAGTCGAACCCATGAACTTCCCAAATTTTGGGGGAGAGATCTCAAGTCTGGCTCGTGACTACTTGAGCTAACCCTTGGGGCTTGCTACCCATCTCTTTTTCCTAAGTTTCCAAACCATTTCCTTTGTTATTAAATTATTCATAAATTTGAGATTGATGTCCCAAAAAAGATATGTGGACTTCTAATGAAAGCACGTTGTATCTTCTTTGCATGCAAATATAATCTAAGAATTTGGGCATGTAAGCTCATTATTTCTTAGGTTTTATTCTCTAAACTTAGACTACCATAATATTACTATTAAAATCTTGTGATAACTTGCTGCCTTGAAACTATGATCAAAATATGATTGAGTTATGGGTGTTTGTAGAGATAAAAGAAGAAATTAATTACGGCTGAAACTTCCTTTGTTCTTGGCACTAGAGATGAGGACTATAAAAATGTCAGTGAGGGTCAAATTGTTGATTCGGCCCTAGAACCCCCAAAACTAGCAAGTAGCAGTGTAAAAGAATGGGGCAGTACTTTTAGCTAGCAACTTTAGTCATGAATTTTGACAATAAGGAATAGTAGCAATCATGAAGAAACCTAGTAGAGGAGTTGGTTAAATTCCAAGGGTTTTGGCATGGAACTGAAGAAATAAGTTCTCCTCAACAATCTAGAGAACTTTGTCTTAGTGAAAATTTTCCAGTTTTGCACCAATTTGAATAAACAAATTTAGCCAAATTTTCCAATTTTGGAAAAAAGCAAAAAAAGTAAAGTTGATAATTCCATAATTATGTAGAAATTGATTGGAGTGTTCGATCACCGAGTGAAGGGTTCTAAGTGTTCACAATCAAGAGTTGTATCAATGCGCGATATAGAAGTTTTCCTCGTTTTCGCCGAATTTTCTTCCACAAGTGGAAGAAGTTGGTCTCTAACCTTGATTTCACCAATAGAGAAAGTGTAGAAATTGGGCCAAAGTGATAACTTTAAAGGTTTGTAAGTTTTAGCTATGAGTTCAAAATTTAGCATGGGTATAGTTGTAGGAAAGCTATTCCATGGAAGAATAGGTTTAGAGATTTATATTTTGGAGTACTTCTGAATTTTCTAGAATTTGGAAGGAAAAAGGGCTCATAGCTTTCATTTGACAAAAAATGACAATGTTGATAGTCATGAGAATGTACATAAATATTTTCAATAAATTTTTGGGATTAAAATGTATCATAAAAATTGTCACACATGGTTTAGAACTTGTCATAGTGTAGCATTAAAAATGTGGAGACATTATTTGATGGGAAGAGGGTTGAGTTAAAAACCTATCATAATGGTTGTAAATATTTATTTCAAAAACAATTATTGAATGCCTAGGCAAACAAGATGGTTGAAATTTATTTGTGAATTCAATTTTGAAATAAAAAATATTAAAGGTAAAGAGAACAGGTTGTTGATGCACTCAACTTACTAATACATGCAATGCATGCTATAGCAATTAACATGTGTAAATTAGATTTAAAAAACAAAATTCTTGAAGTTGTTATCTCATATGAGCACTATCTTTAGGTAAAAGAAGAATTATAACAATAAAATGCACAACATAAATACAAAGATTATAAAATAAAATAGGGTGCAACTCTTATGCATAAAAATAGAGTTTATGTTCATAATTCTTGTGATTTAAGAGAACTTCTATTGGATGAAATGTATAATGTTCCATACTCTAGACATCCTAGCTACCAAAAGACAATGGTAGTCGTGAGAAATCAATACTTTTGGCCATGAATGAAGAATGATATCAAGATGTATGGAATGTTAGAGAATAAAAGCTTAGTATAGACATCCATCAAGTTTGCTACAATGATTTCCATTGCTAGAGTGGAAATGGGAGGTGGTTACTGTTGATTCGTTACTAAGTCGACTAAAACAGTAAAGCATCATGACTCCATCATGTTTGCAGTGGACAAGTTAACAAAATATGCTCACTTTATTCCAATTAAGTCAACCCATAAGGCAACGGATATAGCATAAATCTACATGAAAATACCCAAGGCAATCGTTTCAGACAGATATCCTAAATTCACTTCAAATTTTTGGAAGGGATTATTCCAAGGGTTTGGCACAAATTTGAATTTTAATACAACATACCACCCACAAATTGATGGGAAACCACAGAGAGGTAACCAAGTAATTGAAGATATATTGCAGATGTATGTGATTGCACCGAGTGAAATGAGGTGCTCTACAGCCCAGTATGGGGGAGATGTTGTAACGTTTGTGATGTAACAAAATAATTAAAAAAATTCATGTCGGCTCATAAAGTAAAAAAAATTATGGAAAGTATTTAAAAAAAATCCATGTTGGTTCATAAAATAAAATATTATGAAAAGTAATTAAAAAATACATGTTCGTTATAAAATAAAAACTTAAAACTTAAACCCGGATCTATCAATCAAGAGAGATCAAATTTCTTGAGTTTAAATTTAAAAAAAGAAATACACCTCAAGAAATTGGATCCTTCTCGGTGCTTGATAGATACAGGTTTAAGATGGATCTATGCTGGTGGATAAGCCATCCAAGTGGGAGGACTATTTGTATTTAGTGGACTTTGCATACACAAATGGAGATCGTGCTTCATTGAAGATAAATCCATTTGAAGCTGTGTATGATAGAAAATGCAACACCTTAGTAAATTGGGATAATCCAACTGATAGAGTGGTACATGGGTCAAAGCTGCTTAAGAAAATGGAAGAACAAGTTGTCAAGATCAATATGATTTTGAAGGAAACACATGATAGAAGAAAGAGTTATGTAGAAGAAGGTTGAGTACCAAGGGAATTCAAAGTTGTGGATCATGTGTTCCTACAAGTTAAACCGAAATAAAGTTCTTTAAAGATGGGGAGTTGTACAAAGCTAACAACCAAATATTGTGGACCTTTTGAAATCCTGCATAAAATAGAACTTGTTGCATATATTATTGCATTGTCTGCTACCATAAAGGCTCACAATGCATCATGTATTTTTGTTAAAGAAATATGTATATGATCCTAACCATCTCATTGATTAGGCTTTGATCCGAGTGGAACTAGAAGGAGAATTCTGGATACCAATATGCATCCTAGAGATGAAGGTTACTTTGCTCCAGAATAGAGCTTAGGAAACTAAAGTTCCAATGGACCCATTACAATCGTGGTGAGGGAACATGGGAGCTGGATGATGCTATGCAAATGCATATTTGTATTTGTTTTGAAGTTTTGATATTGTACATAGTTTTGACAATGCATAGAAGATGGTGAAAATCTTAATGGGAGGGGAATGTATTACCCTAGTTTTGAATCCTAGATTATGAATGCATATGTAATGATGAAATGTTTTATAAGTGGGACATATGTTACTTTATAAATATGTACATTTAAATATAATATAATTTAATACCACAAAGGTTGCAAATAAAGAATGGAAAAGAAAGGGGGTTTTGAGTCCATGAGAGGGGAAGGAAGAGGACAAGGAGCTAAGTGAAAATAGAATTATTTTATTGCTATCCATCCCTTTAACCTAAGTTCCATAACTATTTCCTATGTTATTGAATTATTCATAATTATGAGATTAATGTCTCGAAAGGGAGATACATGGACTTCTAATGAAGGCACATGGCATCTTCTTTGTATGCAAATATAATTTAAGAAATTGGGCATGCAAGTTCATTATTCCTTGGATTTTCTTCTTTGAGCTTACACTACCATAGTATTGTTATCATAAAATTATGAGAAATTCATGCTATGAAAGTATCGGGAAAATATAAAAGAGTTATGGGTGTTTGCTAAGATAAAAGAGGAAATGAATTATAATTGGAACTTCCCTTGTTTCCAATCGTAGAGATTCCTTGGCTAGCCTATGCTAGAGCCTAAGGCACTGCTTAGGAATGAAAGGGATCTCATTCCCAGTGTTGTGTAGGTTGAGGGGAAGAGGGATTGGTTGTTTGGGAATGTTGTAGTGGGAAATTGTCTTGCAAATTTTGGAAATTGGGTTGTGCGAGAGAAATTAGAGCCAAAGCCATAGAATATTTCCCTTGTAGATTCACAACCCTAGCTTAGGAGTGGTCTTCGTTACAAAGGGCTTCTGAGTGACAAAGAGCCTATGGTTTAGTGGAACTTTATTAGTTTGCAGCTAGTTAGTGGATGATTTTCATAAAGTTAAATATTTCTTTAGTCATTTATGAATATGCAATGATTATTATTTTTTCCTATTATAGATTTATTATTTTCTAGTTTGTTCAATTTTTAATTTATGTAACTTAACCAACATATTTAAGATGAAAGGCGTTGTAGGTTGCATGACATTCTTAGGGTCAAAATTTAATGCCTATGCCTCTGTTAGCATTGCTTTTTCCATTGATGGTGCAAGAGGGAAATTGGATTTGTGGGAATTGTTGTTTACTACCTCGTATCCTCAACAATGATACATAGGGTAATGGGTATGTTACAGGAGTGGGTATCACCTATTGTGCTTAACCATCGAATCAAGGCCTTGCTGATTTTTTCTTAAAAAACTTCTTTTAACTATTAATAAGATCAAAACATGTATGTAGAGGGGATTTTATACAAAAAGGCAAGTCTCTAAAGCAACATCCACATGCTTAGTGTCCTCTCTTAAACATCATTCCCCTAGCTCAAAGAATCAAAATTGTCACAAGAGCTTATAATTCATACCACCTTAGAGCTTAAATGTGGTATGTCTATCCAACTAACATACATAGAGAAATTAACAATGAACAAAGATCAATGCCATGTTATAAAGAATCATGCTCATATTGTGTGGAGGGTCATCATGGTCCTTAGGGGCCAGTCCCCAATCACCTTAAATAAACTCTGTGCTTGTGACAAAGGGACCCACCCATCATTCTCCTAAGTAGGCTTAGTTTTTTTTTCAACTTCAGAGATGACTAGAGCTAGTTGAGGATACTTGTCATCTTGGGGTGGAAAAGGGGGCTAGATGTGGCAACTCAAAACACACTCTCTTCTTTCACACATTAATCAACTTGCATGGTGTCGTGCCCTACACTCAAAGTATTGACATCACATGGAACATGTAGAGGATCGAGTAAGAGGCCCACTACTCATAGTGCACTCCAATAGATTGTGTAGGTGCATCATCTCCACTTTGATCTTGTTCACCTAAATATTGTTCTATAGTTGAAGATTTACATAGATCAAAGAAGTGTCATACTAAGTAAAGTGTTTCTCATGCTATGTTTTCTGAAATGGAGCTTCATATCTTATTTCCCATATATGAAACAAATCTTCGTTCTAATGAGTTATGTCATTGTATTGAGCTCAATAAGTCACGAGTCTCTTTCCCCTAATAATGTGGCTTTCCATGAAATAAAAATAGGGAGGATTTGACTACACAATTTGTATGCTCAATCCCAACTAGACTTAGTGTAGACACAAAACTAAAACAGGGGCTTTAAGGTTTCATTTTTTCCACATATGGAACATTTGCCTTGTGACACACTCCCAGTGGTGACAACATTAATCCCATGGCAAGATCGCCCATGGAAAGATCATCAAGAATGGACAATCAAGAAAAAATGTATTTGTTAGGGTATACATCTTCCTTCCACATATTTCAAACCATTAAGAGCCATGGTTTTTTGTTTGGACTTGGGCCTCCATAATTTGTTTAGCATGATATCAAGCACTAGCTTGTGACAAAGCTATGTACATCCATCTATTGCCTTATATTTCTAGAAGGCCAAGTTTGGTTCCATTTCCAATGCTGCCACAATGTAGTGGGAGCATAGAGGCCCAACTCAATCGTAAAACGGTCATGGATGAGATCCTTAATGCAATCCAATACCAACATATTGAGATTGGCTAGGTAAACTTTAACTTTTTAACTTTGGCCATTACAACTAGACAATTACAACTAGACCATAGCCTAGGTGTTAATGACATCAATGATCTTATTGATGACTCTTATGTAAAATGAGAGCATTGAGGACCGAGCAATCTTAGCAAGAGCCTTTTCATTATAGGCCAAGATAGGGCACTACCATATGGAATAATTATTGAAAGAAAAGCCAAATCTAAGGTTCTCCTATTTTCAAATAAGATGAGGCTTTATTACCTCCCATGCTTTACATATACTCTGGGCCACAAAGATGCCGTTGATCTTAACCTACCACATAGTAGTTATAAGTATTTGTAGGTCAAGGCTCACGTTGATCTGTAAACTATCGTGAATATTCCACTAGAACAGTTCATCCCAAAAAATCTTCTAATATTCTACAATCTCTTATGATGGAGTGTTTTGCTTCAAATTGCATATTTAACATTACTAGCTTAATGAATGAAAATATTGAGATAACTGAAACTGAAATTAAAGAATCTTTAGCAAATACACACCATACACACACTAAACACAAGATGTACCTTGGGAAAACCCAATATGAGAAAAATTCAACTTGAAGTTGAGGCATATGCTTTGTTATTTTCTTATCAGATATGAAATGCAAATATAAACTAAGAGGTACTCACTATGGAGTTGCCATGGACTCTATGGCCAAAATAGTTGCTACAAGATCTTCTACTTCCTTTGTTACTCTTTGATATCCCACTGATGTGTTACTCAACTATGGAACAATAATCAATACCATTAGAATGGAAACCCTTCTTTTCCTAGTGGCCCAATATTTAACATTGCCTGCTAGTTGTCTAGGGTTAGGGTTAGGGTTTTTGCATGCTTCAGTCCCCAATTAATGTTAGGGTTTTAGACCCTCTAAAATCTTCTTGAAAGTCCACACATGACTAGCTTGACATGTGTGAGTAATGGATGCTAACATGGCATCCACTTGGTAACATGGTGGTCAATAGTATAGGTCAACTTGTGGGAGGCATAACTTTTGGATCATAAATCACCAAAATGGGACTTGCTCATAAAATGGTCCCTACAAGCCAATACATCCAATTTTTCCACCTTGCAAGTACCAAAATAGATGACAAATTATACAATGATCAATTCCAGATCACTTGTGTTGTGTACCTAAACATAATATCTTTATTTATGTGAGTAATCTATGTTTATGAATTGTTTTATATGTAAAATTACAATTTTGTGATAATGTTTTAGACTTTTGTGATTTCATATTTTGTATAAGGCTACTTATGTTAAATAAAGAATTAAATAAATAAATATTGTGTTTAGAATAAATTAGTTAATAACCTAATTAACTTATAAAGGTAACTTTGGACACAAGTTAGTTAGTCCCTCTTTTGTTAAAAAAGTGTTTCCCCTTTCTTTTGTATCATCATTATATTATCAATCAATGAAACATTATTGCACATTTAAGTAGGACCATTTGGACATGTCTTTCTCTATTTTTTAGGAATTGTAGGTGCATTCAAGCTTTGGTGTACTCTGTATTATTATACCATGGTTTTCATTTTTCTTTATATTTGCTATTAACAATGTTTGGTGTATTGGTAGTGTTCATTTATATTCAAGGGATAACCCAAGTCGTATCAAAGTAAGTTATATATATATATATTATATTTTATTTGTGTGGCATAAAACAACTTTTCTTGGAGTGTTAGATTGAGGTGCTCTTATGTTTTTTGTTAGACACTCGACTTAGGTGTTTCTAGTGACTACTCATTCGTAATGTTTTAAACGATATAAGGGGAGGTACAATGTCAACACTTTGATCCTGTAGAGTAGACCAAAACATTATCCATTTAGTTAACCTATCTTCAAAAAAAGCTTGAATTTCACCTTTAAGTGTTTGATTGAGGTGTTATATATATATATATATATTCTTATTATAAATTTTGAAAGATTTTAAATGTGGAGTCATATTAGAGATTTCATGAAGTAGAGACAATCACAAAATTTTAAAGTTCATTTTTAGTCTCAAAACTTTAGTTGAAGGGAAAGATCATCATAACTTTCAATTAGGGTAAGAAATTTAAACATTGTTTTTTGTGGTATGAAAAAGAAGTTCAAAAATAATTGTGCACAATATCAATTTTATATTTGCATTAGGAAGAGAGTATATTTAATGCAAGTTGTCTTATTTATTTATACGAAATACTTGCTACAATGGACTTATTGAAAAAAATAATGAATGCACATGATAGATATATTATTGCAATCAATCTCCAAAACAGAAAGGTCCAAGGAGATTATAGGAACCTTGCATTGACTATTCAAAGCTTTGGGGATTTTTTGATGGAGCTTGCAAAGGGTCTCTTGGTTTGTATGGACCAAGTGCTATCCTCTTTCTAAAAAATTCACACTATTTTTCTTTGAATCTTGGAGTAGGTCAAAGATCAAGCAACATAGTAGAGTTCCATGTTCTTTGGATTCTACTGAAAATAATCGAGGATAAGAATGTAAGCAAGTTTCAGGTATTAGGTGATTCAAAGTTATAAATGGATTGGGAAAATGACAAAAATCAAATAGCAAACATGGCCTTAAGCCTAATAATGGAACTTTGTTTGGGGAAAAAAGATTTCTTTGAAGAAATATCCTTTGTGCATGTCTATAGGGATTTCAATTTCAAAGCGGATTTGCTCTCAAAAGAAGCCCTCAATTTGGAGGAAGGTTTAGTCATCGAGCATGAGATTGGGGATAATATCCATGCGAATGATATTCAAAAGTCATTTTTTTTATGATCCAATGCTTTTTGTTGCAGTGGTTGTTCTTATTCTGAGTGATAGCTAGTCAGGTTGGAAGTATGTCTAATGTCCGGTGCCAATCCAAACTTGTTTTATTTTGAAAAGACGTTTGTATATGTCTTAGGTCTAACTTGAAGACATTATGGAAACATGGATCTGAGTCGAATGCTAGTCAATGTGTATTTTGATTTCTCTTCATAAATATCAAATATAGAGATTTTTTTTCTTGGAAAAAATATATTATTGGAATCAACATATAAGGAAAATATAGAAAAGAAATATAGATGGTTGAATTTGGTAAAGGCTTGTGAAGAATGGTATGTAGTCATCTCCTAATGATGTGAGAATAAGTCATAAACACAGGTTTACACATAGAGTTAACATGATGTGATCAAGTACAGAACATGCCCTAACCTTTTGGAAATTTTGTCACCAAAGAATAACTCAATGATGAGTAATTTTATTCCTCAAACTCAACACCAAAGATTACATTTTGTTGAGAAAAACTTTCTAAGCACCCCCCCCTAAATTGTCCAAATCACCCAAATAATACAAGGGGCTTGAACCTACATATGACTTCTAATGATGCCCATACTCCCCTAGTTCCTCGCCAGGGAACACGAGCCCCAATTTACCTTGTGAAAGCCTTTTCCCCCATCACTTTGACTGCAAAAAAATGTGAATATTTTCCAATCTCAAATGAGTGGTGACAAAAGGAACCCAATAAGTAGAATAATAAACAAGAGTGTCAACAAGGAATTTGGTGCAAATTTGGAATTTAGTTGTCAAAGGCATGGGTTTGGTTATCCATTTATCAATATTTTTCACCACCCTATGCACAACCATATCCCATAATTATGTAGGAGGTTTGAAATAAAAATGGAATTCCCCAAAAATTGAAAACTTGCACGATCTTGGACCAACCTTGGTTGGCCAACCAAGGGGAAAGGTCCTTTTGACTTTGTCTAAAGTGATGAGTTTTGGTCCATTTGATCATAGAGTAAGAGGCCTCAAAAATATCTCGAGACAATGCATAGTGACCAGATTGAGAGACGGGGTGCAACAAGGAAATCAAGGTTTTAAAAAGGTTTTTATTATTATGTATAGGGCAGTTCTATTGAAAACACCTTTGTTAAATCCTCTACAAATGGAAGCAGAATTCCTAGGTAAGCATGATTTTTTTCTTCTTCTTTTCATCGGTGCCCTATGAAAATCTAGCGCATCGTTGCACCTTTGACATAAGGGCACAATTGGCACATGTTATTTGATGGCATGGTCCAACCTTTGTTGCATCGAGATATGACACATCGATGTGCTTCATTAAAATGGGTGTGTTATCAAGCCAATGAACATGGGTATTGTAGTGCCCTTTATTGAAGCAATGGTGCTCTTTTGTATATGTGAAGCACCAATGCTCCCAGATAGACACACGATGCATATGCTCCCATGTAATGAACAAAATATATAATAAATAACATAAATAATTATTATTAATAATAAATCAATAATTAAACACTTAATGAAGAGACACATTGATGAAAGGTTATGCCTCTTCACGAAATGAGACACTACATGGGTATATATACAAACCCTTAATTGTATTTTTCCATATTCATCATCTTATCAATTATTTATTCTATTATTTGTCCATTTATGGATCATCTGTGTTATTTACACTGGTTATTTGTTTAAGAAACGATTTTGTCGTTTCAATATCATTGATTACAACTTGGTGAGGTGTAAACTCTATCGTCTTACTTTTACCGGAATGAGTGATTTGATAGACTGACAACAAGTCGCGGGTAATTTTTCGAACACATAATACATCATTTAATTGGACATCATCTAATTGAATTGTCCTAGATACTACAACATTTAGAGATATATCATCACCAACAAATATATGTTTGGTGTTACATTCACTTAGAGCAGGAAAATATGGCTTTATTCTTAGCCATATGATAAGATGCTCCAGAATCAATGAGCCACCCATTAGAAGAAGAGGAAGAAGATGCATTAAAGGAAAACTATAAGCAAAAGGTGCATGTTCAGGAGTTGTAGAGTTAGAATATGAATCAATGTTGATGTTGTGCTTCTTCATTGTTGCTTCCAAGGCTGCCATCTTCTTGAAAGACTTAAGATTCCACATGACCATCTTTGCTGTAAAAATTGAAATGATGCTTAGTCTTCTTATCTTTCGATTTGGTTCCTTTGTCACCATTGGAAGGATGAGTTGGCTAAGAGGGTTTGGGACCCTTGTTTTCCTTATTGTTGTATGGATGTTGTTTCTTGGGATTCTTGGTTGTATTCTTATATTGTCCACTAAGGATTTGCTAGATGTATCAGTAGTGTTAATTACTCTAAAATGTATGACTAGATTATCTTGCTCTCTAATCAAGGCATCACAAAAAGATTCAAGAGTGGGTTATGTATAGTTAGTCCCAGAGATTCTTTCATGGAGTAAAAGGTAGATACAAAAATAGAATAGGCAAGACCAAGCTTGGAAAGAATAGCATAAATACATTGGTTTTCTGCCTTAGCTATTTTTCAATCTTCAACTAAGGTTCCAAGGGTTTTTAATTTAGATAGACAGTCTTGAATGCAAAAAAAACACCTGGATTTAAAGTAACCAACTCATTTTCAAGATGGTGACCTCGGATCTCATTGTGTTTACAAAACAAAGTTTCCAATTTTTCTTGAGATTTATTTGGTTCATCAATTCCTTGAAGGTGGAATCGTAACTCATTAGAAATTAACATCTCGATCAATCCACGGGCTTCGTCATATTTATACGGTCCCATTTTATTTTCCCATCGGCATCAGTGGGGGCAATTACTTTTCCCAAGGTAATTTGATAAAGTCCCCTACTTCATAGGACATCCTCCATACGAGCTTCCAGACAAGCTGTCATAATATGAAGGTAATATGGATTCAAAAGCATAAACCGATGGTCTAGATGTAAAGATCTAAAAAAAATAGGGAATTTAAAAAACGACACTGAAAACAGACTCTACATGTCAAAATTATGCCCTTTTAAAGAAATGCATAAAAATGAACCAAGGGGCCACGTGGAAAGCAAAGATTGATCCACGTGATGATGGGAGCAAAAAATGAAGTAAATAATCCCCCCTTACTAACTTTCCCTATAAGCTCACTTTTACAAATAAGTTGCTTTAAAATAAGTGACGCACTTTTATAAAACAAGATTCATGAGGCGACAATGTCCCCGACATTGCTACCTGCAATGACTATTGAAGAGCGATTCGAGTTCGCTATGGAATAGAGACTTACACTCAATATAAATTTTTAGAAGCTATTGTTTTTTAGAATCCACTTTCAAGGAACATCATTACGAATGACATTATCAAAATAAACAATTCATTGAATTGGACTTCAAACTTTCAAAAAATGAAAGCGATCCAAGTGCATGTTGAATGTTAAATAGAAAATCACATCAAACAATATTAAACCACAATACAGTGTACTGGATTGGATTCAAGCAACACACATCCAAGGTACATTGCATTGCGATGGTGCTTTGCATCTGGATCATAACCATGTATTGTGTATCATGCAATTGCAAAATGAGATTCCAAATGCATAGCAGTTTGAGTATACTTGATTGAAACATATTTTCTTTTTTTCATATGCAGATATGGAAAATGCGCATAATTAGAATAAGCAAATGAAAAAATGCATTTTCATATGAGATATATATTCTATGTATCAATAGGTTGTTCTTGTTTTTTTTTTTAATATTTGTGATGCTAAATCATTGCATCGTGCATCTCCAAGGATTGCAAAATAGTTTGTGAATGATAGAACAAGTCATGGTATCAATGAACTATACTAGTTATAGGATATATAATATTTCCCACAATGAAAAAACAAATGCCGGTGTGATAAAAATAGTGCAAACAAAATTTGAATTCTTTTTGCAATAAAAAAAATCCAATGCAAAGAGTGATGGATGGCTACCTGGGAAAAAAATGTTGACAAGTCACAAAACTGTTTCACATATAGGTTTTTTGAGGTGGTACATATCACATAGCTTGTGACAAATTATCATGCTTAAAACAAATATGATCAGGACACTAGCCTACCTCCATAGTAACACAATTTTGTAGCACGGGCACTGATAAAAAAATATTTAGAAACACATATCGCTATTTGATTGGCATTAGCATTATCGAGTGTCCAAACCATTTCATACAAACAAAATGACATAAATAAATTGAAAGGAAAGTAGTTACAGAGGAACAAAACACAGTCCGTGCAGTTTTCACTATATATATGCTAATTTATTGCTAGTGGCATTGTTGCTTGCACAACAGATCCTATTTTCTTTAGAAAATGGGAGCCCCATTTTATTTTTTGGTTTAGGTAATTTAGATGTTTATTACCTTTATTCTAAGAGTCCAAGGGTTTCAATAAATTATTTTTCGTCAATTATCATTTGCTTCCGACATTAAAACATTTGACTGAAAACCATTGTTTTGTTTCCGCAGATTTTTGCTTACATTTGCTTCATGAAAATTGCAGAATGCGAATTACGGAAACACCGATTTCAATATTTGAATTTTTGCTTCCGCATTTCCGTATTCCGCATTGCGTATTGCGGAAGTCGGATTATTAGAACGTCACTATTTTCGATTCCGTAAGTGTTTTGCGGATTGCGGAATCCTTAAATCACCCAAAATCATTTTCGCAGTCCCTCACTCAATTATTTCCGCGTTTCCGACTGTTCAATTGTGGATTGCGGAAACGATAAATTTTCTAGAATCAGTTCCGCACTCCCACAGTTCCTCACTCCCGCAGTTCCACACTTCCACACTTCCGCATTCTCGCATCTACGATTTGTGGCGTTTTCCGACTTTTCAATTGCGGATTGCGGGAATGATAAATTTTCTACAATTATTTCCGCAATCCCAAATTTCTACATTCCCGATTGCGA
Source organism: Larix kaempferi (assembly GCA_027924585.1). Taxonomy (NCBI): domain Eukaryota; kingdom Viridiplantae; phylum Streptophyta; class Pinopsida; order Pinales; family Pinaceae; genus Larix; species Larix kaempferi. The sequence goes on along the minus strand of BSBM01000267.1, from coordinate 5,360,804 downwards.
ATTCAAATTGCGGAAATGCGGATTGCGGATGACATTTTCACATTTCCATCTGCCTAAAATTGATTCCACATTTCCGCATTTCCGCATCGCATCACGAATTGCCGGAGGATGAAAATGTCAAGTTTCGAAAATCATTTCCCGACTTTTCGCTTCTACATTTTCTTCATAGATTTGTTTTTAATATTGAGCATTGGTGTGTTTTATATCTACAGTTTTGTTTCAATCTTATCCATGACATATTTTTGGTTTAAATACTCCAAATTAATTGTTCTTTTTACCATTTTTCGCTTTGATTTTACCTTCCGCAAACAATTGTCGCTGTGAATTTTACCCTGCTACGGATTCTGGTTTTCTTGATCAATTTACAAGTATGCATGAAACAGAGCTTAATGATTTGGTTTATGAAGGTGCAAATTCCTTTCAAGATGTTTTAAGCAGGGCTGCCACTCAAGAAGAAAAGGGATTCATACATCAATATCAGCAAGAGCTTAAGATGAAGGTGGTGCAAGATAGAAAGCTCAAACTATTAGATGAAGAAGGGGAAAAGGCTTGCAGGAAGCGGTGGTTTGCTTTTTATAATCTGCTGGTATTATTGGGTTTCCCTGTTATGAATCAAATAGAAAATCTTTTTCCACCTAAGATCATGATCACACAAGTTGATGAAAATTATTTGTAGTCCAAAAAGCGTATTGAACAGTTGGAGCATGTTCATATAAAAGAAATTAAAGAGTTGGTTGAGTTACCAGTATCTTCAGGGATGAAAGTGAATGTGTTTTTACGAGAATGGTCAAAGGCAAAGAAGAGGGAGATCGAACTTTTCCTTTGCAAAAATCAACTGCAGCTCGAACATGCTCAATATTAGGATATTGATGATCTTTTGGATGTTTTTTGCTAAGTGGCAATCTGCTCTTGGTAAATCTTAAGTAAATATTCTATAATCCCTAATTTCATGGGAAGTTAGTTTCTTTTGTAACTTATTATACCTATTATTTAAAGAAAGTTAGATCTCATGTTGGGAGGGGGGATCTCAGGAGAGACAAATTTCTTTCTTTCTCTGTAATATAGAATTGTTATGCATTTTTATGCATACAATTTTCTATTCATATCAGTGGATGACACTCTGTGATTTTTCAGTAAGCAAGTTCATTGGATCTGGAGACCTTTTGTAAGGTTTTCATCAGTTTATTTAATAAATTGAATTGTGGGAGAACCATTGGAGAAAAGAATTGGAGACATATTGTTGCACATGGATTATTGTTATTTGTTACAGTCTTTAATGAATTTCATTCAATCTTCTCTTATCTTTTCTTTCTGGTAATCTATTTATCAAGTTGTCTTGATGAGTATGGGCTCTTTTGCATTGATTCAATAATTCACTTTTCTTTGGTTATATAATCATAAGCATATGAATATGTATTTGATTTTTCATTTATGATTCATATGAATATTAAGTAACAGGAAATTATTTTCTCTATTTCACATCATCTTATTCAATATTTTGTAACCGCAGAATTGTCCCTTTTGTTTTAGATGTTAATTTGTCAATTAACATATCTTTTTCAAAACAGTCACATGATATAAATATTTGATTGAGAACAAATTTAGTTTTAGCTATTTTGTCTTTTATCAAAGAATGTATTATTAGATCTGCTTTAAATTGTCATTGGTCAGAGTGATAAATACCATAAACCCTTGATCTGATTGCTTTGAGGATTCACAGCCTATAATTAGATTTAGATATACTATATTTTTTTTCATTTTCTTTCTGCTTCCATTAACTTGCAATTAACCTTTAAATCTTTCCTTAAGGAAGAAAGTTTCACCTGAATTACTCTCAGAGTGCCGATGGAGGCCTAATATCTGTCAGAGTTAGCTATACCAAACAATTTGGGGATAGGATAATACTTGTGTAGGATTATTTGAAGCCTTTCAGATTGGGGTATCTCTTTTGCGTTGCTACCTGGGACATCTCCAGCATATCCTAGGCTTCAGCAAGCAGCTACCCAGTACAGGAGAGGAAGTGTTCCACTAAAATGACAACCAATACATTTCATTTGCAAGGGAAGAACGAAGATTAGCATGATTCGACTTCCAAGATATTTGCATCGCTCCAGTAGTCTAAACCATGGATAGTATTTCTCATATCTTTCACCTACATATTTTATGGTTTGTCTTCTGAATCATTTTCATTTATGCTTACGTTTTTTCATCAAGGTTTGAGGTTGTATGTTTTGCACATATTGAAGAGGTTTGTTATTGACAGAGTGCAGTTGTACAATATTGGACAAAGGTCAAGTAAGGGAGATCAACATGTGAACAAGTTTTAAAGTAAACAAGCCATTGGTAGAGAATTTCAATAAAAATTATTTAGTGAAGCTTGTTCTCCATAAAATATCAAGATCATGTGTTTTTCACTAATTAAGTTTTGCTTGCCTAAGGGTTGGCGCATCCCAGAGGTCAAAGTCCATTGCAATACTAGCTAACATGAATACAAATAGTGTCAAGGAAAACAACAAGAATATCTGCAAAGAAAACATGACCAAGAGCAAAGAGCACATGAAATGTAAAAGTCAAGGAAGACATATCGAGAAGCAAACAATTTTTGCACTAAACAAGTTATCTGTATAGAATTTCAATAAAAACTAGTTAGTGATGTCAATGGTAACCAAATGTTCTTCTCTTAAAGGATGATGTCTGCAAGACGTCAAATTCCATTCTAACATCATGTAAAATGAATCCAAATAGGGACAAGGAAAATAGTAGGATTATATTCAAAGAAAACATGACTAAGCACAAAGAGCACATGATATGTGCAATGATCGTGACCCTTAACATTGACAATATGCATGCTAGCATGCTGCAGATTTTGAAAGTTTAGTCCACTTTGGTGTTGACATCCCAAAGAAAGTAGTCACTACTAAAACTATCATGATTGGAAATATGCAAGCCACCAATGTGGATTTCCAAAGCCATGGTGGAAACATGGGCTCCTTACAGGCATAGATTTATGGTTGAGGCTCTGATCTTCACCAATTCAAAAAAACATGTTGTTGAAGAAACCGGATAGAACAAGCAAGACCTCAATTGGTCAATATACCATGCATAGAACACATACCTGGGAAATTAGCTCCGCCACAAACCCAACAAAGTTGTGGCACCATGCCCCCCGCAAGAAGAAACCATGCGAAGCAAAAAACCAACCCATCTCGCAACACCAATGTCCAACAAGAAAACAACAACTCATTCCTTGCATGAAGAAGCAACAAACAGACAAGGGAAACTGCACTAGAAACAAGTAAAAAATCAAATGCCCCATCCCACCAGCACAAACAGCAGAGAGGAGCAAAGAGTTTCTCGCGCAGGAATACCAGCACTGGAGCACCGAAAAGGCAGCACACTTACTAGATTGGCACCAACACCAAAAGTAGAAGACTACCTGAAAGTTAGGCATTGAATGATCTATAAGAGAGACTGTTGCGCCTACTCAATGGAGAGACCGCTTACAGATTTGGAAGCGAGGGAGGATTCTAATTCCATCAAGCGTAGATACTTAACCACCTCCTCATATGACAATTTCTCCTTTTAGAGCATCGGGCCATACCTTATGTTATCTTCTACAGTTCTTGTCAATCAAACAAATCACACTCCTTCCAATTTGAAAAGCAAATTATTAGTAACAGGGCAGGATCTCCTGGCTGACCACAATCCATGAAGGGAACACATAGGCATTAATCGTCTTGCAACCTGTACAAAACACGGTCATGACGCAACACCACTGCAATCGCATTTAAACCAGCATGACATCACCATGCCGTCGGGGCCTGGGGAACATAAAACCAGGTCGACATCACATGCATAAGTCCAATAGAAGCTCAACAATTTTTTTTTTTTTAAAATCACGAAAATCCAAATTTCTTCACACTATGCGAAAACCTTAGTCCAAGGCAAAAATTTGGATATGGCCCTCAAGATTAATGTCCCCGACCGAAAACTAAATGTCGGGGACATAACAAGTGAGAAACACTTTTATAATGTAGTTACTTTGGAAATTAAAGATACATGAACTTTTGCAAATAGTAACAAAAGAAAGACTTGAACCCACGAACTCTTATTTATTAAAATAACTTTCAACCAAGTGAGTTAAGCAAAAGATTTAGTAATATTATGGAGGAGAAATTGATTGTTGTTGTTGTAGTTTTTGTTCTAAGGCTTATGTGATCAGTGAGTTGTTGAAGGGTGTCTTCTAGATCCATCGCATCAGTTTACAAAGTCTTTATCTTTCGGACCAAGGTAGGGTGGTCCATCATCAAGAAATGAGAGATAGGGAGATTTTTTACCATGAGGGAGATTTTTTATATCAAGAAACTATAAAATATACACAACATCTATAATTTTTATTTTTATTTTTTAAATGAAACACAACAAAAACAAAAAAGAAATTGAAAATGAAACAAACATCTAAAGAATTAAGAAGGATTAAAAAAATCAAAAAAGAAATAACAATATTAAAATAGTTAAAACAAACAAAAATTAAAATAACTCAGGATAAGAAAAGAACAATAATAAAATAGGTAAAATAAACAAAATTAAAATCACTCAGGAAACAAAAAATACTATAAAAGATAAGGAGAATAGACCGGAGGGATCACAGGATAAAGGAGAAAGGCGGGGGGAGAGAACAATGAGAAAATAAGAAATTCTAAATATGATTTGTCTACAAGTTCTATATAATTTATTAAGAATAAAATAAAATTAATGAATGAAATAAAATTAAAATTAAAGAAATGAAAAAAATTATATATTTAAAATAATTAAATTAATAAAATGAAAACTTTATTAAAAGACGCCAAAGGCCTAAAAAATGGGAAAAAAATAAAATAAAACAAAACAAGTAGGAGGACAAGAAAATAAAACAAAAAGCAAAAGAAGGGAACAAAAAGAAACAACAATAGTCGAAGGACAAGACAAGGATGAAAATAAAAACAAAGAAAGAGAGATAGAAACATAAACAACAAAATGAGGAGAGAGGGCAGCACAAGTCAAGAAAAGATAAATTATGAGAGGGAAACACGAAGAGGCGAGTTACATGGAGGCAAACTTGGGGGCCAAGGCGGGTGTCTCGTTATTGTTGATCTTCCATCCATCATCTTCGCTGGTGTTGTTGTTGTTGGGAGAGCGTACCTACCCAATAAACCTTGCTTTTTGGCCTATAAGACACTTTACACAACCACGCATAAACAAAACATGAAATTTTGGAATCGAAATTTCTCATATTTGGGGTTAGTCCTTGGTTAGATTACCCACAAAATGTATTTTTTCTCACTGTTTTTAGCTTACCAAGTTCACACAAGGCGCATGGAAAAGAGCATACACAGTCAAGAAAACCCTTTTTGTTGCGTTAATGATTTTCTGAGTTTGCACAAAGTGCATCAAGAAGAGCATACATAGACCAAAAAGGTAGCAACTGGGAATAAAATAGAAATCCAGGCTAAAATATGAAAGAATATAGGGAGGAAAAAAAGATTGTAACTATAAACAATATAGCTCTCGATATGGTGAAATGGTCGTATCTTGGTAAAATGAAATCCATTTCAAGTGAAATTAAAAGCATTTCCAACTGAAATGAAAAGCATTTCCAACTGAAATGAAAAGCATTTCCAACTGAAAGAAGTGCTCTAGACGTAATGGAACATCTCTCTCATCCTAGAAATGCTCAGAAATATTATACACCAAAAGGACTTTAATGCATACAACAACACCGGTTCAATATCTCGATCAACAACAACGAAACTTCATAAGCACTCTGATACCATGTTCGACTAACACATGATGTTTCCAAAAGAAAAAACACCTTCAAGAACTGCTCACACAAATAGATCATAGATCAACATACTAATGTTTTATGTGGTTAAAACCCTCAAAGAGGGAAAACAATCAACTACCCTATCTAAATAGCTACTTGAGGCAATATGTTATGCAAGGAAAAAAAATACATATGAGTTTCTCACAATCGATCATTAAGCAAATGACCAATCATGTGCTAAGCCATAGACCAATATCTATTAATATTGATGTGAAGATGAGATGTCAGATCAATCTATGTCTAGAACATATTGCGATCATCATATTACATAAGTATACATGCATACTATTTAGAAACAAACTTTACCTGAAGACACATTATACCAAGTTGATCTTAACTAACTCCCAAGTGTCTAAATATCATAATAAATAGCACTCCTAAAACTTCACTTCCGAACTGTCTTCTTCCCAAACTATTTATCTCTCTTCGAGGCATTCTTTGCCAACACCTTCTATCTTTTGGGTGCTCTTTTGGGTACTCTGTATCCTAGGCATTTCTCTGCCAATGTGCTTGAGTTCTTGGCACCCTCTACCAACATGTTTCTTTTTTAGCACGTTGTCTTTCAGGGGTGATACGTTTTTGGCACACATTGTCTTCTTCGGCACACCTAAATAGCATGGGAAGACAAGGCAGTTGTCAACAAAGACTAACATAGAGCAGTTGCACCAAGAGGGGCATGAGCTAATTCAGACCCTCTAGGAAAGCCAACAATAGCTCCACACATGGATAGATGCCTTGTTGTGTTGGGTGCAGGTAGCGATAAACCAAGAAAAGGGTCACTTGCAACAAAGTTGGGATCCATCCAAGAAGAGGAGGATGTCAAGGATGATGGAGTCATCTAGGGAAAGAAACTCGTAAAGCGTCTAAGTAAATAGGTAAGAGGATTTTGGTGTTTCATTGCAAGCAAAACCATGTAGAGGAGTGCCCATTGAAGAAGATATCGACAACCTTGACGGAAGTTCAAGGGAAACAATCTTCGAAAGCAACATTGAAAGTTTTGAGTGCCTTGATAGAGTGTTTGGGCAGGCTTGCGACGAAAGGTCAAGAACATGTTTTGCAAGATGAAGCGGTGAATGGATTTTTCTTTGTGAATGTGATAGTCAATGGGTTGAATGTGGTGGCATTGGTGGACACCGATTCTACCCATAGTCTCATAAGTGAACAGACTGTGAAAGGGATTCATCGAGTGGTCGAGGGCAGTAATACAATGTATAAGGCATTGAACTCATCAATGAAGATGTCAACAAGAGCAGTTTGAGAAGAACCAATGAAGGTTTGGGATTGGCATGGAACCTTAGACTTGACGGTGGTTCCCTTGGATGACCACAAACTCATATTGGGATGGGAATTTTTAAGGATGGATCAAGCCAGACTCATGCTGCACAATAGTTGTTCGATGATCTTGGGAAAGGTCCCGAAGAGTTGTGTGTCAGTGATGACCAAGGAGAAGTTGGGGATATTTGCACAGATGTCAGGAGTGAGGATGATTGAAGTGGTGGGATCTCCAACAGGAAGACTTGGTAACATCATGCAGTAGTGACAAGAAAATGGTTTGGAAAGCATAACTTGGGTACTAAGAACAAATGACTTTGTATGAGGATTGGGTTGGAAACTTGCTACATGTTTAGTAGTACACTAAAGAATGCAATCCAAGAGATTCCCAATTCTTCCGGCGAAGAAAAACCAAGTGTTGGGCACACGCATCACTTTATGGTTCCGGACAGTATCTCAATTGGAGGCAAGTGTGGTAGGCTTGTTATCATAGTGAGCGTCCTTCAGCAAGGCCACATTACACGGGGACACCATAACACAAACCTTGTTTCAATTAGCTTAGATAACTTAGATGAAGTTGCAGAAGAGCTCAACTGTCGAGTCCAGGGTTGAGCAAGTCAGAAAAGAGGTGAGCTAGGAGGAAACATGGGAAGCAGGAAAAGGTAGGTAACTTGGACCTTTGCCGATAGCAGATCGGGTCTTTCAACAATTAGGAAGCGATGGAAAATCAGATGTGTGCATGAAGGAATCAGTAAAAGAGAGAGTGGAAGGTGCGTCAACAACAACTTTGGTTGCATGCAACAGCTCTAGGAAAAGGAACAAAAAAACTAGGGTGAGTTTATGGCTTTAAAACATATAATGAAGATAGCCCTGGTTCTTTGTCTCTAACAAATCCAGGTTTTCGAGGATTCTCTAAGCGCTATTTCTTGGATGAGCATCCAGATCCAGGTTCAGAACTTTGCATTATTTCTTTTTCCTAAGCAGTTAAAGGAGAACTCAAACCTATTTCATTAGATATCCTTTACTCATTTCTTCAGGTAATTGAACACTTCAACTGACGTTGTATCCGAGCATGACTACAACTTCATGTTGGTCAGAGTGTCTTGGAGGAACTTCATGAGGGGAAGTTGTCCTAACTATCACATGAAGCATTGTTTTGATCAGTCTTTTGTGGCTAGGTTTGACTTATTTTTGGTTCACTGTAGTATGTCACTGTGGAATTTTCAAGTTTATTGATAGAATTATTTAATTGACTTGTATGGATGACTTGGAGGATGTGAACTCCATACTTTATATTTTGTTTTGTATCCACCTAAAAGGGTGCATATCTGTTGTTTTGTTTAAATGATTCTTGGGAGGTCGTTATAACTCTATATATCTTAACTTTTGTGTTGTTTGCATCTAAAGGGTGTATTAAAACAAGGTATTCAACTAAATGATCTTGCATCTAATAGTCACATCAATGCTCTAAAATATATTTGGTGAACATGATGGAGGGCATAATTGGACTCATAATCATGAATTGATTTTAGGTGTTGAATTTTTTGTCTCTAAAGTTCAACATTGCAATATTGAAGATAAATTAGGTGTTGCAGGTGCATGGGGGTTCGTCCTTCATCCCTTGGGAAATAAAAAAATTCGTTATGAATGGAGGTTCGGTGAAGCAACAAACACTTAGTTCAAGGCTGTAGATCTATTTTAGGGGCTTAAGGTCCTAGACTCGAGACATATCAAAAACCTTTGTTATCATTAACAACTATGTTATAGTTATAAGGCTTATGAGAAAATCATTCAACTCATCTGATGACAAACTCGCTAAGATCATTCTGAGAATATAATAGGAAGTAATTTTCTTTGAAACCACAAAGTATTTACATGTTTTGAGAGACCACAATTGCTAGCAAATGCAACCTCTTGTTTGGATAGGGGAGTTTTAAAAATAAATGGAGGATAATCCTTCTTCCTTGTTCCTTCATATATTTACTATGAACAACCCAAAGTATTGGATTCCCTCCACATCTCAATGTAAATGGTGGGGTATGTTTAATGATGGAGAATGACTATTAATGGATATCATTTCCCTCGTACCATCACACACTTAAATCTTTATGAAGAGCCAACAATTTCAGTCATTTTTGGATATGAAGTTGAATGCAAGTGGGATAATGGGGCTCATTAATGTTGGTTACGCTGTTCAAAGAGAGGCCTCCTTGGATCTAGATTCTTTGCCATCTTTGCAGGTGCTTTCTCTCACTACAGAATCTAAGCTTCAGCCCCCCTTGTCTCAAACAACAAATTTGGTAAGCCTTGACTCCTTTGCATGTATCTATGTTGTTAATTCAAATTGTTTTTATGCATTTCTTGTGACCAGTGATTCTATCGTGGCGTTGGAAGTTGACTGGGGAATATATATAGTGAATTTGGTCTAGGTTTGAAATATTATGCATATTTTTTTTGGTGGGGAATTAGTGCTTCCACCTTTTATGGATTTAGCTCGAAGAATAGCCCTAAAAGTGCAATAATGTTTGAGCACGCTGTAAAAGGGAGCCAAGGTTTTGGTATTTTCACTATTGCCTTTAACTATGGAATGTTGTGGAAATTTAATTGGGTAGTGGTGGGGTTTATTTGTCGTGATACAAAAAATTGGGTTTGGTATATCCAGTCTCTATGAAGGATGGACAATTTGGGTACCTCGGTGTTGTTGTCTTTATGAAATTTATGACACAAGATTTTGTGCAAGTAAGAAGACCTCATATCTGATAACATGACATCATTTTTTTAGTATAAGCAAAATGCATGCACAAGAGGAAATTAACAACAATGTCTATGCAATGATAATGGAAACTTTGCTCTAGCAGATGTGAAAAATCCAAGCATTAGAAGCTAACAATTTGCTTCACCAGATTGTCACAAATCATAATAGGGGTTCACAATCTACTCCATCTATTTTCAAAATGTCAATGGATTCATTTCTCGGGGAGTCTAAAGAAGAAGAGATTGTTCACCAATTGCCTAAATATGTGGACATGGAAAATCTTAGCCTTCATCAATTGGCTAGGAGGAAGCACACAACAAACATGTTTTTCATTAAGTTTTGTTTTGTTTTCTTTATGTTTTCCAAAGGAGATTTGGTTCTATGCCTCTTTTATAGGATCTATACTAATAAAAACTCTCATATATCCTCTATGAAGGGTTGTATTGCTTTTTGTCTGGCAAATTCTAAAGCTTTTGGGTATAAGATGAACTATAAACTGTGCACTTGCAACTATTTTCTAATACAAACTCCAACCATTCTTGTTTAAAAAAATAATTTATTGAAGTTTAATGTTAAACTAAATTAAAAAAATTAAGATTACAGGATCAATAATGACAAGGAAAAATAATAACTTACTAGCTTATTACACTTGGATTTCTATTTAGAATAGGTTGTGGTCCAATAACAACATGTGAAATGTTCCTTGGTGCTAACAATAATGGAATATATGCATAATATGGTTTTCCTATTGTTAGTTGTCATCTTAGTAGATTTTCCCAATGTTCTGCTAGGTTTCTATGCCCTATATTCTCAAAAAAACTAATGCAACACCTCCTTGCAGTGATAAAATTAGCAAAGCTTCCTCTCCAACTCAGAAAGTTAGAAATCCTCTTATGTTCAATGGTGATGATTTTTCCTATGGGAATATGCAAAATGGTAGATGTTTTTGAAGGCGCGCAAGTAGGTGTATGCTCGGTGTGAATGGCATGTTCATTTAGATCTACTAGGTGCATGCCCGGTGCGAATGGATTCTTGAAATATGATGGATTAAGGAACGCTGTGAATCCAAAGCGTTTAGTTGTTAAACAACCATTTATCCTTGCCACACTACTGCGAATAACATAGGAGAATAATAATAAATACATTCATTAACTCAATAATAGGAAGAAGATGCAACATAAAAAAGCTTTAATCATCATATTATAACCATTTCACCAATTAAATATCAGCCACTAAGAATGGAATGGCAATGTGTATATCCATGTAAAGTGTCATAAATGCTCAGGCCCCATTTGCATATTACCCTTTCCACTGTGACTGTGTTCGCTGTTGAAGGGGGTTGTGGTGGGTGTCTTCTCCTTTGTTTGAGTGCCTGTGAGTCTGTCTATTTGTTGCGTCTAGTGTGGTTACAGTTCAAACCCTAGCTCGTTACATTTGTGTGTGAACGTTTTCCATACATTGTCATTACAAGTTGTCTAGATTATCGTTTGCTATCAAATTCCAACTGCATTGAGATGCCTCCATTGTTTCTCATCCCGCACAGCTATAGCTATTTCAAAGGGCGGTCAACAAACCACATTAAATGTTAACTCCCTCTTGCAAAGGTGCAAGTACCTCAAAAAATGTGAAAAATAATAAAACGTGAATTTCATGCCCCTGAGCGCAGTTCCTTTGGTAGTTATTCACATGTAACTCCTTTGAATTGCCCTCTAATGGTATCCAACATTCCACAATAGTATAAAAGGAAGTTTTATGGAGGAGATAGGGGCACTGATGTTGATATGACTTTCATGCTAGAGAAATAGCCTTGTGAATTCCTTGAGTTTTTATGATACCCCACCCACAAAAACCCTTGTTTCTTATTTTCATCTTCTTTTTTATGTTGATATTTAAAATCCATTGTTAACCTCTCCATATTATTCAAAGAGAAGTTCAAAGCCAAGAAGGTTCATCATCAATGGCTTAGGATTAGAGAGACCCAGATGGCAGTTACAAAAGGTGTCAATAGCATAAGATCGTAGAAAATTGTATTATGTTGTTTCTTATTAATAAAAGGTAATCTCTCATTCCCCCCATAAAATAAATTGTTATATGATTGGTTGGTTAATCTTAGATTGAAATTGGTTTGGTGAAATTGTTTTCTGACCTAGTTAATTTTGGATTAATTCTTGTCATATTTGCTTTGATTTTAACCAAATTTGTTTGAGAAGGGTAATTGTCATGGTGTGCAGGTTCTAGAGCTCAGAGATTATTAGTAGTGGATGCATTGGAATCAATGTTCAACTCTCATTTCAAGGCAACCACTGGAATAGGTAAATGATCACTTTTACTCTCAAAATGGATTTGCAAGCATTGAATGATTAGTTTAGGGGATGGAAGATTGTTATTATCTGCCTTGATCTGGAATAGTTTTGATCCTAGATATTTAGAAAAAATTATCCCTAACAAAACCTCTCAAGAAATATGCAACATAAATTAGTTTCATAAGGGAATCTTGACCTCCCACCAATACCAGAAGAACGGGCTAGGTTCAATGCAAGACAAAAATATCTCAAAAGTACTTTGCTCCACCTATAAAGTGCATGATATTTAATAATCTCATTAACATAATACATGTTATTGTCATCTATTTGGGTCACACCACAAAAGAAAGGGATCAATAAAAAAAGGACAAAGCTAACCACCCTCACATCCTAATGCTCGAAATTGGAAATGTTGAGTTGTCTCCCTTGTCTTTTTGCTCTAACTGTCTCAACAATGTAATGCTTATTCATGTATTCCATATATGTTGAAGCAACAAAATGGTTAGAAAAGTTAGGGAAAATGAGAAAAATTTATCCCCTCATTGATCCATGGGGTTGTCCGAGGTCATCTTATAAATGTACTCGATACTAACATTATTTGCAGTCTCTAAGTCTTGAAATTTCAACACATTTTTTTAGGTCTTCCCATGCATTTTTCAAAACCCTAATATCAAAGCAAGGGCAGTTGAAATCAATATGCAAATTATGTTTCCAACAAGATAAAAAATATTTAAAACAAAGCAACAAGAACAAATTTATGGACGACAAGCCTCTTTTTTTCCCCATAAAACTAAGCTTAAGCTAGCTCAACATCACACTGAGCCCTAACTTTTTTTCAGGGTTAGGGTTCTTGCATCTTTTGGTATTTTTCGCTTAGAATTTTGGCGTTATCATAAAATATAGTTTTATTAGCATCTTGTTATAGCATTTTTGTGAATGAGCATATCAAACACGTCACTTCTCAAAGATAGCTACCAACATTCTATCCATTGTACTTGTACAATGTTTTTCACCATTGTTTAATTAATCAAAAAGTGGTTTTCATTGTATCCATGTGTTTCATTTGCATGTTAACGTTATCTTTCATTTCATTATCAACATAATTTGGCTCAACGGTATACAAATAACCTGTTCTTTTATTTTTATTTTTTGTGTATGTACCCCACAAGGTCAGGGTATAGGGAGCTGGGCCTCAAGTTAATCAAACTTAGTGAAGATTGTCTTCATCGACTCAAGTGACCAAAAAGAAAGATGATGTAATTGGAGATATTATCAAATTGTTGTTTCAAGAAGCCTCTTATCCACAATCATACGAGATGATGGACCATTTATTTCAAATCCTTAGCGATTCCCAATAGTGATAGAGGCAACTTTGCCAAGAAACAATTTTGGAGGACTAACAACCTTCATTGTACAAGTAAATTTTGATTTCCCTATGTTTCAAGGAAATATAGACATAAATGATTTGGAGATAAAGTTAGATCATCCAGAGGGTTATTATTTATTCACAACTTTTCCAACAGTGAGAAGACGATCTTCACACTTTTGTATCCCCTTCCTCATCTAAAACACTCATGGGATACTAATTATACACTACATTTAGAGATGATTTTGAAGCATATGAGACATTGACTAGTTGGGAAATTTTTGGCAATGCTTTCAAGGAGTACTACCATGTTCTTGTCTATGAAGATAAATACATGAGATGGAGAACCTTGCACGAGGGTAAAGACCACACTATGTCAAAATATACCAACACCTTTCATACTCCACGTGTAAAACTAGATATCATGAAATGAGTGACACTTAGATCTCAAATAACCAAGTGGCCTACAAATATACATCCAAATAGAAATGGAGTTTTTGGAACATTTCTTCATTAGGAGCAACTTAAGTTTTCAAGATCAAGGAAAAATTCTAGCATAAGGGTAAGAGAGAGTTTCAGACCAAAAATAAAACACAACAAAAGAAGAGTAAAGATGGTCCTAACTCTTAGAATGAAGGAGAAAACAAGGATATCCAACCTAGAGACAACTAGTGAAATAAAATCACAAAGAAGAAGAAGAATGAGAAGTTGAAGAAGGACACAAGAAAATGATGTGATACCCATAAAAATGCTTGGCATAGAAATGACAAATGTCATTATAAATAATTGTTATTGAATGTGTTGAAAGCAATGGACTCAGATTCACCCTTGATGCCACAAGATCCCAAACATAAGGAAAAACATAGCATCAATGTAGACTCTCCAATGTTATTATTGCCACCACAGAGGTCCATTTAGAGGAAACAAAGGATATCGAGTTAAGAGTATGTCTCTTCCACTCAAAAAGTTGGGTAAAGGTGACTTTGTTGCATTTCATTGCAATAAAATCCAAAACAACATGATCTCAGTCGAGGTCATCAAGAAGATGAAGTTATTAATGATGTTTTACCTCTAGCCATTGTCCACAATGGTTTGCTAATCCATGAATAAGGCATTTACATTAGTGAACAATGCCTCTTGCAATACAATATCAAGCCCTTCAAAGCTAAGCACTATAGGATGTTGCCTCACTTAGTGTTTGGGTTTTTCTTTTAGGAAAGCACTATATGTAGAAGTGTCATGTTGTTTACTAGCATAAGCCTTATAATATCATTATAAAGTTAAGAGACCAACTCTACATGATACCAAAGGTAACCCCAACTACAATAGTTTCTCTCATCATAACAAAGCAATACAAGAGAATAATATTGCACTAGAAGATTTTTCATATTCATGCTTGAGTTACAAGGAACAAAGAAAATCACAACAACCACTAAGAAATCTATAAGTACTCCCTCTATTTGGAGGAGATAATAATATTAGTGAATGAAATAATACAAATCAAGACAATAATCTTACACTGGAATATTTTTCGTATTCGTGCTTCGGTTACAAGGAACAAAGAAAATCACAACAACCACTAAGGTATCTATAAGGACTCCCTCTATTTGGAGGATATAATGAGATCAATGAATGGAATAATACAAAGATATCTTCACCTAGCCTACATGAGTACCTCTTCATTCTTAGGTAAAGCATACAATTGAATTGGCGTTGTCACCCTGTACCCAATGGCTCTATATATAGGTGCTCTCTTCTAGAAAATGAGGAGATCAAACTCTAGATTTAATAGATAATACAAAAGGGCCGCAGTCAACAAATATTCTCACTTTGTAGGACCCCAATGGCCTTAGTGCATGTTGCCGTCGGATACACACCTTGGGGGAAAGGGGGGTTAGCGTGGCAGAAATATTCAAGTCACTGAGTGTGTCCTTGGGGGGAAGCAAAGAGTCGAGATACTGTCACTCAACACTCAACTCCTCCATCTAGGCCAAATCCTAGAGAAGCCAAGGGGGGTGGTCCCTATGAAAATAAAACTATGGCATTTAAGATAAGTTAGAGGAAGAAAATGAATCTAGGAGTTTCAAGGTGAATTAATACTAAACCAGAGATTACAATTATGAATTGAAACAAGAGTTGTAACACAGGAATAACAAGATTTATCCCCGGAAACGACGTCAAAAATGGGTGCGCATGAGTTAGGGTTGAGAGAGTAGCTCATCCTGTAATCAAAGATACTTCGAGGAAGAAGTGATGGGACACATTTGCAGGAGCCATTCCAAGCATGGTGATAGGAGGATCCTCCCATGGTTGTGGATGTAAGCATTGTGTGATGAGCATCTGGACGATGCTTCAGATGACATACATTAGGATGATGTTATGATGATGATCAGGATGATCATGTGTGATGAGTATCAGGATGATACTCTAGATGATATGCATCAGGACGATGCTATGATGATGATCAGGATGATCATGTGATGATGATGTGCATAAGGTTGATGCACCGTGCGATGATGATCAGTTGGATCATGAGTATCAGGATGATACTTCGAGGTCATGGATGATATGTGGCAGGTTGTGTAGTAACATGTAAAAGATCCTGGGAGATCCGATAGGTTGAGCTATGTGCTCGTAATCAGTCCTGGGATGCTCTTTCGAGGTTTTTTTAGGGAGGCATGTAATCAGTCCTGGAGATCTGATAGGTTGAGCTATGTGCTCGTAATAAGTCCTGGGATGCTCTTTAGAGATCTTGCCGGTCGTGCTGCGGCACATAAATGTTCTTGGGGTGCTCTTTAAAGATATTTCCTATTCACATGTAATCAGTCCTGGAGATCCGATAGGTTGAGTTGTGTGCTCGTAATAATTCCTAGGATGCTCTTTAGAGATCTTTCCGGTCATGCTGCGGCACATAAATGTTCCTGGGATGCTCTTGTCAGGTATTGCATCAACACATAATTAGTCCTGAGATTCCACCTCTATCAGACCATTCACACAGATGATGAAGACCTACAGGAGGCTAGGCCTACACCCAGTATGAAAAAGGGCTGGCTCTATAGAACTTCCTATGACGAGAAGAATTCAGAGATAGCCCAGTGATCGAGATGTTGGGTACAGCAACAGTGATGATGATGATGCTCCGTTATCCAGTGATGATGATCCGGCTCCAGAATTGAAGACTTGCGCCAATATGTATTGATGACCAGTGTTGAAAGAATACCTTCCTAGTTAAGAGGGAGTGTTGATGTATTTGTAACTTCGGAAGATATTCACTTGTATATTACATTTGTACTTTATTGTATATCCAACAGAGATCTATTATTCCTCTGATTGGAAGTGTCGCAAGTTACATTGTAAGTGTCATCATTTGTATTAATGGGTTATTAGACCACCAGTGTGGGGTCGGCCCTAGTTAGGTCAAGTCAGTGTATAAATAGAGGGTGTGCCTCTCTCATTCTATTCATTCACTCACTTCTCAAGCTCGCATAGCGAAGAGAGAGAGAGTTGAGCACAAGTGGAGGAGGAGGAGTATCTGCCAGAGACATCTCTTTGGGTTTGATCATTGTGATCTTGTATTGTGGCTTATTCTTTCTCTGAGGAAGTTGCGGGGTTTTTCACCTTCTTGGTTTTCCCCGAGGAAACTCTGTGTCTATTGTCTCTTGTGTTTATGATTGATATGCTATACATGTTATTCTCTTAGTGATCCTAGATAATATTGAATGAAATTATCGAAAAATTAACATGCTGTGACTTCTATAATCTACAATTTATTTTCCCTAATATTTTATATACTTCCCAAAAACCGAAGTTCCAAATCCAAAAGTCATTCAAACACTTGTGAATTGGTCCAAACGTATCTGCCAAGTTGATAACAGCCTCTCCAATAATTCCACTCCTATCATATCAAACAGTATGTCTAAAACATCAAAAAACTCAACTAAATCCCAAGGGTTTTCTTACCTCATGCTACACACATGGGCAACAAACATATTAGGAATGTCCTCATCTTATCTGAGATGGAAACTCTTAGCTCTTTCAATATTAAAACTCTTGGGTTTCCCAAGATGGAACACGACTCTGATATCATTATTAGTGCAATGGCTAAATATTAGAGTTTAATCTAGTTTCAAATTTTAAGGGTTGGGCTTAGGGGCATACCACGAACTGAGCTCGGAGTAACTTCACGGATACCGGTTGAGCCCATCCGCCATACCTCCCACTCTGGAACTGCCTGCTTCGTATCGGCACGAATGGGAAAAAAGGTTTTAGTTTTAGCATTACACTAACAGGAAGAAGTTTGCTTGAGAAAAAAAGGAATATTAAGGCCGATTAATGTGTTTGTCATAAATGTTATTATTCAAACTCTCTTGGAAGAATCGAGATCCCCAATCTGAAAGGGAATTTTAAATGATTCATATAAAACAAGAGATATTGCTCGGAATAAGGAACCAACCAAAAGGAAGATACATATAATTATAGAATATGAGTTTTCCATTCAAAATATTTAACTCAGATTTAAAGGAGCATTATCATCGCTTGCTTATTGTTGATCACTCATAACAAGTGGCACAAGAATTCAATCTTTTGGAAACATATTCTCAAACAAATAATATTCTCTATTATACTCTATTGTGCTCCTCTGCCCTTTGTTCACCTATGAGAGTATTTTATCATAAAGAATGTTTATGTCCACATAAATATAGAGATTAAACTTATTAGAAAGTTGATCCGAATTTTAGGGGGCATATGGTCTAAATTCGAATGTATAAGCCATAAAATCATTAAATGGAGAGGCCACCCTCTCCCATTTAATTATAGAATCATTAAATGGAGATGCCACCCTCTCCCATTTAATCATAAAAGCATTAAATGGAGAGGCCACCCTCTCCCATCCATGGTATTTGGTAGCACATAGTTTTAGCCCATGGTATGGCCTCAATACACATTGTAATAATGCTATACAAAGGCCTAGCAGGCCTTCTCATAATAACAAGTTACTCATTTGGTTTCTCTCCTATTTTCTATTGTTAATTGTGAGATTAATTAAATCTGAGTGACTTATTGGTAATTAGTTTAAGAGGTGGGGCTCCTCTTTGATCCTTGCCTCCCATTGACTTCATATGTTTTTGTTCATGCTTATTCTCATGCAAGATTAGTGTAAGCATGAACAAAAACATATGAAAAACACTAATCTTGCATGAGAATAAGCATGAACAAAAACATATGAAAAACACTAATCTTGCATGAGAATAAGCATGAACAAAAACATATGAAGTCAATGGGAGGTGAGGATCAAAGAGGAGCCCCACCTTTGAAACTAATTACCAATAAGTCACTCAAATCTAATTAATCTCACAATGAACAATAGAAAATAGGAGAGAATGGAGAATAAAGCCATAACTTGTCACCCTAGAGACGAAAAAATATGGGAGAGCAGATGGCGGCTGGGGTTTGAAGAAGATTAGGTCATGAACGGTGGACGGTGGGCTCTGTGCAGCCCACTGCAGACAACAGCAGGTCGTCAGTCATGTCAGCTGGGTTGCACGCTTCCCAAGATAGGCTCCAGCAGTGGTTTCAAGGCTTGTTACTAACTTTTTTACCGATGTTTTTTTTATTTTTTACTGATATTCTCTCCTCGAGGAGGCACCTTTTTTCCCTATGGATTCGATGGACGAGGTGGATTACGGTAGCGACACATTGCGGCACCATGACATCTAGAGCTCACCACCTGGCGTTTTTCAGAATTTTGAGGGGGATAGTGGTTTAGGGTTTGGAGGTTTAGCAGGTAGACGGTCTTCTGATGGACCACATTCAACCCTGGAGGCAGCTATTCCACCATTCCAACCCAACTCACCGTTCTGGGAAGGTCCTGCAGTAGGTTTCGTGTCGGAGGAACGTTGTGCGAGCATTTGGGGCATTAAGGGTTTTTGTTCTTCACCTTCTCCGGAGCCGTTGAGTGCTGGTATTGGGGAGCTACCGGATTTAATTAACTCCTCGGATGGTTACAATCATATTTCACCTGTGCAGGGTATCAGTGCTGAGTCGGTGGCTAGTGAGGACAAGTGGGAAGGGTTTTGTCATTTGTCACCCCTTGGAGGTTTTGTGGCAGCAAATTTGGATTTTGCTGAACAGCGTGGTTTCTCAAGCCCATCTGGGGATTCTGACCAGAGGGACCGTGGTCGTGTAGTCGGACTAGCAGGGTTACAGGATAATGTACCACGCGTGAAGAGCCGAAGGAAGTGGATTAAGAATACGTGCAAAGCTCCAAATTACGCGCTCGGGGAAGACATCGGCATCCAGCATAGAGTAGGGATGGTCAAGTCGATGTTGGTGGGTCGAGTTTATGGAAATCCTGTAAGCCATAAGACGGTGATTCAGTGGGCCTCGGGGGCTTGGCTTGGTCATTGTGGTTATGTCCCTCATGTAGTGGGGCTTTCTGGAGGGTGGTTCGCTTTCCATTTTTCCTCGGATGCACATGCTCAGTGGGCATTAAGCTTAAACTGGTCGATTCTTAAAGTTCCTCTTCTGCTTAAGCCGTGGAATCCTCTTTTCAATGCTAGAAACGAACGTATGGATGTTATCCCGCTTTGGGTTCGTCTTCCAGGTCTCCCTTTACACTACTGGACCAAGGAACATTTCAGGAGGATTGGTAACCTGTTGGGGACTTACCTGGATGCAGATTTTTCCTTTGTGGCAACTGCGATGCAGAAGGTTGCGTGCATTTTGGTGAGTATTAATGTTAGGGATGGGTTATATGAGGGCATGGATTTGAAATGGGGGCCTTACACATTTGAACAAACTCTAGACTATGAAAATGTGCCATTTCTTTGTAGACGGTGTCATGAATATGGACATCTGGCTATCGAATGCTCTGTGCTTGTTCGTATGAAGTTTGGTAATACTCTGAAGCGACGGATTGTGGCTAAGGAGGTCGGTGTGACATTGGAAGAGGATGCTGAGGATCAGCATGTGTTTGTTCGTTCTGATATGGAGGTTCCTATGGTTGTTCTTTCTGATGGAGAGGTTCCTACGGGTGGTGAGGAGGCTGTGGACATTGTGGAGGAGGAAGGTTCTACCCCGGTTGTGGGTGTCACCATTGTTATTGAAGAGACGGAATCTACTCAGCCACGGGATTCAACTCAGGAGGGTTCTCTGCTTTCCTTTCTTCGGTCACCGAACATGGCAGCAGGTTCTTCTTCTGTTTCCTTTCAAATCCTTCCTTCAGTCTTTTTATTAAAAACTTTACTTTTCCTGGTATGGATTGGGTGGATGGGTTTAGGAATCTACATATTTCCCCACAGTTGATGTCATCTTTTTCGGTCCCTTTATGTTCAGTGGATTCACCCCCTGTTGTGGATTCTCTGCTGTTAGATTGCTCCCCGGATAATAACCCTGAAGACTCCCCTGAACATCTGACTACACCTTCTGAGCCCTCTTCACCCATTGGTTCCTTGGAGTCTGGTTACTTTCTGTGGTCTATGAATAAGCCTTCTTCTGGGGGGTTAGGGAAAGAGAAGACAAAACCCCACAAACACAGAGGTAGGAAGTCCTTCATCTCCCAAGTTAAGTCCAGAGCCTGCTCGGACCTTAGGAACGGTAAACAATTGTCTATTGAGAGGGCACTTAGAGCGGTGAATGCCCATAAGGAAGGGATCTGATGAAGATTATGTCCTTAAACTGCCGAGGTCTAGCTGGTCCCTCCAAAAGACCTGCACTGCGCCGGATGTTGCAAATGGAACATCCCGATATTATGTTGTTTCAAGAAACTATGTGTAGTGGTGAAGAAGCTGTTAGTAGACTTAAGTTATGGTTACCGGGATGGGGTTTTGAGGGTTTGGATGCTAGGGGTCGCTCCGGAGGTTTGGCGATTGGCTGGAATGAAGCTAAGGTTTGTGTTTCCTCTCTCTGGGGAATGCATTCGGTGTTAGGCATGACTTGTAAATCATTGGATTTTGACAGGATTTTTACTATTGTTAACATTTATGGACCTTATTGTGATAGAGAACCGTTTTGGATTGCCCTGTTGGATAGAGATCTGCTCAAGGGAGATTCTACGATCCTGGGAGGGGATCTCAATTTTTCTCTTGGGCAAGCTGAGATTTGGGGGCCACACGCTCAAGTGGATCCTCTTTCAAACTTTTTTATTCGGAAATTTTCAGAAGGCAATTGGATTGATGTGGAGCCTGTATGTTTGAAGCCATCCTAAAGAAACAAGAGAGTTGGTATGGAAAGAGTGGCAAAAAGGTTGGACCGTTTCCTTATTTCTGAACAGATTGTGGAGACTATTTTCTATGTTCGGCAATGGATAGGGTCGGGAGGTTGTTCAGATCATGAACCGATTTTTATGGAGTTGAAGGCAGGCCCTATCAAACCTCCCGCGCCCTTAAAATTTAATAAGGTTTGGCTGGAAGACCCAACCTTTTTGAACTATTTCACCAGCGTTGGATCCCGTATCATCTGGGATCTGTTCATACTGCAGCCTTTCATTTTGCGGAGAACATTAAATCACTCAAGGAACCTATTAAAACATGGGCTGCAGATAAGAGGAGTAGGGATGACAGGGATCTCAAGTCTATTGAAGAGGAAATTACTTCTATTTCTGATGGAACAGGTGGTGGATACTGCTCTCAGGCATCGAAGGAACATCTTGTAAAACTGGTGGATAAGAGGAATAGGATCCTTATACAAAATGAAGAGGCTTGGAGACTGAAAAGTAGGGCCATTTGGCTGGAAAGTGGGGATGATAATTCCAAGTTTTTTCATGCATACGCTAAAGGCAGAAGATCTGTCAACACAATTTGGAGCCTTGAAGATTCTGATGGTAATTCTCAGTCCACCTTTGATGGTTTGGTCGGGGTTGGGATTAATCATTTCCAGGACCTTTTCAAAGCCAACAACAGAGTGAACATTGAAGAGGTCGTCAGGGTAGCTCAACTTTTTCCTCAGTTTGTCGAAGAGGATGATAACCGGATGCTGATGGACAACATTACAGGGGATGAACTGAAGGATGTTTGAATAGTTTTCAGAAGGACAAGAGTGCTATAATATTATTGGCGATGATCTCTTACAGCTTGTTGAGGATTCTAGAAAGGAAGGCAAAGTTCCTGCCAGCATAAGCTCTACTTTCATTGCTCTAATTCCTAAAGTGGACACACCTTCCAATCTTAATGATTTTTGGCCTATCTCCTTATGCAACTGTGTGTATAAGATTGTAACAAAAGTGATTGCTCGCAGACTCAAACCTATATTATCTACACATATCTCAGAGGAGCAGTTCAGGTTCCTTGAAGGGCGCCAGATCCATGAAGCGATTGGTATAGCTTAGGAAGGTTTACACAGTATCAAATCCAAAAAGCTGAAAGGAGCAATTTTAAAAATTGATCTATCAAAGGCATATGACAAGGTTAGTTGGCTTTATATTCGACTTATGCTAACACATTTGGGGTTTGAGATTGGTTTCATTCGATGGATCATGAGCTGTATATCCACAGTTTCCTTATCGGTATTAATGAATGGAGCGACGACCCCCTTCTTTCACTCTGGACGTGGCCTGCGTCAGGGATGTCCACTGTCTCCCTTGTTATTATTACTGGTGGCTGAGAGCATGAGTAGGGCTATTAAGGAAGCTAAAAGAACGAGAGATTTTGAAGGGATACTGGTGGCACCTGGCACCTCTCTATCACATCTGCTTTTTGTGGATGACATTTTGATTTTCTGCTCATGTTCAAGAAGGGGAGCAGTTAAACTTAAAGAAATTCTGGATCTCTTTTCCCTTGCAAATGGAATGGAGATTAACGATGGGAAATCCTCACTTACTGTTTCTCTCTTGTGTGAGGAGGAACTACACACTTACACTGATCTGTTTCCCTTCCTTCTCCTTACCCTTTCTGAAGGGTTACGATATCTGGGATTCCATTTAAAGCCTAATGACTATTTGAAACAGGATTGGGTATGGATTTTGGAAAAGTTGGAAAAAAGGTTAAAAAGCTGGAGCTTCATGTGGCTTTCTCGAGCTGGTAGGTTGGTATTGGTGAAGTCAGTGCTAGAAGCCATTCCAGTGTATTGGATGTCCCTAGCATGGATTCCGAAGGGGATTCTTGAAGCTGCTAGGAAAATCTGTTTCAGATTTTTGTGGAATGGCAAGGAGGATGCACATGTGACTCCCTGGGTGAAATGGGAGAGAATCGCAGCTCCAAAAGCTCTAGGAGGGTGGTGACTGAAAAACATATTTTATTTCTCTAAAGCATTGGCAGCTAAGTGTGGTTGGAGGTTAATCAAATCAGGGGGCTTATGGGCTAGAGTTATGATTCAAAAATATATTGAACCAGATACAGTGGATGAGTGGATTAGGACTCCACAGAAGTCACATAAAGGGGGGTCTGTTATTTGGAAAGCTTTGGTTTCCTCGTTTCATGTAATTGAACAGAATCTAGTCTGGGACGTTGGAAATGGGATGAAGCTGAGGATTGGACGAGATCCTTGGGTGGGATGTGAAGCACAACACTTACTGCCAGCAGGGTTGATTGAGGAGCTGCGGCAGAGGGATATTATTGTTCTCCATCACTTGGCGGACTTGGAGAATGTCTGGATGGGAAGGCCTGTTTGGAGGAGAGCGGATACCTTTGGATTAGATATGGTTAAGGAGAATGAACTTAGACTGTACTTGAGGGCCCTCAGTAGGGATCAGATTTTCCTCAAAGAAGAAGACGACACTTTGGTATGGGATGGGGATCCCTCGGGCAATTATACTCCAAAATTTGGTTATCAATGGATCAGTGAGAACTTCGTGGACAGAGAGCATGTATGGTGGTGGAAAACTCTATGGAGAATTCAGTGCCCACTCAAGGCTAGAATTTTCATGTGGTGTGTCTTGGCCAACATGATCCTGACATGGGATTTTTTGCAAAAAAGATGTCTGCAAGGTGCAAGTAGGTGCTACCTGTGTTATCAGAATGAGGAAAATGTACGACATTTGTTTCTCCACTGTAGCTTCATCACGGAGGTATGGAATGTTGTGTCTAGAATTTTAAAGGTAAATTTCCTTTGGGATGGGCATTCCCTTGAGGAGGCTTGGAGTCGGTGGTCACATAATCCTGCATTTTCCAATTATAAAGCGCTCCCCCCTATTGTTATTTGGGGAATTTGGCTATCTCGGAACAATTGTTTGTTCTCTGACAAAAAGGGACTTCCAGCTTTAGTGGCAATTAACAGTTGTGGCATCTTTTTATCTCTCAAGCCTATCAGACATGCTACTATTCCTAGAAATATTCAATCGATGGATATCGATTGAACTCAGCCATGGGGTTTCTTTGATGGGGCTTGTCATAATGAATTATGTGGGGGAGGGGCACTTCTTTTTATGTCTCCTACTCATTTTTATGTGATGTCGTTTTGATTTGGGAGAGGGACCAATAACTGGGCTGAGATTCTCAGTCTTAAGTTACTAATTTCCTTTGTTGTGGAACATTCTGTCAGTAATATTTCAGTGTTTGGGGACTCATTGAATGTGATAAAGTGGGTCAATGGCTTGTATCAGTGCAACAATCGGAGAATTGTTGCTGTTTTGGAACAAATTCAGTATGTCTCTTACACCTTTGATACTTTCAATTGCAGGCACATATTTCGAGAAAATAACGCAGAGGCGGACAAAGCCTCGAAGAAAGGATTGCTGCTAGGAATCGGTATTTGGAAAATCATTGAATTTAAAGATGGGGTTGGCCGGGAACTGTTCCACAGACCATTTATTGAATGATGTTAAGACATATTTTTTGGAAGTTTGATGAACTTCTAGTTATTACAGCGGAACAGTAGGTTGTTAATGTAATTCCTTGCATTTCTCGGTTTATTTTGCTCTTTAAAAAACTTGTACATGCAGGCATAAAATATTTTTTGTAAAACTATTCAGATATGATACAGGGTCTTATCATTCCATTGTAAAAGATGTTATTGCTCACGTGGTGAGAACATCATTGCTTATTTCAGACTAAAGCTTAAAGCTAGATTTAGAAGCTACATCTTCCACTCTAACTAAGTGATGACGTTCAATGTAATTTCGTACTCTGATGAAATGAAATTACGCTTTTTTTTCCAGGAAAAATAATATAAAAAAAAAATAGGAGAGAAACCAAATGAGTAACTTGTTATTATGAGAAGGCTTGCTAGGCCTTTGTATAGCATTATTACAATCTGTCTTGAGGCCATACCATGGGCTAAAACTATGTGCTACCAAATACCATGGATAGGAGAGGGTGGCCTCTACATTTAATGCTTTTATGATTAAATGGGAGAGGGTGGCCTCTCCATTTAATGATTTTATGGCTTATACATCCGAATTTAGACCATATGCCCCCTAAAATTTGGATCAAAAGTCATCCACATCGCTCAAGGAGATCGAAAGATTATCTTTTTTTTCTTGTCTGTAATGGCTTTCCCTTTTATATTTTTTCACTCGGTTGAGATACATCAGTTGCTTTGTTGGAGTCTTCTTGATAGAATTTCACATGGTTTTTGGTTATAGGACACATGTTAATATATGTTTTAAATTTTGCAACGTGCGACCCAAGTAACTTCTAAGTTGTTTCTCTGTGGGGAATACAGGCATTAATATCATTGTGGAGTCCTATGCTGTAGTATATCCAAAAGCAACCCCCCCGAAACATTCAAATCGACTTATCATTCACACACCAGAAAATACTTGTGACTTATTAAAAAATGAAAGTCCCAAAACAATCACACAGTGGCACATCCGCACCTTCTAAAATAGTGTACATGATAAGAAATGTAAGGGGAAAAAGAAAAAAAGCTTAAAATGAGATTGCACTCCATAGAACAAACATATAATAATAATTTCACACAAGTACATTGAGATCTTAGCAGCTTATTTATAAGTTGGTGTGATTTCGATTCCTTGCTCTTCATTGTTCTCGCGGGACAGATCCTATAATTGTTACTCCTAAGAGTATGAGAGAATTTTTAATGCCAATGCCAATGGTGTACTTCGATAGCATGAGTGCTTTGAGCTGAGTACAAAAAAAAACGAAAGCTTTTGCCTGTTTGCTATTGATGATGGCTCCTGCTTTGCCTGTTGCGGCCGATATACCAACACACCTACCAACAAAATTCACACTAACAAGGAGAACGAGTGACCTGACGGAGAATGCGTACCCACTTGGTCCTAGAGAGATATGAAAAGGATTACATTTAACACACCATTCACCATCAACAAATGCGATATGCTATGTTGGATGGCTTCAAGATAACAAAGTCTATGACTCATGCACAAGGGTAGGACCTCCATATCCATCCATTAACGAAAATTCAATGGGCGCATGAAGCAGTCTGTGGCAGGAGCGTTAGTAAGAATTGACTGATCATTCAAAAACTGGAATAGACTAAATTGTTATGGTGCAAAAACTGTCAAATTGAGCCAGGAAACATGTATGATACAAGCGCCATATTCTAAGCAACGTATGCATTTAAAGGTATGAATGTGAAGGAAGTAATGGCATTGAGCAATAAATGCTTCGTTTAATTGCTTTGCGGCCCACCCATCCTACCTGATAGATGTGTCGTCCCCCCTACCCCTGAACTCATTGCGGCCACTATGGAAATTGAAGTAATTTGCAGCATATATATATTTTTATTCGTATGATCTTTTGGTATTCACTTGAGAAAACAGTTTTATAACACAGAAATCCAGTAAACAATGAGCTATAACTAAGCTTTTATGACCAAATCCTTACAATTCTTTAACAACAATAATTATTCAAATTAACTATTCGAAATCTCTGTGACCAAATAGATGATCCCTTCACCTTCACTCAATGGCAACGCTTGTCCAGATGGGGGCTAGCCTTCCAACTCACTCATCAGCTTTAACATATCTGATTAAAATAAGTCAATGCATTGAGTTTATTTTTAAGAACCCTTATAACAGGTCAAGAGGTTCCAGCTGGGGGATTGATGCAGCACTATCCCAAAGACGATTACTCTTACAAGTTTTGAGGTTGTTGTTACTGCTCCGCCCATATCTCAGATTGGGTGATGGTCAGGCTCTCTACAAAATACGATATACAAAGCCAGTACAAACGATTCAGAGGATTAGATTTATGAGATGATGAACATTAATTGTTTGTCGTCCCTTCTGAAACACTTACTGACAGGTCAGGGGGAGACAAGGCATGGAACAACTGTGAGCTAAGACGTGACTAGTACGTTGCCTCAACCTAGCTAACATAAACTCACCGCCGGGTCCTAGGGCATAGGACCCCAGGCAAACGTCACTGGCACGGATCCAATCAGCTGTTAAATAATTACAATATTTAAAATTGTTTTAAATTTATAAAATACGAAACCATCAACCAACCTTTTCCTATTTGCAAAAATTCCAAACCATCGTCCAAACTAATTGCTCAACCCGATTCATATATGTCAAAGACATAACAAAACAATCTCCAAGAAAAAAAACATTTACAAACACTTTCCTTTAACCAATATAAGATATTCTTCCATCAAAATCATCCTTATACTTAACCACTTATATATTCCTCTCAAAAAAAAATCAAAAATTGTAAAATCAAAATTGTTTTTTTCAATCTTTTAACCAACATTACAATTTGAGTTAATATTCTTCTGTTGCTTCACCTATCACCACACTACTACAACTCAATCACCTTATAAAGCTTACGACTAACTTAACTACCCACGAACTTTACATCCCCATAAAGCCAACCTCACATGGCTCACTTTTCTTGCGTGCTTAACGCATTACACAAACTAAAAAGTAGAATTATACAATGACCCAAACTACCTTATTGTCCTTTCATAAAAATCTGCCATTTATCATGGAAATTACATATCGAAGAGTACATGATCTCACTATGACATCTAAATGGTTGACATTGCTAATGTGGAAAGTGATAAAATTATTGGTAATTATATTAATATGAGAAAGATGTGGAGGTGTTTTTATAGTTTGATATGAGAAAGATGTGGAGGTGTTTTTATAGTTTGATATGAGAAAGATGTGGAGGTGTTTTTATAGTTTAATATGAGAAAGACGTGATATGAAAAAAAATAGTACATGTCATATATATATAATTTCATTGAGTTATAATCAGTATAGATCCATCTTAAACCCGTATCTATCAATCACCGAGAGGGATCCAATTTCTTGAGGTGTATTTCTATATCTATAATTTCATTGAGTTATAATCAGTATAGATCCATCTTAAACCTGTATCTATCAATCACCGAGAGGGATCCAATTTCTTGAGGTGTATTTCTTTTATTAAATTTAAACTCAAAAAATTTGATCTTTCTTGATTGATAGATCTGGGTTTAAGTTTTAAGTTTTTATTTTATAAACGATGCTATCTGTAATATAACTAAGTTATGTGAGATATAATTATAAGATCCAAATCCTACGCTTTATCATAGGGATCAAATCTCCCGAGGTGCAAACCTCTTCTCAGGTATTGCATTCAAGGAGCTTTTTGAGGAAAAGTAAAATATTTATTACTTTTACTTTTTATTACATGTAACGTTACAAGATCTCTCTCATATTATTACTTTTTCCTTTTTATTACATTTTATTAATGGCCGACAATAATATCCACAAATGTTACATGTAACGTTACAAGATCTCCCTATATTATTACTTTTTACTTTTTATTATTTTATTAATAGCCGACAATATCGACAAACGTTACTCCAGAAACATTACAATATCTCCCTCATACTGGGTTGTAGAGCGCCTCTCGACGCAATCAACATTATTACATAGAATTTAAGGATAATTATATTTTTGTAACATAATAGCATTGCCTAAAATACATTTGTTTAGCCAATATGAATATATTTAGTCAATTTAACATATAAAACATAATTTATGTTTATACATTGAATAATAATAACTTGTACATGGATAATTAATGAGCATCTTGCATAAAGTCATTACACATAAAGCCATTGCATATTCTTCATGATTTTGTCATCACGTAAAAGACCTATAATGCCCATTACATCCATATGGCATACTTGAAGATATAATTACAAAGCATAGGCATTATTAAGCCCTCGACATTATAATATGGTTGTAATAGAGTTTATAAATTGCATTTAATACCTATTAGGAAACCTTGAATTGTATTCTTGAGCCAACAACAAACAACAGCCTTGTATCTTCCTCATTTACCACAATACCTGCAAGCATTAGCATCGACATATAAACAATATAAACTAATTTAGTTGTTTTTTTGTAAGTTGTGATTGGGGAAATAGCTCTATGGGAGCATTTTTCCTCCCAACCATGGGCACCAACTCAAGTAGGTGTCCCAATGTCAAGCAATGACCCAACAAGGGTGAATTTACTAGCTATGGATTTGGTTTCCTCCCTCATCCAAACTCTAGACATCTTAACTAGGGAATTTATGTTCCAACCCATTTCCACAATGACCATCCCACTCACCAGCCACTCCTCCCCACTCAACCCGACACGACATAAGGAATGGGATCCCCTTTATTGCTAAACAAACCCTTTATCCCACTTCCCTCTAGTGCTCCCATGCAGGTTGGAAAATAAATCTCTAATGTTGGGAATGAAGGAAAGTTGGATGTAATTAATTCCTTTTTATCTCAACCATCACCCCTGAACTCAGTTATGGTTCCCTCACGGTCTAATAGTTGCAACTATCGCAACATTTTCCCTCTCAACACGAACACACCCATACCCCTTAGAGAATAATGAATGAATGAAGATGCCCCTCCCCCTCCTTCCCCCCCAAAAGTTACATTCCAACAAGATTGCATGAACTCTAGGCTCGCATGGAGAACACATGTATCTACATAATGCTTAGACAAATAATATAAGGAACATGATACAAAAGGGTATAAAGGCTTACAGATAAAGACTTTGCATTCTAATAAAATATTATATTTTATTGCTCCCCATGTTTCCTCTCTGGTTGGTTCGTTGCCCCTATGGTGCTCTTAAGGAGATATAACTCCCAGTGCTCCTTTTATCATTTTATCATTTTATTTTTTTAACTGAAACATATTAGATTATATTAAAAAGAAGTTGCGGCCGAACCGTCTAGCTAGGAGAAGTACAAAATTTTCCTGCACATATTCAAAAATCAATCTACCCAAATTCAAAAAATTTAGCGTCTTTGGATTATATCCACATTTTCCTATTTATGTTTTTGACTTCTACTAATCTACTAGTATATATCCTTATGAAGATATTACAACGAAATTGGCATTTTCAACACATGATTCAGATAAAAGTATGGTAATTAGAGAAACCCGGAGGTCTTGAATCATGGCGTGCTGCAGTTGAGTTGTTGGTGAAAGGTTGTGGACACATAAATTGAACCTCATTCTTGTTTGCCGAAGGTTCTTCTCATTCAGGTCCCTATTATGTATTCGGAGATCCCACTGATGAAGTCTCCCGATGCTCAATTCTTCTCACTCTAGGTGCCAATTCCCTCCTCACGAATCTCCCTAATCTCCTCTCCTTGCTCTCACCCTCTCCCCCTAAGGCAGCGAACCTCCATTTCTAACATGGCATTCTTAGATTTTAGTCAATCTAATTCAACACCAAATACCTCATATCTCTGGACGACCTCCCTTATCTCTGTCTATGTCTTCCTTTCCATACCTTGTTTCCATCCTTCTAGACTGCTTAACAAAAAACCCATCGTCTCCTCTAATTCTATGATTTGCCACTCTTGTTGATGGGGAGAAATCAGCGAGTGAGAGATGGAGCTAGCCATTACGACTCCATCTATGCCAATTACCGCGCCACAGACCAAGACACCTACGACCAACCAAATTCCTCTGAATAACCAAACGTTTATCAAACTCAGATACTCATGCTCTACATTCACCTATTGGTCTTATTCAATGAAAATGAAATTCCCACCACCCCTCGTCGATGACATTTTAGGTGATTTCCCACACACTTCAAAGAGGGAATGAAAGGAGTTGTACTTCAATTGGGGAGGTACAATGAATAACCACAAGCACAAACCGTCGAGGAATAGAGAGAGGTTGCACCACCACCTTGCTTCATCATGTTCAAACCACTTCACACTTGTCATTTTGGCTTACATGAGAAGGGTCTCAAAGAATTGAGAAGCACTTAGGGGATATAAGTCGAATTGGTGGCCCCCCCAATTTTGCAAAGTCCACGGCTAAGAGAGCAAGCAAGGTTAGCATGTTTATCTACTTCCTGGTTGTGCTTTCGGTTTACGTGTTAGGCTTGGAAATAATCAAAATCCTCGCTCCTTATAAGGACTCTAGCTATTAGCCTGCTTAAATAGGAATCTTTGGGGGGGAGGTTGTGAACCAAACAATGGATTACCATTTATGTGTCCCTGATGATGCTGAGCTTCTTGCATCCTTTTTGCACAAGTAGCTCGATTCCCTTCCATAGAGATAATGCTTTTGCTTGGTTATTCAGAGTTATGCCTAATCCCCATGCATACTTAAGCTCTTGTGGTTCTTCAAGGTCAAGGAGCACCCCTCCCCACCCCCCGATGCCTGTCACCTCTTTTATTATTTTTATTATTATTGATACTAATTCAATATATAATGAAATAGTAATTACATTTACCAAACCTACCATACTCTTTTAACATTATGCTCATGCTCATAGGGGGTATTATAGTCTAGATCCATTTTAACTCGAGATCTACAAGGTACCAAGACAAATTAAATACATATAAGTGTAAACTTATTTTTCAACAAAAAGAGGGGGGGATTTTATTGATATGAAAACAACAATGGTAAATGTCTAACAAGTACATCCAGTCCAAAATTTAACACTAAACTATCAAAAATGCCCTGCTAAGGAGCCACTAAAGCTACTGATAACAACAATACAATTTTCCCATAGTGCTTACATACGTAATTTTTGCATGAATACATTCTGTAGTATATGCCCAATATATATAAGCAAAAATGAAACATTTTTTAAAAATCCTTAACCGGTAGGTCCAAATTGGCGCCATTATCCTATGTCTGGCACTGTGGCATTCAAGTCCAACTAAACTGGAGTTGTTCCTGGAGAAGAAGTTGCGTCGGAATTCCCTGAAGCTCCATTCTCAATTAATGGTTCTAAAATTTGTAGGGGCCTTGCTCGAACATCTTCCAGTTGTTGATGAAGGGTGGTGAATTCATCTTGTAGCTACAAAATTGTTTGTCTTTGGTTCACTGATTCTTCCAACATAGTGAGCATTTGGGTCAAGAGTCCATTATATCGGATTTGTAGTGAAAACATAGTGGTCTTGATGTATTATAATTCCTCCTCAAGATGCTATACCTTTTGGGCCCATCAACCCAAGTTATTGGCTGCCATACCTTGCCTCAGTCACCTGAATTCCCCTCGATACATAAGGGGGAATTGCACTTGGGACGAAACGACCAATACAGAGGAACAAAACAAGTGGAAATATTCCTCACCCAAGCAAGAGATTTGAACCGAAAGGAAACCATTCCTAGCATAAAAATACTCATACATACGAGTTGTATCTTCATCCCTTGCTCTCCACCTTCTAAAATCATGGCTAGAGGCTACACAAAATCTGCAGACACCCATGACTGTCCCACATTGCAGGGGAAACAAACATTGAGGGTCAGGAAAAGACTCATCCCATTGAGTGATGGTATAACATTCTAGGAATGCGTCGATGGGCTTGAGTTGACTGGTTGGCAGTTGCTCCCATTAAATTGATTTAAAGGACCATGATATGTGTGATGAGATCATCAAGAGACCCCCCCAACTTATTTTAAATATTTTTTTTCAATTTTATAACTACTGGAATCATTTGGACCTGGCCCTTCTAAGAGAGAGGAGATCCAAGGTCTTCCCCTTGCCAAAAATGATGATGGAATTTGAGATCTCATGGGATTACTTATGGGGTTTGAACTCCATTTACCGAAATAAATCCTCCTTGGAGTCTCGTGGCCTGATTGGCTTGTTTGTCTGCCTCCTGGTTATTGGCTCTCAACACATGTAAAAATTTTATTATGTCAACGAGTTGGCATTCCTTGTGAATTCTACTAAGGATGGCTCGAAGATGGATGTTCGTTGGAAGAGAAAATAATCTTGCATGTTTGATTATCAAGTTAGAGTTTCCAACCATCGTGAGAGCAGTAATACCTTTAGCCTTTGCCAAATTTAGTCCCTATAACAAAGCGTATGATTTTGCTTGGTTATTTTAAGACTAACCAATGCTCCATGCATAGGTAGAATCCAAATTTGCTCATATTTCATGCAGCGCCCCTCCCGCACCTGCCACCCCATGGTTTCAATTTGAAGCACCATCAAAACTAACAATATGTCGATTCCGAGAGTGTTTCCACTGGAGGAATTCAAAGGGGGATAATTGAAGTTTCCAATGGAAACTAAGAGGGGATGAATATTCTACAAGGGAAGGAATGGAAAATTGAAGCATGCTTCTTCACTGTTGTTCAATCATTGAGGAGAATCAGGGAGTCTCTTTTGATTTATGGAATGTTCTGAAAGAAGACTTGTTGCCTTGTTTTCCACCAAGGAGGGAATCAATTCCTCTCCAATGAAGATTTATCTGTTTTGGGCCAAACAAATTTTCTATCAGATATATTTGGGAAGGGATGATCATATTGTTTTAAAGATCGATTTTTGCTAAAGTGATACATTATAGAAGTACTGCCATCGATTGAATAACTTTCCAATGGATGAGGGTTATCTCACTCACAAATACAAATCCTGGATAGCTTTCTGCCACAACAATATAGATATAGGACACTCCAAAAAAATATGAGTGATAGTAATAGATGACTCCTTGCAAAGACTGCAACTATAGGGCCCATAAAAGCTTCTTTTAACTAAATTATCCCTGCTAATATTTTCCCACGTGTGAGTCTCCAACAAAAGATGTTAATTTTTGGGAGGTCGTCCCTATTCCAAATATGATTCCAACTAGTAGACTGGGGGGAGACATGATTGGGAAACTAAAGAATCAATCCCCTTCTTGACTAAGTAATCCCGGGCACCCCAACCATGAGAGTATTTAAGATTCATATGAACGAGGGCATAACCCTTAAGATGAAAGATGAGAAGATGAGAGAGGGCTTGAAGAGGGGGGGAGGAGCACCCAAGTCCCACCCTAACCATCTTCTGGTCATACTATTCCAAGAGGATATATCAAACAAGCTTGTTTTCTTATGCTCCTGAAGCCAGGGGATGAGGGGACAGAGAAGGGTATCATGGAGGAGATGTAGATGTCCCATAATACTATCAAAATGAAATACAATATTTTTTCCATTCCCCGGAATCCAAGTTAGATGCTTTTGGATAAGGGGAAGATATGATTTCTATAATCTCCAAATTTGAGAGCCCCCTTGCACCATAGACCCACCATATAAGCAAGGAAGTCTCTCTCCTGAGATGTATTTATTTAGGATCACTTTCTTCCACCATTCATTATGCCCTGTAATCAACCTCCAAAGAATCTAAGCACTGAGAGCCATATTATAAATTGATGGATCCTGTATTCCCAGTCCTCCACGTGATTTTAGATCCCTAACAATGTTCCAATTTACTAGATGGAATATTTTGGTGTTGGGTCAACCCACTTTCCAAAGGAAACATCTAAGTTCTCAAGCTATTGTAGATGTAATCCTTACTGAAGCCAGCAAAGAGGAGAATTGAAATATCGAGAGAGCATAGAGGACTAATTTTATAAGCACCACTCTACCTGCTGGATTCAGCCAGAATGATCCCCATTGATGGAATTTGGCTTTAATCTTGTCCAATATTTGGTTCCAAGAGGAAGCCAGGAGTGATTTGAGACATATAGGAATTCCCAAATATTTAAAAGATTGACATTTTCTAAAGAAGTGGAATTAAGTATATTGTCTATACTCCTCAAAGTTCTTGTGTATGTATTCCAAACATAGATTTGACTTTTCTCTACATTGATGAGGACTCCTGAAGCTAACGTGTAATCATCCATGACCTTTCAAAACCTATTGGATATAAATAAGGAGGGTCCTCCAAGGAGGATAGTATCATCCGTGAATTGAGAATTATTGATTATTTTGGCTCCTTGTTTATGCAATCTTTGCTTGTCTAATCTTCTGCTCAAGGATTTAGACAATAGAATGCAGAGGATGGGGTAGAGAGGGAAGCCCTGTCTTAAACCACGAGTGATCTTGAAGAAGGAGGTTGGTTTGTTGTTAACTAGAGGGTCCATCCAAGGACAATGAATGCAAGCGGCCACCCAAGATAGAAAGAATTCATTGAATCCAAATTCGGTGAGGATGACCATTAGGAATTTATGCCTTACTCCATCAAAGGTGTTAGCCATATCAATTTTGATGGGCATTCGTTGATCCCCACTGACTTGCTTGAGTGCATAGCTTCTTGAACAAGCAGGATATTGTCAACCATTTGTCTTTTCTCCATGAAGGCACCCTGGTTTGGAGAGATGAGAGAGGGTAGAAGGGGTTTAACATGGTTGGCTATGACCTTGGAGATGATTTTATAAGAAACATTGCATAGGGAAATGGGATGAAATTTTGCAAAAGAGGAAGGGTTAATCTCTTTAGGGATAAGGTCCAAGAAGATGGAGTTGGTGCTTCCTCCGATTTTTGTTGAGCTTTACACGTATTGAATCATTCTTGGAAGATATTTTTAATAATTGACCAAAATTTTTAATAGGAATGAGCCAAGAACGGATATCGGGACCAAGCTATTTATTCAAGTTCATTTGGCTTACCACTCCCCACACTTATTCTTCTACTTTATATCTACATAACTTCACATTATCCTCTAGACGTTTTAAAGTAGGGATAGTATTAAGCATGCTCTCAAAAGAATCTAGATCCACTTTGTTATCTTCCTTGTACAATTTTTTGAAGTGCATGATGGCCACTTCTTTGATTTGACTAAAGTCTATGATCTCTTCCCCAATCTCTTTTGTTATTATAGAAACTTTATTTCTCCATATCTTGGCTTTTGCTTGCCAATGGAAAAAAATTGTGTTTTTGTCTCCTACTTGTAGCCATAAACTTCTCGACTTAAGCCTCCAATGTTTGTCTTTCATCTTAAGGACTTTTTGAATATATTGAATGGCCTTATTCTCTTCTTCTAATAATTCTTGGTCAAGTGTCTGTTTCCATCTTCTCTTTGACCTTTTCCATTTTTTGCATTGAGTTTGACTTTTATTTTTCTAGAAGGCTAGGCCTTTATTTGGCCCAAATCTTGAGGGCCTCTTTGGTCAACTTGATATTTTTTTCCCAAATTTCTACAAGAGACCCATAAATCCACTGATTCCAAGTGGAGGAGATGATGGACATGCAAGAGATATAAAGAATCCATAGGGGATTGAAATAGAAGGGAATGGTACCAAGATTGATGGGGTTGGAGAGCACAAGAGAAATAGAATGGTAGTTGGAGCCAAACCAAGGAAGGATAAGGGAAGAGGGGATAAAGGACTCTTCCAACAAGGGACCACTCAACAGGAATCTATCGATTCAAGCAGCTATGTGACCTGGTCCCAACCTTTTATTGGAACAGGTGTATTTTCCTTTAGAGGGATTAATATCTAGCAGGTCAAAGGTAGACATGAAATCTTCCATAAGTTCTCTATTAAGTTCACGAATTGAGTTTCCCCCTTTTTTATTTGTTATTCAAGGTGTTATCAAAGTATCATACTACAATGAAATTCATATTTATATTTCCGCCTGGGAGGTTAAATAAAGAGTTCCAACACTGTTGCTTCTCTTGGGGAATGTAGGGCATATATACATTAATAATATAAAAGGACATACCTATGGGATAGGGAAAATGAGTCAATATCCAATGAAATGAATGTTGCCATCTTTCCATCCTGAAAAGTTGGGAATACCAAAAGTACATAGACCTCCTGAAGCACTGCACGAACTAATTGCCAAGCCATTGCTAGTTTTTCATATGTAATCCATATCTTGAAGGAAATCATAATCCTTCTTGTTTATTTCCTGAAGAAGGAGAAGTTTAGGTTTCTTTGATTTGACTAAACTTTAGATTAAGTTCGATTTATTTCTACTCCATGTACCTTTGCAATTCCAATAAATGGTTTTTGTCATTTGGAATTGGACTTAGGGGTCTTTTACCACGTTGTCCAGTGTTCTATGTTTCCCAAGTTCTTTTTCCATATTGGTTGTTGCTTCTTTCCTTTTAGAAATTGTTATTCTCTCGACTTTTTTTGGTTGAGGAGGGTTTGATTCTTGACCTAACTCATCCTCCAAAGAATTAGAGATAACCTCCCCCTCACGAGGAGAGGAGGGGATCGGTCCAGGATCTGGATTCGAAGGGGGGATCAATCAATGACGACCTCCCTTGAGGGGGGGTCACTTGTTCTACCACATAAATCCTTTCATTTGATAAGTGTTCTTCCTCTGCTTCTGGGTTTGAAAGTGATTCATATCTATTCTTTGAAGCTAGTGGAATAAAATTGTGGGGTTGGATGGATGAAGAGGGTTTTGGACTAGAGGGAGATCCCTGGCAGGGGTGGGTTTTCTATGATTTTGGAGGAGCTCGTTGCTTCGTGACCTACCTTTTCTTCTTGGGTTGTTTACATTGGATATTTGGTTCTATTGTGTTGGGTTCAGGAACATTCTTTGGGAAGATCTTAGCAAAATGCACATATGTATAACAAGCCTTGCATTTGAAAGGAAACTGCTCATAATCTTGTTTCTAAATGTAACTCCAATTATCCAGGATTAGATTAATAGTTTCAAGAAGGCCTTTTTCTAGATCTACCTCAACACAAATCCTAGCACAGGATTGGATTCCCTCCTTGGGATTAGCTCGATCTATGCATTTTCCCAATGTGTTTCCAATGTTTCTGATGGTTTCGTCATTATGGCAGTGGAGGGGGAGGAAAGGCAATCTAACCTAGACTGGGACTGCCGAGGGAGTGTTTTTCTTTGGGTTGAAATCAAGAATCCATTTATTCAAATACAAGCCTCTTGATCCCATGGAATAGGGATCACATTTGAAGATCAAATCTCTATCCTATTTTTCTTTGAACAAGAAATCAAAGAAACCCTTACCACAGAAGGAGTGACAGAGTTTCCCTTTGATGAGAGGCCTCCAATTCTTATCGATCCAAAGCATCACGGTTTTGGAAGATGACCCTATCCCTAGAATTTTTCAATCAACCCATTTTTTGCAAATCATAGAGCAACGTCCTTGGAGCTCCTCTGAACCTGAACAGAGGGAATCTCATCATTCTTCTTGACGAATCAGGAAGGCGACTGCATTTCACAATTAGGTATCGAAGAAATAAGAGTGGATAAGGCAATGATATCCATAGGAGGGGGAGGGGGGGAGGGGGTGGGGGGGGGGGGGCAGTTGCACCCCCACCAGGGGCTGAAGCCATGCAAACGGGTTAGGATAAAACAGGGAGGGCTTAGGGTTTAGCAGAGCTTGTGATTAGACATCCACTATGTTTTTAAGTTTTTTAGATAAGCCATAAAAGTGTAAACTTGAATTTACAAGAAAGTTGAGGTTTGTAATGTAAATGTAAAATATCACAATAAACAACTAGTATAAATCCATCAAGTGTCAAGGGGGATCACATCCCTAAAAGTGCAAATTTTTTCTCATATTTTTTTGCATTCTAAAAATGT
Organism: Larix kaempferi; assembly: GCA_027924585.1. Taxonomy (NCBI): domain Eukaryota; kingdom Viridiplantae; phylum Streptophyta; class Pinopsida; order Pinales; family Pinaceae; genus Larix; species Larix kaempferi. Next base: position 5,321,580 of record BSBM01000267.1, on the reverse strand, counting down.
TTATACTTCCAGAAATTGATCCCTATTGACACTTGATAGGTCCAAGGTTTAAATGAATTTAAATTGGTATTAATATTGAAATGAAGAAGAATGTATATTAATCTATATACAAACAACTATGTATGTTTTCAATAGGCAATTATTGATATCACTACTATGACTTCAATATTGAATTTGATTAAATATAAAAGATAACCTCCTCCTTGATCATAATCGAGTCTCAATGATAAATGCTAGTTTCATGTCACTTTCGAGTTTTAAATATGACAAGAAGGGTAAGTTGAAAATTCTTCATTCTGCATGGGAGGAGGAGGCCAATTACACCCCTGTGCACGTCTCTCTTTAATAAGTCATTCCACACCATGCTTCATCCTACCATCATCTCTATCAAATAACTTGAGATCTATAAAATTAAGAAGATTTCAAATAATTATACATTAATATTACATTATTCTAAAATTAACATCAATATTATATTTTCATTTCAACCTTTTATACCTATAATATATTAAAAAACAAATTTACACATATTAAAACATTATAATGCCTAAAAAACAAACTTACACAAACTTACATGTATCAAAACATTATAATATTTGAAAAAGCATAGACAAACTTATAATACTTTTAAAAACATTTAGAAGACTCTTTGCTATTAAATACTATCTTATTTATTTATTTTCCATAATCAACAAAGGAATTTAACACAAATGAGCAATCACAATTATTGAAACATTCATGCTCATGGCAGCCTATTGCCATGGCCTTTAACAAGCCAACAATGTACTTTGAAGTCCACAATGAGAATCCCATCCATTGGATTATTATTATCTTATCCTGCTATGGAAATCTCTTGGTATTATTAACACAATTATTGAAACATAAATGCTCGTGGCAGCTTTATTGCGATGGCCATTAACAAGCCAACAATGTACTTTCAAGTCCACAAAGAGAATCCCATCGATATGGATTATCTTATCCTCATATAGAACAAAATCTGATGTTGTTAATAATGTTAATATTTGAATAAGGAAAGATTATATATCGATGTAAGAATTTAAACTTCGAATTTAAATTTAACAAATATTTTTAATAAAGTGATGTATAACTTTGCCTCATAACTATTGTCTATATATACATTATTCACAGGAGTAATTATTAATGTGAAAAAAACCTTATTTTAATAATATATTTATAAAGGTTGACGTATAATGGAGATTTTCAAAGCCTTGATAAGGATATTTACATTTTTAAAACATTTTTTTTTAAATATTTTTATTACTTGTTAATGTTTTATTGAATGGAACAAAATATTCATCCTTATAACCTAAAAAAACTTTAAATGCCATAAATACTATGAATAACACAAGGTATCTAAAAAAGCCTTATTTTAATAATATATAGGTTGACTTATAATGGAGATTTTCAAAGCCTTGATAAGGATATTTACACTTTTAAAACATTACTTTTAAAAAAATATTTTTATGACTTGTTAATGTTTTATTGAATGGAACAAAATATTCATCCTTATAACCAAAAAAAACTTTAAATACTATGAATAACACGAGGTATCTAAAATGGATATATTGATATTATAAAAAGATGAAAAAATTAATGGCAAAACATTACACCAGTCCAAAAAAATGGTTGTAGAGATTCTCAAGCAGTATCCAACCTTGAGTGCACAAAAATTTTAAAATCCATAATACTCTAATAAATCCAAAATATGTGATAAATGATAAAATGTAATATGATGATGGTACAAACTATGCTTGGCCATTATATAGGCTTTTTAACACCTCTTCATTGAAGGGGTTTGACTTTTAAAGTAAATTATTATTATTATTATTAATGTATTTATTTATTATTTTTTATTCGTAACATTGCCTTTCCCTTAAGGGAATCTTTGTCCTCAAAGTTGAATTTGTTGATGTCCCTTTTTTTATGGATTTGTGTTGAACCTTGATTTGAGCTATGTAATCTAGAATGATTCATTTATCTTGATGTGATTATGGCCCCTTTTTGTGCCGTGATTCCATCTGCTTGGGTGGTGAACTTCTCGGTCCATACAGTTGGTACTTACTTCCCTTCCTTTTAAATGCCATGTTTTGCTTTTGTAGGTTGGTAGTGTAAGTTCCTAATGACATTAACCAGTCAGCACCTAATATCATATCTACTTCCTTGAGTGGTAAGGCGTAACAATTGAGTTGTACGTTTAACTTTTGTATTTGCAATGGCACCTTATGGAATTTCCTTACTTCTTCTACGTGTCGATTAGCGATTGTTGTCACCTTGATATTTTTCACTGGGTACACGAAAAGATTAAGTTCATTTTCTCTGTTAATATCTATTAGATTGTGTGTACTTCCAAAGTCAACTAGTATTGTAATGTCTTTACCCTTAATAGATCTTGTAAGACGTAACCTCTTGGGTCACGTTTGTTCTGATTTTTTTGCCTAGAGTAAGAGTTGTTTATCCTTGTTGTCGCAACTCTTTAAATGAGGTGGAGTATATTTCTTTGAAAGTAACAAACTTTCCTTATTTTTGGTGTTAATTTTCTTAGCTGTCGCAAAATCTTCTTCTTTACAAGTCTGTTGGATACATGTAATTCTCGCTATTGATACTTCAGTGGAGCTTGTGTCTGCATCAGAATCGGATGTATCTCCTTCTGCATGGACCTGTACTTATTTCCCATTTATAATTTTGCAGTGTGTTGTGTGATTAGTTCTACATTTATGGCATTAGACATAATCTTCGCCACATCGACGACAAGTATTTTTCTTATTTTTCCTGTCATTGTCGTAGCGACTATCATGTCCCCAAATTTTTCATTGGGTCACAATGACCTAAGCCCCTTGGCCATACTCATGATAGTTTGTCAAATTTATGCTAAGGGTGAAATAATTGCCAAGAATGATGTCCAAGTTAGTAATAATGTAAAATTAGATCCAAATGGACAAGGTGGGTCACATTAAAAGAAATTCCCAATTCAAAGTTTGTAATATACCCATCCAAATGAACTATCATGGAGGAAAATTGCTAGTTCCCTAGGTTGGGGGTGGAAGCATTAAAAGTTGGAATAAGGGATCTACAAGACCCAAAATGACCTTAGACTTACAAATTCACATTAAATGGGTCAAACAAATAATAATAAAAAGAAAATAAGGTGGCATTGGATCATGAGGGCACATAAGAGATTGTGGGACCCACATGTGGCAAGATTCCCCACTACACTTGGCATTATTCTCTCACCAATTCGAGTTCAAGATGAAGAGTAACATACTTGGGGGAGTTGAAGAGGTATTATTCATGGCATGAATCATGTAAGGTCGAATTGGAGTGGAAGAGAAACTCCCATGGAAGAGGAAGAGGCATCTTAGAAGAATGGTGACACTTGGAGCTAGATTCCCTAACTCCTATGACAACAATGATGAAGATTCTATGACACTTATCACAAATTTCAGACATGATTGCTGACATATGACATATATGACATGTCAAGGCTAAAAATAGCCTCCAATAGGGCGCATAAGGGAGTTATGGCAGCCAAGAAGCTTCCCCATTCGAATTGAGGGAAGATGGAGACTAGGAATCGTTGGACAAGTGGCACACATTGGAATCTCTTACCAACTTGATTTGGCATGAGGATTTTGGAAGGAATTTGAAACATGGATGACTTGAGAAGTTTATAAAAGACAAGAACAAAGAAGGAAATCAGCATTTGATCATTTCTCATTTTGCAAATTGGAGAGCATAGCTTGTCCATGCTAGTGGAGTGTTTACTCTACTTGCCTTAATACCAATTTCGAGGGTGAAAAATTGCCATCCTAATTGGAAATTGGAGAGGCCATTCAGACATTTCATTTGGATCTATAATGGATTCATTTTTTGCAGGTTGAAGCTACAGGGATGCTCGTGATTCTCTTATTCAAATTGCTCCCACATCTCTCTCACATTTTTCTTCATATTTTGGCTCTTGGAGGAAGGGCACACTTGGTGAGATGCTGATCTCTTTGGGGGAGCTCTTGGGGCCCCATTTATTTGTAATATGATGTATGAACTATGTATTTGATGCTCATATGAACCTCGGGTCTAATATCCAAGTAAAACCATGTAAAAATGCCAAACTATGTATGAATGGTGCCATTTTCCCCCATAGCTTTTGCATAGCACACTTGTTGTTGCACATAGTTAGTGAAGGACTGCTATTTCGACTTCATGGACATGTTGGATGCTATATATATCTGCAATAATCATATAATTAGAGACACATCTTGAAACATTACGTATTTCAAGTGATATTTACATTTAAGGAAGAGATTCGAGACATTTTCCCATATATCTTGTTGAGAGATCTTGAAGTTATTTGGTTTCGATTTGTATCATACAATCTCTGTCATTTTATTGTTGTATGGAGAGCCATTAATGTACTGAATAAGTTTCATAAACATTATACAATTCCTTGGAACAGTTATCTCAAAATTCATAGCAAGTTGTGGAGTTTTTCTATCATTCCCCCTATGTGAAAGCATGTCTACAAACCTCTGATTTATGGGAGTTGCATCAGCCTTTAGGAACTGATTAACAATGCATTTGGGTTCCCACTGAAGTCCTATAACTATTCCATGTCTCTTTTCTGAAATTTGGGAGGTTCTTACTACATTTGGAAGCCATTAATGGCATCTACCCTTGGGGGTTTGAACCTCGAAATTACTAAGTAAATTTCCCTATTTTCTCCTGAACTTAAATGAATGTTGCAGAAGTATTTTGAGAGTTTCCAAGAATCCATCAGCTTGATTTTTATGTCTCAATACCTTTCAAATACTCTCAGTCCCAATTCGAAATCCTTAGGAGTCTTTTGGAGCCATCTACCCTTGGGGGTTTCAACGTCGATTTTCCTAGTAATTTTTCTTTTCATTCTCTAATTGTAAATGCAAGTTGCTAAAGTATTTAGAAACTTTACAAGAATATAATATCTGCTTTAATGTGTTCAAATACACCTAAATCCACCCCACGCATCATTCGATAATATTTGGGATCATTTGGGACAGTTTGGGGCTTCACTAGTCCAAGTTTCGAAAATTGACTAAATTGGGAAAAAAATCAAATTGGGGACATTACAGTGGTATCAGAGCATGGTACTTGCACATGTTTATTAATATAATACATTGAAGAATAAATTGCAGTCATGTCTTATTCAGATTTATATTATGAGCAGTATGAGGAGGAGTATTATTTCTATGCCTCGAAGGAAAATGATTTCTATGAGCAGTACGATGGTGACTATGATGAGCAATATGAGGAGTATTGCAGACGGTATGAGGAAGATAATGTCCAGGAGGTACCTTCTACAAGTATATCCCATCAGATCACATTTGGAAGAAGAAATGATAGTTATTCTTATAGCCATGTGTATGGAGAATATATATGTTCCACAATCAAAGATAATTTTTTGGGGGAGCATGAAAGGATTAAAAATCAGCCTATTTGTGAGAAGAGCATTGAAATATCTGAAGCTTCATGGAATGCATGTGCCTCCTATTTGAAGAGAATTTTTGGGCCTTCTTCAAAAAGAGGCTCCAAATATCTTGATCTTAAGGAAACCAAGGGGCAAGATGCATCAGCTTCCTTGAAGGAGAGAAAGGAGGAGATCCATGAGCCACCTAGTTCTGAAATAGGTGACGTAGAAGAAGCATTACATGAAGAGGATCGAAAGTCACTCCTAAGTGACTCTGAAAAATATGAAGAAACATCACATGAGCATGAAGAAGACTCTATTGAAAATATTGAATATCATTTCGAGACACATTCTACCTTGGACATGAATCAAAGAGCATCTACTGATGGATGCTTGAACTATAAAGGAGTACCTATTGATGGGTGCTGACACCTCTATGTTGGTGACATAGAGATCATTTTTTAAAGTGTTGTTGCAAGCCAAAATTCCATTAAGCATGAAAATGAAGACCTTGTAGCAGTTGAAGAAGAACCAAGATCAACTTCCCCATCACCACTTGAGCTTCATGAAGTTGGTCCAAGCAAGAAGGAAGAAAATGAGGAAGTTCATTTGCAAGAGTCTCATTTTCTTGAAGGGTCCTTGAATATTGGATGAAAAGAATATTAAATAGGCCTTGAAAACTCTCCATGACACACATACATTGGTTTCTAAATTTTGTTGGTGTGTGGAGGATAAATATTCCCTTGAAGACATGGAGAAAATCCACAAGGAAATATTGGACACCAAAGGTAATTTTTTAAATTTGCTTTATGATAGAGATTATTTAATTGAGATTGTTGGTTTGTATCATGGAATAACCTTGAAGGATGCAAAAGAGAATGACAAGCTCTCAAATGCTTTGGAGTCCACCCAAAATACACTCCAAAAATATATGGTACATATTGAGCAACTTCAAGAGAAGTTACAAATGTCCTTTACACTCTCCTACATATCAGACAATCATTCAATGGATGAAAGAATTTATGTTACAAAGGAGGAACCTCGTGTAATGGTGGAACATGAGGTACAAGTTGATATGCAGGTGCTTGAAGATGCTACACTCAAACAAGAAGGAAGACAAGCACTTGTCTTTGTTCAGAGGGATTATGAGTTGCCTCATGGAGAGAGTTGCAAAGCCTTGGAGGAGGCACATGATCTCACAATAGTTGGACCAACCAATTATGGAGAATATTAATTAAATATTTCGATGGGTAAGAGTTTCAAATAGTTAAGGTTGGTTCATCATTCTTCACCCCCTACTTCTTTTTCAGCCACATCAATTGGGGATGAAAATTGGGTGGAAGGTTTTTTTCTAATGGTGCCACATGAGGAGTATGAAACTCCTATCTCTCCTTTTAATGATGACATGACTAGAGCACCTTATTATTTACATTTTTAGAAGCATCATTTTTTACCTTATGATGATACATATCTTCATGGATGCACTTATGATGTTCACTTGAGTCACTTGAAGACTCATGATTTTCCTTGCTCCTTGCTTAGTTCAATTGATGTTGGAGGAACTTCATCAACTACTTGGGTGAAGATATATATGATTGGAGCAAATTTTTATTGGCAGCAACATCCTTTGTTATTTTTTGATGATACACATATCCATGGATTCATAAATGGTACTTATGTGATCCCCTTGAAGGCTCATTGTTTTCTTTGCTCCCTAATTGGTTCAGATTTGAGTGGAGGTTCTTCATTCACTTCTCGGATGAAAGAGCACATGGCTGATTATTTTGATGTATCTTGAATCCTTTTGGAGCAGCATTATAGGGCATGGGATCCTCACCTATGTAATTGGATGAGATTTTATTGGTCACTTGATGCTTATATGCACTTGGAAAATGGTGGTCTACTTACTTGGAGGTATAAGAACTTTCATGATTCTTTGATGAGGCACCTCCTTGATGTACATTTTTATTATGTTGTTATGTACTTTGATGGTCTATCCTTTGTACTTATGATGTTTGGAAGAATGCATACAAGGACATGGGATCCATGAATTCTCTTGCATGATGGTATGGGTTGGAGAGCACTCTTAATTGTTGGAGTGCAATACAAGCAATGGGACCCTGGGATAATTTTTAGTCTCATTGGTTTCAATTTTTTCGGGAAACAAGTAGTATGGGAGATTGAGTCCCCACTTAATAAGGTGAATTTAATAAAATAGTGCAGCAGCAAGCATGGTGGTTCCTCTCTAAAATTTTCATGGAATCTTGAAGACTCGAAGTTGGGAAACTCAGTGGAAACTTCAAAGAATTACACAGTGGTATCAGAAAGGTTTCCAAAATATGAAAGAGGTAAAGAGTAATTGTGCAAACTTGTCTTGATGGATTTAATTAATATTTGGGGTGTTTAGAGGTGATGTTACATGGGATATCAAAATGAAAAAGAAAACCCACATCTCCTTGCTTTTGGAAACACACAATTGTAGTGCACGCGTGCCACTACTCAAAGTATTAGAAGAGAAGTTTTGGGAAGCAAAGTTTTGGAAAGAAAGCAGCTTCTTCAACATCCATGTGTTGAAATTGCTTGAGGACAAGCAATATTGGGAGGGAAGGATTTGTCATGTCCCCAAATTTTTCATTGGGTCAAAATGGCCTAAGCCCCTTGGCCATACTCATGATAGTTTGTCAAATTGATGCCAAGGGTCAAATAATTGCCAAGAATGATGTCTAAGTTAGTAATAATGTAAAATTAGATCCAAATGGACAATGTGGGTAACATTAAGAGAAATTCCCAATTCAAAGTTTGTAATATACCCATCCAAATGAACTATCATGGAGGAAAATTACTAGTTACCTAGGTTGGGGGTGGAAGCATTAAAAGTTGGAATAAGGGAGCAAGAAGAGCCAAAATGACCTTAGACTTCCAAATTCACATTAAATGGGTCAAACAAATAATAATAAAAAGAAAATAAGGTGGCATTGGATCATGAGGGCATGTAAGAGGTTGTGGGACCCACATGTGGCAAGATTCCCCACTACACTTGGCATTATTCTCTCACCAATTCGAGTTCAAGATGAAGGGAAAAATACTTGGGGGAGTTGAAGAGGTATTATTCATGTAATTAATCATGTAAGGTAGAATTGGAGTGGAAGAGAAACTCCCATGGAAGAGGAAGAGGCATCTTAGAAGAATGGTGACACTTGGAGCTAGATTCCCTAACTCTTATGACAAAAATGATGAAGATTCTATGACACTTTTGACAAATTTCAGACCTGATTGCTGACATATGACATATCTAACATGTCAGGGCTAAAAATGGCCTCCAAGAGAGCGCACAAGGGATTTATGGCAGCCAAGAAGCTTCCCCATTCGAATTGAGGGAAGATGGAGACTAGGAATTGTTGGACAAGTGGCACACATTGGAATCTCTTCCCAACTTGAGTTGGCATGAGGATTTTGGAAGGAATTCGAACCATGGAGGACTTGAGAAGTTTATAAAAGACAAGAACAAAGAAGGAAAGCAGTTTTTGGTCATTTCTCATTTTGCAAATTGGAGAGCATAGCTTGTCCATGCTAGTGGAGTGTTTACTCTACTTGCCTTAGTACCAATTTCAAGGGTGAAAGATTCCCATCCTAATTGGAAATTGGAGAGGCCATTCAGACCTTTCATTTGGAGATACAATGGATTCATTTGTTGTAGGTTGAATCTACAGGCATGCTCGTTATCTTCTCTTATTCAAATTGCTCCCATGTCTCTCTTGAATATTGCTCCCACGTCTCTCTCACATTTCTCTTCATATTTTGGCTCTTGGAGGAAGGGCACACTTGGTGAGATGTTGATCTCTTTGGGGGAGCTCTTGGGGCCCCATTTATTTGTAATATGATGTATGAACTCTGTATTTGATGCTCACATGAACCTAAAGACTAATATCCAAGTAAAACCATGTAAAAATGCCAAACTATGTATGAATGGTGCCATTTTCCCCCGTAGCTTTTGCATATCGCACTTGTTGTTGCACATAGTTAGTGAGGGACTGAAATTTAGACTTCATGGACATGTTGGATGCTATATATATCTGTAATAATCATATAATGAGATACACAACTCGAAACATTATGTATTTCAAGTGATATTTACATTTAAGGAAGAGATTCGAGCAATTTTCCCATATATCTTGTTGAGAGAGCTTGAAGTTGTTTGGTTTTGATTTTGTATCAGTCAATCTCTGTGATTTTATTGCTATATGGAGAACCATTAATGTACTAAATAAGTTTCATAAAAATTATACAAGTCATTGGAACATTTATCTCAAAATGCATAGCAAGTTGTGGAGTTTTTCTATCATTTCCCCCTATGTGAAAGCATGTCTACAAACCTCTGATTTATGGGAGTTGCATCAGTCTTTAGGAACTGATTAATAATTAATTTGGGTGCCCATTGAAGTTCTCTAACTATTCCATGTCTCTGTTCTAAAATTTTGGAGGTTCGTACTGCATTTGGGAAGCTATTTATGTCATCTGCCCTTCGGGGTTTAAACCTCGAAATTAGTAAGTAAATTTCCCTATTTTCTCCTGAACTTAAATGAATGTTGCAGAAATATTTTGAGAGTTTCCAAGAATCCATAAGCTTCATTTTTATGTCTCAATACCTTTGAAACACTCTCAGTCCCAATTCGAAATCCTTAGGAGTCTTTTGGAGCCATCTACCCTTGGGGGTTTCAACATCATTTTTCCTAGTAATTATGCCTTTCATTCTCTAATTGTAAATGCAAGTTGCTGAAGTATTTAGAAAGTGTCCAAGAATATAATATCTGATTTAGTGTGTTCAAATACACCTCAATACACTCCATACATCATTCGAAAAGATTTGGGATCATTGGGACAGTTTGGGGCTTCACTAGTCCAAGTTTCGAAAATTGACTAAATTGGGAAAAATTTCAAATTGGGGACATTCTAGCGACTGGTGGATGTTTTTGAACTTTTTTCAACTTCATAGTTGTATGATTGAGGATTGTTGCATTGATGAACTGGTGACCAACTATCTCTGCAATATCTGCAATGCGTTTCTTGTTGTCGTAAATAACTCTTGTCAAGGTTCCCTTGTCTTGATTTTTTAAACTTCTCTTCAATAATTTTTTCCTTACGTCTAGCCTTATCCAGGTTTGAGACCTTGTATAATTCTAGCTCATTTCTAATGTATGGCTTGATCCCATGCACATATGTCTGTAGTCGTTGATTTTATCTTAGCTCCTGTACTTGTGTCGCTAATTCTTCCCATTTGTAGGTGTATTCATCCACGTCAACTTTCTGTTGCAATCTGGTGATCTTTGCGGAAAATTCTTTATCCTTTATATCTTCAAATCTCTTAAAATTCATGCTTGAATGTGTTCCAGTTGTGGGGACCCTTTTTTGTTGTAATATTCCACCACATATACCAATTGTATGCTCATCCGTCTAGCTGCATGGAGGTGTATTTTATCCTCTTGTAATCCGATAGGATTTGGTGTATGCAAAAGAATTCTTCGGCTTTATTGATCCATGCCATGCTCTGCTTCGTTGCGACATCGAACTTGGATATCTCTAATTTGGGCATTTGAAATCCACCCATTGGTTGCATTGATCCCAAGATTGGTTAGTTGGGGGATGAAGAATGTTTGTGATATGTATCTTCTTGTGGGATTTAACCTTTGCAAGAATTTGATTTATGAGATGTCTAGTCTCTCCTTAGAGAGTCGCCATTTTTAGCGACGTCTCTAACCTCGAAGTACTGCACGATTTTATGTAATCCGTCCTCTGAGCTTGATCTTATTTATCATCTTACTTCTTCCATCTCCCATGCTACAGCTTTGTTGACTTCATATTTCATGGTATTTGTCAATTCTTCATTTCCCTTGTGTAGTTTGACTTCAATTTGATCCAGTATTGAGTTTATACCTTCGAGAGTTTTAGAGTCCCAGGCCTGGTTTTGCTCCAATTTGTCCATTTGATCCTTCATGTCGGACATGTTTCTTGTACACAGAGGTATTTTGCTTGCCACTGGATTAAATATATATATATATTTAATAATTATTAATTATTATATTTAATAATTATTTGTAATAATAAGAATTTAAAAGTAATTAAGGTTACTTTATATCCCCTTTTATATCTCCTTTTAGCTCACGATTAGTAATATATATGTGTGTGTGTGTGTGTGTGCGTTTATTTATATATTACATTTTTGAAAACCATGTGTGGTTTTATAAAACCAAGTGTTGGTTTTATAAAATCATGGGTTGGTTTTAATTCTCTCTTTTTTCTTTCTTTTTACTTTCTTTACTTTTCTTTTATAAAAACCACGTGTGGTTTTTATAAAACTAGGCTCTAATACCACTTGGAGTGCACAAAAATTCTGAAACCCACAATACTCGAATAAACCCACAATATTTGATAAATGATAAAATGTAATATGATGATTGTACAAACTATGCATGACCGTTATATAGGCCTTTTAACACCTCTTCATTGAAGGGGTGTGACTTTTTAAGTAAACTATTGTTATTATTATTATTATTATTATTATTAATGTATTTATTTATTATTTTATATTCGTAACACAACCCATATACATCCGTCCATATTCTTATAACTATTTGCAGAAGCTTATCAACTACTACACTACTGTAGATTTTTACATATTGGCCTAATAATAGTTGGCAAAAAAATCATAGATAACTAAAAACAGAAAGAACCTAAGTGGTGTCATGACCATTTTTCATGACCTGGGCTTCTTCATTGTCACTTGCATGCTCCTCCAAGCTTGAAATATTAACAGTAGCATGAGTAGGTTGTTGAACAATTATATTTTCATTTTCCTTGCTTCTGACTTGATCAATGAGCCTTGAATACCTCGCAATCAGCAGCTCCTCATGGTGATCCAGGGTGGCCATGATTGTGTCCACTTGTGCTCCATAAGCCTTGATGTTTCCTTTAGCATCATCCTAGCAATGATCCAAACTAGACAGTTGTGTTCCATGGAATCTCATATTTCCCTTGATACCATCCAAAAATCAATCCAAACCATTTGTGTGAGCAATGATCTGTCTGACAGCTGCCAACACTCCCTCTATATGTGAGTTCATCTAGCATAGATTAGTTCATATGTCTCTAATATTAGCTTTGGCATCTTGAATTCCTTTTGATATCAACTGTAATTTGGGATCCCAATCCACCTAAGGCTTCATTCTGGTTGAAGGAAGGAAGAAACTCAACAAAAAACCAGAGTCCCACACATTCCAAAGTAGGATATTCACCAAATTTCTTGAGTCCAACACCATACAAAGCAAGGTCACCAAAGAAACCAAGTCCCATGCCTTTCAGAGCAGGATGTTCACCAAAAAACTTGAAACTCAACAAAAAACCAAAGTCCCACACCTTCCAAACTAGGGTATTCACCAAATTTCTTGATTCCAACACCATACAAAGCAAGGTCACCAAAGAAACCAAGTCCCATGCCTTTCAGAGGAGGATGTTCACCAAAAAACCTAATCCCACACCTCTCAAAACAAAATAATCGCAATGCTACCGGACCTAAGTTCATAAATTACCAGTTGACCATCATCCACACACCTAAACCTATGGCCAAAACTTACCACCTATAGACCACCCCCACACACCCAATTGTAACAACAACAAAGGGCCACTACACTAAGGAGAAGGGATTGTCTCCTTCTTCTTAGATCAAAATCATCATCCCCATATCGTAAACAATACCATACTTCCACCACGTAGAGCACTATTTAATTATCCCTTATAGGTTAATGAGGCTTGGACGGGAAGGTTCATAAGATGAGAAACCTAGAAGTGTCCTCATGTTTGAGCTTCCCATGAAATTATCCACACGAGGAGGCAAGTGATGCATTAAATCTTTCCTTTGGATTCTAAATCGACGGCTACTTGCCTTAAATGGTGACCGAACGCTATTTTTTAGAGGTTGGACCATACAAACTTAATATGAAATCCTTAGGGGACCCAACATGTTGTTGGTTAGCCGTCATTGTTTGAAATGCCCCCTCTTGGTATAAGAGCAGTCGTATTTGCTAGTTTATCTATTGCTTTGGTGTTTTCCCATTGCACATGAAAGAACTGTGCATTTGAGAATTGGAGGAGAATCCAATTGATGTGCTTTTGTAGCCTTTCCTCAATTTTATCCATGAGATCCTCTCTTTGTCTAGATTGGGAGACGATCAAGAGGGAATCCTCGATAACAATCGTCAATTGGATTCCAAGGGAAAGAATTTGTTCAAGATCCATATAAAGAGTATAACGTTATGCTTGATTGTTGGTAGCCTTCCCTAGACCGCACACAAAGATTAGTATTGTATTCCCTCTGGGATCAAGAAGGATCCCGCACTTACCTCCTCGAACACAAGGCACTTATTTCATGAAATAATCACACATATTTCAATAAAAACCACCTTTACTAAGCCCATGATACATGAAATAATGCATTGCATAGAAATTCCACTCACTTCCATTTACGTGCATGTGAAAATCAAAACCAAATATCATCAAATTTGGGAAAGGTTGTTCAAACAATGATAAGGATCATTCTCTACTCGATCCCTACATTATTTATTGTGTTTTTTATTTTGATATATGCATGTCTATTATAATAAAAAATTATGTTTTATTTTCTTGTATCAAAAGAGTTTTGATTTTTAGATCATATATGATATGGAATTTTAATTTCCCTATTATTGTTTTTGTTTATAAATGCTTTTGATCAACACATGAAAGCAACACCTTTCCTTTAAAAAATAAATTGTAATATGACAAATACATCTCACAAAATAAATAACTACTACATGTACATCTATATTTGGTACATAGTTTTTGCATTATACCAACAAAGTATTACTTTCTGTAGAGAAGATTACGATGTACTATGACAACAAGTTTCTAATGTATTGTGATGACTATGAAATTTTGCAACAATGGATCTAGAAGCTAAGTAGAGTTGAAATATAGTTAGCAATATATTAAGGAAGAGACAAAAGAATCACAGTAACATAATCTTCATTAACTATCAAATAATAGAGTTGCAATGCTCATAAGAGATGAGAGTTACAATGCAATGTACATTGGAATGCAAGAGAGAATGTTCCCCTCAAGCTAACGCACCTTATTTAGGCCTAATAGTACACGAGAACAAAGATAATGCATCATGCATGCATGAACTCAAGAGAATGCACCCCTATATCGTCGTGTGTGCCTTCATGAGGGATTTAATTTAGCTTAGACTAACCAAGTGATGTCAACTAGCTCACAACTATTGGGTAAGGCAAGTTAAATTTAGTCAAGTGGTGTCAACTAGCTCACAACTGCTAAGCAAGGCTAGTTAACTTGGCATGCATGAGCCAGGCTAGTTAACTGCTCCATAAAATGAAAGAGAGGTGCACTTATGGATTCAACTAGGTGACAACTGGAAAGAAAGGTACATTAATCCCTACAAAAGAGGAGGAGGGCTCTTTCATCCCTAAAAACTACGATGATGGTGCATTTATGGCTAAAATTGAGGAAAAAGAGTCTCAAGTGAGCCTAAATGTTTGCATGTACACCAACACCCCCCCTTAAGCCTATCTTACATGAGTATGATGCAAAAAAGGGTCATGTCAATTGTAACCATGTTAGGTACCCAATTACAATATAAATATCCTCTACAAATGAGAAAAGAGGGGAAAACTCATGGGGAAAAAAACCCTAAAAAAAGAGGATAATGCATAAGAGACTTTTACAGACATCTCCATCCAGTATATTATTAACCTGTATACTATGTCTCATATGATATATATTGATTATATTAACATATATAACTATAATGTATATAATAACTATGTATTATTAAATTGAGGCTTCAAGTTCTGACTGGTCTAGCTATTGCACCGAGAGTACTATTGGGCAATTTAATTGTCTAATTAAATAAACAGTTGAAACTCCCAGAACATGA
This sequence comes from Larix kaempferi, assembly GCA_027924585.1. Lineage (NCBI taxonomy): Eukaryota > Viridiplantae > Streptophyta > Pinopsida > Pinales > Pinaceae > Larix > Larix kaempferi. The sequence goes on along the minus strand of BSBM01000267.1, from coordinate 5,306,137 downwards.
ATTGTCAACCCGAGGAAGTCTTTTATTTCAAAGTTTTCATGCAAGATCTATGCAAACACAATTTCTACCTGACACTGTTGATCTATTGGTATGAAATCGAAACTCATTGTAAACTAGATCACACCTTATTGAAAAGAAATCAAACCCGAAACCTATTCATAAAACCACACTGTAGATCTAATCACACTTCAAACATTGCAATAAAAATCAACTCTTATAAAGCAAGATCTAATTACATAAATCTGAAACAAGTGCTATGTTGGCCAATGATCTATCAAAACGAATTAACAGGAATAACAACAATGATAAATCTAACAATGAATGAAAGCATGAACTAAATAATAAACAAATTCACACATAACACACTTACAATCAACACTACCAACATCTACTCAAGGAAGAGGACCCTTCCTCCATTGAGCAGAGTTGGATCTCCAGAATGAAAGTCTACAACTCTAGATTATGAAATCTTCAACATGTATTATCAATATGAAACCATTACAGCAGAGTTCAGATCCAAAGAGAATAATGAATTTCAATACTAATTGTTCAACCCAAATACATGAGAATGATTACATATTTATACATAAAAATCTCTCATGAGAATGAGAAACCGAATTCCCAACTTGTAATCTGTTTTAACAAATTGCTAATTTAAAACATTGGTCGCAACAGTAAATGTGGCAAAATACCCTTTAAATAACCACTCGTATCTCTCAAACCAAGGCTATTTTTGGCGGTTTTCTCATGATTCAAGTAATTGAGGTCGTTCTGCACAAAACCCATGTCCCAGACTTTTGAGATTCTTCTTAATATTCCCGCAAATCGCGACGCAAATAAATGTGTTCTTAGCTGGCACGTGTTTTTGGTTGGGACCGTTTGATCATGAGCTCGAGGTTGCCATGTTGGACTTGGGAATGAATTGAAATCACAAATCCACATAATCAATCCTAGGAATGAAACCGTGTTGTGAATCTCCATGTGGACGTGTTCTAGCATGCCAACTTTGGAGGCTTGAACCATGAGTGCTACTGCTTCTAATATGAAAAATCATTCCACAAACCATCATCAGTAAAATTATGCATAATAGTCTTCAATTCATCAAAAATAAAGGAAAATAATCATTATTAACCACTAAAGCATCAATGAGACTAATATGGTATTTTCCGAGCAGTTACAGCAAATGGATGGAAAATGGAATGATAAATGGGCAATAATAGGAAAAAGATGGATGAAATAGGTGTCAATAAGTAATGAAAATAGGGACAAATCCGTGACCCAACAAGTACTGAGGTGCTCTACAATCAAGTAGATGAAGAAGGCCACTAAATATCATGGAGCATTCTCCCCTTTCGGGTAATTTATTTGACAAAAACTAAAAATGAATAATTGCAATTTTGACAATTAATTTTACAATATTGTAAATCCGAACGTTGCAGATGGATTCAGAGACCCCTTTTAAGGGGGTCTCTAAAATTACAATTTCATAAATTTTAATGTTGTAGATGTATTCAGAGACCCCATTTTAAGGGGTTAAGGGGGTCTCTGAATCCATATGCAACATTAAAATTAAAGGGGGTCTGTGAATCCATTTGCAGCGCTAAAATTTACGAAATTGTCAAAATTGCAATTATCCATTGTTAGATTTCATCAGATAACTTACCGGTGAGGGAAGAATGCTCCATGGTATTTAGCATCTGGCCCCCTCTTTTACAATTTCATAAATTTTAATGCTGCGGATGGATTTAGGGTCCTGAATCCATCTGCAACATTAAAATTTACGAAATTATAAAATTTTATTGTCAAAATTGCAATTATCCATTGCAGTGTTAAAATTTATGAAATTGAAATTTTTAATTATGACATCTTATATAATTATTAACTTAGATTGTCTAGTAGCAGTTTTTATCCCATAACTAAATTAGTCATATTTTTTATCCCATGACTAAATTAGCCATTTATTTTAGTCGTTTTTAGTTGTGATCACTTAAAATTGCTCAAATTTGGTCATATTTCACTCAAAAACACTGTGGTGACCAACTTTTTGGTGGTTTAGTCATTTATTTCACATGGTGACCCGTTTTTGGTGTTAAAGTTACAAAATCATGAGTCATTCTCCAAGTCAATCTTGTGTGTCAAGATTGAGACTCGTGTGTCGAGGTAGTGCCTTATATGAGCCTAAGTTAATGGACTCAGAAAACTTGGAGAAGAATATTGAGTTGGACTCAAGAATGGTTAAGCTTCATGTGTTGAGGCAAGTGATTTGTTTGTCAAAGTGATGATGTTGTACAATCTTGATGGTCAAGCCTAAGGTCTTGTGTGTCAATACATATCATCATGTGTTGAGGTGGTCCCTCATGTGTTGAGGTGATGCTTTGCATGTCGAAGGATGTATGGTGTGCGATGTAATACTCACCATGGTTCAGCTAATATGTCTCCTCTAGAGACTGGACACTTCTATAGTGAATTACATTAGCATATAACCATTTGGAATGATAGTAGGACAATATGATCACATCATTGGGAAAATCTCCTTAGTATATTTGATATGATAATTAAGCTGACACATGTGGACCATGCAGATAAGACAAGAGATAAAGATAAGATGTGATAAGATATGAGAGAATTCAAATTGTGCATAAAATAATTAATTAAGAGAGAATTCGAATTGTTAAACGTCATTGAAGACTTCGGTAAATCAAAGGAGAACTCGAATTGATCACTATAATGATGTTAACAAGAAAGAATCAGTTAAATAAAGTTAACTAAGTGATAACAAAGAAGATCTAGTTAACTAAGTGTTATTACATGATGAAACTTATGTGAAACTAAAAGACGACACTTATGTTAAACTAAAATACGACACTTGAGTTGTGACACTTGCATGACAACACTTAAGTTATCCACCTAACTAAGTGGGAAATCTTTCAGTTAACGGGTGAGTTCATCATAAGACTCTGTTCAGTGAGTTAATGCACTGCATGAGAAGTGGGGCGCTCTTCTTCATGCAAGATTGATACATCTAGATGGAAGGCGAGTTCATCATGAAGTTAGAAGATAAAAATAGAAGCTGTTGCATGTGAAGAATATATATATATGTTATACAGGATTGATGAATTTAGTGTGAAGTGAATTCTTTTCTTCCTAGAAGGAAAGGCACTTCTATTTGTGCAGGATATTATTCTGAGTCTCTCTTCTTTATCTTTCTCTTGCTCTGTAATTGCACCAGGGTTTCTTGATGCAAAAGACATTCTCTGCTATCTACCAATATACTAAGGAAGGTTTTGTTGGGGTTTTATCCCTCGATTCATAGAAGGTTTTGTCCCACAAGGTTCGTACGCTGCCAACTTAGATCAATATTTCCACTTGAGCCAAGCAAGTTTTGTACCAGGTGGTAGGGGATTTGGTTGCCAAGGTTGGTACGTTCTTCATCAAAGACTAATGCTTCTCCTTCATGGTAGTATCTTAGTGTGGATTTCATGTAGCTTATGAAAAGGACTGTGGATCTCATGTACTGGCCATGTAGCTATGGATGAGCATCGATGGCTCTATAGCAGTGAGTGCATATTGAGCACTTTGAGAATGTGAGTGGGTCCATTGTGTATCTATTGGATTTCCAACTAGATCACCTGTTGCATGGAGATTTTTTTGTGTCGGAGGTGGTATGGTTGTTGGATTTGCAACAACCTGTTCATTAATGTTATCAACTTCTACATGCAAATCTAAAATTTGACCTGAGGTAACTAAAGAGACATCGGTGATATCTTCATCAACGAGAATTGGATCTATAACAAGTTCTCCTTTAGCTAAATGGCTAGTTGAACTAATGCATTGTCTCCCATTGAGATGTGAAATCATGATTCAGATTTTGTGAAGAAGCCTTGGATAGTTCTCGAGCTCAAATTGTTGAGTCCATTCTCCATCTTATGTCCTCTCGACTCATATTGGTCGCCATTGAGTCTTTATGTCTTGTTCTAGACCTCAATGGCATATTATTCAATCTTGATGTGAAATTGGAGGTTGGGAGAAATTGAAAAATATAGTAATCCAACATCTTGATCCATTCGATTAAACCATCTATTCTTTTCCTCATGAAGATTTAGCTCGGTCTATATTCCTGGTGTGATGTTGTAAAGGCATTGGTCACGTAATACAATCACAATCTTAGTCTTCCATGCAAAATACTTGTAAGGAGTAGGGATTATCTAGGGAGAGAGATCCATCTTGACTGGTGAACTCTGCTACATGTCTTCTACCTGCAAACCTTTATACAAAATTCTTTAGAATACCTAATACTTTGATACCATGTGAGATTTTGGAGTAATGGATGTAGAAGCTAAATGGAGCTGAAATACAATTAGTAATCTATTGAGGAAGAGACAAACGAATCTTAGTAACATAATCGTCATTAACTATCCAAGAATAGAGTTACATGCTCATCGGAGATGAGAGTTACAATGCAATGTGCATTAGAATGCAAGAGAGAATGCTTTCCTCAATATAATGTCCCTTGGTTAGGCTTAATAGCATGCAAGGCAAGAGAGAATGCACCCTACTTGCGTGACCTTAAGAGAATGCGCCCCTATATAGCCACGTGTGCCCTCATGAGGGAGTTAACGAGCACAGACTAGCCAAGTGGTGTCAACTAGCTCACAACTATTAAGTGAGGGTAGTTAACTTGGCTTTGACTAGTCAAGTGATGTCAACTAGCTCACAACCGCTAATTGAGGCTAGTTAACTTGGCATGCATGAGCCAGGCTAGTCAACTACTCCATAACATGTAAGAGAGGTGCACTTTTGGAGTCAACTAGGTGACAACTGACAAGAAAGGTGCTCCAATCCCTATAAAATAGAAGGAGGGTGACATCATCCCTAAAAAATAGGAGGAGTGTGCATTTATGCCTAAAAATGAGGAAAAGGCGTCTCAAGTGAGCCCAAATGTCTACATGTACATCAACAATGACAAGTGGGATAATACATTTAAAAGGCTCGTAGATAGATCTTTGCATTCCTATTAAACACAAAATAATATCTTAATATGGCCACCATGGTTTTTTAAGTAAGCTTTAAAATTATTATGAATATTATATAAATAATTATTATAAGTCAAATACAGTTATCAACATATAAAATTGAAATTGTTGACAATGTTATGATTGGGAATTTCCACTATTGAAGTATTGAAGGAAACGAGGGAGGGGATTGAATTTTTTATTAAAAATTTCAATTAATTATTTATGATATTGAAGAAATAGTAGGTTTTATATGTAATAATTGTTAAATATACAGCATCAGGAGACATTCTCCAAACCAATCTTGTGTATTCAAGATTGATCCTGCCGTATAGAGGTGAGCACTTTGATTGCCTTCCGTGTAAAGGTTATTCCTCCCGTATAGAGGTAATTGATCAAAGTAATGATGTTGTAAAGTCTTGTTGGACAAGGCTCCGGACTTGTGTGTGTCAAGTCATGATTATCACGTGAGCCTTTCGTATAAAGGTATCCATGAGATGGACCTCCTGTATAGAGGTGGACCTTCTGTATAAAGGTCATGCTTTACTTGTTAAAAGCATTTAATGTTGTGTGATGTATTATTAACCATGATCACCAGATTGTTATTAAGTCTCCTTTAGAAATTGATCACCTCTAAAGTGAATTACTTTCGCATATGATCATTTGTTCCAGAATAATATAATACGATCACAACATCTGATAATTCTTCTTAGTATAATGTAATGTGATGGATAATTAAAGTTAGCACATATTGGCCATGCAATAAGAGATAAAGAAATAAAAGATAAAGCATAGAGATTAAGAGAATTTGAAATTTCCCATGCAGACACTTTATCTAATTAAAGAGAACTCGAATTGTTAAAGCTTCAGTTATAAAGCTTTAGTTAAGTATCAATGCTTCAATTAAAGCATCAGTTAAGGATATGCCTCAGTTTAACAAAAGAACTCATAGTGGTCACTTCAAGTAAATCAATTAGCATGATTTCAGTTAACTAAGTGTTAAATAAAAAGGACTAGTTAACTAAAGTGTTTTCACTTTAGTTAAACTAAAAGACGACACTTCAGTTAAAGAGAGTTAACTAGCGACAACAAAGAAGATCTAGTTAACTAAGTGCTATTGCATGATGACACTTATGTTAAACTAAAAGATGACATGTGAGTTGTGACACTTGCATGTTGACACTTAAGTTAGCCACCTAACTAAGTGGGCAAGCTTTCACTTAAGAGGCGATTTCATCCTAAGTGACAGCTCAGTGAGATAAAGCACTGCATGAGAAGTGGGGTACACCTCTGCATGCAAGATTAATACATCCAGTTTCAGGGCGAGTTCATCCTGAAGTTAGACATTGAAAATAGAAGAGAAGAATGTATAAATATGTTATACGGGATTGATGAATCCAATGTGAAGCGAATTCTCTTCTCTATTGAAGGCAAGGCGCTTCTCTTTGTGCAAGGTATTGTTCATGCTTGTTATTGTTTTGTTGGGCACACATTCGATTGATCTCTCTTCTCTATTGCTTTTGTATCTTCATCAAGAGTGTTTAGTGTTCTCTTATCTTCCGAAAGCAATCTGCTATGTTGTAAAAGAAAGCATTCTTTGCTATCCATTATATTATACTGAGAAAAATTGCTGGGGTTTTTGTTCTCATAATTTTGAGGATTTTCCCCAGGGTATATCTTATGTTATGGTTGTATGAATTTCATGGATTGAATTGTCTCATTGCTTCAAATCTCTGCATCTAAAAGAATTAAAGATCAAAGCTCAACCAAATTTCAATAATAACCATTAGAACAAATTCAAAATCATATCGAAATAGTTATTAAAATGACACAAGAAACTAAGTGTCAATAAAAAATAAACAAAGACTAATTAAAAGACATAAACATAACAAATGTCTTTGACCAATATGTGAACATGGACACTAAGAAACATGCATAAGCTCGACAGTAAGATGTGGGTCCCTATTCTATAATATGTTCATCCTTAACCACAATTGATGCCCACCTCCCCATCCTATAATAGGTTCATCCTTGTCCACATTCGACTCCCACCCATCAATGATATGTTAAGTGTGCTACTAGATCTTAGAAATGGGAAGTGCAAATATCAAAAATTTGTTCACAAAGCATATATGTAAGGATCTATCGATTCTCTTTTGTTGAAGAAAAAGCAGTGATCATTAGCTATCGAAAAGGAAATAATCAAGTGAAAATATCCATCCAATTATGTATGTGCATGATTTCACTCCACTTCGACATGCATAATGGATGCTTGCTTCTTGATAAATGTCATGTTTGAGTAGAAATCATAATGAATCCGAGGACGTATACCGATAGTTATTGAGTTTGAGAGGGCGACATACTTTTTATAGTAGGAGTAAGCTAAAATACTATATGTCGGGTTGGGGAGGAAAGCCAAAATCACCTACCCAAACATTAAACAAAAATTTGATTTAAAAGGTGGCACAATGAGTAAAAACGTCTAGGCATGCAGGAAAGCTAAAACATGAATGAAATAAACGTCAATAGTGAAAATATTCAGTATGATACAAAGCATTTCGCAAATGGCCACAAGCCCTTTGGTGTTTAATAGATGCAAATGCAAGCATGTTGGTGCTTAATAGATATAGAGCATGTTGGTTGCATAGATTGAGTCTGCATTTTTCCTTGGAATAAATTGATACCATATTATAAATACTATAAGAGGCACACCATTTTCATCCTCATGTTTTAATATAGGTGTAATTCTTTGAATCGAAGTTTTAAAGATACAAATCAAGAAAGGAATAGAAGTTAGAAACAGTTTATATACAATTACTATTAGTTTAGAAAATTATTATGTCAATTAGTAAGAAAATTATATAATATAGTTTAAGAGGTTAGTTCAATTGGTTAAGGTTGATTTTATTTTCCATCTTATTGGATATTTAACTGGTGTCTTACCTTTGACCTATAAGTATTTGTGACAAATGATTGAATATAAATAAATTTGTTGCCAATAAGACTTATGTTTGTTGGGTATGTGTTATATTCTTTGTATGACTACCCACCTTCTGGCAGGGGTTCGGGGGCTAGCCTCCGAATTTTTGGTTATTTTTCGACCAATTTTTGGCTATTTTTTGTCCCATTTTTTGCTATTTTTCGACCAATGGTTTTTGGCCCATTGTATTCTGATTCCAGTTTCGGAGGTTGGTAAAGACCTATATATTGTATTGTAAACGGTTGAGTTAATACAATGAAAAAAGCAAAGAGAGCAATGAAGCTCTAGTTAAGTTGGTTTTCCCGGTTAAGGATTTCCAAGGTAAAATCTCAGTGTAATGTGTGTGTGTGTGTGTGTTATTGTTTTACTTTCTATTTGTGCTTAAGAATTGTATGTATTGTTACACTTAATCGTGTTTAAAACTAACAATGTTGTGGGTGATCGAGAAAGGGTAAAGTTGGAAACAAGATAGAATCCAAAGCTTAATAGTGCTTCTTTTTTTCAAACGAAAAAGAAATTTCTTGCTATTCATAAGAGTGAATCAAATAAATTTACAATAAAACCTATCCAAAGATAGTATACCATCATTCTGAAAATCTAGGAACCATGCTACTCTATTCCAACCTGAATCACATAACATCTAATCCATCCACATATTACTATAGCCTATCAGTTCTAACAAAATAACTACTATGTAATCACTGTTTAGTGTAGCAACCTTCCAAAGTGAAGTTGCCCAATAGTTACAGATAAGTATTATACTAAGGAAAACAACACTAATAAATACGCAGTTTAGCAAACTCCGGAGGCCTAAGTTCTGGTAATGAATAACCTCTAGAACTCCTTCCTCCAATAAAAGTCCTTTCTTTGAAAGACAATCTTCCCTCTAGTTATATACTCAAGATATATGTTTAATAGACACATAATCAAACTGATCCATAAGTATTTTGACTTTTTTCCTCCAATGAGCACGAAGATTATTGACATCCATAGCCCAACCCATAATAACAGAAGAGTCTCCATAAATCTGCACATTAGAAATCTGTAATAGATTCAGATAATAAAGGAGACACCAAAGGGCAAGTAACTCAGCACGATTATTACTTCTCATACCACACCCCAAAACCAACTCAATGTATTCAATAGTAGAGATAATGATGAGGCCTCCTGCCCCACACCTGCACAATTGACCAGCCCCATCAAATAGACCAAAAGGACTTGTTCTTGTATATAAAGGTTCAGTCAATGATTTGACCCTATGAACATGCTTCCTCACTTCAGCATTGGATAGAATCTTCACAATAGTGTTGTGAACATGACCTACAACACTTCGAAATAATCCCTTCTCCTCATTGTTGTATTGCAAATACCCATTTTATATTTTGTAGTTGTATTTTTACTTTATCCATGGGATTTCTTTAGGATTTGATTGTTTACTTTATACCGGTATATACACTAGTGTATATACCGATTGTGTATATTCTGGTATATAAAGTAGTGTATATACCACATGTGTATAATATATATACGCTAGTCTATATACAGAAATATACACTAGTGTATATATACAGTAGTGTATTTACCGGTATATACACTAGTGTATATATCGATATATATATATATATATATATATATAATACGCTAGTCTATATACCAAAATATACAGTAATGTATATACCGGTATATAGACTATATACACTAGTCTATATACCGGTATATAGACTATATACACTAGGGTATATATCGATATATACACATACCGGCATATACATCAATATATATATATCAATATATATCGGATTTCTTTAGGATTTGATTGTTTACTTTTTACTAATATTTTTGTTTGAAGATTAACTATTATTTTCCTTTCATGAATAATTGTAGTGTGAGGCAATCAATTGAAGACAATTTTGACAACCGAACTTTCTTACCTTTTTTATGCTTTTTTATACATAACAAAATGTAGGATGCCATGAATATAGGATAGTCAAACAACCTTATTTATGTATACATGCAACATGTTTAAAATATACGATGGAAATTATAAATATTTTATTATAATAGAATAATTATTAATTTAAAACCAAAAAAATCAATAAAATATATTATCATTTATAATATATAACATAGATAATTAAAGTTAGAAAAACTCCATAAATATGACACTAATATCATTAACCATATTTTTAAAATTATATTGCTTATTTCCCAACCTATTATAAAATTCATCGTATCTATTAAAATTGAATATTAAAATTGAGTCCAAGTTAATGAAACTAGCATGTCATTACACAGATTCCCTAATTATGAAACTAACATGTCATTACAAAGATTCCCTAATTTAAATCAACGATATTAAACTCCCATATGTTTAATTATATGTTTAACCACTAGATCATAACTCAACCAACACTACCATTTAACAATGTTACTACCACAATGAGAATAAATGCTATCACTTCAACCCAAACTTTTTAAATTAACAATATAAAAAATTGATGAAAAAGTGCCTATCTTTGTCTCATAATCATATCTATTAAAATTGAGTCAAAGTTACCCATAAAACTAGCATGTCATTGAACAGATTTCCTAATTATGAAACTAGCATGTCATTGCAAAGATTCCCCAATTTTGTTAGGAATCAAAATTAAATCAACAATATTAAACTCTTATATGTTTAACCACTTGATCATAACTCAACCAACACTACCATTGACAATGTTACTACCACAATGAGAATAAATGCTATCACTTCAACCCAAACTTTTTAAATTACAAAAAAAATTGATGAAAAGGTGCCTATCTTTGTCTCATAATTATTATACATATTAAATTATTCAAAACATAGAAATCTAACAAAAATATTAAAAAAAAATGGATGAAAAAGTGCCTATCTTTGTCTCATAATCATTATATATATATTAAATTATTCAAAGCATGGAAATCTAAAAAAATATATGATCTTATACAAAGATACCTTTATCGAACATCTAAATGGTTGACTCTCTTGCCTGCACGATGATCCCAATCGTTGCGAGATTAAACATATATATATTCTATTTTCTAACACCAATTGGAATTTTGATTTTTTTTTTAATTTTATGCCACGTATCCCTTCTTTTTCTTAAGTTCACATGCGTCCACAAGGTACCACACTAAACCCATCTTCCTTTGAACAGATCCACAAACACGTGGAAGTTACAGGGATGGATACCAAACAGGTGGGACCTTCACACGAGGTTAAAAGACGAATGTTGCAATGAATCAAGGGCTTAGATATGTTGGATGACGTAAGAAGGAGCTTATGAAGTATAATAAGGCGAGTTTAATAAGGCAATATTGTTTGAAATTATCAAACTTTTTTTTTCAAAACAAACAAGATATCGTTAGGACAACTTCAAACATTTCAAACAATTTTTTTCAAAACAAACAAGATATCGTTAGGACAACTTCAAACATTTTATTTGTTTTTATCAAATCAAGATTCGTGTATTTATTTTTTATTACTTATTGTACTTCATTTGAAAAGCTTTTGAAATAGAAAAATATCTTAATAATTTTAATCGCAAGGATGGCTATAAGTTTAGTCATTCTTGGAAACTCTTAATTCATAATCTTGATCCTTAATCCCAACCCCTCTCCTTTTTTACTTTTGTCTTTTATCTTTTATAGTTTTCCATCTTCTTTCTCAATTACCTCAATCTTTAATAACATTTTGGTTCTTTTTTTCCTCTTTTCCTCTCTTCCTCTTTCTCACATATATCCATGATTGTTTATCCTTTATCAACTCCCTTTTATTTCATCCTTTGGCTTTCCCCAATTTTGTTCCCTCACTTCCCAATCCTTTTTATCACGAATCCCCTTCTTCGCTTTCCAAATTATCCCTTTCCTCACTTTCCAAATTATTCTTTCCTCGTTGTAAATTATTTTATTTTTTCTTAACTTATTCCTTCCGACTAAGATTGTAATTTTTTTCTCCCCTCTTATCTCCTAATCCCTTCCCTTTTCTAACATTTTCGCTTCGGCCCAAGCTACCTTTAACATCTTTGACCTTTTGACCTTTTATACATATACATATCCTTATTTATACCTCCCATCTTGGGTTTATTTATTTATTTATATTTTTTCCTCTTTCATCTTCTACCTAACTCGTCATTTAATTTTGTTATTGATGATAATCATTCTAGATATTTTTATTGATTTTATCTTGACTCATTTTATTTATTTATAATTTCTACTAACTGTATATCAACGTTTAACCCCCACCCCCTCTCATTATATTAAATCACTAAAACTCACTCTCTTCTTCCATTTTACAATTTTTATTAGATCCCTTGATGATGGGTAGAGTGTCCACTCGAAACATTGGGACGTTTTTAAACATTGACACAGTGCAGTCCATAAATCTTATATAATAGTTGTTGTTGTGTTTATCCCATAAAATATTGAGAGTAGAATAAATGAGAGAGAGTGGCATTTGAAATCTCACGAGAGGCGCAAACAAGTGATTTGAATTGGCTAAGGTTTTCTTTGTGGTGTTGTGGAATTGATCCGTTGAAGAATTCAAGAATTAAGAAATAATATATTTGGAAGAAAATACATTAGATTTGGGTTGGGATTGGCGAGGATTGAAATGTTCATTGTCCACATGAGTAATAATGCCCTAGTTATGGTTTGAATATCATGGACAAATTCTTAGGTCCTTGACATCATCTAATGCAAGTGATATCAACAAGCCTTAGGAAGAGGACATGTGGTCAATCAACACAAAGGATGTTAATCATGTTATTGAAGATGACATTTCATTATACATGAGTGACAACGATTGGTTAATGTGTCGTGAATAACAATAAGGAGGTTGTCTCCATTGTCAATGGTATACATTATAGGTCTTCAATCCTTGCATTCTTCTTACACTAGGATTATTCAATAATTGGCATATATTCAACATTGTCGATGAGAACATGACCAAGCCAAATTGTTGGTCTGACAAGGTTGGAGTTGGGATTTCAACCCTAAAAAAGCAAAAGATACATTAATTCATATCCCCTAATGGTTTTATTACCATCCAATGTAAACATCATGAGAAATCAAACTTGTGGTTTGATTCTTCTGCAACTCATTCAATGTATTGCATGTCTAACCTAGACATAACCCATGCTTCCCAGGATGGATTATCTACACCCCATGATGCTATAATAGTTGTACATGTTGAGAAACATGGCTATGAGAATTGTGGCTCTCAAGAATCTTGTTTGAAATTGCAATTGAGGCAGGTGATAGTTTAATACATGTTGGACATTGATTCAAACATGTAGAAAATGAGGTGTAACAAGGACAAATGGTTTCGTATAATGAATGTATTCTTCGATGTGAAGAATATTACCAAATGGATGGATGATCTCTGTTAACAGAAGAATCCAATGATCACACATGTTTTTCTCGACCAAACACAATTGCAAAGTCAAAGGAGGACATAATGAATCGATCTTTGAAGATAAGTAATATTAACAACAAATTTCACAATGATGATTATTTTGAGAGATTTGTATTCCTTATTACATATCTTCGACATAATAATAATTTCTTATCTTTTTTCAAAATATAGTATTAATATTTTTTTTTATAAGTTTGACTCTATTAAAACCACAAAAGGAAAACTTTACAAAGTTCACAACTAAGAGTTGCTTTGAGACCCGAGTACTACTAGAGTTGATAGAGAGCTCTTTTGACCCTAAAAGACTAACAGTCTGAACATCTATAAGCTAAGAGTCTTCTTTAGAAATCGAAAGATCCCCCATAAGCCTGGGGTTATGACCTTGTAAACAAAAACCAGGACTAAAATAAACTTCCCAAATCAAAACAAAAATCGATAAAGAGAATCCTCGAACATAATTAATCATCGATAGTAATAAAAATTGGATAAGCATTGGAACAAGCAACACCTGAAGTTGGAGGTTATGGTTTGGCTGCAGAATATGAACCTGACTGATGGGGCTACTGACGAAAAACTATTTGAGGAGTCGATACCTGTTGAAGCGATCGGCTAAAGGATTTACTCGTCAATTCACGAGGCAATGCATCAAACTTTGCATTCAAACAAGCATCTGATTCCATCCAAGCTTCGGTAAAGTGCCGCATCCAACCTTCCAAATGATCCATCCTAGCTTCTCGAGAAATAACTTGAGACTTATCATGAGGGAAACCCCCAATACTATCATTAATGGCTTGGCTCAAAAGGGTCTTGGTGTAACAAAACAATCCAAGGGTTTTTCGTATGATGAGTGGCCGTTGTGCGAGTAGATCCCGCATCATCAACCAAACTACCCATTTCAATAATCAGCTGCTTCAGACTTGTCTTTTGGATGTCGAATTTGAATTCCAGGTTTTTAATTTGATTCTGAATATCTGGGTGGACTAGACCAACATAACATGCCCAAGCCTTTTTTGTTTCATGCAAAGCACGAGGAATATGAGAGTGATGAGGGCCAGAAGAAGTTTTGTGATATGTTTGCTTGGAGTGGACCATGATTAATCAGCCATGAGGACTGAAGCAGACTGAGTAGGGACAGGACAAAGTTAGGCCAAGGTAAAAAAACTAGTGCGAGGAGAGCCAAAGAGCAAGCCGACGAGATGGACGATAGGGGAGAAACTCACCTAATACAGGCGAATATGAAGCTTAAACAAATACCTCCATTGCCCCAAATCGAGCGCGGTATGGGACCTGGATGGGGATGAAGGCTAAAGGAACAAGAGTTCCTTACTAAGTAAATAACCAGTACAAGTAATGTATAAATGCCATAAATGGCTAAGTAGTAATGTAAAATGGAATGTATGATAGATGATAATGGTTATATAGTTTGGGGCTTTTATAGTCCCGTCATGTACCTTTCCGACAAAAGTTCATGACTATTGATATTTGTTTAATTAATAAATTAATATTAATTTATTATTATTTTGTTGTTACATTGCCTTCCCCTTAAGGGAAGCTTTGTCCTCAAAGCTGTATTGAAAACAGTGTATGAATTCCCTTGAACTGTCATCTCGGGTCCTTTCCTTTTGTAATTGCGACACTTGATGAAATGAGACGATACGAGTTACGGATTCCCAAGGAGAATTATCGCATCGTATCTGTTGTGGTCCATCCCAGATCTATTTTTATCGGAGCTCTGAGATCATTTTGTGGGATGGGTCATTTCAATTGTTGCTTAGTATGTCGATCTTTTCGCCTGTCAACATAATTCTTCTGTGGGTGATCGTTTTGACCCTGTCGTTGGTCAAAATGGCGATTATAATTGGGATGTCTGTGAAGCGTATGTGTTGTTTGTTTTTCTTTCTTTTGAACTGCGGCGAGGACTGCCTTCACTTCCTCAACTTGATTTTTGGATGCATCTTCCTCTTCTAAGTCAACACTATTTCCATACGAATATTCTTCGACTTTGTTTGGTTTTTTTATCTGGTCTTCAAGTTTTTGAATGATACTTTCCATACGTGATATTTTCTCATCTTTATCTCCTAACCTTTCTATGAGTCTTTTTTTACTATCTTCCAAAAATTGAATATTCAATTCTGACTTAGTAATTTTTAGTGTTTGCTTGCAATTTTCGAACACTAGACTATTATTGGTTGCCTGGCACTGTTCTAGTTGAGCCGAAACTACTCGTAACTACGATTGTAACTCTGCTATCATCGTTGCCATGACTTCTGAATTCCAATTTTTTTTATTTTATTTTTTTAATTGGTCTTCTTTGTTTGATAGCGGATTTGGGATGCTTGACAAGTCTTCTTTATTGACTCTTCCTGCTTTCGATAACAGGTGGACACCAAAAAGGTGTAATAACCCTTAATGTGGTTATTTCGTAAAAAATCTTCTTTTTTTTGTTGTGGTGAAGGGAGTGGAGGCAGCGAGGGTGTGAGTGCGTGAAGATGAATGTAGGTTGCAGAGTGGTGGATGGTAGGGAGTGGGGTGTTAGCGCAGGCGGTGAATGGAATGGAGTGGTTGCAAGGTGAAGGAATGTGGGTTGAGAGAAGATGGGCAGAATGTAGGGGACGTACAGCGAGAGAGTTGGGACGGAGTGCTGGGGAGGAGTGTGGAGGAGACGGGAGATGTAGAGCTGGTAGTGGTTGGCGTTCATGGAAGGACGTGAAGAGAAAAGGGAGCGGTGGAGGAGGAGTGTGAGAGTGAGAGTGAGCGTAGCGAGTGAATGGCCAAAGGCCCAAAATTTGGTCAATGACCAAGCTATGGCTAAAAGTCAGAATCACAGAGGTCCGAGAAGGTTAGCTCTGATACCACTGAAGGAGCAAGAATTCCTTACTAAGTAAATAACCAGTACAAGTAATGTATAAATGCCATAAATGGCTAAGTAGTAATGTAAAATGGAATGTATGATAAATGATAATGGTTACATAGTTTTGGGCTTTTATAGGCCCGTTATGTATCCCTTTTCGACAAAAGGTCATAACTATTGATATTTGGTTAATTAATAAATTAATATTAATTTATTATTATTTTGTTGTTACAAAGGCACCATGAAAGGAAGGATAATGGTTATAAGATATGGAGAATGAACCAACCTACAGGAAATCCTTTTCTCAAGCAAGGCAAACATTCCAAACCAAACAATGATTACAGCAAAAAGTCGACCAACGTAGCCCTTAAACACGCATGATGACCTCATCACAAGTGGGTGGTTTAATGAGAAGCCATGCATATGATGTTGGAACATGCCACTGGGCTTGGTTTTTTATCACACCCAATGTGGGGGAGTAAGCTTTGTAGGTTGATAAACGAGCAGGCTTCCTTTAATACGGAAGATTGAACGTCGAGCCAACTGCTATTGAGGTCATTGTGAACCATATCAACTCTGGAATTATCTAATTTATCGACCAACTTATTAGCTTCCCTCCAAACATGATGAGGAATAATGGTCATATCTCTGTCCAACGTGGCCGTGAGTCCTTCCAATTTAGAATCCAATCTCTAGCTTGGAGCGAGCTTGTTGATTAGCGTTCCGTGAAGAAGTCGGGAAAGAATGTGAATCATTAATTTGGAGTCTTCTTCCATAATCAGCTTATTGAATCCTTCATGACCTGTAATCTGGATCCCTCTCACCGTAACATAGAGTTCCGTAACATTATTGTTATGTTTCCCCGAGGAGCCTACAAATATTCAAAGAACATGTCTTGAGTCATCCCTAAACACACCCCCGTAATTGGTCGGCCCAAGGGTACCCTTGCTAGATCCATCATAGTTAAGCTTGATAAAACCCAGGTTTGGAAGAGACCATCAAGTAGGGCTAGGCGAGGTTGCCCCATTGGATTCAAACGAGCATTTGATTCCATCCAAGCTTCGGTAAAGTGTCGCATCCAACCTTCCAAATGATCCATCCTAGCTTCTAGAGAAATACCTTGAGACTTATCATGAGGGAAACCCCCAATACTGTCATTAATGGCTTGGATCAAAAGGGTCTTGGTGTAACAGAACAATCCAAGGTTTTTTCGTATGATGAGTGGCCGTTGTGCGAGTAGATCCCGCATCATCAACCAAACTACCCATTTCAATAATGAACTGCTTCAGACTTGGCTTTTGGATGTTGAATTTGAATTCCAGGTTTTTAATTTGATTCTGAACATCTGGGTGGACTAGACCAACATAACATGCCCAAGCCTTTTTTTTTTCACGCAAAGCACGAGGAATATGAGAGCGATGAGGGCCAGAAGAAGTTTTGTGATATGTTTGCTTGGAGTGGACCATGATTAAGCATCCATGAGGACTGAAGAAGACTAAGTAGGGACATGACAGAGTCAGACCAAGGTCAAAAAACTAGTGCGAGGAGAGCCAAAGAGCAAGACGACGAGATGGACGATAGGGGAGAAACTCACCTAATACGGGCGAATATGAAGCTTAAACAAATGCCTCCATCGCCCCAAATCGAGCGCGGTATGGGACCTGGATGGGGATGAAGGCTAAAGGAACAAGATTTCCTTACTAAGTAAATAACCAATACAAGCAATGTATAAATGCCATAAATGGCTAAGTAGTAATGTAAAATGGAATGTATGATAGATGATAATGGTTATATAGTTTGGGGCTTTTATAGGCCCGTCATGTACCTTTTCGACAAAAGGTCATGACTATTGATATTTGTTTAATTAATAAATTAATATTAATAGTTAATATTAATTTATTATTATTTTGTTGTTACATTGCCTTCCCCTTAAGGGAAGCTTTGTCCTCAAAGCTGTATTGAAAACAGTGTATGAATTCCCTTGAACTGTCGTCTCGGGTCCTTTCCTTTTGTAATTGCGACACTTGATGAAATGAGACGATACGAGTTACGGATTCCCAAGGAGAATTATCGCATCGTATCTATTGTGGTCCATCCCAGATCTATTTTTATCGGAGCTCTGAGATCATTTTGTGGGACAGGTCATTTCAATTGTTGCTTAGTATGTCGATCTTTTCGCCTGTCAACATAATTCTTCTATGAGTGCTCGTTTTGACCCTGTCGTTGGTCAAAATGGCGATTATAATTGGGATGTCTGTAAAGCGTATTTGTTGTTTGTTTTTCTTTCTTTTGAACTACGGCAAGGACTGCCTTCACTTCCTCGACTTGATTTTTGGATGCATCTTCCTCTTCTAAGTCAACACTATTTCCATACGAATATTCTTCGACTTTGTTTGGTTTTTTTATCTGGTCTTCAAGTTTTTGAATGATACTTTCCAGACGTGATATTTTCTCATCTTTATCTCCTAATCTTTCTATGAGTCTTTTTTTACTATCTTCCAAAAATTGAATATTCAATTCTGACTTAGTAATTTTTAGTGTTTGCTTGCAATTTTTGAACACTAGACTATTATTGGTTGCCTGGCACTGTTCTAGTTGAGCCAAAACTACTCGTAACTACGATTGTAACTCTGCTATCATCGTTGCCATGACTTCTGAATTCCAATTTTTTTTTATTTTTTTTTTTTGAATTGGTCTTCTTTGTTTGATAGCGGATTTGGGATGCTTGACAAGTCTTCTTTATTGACTCTTCCTGCTTTCGATAACAGGTGGACACCAAAAAGGTGTAATAACCCTTAATGTGGTTATTTCGTAAAAAATCTTCTTTTTTTTGTTGTGGTGAAGGGAGTGGACGCAGCGAGGGTGTGAGTGCGTGAAGATGAATGTAGGTTGCAGAGTGGTGGACGGTAGGGAGTGGGGTGTTAGCGCAGGCAGTGAATGGAATGGAGTGGTTGCAAGGTGAAGGAATGTGGGTTGAGAGAAGATGGGCAGAATCTAGGGGACGTACAGCGAGAGAGTTGGGACGGAGTGCTGGGGAGGAGTGTGGAGGAGACGGGGGATGTAGAGCTGGTAGTGGTTGGCGTTCATGGAAGGACGTGAAGGGAAAAGGGAGCGGTGGAGGAGGAGTGTGAAAGTGAGAGTGAGCATAGCGAGTGAATGGACAAAGGCCCAAAATTTGGTCAATGACCAAGCTATGGCTAAAAGTCGGAATCACAGAGGTCCGAGAAGGTTAGCTCTGATACCACTGAAGGAGCAAGAGTTCCTTACTAAGTAAATAACCAGTACAAGTAACGTATAAATGCCATAAATGGCTAAGTAGTAATGTAAAATGGAATGTATGATAAATGATAATGGTTACATAGTTTGGGGCTTTTATAGGCCCGTTATGTATCCCTTTTCGACAAAAGGTCATGACTATTGATATTTGGTTAATTAATAAATTAATATTAATTTATTATTATTTTGTTGTTACAAAGTCACCATGAAAGGAAGGATAATGGTTATAAGATATGGAGAATCAACCAACCTACAGGAAATCCTTTGCTCAAGCAAGGAAAACATTCCAAACCAAACAATGATTACAGCAAAAAGTCGACCAACGTAGCCCTTAAACACGCATGATGACCTCATCACAAGTGGGTATTTTAATGAGAAGCCACGCATATGATGTTGGAACATGCCATTGGGCTTGGTTTTTTATCACACCCAATGCGGGGGAGTAAGCTTTGTAGGTTGATAAACGAGCAGGCTTCCTTTAATACGGAAGATTGAACGTCGAGCCAACTGCTATTGAGGTCATTGTGAACCATATCAAATCCGGAATTAGCTAATTTATCGACCAACTTATTAGCTTCCCTCCAAACATGATGAGGAATAATGGTCATATCTCTGTCCAACGTGGCCGCGAGTCCTTCCAATTTAGAATCCAATCTCTAGCTTGTAGCGAGCTTGTTGATTGGCGTTCCGTGAAGAAGTCGGGAAAGAATGTGAATCATTAATTTGGAGTCTTCTTCCATAATCAGCTTATTGAATCCTTCATGACCTGCAATCTGGATCCCTCTCACCGTAACATAGAGTTCTGTAACATTATTGTTATGTTTCCCCGAGGAGCCTACAAATATTCAAAGAACATGTCTTGAGTCATCCCTAAACACACCCCCGTAATTGGTCGGTCCAGGGGTACCCTTGCTAGATCCATCACAGTTAAGCTTGATAAAGCCCAGGTCTGCAAGAGACCATCAAGTAGGGCTAGGCGAGGTTTCCCCATTGGCAGGAGGAGAGATAGCGCTCTTAGGAGGGGAAAGGCCCCATGCTTGAATGATGAAATTGTCTTCTTGTTTTCCTTGCCAGTCTTCCACATTCGAGGATTTTGAGAGAATAGTTTCCTTGAAATTTAAGGCAATATTTTTCCAAACATGAGAAGTAGGGAGAGAGGAGTCTTTTAATTTTCTTTTATTCCTTTCCTTGCACATTTCCCATGAAAGGAAACATGGGAAGAGTTTCCATATGTGGTTAACAATAGCATTGTCAATCATCTAAGATTTCCAGTTGGCTATGGCCTCTTTAATGTTGCTTCTATTATGATCTTGTTGTTTGAATATGGTGGCCCCATTATCCCAGAGAGAGTTAATGAAGTAGCAGGAGTTGAAAAGGTGCCCCAAATATTTAGAGCAATTATTGCAAAGAACACGCTGAGAGGGCCCTTCAAAGCCTTGAACAATAAAGCGGTCCTAGGTGATAAATTCCCCCTAGGCCACCAGCCAGAGAAACGTTGCAACCTTCGACCATAACTTTTGAGTCCATAAATGTTACCAAAATGGATCGCCCATTTCCTTGTTGTGATTGGAAAGAATGGAATAGGCTTATTTAATATTAAAGGTTCCTTGAGTCTGATAACCCCACCTAAGAATATACTTCCCCGAATGAAAAAAACAAATTATGTGATTTTGGAGATCACACCAAAAATCATCCCAGGAAAATCCTGGGGGGAGATTAGGCCAAAGATGTTTGTGTATCCAAGTTCGTCATTAATTGTTATTTGTCGGGTGGGTCCAAAATTGGGATACTAACTGACCGAGAACATTGAGAGTAACATAACCAAAGAGGTCATTGAAGGGGTAGTTTGTGAGTTTGGGGTATTGCTGCCAAGAATCTTCCCAAAAGCGAGCCGATTGTCCATTCCAAATTTCCCAAAAAGCATGATGTTGAATCAGAGATTTATTTTCTTAGGCTACTAAACAAATAAGAGATCTCACGCTGCTTACTTGGAGTCTAATGAGGTTTTTTTTTTCCATGTTTAGCATATATTTCCTTTACCAAATTTAATCCCACATGGAAAAGGGAGTAGTAAGCCATCTTCGCCACTTTTTGGATGTATGTGCATTATTTTCAATATCTAGGTCTTGAACTCCCAGGCCTCCATATAGCTTGGGCATGCAAACTTTGTGCCAACCAACCAAATCCCATTTGCGACTCTTCCCTTTAGAGCCTCCCCGAATAAAATAACATTGAAGGCTCTAAATGTTATTGAGAACGTATTTGGGAGTAGAGAAGATAGAGAAAAAGAAAGGTGCTCATACTGCGAAGGATAGAGTTAAGGAGAGTAAGATGGCCTGCTAGATTCAGGGATCTAAAAGCTCAATTATAAAGGCGTTTTTCCAATTTTGCAACAAGGTTTTCCCAAGTTGGGTGGCGGATTGTAGATTTAATGAGAAGCGCTCCCAGGTATTTGAATGGAAAGGAGCTTCAATTGAGGTAGATAAAATGAGAGATTCGAATTTGGAGCACAAGGGAGTACTAAAAAAGAAGATATCATACTTGTCCAAGTTAAGAGAAAGCCTTGAAGCTTCAAGAAAGGTATGAAGGATAGCTTTAATGGACTTAGCCTTTTGGATGGTTGAGACAGCGAGCAACAACATGTCATCTACAAACTGAAGATGAGAGGCCACAAGGTCATCATTAGTCGGGTGAACACCAAGAGGCTCCCATTTTGAACACCAACTTTAAGAGCTCTACCCAGACCCTCCACCATAAGGATGAACAATAAGGATGAACAAGAAGGGAGATAGAGGGTCTCCCTGTCTTAGACCTCTACAGTAGGAGAAATTTGCAGAAGGGGAACCGTTAATCAAAATAGAGAAGAAGCCCGAGGAGGTAAGGGATAAGATCCAACAAACCAAGCTAGGAGAGAAACCAAATGCAAGAAGGGAGTGCTCGATGAAATGACAATAGATTTTGTCAAAGGATTTTGAGAGGTCAAGCTTAATATGCATACCTTCTTTCTTGGTAGTCTTGAGGGTACGGATTCTTTCACGAGCCATGATGATCCCATCCAAGATTTGATATCCCTCAACATAGCCTGATTGATCTTCCAAGATCAACGAGGGAAGGATGGGTTGTAATCCGTTAGTAATAACTCTAGTAATGATTTTGAAAATGACATTACAAAGGGATATGGGACGAAATTTACCCAGATCAACAACATTCTCCTCATTGGGGATGAGCGTGAGGAAAGTGGCATTAAAAGACGACAACACATTCATCCTGGATCTTGACTCTTCAATTGCTTCCCACACATCATTTTTCACAATCCTCCAGCAGTGGTGATAAAATTTTGTATTAAATATGTTTGGTCCAGGGGATTTACCAGTCGACATACCCATGGTGGCAGTTTCTACTTCTTGAAGAGAGATGAGTCTGAGAATACTTTCATTAATTTCCTTGGATACTAAAGAGGGAATATGCTGCAATATTTTGTCCCTGTCAGCTTCTTCATTAATGTCTTCCTCTATTAGGAGGTTGCAATAGAAGGAGATTAATTCATCCTCAATTTCCTCGTGTCTAGTTAGCTTCTGTCCTTGCTCGAAAATAAGGAAAGATATTTTGTTGTGGTGTCTATGTTGAATCACTGATTCATGAAATAATTTGGTTTTCTTTTCCCCATCATTAAGCCATCTGATCTAGACATTTTCCTATAAATAGTTTCTTCTCGACCCAACCTTTGATTGATGCTTTCTTGCAATTGGTGTTCTTTGTGAAGGAGGTCCTCCGAGAAGCCTTGAGCTATGGATTCTTGTTGAAGTTGTTGCAGTCTTCCTCCAACAGTTTGAGAACTGAAAAAATGTTTCCAAATCCTCCTTATTCCATATCTGGAGATCTCCTTTGATGAATTTCATCCGTTGTTACAATTATACATTTTGGAGTTAAGGTGCTAAAGAGCTTCCTCCCGCCATTATGAAAGAGAGTCCATAAACTCTGGGTGATCTAGCCATAATTTTTCAAACCGAAAAGGTCTAATGCAAGGGTTATCCGCCAGATCTATGTTGACGCTAATAAGCCAATGATCCAACCTTCCCCCAAAAGGATGCTTGAGTAGAGGGAAAGGCCTGATTGGACTAAAGGAGAGGAAACCGGGAATCTATCCAAATGTGAGGCAAATTGATGGGATCCTCCACGCCTATTGTTCCATGTATGTTTACCATTAATGGGATCAATATCCACCAAACCAATAGAGGGTATAAGAGTGCTAAAGGATTTGCTAGCTGCATCTAAATGATGAATCCCTCCTCCTTTTTCAAGAGGAGAGGTAAACATGTTGATGTCTCTTCCCAGGATCTAATGAGGATGTTGTGCAAGATCGCAAATTAGACTTAAAGAGTTGAAGAACTTAAACTTGGTTTCTGGAATAGAAGGACCATATACATTGGTCAGAATACTCAAATCATCAGAGCCTGGGATACGGGAAGAGGTTGATAGGGAGAAGGGGGTGGAGAAAAACTCTGAAAGCTGAAGAAGGTTTGGATTCCAAAGGATGGCCAACCCCCCTGACGACCCTTTGGCATACATAGACATGTGATGACTCCCTTTCCAACAAAAACTTGCAATTCTGGACATGAGATCAATTGATCATTTTGTTTCCTAAAGCATAACAACCGAGGGAGATTCCTGATAGATCTTTGTTCGAATAGCACGTTGTTTCCTCTTCCCATAGATACCTCTAATGTTCTAAGAGATAATTTTCATAGATAGCATTCTTGAGAAGAAGAGATACACTAAATCCATTGTAGTATTAATATTTCAACTTTATATTAAAAAAATCAAATTTTTAATTGTTGTGTTGAGAGGTACATTCTACAACCCAACATGGAAGAGATTGTAATGTCCATCTCGTCCACAATTCTTATGTCAACAAAAAGGGAAAAAAAGAAAAAGATAATTTAAAAACAAAAGAAAAAAGAATAATAAACCGATCCTTCAACACATATCAATCGGGTCTAGTTAAGGTGGTTAGTAAGTTTGATTAAGGAGAAGAAATGTTATCCTCCCCACTCATGTTTAAACCTCGCTTGTGATATATTTCACTTTTTGTGAGTCAATTATTGTTGAGCATGTAAGCCATGAGAAATATCCCACTCTCACTTACAAGTTGGAGGGTGCGGCGAATAACTACATGTGAACACACACACATACACACCATGAATCCCATCTTAACCTGAATTTACCAAACACCGGGAATGATCAAATCCCTCAATGTGCAAATTGTTCCTCAAATTTTCCAATATCATAAGGATTTGCATCTTGAATAGATTTGATCACTCTAGAGACTTGATAATACCAGGGTTAAGATGAATCTATGTTGATATATATTTCTCAACATATAATAAATTTGAGATCAAATAACCAGTTTGAAATATTTAACAAATTACTACATATACACATTCAACTATTAACACACATGTTTTTACAAAGCAAGTAAAATCCTAAAATACTCAAAGTTATCAGCCTACCCTATGTTGATACAATCTCAAGACCTCGGTGTGCATTAACATCATCGTGTGTAGACAAAAACCTCGCCACATGAAATAATCCACTAGTTGTCCGTAAGGGGTGGGCTTCCACTCATGCCAAATGCTTTTGGATCTTAGATCGCAAGCCTATTTCCTTATGTCCAAGAAAGATGAGCTCTTAGCCAATCATAAACAATTTTAGGTCATACTCCAAGACCAAAAAATGATTTTAACCTAAATATTATCTACAAGAAAGACAATGTCCCTTATGGTCATTGTCAAGAGTACCTCTAGTAAGGTCATCTGCTTTCTAGCAACATACAACCTTACCCTTATGGTCATTATCAAGAGTACATGTGATTTCTAACCACATCCAACCTTAGTACCATTATATACCCCTATTACACTTTAATCTCTTGCCTAAGACAACAATACTTACACACTTTAATCTCTTGTTCTAAGAAAGGGTTGGGGCAGAAGGAGGGCATTTTGACATTTACTCATTTTAGGGGTCCACTTAATAGAGTTGAAGGCTCTTTAAAAAAAAATTAGATTTTGTATTTTATGTAACATTTTGTTATGTCCAAACGAATATATGTTACAATAGGTCATTTTGATAGGTTGATGATCTAGAACAAGAGGTATGGTTCCATTACATAGAATTAATGATTTTATGTTTGCTTTCCTGTATGTTTATTGGATTATAGTTATGACTGTAACCATTGTTAGTAACTTCTATCTTTGAGATAGACATCCATTGTAAGTTTATTTGATTCACTCTTATGAATAGAAAGAGACTTTTTTTAGTTGAAAAAAAAAATTACCCATGAAAATGACAATTGAGTCAAAATAATATTTTGTGAGTGAGATTCCAAAATGGAAAAGTTCGTTGGAAACTTGGATGTAAGGTCTCTTAAGATCTTTTTGAAGTTGCAATGATGGTAAGTTGTATGTACTTTTATTTCCCCTACATTGAATTCAACTTTCACATCTTGCATTTAATTAAAATTTCACATTCATTGGAATTATAGATGTTGTATATTCCTTATATTCTGATTTCCGAGTCCTCTGAAATTTGGCTTTTCGAGTTTTATTAGCATTGTTTGTGGTCCTTTAGAAATCTTTGTAGACGAGCATCACAAATCGGACCCACACTGCAAACGAGCATCACAAAATAGATTCAGAGTGTTATAGGTTTGTAAATCTCCATTTTTATGAAAAGTGGTAGTAAGTTAATTTTGGACTAATTTTTGGTTTAAATGTTTAACGATTTTGATTTTTGTTCGGTTTGTTTTTCGATTATTTTTTTCTTAAAATTTAGCTAAAATTATTAAACTATGACAAAACCATATCTACTTAACAAATACATTTTAAAATTTAATTATGACTTAACTCTTATTTTTAAATTATGAAACAAATTTGAAACACAAATCACTAATAAACTTTGTAAAGGTTCTTCTTATTAAAATCACCGTAAACTTTTAGAAACAATATGCTTTCCAAATTGATTAAAACCCTAAACCTAAATAACTCATGTTTTTAAATATATATTTCTGAGTGGATTAACTTTATTCAAAGCACGGTGAAGCAACCCTTCCACGACTTGGGGATTGGTCTATCTTTATGCATGCTTAGTACATTATTTTTGCAAATAAATAGGAGACCATTGTGTTTTGATGACACGCGGAATAACACCCTTAAACGGCTTTCAAATGGAATTTTTCATATTGACAAAGGAGTACCTTATTGTCCTGCTCTAAGAATATCATCTTATATAGTCAAAAGGATGTGATGTCTAGAGTATGATATTGAAATTGTTGACCATGTTAGGGTGGGGTTCCTTAAAATGGTTGATAATGTTAGGGTATTGTTTTGTAAAATGGTTTATAATATTAATATTATAATAAAGTATGTAAATATTTTTAAATGATTTTTTGAAAATTATATATATATATATATAAAAGTAGTTTTTGGAGTTAGTTTGGTTAGTAAAATTATTTAAGGTATTTCATTGATTGTAGATTCGAGAGATATGTTGAAATGAATAATTATGGAAAAGATTTAAAAGCAAAGTAATACGCTGCTTCCAGTGGTGAGGAGAGGACATGTTCAGTTTACCCTTGCTCGTAGCCCAACCAATAATCACATTGGAATCACCAAAAATCTACAAAGAGGGTAACTGCTTGGAGCGGGCAAATGTTAAAATGGTCCACAGGGCCAAAAGTTTCGCACGAGTGTTGCTACCCCGCCCCCCACCGAGAGAGAGTTCATAATAATTATTATCATCAATAATCACTAATCCCCCAATACCAACATTACCCTCCTGTGCCGCACCATCAAAGTAACCAATAGGGCTCAAGCGTGACAGCTTAGGCGCATATAAAACATGAGTTTTCAGGCTGTTCATTTTTGGGACAGCTTCTGTAATAACCTGCAAGATGAAGGATAAAGCCCGTGCAAATTGGTGTTCCAAGCCATCGAAGAGAATTCTGTTTTGCCACTTCCAAATGCCCCAGATAAAATAAACTAGGAGGGAGATGTTGGACTTGTGCCTATTGTGCCAGAAATGTAAGATATCATCAAGATTATCCCTATTCTAGCAAAAATCCACCTTTCTCTGTTGTGAGATTATATCCCAGAGTTGGATAGTAGTAGGACAATGCACAAAAAGATGTTCAATGGTTTCAGCATTCTGTAAACACAGCAGGCAGACGTTCAGACCCATGCCACCCCGGTGCATGTAGTTATCCATCGTTAATGCCTTATTCTTTAATATGAGCCAAATGAAGCACATGATTTTTAAAGGTGCATTCCACTGCCATATTACAGTGTGCCACCAAAGACAGGTTTCCACCTGCAGAGTTGATGCAAATGCAAGATATGCCCACCTGGTAATGAGCTCACCACCGCTATCATACCAAGACCACTGGAGCATGTCCAACTGTGATGAAAGGGTTATGTCGGCGCTCGAAAGACCTGCCACAAATGCGTTCCAATCCATACCATCCATTCCTTATATCCCGATTTCCGAGTCCTGTACAATTTGTTCGAGTTTTGTTAGCATTGTTTGTGGTCCTTTAGAAATCTTTGCAAACGAGCATCACGAATCGGACCCACACTTCAAACAAGCATCACAAATTAGATTCAGAGTGTTATAGATTTGTAAATCTCCATTTCTATGAAAAGTGGTAGTAAGTTAATTTTTTACTCATTTTTGGTTTAAATGTTTAACGATTTTGATTTTCGTTCGATTTGTTTTTCGATTATTTTTTCCTTAAAATTTAGCTGAAATTATTGAAATCTTAAATATAAGATGTTGAGTTTGCACAATCAAGGTGGAGTATGGGATTTGAGGACGTTGAATTTATTTTTGTAATAAAAATGAATTATGAATAATGAAAATTTATGATCTGACTAAATATTAGATCATCATATTACATTAATAATGACACCCCAAACAAGTGTGTGGAGCTGTGAAATCACGCGAATCCCTAAGCGTTTGGCGAGTTGAGGCCCCGAGCGGTGCCGAGCGCCCTGCGCGGTGCTGTGTGCTCTGGGGCTGACCCACGATGGCCCTAGAGATGAACTCGGATTGCCCTAAGGAGCGCAAGAGACTACTCGATGCAGTTTTCAGAGTGTTAGTTGATGCGTCCCCTCCCCCCTCTTCTGTTGTTTCTCCTGGGGATGGCTTTGTCAAAAGGGCAGAGGGCCCAAAAATTCATATCATGTCGGCAGCTTCTCAAATGAAATCCTTGGCACTGAGTGACCGTGGCCTGATCGATCAGTTTACGGGCATCTGGCCATCACCCAAGTTAATGGATTTTTGGGTTAAAAAAAACTGGATGCCTCTAATTTCTGGAGGTTTGCAACACTGTTTCTGTGGAAAGGGTTACTTCACCTTTTTGTTTGAGAACAAAGCAGATCAGGATCTTATTTTCAGAAGCAAGCCTTATTTTATGGGCCCAAGAGGTCTCTACCTAAATTGCTGGTCTCTATCCTTCGACCCGGACAGAGATGTTCCCTCGGTTGTGCCTGTTTGGGTCCGTCTGCCTCACCTCCCTCTCCACTGCTGGAATGACGAATCTCTTCAAGCAATAGGTAACTCCCTCGGCAAATACATTGACAAGGCAGAACCCAAAGGCCCTCTATTCTCCTGTGCCCGGATCTGCGTGGAGGTGGATCTGGAAAAAGGGATTCCTGAAGTTGTTACTCTCTACATGGATGGATGGGAATATGAACAAAAGGTTGACTATGAGCAGTTTCCCTTCAAGTGCAAAAAGTGCCACGAGTATGGCCATTTCGTCAAGAACTGTCCAAAATCTGTTCAGGAGGCTCTGGAGAAATGCCAAGAGGACGGATGGCAACCCGCAAAGAAAAGCAAGAAAGTGCCAAACCCTAGTCCGCATGAAAAGGAGTCTCAGCCGCAAACCACAGCAGCCATCCCTCAAAAGGAAATTGAATCTCCAATTAACAACTCCTTTGCTGCATTAGATGTCGAAGAAGGGGAAATCACTATGGTAGAAGAACAACCCCAGGAGGCGAGGGTTGAGCCTTTGGGAGTCAATATTAATAATATTAATCTTGCTCTTGAAGAAGAGAACACTGATCTAGTCTCGCATTCACCAGGTGGATCCTGGGCGGAGAAGGTAAAAAATGGGAAAGTTGCGGCTGTCTGTCCACCTCCGGAATCTTCCTTCTCAGGGTCTCAAGAAGAGGCAGCCATTCATCCCAACACACGTGGACGGAAAAATCTCAGGTATCTATGAGAATAAGAAACTGAGCGAGAAATGGATTTGGGAAGACAGAGAAGCATTGAAGAAATGAATCTCCTGCAAAACCCAAAAATCTTAGGAAGAACAGACGGAAGACCTAAGGCGGGGCCACTCTCAAGTAAGAAGTAATGAAGGCTATCTCTTGGAACTGCAGGGGACTAGGGGGAGCAAATAAGGTTGAAGCAATGAATGACATCATTAAAACCGAATGCCCTGATTTCCTGCTAGTCCAAGAGACTAAAATGAGTGATGTGGAAATTCTCTCTCTTTCACAGCACTTCTGGAATAACTGTCAAGGAGCTGATGTGAGTGCCAAAGGAGCATCCGGAGGAATATCTACTATATGTTCAAGTGAGTATGAAATAAAAAACATGAAAAAAAACTAGCATTGGTTACTTATTGAATCTCAAAAAAAAAATAGACAAGATAGTTTTTTTATTTGCAATGTTTATGGTCCCACTCACCTCAAAGACAAGCAATCCTTTTGGGCTGATCTCTTATCACTGAAAGACGAGCTGAGAGGGAAAGATCTAATCATAGTTGGCAACTTCAATGCCACTAAATCTCTGGCTGAAAAAAGGGGTGGCTCCAGGGTGAGAGATCCCTTTGGGGAACACTTGGAAGACCTTACTGCGGAACTTGACCTTACTGCGGAACTTGACCTCATTGACCAACCCTTTAAAAATGGCAATTATACATGTAACAATAAAAGAGTGGGAATTGGACATATAGCATCCAAGCTGGACCGTTTTCTGCTTAGTGCATCCTTCTTGCAAAACAACCTTCTCCCCACCTCTTATATCCTACCCTCTGTAACCTCATACCATAAACCTATTTCCTTGGTCCTCTCTCCCCCATCGCCTCTTGGCCCCATTCCCTTTCGCTTCAATCCTCAATGGATTCTTGATGGCAAGGTCTTGGATATTATCAAGTAGGTGTGGGATGAGGATGTTGTGGGATCGAACAGTTTCATATGGGAATCAAAGCTTAGAAGGGTGAAAATTGCTTTAAAAAATTGGGCAAAACATGAGTTCATCAACCCTCACTCCACTAAGGCTTATCTTCAAAAAATATTGCTACTCTATAATTAAAAATGGAAACCAGCACCATCACACATGAGATTATTCGAATGGAGAATGATCTTACTAACAAAGTCCTCAAAGAAACCAAGCGGGTTGAAGATGATTAGAGGATTAAATCAAGGCAACTCTGGTTAAAAAGTGGGGACAGCAACACTGCTTACTATCACAATCAGAATAAGCTAAGGCTCAGCCGCAATATGATTAATCAATTAAAGGATAGAGATGGAGGCCAAATTCTAGATCAGGGGGATATTAATCATCATGTTTTCCAGCACTTTCGAGATTTATAGTTGGATAAAAAAGAAACTGATCCAATAGCTTAGGCTGATCTCCTCTCGAATATCCCAACTCTCATCTCAGACTCTGAGAACAGGGAATTAGCCAAACCAATTCTTGAATTCGAGATAAAAGAAGCTATTTGGTCCCTCCAGGCTGATAAAGCCCCAGGGCCAGATGGTTTCACCATTAACTTCTACCGAGCTCCTTGGGATATCGTCAAAGAAGACTTGAAAAAAATGCTGAATTGGAGTAGAAAGAAGGACAAGGTGGGGGGAGCTACCAATTCCTCGTTCCTTGCAATGATTCCTAAAGATAAAAATCCCACCTCCATTGACTGCTTCAGACCTATCTCCTTGTGTAACAAGTCTTATAAAATCCTTTCTAAGATCTTGGCAACCAGAATGAAAAAAAGTGATGGGAAAGCTAATCTCGGATACCCAGGGAGGCTTCATCAAGGGGCATCAAATTCTGGATAACATTATCATCGTTTAGGAGGCCATTCACTCCAGCTTGGAAAGAGGGCAGCAAGGGATGGAAATCAAGCTTGACATGGCCAACGCCTTTTACAGGGTAAACCACTCCTGTCTTTTTGTTGTTTTGTCTAATTTTGGTTTCTCTCCTAGATTTGTAGGATGGATCAGGGCTTGCATTAGCAACCCTTGGATCACTCCTCTGGTCAATGGTAGACCAACTAATTTCTTTCAAGCCTCCAGGGCATCCGCTAGGGCTACCCTCTGTCACGTTTTCTATATATTTTGGTAGCAGATACTCTCAGCAGGAAGCTTTAGCTCTTACAAGAAACTGGGAGACTCAAAGGGCTCAAAATTGCCAGAGGAGTCAAGCCACCCAATCATGCCCCATTAGCTGATGACACTATCCTGCTGGGGGGCGCTTCACTTATTATTGCTCAGAGTTTCAAAGATGCTTTGTCCACTTTTCTCGCTGCCTCGGATGGAAAGATAAACTATGGAAAATCAAAAATTTATTGGTGGAACACACCACCTGGTACCTTGGCTAGAGTAGCTCGCATCCTGGACTTCGAATGAATCTCATATTGGAACTCTTTCAGTTATATGGGAATCCCCATTTTTAAAGGAAAAAAGAAAAGAGCAAACTGGCAAGTTCTCATTGACAAAATCAAAAATAAAATTAATGCCTAGGGGTTTAGATGGTTAAACATTACTGGCAAGCTAGTGCTTATTAAGTCGGTTCTTTCCTCCCTTCCGATCTATCTCTGCTCTATCTCAATTGCGCCCAAGTCCATCATCATGGAGATAAACAAGGAATTGAGAACTTTCCTCTAGCAGGGAGGCAAATCCTCTAATACCAAAAAGTTTCCTCTTATTGGTTGGGACACGGTCTGCAGACCTATTAGCAATGGCGGAGCTGGCATCAAAAATCCTCTGCATATGAATCTAGCATTAGGTGCTAACATTCTTTGGAGGCTAATCTCTGGAAAAAATGCTTGGTGGAACCAGGTTATCCAAAAGAAGTACATGGCAAGCTCCAGAAGAAGGTGTATTGAGCAGCTCGACATGTCCAAGAAAGGCTCCCCAATATGGGACCTGTGTAAAAAAGCGGCTCATGTCATTCAGGAAAGTGTGCATTAGATGGCTGGAAATGGAAAATGGATTAAAATCTGGCATGACAAGTTGGGATCCAGCTCTCCTGCCAACTTCTGTCGTGAGCTAGGAGATTTTAAATCTTGGTTAGACCACAAAAACATCAAAACTTTGTTTGATCTATCGACTTGGACGCCTAGCGATAGATGGGGGGGCTGGAAGAACCCGGAGCTACCACCGCAGATCTCTGCTGACTACAGGGCTCTCTTAGCTCTTCTCAATGGAAACAATCCCATCCACAAACACAAAAAGGACAGCAGAGGCTGGGGAAAGAAGGGATTCTACTCGGTCAAGGATGGCTACAGCCAGATTTGTATTAGCAGGATCAACGTCAATAAGGACATAAATTGGAACAAGGTTTGGAATAACGACGGTCTACCCAAAATTAATGCGTTCTTTTGGATTCTAGCCCATCGAAAAACCTTGACTGCAGAAAATTTGAAAAACGTGGAGTAATCGAGCCATCTAGATGCATTCTATGGAAAGAAGTCGAGGAGACCTTGGATCATCTCTTTATTAACTGCAGTTATTCCCAGGAGGTCTGGAATTTGGCAATTTTCGGACTTAATGTTAACATCATTCTGCCTACCAATTGGAGCGACATGTTCAGTCGCTGGAGGGATTTTTATCCAGGATCTTTAAAAAAAAACTTGAGTTTGCTAGAGTGTGGAACATCATTCCTAGATTCATATGTTGGAAAATCTGGAATGCTAGAAATTCTGAAACCTTCGAAGAGGATACAGTCCAAAAAAGACAGCCAACTCAGCAAAAGCTCTTTGGATCGAGGTGTTAAGATCCATAGGTTTGTCAAAATTACATAAAGAACCCTTGACCACTGAAGAGAGAGATTAGATAGCCAATCTTCTTGTCCCCATGAGTTGTCTTCACCTATGGACCAAACCCCCCAAAAATCTGAATATTGAGAAGTGGCAGCTCAGAATGAGTAATGAGGAGCTTCAGGCATGGTGAGCAAACTCAGGTTGCTTCATTCTGTTCTTTGATGGGGCCTCAAAAGGCAACCCAGGGTTAGGTGGTGCCGGGGGGGTTATTTGGGACCCCAGAGGAATCAAGAAGCATGAGTATTCCCGGGGCATTGGAAAAGCGACCAACAACAAAGCTGAGTGGCTCGCCCTCATCAAAGGACTGGAACTTGCAAAAGAAATGAACATTGAAGAGTTGGCCGTTTTGGGGGACTCAACCATTGTCACCAGCGATGCAAGAAGGTTAGCCAGAAACAGTAAAAAGTCTTACTCCAAAATGCATCACCTTCTGCTCTATCTCGCCAAGGAATTCAAGGCCATTAATTTTTTTCATATACTCAGAGCTCAGAATCAGCATGCAGACGGACTAGCCAACAAAGGCGTTGGTCTAGAGAATGGAACCTTGGAATGCGATAGCTACATTAGAAAGGAAATCTGGATCCACTAATCCTTAAATTCTATGGCTACTGGCATCTCTCCTTTCCTTTTCGTGTCAGAGGACCTCCACGAATAAATTAAGAACCTTGTTCTTCGCTCTCTCCATGAGCCTTGTTTTTCTCCCTGCCAGATGGGAAGAACACAAGCAAAGTCTTGTAATAGGCAGGGAACAAACTATCCTCTATTCTTTTCTGGAAAGAAAATGGAGAATCTCAACCTCAACAAGGTGAACTATGGCGTTTACTGTGGCCTCAACTCAGCCAATGATCGCTACGTGGAGAAGGATTACTGCCACTATGATTGCTCTGCTAAGGATCATTGTGTGGACTGTCTGTATTGGGATTAACTTCTCTGTCATGTTCTGTATTTTCTTTGCTGGAACGAACTTGGAGAATCTCGATCTCAACCTTGTGAACTATGGCATTTACTATGGCCTCATCTCAATCAATGATCGCTACGTGGAGAAGGATCCATTTAGCTACTATGCCAATGATCGCTGGGTGGAATGTCTCTATTGGGAAATTGGCCTTTGGAGCTGTCTTAGAATTACCTCTCTGTCATGTTCTGTTTTTGCATTTTTTTGCTCGAGCAATTTGTAAAATGTTATAGCTTCCATAGATTAGGCAAGCTAAAGAAGAGATATGATTTCGAGAAGGATTATCAAGGGGTGATAGGCATTGTTTTGCTTGGGGAACAATCACCCATTCTCAGTTTTGTATTCTCTGTTCTTCCTTTTTAATGAAAAGCTCCTAACCCGTCTCTGTTAAAAAAAATTATGACCAACAAAAAGTCAAAATCATATAATGTTTAGAGAACTCTTGGTTTAAATCATATATCTAACAAAAATTAAATATAAATTTTAAATACGATAAAGTTTTATTATGATTTAAGTTTTGTGTATATTAAATACGATAAAGTTTTATTATGATTTAAGTTTTGTGTATAGTGGAACAATGTTTTAAAGGTTTTATTTAATTATGTATTAATTTAGAGTTTCAAAACAATAATTAAAATTTAGAATTAATCAAAACTCTAATTTTAGGCCTTTTTTTAAGGTAACAAGTTTTTGGGGAATCCCCCGAACACTTTCCCTTCCAAAGATGGTACCAAAGTAAACTCTAAATTCTTCAAGGCACAATGCCATGTCAACAACTTATGGATAAAATATACAAGCAGTCAAAACGTTCTACTATTTTGACCATCTCTTCGGCCATTTTTTGGGTCTTATTTGCCCAGAATTCAGTTGGAATTGCTGGAATCAGAGATATACATTGTTGGAATTGCATAATCCAGGTGCCCCATGGTTATTTGAGGGTGTTGAATCCATTTCTCCAATGAAAAATGGATTTTTGAACAATACAAATGATGATGTGACCAACAATTTTATTGTCAAATTCCGAAAAAAAATATTGAGAAAAGTAAAAAAACATAAAATATCTATACAACTTCTAAATTAACAAACATGTCACAAAGTAAGATTTGAACCCATAAAGAAAAAGCAACAACCTTTCATAACAAAACCATATATACTTAACAAATACATTTTAAAATTTTATTACGACTTAACTATTTATTTTTAAATTATGAAACAAATTTGAAACACAAATCACTAATAAACTCTATGAAGGTTCTTCCCATTAAAATCAGCGTAAACTTTTAAAAACAATATGCTTTCGAGATTGATTAAAACCCTAAACGATTGATTAAAACCCTAAACCTAAATAACACATGTTTTTAAATTTATATTTATGAGTGGATTAACTTTATTCAAAGCAGGGTGAATTGGTCTCTATCTTTATGCATGCTTAATGCATTATTTTTGCAAATAAATAAGAGACCATTGTGTTTTG
Source organism: Larix kaempferi (assembly GCA_027924585.1). NCBI lineage: Eukaryota > Viridiplantae > Streptophyta > Pinopsida > Pinales > Pinaceae > Larix > Larix kaempferi. The sequence continues at coordinate 5,270,048 of BSBM01000267.1, read as the reverse complement.
ATGACACGTGGAATAACACCCTTAAACGGCTTTCAATGGATTTTTTCATATTGACAGAGTACCTTATTGTCCTCCTATAAGAATATTATCTTATATAGTCAAAAGGATGTGATGTCTAGAGTATGATATTGAAATTGTTGACCATGTTAGGGTGTGGTTCCTTAAAATGGTTGATAATGTTAGGGTATTGTTTTGTAAAATGGTTTATAATATTAATATTATAATAAAGTATTTAAATATTTTAAAATGATTTTTTGAAAATTATATATATATATATAAAAGTAGTTTTTGGAGTTAGTTTGGTTAGTAAAATCATTTAAGGTATGTTATTGATTAGGACGTTGTATAATGTGGATTTAAATTTTGTCAAATTTTTTGAAATTATTAATTGTTATAGTGGTTGAGCTATTTTTGTTTATTTGAATTTTTAGAAGGTTATAAAAAAATTTGTAAAAAAATTGGAAAAAATATTATTAAAAAGTATTTTGTATGAAACAAAATATTAATATGAATTCAAAATTTAATTTGATTAATTATTAAAAAAAAAATTCAAAAACCAAGTGTTAAACAAAAGAAATGAGAAGATCCATTTCGAATAGACATAAAGATAACAAAGGCTTTTAGTGTACACATAAATATGGGTATTGAGTAGTATGAATGATCTCAACATTAAAGAGCAAGTCATCACAATTATTTGGGTGGGTCTTTATGTAATGATAGGTTCATTCTCAACCACATTTGATTCTTAGGGGTTGGTGTTAGGTTTATGTTGCGTCAAGGTTTTATATATGTTAAGAGAATCACGTGTTAAGGGTTTTTCATTCTAGGGTAGAGGAGGAGGGTGGTTGTGCCTTTGTTCATATCTCTCTCATACAACCCACTCTACATAATGTGTAGAGTTATATCATCACATGTTGCACCGAGTGAAACAAGGTGCTCTACAGCCTAGTATGGGGGAGATGTTGTAACGTGGTGTAATGTTTGTGATGTAACATTTGTTACTAACAAAATAATTAAAGAAATTCATGTCGGCTCATAAAATAAAAAATTATGGAAAGTATTTAAAAAAAATCCATGGTGGTTCATAAAATAAAATATTATGAAAATCAATTAAAAAATAGATGTTCGTTTATAAAATAAAAACTTAAACCCTGATCTATCAATCAAGAGAGATCAAATTTCTTGAGTTTAAATTTAAAAAATAAATACACCTCAAGAAATTGGATCCCTCTCGGTGCTTGATAGATACGAGTTTAAGATGGATCTATGCTGGTATGAAACAACTAGGATCTAACAAATTGAACAAAGAGGGGCTAGGTGGTTCCCTTCCAATATTACAATATGTACTCTCCCTCAAAATCTTACATAAATGAGTTATTTCCATTTTGAATGTATTTTGTCCCTATGCTTTAATCTACAATGATAAGCTAACATGTATTAAGGCAGTATGATACCCATAAAAGCATTTAAAAGATTGCTTATCATCAGCATGGATCCATCTGAAACTCAGATCTATCAAATACTAAGAGGCATCGAATTTCCTGAGGTGTAATTTGTTTTCCTAATGTGTAAATAAATTGGGATAAAAAAATCTGCATCTTAATAAATTTTATTCCTCTTGTTTTTAATAGATCCGGGTTAAGATGGATCTATGCTAGTTTTAATTTTTTAGTTTTATGTTAAATTTAAAATTAGGTAGAAATACATTGATAAATATTTATTTATTTTTATTTTTTTTAGTTTTTCCCTATCAACATTGCCCATGTTATGTGATGACATCTCCCCCATACTAGATTGTAGAGCACCTCACTACTCTCAATGCAGTTAAACAATGCCTCGTTTCTCTTTTTCATATTAAAATTAATAAAACTTTTATATGAAAAACAATAATATTAATTGAAATTATAATACCATGATAATCTATCTCATATAAGAGTACAACCTTGTCAAGTCACCCCTTTTACATATACTCTAAATCACAACGACAGCTATAAATATTAGATATTAGTTGCATTGAAACAATTTTTAACATGATACAAATTTCCCACCATAAAATATATATCATTATATTATAATAATATTTGTAATACATCACATAGATAATAAGTATAAATTAAAGAAGATTTACACAACATAACATTAATGCTATCAAAAATAACAATAAATGATCATATTACATTAGCCCTATGACTTGCATTTCAAAGTCAAATTCAACATTAATATTGCCAATAATGTCTATATTTAAATGAGGAAATGATCATATTACATTAGACTAACTAATGCCCTGCATTTCAAAGTCAAATTTAACAAAAAATTTAAAAGTCAAATTTAACAAAAAATTTAACAGTCATGAACCGCGGTGCAGATCTTTGTCTCATAATTGTTATCCATATGTATATTATTATGTCCTTGACATAATATATTTCGTGAAGGCCAATTAGTTTGATGTCCAGGCATATTAATTTTTGAGTTTCTAAAGTTTGGCTATAGTATGATTTTTAAACGGATTAAATAAAAAAAAAATTGTATTTATCTTTCTTTTGATTGGTTTCGTAGTGGTGACATATGCATGGGGCTTTGTGCCCCAGGCCCCGGCGGCGGGCTCTCATAAGCATCCATAAATGCAGGTGCACGTCCTAGTTGTGGAAATTAATATTCACATGGGATTTGTATTTCGTTTGTCCCTAGATTCAAGGCTCCAAATTCAATGAAGTACTACGATCAATCTCGCCAAAAATCAAATTTCCCTGGATTTGCAGTGGGATATGTGTAAAGTCAGTGGATCTCGCCAGAAATCAAAGTTCACTGGATTTGCAGCAGCATATCGATAAAGTCACTGTGTCCGATATCGTTTGATTGATCATGCGTGCATCACAAATATTTATGCATCCAATACTTGCTTTGGATTATTTTTCTGCTAGATTTATGATGAGAAACAAAATAAGTGTATTGTATATGTTGGGACTGTGGGTGTTAATATTAATTACAGGAGACTAGATATATGGACCGTAAATTACCAAACATGTGGTCTACGAGATCTTATGGTCCTTCCTGGAGAGAAGGATGGCCTCGACGCCATCAGATTTTACCTGACGTCAGGATGGGTTGATGAAACCGAGTAGGACGAAATAATAAATAAAAAACAACAACTAGTACCACGAAGGTTGAAAATGATTCACGTTTCTATTGGAATGGTGGAATGGTATCATTTATTTATTTGCTGACCACGGAGTAGGATTTTGCTTCTAATAATCGGTTGGATTGCATGTTCATGGCATTGGAATCGACGAGGTATCATTATTCTATTGAAAAATTAGAATCGTTATACCAGTGAAGAATAAATTCCCTTTCTCTAGGTCTATGTCTATTGCTGATAAACATTGTGAAAGGTAAGAAATATAGAACACACAATCAATTTTTGCGGCCAAACCATATCTTTTGGAGAGTTATCTCGAGTTGTTACGAAATATGGAATTTATACTTGGGAAGCTACCGTGCAGCCCATATGGATGAGGTTGTGGCCTGGTCTGTTGATGTATATGTAACTTCGGAATGTATTTCATCTATGTATTTCATATATATTTATTGTACCCTTATTAGAGATGTGTTATTCCTCTATAAGGAAGTGTCGTCATGTGGATTGACAAGTGTCGCAAGTGTGTGTACTTGCCGATGGGTTATTAGACCACCATGTGTGGGGTCGGCCCTGAAATATATATTATATTGTGGATTTGACTACCATTAAAAATTATTGAGTAACTGCAATGATATTTTAGTGGTTCACCGCATTAGAGTTTAGTGCCATGCATTCTCATTGTGGTTAAAGCATGAGAACTAGCAGAGTTAGGGGTCGAATCAAATCCTTTTACAACTAGAGTATGTAATCAATCTGTCATTTGATTTTAGTTTAACTAGATCGCTGACAAGGAAGGAGGTATTATCACTTTTATTTTTTAATAAAATATTTGTTTTGATTCGATGATAGTATGTTTTCTTCCTTTGTGCAAGTTAATGTGGTAAGAGATGAAAGCACGTATGAACAATTTGATTTTGAAAATAATTGAAGGATCCACTAGAAAGATGAAGATCAAGATCTGATTCTAAATAGTGAGGAAACATTTTTAGTAAACGAAGAATGGAACGAATTCGAAGGCTTGAACTAGGAGGAATTGAAAAGAAGGGCTTGAACTTAGATGTCAAAAGTTCAAGTGGAACAGTATTGGAGGCCACAAGAACCCGCGTTAGAAATAATTAGGACGTGTTGTTGTAAGAAGCATTTTTTCTATAGCTCCATGCACGGGCCTTGGAATTGTATATTTTTTGAAGGATACGAACTTTCTCATCGCATTGCCATTGGTTTTCTTGCAAAAGGTATAGGACAAGTTCCATGGATTATTGATTCTAATTCTATTATGTTTTTAGCACATATCAAGCTTGTTCACTAGTGGTTCACTGATGCAACGATGTCAGAGAAACTTTTTCATAACTGTTGAAAACAAATATACTATTATTTTAGTTAATTGAAAACAAAAATTATATACTACAATAAACATGTACTATTATTTAAAAAAAATTCCAAATTCACGGGCATGTTACAAAAATTCTTCATACATGTTATGGTCTCTGAACTTTTGCACAATTGACCACTTCTTTTATTTTTCAAAATTCCAGAAAGAAAATCTATACATTTTGTTAAAAAGTATTTGTAACGAAAACAAACATCCAAATCGGTTGTATATGATTGTGAGAAAGATACAACAGAGTGTATAAACCCATGACGGATAGTGACAAACCACCAAGGTCAAAACAGTTCATACGAAGCATCTCCAGAATTTATACAGTCCAAAATGATATCAAAGGGATACAGGGCCTAGTCCAAAGGCAATAAATAAACAATCACAAAAATAGATGAAAATATATGCTGCACCAATGAGATAAAACCAAAATGCTGAAATCAAGTGGCGTTTCAATGAGGTAACAAAAATAAAATGATGGCACAAATATCGAGCTACCTGGTCGAAGACTCAAAACAAACCAACAATTCAAAAATGGAACAATTGGATCTTTTCCTCCGATATGTGAACCATTTACAAAAAAATCATTGTATATCTAATCCATTAGTCACCTCAAAAGCTTGTTCTATGTGGATGTATGATCAAATTAACAATGGGAGAATTATTTCTCACTTAATTAATTCATCCTAACCTCTATCAACAAATAGCTATTACCCATAATTATCCGCAAATAGAGCAGGTGGCAATGTCGTGACTCTTGTTCAAAAAACACATAGATGGTATCGGTGAAAGTATGACAAGAGTAATTATTACATGCAACTAATTCCCTATAGAGATAATATATATGGAGGTATAAAAATAATATATATGGAGGGTTGATTTAGAATGAGGTTTTTCAAAATCTTAGCAAGAGTTTTTACCTCTAGTAATAGGGACTATATTTTAAAATATACATTTTTAATGGATTTTTATTTTATTTTTTTATATGTAATCAAACACCTTACTCTTTAGCTCACAAGCAAGGGTAAGATATTTCTTATGGCTCAAAACATTGTTAATAATTGGCTTATTAAGAATAAAATATGTCATAAGTGACTAGGTGGGGAGGATAACAATCCTTTTCCCCAACCAACTAAGCTAAACCCACATGACATAACTGTCTTTTAACGCCTTATTGGTTGTAGAAAATATTCACCTTGACAACTTAACACTTCTTCATTAAATGAGACTTTCTAAGGGGATGACTTCTTCTCTTCATTAGTTATTTATATGAGGGTGACTTCTAGAGAAGGATCACAAGCTTTAGAGTGCGTATCATCTGATTATACGCCATCATAGCTAACATGAATCGCTTATTTGATGAAACAATCACAAAATTTTCTATAACCTACCACCTTTACCAAGTTTGTCATCTACACAACAATGCATAATCTAGCATCACCACCCACTTCAATCTAGCTGGAAATAAAAACTTGTGTCCAAACATAATTAAATTTGATAAGGACCATCTAAGAATGATAAGGATGATCCTCTTGCTTCTTGATCCATGGAGCTACATGATCTATATTTATTATGGTATTGATTCTAAATTTTTGTATATGTGTTTGCCATAATATACATCTTTGTTAGGCTATTTTCTCTGTAATGCCCCTACTATGAAAAATTACTCAATTTGGACCAAATTTCGAACTTTGCATTGGTGAACTCAAGATGCTCCAAAAGCATCCAATTGCTTTTGAATGTTATAGGGAGGGACTTGGGAGGAATTAATACACCTTAATTAAACCCTTAGACCCTTAGACACTCATTAGAAACATTCATGGTCTGCAATTCTCAAGGAGGAAGGAAGGGGAATAAAACTAGTTGAATGTGATAGTTGAAAATCCCACTAGATTAGTAGCCTTTTGGCCTTCCAAACACTGTACGACCTTCCCTATTTTCATATCTGATACTTGGATCTGACATAGGACCTCAAGGGAAACCCAAATGCAACATTAAATCATGTTTTAGGGTCTACTATGACTCCCAAAAAACAACAGGTTGTATGACATAGAAATGGTGAGGAAATGGTCAACAAGGACATAAAGTTTAATGCACAATCTCTTAGAAAAATTCCAAGGGTTTGCAAAAAAAAATTGATTCATTTTTATTACATCATATGCAGCTCAAAACATAAGCTAAAATTCATAAAAGGTCTGATATCAAAACAGATACAAAGTCACTACAAAAACACCATGTGAAACTAGTGAGGAAACTAGGTCGAATCTTGATTTTGCTTGGAAATATTACATGGAATGTATGGTAATTCGAGTTGTGTATCTCATATGCAGTTTATTACAATGATATACATCAAACAACATGACAATGGAGTCAAAATATCAGTCCCCACAATCTTTATGCAGCTCTGAGTGCACCATCACACTTGTACATGGACATTGGGAGAGTTTGAGAGAAAGATAGTAGAGAAAGAAGATAGAACATGAACTCAAACTCAAATGGGGGTTGAACCTGCATCGAAAAATCTCCATGAAGATCTGTTTATAGGTTTGAATGGGCTCTCCTCCAACCAACTTGGATAGGAATCTTTCACCCACGAAATTGGTTCTAAGGCGGGGAGGATGAACATCCACCGTGCCAGGACAAGCTAAACTCTTCAAAAGTGCAAATGAGAAATGACCAAAATCTACTCTCCTTCCTCATCCTCCTCTTTAATTAACTTCAATTGAACTCAAGATCCTGAATTCCCTCCAAGAGACTTCACTCAACTCGAATTAGTGAGAGATTCTCTCATGAGACACTTGTCCACTTCTTCCTTGCATTAATCTTTCCCCAATTCGAATTGGGAATCTTGGATGACCATATATCCCTCTATGTTCCCTCTTGGTACCTATTTTTAGCCCCAATATGTCATATGTGTCGTAGGTTAGCCATCGAGTCTGAATTTGCCATATTTGTCATAGATTCATCATTGTTGTCATAGATGCCATGGAATCTTGTCACAAGTGTCACAATTTGTCTATTATGCTTCTTCCTCTTTATTGGGAGTTACTCTTCCACTCCAATTCAAATATCCTTGATCTTTGACATGAATATTTCCCCTTCATCTACCCCAAGTATGTTACCCTCCACCTTGAACTCGAATTTGTGTGAGGATGATGCCAAGTGTAGTGGGGACTCTTGCCACATGTGGGTTCCACAACCTCGTATGTGCGCTCATGATCCAATGTCACCTTATTTTATTTTATTATTATTATTTCTTTGATCCATTTAATGTTAATTTGTAAGTATAAGGTCATTTTGGGTCTTGTATCTCCCTTATTCCAAATTTTGATGCTTCCACCCCAACCTAGGGAACTAGGAAGTTGGTGGAATTTTTCCCATGATAATTTATTTGGATGGGGACATTACAAACTTTTAATTGGGAATTTTCTCTTCATGTGACCCACCTTGTCCATTTTTCTCTAATTTTACATTGTTACTAACTTACACATCATGCTTGGCAATTATTTGACCCTTAGCACCAATTTGACAAACTATCATGAACATGGCCAAGTGGCTTAGGCCATTGTGACCCAATTAAAAATTTGGAGACATGAAAAATCCTCCCCTCCCAATATTGCTTGTCCTTAATCAATTTCAAACATGGATGTTGAAGAACCTGCTTTCCTTCTAAAACTTTGAGTAGTGGCACTCATGTACTGCAATTGTGTGTTTCCAAAAGTAAAGAGATGTGGATTTTTTTATATATTGATATTCCCTATGACATCACCACTAAACACCAAAAGATTAATTAAATCCATCAAAACAAATTTTGCACAATTAATCTTTACCTCTTTCATATTTTGGAAACCTTTTATGAACTTCAACCCTTTTGCTCACTATATAATTCTTTGAAGTTTCCACTAAGTTGCCAAACTTTGAATTTCTAAGATTCCAATGAAATTTTAGAGAGGAACCACCATGCTTGTTGCTACACTACTCTGATTACAATCACCTTCTCAAGTGGTGACTCAATCTCCCACACTGCTTGTTGCCCCAAAAAATTGAAACCAATGAGACCAAAAATGATCCCAGGGTCCCAAATGATCGTGATACATGCAAGGTGTGAAATGTCTACTATGAAATGCCATGAACACCAAGAATGTGAAAACCGAATCCATCTCTCAAAAGGTCTCCCACATAGGAAATTGGAACATTGTTCTGCAAATATGAACTCAAACAACTAAAGGTTGGTTTTCTCTCTCAAACCAACAATCAAACTACTGTTCCAAGTGAGCTGAAACCAAGCTACACCAAGATCCCATTGCTTGTATTGCATCCTTCCAAACATCATGAGTACAAAAGATAGATCATCAAAGTACATCACAACATCATACAAATGTACATCAAGAAGGTACCTCATCAAAGAATCATAAAAGTTCTTTTACATCCAAGTAAGTAGATCATCATGTGCCCCATACACACAAGCATCAAGTATTATATCAAATATTCTACAATGGCATAGGTGAGGATCCCATGTCCTATAATTATGCTCCAAAAGAATGTAATATGCATCAAAATAGTCGGCCATGTGTTCTTTCATCCAAGAAGTGAATGAAGAACCTCCACCAAAATCTCAACCAAGTAAGGAGCAAAGAAAACAATGAGCCTTCAAGGGGCTCAAAGGAGCACCATATGTGCATCCATGAGTACGTGTATCATCAATAAATAACAAAGGATGTTGCTGCCAATAAGAATGTGCTCCAATCATATATCTCTTCACCCAAGTATTGGATGAAGTTCCTCCAACATCAAATGAACTAAGCAAGGAGCAAGGAAAATCATGAGTCTTCAAGTGACTCAAGTGAACATCATAGGTGCATCCATGTAGATGTGTATCATCACAAGGTAACAAAGGATGTTGCTGCAAATGTAAAGAAGAAGGTGCTATAGTCATGTCATCATCAAAAGGATAGATAGGAGTTTCATACTCCTCGTGTGGCACCATTAGAAATAACCCTTTCACCCATACTTCATTAGGATGAATGTTGCAAAATATGGAAGTGTAGGATGTGGGAGAATGAACCAACTCACACAAATGATCAGAAAGTGTAGAAGTTTCGTCATGTGAAGGCTCCATAGGGGTAGGATCATGCACCTCCCTCAAAAGTGTGAAACTTTCCTCATGGGTTGGTTTCAGGGTAGAGGAATCATGCACTTCTTCAAAAAGTGCATAATCATCATCAAGAGGAAACTCAAGTTCCTCTTCCACCACAACAAGTGCTTGACTCTAATCAAGCTCATCTTCAAACACATCAAGCACATGCAAATTTTCATGTTTCTCATGATCCACCATGTCATGAGAATCCTCCAAGCAATCTACCATATGACAATTTGAAACATAGGAGGAAGAACAAGTATCTTGCAACCTCTCAAGAAGTTGCTCATTTTGAATTTTGAGCTTATGAATATCCTCATTATTCTTCAAGTATTCCTCATGTAATCATTCATTAAGCTCAACCAAATTCTTTCTATAAAAAAGCAAAGACATGAAATTACCTTTGATGTTGTCCATTGCTCTTTGAATCTTCTCCATGTCTTAAATGAAGGATGGCTCCTCCAATGAAGAAAATCTCCAACAAAATTTTGACACCAATGATTGAGTTTCATGGAGTATGCTAAGGGCCTCATGGATCTTCCTTTCACTCATCTTCAAAGACCCTTCAATGAAGGATGGTTCATGAGAGTGAACCTCCTCTTCTTCTTTTTTCTTGGGCTGAACTTCACATGGGAGCTCAAGTGGTGACGGGGAAGTTGATCTTGGTTCTTCTTCAATTGTTACAAGGTCTTCATCTCCATGGTCAATGGAACTTTGGCTTGCAGCAACACCTTCAAAATTTATCTCTATGTCACCAACATAGAGGCGTGAGCACCCATCAATAGGTACTTCTTCATAGTTTAAGCATCCATCAGTAGATTCTCTTTGATCCATGTCCAAAGTAGAATGTGTCTCGGGATGATATTCAGTACTTTCATTGGAATCTTCTTCATGCTCACTTGATGTTTCTTCATATTTTTCAGAGTCACTTGGGAATAACTTTCGATCCTCTTCATGTAATGCTTCTTCTACTTCACCACCTACATAACTAGGTGGCTCATGGGTCTCCTCATTTCGCTCCTCCTTTTCACTCAAACATATATGATTTTCTCTCCAAGGTATTTTGAAAGAAGGGAAAAGACCTTTCTTCACTAACTCAACATCTTCATTCGTGGACCTATATCCAAACAAAGCATCCACAAAAAAATCTAAAGGAACTATTGGGGATGACTCCATAATAACATTATAGTGTTGATATTGTTGGGACAGGGTTTTGCAAGTTTCCCTCCGCCATGCTACTTCCTTCAAAGGATATTTCCTTAGTGGTGTGATATCCCAGTCTACATATTCATTGTACAAGTGATCACAATAGTAACCATCATCATCTCTAAATGTGAATTGGGTAGAGGTATTGCAAGAGAGTTCCTCATCCACATAGCTGCCATCATACAACTCAAAATCATATTCATCTGAGGAATAGAAAGAATAATCCTCCTTATACTCTGAATTTGAATAATAAATGGCTACAATTTCCTTCTTCAATAGATGACCCAATGCACAAGTGCAAGGACCATCCTCTGATAACACTGTAATGTCCCTACTATGACTCAATTTGGACCAAATTTTGAACTTTGGATTGGTGAACTCAAGCTGCTCCAAAAGAATCCAAATGATTTCAAATATTATAGGGAGGGACTTGGGAGGACTTAAGACACCTTAATTCAACCATTAGACCCTTAGAACTCACTAGAAATATTCAGGGTATGCAATTCTCAAGGAGGAAGAAAGGGGAATAAAACTAGTTGAAAATCCCACTAGACTAGTAACCTTTTGGCCTTCCAAACACTATACGGCCTTCCCTATTTTGAGATATGAGACTTGGATCTAACATAGGACCTCAAGTGCAACCCAAATGCAACATTAAATCAGGTTTTATGGTCTGCTACGACTCCCAAAAAACAATAGGTTGTATGGCATTGAAATGGTGAGGAAATGGTCAACAAGGACATAAAGTTTAGTGCACAATCTCTTAGAAAAACTCCAAGAGTATGTACACAACATTTGATTCATTCATATTACTTCATATGTAGCTCGAAACATAAGCTAAAATTCAGAAAAGCTCTGATATCAAAACAGATACAAAGTCACTACAAAAACACCATGTGAGACTAGAGAGGAAACTAACTGAAATCTTGATTTTGCTTGGAAATATTACATGGAATGTATGGTAATTCGAGTTGTGGATCTCATATGGAGTTCATTACAATTATATACATCAAACAACATGACAATGGATTCAAAATATCAGTCCCCTTAATCTTTATGCAACTATGAGTGCACCATCACACTTGTACATGGACATTGGGAGAGTTTTAGAGAAAGATAGTGGAGAAAGAAGATAGAATATGAACTCGAACTCAAAGGGGGACCGAAACTGCATCAAAACATATCCATGAAGCTCTATTGAGAGGTATGAATGGCCTCTCCTACAACCAACTTGGATAGGAATCTTTCACCCATGAAATTGGGTCTAAGGCAGGGAGGATGAACATCCACCGTGAAAGGACAAGATAAGCTCTCCAAAAGTGCAAATGATAAATGACCAAAAGCTACTCTCCTTCCTCACCCTCCTCTTTTATTAACTTCAGGTGAACTCAAGAGCTCGAATTCCATCCAAGAGACTTCACTCAACTCGAATTAGTGAGAGATTCTCTCACGAGACACTTGTCCACTTCTTCCTTGCATTCCTCTTTCCCCAATTCGAATTGGGAATCTTGGCTGACCATAACTCCCTATATGCGCCCTCTTGGTGGTTATTTTTAGCCCTGATATGTCAGATGTGTCATAGGTGTGCCATCAGGTTTGAATTTTTCATAGATTCCTTCATCATTATTGTCATAGATGCCATGGAATATTGTCACAAGTGTCACAATTTGTTTATTGTGCTTCTTCCTATTTATTGGGAGTAAATATTCCATTCCAATTCAAATCTCCTTAATATTTGACATGAATAATTCCCCTTCATCTACCCCAAGTACGTTACCCTCCACCTTGAACTTGAATTTGTGTGAGTGTAATGTCCCCATTCAAATAAATTCATAATAGGGAAATTCCATCAATCCTACTAGTTCCCTAGGTTGGATGGAGACATGAGGATTTGCAATAAGGGAGTTAATAAATGGTGTTTGGACATTGGAATGGAATAAATATTTAATAAAGGATCTAAATAAATAAATGCAAGAGAAAATGAAAGTGACAATTGATCATGAAGACACATGGAGGTTGTGGGACCCACACAAGCTAGAATTTTTGTGCCACATGGCATCCTCCTCTTGCAATTTCGAATCCATGGGAAGCCTAATGTTCTTGGGATGAGTTAGAAGGCTCATACACTTGGCCATATGCATCATAGGTAGAATTTGGATGGAATTGTAACTTACATGGGAAAGGAAGAGTCAAATGGGAGGTTCTTTGACACTTGGGATAGATTCCCTAACATCTATGACACCAATGATGAAGATGCTATGACATCTATGACAAATTGCAGACCTAAGGGCTGAAATCTGACCATTATAACATGTCAGACCTTAAAATAGCATCTAGGTGAGCACCCAAGGGAGTTAGAGAAGGCCAATAGATGCCTACTCGAATTTGTGGAAGGTGGAAGGCTAGGAAGTGGGAGACATGTGGCAATACTCCAATCACTCCCTAATTCGAATTGGCTTGGAGACTATGGGTGTAATTGGAAACTTATAAGGCTAAGTATTTTTATAAAATACAGGAATGAAGTAAGAGAAGGGCTTTTGATAATTTTGATAATTTTCATTTGTGAAGAGAGCTAGTGGAATAATAGTCTACTTGCCTTAGCCAATTTCGAGGGTGAAAGATTCCCATCCTAGTTGGTATGTGGAAAGTCCATTTAGACCTTTCATGGGAGCTTTAATGGAGTCTTTATTTGCAGGTGTAAGCTACTGGACAAATCGTGGTTTCTTCTAATGCAATTCATTCCTCCAACCATTTCCAGTTTCCTTTGCATATTCTTAATCCTTAAGGAAGGGCGTTTTTGGTGAGCTATTGTTCTCTTTGGGGTAGCTTCTAATGCCCCATTTATTTTGTAATATGAAGTAAATTATTTTTTCTTCATCTAAGTTTCAGGTCAATATCCCAAGTGGAAATGTATAAATTTGATTTTTAATGAATAAATGATGCCATTTCCCCACTATCTTGATGTATAGCAATGAAATAGTGATGTATTTGAATGGAAGAACATTTCTCTAATTTATTTATAATTAATGGACTTTCATTAATGAAATACACAAGTTTCATGTTCAGTGCTTAATCATTTGGAGTCATCTTGCTCAGTTTTATACTATTTGAAGAAGATTTAATGCCATTTCCCCCAAGGTCGAAACTAGTTATTTTGTAGTTGTTGGGAGAGGGTTATAATAGACTTCACAAATTGAATAATGATTCAAATGAGACCTTAATATTTTCCCTTAGACATCCTCTGCCTCTGTTCAGAAATTCAAGTGGGTTTGAAAGCATTTGGAGAGCCATATTCAGCATTTACCCTGGGGGGATTTGAACTCCAAATTGCTAGTAAAATTCCATACATTGGCCAGAATCTTAAAGGGGTTTGCAGAAGTATTTTGATGGTCCTAAATAATCCCTGAACATCATAATCAAGTCAAAATATCATTAATACACCTTCTCTGAATATTTGGGAGCATTTGGAGCAATTTGGAGACCTAGACATCAAAACTAGTCAAAGGTCGAACTAGGGAAAAAAGTGAAAATTTTGCCATTTTAATAAATTTCTTGAAAAGGGACATTACAAGTGGTATCAGAGCATGGTATTGGAACCTGATGGTCTTGACAAGGAGCCAAATAAATAATCCACCAACCTTAGAACTTGAAGTTGAAGAGGTTTTTGTTGAAGAGGAAGTAGTAGGAGAAGAAGAGTATATTGTTGAAACCATGCTTAAGAATGGAAAGGAAACCTCAGAACATGAGGAGGAATTTATTACAATCATAAAACCTTTTTTTTAAGACCTTTCAAGTGGCATCAGAGACATGAACAAACAGAGGATGAAAGTATTCGAATTGATGGCTAGCCAACTTGGGAGCAAAGGAGTAATAGGAGGCAGGAACAGTTCACATTCTGAAGAAAAGAAGACAATGGGTGGGCATATTTTCTCAAGCATAGGACCCCATAATAGACCTAATGAATTTAAGAGCACACCAAGGCCTACTGCACCTAAATTTCTTGTTCCCAAAGAAGATCCTAACAACCCATTTGACATGGATGATGTGGTAAAAGAATGGAAAAAGTTGAGTGAGGATTGTAGAAGGACTCTACCATTTGACCAATACTTTACTGTCTCAAACAAACTCAAGAAGAGGGAGGATAATAGGGATCTATTCCAAAACAAATAATTAAATTGTGCTATTGGTAAAATGCCACTTCCTACTTTTGATGGTTCCTCTCAAAGTTCTGTTAACAATTGGGTGCAAAAACCAGATGCGTATTTTCAGCTAAATCCAATGATGGAAGAGAATGCCTTAAAAATGGAAATTTTGCATCTAGAAGGAGATGCCAATGAATGGTGGTTCCATGGTCTGAAAATTTTGGGGCATGATCAGGTTACTACCTATGGAGAATTTGTTGACAAGGTGTTAGAGAGATTTGAGCAAAAAGATCCAGAATTGCCTTTCAAAGAACTAGCCCAATTGAAGCAAGTTGGAACCCCTATTGAGTATATGATGGAATTTCAAAAATTATCGGTCAAGGTGGCTGATATATCTATGGTAAGATTAGTATTGCTATTAACTGAAGGTTTGGTTGAACCCTTAAAAGGTTTAGTTAAGGCCCACAAACCCAATTCATTGAAGGATGCTATGAGTTTGACAAGGGATTTACAAAATGTACTACCTAGGACAAGGTTTCCTCCCAAAACCAACTTACCTCCCCAATTCAGATTTGAAAAGAAGACATGGAAAGAATATGAATGTGGAAAGGATAAGAAAGAGGAACTAAGCACGGAAGAGGTCAAAAGGAAGAAATTGTGTTACTCATGCTTCCAACCATGGGCACCGGGACATAAATGTGCTAATGGAAAGGCTCAATTTACAGAAGTATTTTGTGATGATGGATATGAAGGGGGCATGGAGGAAGGACACACTTCAACCCAAGAAGAGGGATATACTACAGCAGAATAAGGGAAATAAGAGGGAAATCATCCCTCACCTACGAAAGTAAGAATGGCAGTACTTTCAGCAGTGCCTCGTTATCACACTATTCGATGCAAGGGTGTGGTACTAGGACAAAGGACCTCAATTTTGGTAGATGGAGGAGACACTTATAACTTCATTGATGCAGACATGGTGGAGAGAAGGAATATACCTACTAAACCATTTGATGGATTCACAGTTGTCATTCCAGGTCACAACACAATGGAGTGCAAAACATGGGTTCCAAAGATGCAAATCACCATAGGTAACTATACTTTTTTTTCTGATAGCTTTTATGTGGTTGATGTTGTTGATGCTAATGTGGTTTTGGGAGTGCAATGGTTGTACTATATAGGGGATCATACAGTGAACTATCAAATTCCTGAAATGAAATTCCAAGATTCGGAAGGAATACTAAGGGTTGTAAGAGGGTAGCACACCTATCCGAATCAAGTAGTTTCCTCCCACATCATGAAACACAATAATGGAAAGGTTTTGGGAGACATTCCTCATGGAAGGCCACCCGATAGAGGAGGAACAAGTTTGCAGCATGTTAAATTGAGATTGCTTGAGGGAAAGCAATCTTGGGTGGGGAGGACTGTAATGTCCCCATTCAAATAAATTCATAACAGGGAAATTCCATCAATCCTACTAGTTCCCTAGGTTGGATGGAGACATGAGGAGTTGCAATAAGGGAGCCAATAAATGGTATTTGTACATTAGAATGGAATAAATATTTAATAAAGTATCTAAATAAATAAATGCAAGAGAAAATCAAAGTGGCAATAGATCATGAAGACACATGGAGGTTGTGGGACCCACACAAGCTAAAATTTATGTGCCACATGGCATCCTCCTCTTGCAATTTTGATTCCATGGGAAGCCTAATGTTCTTTGGATGAGTTAGAAGTCTCATATACTTGGTCATATGCATCATAGGTTGAATTTGGATGGAAGTGTAACTTACATGGGAAAGGAAGAGTCAAATGGGAGGTTCTTTGACACTTGGGATAGATTCCCTAACATCTATGACACCAATGATGAAGATGCTATGACATCTATGAAAAATTGCATACATGAGGGATGACATATGACCATTATGACATGTCAAACCTAAAAATAGCATCTAGGTGAGCGCCCAAGGGAGTTAGAGAAGCCCAATAGATGCCTACTCAAATTTGTGGAAGGTGGAAGGCTAAGAAGTGGGAGACATGTGACAATACTTCAATCACTCCCTAATTCAAATTGGATTGGAGACTATGAGTGTAATTGGAACCTTAGAAGGCTGAGGATGTTTATAAAATACAGGAATGAAGTAAGAGAAGGGATTTTGATCATTTTC
The DNA here is from genome assembly GCA_027924585.1 of Larix kaempferi. NCBI lineage: Eukaryota > Viridiplantae > Streptophyta > Pinopsida > Pinales > Pinaceae > Larix > Larix kaempferi. Next base: position 5,252,884 of record BSBM01000267.1, on the reverse strand, counting down.
AGAATTTGCCTTTGTGAAGAGAGCTAATGGAATACTAGTCTACTTGCCTTAGCCAATTTCGAGGGCAAAAGATTCCCATCCTAGTTGGTATGTGGAAAGTCCATTCAGACATTTCATGGGAGATTTAATGGAATCTGTATTTGTAGGTGTAAGCTATAGGATAGCTCTTGGTTTCTTCTAATGCAGCTCATTCCTCCAACCATTTCCAGTTTCCTTTACATATTCTTGATCCTTGAGGAAGGGCGTTTTTGGTGAGCTATTGTTCTCTTTGGGGGAGATTCTAATGCCCCATTTCTTTTGTAATGTGAATTAAATGATCTGTTCTTCATCTTCAGAAATTTTCAGGTCGATATTCCAAGTGGAAATGTATAAATATGATTTTTAATGAACAAATGATGCCATTTCCCCACTATCTTGATGTATAGCAATGAAATAGTGATGTATTCGAATGGAAGAACATTTCTCTGATGTATTTATGATTAATGGACTGTCATTAATGATTTACACAAGTTTCATGTTCAGTACTTAAGCATTTGGAGTCATCTTGCTCAGTTTTATACTATTTGAAGAAGATTTAATGCCATTTCCCCCAAGGTCGAAACTAGTTATTTTGTAGTTGTTAGGAGAGGGTTATAACAGACTTCACAAACTTAATAATGATGCACATGAGACCTTAATATTGTCCCTTATACATCCTCTTCCTCTGTTCAGAAATTCGAGTGGGTTTGGAAGCATTTGGAGAGCCATATTCAGCATTTACCCTGGGGGGATTTGAACCCCAAATTGCTAGTAAAATTCCATACATTGGCCAGAATCTTAAAGGGGTTTGCAGAAGTATTTTTATGGTCCTAAATCATCCCTTAACATCATAATAAAGTCCCAATATCACTCATACACCTTCTCTAAATATTTGAGATCATTTGGAGCAATTTGGAGACCTAGACATCAAAACTAGTCAAAGGTCGAACTAGGGGAAAAAGTGAAAAATTTGTCATTTTAATAAATTTCTTAAAAAGGGACATTACATTGAGGATGATTCCAAGTGTAGTGGGGAATATTGCTACATGTGGGTCCCACAACCTCTTATGTGCGCTCATGATCCAATGTCACCTTATTTTATTTTCTTATTATTATTTATTTGACCCATTTAATGCTAATTTGTATGTCTAATGTCATTTTGGGTCTTTTAGCTCCCTTGTTCCAAATTTTGATGCTTCCACCCCAACCTAGGGAACTAGTAAGTTAGTGGATTTTTTCCTCCATGATAGTTTATTTTGATGTGGACATTACAAACTTTGAATTGGGATTTTTCTCTTCATGTGACCCACTTTGTCCATTTTGATCTAATTTTACATTACTACTAACTTGGACATCATGCTTGGCAATTATTTGACCCTTAGCACCAATTTGACAAACTATCATGAACATGCCCAAGTGGCTTAGGCCATTGTGACCTAATGCAAAATTTGGGGACATGACATTCTCATACCAAGTGGAGCTTTGATTTTTAAACCTTACACTGCATATATCTAAAGGGTTTACTCGGGTATGCACACCTCCCTAGACAAAGCAATGATATAACTACTTTGAGAGGCTCCTTTTCCCACAAACAAGGGTGTCTCATATGTCAATTTGGTGTGTTTGTGTCAGAAATTGTTACTAAGGCTAGGGTAACAAGCCAACACAATCTCAAAAATAAAATCAATCCAAACTAGGTTTTTAGGGTTTTGTTTTGTAGGTTTTGGTTAGAAACTTCAAGAGCATAAGGGAATACATTCAACAGATAAGTAAAAACTAATTCATATACATATATCCATGAAGATGCATATATATCTCAGGAATCCAACAAAAGATTGCAATGAAGTTCATACAATAAAAGACAAGCACCACTGGAAATTATACCTAAAACCAGAAATGAATTTGTCAATCAAGAAACTGTATAAGTTTAAAATGAAGCCAACACTTATCAGAAGTGGAATAAGGAGTCATATATTCATAGTTTCATCAAAAATGCAATATGAGAGTTTGCAGTACTTAGCAGTGAACAAGTCTGGAATAATGCACAGCTTGCAGACCTCCTCTAGCTCTCCAAAACATTCGAACCCCTACCATATCTTTTCTCCCTCTCTAAATAGTTTTTCCATCTCCCAAAAACAGTTAGGGTATTTCCTATTAATCCTCCATCGAATGACTAAGACTAGGTAAAGTAGCATTTACATTTTTACAAATTACAATTTTGCTAAAAATAGCAGATCTTTAACAAAAAACATTAAATGAACCTAACTGCCTTAGATCTCTTTCGATGCCTCCACAAGCAAAGAGATGCCATCTGGACTTGAGGATCTTTTCTTCACTCTTTTATGCTTTTGCTCCAGCTCAGCTATCCTTTTGTGTAGGTGTTCATTTTCCTGCTGCAAGGTTTGAACTGTCTTTTCTAATTCTGAGCAATTCCTGTCAGCAACCCTTTTTCTTCTGAGTGCCTCTTTTACATCAATCACCAACTCCTGAAAATTGTCATGAGTATCTTGAAGATCTTCTCTCAATCTTCTATTTGCCATCATTAGGCCATCATTAACTTCCTGCATGTAGCTCATTTGATGCTTGTACTGTTTGACAGTCTTCTTCAAATTCTCCTTGTCAGAATTAACCAATTTTTCTATTGCAGCATCCTGATCTTCACTTGGTTTCCAAAACATGTCAAACTTCTTAAACATCAATTCCTCCGTCAATGGCTTTACAGCAGTATCTTCAATGATAGGGTTTAAAACACCTATTACCTGTGCTGATTTAATATCTTCTGTTAACAATTTTCCAGAATTGTTTTCAACAATGGATTTAGAGCTTTCTTCACCTGTTACATTTACAGACCCAAAATCCTCTCTTTTAACTGAATGCAATTCATTTTTCTTTGATTGCTCCTCCATGGATTCTTCATCAGAGATGGTCACCTTATCAGTCTTCAATTTTGGATTTAACAGCTTTTTCATGCTTAATCTTAATTTGTTTTTAGACCTAGTTTTAGGTCTCCATAAGGAAGCTGCCTCTGCCATCATTTTTAGTTTCTTCCCTTGATATTGGATAGATGCTAACTCTACCACTTCCAGTTTTTTGATCTTCTTCTTAGGCTTGGTAGTTTTGTCCTCTATAGCTTGATTTTCTTTAATCTCAGCTTTAACCTTGATCTCAGGAATGAACTGCTCTTCCTCTAACATATAGCCCTCATCATCTGAGAGGACTGTGATGGGGTTTTTGGGCTGATTCTGGACTTCTTCTTTTGCTACAGGAATAACTTTGATATCAATTTTCCTCTCTTCTTGAACCACTGTTATAGATGATGACTTCTTTCCAAGAATTTGCTTTTCCTTTTTGTCATCAAATAATGAAAATTTGACTTTATTGTGCTGTGGAATTTCCTGAGGCTGACTGTCAGTCTGTTCTTCATCTGCTACCTGCTTTGTTTCCTTTTTAGCTTTAATGCCATGTTTGTTTACAGGTTTAGCTGAATGCCCCAACTTTTGTATCATTACTTTTCCCTTATCAGTTTGCCTTTTGGGTTGTTGGTCTTCGCCTTTAGAATGAATCCCTGACCAAAACAAAAAGAAGTCCCAAGTTTTTTCCTCATGCTGCAACACTGTAGAGATGATTAACTTGATGAGACCATGGTGAAACAATGATTGAGAAGTATGATCATCCTGCTGTTTAATTTTGCTTGACATTTTCTGCAGGCTTTTGAAGAAAAAGAATGGCAAATTCATTTTAGACACCCCTGCCATGTGCTGTAGGAACCTGAGATGGTATTTGAACACTAATGAGTACCTCCCTTCACAAGTTATATAACTCTGAAGAATCCTTATAGGTTCAATCCATTCCCTCTTGAAATTATGAATGATAATACCTTTGTTCCAGTCAGGAACAACATTGGGCAATAAGTATCTTTGAGGATCAAACTCAAAAGGAGACTTCTTAAACCAGAGCTCGCCCTCATTACTAATTTCAGTGGCTTCTGAAATTAAATCTACAGTCAATTTGAATCTCAAAGGATCCATTATGATCATCTCATTCTTAAGTCCTTTGGCAAAATTGCAGGATACTTGGGCATTAAAACCATCTATCTTCTTGAAGAATTTCAACCATCCTGCCTGTTGGAACAACTCTGCACAATCTGGAAGTTTTTTAATCCATGTCAAGTCCGTGGGTTCAGCTCTATTAACCTTACCACTTTTACTGTTTTTTCCCATATCTTTCTTTTCAAGGAACTGGAACAGTCTAGTTTTAGGTTTCAGAAATGTCTTATAAGCTGTTTTCTGGGCAAATAATACTGCAGGTTATAACAATTTCAATGATATTTAAATCCCCTGCACAAAATTACAAACCTCCCTGTGTAACACCTGTATCAAGCTAGCAGACTTCCCTCTGTGTAACAAAAACTGAGTTCTACAGACAATTCTGTGAGTTTTTACGACGCCCTATTCTGATTAGGTCATAAAAGAAACAGTCGTGCAAATTCCTCCTATCATGCTTCAGGTAACTATTTCAGTGATGAATTCTTCATCCTTTCATTCTATTACATTCTTCTCAGCAACCAATTTTTTCAGAAGAACACGCAGCAGCAAAAACCCAAATTCTCCAGCTATGAGGGTTATACGTAATACCTGTCAATTACTCCTCCATCGTGGCGTAATGTCTTCAATTTGGGGTGTCAATAATGTTCTTCTTCGAGCACAGGTGTCCTCCTAACGATTCTTTGGCTGCAGGTGAATGAATTCAAAAGCCCTAATTTCTGCTGGCGCCAGAATCACAGCTGTCTCCTTCCACAATAACGTAATCCAACGTTCAACAGTGAAGTCTCCTCCTCAAACACTAACTCCTCAGTGATGATGCGTGTGACGAAGGAAACTTGACAGCTAAACCCGGAATTGGCTGGTCTCTGTGCAACTGAAACCGCATAACCTGTAATGATGCCCTTGTCTTCTCTTCGTGATTATCAACCAACTAACATCATGCTCAAAATGCTGCATACACGTGTTAAACACTTCACACAATGCGATTAGATACTCACACTCTTCATGATGATTGAAATCAGATCGAGAATTTACAAAAATTCATGCCACGATATTCCTGTAGCGCACTCTGTGTTAAACTTTGGTGTAGCGCTACAAGAATATCTTTTAACCAAAATTTAGCAATTTTCTAACTTTTTGCCAACTTGTCGGAGATTTTGGCAGCTATTTGGTTTAGGACATTAGTTTAGCTACTCTCTAAAGTCATTAATGATTCTCCTTTTGAATATATAACTCACATTGACCCACTTTCAATATAAAAATGACCAAAATCAAATGAAATCTGAAAGGACTGGGCTCAAACTTTATTCAATCATTCATAAGATTCTTAAGAAGGCAAAAAAAAAAACCAAAACTGAAAACCAACAATTAACTAAGGTAAACTCAAAAAACAAACCAAAATTTGGAGAGAAAAAACTAAAAATGCAGAAAAATTTACTGACTTAACATGGTGTATGGTTATAACCTTGAAATATATTACTACTATTATTATTTTTTATAGATTTCTTTTTTGGTATTTTTTTAAAAACTGAAACGGTTAAAATATATTGATAAAAAATGGAAACAATTGTTGAGTCGTGGCTAAGGTCAAATCCGACTGAGTACATTGTTCTAAAAATCTAAGTACTCTATGCTCTAAGATTTGGAGACTTTCCTTGTTTGATAATTGACATCTGTAATGAACATGATCCGCTTTTTCATGTGGCTGAATTGTAATGAAGAAATCCATGAGATGACTACTTTGTGACCAATTCTCTTTGTATGTTGAATTCAATTGCATAATTTTCTTTGCAAAATTCTTTTTATACATTGAATTCATTTGATGGCTTGTCTTGTTGGATACTAATTCTCTAGCTCGGTATTCAACATGCTTCACATCATGTCCCGCATTTAACCCATGAACTGAAAATTGAAATCAGGGAGTATGGTTTCCCCACATAATTGCGTTGTGACCAATTCACATTATGCATTGAAATTGTGTGAAATTCTCTTTGCATAATCTCTTTATCCATTGAATTCGATTCTAGGTTGCCTTGCTGGATACCAATTATTTTGCTCGATGTCAGGTGTTCAACATTCTTCACACCCTATCCCACATGTAACCTATGAATTGAAGATTGAGGTCATGGAGTATAGTGATAGCTCAATTCCCCACTTGAATGTGTTGTGACCAATTCTCATTATGCATCGAAATCGTTTGCATAATTCTCTTCATCTATTGATTGCATCTAATGGCTAGCCTTGTTGGATACCGATTCTTTTCATGCTGGATGCTGATTCTTTTGCTGGATACCTGTCATGTTGGATACTAATTGTCTTGCTGGATAACTATGGATTGTGATTTGAACTCAGGGGATGTGGTGATAGCTCGTTTCCCCACTTGAAATTTTGATTCTCCTAGGGGCAAAACTGGTTCCTGCTCTTGATTCCACATCTGCTTCGTGGTTCAAGCTTCTCATGATATGGAATGCTCTGAAATGGTTAAAATGAACTAGCGATTTGCTAGATCTGACGTATAATCCGTTCAATTGCTAGATTATTGTAATCTATGTGCGAATTGAATGCTTTAATGATTACGAGAAAGTCTCCAAACACTTGTAGATTTTCAATTCTTTGATTTTTGGCAATTTGGCAGCCTTTTAGGAGAGCTAATGCCTCTACTAAGTTGTTTCAGAAGATTCCCAATCCCCATCTGTATTTGATTCTCGGTGCTCCTCCTACGAATAACAAGACTCCCCCTGCTCCTGCCACTCCGGGGTTTCTTTTGGATGCACCATCAAAGTGCAGACTATCCATGGGTTGTTTGTTTCTCCAAACTTGAAAGTCAGAATCGGAGAGTCTGATTTGCCAAAGTGGGAGATTCCAGCGTCGAGACCCTATTTATTTTCTGGGGCTTGAGGGAAGAGTGTCGATCCAATTTAATTCATTTGTAGTGAGATTTGTGTCGGTTCTTAGATTGGAGTAGTTCAAGAATTCAATAAGCAAGCCTTTGGGTTGTCCAACGACTTGTAGGGGAGTGAGGCAAGAGTCTTAGAAAATTGCTTTGTTCCTGGCAATCCGAATTTTCCAACAAGTAAATTTGGGGATGGTTATCCCTATTTGGAGCCAGAGTTTCTTTTTTGATAGAGAGGAGGGATAGGTGGATTTCCAATCTTTGAGAAGGCAAGTGGTAGTGCTGAACGTCGGCATAGTTAAGTTGAGTTCACAGAGAATTTGATCCTGAGATTTATTTGAAAACAAACAATCCAGGAATAGATGATCTAGTGATTCGAAATTATTATGGCATAAAGGGAACCAATGTGGGATGATAATTCCTCTTTTGATGAGATTGTCTCCAGTGAGTACCTTTCGGTGAGTGGGGGTCCACATGAAGAAGTTTACCTTGGGAAGTCCAAATGGATTCTAGACCAATTCCTATAGTCTTTTTCTTGAGACTTCATGATTTTAGAGAACGTTGAAACCTAGGGCAGCGGTGTACTTTCCTTTTGGGCCCCAACCACGTTCATATTTATCCTAAAAATGAGTAGGAGCGCAGCCAGTCAAGCTTTCAATAAAGGGAATTCTGTGTTAAGATTTAATATGCTAAGACAGAAAATAGCAGCATTACATTCCATTTCACAATAGTAGCATATATAGGATCACTGAAGAAACAACAAGCATAGCATAAACACAAGAGACACAGATTTATCCTGGGAAACCCTCATGGGGTAGAAAACCCAGTAAAGCTTCCTCAATATAGATGACCAGCAATATACAAAGATGAAACCCTGAGACATGATCTCCTCCTCCACAATAGCAGACCTCTCCTCCACAAATGCGCTATCCTCAAGTGAGTGAGTGTGTCAAATGAGGAACACACCTCCTCTATTTATACACTACTCTGACATATCTTTTACACAAGTACATGTAGGCTCGTATTTAACCATTAGGTTAAATACCCTATTATAACTGATTGGGCCGACCCCACTAGGGTGGTCTAACAACCCTTTGACCCACATAACACATACAAGGCCGACCCCCACTAGGGAAGTCTAATAACCCAAGTTACCACATTCCGACGGAGGAATAAACATCTCCGAATATACAATAAAGTACAAATATAATATTCTTTGAAGTTACAATATTTCAACACTCCCCCTTAACGAGAAGGATATTATAACAGTATTTGCACAAGCAAGGAGTCATCAACATCATACATGATACATCTATAAATCATTGGAAGCTTTCTCAACATCATTAGTAACTCAAGCAATTACTGGAACATCTTCAATACTGGAACATCAACATCTTCAGTACTGAGTCTTTATCTTCTGCAGCACTCGAACAGCTACATCAACATCAACATCTGGATCCTCACGATCATTAGCATCGTTAGCATCGTCATCACACGATCATTAGCATCGTCATCACACGATCATCAGTATCGTCATCACACGATCATCAGCATCGTCATCACATGATCATCAGCATCGTCATCATACAAGTATCCATACCAATACAAGTATCATCAATACAAGTATCCTACCGATACAAGTAACCACATCATCAATACAAGTATCCTACCGATACAAGTAACCACATCATCAATACGAGTATCCATACCGATACAAGTAACCACATCATCAATACAAATATCCTACTGATACAAGTAACCACATCATCAATACAAGTATCCTACCGATACAAGTAACCACATCATCAATACGAGTATCCATACCGATACAAGTAACCACATCAACACACACAATCATATTACAGGATGATCAATCCTGTTCTCTTTAGGACATAGGTCCATGGATGATGCAATCCTGTCATGTACCTTTTGAACCGAGGTCCAAGGACGATCCAATCCTACCATGTACCTTTTGAACCGAGGTCCAGGGACGATCCAGTCCTACCATGTACCTTTTGAACCGAGGTCCAGGGACGATCCAGTCCTATCATGTACCTTTTGAACCAAAGTCCAGGGATGATCCAGTCCTATCATGTACCTTTTGAACCGAAGCTCAGGGACGATCCAGTCCTATCATGTACCTTTTGAACCGAAGCTCAGGGATGATCCAGTCCTATCATGTACCTTTTGAACCGAAGCTCAGGGACGATCCAGTCCTATCATGTACCTTTTGAACCGAAGCTCAGGGACGATCCAGTCCTATCATGTACCTTTTGAAACGAAGCTCAGGGACGATCCAGTCCTATCATTCAATTCTCGGAGACTTCATGTCTACGGTTCAATTCACAGGACTAAAGTCCGAGGACGATCCAATCCCCTTACCTGTTCATTCAGGATTTTGTTCTCGGAGACATCATGTCTACGGCTCAATTCAAAGGACTAAAGTCCGAGGACGATCCAATCCCCTTACCTGTTCATTCAGGATTTTGTTCTCGGAGACATCATGTCTACGGCTCAATTCAAAGGACTAAAGTCTGAGGACGATCCAATCCCCTTACCTGTTCATTCAGGATTTTGTTCTTGGAGACATCATGTCTACGGCTCTCTTTAAGACTGAAGTCCAGGGATGATCCAATCCCCTCAAGTCCACCAAGGACTTCATTCTCGAGGACATACGTCTACGACTCTCTTTAGGACTGAAGTCCAGGGATGATCCAATCCCCTCAAGTCCACCAAGGACTTCATTCTCGAAGACATACGTCTACGACTCTCTTTAGGACTGAAGTCCAGGGATGAACCAATCCCCTCAAGTCCACCAAGGACTTCATTCTCGAAGACATACGTCTACGGCTCTCTTTAGGACTGAAGTCCAGGGATGATCCAATCCCCTCAAGTCCACCAAGGACTTCATTCTCGAAGACATACGTCTACGGCTCTCTTTAGGACTGAAGTCCAGGGATGATCCAATCCCCTCAAGTCCACCAAGGACTTCATTCTCGAAGACATACGTCTACGGCTCTCTTTAGGACTGAAGTCCAGGGATGATCCAATCCCCTATATGTCCATCAAGGACTTCATTTTCGAAGACACACGTCTACGGCTCTCTTGAGGATGATGCAATCCTATATGTCCACCAAGGACTTCATTTTCGAAGACATACGTCTACGGCTCCTTTTAGAACATGTGTTCAAGGATGATGCAATCCCCTTGTCACCTTAGACCCTGTCTAAGGACCATCCACCAACCTCTCTGTCGGTATCACCAATATAGGTATTCACATCATCGACCTCACTGTCGATGCAGGCAATCTCATCATAAGTGATCACATCACTCCCCCTTTCGAGGAGGGTCCTTCTGGACTATATTAAGTTTGGTTAGTACATCGGATCGGTAGAGGTTTGGTTAGTACATTGGTAACTTGTTACAAATTCAAACTTTAATTCCTATCTGCACCATATCTCGTATATAGAAATGCCAGATCTCTATGTGCTTTTGACTTATCATGGAACACTGGATTCTTTGCCATTTTAGTACAACTCTGTTTGTCACATAGGATCACAGTTGGGTCCATCTCTAAGTCAAACAATTCTGAAGCCATGTCGTTTCACAATTAGCAGAGCAAGCAGCCATGTATTCCGCTTGTGCTAGACTGCTTCCTGCTAAACCACAAGATCATGGCTGATCCCAGACAATAACATCTTCTCGATGTGCTCTTCCTGTCTGATACACTTTCTGCTCAATCAATATCTGTGTAGCCATCTGAAGTCATGATCTCCAAAATAGCATAGATCAAAGTCTATCGTATCCTTTAGGTACCTGGTCACATGCTTTGCAACTAATAGGTGAACACATCTAGTTTCCACTAGATACTGACTTAAGGTATTCACAGCAAAGCATATATCTGACCTAGTATTTAATAGATACATCAATGACCCAATAATTTGTCTATACAGAGTTATATACACTAACTTTGATGATTCATTCACTAACAGCTTCAAGTTGGAATCCATGAGAGTGGACATTCCAACATATCAAGTACTTTTAATATTTCTCGGCATACTTTCCCTGGTTGAGAAAGATTCCTTCTGAGCCTTTCCATACTTCCAGACCTAGGAAGTAATACATTAATCTAAGATCTTTCATTTTCTTTTATGCAACCATCTATCTGTGCCATCTCTAGTTAGATGGGTCTACTGATATGAACCTCAACATCATTCGAACTCTGAGGTGAGTTCCTTCTTGTATCCATGTCATCTATGTATAGAAGCCATATTCAACCTTGTAGCAAAGGTTGAGATCCACATCACCCATGGTGATCATTAAGTTCATCAATTGATTATCGATCCTGGGAACCCATACAGAACCTGATTCACACTTCTTCTTTAATTACACCATTAAGAGAATGGTCTTATCTAGCCACTTGGAGCAAAACATCTCATCATGATTCTCTTCCTCTTTCTAAGAGAATCTTCTAGCCACAAGCCTTCTATAGTGTGTTTGATTTGTAAATCTTTTGTTGAACATCCATTGCTTGTTCAGTGTTCATCATTCATCATGATCTTTCCTACAAATCAAGATTAAGTACAGGATTAGTAATACTTCGTAATCATCAAATCATATTGACATGATAACCTATTATGCATACAGATATCATTTACATAGTTATGCAACTATTTTGACCAATACTTTGGCACAACACTTTCCCATATCCTGTATGCATACAGTGGCTATCTAGATGCCTTCCATCTCTACCAGAACATACCATCGAGAGTGTGCACAGCTCTCAGCATGTCAGCACACAGGTTTCATTCTAGACAAGCAACAATGGAATGTTTGTCCAACTTACCAATCATATGCATATTAGTAGCATGATATATTCTAGGAATACAAATATGCATACAAGCAATATCATTTACTATTTCTAATAACAACTCAAATACTTATCTTTTATGTTTGTGTGGTTGCCTCCCGCTTGATCTTCTGTATGTCTTCTGAACTTCTATTCATTCCGTACCACTGTGCATGCTCAAGTGTGCACTAGTGTCATCCTCATGATCTCATACACAAACATACATTCATTAGTATATTCTCAATATTATCAAAACATTCTAATTCTAAATAATCTTGAATATGTATAGTCATGATCATTAGTATTCAGGGTTTCAAGGAAGTCTTCTTTTACTCATTCATATTCTTGTTTGATCTAGATAGTTAAATCATCAACCGATATAAGAGACATAATATGCATAAACCCTTGATTACTAACTTTATGAATAAGCATAACCAATCATACCAAGTATACTTATATAAGGGATACTAACACAAGGTAAGATTCTAACATGACATAGGAAAACATACCTGGATTAGTATACCTGCTTAGTTATGTACAACATACCTAAACAATCTCTTCAATGATTTAAAGATCCTGAGCTAGAACCTGCATGTCTCATAGGTTAAACATAATATAACAAAGTCATACATACCTCGTAAGTAGAACAAAGATTATGGATGAGTCTTTGTCTTCATGTTGTCATGGTCATGGAACTTGATTTGTCTTTTGTGATGTACCTGTATATTGTTAGCAGACAACATCAGCCTCACATAAAACCATAATGCATTAGTACAATCATATAGCCCTAATCAATGAATGTCTTCGATCATTCACATGCATTCATACTGTTACTAGGGTGATAAGACAATTCTAACATTAATCAAGATTGTACTAATAAATAATATGAAGACAAACACATCATGAACTTAATCAAGAATCAGATTTCAAGACATACTTGAACCTCCTTAAGTCATACCTGTCGAGACTTCTTGTAGTCTTCTTATGTAAGGCCTTAGCCTCAACTCCCCCTAAAACTTGATCTGGAGCTTGATTAGGGTTTGCTAGAGAAACCCTACAAATTCAATATTTTACTTTCACACTTCCGAATGAATGGAAGGATGTGTCTTGCTGAGCTGATCAAACTAGCATACTTCAATTTTGAAATCTCCAAAATTTGACCCCTCAAAATTGCCTTTGAAACTTCTGGATCTTCAGGACAGGATCCCGAACTAGGGTTTGATGAAGCCCACCCTTCTGCTCAATCAAAAGGTTTGATCCAAGGCTCTAAACTCTTATTTTTCTAAGGAGCTTCCAGCCGTGGTTACAGACTTCAAAAATTCCAACTTTTGCTGAAGCCCTAATTTTCTATCTTTCTGATCAAAATCCCGAACTGGGGTTTGATCAAGCCCGGTCTTCTACCCAACCAAGAAATTCGATCTTGGTCTCTAAATTTAGATTTTCCTGAGTAGCATTCAGCCGTGGATTCCGATTCCAAAAATTCTAACTTTCTCCGAAACCCTAAATTCTGGAAACCATGAATAAAGGTGCTCCAAAAATAATTCTGTTTTGACAGAAATATGTACCTGATTGTTTCTGCTATAACTCCGAAATTTTTGCTCCACAAGGTCTGAAAATTTTTTCTGCAATAGCCTGAACTGTCATCTTTCCATCCTGACAGGTCTGACCTCAATTGGATTTTCTGAGAGAGAGTTATGCCAAATGTCGCAACGTGACCTGTTTTGGGATAATACAGGAGAGCGAACTTGTACGGCGTGCCACATGTCACTGTTTGAACTTCGGCCTCTGAATTTTTTTCCTGAGATAGCTCGCCCTGTTATCTTTCCATCCTGACAGGTCTGATCTCAATTGGACTCTCTGAGAGAGAGTTATGCCAAGTGTCGCAACGTGACCTGTTTATGGGATAAAACAGGAGAGCGAACTTGTACGGCATGCCACGTGTCACGGGTTCAGCTTCGGCCTCTGAAAATGTTTTCTGAGATAGTACAGTCTGTGTACTATCTGTCAATTTTTACGAAATTTCATTTGGAGCTTCCTAGCCCAAGTTATGATCTTTTTGCCTAGGTTACCTGATTTTGACTGAGATCTGGAAGAGGCAGAAACCCTAACTTGTACTGATCATAACTTACAAAGTACAACGAATCTGAGGGTTCCCTCTGGAAACAAGATACCTGGAGATGTTATCTACGACCTATAAAGGTTTCAGATCCTGAACCTTCGCCAAAATGGATTTATAGCGAAAGTTCCACGATGACTGGTTTTTGCTATATAAAACCCTAACCTTCAAATTGTTGGAAGTAAAGCAAGTGTCGTAAGTGCCATACCTTGTCTTCCTTCAAGTTAGCTATGATACCATGTTAAGATTTAATATGCTAAGACAGAAAATAGCAGCATTACATTCCATTTCACAATAGTAGCATATATAGGATCACTGAAGAAACAACAAGCATAGCATAAACACAAGAGACACAGATTTATCCTGGGCAACCCTCATGGGGTAGAAAACCCAGTAAAGCTTCCTCAATATAGATGACCAGCAATATACAAAGATGAAACCCTGAGACATGATCTCCTCCTCCACAATAGCAGACCTCTCCTCCATAAATGCGCTATCCTCAAGTGAGTGAGTGTGTCAAATGAGGAACACACCTCCTCTATTTATACACTACTCTGACATATCTTTTACACAAGTACATGTAGGCTCGTATTTAACCATTAGGTTAAATACCCTATTATAACTGACTAGGCCGACCCCACTAGGGTGGTCTGACAACACTTTGACCCACATAACACATACAGGGTCGACCCCCACTAGGGAAGTCTAATAACCCAAGTTACCACATTCCGACGGAGGAATAAACATCTCCGAATATACAATAAAGTACAAATATAATATTCTTTGAAGTTACAATATTTCAACATTCTGGAAGGTTCTAGATTGGCTGGAATTGATATTTTTTTCCAACTTTGCCATGTGTCAGAGGAGTCCCAGGTGCTAAGATCATTCAATGTTCTAATTCTTCTATGAGAAAGCCAATGATCTATATCTAGGAGGTCTTGATTATTCTGAAGTGCTATGTTTCCCATTATATTGTCAAAAAAAATATTTGTCTTTCCCATTTATGGGAACCCAATAAATTTCTTAAGAGAAAAAATCCCAAGCGGTTATGCATAAGGACCAAATTGAGGAGCCTTTGGAAACAGGCTTGCTATCAAGGCATCTGAGATTAGTGCTTGTAGGTATTTCTTCTTTAATAATTGGTTGACTCGGTGATGTCTGTTGTGCAAAATTTGCCAAAGAATTTTGCCTCCCATTGCCATGTTTGTCTGGAGGGGATCTCGAACTTGGAGACCACCTGAATGTTTTGGTTGTTTGATGATATTCCAGTTAACCAGATGTATTTTGTTCTCATTGTTTTTCCCTCCAGTCCATTGGAACTCTCATAGGAGTTTGCTAATGTGTTCTAACACTCCTTTGGGTGCTAACATAATAGAAGATTCGTAGATTGGAAGAGCTGAAAGGACTGATTTTAGCAAGATCAGTTTTCCAGCTTTGTGGAGCCAATATCCTCCCCATTTCCTTATTTTGGATTTGATTTTGCTTATTATGTCTTCCCAATTTCCAGATTTTGAATGTCCTTGTATTATTGGGAGGCCCAAATATTTGAATTCGTCCCATTGCTCGTGGACTTTGATCCCGAGGATTCGAGCAATGTTGGTTGTGGAGGTGTTATTTAGGTTCCATCCATAGACTGCACTCGTATGGAGGTTAATCTTACCTTATGAGGCTTTGCAATACCAAGCCATGTTTTGCTTAAAATTTCTAGCTATTATGGAGGAGTCCCCTCCCAATAAGAGGGATTCATTGGCAAAGAGGATGTGGTTGAGGGGAATGGAATTATAATCTAAGCTGAGGCTTGGTAGGAGGCATGCTCTAAGGTCAGAATTCAACTTTCGACTGAGGGAGTCAGCAAAAATTATGTATAAGAAGGAAGGCAAGGGGCATCCTTGTCGAATACCACGTGTAGCTTGTTAAAAATTGGTGGGGTGGCCGTTTACTAAGGGGGCAATCCAAGGACCTCTTATGCAGGTTGAGATCTACTTTATGAAGGAATCTCCAAAACCAAAGTTTTTCATGACTTTAAGGAGGGAGGAATGCTTGACACGATCGAATTCGTTGGCCATATCGAGTTTGATCAACATACCTTTTTCCTGCGAATCTTGCTGGAGTGGCTAGCTTCCTGAACGAGAATGACATTGTCGAGGATTTATCTTCCTTGTAAGAAGCCTCCTTGATTGTCCGAGATTATTGGGATTGGTCTCTTTTGGAATAAGAGCGAGGAATGTGGAGTTGGCGTAGCCTCTAATCTTTGCTTTTGAGTGGACGTCTCTGACCATTCTCATGTAATCCTTACTAATGTACTGCCAACAGGCTTTGTAGAAGTGGATTGAGTATCCGTCGGCTCCTGGGGCTTTGTCAGGATCGAAATACCATATTGCATTGGTGACTTCCTTCTCTGAGAATGGCTTGAGGAGATCGGGATTGGATTCAGTCATGATGTTCTTCAGAATGTGTTTAAGGAGGCTTTGCTCTCCTTCCTCTCCATCGTTGTCATCCTCCGTGAAGATTTTTGAAAAGTGATTATACATTGCGATCTTGATGTCTCCATGTCCTTTGACGGTTGATCTGTTGTCAATTTTGATTTCTGATATGTGATTAATGGAATGCCTAGCTTTGGTCTGCTTGTGAAAGTATGAAGTATTCTTGTCGTTGGCTTTGAACCAAGTGCTGCGAGATTTTAATCTCCAGAATTCCTCTTCTTTACGGAAGGCTTAGTAAGCTTTGACTTGACACTCGACCTCTTCCTGTAGCATCGTGTTATCAATTGGGTTTTTGTCCAACGAATTTTGAATAGATTCTAATTCGTCGACAACCTTCTTTCTGAAGTTTGAGGGTGGGGGGCAATTAGTTTTGGCTCATTCCTTTAAATATTTTTTGGTGATTATGAGTTTCTGCTCCCAAACGAATCTTGGGGAGCCGGATATAGGAGTTATCCAGATATTGTCCAATATGTCCCATAAACTTCTATGATCAAGCCATTGAGGGCTGAATATGAAAGGAATCGGACCAAGATCTTCATCTTCTTGAATTTGGAGTAGGATCGGTTTGTGGTCCGAGGCCAAATTTGCCATGATTTTTGAGATAACTTCTGTCCTTCGGTAAAGAGACTGATCTGAACGAGGAATCTATCAAGCCAGGCCATAATATTTCCTTTACCTAGTCGCTTGTTGGACCAGGTATATTTTCCTTTCTTAGGTTTGATGTCAAGCAGATCCCATGCCTGGATGAGGGCTTCTATTTGAGATCTGAATATGTCCTTTCTGATGAGGCCTCCTTTTTTTCCAGCAGTGGAGAGATTTATATTCATATCACTAGCTAGAATGAGGCTTTGTGGAGTATATGCGTCCAAAAAATCTTCCAAAAGCTTCCAGCAATCTTTTTTTTCAGAGTATAGGTTAGGAACATATAGATTGAAGAGAGCGATGTGAATGTTGCTTTGGGTATGAGTGAGTTTTGTGAAAATCCAGTGTTGAGTGGCGAAGGAGTTGCGTAGCTGGAATTTGTTTGAAGACTAGAGGGTTGTTAGGCCACCGGAGGCCCCTCTAGCGCTGAAAACCATACCTGTGTTCTTCTTCCATTTTTCCTTTCCAATGGTCAAGGTGGTATTTTCATCAAGCTTGGTCTCTTGAAGCATGAGGATGTATGGCATATCTATTTTTTGGAGGTCTTTAACTGCTTCTATTTTGTTGGGATTGCCCAGTCCTCTGCAGTTCCAAGAGACCAACTTCATTATCTACTATTGTGAGTAGAGGAGGGACCTCCCCCTACTAAGTATCCCATTTTCTTCCCTGTTATTTTGGATCTGGTGTTCCTGCCGAACGCCATGTCTAATGTTGCTTGAGATCCTTGGATTTTCTCGCGTTCTGCTTCTTCTTCCCTTAGGTATTTGCTTGATTTTCATCCTAGTTTTTTGGATGATCTATCTATTATATCATCCGAAGATGCAGGGGCAACCATTGGTTTGGTTTTTGTAATTTCTGCATAGGAGGGAGATAGCGTACCTTTATTTGAGAGAGGGCTTTTGGGGCTTGGGGTGCTCTAAAGCTGGATTTATTTCATATCTTCTTGGATTTGAGGGGCTTCCTGAGATTCTTGTTGTTCAGGGATTTCTCCTTCTTCTGGGGCTAGGGGGGTTTCCTGGATTTCAAGAATTTCTAAAGCCTTGAATCTATTCTCATTGTAAGTATCCAGGTATTTCTTATGTTGATAGTCAGCTTTCCTTGAACTTTGTCCTTTTGGTAGGGTTTTTGATGCTGATTTGGAGGTAGATTTTTTTTGAACAATTATCCATTGTTATTTTTTCTCTCCTGCCCCTGGATCCGCAGGCTTCTTCTTGCAGGATCGAGCAAAATTCCCATATTCGTGACAATACCTACATTTAAAAGGGATTTGTTCGTAATCTGATTCCTGAATGTGAGACCAATCTGCCATAGTGAGTTTTATGGCTCATGGGAATCTGCGTTCTAGATCTACTTCAACGTAGATTCTTGCACATGAGTATTGATCTTTTCAATCTGCTTTATCTATGTATTTTCCAAGGGTATTTCCGATAGCTTCTAGTGATTCTGGATTCCAACAGTGAAGGGGTAGATGCGGTAGTCTCACCCGAACCGGGACTGCGGATGGGATGGGTTAAAATCTGGATTCCATTTATTCATGTAAAGCCCTTGCGGCCCCATGAAGTATGGGCCATTCCTGAATATTAATTCATGGTCTTGTTTGCTTTCAAAGACGAATGCAAAGAATCCCTTTCCTAGGAAGTAAGATTTTACTTGTTCTGAGATCAAAGGTTTCCAATTTTTCTGAACCCATATCTCAGTGGTTTTCGAAGAGGGTTACAAACCTGTGAACTGGCCAATCAATCCTCGTTCCGATAGGTTAGGAGCTGTCTTGCAAGGTTTCTCTACCGGCAACGCGACGATGGGAATCTCAGTGATTTTTTTCACAAACTTCTGCTAGGTGACGGATAAGGTTTATTTTCCCTTGTGTTGCAATTAACTTCAAGAAATCAGACAGGTCAGAAGGGGGGGGGAGGGCCTGGATCTCCTCCTGAGGCCATTGAGGGCGTGGCCTGGAGAGCCGATCCCTAGCCACAGGTGGGGCAGCTCGGGTGGCTCGCTCGAGTTTGAATGGAGGCTCGCAGTCACATCCACCAGGAGGCTCACAACGGATGGTTACATATAAAAATCTTTTCTATTTCTGTTTTGGTATTGAGGTCCACTTGAGAAATACAATTCATCACACTCTCTAGCTCATAAGTGAGAATGAGATTTGTTGGTACCTTGTCAGCACCATACAAATATTTGCAAACAAAAATTACTCACATGTACATACCCTTCCCCCCTCCAAAATTGAACATGTGACTTCCAAGGATAAAAAACATATTCTTAACTATTAGGATCACTCATGTTGTACATTTATTACTATTATCATTATTTCCACTCATAAAATATTTTTAATGGTAAGTTTTATGAAGTGCATGTCAAAATTGAAGTCTTTGAAAATAATGATATATTGTTTTTGTTGTAAACTGTTTTGAATTAAGACTCTAATTAAGAGCTACATGATATGCTTTTCGCATATGAAAATTCTAATTATATTTAGTATAAATGAAATTATGGAATATATATATAGAGAGAGAATAAATATATATAGAGAGAGAGAGACGAAACATTGTAGATTTGTGATGGATGTTTTTGTTTAACATAACGACGTGATACCTTTTACAATGCAAGAAATCATTGCAACGTAACAATTACGTCTCACAATTAACAAATCAGTGCAACGTAACTATTACTTCTCACAATTAACATAAGTTGTTGTGACTATATGTTTTTATTTCACCAAATTACCCCAGATCATCTAACCTTGACCATATAAATCAACTTGTTATATAGACAAAACAACACACGAAAAACAAACACATCACTAAAAAAATCAAATTTCAATGAAGAAAATAACATTATCCTCCCTTTACCGACAACTTCTAACATTTTACTTTTTCATATTCAAATGTAATGTAATGTATATATATATATCAACCACCATCCAATCCTTATCACCAACATCCTTTTCTTTTTAAAACCCACTTCCGCACCAAACCCATCATACTCTTCACAAATCCACAAACACATGGACGGATAAGTTGGATATCCACCATGACCATAAAAGAAATACTCACATGGATAAGTTGGATATCCACCATGGCCATAAAAGAAATTCTCACATTCTTTGTGAAAATATGAATTTTTTTTATACATGGCATTTTTAAATGAGGTTGAAAGATAGAGTTTTTATTTGTATCTTTTTAATATTAGGTTTATGTTGCTGATTATTGATATTTTATAGGATTAATTTTGGTTTATCAAATCTTAAAAAGGTAAGGGATTACTTAGTATTTTTTCGAATTTTAGTTCCGTGTTTGAAAAACTTTAAGATAAGTAGTCTCAAATCACCACAATTATAATATGAGTTAAAAGGTTGGGAAGGCCAGTATTTTAACAATATTATGAAATTGCATTTGAATGTTAATGTACACAAGACATTTTATGAGGAAGTGATTTTCATCTTCAACCCTTTTAACATCACAAAAATAACAAATTCTTTTATCTCAATGTGTTTTAAAAATTATCCAACATCCTATTTCAATATATCTAATTTTAAAAATCTACAATTAAAATATTACAATTCAAATTAAAATAAATAAATATTTATAATATATATATATATTTTTCATTGGAACATGTCATGGGGAAACCCTCAGGTACTTCCCCTCATTTTGAGGATGGTACCCAAGGTAAACCATTGACCCTAATTACGGGGCCTAACCCAGTGGAGACATCAAGTGAGGCCTTTATATAGCAATGTATAGCCAACTGAGGATTTGACCCTGAGACCTTCTGCTCACAACTTACAGCACTCAACCACTTGAGCTAGCCCACCGGGCTAAATATTTATAGTATTATTATAAACACTGATATGAAATAAACATATATATTTTATATAAGTTTGAATTTAATGAGTTTTTAACAGCTTCAACTCCAATTCAATAATTGAGTAAATAATCATTAACCTTTCAATCTTATTTATTTAAAAATATTGTACTGTTTTGGGTTCGAACTTTTTTCTCGTATTATTATAATGATAGTAGTCATAGTATATTTTTAAGGTCGCAACCAAGTTTTGAATCAAAAGGCTTTTGTCCAGTTTTGTGGACATTCAAATTGATTATATTCATAGGGAATTCAATTTGGATGTTGATGCTCTTTCCAAAGTAGCTATCTTTGTCCCGGAGGCTCTCTCTTTTATGTAGAATTTATGGAGGGGTTTCAAGTTTGTGAAGGCGTGGTGCATTTTCTTGACAAAGCAGAGGGTGCCTTTTTGTGGCTACTTGATCCTTATGTCTTTGCCTCGTAAATGATAGGATTAGCAACAGTGGAACAATCTTTTGGTCTGTATGTCTGAAGGATGTTCTTTTCTTTGTAAAGTATGTAGTTTCATAGTTGTTACAATCTATTTATTAGTTGACATCTCTATCTTGGAGATGAACTGTTATGTAATGTCTTTATTTTTCTTTGATTCCTAATAAATAGTAAGAAAAATGTGGTTTTTTTTGTTGAAAAAAAAAGGTCGCAACCAAGCCAGACACCAAGTTGGTGTATGTGACCCCCTTGTTTGTGGGACAAGGGACTCCCCTATGTGCAACACTGCAACTACTAAAGTTTACAAAGGTGTTTATACCCTACCCTCTCTAGATTTGAATGAATGACCTCCCAGGAGGAAACACATGTTCTCAATCATCAAGCCTACTCATACTATACATACAAATAAAGTAAATATTTTTATTTTTAATTTAATATTTTATCTCATTCAAAAGTAAAATAAACGAAATAGATTTACTATACTTAATCTTATTCATAATTTTACATTTTTACCATTCTACTCTACTTAACATTAAATCTCAACCAAAATATACATTGTTTAAAAACATTATATTATAGTTTACATAACCAAATACAATATTTTGAGAGTGTAAATTTCCACATTCAAACCTTTGTATTCTATTTAATGGATAACTATGTTGTTTCAAATAAACACTCGAGTGTCAAGCTTTTTCTAGTACTTGATAATAAATAGAATGTTTACTTAAAATATCAAAACTATAACATAATTATATCCATAAAACAATAAAAATTATTTATACAACAATAAAATTATTTTCTAATAAATATAACTATATTATTACAAAATTTACATATACATAATTGTTTTCTTTCATTTTCACAGACTAGATTACAAAGCTTCATATTCAATTCATTGCAATAATTTTAAATATATATTTATAACAATAATTATTTGATAGTTTTTAAGGCATGTATTTTTAAGTCGATTCTCCTCACTTTTAAGGCATGTATTTTTTTCTCTGTATTATGGAAAATGGTGTGAGGTTGGTAGAGATTTTAGTAAAATTAATAATCTAACTTCTCCGAAAGCATTTTTTTAGATTTGAATTTTTAAAATTTCGTCATTATTTTTTTTTTTAAATGTTGTATTTTTTTTTCAACCAAAAAAAGGAGTACTTTTGATATTTATATAGAATAAAAAAGTACATGAATCCATTAAAAGAATAATTCTTCCCTAACTGTTATAAAACCCAAATTATTCTAGATATACTATATGTCCTATTAACTTATAACATCAAAACAAAGATAGACAAAATATCCATAAGGTGTATAAAAACCATTAGACAAAACCTCCAATTTAAACAAAAGTAGGCATGGACCCTTCAAAAACTAAACAATTTTGAAAGAATTATTGCCAAAACAGAGTGCCCTCCATACAATCTAAAGCTTCTTTAGATAAAAGGTTTGCAACAAAGTTTTGTTCCTTGTAGATGTGAGCGATATCCCAATCATAAAGATCCAAGAGAAGCTTCTTGGTTCACAAACACCAATGATGTAATTCAATGGATTGAAGATTATATATGCTTTTTGCCCAATTGGCTATGACAAGTGAGTCTCCAAAGATTTTGAGAGAACCAATCCCCATCAGAGAAGTGACCCAGAGAAAACACCACAAGGCCAGGAGTTCAGCCTTAGTGTTCGAACCAAGACCACATATGAGATATTTGATTTTTTTTATGATAAAAATCATTTTAAAATTACTTATATAATTAGAGAGATTGAAGCTTTTTTTTCGATGTTCTAAGTTTTAAAAGTGAATTCCATCATTTTTTGGAATCACCACAAGATCTATTTAATAGGGATTCTAACTTGTGGTGGTTCCACTTCATCGTACTATTAAATCTAACCAACATATTACGCTATATTGTGACATGTGTTATCATTCCACCTTCATTGCACCATTAAGTCCATAGGTAGTTGGGTTTGAGTTTAATGTCCATGCAATGGCTAGGCATTGCAACATATGATCCCATGGGTTGAATTTCTACCAATATTGTAGGTGCCTTGTCAAATGCCTTGGTTTGACATTTTGGTTAAGGGCTCATATACACTCACAGTAGGTATGGGGTTCAATCCCCTCTTATGGTGCCCCTACATCACTATTACTTTACATATAACATCATAAGTTGAACTTATGCTAGTGTTGTAGTACACCTCACTGAATGCTTGATCTAGCATTATGATTAAGGACCCATATCCACATGTAGTTGATTTGGAGCTTAATCTCTTTGAGGTGCTTGTGCATTGTTACAACTCCACATATAACTCGATAAATTTATTTTTCACCCACTACTTATGTACCTTGTCAAAAGCCTCGATTTATTATTTGTGTGAATAACCCATATCCATAGATAGTTTGTTTCAAGTTTGATTAGTTCGTGGTCTTTGTGCATTGCTACAACTCTAAAACAGCTCCATGCGTTAATTTCTACCAATGACGTGGCACCTTGTCAAATGCCATAATCGAGCATTTTGGTCAAGGACCTATATCCATTGGTAATTGGTCTTCAATTCAATCATCTTTGTGGCATTTGTGCATCACTCAATGGGTTTAATATTTGCTGATGATGTGGATACCTTGCTAAATGCCTTGGTTTGATTTGTTGGTTAAGGACCCACACTCACATATTGTTGGTCTTGAGTTTGATCCCTTGTGGTGTTGGTACAATGCTATAATTCCACACAGAACTCCATTGGATTTATTTTTACCAACGATGTGAGTAGCTTGTTGAATGCTTGAGTTTGACATTTTGGTCACATAGACTGCTAAGGTCTACATAGGTGTACATACCCCTTACCCCCCTCTTGATTTGAACTCGTGATCTCATAAGAGGAAACACATGTTCTCTATTAACAACGTGGTTACTTTGCCAGATGCCTTGATTTGACATTTTGGTTAAGTATCGATATCCATAGATAGTTGATCTTGAGTTTGATCCCCTTTTGGCGTTGTGTACCACTATAAATCCACATTCCATAAATTCAATTTCTACCGATGGTGTGGTTACCTCATTAAATGCTCGATATAATGTGTTATCAAAGGATCCATATCCATAGATAATTGGTTTAAAGTTCGATCACTCACAAGTTCAATGCATTGTTACAACTCAAAATATAACTCGATGTGATGAATTTCTTCTAATGCCATGGTATCTTGCTGAATACCGTTGTTCTACATTTTGGTTAACAGTAAATTGTTCCGAAGTTCGATTGACTTTGAAATGCTCACTTATCATTATGACTCCATATACAATATGAGGAGTTGATTTTTTATCAATAATATCGAGATCTTGCTAAATACCTCAATTTAACTTTTTGGTCAAAAACTCATATCCACATATTATTGATTTGGAATATATTTACTATTCCCATTAAAATTTTGAATGATATGCATAACAATGCTTAATCTTAAGCACTAAACCTCAAGGCAAATATATCACATTACTCCAATTGCTTTGGTCTAAATCTCCCGGGCAATAATAAATTACCTGCTGACTACCACTTGGAGGGTCGCACCTTGCTAGTGAATCCAAGGTCCTTCAGCCACCTTGCCGAAAAACCCCAACTAGCAATTCAATTCCAAATATGTCATAATAATAATAATAATTACACCGATAGGTGTTTATATCTTAGAACTTGGGGTGGACTAGCATCTATGCTCTTCCTAGATTGCACTAGGATGAGACAAGTGTACCGTCCAAATTCATTTTATGGTAGTCGTTCAAAATTTGAAATAAACAATTATAAAAGAAAAAAATAATATAAAAAATAACTAGCAGTTGATACATTGATAACTATTAGCTAATGCATAGATAACTCTTGGTTGATGCATGTATAAGGGGTTTTGTGGTAGACAATCAGTAATAGATAACTTATTACTTAACTTGTGGCCTATTGGTGTTCATTGACCACAAGTTAAGTGGTTGTGCTAGTTACACCGATAGGTATTTATACCTTAGAATTTGGGGTGGACTACTATCTATGCTTTTCCTAAATTGAAGGATGATGGAACAAGTGTACTGTCCATATTGATTTTATGGGCATCGTTCAAAATTCAAAATAAACAATTATAAAAAAAAGAAATATAAAAAATAACTGGTAGTTGATGCATGTATAACTCGTAGCTCATGCATGGATAATAGGTAGTGACAACAACCCATTTAACTAAAGAAGGTAACAAGTAGCTGAGGCATAGACAACATGTGATTACAACTAAGCATGGAGAAGAATTAACATATAACTTGTTCATGACACTTGATTTGTGACCTATCGGTGCTCACCAGTACAACTTAAGTGGCTATGCTAGTAATAATTATACTGATAGGTGTTTATATTTTAGAATTTGAGGTGGAGTAGCAAGTATGCTTTTCTTAGATTGCAGGAGGATGAGACAAGCGTACTATCCATATTGATTTTGTGGACGTCGTTCCAAATTCGAAATAAATGCGTCGTTCCAAATTCGAAATAAATAATTATAAATAAGGAATATAAAAAATAACTTGTAGCTGATGCATGGATAACTGGTAGCTGATACATGGATAACGGGCAGTGGCAGACAACCTATTTAACTAGAAGAAGGTGGGTAATAACAAGTAGCTGAAGCACAGACTCCACGCGATTACAACTATGCATGGAGAACAAATAACATATAACTTGTTTATGGCACTTTACTTGGCCTATCGATATTCACCAAATACAAATTAAGTGGTTGTGCTAGTAATTATATATTTTTAAAATGAGACAAGATACCAAATTGATATATAAGAACCCTATATTTATATCATAGAAAGACCCAAAAATATACATACCCTACACTCTCTCTAGATTTGAAAATATAACGTCGTAAAAAAACTTATTTTTAACCATTCTAATTCCATTATTATATTTAACACACTTCAATACACTTTTAATTACTCTCTTTTTACAGCTGAGATCTGGTCCCAGCCTCTCACCTCCTTATTATATTTCTCCCTCGTTTTCCTTTTCGCTGCTTTTCATTTATTTTTTGGTTGGGGTTCCTTCGTATTCTTGTTAGATTTTTTTTGCTTCCCGTCCTTTCGATCTGTATACAAGGGCAGCAGGGTTTGGTCGATCCGGAGCCACAAGTCATCACGGCACCGAATCCACTCGCCTATCGGAGCTCGGTACCGCCTCCCGCCATTTTTACGAGCTATCGGACTCCGATTTCGAGTTCTGCGATTGAAAATTCAACTGGTAGATGGTCTGCTAGGGTTTCGAACGCCGGCGAATGAATCTGAGGGCCTCGTACGCTCAGGTCCGTAGATCAACGAAAGAATAGGGAAAACGGGGGATTTGCGACGTATTTCTGCTATCTCCAGGTCAAAATTTAAACGCAAAGATGTTCTGGCGCATGGCTGGCCTGTCCACAACTTCTCCGGTAAGCACGCTGTCTACCACCCCTTGTTTCTTTTCTGTTTTTTGGGAACGCGAATGAATTGTGGGGCAATTGAGAAACCTAGGGCGCATGTTCGAGTTCCGTGGAGTTAGAACCAATTAACACTGTAAGAGACAGTCTAGGCATTAATATCTGACCCTAGGGTCTAATCTACTTGCTGCTGTGGCGGCTGCTTGGTCCGATTTCGAATGCCTTCAACTTCATTTACTTTGCATTATAGAATAGAAAAGGATATCGCTGTTTGATGCACTTAGGGAGCCCGGGCGCCTCTCAGAACTCTCTATTTGTGGATAGTATGAGGCAGCGGGCCCGGCAGCATGCCAGGTCGGGCTTGAGATTTCAAACCCTATGGATTTATGGCGTAGACCGTAGCATCAAGACTGGATTTGCCGGCAACTCGAATCGGTCTGCAGGGTGTACCAGTGGAGCCGACGCCCTAGTCAGCCTTTCGTTCAGCGCATGCAGAGGCAAGGCGAGCTAACTTGCTCGTAGTGGTATTTTGGAGACTGTCCCTGGTCATTGCGACTGCGTAGAGCAAACTTGTGAATGAGCCCTCCGCAATCGAAACCATTTAATCTAGCGGCCTGGCACAGAATTCCCAAACCATGGGGAGACTATCGGTGCCTAACAAGCAGAGAGCAATGGCTGAGCCCCGAGTTTCCCCAGTTCAAATTGAAAATAAAATTTTCTATCTGGGGATTGGTGGTCCTGTCGTCTGCTGTCTTTTGTGTGATTGCTTAGGTGTTTTGCACAAAACCTTTTGACTTGTACACCTTTGTGTTTTTTTCCAGACATGGAAATGCTTTGAACCAAGCTTTTATCTTGTTTCTAGTTCAGCTGTTGTTTTGGATGAATTCTTCTGGAATCAGATGCTTCCACGCACAACTAGACTTGGATATCTGTCCTATCCTACCCTTCACGGAAAATCCACGTTGACTAAAAACTTGAAAAACACTTTACTTCACAATCTATAAGTAGTTGTCACTTGTCTGTAGTAAATGTTTATGAATGGATACATCTTTGTTAGACATTTTATCAATATAAATAAAATTCTGATGTAATTATATATTTTTGACGGTGCATTTTTTGAAGTACAATTCAAAGTTGATTTTTTTGAAAATAATTACATATTTCTTGACAGTAAAGACTGTAGAAAATTGCATGTCTGTCAATTTTCTACTATGCTTGAAAGTACTCTGAACCAAGCTTTTATCTTTTTTCTAGGTTAGCAATTTTTTGCAGATGAATTCTGCAGTAATGAATGATGTCACACACAGTTATAGTGTTATACTTGGCCCCTTGCTCCCCTAGATATGCTTCTCTTAAAGGGAGAAGCAACTTCTGTCAGTGGAGGATGGGTTATTCTGAATTACATGCATTTACATGCTGTTATGCTGTCCCTGTTAGTAATGGTTATTGTAACTAGAATGCCAACTTCTGCTTATGGGATATGGGCCTCATGTCAGAGAGATCTAAATTTTTGTCAGGTTTTCTATTTTCACCAAGAATTTTTTGTCAAAGGAAGATTAATGTCCTTGACTGCTCAATTGTTTCCACTTCATCTAGACTCTAGAGTGCTTTTCAGTAATTTTATGCAAGTTGTTGGTTACTCAATTTCTCAGTGACATCATTTCTGATGCAGCCCAAATAGCAGATATTCCTTCTGACTCATTTCTTCTTTGAAAGCCTGTGTCAGAATCCTCTTTCTTTTATCCAATGTTTTGTCAGAGAGTTGTGGATGGTTTAAGTTATGCTTCATTATTTATTATGAAGACATACATGAAAATATACACAGTTTTTCTCTTTCATTCACTTGAAACATAACTTAGTGGGTTTGTTCCAAGGTGCTTTCAACAATGTGATGATTATTAGGCCAATGCCTACAAGTTAATTTATGAAACAAGCAGTTTTATTCTTTAATCCATATGAAATCCTCATGGAAGTTGTTGCTTATGGTTGTGTCTATGGCTTTTGGAAGGTATGGCATTTAGATACTGTTGTTGAAGCAACAGCAATCATTTACCAAAGGAGTTAGCTTTTAAAAACATATAATGAGTGCTTGAAGGCTAGTTTCCATTTTCTGGTTAAAGTAGTTGTCTGAGATTGGAATGTGCTCTCTTTTTCCAATATTTTTATTTTTAGATTTATTATTTCAAGTTGAAATCAAAATATACATTATTTTTGCCTTTTGGCTCATATCCAGAGTTCAGAAAAGGTCCGAGTCTCCACCCTTAATTATTTAATACAGTCTTCTAAAAATCACAAAGGGTCCAGGTGACTTCTTGTTTTTATCTCTTAAAGTTAAAACCCCCAGAATAAAACTAATGCCCTGAAAAGCAAAAATGAAACAAGATTGAACCTGGCTTCCCTTACATCTGAAATGAAAACTACCAAGAAGGAATCAAAAGATAGACAGGCATAATTCTGAGGAGAGGATTCTCTCGTATTCTTGAATTGACAGAAGCCTTCCTGCACAGTAAGAGCTACTTCAGAAAGTGAATCTGCCTTTGTGTTGAACACCCTGTAGATATGAGTAAATGAGATTGAATCAAAATAATTTTTTACCTCCTTACTTTTGAAATGAAAACTACCAAGAAGGAATCAAAAGATAGACAGGCATAATTCTGAGGAGAGGATTCCCTTGTATTCTTGTATTGACAAGAAGCCTTCCTGCACAGTAAGAGCTGCTTTAGAAAGTGAATCTGGCTTTGTGTTGAACACCATGTAGATATGAGTAAATGAGATTGAATCGAAATAATTTTTTACCTCCAGAACGCTTCCCTTGTATTCTTGAATTGATAAGAAGCCTTCCTGCACAGTAAGAGCTGGTTTAGAAAGTGAATCTGACTTTGTGTTGAACACCCTGTAGATATGAGTAAATGAGATTGAATCAAAATAGTTTTTTACCTCCAGAACGCTGTCCATAATAGGTCCTAGAGTCAAATTGTGATATGACATTTGCCATTTGCCTGATCCATCAGAAGTTTCGAGTCCCCAAAGACTTGTAGGTTTTTGAGACATTTTTCTTCAGCTGTTTTCATCAAAATCCACAGAGCATAAAACTCTGCTCTATTGTTGGTTCCCAGGCCAGCTAGGACTGCACCACTTCCTCTTATGACAGTTGTCCCATGTGAGAATCTTATTGCTGAGTGTTAGCCAAAGAAATATTTTTGTTTTCAAAGGACAGTATAGCTTCAATGCTATGCTCCACTACTATTCCCTTTCCTTGTCAATATCATCTTCAATCATGGCGTTATACCCCAGCTTTGCTTTTAGGACATCATTAGCTTTGTTCTTGTACCATTTTAACTTGTCATCGCAATCCTGTAATGCAATAGCATTATGTTTGAGAAGATTAGTGTAGAGGGAACATTTTACTGCTAGATCTCCCTGCAAGTTCAGGTATTTAACTGTTCTTCAACCCTGAATCATTTACTGGGCATCCCTTAATAGCAACATGAGAGAGATATGTAAGTCCTTGAGCATGTTGTTCCTCAAGCAATACATGAGACAACCTGTAGTTTCCACTGCAGCCAATCCAGGGATCTTCACCCAATCTCAATTTGTCTCTTCTGCCAATTTATCCAGGCCACCTATTTGCTTACAATTGGGAAGGCTTTGACTAAACCTTTCTAAAC
The DNA here is from genome assembly GCA_027924585.1 of Larix kaempferi. Classification (NCBI taxonomy): domain Eukaryota; kingdom Viridiplantae; phylum Streptophyta; class Pinopsida; order Pinales; family Pinaceae; genus Larix; species Larix kaempferi. The sequence goes on along the minus strand of BSBM01000267.1, from coordinate 5,222,442 downwards.
TGTCGAGGCTCCTTTGAATGATTTTCTTTATGTTCTGTTCCATTCTTCAATTGCCCTATCTCTGAGATATTTGGCCTTAAACAATTTGGCCCATAGACCATTGTTGAAGAATATTCTCCATAGGCTCTTAGAAGCCATCACGCGACTGAAGAGATAAATGTTCTTTAATCCCCAGCCTCCAGTTTATTTAGTCTTGGCTCTTTTGGTTGATTTGATTAGAGGGATCCCCTCTTATTCCTTCTTGCCTGTCCAAAGAAAACTAGCACACTTTTTCTTATTATATCCAATATACCTTTTGGGATGTGAGCAATGGACGACCAATAGACAGGTATCCTTTCCAGTACCGCTTTGATCAGGACCACTCTACCTCATCGGGACAGCCACCAATGGTACCAACAGGTAACCCTTGCTTCAATTTTATTGTAAAGCAACTGCCAATCTGTTAATTTATAATCACTGGGTTTTAGGTAAGTTACTAGGAACTGGATGTGGATATGGATACGGATCTGGTTATGGATCTGGATCTGGATGTGGATACAGATACGGATCCGTCATGTTTTTGAAAAGCCAGGATTCGGATGTGGCAGGGAATCGACAAGTACAAACAATATAAATGAAATTTTATATATTTTTAGACAATTTGTATAAAAATTGAAAGAAATATAATATTTTAAAGTTATATAAAAATGAGAAATAAAAGTTAATATATAATTTATAATACTTAATAATTATAAATATTACTATGAAAAATAACAATTTAATATGTATTTAAATTACTTTAGAATGAATGAAAAACATCCATAGGAAAAATAAAAAATTAATGAAGGGAAGATAGCTAATGCGACACAACAGTCCACGGCACTGACCACTACTGAATACATATTCATCCATATGGCATAAATCTGAGTGGGAAAATCAAGGTAGATGATAAAGTATTAAAGCCACAAAAGGTGGGCTAAGAGCACCCCTCAAAAGATAAAGTGTTAAAGCCACAAAAGGTGGGCTAAGAGTGCCCCCCAAGAAGTGTGAAACCTGCCTCGCCAACGATGCTACCGACGTGATTTCCACACAGAACTTATCTCACCAATCCATTGCACAACTTAACACCTCACAGGTCCTCCCTTTGGCATATCGTATTTTCCATTGGACAGGGATATTTTCATGTCCCGAATAAAAAATCTGTGGAGAACAGGGATAGCGCAATGCATCTAAACAAAGGCCATAAAAACCAGAGACCTGCCTGGCTGGGCATGTGTAGCTGTCAGTCAAGCCTGATTGGTTGGCATTTACAACCGATTCTTTCTTGATGTTCTTTTGGTGATGAGAATAGACTACAACGATGGGTGTAAGTTTCGGTAACAGGATGTGGATTGACTGGACACAGAAACCCACCCTGGACAAGAGATGCCCGGGAGGTAAGGAAATAATAAATCGTCTCTAATGATTTCTGCCTATGCTTTAAACTCGCTATATCCTACCCAGGTCAGTGCAGTGGGGTCAGGGTTCTCGCTGGTGGGCTTACAGAAGATGGAGGTAGAGAGGGCAGTGAACATTTCAACCAGCTTAGTCATGACTCGATCCAGCCACAGGAATCCTGTACCCCTAAGAAATAACATTTGATTTTTCCCTCTAAATACATTTCATCTGCCATGGGTAGCTTTCCGAGTGGATCCTGGGTGGATCCAAATCTGTTTCAGATTTAGGTACTTTTGTGAGCGGATCCTGGGCAGATACAGGCAGATCTGGATCTGAATCTGTTTCAGATTTGGGGATCCGTGGATCCATCTCCCAAGACTAGCGGATCTGGTAACACAGGGTTTTAGGTTAAATGTCAAGTATTTCACACAATCTAGAGAAGCTGTAGGCAAAGACAAAAACCCTGGGAAATCTTTCTTTCCAGTTTGGTCTCCATTGAAGAGCATGCATGATTTATTCATATTTATTTCCATGTCTGATGCCCCACTCTAAGTATTTATAAGTTCCTTGTGATATCTCATATCCCTTAGTGAGCCATGACTAAAAAGCAGGATGTCATCTATGAATAACAGGTGGGTAATTAATGCACAACCTGCTGGGGCTCTAATGCCCTTGATTGTGCCTTCTCTTTTGGCATCTAAGATCAATCTGCTTAGTTCTTTTGCTACTAGTAAAAATTAGAAAGGAGAAAGAGGACTTTAATTTTTTCAGAGATGATTGAAGCATTGAAATACAGTAACCAAACATTAATATTAACTTTGAAGTATGGCATTCTTCTTGGTATTGAACACAGAACCTGCTGCTGTAATGCCCTTGATTGTGCCTTCTCTTTTGGCTTCTAAGATCAATCTACTTAGGCTTCTGCTACTGGTAAAAGCAAGAAAGGAGAAATATGAATGTGTAGAATTAAATGGAACAAAATTAAGTTTAGTTGTAAAATTGATAACAATATGTTACAAGGTTTTGCCTTTCAAGAACAGTTTGTTAGCTTATCTGATAAAGTAGATTTACTTTCATGCTGTTCAAAGGACTTGCTGAGTTTACTAAGGTTTTACTTGGTCCCTGGTCTGCCCAACAATGTGCATCACACTTATGATTGATCTGATATCTGATTACTAGCAAAGTTATTTCAAAACCTATTTATGCTACGTTTATGCATTTATATGCATTCATGCTTTCATCATATCATTAATATACATTCCTTAATATGTAAGACTCCTGTTTTTCTTTACACAGCACAGTTGTTACTGCATCATCATCATCTGAGTTGGTGCTCAAAAGTATTGCTTATTGTACAATTCTTTTTTCAATTCAATATGTCTGCTAATAAATATTTTATTTTGAATGCCCTTGTAATGTGATTGTGTTCCATTGCTTCTGTGACTGACAATGTTATTGCAAGTTGGCTTACAGGAGAATAATGTTAGAGATATAACTTGTGAGCTGTTCTTCTTATGCTGATATTGATGGCTTCAGAATCCTTAGGTTATATTTATGGTTAGAATTTTAGGTTGATGCTGATGGGCCCAACTTCTTTAGCTTTTGTTTACTTTATTTGTCTTAAACTTATTTATTTGGCTTTTTGTGAATAGGTCAACCTCTGATATAGGAATGGTTCAATCTAATTACTAGTTTTTTGCCTTGCTACAGGTAGAGACGTTGTTGGGGAGAGAAAATTACACACTGGAAGAGCTTTTCGACGAGGAGGAAATTATTCAAGAGTGCAAAGCTTTGAACAATCGTCTTATTAATTTGTAAGTTTTATAATGAGTATATTTGAATGGCTGTTTTATTGATTTGTTTTATTGGAACATGAAAGAGCTTTTTATGAGTTAATTTGCAACCATAGGTTTACAATTTAGCATTTAGTTTCTTTTTATGATGTAATTTGTGACCATAGGTTTAAATTTAGCATTTATTGATGCCGAATTTCACATTTCGTAAAATGCTAGATGTGCACTCTTGAAATTTCTAGCTATTTGATTCTTTTGGGGGCTAATGGTTTTTTCAGTGCAACTTATATCATGAACCATGTTGTGATTTGTTTCACTTTTGGGACAAATTGTGGGGAAATCCTATCCTTTTAAGTGTGATGAGTCCTATTGAAAGCTTTGCTTTGTTATAGCATTTAGCAATGATTATAGTTCTCTTATTGTCAGAGAAGCTGAGTTTGGCCAAATTTTCTTGACACAGTGCAACATTGATCAGATGTTTCTAGATGCATTATCTCATTGTGTCACAATCAGTAATCAAAATTGAAAATTGGGGTTGGATTGAGAAAAGGGGGTTGTGGCTAAAAGATGAGAAGAGTTGAGGAACAGTCGTTGAACTTGGGGAATTGCTAGGTGGGAGAATGTTGGTGATGCTAAGTCACCAAGCTCTAATGTTGCAATGTTTGAGTAGGCGGTCTACATTTGCAGTAATGCCTATTGTATAGTATTAGATCTTGTATTTTATAAGTCTCCATTGTTTTGGGTTAATGGAATCATTGCACCAAGAGAAATGAGTTGCTCTGCAGCTCAGGTGGGGGAGATATACATGTGTATATGTGTGTGCATGCATGTAACACTAATAAAATAAATTGATTAAAAGCTCTGAAATCTTCGTATTTAAACAACCATGAATAGATCCAAGATTAAGATTGATCTCAACTAGATTATAAAAGATCTATTCTTACTGGATAATTCTGGGTTGATATTTCTATGTGCTGTTTAATTGTTCTTGGTTCTGTTGAACAACACGTTGTTATGATCCTGTTTTAATGAGTGTCAACCTTGGTGAATGCTTTCCAAAGTCTTCTTTGAATTGCCTAAGTCTTTCATCAAGTGGTTTTATGGAGTCTGTTCTCTGGACCAAGAGCTACTGGGGTTAAATGTGCAAGCCAACAGTACTTTAGTGTACTAAACTGAGAACTCTCACCATCATGGATGCAAAACTCTATTATTTTGTCTAGCGGCACAATGACCTCTATTTAATGGTTTAGGATGCTATAATTAAGTTCAAAACGTCCCAAAGAATTGATTTTACTCTCTACCTATGGCAACTATAAGATATTTTAGCTTGCTAGGTTGTTTGTTGCATGCCCATGGATTGTAAAAAAGTTCAAAAGATTATATCCTATTTCAAAATCTTTGACTCTTCCTATAGCATATTATTGCTATCCATGCCCTTAAGATCTTCCTTGTCTTTTATGGCTTATGCTATGAGCCCATTGCTAATTTGAACCTCAATGTTGAAGGCTATGGCATTTGAAGGTGCTACTAAATGGAAGGATTAGTCTTTGCCTGATTTAATATTGCAAACAAAACATATATTCAAGGGAATCTCTATAATCAATATAGATTGAGAAACAGGTGCTGTGATGGTTGTGGTTCAAAATTTGATGAAAAATGACTAGCAGCTTTAGAAAATGTGAAAATCAATATCAACATAGATCCATCTTAAACCCAGATCTATCATGCACCGAGAGGGATTCAATTTCTTAAGGTGTATTTTTTTTAATCTTAATTTTTTTGCACATCCAAAAAAAAATACACCTCAATAAATTTGATGTGCTTCATAGATCCGTGTTTAAGACTGATCTATGGTGTTATGTTTTTTATTTTATGAGCCAATATGGATTTTTTAATAAATTTTTATTTGCTTTTAATTTTTTATTTTATGAGACTACTTTTTTTTTATGAGCCGACATGAATTATTTTAATTGTTTTGGTAGCATAATGTTAGGAACGTGACAACATCTCTACCATATTGGGTTGTAGAGCACCTTGCTACTCTCGGTGCAAAAATGAGAAGTGAAGGCAATCTTTTTTTTCCTTGGAACAAGTCATAGGAAATGCTTAGGCATTTCCCTTCATTTCGAGGATGGTACCCAAGGTAAACCGTTCAGGAGCAGTTATGCGCACCCTAGCCTGATGGGAACATCAAGTGAGGCCCCCTATCAACAACCAATCGGGGGATTTGACCTCGAGACCTCCTGCGTGCAAGAACAACTCTCAACCACTTGAGCTAACCCACCGGGCTAAGAAGTGAAGGCAATTATTAATATGAATGAGCCAGATATTGAAATCTTACATGAACTCTCCCAAAATACTATTCGTTGCATTTTGTACTATTCAAATTTATCATAATGGGAGCTAAATTTGTGGGAACCGGACCTCAAATTTGAAGCCTTTTGTGCCTCTTAGAACCTCTTTTTTTCTTAACAGGAAGGCATAACAAAATTTTCCAAGCAAAAGAATCTATAACCTATCCAGAATGAGGTGACATCTATTTTCTAACTTTGTGATTGAAGGGCTGTTCTAGTTTTAATGTATCGATATTTAACTTGAATTTTTTTAGAATTTATGGATTTGAAGCCAATAGTGACACGAATAAATTTAGTAAATATGAAATTTCAATATTAATAATTTTTTAAACCATTGATGGGAGCATTTTCGAGGAAGGTATACTTTTAGACCTTTGTAGAAAACCCACCCACCATTAGAAATATTGATTGGTGTGCCATACAAATAGTCATTTCCATTTTCTCTTGAAACATGTCTTAATAATTTTGTATGCAAGCTTATAAATTGTAATATTCCACCATAAAATCCTGTCAAATCTTTCATTGAATTATAAAATCATTATTGAGAAAGGGTCAGAATTGAACCTTCTTTGTGCTCCTCCATTAGAATACTATGCAAGAGGAAGGGTTAGTTGACCCTTCCACATATTGTACTCACGCAAAAACTATGGTTGAAGAAGGGTTGACCAACTCTTCCATTGGATACCTTGTGATGCAAATACAATCCTTTAGGGAGGGTTGCTCGACTTGTCTCCTTGGTCACCCTTGATGATAATACTATGATAAAGGAAGGGTTAGTTGAACATTTCGTCACATCTTCCTTACAAACATTGCTTGAGGAAGGGTCGACCACCCCTTTTATTGGATACCTGGCAACATGAATACTATCCTTGAGGAATGGTTGGTTGACCCTTCCATTGGATAAACCTTGATGTAAATACCATCCTTACTTCATCTTTGAGGAAGGGTTGGTCAACCCTTCTATTGGATTACTCATGACTCCAATATCATCCTTGAGGAAGGGTTCGTCGACCCTTCTCCATGCTCCCCCTCCATGAGAATAGCTTAATTGAGGAAGGGTCGATTGATGCTTCCCTTTGCCCCCCCCCTCATGAGAATAGTATGCTAGAGGAAGGGTTGGTGGATCTTTCCACGATATCCTCCTTATGCGAAATCTATGCTTGAAGAATGCTTGATCTACCCTTACATTGGACACCTCGTGACTCCAATACCATTCTAGAGGAAGGGTCGATTGACCATATACATGGCCCCCCTCGTTGAGAATACTAAGCTAGAGGTGGGATTTGTTTGTCAACCCTTCCATGGTATCCCCCTTATTGAAAAGCTTTGCTTGATGAAGGGTAGATCGACCCTTCCATTGGATACTTGGCTTCACGAATATCATCCTTAAGGAACAGGCGATGAACCTTTCCACTAGATAAACTTTGATGCAAATGCCATCCTTCAAGAAGGGTCGATTGGCCCTTTTCAGTGCTCTCTCCATGAGAATACTTTGTTTGAGGAAATGTCGGTGGAGCCTTCTCTACGATATGAATATCCCATATGCCAAAACTTTGCTTGAGGAATGGTTAGCCAACCCTTCCATTGAATACCCCATGATTGCAACACTGCCCTTGAGTGAGGGTTGGTGCAGACTCCTCCCTTATGTTGGATAATCCATGACTCCAATACCATCCTCGAGTAAGGGTGGACTGACCCTTCTCCATGCTCCCCTTTCATCAGAATACCATAATTGAGGAAGGGTTGGTCGATGCCTATTTGTGCTCCCCCTCGATGAGAATACTATCCTAGAGGAAGGATTAGTCTATTCTTCATGGGGATCCCTATCAATTGAAAATTTACCATCCTTAAGGAAGGGTCAGTTGACCCTTCTCCATGTACCCCTTCATGAGAATACTTTGCATGATGAATTGTGAATTTGTAACCTCCTATTCCAGAAAACTGGGGCAATATAGTCCTTGAAAAATCCCCATTCCACAAAATTGGGGCAAATGGGAGCTGGAAACTCTTCACACCAAATGGATAGGGTGAAATTGCTCCAAGAATTCTGTATTCCTGGAAATTGAGGTGAATGTAAGGCTGTAGCTCAATTTTCACAGCCGAAAACCAATTTTTTTTCCTCTCCCTCGTAAGCACGCATGTGCTAACCCTCTATACATATTTAAAAAATAAATAAATCGGGGGCTAATTATAATGAAGCACTACAACACAAGAATGCTCAAACAAAATATGGAACTCCCTAAATTTCACCCCTAAGATTTTCTTTGGAACGTATATTTATGAATGGATATTATCGATTCCTTTTCTCACTAATTCTTGGTTATTCAACTTGTAGTTCTAGTTATCCTTTAACATTGATATCTTAATATAATAGGAGCTGATTAAAATTGACTCAGCCTAGATTGAAACGAACCTTGATTACCAAAAGTGACAGAGGGTGGAAGGAGGCAAATTTTGTCACTAGATTGAAGATTTCCATCCATTTCACTTCTTTGAATACACAGTGAAAATTTGATGTATTATTAGTTTTTAAATGAAAACAATGATTTATAGCTCATTGAAGGGTTCTGCCAATCATAGCCCTTCAAAGTGAAATATGACCCTACCCTTCAAGTTTGATCCCTGGAGGGAACCTCTCAAAGCTACATAGATTCAGAAACATATGCTATGATGGTTGTGGTTCAAAAGTTAAAGAAAAATGACTATTAGCTTCTGGATGTGGTAAGAATGAACAAAATGAGAATCGAAGGAAATAATTATTATGAATGAATAAAAAATTAAAGTCATATTTATATGACCCCTCCAAAAATAATATGTCACATTTTGTACTGCTTTATATTTTATAACAATTGGGGCGAAATGTGTGTGCATCAACAATTGTCTAAATATCTGTCCTTCAGGTTTTAATATGCTTAAGAACATTTGCTACAAGATGCTTACAATCTGTACTAGGTCATGAAGAAGATGATTGCCAAATTATTCAATGATGCTGTTATTGTCTCCACTTCCAGTAGATTGTATGGTCTAGCTCTCGATTTCAATATCTGTAAAATGATAAATGTGGTGGTTATTGGAAATGTATAGTGTGTAAAAGTGTTGGTAAGGATCTATCCCCATATTGCAGTGTTAGGGCAAATCAAGTATCATTTTTATGTTTCATTGAGAAATGCATACTTAAAGAAAGACTAGTTGTAACAGCTGATATCACAACAGATCCAATGTAATACGGGTGATGTGCAGGAGAATTATAAGTGTTAATAATATTTTGTAGGGTCAGTTTCCAAGTTTGATATGAAACTGCTATACATTCAATAGTAGCATTGCTGAAATAACAAGCTGAAATAAGGTCTTGTCTAACCAGATCCTTCTCCCCATCCTTGTTTATATGTCAAAATATGTGTCAGTTTCAAGTCCTTCTCATACATGCCTATCGTGGAATGATTGTAAGAATTTATCCACCTAAGTGGTTGAAGTTATGTCAGTATCACAAGTTTTTTGGCTTTTTGTATCCTAAGTTGTAAAGGCCATTATTAATGGTCATTTTTCATGTTCTATCATGAAAAATGATAGCTCTTTCAGGTGTTCTAATTGCTTTCGAAGCATTGAGGAAGGTGACTGTTTTTAACTCTGTTTGGATCATGCATCATAATCCATGAACTAATTTAAAAATGCTGCCAAGTTTATAAAGGATTTGTAAAATACATGTTTACATTTTAAGATTGAGTTCATATCAGGCACTCCCAGACTTTAATATGCAGGAGTGCAGGGTTCATAAAATGATCTTGTTGTCCTAGTCTTTTTGTTAACTATCAGAGTGCTATTTCACAAACTACCACCTTGTGCCATTCAAGAACATAATTGGCATGGATTCTATGCAGAAAAAATAGTTTGAGCAGATCAATTTTAATTGCAATTTCAGAGTTGGTGCCTTCCAAAAGGGAGTTTCATTGCACCAAGAGTAAGGAGGTGCATCTACAGCCCGGTATGATAGAGATGCTGCCATGTGGGTAACACTTACATTATCATATATCAGCTTCGAAAAAATATAATACTTATAACAGATAATAATAGCAATAATATATATTCACCAAATATATAGTTGCACTTGGAAATAAAATATCTCTCTATATATGAAATCTATAGATACAATACGTACACCTAATAAAAACATTCTATAGAAAGGATAACAAATTTACATATAAATACTAAAAAGGCATAGTATTGAGATGGTATTTAACAATATTCAATATTGTATATTTACATCTCCATATTTGCATAAGCTCCATGTTAAGTGATTTACACCTCAAGGGATTTGATCCCTTGTGCTTGATAGATCTGGGGTTAAAACGGATCTATGCTGGTTAGATGAAGCTTGTTAGATGTTTGAGGCAATCATTTTTCATGTTGTATCCGGGGTTAAAATGTATCTATTCTGGTTAGATGAAGCTTGTTAGATGTTTGAGGCAATCATTTTTCATGTTGTATCCGATGGAATTAAGTATTTGACAATGAAGTTTTCTATATCTTTTGCATGACAATCTTTGATTGTTCTTTGTTTTAAAAATATCACTATGCCATCTAATTTGTGATGTTATCTGCAGTCTTCGAGATAGACCACAGGTGCAACAAATGCTGCGTTATATTGTAGAACAGCCACCAGAGGATGCAGACAATAGAAGAGCATTCAAGTAACTACCATTTCTCACCTTTTGTTGGTATTTTTTCCGTTGCCCAGATGGCAGGGGAATATATGGATTTTATATCATGTGTAGTTCTACTAATCTTGGATTTTTCTCTTTACAATTAGTAATGCATGGTTGTTTCTTTGGCAGGTTTCCATTCATTGCTTGTGAAATATTTGCCTGTGAAATTGATGCTATATTCAAGACACTTGTAGAAGATGAGGAGGTAGGTTGCTTTCTGCTTGAGCTTGTAGATGCTTGTTTCTAGAATTTCTTGTTGCTAAGCAGTTTAGGTTTTAGGTTCTGCTACTGATATACTTATTGTTGTGTCAGATCTGTGATGATGTGCTATTTTAATAATAGACACAGATTCATTTAGTTCAATTTTGTTTTTAGTCAAGGTTGATTTTCTATATTGAACTACTAGATCAGTCTTAACACTTATTCAGTTATTCTATACTTTTGTTGTACTTGTGTTCTTTAGCATATCCTTCTGAAAATATGGAATTAAGTTAACAAGCTCAGAACCATGTATAGTTCACTAAGATACTTGCTCTATTACTCACAGTTGATGGACCTGCTGTTTTCTTTTTTGGAACCTGATCGTTCTCACAGTACATTATTAGCAGGATATTTTAGCAAGGTATTCAATATATCTCCACTTTATGCTCATTGAGTCTATGTCAATTGGGTGTATATTCTTCAGTCTATTGAAATTTGTTTGGCTTGCTGGTCATAAAATATCATGTCTTAATATTAAGCTATTTAATCTATTTTGTTTCACTTTTCCACTGTTGGGTATCATCATGCCACAATTGGCATGTTCAAGCCTGTAAATTTTTTAGTTTAAGCTGATTTTCTGTATCCTGGTTATATTTTGTTAGGTTGTCGTATGTCTGATGCAGCGAAAGACAGACTCTCTTATGCACTATATTCAAGTAAGCATTTAATTTGTTTCGAGCAATTCTAGTACAAATTCTTGAATCAATGTCATTTACTGTTGTTATGAACATAATATCTTCGTTTGCACTGCATGTCACAGGTGTTGAGTGGCATGTCACAGGTGTTGTAATTTGTTTTCTATTAAAAGATGTCAAGTTTCATTTAGTCCATTATTTAGTCAAATCTCTCAATCATTCAGTTAAATGCAAATTCCTTCTATTCAGGGACTTATAGGCCAAGCATGCATTTAAACAATAACCAACCTGTAGTTCTCAATTAAAATACTCCACAAAGCAAGACAAGAGTGCTGAAAACCAGTAAGTCAGTCATTAAATATCTATCCAGGATTTATTCAATGCTATGAAGTTACTCCAGCTGGAGTCATTCCAGAGAAAAGTTCATAAGACTTCAAGTCTGAATGATAGCTTGACATGCTAACATTATGTTAGTCATGTGGATGTAAAGACTATAGGTCTTGTTTCACAACCTCAGTGCCCAGGTTTTTCTGCACTATCTGCATGGCAGCAACCTACAGCATTGATTATCCTGGCAAGATGACTAACTACCAAGCTTCATGATATAATAATCAGTTGTACTTATGTGCAGAGGAAACCTGAGATTTAAGATAAGATAGTTGCTTTTGGCTTTCACATTGTACTTGTTATTGGATGTGCTTTTTGGTCCCATTTGCCTACTTCCGTGGTCATTTGTTGGACATTAATTAAATTATCTTATCTTAAATATGGGGATCTGATTTGTTCTATTTTCCCTCAATTTTGAACTTGTGACAGGGGAAGGGATGAATGTAAACAGGAATGTGAATGTGCATGAATGCTGTATGGTTTAAATCCTTTCCTTCATTTTGTGTCTTTCCGTTGGTCAAGCCTTGTGATGTTCAAGTTCTGTACCTTTGCTAGGGGGTCTTGTGCCAAGTTATTAATCCTGTTGTAGAATATGAATAATCTTTTGTATAAATTACTACCCTATGATACTTATGGTTTATCCAGGTTTCATAAACTTCAATTTGAATAATATCTAGGGTTTTCTGTGCAAAATGTGCATACAACAGGGTGCCCTGCCATTGTTTATTCCTGCCAATGTTTGTTGATTGTTGAACAGAAATCCATTCTTCCTCTTTCTGTTTTTAATTGGTCATGTTTTCCCTCACCACTTGTGGTCAGCTTTTTACCCTAATACAAGTGAACTGACATTAGGGTTTTGGGTTGAAAATGAGGTTTTTCGTAAAATTTCAAGGGTATGTTTTATACCCGCGTTACCGGATCCTTTGGCCTTGGGGGATGGGTCCGTGGATCCCTGAATCGGAAACGGGATCCGGATCTGCCCAGATCCGCCCACGATCCTCTCGGAAAGGTATCCAACATGGATAATATGTATCTGCAGTGATTCAGTGTGCAGCAAATCGCTGCATTCTCATGCGTATTGGGTTCTAGCAACATATGCGCTCGACTTTACTATACTGTGGTAAAATCGATGTATTTGCAGGGTTTGCCGTCCAAGAAATCGTCGCTTTCTCATGTGTTTGGGGGTTCACATGACGTGGGCTTGCCGCATTTTAATATGGGCTCGGTTCAGGTAACATATCTGGTGAAATCGTCCCATTGGCAGGTTTCCCATGTTAATCCTCAATGGGTTAAATTGTCGGCCGTTTTTCCTTGGGTTAAATTGTTGGTTGTTGTTAATACTCGATGGGTTAATTTGTCAGCTGTCTTTCTTTGGGTTTATTTTATTGCTCATAATATTATATGTAGTCCCCATTTAGATTAGTTTTCTTATATAATATTATATCTGATAATTTAGATTTCTTTTATTAAGCTAAGTATTAAGTATTTTTTCCGTGGAAAAAAGCGTTACTTTACTAATATAAATAAAATTACATTCTGTATAATACATGTTTTCACATGTATTTAATGTAGATATCCAGCCCATAGGCTATGCACATGAAAAGGTAAAAAAAATACATCATATCTGTTATCACACAACTTGAAACCTACATCATGCAAAAGGTACTGTTATCACACAACTTGTAGTTGTCCCAAGTGGTATCCCATCCGGGATGGTAGAGGAGACAGACAACTAAAGAGGTGACCCAAGAAATGCCACGATTCCCAATGCAAGCTGGGAGTCACGTCAACCGAGGCACTCTTCACTTTAGATCAAGATGAATCAAGACCTAGGGGGAGACCCTATAACCAATCAAAGATGATTGGACCCAAACAAAGGTTCCTAGGGATAAGTAAAAGACAAATTATGGAAACCAATGCAAGGTTAGGTGGTCCTATAAGTTAAGGTATGTTTGAAGGAGACTCAAAGAGTGACAAGTGTTTCAACCAATGAATGATTTAGGCCACATGATAACATAAGATGACAAGATCTAGTACCATGAAATACACATGTGGGACCCACTTCCTTGGGATATGGAAATGGCTCAAATGGGACCCACAAGGTGGAAATAAGGGGTGAAAATGGTACCAAGGGGTATGTAAGAGATAGATCTAGGGATCTAAGATGAAATTAGGGATACCCACATATGGGATCTAGTAGTTGACACACATCCCAAGGAGTGCGAATTGCCCTAGGTGGACTAGTGCCTTGATGGATGGGTTAATGGAGTCAAAAGATATGTCAAATTGTAGATCGGGACACCTAGGATACAAATCAAGTGGGCTATTTGAGGTATGATGGATGGATCTTACTAGATCTAATATTTCACTAAGTGACCCAAGTGGACAACTTTCCCCAAAACAAGGAGTGCTACCCCCAAGGCAGAACTTCACTAAGTGATACACTAGATGTAGGTTTCAAGGTATGCTCTTTCCAAATCAAATGGAAACTCAACCACCCGGTTTCTCAAAGTGGGATAACTCAATCACCCAAGGAGTGCGACTTTGCCCAAGGAGGGCTAAAAGCATGGCAAGGTGTGTCAAATCAAGTCCAATGGCCACCAAATTATAGATCCAAGTAGTTTAGGCAAGTATCAATGTGGATCTTGAAAATCAAGGGCATCCAATGGCTAGATCTCTAGAGATCTGAGATTGAAAATGCATCACCAAATTGACCCAAGTGGGACACAACCCTCAAAATGAGGAATGGGGCCCACAAGGCAAAAATCAACAAGGTGAAGCACTAGGGGTAGGTTATCAAGTGAGGAGAGTGTGAATCAAGTGGGATCTCACCTACCCATGTGTTAGATCCAACCAAACTAGCTTCTCCCAAGGGGTGTGAATTGCCTCAAGAGAACTATTTTGCCTTGAAAAGTGTGTCAAATGGAACCCAACCACCACTAAACTATAGATCCGAATTGCCGTGGATGCTATAGAGGTGGGTTTTCAATATCTTTTCAAAAGCAAGGCTAGATCCAAGTAGATCTAAGAAAAACAAAAATGAGGGTTTTGATTTTAATGCAATTTTGACCAATGGGATGGATAGCAAGCGAAATCAATACATACCTTGCAGATCTTACCTCAAAAGCTTGCGGCCTCTTAGCATATGGAGAATTCTTGCCCTAGTTACATTTCCAAGCTTGATCCAAGTGTCTTCAACCAATAGCATCCAAATTCTAGGAGGAAATATGTCTCATGAAAACCTGCAAATCAAACTACATCAAGTTAGATTTGATCTACAAATCCATAAGATCTAAGCATGTCATATCAAGAAAGCAATCAATGGACAAAGCACAATTGAAAAACTCCTTCTCTATGAAGTAGATTTGCCCGTGGGGGATGTGAGCAACCCCTACAATCTTCCCACAAAGCAATTCGATGAGCTAGCTTGAGCAATTCGGCCTCCCTCTCTTGAAGTCGATTTCACCTGAAAAGCAAACAATATCTAGAAGCAAGATATCCAAGAACATATGCAAGAGCAATCCAATCAAAGCCAAGAAGTAGATCTCCAAAATATTCTTTTCATTCCAAGTTTTCCAGAGCCCAAAGGTGAGCTATACAATGAGAGGCTCTCTCCTTAAATAGGATGGAGAGAGGCCATAATCCTAACCACTTTTTGAATGAGTGGCTAAGATTAAAAGATCAAAAGATCTAATCAATGGTTGAGATGAGCTCAACTATACAATGCATGGATCAATAATAAAATATAACAATAAGTAGACAAATTCACCCTAGGAAAGGGGATCCCACCAAATCATGATGACAAAATAATAGATCTAGCTTATGGTGGGTCCAAGGGGTAATTTTCGACACCCTTGGTCAATCCCCATAGCACAATATCAATAAAATAATCATCAAAGTACCAAATCGTGTCTCTATGGACAAATTGTGAGCCTTGGGAGGCTCCAGAAATCATCAAAAAGTGCCATGAGTGATGGATGTGGGTCCCGATGAAGCTGAAACTGTTGGAGAAGGTGTGGAAGACATCCCACTCATCATCACTGATCATCCCATGCCAAAACTTTGCCTCAGTAGCCCAAATCGAATTCCTCTGTAGCCATTTTTACCATTCATGGACTGCCTCGGGAAGTGTGAAACTGCCCAAACTGCCTCGTGGAGTGCCTACGCTGTCAAGGTGAGCTCACTAATGAGTTTGGGAGGGGGGGGGGGGGGTAATATGGTAATAACAAGTGGCTGGACCACCCCTTCCATGCACAACACCCTAGATGAACCAAGTGAATCCCATCACTTCTCTGACAAGGTCTCCGACAGACCAAAACTGCACTAGGATAGCCTACTGAGGCTCCATCATCACTGTAACTGCTCAGAACTGAAAATAGACTGTCTCATTGGACTCACAAGGTCCAAATTCATCTAAGATGTGTACTCATACACCATATAAACCTCTGCATGGTCAAAAATAAATGCTCATAATATCTAGCAGACCAAATAATAATAATCTGTAAAAATGCTGAAAAAGCACAAATCATCATCATAAGTCTGAAACCACTGCATAAGCCCACCATGGTGACCTGTACCAGACCATATACCATCTATCTGTAACATCTGAGGTTTGCCACCTCATGTCCTGTGGTTGACTTTTGGTCAAATTGATGTTTGACCAAGTCAACATGACCAAAATATGACCCAAACTGTCATCAAGTTGCTGCAAGGTGTCAAAGGTTAAAACATGCTTTACAATCCATTCACATAGCAATTATAACAAGTAGCAATCATTATTGGCGATCTAAATCCAAATATATAAGGTCATTAATTATTATTATTACTCAGACCAGACTTTCAAGACCATACTCACTTCATAGTTGTGATCAATTTGCTAGTGAAGGGTGAAGGCTTTAAAAATAAAGTGGCTAGGTCAAGGGATGACTTACTGATTCAACACTGTGACACTTTGGATATGGAAAGGGAATACACACTATAGCATATAATGGACAAGCAATAACACAGGGAATGGCGGTGTTTCACAAATGGGTAAGTTGTTCAAAGAGTGTTTATTCACCTTAGCAAATGCGCACAATCCATAATACAAAGAGGGCCAACAATCTTTTTGATATAGAATTTAAGTTCCATTGCTTTTGGGGCCTTGAGTTTCCATATCCTTTGATCTATGTGTGTTTATAAACACATTCCATAGATTTACATTTATTTTAGGCTTCTTGCTGCAGGTGTGTTTTTAAGGCACTTGTTTACCTGAGCACTTCTAGGTGTGTCACATACAACTTGTTTACCTAGGTATTTTACATTTCACAAAAGATATAACATTTGATATTTCTTTGTCAGGTTCATTTGGCTTTTTTATAATAGATATAACATTTGATATTTCTTTGCCAGGTTCATTTGGCTTTTCACAATATTTCATTTGCATTTATGGCAGTACTATTCGTTTTAGGTTTAGCCAACAACATCTTTAGTGACTAGGGGGACTTCGACCAGTGCCAAACATTGGGGCAACCGATTAGAATGATTTAGGCCTACAATCCAACTTACTGAAGCAAGTTTTGTCACCAACTCAGAGCCGAGACACAATAAACAGGGAAGCTTATCCAATACAGAGGCTACAGTGGGGGAAGGTCCTCCATGCCACTAGTCAAATAGTAAGTCAAGGGAATGAACAAACTGGGTAGGTAATGGAGGGATGAAGTCAATGAATAATGAGACCAACACTAGCAAGCCAAAATATGGTGGGAATGATCACCTCTAATCTCCCTAGGGAGGGTAAAACCGATGAGTATAGGTCAAGAACTTCTAAATCTGAGTGGGGACAATATATATATATATATATATATATATATATAAAGTACAACCAGGTCCACATATCTATATGATTGCCAGATCATGATACTAAATGCGAAGACATGCTATAAAAATGGACATAAAAACAATATAACCATAACACCAGAATATACATGCCGAGTCATATACCTGAATGCTCAATCATCTGAACCAATACCTGTCCTCTGAAACTGCAGCTTTAACTCTGGGCACTACTGACTGCTATGTGAAAATGGCTAGATGGCTACATCAGTCCTCTCCCTGAGTGTCTTGAAACTCAGTCATGGCATGGGGAATATATTTGTTGTCCACAATCTGATAGTGATCCATAATAGATGCTCATCTCAGCATCTCAAATGCAAGGGAAATAGCTGAATAAGTGCTCTGGAATCTGAAAAAGAATGTATGGTAGCCCGACTACTATATGAGTGATAACAGGTACATAAAAATATGTCTATAACCATTAGGTATATTACCGAAATGATGCTGCTGAATGTAGCGGAAAAACAACAAAATCTGCTACAGTCTGTCGAGTTACTTGAGTATAAAACCAAAATATATCGGCTAGTTGTAGTATGTTTTTTTTTTGTAAAATAAGTAAAACCTTTCTATTGACAAAATTTACAGAGTACAGAAAGGAAGCTCTTGAGTCTGTTTAGCAGTCAAACCACGAGTTTAGCATGCCCGAGGCTTACAACCATGAATCCTAGTGCTCCTCCCCCGGGAGGGAAAACAGAGCATACATATCAGCAAAATCTAGGCAACAAAACTAGGAACAGGATCTTTACAAAATGGAGTCTGCGTACTTAACAGAAAAAAGATAGTGATCCGTGTTGAGACCCGCCACCGTAGAACCATCCCATAACGCGAAACAAAATAGAAGCAAAACAGGAATTACCAGCATACCAGAACCCATGACAGGCAAGTGCTACTCCTTGGCCGGCGGAGGGACTCCCGTCTTCCCAGTCGCACCACCGTCACGAGCCTCCTGTGATTGCTCTGCTGGTACAACATCGAAATAGCCCGTTTTGGGGAGGAATGGAATCCCCAATTCCTTCCCGTTGACGTCAATTTTCATGTGGAGGAGGCGGGTATCAGAGTAAAGCTCTTTCCAGAATGCCAAGGGAATATCATCCCCACCCAACGTCTCCTCTCTTTCCAGCAGAACTCTGCTCAACAACCCCTTAATGATCCAGTAAAGAGTCACAGTTTTTTCATAGAGCGCCTACCTTGCCCTTGATGACCTCAGATCTTGGATCCAACTCTCCAAAGCAGCTTCATCTAGCGAAGGTGAATTTTCGAGAACTTCCTTCCAAATCCTGTTCTCCATCATCTCCAGGTCAGCCCTGATTGACGGAGGGATGGACGCCCTATAGTGCCAAGCAGCCTGCATGACCCTGATTTGCTCACGGTTTGCCCGGTGTTTCCTTGAATTATCCACTTGCTCAACATTCTTGGTAGGTTCCATAATGCAGACGATGATGAATCAGCAACTACCGCCAACCTCTGTCCCACCACCTTTCTGCTCCTTCTTGTTCAAGTTCATGTCTTCTCTCAGAGAACCACCAAGCTCACGGCTTGCCGTGCCCTTGAAGACCTCGGATCCTGGATTCAACTCTCCAAAGCAGCTTCATCTAGCAAAGGTGAATTTTCCAGAATTTCCTTCCAAAGCCCGTTCTCCATCATCTCCGGGTCGGCCCTGATTGACGGAGGGATGGACGCCCTGTAGTGCCAAGCAGCCTGCACGGCCCTGATCTGCTCATGGTTTCCTGACGTTTCCATGAATTATCCACTTGCTCAACATTCTTGGCAGGTTCCATAATGCAGACGATGATGAACCAGCAACTTCCGCCAACCTCTGTCCCACCACCTTTCTGCTCCTTCTTGTTCAAGTTCATGTCTTCTCTCAGAGAACCACCAAGCTCACGGCTTTTCTCTTTTGACGAGAGACCAACCTTGTTGCCTAAGTTATACCGGCTGGTAGGTGAAAGAGCCATTACTCTTGAGATGCCATGCCAATAATGGCCTCTCATGCCAGCGCAAATCCCAGTTCTTTCCATAATAGTTTGCCGTCCCTTCCTACTGAGCTCCGTACTGATTTCAGTCGCCATTACAAAACTTGCCTGCTTCCTTGTACTATGCCGGACTCGGTAAATCCCCTGCACGCT
The DNA here is from genome assembly GCA_027924585.1 of Larix kaempferi. Classification (NCBI taxonomy): domain Eukaryota; kingdom Viridiplantae; phylum Streptophyta; class Pinopsida; order Pinales; family Pinaceae; genus Larix; species Larix kaempferi. The sequence goes on along the minus strand of BSBM01000267.1, from coordinate 5,202,893 downwards.
CTTACACCTTATCATAATCCTTTTACCACATGTTAACATTAAAACTCCTCCTTTGATGGCGTCCACCGAAGTTGCATGCCGAAGATGTGCCACATCTTCTTATTAGCTGGACTCACCCGCATCCAGCTGGCTAGTTGTAGTATCTTAATCTTCATTGTTCTGAGAAATGGGAGGATCTAACCCCTCAATAAATGGCCTGTGGAAATATTCATAAAAAGTCCCATTCTGAAACTCTACAATCTTAATGGGGTGCCTTCTTTGGAAAGTTGATCCGCAAGTGTGTTCTGCTCCCTGTAAACATGACGACAAACACAATAATCAAAAGTTTCCACAATGCGAAATTTCAAATACTTACTCCACCAAAGCGTGCAAATACTGATTGTGACATTTTGGGCCTTGTTTACCCAATTAACAACATTCATGGAGTCACCCTTTTTTCTTTTGCAAATAGAAGCAGCAGTTTCAGAGCTATCAGCTCTCCATAGTTATTGGATCCATTCCCAAGCCCCATTTTGATCTTTACAAAATTGGAATCAGAAAAATATAGGACAGACCCACCTCCACAGCCCTGAGCCTGAGTGGCCCTATCGAAATAAGCCCACAGGACATCTTTGGTTATCTGTTCTTCTTGGATAATTCGAATTGTATGGGTATTCTTTGCCTGTGGAAAGTGAGAAATGATATTTAAACATTGAAGAGAAATTAAATCAGGAATAGAAGGTTTATCCTGAAAAATGGCTCGGTTTCTAGCTAACCACACCCCACAAATAATAATGAGGGGAAGGGCTTTAATTCTCTTGAAGGTTGCATTTGAGGACCATTCTTTCCAAGCAGATTCCACATTCAACCCAGTCCAAACACAATTTATGCCCAATCTACGGATACAATCAGCCCAAATCAGACATGTACAAAGAGATGAAAGAGATGAGAGGCCGATTCGTCCCGAGCTTTGCACAAAGGACACCATTCTGGGCCTTCAATTTTCATCTGAGCCATTTTGTCCCATGTAGGAGCTTTGTTCTCAATCACACACCACAAGAAAATTCGAGCTTTTTGGGGACATTTTGCTTTCCAAACAGCTTTCCACCACCCCTGCTGTTCATTAATCTGCAAGTCTGAAATTAAATGAATATATCCCAATTTTGGAGTATAAGACCCATGTGGAGCATGCTTCCATGTAAGCTCGTCTGCATGATCTGTTAGCCGGATATGAGATGTGTGTAGCGCCCTCAAAAAAGCAGGCCAGGTAACATCAAGCTCACCCACCAGCCCAAGATTATGGGCGTCTTTCCATCCTTGTTGCCATAAGGACGATGATGCAGGGTCCACGATCTGATCTAGATGATAAATGCCTTGGATATGAAGCAGATGGGTCAGAGGTTGAGGCAGCAGATGTTGATTATTACAACCCGGCCAAGGTTCAGCCTCAATACGGACTAATATTGAGAACTTGTTATAAAAATTACTTAATAAACACATTGCTTGGAGTTGTAAAATGCAGAGGTGTGTATGTGGAATTATAAAACAAACAAGTCATAGGGTAGGGACATGAAACAATCGAGTTAGAGTACTGCTCCATGAGGACACTGATGACTCACTGTCTATCATTGGCTTATTACTAATGTAAAATTGATTAACACTACCAAAACCAATCAAGGATCCATGAAACATTTGCAATTTTCTAGAAAGTTTAAGAAAGCCTTTAAGAGGATATTTTGTAATTAGGAAGAGTCTTAGAAACATTTATGCAGTTATATACATCAATTTAAACTGCTACAGAATTGTCTGATTATTTATTGTCTTTTTCATATTGTTTGTTTTTATTTGTGGCATGTGTACAGTTAATTATTTTTGTTTTGATTAAATGTTACAAAATTGATTGCATATTTGGTAGCCTTCAGACTTCTATAAAAATATTTTCTATTTTCTAGAATTGGCTGATATGGTCGCTTATGCTTTGCAGCACGCAGTCTGACATCTTTCACTTTCATTTTTTTTTTAATATTGTCACTGCTAGAATATTTTTTGATTGGCAAGGTTTGCTTACCTTATTTGACTTTTACTTTGCTTGATTTCATATAATGATACTTTTCTCATATATTCAGGCACGCCAAGAGATATTTCGTAAATTGGTTGACTTAATTGGTATCACATCCATCACAGAGGTATTCCGTTCTCTCTGTACATAGATCTCAGGAATTAGTTTGTCATAAATATTAGTAACTGGTAAGTTGTAACAGTAATGATTTTGCAGTTTGTAAATTGCTATCTAGCATACATCTTTTTATTGCAATATTTTGCCTTCATTTATTCAATAATTTGTTGCAATATCCTCGTTTCTTTAGTTTGCTAGAAATATCAATGTTGTCATATTTTGCTGCAAATGTTAATGTTTACTTCTTTATTTGTTATTATCTGAGCAGGTATTCCAATTTTGCTTCAAAATGTGTCTAATTAAGAACTTCATCTTATATACAGATTTTAATTCGTCTAGTTGGAGCAGATGATCATATGTATACCGATGATGCTATGCAATGGCTAGCTGATACTGACTTGCTTGAAATGATTGTAGACAAGTTGAGTTCACCTGTAAGTATGTTGGATGATGTGTAGCTGGTCTTGGATTCTTAAGTCTTTCCTCCAGAAAGATACAAGTGTATATTTGCTAGGCACTATATCTCTGGTGTCTTCAGTGTGTATATAGATGGATTATAGTGATGTGCTTAACAGTCCCATTAACTGCTTTTTAGCTTCCAGTAGACAATAATTGAATCATTTTTTTTTTCAAATCTCAGATTCTCTGTTATGTTTGTGATTTAGTTTGGTGTTAATATATTTTGTGGTTAAGAGTGTCAAGCATGTTCACTAATTTAGTTTGTTGGTTATATTGCAAAGCAGAATTCCCCTGAAGTACATACCAATGCTGCAGAAACTCTTTGTACAATAACACGTTTAGCTCCTTCTGCCCTGGCTTCAAAGCTTTCAAGCCCAAGGTTTGGAGTGCAGCACATGCTTTTGATTGTAAAAATTGTTATTTTTTACTGTTATCTATAACTGTGTTGACACATTTCCTCATATGTGTAGCTTTGTGGGAAGGCTTTTTCATCATGCGTTGGAAGATTCAGTGTCAAAATCTACTCTAGTGCATTCATTATCTGTCTGTATCTCGGTATTGGATCCAAAGAGAGCAGCAACAATGGCAGCAGCTGCTGCATCCCGTGGTCATATCACTGAGCCAGAATTCACCGCAAATCCTGAGACTGTGGATGGCATGTTGCAGACACTTGGTAAGTTTTAGTGGCTAGCATTTTTTAGTTATAAATTTAAAGTTTTGATTTGATTTGTGTGAGTGCTTTATTTATTTCCCTGAGAGGTACATTTTACACCAAGGCACTCTTCCATCAAAATTGTACTTGTGCCTTGCCCTAACTGTTTACTGATGGCTTTTGTGGGAATTGAACCTTGGTAGGCTGCCAGAGATGCTGCTACACTAAACCACGACCATATTGGTGTCAAGCAGAAATTTATCTAAAGCAATTCTACTTTACTTCTTCTATACTCCTTTAGATAGAAGAAGTAAAGTAGAATATTTATCTAAAGCACATGCTTTTGGATATTTTGTTTCTTTCAGCTTGTTGAGTTCACTACTACAAAAGTATTTCAAAGCTGTAGGAGATGGTTAAAGTCTTTAAAGCATTTATTGGACTTTGTGGATGTTAGAGCTGTTGCATTGTTTGAGTTGGGATTTTGTGGGGGCCATCTAATTTTCATTAGCTCATTCAATGTTAAGGGGGCACCCTTCCATTGGCTTATGTTGGGTATGATGATCTAATTAAAGGCTTGATTGTTAAGTTGTGTCTTTTTGTTGTCTCTGCAAATCATGAGTCTGGCAAATTTGGTGTATAAATGATGTTAAGATGGAATTTGAAAACATTTTGTCATGTTAATGTATATTTTTGGAATTAGTCTCTTGATTGCTGCCATAATTTTTTAACCTCTTGGGTCCTCTCCCCGGTCTTCCCTGGAATACTTGGATGGAGGGCAGCTCAACCACCAGGCAAAATAGCAGCTGGTAACCATGGGGCACACAACTGAACCATGGCCTCTTCTTTGGCAAGGTCCCTTGGGTGGATGGTTCACTTTTGATGGGTCGCTAAGAGAGGTGGATGTATAATTTGAATAGTATTATGTGGGTTTGAGAAGCTTTAGGTAGCTTTGATTGCTAAGTTTGAATAGAGGGATCCAGGTTATCCATGGCATCCTTCAAGTAGTGGGCCTCTAACAGGTACAGCGGTATGTAGGAACAATGTTGGAACACTGGAAACATTTTACAAGATTGGTCCGATAGAGTTCTGAACCAACAATTAGTATGAATCCCGTCATGGACTGAAAGTTATCTATTGTGCAAAATTCGCCCAGTAGTTGCACCCGGTCTCATCCATTGAAATGCACAACCCCATTGGCCATCATCATTGCCGGGACTTCCACAGAGTCTCAGATGCGGTAAATAACATTGTTGGCTGCATTAATGCAGCAACATGTCATCGGCGAGCTTTGAACCCAGTTCCAAGCACTGAAAATGCTTTGGTTTAGCCACTTGGTCACAGCTTGTTTGATATTTTGTTCGATTTTTAATACTTCGGATTCTCAGAATGTGTTCAACAGAGTGCCATTATTGGCCTCAGTGAGCAGAGAAGACATTGGCACATGCAGAGAAGGTACATTTGCAGGTACTGGCAGGTGTGCAGTTCCATACAGCAGCATGGCAACATTACTCAAGCAGAGATTCCGTACATATCCATCCAGCAGCGAATGAATGTGGATCACTGACATTTATTTAGGAGAGAGAGAGGGCTAGAGGGTGCATACATGTGCCATCCTCAAGATACTTTCAGGTTTCAGTATTCCAAGTTTAGCAGTTTGCTTTTACTAGTTGCTTTTGTGGTTGAGGAAAGCATGTTCCAGATTGGAACTACTGTCTCTGTTTGGCTTCATTTAGATGCTATTTCCAGATCTAGTTCCAGTTAAATGCTATTTCCAGTTTTAGCAGTTCAGTTGTATTTTTGCATGCACATGAGTTAAGAGAGTCCTGATCTCTAGGAGATAGCAGGCCTGCACGTCTAGCATATTCTCCACTTGAGTCACTCCTTATTGACTCTCTATCCATGCAGGGAGGCACACTAGTTAAAGTAGTATTTGGCTTTAGTCTAGTAGGCACCATTGTGCATGTTTAGGTTTGGTGTACTCGAAATTCTCTTTGTCCATAAAGGTGGTACACGATGGACCTTTTGAGTTGCGTGACCATTATTATTTGAGTGTAGTACCATGACCATTATTATTTTACAGTGTAGTAGCTTACTGTTTTTCCAGTGCATGAATAGATGGAGTTGCATATTTAAAACTCAGATCTTTTGAGCATGTTTACTGTGTGTTAGTGTTAGTAATCTCCAGTAGTGTGTATCAGAATTGTATTTAAGTTACAGCAGATTCAATGGAAGGCTAAGGCTTTTCGATTTCCTACGGTTATAATGTGTATTTTAAGTGCAGATCTGACTGCCATGGTTGAGAAATTTAACAAGGTATCAGAGCAGTGTATCTGAAGCATTCTAGAATTCTGTGTATTTAGTGATCAGCCTTGCAGGAAAGAGTGGTTGGAGGATTTTGGTGGGCAATATGTCTAGGATTCAGTGATTGTTGCAGAAATGTCCCAGTGTTTGGCATGTGGATTTGAGAAGGGTTGTGGGTTGTGAATCGTGATACTTTAGTTGGTCCAACGAAGAGGTTGATGCTTGTTTAATGGAGTTTGCAGTAATGGTCATTGCTAGTGTGTGAGGGTCACCTGTTCGAGGGTGCCTTAACAGGAGTGTGAATGTACTGCGGATGATGTTCTTGAGGAACAAGCTCATCATGGCATACATTCGCAGGAATGGTAGAATAGCAAGCTATCTAATGAAGCTAGTAGAGTTGAGAGACAATCTTGGTGCAGTTGGTGGAGAAGTGAAAGATTATGAGTTAGTTCAGATTGCTCCCATTGGCTTCCGTTCACCTTGGTACAACTTTGTCTAGGTTATTTGTGGTCGGTGAAAGTTACTTGACTTTGATCAGTTGTGGGATGCTTTGCCTGGAGCTAAGATGATTACAACAAGTCTGTACTAGTTACAAGGATGAAGATGATGTACTAGACCTAGCTCTCATTGGGAGACAAGGAGAGAAGAGGCATGAAAGGACTTGGGAAGGGATAGAAGAAAAAAGAGGGAATCTGATTATGACTGTTAGGGGAAGAAAGACTCGAGTCATATCAAGTGCTTCAGGTGCACAAGCATAGTCACTATGCCTCTTACTGTCCTGAGAGGAAGAAGGGAAAGGGTAAGCAACAAATTCTTCAACAAGTTTCAAGAGCAAGAGTAGGGATTGCTTGTGGAGTGGGGGGATGATGCCAAGTATGATGTGAAGCGATTGGACTCCACATCTTTCCAGATGCCTTCAGGGAATCTTTTTGAGTTAAATTTTGTCTTGAATGTTCTTGATTTAATGTGCCTGCTTGCAGTGTTTTGCATGACAATCTTACAATGTTTTGCTGAGTCTGATGGTCAACAAGTCACCATCAGAGATATTAACCCTGGATTTGGTTGAGTTTGGTCAAAGAAGTAAAACAGGGTGGCCTTTACATGTTACTCACAGATCTAGTAGGGCAGATATGGCAGGATGCCCTGATGGAGGAGGGATCCTCCAGCCTTGAAGAGATGGTTACAGAACTGACTGGAATCAGTGATTGATTACTTGACTGCAGCTGATGGGAGTATGGAAGAGTACCAGGATAAGGTCGTTACCGAATGATTCTGTCAAGAAGAGGGAGCTGATCTTGATGAGACTCTTATCACAGATCCATAGAGCAGATATGGCAGGATGCCATCCTCAAGATATTTATTTTTTTCAGCAGTTCCATGTTTAGTAGTCTGTTCTTGTTAGTTGCTTTTACAGTTTGAAAAAAAATAAGTTCCAGGTTTAGAACTAGTAGTAGTGTTTCAGTTTCCCTTCAGTTAGAAACTTAGATGCGATTTCCAGTTTGCTGTGGTCAAAATGTTCTCCGAATTGGTTCTTTTCCGTCTGCTCAAAATATTGGTAAGGGAAACTGGCAGTTTGACCTGAAATTTGGCAAGAATTGTTTTGAATTGATGGAGTTGCAGATATCAATCATTAACATTGCAAAATCAGGTTGCATTGGGGATATTCAAAGGCACAAAAAATGATGATTTCAACAATCCCGAATAGCAATTTTTTGGCAAAGATTTTATCACTGGATCCTGGTGATGACAAACCAGAAAAGTTATATTGTAGAATGTTTAGCCTTCTTTCCAGTTTTAGCAGTACAGTTCTATTTTTGCATGCACAGTCAGTTAAAAGAGTGCTGATCCCTAGGGACTGGTTGCATGATGGTAGTTGGATTAGTTTCAGATCTAAAGGAGATAAGCAGGCAGGCTTGCTTGCCTAAGATATTCTCCAGTTGAGATGCACTCTTTACTGGCTTTCCTGTCAATGCAGTGAGGCTCACTAGTTAAGTAGGGATTGACTTAGTCTAGTAGGCACCATTATGCATGTGCCTAGATTCGTTGTACTTGCCATTCTCCTAGTTTATAAAAGAGGTAGAGGGAGATTTTCTGTGTGTGTTTGTACTTTATGTTGCTGTTGGTAATTTCCAGCAGTATGTGTAGCAGAATTTGTATTTATGTTAAAGCAGTTTTGAGTGAATGTTAAGGATTTGATTTCCTAGATTAGGGTTTGTCTCCAAGTGCAGTTCTCACTACCATGGTGTAATGTTCTTGTTGCTGATTTAAACTCTTCACTTGCTAATTTCCAGTTGTTTTGTTGATTATTTAGGTGACTTGCTGAAGCTGTTGGACGTGTCCTCCGATGAAAATATTTTACCAACCACATATGGTGAACTTCGGCCTCCTCTTGGAAAACATCGTCTAAAGGTTAGATATTTGCCAACAAATGTGCTCTATAATTTAGATCCGGATCCATGCTAGTATTTTCTTCTGGTTATATCTTCTAGTGGGGGCAGTTGTAATTAATGCATTAAATTTATGTAGTATATATTTCATTTCTACTGGTCATAGTAATAGGAACTGATTGTGAATTATTGTTAGCTGAATCTTTTGTGGTGCATCTGAAGGGAGCAAGCTTGTATCATATTTGGAGCCTGTTTATATAAGATTCTTTAAATTGCACTGATTAATAGCTGGTCATTATTTGTTTGTAATATTTCTAGATAGTGGAGTTCATTGCAGTCCTGTTGAGGACAGGAAGTGAAGTAGCTCAACACGAATTGGTCCAGTTGGGTGCTATTCAAAAGATTATACAACTCTTTTTTGAGTATGTCATATCTATACTTGCTAATTTCCAAATGACTGTTAAACAATTGTTGAAGACATTTGTAATCGTACATATATTTGATACTTGTTTGTAATGGTCTATGCAGTTATCCATTTAACAATTCCCTGCATCATCAAGTGGAGAGCATCATAGTATCATGCTTAGAGAGCAATAATACAGTTCTAATTGAGCACCTCCTTCAGGATTGCAACCTAGTTGGAAAAATTTTGGCAGCAGAAGGAAATCCCACTGTTCCTGTTGATCAAAATAAGGTACTTGCATGAATTACATGTATAAACGATACAAATTGTCTATTTGGTCTCTGCAGTATTCTTGCAAGAAAAATATATATATATATATATATATTCTTTATGGTTTATTTAAAATTTCATTCTTGTGTTTGGTTAATTGTATTGTTTGGCTTGTTTATAAGGTTGTAAGACAATTGAAAAAGCATGTTTGAAGTCATGCTAAGTTTATCTCTTCTAATGCGCAATTTTTAATCATTTTTAGCCAACAGTACCTTACCCAGGAAGGGTTCCACCAAGAACGGGGAACATTGGTCACTTGACACGAATTGCAAACAAACTTACTCAATTGGGAATGAACAATATCCTGATACTGTCATCTATGCGGGTATGCATCCAGTGTTTTTATCATAATATTATGTTCTAAGATTTCTGCTGTTTAAAGATTCTTGGCAAGAATGATTGAGAGATGCTGTTCCCATCAATTGTGTTCTTTTCCTAGTTATCAAAGGGATATGGTTGAATAGTGGTTTTCACTTCATAAAATAAGAGTAAATCATTCAGTATAAATATAAGATGCATCCCCTCATTCTCCACATAATCTCCACTCCATCCCCTCATTCTCATTAGTGCTACATATTTGTTATTGCTGTAGTAGTTTAACATATCTGTTTATTAAGTTACAACTTGTATTGTTAGCCGTGGTTTGATTTTAAATGCTTATTACTTGATTTCGTTTTTAACTTTTTGCTTAATGCAACGGTGAAAATTAATTGACATCGAATTATATTTAATGCCTCCTTAAATATTTGTGCAAAACAATATTGTGTCCAACCATTGGGGCCCTATCTGAAAATATTGTATTTGTTTTATCTTTACCAGGGAAATGACGAGTGGACTAAATGGGAAACAAATGTTCTTTCAAAGCGTAATGTAGTGGAGAATGTTTTTCAGTGGGCATGTGGGTAGGTTTCTTTAACCCTTCATAATGCTGCAAGGCAATACTATTTTGTTAAATGATAATTTCAGAGGATTGCTTTTAGTAAGAAACCTTTGATGCATTTTCTGTGTTAGTAAAAGATTCTAATCTGGTACTGTCAGCCTAATTATTGATTGTTAGGATAGTGTTTAGACAGTTTATTAGTATTTTCACTATTTCACCAAGACATATATGATGTTTGGCTGTGTAGCATTATTATTCTTGTATAAATCTAAAATCTTAAATGATGTTATTAGTTCTCTTGTTATTATAATCTTAGTAAGACTAATAATATTTTTTACTACACCAAGACATCTATATGATGTTTGGCTAGATAGCTCATTTTTGTGATGGGGTTTGTGGTGAGATTCATTTATAATTTTAAAAGATAGGAGAATGGGCAGTTATTCAAATCTTCTTGTCATTTCTCAATTTCTAATAATTTTCTAATTAATATCTAACTATTGTTTCGGAAATAATGTTGAATTGCAGCCGTCCAACAACAGTACATGAACGTACTATAGATAGTGATGAAGATGATTTTCGTGACAGAGATTACGACGTGTCAACAATGGCTAGTAACTTAAGTCAAGTATTCCGTTATGGAATGTTTGAAAATGAAGATGGCGAGGAGGTAATATTCCTTCAGTATCTATGTGAATTGTTTTGTTAATGTAATTTTCAATTTCCTGTCATATATATTGATTCAATTTTTGGTCTAGGATGCCTTCAATATAATGTGGTTAACTCTTGATAGTTTTTATCTATTCATACTATTTTTGTCTCTTATTGTGCAGGTTCATGGGGCCATTGATAGAGATGATGAGGTATGCAGTACACTCTACTAGTAACTTGCAATAAGGACACTTCTATTGTTCACCTCTGTTTTCATCTTGAACACCTGAAAAGGGCACAGAAGTGTATTTATTCTTTAATGAAGGAATGTTATTAAAATTTGTAATATCGGTGTCTAGAGTGTCATTTACTGATTAATCATAAGTTATATTTCAATTTTCACTAGTGTTTCTCGAGATTATGTCCCTGCTTTTAGAATGAAATTATTTTGTAACAAAAACACTTTTTGATGTTTGGGTTTACAATGTTTCTTATGTGCTGGATTTCCAGGATGTCTTCTTCGATGACGAGTCAGCAGAAGTGGTGGTCTCCTCTCTCAGAATGGGGGAAGAGCAGGATGGGTAAAGTCACAAGTCTTATACTTACAAGTAAAATTAGAAATTGTGGAAAAGGAATGGAGAAATATATCGATAGGTTTCTGTTCGGAAATTATAAGAGGAAATTAAAACCATAGCAATGAGTGGATTAACACTTATTTGTATCTTATATATATTGTAACATGGCTATGTATTTTGATGGGGGTTCTACATTTTCAAAGTTTGTTACCTTGAGTAGATAAAACATTTTTAATGATGTTATTTGCCTCTTTGGTCTTTTGTGGTTTTCTTGCAGTGGGATGCTGAGAGAAACAATGTTCACAAGTACAAATTGGTTTGCTTTTCAAGAAGATAGGCCTACAGAACAGTCAATGCCCACATCTCTTGTTTTGCCAAGTCCAGGGGTAGAGGATAGTCAGGCAAACAACACGATAACAGCAGCAAATAGCGGTGGTAGCAGCAGCAGCGATGATGAGGTTGTGGTAGGGGATGATGAGGAGTTGGTAGATACTGCCACTTCTCCTAATGGTACTTCAAATGGTGTAGATATAGAAGCCAAGGAAAAGACCTTAAACTCAGTTGATGATTTGTCTTCGGAGCTGGAGAAGGTTGACATATCTGATAATTTGTCATTCCTTCAATGCGTTGAACAAAGTATTGATATATTTTCTGTAAAGCCTCCAGATTGGGAGGGATGGAGAGATACTGCAGATTTTGAGGGCACTTCTGGTAGAAATCCATTCAGTGCAAACAATCCTTTTGAAATAGATATTGGAAATTCATCAGAGGCAGGTGACATTTTAAAATCGGCTTGTACGGACCAAGACTCGAGTATGAAAATGGACCATGTAACTAGCAAAGAGATGATTCTAGATGGTTCTGTTCCTGAACTACAAGGGGAGGCAGAAGCTGATGGACTAGGGAATAATACATCATTGTCCTTATTTGAAGAAAATGTGGAATTTGTTGGTGTAGAGATAGAGGGAACAAAGAAAGCTATGGAACATGCATTAAAGGAAGGGATTGTGGGAGAGGCTGGACCAATTAAACGGGATGTTGTTGGGTTGCAATCTGAAGAACCAAAAACGATTGATGAAAATGGTGATTCTAAATACAATGACATGAACTATTGGCGCAGTGATTACAACTCCACAATAGCTCAGGATGAATCTTTGTAACTTAAAGAATCTGTCTTTATTGTTGTACATCTCAGCAGAGAATGAAGGCAGATTATGTAAAGAGCATGTATTCTGTATGAAACTTGTCTCTAATGTTCAGCCATATTTGGCTGTACAAAGTGGGGTACAACGCTGCTCTTGTACCAATCAGCACGGATTTGTATGTTCTAGTTCATAGCCCTTTTATTGTTTCTTCCCTTCACAGGTCCTCGGCAGATGATGATCATTGCACGAGTCACTCGTTTGTGATATTTCACTCTTGGTTAAAAATAGATATTGATAGGACGAACATTGATTAATTTCTGGATTTGATACTAAGCTTCAGAATATTCAATGCCCAAATGAAATAACATCTTCTCAATTATAGTTGTGTTAACAGCATGTAACAGTTGGTCTGCCGATGACCTTATCTTTGATCATTGCATGAGTCACTCTTAAATAATTATTGATAGGACGAACATTGATTTATTTTTAGATTGGGGACTTAAGTTTCAGAATATTCAATGCCCAAATGAATAACCTCTTCTCAATTATGGTTGCGTTACAGCAAAACTTGGCCAAGATTTCCCACGATATTCTATGTCTCTGTTTTGTTGCACTTCTCGGGATATACAAATTGAATTGTGAGCTTCTTGGCTGGTTCAATTCAAGTTGTTTCACACTAATGTTTTCAATCATTTGTGAATGGTATGCAATTATTAGGGGTTTCTATCAACAACCAAAGTTGTGTCTTATTTTTGCTTTTATTTTTTCAACCATATGAGGGATTGTTTGATTGTAATCTGGAGTTTGCTCTGCAATTGTCACGTAGTTATCCATGTGTTTGTCAATTGTCACGAAGTTATCATCGTGATGATGAGCCTCAGACCAGGGCTCGAAATAGTGACAAAGAGACATGCATAGCTCTGTGACAATTGCAGCAGGGCAAACTCAAGATTACAATCAAACAATTACTACCTGTGAATTCTCAGCTCATACCATACGAGGGATGTTTAGACAAATACTGTACCTGTATTGATTATTACAGCTAGGTATTTGGTCTTTGTTGTGCCAAGTGAGCTCAAGGCCCCATGCTCTCTGCACCCAACTGCTTTGAAGTCCATGGCTCTCAAAATCTTTGTGAACGTAGAGGTTTCTTCTGTTACTTGTTTAGAATGTTTTTATTTTAGATATTAGTTTTTGTGCCCTACAACTGAATGGGTTTCTCCTGTAGGTCATATTCATCTTTGGTGTTCCTAGTTTTCTGTTAGTGATCTTCTATGTACAAGTTTGATATTACTGGTCTCTTGCTTTCGTGAATTTTTAGACATGCTCGCGAGAATATCTATTTGGTAGTTCTATGAACGTTGAGGAGTGGCTCTGGTTGCTCATGATATCTCTTCAGTTTCTTTTGTCAGCATGGTGACACATACTTATTCACAGCATGGGTTAAATGCTTATGGTTCTACGTGATTCAGTTTGAAAAATGTCTATTTTACAATGAACATATAAGTTTACTGTTGTGGAGGAACTCATCTCGACAATCAGTCATAGAAATATTTTTTTATAATTTATACTTTGTACTCTAGTTTTTATTGACCTTATATTTGATAAGTGGGAGAAAACAAGATTAATATTTTAAACTGAACCTAATGCGTGGACATTCAAGCATGTTTATAATGATAATGAAAGGCAACGTCATGTGTGGATATTATAATATTATCACTATAAACATCCTTGAATGTCCACGCATTAAATATCGTACGTGGACATTCAAGGATGTTTATAATGATAATGAAAGGCAACGTCGTGTGTACGATATTTAATGCGTGGACGTTCAAGGATGTTTATAGTGATAATGAAGGCAACGTCATGTGGACGATATTTAATGCGTGGACATTCAAGGATGTTTATAGTGATATTGAAGGCAACGTCACGTGGACGATATTTAATTGCCGATAGTTATTTTAGTTGCTATCAACATATGAAAACTTAACTAGTCTTTGCTATTATTGTTTTCAAAATTTTCAATGAAAATTTAAAATTTTGAAAAAAAAGCTGAAGTTTCATTTTTCATTGTCAAACTAAAAATTTTAAAAAATAAAAATACATAATGTATATTTTTATGCAGTGTTTAATAAAATTTATGCAAAAGCAAATGCATTTTGTGTTTTTATTTGTTTTTTATATATGTTGCATTTTGTGTTTTTAGTTGTTTTCTAATATATGTTTTCATGCTCGTTTAAAAAAAAATAAGTATACATGTTATGTAATTGTAAAACATCTAGAATCTATTAAATATCAATCACTGAATTGAAATGCATTTTGTGTTTTTATTTGTTTTCTAGTATATGTTTTTATACTCATTTTCTTAAAAACAAGTATACATGTTATGTACTTGTAAAATATTTAGTAATTATTAAATATTAATTACTAATTGACATGGTCGAGATGATTAGAAATAATAATTCAATATCAACTAAATTAACATGATTGAGATGATTAGAAATAATAATTCAATATCAACAATTTATATTTAAGGTTAAAATAATAATTTTTTGAAATTTACTAATAAATTATATTTCTACTTCATATTCTATTTACTTTTTAACTCTATTTTTATAGCATCACAAAATGTTTAATGCAATAATTATGTTTATATTATGCAATTTTTTTTATAATATAATGAAAACTACATTTTTTAGTGGCATTGATGGCTTTCACAAAATTGCAAAGGTAACCTAATGGTGGAAGACTGGATCATTATGCTTTATTTGCAATACATAATCTAACAATGGTTCTAACTGAAATCAGAATCTGCTTCTTTGACATCGCTGCTTTATAAACATACGTAAAAAACATTGTCATAGGGATAATATAAAATATTTTCCCTCTAACATCATCTGCTTTATAAACACAAATAAAAAACATTGTTATATGGATAATATAAAATATTTTCCCTTGAACATCATCTGCTTTATAAACATAAATAAAAAACATTGTTATATAAATAATATAAAATATTTTCCCTTTAAATTTGATAATTTAAGCATAGAGTCATAATATACATCATTATGTAGCCTTTCCTTTTATAACCAGAATTCATAATCAATCTATCCTATCATATATTTGGATAGATTTTGATTATTTATTGGTCATCCATCAAAACAGTTGGGTTCAAAGTGCAATTCATTCACGTCTTTAGATTATCAACAACTAAAATTATAACATAGAAAACATTTTTATCGAAGCGATGTCATGATTTTGATTCTAGCTTGGATTAAAAGAGTGGAAGAGTAGATTCAGAATGATAAAGATTCTTTCACGCAATGTAAGTGTTGATTTAGAGAGGTAATCAATGTTCGAGTTGAACTCTTTGTAGATGTGACTGAAAAAAATAAAATGGAAGTAACATTTTCTCTAGTACTCTAGTCATAATAAGCCAAGAGCTATATTTGTGATCTGTCAATTGACATTATAACAATCCATCAATGATTTTGAATTTCCTTGGAAATGTAGTGTTTTGAATCCTTTGTTTTTGAACTCCTTTTTCATTAGCCATAGTTCATAAAATTATGTTCTTTTGTTTGTGACAATATCTACATGGTAATTCAAATGAAAGTAGTGAGTTTATAAAAAGGATGGCTTTAGCTCTACACCTTTTTGGACTGCCTTGGCAAGCTCCCACCAAAGAAAGGAGCAATGTATGGCATGTTCCTTTAAAATTATTGTTTCCTCTTACTTGGGGACGTTCCAAAATTCAAGGTAAGAAACTTTAATGTTGTGGGAAACTTGACCAATAGTCTAGTCATAAGAAGGTAAGGCTTTGTGACCTGCTGTAGAGGTTTGTTTGATTCACTTTTCAAAACTATCCAAGAGAGCCTATTTATCCTAGGTGTTTGTATCATTTATTAATTCTAGTGCTTTTTTCCACACATAAGTTGAGAAGCGACAAGTGATATACAAATTATCATCGTTTCATTATTAGCTTGGCAAATGACATATTTGCTTGCTCCATTCCAGTTCTTTTTTGGAGCATTGTCCCAAGTAAAATTTTTGTTAGAAACATATAGCCAAAGAAAAATTGTTATTTTCAAGGGGCAATCTAACTTCTAGACCAACTTCCACTACCAAGCCCTTTCTTTCGAAAGTTTTCATCGATCTTAATTTCATATCCTAGTTTTGTTGTTAAAATCCCTATAACTTTGATTTTAGACCATTTTAACTCATCGTATTATTGTGTCCATTAAGCTGATTGTTTACCTTATAGATTCAAATCTTTGGTTTTTCAATCTTGAGTCCACCCACCAAGAATCCCTTGGGAGGCAATATTTGAGAGCCCTGTCAATCCTTGAGCATGTAAATCCTTAATCAAACCTAGGGAAAGCTTGCAGATGCCATTGCGCCAGGGATTTCCCAAACTCATCTTGTCACCTCTACCTATTTTCCATGCTACCATGTTGCCTATGATAGGAAAGGATTTGACCAGACCTTTTCAAACAATAGACCCCCTTAAAAATATGTTCATTTTTATTTAATCTTCAACAAGTCATCTTTAGATATTTGGACTTAAATAACTTTTTCCCACATACGTATTGCCTAGGAAACTGTGCCTCAAATAGTGCCATTCCATAATTTAATGGAATTGTCAATGACCTCGAAAGTTGTGCCAATCAATATCAATTTCATGCCTAGCCTCTTCCTCGAAAAGCGTGCTCATTAAATGTGTTGTACGGTTTGTGGAATTCGAGTTGTACCTGCATCTTGGAATTTGTGCCAAAGGTTTGCTCCTCTTCTCTCTCAAACTCGACTTGCTCTAATGTGCTCATGAAACAAATAAAAATGTGCCTCTCTTGGTTGCCTTGCCTTTTTGTTTGGTTTATGGAGGTAGCTGAGGGGTCACCAAATCCAAGGGCCCACATTGGCTTTGGTGTACTTAGATCAATGGATGAGATTAATGCACTTTTTCTCTCCATTAAATATTATTTTCCTTCAACTATCACTTAAATATATCAAAAAGTCACTTTAATCTCTAAAGTGAAATAAATACTCATCTCAAGCCATTAATGCAGGGGTCATGTTATTTTCCCCTTTTAAGTGACTTAGGCACAAAGTCACTAGGGAAACGACTTCCTAGGTACAAAAAATCAGCACACCTTTCAAATGTTGACTACCTCACCTTTAAGGCAAATGCAGGACCTGGAACAAACAATAAAGGTGCACTCTTGGCGCTATATTACCTATTGAAATTAGCTATGGAAAAGGGGGTTAACCAACTCAAAATCATGGGCGATTCAATTTTTGCGTCGAGAGTAGCGAGGTGCTCTACAATGCAGTATGGGGGAGTTGTCACATAACGTAGCGTTATGTAACATTACCAAAAATAAAACCAAATGAAAAGTAATTAACAAAAACCATGTTGACTCATAAAATAAAAAAATTAAAACCAATAGATCCATCTTAAAACTTGAATATAACATTACCAAAAAAAAAGTAAAAAAAAAATCAAATGAAAAGTGACTAAAAAAATCCGTGTAGGCTCATAACATAATTTTTTTCAATACCAACATATATCCATCTTAAACCCGGATATATCAAGCACCAACAGATCAAATTTTTGGAGGTGTAATTTTTTTTCTAGATGTGTAAAAAATTTAAGATAAAAAAATTTACACCTCGAAAAATTGGATCCCTCTCGGTGCCTGATAGGTCTGGGGTTAAGATGGATCTATGTTGGTGGTAGTCAACTGGATGAAGGGATTAGTGCAGATAAGGAATATACACCTTCGGGCTTTAGGTTCTCAGTTAAAAAATATACATCCTGGATTCCTAAAGTCTTGAGCCTCGAAGTGTATGGATTTGAGTGTATGAAGCCAAATTTTATTTTTTAGCTAAGTTTCACAACTTATTCCTCCTCTTAACATCCAAGATGAGCTTTACATTTAGACATGGATAATCATAAGTGGCCTGATAATTCTTGAAGCCTTAGAGTGTTCACTAAAGGAAAGCCTTATTTTTAACTAGTCACCTTTACAATGGAGCTTAGGGCTGGTAACACCTTGTTTTCCAAACCCTCTTTGCAACTCATGCTCCTTTAACTTTTGCATGGATTGGAGTAGCGAGGTATGCTTGTAGATTTTGGACACATTTGTTTTCCAAAGGGGATCCAAAGGTCATTTCGTGCTTCTTTTCCTTCAATTGTCATACAAATTGTTTTTCCTTCCTAAAATACTACCTATTATTTGAATTATTTTTAGAGCATTTGACATGTCAATTAAGATACACCTACTTTTGGTGTTTAGAGGTTCAATAATTGGGGTGGTTCATGGCATATACAACTCCTCATTTGTGTTAAGATAGATTCTAAAATCTCCTCGAGTTGCATGTGTAAGTTTAAGAGTTTCACCCCAAATGGGACATCATCATTAGGCAATAATGGTAACACAATGATATTTTTCTTAAAAATGAAACTAAAAAAACTCTTTTAATGAGTAATTATAAAGAGTCTTTTATGTTGCTCCTAAACATACACAACCTAAACCTAGATAATCTACTACTAAGAATTTGACCCACAAAATACCTTAATAGTGCATGATGTTTAAGATTATCACATACACCAATATATTTATCTAAAGGAATGTCCACAAGGTTCTCAGAAGATGGAAATTCATTAACTCTTGAAACACTTTTGAGACAAACATTGTCTATGCTTTTAGTGGAAGCATGATTGCAATCACTTGACCATTTAGAAGTTTGGATGGATTTGTTAACTAAACCTAGGTTGGATTTGTAAACTAAACCTTAGGTTGAGAGATAATCATTAAAAAGGCTCCCTCCAGATTTTTGATAGGGGCATATAGGGGCATTCCACTGCCTAAGCTTAATGCATGGTAGTAAAGTTATCAAAGCAATGGGTTAAAGCTATGATAACATACAATCAAGTGGAATAATAAACAAATATCAATGCCTTAATAACTTGCATTCAAAGCTTTAGTGGAACAAATATCAATTCCTATATAATTGATTGCATGTTATCGGTTTTTTTTTTTTTCATAGGAAAAAAACATATTTTTCATTTATATGACAATGAAAAAGCACATTCTCTTTAAAGCACATTCTTTAGGTGTTTGAAGAGCAATACAAAAGGTCATGAATGTATACTTTTTAAAAATATGTCAAGTGAACATATCCAAATTTGTTATGTTGAGATTTTCACATGCTATAACAATATTTTAGCCAATGCATGTCCAATTAAGTTTACAACAAAATATTCTTAAATGTCCAACAATTATAGCTTATATAATTTTCTAGAAAGTAAGCTAAAAAAAATTCTGAAATTTCAGAAGGTTCAATATCCACCATCACAACAACCACTTGATATCATCATAATTATAGAGCCACAAACAATTCTACGTTGTTCCCCTCATTTTTTTTAGATGTAGTAAACCATCATAGATCAATCTCAAACCCGGATTTATCAAGCACCGAGAGGGATCCAATTTTTTGAGGTGTAATTGCTTGATAAATCCGTGTTTAAGATTGATCTATGCTTTTTATTTTTTAATTTAATAAGTCAACATGGATTTTTTTAATAAGTTTTTATTTGGTTTTAACTTTTTATTTTATGAGCCTCTTATTTAGTTTTTTTTTTATATTTTATTAGCCGACATGATTTTTTTAAATTATTATTTTTATTTTTGGTAGTATAATGTTAGGAACTTGACAACATCTCTACCATACTAGGCTCCAGAGCACCTCGCTACTCTTGGTGCAACCATGTGCCTGAGCAAATACTTCCCTGAATACGTTATCTGCTATAGTGTTCAATTCGTTACATATGTGAGTAAATTGTTGCGAGATTGACTTGATCTAATCAACTAAAACTTGGAGAGAAATGTGAAGTATGGAATGTTCATTGTTCATCCACATAACTACCAACAACAAGTCTTGGACAAGCCAACTTTAAGAGAGCTTGAAGTGCTAAGAGCTTAGCTCAATTTCGAATCTCTACCCACATTTTCATTGAAGTGTATATAACATTGATCCTAAAAATACAATACATCATCAATATTGCACAAGGATTCAACACCCTCATAGGCTCCATTTGAAAAAACCCAACATCAAGGCTTATTCACTATTATCTCCCCAATACATCTAACCTTGGGACCTTCCCTTGTGACATTAAAAAATTGGCCAATGGCATAGATCTTAATAGAAACTTAAAAAATTCGCATAACTTTGTCATCTAATAAGCTTGTATTGCGAGCCAAACATATGCCCCATAATTTAATGAAAGGGATAGATCATTTTTTTTAAAATCCTTCATTTGAAATCACTATTTTAGGTCCTCCTCCACTGTTCCACCTTGCCACATTATTGACACCAATCTAGACACTAACATATTTCCAAACCTTTATTGTGAAGGGGTGCAAATAAAACAAATGGGAGACATTTACATCCCCATTCCTAAAAAAATAACAAAGGCAAGGTCCATGCTTATTCTTCTTTTGAAGTAAGTTCGAAGTAAGAACCTTGTTCACAAGTGCAAGCCACATATATGCTTTGGAATTCCTAGGTGTTCTCACCTTCCCAATCTTTGACCACCACTAGTTGATCTTTCTTACCTCAAGAACCAATAAAATTTCATCTAGTAGGATAAAAGACAACTAAAATGCCTCACTTTTCCGATGAATTTTTGAAAAAAACAGGTCAAATTTGTTCCTGGGAATTGTTATTTCCGCATTTTTGCAATTTCAGCAATCGTAAATGCATGTCCTAGACTAAATGCCCTGTTTAAAAACTACCCTAATTTCCTAGATTGCAATTTGAGCACTCCAAATTGCGATTTCAGTTATTCTTGCTCTGTTGGATTCTGACGAGTTGGGGGCGTTTTGGTTAGTGCTTATACCGCGCCAAATTTCATAACCTAATTTAACATAATAATAACCGCTAATGTTATTTCTATTCCAAATAATCTCATCCTCTTCCTCTTTCAATATTTTATGCATATTCTTTAATTTTGAAATGAAATTAGTCTACGTATCGACAAATCTACTATCTACACCTAGTTGTTCAGTACTCATCTATTCACGCTACCAAATGTCCACATGCTCCTCATTTGTTAATTGGTTCAACCAATTATTTATATATATGTCACTTTGGCATATCCCAACAAGTTTCAAACACATTTGAAACAATGGAATATCTATTAAGTTGAACTTTTATAGTAATCTAATTTGTTTGAAACAAGAAGAAACTGTTGAAGGGGGGTGTGTACCACAAACTGTTGTTGTTATGGTTTGAGATGTGTAGCAATATATATAGAGGATTTTCTTCAACTATAAGGAGGGGATGTGAAACCATGCAAGTTATGCATGTCTATCTTGAGAAATATTATGTTAAACCATTTTGAAAAAGAATGCTTTGTAATGATTTGAATTTCAAAATATAATGCCGAAGTGATTAAGAAGATGGAGAGATTTTGGTGGCTAACTTTATCATAGTTTGCATCTTTTTGTGATTATAATGTATAACCATTTAGATCTCAAAAGAAAATGTTTGAAAGCTAGTGGTATGTTTATAATTGCAATTGCAATTGATGGAAAATGAGTTTTTAATCCCTCAAAATTGACATTGAGTACATTTTCTCTATGGTATAATTTAATTTGCCTCAAATGATCTAGGGATTTAGGTGAACCATGAGCATGACAATGGGCTTTTGTCATGAATCAACGTTGCCAACTTTTGACTCTTCTACACTTTTATTATTATTTTTTGTTCAATTAAGGAAACACTTTGATCAACTCAACTTACATATCCTCTACCTACATGGCACTCCAATGGTAATCAGTTACATCCAAATTCTTCTTAAAAACCAACAAGTTTTAATAGAAGTGCAATTAGTAAAATAGTTCTTTACATCCTCATATGGGTGAGGCTAGTGGAAATACTTTTGTAACATGATGTTTTTTGGATGCCAAACTATGATAATTTCTTGGAGTAATGTGATTATTACAAAGCTTCCCACACTTAGCATTGGTTGGGATGCATAGTTTATCCAGTGAAAATAATAAGTTTTTGCAAAATTAAAATTTTTGAAATGATGTGCTTTGAAGGAAATCAGTTTTTTATATGAGAAAATATTAGCTCTATGTGACACTATTGGGGTAAATCATGTGTTTGATGTTCATAAGGGTCCAAAAAGGTTACTTGTGTCTAGTGCAAATAATTGGTGGCATAGTTATATTCATCACACTTATGTTTGATGACCAAGTGGAATAATCACAGATAAGCATCCACTTAAATGAGCACATGTCCTACAATTTTCTTTATGTTTGCATAAAGTGTTAAGTCGTATGATAAGATCAAAGTATTTTTACCAAAGAAAATGATTTCTCTATTGTTTGCCAGCTTGGACTATGACATAGAACTTGCAATCATAAGTTGAATGACAAGATATGACATGATTCAAGGACTTAAGAGTGGTATGAAACTGAGTGTTGATGTCAAAGGAGGAAAATATCAAGCACATAATTTAAGGTATTGATTTGTACGTTGTAAGGTTGATGAAAATTTGAAAGTTGCAACATTGGTGCAACGCACAATTATTGATTTACTTTGTCAAAGCTCTTATGTTTTTGGGGAGTCCATCTTTCCATGTCCTTTGAAAAATATGTAAACAAGCCTAAGAAAGTTCTTAACTTTGTGAAATTGGACAAGTAGGAAAATCTATAATTGCCTACTTCTTCTTGTGAACCATATGCACTCCTTTGTCATTCCTAATGAAAACAACATATATAATGCAGTTTTTGGAAAAGTCACATATCTCTAGGTTAGCGAAGAGTTGCTTGTCATAGAGGGTCTTTAGAAGTTCATCAACATGATGTAGGTTTTCTTCCCATACCTCACTAAAAATTAACACAAACCTTAAGGTTAAAAAAAATTAACTAAGGAATGTGGCATGGAGACTGGTTGAGCCAAAAGGAATCACTAACCACTAATATAACACATCCTTATCTTTGAAGATGATATTCTATACATCCCAACAATGTGGTAACAAAAATTAAAGTTGGTCCCTATGAAGGATTTGAATCTCTTAAATGTGTGTAGAAAGTCATAAATTTGAGGAATTGGGTATTGATTCTTCATAGTAGTATTGTTTAGGGCACAACAATGAATGCACATGTTCGAAGAATTTTTGTCTTTTGTATGTGTGCCTTTCTTTGGTCCTATGTGTACGATTAAGGTGACATGTTCGAGTAGATATGTCTCTTCTACAAGAGATCATGTATCTATTAGTGATGCTCCACTTTTTCTATCAAGGAAATATGATTTGTACAACACAATGGGAATTGCATAATACTTTGCTTGACCTGATAGTGGAGTGATTTTAGTTGGAACTCAAAGGATGTCCTTGTAAGTATGTACATGTGTCAATAAATATGACTATTACACATGTTGTGTGATGGAGGATATTTGGATTGGCATGATGATATTTTTCGGCACGACTGATCATATAATTAATAAAAAGAATTCTTTGTGTGATGGATCAATTTAAAACACTACTTGGATGAAACTAGAGAAATGTTCAATTTAGGTCCTCCCTTTGGAATATAAAAAAATCAAGCTTTGATGCCAAGGATGATGCTTTGAGGTTGCAACTCATAAACTTTGTGATTCTCCCATGGTGAGGTTTGTCCTAGCAACACATTGCAAATCTCTAGGGGAAAATCATACATGCGACATTCATCTAAGGGTTAAAGGTGTATTAAAAAATGCATTATTTGGTAATGCAGATTTTTTTCTTTGACTAGAGCCATATGATTTTGCAAGAATGAGGATGGGTTTGGGTTGGTAATTCAAATCCTCATACGATGATTTTGTAAATCTAAATTTTCCGACTTCCATTATCAACAACGAAGTGGAGAGGTTTTTGATGTAGCTACATCTAGCTATCAAACACACGCTTTTGTTCTTCCTCTAATTCAATTATTCTTAATGAGGAAGCCGAGTATATGTATGGTGGCTAGATGATTCAAGAACATAGGTGGAGATTCATTGTCCCTTGTTACAAACTTGTATAGATAGATATGCAAGTTGCGCAAAATGAGTGTGGCATACACATTGGTCCTTGTTATCATTATTGAATGTCTTGTGAGAATCACACTAGTTACTCACAAGTTTAGGTTTATTCTCTTAGCACTTACTTATTTGGCCATCTTTTGTTTGCACAAGAGGATTGCCTTATTGCATAGTGTTGTTTGGACTATAGAGAGATTCGCTTAATCTCGTTGAACTACGTGTGACGCTTGGTATCACAATATTTCTCACACTAATCACCAAAACAATTATTGCACTAGTTGGATTTATAGTCTTGTGCGTTCCATTGCATGGATCTATTTGATTATGCAAGTGTTTGGATGATTAGGAATTCCATATTTTGGTTTAAATTTGTATAAACCACTTTAGTGCTTGAGAAACACATTCATTTCATCTTTGATCAAGAAATGATCAATGATAGTTTGAAAGTCATCCATGTACTTGTAAACACATTGTACAAGACATTCTTGTAGTTGTTTCCATTTAGCATGGTGCCTCATTTTAACTATCATGATAGATAAGCATTAGGTGGTAGTTTTCAACCCAATTGAATGGTCTATCAGCCTTACAAGTAGCTTTAGGCCCTAAGATGCTAGTTTTTATCCATAAACCATGTTTGATGCCCCTAGAACCATACCTAGTGCATAATTCCTTGTAATGGTGCACATAATGCACCTTTAGGCCAAATATTACCTTTGTAGGGCTTGGGCGGTGTTTTCAACCCTATGCATTATATAAACCCTAAAAAGATATGTTACACCTTAAGAAACTAGTGTTCCTCCTCAAACCATGTCCAAGGCCTTGAGAACCATTATTGGTGCACAAAGTCTCATAATGGATTTGAGATTACACTTATAGGCCAAGGATTCCCTTGACAAGGTCAGGCTTGTGGTTTTGGATGCTATGCATGGTCCATGATCATGAAAGCATCTTTTAGGCCCTAAGATGCTAGTTTTATTCTTAAACCATGTCTAAGGCCCTAAGAACCATATCTAGTGTGCAAAAGCTTGCAATGACACCTATATGCAAAATATGCCCTTTGCATGGCCTAGGTAGTGGTTATAGACCATATGCATTGGGCATGGGCCCCAAAAGAATATTTCAAGCCCCAAGATGCTAGTTTTTACCGTTAAACCATATCCAATGACTTGAGAACCATAACTTGTGTACAAAAACTTGTAACCAAGCCTATATGACACTTGTAGGCCAAATATTCTCTTTATAGGACATGGGTGGTGGTTTTGGATCCTGTGCCATAAAAGAAATTTTTAAGCCATAAAATTCTAGTTTTGATCTTTAAACCATGTGGTGGTTTTGGACCCTGTGCCATAAAAGAATTTTTTAAGACATAAAATTCTAGTTTTGATATTTAAACCATGTATAAGGCTTGGAGAACCATATCTAGTGTGCAAAACCTCATAATTAGATGCATGTGACATTTATAGGCCAAATATTCCCTTTACAGGGGTTGGGTAGTGGTTTTTGACCTTCTTCATGATTTATGAGCCATGAAAGCATATTTTAGGCACAATATGTTAATTTTTATCCTTAAAACATGTGTAAGGCATCGAGAACCATATATAGTGCACAAACCCTCTCAATCCATATCACACCTATAGGCCACAATTTCCATTTATGTGTTGGTTTTTAATCAAGTGCAAGTCTAAACACATATTTTAGGTCCTAAGATGTTGATTTTCTTCCTCAAACGATGGTTAGGGCTTCGAGAACTATCATTTATACATAAAACCTTGTAATGGCGACCATACGACACCTATAGGTGAAAGATTTACTTTACAAGGTTTGCATGTGTTGAGATCACAAGAGAAAGGAGGAGTGAATGGAACCACAAAAAAGACATAACCATAATGAACCATAAGTACTTCATAAAGATAAGAGAAGATGAACCCATGAACAAGGGAAACACAATATATGTTACCCGTAGGTTGAATAATCCACCCGTAGGCTAAATGATCAATCACTATGAATAAATAATGGTGATATGATACAATGAGAGCTTGAAATGTGTATTTATACACAACTCGAGTAAGTGTCCTTTCAATAAGGGGTTATGGGCTTGCATAATGAGGGCACACACCCTAAGAGGGCGACTAGGATGACCTAGTAAAATATATAAAATAATGTAATGAAGAGGGCGCTTAGCCGTATATGACTAGATATGAAGATTACCATATTTCCTACAACATGTTGATTTTGGACACTGTGTGATGTTTTGAGACATTGTGCATTGTCCATGAGCCCTAAAAACATTGTTTATTACCTAAGTCATTGGTTTTTATCCTCACACCATATATGAGGAGCCAAAAATCATTTATATTGCACAAAATATTGTAACAAAACCCATATAACACTTGTAGGCCACATATTTTTTTTATAAGGCCTATGGGGGGTGTTTTTTTGGACCATGAACATGTAAACCCCCTTAATACAATATAATAATTAACAATTATAAATCCTATAGAAATAACCCCCTCACACTCGATGAACCTCAACACACTAATCCCATTAATATAGTATGATCATTGATGTAATAACCTCCTAACACTCTATGAACACAAACATAATAGCCTCTTTAACAGATTATGACCCTTAACCTCTATGACCTTTGATGCAATCTCTACCTAACACACTCCTAACACACTATGGCCGTGAACACAATAATCCTTTTAAGGGACCATGACCCTTAATCTCTGTGACTCTTGAAACAATCTCCCCCTAATACTTTATGACCATTTTTTTTCAAAAAAATATGTCTCTCATTTGTATTTAAACACATAAAATGTACATTTTACAAAAACAAGGCCTCTATAGTAGCCACCATAACCTATAGTTGAAGGCACAAACCCTAACAAATAAAAAATGACCATACATAGGCATCCAAAAAAAAAGTATCACGAAGTTTACAAGGAAAAACAATAAACACATAAAAAATAGGGTAACTCACCATAGCAAATGGGAAAATCAAGACATTGTAGGAAGCAAAATTGCATGATAACATTCTTTGACATTCAGAGGAGTACCCCATATTTTAGATATAGGATCAATATCAACCATGATGGGTTCCTATCCAATGTTGCACTGCTTGGGTTCTTCAAGATGCTCTAGTTTTAAGATGGCTAGAGGAACAATAAGAACCTTGTCAAATCAAGGGACCTCTAGCTCTCTTACTATGGGCTACCTCCTTCGCTTCTCTGGATACTTCCTTAAAATTGAACCTGTTTTGTGTTGGCGTTGATAGCTACTATAAGTTGAAGAACGAGAAGAGAGTGTTAGAGAGTTCCCTTTAGACAACTCGTCCATGTGGTAGATGTTATGTTGGTTCAATGATCCAATAGCTCTTATGGGAAAACTTCTTCAATATTTACCTTTTGATGTTGCAACTAAATTTATAGATGGACATAGATTCAAGACCTTTCCTTCTAATCCAGTGCCATGATGTCTAAAAATCAAAATTTCAACTCTAATCTAGTGCCATCATATTTAAAAACCAACATACCAATGGGGAGAATCTCTTAACATGGTGACTTCCATGTAATATTGTATGGGAACAAGGAATGACAAAGATTGAATGCTTAATCCCAAGATGATTGAGCATATTTGCATAACCAAAACAAGTGTTTTAAAGTATTAGTCTTGCCACAATTGAGCATTTTGGTTGTATAATTCCCATGTATTTCAAGCATTGCCATGTGGACAAGATTCTATACAAATAAGGACTACATAAAACATGTTTTTTAACACTCTATGACCTTGATCACACTAACTCCCTTAATACACATTGACCCTTAAACCCTGTCTTCGTCGAGACAATCACCCTTGACACGTTACAACCTTGAGAATAATAACCCCCTTAATGCACTATGACCCAATCTATATTACTATTGGTGAAACTTAACACACAATCACCATAAACACACTAAGCCCACTAATAAACTATTACTGTTCATCTTTATGATGCTTAAATGTTTCACTCATAAGACTCTTTGACTTCGAACATATTAAACCCCTTAATACAATATCACTCTTAACCCATTTGTCCATTTAGTATTTTATTATTATTATTACTACTACATATTGGACGTTTAGTTGGTATGTTGTTAAGGGTCAATAACGTCTTTAGAGAACTAGTGTTAGTTTTTCACCAAAATAAGTTGTTTTAATTGATAAATTTTTAAATGTTATGTGATATAGATTACATAGAGAATGAAATGAAACACATGAATATGATTGGAAATGCATACACTGAATTATTGGAGACAACGCAATAATATAATGAAACCAACTTCTATTAATGATTGAAATAGGAAAATATTGTAAAATGCAAAGCAATACAAACTAGCTAGAGTGGTGGTAGCTTATCTTCGAAGAGAGAGGTGTAGGATACACTCATTCACAAGAGGACCATTACAAGTGGAAACAAATTTCCTTTAACATAAAGTGCTAAACCCTAATTGGAAAAAACCCTAAATAACTAAAACCCTGACCCTTGGAGATGAAGTGGAAAAAGGAATGTGGGCCCCATGGAGACTAGTTGATGCATCAAATTTTAGGGTCGCAACGTCCACATACAAACTTTGTTTAATGAGCACAATAGATCACTGGAAATATCTTGATGAAAAGAACAATTTTAGTTAAGGATTAGGAAGGCCTCTGGAAACTCTAAGCCACCACATAGTGAAAAAAACTATATAGGGACTAAAAAATGCATCGAAAGTTGAGGACTTGAAAATATGCCAAGATGAAGAACCATTTTGAGTCTGTGGAAAAGGTGGCATATCCACCTAGACCAATCTTCCCACCTTAGGAAGAAATGTTCCCCATTGCATCAAGTTCCTCCATCAAATGGGAAAACTTCTATTGAATTTGACTTTTGGTGAGCCACTTGCCTTGGTGAAGAAGTTGTCCTACTTTGACAACCTTAGAGAGTTGTATGTTTTGTTTGTGGTGACCCTCATCTAGGTGTACATGATGGTATAAGGCCCATATCAAAGTGGTCTAAGCTTCTTGTGGGGGTATGTGAGGTTATCTTTCTATAAATGCAACCATACCTTATCACAAGCCTGAAACTTGTGTGGAACCCAATGTTGGCCATGTCATTGCTTATACTTTGCATTATCTTGTTGTAGGATATCATGAACTTGTTCTTGGATGTGTTGTATACATTCAATAAATTTGGATGTTCTATCTACCTCAGTCTAAGCATGGGAGGACTCTTATGGTGCATATATGATGGACAAATATTTTCCAATGAGGGTCGATGGTTGGAACCCAAAGCACACCTAAAAAGGGCTATGGAGGTATCTATTGTAGCTATGTTGAACATATGGAAGGATCTCATCCCATGTACATGGATGCTTAGAGTTGTACATTCACAAGATATGCACAATCATCTTGTTAGTCACCTCTATATGTCCATTTGTTTGGAGGCGGAAGGAAACCGATTTGGTTAGCTTGGTGTCCATTAGAGGCCACAAGCCAGACCAGAAGGTACTGAGGAACTTATTATCCTTGTCTAAAATAATGGTCCATGGTAACCTCAAATGTACCCAAATACACACAAAGAAGAGATTAGTTGTGGTTTTTCTTGTGATACTCTTCTTGTTGGGTGCCATAATGTCCATGTTAGAGAATCGATCAAAAACCACAAAGACGCAATCAATACCATGCTTGATGGAGGGAATATTTTACATATAATCCATGGATATTGACTCCCAAGGCTTGTCTAGGGTAGGTAGAAGAGTGTACAACCCCTACTTCTTTATGGTAAGTTTCGCAATAAAATAGGTGATGCACAATATGATATGCGTGTGGACGTCTTGTTAGTGATTTTCCTAGTAGAAATACTTTTGCAATATTGCTACTATCTTCTCCATGCCAAAGTGCCCTACCACCTGACTATAATGTGTCTCCCAAATTGGCTCCTCACCCTTGCTTAAAGGAGCACAAAGATGGATCATATGGAACAAAAGTGCATCATAGAGGTGAAAGTTTGGAACTTGTTCACCTACGCCTAGGGTTTGATATGTAGTAGTGAAGTCAAGGTCATTGTCATACAATTGGGGCCACTCAGAGGTCTCACGCCCACATGAGTTAAGAATGTGGTTAGCACCACAACCAGGGGCTGATTGAGGTAGTTTAAAATTTGGTTTGTTCTGCCTTTTCTTGTACTTAATGTTTAAGTTAAATTGTTGCAAGCAAGTGTACCACTTCTGATGATGTTATATTTGTAACTTTCCTTGCATCTACATGAATTGTAGGGGCTTGGGATTAGTGTGGACGAAATTTTCCTTTCCCAGAATATAATGCTTCCAATGTCGGCATACTTGCACTATGTAGTACATCTCCTTAGAAGGAAATGGATACCTGTGAACAACATCAGAGAGTGTCTTGTTGTGATAGCCACTAGATGCCAATGCTGATTGAGAACTACAACAAAATCATAGTTAGGGGTATCTATCTCAATATTGAAATGTTGTTGCTAGTATGGCGAAATGATGCCTGGCGCTGAGTAGATGCATATTTACAAATCATTGAATGTTTTATGTTGTGACTCACCCCAAGTGAGGATTTGGATCCACCCTTGGTCACTTGACTTAAGGGCCAACAATATGAGAGAACACCAACATAAAATTTTGGTAGAAGTTGGCAACACCCAAGAGGCTATGGAGTTGTGTTAGAGTTAGGAAGGATGGTTAATTGTGAATGAAATGTATCTTTTCTGGGTCCACATACATCCCATGTTCATCCATGATGTATCCTAGACATCTACTTCTCTACATGTTGAATGATCATTTATCCATATTTGCATATAGCTTGTGTTGTCATACGCTGCTAAGGATCTGATCAAATGTGTTGCAAATGTTCTGCCCAAGTTCTAGTGAAGATGAGGATGTCATTCAAATATATGAACACAAAACAATTTGTGAACAACTGCAAGATATCAACCATCATCATCATGAATGTTTTTGAAGCATTAGTCAAGCCAAAAGGCATGACCGACCTCTCTAGAAGGACTTCTTTAGATTTGAAGGTTATTTCCATGCATCGGTTTGCTCAATTAATACTTGTTGGTTGCCTAGATTTCTATCAATATTAATAAAGAACTTGACACCTTTAAGTTGATCAATAAGATCATCAATTTAGGGGATTGGGTATCGATTCTTGATGGTGATTTTGTTCAAGGCTCTATAATCAATACACAATCACCATGACCCATCCTTATTTTGCACCAACACAATTGGGTTCCCACAAGGTAGGAGCTTGGTTGAATGTGGCCTTTTGGATGAGATTTTGAATTTGAAATTTTATATGCTCATTCTCTTGAGGAGAGATTATATATATTGGGCCATTAGGTAAAGGAGCACCATGCATGAAATCAATTGAATATTTGACCTAGTAGTGCAAATGCACCCCTTTAGGTGAGGAGAAGATACCTTTGTATTCCTCTACAATCTTGTGCACCTGCTTCTATTGTGTAGAGAGGACTCATGATGAGGCTATGGTGGTTGTAGTGACCTTATATTCACTTATTGATTGAACCATGAAGAGGACAAATTTCCTTATCTAAGATATTACCTGTTGTAATTCATTTAATGAGATCAATCAAACTACAATAGTCAGAACTACCTCTAGTAACCCGATAAAGTTGGATTCCAAATGAAACTACAAGGTCTAGACTCATAAATATCATTATGTTTCCACAAATAGGGTTGTCCTAAAAATACATCACAAAATTCAAGTGGGACAACATCACACAGTGCCTCATCTTTAAAGGGCTTGATGCCATAAGACAAGCAATATTGTTGATTGACACAACTATCTCATCCCTGTCTCAACTAACTGATGTTGTAAGGTTGTGGGTGTGGCATTGTCAACTACTTCAATTGAGATATCAAGTTCTTCTAGCTACTTCTATCAATAATAAAATGTAGTGGAGTCCACTTCACCAATATTTTTGAATGGAAGAGTCACTCCCCTTATTGGAGCTCCTCTAACTCTGGTTAGGTCTTTGTGGTTGTGATGGTAGCACTAGCTTACATGTCAATGATCCACTTTATCTTATCTTGCTTTGAATCAGAGTTGAAGCCGGAATCTGACTCTCAAGCTTTCATCTCATCGAACAATGATTGTTTTGAGCAACATTCACCAGTGTTGTGCTAGGGTATTTTGTGGAACTCACAACACTTTCTAGTGTCCTTCTTTGACTTCTCATTATCCTTCGAATTTACCCACGCCTTGGATTGGATGTCTTGAAGTTGGCCATCCTTTCTCTGTCGTTTTTTATTTTTTTTAGGGCCACCTTTACCATGCTTCTACTATGATGCATTTTCATACACAAACTCCTTATTCTTATACTTAAATTTATGCTTGATTTGGATAGCATATCGATAAGTGGCTCCTAGTGAGGAGATGTCCAAGAAATCCATCTTTGTTTGGATGTAACTATGTAGGCCACTGCAGTACTTCAAAACCATGTAACATTTATAATCTCTAATACCCAGCTTTGAGTGCAAGGCATGGAATATATTGGTGTACTCTGACAATGTCCATTATCTCTCATGACAAAGTGTTGTCAATCTTATGTAGTGGTCATTATAGTTTCCAACATGGTATAATTCCTCCTTGAGGGAATCAACCAAAGTCATCCAAGTGGGTTAAGTCCTAAATGTTGTAGACTCATATATGATGTGTCTTTACCAATAAATTTCCCACCAAGATTTGACATAGGGAAGGGATTTAAGGAGTGAGAAGGTGATCTTTTTTAGATCATATTTTTTTAACAAATTGATAACTCTTTGAGAAATTTAACCATATCTCCAAAGCATCTGCATATATCTAGCCTTCAAATAAAGGAATTTTGAAGTTAATTTGTACCTTGAAGGGTGTCACACTTTAAAAAATGTGGCTTGTTGTAGGTGTCTATGTCAGCATAGGCAGTTGTCGAAGGATCTAGGTAAAATTATCCATCATGTTATTCCTATATAGCACTAGGGATTCCTTGAGAAACAATTTGATAGGATCTCATGCTTTATCATCTCTCTTTTAATATGACATGGGAGGTTGCTTGGGCTGACAAGAATGGTCTTCCCCAAGCAAAATTAGTTTGAGACACATTTATCTATACCTTGACCTTGTTGGGGACATGCACCAAGAAACAACAAAGAGTAGATTTCTTTGATACTAGTTATCCATATTAATAGAGAATGAATGAAATGCATAACTATGCATGGAAATACACACACGTCAATATTGTAAATAGCACAGTAATATAGTGAAACTCAAGTTCTATTAATTATTGAAATAGGAAAAGATTGTAAAATGTAAAGCAATACAAACTAGCTAGAATGGTGGAAGATTATCTCTATAGTGAGAGCTGTTGAATACACTTAATCACACGCAGACCATTATAAGAGGTCGGAAATAGCCTTTTAACATGAAGTGGTAAACCCTAAGAGGAAAAACCCTTGAACATCGAAAATCCTAACCCTAGGAGATGAAGTGGCAAAAGGAATATGGGCCTTGAGACGAAGTTTAATTGATATACCAACTTCTCGTGGCCACAACTTCCACATGCAAACTCTGTTTAGGGTGCATTATAGCTCATTCATAAGATCTTGATAAGAAAAAAAATCTAACAAGGCTTAGGAAAGCTTTTGACAGCCTAAAGCCATTACAGGGCCAAAAACAATATTTAGGGCCTCAAAATTGCGATGGAAGTTTAGGACTTGAAAACCCATAGTAAAACTGCCAAGATGGAGAACCATTTTGAGTTAGTGGAAGTCCTAGTTGGCCACCAATATCGACCTAGATCATTGTGATATGCATTATGATATATGTTTTAAAGGATGTTTTCAAAGACTTTACCACGTCCAATGTTGATACCATTTGTCACATGGGAAACCATTTCGATCATGTCAAGGTAGACATTTCTCTTGGACATTAAATCAATCTTTGCTATATAAATAGGGCAACCACATTCATATCCCAAGGGGTTATCTCAACTAGTTGTTGTCATTGTTGTCATTGTTGTTGGGTATTTGGTTAGTTTCATGCCAACATATGATTGATTCAAATCCCCTTGGACAAGACATACTGGTCTACACTATTTTTTTACTAGGCATTCTATCAATGAATATTTGGAATGCTCCATTGGGTTTCCTTGGAAAAAAAGACGATCACATTCATAAACTCTAGGTTGGATCATTAATGCCCCCTAAGACACATCGTTGCCTCACAACCAATAACCATCACATCCATAAACAATATAACTTTGACAATCATAAATATCTACTATGTATATAATCATTACATGGCACATCCACTCAAACAATAAATGCACAAAAGAACATGTGGACAACTTGGACCAAGTCAAACTTGATCACGAGGGCAGTTACACTCATGGTTACAATTGACATTTGTTTGACCACATGCAAGGGCCAAAATCCCATAAAACACACCAGATCTTTTTTATTAAGCATAAAAAGGATAAAAAATCCTAGGTGCAAATCTCATTGCTTAAACACTGTGGATTAACATGAATCTATGCTATTTTTTTATTCTTTTCGTCAAAATTTTCTCACTTTTCCCCCTTCTTTTCACATTAAACACCAGATGTCATTTTTTTCCATTTTATTTTATTAATATTAAAAATCTATGTACATATATCTATGACTCAGGATTCCGAGGAAAAAAAAATCTATGACTCAGGATGCAAGAGAAACAATTGGTGCAGTAATTCACTTGTTTTCTTCCATCATTTCTTCAACAATGTTGAAAAGTGTTTTTGGTTAATGAATCAGGTGACTTTCCAGTGATGTTTTGTCATAGATCAAAACTTTCATCACACCCCCCCTTCTCCATCCCTTTCTTCTAAGTTGATTTTGTCATTTTTGTACCTTCCTCCATCTATTTTAATTCTTGCTTATTATAACTTACAAGGAATATGAAAAACCACACATGCGATATTAAGATAGATTTTAAATTATTCATGAAATAAGTTGAAGTTATGAAGCATGGATAAGATTTGCATGCACATATAAGTAGACCAATTACCAACCATATTCTGCTTATAACTTGCAAATTAATAATAATAATAATTAGCAAAGCAGCCTCGAGGGGTAGCTCAGTTGGTTGGATCTTTCGGGACCATGATGACACAAGGTCGAGGTCAGGGGTTCAATTCTCTGGGTCCTTCGAGGTTAGGCATCGAAGTAATGCAAACAAGGGTGAGGCCCCTTCGGGTGGCTCCCCTTGGCTTGGATCCGTGGGTGTAGTGAGCTCTAGGGTCGTGAAGCACATTGAAAAAAAAAACAAAGTATTTTCTCTTACATAAAAAGTGCAAAATTCAAATCTATCTTCATCATATTAAAATGAACATTTACATAATATCATGAAATTTAGATTCCTATCTCCTCACACATGTATAAAAAACATTTACACACAATTCTTCTCACACCATAAGTACATTTTCACATGAAAAAGCCTCATTCTCAATTCATTAATCTTTGATTGCAGATCGTACAACTAATACACTCTTTGACAACCTCACATCATAAATAGAATATGAAGTACATGAGATCCAAAATGCATGATTCACATATCAATATGTATAATATCATTAAAATAAAATTAATAAAAATGAGATGATGATAAGATTCATAGCTCGCAAAGATAAACAACATATATTTTAACATAATGATTTCAAGATCTTATATCTTAATGTTTACAGGCAATTTCGGTCTTCCGCTTAGAAATATATAATTTAATCACGATTTTGACAACAACAAAAATGATACCACTTGTAATTGATCAATTTAATCAAACATGACTTTATTTTCCCAACTAATATCCATACACAATTTTTTTTTTTAAAATCATATATATAAAATTTCCAATCTAAAAATTCCAACATTTATTTGACAAACGATAATCAAGAGAATGGAATAAAGAATTTCAAGGGCAAGGGCAATCAAAGATAGATTGCCACAAATCATGGATAATAAAAGTATTTAGTACCTTTCAAAACCGACTTTGTCACATCACTAGATTATACTAAAAGATTTAGATTGTTATAAACTCTATTGCTTAATGATCATGAATACAAGTGGAGGTGACATGGTACTTTCCCATATCTCACTTTATAAATATCATAAGCAATAAGGATTATGTACCCATGCACATGAGATCAGGGTAAAAAGACACATGGAAGGTATTGTTTTCAAACAAAAGAAAACAGGTCATCATTTCTTATGATTGGTTACTTTAGTGAACTAGATTGCAACTAGATTGGGACAACTTTAGTTGACCATTTGTTTAACTAGATATGGAGATTTTGACCTTTACAGGTGCTTTATTTGGTCCAACTAAGGCTAATGAGTATATAGATTTACTTTTTTGCTTTAGTGGAAGGTATGGCCCACCCGTTGTTTGCACTGTAAGTTATATACAATCTTAAATAATCATGACAAGATCCAAGATCTTTGGAGGTTGTACTTTTTATGGGACATGAGCCTTATCTTATTTGTATAAAATAATATAAATGGTTAAGAATAGGTGGTTATTAAAAAATTGTATAAAATAATATAAATGGTTAAGAATAGGTGGTTATTAAAAAATTATAAGGTCAAATTTTAGAGTGGGTGGAGTATCTATATTTTTATTGATAAGTGGTTAAATTATTGTAAATGGGTCTTTAGTTTTACAAAGGGTTTATATGTTAATTTGACATTGAGTTAGTTTGTAATTTTAAATTAAATTATTATTATTAAATACAAAATTATTAAAATTTTAGTTTGATAATTATATTTTTTTTTTATAATTTTATTATATAAAATTGTAAATCTTATATACATTCATGTGATACAAATTTAATATTTAAACTTAATTTTTGTGAATTTGTTATTGTTTAAATTTAACTTTTATGGATTTGAAAAATGATTTGCATCAAAATAACTCAAGTCTTTCATCAACTCACCTCATTTATGTTGACAAAATATATCCTTTTAATATATCTAATAATTCAACAAAGACTAATGAAGATGTGGAGTGATACTAGTTGTTTATGTAAACTACTTAATCATAATAATACTAGTTGTTTATGTAAACTACTTAATCATAATAGACACTTTTGAAGACCTAATAAGTGAAGAAAAACATACAATGTACCTTTGAGAGACAAACTTGGCATAATACATTGCTTCTTAGGCTTAGAGATGTGGCAAAATGAAATTGACATTTTTGTTTTATAGAGTAAGTATGCAAAAGAGTTACTTCAAAGGTTGTATATGGAAAATTGTAAGTTGTCATCCACACTCATGAAAACAAGTTTGAAGTCAATAATCAATGATACTTTTAGCCTAAGAAACATACAATTGGTTGGGAGTTTGGTTTATTTGAACAACACAAGA
The DNA here is from genome assembly GCA_027924585.1 of Larix kaempferi. Classification (NCBI taxonomy): domain Eukaryota; kingdom Viridiplantae; phylum Streptophyta; class Pinopsida; order Pinales; family Pinaceae; genus Larix; species Larix kaempferi. The sequence goes on along the minus strand of BSBM01000267.1, from coordinate 5,165,435 downwards.
ACTAATTAGGTGCAATCTCCCTTAAGCATTAATAAGTTGCACTTTTTATTTTGAATTTCAAACATTATTTATGCAAAGAAGATAGAATATGTGAATTTTTAATGGATATTTGATCAATTGTTGTATTTTACATGTAACATTCTTATTGGTCCATATGGTGTGTATAAGAGCACTCCTTCATTGTCAACAACAACTTCATTGGTTGTGTTTTCATTAACATAAAAAACCATTGCATAGAGTTGTTTTATTGACATTGACAACTCACTCGTTGATGACACTCTTGTTGACAACTCACTCATCACAACCCTCTTGTTGATAGCTTGCTAGTGAACGAGACTCTTGTTGATAATTAGTTTGTTGAAGGATCTCTTATTGGTGAGGTGTTTATCAAAGGCTCTCCTGTTGACAATCTTGTTGCTTCAACATTGATGGTCCTCCCATCGACGACAACCTTGTTCAATCAACATGTCCAACACCCCACACGTGGGCACATGACATAATATTAGATGCATAGTCCTTGCTATGAGATCCAATGGTTAGCACCCATGGAGGCCTCTTGCCATTGCTGATAAGAGGGAGCATGCGGGCGACACTCCTTACGTTCATAAAGCCTCTACAACATTTGACACATTATTTTCCTCTATGCACACCAAGTTCTAAATTATGTATGGACACTTTAGTAGCATGTGCATGCCAAAAATTCCAATAGTCATTAATAATATTGCACTTACTTGCCAACATGGCAACAACAACACATTGTGCGTTCGAAGATGAACAATGACTAACAGTTACAAAACTAAGTTTTCTTTGGAAGCTCAGTGGGTATTTCATAACTACTATGCAATTATGTGTATGATAGGTAGAGAGCATTGCTTTTCTTTCCTTTTCGCAACCTCTCTCATAGAGATTTACAAATATTTGTGTAGTGATACAAACAATGTTTGGCCTATTATTTTGTGTGCATTTTGCTTCAAATTTAATGATGCTTCTACTTCTCATAACTTAATTAGTCCCACATTGTAAAGTTATCCCATTGATTGCATTATGGAATTATGATAATAGGTATACAACCATACAATGCAAGCAACACAGTTGGCATGTTCAATTCTTCCTCTATGATGAGTAATACTTTTTTTGCATATCGTTGCTTGAATATCCATACCTCTTTTGCTTTTCATTATCTACTTGTTAGAATGCAGAAGACCACCATTAACAAAACAATATCTTTGATGGAGGAATTCCTTAAAAATGCTCCTGCCCAACAAAGAAAAGACATGAAGAATGGGTTAATGAATATCATAGAGGTGGTCGCCAAAAAAGATAGATTCTCCAACAATGGTTTCAAAGAACCCCTTTATGGAGCCATGCCTTTCAAAAACTATATCAACCTTGACTTCCTCGGCCTTGGGATAAAGGTAGATGCAAATGTAGTAGATCTTTTGTTTGACATCTTTAATTCTACTTTAACATGAATAATCTCCCTATAGCGAGAAGGTCACAAAGGGTGCATTAAATATCTCCACTATAGTGCATTGTTGGTGGGACAATCTCATCAAACAATAGATTATAGACGAGAAACCCCCCATTGAAATTAAAAAAAACTTGTTGTAGTAGTAAAATAGACCTTTAATCCTAATAAGCATTAGGATCGACTTGAAAAACAAAGGTAGTAGTTTTGCCAATGTAGGCACCTAATAAATTCTATCGACTAGGGTGAACCTATGAATTGCAGATTTAGAGAAGCATAAAGTCTTAAAGTATGTAAGTGGTTAGATTCATATCTTTAATAAGAAGAGTTATTGATTTAAATATTCTTAAACATGCATATCACATTGGCTTCAAGTTATAAGAGAAAGTGCAACACAAGAAGGACAAATCCCTTACACAAAATCCCAATTCCAAGCCAATTAATAGTCAAGCGCCCAACCAATAAAAAAAATCGTTAGAAGCACATTCCATTCAAGACCAAACACTAGTAAAAATCCCAAGACTTAGACATGGTGTGACTACCAAAATTTATAGTGGCACGACCAAAAACACCGCAAAGGACATGCAACCTTTGTTGCAATAAAAGAACCTTCGCAAGGTACTACACTAAAAAATACACCAACCTCAAGCTCATTAGGTAATCAAGTCATGGATTGTCATCTGAAGGTTCCAATAGCTCTTACATCCTCTATGCATCATACATGCCCATCTACAATGGTGCAAAATGTAGAGAAAGAGAGGTTTTTAACACACAAGTATGGGTCAAAGGAAACCTCTCAAAGCCATCATTTATGCTGCAACTATCAAGCATATTTAATTAATTTATTCACCTTATGCACAACCCTATAACGGAGGGTGGACAAGTGATAAGAAATAAACACGTGTCAACTACCAATGTTGATTGTTGTATACAATCAACCCTATGTCAATTATGTCCTCTGTGTTGTTGTAGACTTTGGCATTGTAGATGTCATCTTCGTTTAGCCATATCTTTCAGATAGACAGGGGCATTACCACTCATGATCATGTAGTATTGTTGTGTGGGTTCAAGGATGATGGTACCGAATTCTTGAGTTGAAGCAAGGCAAGAAAAATGAGACATTTCAACAAAGTGGGATTTTACTCAACCATGTTATCCCTCAACATAAACAACAATATACGAACTTGATCCCAAAAGTCAGTGTAGTGGGGACCATTGCTCTTTAATGGGGAAACTTATTCCAATACTCCCTCATTTTCGACAACTTAATCAAATATGATTTCATTGACATCAAAATCCATCATGGAGATTTGCTTCGTTGATGTCGACAACCTCCTTGTCAAAAACTCCCTTATTAACAACCCTCTTGTGGACAATTCACGCGTTGACACAAGTTTTTTTAATGACCCTCTTAATGACAACCTACTTATCAATGACATGCATGTCAATGACTCTCTTATTGAGAACTTGCTTGTTGATGGACCACTTGCCAAATGTTCTTTTGTTGACAGTCCTGCTACATCAACATTGGTGGTCCTCTCATTGGAAATCTTGTTCCATCAATCTATCCAAACTACATCAACACCCCATAAATGGAAAGAAAAAACAATACTAGGGCATGTAGTGTGCCCCGTAGGATTCAAGGGGCAATGACCATAGTGACCTCTAGTCACTATTGATAAGTGACAGTGTGGGGGCAATGCCTTGGACAACCTCTCATTGTCATTGAAATGGGAGGGTGTGTCGGAAATGCCCTTGACATTCCCATAGCTTCTACAACGTTTGGTGCATTAGTTTTCCACTATGCATGCCAAGTTGTAGATTTTGTGCACAGACTTTGTGGATACATATCTTTACTCCTACATACAAACAAAACATGCATGGCACATTAAGAGATTTGTTTTAAGGTCATAATCTAGCCAAACACCATATTGATGTATGCAACTTCTTTATTTGTGGGATAAGGGACCTCGTTTATGCAATGATTTGACTACTTAAATCTATGGAGGTGCACATACCTACCTCTTCTGAATTCGAACCCGTGACCTCATAGGAGGAAACACATGTTCTTAACCATTAGGAAAATTGTCTTTATAAAACAAATAAACATTCTATGAACTACCATATGTATAGATTAAGTAGGCCTAAGAATTAAGAATACGTGTTTCCTCCTAGGAGGTCACAAGTTCAAATCCGTAGGGGGGTTAGAGAATGTACACCTCTGTGAACTTTGGCAATCAAATCGTTGCATGGAGGAGGTCCATTATCCCACAAACAAGAGAGTCCCATACACCAATTTGACGTCTAACTTAATCATAACCTTAAAATTAAAATATTATTATAAATAGAATACTATATACGATAGACAAAGAACATAGGTTTTCTTCATTTTTCACATACTCTCTCATAAAACAATGTACATATCTTTTATTCATTCATTCATACATTATTTGATCTTATTTACCTTTTGTCTATTTTGCTTTAATGTATTCAAGCTTTCTTTACTCATGAGTGAGTCATGACCCAAACAATCTCCAACTGTTAAGTTTTTCTCCGATTGCATCTCGAAATTGGGATCCGAGTGTGAGATTGCAAAGGTATATTCATGGCAACTTTAAGGAACTTGACTTTGGTATACTATAGGGGCAATCCTCCCTATAAGCTTTATATTATTGATTTTATTATTATTATTTAAGTTTAGTTGCTTATGAATCCTTTTCACCCTTAGCTTGAACACCTTAAAAATATAAAAAAACATTGGTAAGTAAATAATTAAAAATATGGTTGGCAGTATTTATGAATTTTCTAGTTGTGAAAAGGGACTATCAGACTAGTGATCTTTGATTTGAAATTGTTTCAAATTGATTGATTGAACTAATACATTGGGCTATATTTATGTATTTATTTCTTGATCTATAATAATGATGTAGTCCAATGTTACTTTGATTGGTTGGACCATTTTCCAAAGGTATGTTGTAAATGGGAAGGTTACATATTCCAGTTCAATCCAGTCTTTTAGGGTTTTTGGCTACTCTTACAACTGACGATTGACACTCTTAACCATCTAGATATTTTAGGAAAGAGGGAAGATCCCACAATGTTTTCATTTAAAAAATATAATAATTATATAATCAAACAATAAAATAACACCAATTTAAATTCATCTTAACCATAGAACAATCAAAAGTAAAAAATAATCAAATTCTTATAAATATAAATTTTTACATTCTAAAATATTTTAAAATTTAACTTTTAAAAACTAAATTTACTTTTAATTTCTTATATTTTCATTCAAATTTAAATTATAAACACTTTACCTTTTACCTTTCACTTAAAATGCTTTGACGAATGTCACCTTAACCTCATAAACAAAGTACTAAACAAATTAGTCTTATTGTGATTTTTAATAACTCATCAAATATCATAGAACAGAGAAACCTAAGAGGGAAAAGGGGGTTAAAAACATTTTTAACTCCTTAATCTTAATTAATAAAACTAAATCAACTACAAAAGCAGTAACTTGTTATTTTTATATGAAAATCACAGTTACAAATATATGGTTAAGTAACTTGTTATTTTTATATGAAAATCACAGTTACAAATATATGGTTATATAATGTTCAGATGTGTTCAATCAATCATCTTTCTTGGATTGATAGATTTACTGTTGTTTTGATTTGAAATTAAAAGTGTTAATTTTCCTTTTCGTTATTTCGAGTTATCAAAAAAATCAATTTGTATTGTATTAAAACTATAGTTATATAAATAAAGGATGATGAATAAACATAACAAAAATAAATAAACACATAAAATGGTAAAAAAAAAAAAAAACATTAATATGTTGAGATACATAAAATAGTTAAATAAAAGAAATGGACATTAATATATTGATATTTTTTTAACCGTAAGTATCTAAATTCTATCTTAAAGAGATATGATTTTTTTCAAAATGCATAAATATTAGATGTATTTGACTTAAATATAGACATAGTAAAGGAGAAATATACACAATTAAAAAAAAATTGGTGTAAGTTATGAAACAAATAAAAAATTATGTTCGGAACTTTGAAGTGATTATAATATTGTAAATGGACATTAAGCTTAATTTATGCCATTGTTGAGGTTGTGAGATTTGTGTCTTTACCAAAGACCACATATTGGAATGTTATTAATTGGATTATTAGATATATAAAAGGCAAAATTGAGTGTGAGATTAAGCACAATAAAGATGGTGATTTTGTAGTGGGAAATGATAAAGATTATTGAAGATATCTTAATATTGAGTAATTTTTATTTTCGGTGTATAAATCAAAGTTTTGAGGTGTCTCACAATGCCTTTTTGGTAGCTAAAAGTTTTATAAACCTTAAGGGTTAGGGTTTTGGATCCTCTAAAATATTTTTAGAAAGCCATACTTGATTAGCTCCACACGTGTGTGTTACAAGTGGACATGTGGATTGATGTGGTATTGCGATGGACAAAGCAATGATCAGTTTGTTAGGAGCATAAATTCCACATATAAATTATGTTTCAAGTATATGACACACCATTTGAAAGCTCTTCACCATGAAAATATAACTTTTTTTAGGGTTTTTTAAACAAACAAAAAATGTTGTTTAAAGTTTGAAATCAAACTTAAAATTCATACCTTGAAATTACCATGTTCAAAATTCATTCTAAAATGGTACAACTAAACCATAACTTTAAATTTTTCATTATGGATCGGTCCCAGCAGATGCCCTCTTTGTAGAATTTCAATGAAGATCTAGATCACTTGTTCCTCCATTGCTCTTTTATCAGGAAATTGTGAACTCTAGCCTCTCAAGCTACAAGTGTCAATTTCATTTGGAATGGATTTCATCTTCAGGATGCCTTTCAAGGTTGGATTTCAAATGACCCCTTTTAGAGTTCATAGCTCTACCAACCATTTTGATTTGGGATACCTCGTTGGCCAAGAATAAGGCTACATTCAATGATAAAATAACTTCTCCTATGCATATTGTTTCTAATTGTTTGGCCATTCTTAGTCTTTTCCCACAAAAAAAGGATCTCCCCAAATTCACAAGGGCAGTGGAAGAGGTGATTTACAGAACCAACTGTTGGTCCTATTTCGATGGTGCTTCTCAGGGTGACACTACTATGGGTGGTGTAAGTGGTATTATTCATCTTTCTAATAATCACATGTACACGTTTACAACAGGTATGGGGCCAAGCACAAACAATTGTGTTGAACTGAAGGCTTTAAAGATGACCTTACTTATTGCTCTTTCAAAAGGTATTGGGCAGTTATAGGTTTTTGGTGATTCCAAACTAGTGATCAATTGGATGAGATTGAAAGGAGCTTCAAAGAATATTTTCTTGGTGGCCATCTATGAAGAATTGGTTCAACTCTTAGGTCTATTTCAAAATATCAGTTTTCAACATATTTATCGGGATAAGAATGTCCAGGATGATCTTTAATCCAAGCAGGGGCTCCAAATGGTCGTGGGTGTTAGAAAAACAGGATAGTAGAACAATAGCATAAAATACGATACATAAATAAAACACATAAACACAATACAAGAGAGACACCAATATACGTGGTTCACCCAATGCTACATCCATAGAGAAATTTCCAATCCTTTTATTATAGCGTCCAACAAAATGAAGGGATACAACCCGCATCACATTCGCTGCAGCTTCCTCTTCACTCTCTCACATAATCATAGAGATCCTTTTTTCGCAATACTCTACCGCCCCAATACATTTCTCTCATACATAAAGAGGGTTGCCTTCTAGGGCTAAAATACCTAACCTAACTTCTACCGTCAGATCTGAGATCTAATGAACGGTTCAGATTGACTACAAAATTACAACATTTTACAAAGCAATAAAATTTTCTTTCGGGGGCAGAACTCCGCAGGGGGGCTAAGCCCCCCTGCACCCCTCCACTGGGACGATTGTACATTCCACCTACACAACATATAAATTGGGGTACAAACATTACTGAACAACAAGATCTCTGGATCAGGAAGATCAGGCTCCACAACCAACAGTGGGCACATGCTTCTAGTGGGAAAACACAAATGACAACATTGAGGAGATGAACCTAGGACCTTTCCCTTTTTAAAAGAAGGGGTACCTATTTTTGTGAAGTGTGAACTTCTGATAGTATTGCAATCAAAGCTAACACACTTATATACTATCACTTTTGACTTTAACTGGTCTTAGTGCTGCTACAAATTGATCATACACCATTTGGTGTGGATATCTTTTTGATGCAGTTATTGTTTTGTGATACTCTTTAATAGTTGTGTTTTGACATATTTCAAAATCAACATACATTTTTGTGTAAGTAAGACAAGGCTTTTTATTGCCCCTGAACTATGTGATTTGTTATCAACTTAATAAATTGCGAATTTTCTTTCAAGGAAAAAAACTTTAAAATTTTCCTACTTATAAAACCAAAAAATCAATAAATACTTATTAATTCATTTTGAATCAACAATGAAAAAAAATTACATTAAAAAAATGATGATGTTAATACTTTAATAACTAACATTATAATTTTTCCCTGGATGGGGTGGAAGTGCTTGAGGGGCAGGAAGTTGCAAGGATGCCCCAAGTATGCGAACCAGGTGGAGAAGTGCCCACAATACACCTACCCCACATATGGGGCATAATGGAAGGAAACGAGATGGGACAGTTGGCGAGCCTCCCCTCTGTTTAACCGATTTGTAGGATTTGATGATCTCATTACACAAGGTCATGTTGCAGCAAATGACGAGGATGATGATAGAGTTTGTGCCTGACCTCTTGTATGACGATTCAAAGCCAGCTTGCAGAACAATGATGAGCCAGGATGATGGAGGAAAACTTGGTTCCAAATGGAAGCAAAGGAGGCTTGGGATACTTATTACCGGGAAATTCCATCATAAATCAAAGCTCAGTTGGCTCAAGCAGAAGCTTGGGTGAAGGTAGAACAAGATTTCTCTAGACCTAAGGGAACTGTAGAGAAGATGAAGCTATGGGTTTGTCGGGGATACATTTTTTTACAGGACATTGGCTCTTCACTAGACTAATAAATCACTGTTGGGAAAGGTCCTTCTAGACACCAAGGAGGGAAAAAACGAGATGTTACTGCAGATGATGAGCTCAACCAAAAAATAGACTACCTTATCAAAGCTACCATCATCGAGGCTTCTGAAGTTGCTCCTCTAGCTCCTAGGTTTGAAGTGCCTGGTATTTCTGTTTCTAATAATGACATGGTTGTTTAGTTTTGTCTTGTTTCATGACTCTCTTTCGGTTACATAACATGTCACATAATGAGATTTGAACCTTGGTGAAGATTATAACAACATTCCTCCCAACCACCCAATCTATACTCAATTGACACAAGCACCACATTTACCTAATATATAAATACATTCACATAATATAATGATTTATAGTATACCCACAATTAACCAATACGAATTTCAATCACTATAGATTTCCATAATATATTAACAATGTGAATAGTTTTTGGTTAATGTGAGTTAAGTTTTTAACGATGGTTGAAAATTTCAACCAAAACACATCGATTAAAAACATAACACACAAATTAAAAAAAAATTATACACAATGAAACCCAATGTTTTCTCCAATGAGAAAAAGTCTCATTTCACTTTAGTTTGGTTGTGATGAAAAAAGGGCAAGGATTCATTATAATTTAATTAAATTTGTAGGTTTGTGGATTTTATTGATATATTTTTAAATATATGTATTTGAATTTAAAATTTATTATAATTAAATAATTTTATCTATAATTTAATGGATTTTTTAAAATTAATAATATAATAATGATGATGTAGTAATTATTGTTCATTAATATTAATATTGATTTATTTAAAAGTTTTTTTAGATAGTTTAGTAAATTAAATAACATTTTTGGAATTATTTTTATAGAGTATGTCATTAATTTATGACTCATATTTTATAAGTATTAATCACACTTAATCATTATTTTATGGTTTTAAACAGTCTATTTAGCATTAATACATTGGGTGATGTTCACATGGGTGAATAAGTAGGTTTAAGATTAGCAAAATGAATCACATTGCATTAATAATCACTTATGGGGTTTGCACCCATTAACCGAGACTTTCATGAGGTCACATATCCCAAGACTCCTTTGGTTCAAGCATAGTTAGCTGTGAAGTTTGATCCACAGTTAAGGGCACTTTGCTTGCTACCCCATTTGCAAAACCTTAGCAAGTACTGTGCATTATCCCACTTTATCATAGTTTTGAATAGGATACATAGAACTCATCACATCAATTGATGCTCACAAGGGTGAAGAAGTGAGATTGAAACTAGTGCAATGAATCACATAGCATCAATCATCACCTATGGGGCTTGCACCTGATAACCAAGACTTTCAGGAGGTCACTCATCCCAATATTTTTTAGGCTCAAGCACACCCAACTATGGAGTTTTCACCATATTCAAGTCCACTAAGTTTGCAACTCCATTTGCAAACTTAGAAAGTATTTTGCATTATGAACCTCTCAGTTAGAGCTCTCATGACTCTTTTTATTTAAGTATTGAGAGACTTTCATAGTCCAACATGTGTGCTATAATTTTTGGGATTACTTGCATATAATAAGAATTAATTTATTACCCATATCCCATGAGTATTAGTCACACTTGACCACTTTCTCATGGTTTTGAATACTCTACTTAGCACTAATTCCATCGGGTGATGCTCACAAGGGTGAATAATTGGGGTTGAAACTAGCAAAATGAATCACATGACATCGTTCATCAGCTACGAGGTTTGCACATGGTGACTAATACTTTTGGGAGGTCACCCATCCAAAGATTCCTTGGCTCAAGTGTGCTTAACTATGGAGTTTTCCCCATAATGAAGCCCACTTAGCTTGCTACCCCGTTCACAAAATCCTATGCAAGTATTGTGCATTATCTCATGAGTCTTAGTCGCAACTGACCACTTTCACATGGTTTTAAAAGTCTAGTCAACACTAATTGCATAAGGTGATGCTCACAGGGGTGAAGAAGTGGGATTGAAACTAGTGAAGTGAATCACATAGCATCAATCATCACCTTTGGGTCCAACACCCAGTAACTAGACTTTTTGGAGGTCACTCATCCCAAGACTCCTTTGGCTCAAACACGCTTAAGTGTGGAGTTTTCCCCACAATCATACAACCACTTAACTTACTATCTGATTTGTAAACCTTAGTAAGCATTATGCATTATCCCATGAGTATCAGTCACAATCGATCACTTTCTTAGGTTTTGACTAGTTTACATAACAATCATTGTATCGGGAGATGTTCACGGGGTGAAGAAGTGAGATTGAGACTAACAAAAAGAATCACATAGCATCAATCATCACCTTTGGGGCTTGCAACTGATAACTAGGACTTTCAAGAGGTTAACCATCTAGATCAAGCACATTCAACTATGAATTTTTCGCCGCAATCAAGCTGAGTTAGCGTGCAACCCCATTTGCAAAACCTTAGCAAGTATTTTGTGTTATGAACAACTTAGTTAGAAAGTATTTAGAGATTTTTATAGTCCAACATATGAAATATAATTTTTGAGATTATTTGCATAGAGTAACTCATTAATCTATGACCTGTACCCCATGAGTATTAGTTGCAACTGACCACTTTTTCATGGTTTAGAATAGTCTAATTACCACTAATCGCATCGAGTGATGCTCATAGGGTTGAAGAAGTGGGATTGAGACTAGCAAAATGAATCACATAACAACAATCGTCACTTTTGGGGCTTGCACATGGTGACTAGGAATTTTAGGAGGTCACCCATCCCAAGACTCCTCTAGCTCAAGCACACTTAACTATGGAGTTTTCCCACAATCAAACCCACTTAGCTTACAACCCCATTTGCAAAACCTTAGCAAGTATTGTGCATTATGAACTATTGAGTTAGGGTTCCCTTGACTATTTGTATTTAAGCACACAGAAGCTTACACAGTGCAACATATGAGATACCATTTTTGGTAGTATTGTGTAAAGTAAATCATTAATCTAAGACCACTATGACCCATATCCCAAATAAGATAGACTCTAACATTGAAAAATAATCTTATATATTTTTTTTCATTTTCATGCAATACATATCCCAGGGAAACCATGGGGTCCCTCCTTCCATTTCGAGAATGGTACTCAAGGTAACAAGATTCCACATAGGCCCGAGGCATTGCTAACACAAGACTCAATACCATTACAACAATATACTCATTAAAATCGTAACTTGTCATTTGCAAAAATTAAACATAGGTGAGTGTGGTCAGGATGTCCGCTTCTCTCCGCCTCCGCTCAAGTTCAAATCACGTAGTAATTGTTTACATATAACTGATTGTAGTGGCCCCACCTTGATTCCCTTGGAAATAACAGATAGAAGTGATATTTCAAAATGAAAAAAAAATAAAAACTGGACCCACTTCACTTAAACATCAACCCAACATAAATTTATATATAAATGAGATATCATGAATAATCAAAGTTAATATATTCAAAAAGCAAATCAAATCCCTCCTATGAAATTGAAATTGAATACAAACCATGCATACCATGATCTTCACAGAATATTTTGTGATGATTAGAGTAAGGTGAATTGAATTAAAGTGTCATTAACAGCATTGACCAAGTACACCATTTGTTAATCATGAGATTTAGTCTCTTCCTTCTTTCAAAGGACTGCCATTTCAACAAACCAAACAGGATCCATGACATTGTCAGTTACTCCCAACCAGAGAGAGAGGTTCGTTAGAATACTGTGCAGCTGATGTGCCATCTGGTCCAGATATCTGATTGGTACGACCAGTATCTGCAATATCATTTGGTCTGTGCAAAAGGCAATCAGAAGTGGCAGGGTGATAGCTCCCCAAGAAGTTAGAACCATCCCTGCACACAGAAAAGTAATGGAATATTTTGCATTTGGCTGGGCAGACTTCCTGTTCTTGCAACCATAGCAAGCCAAGGACAGTCAAATTCAAACCAGATCCATGAGCAGGACTGATATAATCTATCTTTTATGAACACATATTTATACTCTGATCAATCAAGATAATATATTTTATGGGGCACCGGCCACATGAAATGATTAGGACAGATTTTGTATCTATAGGCAAGGAATACATGAATTGTACTGGCGGCTTAAGGTGTGAATCATATCATTGATATGATGATAGCATGACACAAGAAGACAAATTTGAATATATTTTGTCATATGACAAAATTTTCCAAATTTTATTTTCTTACTGGCCTAGATAAACTTGTTACAAAATGCTCTTTTCAGAACAGTGGAATCACTTTATCATTGTTGTTGGATTTTTATTTTTTTCTCAATATTGGGAGGGAAATGTCACAAGATTTTCTTAAAATATATAGTTTTATATACATTGATTGTTATGGGGTGGTTTTTATTATATTGATATACTAGCACAGTCATTTAATTAGTGGTCACATTCATAGACGATGACAGGTCAAAGTTAAGTGGATGTGTTAATACATAAATATCGATGATAGATAAATACAGATCAAAATTAAGTGGTTGTATTAATACACAAAAGAAAAATAAAATTAATTTACAAAAATATATTTAGTTTTGTTATTGATATAATTAATATATATTTTTTTTCAATTGAGAATATTACTATTCAGCGTTATTTGTTATTTGTATGTATATGTTGTTGTGATTCAAGGAAAATCTTGTCATTTTGTTAGTAATTTATAAGAGACAAATGTTCATTATTATATAGTTAAATATATATATATATATATTTTTACCGTGAATATATATATATATATATATATTTTGTTATTAGTTATTAATTAAAAATTATGTGTCAGAATTAAACATATATATTTTAAATATTATTAATAGTTAATTGAGTCTAGTTTAAATAGTTGTAAGATGGAGTTTGGAATTTAATTCAATTATTTAATTTTTAATCAAATCTTATATTTTTATTATTTAAATTCTATTTTTTGATGATATAATAGATTCAATATCTTTGAATATTTTTATTACATTTGAATTGTATAATCTTAACAATTTATATTTCAATTTTACCAAAATTTTTGAGTAAAAATTATATTAAAAAAATTAAAAAAAAATTAAAACTTAAAACCTTTAAACTAATCTTATATGAAAATCCAAAACAATCATTTCAATTCATTCAAAATTATGATTAAAATTTCAAATTCTACTTATGAACCCACACAAGCATTTAAACGGCCTAGTATAAGGGGTATTTATTTTGTTTGTTTATATTGCTTTTTATTGGTGATTTTCAATGAAGTTTGATAAATTTTAAATTATAAAATTTGTTATTTAAATTATTAAAATAAATATAATTAATTTAAATTTTCAAATTTTAGATAAAGGAAATTGCAAAATTTGTTATTTAAATAATTATATTGATTTAAAAAAATATATTATATTTTATAAAATTATTAATTATTTAAATAATTTAGATTGATATTAAAAATTTATTATATTTTATAAAATTATAAATGATTTTTTTTTTTAACACAGAAACAGATAACTAGCTTTGTATATTAAAAAATGTAGGATATTACATATAGTCGGGAGGCTGTTTCCGTAAAACTCAGAGTTGCTGTAGCAAACTTCATATTGTTCAACCTTTGATTTTCAAAAAGAGTGGCACTAGACCATTTACAAAAAGAAGCGGGAAGGTCTGGACTCAAGCTAAAATAGAACATGAACCTGTTACAGAACTTCAGATATGCATAAGAAGACCAAAAGAAAGAAGTAGAGTGACTGTAGGTGCAAGAGCCAAATCAATTGGCCTGGTGGCGACTGGCAGGAGCCGCAACTGCATTTTCTTCCTCCACAGTCAAAATAACAGAGGGGCTGCTTCCCTTGTTAACCAAATTGTTGCCATTGTTGACCCTTATGCAGTCCACTTTAGCTTCCAGAATTCGAAGACAGCTGAAAAAAGTATCGTGCTTACCCATTAATTTTTCGAAGTAGTCTTTCGCCTTCCCAGAGCTGTTCCTTACTTCCGAGTTGGAGATCTGCACGAAGGTGGCAAAGTTTGAAATCGCCTTCTTGGTGTCCATTAAGTCGCCGTGGAGCCAATGAACCTGGTCTTCCAGGTCTTGAAGTTGAGTTTGAGCTTCAAGGGAAGGGCTAGCATGCCCATGGGGAGAGTCCATAGCCACCAGGTTTCCCTGGTAACCCAAATGTTGATTCCAGTTCTTGCTACCATAGCCATCCAGACTATTACACACCAGGAAGTGAGGGCCACCATGACTAGGTTCTAGATTTTTTTGCAGCTTCCTGCTCCTATTGCCGTAATTGAACCCATTGCCGAGGCAGTGCATAACATCCCGGTTGCCAGTACTGATTCCATTTTCCAGAGGGACCCAATTCTTTCTATTACCCTGATCCCCAGAATGAAGAGAATTGTTACAAACCAGGCCCCCTCGCCTGTCATTGCTTTCATTGCTCTGCAGAAGTTCGTTGAGGTAGCGTTTCTTGCCTCTGTTGGAGATTGGCCCCAAGGCATAATCCTTACAATGCGGAGAATGGCAAATACCCGTCATGACACAGAGCAGAAACCAACATAAGAGAATGCCCAGAGAATGTGGAGGGGAATTCACAGAGGGACGGTGGAGAATGAGATCGCCACCCTGTAATAAATAGGGGAAGGGTGGCCTGGGGAAGCGTCCGAAGTTAAGGTTGGAGCATGCAAGACAGGTGGTGGAGGTTAGACGCAGCTGTTGTTTGCGTTGAAGGGACAAGGGGGAAGGTAGCTGGGATCCAAAGTAGATTGTTGGAGTTAATGCGACCCCCGTTGGAGAATGTGGAGATGGGGGGGGGTAGGATTGGACCATGGAGGGTGGGGAGGAGGCTAGCGAGCCCATTCGTTGAGTTTAAGGGTGCCATTAGTGATGGCATGACCACAGTCCAAACTTGCTCCGGTGTTTGCCATTCCATTGGCAGCTTGATTGTTGTGTCTTAGGATATGCAGGAAGGAGATAGAGTGGAAGCCAGTAGTTGCAAACTTGAAGTGCTGGTGGAGATAGAGAGTGGCTTTACGGTGGTTGTTGACGCATCTTCTGGCCTCCCTTATAACCAACAAGGAGTCCCCAAAAACTACGAGATCATTGACTTGATTTTTTTTTGCTATTTCAAGACCTTTTATCAATGCAAGCCATTCGGCTGTATTGTTAGTTTTTTGACCGATCCCCCAAGCATAATCCTTCACTCTGTTTTCATTAGAGTCTAAAAGAACTCCCCCGCACCTGCCAACCCAGGTATAAATGATTTATTTTAGTAATTTTTTTTTAAATCATTAAAATACTTTTTAAATGAATACATCAAAATTTATTAAAATATTTTTTTAAATAAATACATCAAAAATTAATTTAAGTGAATATTAATTATTATCATCATTACTAAACTTAGGAAATATAAATAACATGAATATTTATTATCCCAAACTACATTTAAAAACCTATTATTTTATATTTATGTTATGCTATTTATAACTAATTTAATAAAATTTGTGAGATTAAATTGTTATACCTATACCCACGATTTGTTGTTTAAATTTGCATTTTTCTCATAAAATACCAGACAGAGGTGATATGAAATGCTTTTTATCATTGATTAATTTAATAAAAAATGATGATTTTTTGCATATACAAAGCTAAACCAATGATGATTGCAAAACTCTAGCAACAGAGAATTACGCACAACCCTTCACTTAGTAATCTCAAATTCAAACAACCTTTAGATCATATGGGAATAGGATGGAGCTTGCCAGCTTGCTGCCCCTTCTTTGTCCTTTTCATTTAAGCCATGTGGCACTAACACCTCGGGATTCTACATTAATTTTGTTTGATTATTTATAAGCTTGATTGATTGCCCAATTGGACTTTTTAATTTTTATTTTGGTATATATATATTCATAAAATATATACCCTCTAGTCCCCACTTGGTTGTGTATATACCCCACCCTCCTCCCGGACACCTTTGTGTCTGATTCACAAGAGATTTTGATTGATGGTACAACAGACAAAACCCACCAAGCAAGAACCAGGTGAACTGCACTGCTTAGTATATTCCATTCCCTGGTATATACACACACCTTGCTTGCTTGCTTTGACCGTGAAACAGAAAGAAACCAAACCACTGTTCAGCTCAGCATTAAATTCTAGTCTGAAGGTCTAATGGGTTGTATTTAAGGTGTTGTGTTATGGCTCTGAGAATGAGGCGTTGTGTTACGGTCTGAGAATGCTGGGGGAGTTAGTGGGTTTTCAGTGAGAGGAAGCCCAAATGAAGGAATCAAGCTCTCACGAGACCCATTCCCGTGAAGGGGAGCAGAAGCAGTTAAAGCCCAAGTCCAGTGCAAGCGAGAAGGAGAAAACCAAGTTGAGAGAGAGGCACAGGAGGTCCATCACTACCAAGATTTTTAGTGGTTTGAGGAAATATGGGGGGTACAATCTTCCACCCAGGGCTGATATCAATGATGTTTTGAGGGCTCTAGCTAATGAAGCGGGATGGATTGTTGAGCCTGATGGCACCACTTACAGAGCACAGGTAGGGAGAGATCCTCGTGATTTTGATCCTGAATGTGTGTGTTTTGCTTGTTGGTATTGGCCTGATTTGGTGTAGAGGATACATAGCTTGAATGAGTGAGTTGTTGGGGCATGTGCATAAGATGTGAGTTTAATGAATGGCTTTGACTGTGATTTAGGTAATGTGGGTGTTTTGTTCAATGGATTTATGGGCCTAATGAATGTATGGTTTTGACTGTTATGTGGGTTGGCGGGTCTGTGCCAATATAGGGGCAATGCATGGTTTGCTGTGATTCATATGCTTAGGAAGAATGCGGTTCTCTGTTTTAGTCATGGAATGAATCAATGGTTAGGTCATATAATGAATTAATGGATGACTTTGGCCATAGAATGAATGAATGATGATTTTGACTGTGGTATGCGTGTTCACGGAAAATGCAGGTTCTCAGTCTGTGCTCATAGGATGAATTAATAAATGAGGCTGTGATGTATGTGTTTAAAGAGATTGCCTATTTTCGGTCTGTGGTCATAGAATGGATTAATGGATGAACTTGACTGATGTAGGTGTTCATGGAGAATGTTGGTTCTTAGTCTGAGCTCATAGATTGAATGAATGGATGATTTTGTGATATATGTATTGATGGAGAATGTTGGTTCGCAGTTATAGTAAAAATTAATGATTGATTTTGACTGTGGTGTTTTTGTTCATGGAGAATGCTGGTTCTCAGTATGTGGTCTAGAATGAAATAATGGATGAGTTTGACTGTGATTAATGTATTTTTGGAGAATGTTGGGTCTCAGTGTGTGGTCATAGAATCAATGTATGTACTATGAGTTTCACTGTCATGTCTGTGTTCATTTAGAATGCTGATTCTCATGAGGTCATGGAATGAATTATTTGATGTTTTTGGTTGTGATGTATGTGTTCATGGAGATTGCTAATTCTCAGACTGTGGTCATAGAATGGATTAGTGTATGAGTTTGACTGTGATGTATGTGTTCGTAGAGAATGCTGGTTCTCAGTCCCTGGTCAAAGAATGGACTAGTGGATATTTTTGGCTGTATTGGGTGTTTATGGAGATTGTGGATGCTTTGACTGTTTTTTGATTCTCAAGAAGAATGCATTAATAGATGTTCTATTATGATCGATATACTTAGGAACAATGCAGGTCCTCTGTTTGTAGTCATAGAATGAATGAAGCCAAGGTTTTGGTTGTCATTTGTACTCGAGAAGATCATTGGCTGTTCCTATGATTGTAGGATGCCAAAATGGCCGTTTTTTAGTTGGTATTTGTAGATAGGAAGAATGTGGATTCTTGATTTATGGTGTTAGTATGAAGGAGTATGCTTTTTGTTATAGTTACAGATAGGATGAATATGGGTTTTCAATTTCTGCTCATGAAATGGATGAAAGGAGTTTTGGATTTTTTTGCTGTGAGTTATGCTCAAGAAATAATGTGGGTTCTTGGTTTCCGTTATAGAATGTGCGATAATTGCTTTCGACTGGGTTTACACACAGGAAGAATGTGAATTCCTGGTTTATGATAATCTAAATTCAGATGAATTTTTTGTAACTGTAATATGTACATAGGAAGAATGCTGGTTCTTGGTTAATGGCTTTAGAATGAATGAATTGCTGGATTTTGATTGTGATTTACTGATGGGACAAATAATGCTACTTCTCAATTTATGTGTAATGAATATATGAATCTTTTTTCTGTGATTCATGACCAAGAAGGATGTCAGTTCTTGGTTTTTTCATTATCAAATGCACAGATGAATGGTTTTGGCTCTGGTTCAATGCTGATTGCACTATCTGTAGCCTCAAGTGTCATTGTCTGTGTTCACAGAGTATGCGTGATATTTGACATAAAACAATAGTGTTGACTGATTTATGCTCAGGGAGAATGTCAGTTCTGGTTGTGGATTGGGTTAATAGTTAGCTTGACCATAGTTTGCACCCTCAGGAGGAAGGTGGGTTCTCAGTTTATGGTGGTTTAATGAATGTATGGATGCTTTACTATCAGTAATGCTGAAGAAATAATTTGGTTCAGAGTTTTGGGAATCGAATGCATGCCTGATTAATTGCTTTGTTAATGGGCTGAACTGTGTGGTTTTGGCCCTTTTTTAATCCATATTCGTATAAATTGTAATTCATGGTCTACATGTTTGTTTTTGTCTAAGCAACTATACAGATGCGTAACTTCTGAATAAAATGAACAGGTTTCGTTGTGATTTACAAACAGCGTCTGCACTCATTTATGGATATACGTTGTATTGCAAGAGAGTTTGCACCTGCTTACAGTTAATAGGATGTATTGAGAGATTGTTTGATTATTCTCTTTACACTGAGGGTTTTGGGGTATGGTTATAAAATAGACCGTGATGAATGAATGATTGGGATGCAAGTGACTCTAAAGAAGAATGTGAGTATCTGTGACTAAATGATTTGTTGCACAATTATCTCTAACGTATGAATAAACTGACTTAGATCAATCATTTTGACCATAATTTATTCTGCATTCATGTTAATAGATTAAATTAATGGATAGTTTGACTGTGATTTATATACTCAGGAAGAATGTGGGTCCTCAGTCTTATAGTAAGAGAATGGAAGAGTGGATGCTTTAACTATTATTGCTCAGTGAGAAAGTGGGTTCTTGGTGTATGGTCAGAGCAAGAATTAATTGATAGTTTGACTGTTATGCTCAGGAAGAATTGGGTTCTTGAGGTTTTGATTTTGACTGCGAGGTATGTTTTAAGAAAGAATGTGTTTTCTGGATTATGGTTATGGAATGAATGGAAGGATGTTTTGTCTGTGATCTATGCTTAAGGAGCATTTAAGTTCCAACTTCACAGATATAGACTTCATGAATGATTAGTTATGGACTGTGATTTAAACAGGAGGAATACTGGCAGGTTTTTAATTTATAGTTTTTCAATGCAACAGTGATTAGTTTCTATTTGAGGCCTCACCTAGGAAGAATGTTGGTTGTCTGTCTATGTTTATTGAATAGACAAATGGATTACCATGCTTTATGAAGGGTACTAATGTGGGTTCAATAGTTATGATTGTATACCGAATGTTTGTGGTTCAGTTTTAACCTTTACTAAACAGGCAGGATGTGGTTCTCTGTTTTTATTCAGGGAACAGATCAATGAATGGTCTTGACTGTCTTCTATGCAAAGAAAGAGCCCGTTTCCAATGTTCAGATAATAAATTTTGTTCTCTTGTTTATTATATGCAGGATAATTTGGATTATTTTCTATGCTTATGTGAAAATGAATGCCTGGTTTTGTGCACAGATTTAACTTGGGAGGTTTATGGGTTTTTTTTACATGTCCTGGAAATGAATTGGCAGTCCTTCCGGCAATGATTTTTGCACACATAAGCTCTGTGGGCTCTTTGGCTTTATTTAGATGTGATTGAATGCGTTTGCCTGGATTTGCACTCAGAGAATTTTTTCTTGTGTTTTTATTGAGTAAATGAGTGATTATGTTTTTCATTGATATGTTCTCTGTAATTATTCAGTGAACATATCAATGAATGGTCTTGATGGTTTTCTATGCCAAGAAAGAGCTGGTTGTTTAATGTTCAGATAATATATTTTATTCTCTTTTGCGTATCATATGCAAGATAATTTGGATTATTGTCTTTGTTTATTGTGAAAATGAATCCCTGGTTTTGTGCACAAATTAAACTTGGGAGGTTCATGGCTCTTCTTTACATGTTCTGGAGATGAACTGGCAGTCCTTTCAGCAATGATTTTGCACACATAAGTGTTGTGGGCTCTTTGGTTCTACTTCAAAGATGTCACTGAATGAGTTTGCCTGGATTTACACTGAGAGTAATGTTTTTCTTGTGTTTATATTAAGTAAATGAATAAATATGTCTGACTATGACAGTCCTTTCAGCAATGATTTTGCACACATAAGTGTTGTGGGCTCTTTGGTTCTACTTCAAAGATGTCACTGAATGAGTTTGCCTGGATTTACACTGAGAGTAATGTTTTTCTTGTGTTTATATTAAGTAAATGAATAAATATGTCTGACTATGACTTGCTTCAACGAAAACTGGTTTCTGTGTTTTATGTTTGGAAATGATCAGATGGTTTTGATAGTGATTTAATATTGGGCAGAAACTGGAAGTTTACTTCTGGTTTCTTAGTTTTAATTATGTTTTGGTGATCTAGTGGATGGAAGGATTTGTCCTGATTGACTCTCTAGAATACTGCATTCTGTGTTTCTGCTTAGAATATGAATGTATTTTGTGGGTTGAATCTCTGGAGAAATGTGGGTTGCCATATTTGTGTTGAGGAAGGAACTACTATATTTTTTGATACATTCTTCATTTAATGTTGATTCTCTGGAGGAATGCAGGTTGTCATATGTATGTTCAGAAGGAACTACTATATCTTTTGACTTTATGCTCACATTCTTGAATTAATGCAGCTTCTTTGTCTGATACTTGGGGAATTTTTCAATCACTTGGTTTGCTTTCAATTGATACGCAGGAAATCTGGGTTTTTTGTTGTCCAAGACTTTTGGTTTTATTTAGTTTATTCAGAAGCAGACGCGTCATTTGTTCCATTTCCACTAAACAAATTGATGAATTATTGGCCACGATTATGGCATTAATGTGGTTTCATGTTTTTGTTCAGGGAATGCCCCAGACATCAGGGAATCACAGTATGCCTCCTATGCAGCAAACTACTGTTATGAAAACCTCATTGACACCTACAAGTAGCTTTGGTGGAGGAGCTAGTATGGGAGGCTTCAATTGCCCAATCCCTGGAATAATTACTGAAAATATTGACATGACAGGTGGAGATTGTTCAACCACAGCTTCTCCACGTCACATGGGAATACAGCAGCCCTCAAACAATTCATCTCTTTCCCTTCTGCCGAGTTCAGGTCTCTCTTCTCCATTTGCATCTCCTGCCTCCAGTGATGGAGCTCAAGGTCAACTGGCTACCAGTTTCTTTCCTGGAATGACAGGTGGGTATCTACCTACAAGTGGAAGAGAAAGAGAAGTGTCTTTGATGAAAGATGACGTTTCTGCATATTTCAGTGCCGATACACTTGAAGCAAGGGAGTTTATGACAAGCAGGGATACACTTGAAGCTAGGGAGTTTATGACAAGCAGGGATACAATTGATTCTAGGGAGCTTCTGATGAGCAGGAATAACATTATGCCTAATTCAAATATTCTCAATTATGCCAATTTATCAGGTGTACGATATGGGATGAGAAGTACATTACCTTCTATCATGATGCTTTCTAACCAGCACCCTTTCCTGCAGGAAGCTCGAGCTTCAAATCAGAATACACCTATTGGCTCCCCACAGCGTCATGGAGGAGCTGGTTGATCTGGTTTTCTTGTAGTGAAAGCTGGCTTATTTTTTCTAATGCTGAGTAGTGCCCTCAACTGCAAATTTTGCTATTGAACTAGATCCCCTGGTCTGTTTTGTCAGTTTCCTTGGCAATTTTTTGCATAGAACATGCCCCAAGGTTTCCTTCTCAGGTTTTCCTTGTCCTGATAGAATTACTGCATGACTTACCTGGTTCTTTCTCCCAAACTTTTGACGAGTACAAGGAATACCACTTTTGCCTTTTTAATTTCTTGTATTTTAAGCTTGCTATGTAGTAAATAGTCAAGTAGTCAACTGTGTCTCGGAACCTTCTTACTACTAAATTTCAAAGTTCATATTAATTGCAGGATTGGATTTCTCCAACCACTCGTTTAGTTCAAAAAAATGGCTGAACTGAAATGTCCAAGATTGACAGATTTTATTGGACAACTGCTCACTGTTATAGAGGCAAGATGTTAACATGTTCTAACTTTTGTAAAAATGACTACTTGGACAATAGATTTGAAATACAATGATATTTCAAGGCTCTTTTATCTGAAGATGCCATTCTTTTCTTCGTTCCTGTTATAGACTTTTCCCTAAAGCTTACTAATTTGTGCAAGAACATTTGTGAACTTTTTGGATCACTTTATTCATTTCAACTTTTCATTCTTTCCTGACTGTTGGTCTTGTGCTATGACTTGCCGCACCTTATCTTCTTGAGTTGACTTATTTTAGATCTGGCGAGATTCTCTTTGGCAAAAGTAGATCTGCTGACAGTAAGTTATGGACCTAGTGTAAAGTCACCGTTGCAAATCATAAAAGTACTGGCTTTTCTGTTAGAATTGTGGTATAGTTAACTAGTCATGTGACCTTTGAAATGAATCTGTTCAAATTGGTTTCACATTTCCTCCCTCTTTGAATCGGAGGAATAATTATTTTTGTAATTAACTTTGCCAGTAAGTGTGCCCTTCTCGAGGATGTTAAGGATGTTACAATGGAATGTAGCAGACTTACAACACTTGAAAGAATCCCTTGGCTAAGAAAATGCTACTGAGGGAAATCTACTTAGGGATTGCACCTAGCCATATCTCTAAGGAGTCCTTACGCAGGTGAAGAAGCCCACTTGCACAGGTGAGACCTTCCCTCAAGGTTAACATGCCTTTGAGGGCCTGCATTTCTTTTTATCTGGAAGTGCTGAGAGGAACATGCTTGAAGCGCTGTGCAGCATAATAAGAAATTTCTTCAACTTGGAAGCTTGAAGGGTATCTATTCTGTGCAATTAGCTTGAGGATAAATTCAAAGAAAAGAGACGAGGTTAAATCATTAACCCGAAGTGTGTTAATGAAGCTTGTTTTAACCTAATTATTACAAATTTGCCTATCACTTCATCAATATAGCAGCTACCATGGTTAATGGAACTAGATTATGCTTGATCGACTTAAATCAATGAAAAATGGTTTTGATGTAGGTAAGATAAATTCAAAGAAAAGAAACCAGGTAAAATCATTAAGCGAAGTTTAGTGTTATTGGAAGTTTGTTTTAACCTTCTTTATAACAATTTTGCCTATCACTACATCATTGAATCGGACATCCAGTTGGGTTTAAAAACTCTATGTAGATCAACACAAAGCTTTGGTGGTTGACAAGGGATCAATGGTTGGCTTTGGTGGTGGATAAGTGATCGATGGTTTCCATTTGTTAGTGATGACCCCTTGTCTATAATCTTCACTTAAAAATGTCTAAGATCCTTATGATGGTTATAAATATGTCTTGGTAGTAGTTGGGCTATGATCTAGTAACAGTTTGAAGCATTTTCAATGAAATTTGAGTTTCCAAACTATGTTCGTATTCTTTGTGCTAACAAAGTTTTCAGTCCCCAAGTTGTGTTTTTATTCTTTGTGCTAACAATGTTTTCTTTGAATGAGATTAAGGGACCAGTGGTTGTCTTTGGTGGTGGATAAGTGATCGATGGTTTCCATTTGTTGCTGATGACCCTTTGTCTATAATCTTCACTTATATGCTTCTAAGATTCTTAAGATGGTTATACATATGTCCGGTAGTAGTTGGGCTATTATCTAGTAACAAGTCGAAGCATTTTCAGTGAAATTTGAGTTTCTAAACCGTGTTCTTATTCTTTGTCGAAGCATTTTCAGTGAAATTTGAGTTTCTGAACTGTGTTCTTATTCTTTGTGCTCACAAATTTTTCTGTAGATGTCTTTTAGTATTTGGGTTATGATCTAATAACAAGTAGAAGTATTTGCAATGAAATGCGAGATTCAAAACTGTGTTTGCTCTAACAGAGTCTTCTATGTGGATGAGGCTAGGTGTGAGTGCCAAATTGTTTTAACAAATAAAACTTCTATCCGGTCAAACGTAACTTGATTGTGAAGTGATTTCGTATAAATTTTTGTATTTTCATTTGTTAAAACAAGACAATTCTACTAACTAAAAATAGACGTGCTTGAGTAATCTCCATTTACAATTTTACAAAGCTAGTAGACAAACTTTTACTGAGTTAATATATTAAGTCCTCATGCAATTGATACATTCTATGCTCTATACATGTCTCTTGAGATTAAGAATATACATATCTCTTGAGATTAAGAAGATACATAAGATTTAATTTTAAGAAAAGTTAGTCGACTTCCTCTTTTTGAGTCAATGGATTACTTTCTCTCATAAATCTTGTTGTGTACATAAAATCTAAATAAGGGCTGTTGCTTAATTGTGGTGTAATTTAGCTCAACAATATATAAGTTTTTTAATTAATTTTTTAGCTTGTTATTAATGGCTATGTAGTATTTTTATAATAATGATAATTTTCTGTTCTATTTTATTTATAGTTAATCAAATTAATACAATTTGGTATCAAAGTTTCATTAACAAAGTCTAAGAAAACTCAAGGAAAGTCTGTCATGAATATCTAGTCGCCAGGTTTAAGGCAATGTGGGAAAGGAATAAAATTTATATATATATATATATATATATTAATATTAATTTTAAACTGAAAAAGTTGGATTCACAGTAGAGATATTTAAATTCCGTTATTTTCATTTTGAATTTCAAATCTTTGAATCAGAAGATAACTAAAATCACAATGGAATTTGATTATTGGCAAACCAAATTTATAAGCATTGTTACCAAATTCAAAATTTTGTCCAAAGCCTTGGTTGCATGTCAAATTTTTATCCATCTTGTTGATGCTGGTTTAAGTAGGCATACAACAATCAAACTAATATGCCAAGGATTTCTTTTTGCCCTTGAGAGAAGGTTGAAAAGGCCTTGCAAGAGATTGATGGGCCATCTCTACTACTTGAGCAAAGAGGTCCGCAAAAAGGAAGGCCTTAGACTTGATGACATCTAGGAAATATGCAACCCTCCATGCAAATGGATTATTAGAGGCATTTAAGGTAATGGTAGTTGGAAAGAATTAGTAATAGATGTTAACATGGCTCTCCCATGCTTTCCATTTCAATGTAATCAATTTCCCAAGGACTAAGTTGGAGGGTTCTTAGCAAAACATATTTGAGATGAGCATAAACTTTCTTGTCAAAGACATTTGGTTTAAAGCCAAAATACTCAACAAGAGAGGGCTCCATGCTCTAGCAAGCTTGCATGATTACCAAAAACATTACATGATGTATTGGGAATACATCCTAAATTGAACAACAACTTTAAGCTTGATTACAATTTTTTGTTTCAAAGGATTTTTGAACTCTTACGTGAGGAAATATACCTGAAATTGAGAATAAAGGACAATTAAACTAAGTGGAGGGATTAGTCTAGAAGTTTTCCTAGCCTCTTTCATCAAATTTTGGTAGCTCAGTAAAAAATGGAAAATGTTGGGT
This sequence comes from Larix kaempferi, assembly GCA_027924585.1. Classification (NCBI taxonomy): domain Eukaryota; kingdom Viridiplantae; phylum Streptophyta; class Pinopsida; order Pinales; family Pinaceae; genus Larix; species Larix kaempferi. The sequence goes on along the minus strand of BSBM01000267.1, from coordinate 5,139,201 downwards.
ACCTTTGAGATGGTTTGCAAGGATTACAATTGTCTAGAAATCTTCGGAGCCTAAAAAACATTATTTACTTGGTCTTTGATTTACTTAGATGGTTTGCACTGTTTGCAACTCTCTAAAAAGCTCCTTAGGAACCTAAATTTCGTTCTTTGCTTGGTCTTTAATTCACTTCGGTTTTACAATTACAAAAAGATTCGTTAAAATTAAAATCAAGGTTTTACCTTAGCTAAGTTTGTTTCGTCATAGGTATCCACCCTTGCCAAGCCCCCTTCTATGCTCAATTGAATTGGTTGACAATAATATTGGGGGATACCAAGTTGTGGCTTATCACCTTCTATATTGTGTAATGACCATTGAGATTGGAAATTCTTTACTATATATGGAAGCAATGCAACAATGTTATCTTAAAATGGAGAAACTACTCAATGTCTTCAAAATTTATTTTACAAAAGGATGCAATCTAATCTTGTAGTCTACAAATTTTTGTGTAGACTGAAAATGTTCAATCATATTTTAATAATATAATAGATGGGCCACCTTTTACACCCCCACCCTTTAACAACAACAAGCTACACATGGAAAACACATTAATTGAGCAATAGGGGGCAAATCCTAGAGCAATTGTTCCAAAAATAGAGCATCCTCCCTATAAACAAGAGGATAGGAGCAACCACTAGGCAATCGACGATTGGGAATCCTCAATCCTATAACATAGGCGGTTGGGCCATATCCCTTGGCCAATGAGGAAATTTAAGAGATTAGACAAGATGGCGTATGCATGTTGTTGAAGCAACGATGGTTGATTGTGAACTTGAATTGCCCATTGTAGAAAACCTTGATATTATTGTAACACATTAATGATTGGTTGTCTCATTTTGTGCTACCTTGTGCCCTTTACATGCTTAATGTTTTATAGTAGTATTGTATATTTAGGCTTCAGGTGTAGGTTGCATCTTGATATTTTTAGATTTTGACGAGGAGTTGGACCAATTCTATTTGATTATATGTTTGACACCACTAATTGATGGTTCATGATATTTAGTATGAGGTTGTCCCTATGTTTTACTAGGGTGTAAATATCTCTCTAGTCCCTTTGAGGTCTAGGGAAATATTTAGGAATATGTGTTGATATTTTCCTGTTAATGGAAGGATCATTTTCAAGTAAAAAAATTCTAACTTGAGATTAGCATTGCACACCTACAACACCCATTTTCTTCAAACTATTTGACATCTACGACAATGGAAAACTGTAGGTTTGGCGTGTTATACAATTTCGTAAGTATGACATAACATCACTAGTTCATAGTTATAATCTTCAATCAAGCTTTCTCCATCATATTTGCTTACATTTCCTATTATTATTTATAGTATGGACCACCTTTAAAATCTTTGTATGCATTTTTTCTTAGAGTCTAATCCTTTGGAGGTTCTGCACCAGAGAACTTGTGTCAGTTGGCCAAATATGCCAAGAGTGTGAGTTGCATTTGTAGAATCATGATACATCCTCATCAACTCTCATTGGAGTGGGCTTACCAATACACCTCAAGTATTGAAGCTCGACTACAAAGGAGGTCCACAAAGCAATGTGGGGAACAATATCGACACAAGAAACCCCAAGGGAAGTCCTTACATGCTTATTTTTTCTTTTCATCCCATATTTTCTCTTTCATTGATAAAAATAACTATTTTCTTCTAAAACTCAACATAGGATTGAACCACATAACAAAGGACATGGATAATGGTATAATGATCATAGAAGCTAACAAAGAAACACTTTTGATCTATAAAATTGTTGGATTAAAGACTGGACGATGACATTGTGTACTTGATAATATCAATATGAAGATTCTCATTTTACAAAGATGGTAAACAAGTAAGTGCCTTACATGCCCTACTTTAACTGAAATTATCTTTGTGCTTCCTTGTACTTCTCAATACTTACTAGTTGTCCTTCCAATTGAAGTCGTTTCACTTGTTGGGTGGTGTGGCCTATGTGGCTCACACTTAGGATGGCAATAAACATATTCCCATAGGGCCTTTGGAAGATTAGGCCTTCAGACTAGTTGGAGAAGTTACACAACTACAATACACCCCGAGTTCAACCTATTTTATGACAAGAAGGCTACAAAGTTCCCCTATTTTTTGCTCGGAATTAATTTATGTAATTCCCATTGCAACTAAACACTAACCAAATTTACTAAGAATTTTTAAAAGAAATAACATATGTTTTTGCATAATGTATTACAATTAATATTACCTAAACAATTCCTTACATAAGTTCCTACATAAGTTTTTATGAACTTTACTATGCAATCACCTTCGAAAGTTACTATGTATTTACTTATGAAATTTACTAGTATGTAATTGCCAACCGATTTTCTTGAGGATTTTTTACGTATGGCTATGTAAAATTGTACGTGAATTGCTATTTAAACATCTATGTAAGTAACTACATGAATTTATTAACATAATAATGTACATGATATCATAACAATCTTGGGACTAGTAGTGGGGAGTAATGAGTTTCACTCTCTTTATCAAGGTCTCATTTTCACTTGGCACCTTCAAGTAGTCACGCAAGTACCTAGAAGTAGGGGTTGAACTTATGGCATTGAGAGGTGATGAGTTTTGTGTACATGTTACAAACCTAACCATAACCCCACAGTCTCATTAAGGTGGATACCATTGGCTATGACATCCCCCCCATGGGCCTTGACCCAACACCTTGAGGTAGCCATGGAACACTTGGTGGTAGGAGTTTAATGTAATATTCCATGCCAAGCACCATGTTCTCCTTAAGGCATGTTGAATATTCTATACCAACGGGCTTGGAACTATAGATGGGAAGCAAGAAGTTTCACTTCCTTAATCACGGTTCCTATTTCATGGGTTTCGCCTAGTACCTTAAGGTAGTCGCGGGGTCACTTAGAGGTAGGGGTTGAGTTTATGACAGTTAGAGGTGACCCACATGTACATATCATGAACTGAATCCCATTGTCATGTTCTCATTAACTCATACTTCATTTACTAGGTTTTATTCACATGGGCTTGTAATTGACACCTTGAGGTTGTTGAAATCTATTTAATACTGAGGTTGTTTTCCTCCTGTCTTCTAGCCTATTTGAAAACCACATGTTTGTATACCTTGCATCCTGAAACAACCTCCTATTTCTGTCAAAAAATTGACTCCCCTCGAGTTCCTTCCATCCTGTGAGTGCAATATAGATTAATAACCAAGTATAATGAAAGGGGTCACCTTTTTCTTTTGCCTCGAGGTAGTGATCAAGAAATTCATTTAGAAAGAATGTTTCCCAATTCATTTGTACTTGTTTTACACACTTCTTTGCTGCTGCAATGATTGCTGCCGAGACTTAATCATGACGACTCTTTCGAAACAACTTGCATGCTAATAACTGGGAAGTGAATCTCAAAGCATTGTCCTTTATTTGTGCAACTTAAAACCCTCTGCTTGCTCGCTGAGTTCCGTAATTTTCAGCCATCTTCTTTCCAAGGGCTTTCACTTGACTTCTGCTCATAAGGAGACTTACATCTTCTCCTGCAACTGGAAGCCCTGTGATTGCTTTAATTGTTTTGGCATCAATGGATATTAGTCTATTCAACCATAGATACCCACCATGTACTTGCGACAACAACAATTTTGCGCACATTTTTATTTGTAGGGATCTTCCAAAACAAGGAATTTCCAATAGGTTCAGTATCCCACATTTTGACAATCCATTTACTCAATCCTTGAGCTCCATTACTGTTGGTATCTTCGGATCTGGACTCTCCTTCTTATCCATATACTTCTATATAACCAATTCATGGAATTTCTTAGAATCCATGACATCATAGTCTACAAATGCGAACTTGTACAGTTGTCCATGCATATTTCCTTCAACGATTACACCTTCAGAGCCCTTCTGGTCCTGGAGCTATGTATCCTCTGCCTCAGGTAGGGTAACATGTGGAGCAATAGGTCTTCGAGATGGAATGTAGTCATGATGAACCTTTGCAGGCTTTGCACCTTCGGTTTTTGTGAAACCTTCCTGCACTTTTACTGATGGGTTCTTTGATCTGCATTGTCTCCTGGGTGCCATGGCTTCCAAACTTCAAATTTTCACACACATTGTTCACTCTGTAGCAATTGTTCTCAATAGATGCGGAAGTTCATACTAAGAATGCCCATGGTTTATAAGAGCATGTTTTTTTTCCTCTGTCATTAATGATTTCCATCTTCTGTGGATTCACCTAGATTTGGTCCATTTTCGAGAATAAAAAAGTTTCAAATTCTCTTAAGATTTTGATTGATCTTGTCCAAATTCACTTGACCACTTTACCTCATTAATGTTGTTGCCGTTCAAGCATTTATTACAGTTCGTGCAATTGCTCCACCAATAATTAAGGCTCACCTTTTGTCGCAGTTCATGTTGGCACACAAATACTTTACTATGACAGGTACAACTATCAGTGAGTCAACTTTGTCTTGGAGTGGAGAAGGATTGGTCTCCCAAGCTCTCCACATTTTCATTTAGAGATCTAAAAGAGTTTAATCCACTGCTCATAGTCTTCCTTCTCCAGATCATCCCACACTGTTCTTTTCTTTGATTTTCATAAGTCACTTGCATCTGTTAATAGGTTGGGATTCCTCACCTATTTTCTTCTTCCAGTATTTGACATATTTCCTCGACTTTCCACAGTCCTGAGCTTTGTGACCAATTTGGTTACACTTGTAACATAATATTGTTACAGTACTTTCCAATGTGTCCAGTCATTGTGCATTTCCAACATTGGACAAATCTCTGCATAGTCATCTTATTCATTTGCGCAACCTCCCCTTTTTCTTGATCAACCTTCTTGCAACCATCCAAATAGCCTACACTAGTTTTGTTCAATGGTGATCTTTGTTTGCTGAGAATCTCATACAATACTTCTGTGCTTTTGATTTTTTTTTCATTTGTCCTAAATTGATCTTGCATCCTTTCCACTTCATTTTCCTTTTCTCGTAATTGGATCCTTTGTTCATCAAGCATTTTTTCATACTCTGAATTATTTTCTTTGAGAGAAATGGCCTCCAGTTGTCTTGCTTGAAGTTGAATTTGATCATCACATTCTTTTTGAAGTCGTTTCTTCAGTGACGTGACTTTTTTGACTTTTTCTTCCATTTCTTCTGTAGCCTCTCCTCATTTTTTCTTCAGAAGAGTAATATCATTTTCTAGTTTTTGATTTCCTGCAACTGATTTCTTCAGTTTGCTTTCCAAAGTATCATTCCTTAGTCTTATAGTTTGACAGGTCTCATCCATTTCCCAGTAATTAGTTGGTAAAAATGCTACCAATCCCTTCGATTCTTCTTCTTTCCTTTTCAGGATTTTCATAGTTTTGGTTGCTATCCTTTTTACCTCTTCAATTGTTTTTCTTTGTTTGCGAATAATATCCCTTGCTTCTGTGATAGAGAGATTTTCTAGGTTTCCATTTTCTTATAACCATGGTGCTTCTCCTTGGTTGGTAATCTCCTTCTTTTCCATATTTGTGCACGGATCTATCTTCCAGATGTTAAGTTGTTACTGAAGACACCTGCTCTAATACCAATTGTTGAAATCTATTTAATACTGAGAGGGGGGTGAATCAATGTTAGTGCAGTTATGTGTAGTTTTTAACGTTCTTTAACAAATTAATATGAACTTAATTATGATAATCAATTATGCATCCACCATAAATAAAACATTCATCCACATTTGCACCAAAATAGAGAATACATGGAATTTTTACGTGGAAACCCAAACGAGTGAAAACCACGAAATGCTATTTTATAATGAAAATATTACATTCAAGGAAGCATCGACTTTCTATGTTTACCAACACCAACTAGAAGGAGGAAACGACCCCCTGGTTTTACAGGCACCGACCTGGAGGAAGCTACAACTCCCTGTGTTCTCTAGCACCAACTGGAAGGAGGCTATGACCCCCTGCTCCTTGACCTGTCCTGCCGCCCAGATATATAAGAATAGGATGTTACTCTGTTGAACTTCTGATACACACACACTTTTGAGATTCTGATGTTTGTTCTACTGTGCACACCTTCTATTTGTAGTAAAGTTGTTGTCACTGTGCTACACACAATACTTCCCTTCAACACTTCACTTCAATTGACATCACACTTCATATACTATGTGCTGCTTCAACTGCTGCAGACTGTGACAAGAGTCAATGTTCCATTCTGCAACTGCGCATATACACCTTCAACTGATACTGCGCATCAACTAATAACTCATTGTTCTGACTTTGCGCACTAGTATCAAATGGAACTGTACACTTTCTAAGATGTGTCAGTTCTGTTTAAGTGCCACAGTATTCAAACAATATGCGACCTTCTGTGCATCATATGATTCGTCCTTTCGGTTTAACGCACTTGTCTCAGATCATCCTCATCATGATGCACATACTTGATTCTACTACAACTTCGTCTTTGAGCATCTGATGGACTTCTTTACTTCGCACACTTCAGCTTAGTCTTTGTGCGTCAATGAAACATATTTGCATCGTGGATTAAAAGATATACTTCAGTTTTGTCTCTGCGCAGATCTATCTTAGAACGTTTATGAATATCTGCGATGCTGTCTTTCGATCCTCACGCACTTGCACATCCTCTGCATTCTGCATTTTAGTCTTTGCGCAATCGTCACAGATCTACAACATCATTCTATGCACCATCAACTATTTAATTTCTCTGCTTGTGCGCACTCGGCTCTCTGCTAGATCATGTTGTTCTGGTTCCACAAACCCTTAATGCCCCAAATATAAATTTGTATCTTCCACTTACAAGCTCTTCATACTTTCTATCAAGCTTACTTCAAATCTCCAACTTGCTTTCCTATTTATATATGTCTTGCATGGATTGTATGTCCACAAGTTGGTTTTGGCTTTCCTTCTTCTTTGCTTCACGATTTATGCTTTTGCCACATGTCATGTTATGTGCTGCTGATGTGTCATCTCTTGTGGATCTTGCACATACATGGTCCTTGAATTAGTGGGTATTTAAGCCTTGTGGTGTTTTCCTGTGCCTTAGATGTGCCATTGCCTGTGGAATTTGTGCATATGATAACTTCAACTGCCACACCCTTCTTGGTACTTGTGCCCGCTTCAACAACTGAGAGCTTCTTCCGATTGGTGAGACTTGTGCACTTTCAGGACTTGCATAATTGTTCAACCACTTCATGTTCCACGCTACTTGCGCACTCCCAATCCTTGTTCAATCAATGCTTTGGCTTGCTTGCGCATTCCCAAATGTTGTCCAATCAACGCCTTTGCTTGCTTGTGCATTCTCGAACCTTGTCCAATCAATTCTTGACTTGCTTGCGCACTCTCCAAGCTTCTGTCAAATCGACACTTTAGCTTATACCTGAGGGACTATGACTGGATGGACTTGAGACTTGCTTCATGTACCACATGTACTAGATGTACCTTATGTACTTATTCAAACTAGATATGCATTCCTTATGTACTTCTTCAAAGTGGATATGCATGATATACTTCTTTACATCGATATACTTCTCCATCTTTCTTGCGCATATTCCTCTTCAATGTGGCTTCCATATACTTTTTCAGGCTGACACATAAATATACTTCTTCAAACTGCCATAGTAGTACTGAATCATCTTTGACATCAATTAATATCCACTTTAACATTAGTTGACATCAATGAAAACCAAAGTTCAAAAATCTCCCCCTTTGGCATTGATGTCAACACCTTATGAAGTTGTGCATAATCAACTCCTAAAGATTGTATTCTTCATCTTTTCTTGTCACAGTAATCCCCCTATGTTCTTTGCCATTTTGAGCCTTTGACCTCTATGCATTATGTTGTCAATTTTTCTTCTGCTTTATGTTACTTCTGCGTAGACCGCATGCTTTATGATCATTCTCATTGTGTTGTTTCATGCTCTATGATCAACTCCATGCTCCTTTAATGATTGGCTTCGTGTTCTTCCTCTGCTGCTGCAAGCTTCATGATCCGATTCAGGATCTTTCTTATCAGCTTCTCAGCTTCATGTTTTTTCTCCTAATTCTGCATCTTCAGCTTCATGCTTTTTCTCCCCCTTTGACATCAATGGCAACGAGGTGCCATTACTGTGCAATTATAGGATCTCCTTTCTTTTGTTTTGCACCGACCCTTACTCATCTGCTTATAAGGATAGCTCCCCTTGTCTTCATGCTTCATTTATTTTACTGAATTTTCTACTTATGTTTCTGAATGTACAACAACCTTGATCTTTTGTAGATTTGTCTTTACAGCTGCAACTTTTCTCTTGAGTTCCTCTTCTTTGGCTATAATATTTTCTTATGTCTTTTCACCTGAGACCGATTCTAGAGTTTCTAAGCAGTCATCAATTGTCTCTTTGATTTCGCGTTGTTACTGCGGAAAAGATTAAGTGATGTTGAAAGCTTCTTCCTGTAGAGGTACAAGCCTCGCAATCAAATTTCAATGTTCCTCTAGAATTTTGTTTATTTCTTGTTGCTGCCTTTTGTATTCTTCCATTTTGATCGTTTTCTCTTTGAGAGGTAAGGAGACCGAACTATCACATAGATTTTTCTCTAGTTCTTGTGCAGTCTGAAGCCTCTAGTTTACTTCCTTTAGATGCTCGTTTTCAACCAATTTTGTCCACAATTGAACACTTTCTTCATGCAGCTGCGTACACTTCAACTCCAAGGTATTAATGTTCTCGATTGCAATGTTTAGTCTTTCTAGCCTGCTTTCACGTTCTGCTATGACCTCTCGAGGTTTTCCTGGAAGTTGTTTCGGTGATATTTCTTTAATTCTGATTTGCAACCCTTGAATAACCTCTCTTATATTTACCACTTTTCTTTCTAAAGAAGTCTCTTCATTTTCTTAAACCTCTAGAAGAATGTTGAACACTTATTCTACTGCCTTTTGTAAATTCAAGGTGTTTTGTTGTACTTTCTTCACTTCATGCTCTAGATGATTACTTCTTGTAACTGCTTCTCTTGCTTCCTCTTCCAATTTCGATATCTTTCACGCAAGTGTTTCTCTTTCTGTTTTCACCCTGGAACATTCTTCTTGTAGGATTCTTTCTCACTTTGGATTTTTTACCATTCAACTATAACAACCTCATGTCTTCATTGTATCTCCTGTGCAATAGATGTATGCAGTTCATGTAGCTCATTCAAAGGTAAGTGTGACAAAGTTAGTTCTATACAATTTACTGTATTCTACATCTCTTGAGTGGGAAGCATCAAGGATACAAACGGGATCTTCATTCTTTGGTGCAGCCGAGATTCCTTCATCTACAAAATGGGGTGTGATTGCGAACTGCTCAGGGTTTCTTGGACACTTTTCAGTTCTCCCTTGTTTGTCCGAATCAGATTCTTCAATGCCGCAAAATTTGCATCGATTTTTAGCAAGATTCTTTCTTGCTGTGAAGCAAGTTCTTCAATCTAATTTTTCACAATCACATTCTCAATGGCTTCTTTAGCAGCGTTTCTGACTTCTATGGAAATTTTATTAAAGTCATATGTCGTCAATGTTTGCGCCTCTAGTTTTCTTACTTGAAGTTGAATTTGATCATCACATTATTTTTGAAGTTGTTCCTTTAGTGACAAGAATTCTTTGACTTTTTATTCCTTTTCTTCCGTAGCATCTCCTAATTTTTTCTTCAGAAGAGTAATCTCATGTTCTAGTTTTTTATTTTCTGCAACTGATTTCTTCAGTTTGCTTTCCAAAGTATTATTCCTCGGTATTACAGTTTGACAGGTCTCATCCATTTCCTGTAACTGGCTGGTAAAAGATGTCATCAATCCCTTTGATTCTTCTTCTTTCATTTTTAGGATTTTCATAGTTTTGGTTGTTATCATTTTTACCTCTTCAATCGTTTTTCTTTGTGTGCGAATAATATCCCTTGCTGCTGTGATGGAGAGATTTTATAGGTTGCCATTTTCTTGTAAACATCATGCTTCTCCTTGGTTGGTAATCTCCTTCTTTCCCATGTCTGCGCATGGATCTATCTTCCAGATGTTAAGTTGTTACTGAAGACACCCGCTCTGATACCAATTGTTGAAATCTATTTAATATTGAGAGGAGGGGTGAATCAATATTAGCGCAATTATGTGTCGTTTTTAACCATCTTTAACAGATTAATTTGAACTTAATTATGATCATCAATTATGCATCCACCATAAATAAAACATTCATCTACATTTGCACCAAAACACGAAACATAGAACACACATAATTTTTACGTGGAAACCCAAACTGGAGAAAACCACTGAATGCTCTTTTATAATGAAAAGATTACATTCAAGGAAGAACCGAATTCAATGTTTACCAACACCAATTGGAAGGAGGCACCGACCCCTTGGTTTTATAGGCACCGACCTAAAGGAAGCTACAACTCTCTATGTTCTCCAACACCAACTGAAGGGAGGCTATGGCCCCATGCTCCTTTCCCCGTCCTGCTGCCCAAATATATAAGAATATGATGTTACTCTGCTAAACTTCTGATACGCGCACACTTCTAATCTTCTTATGTTCGTTCTGTTGTGTGCACCTTCTGTATGCATTAAAAATGTTCTCACCGTGTTGCATACAATACTTCCCTTCAACACTTCACTTCAACAGATGTCGCACTTCATATACTGTGTGTTGCTTCAACTGTTGCATATTATGCCAAGAGTCAATTTTCCATTCCGCAACTACGCATCTGTACCTTCAACTAATCCTGCACATCATCTGATAACTTGTTGTTAGGACTTAGTGCACTGGTATCAGACGGAATTGCGCACTTTCTAAGATGTGTTCGTTCTGTTTAAGTGCCATAGCCTTCAGACAATCTGCGACCTTATGTGCATCATATGATTCGTCCATCTGATTTAACGCACTTGTCTTATATCATCCTCATCATAACGCGCATACTTGATTCTACTACAGCTCCATCTTTGCACATCTTATGGACTTCTTTACTTCTCACACTTCAGCATAGTCTTTGTGTGTTATTTAAACTTATTTGCATCGTGCATTACAAGATATAGTTCAATTTTGTCTCTACACGGATCTATCTTAGAACATCTGTGACTGTCTATGATACCATCATTCAATCCTCATGCACTTGTGCATCATCTACATTCTTCCTTTCTGTCTTCGCACAATCGTCACCGATCTACAACATTAATCTGTGCACCATCAGCTATCTAATTCCTCTGCTCATGTGCACTCGGATCTCTACTAGATCATGTTGTTCTGGTTCCATGAGCCCTTGATGCCCCGAATATAAATCTGTATCTTCCACTTACAAGATCTTTATAATTGCTATCAAGCTTACTTCAAATATCCAACTTGATTTCCTATCTATACATGTCCTACATGGATTATATGTCCACAAGTTGGTTGTGGATTTCCTTTTTCTTTGCTTCACGGTTTATGCTTCTACCACATGTCATGTTCTGTGCTGTTGATGTGTCATCTCTTGTGGATCTTGCGCATACATGGTCCTCAACTTAGTGGGTATTTAACCCTTGCGGTGTGGTCTTGCGCCTTATATGTGCCATTACCTATGGAATTTGAAAATATGATAACTTTGACTGCCACATCCTTCTTGGTACTTGTCCATGCTTCAACAACTGAAAGCTTATTTCGATTGGTGAGACTTGTGCACTTTCAGGACTTGCATAACTGTTCAACCACTTCATGTTCCATGTTGCTTGCGCACTCCTGATACTTGTTCAATCCACGCTTTGGAGTGCTTGCGCATTCCCAAACCTTGTCCAATCAATGCCTTTGCTTGCTTGTGCATTCTCGAACCTTGTCCAATCAATTCTTGACTTGCTTGTGCACTCTCCAAGCTTCTGTCCAACCAACACTTTAGCTTGTACCTGAGGGAATATGACTGGATGGAATTGAGACCTTCTTCATGTACCACATGCACTAGATGTACCTTATGTACTTCTTCAAACTGGATATGTATTCCTTATGTACTTCTTCAAAGTGGACATGCATGATATACCTCTGGATATACTTCTTTATAGTGGCATCCATATACTTATCCATATTGCTCGCGCATATTCCTCTTCAATGTGGCATCCATATACTTTTTCAGACTGACACAAAATTATACTTGTTCAAACTACCATAGGAGTACTGAATCATCTTTGACATCAGTTGATATCCTCTTTGACATTAGTTGCCATCAATGACAACCAAAGTTCAACAATATCCCCCTTTGGCATTGATGTCAACACGTTATGAAGTTGTGCATAATCATATCCTCAAGATTGTATGTTCCATTTGTTCTTGTCGCAGTACTCCCCTTGTGTGTATGCTCCCCCCGTGTTCTTTGCTAGTTTTAGCCTTTGACCTCTGTACATTTTGCTGTCAATTATTCTTCCGCTTTCTATTACTTCTCTGCAGACCGCATGCTTTATGATCATTATCATTGTATTGATGCATGATATATGATCAACTCCAAGCTCCTTTAATGATTGGTTGCATGTTCTTTCTTTACTTCTACAAGCTTCATGATCGGCTTCAGGCTCTTTCTTATTAGCTTCTCAGCTTCATGCTTTTTCTCTTGATTCTGCATCTTCACCTTCATGATTTTTCTCCCCCTTTGACATCAATGGAAAATAGGTACCATTACTGTGCAATTATAGGATCTCCTTTCTTTTATTTTGCGTTGGCCCTTACTCATCTGCTTATAGGGATAAATCCCCTTGTCTTCATGCTTCATTTCTTATACTGAATTTTCTACTTATGTTTCTGAATGTACAACAGTCTTGATCTTTTGTAGATTTGTCTTTACAGCTGCAACTTTTCTCTTTAGTTCCTCTTATTTGGATATAATAGTTTCTTTTGTCTTTTCACCAGAGACCGATTCCAGAGTTTCTAAGTAGTTATCAATTGTTTCTTTGATTTCCCCTTTTTACCGCGGAAAAGATTATGTGATGCTGAATGTTTCTTCCTGTAGAGTTCCAAGCCTCCCAATCAAGTTTTGTTGTTCCTCTTGAATTCTATTTATTTCTTGTTGCTGCTTTATGTATTCTCCCATTTTTCTCGTTTTCTCTCTGACAAGTAAGGATACCAAACTATAACGGATCTTTTGCTCTAGTTATTCTATAGTCTGAAGCCTCTGGTTTACTTCCTTTAGCTACTCGTTTTCAACCAATTTTGTCCACAATTGAACACTTTCTTCATGCAGCTCTGTACACTTCATCTCCAAGGTCTTAATGTTCTTGATTGCAATGTTTAGCTTTTCTATCCTGCTTTCACGTTCCGCTATGACCTCTCGAGGTGTTCCTAGAATTTGTTTTGGTGATAGTTCTTCAATTCTGATTTGCATCCCTTGAATAACCTCTCTTATATTTACCACTTTTCTAAAGAAGTGTCTTCATTGTCTTGAACCTCTAAAAGAGTGTTGAACACTTCTTCTATTGCCTTTTGTAAATTCAAGGCATTTTGAGGTACTTTCTTCACTTTTTGCTCCAGCTGATTACTTCTTGTAACTGCTTCTCTTGCTTCCTCTTCCAATTTTGATGTCTTTTGTGCAAGTGTTTCTCTTTCTGTTTTCACCCTGGAACATTCTTCTTATAGGCTTCTTTCTCACTTTGGATTTTATACCATTCAGCTATGACAACCTCATGTCTCCATTGTATCTCTTGTGCAATAGATGTATACAATGCATATACCTCATTCAAAGGTAAGCGTGACATAGTTAGTTCTATATGATTTACCATATTCTTCATCTCTTGAGTTGGAAGCGTCAAGGCTACAGACGAGATCTTCAGTCTTTGGTGCGACTCAGTTTCCTTCATCTGCGAAATGGGGTGTTATTGCGAACTGCTTGGGGTTTCTTGCACACTTTTTAGTTCTCCCCTGTTTTTTTGCAAAAGATTCTTCATTGTCGCAAACTTTTCATCGATTTTTAGAAAGATTATTTCTTGTTGTAAAGCGAGTTCTTCAATCTCACTTTTCGTAATCACATTCTCAATAGATTCTTCAGCAGCATTCATGACTTATATGCCAATTTGCTCAAAGTCATATGTTGTCAATGTTTGTGCAGAGCCAAGTTTAGCAGCTTTTCTTTTCTTCTTTAAAAGCCCTTCCTGTTACATCGTTTCTTTTCTCTTCTCAGCTTGCACAGATTCGTGTGAAGGTTTAGGAGGAGTTTCTGTGTTGACAGTTTCGTCCATTATGGGTGTTGGCTTATTCGACTGTTCCTGCTGCGCTGCCTCTTCTACTTCTGTCAATGGATCCCTCCACTTTGCATCTCATGCTTGAAATTTTTTTGCAATATCTTCTTCAAAACAAATAAACACGGTAGGCAACCATTGTTTGTTAGGGTCCCTTTTTTCCTGTATGTAAGTGTAATGCATTCCAAGTTTGAAATGGCCGATCCCTTTGTATGCTTCGATTATGTGAGGTTGTATGCGCAAATTTTCTCGTAAGATGAATCCGATTTCCTCACAATATAAAAAAAAATGATATTGTTTTCCTCTTGTCTTCTAGCAATATTTGAAAACCACATGTTTGTATACCTTGCAGCCTGAAACGACCCTTATTTCTGTCAAAAAATTGACTCCACTCGCCTTCCTTCCGTCATTTGAGTGCAATACAAATCAATAACCAAGTAAAATGAAAGGGGTTACCTTTTTCTTGTGCTTACAGCTAGTCGTCAAGAAATTCATTTAGCAAGAATGTTACCCAATTCATCTGTACTCCTTTTACACACTTCTCTGCTGCTGCAATGATTGCTGGCGATACTTGATCATGACGGCTCTTTCGAAATAACTTGCATGCTAATAGCTAGGAAGCGAATCTCACAACATTGTCCTTTATTTGTGCAACTAAAAACCCTTGGCCTGCTCGTTGAGTTTTGTATTTTTCAGCCACCTTCTTTCCAAGGGATTTCTCTTGACTTCTTCTCATAAGGAAACTTACATATTCTCCTACAGCTTGTAGCCCTGTGATTGCTTCAATTGTTTTGGCATCAATGGATATTGGTCTGTTCAACCATAGATACCCACCATGTACTTTCGACAACAACTATTTTGTACACATTTTTACTTGTAGGGATCTTCCAAAATGAGGAATTTCCAATAGGTTGAGTATCCTGCAGTTTGACAATCCATTTTCCCAATCCTTTAGCTCCATTATTGTTGGTATCTTAGGATCTGGACTCTCGTTCTTATACATATACTTGTCTATCACCAAATCAGGGAATTTCTTAGAATATGTGACATCATAGTCTACAAATGCGAACTTGTACAACTGTCCATGCATATTTCCTCCAACGATTACACCTTCAGATCCCTTCCGGTCCTAGAGCTGCATATCCTCTCCCTCAGGTAGGGTAACATGTGGAGCATCAGTTCTTCGAGATGGAATGTAGTCATGTTGAATCTTTGCAGGTTGTGCACCTTCAGTTTTTGTGAAACCTTCCTACACTTTTACTAATAGGATCTTTGATATGCATTGTCTCCTAGGTGCCATAGCTTCCAAACTTCAAATCTTTACACCCACTGTTCACTCTATAGAAATTGTTCTAAATAGACGCGGAAGTTCATACTGAGAATTCTCGTGGTTTATAAGAGACTGTTTTTCGTCCTCTGTCATTAATGATTTCCATCTTCTGCGGATTCACCTAGATTTGGTCCATTTTCGAGAATCAGAAAGTTTCAAATTCTCTCAAGATTTTTATTGATCTTTTCCAAATTCACTTGACCACTTTCCCTCATTAATGTTGTTGATGTTCAATCATTTATTATCGTTCGTGCCACTGATCCACTGATCATTAAGCTTCACCTTTTGTCGTAGTTCATGTTGGCGCACAAATACTTTACTGCGACAGGTCCAACTGTCTATGAGTTAAATTTGTGTTGGAGTGGAGAAGGATTGGTCTCCCAAGCTCTCCACTTTTTCATCCAGAGATCTGATAGAGTCTAATCCACTGTTCACAATATTCCTTCTCCAGATCATCTTGCATTGTTCTTTTCTTTGATTTTTAGAATTACTGCATCTATTAATAGCTTGGGATTCCTCACATGTTTTCTTCTTCTAGTATTTGATAGATTTCCCTGAATTTCCACAATCCTGATCTTTGTGACCAATTTTGTTACACTTGTAACAAATAATATTGTTATAGTACTTCCCAATGTGTCCAGTAATTGTGCATTTCCAACATTGAATATATTTGTGCATGGTCATCTTATTCATTTGCACAACCTCCCCTTTTTCTTGATCAACCTTCTTGCAATCATCCTCATAGCCTACACCAGTTTTTTTCAATGGTGATCTTTGCTTGCTGAGATTCTCATTCAATACTTATGTGCTTTTGACAAATTTTTCATTTGTCCTAAATTGATCTTGCATGCTTTCCACTTCTTTTTCCTTTTCTCGTAATTGGATCCTATGTTCATCAACAATTTTTTCATACTCTGAATTCTTTTCTTTGAGAGAAATAGCCTCCAGTTTTCTTGCTTGAAGTTGAATTTGATCATCACATTGTTTTTTAAGCTATTCCTTCAATGGTAGGAATTCTTTGAATTTTTCTTCCATAACATCTCCTAATTTTTTCTTCAGAAGAGTAATCTTATTTTCTAGTTTCTGATTTTGTGCAATTGATTTCTTTAGTTTGATCCCAAAGTATCATTCCCCAGTCTTACAGTTTGACAAGTCTCATCCATTTCTTGTAACTGTCTGGTAAAATATGCTACCAATCCCTTTGATTCTTCTTCTTTCCTTTTCAATATTTTCATAGTTTTGGTTGCTATCCTTTTTACCTCTTCCATCGTTTTTCTTTGTGTGTGAATAATATCCCTTGTTGTGATAAATAGATTTTCTAGGTCTCCATTTTCTTGTTACCATGGTGCTTCTCCTTGGTTGGTAATATTCTTCTTGTCCATATCTGCACACAAATCTATCTTCCATATGTT
This sequence comes from Larix kaempferi, assembly GCA_027924585.1. Lineage (NCBI taxonomy): Eukaryota > Viridiplantae > Streptophyta > Pinopsida > Pinales > Pinaceae > Larix > Larix kaempferi. Next base: position 5,122,266 of record BSBM01000267.1, on the reverse strand, counting down.
AAGCTATTACTGAAGACACCCGCTTTGATACCAATTGTTGAAATCTATTTAATACTGAGAGGGGGGGTGAATCAATATTAGCGCAATTATGTGCAGTTTTTAACCTTCTTTAACATATTAATATGAACTTAATTATGATCATCAATTATGCATCCATCATTAATAAAACATTGATCCACATTTGCACCAAAACACATAACACAGAACACAAAACACACAATTTTTTTTATGTGGAAACCCAAATGGGAGAAAACCACTTAATGTTCTTTTATAATGAAAAGATTACATTCAAGGAAGCACCAACTGGAAGGAGGCACCGACCCCCTGGTTTTGCAGGCACTAACTTGAAGGAAGTTACAACTCCCTGTGTTCTTTACGAGCAAATGGAAGGAGGCTACACCCCCCTGCTCCTTGCCCTGTCTTGCCGCACAGATACATAAGAATAGGATGTTACTCTGCTGGACTTCTGATATGAGCACACTTATGATATTTTGATGTTCGTTCTGTTGTGCGCACCTTCTGTATGCAGTAAAATTGTTTTCATTGTGTTGCATACAATACTTCCCTTCAACACTTCACTTCAACTAACGTCGCGCTTCATATACTATGTGCTGCTTCAATTGCTATAGATTGTGCCAAGAGTCAATGTTCTATTCTACAACTGCACATCTGCACCTTCAAGTGATACTGCACATCAACTGATAACTTTTTTTTTCTGACTTTTCGCACTGGTATCAGATGGAACTGCGCACTTTCTAAGATGTGTCCGTTCTGTTTAAGTGCCACGGTCTTCAAACAATCTGTGACCTTTTGTGCATCATATGATTTGTCCTTTTGGTTTAACGCACTTGTCTCAGATCATCCTCATCATGACTTGCATACTTGATTCTGCTGCAATTTGTCTTTGCGCATATGATGAATTTCTTGACTTCGCACACTTCAACTCAGTCTTTGTGCATCAGTGAAACTTCTTTACATCACGCATTACAAGATATACTTCAGTTCTATCTATGCACAGATCTATCTTAGAACATATGTGACTGTCTACATGTTATTTGTGATACTGGCATTCGATCCTCACGCACTTGCGAATCCTCTGCATTCTGCCTTTATGTCTTTGCACAATCGTCACAAATCTACAAAATCATTCTGTGCACCATCAACTATTTCATTCCTATGCTTGTGCACACTCGGCTTTATGCTAGATCATGTTGTTCTAGTTCCACGAGCCCTTGATGCCCTGAATATAAATCTGTATTTTCCACTTCCAAGCTCTTAATAATTGTTATCAATCTTACTTCAAATCTCCAACTTGCTTTCCTATTTATACATGTCCTGCATGGATTGTGTCCACAAGTTGGTTGTGGCTTTCCTTCTTCTTTTCTTCATGGTTTATGCTTTGTCACCTGTCATGTTCTGCGCTGCCGATGTGTCATCTCTTTTGGATCTTGCACATACATGGTCCTTGAATTAGTGGGTCTTTAACCCTTGTGGTGTGGTCTTGCGCCTTATATGTGCCATTACCTATGGAATTTGCGCATATGATAACTTGAAATGCCACACCCTTCTTGGTACTTGTGAGTGCTTCAACAACTGAAAGCTTCTTTCGAGTGGTGAGACTTGTGTGCTTTCAGGACTTACATAACTATTCAACCACTTAATGTTCCATGTTGCTTGCGCACTCCCGATCCTTGTTCAATCAACGCTTTGGCTTGCTTGCACATTCCCAAACCTTGTCCAATCAATGCCTTTGATTACTTTCTTATTCTCAAACCTTGTCCAATCAATTCTTGACTTGCTTGTGCACTCTCCAAGATTATGTCCAACCAACACTTTAGCTTGTACCTGAGGGACTATGACTGGATGGACTTGAGACCTGTTTCATGTACCACATGTACTAAATGTACCTTATGTACTTCTTCAAACTGGATATGCATTCCTTATGTACTTCTTCAAAGTGGATATGCATGATATACCTCTGGATATACTTCTTTATACTAGCATCCATATACTTCTCCATCTTGCTTGCGCATATTCCTCTTCAATGTGGATTCCATATACTTTTTCAGACTCACACATAAATATACTTCTTCAAACTTCCATAGGAGCACTGAATCATCTTTGACATTAGTTGATATCCTCTTTGACATTTGTTGGCATCAATGACAACCAAAGTTCAACAAAGGTAGTGATAGGGAATCTAGAGGTAGGTGTTGAGTTTATTGCAACTTGAAGTCATCACCCATGTATTTATATTATAGATCCAAGCCCACCCCCATCTTCTCCTTAAGGTCCACTAGGGACCAATAGGATTTGGTTAGTGTTGTGTCACGAGGATTTTCACACCCTAAGTCAAGGTTTGAATATTACACAATTAACTCGGTACCTTAAGGTAGTCATTGGGTGGCTTGGAGGTAGGGGTTCAACTTATGGCATTAATAGGTCATGGACCATGTGTACATATCACTAGCTAAAACCCACCCCCTTGTTCTCCATGAGACCCTACAAATTAGATAAAATTGAAAAATTTATAAAGACATAGAAGAGTGCTCCCTCTTTCTTTTGTTAGGGTTTTGGATAAATGCTCGTGCTTATTGAAGAGGTCCCAAGCTCCCCCTCTATCTCTCATCCTTCTCAACCCTTTGCACTAGTTATCCAAACCTTGAAAACTCTTATAGAAATGAGAACAAATAAGGTTAAAATAACAAGAATGTTTCCTCTTCTTGGTTCATTAAGCATAATGAAGGGGTCCCCATCTCTTACTTGCAAATTCTAGAGTTAATGTTAATAAGGCACTTTTATTTGTTGAAAATATCATGATTTATTAACTTAATGGAATGTGGGAGAGCTTTAGAGATTCTATAAGGATGGATGAAGCAAAATTGGACCCCTCTTTCGCAAAGATAACCAAACCAATTCTAACATAGTAAAGGGTTGCATTCCTTTTTATTCAAACTCAAAGAAGATAAATATGTAACCTTTAGAGGTGGTCCTTAGTTTATGAGATTCAACCATCTTTCTATAAATAATCTATACTTAGATTTTGACCGAAAGTAAGAAATCTTGATGGTTGTAACTCTCTAGATTAGGATACCCTTTGTCCTAATTTAATTTTTTTGGATGATTGAACATTGGAAGAAATTGGGAACATGCTCAAGATATTCATGGACAAACTAGAGCAAAAAGCCAACATTTATGCATGTCTTAGAATTTTCATGCATGTGAATCTAAAGAAATGATTACTTGAGACACGGATTCCAACTAAAGATTTGGGTTCATGTCCAAAAGTTGGATTATGAAAAGATCCCTTTCAAGTGTAAGTAGTGTCAATGCCACATGTTGTATGGGCACTTTACAAAGAATTGTCCCAAGGAAGCATCATCCTTCCTCACTCTAGTACTACCAACAACCATCTTTGGCTTGTGGTTGTTATGTTTGTGATGGTGCAAACTAACCTACCATAGTGGAATATCCCATGTTAGGATTTAGTTCCACATTAACACTCCTCTCTCCTTCGACCTCCTCAAAATTCGACCCTTTGATAAGATGGCTTAAAAAATGCTTCTTACTCTATGAGAAATTAGTATGCCCCAAATCAACAAAATAATCAACCTATGTATATGAAAAATGAATACTCAACTCTGGATTATGAGAAATGGTCATATAAGAAGGACCTTATTTGGATAAAATGCTTTCTTAAAACTTTATAAATAAAAAAATATATGTACAACATTTCACATAAAAAATCATGAGCCACAAATTAGCTTCCGCAATCCAAAAAATTACCACAGTTTATTGCTCCATGAGCTAATCAAATTTACAACAGTCCAAGCCCCAATGTCTTATACAAAACCATAACCATATGGGAAAAGGTAGTAACTAAAATCAATTACAACATAATAGGTGGCTTGAGGGACACATTGAAGATATACATTAAAACTAAGTAATTGTGATTAATCTAGTGTCAAGTAGAGGGTTTCAATCTTCTGAATTGGGGGCCCACCCACTAAAGGTGGATCACCATTTTGTGGGGTAGTATCCCATCCATCCTATTGTTGTTGTTCCAGATGCTTATATATAGATATTGTCAAATCCAAGTGAGGGTGCTTGTCATTTTCTAGTTATGAAGAGGAATTTGGTTGTGGGGTTTCAACTCTAGTAGCGTTGAATGTTCTACTCACGGACCTAGAAACGAGCCCAATGGTGAGGCATGCTACCAACAATGGGAATGAGTCAAGCCAGGGGGGAAATAAACTTCCATGGAAAGTTTATTTTCTAGATCCATTTTCTCATCTTGCACCTCAATATGCAAGTGTAAGTTGGCACGTCAGATCAAAACTCCATCAAACCAAGTGGAACCATCACACAAAATATTATTTTGGAAAATAGTGGCATTCCTCTTTTTCCATATAAAATTTAAAATATCCATTCTAACAAGTTGTCATGTCGCTTGAAATTCATCCATGGGAGCTTATCCTCTAATACATTAGCTTTCCAAGAAATAGAATCAAGGAGTTGGCCAAAAAGGTTCGAAACCCAAACTTGCACCGACTTGGAAAACAAGCATAACTAGAAAGGTGCTTGACAATTTCTTCTTTTTGGCAAAACTTACACTTGGAACTGGAGAACCTAGTGTATAACAGATGTTATTCTAGTGTTAGACCACCAAACATTAAGGACTAGGAAACAATAACCTTCGTAGGATCAATGATTTTTTTCTAAACAAAGTGAAGATGAAACAACCAAGTAGACTGCTTAGACACCCTCATAACTTGTTCAGTGCATCCCCAGTTGTAGGTCCAACTGCAAGTCTAGGGCTAAGCCACTAATACCCATTTTTGGGCTTATACTTCTTAAAACCCATGGATCAATTCCATTGTCAATATCTCCACCATGAAGTAGTAGCTTGAATACACAATTTGGCAAAAATTTCATTAGTGACCAGTTCCTACATGTGCTTAATAATAGGTTTGTGTAGCTAAGCTAGTTGAAACTCAAATTCCATATCCTCTCTAGACTTCTAGGTTTAAGAATAACCACTGAGAAAATCACCTACCTTGATAATTCCTTTCTTGAAAATTCATTTGGTTGAAAACCATGGGAGCTTTCCCTAGTATTTTCCCTCAAGCTAGATTAGCAGGGACCATGAATTGCAAAGGTTATTAAATGAAAGCCACATTTTCAAAAACTCCCCTTTTCAATTCATTCAATGCTTGATAGTCTCATAGGATTTCCATATGCTTTGGGAAACAAAAGTTCTTTTATTTGAACATTGGTTAGAGTTAGTTCAAGCATCTAGAAGTTAAACCCTTGCAAGCTAGATTTATTAAGTGACACCCCTCTTTGGATACAGTTGTGAAGGATAAATTTCAATTTTCTTGGCCCTCAACAACATGTATAACCTACTTGGCATAGAGGGATTGAGCTTGTTGAAAGGATTGTATCATTCCCAATCCTTACCAATCCTTTGGGGAGCAACAAAGATCCATGTTTACCCAATGGAAGGCCTTTTCCCCCTCTAGTTTAGCCTAGAGAAACTATTGTAGTAGCTTATCCTATCTCTAATAGGTCACAAAATTGGGAATCTAATAAGAAGAATAATACACATGGGTGGCAAAAAGAAATTTGGAGCAACTGTGAAATTGGACTACTAGAGACAGAGTGCGAGTAATCCACTTGTCAACCTTCTTATTTATGCATTCTACCATAACCTCCCAAATAACCTTAAGAGAGGCTTGGAATTAAAAGTGGATACCCATAATCTTGAAAAACTACTTAGGTTGAATCTAGGTCCAATCTTGCAAGGTAATCCACTCAAGGATATCATATAGAGAAAGTCAAATCACTTTGTCTTATCCATTTGGAGCTTGGACCTTGAGGCATCATTGAAGATGTGAAGAAAGTCTATGGTGTTGACCACCAATTCTTGTAATTCTAGAATCGTAACAAAAGAGTAGTCATCAAAATTCCCATGGAATATTTGGTTCCCATTAGGTATAGGGAGAGTATACACAAGCAATTTCATGGTGGGATGTGTTATGAACATAAATAAAATTAATAAAAATAATAAAAATTAACAAAAAGACATATTAAAAAGATATGTGTTATCGAAAAGACATAACCATTAACGAAGGGAAATCCATTAGATATATATATCGAGCCCTCAATTGCAATTTATCATCTTATTCATATTACTCATTAAATATTTATTTTTATCCATTATGGATTATTTTTCCTATTCTTACAGATAGCTCGTGTGTGAACCGGGTTGGTTCACAACATTGGTATCAGAGCCTCGTTGTATGGTCCGGCCTTTGGCCACTCAAAATTAATCAAAATTTCTTTGATTTGTATTTTGGCCATCATTTTAGAGCTTCTCTGATTAACAGGGTCTTTGATCCAATCGATTTTTGGCCATTCTCAATTTCTGCTTAAAGGTCACTCTATTGTCAATTGAAGAAAAAGAAATAAAAAACTGTTGAATAAAGAACTAGTATGTTGCGAAGGAGAAGACAATCCACTACCAAAATATCTATAGACCTATGGGAAAAAGAGAAAAAAAAACACTGTTGCACCATTTTCTACATGCCCTCCTTCATTATCCCTTACTCTATCCATCTCCTCCTTCTACCCATTCTACCCTCTCACCCCTACTCACTTTACCATTCTCCCTACTTGTTTGTCACTCCCACTCCATATGCACTCACTCCACTCCAGACCCTCCCTTCCTCATGCTCTTATTCCATCCCACACTCCAAACCTCACATCAGTGCTCTTGTTCCTCCCTCCCACCAACACCATCCTCCCCTCTCCTGCGCCTGCTTCTACTCTCTCCCATCCATTTTTTCTATCTCCTAACTCTGCCTCCATGTGCACGCACCACAGTCCTCTCCCTTCCACTATAGTCCTCTCCTTCCAAGCGCCTCTCGCTCCATCCCAACAATCCAACGCCCCAACACGCCATCCCTCACACAGACCACCAGCGTGCCCCATAAACTCCTCCATCACGCCTTAGATAGGGTATAAAACCCTAGTCCTCAGCCAATTCAAAAAAAAATTCTAATAATAATATTATTAAAAAACATTATTATTATCATAAATTCTTTGTAAACCCTAATTTCACCTATTTCAAAATATTATTATTATTATTATAAACCCCCCCAAAAAAATATTAGAACCATACACACACACACACACACACATATATATATTATTTTTATAAATAATTATAATTATTATTTTAATTTTAATTTTTTGAAATAATAATTATTTTGGAAAAGAAAAGAAAAAAGGAGTTAAAATGGAAGAGGATGATTCTACTAATGAGAAAAAAAGATTTTCTGATGCTTCATTGAAATTGCCTCTTATGATACTAAAAGTTAATGGCATATTTTATTAAAGTCTTATTGTCATCGCTATTTGAACAAATAATAAAGAAAATTTTATTAATGTTGATGTTGCTAATCAACTACAAGTTCCATAATCAAGTATAGAGAAGAATGAGTGGAACGAAGATCAAATAAACAAATTACACTTACAGATTGGTAATTATAATTTTGCATTTCAATTCACCGTTGCAATTATAAACAATAATCTTATTGACATAATGTTGGGTTCTATCTAGTTGGAAACTGTTTGGGTCCATTTACCTTCAATGCCAAAAAAATTCATGCCCTTCTTCCATGAGAAGAAGAAAATAACAATACATGACTCATCAGTGAGAGTTCCCTCATCACAAAATACAGACGATGAATCACCATATGAAAGCTACGAATATTTAGAAGAGGAAGTAAATCATATGAACAAACTCTTCATAGACAAAGATAAGGAAATTGTGCAAATCCAAAATAAATTAGAATGCCAAGAGTCGAAGTTCTTCCAGCATCAACAACAAACTAAAGAGCTACAACATTAGAATGGCGACATTAAAAATGATGAAAAATTAGAGATTGCAAAGACCAATAAAACGATATTAAACAATAATGAGGAAATATTTCGGTTGGGAAATCATAATAAAATTCTAGTCACAAAAATCAATAAATTAAAGAATAAGAAGAAAGAAGATCCAAAGTGGAAAAAATCTAATGAAGATATCAAGAAGAAATTATTAGAAAATGATGAAGAGATTTTCCACCTTAAAAATCATAATCAAAATTTGATGGAACAGATTAATAAGTTAAATGATGACGAGAAGTCGTAGGAAGAAACGTTCAAGAAGCTTAAGAATGATAAAAAGTCATTGGAAAAAAAGTTAGAGCAAATCCAAAAGGAGGCATCAAAGTCCTCATGAGTAAAAATCCAAGTTGTGGAAAAAGGAACAAATATAGATCCAATCCACGTCGCAAATCAAGAATATGCCAATCCAGTTGAAGAAAAAATATATATGGATGTTGGAGTACAAATGATGGAAACTCTAAGTGTACGCACTAATACAAGTTCATCAAGTAAACCAACAACATCAAGGCGTGAAGAAAATCATATACTGAAATTAAAACAAGAAGACACTACAAGCATGATAAGAGAAAATAACATTATAAGAACTCCTTATCAAATTCCAAATCATAAAAGTAAATATCTTAAACAATCAGAGTATCAATATCCCTTAGGTCGGGAATAAATAAATTATCTTCCGAAAAATATTGATACCAGCACGATTAAGTCTCGTGATAACAGATCATCGTGGAAGTGCAAAATTCTATAAAGAATTGAATTAGGATGGTTTGATCCTTTTACGATACACTCAAAGGTTCATATCATCTTGTATCATCGACTACGATAGAAAATAGAATGATGTGACAACATTACAAGCAAAGAGTAAAAATGTAAAAGCCTCTTCATCAATATGCTTTGAGGACAAAACATTTCCAAAGAGGAAGGCAATGTTATGAACATAAATAATAATAATAATAATCATAATAATAATAATAATAATGATAAGATATGTCTTATCGAAAGACATAACCATTAATGAAAGGAAATCTATTAGATATATATATTGAGCCCTCAATTGTAATTTATCATCTTGTTCATATTACTCAGTAAATATTTATTTGTATCCATTATGGATTAGTTTTCCTATTCTTACGGATAGCTCGTGTGTGAACCGGGTTGGTTCACAACACAATGATGATAAACATTAAAACAAAATGCAAAAGAAGACAGCATATTGCATGATCTATGCATCAATATGATTTTGTGCCATGATAAGCCTTTCTTAGCCCTCAAGCACACCCTGCACTTGGTCTTGAATATCGCATGGATCCTTCTTCAACAAAGTATCCACATGACATACTCAACAAATGAACATGCATATTGTTGTGCTAGATTATATTTATATTCCTTTGCATCATCAATGGAAACTCACAACTGACTTGGTTGGTGGTTGAAACCTTCAATGGTCAAATTTAACTAGGTCCACTCTAATGCTACTAGAAATTGATGGGTTTTTAAAACTCCCATGAGTTTGAATTCCTTCTTGATGAATTTGAAACCATCACATTAATGAAAAATATTATTTTATCGACACTTGTTTATACATTTTATTACATAATTTTATAATGATCATCTTGTTGGTTGTGGAGCCAGATCTTCTAGTCTCATAGATGATATTGTATCAGCCGTGTTTGTACCCCAGTTCTATATGATATGTAGGTGGACTGTACACTCACCCCAGTGGGGACCATCCCCCCTCGCTGGGGGGTCCGGGGGCCAGCGGGGGTTCGAGGGAAGCGCCCCCGAAGAAAATTTTTGGGGTTGTTTTCGCCAGCTGTTTTGCGGGCCCATGGTTTTGGGTATCTCGTGGTATTTTCCCATTGTATTTCCCTTATAAAATAAATACATTGTAATACGGCTAGGGTGATTGATGTATTAGGTTTTATGCATTGTAAAGATCTCTGAGATCAGGAGAGAGACTGTGAAACAGAGAAGAGGAAGTGCAACGGTTGTGTTGCAGGTTGTATCCCTTCGACTTGTTGGACGGTAATAATAATAAGGACTGGCAAATTCAGTGTGGACGTAGCCCAAGTTGGGTGAACCACGATATATCTGTGTCTCTCTTGTAATGTGTATGTGTGATTATATTTGCATTTCTGTTTATTGTTATTGCTCTGCGGTCCTGTTTTTATAACACATCTTTAGTCAAGGTCACACTCTATCAGAACTATCTTCATAGTTAGAGCCACAATGATCATTGATCTCTTACATTTCTTTGTTTCATCCTTGTTCTTTGTAGCATAATAGATGTACATATATGCAAACCTTTGGGTTGATCTATGTTGTTTATTTAGGATTTTTTCTTTCTTTGTTTCTCCATATGTTTGAGTTTTTGCTATGCTTTACACTTAACGCGTATATGTAGCATAATTCTATCGTAATTTCTATCAATATGCTTCCACAACATCAAGATGTTTTTGTAGCTCTCATTGTCATTGGACACATGGTGTACTCTTTGAAAGTCGACTTAGTTTCATCCTAGTGCTGAGGGGGTGATCACCACCTTGGCTAGGGGGGAGCGGGGGCTAGTGAATCCCTTGTAGGAAAAGTCTGGGCTCGTTTTTGTTTGTTTTATGTTTTTTTAGCCAATGGTTTTTCAACCCATTGTAAACTAATATTGATTTTAGGGATTAGCGTTGTATTCTTATATGGGTTAATAAATTAGGGTGTTGGATGCTGCATAATAACTAAATATTATATTGTGAACGATGAAGTTAATACAATGAAACAATGTGACTCTCAATTCGATTGGTTTTCTCAATCAAGGGTTTCTAGGGTAAATCTTGTGTATATTGTGTGGACATGATGCATTGTTATTCTTATGTTTTAGATTATGTTGATCTTTCTTTCTTGTCTAGGTTTATCAAAATCGTAATTTGGTATCAAAGTGACGTTATTAGCTTCAAGGGGATGCTTTTGTTGCTAGGTTTGGCTCATTTTGTGAAGAGTTAGGGTATCTTGGGTCTACAATAAACCTTTTCTTGATTGGGAGCTTCACATAATGAATCTTATGTAAATAAAAATGGAAAGAAATTTCAGAATGGAAATAGAGAATTTTAATGACCAAAGATTCATGTCATGGAACCTAAATATGAAATATCTTCTTGTAGAGAACAGTGGGTTGTTGTGGATCTAGGTACACAACTTACTAGTATGTAGAAAGAAGATTGGAAAAAGTTGAAAACAAAGGCAAGTACAATTTGACTATGCCTATGAGATTTGGTGTTGTTGAATGTATTTGGAGAAGATAGTTGAAAGAATTAATGGCATAAGTTTGTAGAATTTTTTGGAATTCGGAAATTTCACCTCTAATTCCAAAGGTTTCCCAGATCTTTACCCTATGACTTTCAGCCTTAAGGATGTTATGAAATATCGTATAAAACAAAAATGGAAAATATACAGTATTTAATTTTCTAACAGCTCAATCTTCTAGGCAATTGAAGGAGAAAATATACCAAATTGTCTAGATAAGTTTAAGCTCTCTAGGCAACTTATCCCACATAACCTAGATTTAAAAATTCTACAATAGTTATCAACAATAAAACAATGTATATAGAAGAAGAAGAAAACCCTAAATTCTTCAATGATGGTGCCAAATCACTCAACAAATTTTTCATTTTACTTATGTCAAATCAGTAATACATATAGCCTTGTAGATAACAGTACATGAAGAACATATATGACCGAAAATCAAATCTTGAAATTGCGTGAGTTTTGGCCCCAGTTGAAAACTTCATTAAGATGTTCAAGTTGAAGTTCAAGTGCATACCATAACCATCTCTCAAGGCTAGTATAAACCAATATCTCTCTAAACCCTAGCTCAACAAAAGAACTTCAACATGAAATAATCACTCAATAGTCCTCCAAGGAAAGGCATCCTCTTCTCTTCTTCTTTGTCACCAAATATACTCTATGGTTTTATCATAAACCAATATTCGCAAACCTCCAAGAGATAAACCTTAACCCTAGACTTCCAGGATGCTACAAGATAGTCCAAGAAGACAAAGAAACTTTAGTGACTCAAGACAAAGAGTGATCAAGTACAAATGAATACCAAGAGAGAGAGAGAAGATTAGTGCACACTCTTGTCCAAGGTCACCTCTCTACATGAGTGAATGATATATGATGATAATCTCCAATGTCTTCTTTTTCACAAGAGAAAACCCTAGTCACATGAGCAATATCCATGAAATATGCCCTCTTTTGATGTATAACTTCCCCTAGAATTTACTCGTGAACCCTAACGAATCACTCTAGGAATACAAGTACAAGAAAAGAGTATGATGATAAAGAATGAGAAGGGCACTCTTCTTGCTCTATATATATGAGAGGTAAGGGAGACCAACAATACAATGTGGTCTAATTCGCTTCAAGAAACCTACAATAAATAGATGTAGGCAAAAGTAATTGAAGTGCTCCATTGTAAGAGTATACATGCCATACTTCAAGGTGATGTTTTACACAACAAGGGCTCCAAGATGATGTAGCTACATAATTTGTGTCCACACCCCTCTGTCACAAACCTACACAAACTCCATTGGTACTACTAAGCTATGTACTCCACTTAGCTAATTAACGTATTTGCAAGAACACTATCACAACCCAAGCATCCTTGAGCCAACTTCAAGATTCCATACACGAATGCAAGTTATCACATTCCATCTAGTTCATGAATACCTCCTCTAAGATGCACAATGCCCCTCCTCCCAAGTAAGATGTTCTCTATGCAATTGAGCCTCTCCATGTGGCCATAATGAAGGACATCCCCCAAGCTATCAAAATAACTCTAATGCCTAAAGGAAGAATACCAAATCAACGCCTAAATAAGGTCAACCAATTATTGAGCAATATGTCTCCAATGTGCAAATCCATAATGTACCATCTCCCATGTGTCGATCCAACTCAAGTCATCCAAGGGATGAACATACACCATGTACCCAAAATATCATGAGCAACCGAAATATGGTGTAAACACTTTCATAGTAACCCCAAAAGATAACAAAATTATGGAATTTGTATCAATCAAGGTCCTTAGTAAACAAAGTATTTGTTCAAAAGAAGTTGTATCATGTCAGGATGGATGATGGTGACTCAATGAAGAAACACCTAAATTCCTTCAATATTCTAGTAAGTCAAATTGTTTATGTTGATATTAAGGTGGAGGAAGAAGATAAGTGTATTACCTTGTTATATGTTTTACTAGACTCCCGGGATAATTTGGTTATAACAATTAGTAGTACTACTCAATCGATGTATTTGTATCCTTGATCAAAGGAGGGTGTGGCCAAGGACGTTTTATTTGTAAGAAGTACTCCTCAAAAGAGGAAAAAAACACTTCAAGGGATAGATCTAAATATCCAGGACAATCTGTAAGGAAATGTTGGAAATGCAGTAAAGTTGGGAATTATAAGAAAGATTGTAGATCTAAAAATGTTGATTATTAAGGGATTTTATGATGCCCCTTCCACATGAATGAAAACCTTCATCGAAGAAGGAGGTGATGTTTTATTGGCATCTACAAGTGCACATTCAGATCATGATGTATGGTCAATTGATTCAGGTGCTTCATTTGGTATGACTCCTCACACTAAGTTATTTTTTTAATATGAAAAGTAAATTGGAGGTGATGTTTTCCTAGGATATGACTTGACAGCTGAAATCATAGGACATGGAACAATTAGGATATTGCTAAAAGATGGGAGGATTATAACACTCCTTAGGGTTCTCACATTCTAGATTTGGCCCAAAACTTGATATCTATAAGTAAGATGATTGATGCAAGCATGCATATTGTATTTGGAAAGGAAACATGTAAGATGGTTCAAGGAGTAATGGTGTTGACGAGGGGAGTTTGGATTATAACTCTATACACGTTATTGGGGAGCACTATTAATTATGGGTGTAATAGTTTTTTTTTGTTTATGGTGGTAGAAATGAAGAAGCCAAAACCCCTATTGTCCCTAGAGAAAAGACAAAGTTATGGAATCAAATATTAGGACATATATGAGAGAAGGTCCTTCAAGAATTATGTGGTAAAGGTATGGTTGAATGTATGCATGATTGAAAATTATATTTTAATTTTTGTCAACATTGCATATATGGTAAATAGAATCAGCTAAGATTCCCATCTAGTGATACAAGAGCAAAAGTGTTGGACATGTGTTGTGCTCTCGGGGTCCATTTTTTAGTTGTTTTTGGTCAATGGTTTTTTAGCTCATTGTAAACGAATTTCAGTTAAGGAATTAGGGTTGTAATCTAATTCCAGGTTAATGGATTAGGATTTTGGATTATATAGTATTGTATTGTCAACAAAGAAGATAATACAATGAGAAAGAGAGTGGCGATACTCTTAGGTAGGCTAGTTTTCTTGGTTTTGGGTTTCTATGGTAAATCTTTGTGTACTATGTGTGTGAGACATAGTTAATTATTGTGTTTTAGATTATGTTTGGTATTTCTTTTCTTACATAGGTTTATCAAAACTCTTTAAAAAAGAATATTGGAGTTGATGCACAATGATGTGTTTGGGGCCTATGCTTGTTCCATCAATAAGTAAATATGTGTACTATTATTCATTCATAGATGATTTCTTGAGGAACACATGGACCTATTTCCTCTTAAATAAATCTATTTTTTATAGTGTATTTAAAGAATAGTAAGGCTCTTATGGAGAGATAGACAAATAAAAATATGAAGATGTTGATGATAGATAATGGTGGAGAGTTTTATGGAAATGAGTTTGAGGAATTTGATAAGAAATGTGAAATAGAAAAACAAAGGACTACTCCATACACACCTCAACATAATGGAATTGCAGAAAGAATGAATAGGAAATTGATGCAAAATGCAAGAATTTGTCTCAATGGTGTAGGGTTTTCAGAAGAATTATGTGTAGAGACAATGGATATTGCATGTTACTTGGTAAATGCATCACCTACATCAACATTGGTTGAAAAAACTCTGCATGAGGAAATACTTGTAAAAAATCATCTCTTAAACATTTTAGAGTTTTTGGTTGTAATGCTTATGTGCATACTCCAACGGAAAATATGAGTAAGTTGGATAATAAAGATGAAAAAAATATTTTTCTTGGTTATAAATATGATATATAATGTTATAAACTTTGGAACCCGTTAGCAAACAAGATCATTTACAGTTGGCATGTAGTGTTTACAGAGGTTCATTTAGCAATAGAGCTAGATGAAATTCAAGTTAAATTTTAAGTAGTTTATACAATTTAACAATTGGTATCAAAACTGAATACCTCTAATAGATTTAAAGATTTTATTTTCTGGCAATTAGCATCATCGAGATCAAATTCAGTAGTTGGAAATGACCCTTCACCGCTACTAAGGAGTTCACAACACACATCGACAACATCCTTGATGATGAATATAAAGAGTTTTACAAGATTTTCTTTTGTGTAGATTGTTTTACCGTATTTATAGATCATGTGAAGAGGTGAATGGCTATATGGGTACACACAACTATTAGCAACACAATGTTGATCCTAAGTCCCTTAAACATATTTATATACACTTCATAATGTACAAAATGGTAGGCAACAATTCCACTAGCTCTACCACACCCAACACTAATGGTGTATACATTACGATCAAAGAAGCTCTCCAAAAGTAGAATGAAGAGATCCTTACTTGATTTGTTGAAATGTTCAAGAGGATGGTTCTATGGAATTCACATGGTTGAGATCACCAAATCAAGGTTAAATAGAGGATTTGACCCCTTCAAAGTTAAGATTAACCATAATATCATATTATTCAAAGAGAAAATTGATGTCGAAGCTCTAAATAAATAGTTTAGTGCATTGCAGACATATTTTAATGCACAAGACCTCAACAACACAAAGGAGGTTGATATTGTGACCACGAAAAGTTTAGTTGTTTCCAAATCTTGGTGGGATATTTACAACTAGTCATGTGGAGATGATGGTGAACCCAACACTATGTGGGATGAATTCATGATGGAAATGCACCAGAAAATTGACACAAAGATTAGACTAATACATGAAGTGTTAACAACGATGACAACATTATGATTAGCTAATGGATGAGTACATAGGAAATTTGAATGCCCTCATGGTTGATACATCCATTAAAGAAGAGGAAACAAAATTTGTACTCATGTACGAAAATAGACTACAATAATGCACAATTAGAATCTAGATTTCTTGACCATTTAGAAATTTCACATGCACATATATTTGTTTCAAGGATTGAGCATAAGCACAAATCCAAGCGATACCCTAGATATTATGGTGATTAGGCTGACTAGCAATGCAATGCCACCAAGCATGAAAAAGGGTTAGGAAAAGAAGAAAACTTGTTGCATTCCAAACAATGTTGCACAATATAATGATTCTTCAACAATCACAAAACAAGGTCAAATGAGTAAGTGCCAACATAGAAAGAAGAAAGATACATGCATGTGGTGAGGCACTCATAAGACATTTGATCATGACAACAAGTATTATCGTATGGATATACCTCTTTTGGAATTACTCGTAGATTTATTGCACATGACACTAACAAGGGTAATTATATTTCGACCTTTTTACTTGAATAATCCAACATCATCATAGTGCACACACACTTAACCCCATCATTAAGCACAATTGAATTGAAGGAATAAAGAGAGTGTTTGTTGAACACAACTAGATGTGGGTAGATTTCAATGTCTTGACTTCAGTGCTAACAATGGGACTTGAAATAATATAAATTTATGTCATATAATGACTCAAGCTAGTAATCCAACCCCACCCACAACCTCACAACATCAAATGGATCTAGTTTGGGAAGGATATATGTATTCCAATACACAATTATCTACCCTTGGAAGGACACGGTAGAATGTGATGTTGCACCTTTAGGGATATGTGATGTGTTGTTGTGACAACCTTAGCTATGGGAGAAACATGGAATTTTTGAGTTGATACCTCATAGCATTGACCTTGATACCAATAGTAGTTTTATTTTGCAATCTAGAGGCAATACCTATTTGAATCTAGCTTGTAGTGCTACAAGTTCATTGGTGACACTTAGAAACCATTTTTGTTAACTACCCAATTGACAATGGCACACCATACTATCACAATTATACTAGTATACACCATCGCACTTAACAAAAGTATATCACAATTTTGGTGGTTCATATAGACATTCTTAGGAAAAATTAACATTTCCCATTCAGAACAAAAATTAAACACTTCTTACTCGGGATCCCTTATCCCTATTTTCTTTATAGAAGGCCCCTAAATACATCACAATAGAGATATATAGTTCTTGCAAACATCTATCCATATTTATTTCTATTTTTGTATCCCCATAGGTTAATGGGTCACCTCAACACGTTGTTGTCTATGAAATTCTCCCATAATTTTGTTTATAGGATATGTTATTATCCATTATGTGTCATAGATCCTCTCAATGCCCTCCAGGTTTCAAGGAATTTCCATGTGTTCACATTGACCCTACACCCCAAAAAATGGTATGCAAACCTTGTATCGTGCATGACCACCTCAAATTTTAGGAAGGATGTTAATCAATAACCTCCTATGAGCTTAAAATCCTCCATTACTTGAGTAGAGCAATGTACCACCAAATTATCCAATGGATATTGATCCTAAATTCAATGCAATGACTCCTTCTGACCAACTCATAGATAAGACAACTCAACACACCTACAAAATAACTATAGAACTCTTTCACACTGTTAAAGTAGGTTAGTTCCTCACACAATTGAATAATTTCACACTTGAGCAAGTGTGTTTGAACTTTCCTCAGTTGGTGGATAATGCTTTGAATTTTTCTACATCAACATCTATTTTTTCCACTTGAAGGACCACCATTTATACCTTTGTCACAGTGGGGATCTTTGAAACTTAGGAAACTACTCCTAACTTATGCATTGATATGACCATGGATCATGACATGTCTATTTTATATTCCTAAGAGTGTCCGGGAGAGTAATTAAACATGCCCACTTTGGTGCCACTAAGAGGTGACATGTTTCTAAATAGGAGTTTGTACTCTTTTAGTTTATTTTGTAACCATCACATTAGTGGAAAATTATATATGCTCACTTGTATAAATATGTAAAGTGATTGGATAGGATCATGTAACATATACACTATATTACATAATTTTGTAGCGGTCATAGTTGATTAGGGTCAAGATTTGTCATAGTCATATTTGCAATTAGATCCACAATTATCTCTTACATTGCTTTGATCCATGTTTTAATTTGTAGCTCATTCTTTACACCCAAAAATAGATGTACATTTGAGTCAATTTTTGAGTTGATCTACAATATCTCTTTTGGCTCTATTCATAAGATTTCGTGGCATCAAGATCCTTTTATAACTCTCACTGCTTCAACTTGATTGAGTAACTATTTACACAAGCTCACTACTCATTGCATTTGTTTATTGTGACCAACTTGGTAGACATGCACGAATTGACATAAGTCATATTTTTGAATACCATTCCCATAGTTGAAGGGATTGCACACCTATCATGACCAATCCCATCCCAAGTCCAATACAATATGAGTGTATGACAGGTATGAAATTGAAATGCAAGAGAGGGATGGATTAATTATGTAGGCTAATAAATCACACAAAATTAAAATGTCTAACCACATATTTGCTATAGGGAAATGCAATCTATAGAATTAGAAAATGGCAAAATAATATTCTTAGAATAAACATGGAAATATAGATGAGGATAGGTGACCACAATAGGTTAATACGTTGAAATACAAAGGTGGATAGTGTTTCGTGATGCATTGATACTCATAAAAGTTATAATGTAAAAAGGGTAGTCTCATACAAGTGCATTCACAAAATTAAATTAAAAAAAGTTGAAGACATCTCATTTTATGTTACATAAGGACATCTTTGAGCCATCCTTTGCATTGTAAGGATAACGTGGGCATCTTTAGCAATGTCCCAATTTGAAGCTTTGGTCCTAATTTTAGTATCAAACCCTTTCAATGATGAAAGGGTATAAAATTAATTGTACTACAATTGTCAAGCATTGATCCTAATTTTAGTTTGAAGGGCATATATTCATCAAACCCTTTCAATGATGAAAAGTTATAAAATTAATTGTAAGAATACATTTGGTATACCTCAAATTGCCACCTTCATGTGTCACTTTTGGTTTTCATGTTCTTCCACCATGAAAGACATGAAAACATAGTATACATATCAAGAAGCCATGTTAGACGATCGCCACAAATGATTTTAATTAATTGTTTTTATTATATTCCACCGACATGGTACTTAGTCTCTATGTTCAAATATCCAATCTATTAATGGTAGATTAGGGATCGTAGTGAATGTAATATGTGGAATTTGCAGGGTTATATTGTATTCAATAATCCTTTGACTCTCTATTCACATCAACTTCTCTTCTTTAAAAATTTAGAAATACAATTTCTTTCTTAAAATATAATTTGACTAACCCTAAACTAAGTGGCAGGGACTAGCTACTATGTAGCACTTGTTATAAATGTTTCATACATTCTTTATTTTAAGGGGAAAGGTTGGTATAAGAGATTTATGAGAAAAATATGAATCATTTAAAAATAAAACTCTAGTGTTTGTTCCAGCGTGTCTCATAATTCCAAGTTTCCAATCAATGTACTCAATTTGGCAAGCAAAAGAAATTGTACAATGTTTGTACCATATTGATTTTTCTCTCTGTTGTTTCTAACCATATATTGAACATAAACATTAGTGGATTGAATCAATGATTGCGGAATCAAGAAAATAACAAAAGAAATTCCAAGCACAAGGTTGCAGTTTTTATTTAATCAAATAATATAAATTCTAGAATGATTATTGTTAGTTTAACCTGCACTCTCTATTAAAAAGAAATCAACTTGTAGGTGTGTCCATTCTTATAAATGATTTTATATTCAATATTGATCTCTATAATAAGTTTGGGAGGTCGAACATTGTTTGAGAAGAAGATACTGGAGAAATTTAAGCCCATTTTGTAATGGTTATGTTATAGTAAGGGCCATATATGTAAGCATGAACATCATCACGACGATTGCTCTTGTCTGGGGAGTGAGTCACTTCATTTTTGTGAATCAAGATCCTTTTATAACTCTCACTATATAGATAAGTTTTTTCTATTATGGTTATTTTCCCTTTGGATAAGAAGACAATAGCCACAACACATAAGTGCAAGGATCCGAACAACCAATGTAATATCGATAGTCATAGAGATATTGTTGGAAATTGTATCCATAGAACCGAAAGAAGCATGCCAAGAAGAATAACATGCAAGCCATGGATTCAAGCAACCAGGTAGAGTGAAACTCATATATATATAAAAAGATTGTTTACACTATAATGTGAAAGGAGGTGAATATGAGTAGCCTCCATCTCAAGGAAGAGAAGAAGATGACTAAACTCTTCCATATTAATATATGAGTTAAGAAGGAAAAGGTGGATTCCCTATTTGATGTTGCATCACATGCCAACCTCATAGCATAAGTTATGGTCAACAAGCTTGGATTGGAATTTCATGACCATCCTCACCCATATCCATCGATATCAATAAACAAGATTGCAAAGCTCGGGGTCACTAAGTAGTGTAAGATCAAGTTTTCTATAAATGCAAATTATGTTGATGAAGTGGAGGTAGATGTACCACTTGATGTTTGTGGTGTAGTGTTTAGAATCCCCTAAATGTAAATGGGGATGCAATATTTATAAGGAGAGCAAACCAATATCACTTGATCAATGATATGAAGTCCTTCATCATCAATGCACACAAGGGTAAATCCTTGGTCTCCCTGGTCAGCGATAACCAAGCCAAGAAATATATCAATTCTAGTAGGTATTTTGTATTCTTCTCCTTAAGAGAGAATTAGTCAAAAGATGAATCAGTAAAATTAAAGGCAAATCTATAGGGATGAACTGGAGAGCATAAATGTCAATGGAAGGAGATTTTGCAGGAATACATAGGATTTTTCTATGAGCCTAAAGGGTTACCACCCAAGAGGGAAGTGAAGCATGGGATACGATTGTTTCCTATTTGTAAACACTAGTGTGTTTATACAGTCCATCCTAGAAGTAGATAAAGTGAAGAAATAACTGCAATAAGTGTTCGAGCATGGACTAATTCGAGCAAGCACCTCACTTTGTGGTCACCTATCATCATAGTACCCGAGAAGGATGGGACCTGGAGAATGTGTATCGACTACATAGCTTTGAATAAGATCACATTCAAGAATCATTACTCTCTACCCAAGAACAATGACTTGCTAGATAACAACCAAGACGCCAAATGTGTATCGATTACAAAGTTTTGAATAAGATCACCTTCAAGAATCAATACACTCTACCTAGGATTGATGACTCACTATATCAATTGTGGCATGCCAAGTACTTGAACCAAGTTGTATGATGAACCAATTTGTATGATGAACTCTTGCAAAATACCACAACAGTGTATGGCTAATACAATAGAACATGGTGGCAAGCTTCAACTGCAGAATGCCTAGATCTAAAGACAATCATTAGTTAATACGAGATCCAACAGCAAAATGCCTAGAACATGTGGAAAGAAATCCAACAACAAAATGCCTAGATCTAAAGAGAAGCCATAGTGGCTACTATATCCAACTGCAAAATTCCTAAAACACCATAACAATCATCACAACCGGAAATAAACTGAAATTTGAAAGAACTCTACAAAATACCTCAGCGTGAATGCAAGACCCCAATGGTCTATACATTGGAAATTATATCGCGCGGATAGTTTTCACAACCAAGTTGAAAGATGCAATAAAAATATGTAATAGACCTCATCACGAATACAAGGCCCCAATGGTCTACCATCGAAAATGATATCGTGCATATAATCATCATGATGTTAACAATAGAAGATGGTGCTTCATTACATTATATCTGGAATATGGTGATTGATATTACATGCATTCCCCTTAAATGAGAACTTCAAATATCCAATATAAAGAGGTAAATGGGATCACACTTTGTTGGCAGGGATAAGCTAATCAATGAGGAACAATGCTAAAGGAATAGAGATAATCACAACACATGCTTAAGATAGGAAGGAACGCCAGAACCAAGCTACCCCACAACTCTTCACAAACACACAAGAAGTGAAGTAAACAGAGAGCTAATATGCACAAAGAACTTCCAAGAATAAAGCATATAGTGAACATGATAAGCCCATAGAATCAATACATGACATGATATATGAAATGATAATATGTGATTATGCAAGACCATATAATTAATGAGTAAAAGATGATCGAAATAAAAATGACATGATATATATGAAGATAGATCAAAATGTTTAACATGATTAACATATAGCAAATTATTAACAAATCATGATATCAGTTATAAAAATATGAAATGACTAGTCATTAAGCAACCAGGTCATAAACACGGGTTACTTTCTTGTTGTCATCATGTTAACATGCTACAGATGAATGCTCTAAAAATGTCAATGTTTCCATGTAGGAATGTTAGAGACAAGTAACAAGAACTAGATACAATCTCTGCAATACATGATAAAGAAACTAAACCCTAATAAAAAGACAAGAATATTATGACAATCCATTGCATGATATCACATATAGATTCAAAGATTGATTTTACTCAAGAAACTAGTAAGAAAAAATATGATCACATAACATGAAATATCAAATAGATGGAAAAAATAGTCATTAAGCGCTTCTAATTAGATTAGTAAGCATTATATGGTTTCTTGTTGTCATCGTGAAAAAAGATAAAGTTGCATGCTCCTGAAATATAAAAAAAAAAAGCAGCTACCACATAGATAGGTTAGTGACATATAAATAGGAACAAATGAAAATCTATAGAAACATGTAGAAAATACAAAGAATATATTTGTTAATGAAAGCAAAGACGAGAAGCTAATGAACAGTAGTCGTATATGATATTTTCCCATGAGTAGTTAAGAAACCTTATTTAAAAAATCTTTTTAAATAAAATTTTGAATAAATATAAAATATAAAGAAGCTATGATATTGGGGATAGAGTGTTCTTGCGGGTGAGAACGCAAAAGAGCTCTATCAAATTTGGAAAGGGAGGCCAGATTTTCGCCAAAGTTTGTGGGACCATTGGATATCAGTGAGTTATTGGCACTGGTTACTTACCCTCTTGCTTTTCCATCATCACTGAGTTGGATGCATGATGTTTTAAATGTTTCTGTTTTACGTCATTATATGTCATATCCATCTCATGTCATTGACTTGAGTAATTTGCAGATATCAGACGAGGGGGGCCTAGTGGTTGAACCGATTCGCATTCTAAAGTGATGAACTTGAAAACTTTGATGTCGATTAGTTGATAAGGTCAAGGTCCAGAGGGATAGTTATAGTCCGGGTCCTACGACCTGGGAGGGTGCATTGGAGATGCCTAGACGGTTTCCTTACTTATTCTAGAACTTTGAGACGAATTTTCTTGAAGTGGGGGTGTATGTAGTGCCCTATTTTTGTCATTGGTTGTTGAATTTTACTATGACTTATTCATTGAGGGCATCCAGTTGCGAATGACCTGGTTATGTGGGGATTCAGATCTAGACTATGTGTTTTCTTATTCTTTGAGGACATTCGGTTACGGATGACCCAGATGTGTGGAAACAATATTTGCTTAATTAAAGAGAACTACTTGGAAAATTGGCTTATGTGTTGATTAGGATAAGTCCATTTGATTATGAAATGGTGTCAATATTGATAAAAAAAATGCTTATGTGATTATGTTATGATTTCAATTGCGATTGAAATGCTTGTATGATTTTATCATGATTCGATAGTGATCGAATGTATATGCAATGTGAAAATGAAGTTAATGATGATCAAATGTTGATAGTTGCTTATGATTATATCTATCATGTACTATGACGGTTTTTCAAGTGTGATAGTAAAGACAAGTACATGTGACGCAAGGTGGCGTCAATACCCCACAAACTCGGGATGAGTCGGGTAGCATTGATAGGTGATGTCAATCTAGTATTTATGATTGTGTTTGAAATCTTATTTTTAAGATTTGTTGTACATGATGTTTGACATGCAGGTGTTGGATTGTGATTGCCAATCGGTCCACATCAAGCAATGGGGTTGAACAATGATATAATGTAAGACTTGGAAATTGTTGACGCGATGAGCTTTGAATAGAGCAAGAGAAGCTCCAGCTCATCAGACGCGTGTGTCGTGGGGGTAGGCCATAATTCGATCACTCACGAGGCATTTACTGGGGGCGCGTAATAAGGACTCAACCTTATTCCCCAGGAACAACTAGTCCCTCAGCACGGTAGGCAGATTGAGTCCACATGGAGTCAATTGTCGTACCATATCGCCACCTGAGGAAAATATCTGAAGGGAATGCAAGAAGCATGGTGCCTTGATATCCCTGGTCACAACGAGAATGCGATAGTTAAATTAAATAAATTATTAATGGGGAGGGAATAACAAAGTATTCCAAAAAGAATTAGAAAATAATCTAGTGAACTAATTTATGAAAAAGAAATCAATAATGAATTAATTTCAATTGTGAAATTTATTGATAAAGACATTAGCAGATACATGTAGTTAACTGAAAGTAAAAAGATTGAATAAATACTTAAAAGAACAAATTAAGGAAACTCAACTAAAGAAAATCCTAGCTAAATATAAAAGAAGAAGAAAAGCTAAGAGAACTAAGACTAGAAGGGTGAATAAAAATTAAAAAGAAAGAAATTAATTCGAAAATTTATGCATGTGGATGCATGGATTTACGGAGGTTATTAAGAGTAAAAAATAACATGAAGCTCTTATATTTTTCCACCACAGTTTTGGAGAATAGCTTGGGTTATGGCTCTTGTGAGGTGACTGTTGGAGGGTGTGGTTCACTTCAATACGAGAGGGGTTGGGATCCTCGTAGCATAATCTAGTATCGAATTTCATTGCTAGAAGTGTATCGTTGGCCCCATTGTAGCTCAGGGGTCTCTGGATAAGAAGAGTACCCATTGGGTACAGTAGGGTGGATTCTAGTGGACCATTTTTTATTGGAAATACGAAGACATGAATGGTGGCAGATATTCACCGATGGCTTCAAACTTCGGCTTCTACTTCAACCTTCGACAACTTATGGGATTCGACAGATCGATACCTTGATGTCTACTTATTTCTGTTATTTCATTTCGAATATATCTTGTATGGAATACTAGATCTATTGTTTGGAAATCTAGATTTGAATGCAAATCAATATTATTGAATGATTATGTTTAATGATGAATTCTATCAGCTAGATCTGATGTGAGTTATGTGTATTTGGATCTAAAATTGTTGCAAAGAAAAAAAAGTGTTTGCTTACTGGTTATATATTCTAGATCTATTGTTTGATTAATGCATGGTTATTAGTTTAAAAGCCAAAATATTAAAAAATTAATAAATATTAAAAGTTTTCTCATTTAATTAAATGAAACAAACTCACAACAATATCCAAAAAATTAAACCCCTGTCAAAGATTTTCGCTGGTGATGAGCAGCCCAAAAAGAATGTAGAGAAAGGAACCCAAGAGTTAAACATATGGCTTATGGAAAAACCACGTATATTAAAACACACGGAGAAGGGTTTAAAATCGTGGCAGAGCATGCCCAACTGAGAGAACAGTTGTGCAACCTATGAGTAGGGAGAAAACGAATGCCCAATGAGGTAAATCCACCCCCAACATGAGAAATCGGCTCTCTAGCCGACAGATCGGGGTTTCCAACATACAAATCAAGAAACCAGTCAGTCAAAAAATGCCCTCGGGATGGGAAAGTGTAGAACAATAAGGTAAAAGTTCCTTCCAACAGCAAAAACTCCCTTCAAACAAAGAAACCCACCCTCAAGCAAGCAAATATGCCCCTCAAACAATTAGATCTTCCTTCACAGCAGAGAATTTTGACCTCATGAAGAAGAAATTCCACCCAAACAACAGAAAAGATGACAGTACAACATAAAAATGCATTATGTACAGTCCGTACTACCTTGGATCAAAGGGTGCGTAGGCCCATTAGAAAACTCTCGACAACCACACCCAACAATTTTTTTTTACTACAAACAGACTCCTGGATCACAAGACTTCGGAAGATAAGACTAGGTTCGGCAAAAAAACAGGCTTGGAAGTTACCATACCTAAAAATGCATAAGAAACTTTAGGATTTAGAAAAATTAAAAGCCCTAGACTAGGCTTAGACAAATAAATTCAAATATGGGCAAACAAAGTCCAAATTTAATGAACCAATAGTTTATCTCAGCTGATTTCTACATTCTGGAGACAATGGAAAGGTCATAATTTTAAAAAACTAAATAGAAATGAGGGAAAGATGCAAAACAAGGGTTAGGGTTTCAGGAAAAAATATCAAACTTGCATAAAAAAATTCCCATATCTAAAGAGAATCCATCATGTATACTATATTTGACAACATTAAAACAACAAGATAAGGAGAGCCACAACAAAAATTGAAGAAAATGTTGTTGTAATTTTTTTTATTGAAGGAGGCAGGGTCTAGCAACTCAATATGATACCATGTTAAAATATGAGAATATGTTGATAACATATAACACTACATAACATGAGAAGCATAACTAGATCGCCCACGGAGGGTAGAGAAATTGGTAATGAGTAAATGAGATGATAATATGTAAATTGAAGGTCATAAGTTCAAATCCCCATGGGTACTTACTTACAAAAAAAATGAGAAGCATAAATAGCCTATCCTCCTATCCATAATACAACAAATAATCAAATAGCAAGAACAAGGAGAAAGGAGAAAAAGACAACACCATATATACGTGGTAAAACCCCAAATGGGGAAACGTCCACGGGAAGGTTGTCTTCTTACTATTTATCAATAATCTCCAATCTTACAATAGAGAGCTCCCGCACATCACACTCCATTTTCACAACACACATAGTGTGTCCACAAGATGATCATTAGATGTCTTTCCTTGTTCTTTCATGTCTTGATAAGACTCTCTTGACTCTATTATATACCAAGATGTAAGGAGGAATTACATCCCATCTTTTACATGCGGGATAAATGTAATTTCACCTCTTTATATAATAAATAGTAACAAGAGTAAATTATTACATAATACATGTGGGATAACTCTTTTACATAAGAGTGGACACTATTATCTTCCAAATTAATACATTTACTCATCGTTACATATTCCAACATTATTGCATCCCTTTCTAGATTCATCTGTAATAGTGTATATAGAGGATATATTGGTTTATAGCTCTACCTAGGAAGATCATATCGCACATATCATGCAAGTGATAAAGACTTTGAAAAAATATCGATTGTTGGAAAATAGTAAGAAATGTGAATTTGCTTAGCAATCATTGGTATATTTAGGGTATGTGATTGGTAGAGGGGGACTCAATATGAATCCTGCCAAGTTGGAGTCCCTCCTCAAGTGGCCAACTCCTACAATTGTCATTGAAGGTAGGAGCTTTGTTGGGGCAGCATAGTACCTATGGAAGTTTATAGCATCATTTTTAGTTGTGGTTGCACCACGCTATGTTATAACAATGAACGATAATATATTCTAGTGGGAAATAATCGATATTAAACTTTCACTGAGTTGAAACATAAGATTAATCAATCACCAATTCTTGCACTACCCAACTTCCAAAAGCCTTTTGAAGTGGAGATGAATGCAAATGGATATGATATGGGAGCAATCTTGATGCAAGGAGGTAAGCCGATATTGTGAAGCTTATCTAATATTTTCTAGTTCCTAATTAATTTTGAACAAAATACCTAGAAATAAAATTTGACACAAGTAAATCATTTATTTACTAGAAAAGTCTATTTTACAGCAAGAACTCCTCCATCTTAAGATTCATTTACAGTTAACTAGAATATAGCGACTAGTAGGTGAATTAATGGAAATGACAAGGGTTAAGAAATAAATGTATTGAAGCCAAATTTGAATGATACTTACTACAATTGGGATAAAAACTCAACAAGCAGCAATGGGACCAACAACAACAACAAGCAACAAGGTGTGGGGGACAACTCACCATCCAACATACCCCTCAATCAAAGAATTAGAACCCCTGACCCCTCAATCTGTAAAAATATCCCAAAAAAATACCTCCCACACCAGTGAAAAATCCCCATCCCTCCATCAACGAACCCCAAAGCAAAAGAAGAAGAACCAAAGGAGGAAGGACCCCAAAGTCCCCCCTTTTCCTATTAATATCCCTCCATAAGTTGCATGCACTCCCTAATACAATTTATTTTATGGATCATTACATACACTTCCTCTTCAAGAAACTTCATCCTGGAGTTGCATCAACCCCATTTATTATCCCTATGAAAGACATGCATAACATCACACAATATGCACAACCATCATACAATATGCACCTAGATAACTAGTACTATTGTGTGGGGTCAAGAGTTACTTGTGTGGTCATCACGGGTAATTCTTGTACCTACACTACCACAAATATAATGCCCCATTTAACTACATGATTGATTACTCTTACTAAATTAATAGTATGCAATCAATTCACACAATTATACATCAATCAAGTCACACCACTGTGCATCAATTATAATCATACATTCATGCATTAATTCAATCCATTCACTTTGTATACTCCACTCTCATGTACCCTCACACAAATTCATACCATCCAATCATCCTCTGAACACCCCCATTCTCCAAATGGTCCCTCTCACCATGGTACGAACGTGGGGTAGTAACTTGCCCACATACCATGCAGTAGGCATAGGAAGTTTCTTGGGAAATTTTTGTGGCTTGGCCACCCTCCCAACTTCCGATAAATCATGGCCCCATCGGAATTAACTGGAATCTGGGCCTCATCGTCGGGATTTGGTTACCAATACACCAAACCCAACATCATAATTATTGTACCCCATGCATCTCGAAAGGATAGACTATACTCTCAACCTATGCACCTATTACAACTGCAACATCCTTCCCCGTTCTTTCTTTGAAATGATTGGGGCACCTCCTTGAATTTCTTCCACATTAGGAAAATTTTGGTTTCCTTCATATTTAGCCAAGTATTGTTTGAAAACTTGCCCCACTGGAAAAGAAAACACTTAGATTTTTTTTCAATTTTTTATGTTTCGACAGATTTTGCTAAGTTCTTTCATTTCAGAAAAATACCATGAGTTTTTATGTTTCAGCGAGTTTTGATGAGTACGTCGATGTATTGGCCCTTTTCCAAAATTTCACCAATGTGTTGCTCGATCGTTTTCTAAGCCCTATAGTGTCACCCAACTCAAAAATGTTTGCCGAAATAGTTTATCCAATCTCAAGAAGTTACGTTGAAACAATCCCAAGTCCGACTATTGGTAAACTCATCAACCTACGCCAAAACATTTTAGTGAAACTCATTCAGATTCGTCAAAACGCCTCGGCTCAAATATGTTAACTCGCTAATAAAACTATTTTTTAATTGCTGAAACACTTGGCAGATGTGATTTCGATGAGACTCATCCAAATCCGTCAAAATGCTTCGGAGAAACTCGTTAAAATTATTTGAAGTGCTTCAGCATGAATTCCTTAAAGTCACTGAAAATATTCTTTTCGCTCTGTTTTAACCACACGTTTGATCCCAGGGTAAAAGGGGATTAACCTTAAAGCTATAAATATGAGTTTTACCCTCCCCCATTTCACCAGTGTATTTTTTCTCTTTGTCATTTACATCCTCGTTGTTGCAAACCCTGCCTTGTTGCGTGCATACATCTAGATGAAGTTGAGCTAGCGCTATAATAGCCTCCAACCAAACGTTATCTTCCAAATATCTATGGGCCAACGGGTAAGTACTTTTATTTTTTGTCGAGGTCATCCTCTGATTGGAAAGTTGGTTATCTAAGATATGGGGTTTTCTTCGACGTCCTAGGGTTTTCAAATCATAGAACCCATGGCTCTTCAGAGGATATGTGCAGATTTAGCATTTCATTTTACAGCCCCTTTGTCACCCTCTCTCCCTCACGGTCGTTGTCGATGGAGAAAAAAATCAAACCCTAGCCACATTTTTCTCTTATCAAATGGAGGCTAAATGCATTGAAGCTTCTCGTTTTCATCAAGCATAGGGGGTGTTTTGGATCTTAGCTATATGTAATTCCCTATCATAGGTCATCGTGTCATGATAGGCCGATGAACTATGGCTGACTTGTAGTTGGTGTTGGCTCTAGGAAACCCGCAACCCTTGCTTTAGGTCAATCGTATCATGTTTCCCTATTTGCCTCTTAAAGTTAGGGGCATTGGTAGAGTGTTGGGTCTGCCCAGGTATCGCCAGTTGCATGGAGAGAAGTTGAAGGCCAAGTTTGAAACATTGAAACCCTAACCCTTCATGTAGCTATTAAAGCTTGTGTTGATTCTGAGATGCTCTGTAGCCATTCATTCATGAGGGAGTTCTTTGCTACTATGGATATTTCTTAAATGTTCTCTTGCATTGATTGATCATGTTTTAGTTCATTTGTATGCGATGGATTTGTATCCCATGGAAAATACCATTGCTCAATGATAGGGAACTCAAAAAAATATCGGTGAAGAATCGGTACTCTCTATCGCGGATAGACGATCTTATCGACTGTTTGAAAGGTGCTAGGTTCTTTACTAATCTTGACCCCAAATTAGGATATCATCAGATTCCAATCGAGCCCTTAGATGTATGTAAAACTGCTTTCGAATGGTTAGGTCAGATTTCAAGACCAAGGAAGGATTGTTCGAATGGTTAGTCATGCCTTTCGGCTTGACCAACGCACCTGCGACCTTGATGCAATACATAGATAACATTCTTCGACCTTTCATTAGCAAATGGGTCATTGTCTATCTTGATGACATATTGATTTTCAGTCGATCATGGGAAGAACATGTCGGACAACTTCAGCAAGTACTCGACACTCTCCAGCAACATCGAATCTACTTGAACATGGACAAGTGGTCCTTTGTAATGAACAACGTCAAATATTTGGGGTTGGTAATTGACTCTGTAAGCATTCATGTCGACCCAGAAAAGTACAAATTCTCAAAGATTGACCCATTCCTCACAGCATTCAAGAACTAAGAAGTTTTCTTGGTTTGGCGAATTTCTATAGATGATTCATACTTGGCTTCAATCACATAGCCTGGCCCTTAAATCAGTTGACGAAAGGAAGTGGGAAAACTGTCTTTAAATGGACACCGACACAACAAGCAACTTTTGAACAACTCAAGCACAAGCTATGCACTACACTAGTACTTGTGTTACCTGATTTGCATCATCCCTTTGAGATTGAGACGGACGCATCGGACTATGCCTTGGGCGCAGTGATCACTCAGTCTGGTCACCTAGTCGCTTTTCACTCTGAAACTTTTAACGACACTGTTAGAAGATATTCAACATACGAAAAATAAATGTACGCCATTGCTCAAGCTATCAAGCAATGGAGCCATTACATCCTTGGCAAGGAAACGGTCATCCTCACTGACCACAAGCCTCTTCAGTTTGCACCGGCCCAGTCGAAACTACAAACAACTCGACAGCTTAAGTGGATTAATTACCTGCAACAATTCCAGTTGGTAATTAAGTATCGGAACGGTAAATCTAACGTCGCCGCCAATTGTCTAATCAGACCTCCCATTACTCTCCTTTTCACAGTGATGAGTATGCATGGATATGACACCACTACTTGACCTGAGTTGTATCAGGAAGACATCGAATTTTCACCAGTCTATCGACAGATTCAGACTGACAAGTCGTCGATCGTGGACTATTTCCTAAAAGATACCTTGCTATACAAGCTTGGACAACTTTGTGTATCGACTGGTGAGCATCAACAGCAGCTCATTTGGGACACGCACTACAACAAGACCACAGGACACTTTGGAGTAGAAAAGACACTTGTTATTTTGCAGAAGTATTTCTTTTGGCCTACACTTAAAACCGACGTCAACAAGTACATTCGATCATGAGTGGTTTGTGCCATTACTAAACCACCTAATCGATGACAGGGATTTTACACACCTTTGTCGGTTACTAGTCGACCATGGGAATCTATTTCTATGGACTACTTGACAGGATATCCTACTACCAAACATCATCCTGACGCGATCTTAGTAGTAGTCAACAGATTTTCCAAGATGGCCATTCTCATACCATGCAAGAAGATGATGATAACACAGCAGACTACTCAACTCTTCTTCACACATGTTTGGAAACACTTTGGTTTACCAACAACCATTATTTCCGACCGAGATGCCAAATTTGTCGACATCTTTTGGAAGACCCTTTGAAAACAGCTTGACACACAACTCTCATTGTCGACAGCTTTCCATCCACAGACCGACGGACAGATGGAATTTGTTAATCGCATGGTCGTACAACTGCTTCGCATGTACAACCACAAGCATCGACGAACATGGGATGAAATTGTTCCATACATACAACACAGCTACAACGGTGCTCAGCATAGCTCTACAGGAAAGATTCCATTTGAGATATGTTGTGGATTTCAACCCTCAGCACCTATCGACTTGATTATCTCCTCGACACAGTCTAATGACACCGACCACAGCCAGCGAGAAGTTGACAAACCATTGAATTTTCAAGAATAGATTTGCGACATCCAGCGACAAGCACAGGACATGTTGCATAGAGAAAACGCGAAATCTAAGGCCCGACATGATAAGCATCGTATCCCTCATGCATTCCAAATTGGGGATAAGGTCTGGTTACATCTTAAGAAGGAGTGCTTCATTGGCCCATTCAAGAAGCTCAAACCTTTGCGATATGGCCCATACAGTATTATTCAGCAAATTGGCGACAACACTTTCCAGCTCGACATTCCTGCATGATTGGGTCTACATCCAATATTCAATGTGGATCTACTTCGACCATACCATGCAACATTGTTGGAACAGAATGACTTACTGACAACAGAACCCGACCACATCCATCCAGATGTTCAGGAGCCTCTTCCTTGCGACACCATTATGGGACGACGAGTACGCCATACAAGGATGAACACAATTCCCTTGTTTCAGGTTGCTAAAGCAGGACAGATCCCAACACAAGGAAAATGGTACTCTGCTACTGAATTAACCAACAAGTTTCCTCACCTTCACGAGAAGAAAATGGAGACCATCGTTTCTTAAGGAAGGAGGTCTGATCCATATCGCAGTTGTCATTATTGTCGAATGTCGACATCTACTGCGACAAGCCATCGTCGACACAACTTCGATGAGTTCCGACTCCGACAAATCCACGACTTCGACACGTTCAACGACCTCACAGTTTCGCGACGTCGACATACAACGTCGACCTGCGACTTGCGCAACACCATCTTGCGACTTGCGACTGTCGAACTTTGACAGACTGTCTCTTTGTCTTCCAGTCGACTGTAATAGTTGAACTGTTGAATCATTATAAATTATTTTGTAACTGAACGTAATGGGTAGGAACCCAAGCATCTCAAAACTCTCTATATAAGCATGTAAACTATTGTAATATACATCTTATCTATCTGTTTTTTAGTAATAGAGAAATCAGTTCTCATTCCTGCATATTGTCTGTGTGTATTTGTGTTTATATGCGTAGTGTAATCATGCTTGCCTATTCTAATTCTTATGCTTCCGTCATAACAAATCCGACTCATTCAGTCGAACTATTGTCCCCTTTGGCTTCCTGGCCCTGAGTGGATCACTCATGATGGCTGGAAAGATCCTACTATGTAACGAAAAAACACATGGAAGCACCCTAAAGTTGTGCCAAAGATACCTTCAGATGATGAACAAGGCGAAGAAGTTCCGTTGTAGATTCAATATGATGACACTCATAGCACCACTGGAGTTGATCCAGAGTACAAGTGGGGACAAATGTATTAGTTTTTCAACCATGAGGAGTACCAAGGCATCAGTATCAAAGAGGTACTTATTTACCAAAACCTCAAAATATACGGGCTTCACAAAGTAGTATCAAGAGCCGAATTATTCCCTTTTGCAGAGGTGATAGGTTGGATATTACCTCTTATTGATGCCACGATCCTCATGGTGAAAGCCTCTTCAGGAAAAGACATCGTCTCTTTCTAGATAGCACATCTAGCGACTTGGCCTGCTGACTCCCGCCGACAAAAGTCTACCTAACTAAGGGATGGATTGAAAATATTTTGCTCGACTATCTCGAGTTCGTCAAGTAAATGTGGTTGCCTGGAAAGCAATTTTGGAATAAATAAAGTGGATAATATGAGACCAAGCTGTTGAGATATCCATATAGAGTCGTTGCAACTCTTTTTTGCAGGATATATGGAATGTCTAGTGCCATTCATTTAAAGATCAATTGGATTCCCTTGCTATACCATGTCACAATGCGTGCTACATGTTTCAATTGGGAAAACATCATTTATGCAAACATGGAAGAGGTCGTCAAAAAGGCACAAGCTTGTATCCTAACAAATAAAGTAGAGTTTCACATGTCATCATATCTAATAGACTGCATTTGCATCGTTTATCACTTTCATGGCATGGGATGGCAATGGAATCCCAACGAGGTGCCTATACATGTGTGCTTCCAGCTGTTATGGGCATAAAATCATGCTGGTTATTATCAACATATTTGTGAAGAGTTTATCATTCCCCTGTACAAACTTATATATGGTAAGGCATGTGACTACATGTTGGAAAATGCCATCCAAATGGTAACCCAGCTAGGGGACGGGTAGTTAACCGACGAGGGTGTGTATTTTCACATATATGGAGGATTCAAACCTCCATATCGATACCTTAAATACGTCACTGACTACATGGTTCTTAAGGAAATCATGTGATAGACTTTCATAAATGGTATCAGGAGTTTCTTGAAAAGAAATAAGAAAGCATCATGGTCTCCATTACCTGTAACAACTGGGGCCTACAAAATGTCTAAAGTAAAGGAATCTACTAAGTTAACCAAAGGTTTTGAAGCATTTCACTTTGGTGAGAAGATCTTCATTGGAAATGACAGTCATAGAAAGGTAGCCAATCAATGCATGTATGTCAAAATATCTTACTCTTATGTTGATCAGTTATGTGTTGATGAAGAATTCTATCGGAGGGCCCGTAATTTTGAAGAGTTAAACAAGAGGAGAAAGAAAGGGAAAATAAATACAGAAACAATTACCAGCAAAAAAACAGGAGGGACGGTTGAGGAAGAAGGAAAACAACTACTACGAGAGGCTGCCAAAAAAAGGCGAAACTATATGCTTTGTTAGAGGATATGAACAAGAAAATACACGATGAAGAGCAAGCAAATAAGGCTCGGGAGGAAGAGCGAGCAAGAAAATCTGAGGAAGAAGAAAGGAGGAAAACAAAATTACTCAAGCAGCAAGAGGAAACTAGTTTAAAGGAAGAACAAAGGTTACATGAATAAATTAGAATAAAAGAACAGGAAGAAGCGCAGAAGGATGCCATGGAACATCAGCAAGGGAAGGTAGAGGAAACTCGATGTGGTAGTCCCCATGATATGGACATCGACAAGACTGCTACAAGCACATAGATCTTTCTTACTAGAGATCATTTTCCCTTCAATGAATTAGGCCTTACCCCATACACACTGTCCAAAGAACATGTTGTAGCCAAACCGGTGATTATAATAATTGATCCCAATGGGAAGAAGATCCTCAAAAGGATTGAAAAAGACTCAAGATGTCACAGTGACCAGATTTCGTCACAACCCAAGA
The DNA here is from genome assembly GCA_027924585.1 of Larix kaempferi. NCBI lineage: Eukaryota > Viridiplantae > Streptophyta > Pinopsida > Pinales > Pinaceae > Larix > Larix kaempferi. Next base: position 5,086,531 of record BSBM01000267.1, on the reverse strand, counting down.
AGTCATGGTGTTCAAAGGTACACATAAAGAACCAGAAATGATTGCGTCTACAGGTGTAGATACCTCTATGGCAAGTAGAGATAATGTTCAACAGCTACTACAATATTTTGAGAAAAGCAAAATGAAGATCCACAAATTGAAGGAGCTCCTCCTACAAGCTAAAAATGAAGGGGTTGATTTGAAACATCAGGGAGACACCATGGAGTTTGAAAAGTGGAATGCAATTGACTTGGCTCAGATATTGTAAGCAAATAAGGATGCTCTAACCACCTAGGTTGAAGTACTTGAAGAAGAAGAAAACAACCATGAGTGTGTAGATAAGTGGGTTGCAAGAAAAAGAGAAGGAATGGATGGAGTGGATCGAACTCTTGACAATAGGAAATAGGGATTTTGATGCTCAAGTAGGAACTCTGCAACGTGAAAAGGACTTGTTAACAGTAAAAATAAATGTGCCTAGAGAAGAGAGGTAGAGTCTGTCTGAGTTCCACAATTGCGCAGTCGCCCTACGGGAACAACTATTCCATTCACAAGAGTTGGCCATAGAACAAATGTATGAAGTACAAAAAATTGTAGCTAAGCTCAAGTCAGTGTCGTGATCTTCTCATGAAAGCGAATTTAAGATAGCAGCTACAAAATATTAGTTTCAAGGTGTGGTGGCCTGACTAAAAAGAATGCACAAATTCCTCCCATTTTTCCCAAAAGAACACTGGAAGACATGCAAATCGATTACTCAACGCTAGAAAGATGCCAGAGGGCAGGGGCGGAGTTGCAAAAGGAAGTTGCTACATCAATGGAAAAGTGTAGAAATGTGCATCAATCCATAGTGAGGGCCTTTGAGCAGTGTTGTTTGCCTCCCCCAGGAACTTTCAAAGATCTTATCCCAAAGGAGAAAAACTTAGCAGAACTAAGGACCATCAAAGAGGAAGGTTTAGCAACAATCATGGGCATTCCTTATGATCCACCCAGCAGTTGGCATTATTGTCGGATGCCAACATCGACTTCGACCAGTTCATCAACTGCACCGACTTCGACATGCATCGTCGACTTGCGATTGACGAACTCTGACAGATTGTCTCTCTGTCTTCCATTCTACTTTAATGGTTGAACTTCTGAAACCGTTCTAACTTCTCTTGTAATTGAACGTAACGAGAAGACAACCCAAGCGTTCTCAACACTCGATTTAAGCATGTAAAATACTGTAATATACAGGGAAGTAACGGAGTGAAAATAAAGAAGAGATTAGTTCGCATTCCTGCATATTGTCTGTGTGTCTATATGTTTATGTGCGTAGTGTATTTCCTGCTTTGTTTATTATTATGATTCCGCCATAACAGTATCGATTCATTCAATCGAATTGGTGTCCCCGTCATGCACCTGGGCGCGTACGGATCATTGGTATTAGAGCAACTCAGAGCTTCATTCATTCAGAGCTTTGTTCATGCTTAAGTTGTGCATAGACACTTGCATCGAAGTTACCTGACTTATGCTTGTTCACACGCTCGCAAACTCAGCAATCCAAGTAGACACCACCTTCGAATATGGCAGGAGAAACAAACAATAGACATGCAATTAACAAGACAAAGAAACTCATGGAGAAAGTGTTGGCTCGACAATGAATTGAAATGTTCACCCGATTCAATGAGATTCTCACACGATTTGCTTCGACATCAGGAGGATTTCCGACAAGATCTAACTCTGACAAAATCAGTCCATTCAAGGTGCAAATGAATTTGGACATACCGAATCTAGAAGGAAAGATTGACGTGAAATCCGTCGACGATTGGGTAAAACAATTGGAATCATATTACTATGTGAGTCAACTCTCAGAAACTGAAAAGATCACCATTGCATCCTTAAATATGTCAACATTTGTGCATTGATGGTGGGAGAACCTATCGACAAAGATGGAGAAAAGTGGAGACCCCATAGAGACATGGGATAAATTTATCAAATATGTTCGAAAGGAGTTCTATCCACCCAAGTACGTCAAACAACAGTATAAGAAGTGGCAGCAGCTAAGGAAATGGAAAGACCGATCCGTACAGAGTTACACCGATGAGTTTTACCGACTAATGGCTAGACTTGGCATTCAAGAAGAAGAGAAATTGCTTGTTCTGAAGTACGTCAACAGATTGTCCCCGTACATTCAGCAGGAGATGGAATTTATGACTGTCAATACGCTTGCGGATGCATTCCACTATGTCGGTAATCTTGAATCCAAACATAAAGGAAAATCACGCTTCGTGACCAAGCCGACAGGACGACCACCTGACAAGAAGGCACCATCCGACTTCGACAAGTCAAGATATTCTCAACCAACTCTGCCAAAGAAAGATCATGGCAAAAAGCATTCTCAGAAAGACAAAAGGGAACGTAGCAAACAACCTCCTACCGGGAAATGGCGTGATTACCACAATTCATCATGGCATGATACATCTGAATGCAAATCTTGGAAGACATTTTGGCAAAAGTGTCGACATTTGAATTGTTCGAAAAAACTCTGATAGAATCTGACCCAGAAGCAATGACCCTTTTGACATCGACATCGACCACTCCAGCAGCCTCGACTATCATCGACGAGGAGGAACGAAAGCGCATACTCCATACACAGATATGGGTTCAAAATAATCCATTGCATCTGATTGTGGATAATGGTATCCATAAGAAATTTGTTTCTGAAGATCTCGTGAAGAAACTAGGTCTTGTTACCACTCCACATTCTCAGCCTTATAACATCGGTTGGATGAAGGATGGATAGGAACTAAGGATCACCCAACAATGCAAAATCACCTACTTCATTAAGCCTTGTTTGGAAAACCTTACGTATGGGATCGACATGGAAGCTCAGAAGGTGATTATCATAATTCAGAACCAATGGTACGACATACCAGAACGATCACCTACACCAACGGTTGCAATGATATATGCTAAACAGATGAATAAGCTCATCAACCATGCTCAGAAGTTCGCATTGATCATGATTAAGCCGCAACATTCCAGGAAGACTGCAGCAACCAATCGACTCACTGACCAGCAGCTCCCGACAGAAGCAACATATCGACAATATTCTTGATGAGTACCGGAACCTATTCCAAGAGCCAGATAGAGTACCTCTACATTGCCAGGTAAAACACTCTATTGAACTTGCTCCTGGTTCTTCATTACCTAACACATCTATTTACAGAAGATCCATTATAAAAAATGAAGAGATTCACAGACAAATTCAAGATTTGATCAACAAAGGTCATATTCGACCCAACTCCTCTCCTTGTGGAAGTACAGTCATCCTTGTTCCAAAGAAAGATGGGACTTGGCACATGTGCATAGACTACCGGGCCCTCAACAAAATTTCGGTAAAGAATAGATACCCTCTATCATGGATAGACGAGCTCATTGATTGTCTGAAAGGTGCTAAATTCTTTACTAAGCTCGACCTCAAGTCGGGATATCATCAGATTCCGATCAAGCCCACAGATGTATGGAAAACTACTTTCAAAACCAAGGAAGGATTATTTGAATGGTTAGTCATTCCTTTCGGCTTAACCAATGCACCTGCGACCTTCATGCGGCATATGGACAACATTCTTCGACCTTTCATCAGAAAATGGGTCATTGTCTACCTCGATGATATATTGATTTTCAGTCGATCATGGGAAGAACATGTCGGACAACTTCGACAAGTCCTCGACACTCTCTGACAACATGGACTCTACTTGAACATGGACAAATGTTCATTTGTGATGAATCAAATATTTGGGGTATGTAATTGACTCTGCAGGCATTCACATCGATCCAAACAAAGTGCAAATTCTTAAAGAGTGGCCCATTCCTCAAAGCATTCATGAACTAACAAGTTTTCTTGGTTTGGAAAATTTTTATCGACGATTCATAATCGGCTTTAGTCACATAGCCTGGCCTTTGAATCAGTTGACCAAGGGAAATGGGAAAACTGTCTTCAAATGGACATCGATACAACAAGAAGCTTTCGAGCAGCTTGAACACAAGCTTTGTATTGCACCAGTATTTGTGTTACCTGATTTGCATCAACCCTTTGAAATTGATACGGACTCATCGGACTATTCCTTGGGCACATTGATCACTCAGTCTGGTCACTCAGTCGCTTTCCATTCCGAAACTTTTAACGACACTGTTAGAAGATATTCGACGTATGAAAAAGAACGGTATGCCATTGTTCAAGCTCTTAAGCAATGGAGACATTATATCCTTGGCAAGGAGAAGGTCATTCTCACTGACCACAAGCCTTTACAGTTCACCCTGTCCCATTTGAAGTTACAAACAACTCGACAACTCAAGTGGATTAATTACCTACAACAATTTCAGTTTGTAATTAAGTATCGGAAAGGTAAATCCAATGTCGCCGTCGATTGTCTGAGTTGACCACCCATTACTCTCCTTCTTACAGTGATGAGTATGTAAGGTTATGACACCACTACTTGGCCTCAGTTGTATCAGGAAGACAATGACTTTTCATTAGTCTATCGACAACTTTAGACCGACAAGTCTTCGACCTCCGACTATTTCTTGAAATACACCTTGCTATACAGCTTGGACAACTTTGTGTACTGACAGGTGAGCATCGACAGCAACTCATTTGGGACGGGCACTACAGCAAGGCTGCATGACACTTTGGAGTAGCAAAGACCCTTGCTATTCTACAGAAGTGTTTCTTTTGGCCTTCACTTAAAACTAACGTCAACAAGTACATTTGATCATGCGTGGTTTGTGACATTGCTAAACCGCCTAATCGACGATAGGGATTGTACACACATTTGCCTAGTCGACCATGGGAATCTATTTCTAGGGACTACTTGACGGGATATCCTACTACCAAACATCAGCATGACGCGATCTTAGTAGTAGTCGATAGATTTTGCAAGATGGACATTCTCATTCCATGCAAGAAGACTACGACGACGCAACAGACTGCTCAACTCTTCTTTGAACATGTCTGGAAACATCATGGTTTACCAACAACCATTATTTTTTACAGAGATTCCAGATTTGTCTGCATATTTTGGAATAGTCTCTGGCAACATATCGATACGATACTCTCCTTATTGAAAAATTTCCATCCTCAGACAGACGGACATACGGAAGTTGTGAACTGCTTGGTAGTACAACTGCTTTGTAGTACAACCACAAGCATTAACGAACATGGGATGAAAATCTCCCATATATACAACACAGCTACAATCGTGCTCAGCACAGCTCTATGGGAAAGAGTCCATTTGAGATTTGTTATGGATTTCAACCCTCAACTCCTATTGACTTGATTAGTTACTCGACACAGTTGAACGATACCGACTATAACTGGCGAGAAGTTGACAAAGCATTGAAGTTTTGAGATCAAATCTGCGACATCCAGAAACTAGCACATGAAATTTTGCAACGAGCTAATGCAAAAGCTAAGGCCTGACATGATAAGCATCGCATCCCTCACTCATTTCAAATTGGGGATCAAGTCTGGTTGCATCTCAAGAAGGAACGCTTCACTGGTCCATATAAGAAGTTGAAGCCTTTGTGATATGGTCTGTACAGTATTCTTGAGCAGATTGGAGAAAACAATTTCCAACTCGACATTCCTTCATGCTTGGGTCTACATCCGGTATTTAATGTGGATCTACTTCGACCATACCATGCACCAATGTTGGAACATAACGACTTGTAGACAGCAGAACCTGAATACATCCATCCAGATGTTCAAGAGCCTCTTCCTTGCGACACCATTATGGGACGATGACTATGCCATACAAGGACGAACACAATTTTCTTGTTTCAGGTGGCCAAAGCCGGACAGATCCCAGCACAAGCTAAATGGTACTTTGATCTGAACTGACCGACAAGTTTCCTCATCTATACGAGCAAACAATGGGGACCATTGTTTCTTAAGGAAGTAGGTATGATCCACCCAGCAGTTGGCATTATTTTCGGATGCCACCATCAACTTCGACCAGTTCACCAACTGCACCGACTTCGACATGTATCGTTGACTTGCGACTAACAAACTACGACAGATTGTCTCTTTGTCTTCTAGTTGACTGTAACGGTTGAACTTCTGAAACCGTTCTAACTTCTCTTGTAACTGAATGTAATGGGCAGACAACCCAAGCATTCTCAACACTCTATTTAAGCATGTAAAATACTATAATATACAGGGAAGTAACAGAGTGAAAATAAAGAAGAGATTAGTTCACATTCCTGCATATTGTTTGTGTGTGTATGTTTATGTGCGTAGGGTATTTCCTGCTTTGCTTGTTATTATGCTTCCGCCATAGCAGTGCCGATTCATTCAATCGAACTGTTGTCCCCGTCGTGTACATGGGCACGTATGGATCACCTCAAGTCACCAAACATGCTCTCAAGGAACAGATCTGGACACCCACTCTTGGCCTTCAATATATGGCCACGAGACACAACTCAACCTCCAAAGGGTTAACCACATTGGCCAACAAATCTGTTTTTCATGAAGTGGCATTTTGTTTATTAGTGCCTCAACAATTGAATGTTATATTTTATGCTTGTGAGATTTGGAATGAATATATTCAAACCCAAGGAAATGCTCCCTCTTGATTGTAATTAAATTTATTTTCTTTGAAACAAATGTAAATATTTAAGTGGCATGTGTCTCAGGAACTCAAGAGATCTAATTGTCTTTGAAGCAATCAAAGAGTCACTGAGGTATGAGTTATTTTTGTAAAAAACTATAAGATTAGGAGGTGAGTAAAATGGACTTTTGGGCCTAAAGAGTTTTGGCTACTCAATTTGTATGAACTATTTCGGAAGATTAATAGATAATTATTGGACTCAAAATTGGCATTGGAAGTTGTGTTTATTTTATGGATGGATACCGTGAAAGTTGCATATGCAGTAAGATTGTTATGTTTACCCATTAGATTACTCTGATGTTTCTTTGATACTTATTGTGTATGTGATGAATGCAGTTTCCTTTTGCTTTCTATGAGATGTGAATGCAAATTGGTTTTATGTCGTATATATTTGAGTGTTCAACTTCATTTTGTAGCTACGATATATTTTATGTTCAGTGGTTATCTATTGTTAGAATGTATCATGCTTCATTCGTGACCCTCTCTTTATAAATTTTGCTCCTTGCAAAGATAGATTAAGTTAGTTTATCTTGCACCATATGTTAGAGAATTATGCTTCTCATTTAATAATATAATAAAACCCTAAACAGTGGACCGAGCCGCAACTAGTAAAAGCCTTAACCAGTGAACGATAGTCAGGCCAGAATCCGGACGGGTTCCCTATTCCAAATGATAAGAAGTCTAATCGGTATTTCTCACCAAGGATAACTCCTACTGTTGAAGCAAGGATTTTTCCGAGCGTCAACAACACCTTGAGGCACCAACCCCGGGCATCAAAATTCCTTCTCCATATACGTCCCCCTTGGAAAAAATACCTCAAGCTATGGATTTTTGATAACTATATAAGGGAAAGAGATGTTGGAATAGGTTTATTGATTGTGTTTGTCCCCAACCCATAAGGTGTTACATGTAAAAATTCTCCTTCGTGGTTATGGGCTTCCGTGAGATCACAAAATGAACAGACCCTCTAGGCCCAAGGGTAGATTTTCTATCAATCTCCACCTCACATCAGGGCATCAAAGCATTCGTAATAATCATAACATTAGTGAACACATATCATCAACATGAATATTAAGGAACTGCATGTTACCACATGCCATCATGAGAGTATAACATCATCATCGTGAATATTAGGGATCCACATGCTACCACATGCCATTATGAGAACATAAACTCATCACTAGTATTAAGGAACAACATGCTAACCCATGACATCACCATCATAACATCATGAATAGTAAACAATTTCATGATGTTGCATGCCATCATAAGGTTATAACATCACCATAAACATAAAACCATGTAATCATCAGGAAATATCAAGGAACGTACCAACTAGCATGTGAAAGCATATTAGCACAAAATTGTTATCATTATATGAACATATGTCATCATAGTCATTTCGCATCATCAAATCCTTATGAATTATAAAATAGCCACATGTAATCATAAGAACAACACAACATCAAATACCATACAACAAGAATGGAATAACATCATGAATACCCATGTCCTGATAATCATATTAACATGGGGTTAATAGATAGTATAATCATTGGTAATGCATGAATATTTCAACAATGAGTACCAAGATATCACATCAAATACGATGGAAAGGTCACGAAAACATTCATCCAGTATGTGGATTTGTTTTTTGATTCACCTGGAATATACCAAGGACATCATGAAATGCCTTCATTAATACTACTTGCCATAATTTCTAAAACATCGTTATAAATAAAGAAAGTTGGATTCTAAATATTGCTTGTCATTGTATCCTTGATACCATTAGGAAGGAACCACATGTTAATTACCACACAATGTCCTATCCCAACGCCACTATAAATAACAAAGAATTGCACGCTAACTACCACATGCTATCCATTGCCTCCTTAGATCACCTGTTGTTTTACCCCGCCCTGTGATCTCATACGTACGCTACCCAACTCTGCTACAAGTTGTTAAGTCTAGATTCATTCCTATACGGGACATGGTGGAATATAATCATCTCAAAATGTCATTTTAAATTAAGGATCCGATCCTACTAAGGTGGCCAACTTTGCTACTATAAATGGTCTTTTGGGTCTAATTATTTATTTCGTCTAAAACCAAGCATATGCTATAGAACCAAAAAATTGAGGGACTGGCTGTAAGTTATTGTGAGTTTTCAAACCAAGTTTCTTCCACAATAATATACCACACAACCTTTTATTTATGTGATGGCAGGTTTCCTTGATGGTGGGCCCAAAACAACAATCCATAAAATTACATACCACCCTTTCTATCTTCTTTTCTTTCATGTGGTTCACGACACCGGATATCGGTTGCTTGCTACATCCACAGAAAACCCCCTCGAAATCTAGAGCACATGGGGAAACCAAGTATTTCTATGGGTTAAACCTTCAACTCTAATTACACAGCCTAACTTGGTCGTAACATCGATCAAGGCCCTATTACCACCCTTTCTATCTTATTGAAGTACTCTTTGTCTTTATACTTTTAGTTTTGAAGCAAATAATTATGTTTACATTCATTAATATTCTATATAATATTATCTCCTTAGATGTGACATCATGAGCCTCAATTTGGCTGAGAATTGGTGATTATAAGCTTGTGTTGGATCGAACTCAATACCAATACACATTTCTTCACGTTGAAATGGGGGATTGGGGGTATTTTATTGTTATTGAGTCACTACATTTGGGCATGGATAATGTCACTCTTACATTGGTTGTATACACCAAGTTTTATGTCTTCGATGAATTATGACCTTTGGGGATCAACAACATTCTTAACCACATTGGGGCATTACATGTTTTCTAGGCCAAGTTCCATATTACGAGAAAAGTACATTTTTGTTTCAATCCACACAACTACAACTTTGTTAGTGTTATATTTTTCTTTACTTGTTGTTTTTTCCTTGATGTCAAATCCAAATCAAGTAACATCATAAGCAATTTAATATTCTCATTCTTATTTCTTAATATTCATGCCCAAATTCCATCTATGGGATGTACTAGATTTTGCCTCTCTCATGCCACCTTTCAAGGAAAATTGTGCTGAATATATTAGTATTTCTCTATCACACAAACAAAACTAAACTATAGACTCAACTAATTTCACAAGCTATATGTTTATTATAATTATAATATCCCAATTCATGGTTAAAATACAAGTTGTAGGAGCTTTACACAAAAAAACTCAGCTACTTCCACTTCACCCTTGTTAATTAAACACCTTGAAAGGTTTGTTTTGGGAAGCCTCCAAGATTTGTTAGGTTTATTCATACATCCTAACAAATCACACTGCTTACGTAGCCGAATTATTATTATTATTGTTTTTGTTGTTGTTACTACTTTCACCCAATCGAATCACATACAATAAAATATGTTAATAGCCAATAGGTATGTAATATTTCATCTACAAAATGTTTGGAGTTAAGATTGTTTTTGACATGTTCTATCCTCTTCTAAATATCCTTTCCACTTTTAGGAATAAAGAAAATCTATGTTCTCAGGAAATCAACATATTATTGTTCCAACTTGAGTAGATGACCCTGAACCTTATATTGGAATATCTATGGTCTAATCCACCATGCAAAACATGAGAACCATTGGCCCATGTAAAATCCATATAAAAATGGTTTTGAGTTTCTAACCAAACAAACAAGAATCAACAAAAGTCCATGCAATAAATGGATGTAGAAAAAAAAGTTTGGAGTCCATTGTTTGGAATGTAGGCATATTTCATTAATTAAGCAGTGTTGTTAAAGTACGCAAAATAATTACTATCCATCACATACATAAAATGATAAATAGATGTTTGGTATAAATGTAAAGATGTAGAAAATACACAGTACTTGTAATTGGTTTCTAATTTCTAAAATAAAGGATTTTTATGTCTATATTTCATGTTTGTATTTGTAATTTGTCATTTTTTATATATTTTAAAATATATAAAACATGTCCCCCATGTCTTGTTTCCAAGGTAGACGTGTACTGTGTCATATACATGTACCCACATGTACTTTATGTCCCATGTCCCCATGTCACGTGACTTAGGTTTTTTCCTTGAGTCTATTGGCTAGTATTCTCGTAGAAATAACACAATAGTGAAAACAACAGATCTAGACCAGTGCACAACAAAGAGATCAACATGGATAGGGCACAGTGCTAGTATTTTTATTTGAGAGTAGTGACCAATGATGCAGGAAAGGGCACATGCATGTGTTAGCTTCATCCTCTTCCAGATTTAAAAGTCTAATTTTAGACTTTGCTTTTGTTGTTTCCAGAAGTTTGGCGTGCCAGATTTAGCAGTTTTCTTTTTCAAATTTAGAAAGGCACCATCTTTAGCTACAATTCAATTTCCAGCTAGAGTGCATTAGTCAGAAAACTTCCAATTTTAGGAAGGGTGCACTTCCTTAGACAATATTATATTAGGGTTTTGCTTTTCTAATTTAGGTGCCCACAGAGATGGGCTATTTTGTATTTTATCATAACCCTCTTCATCTATAAAAGAAAGTCAGGGGTGTGAGTGATATATTCATTCCAGTTTTGAGCTATTATTGTTGTACTGCTTGAGTTTATGAGAACCATAAATGTTTTGAGTGTTGTAGATTCTATTGTTTTTTGTTTGTATTTTTAGTTAGCTATGTGTGTGTAGATATAGCATATGTACCAACAATTTTGTGAGTTTAGTTTACTACTTTCTAGGGTTTTAGGTTACGCTTACCATGAACTGAAATTTTAACATAGACAACTGGTAGAAAGTTTGATTTATCTTACTCATACCACGATGAAAACATTCTTTGTAGTAAGTATTGTTTCCGGATTCATGACTTTGCCAATGGCTATGCACTAGAAGGTTGTAAAGAGGATACTAAGGTATATACAAAATACATTGGATTTTGGGGTGGAGTTTATCAAGAATGACATGTTTATTTTAGCATGTTATATAGATTCAAATTGGGCAAGGTCACAAGAATACATAAATTCTAATTTCAAGGATATGCATTCTACTTGGGTTCGGGTCCAATTTAGTGGACTAGAAAGAAGAAAACTACATTGGTGCTATTTCCCATAAAGGCATAGTACAAACTTGCAATAGAAGTTGCACACAAGACAGTATGACTAAGGAGGATAATGGAGGATGTGTAAGTCTATTAGAGTGGAACAACCTACTTGTGTTATGATAATTAGAGGTTAATGAAACTAGTGATAAATCCAATTTGTCACTCGAAGATATCATGTAGAGATTCATTGTCGCTTGATCTTAGAGGTGTTCAAAACAAGGAGATTGAACTTTTCTATTGTCCTTCTTAGAACCATTGAGTTTATGTATTCACCAAGCCTTTTTAAAAGATAAATTTGTAAAATTTTAAGACAAATTTGGTGTGAAAGTTAATGGATTGGTCATCAAAGGGGATGACAGAAATATGAATATTATGACCGATGTTTACTCATGTACACAAATAACATGTAAGTATCGGGCCTCTAAAACAAATATAACTTCGACTAATTAAGATAAATAAGGTAAAAGTAAATATAATGATCACATAAGTAAAAGTTAAGTGTCATGACTAGATAATAGTAAATATAACTATAAGTTAGATTAATTAACATAAATAAAATGGAAAATTAATTAAGTAAATTAATGGTGAGGACACACTCCAAAACATTTGGGAGTTATATCAATTATGTCCAAATATGTACTTGAGGCTTGGGAGTTATATCAATTATGTCCAAATGTGTACTTAATGCCTCAATAATGAAGAAACATCTCGCATAGTGCATTTTCTCTCTTTAATATTTTGTAATGGGTTGGGAACTAAGTGTGGCCATATCAAGATAAACAAAGGTTTAAAAACTTTAACAACGTTAAAAGCTTAACCCATTCAGTGTGGACATTTTGCATATAGTATCACATTCCTTCTACCTCAACTTACTAGCTAATTTCAACATCTATTACTACTCACGGCACATAAACCAATAAATTACTACTATTTTAGGTGGTCGCAAAGGAAGCTTGCCATCACAACCAAGCAACTCCCTTGACTTTCTTTTCACACCACTTCCCTTATATCTATAATTCAAACGGAGGACAACTTCTAAAATATGGAGGAAATGTCAAAAAGTTTAGTCTTATAAATATATTTTGAGCTAATTATTTAAATATATTAATTCTATAAAAATGTTAGATATAGAATTAGTCTTATAAATATTAGATATACTCATAGGAAAAATATAAAATGTTAGATATATTAAAATATTATTTTCTATCAATCAGGCCATCGTTTAGCAATAGAACATAGCACTTGCCATAATGTTGACCCAAGTTAAAACCTTGTCTGGCATGCTATCATGTATTATTACAGGGGAATGCCAATATGGGGCAAGCAAACGAGATCAGGTGCATGTTATGTGATTTTGACAGCAAATATGTCCTTTGAATGTGACATCTCAGCAATGGGGAATTCTGAGTTTCGATGCACTTTCTTAATGTTAAAATGAGAGAGTATTTCTATTGTTTTACTACCAAAATTAAAGAAAGAAAGAAAACATTATTTTCTAGTTGTATTGAATATGTTTTGTGGATATTAAGGTGGGCCTTCTTCCATTTAAAAAGGGTACCAAACTCTTTTTAAATCAAGCAGTTATACTCTAGGTCTGATTAACAATATACTTCAATCCCAACACAGCCCTATAAGCCTATTTCTTCTTCTAGCTTCTCATCTTGGTCCATATGTTTTGGTATCCTACTATAATGCGAAGATTTATTGTCCTCTTGCACTTTAGATATAGGAGTCTGTAACATAATCATGCAATCATGAACTGCATGAACTCACATAACATGCTACATTAGCAGGACCTGGACTTTAAGGTTTATCATGCGATTCTAAATTTATGCCCATTTTGACATTAAGAGAATAATAGAATACCACTAGGGAAAAAATATGTCTTGGAAAATGTAGTTTACTTAATCTACCAACCACATACATCTACCTCGGTAGTTCAATCTTCTAAAAAAATTATTCGCTTCGGCATTTCCATAGCTAAGTATGGATGACTTGGACTGTCAATTGTAAAGGAAGGTAATAATTGCACAAGACTAATAATCTTAGGACAACAATCTAATGTAAGACAAAACCATTGATACTAATGAAGTTCTAATAGCACCAGCAAGGACGATATAAATATTTACTTATTGTGAGAAAGTACAATGAAACATATTAGTCTATTAGTATTAATTGCATAAAACATAATTGTAAGAGCCTCATCATGGAAAAAGGATAAGGGTGTTGAAACAAATCAAAAGAGAGAGAGATTATCACTTCTAGAATAGATATGAAACAACAATATGACCTAGGAAACCAACCAAGAAATCACTATTAGTTACAACTTACAACTTACAACATGTTAGACAAACAAGAACATGCAAATACAACAATGATTGCTTGACATAAAATGCTTGAAGTAAATGTTTGGTGCCAAAATCACTCTTGACATTTTTTCACCCAATGGTTATAACATATAAATATCATTGTAGACAACCTCAAATAAGATTGCAATTATGCACATCTCCATTTTCAATATCTAAATATATTTTAATAAAACACACCATTAACTAATCATACTAGGATCTGGTGATAATTTTGGCTATTATCATGTTAGAGGTACATGGTGATAATTTTGGCTATTATCATGTTAGAGGTGCAACCATGTACAACTGATGTAAATGATATACTTATTAAGGAAAAATAACAAACATAATCAATACAAGTCAAGGGTTGTAGTCAACTGGTGAGTCAAGTAAATATTTTATCGGGATACATTGTAATAGAGGAAGGCATTAGAGCTCCTCTTTGCTAAATTATCAATCAATATGATGGGGTCTGAAAATGAAGAGAGTCAAGGAGCTAAGTCCTTCACTTCAATACTTGACCACAAAAAGACATAAACATCTTATCTATCCAATAAAGATTATAAAATCATAACGTCAAGGTGGGGGATGTCTTATTATGAAACTCAAAAACATCTGTTTCCTATAGAGGCCCCATCGCGGTCTTCAAATGAAGATTCCTTTTAGTAGAGTTGTTCCTAGAATGTGAGAAAGAAGAACTCATTTTGAGGCTTTAACACTATCACTGTCAACCACTCGAAGAACGTGATGAGAATGCCACTTCCCTTTTTCCTAGGGGAAACACATATCTTATCGTCACTTGCACCAATACCCTTGAATTTGGCAATAAGGAGTTTAAGTTCAGGTGTCGATTTCGTGATTTTGTCACTCTAGCTAATATGATTTATGAGTCGTATCGAGGGTATTTCATCCCTCCTCGCCTGGAAAAACATATTATAGAAATTTAGGTTAAGCAGAAGGATGAGTTATTGAGTAACACATAATTGTTATGGAAGAGGCATAATTTCCAGCTACTCCATACATAAGAATAAGAACCATAACATGTTTCTCTTTGACTTGTGACCTTGTAGAATAGTTCCTTGCTACCCTCAATAAAGGTGAGACCGATACAAGTGTAGGTGCAAAGTTAAGTTTTGTGAAAGAGGAAATGTTGGAGTAAGCCCAATTATTCCTTGTCAATGTCATAGAGGCATAAGCTCTACTCATCACCATCCATCTCAAAGTCATCCCTGCAATCCTAAATTATAAATCTAATAACACCCAATAACTTGTTTTTCTTCCTATGAAGGACATAATAAAATAAAGTAGCACAATAAGAAGCGAAAGCAAAGTTGCAGAAATCCCTAACACCCCCCTTCCTTTCCAAATTCTAAAATTTGTATCACATGTGGTTTGGTTAAACCCCTGCTCACCACAATCGTCATGTAATTTTGGTTTTGGCAGTAATCACACAAGAATCTACATGGATATGACAAGCCACACAAGAATCAAGGAAAATAAAAGACAAATCAACCTAAAGAATCTACAAGGGAAACCAAAAATATTAAAAATCAGAAGTCTGAGTCAAGCCCTATTATGGAAGATCTCTTAGTCAAAATTGTGGATCATAGTTCAATTCATGTACAAGATTCAAAAATTCTTTTCTTTGACCAATATAGGACAGAGAATTGTTCCAAAGTAAACCAGATTTGGTCGTATATGGTGATAGTGATGGGATGTGCCACGTTATTATTCTCTTACTAATAAGGTGGTCTATGTTGCATCCCTTTAAAGTGGTTGAGCTGGGTAGAGGGAAAGGATAACAACCATGACAATTTAACCAGGTGGACAAGGATTGGAATTTGGAGGGCTTATGGGGAATTTAAGTGGGAAGAAAGACCACCAATAATTTTTTGAATATATTTTCTAGCTTGATGAAAGGGAAAAATGTTTTTTTTGTAAATAAAAAGACTATATATTACTTCAAAAAACCAAATACATGTCGCTCTTTCAGATTTTTAGAGGTCCACTATCACCATCCATGATTACACAAATAAAAAAGGATCAAACTGTTATGGACTAGCTGTCAAAAAATAGCATATATTGGCTAGTCCTGTTCTGCTAATGATCATAACTACTCCTACCAAGTGTCTATGCTTAACTATGACAGGAGAACAGAAAACAAAACTAGAACCCATCTAACCCTTGAAAATCACATCGGATCCTTGGAGCGATTCTCCACGCTGGCACCATCCACGACCATGTGCATACCTTTGCCTGTCTACGTCATCTTCTCGCCCTCCCCTTGCTGCAGGTCTGCACGCTGGTTCTTCCTGCTGCTAGGTCCAACATTCTCCTCATTCTCCATACCCGGGTAATAGAAGGAAATTCCCAGGTTCTGAGCAATCAGGTCAACTTTGTAGTGCATAAGTCGGCTATCAGCGTTATGTTCTTTCCATGCTCGCATCTTTTCTTCATCACCCTGCCTTTTGACAGATCCATCCATGGTAACATGGGCCAAGATATTCTTCATAACCCAGTACACCATACTCATCTTGTCGTAAGCCAAGGTTCTTCCAGTAGTGGTACTAGGATCAACCACCCACTCTTCAACCTCCGTTCGAATGGTCTCAATTGGTATAGTTTGTATCTCCTCCCACAGATGCTTTTCAATGGCTTTGATATCATCACGAACCACATGATGAATTTGCTCCCGAAAGAAAGTGGTCGCAATCTGTGCACGAGTTTGAGCTCGCGTAGCATGGTCCCCAGTGCCACCCTTCTCGTCCACCCTCTTCCCTTTTCCCTTACATTCGCAAGGATCTGGGGAAATACCAGAGTCCAAATTAAGATGACATTTGGGATCCATCCCGGGAAAAAACAGGGTGAATCCCACACACTCTGGCAGTCTAACAATAGTGAACCACTCCCTCAGCACCTCCCAGGGGATACCGTCAACCACAGGCAAGGAGGAAAAATCGGCGTTTGAAAGATGGTGATAGCAAGAGTACAAACATTCATTAGGATATAAAGCCCAGGTCACAATGATTTCAATGACAGGGTGGAGACCTACCCCCTCCGTAAGGTACCTTCAAGCTCTCCTCATCGTACATCTCCCAGTAACTACCATTAAGATGAACTTAATTTCCAGATATGGAAACTGGTGTGAATCCTGCCTCCAAATCTCCACACGCTTGGCCCAGTGTCCTCTAGTACCACCATCAATATTCAAGCTAATGCAATCTGTCCTTCTCCGCATAATTACTCAAGGTGACCTAACGTCTCCGAGGTGATCTCCGTCGGCCTCCTGTCAACGTTCTGAGAATCCTGCCCACTACTATCCACCTGTCTACTCTTTACGAAATCCGAGTTGGCCAGGTTGATGCAGTTGGGCGCCCACTTTTCGTTTGCAAAGTTTCTCATGTGACCTATGGTCAGGGCCCTACCTCCCTCATAACCAAAGTTGGCTAAGAGATCCACGACTTTGTTCGCCTCCCTCCTAACGTGGCTAAAAGAAATTGAATTATGAGTTATCACTAGATGCCTGAGAATGTCTAACCGGCTTGACAGCTGCCAACTAGTAGAGATATGTTCTGTGGATTGACCATTGGATAGTTTCTTGGATAGTTTGGATAATAATTTTGGAGTCACCCTCCAAACACATCGGAAACCAACCTTCCCTGATAGCCATCCGAAGACCCTGTACGAGGCCTTCAAGTTCAGCAGAGTTATTAGTATCATTGCCAAGGAATCCAAAGTCAACTTTCAGGATGATCCCACTAGCGGTTCTACAAACTCCACCAAACCCTGCAGTTCCCGGAATTCCCTTAGAGGCACCATCAAAGTTTATTTTAAACTCATTCCTTGCAGGAGGAAACCAGAGATTTGGGCTAGAACGATTACAAATCCTATCTATCCTTCGGAGCCCATCCAAATCCCTCCTTCCCAGACCCCAGCCAGTAGCTATGCGCTCTTCTTCCTCCGAGAGATCCTTGTCAGTTGTTCCCCATTTCATGCTTCTTATCGTTTCTTGAAGGTTGTTGACCAAGTTCCTCCAGATCACCTCTTCACTATGCCTCTTATCCCTGAAAAATGCGATTGTTTCTTTCCTTCCAAACATTCCAGAGAATCATCCCTAGGAACATCCTCCATAACATTCCAAGGATCGGGTTCTTGAAGGCCTGAACATTCCATTCCCGAAGAGACTGGTTCGGTTGTCCTCTAATTCGATCACTCCTTCTAAAGATCATAGCTCCCCTATCCCATAAAGACGCAGAAAAGGGGCATTCATCAAGGATATGTCCTAAGGTTTCTTCATTTTTGAGACATAGGGGGCATCGAGATGGGCCATGAACCCCCCTCTTCCTTAGGTTTTCCACCGTTAAAACCGTTTGCCAAGTCACCAACCAACAAAAGATAGTCATTTTAGGCCAAGGATTCATGTCCCAGATCTTCTTCCAGGTTGCTTTATCCCCTTCCTCCCTGCTATTTCGAATATCATAGGCTTCTTTGGTACTGAAAGTGCCTCTTTGCTTACATCCCCATCTCAACTTATCAGGACCCGTTTTAATGTGGAGAAATATTTCCTGGAGGATAGTCTTAAAGGATCGGAGATCATCTTCGTTAGTTAAATCTCCCCACCAATGCTGACCCAGCCATTTCTTGTGACCATCTTGAGATGGGTCTTCCCAATAATAGCAAACCTTGAATTTGCCTTCTTCCAACCCTCCGGCTTTAATATTCTGCCATCTAGAGTCATCACCAAGTTTGGGCAATTGGTTCCAGGAATCATCCCAAAAATTTGCTAATTTTCCATCACAAATTTCCCAAAAACTATGATCCTGGATGATCTTGCGTCTCGACTGGGCTTTTATCCAAATATGGGATCCCACCAACTCCTCATTATATCTAATCAGCTGGTCCAACGGTCTCTCTCTTGCATATTTCACATGCCAAAGTTTCGCCCAAGGTTCTATCTTATAGTTGCACCATCTCCACCAATTTTTGGATCCTTGAATTTCACTGACCACCTCCGTATCCCTAAGGCCTAAACCACCTTTTTCCCTTTGGGCGACATATTTTATCCCAACTGATCAGGGCAAAATTGGTTTTCTTTTCCCTCCCTCCCCATAGAAAATTTCTTTGGATTCCCCTAATTTCCTTGATGTTTTCCTTTGGCGCAGAAAGAATGGAGAAGAGGTAGATCGACATAGCCTGAAGAATTGATTTGACCAGAGTTAGCCGGCTGGGAACGTTTAGGGGGCGGAGAGTCCAACTAGCGAGCTTGCTTCGCAGTTTGTCTAGGAGGTCCTGCCAAGAAATATTTCTGATAGTACCTTCAGAGAGAGGAGCTCCTAGATACTTAGAAGGAAGAGATCCTTTGGAAAATTCCAAGATCCTGAGAATATTCCGCTGTGTTATACCTGAAATGTTGAAGAAAAACACCTGAGGATTGTCAGGATTAACAGCAAGCCCAGAAGCCTTTCCAAAAAGATTTAAACTTTTTTTAAAGGCTCGAGCTTCTTGGACTGAAGGGTGCCCCAATAACATCGTATCATCTATGAATTGTTGATGCATTTGTTTATCAATTCCTGCATGAAGATGAAGACCCCCGAATCTCACCAACTTCATATTGGTGTTGGAGGAGTCTACTAAGCCCTTCAGCAGCAAGAATGAAAATAAAGGGGGACAGAGGGTCCCCTTGTTTGATGCCTCTGGAAGACTGTAAAAGCTTGGATGGCGTTCCATTCATCAAAATGGAGAAGAAGGCAGTGGAGACCAAATTCATTACCCAATCAACCCAATCCCTTCCAAAACCAAAGGCAATCAGAATACTTCGTAGATACTGCCAACTGAGTTTATCATATGCTTTAGCTATGTCCAATTTGACCAACATACATGGTTTCTTAGTAATCTTCAAGGAGTGGATAGTATCATGAACAAAAATAATCCCATCCAAGATTTGCCTTCCTTCAACGAACCCCGATTGTTTTAGGCTAATCAAACCCAGAAGGAGAGGTTTTAGCCTATTTTCCATCACTTTAGTGATGATCTTGTAAATGACATTACATAGGGAAATAGTTCTGAACTTACCAGGAGAGTCAGCTCCTTCCTCTTTCAGGATTAAGAATAGGAAGGTAACATTAAAGGATTTTAAGAGCCCACAATTTCTACATGATTCCTCAACAATCTCCAAGACCTCGTGCTTGATCAAATCCCAGAAGAAGTGGAAGAAATTAGTTGTAAAGCCATCAGGTCCGGGAGTTTCCCCAAGGCCATCTGATTCATAGCTTCCTCAACCTCCTGCATAGAGATTGGTTTATTCAACATCTCATTATGATCCCCGGTAACCAACTTTGGAATGAGTCTGGTGTTCCTGGCTATATCCTGGGATCTGTCTTGGCGGTATTCAGTTAAGATATCCTCCAAGTGGTTAACCAATTCTTCTTCAATTTCTCTTCTAGATTCCAGCTAACTCCCATCCGATTTCCGGAGTTTAAAGATCTTCGACCTATGTATGTTTTGGATAACAATATTATGAAAAAATATTGTATTCTTCTCTCCTTCTTGAAGCCATTGGTTCCTCGATTTCTGCTTCCAAAAGATCTCCTCATGTCTTTCCCTACTTCCTAGCTGGTTCAACAAGTTAATCTCCTGCTCCTTTTAGATCCTCATCCATTCCCTTCCTTTGGATATGCCCAATATATTCTATCAGTTTTTGCTTATCCTAAATTTTTTTCCCAAAGTCTTCCTTATTCCAAGTACGAATTTTGGATTTGAGAGCTTTTAACTTCTGCTAAAATTGGTACATTCATGTTCCCATAGGGGGGACCAATTCCTGCCACCATTGAATAACAAGATCTTTACATTATTTATGCTCCAACCAAAAGTGTTCAAATCTGAATGGTTTGTGTAAATTGGTATTCGACCAATCCCATTGGAGGCATATTGGCCAGTGGTCAGATCCAGCAGCAGGAAGGACACTGGCCCTTATTTCCCCACTGTCTTTGACATTGTCTTCAGAGATAAAAAAATCCATCTATTCTGGATGCCACAAGATGATTTCATGGACGTCTATTGTTCCACGTGTACCACCTGTTCCCCGTCTCGATGTCAACGAAAGGACTATAACCAATAAAGTCCCTGAAAGCTTCTTGGAATCTATCCATAACCCTCCTTCCCCCCTTTTTTTCACTGAGGGAGGAAATCAGGTTAAAATCTCCACCAATTATCCACGGATCGCTTCCCACTTGATCCTTCAGCTAGGATAGGAAAGATAAGATGGCAGGTTTTTGAGGGAAGGCGCTTGGGCCATAGACATTCACCAGGGTTCCCATTATTCCTAAATCAGGATCAGAGAAGTTAGTTAACAAGGAGAACCGATTAGCCCTCCAATATGAGAGGCAAATAGAGTTGGGATGCCAAATCACATCCAAGCTGCCTGCCATACCCAAAGCATCAATCATCATGACCTTACTTCCCTTCCAGATCTTCTGTCCCATCTTCTCCATTACCTCTGAAGAACATTTTGTCTCCTGCAAGAAGAGAACATCTGGTTTTTCCTTTTTGACCTTCCTAGCAAGGGTTTTAAATTTTCGGGGGTGATTGCAACCCTTGATGTTCCATGATACTATCTTCATTGGCTAACCTTATTTACTTCAGAGAAGGCTGCCAGTATCATAGGATACTGATCTGATTCTATAAGTTTGACTCCTACCTCAGCTATCCTTTGCTTGTTCGTCTTCCTCCCTCTTTTCAAATCTTCCTTTGGTGATTTTCTTTTATTCCCTTTCTGAGGATCTATTGCTATCCCCAATTGTTGACAGGATTTTGTTTTAATAATTGCTTCCTAGAGAAATTCCAGTTGCCTCCTAGAAACATATCCCCTCCCCTTCTTGTCACATTCTTTCTCGATCTCATCCAGATCTAGCTCTCCCAATTCCATTTCTTCTTCCCTGTCCTCCTCCATTTCCATTATTTGGTCCTCTTTTTCTAGCCCACGATCAGATTTCCCTTTTGTATCTTCCATCTGCTTCTGCTGAGATTTTACCTTATTCCCATCTTCTTCGGCTTCCTCACCTTTTTCCTCGAAGATCTGAAAGGGGTTATTGCTAGTAACCCCTTTGCCCTGATTCTCCTTTGTCGTTTTTTGTTGTCCCCCCCCCTTTATTCCTTCTTCTATTTCGGACTTGCATAAACCCTTCCTAATCCTTCTCTCCCTCCTGGGGTTGCTTGGTCACTAGTTGCGAGCGATCCAACTGAGGGAAATTCTTGCTTAAGTGCCCATATTCGTGACACAGTCTGCATCGAAACAAAAGTTGTTCATAATCACTCGGCTGCACCCACTCATCATCATCCCAATTCAAACTGATGGCCTCCAGTAACTATTTTGAAAGATCCATATAAACACAGATGCAAGCAAAAGCAGTATATATCTGTTGTTTGGTTTGCTCTGCTACTTTAACAAATTCCCTGAGCGTGTTTCCAATATCTTGGAGAATTTCCAAGTCCCAATACTCATAAGGGAGGGAGAACAACCGGATCCAGACTGGACCAACCTTCATATCTTATGTTTCTGGGTTGAACCTTTCTTTCTAAGGTCGGAGATAAAGACCAGCAAAGAAGAAGAAATAGGGCCCTCCCTTCAGAACCATATCGCGATCTTCTATGTTAAAGAAAATAATAGTGAAGAAACCCTTGGATCCCAGGTGTAGATCATAGTGCCCTTTAGGGTTTCAATTGCTCTTAATCCAGCGAACTAGATCATGCTCTCGGGGCCAAATCCCCACAAATTTGCCAATGAGGGATTTCTCCTTCCAGAGTTCGATCCTCTCTCTGATCTTGTCAGATCTTACCTGAATAGATGGAATGGTTTTGGCTTTCAGGAGGCAGTTTCCCGGACCTGTCCATTTTTTTGCACCCTTCTCGATCCCACTCGGCTCTCCCATCTCATTCCCATTTGCACTACCTTCCGTCGTCAGATTCCTGGATGGCATCAAATCCATCTACCGTTTCGGGGGAGTAAGGCCTCCACCCGAAGAGATTCAGCTACAGGCCCTAGCTAGCCTGCAACCGCGCGGGTTCCTTCGAAACCCCAGAACTAGAAGCCCTAGTAATCTTCGCCAAAATTCTCCACCGATCTCTCCCTCTTAGATCTTCCCCAACTTGTTATAGACTTACATATCTCCCAAAAACATAATGAAAGGGCAAAATGTTGTGGTGGGGTTTCTTCAAATTTTTACAGGAAAGGGTATCTGTGGGATCTTTATAAAAAATGGTGTTCTGATGGGGACGAGTCTACTCCCAAGGAAGATATACGCGCAAATTGTACTAAAATGACTGGGTGGATAGTGATCCCTCTCATCAAGCTTGATGGTTTCAATATTGTGTATCTCATAATTCAACATATTCGGTGGGTGTTAAGAAGAAACTTTCTTAGATTTTCGCATTAAAGTATTGCTAGAGTAATTATGGGTAACAAGGGTCCAAATTTGCATGAAGGTCGTTGGGAATTAGACTTGTCATGGAATGGGAAGGTAAGGCTTGACTTGGGCTGTATATGAGGCTTTCCCTTAGCTTAGCGCTAGGGTTTGATGGTGGCTCTTAACATTTGTATTTTGGCACGACGTTGTCAATAAAAAGTTGATACCTATCCCAAACCTTGATGGTGGATCAAGTCTCTAGGCCCCCAAGAATTGGGATTTGAAGGCAGGTCTAGAGGCCCAGGGTTTAAACCTATGCTTTGATACAAGATGTGAATCCTAATTAAGATTTTCTAGTTCCTAATCAATTTTGAAAAAAAATACCTAGAAATAAAATTTGACATCAGTAAATTATTTATTTATTAGAAAAGTCTATTTTACAGAAAGAAGAACTTCAATCTTAAGATTCACTTACAATTAACCAAAATCTAGCGACTAGTAGTTGAATTAATGGAAATAATGAGGGTTAAGGCACACCTGTAATGAAGTCAAATTTGAATGATACTTACTACAGTTGGGACAACAACTCAACAAGCATCAACATAACCATTAGCAGCAATAGACAACATTGTGTGGGGGACAACTCACCACCCAACCTACCCTTCAGTCAAAGGCTAAGAGCCCATGGACCCTCAATCAGTAAAACTATGCCATCCAAATACCTCCTCACACTAGTAAGAAATCCCCATCCCTCCATCAACCAACACCCAAGCAAAAGAAGAAGAACCAATGGAAGAAGGACCCCCAAGTCCCCCTTTCCCCTCCTTAAATAACCCCTTTTTCTTATTAAAATAATAAAGTTTATTTACATGGATGACTCCACTTGTCCTCCATGCACTTAACCCGATTATATAAGTATATTTGATTATTATGCACACATGCACACATTATGCACTTATAATTACAATTTATTTTGTGGACCATTACAAATATGCTATTAGTTTGAAATGTTTCATGGTGGAGTCCTAAGCTCTTCTACATATGATTCAAAATCCTATGCTTTGGTTCAAGTTGTTAAGAAATGGAAGTACTATCTACTGGGAAAGGGGACCATCATCCACACCTATCACCAACCATTGTATTACTTGCAGGCCCAAAGTAAGCTTCAACAAACCATACACTACAAGTGGATGGGTTTTTTTTACAACAATTCCATATAATAATCAAATATAAGAAGTGCAACAATAATAATTGGAAAACATGCTTTCCAAGCGGCCACCCACATCCAAAAATACAACTTTGGGAACTCTTATGTACATGGATCCTTTGACCCATGATGCATACAAAGAGGCATACACATAAGATGAGGACATTAAAGAGGTGTTTCAGTAGGTGCAAGGCCAATTTTCTGCAAAAGAAGGTGACAATGAGGCTAACTATCATCTCCATGATGGGTTTCTCTACAAGCTAAACAAAATCTATGTTTCTAAAGGTGATAGATTACAACTTATTAGAGAGACTCACACCTCCAAAGTTGTAGGGCATTTTGGGGTTGGGAAGACAGTTGCCATCTTACAAAGGTATCTATATGGGCCTAGAATGCAAGACAATGTAGCTCAGTTTATTAGAGGATACATATTTTGTTGTACCAACAAGCCCAATAATAGAAAGCAATATTTATACCATGCCTTACCTGTGCCTACTAGACCATGGAGAGCATATCCATGGATTTCATGGGTGGTTTACCAAGAAAAAGGAAGGGGCATGACTATTTGTTTGTGGTAGTTGATAGGTCTAGCAAGATGTGCATTCTCATGCCTTCTAAAAATACCATCAAGTGATAAGATGTGACACGCATGTTGTTTGAAAAGGTTTGGGTGCACTTTGGGATACCAAGGAGCATCATATCAGAGATACAAGTTGGGAGAAGATGGACACTAAGTTGAAGATATCTACAACTTTCCATCCATAGATAAATGGGTAGGTAGAAGTAGTGAACATGACATTGGTTTAACTTTTGAGGGGTTACAATTAGAAACATCCAAGGAACTAGGAAGCAAATTTGATCTACATAAACACTCTTATAACATAACGCTCCACACTTCTACCAGTAAGTCCCCTTTTGAAATTTTCTTTGGGTATTTTCCACCTTCACCCTTAGATGTTGTATATGGATAGAAAGGAGAGTGAGGGAAGACACAATAAGAGAAGCATTGAAGGTTGAAAAGTTCGTTGATAAGATCATCTAGGTCCATTTGCATCTTCAAAATACATTGAAGAAGTCACATGAAAAGTACAAGACCATACATGATTAGTGTCACATCCCCTCCCATCGATCCAATGCAAGGAAGGGAACATGACTGCAGATCTTTGGCTTTTACATAAACTCATCCCCATTCATTAGATCCATACAAATAAAAACATATGTATGTGCAGATCTATCAAACACAGCGGAAGTAAAATTCTTCTACACACATATATCATGCAATTTCCAGCATATTGATAACATTCATCAAATAATTAAAACCTTGTAGAAGTAAAGCACATAAATAAAATACTCATCTTAATGTAATGTTGTCCCAAACAACTAGCTATGTCGCTGCAACGTTCCACCCAACAATAGGCCAGTTGTGTTCATCAATCTCTCAACACAACTGCCACCCCCGAGATGGGCATGATTTCTACAAGAAAAAAAGGGGACTCTCAAGCTCAACACAACCCAAGCAACTTCATATCTAAGCCAAGCCAGCCCACAACTGGGTTTATTAGGCCAATGTGAACCCTTATATTTTTGGATGCTTGCACTCAAGCTCAAACCAAATCAATGGATACCCATAACCCATACCCCAACATACTCTTTCTACACACAACAAACACAATCATCGGGCATGGGTACACATTTTTTACAATGGGATTTAGAAACAAGATGGCCATGGGTTTTCCCCAAATCGTGTGCACACCAAAAGCAGACCGTGGAAAGGGAAAACGTCCATAGGGAACAAGCATGATTTCTCCCACAGGTTATGAGCATTTAAAATGGCCAAAACAGCCTTAATGAAACCCCAAATCAATCCCTCTTCCTCCCAGCAGCTTTGCAACACCAAAAACGCCCTCTTCCCAGCTAGAAAACAAGGAAACACAGGAAAAACGTAGAGGAAAAACGCCCAGGAAGCTTAGACTGCGTGAGAGAGCAAAGGAAAGGGTGGGTAATGGCTTGGGAAGCAATTTTGGGAAGCAATTTTGTGGCTCTCTTCTTGCCCAAGAAGTTAAACACGAATTTCCATGAAGGGTGGTTTGCCCATACTCGAATTTGGACATCCATACCTCCCCATTCCCCAAGATATTAACTACCTCAACCACTCTTGGAAGAAATGAATGATTGGGCACAAAAGTCAACATGTGTAGTTGAGGGTTCATTGGTTCTCCAATTGACACTTGGCTTGACTTGATTGGCTCCAAGGGTTTGAGTATTTTCCTCCCAATTCCTTGTAAAAATCATGCCCCCATCTCTTGTTGCATTACATAGCTAGTTGTGGGTATTTTATTAAAATGCATATTTACATTATATTTGCAATTCCATTATGCCTGGCTAGCACACAAACCATATGCATCACTAAATCGATGGCGGAGCCTTGGCCTTAAGCTCCTCACCATGATTTTATAACAATATTACATCATTTACAATTTAATGCAATGGGGTCAAAATCAGGATATTACAATTAGCATAGAATTGAGATAACATTCCAAGTAAGAGACAATGTTTGGTTGCATAGAACAAGGAAAGGCTACATGGTCTTGATAAGAGGATCAACGATCTGTGGTATGGTCCTTTTGAAGTGTAGGAGAAGGTATGGTGATAATTCCTATAGACTCGGTCTAACACCATACATGTGCATTTACTCAACAGTGAATGTGGAGAATTTGAAACTCTATGAGCTTTCCATGTTGGGCCAAGAAATTGATAAGCAAGTCCTACCTTCCATACAAGAATTAGCACTAGAATCTTAGGCATAGTTAGTAGAAGATACAATTTGTAAAAGCATTCAATAACAATTAGCTCCTAGCCTCTTGAAATTATGCACATAGAGAGCTTTCCAAAGACACAAAAATCATCTCAATCAGAGTTCGTATGCAAACGTTATGCCTCCCACAATTTGACCTATCATGTGGTACCAAGTGGATTCCACGTCAACTTCCATTACTGACACATGTAGAGCTAGTCACATGTGGACTTTCAATAAGATTCTAGAGGGTCAAAACCCTAACACTAATTTGGGGTTGAAGCATGCAAAAACCCTAACCCTAACCCTATATGTCGATCAAACAATGTTAAATATTGCCCCTAGGAAAGGTAGGGGTTCCATTCTTATTGTATGGTTATTGTTCCATGGTTGAGTAGAGCATCTAGGACTGAGATATTCAAGAATAACAAAGGATGTAGAAGATCCTTTAGTAACCATTCAAGCTACAATGTCTATGGCAACTCCATGGTGAGTTCATTTTCTCTGTACTTGCATTTTATAATTGAGAAGAAAAGAGTAGGAGCATGAGCCTCACCTTCTAGATGGGTGTTTCCCTTATTGGGTTTTCTCATGGTACCTATTGTGTTCATTATGTGGATGGTGTGTTATTTCCTTGCTTCTTTCATCTCACTTTATTCAATATTCCATGCATTAAGCTAGTGATAATTAAATATGAAGATCTAATGTAATACATTACATACTAAGTGGTTTTTAGAATGTTGTAAGATCTATGGTGATGAACTGTTCCAGTGGAATATCCATGTTGATGAACTGTTCCAGTGGAATATCCATGGTAGTTTACATATCAGTAGTGTATTCGCGTGGATTAAATATTTTCAAGTTTTTTTTCCTAAGTAAAACCTCATGGGGAAACCTAAGGGATGTTTCCCCACATTCGTGGCTGGTACCCAAATAAACTTGTTGGTATATGCTTGTGCACCTCATGCAAGGAGATTTGAACTTGGCACCTGCTAGCACAAAACTATCCAGATGCCCAACAACATTGGTGAAAAAAATTTGAGCTAACACCTTGAGCTAAAATATTATGAAGATTGATGTGTAGTCCTAAATGATTTGACATTGACAAATTATTTAGAAACCAACCCTTCTCTTAAAACTTTAAAATATTTACTTCTCGTAGATTTTTTTTGAAAACTTTGATTCATAAATTACACTTCTAAGATGGGTTTAAACCTTTGGAAGAATTGTAATGGGTTCAATTTTGAAAACCAATTCTTAGCATGTCCCCTGAATTAAAGTAAACACATTCATATGAACCATGATTCTAAACAAGCATTTGAGAGCACTTTAATGGAGCCTTGTTTTTTTTTTCTTGCCAAAGCTCAAGCCACTCAAAATCTCCAAATGAGGTTTTGTACTCATTTCCAAAGCATACACTCTTGGGCATGGCATGCTCACACATTCTTGTAGTTTTTTTTTCAAACATTTTGTTGTGTAGTCTTGAGGTTGTTTATTGTGTGCTACTCTTATGGTGGGTAAGACCTATGAATTGACATGACTATAGTTTCATAATATTTTTTTCAAATTGTTCAACATTTTTATGCTTGTATTGTGTCATTATAGAGTTGGGGTTCTTAGCTCCACACTAATCATTCAAATGCATTTACAAATGTTAATAAAAAAATATTTACGTTTATGTTATTTGTTGCACGTGCATCGAGGCAAATTTCAAGTTACATGTCAAGTAAATAAAATGAATAACATTAACTAAGGAGCCCAACCCTCTCATCAAGAGTTGTATAGTGGATATGGTCATAGTGCCTTATCCATCTATGTAGTGAGTGGTAATAGGAAACCCTTGTGATGGGATGAAAGCATCTCATAAGTCGCACAAATCAGACCCAAGAAGGAGTTAATTTCTCCATCCCGTTATAGAAAAATCAAGATATCTAAAGCCAACCATACCCCAATCAATTGTAAACGCCTTTGGTAGGAAACTATTAGAAAGAAAAAGTATAAAAAATAAAAGTCCATTATCTCTTCAAACTTGCAACCTAAGCAATCATAAGCATTACATATAATGTAACTGGGGCAATAATCAAGCAAGACATTTGTTGATCAAATAATGAATCACAAATGTATATCAATTCTTGATTTTGAGTAGTAAGTGTCAATGACCTCTTATGCATCCCAAGTTTGTACCCAATTTTCAAGGAAAAATATGAAATTTGATGTTTTTCTTTACCCAAAGAAATGCTTGTAGTAAGTTACTTCACATGCATATTAACATTTATAATTTTAAGTGTGAGGTGGAGAGATCCTCAATCACTAGAATTACATGAGAGAAAAATGGGAAGTATTATGATGATAAAAAATTAAATTACAAAATTGAATTGTTTTCAGAAAATTTAGAAGGGGTTCATAAATTCTTAAGCTTGTGTATATTTCCTTATTTATTAAAATTAAGAGCAACTAAACTACACATATAGAAAAGTAAAATTAGAAGTGGTTAAAGAATTGTTAGAAACCAGTCTTTTAACTAGTAAAATTAAGAATAATAAACCAGTCTTTTAACTAGTAAAATTAAGAATAATAAAACTATGAAGTAGCTAATATGGACATCCCATACAGGGCTTAGGCCTATAGATGGATTGATGAAGTCGCTCTCCTTTGGTTCTTTGGGATTTTGGAAAGTCTCGTGTTTAGGTCCAAGTGCTGCTAGTTTGAGTTCTAATGCGCTAGTGAGAGTTTTCAGCAAGGTGATTGGGTGTCCATGTAACATGAGGGTCTGCTGAATTGTATGCCCCAAATGGCACTTGGTGAGTAATTGAACATGCAGTCGTCTAAACATTAGACAATTTCACCTTGGCTTTCCGATCATTTTTCCCAAAATTCAGTGGAATTTTTTTGAATTCCAAATATAAGCTCTTAAAATTGTATACTTCCGGTGCCACAAGGGTTTTTGGGTGCGCTGAATCTATTTCTATAGTCAAAACTGAATTTTGAGCAATGAAAAATTATGATTTCTCCATTTTCGAAATGTCGGATTCCGTCAAACATCTACCAGAAAGTCAAAATTGTATAATAGTTAGACAACTCCCACTATTGCCTTGAAAACCTAAACCAAAGCCAATTTGTGAAAATGGTTGATTAAAGGGGGAAAAAATGGGACCTCCCATAACCTATTAACAATTGACAATGGTAAGTAAGCAATTAATGTGAAACCATGACAAAATTGGAAGTGAAATAACACCGGATGCCCATAAAGCTAGGCATTTCCAAATATATATATAGATAAATAATGAATTGGTTGAATGGTTGTTTGGTTGAAGTCGAGGTCGATACTCATTGACGGGTTAACCATCGAGATGACATGAGCCTTGCTTCATGGCTAATTTTCGGTATAAGAAGTCTCCAAGAATATGTAGAAATTGTTTGATTTTTTTCGGCCTCGTCCTTAAAACCTCACTGTTGCAAAAAATATCATGTAGTACCACACATTTTACCAATTATTTGTCAGACGCCAGTGGTTGCTATGGCCAAGCTCAGCTCGACAGGCTTCTTTGTATTACTATCGATGATGGTCATTGGCACCATTATTTATCTCAGATTGTGGAGTGTGGAAGCTGATCTTGATATCACTGATACAAGAATAGACAGGTAAGCTCTCTGCCCAATTCATTTAATTTGATATCATTGATATCTTGTTCCACATCTATGGATGAAATATCAGTAATTTACATATGAATGCCAGTACCCATTATCAGAATATCAAAACCCATTATTGAAATTAACTGTAGACAATGGATCTCCACATCAGTTCTCTCTCTATATGCAGAAGAGGGTGTTTTCACAGGTTTCATTTTATTTTATCACTCTGAATTTGAAATGCGTTTGCTTGAAGGGGGTAGATCTAGCTATATACTTTTAGTGTATCAGGATGGTCAGGGTTTCGGCTTATGGGTTGTGACTTGTGGGTTATATTTGATAATTAGAGATCCCTCTTTCAATCCCCTGTGGAGTGTTGGCTATAACTATAAGCCTTGACGCATAAGGTAGAGTCTAAAAGGTCAGTGCCCCCGGTCACCGGGATGGCTATGAGCTATATTGGAAGTCGATAGATCTGGATGATTGAAAATTTGCAAGAGGGAGAGGTGTGGACTTCCCAAGCCACAGTAAGAACGAAGTGACCTGATAAGCATGGGGTGATGTTTGAGTCCTGAGCTTTGCCAGTTCAAAACAAAGGTCAAAACCAAGACCAGGAACTTGATTGCCTATGGGAGATTGGCTTATTATAGTTCTCTTTCTTCTGTTGTGAATTACATTGCATGAATTCGAGTTTTGAAAGTACTTACTTAGATAGTGCTGAAAGGAATTGAACTTTCTAAATCCTGCAGGCTTATGTTCGAGCAGGCGCAGAGCGAAGCATTGGATGAAGCAGCTTCATGGAGAAAGAAGTACGACGAAGAGGTGGAGAACTCTAGCGAACACTTGCAAAAGCTCGTAGAGGTGAGCTTAGTCTTAAGGGTTTGAGTTAGTGGGAAAACTAGTACTGTTTTATATTTATTTTCAAGTCATAGATTTATGTATTGATACTAGTTGTTGTTAGGTGCATTCTTCTACTGTCTAGTATGAGAAATATATGTAATCATAATGGTATAAGTTGGCTCAATGTAATATTTAAAAAAAACAGCTTAGTATGGTTGAAATGTGTCACATTTGTACAATTAAGAAAAAGAGTATCAAGCTTTAATGTGTATATACACAGACTAGTGTAGATCCATCTAACTTGGGATCTTTTATGGACCGAGAGATTTGCATCTTTTTTCTTTATCCCTCTTGGTGGTTAATAGATCCAGAGTTAGATGGATCTATTCTGGTCTAGGGACCAAGGATACATTGCAAAATGACTGTCCAAAGTTTTCAAGTTCAGCTGTGCTGCTTCAAATTCATGGCCAAGATTCTGTCATAATCTGTGTATATTTCAATCTCAATTCAGTTGGGAGGGGAATTGTTCATTGTAGGTTGTATAAATTGATTTAGGATGAAATCCATGATCTATAATTGTCAGGATGACATTGCTAGGCACAAAAACTTCTTATGACTATGAATTCGTAAATCATATATTGCAATCAATAAGGAACTGAAATCCAATAAATGGATATGCATCCGATAAAGATTTTAATGCTGTTTTACAGAGAAAAGGAAGAATATAAGAAACTGAACATGCTAAAATATTTCAAGGAAGTATTGGAGGAGATCCAATCTTTGGGAAATACTCCGTGCTTATTACAACCT
This sequence comes from Larix kaempferi, assembly GCA_027924585.1. Classification (NCBI taxonomy): domain Eukaryota; kingdom Viridiplantae; phylum Streptophyta; class Pinopsida; order Pinales; family Pinaceae; genus Larix; species Larix kaempferi. The sequence continues at coordinate 5,053,804 of BSBM01000267.1, read as the reverse complement.
GCATATATTTTTGCAATCTATGAAATGCTTCAAATGAAGAAAATATTTATCACCTTGGTGCTTTTGCAAGATTGAGGTCTTGAATTTGAAAAGGAATCCCCGTGAAACTGTAATATCCCCAATTTGAAAATTTACTCAATTTGGCCAATTTTCGAACCTTGGACTAGTGAAACCCCAAACTGTCCCAAATAATCCCAAATGGTTTTGAATTATGTCTGGAGTGGATTGAGGTGTATTAGGACACACTAATTTTAGGACACACTAATGCAGCTATTAGATGCTTGGACACTTGCTAAAGACTTCAGCAACTTGCATTTACAACTGGAGAATGAAAGGCAAAAGTACTAGGAAAATCGATGTTAAAACCCCCAAGGTTATATGCATAATGAATCTTTTGGCTTCCCAAATGCTATACGACCCTCCCAAATTTTTAATCTGAGACTTGAATCTGTTAAAAGACATCAAGGACAACATGTGTGCAGCATCATATCGGGTTTTAGAGTCGAATAGGTGTCCCAGAGGACAACAACTTCTAGAGTATATAATTTGGGTGAAGATGGTAAACAAGGGACCTTGAATTTATGTCACAAACTATAGTAAGACTTTAGGGGTCTGCATACATTATTTGGGCCATCAGTTTAACTCCATATGCAACTCATAACATAGACAAAAATCTCAGAAAGATCTGATATAAAACAGGTGCAATATCATCCCAAAATCACCATGGAAATACTATGAGGGAAATGGCTCGAATCTCAGTTTTAATTGGAAATGTTACATGAAGTACTTGGTATTTCGAGTTGTGGCTCTTATGATATGTCTATTACAGAGTTATGCAGCAACTAACATGTCCATTAGGTCGAAATAGCAATCCTCCATTAGCTATATGCAACAAGAAGTGCACCATCACACTTTTACATGACATTGAGAGAAAGAGGAAACTAGCTCGAATATCAATGTTACTTGAAGAAATAGTACATGAAGTGCTTAGTATTTCGAGTTGTGGCTCTCATGATCTATCCATTACAGAGTTATGCATCCATTAACAAGTTCATAAGGTCAAAACAACAACCTTCCATTATCTATATGCAACACAGAGTGCGCTATCTCACTATACATGAACATTGAGAGAAAGATAGTAGAATGAGAATAGAGAAGAATGAGAGAATATGAACTCGAACTCAGATGGGGGTTGAACCTACATAAAAACATCTCCATGAAGCTCTATTGAGACGTTTGAATGGCCTCTCCATCAACCAACTTGGATGGGAATCGTGCACCCTCGAAATTGGTTCCAAGGCAGGGAGGATGAACATTCAATGTGCAAGGACAAGCTCGAAGCTTTCCAAAATTGCAAAGATGCAAATAACAAATGACCAAAATCTACTCCATTTCGACTTGGCCTCCTTTTAATAACTTTAGTTGAGTAATTTACCTCCTTATAACTCAAATTATCCCCTAATTACTCATGAAATTCAAATTAGTGGGGGTTATGACCCTTCATTGGCCCCACATGACACTTGGCTCATCTTTTGTCTCCAACTCCTCCATGAATTCGACTTGGGGAATCTTTTGGATGCTTTGGAGATGTGTAACTCCTCTCATACTCCCTCTTGGCCTATTTTTAGCTCTTACATTGTCATAGATGTCATCAAAGTTACCGAACTTGGAATCGACAATAAATCGACGAGGCAAAAGAGTGAAGAGTTTGAATTGGATCGGGAAAAAATCGAGAAAAAATCGGCAATACAAAAAATTAAGTATATACACATTTTGAATTAAAAAAACGTTTTTTCATAAATATTTAAAATAGCCATGATATCGATAGATGTCCAAAAGATATCGAATTTGAAATATAAACTAATTATATCAATTAATATTAATATTATTAAAATATCAATTATATTTTATTATATATGAACTTATCAAATATAATTATATATTATATATAAAAAATTATATTTAATATATTTTAAATATAATAAAAATAACTAATACTTAAGTATTTTGTAAATAAAACATTATATTACTACTTGAAAAGATACAGAGCTAGTCACACTGAGTCTTCAGAACCCCCGGCCTTCCCGGCTGAGAACAGCCAAACAGGAAGCCAAACTTAGACCTTACAGAATAATCAGGGTCATAGACATTCCCGGCTGTGGGCAGCCAAACAGGAGTCTTGCCATTGGCATAAAGTTTGAACAAACAAAAAATCAAAATTCTTAAAACAGCTTGAACATTCAATGCAGCTAGAGACCAAAACAACATCCAGAAACAAAGCTCAGATGTGGATCACAGGCTCGGTCTCCTTACCGCGGTTCTCCAGTATCGGCTGCACCCCCAGGGACTGGGCCTTCTCCTTAGCACCGCCAGTTGCAGCTTCAGAGGAGCTTCGTATGCATCGGCAACCACTATCCGCAGGCACCCCATCAGTCGAACCCTGGACAACGAAGGTGATTCCCAATTTCTTGGCTATGGAGTCAATTTTCATGTGCATGACCCTGCTATCCGTGTTATGGGCTTTTCAGGCTCTGACGGGCTCCTCATCCCCCTTACTCTTGTTGACAGAGTCCATTAGCACATGTGCCAACAAATTCTTGTTCACCCAATAAGTCATTATCATCCGCTCGTAGGCCGACGCTCTGCCCGCCGTCGAGCCGGGATCAGACACCTAGTCTTCGACCTCTCGGCGAATTTCCTCCATAGGAAGAGCCTAAACCATCTCCCAAAGTTCCTTCTCTACCACCTCAATATCATCCCTAATAACAGAGGGAATGCGACCGCGGAAGAATGCAGTAGATTCCTGGGCTCTAGACTTTGCAGAAGCTCGCGTCACCCTACCCACCCGAGCCTTACGAAACTCAAAAGTTTCACCTTTGGCCTACTGACCGACAACCTCAGCATTTTTCAAATTCTTGGGATGAATTCCGCATTTGGGAGCCATTGCACTAACCCACAGACAATCAGGTGGTCGGACCCAAAAGAACCACCCACACCTACACTCGTGATTGATGTTGACACTATCTCCAATATTGCAAACAGCCGAAGAGGAATGAAAATTGGTGAACATACAGGGAAGGTCATCCAAATTTAAAATCCTGAGCGACATCATGGGAGTAACTGCAGAGTTATGAGCTTGCGCCACAGAATACGACGCCTTGAACAAGGGGCTGAGCATCCCACGAAGAATAATGACGAAACTGCAAAAGAAAGTACAAAGAAAGCTGTACAAATCTATTCCGCCGGATTTCCTTTGCTTTGGGTTGTACCTTCTTATGCCTGCATCATAGCTCGAGATGGTAGAAAGTGTCAGATCACTCATGATTGACCTTGGACACGGTGCACCCTCATAACTGTCTCCGGCCACCTGCTATCACCACCTCTGTTCGTGGGATCCGCCAACTCCACCTATCTACAATCAGCCAGGTCAGCCTCCGCTAGGTGGCTGCAATTCCAAAACCAAGGTTCTTGCCTGAAGTTTGCCAACGTGCCACTCACAAGGGCCCTACCAGCCTCCACACCATTATTTGCGAGGAGATCAGCCACCTTGTTGGCCTCACGTTTGACGTGGGCAAAGGATAAAGCTGACTGATTGGCAAGAAGCAGTCGGAGGAGGTCCAGACGGTCCAGAAGGCGCTGGATGACACCTTCTCCAAAGATTGGCCGCATAGAAGTTTTTTGGCCATTTGGACCTGTGATTTAAAAATCGGTGAAATCGGTTTGTAAATCGGCCGATTCACCGATTTATCCCCTGCCCGGTTCTAATCGGCCTCCAAACCGGTTTGTTGGACCGATTTAACCGATTTAACCAATAAATCGGACCGATTCATCTGAAAAAACCGGTTTGACCGATTCAAGTAAAAAATCGGACCGATTTTTTGCGTGTGGGTTTTTGTTATTTTTTAAATTTTTATAAGTTAAATTTTAAACCTAAACTACCTCTAACCTACCCAACCGACCCCTATTGCACCTATTGCACTTGGAAGAAGAATCAGCCAACGTGAAAGGGAAAGATTCCTTGTACCTCTTCAATGAGAAGGTCATCTATATATATTTTAGGCTTAATTAAGGGTTTTACAAGAGCTTTGTTTACAAGTTGAAAATACTGGGATGATTACTGTTGTAATGGTAAAACTGGTTCCAATCAATTTCTCATGAAGGTATTGGTTGTGTACTTAAATCAACTCTTGGATGGAGACTGCTGTAGCTCACTTTAATTGTAAACTGGAACTAGAATGGATTGGGGTTGATATCTGGGTGAAGTCCTGTTAATTTTTACAAGTTTACTGTTGTGTGCTATGGTAGATGCTTGTGAAGATATTGCAAGTAATTATATCAGACCTTTGTATCAAGAGCACATAATATTGAAAAACTTTGCAAATCAATGAGAGAATACACTAGTTCTTTTGTAAACCACAGAGATCAATCCATTTCTAAATTTGATATTTAAATGAGACAAATGAAGTTACATGCCTGGACTGGGTATGGAGCAGATCTGAATTTTTGCACACCTCTTGTCTCAATAAATTGTTCCCTTGAATGCTGTAGCAGACACCACGAGTTCTGGAGATGTAGGCTATCAAATACTGAGGATATTTCAGTCATTCAACAGTCTGAAGCAGCTCAGAATCCAGATACAAACTAATATAAAATACAGTAACCCTCTGCTTGTAGGAAATTGTCTTCTCTGGAAAAACGCAGCAACAGATAGGTGCATAAAATATTTCCACAAATCTCTGTAGCTTGTGTTTGCTCCAGATGGGGGCTAAAACCAACTGATAAGACAGCCAACACTTTTTTTTTCTTGACAAAGATGAAGGTTCAGTAAGTGGCTGCCTGTAGAATCTTACATATGGGTAGCTAAGACTAAGATAGTTAAGCTTAATGCCGCCAGCATATCCCCCCACCTCATGGCATGTGATAGCCCTACGGCATAAGAAAGACGTAGTAGATAATTTCCTAGGAAGGCATAAGAAAGATGTAGCAGATAATTTCCTAGAAAGGGTTATTATTTTACAATTCACGTCTTGGTGGAGATTTATATTCATTGTTTACACACCAATGCAAATGTAGCAGATAATTTCCTAGAAAGGGTTATTCTATTATAATTCACATCTCGATGGAGATCTGTGTTCATTGTTTACACACCAAAGCAACAGTTTATGAACAGATGCAATTGATTATATAGGTTCCAATCCTTTCTTCCAGTTTGATATGTCTAGGGGAATATTTTGTTTCTAATACTATGGAATCATGAATTAGAATCTTGAAAATATTGTTTTTCTTAAAAAAATTAAATATTTTATGTATTTTTGAGCAAACCGATTCATTAAATTCAAATCGACCGATTTATTATCGATTCATTACCGATTCCGATTCCGATTCCGAGTTGACCCTCGACCGATTCCGAGTCCGATTCCGATTTTTAAAACCTTGATTTGGACAATGATGAGCGAGTCTCCTTCCAAAATCGCCGGAAGCCATGCTTCGCGAATCACCAGCTTGACACCCTGTATGAGTCCTTCCAGCTCGATAGAGTTATTAGAATCGTGGCCAATGGAACCAAAAAAAACCTTCAGAATAACACCCGAGCAATCTCAGCAAACCCCCCCAAAACCAGCATACCCAAGATTATCGCGGGATGCACCATCGAAATTGATTTTGAAACCAGAAGGGGGGGAAGGGACCAATGGATCGGGATAACCGGACTGCACAATTTCTCTTTTCTCCTAAGCCCCTCCAGGTCAGACCGACCTAAACCCCAGCTGGTTGCAATCCGCAACTCTCCGGCTGATAAGTCTTTATCCTTATCATCCCATTGGGCACTTCTGATAGTCTCCTTCATGTTCTTGACCAGCTTCGTCCAAACCTCCTCTTCCTGGTGATGTTTGTCCCGAAAGATACGTCCATTCCTCTCTTTCCATATCGTCCACATGACCATACCAGGAAACATCATCCAGAGAGAACCAATGATGGGATTCGAGAATGCTTTAAGGTCCCAGGATTTTAAGGATTGGTCTGGTTGCCCTCTGATCCGATTACTTTGTCTGAAAATCGTTGCACCTCTGTCCCACAGAAAAGAAGAGAAGGAGCAAGAATCCAAGAGATGGCCAATGGTTTCCTCCGAGTTGAAGCAAAGAGTACAATGCGATGGGCCCAGGATTCCTCGCTTCCTCAGATTTTCACTAGTCAGGATTCTTTTCCATATCACTAACCAGCAAAAGATCCCAATTTTGGGCCAACTATTCATCCCCCAAATTTTTTCCCACGTCTTATCCTCCTCTATTTCATCCTCAATATGGTAAGCATAAGCTTCTTTAATACTGAAAGTGCCTCTCTGAGAGGACCCCCACCGAAGCCTGTTAGGGGAATTGTTGATCCTGATAAACCTTTCCTGCAAGGTGGTCTCAAAACTGTGGCGATTCTCAGCCGAGGTGAGATCCTCCCAACCACCGAGATTAGACCAATTCCTATATCCATCCTGATCAAGAGGCTCCCAATAGTAACAAACTTTGGTTTTTCCCTCAGCCACTCCTCTATCCCTGATCGCTCGCCACCTAGGATCATCCCTGAGTTTGGGTAACTGGTTCCAAGAGTCATCCCAAAAATTTTCCCGTTCCCCATCATGAACCTCCCAAAAACAATGGTTTTGAACAAGTTTGCACCCGGAGAAAGCTTTAAGCCAGATGTGAGAACCATGTTTTACTTCATTGAATCTGATCAGATGTCCCAGCTCACGATCCTTGGCATATTTAATATGCCACAAGCGAGCCCATGGTTCAAAATTGTGAGTGCACCATCTCCACCAGATTTCCACTCCATAAATTCCACTCAGAACCTCGGGGTCCTTGAGACCCAGACCCCCTTTAGTCTTGGGTTTACAAATGTTGTCCCACCCAACCAGCACAAACTTTGGCTTGGTTTCCCTGCCACCCCAGAGAAAATTTCTCTGAATGCTCTAGATCTCTTTAAGAATGGACTTGGGGGCAGAGAGCATTGAAAACAAATAGACCAGCATCGCCTGGAGGACAAATTTGACTAAAACCAGCCGACTGGGAAGGTTTAAGGGGCGAAGAGTCCAACTAGCCAATTTACTTCTTAATCTGTCCAATAAATCCTGCAAGGAGACCCTGCGAATAGTCCCCTCAGCCAGCGGAACCCCCATATATTTTGAGGGGAAAGATCCCTGGGAAAAACCAAGAATTCGGATAATGTTGTGCTGAGTGGGGACATGAGTGTTGAAAAAGAAAACCTGAGACTTACTTGGATTAACTTCTAGCCCAGACGCCTTCGCAAAAAGGACAAGGCTTTTTTTGAAGGTCTGGGCCTCTTGGACTGAAGGGTGCCCCATTAGCATTGTATCATCCACGAATTGCTAGTGCGTCTGCTTATCCATACCCCCATGAAGCTGAAGCCCTTGAAGCCTACCTTCAGCAACCTGGGATTGCAGAAGCTTACTGAGCCCCTCCGCCATTAAGATGAAGCGGAAAGGAGACAGAGGGTCAGCTTGACGGATACCACGAGAAGCCTGAAGGAGTTTAGAAGGGGTCCCATTGAGGAGAATAGATTAAAAAGGGGTCGAGACCGGATTCATAATCTAGGTCACCCACTCCCTGTCAAAACCATAGGCCTTCAAGATACCCCTCATATATTCCCAGCTGATTTTATCGAAAGCTTTGGCAATGTCTAACTTAACTAGCATGCCCGGTTTCTTCGTAACCTTAAGGGAATGCATGATCTCTTGAACCAGGATGATTCCATCAACAATTTGTCTTCCCTCCACAAAACCCGATTGCTTCAGAGTGATAAGAATGGGGAGGAGAGGCTTAAGCCGGTTGGCTATCACCTTAGAAATGATTTTATAGATTACATTGCATAAGGCGATCGGGCGGAACTTCCTCGGAGAATCAACGCCATCTTCCTTTGGGATAAGAGATAAGAAGGTGGCATTAAAAGCTTTTAGAACCCCTCGACTGCTACGTGATTCTTCCACAATCTGATGAACGTCCACCTTGATGAGATCCCAGCAGTGATGGAAAAAGTTGGTGGTAAACCCATCAAGGCCAGGGGCTTTCCCAAGAGCCATTTGATTCATATCTTCCTCAACCTCCTGCATAGAGACGGGTTTGCTTAACATCTCATTGTGCTCCCTAGTAACCAAACGAGGGATGAGGCTGGAGATTTTGGCTATGTCATGGCTGCGATCCACCCGATCTTCTTTTAAGACAGTCTTGAAGTGGGTAACTAATTCTTCTTCAATTTCTCCTCTAGTTTCTACCTGTTCCCCATTGGTTTTACGAATTTTGAGGATTTTAGACCTATGACGGTTCTGGATGACTGTATTGTAGAAAAACTTAGTGTTCCTCTCTCCTTCTTGCAACCATTGGTTGCGAGATTTCTGTTTCCAGAAAATCTCTTCTTGCCTTTCCTGAGCTTCTAGGTGTTCCAGGAGGATTTACTCCTGTTCATGCAAGTTCACATCCCAACCGACCTCCATCCCTTCCCGGTGAATGATTTCTAAGTCTTCACTCAATTTCTTTTTATCTTGAAAGATGTTACCAAAATCCTCCCGATTCCAGGTCCTAATCCTAGCCTTCAGGGCCTTTAACTTCTGCTAGAATTGATACATGCTAGAACCCTCCGGGGGGACCAGCTCTTGCCACCATTGCCTTACCAGATCATTGAAATCTTTATGCTCCAGCCAGAACTGCTCAAATCGAAAAGGCTTAAAGAGCATAGGATTCGAGAGATCCCAGTTTAAACAAACAAGCCAATGGTCAGAGCCTGCCGAGGGAAGGACACTAGTATTGACTTCCCCCTGCCCCCGAGCAACATCTTCGGTAGTTAGGAATCTATCAAGTCTAGACGCCATCAGGTGAGTACCACCCCTTCTATTGTTCCAAGTATACCAACCGTTCCCAGTTTCCACATCAATGAAAGGGCTACGACTGAGAACATCTCGAAAGATTTCTTGGAATCTGTCCATAGTCCTTCTTCCTCCTTTTTTCTCATTAAGGGAGGAAATAAGATTGAAATCCCCGCCAACAATCCACGACCCCTCCTCAGCCTGAACTGATAACCTGGAAAAGAACTGAAGGAAAGCCTCCTTATGTGGCGCAACACTCGGCCCATAAACATTTACTAGGGATCCAGAGACTCCCGAGTCCATAACCACGAAATCGGTCATCAACGCAAATCTGTTAGCCCTCCAATTGGAAAGCGAGATGGAGAGAGGTCGCCAGAGGACAGCCATGCCCCCAGCCATGCCATTAGCATCAATTACCATGACATCACAGCCTTTCCAGATTTTTTGCCCTACTTTCTCCATTGTACCGGATGAACATTTGGTCTCCTGAATAAAAAGAATATCAGGTTTTGCCTGCTTCACCTTTCTTGCTAGAGTTTTTAGCTTCCGAGGATGATTGCACCCCCTAATGTTCCAGGAAATAATCTTCATTGAGAAACTTTGTTAACTTCAGAAAAGGTCGCCCTGATCTTCGGGTACTAACCAGACTCAATAAGTTTTTCACCAATTTATGCTATTCTCTGTTTGTTGGATTTCCTTCTGCGCTTCAAGTCCTCTGTTGGAGATTTCCGTTTGTTCCCCGACTGAGGGTCGGCCATGATACCCAGCTTCTAACTAGCCTTCGATTTGATGATCGCGTCCCCCAAGAGCTCCACCTGTCATCTGGTAAGATAACCCTTCCCCCTCCTTTCACATTCCTTCTCGAGCGCGTCTAGATCTAATTCCTAGATCTAATTCTTCCTCGCCGTCTTCTTCCATCGCTGCTGGTTGATCTTCCAGGATTTGATCCTGGCTCTGGTTTTCCATAACTTCATCCTTACTCATCTGCAGGGGTGCTTTTTCGCCCTTTCTGCCCTCGCCCTCCTCACCAACCTCCTCCAAAATCTAGAACGGATTTTTGCTGGTGGACCCATTATCAATCTTTTCCTTTCCTTTTCGAGATTGGTCACCAGATCTATTCTTTTTGCAGCTCCGGACCTGGGTGAACCCTTCCTTGTCCTTCTTACAGTCAGTATCTGAACGAGATGAGGGTTTCTCCCGATCAGACCTAGGGCAATTTCTGCTAAAGTGGCCATATTCATGGCAAAGGCGGCATCGGAATGGAAGCTGCTCATAATCAAGCGGCTGGATCCATTCTTCATCCTCCCAGTTTAGGCTGATAGCTTCTGGGAGCTCCTTAGAGAGATCCATATAAACACAGATCCGGGCACATGAAGTATACCTTTGCAATTTCGTGTGTTCTGCAACTTTGACAAATTCCCCAAGGGAATTTCCAATGGCCTGCAAGATTTCCAGATCCCAAAATTCGCAGGGAAGAGAGAAAAGTCTGATCCAGACTGGGGAAACCTTCATATCCTCCGTTTCTGGGGTTGAAACGTTCTTTCCAGGGTTTGAGGTAAAGGCCGACTGAAAATAAAAAATAGGGTCCCCCCTCCAACACTCTGTCTCTATCTTCCACATTTAAAAAGATTATGGTAAAGAAACCCTTGGCCGCTAGCTGCAGATCATAGTCCCCTTTTGGGTTCCACGTGCTTTTGATCCACCGGACCAGATCTCTTTCCTTGGGCCAGATACCCACGAACTTGCCAATTAAGGCCTTCTCCTTCCACAGCTCTACTTTTTCTCTCACCTTCTCTGCCCGGATCTGAATGGCCAGGATAGCTGAGGACTTTGGGAGACAGCCTCCGGGCCCAACCGGCGTTTAGCTCCTGACTCCCGGTTGCACGCCTCCCCCATCCTTACCTCATCTCCTCCTTTAGCCGACGTCACTCCCGCAAACAACATGGCCTGGGGCATCCCCCAAGATAGTTGCAAGGAATGCAGCCCCTACCGTGAGGGTTTCTGACAGTCGTGAGTCTCGTGCACCCTGTCAAAACCCTAGCTCACCGTCGATCAAAATCTCCCCTTCAACTTCCTCGTCCCCACTAATACTTAAAGTTAATATATATACTAAATAACATTTAGTAAATTAAAAAACCTAATAACCTAAAACAAAACAAAACAAAAAGGTTAAAACAAACGTATATGAATTTGAAAATTGAAATATAACATATAAAAAATTAGAGCCGCTCCCACAGCTCACAGCCGTCGATAGGCTCGAACTCACAGCCGTCGGTTGGCCTGAACCCATCCACGAGGCAAATCAACCGTTGATTGAAATATGATCCGACCTGAACCATTCGTTGTGTCTTCCATCGCGCGGATAGAGGAGAGGAGGGAGCTCGCATCGACTGTATCCACCGTCGCTCGCATTCACTCTGTCTTTCGTCCTGAAATCAACCACAGTCAATCCAAGGTAAAGCGACCACCATCAACTGTCAACCACAGTCAATCCGGAGAGGACACAGATCGAAAATGATCGGTCAGCCTGAGTTAAACTCGCCCCGAGCCGGATCGACTCGTTTTGCCGAGCCGAGTCAAACTCACGAGTCCTGTAACACTGGATGTCATAGAATCTGTCATAAGTGTCATAGAATCTGTCATAAGTGTCATAATGCTTGTCATAGTTGTCATAGAATCTGTCATTGCCTATTTTTAGTCCTATGACTCTTCCTCTTCCTTAATGAATGTTACCTCTTCCCATCCAACTCGAATTTGGGGATGGCTCCATGTTTAAAGGAGGAATATTCTCTTATGTGGACCCTGTTGTCCGCCAATATGCACACCAGCAGCGGAAATCTTTCGAAAGCTGTCTCTTCACTACAAGTGAGAGAGGTGTGGCCTTGGGGGCAAGCAATGAGCCAGGTACTGTCACCTGAATCCCAGCTCCTCCGTTTAGGCAAACTCCTAACGAAGCCAAGGGGGGTAGACCCTAAAAAAGAGTTTTACTAAGGCTCTTTGTGTATTTATGTGTTTTAGGTGTTGTGATGCGGATGGGTGTTTTTTTAGGAGTTTTTGAATGAGAGACAATTATAAAAGTTAAAAATAAGACAAGATAACGCAATCCACGTTGCAAACACAAGATGAAAGATACACTTGGACAATAAGCAGATCACTTCACAAAAATATAAGCAGATACTCCAATGTTGATACTTAAGCAAGCAAAATACAATATGAAGGACCAGTGCCTTATGGAGTCAGAAAATAAAAGTGATTGTAAACTTGACACAAGTGCTTGAAATGGAAAGTTTGTGAGAACGTTGTGCAGCTTATCTTGGTAAATTGAAAATTTTAGTTGTCTTGATTATTAGGGCTAAGACCAAAGGTATCAAGAGATGGTAGAACCCTACCCAAGAAAGATACTGGCAACCCTGAATGACATGTCGGAAGCACCCAAATTCGATAAGGATTGGTGTCCAATGTTTGAACCGCTCCTGAGTCTGACAGTGGGAATCCGGCGCCACCCCTCGCGGGAAGAACAGTATTTTGCCTTGGTTGAGGTTATGGGTAGAAATTTTAGTTAAATTTATCGATCGTTATTATCAAGTCTTCCACCTTTCTGAGTACTAGCCCAACCGTTTCCGGTTGGCAGAGCATACGGGTGTAGGACAAACCAAGATAAATTAATTAGGGGAGTGTGAGTAGAAAATTTTATTATTTAAAAGAACCTTGTTCAACCCTCCGACAGAGAGCGCTCTTGACTCGGTCTTATGACCACAATTCAAGAGACTTACTAGAATTAAAATGCCTAATGCAGGGATGATGCAAGACTAAAATGCCCTCCGATAGAGGGTGCTCTTGACTTGGATTTGGCCAAGTTCAAGAGACTTTGGTTTATTTTAAGAAGATAGATAAAAGCAGAGCAGTATATTTTTACTTGGAATAAAATTTAACCACAGTGTTGATCAACAAGATAAAAATTACTACTAGCAAAAAAAAACTTGCAGGATAAGCAAATCTAGTGTTCTACCATACAAGTTCTAACCTACCAGGTGGGATTAATCCCCGAAACAGGATCAACCACTAGAAACCACCAATCCTGGAAACCTTCCAGCTAGCTGGATGTCCACAAGAAGTTGATGGGGGAGCGAGAAGCTACCACAAAACTATGTGGCCTTTGGGATACGATCCCAAAGTTAGCTATTATCTGGTCAAGGATTGGAAGAGAAACAATATAATGATAAAAATTAAACTAAGCTACCCAAGAATCTCTTTCAGGTTCAAGACCCTACTCGGGAAAGCATGGGGGTAAGTAAAATATAAAAGATGACTAAACAAGCTACTTAGCGAAATAGAAACTAGTCTAAGAGCATGGAAATGTAAATCTAAGCTAAAACCATCCAAAAGACCCAACACCCTTCCCCAAATGGGGAAGAAGACCCGAAAAGTGGAGGCCTCCTCCACTTGAAAGTTTTATTAGATAATTACAATTTGCCTCAAGGGAAAATCCTTGAAAGGTCTTTTTGAGAGACTTATGACAAACAAAATAATTGCAAATAAGATCTGGAAGCCTTTGAAGGCTAGTACAAAAAGGAGATTGTGTTTTGGTTTCTTGCTTGGTTTGGATCTTCTCCTTGCATGTGCTTGTTCTTCTTTTGAATATGCTTCACAAATTTCGTTTTCTCTTTCAAAAAATGGACCTACAAAAGCTTAGAAAAAGCACTCAACAAGCACCCATTAGAGATTAGAAATCAAATAAAAATGAAATGCTACCAAATCTAGTAATGAAAACTAAGCTCTAACATGTAAAAGCATGAAATTTTGTTCGAAAAATGTTTGTATGGGAAAACGGACCAGCGAACAAAAGTTGCTCTAAATATGCTAGAAATGAGATCTAGGACTTAAAATTTTTTTTGGAAAATTTTGTGAAAAATTTTCTATCTTAAAAGGGAAACTAAATGCAAAATTTGACAAGTGCAATAAGGAGATCTAGTATGATTTTGAAGGTATCTTTTAAATGCATGAGATCTAACTAAATAACAAACCAATTCTAACCAATGATCTTGCAAACTAAGAAAGAAACTATTGATCAACTTAACAATTCGTTTTTTGGTTTTTTGTGTGTTTTTAGGGCAATCAAGGATGGACGAAAGGAGAGGAAAAGGTGCTAGGTTGAAAAGACGAGAACTAGAAGGAAGATGGATAGGAGGGTTGGGATGAAGGGTAGAGGCTAAAGGAAGGCAAAAAGGGGAAAGACGAGAGGAGAATGATGACTTTCCTAGGGTGGACGAGAAGGCTAGAGGACCAAAACGAAAGGGGAAGGAGAAGGGACGAGAGCAAGAGAATGGGGCTAAAGGAGATATGAATAGACTAGGGCAAGGAGGAATGGGCTTAGCAATCAATGGCAAAAGGAATTCAAGGAGAAAAATGGAAGGCTAGAAGAAGAGAAGCCTAATAGTGACAAGTAACCAAATTTTTAAGAGTATAAATGGATGGATTTTAGGGCAAAAAACTCCTTGTGCTTCTTCTCAAAACAAACTCAACCTTATATAGATCCTGGAAAGACAACAAATATTAAGAGTTTACTTGTGATGGTGAAGATGAGCTAGATGCAACCGAGCTCACACCCCCCTACACCTGGAGAAACCTATCCAAAGACAAACAACTCAATGCCAAAGTGAGATAAAAAATATGACTAGTATGCTACGAGAACCAAGGTTATATAAATGCTAGTACAACCGAATACATCCTATTCATATAACTCATTGATAAACATTGCATAATAAACCAATTTGCAAACCACAAATGATAGATCTTATGTTCTAGAATATAGACTTCTAAAGCTAGTTATTTGATCAATCACATAAGCATTTAAATTGAAAGCATGGAAAAATATCACCTCACAATAGAAACATTCATCAATGTTGCACAAATCGCATGGACCTCCAAAGTCTAACTTTATTTCCTTAAGCCAATAGCTTGTAATCACAAAATGGCAGAGTAACTTTACATCAAAAATCCATGAGATAATAACCCAAATGGGCCTCTCTTTATACTAAAACTAAACACCTAAACCCTAAATCGAATTGGTGGTGAGCAATGAGGTCGAATTTCAATCAATAGGTGGCTTGGAGCAAGAGACATAGCTAAAGTCGAGTTTGAGGTAGTTGTAGATGGCACCATGTGGCAAACTCGACTTGAGGTAGGTGGGAGGTGAGGGCAATAACCAATGGAAGAAATACATCAAGGCAAAGGCGAGTTAGGGTGAGGAAAACGTGAGCCAATGTGGAGAGGGCGAGTTGGATGTGGTAGGTTGAGGCTAGTTTAGTGGATGCCACATGGTAGAGGTAGGCACTAACTTAGATTCAATCAAAAGCCAAGCTAATCCACTCACCTACTAACCACTAAACGAGTCACAACAAGGCAAAGCGTGGCTCTTCATGAGATTGACGCGAGCTAGGTGAGGATGGCGAGTAGAGATTTGGTAGGTGCTAGCTCGAGTGATAGAGGAGAGAATCCAATGGTGTATGCATGGGATTTAGGCAATGGATAAACGCCAACTAGGATCCACGTGAGCCAAAGGGAGATGACGTGAGGATTGGGAGGAAAAGCGTGAGCTTGAGGTGAGCTGCGAGTTAGTTCAATGGGTGACATGTGGTAATGGGTAGTTGCTTAACTCGAATTAGTAGAGGGAGCCAAGCCATAAATGATTGGTGAGTCATGAGGGCGCCCCTATCTAACATAAATGCTAACCACCAACCCATACATCAAGTGACACATCACAAAATCGAATTATGCATGAGGGAGGGCGAATTTGCTCAAAGAGATTCTTTGCTGGTGACTGGGTGAGTGACTGGATGGGCTTGGAGTTGATTGGAATCTTCCTTAATGCTCATTGCCATGTCATTTAGCCCTTTATTTTAATCAAATTGATTAATTTTGGAGAGATTTGGATTATCTCCAAAATAATCAATTTTATTATTTTAATTAATAATTTCTCTGTAAATGACTTTTCAGAGAAAATATTAATTACGGGGCGGAATTGACATCCGAAAGTTGGGTTTAGCTGCTCCATGGGTCATGTGTGATTTTTGGCTTATGAAACGAGCCATCAAACACTGAAAACGGACCCCGGATGACTGACATATTACAGACTCAAATTTCTCTATTTAAACTATAGAGAAATTTAATTAAAATTTAAAAATAATTAAATAATTAAAAACCCCAATTTCGACGCGTCCGGTAAAATTTTTTCGAAATTTTTTCTGGGGGTCCTAGAGACCTAGGACATGACCAAAACCTATTCTAATAGTGTCTAGTAGGTTTATACATTATAGTTGGACCCTAATAACCCCCCATGGCCAAATTTCCAAAATCGGGCATTCCAGCTTTGGAGGAAGCGGGAGAAAAACCAAGAGATTATATTTCGCCTGAAGCAAAGTATAATCTGACGGTGAAAAAACTCCCTGGAATACCTTAGTTGTTTAATCCAGTCATGGGAGACCGAGCCACTCAGACCCTACTAGCACACTGATACAAACCCCCATGGGGCCATGGTCATGTCGACTCAAAAACAAAACTGGCTAGCCAAAACTGGCTAGACCCAAATACAATGAAACCCAGATACTCTGGAAGTGAACACTGATGTGTTCCAACACTGGCGGCTCAATAAGGTTTCAACTATTGTACAAATCAGTTGATAACAGACCCCACATGTCCACTTATGCTCCCCCAAGTCAACTAGGACCTAATGCCACTTTATTTTGGAGCATTTAACATTTATTCCATAATTAATTGGCTTATTTTTCCACCATTAATTTAAAATATTGAATTTTCATGAGAAACTATAGACCTTGGGGTTAAATGTCAATATTTTAATTTCTCTACATAACCCTTAGGAATTGGGTAGGCCAACTTAATTATTTATCTGAAAATCATTTAATTGGGGACATGACAGAAACAAAATATTAGATATTTCCCATAGAATAAGGAACAAACATATGTCATAATTGTTGCCCAAATGTAAACCATTGAACATTTGTACTGCAAGGTACTAACAAGTATGAGACTGTTCAAGGTGACATCTGCGGAAAGTACATTTAGATTACATGGATTGGGCTTCCTAGTCCTCTCAGCCCTAAGCTAACCTTTAATGGGGAGCACCTCCTACAAATTGGATGATGTCATTATTCCTCAGCTAT
Organism: Larix kaempferi; assembly: GCA_027924585.1. Lineage (NCBI taxonomy): Eukaryota > Viridiplantae > Streptophyta > Pinopsida > Pinales > Pinaceae > Larix > Larix kaempferi. The sequence continues at coordinate 5,036,758 of BSBM01000267.1, read as the reverse complement.
CTTCAACTATACTGGTCAAAATAATTGAACTTCCTTTGACTGACATGGAGTTGGGGAGCACTTTCTACAAATTGGATGATGTAATTATTCCTCAGCTATCTTCAATTATATTGGTCAAAAAAATTGAACTTCCTTTGACTAACATGGAGTTTGTTTATACTAGACATTTTTTTTAATGGAAAAGGGTAGAAATTTATTTAAAAATGGGCTGTGGCGAACCAAACAGCCCGATAATACCTGGGCTCTGGCAAACCAAACAGCCTGGTAATACATTCTGAACACTGTTTTTCAAAATTGTTCTCAAAGTCTGAGCTATCATAACAAGACCTCCCACAGGGACAAAAAAGGGAGTCCAAAACATTACATATTTGGAATGTCTATAACTATATTGCCTAGTAAACTTTCCTAACAGCAACAAAAATGTAAAGAACATATGACAGAAAGACTAAGTAAAATGATGGTCACTGTGATCTTCCTCCATGAAGTGCTCTCCTTGTCCTAGATCAGGAGCAGCTTGTGAAATTGACTGCTGTATGATGGCAACTGCTGGTTTCTGCACTGTCTCCTCCCCAAGTTGTTTGGAGCTTGAAGATACCAGATTCTGCCCCGCAACTGACTGAACCATTAGCGAACTTGAGAATGATATGGCAGTGCATCTCCGTGTCTGAAATCAACTTCTCAATCTTTTCTCCTTGATTCTTAACTGTAATTACCAGAATTTCTCGCCTGCTCTCTAATTCTTCACATGCTGGCTGAAGCAATCAATGGCTTCACCTATTTCCTCCATTTGACTATTGAGATGCCTCAGGATGCGCCAAATTTCCCTTATCCCATCATCGTCCGAAGGACCTGAATGCGTTATGGCCATTGAGTCTCCAGACCACTGATTACAAGCTGAGAGGTGAACAGGAAAAGCCACTAAAAATCCCATACTCCAAGAATTCTCCAACCCATAAACACAGGGTCACCACCTTTTGCCCACAAAGAGGCCCTCAAAATTCTCCAAAGGAATTGACTCTGCAACACAAAGTGAACCTGGAGTAACAACAGCATAAGGAAAATCATGACCTGGAGCACTTGCCCAAGACAGACTGAAGGCACTAGGCCCAGAACAGCGTCTTCCCAATCTGTGTATTGGGCATGCATCACCAGAGAAAATGACAGCAAACATATGAAGGCGATCAAAAGATATCCCATGTGTGTGCCATCTCCTGCCTACAAAGTCCATAAATGAGAATTCTTGGCAAACAATAGAACAAGAGCTGAGGGAGCTGCCCACAAAGAGGCCCTCAAAATTCACCAAAGGAATCGACTCTGCAACACAAAGTGAACCTGGAGTAACAACAGCATAAGGAAAATCATGACCTGGAGCACTTGCCCAAGAAAGACTGAAGGCACTAGGCCCAGAACAGCGTCCTCCCAATCTGTCTATTGGGCATGCATCACCAGAGAAAATGACGGCAAAAATATGCAGGCGACCAAAAGATATCCCATGTGTGTGCCATCTGCTGCATACAAAGTCCATAAATGAGAATTCTTGGCAAACAATAGAACAAGAGCTGAGGTAGCTTGAGGCACACGGAGGTGTAATGCTTCCCTTACACGCCTTTATTTCAACATGGCCTTCAAGGCTGTGATGCGTAAGGTGTCTACAGCTGTCCCACTGATCATTAACTGCTAGATACGTTGTGACTTGTGAGGGATATTTGATAATTCTTAATGTTGATAGTATTCATAACATCTTTGGGGGATCCAATGGCGTTAAGGGGTCCTGGGATCCAATGGCGTTCAGGGGTCCCCATTTTGGACTAGGACGTCTTGTCGAGATAAACTCTCGCATTAGACTGATGATCAGCCACGGAGTTGTTGATTTTTGAGATGCCTACTTTTGTATTTTAGTCATACTAGATTTTTTCATTATATCTTTTTTCTGTACTGAATTGTATTCATACTCTAATCTTGCAACTATGCTTATTCTATACTTCACTAACACAGAGGCAAAGTAAATCTTTCCACCATAATGACAAGTTCACTATGGCCAAATCTTTCATAAAAACAAGATCTAGAAGTCCTAAGAGTTTAAAAGCTGACCATTATTTGGTAGAAAACTATGATAACTAGCTGTAACCAGTTCCAACTTCTTCCCTGATTGTCAAGCCATTAGCCACGATTGGGATACATTATGGTTGTTAGTCAAGACATTGATTAGTGGATATGTAAGATCGCCACATATGGATTTTAAAGGTGTAATCAGTATGGAGGACTAACTGTACCACATTTTTGTGTTTATTTTGAGAATTTATGCATTTGCTTGATGTCTAGACTCTAGATAAAGAATATTACAGTTGACTATTTCTGTTATACATTGAACTTCAGGGCAGCCATTATTTTTGTTTGAGGAATAGATAGAGCAATGGCTGAGATACAAGCAACAATTTCAGAGATTTACATCATATTTTTTGTCTCTTTCCTTGTTTTATGTATTTTTGTATTCCTCTATTGTTCTGTCTTTTTCTTTTGTTCTTCTGAAATATATATTTAGGAATGTAAATTAGGATTGGAAGCAGATGCTGTACATAATGCATTGGATCATTATGTAAAAGCTGGTTTTTCCGTTACAGGTTACCCAGACCGTGGAAAGGAAAAATCAACGGCTGGAGAATCTGGAAATACGTTTGAGAGAATTACAGAAGGTGGCTAAAGTTCCTTTGAGTTGCTTGTACTCCATTTTTTCTAACTTTTTAGAAGTGCTTAACATCTTGTCTCCTGTGATAGTGTCTGTAATATCCCACTTTGGGTAATACGTTTTTCAGGAAAACCATGGGCTAATGAAAGATGTAGCAAAATGGAAGCAAGAGGTGGAAGATCAGAAGCTCAAGTGTGAGAAGAAAGGGATTAAGGAAGTCTGAGCAAGTAGGTAGTGTATAGCCTTTTTCTTAGCATTATTTGGACAAGGATTTGATTACTGCAACAGTAAATTTTAATTTTAAATCGCACAGAGGGAGGAGATTTTCTCGGTCATTCAATGCATTTTCATAGAAGTGAAAACAAGTTGCCAACCTTGACTAGATTCTGGGGTAGTATTTACCTTTGTTGCAATAATCCTCACTAATAATCTCATATAACTCAGCATGCACATCTTGGAAATGTGAAATTCAGACAAACATCCTTCGAGAGGTGTCTCTATTCATGCCAAGACTGCGAATTAGTCATACATTTTCGTGTGTTTCTGTAAAGCAGATAAAATGCATTTGATTTTCAAAATGAAAGAGATGCAGTCGGCAGTTCATATGATTCTGTAATCATCAACTGAAGGTACCTTTTGGCCATAAATGCTCTTTCACTATCTATTCTGATATGGTGAATTGAAACTGGTAAAGGCTCCAGGAGACTCAAGTATTTATACTTTGGGAGTAGATAACGTAGGTGCTATGAACCTTTGGGAAGTTGAGTCTGATAGATGATATTCTTTGTGAATATATGCTTTTGAAAATCCTCCTTTTTGTTGTCATTAGGAAGAAAGATTCCTGCCTTCAATTGTTGCTACTGCTATTTGATTCTTTCCGCCATAATTCACAAATAGCACCAACAATAAGTATTGCCTTTATAGGTTGTTATTTTACCTTGATTTCCTCCCCTTTACATATCTACTTTTGCTTTATTACGATCATGTACATAAAGCTGGGATAAAGGGAAAAGGGCAATCATTTTAGGTTATTTTACTGGAAGTGGATTGCTCCATTAATTTATGAGCTAAGCCCAGTTGTTTGGATATTTTTTGACTTCTTGTATAATCCTTTGATTTTTAATAGTTCAGTGGGCTAGCTTGAGTGGTTGGGTGCATTGAACTTCACGTAGGAAGTATTGGGGGTTGATCCCACGGCTGGCTGCCTATATTGCGTGCTTCACTCATTGTCCTTACCAAGGCCCTGCCAAGTTGGACACTATAATCAGTGCTGACAGGTTTACACTCAGTACCATCCATGAATTGTGGGAAAGTGCCTGGGTTTCTCCACAAGGTTTTCCTTGGAAAAAAAATCGTTAGTTTTTCAATATTTCTTTGCAAAGATATAATAGTTGCTTGCAAAAATATTCAAAGTTGATAAATGCAGTACTGTTTAATGTTTAAGAATTAGTTGGTTTTGATCTCAAAATCCCTTTATTTGCTTATAGTATGGGCTTCAGTTTTCTTTCTTTATTTACGGAATAAGTAGAAGATGGTGACTCTTGCAGGGCAAGCGTTGACAGTTTGAAAATACCGGTTTTGTACTTCAGTGATTAGAAGATTGCTTAAAGGCGACTTTATCTCTAGAGCCTTGTACTAGTGCAGAAAGCAGTCAATTCCTTGACTAACAAAGGACTTCTGTGACATAACACAGAGCAGATGAAGGAGATGGATATTGCTGGTTGGAAGCTTATTGTGAATATTTATTGATGCTTTGTTGGTCTCAACTTATCTGCCCCCATACTGTAAACAGATTAATTGGTCTGTGTATTTTGCAACACAGGACTCAAGATTTATGACTTGAGCAAGAATAAATGTACAGAACAAAATTTAAACTGGCAACTTGATTTTGATGTTAACATATAGCCCTAAAAAGTAAAAACATCACTGACATGTCTCGTGTTGTGGAACAAGTTGTTTGTATATATGTTTCATGAAGATGAGAACCGGGAAACAAGAACCTGCAAAGAACATGCAAGCTAGAAGTAACACTATTTTAGGTCTCTACATCTCTAGTACGAAGCAACTTGATTTTGATTTTAGCAAGGAAGTTGAAAATTCATTTTAAATGTACTATGGGGAAAAGGAAGTAACAAATTTGGGTGTTCAAAAGGTCAGAAAACGTTGAAAAATATAACTGTAGAATATTATAATTTATAAGTAATCTGATGATCATCTCGACAGTTATAGGTAGCTTGTTGAGAACAAAAAATTGTCTGAGTATAGAGCATAGTTGTACCGGATAGAACATGTATGAATGCAAAGTAGGTAATCCCCATATACATGTGTGCTTGAGAACTCATGTTCTACGGTTTGTTTCAAATATTTCAATCGGCATCCTAGCCATAGAAAAGTACAAGCTTGGTGCATGCGTATATAACAGTTAGTTCTACTACAATCTGAATCTTTCATCTACCATAATCGTGGCTTTGTTATATGAATTCTTTCAGCTTATGGCTTAAAGGGGTTGATAATCTGTTTCCAAATTGGTTTTATTTATGCAAAAGTATTTACTTTTTTGAAGCCTACATAACTTGAATCAGATTAATGCAGAGAGTAACAATGTTCCAATAACGTTCTGAATGCTTCCACATAGAGAATTATGCAAGCAAATTTTCTTTTTCAAGGAAAGCTTGTATTGCAAAAGTCCAAAACTTTTACATTTGTTATCTCGGGCTAGAAATAAATCTCTCTTCCTCTATCTCTCTCACCCCTTGCTTTTGGTATACATACATATTACAATGGTTTGTCTACTGGAATGGAGTCTCAGTAGACTTAGAATAGGGAAGACCAGATGGCTATCTATGTAGAACTTCTAAGTTTCCGTCTTCTGTGAGCAATCTTTGTGCTTACAATTCAAACCTCAGGGTTGTGTGTTGTCATCATTCGGCAGCTACCCCTGCAACCTTGGGGTTGTGTTCCGTGGACTACATGCAACCTTGGGTTCGTGGCTCCTATAACTCCATAGCTTCTCTGGAACATTTGGGGGATCACACTCTCTTGCGCATCTCTGCAGCTTGTTTGCAACGTCTGGGGTTTGCTGTCTCTAGTGCATCTCTGCAGCTTCTCTGCAACCTTAACGATTGTAGTCTTGCAACTATCCCGGGACCTTAGTGTTGTAATTTCTCATGCTCCTGTATCTTGGTTTTTGTGGCTCCTGCACTTTTACCATATTTACACTTGCTTTCTACACCCTAAGAGCTTTTTGTGGGCTTGCAACTGTTACCATATTTGCACTTGCATTCTACACCCTAAGAGCTTTTTGTGGGCTTGCAACCGTTACCATATTTGCACTTGCATTCTACACCCTAAGAGTTGTTTTATCCACTGGATTGGGGAAATTTTCCTTTTCTTCCAATACTGAATTATTCAGTCTCCCCTTTGCTTGGTGGACTTGGTTCTTCTCTGTAACACTTGATCTTGTTGCAACATTACAAGATATGTACATATTGGGCTTTTTTGACAAAAAAGTGAATCTTATGTGATCAGATATGTACATATTGGCCTTTTTTTACAAAAATGTGAGTCTTATGTGATCATATCTGGTGCACAAGGATTACTTATTTGAGTATGGGTTTTGATGATCCCCATGCCCCCAAATCTTTGTAAGCATAGTAGAGATTCTAGTTTACTTTGTGAAAGCCATTACCACCCTCCATATTTGCTTAAAGGAAGCTACGTAGAGACTTCCACAGATGTTGATATGCATGGGTTGACGGAGCCCAACAAGAAGAGTAATAGACATAACTTGTAACTAGGGTACAAATTTGGAATTTGGTAGCTAGGGCCGTTTACTTGGTCAACCATTTTTTAATTTTCTTTGCAATTCTTTGGGTGACCATCTCCCAAAGTTCTTTGCTGATGCCTAAGGCAAAAGGGATACCTAGGAACTTGAATATATGCCTTGGCTAGGTCCAAGTCTATCCCTAATATGCTAGCTGTTGAGGAAGGTCTTGAGGGCTTTTTCTAGAACCCTAGTTTTTAGCCCATTGAATTTTGGATCCCAAAGATGAACAAAAGCTTTGAAAACAAATAATCCATCATAATGGCCATTGATTCTTGTTCAACCATGATGGTGAGCAATGAATTGTCGACAAAGTGCTTGTTCAAGTGTCTAGTTCCATGGTCAATGAGAGGGATCCCTTTAATCAAAACTTGACCCAATCTGTGAGAGATTGGGTAGCCCAAGGCCTCTACGTAAAGTGCATGGGCTAATAGACATCATTTTTTAATACACCAAAAGAGCTTCACTTCTTCTAATCTATGTTTTGTTGATGAATAGACATGTCTCTACCTCTAAGAAAATATTTTCCACAACTCTAAGCAAAAGGTGGCAAAAGTAGAGGGACCTTAAGCATGGTCGAGATGAACGGCTACTTGACCTCATCATAGGTCTTTTCACAATTAATTTTTATGAAGGGAGTGGAGAAGCATGAGTATTTGGCTTACTCCATTCCTTCCCATACTGGGAATGATATTGTCCAAAATAAATCACCCCCCCAATGAACCATGTTTGTTCTAGATGGATGATCTTACATAGAATATCCTTGACACAAATTATTAGGTTTTGGCTAGACTCTTGTAAGAGATATTGAGGAGGGTGGTTGACCTTTAACTAGTGATAAATTTAGCATCCTTAGGTTATTATCAAGTTTTTTGGCATCCATACTTCATTCAATTTGCTAATTTTTCAACTTGAGCTCAAATTTAATAGACTTGTGTTGGATAAACAAGGATTTTGTAGACATTGATGTTGAAGTAATTAAAGTAGTGTTTACCTCCTTGTATGAGGCTACTACCTTCATACTTATACAACCTTGTTATAGAGACATGACAATGATTATTTGTCTTAGTACCTTTGTTTGCTCCTTGAGTGCGAGTGGGAGCTTCTCCAACCATTTTTAAGGTAGGTTAGCCTCCTTTTTGGGGGAGGTGGGGTGCCTTTACTAGTATTTGGAGTTGCATAACTGTTTTGCAATCTTCTTTGGTTTTCTTTATTTTTCATCTTCTTTTAATTGAATCTTGTACTTGCAAATATAAACATTGCATTTGTTGAAGTCCATATAAAAAGTCACCATTCATTGAAATACATGGTTTGCTAGACGTTGTATATGTTGGTTGCATAGAAAACTTTTTTTCATAAATGGTTTATCAACAATTCTTGAATCACAAACCTCTTTGAAATTCCCCTTCATCAACATCAAACATCTTGGATTTTCATTGGTTTACACATAATTAAATCTTAAGTTTTTGTGGGTCACCCTTAACCATTACAATTCTCAAGTGGTTTTTGATTCACCACCAACCATTCATTACACCAAATGGTTTTTGGTTGACCACAAACCATCAACAATCAAGTTATGGGGGTATTTGCCTTATTGGGACTTCCACCCATTACATATTTATTTGACTCAAGTACATACAAAAACATTTCATCATACATGTTCATCTTAGGTTAATCTAGCCCTTTTACATGGACCATGACCATCTTTTTACATAATCAAAACAACATTATCAAGGAGGATCATTAAACTGGATTTTATTCTCCATGGATTCATTTTAATGGCTTTTGCATCTCAATTCTTGAACACACGATATTATTTTTCACTACTTAATTCTTACCTTGCTTTGTTGCTCCTTTTTCCTTTCACTTTCATTGTGCTACTTTTGCTTTAATATCCCTTGCCTCATGTTTCTTTTGTTCATGTCTAGGGGCATGTCTTCTTCCTTAGTCCTTTGTGTTCCTCTTTCATCTTCTTTTGCTTCTTTCTATTCTCATTTTTGTCTTGCATAGCTCTTCCTACTAAAATACTTGCATAAAAATGATTTTTGTTGGGGTTGACCAAGGTTACAAGATACGTATGACCTTGGTTTGACAAATTTAATAAACACACTACCATCATGATTTTACATAACTTAAACTTCATCAGACCTTTAACTTTGACCATTTCAATGATTTTGATTTACTTTGAATTTACTTTTGCCCAGAGCCTCAACTTGGACTTCAACCTCAATTTCAACTTTAGTTTTGGCTTTGACTCAACTTTGACTTTGCCATTGATTTTGAGTTGATTTCAACTCCTTACATCAACAAACTGTCATGCCATTGAGTTATTATATTTGTTAATTCATTTTGCATAGATATAATCTTATTATGGAGAAAACTAATACCAAAATATTGAGAGGCCAGTATTGCTTCCAATCCTCCAATTGTTTAATACCCCATGTTCATAATAATGATCTTAATCAGATCACAGTCGAACGAGGATTAGAAATAGTGAATACATATCCACTTCAATCCTTTGATGCCAATAAATGCCATAACTACCAAAATTGTTCAAGTGAACTTCATAGGTCTCCTATGTGATTTGCAAGTTATACATGGAATATATAAGATTAATTATAGACAAAGAATCCAATTATCTCCTAATTAATATGGGAGAAAACAATTTCCCAATTAAAGATTATACTTGTTTTCTCTCTTTCCAGTTGGCATTTATTTGGCATCGCTATTGGACCTTCTTTGACTACAAGGCTACCTTTCTTATTGTCTTAATGCTCGTAGATCTCTTATTTGCTTCCTTAAATGTTGTGCTCCAGTGGATGAGCTTTGTTTCTTCCTCATCTTACTTGTAATTCTTGAGCTATTTGTCCTTTCCTTGTTGATGTTGGGAATTAGATATGTGCAATAATAAAATCACTGGCATACATAAGTAAGGGACATCAAGAGTTTATACACCAAGAAACCCTCGAAGGTAAATTTTGTATTCAATCATTCCATTCCCATGTGTATTTAATAGGTCCCTTTATATATAATAGGTGACCATAACAATATTTCATGATAAGATATTCAATTCAACCATCTCCATAACTATCTCCAATAATCTCTTCCTAAATCTTTCAATTGATCATTTGAGATCCTCATCCCTAGCTTCTCTTTTTGTACTCATTGGTTCACATAAATTTTTAAGTAGTCTATTTCATTAACATAATATAGTGTATTAGTTGGATAAATTGCAAAGAATCAGGGCCAATGCATATGTTTAGAATGGTATAGAAAGAATATTATAAGAGTAACTTTTATTTCAAGAAATGTTTCTATGATAAAAGATTATTGATTTCACACTTGTCCTCTCATAGTAGAAATTTTCAGCTATCTTAGCCTTGCTTTTGCCACATACAAACAATGATTTATGTATTAGAGTAGAATCTCAACAACCTTAAAATCTAAAAGGCCAAACAATTGTTTGCTCAAATTATAATTGTTCGAGTGAGTGTGACTACCCTTATGGGTAATGCAATTGATTCACCAAATATTAATGATCAATTTGGATATGGAACTCATTAGCACTCCTTGCACCTTCACCTTGCAACCTTTATGTTGCAATCTCATTGTTTCACATGCAACCTAGGGATTTTTCCCCTTGAAGTTCTCCACAATATTTGAGGTTTTTGGTTTGTATTATGTAGACCACTTTGCAACTTAGAAGTTGTGGCTTCTTGGGGCTTGCAATTTTTCTATTGTGTTATGACCATCTTACAACCTTCAAATTACATGCTTTTATGCTCTTGTAACCTAGTCTTACATCTCCCACACTTTCTATGTCTTGGCACTTAATTGTGCTTGCACTTTGTAGGGATTTTGTGGGTATGCAACCCTACCTTGCAGTCTTTTGGAGATAAAACCATCTTCATTTTATATTCAAATTATCCCACAATTTTGTTTGAAAGAAAATTCGTATAATGTTGGAGTACCCAATTCCAGCATAAAGTAATATTTGCAAATTCAACTTGTTCAACCATAGTCTTTTGAAGAGTGTTTTGTTTGACATGTGAACATCACACAATTTCAATAGCTCATGAGACCTCTTAGGTTTCGTTTTACAACACAACCTCATGACTTTGGACAACCACATTACTTCACCAAGGCATCTTAAGTACGACAACATGTGAAAGTTTTAGACCATTTAACCATAATACCATTTTAATTTAAATGAGAGGATACATTTATATATTCAACACCACCAAGGAATACTTTGTGACCATGTTTTGCACCAACAACATTACATGCAACTTTGTAATCACATTGTTGACTTCCCTTACTCAAGCACACCACCATCTCATACATCGACATTGGAGGAGATCTCCCCACACATGCCTCTCACAGCTCCAGAACCATAATTACACTAATGAGAAAAACACAAGACAAGATAAAACTCACCGAACACTAAATGGAACGTTGAAAATACCTATTCAAGCCACACCCAAAAGCTCTGTATCACTTTCTATTTATAATGCGGGTTACATTATATGCCACAAAACTAGTAGATTTCTCTAATTTGCATTGCATTTTAGAGTTTCTAGAACAATATGGGTAGTGCCAATACAAACAATGTATTGAATCAATGGTGTCTAGGTGCATTACTCAATAAGATATAGTGGATGGGTTGCTCATAATGTGCATTTAATGGATACATACCCATTAACATTACATTTTCTAGCATCCCCAAGGAAACAAAGTTGGTATTATCTATTAAAAAAAATCTTTTATGTTTTGTTTTTCAAAAAAAAAAAATCGAAACTAAAATTGAACAAAAGTCAATTTTATTGAAACTAGGCAATATTCCACTTATCCCTACCCTAAGTTTCTAAAAAACTATAATGCTTAAAAATATAGAAGATAAAAACTAAAATGATAAAAAAATAACTTTAAAAAGGGGAAAATTGGGGGTCAAACTTATTTCTAGATCTACATTTGAATAATGACACCCATTAAGAAAAGGCTTTGGCCCTACTTATTATTTTTTGCTATTTTTTAATTTAAATATAAAGCATAAAAATTGTTTTTTATTGAAAATAAAATATTTCAAAAGCTTGACAATTTTTATTTTTATTAAAAGAAGACGACAAAGTTCTCTAGCGAAAAGGAGTTTATTTTCATATAGAAAAGATGTTGCTAAGTGATATTCAATCATAATTTTGAGATATTCTCTAAAGTTGAAGAAAACATTACTTCATTTTGTTATTAAATGGGAATTAAATTGTTGTTATTATTAGCATTCAAAAACGTCAAACACCTTTATGATTAACTTCATGATAAACATGTTGAACCAAGGATTAACTAATGCAACTAGTCAAAGCAAATAGGTTTATCATCTTGAAAGAGTATTGTTCCAAGACCAACCCAAAAGAAGCACATCCAATAGTGAAGAGTTAAGTGGAATCAAGAGTGATGTGCATATGTTAAATAAAGGGCTTATTTAAGGGTCTCAAAAGCTAGTTGTGTCATAGTGGACCAATAAAAGGAATCATTTTTTGTTAGGTCAGATAGGGAGTGAGCAATATCAAAGAACTCATAGACATATCTATGTTAGAAGCTTGCTAAACCTAGAAATCCTCAAAGCTTTTTATAAATTATCTCAAGTGATAGGCCCGGAGTTGGGTAATTGACTTTTGTTGCTCTTTTATTAAAGTGCCCTATGTTAATCAATGCTTCAGGCTAAGATGACCAAATTTATGAAGAATTTGGTACCTAAGAGGAATTGAAGCCACTTAGCCACTACATGAAGTATGGCCAATATTTCCTTCTTGTATGCAAATATACACATCTCTCAGTGACTTAACTTGTGACTTTCAAAGAAAATGGATCTATCATCTTGAAAGAGCACTGTACCAAGACCGAACCCAAAAGAAGCACGCTCAATAGTGAAGAATCAAGTGAAATCAAGGGCGATGATTACATGTTAAATCAAGGGCTTATTAAGGCTATCAAAATATTTTTGTGTCATGGTGGACTAATGAAAGAAATGATTTTTTGTTAGGTTAGACATGGGGCGAGCAATAGAAAATAACGTGTAGACATATCTAGAACAAAAGCTTGCTAAAGTTGGAAATCCTCAAAGCTTCTTCAAGGTTGTAGGCATCGACATCACCTTAATGGCTTGGATCTTGGAAAGATTGATACAAAGTCTCCATAGAGATCATATGGCGAAGCTAGGCTAGGGAAATCTTGTCAAATTCACATGTGGATTCCTTTGCATAGATATTATGTTGGAATAAAGTATTTGGTACAAGATCCAAATGTTGTGGATATTTTGTTAATGTTATGCTATATAGGAGTATATCATCAAAGAAAACCAGGGAAAAATTGCAAAGGTACTTACTGAACACTAAGAGCAAGAGCATTGTAGAAGCAGAACACCATCAAAACTTGCTAAGGTACTTACTGAACACTAAGAGCAAGAGCATTGTAGAGGCAGAACGACATCACTAAAACTTGGAATTAGGCCTAGTGAGGCATGAACACATTCTTCCCTTGGTCCTAGAGTTGAATATGTATTTGGTAGTAACCTAAATGAAGGTCAATCTTAGAAAAACATTAGGCACCATGTATCTCATCCATCAAATCATCTACATAATTATTATTCTTGATAGTAATGCTTCTCTATAATCAATACAAAGGTGGTAAGAACCATATTTTTTCCTCATTATGACAACTAGTGCAACATGAAGGTTCTTACTAAGAATTACGATCCCTTAAAAAAAAAATCTACAAGCCATAATTTAATCCCATAGTTTTGAAAATGCCCATATTGATGGGACCTTTGGTGGGATCCAATTCAATGATGTAATGAACCCAGTCCCCTCATCTTGTAAACTTTACATCAACTGGTCGTGGACAAGGAATGCTCCACCCAACCATAGGCAATTTGTGTTCATAATTCTCTCAGCACAATTGCCACCCTCGAGTTGGGACTATGAATCCATTAGGGCGAGGTTCCCGTGGTTGACTCTAAGCTTCTTCCATAGCACAACCCATAGTTGACCAAGAATTCAACCTTCTTCATTACATACAAGGCAATGATTAAAGGTTTTTCCAATGGCTCTATATTGTACCCCAAATAGGATCACTAGTCAGGGACCTAATGATGTAATCCATGTGATGCCAAATCCCCAAAAATAATGGATGAAAATGGCTTAAATACAAGATATTAATAAATCAAAATAAAATAAAATAAAACTCATGACTCATAAGACAAGGGTTAAGACATGGGCAAAGGACAAGGTCATGACCACCGAGATTCTTTAGGATTCCTAGCCCTTGCACACCTTCCCTTTCATGGATTCATATCCCCCCATCTTTTGTCAATGTTATCTCCTCATCTACAACCATCTATTTTTTTAAAATTAATTAAATAGTAAGTGTTAAAGTACTAATACATAAGCTTTGGCCCTTGGCCATTTTACATTGCAATTACCTTACAAGTTGGGGTCTTCGATGGGGGTGTTACATTCCCCTCCCACTTAATTTAACATTATCCTTGATGTTCCTTTAATTTTTGTATCTCTAAAATATTTTCTTGTTACTCTTAAGCTCTTTTTTCTTTTTCTTTTTCTTTCATGTAGCCCTCAATGGTACTTTGTTTTATCTTCGGCTACACTTGTTGAACTATCCAAAATGCCATATGCCCATCTTTATTCTTGAGATGTCTACAATACTTACATTGAAAAAGAAACTTAATATACACATTACAACCATTCATGGATAAATCATTTCCTCAACAAAATTTTCCAAAATCATAGCTATAAAAATATATACACATGCATATTAAAATAAGAAAAATACACATAAGTTCAAGTACTTATATGTTTTTGCATTTGTCCATTTCACATGGATTCCATGAGCGAAGTTTACGTTATTATCTTCTTCAGACATACACATTTGACTTCTTCACTCGGTTGTGAAGTGAGGTTTAGCTCACTGCCCTCTTCAGACACACTCATGCCCATTTGATCCTCTTTGCAATTATTCAAATTTATACAGTGCCTCTTTTCCCGGTTGCACTCACCCCTTTAGGATTAGGCATCCCCTTCACTGTTATACAGTTCCTCGGGTGATCGATCCTAGCCAAGGGATTCACATACAAGAGAGTGCACTCACGGCGATCAAGACAACATGAGTCCAATGTCAAGGTAGTGGCTTCCTCCCTTTTACTCCAGCTTTTGGCCTCAACTTTTACAACCATACTCAAGGCTTCATTCTTTAACTTTGCTCTCTCTTGATAGAGATTTCCTATAGTCATGTACACATGACTACTCATGCATATTTCATTTCACTCCATACACACCAGCTTGCAAATAATTATTAGCAACATGATCACTCCAACAAATAATTTACAGTGAAAATAAAACACATTATTAACATGCATAATCTTGATGCAATAAAGCACATGTGCCAATACGTATACTTTTACACATGCTTTACATCACATTTATCATTATAATTATTATTATAGGTGGATTGGTTTATTGGTTTTTTGTAGGGTGCCTCCCTCCCTCTTATTATTTAGTTTAATTAATTCAATTATTATTTTAGTTAAAACTCCTTCATCACAATACACACCATACAATCATGCTATTTATCTCCACCGTATTGAGTTGGTTGAGCCAATGCCTCAACATCTTATCCAACCATCTCCTTCAGTTGTTGACTATCTAAACACCGTCCTCTTATTCCCAACACAACACTAGGGTTTTACCATTTCTCTCTTCCTAGTTCTCTTCAGTGTTGCTAAGAAGGGTAGAGTACAAATGTCAACATAGGTAAGAAGGCCAATATTGTACTAACTCAGGTGGCATTTACAATTTTAATAACATTACAATTTTTATCATTATTTGGTTATTGCTTCATATCCAACAAAACATATCATAACTTACAATAACCACATAACATAGCATGACTCATTATAAACATGAATGCATGGCCACATTAATTATTACCATAAGGCTTATTGCCTCCATATAACCCTCTTGGGAAACATTCACTCAATGCATTCAATAACATAGCATATCATAACATGGTATCAATCATGGCTAAAAACTAATATGTATCCAATTCCTTCAATACAATACAATGCAATAACGTATACTTTCATTATTGTCATCAATATCTCTAATGATACCTGGGCAATTAGTGCATTACACCAATTGACTCGATTATTTCACCCATTCTTGATCATCCTTTCTTTATTCTAATCTTCTCTTCCCCGATTTGTTTATCATGCACACTTCTTTAACATTTTGCCCCTGTTGTCATCCATACTTGGATTCTTAACAAAACACAATATAAATCAACATGCTCGAATATTCAAGGCATACACACTAGTATACTTTACTTTAAATCAAATGCAACACAATTTATATTTCAATATGCCTATACAGGTACCATGTAGTATTGAGCATACTCCATACAATTCAATATTCAATGAATACATTTCAGCATTCGAAATGCCTTCTTCTTAATGTAGTCATGTTCATAATGAATGCAAATCATCTTCCTAATATTTCAACATGCATAGCTGCAATCTTGCTTACAAGTAACATTGTTCCATTGCTCATGCATCCAATGCATTCTACATTATTTGAATGTATGCACTTAAACATAATACAACGATGCTCATATGCAAAATACACATCAACACTGCATACATCTCAATGTATCACCATGGAAACTGAAGGTTCTACCTAACACCTAGACACACTACCCAACCCTCTCCTCAACATTTGGTTGACTATCTAGTTGCATTCCTTTCTACCGAGACACCACACTAGGAATGCATCCATTCCTTTTTAGGTGTATCCAATGTCAACAAAATGGTTGTAAACGAGATGTCCTTCTAACAAGGAGACCAATGGGTATATGTGTAGTGCTCCAGGATTCCTTCCAATTTACCATGGCTCCATATCCATACAACATTCATGGTTCTAATTCAAAGGCTCATTTTTAAGGGTTATAGTTATCACTTCATAATCATCCCATACATGATCATTTACATGTATCAAATATTTAATGATCTTTTATTTATTTTTTCTACTGAGCTATGAGCCTATATTCAATAGCATTACCAATTACTTATCAAATTACAAAGAAGAAAGTCCATACCACATTTCCCTTTTTAGTTATAAGAACATTACCTCTATGGTGACCAACCATATTGTTGGGGTTACCTGAACATGATCCTTTACAACTTCCTTCAACCTCCTCAACTAATAGATGTTGATCTCCATCTTTGCTAAGGAGCTATGCCATTAGCTTGGTCCTTTCTCTGTTTTATCTTTTTCAAATGACATAAGTGCATAGATTTTCCATTCTACCTATGCACATGTACTCTCAATTTGCAGTAGCTTCTTCCTTGATTCATCTCAACTTGTTTTTCCCTTTTCTTTCTCCAATCCTATCCATGTTCATGCCATAACAATTGTTTAGCAATAACTAACCTCACACCCTTTAATATATGTTGTGTCAATGCTCTTCATATGTTTTATTGACTCCAAAGTCTTCGAATAAAGAAACATTGACATCTTTAATACCAATCTACTTTAAGATGTCATTCTTGTTTGTCAAGCCCACATATTCTCATTATTGCATGCCACAAGAGGTGGTTGAAAATGTGGTGTAGACATAGTCCTTATCCCGTACTTTAAATAAGCTAGCAAAGTATCTTCATTCTTGACCCTTCTGCATAGAAGCTCAGTTTCTTAGTTTTCACTTTTCTCGGTAGCCTAAAGGTAGGCTTTCACCTCAACAAGCTCTTACTCTAAGAGGCCATCTCAATTTGGACTTCTAGAGAATTTCCACTAGCTCATAATTGCAATATGCTTGAATTAAGCCTTTAATAACTCTTCCCCTTATCATCGTGTCCTTTGCAATAGTCCTTGATTTGATGTCCTACTCTACAAAGTTCTCACTTGATACTTTTCAGCATAGCAGCCTGGAATTAGATTGTTATGATATGAGAAAACAAAAAACATATTGAGTTCCCAATTTCCTTATAACAAGATAAATTAGGAAAATCTCTCATTCAAAACCACATTTGAGACAAAATATGGTTAGCCAAATTATGGGATAATTTCTCAATGGGACTAGGAGGAGAAAGTTGTTGATAGTCGTGCAAATTAAACTTGTTCTTGTAGCAGCCATTGAACCAAAGGCTACTCTCAAAATTAGGGATAGCTGATGGAATCTATCACTTTTTTGCAACTTTAGAAACAATTTGTCACAACTTTTGAGATTGTAAACATAACACAAATTTTAAAGAAATTGTAACAAAGTAGAACCATCAATATGTCTAAATTGCCATTTGAAGAGATCATACTAGGGATAGAAATAGGTTGCCACCCTGTTAGTGCTCTCAAAACTCCATGTGCAGCAAACATCCATTTAACCTTGTGTGATACCAGACACCAAAACCACCATTGTCCATGAACTAATGCTTTTAAGCATGGCTTTAACTACCCTTGTCACATAAAAATTAATAAAATTTTAGATAAATACAATTCTATTGACAACAATCCTCTACAAACACTTGAATTTTAACAACCAATGAATGAATAGGCTAATGTCATTCTATTCTCTGAACTAATCCAATAAACACCAATAGAATTTCATGATGTTGCAATCTAAAAATTGAATCAGTGGTGGTGTGCATATACTTAAGGTTAGAGGAAGTTGAGTGAAACCAAGTTGCATTGATTAAAACATAGAAAGCCATGTGATGTGTTCCATGCCCTTATCAAGGATGTCTTATATGCATCTCCTAGAATGCCACGGTATACTTCTGAAGTAATGTAGAAAATTATGGAGTAGAAGGTTGTTGAGGAGCACTTCCCTCCATGTAGTACAAGCAAACCATGAAACCAAACTAACCTGTGTTCAACAATTTGGACATGTGTTTGGAGTTCATAGTTTGGATGCTCTTAGGTTCAAGTCCTTTGAGAGTCACCTCACACCCATCATCGTAGAAAGAGAGGAATTTATCTTAATGGTTAGTGGAGTAAGTACCTATGTAAATAAGCCATTGAATACCAAAAACATCTACCCCACAACATTTGTGAGATAAAAGTGATCCTTGTTGAGGCTATTTTCTTCCACATGAATTTCTACCTTTTGCACCATAGGTTCACATTGAATATGTTTATGGACTATGAGGTTAATGGAGAAGTATTCATAAGTATCGCGATGGAGGCCCAAATGCTTACCCTATTTCTAATCAATAATGTTTAATGTACTATGGGGACAAACTAGAATAAGGACCCTTTATTTTTTAGTATGGACATAAAACTCGAAGGTGTCAAATATACAGAATGGAGTTATAGTAGCAAGGGAGATCGAGGGTTTCCATGTTTCTAATGGTGGATGGGATTGATCTTGTCAATTAGAGCCATTATCGAGTTCTTCAAGAAAAATATCCCATGCAAGTTCATACTTTGAGTGATATTGGTGTAGGTCTTCAACCATAATTTTCCTGGGGTATTATGGACACGACC
Organism: Larix kaempferi; assembly: GCA_027924585.1. Lineage (NCBI taxonomy): Eukaryota > Viridiplantae > Streptophyta > Pinopsida > Pinales > Pinaceae > Larix > Larix kaempferi. Next base: position 5,017,707 of record BSBM01000267.1, on the reverse strand, counting down.
CTTAGACCAAGAGAGAACATATATGACAATGGTTTGAAGTGGGAGAATTTGGTTTTTGTTAGGTTGATGGGTAGGGGGTTTGGTATGTGGAATATCAAACTTTCCCTTTTCTTGGTTGTTCTATCATATGTATAACCCATTTCTCTCAAACCAAGTATCTTTCTCTTAGTAGCCTCAACACGACTCCCAACTCTTCTAGTTATAATAATGACTTTTCATGATAGTTGGGTTCAAACATTTTTACCTCAATCATGATTTCTAATTGTATAAAGTTTGAAACATCAATGTCCTACAAATGACTTGGAACCTCTCTCTAAATTCTTCAATAATATAGTCCTTCTGGGAAAAATGAATGAACTGGTTTTTGTAAGGCTTATCACAATATTTACTCTCTAGGTTAATGCATATGCAGAATCACTAAAATCCCCTCTAGGGTTTTAACAATCCATCTTTTTCCCCAAGTATGAGTTGCCCCATCCTAATGTTATATGGAACATTCAACTTATCCTCTTGCTCATACATTTGCACCTTGATTGCAAGTTTGACAATCTTGCTTAGCTATGTGTGCACTTCCATTGGTCTACAAACGTCATATTGTTGGATCTTCATTTGAAGATTAAAATTGGGTCTTTGGTGGTGATGTATCATCAACATTCTTGGAGGATATTTCCTTTTGTGTAAAAAAGGTTTAGCTCCTCCTCTTCTACCTCATAGCCCTCATGAGTATGGAATGAGGAATTTGGGCCATGTTCCATGGACCTTAGTTCCATTCATCTCTCGTATTTCTTATGTAAAATCATGAGACTATCCTGCAAATTTACCTAAGTCACATACTAAGATTTCCCCTTCAAATTTTGTTTTTGTAATTTTTTTGTGTGGCATAAAAATGATAACATGTCAAACTACTCTAATAACAACTCACAATGGTCATGCAACCAAATGGAACCACTACTACAACATAAATATAAATAGAACAATCATTACAAAAATTAAGCAAGAAACAATAGGGGCACCTACACAACCAAGGATGGATTACACCTGCAACTCTATAATAATGGAGGAAGTCATCTCCAATAAACACCAATAATAGTTTGTTTGCATTGAAAAAATGATAAGAGATGCATAAGAGAGGGGTCATAACACTTCTATTTATAACGATCCACTAGCAAACACCCTAACTTAATGCTTAAAGCACTAATAAGAGTCATTCAGACTTTCTTACATAAAATGCCATCTTTACAAATCCAACATTATGACATAATCATGAGCATAGATACAAAATAGTGCATGTGCATAAAGCCTAATACCTATGAAATATGTCATGATTAAGTACACAAGTCATTCAAAGCTAATAAATCAATTATTGTTGTCTCTTACTAATGTAATGGTTGATTTGTTGCAGGATGAGTATGCCTTCTTGCTCCACCTTCCCCTCCTCCTTTGTAGGGCATGATGTGTGGGGGGGTGTGTAATTAACAATCAAATATAACTATTGTGGCATCTTAGAATTGTTTCTATGACTAAAATCTCCTATTGCCTCATTTTTATTCTTTACATGAAATTTTACACTAAAGCACTCTTCATTTTTTTTTTTCCATTTAAATTGTTATCAAATCATTCCTTCAAATGCTTCCTCACATTCTGTGAATGACACCTAAAGTAAACGCCATCGAATAAAAACATTTACTCCTAACCTAGAAAGACTCCATTGCACTCGAACCCATAATCTCTCACCAATTTCCACTTTAAAACTTGTAAGTTTAAACCTATTAAACTTCAATTTCAACTTTTTTTATACTAGGATAGATCCATCTTAAATCCAAATCTTTGCTTTTCATTTGGTTTTAATTTTTAATTTTATGAGTTATCATGAAATTTTTAATTACTTTTTATTTTTGGTCATATAACGTTACGTTAAGTTATGTTATCTTACGTGACAACATCTCCCCCATACTTGACTGTAAAACACCTTAATCCTCTTAATACAATAAATATTATTTTAATAAAATAATTTATAATAATTTAAAAATAAATTACATATACCTAAAATTTTAATAAATAATTACATAAAAATTATTTTCCAAATAAAATATTATTTTCATTTAAACAACCTAATAAACTATTGTATGATTGCCATCGAAGTTAATTTGAGCACTCCTTTGGATTCATTCACACATCATAAAAGATGGAATGAAGATTGTCCATAGGCAATTTTTCCATAGGCTAAACCAATAAATTTTTCTAAATGATGTTTTTAAAATTAAAATAATAATAATAATAATTTTATAAAAGACTAATATATATATATATTATAATTTATATATATTTTTAACAAATAATTATGAAGATATACTAATTACTACATATAATAATTAAATAAAGTCCATGATGGAGTTTTACTCAATTGTGATTAATTATGTTCGAGAATTTTAAGGATGCTTTCGATATGAAAGTTATATAGAAGATTTTGTGTCAATTTTGTGAATTAATAATTATGAGTATGTTATTGGACACTATATGTTTAGGTCAACTTAGAAAAATTGGGTAGCTTTCTTAAGTAGGATTGATTTTTGATTGCTTGTATTGTCATTTAAGGACACGGAAAAAATTGGATAACTTTCTTAAATGGGATTTGATTTTTTTTATTGCTTGTGGTTGGAAATTATTATTGAATTAATGTAGTGGTTTAAGTTAGATTGGAAAAAGTGGATAGCTTTTTTAAAGTAGGATTGACTTTTGATTGCTCATAATTGGAAATCATTAGTGGTTTAATGTAGTGTCATTTCAGGATTGGAAAATATGGTTTAGGTTAAGTTAGTGGGAAAAAAGTAAATATTCTTTTAAGTGGGATTTTTTTTTTATGGTTTAAGAATTACATTATTTAATTTAATGTAGTTCACTTTATTTTAATTTATTTTGAATATAAGATTAAAGTTAAGGTTGGTTATGGAATTGTGAGTTATATGTAAAGATGATAAAAACAAGGTGAAAGCATTTTTTTTTAAAACAAAAAGAAAAATATTAAAGGTGTCACTTTAATGAAATGAGGGATAATAAAAAAGCTCAAGAAGGAGGTTTTTTGGCAGAGACATGTTAATCTAGAGGATCACTTCTAACATTCAAAGAAGCAAATAAATGTGTGATGGGCATGGTCATAGCAATCATTAGGTCTACAATATTTCATAGGTCTATCATTTGAGCTTGGATGTTGGCTATGGGGTTTCTTCCTACCAGTATCAGAGTGTTGGAAGTGAGAGGGAATCAACTTGGTGCATGTTAATTTAGGGAATTGGCCTTTGATAAGTTTTCAACAAAGGTCAGACATCTCTTGGAAGAAGAGGGCTAAATATCTTATGTCCTCATAAGCCATGAGTGTTTGCAAAGAACTAAACGAATTTATGAAGTGATTAAAGAACCATCCTCTAATCTCGTAGTAGGAAGAGCACCAGAATATAAATTGATCCTTGATATTAGGTTTTAAGGTGCATATCTGAAAAATACAATACTCTTGATAAAATTGTGATTGTGCATTAAATAGATTGTGCATTCATCTTGAAGCAAAGTATGTTGCACCATTGGATGAAGCATACAATGACACAACAAGACTTACCTCAAAATGAACACAAAACCTATTAGATAATTAAGGTTTGTAATATATGTGTGTGTGTGTAGGGGAGAGGGCACATGCTTATGTTTTGTTTAATCCATAAGGGAAATTATGGTTTGTTGATACGAGTTGATTTATACTTCTAAAATGCTTTTGTTCATATTTTGTGCAAAATTAATTTGTATTATTTTTTTATGTGTCTAATATTGGAAATTTTGGTTGAAGATTTCTTAATTATAATTAAGTGCCCGTGTAGCTTGTGGTCTTGAAAAGAATTGTTTTGAGAAGTTGGTTTTGTGGTCTTGAAAAGAATTGTTTTGAGAAGTTGGTTTTGTGGTCTTGAAAAGAATTGTTTTGAGAAGTTGGTTTTGTGGTCTTGAAAAGAATTGTTTTGAGAAGTTGGTTTTGTGGTCTTGAAAAGAATTATTTTGAGAAGTTGGTTTTTTGCGAGACTTAAATTAGAGAAAGAAAAATATATATAATGTTTTTCTAATTGTATATTCAAAATTAATAATATTTATATATAGAATTTATAAAAAAATGGCAATATATATTGTTTAAAATTTGTTTTAGATTTACTTGTATGGTTTTAGTGTAATTGAAAATGATAGAGATCTCAAATTTTCGAAATTCCAAACCTTGTTGTGCTCCAAGACTTGCAAGTAAAAGATCTTATGAAATTGTCATAATCAAAGGAGACATCGACAAAACATGAGTTAACTATAGGATTAAAAAGACAGTCATGTATTTTCAACCATTGAATCCATATAGTTGAGTTATTTTGCCTCCCTTTGGGAATCTTCCATCATCCCATGGTACTTAGAGCCTTCTAGAAACATCTTTTATAGATATAGGTTGACATAGTTTGTGGTTAGAGCGAGAAGGCCTTCAATAATGGAGAGGATTGTATCTAGTTCGTGGAATTTCATCCTTAGACTGTTAAGAGAATTTTTAAATTATTGTTCCCAACATGTAAGATCCAGAATGTGCTTCGTTTATTCCACATGAACATATTCTTTAGTTGTGTTGGCTTCCATAAAATTAGCCTCAACTTGTGACTACCATGCTTCTACTTACTTAGAATCCATAAATGGACTATCTTGAAGACCTACAATCTCCTTAGAGGAACTTATCACACTTTTTCAACCCTGACGCGCCTCCCTATTGCTGGCCAAGCAATAATCACAATAGTCCATTGTGAAAAATCTTTAAGAGATGAAGAGGAAAGGAAACCCCGGGAAGAATCCAAAATGAGAGTAGAGAAGAATGACAATGTTTGAATGAATTTCCATGAGAACATGTTAAATGAATGTCCTTATTGCATCCATTAACTTCTATCTATCTTGGGGATAATGACAATATTGTGACCATGGATTTCCATGCTCCTTGTACATCAATGAGAATATATCTCGATGGGACATTTAATCCCTTGGATAAGGAATGGAAAGAAGGCGAATTGAGAACGAGAAGTAGCATCGGATGAAATGATCGTCGACAAGAAATAACATCTATGAGGAGCATTAAAAATTAGAGTTAAATCCCCTTCTTCCAATAATCCTTTCTCACCATTATGGAACTGGAAACACAACTTTTTGTTCCCTTTTCTTCATTCAAACTCATAAAAAACCTTTGAATTGTAAGGCTCCTTTATTTTCCATTTCATCCATATTGAATTTAATGTGTCTCTTGGCATAAAAATAGACATGCAAATATTTGAGCAATAGAAACATTCTTTGAAAGATACAAGCTATGATCAAAGCGTAAGGTGTTTTGAATCAGAGCTCGAACTATTATGGAAAATTCTCCTATAAATAAAATGTTTTTATGATATCTCATAAAAGAGCTCAATCCCTTAATATTTAACCCAAACCTCAACTTCGTTGTCTGTAGCTAGTCTGATTCCCCATGCATATGCTATCTCCCAATGTCCTTTAAGATCCATGATGATCCCTCCTTCTCTTACCACCCTTGGATTTCCTTTCGACACCTCATCAAAAAATAGGAGGTACCTTTATTGCTAAGATATCCACCAATTGAATTTCTCCTCTCTAATTTAAGCTTCTAGGCAGGGAAAAAATATGTATGATTCAAACTTATCTTGTTTGGGTTTGAGGTCTCATTCAAGATGGATTGAATCCAAGCACGCTAAAGAGTATAATAACACATAACATGATTTGAATACATGCCCTCAACAATGATGGCCTCCTCAAAAAGGATTCTTGTTGCTTGAATAATTCTTCGAGGGTTAGGAGGATTTGCTTGAAAGATGTATTAGCTATGCGGTAACTAGATTTTGTAAGATAAGAACTTTGAAAGCATTGTTCAAAATATACCCAATAGAAGTTTGTTTTTGAATCTAGAGGGACAAACCTTTCTCCAAAATATCATGGCATGTTTCTAATCCTTAGAATGAGTTCATAACTCCACTTTGAGTTTTTTGAGTAACAGTGCTCCAAATCCACTAAGTAACTTTACATTCAAGAATAAATGAGAGGAATACTTTTTTACAAATCTGTGAAGAGAAAAAATTGAGTGACCACAAATTCCTCTCTTTGTAAGGTTTTCAACCATGAGGAGCTTATTCTTGACTAGGAGCCAATAAAAAAAACTCCACTTTTGGAATGCCTTCTCATATCCATGTTTTCTTCAAAATGGAGGATTGGAAGGGAGATCTTGTTGAGACAACTAAGATTTATTTATGCCATTGACAAAATATTCTTCTCCATGTGGACCTGAGGACCTTTCATCCTCATGTGCTTGCTAGAGGGGTACCAATACTTTGAGATACTTAATTATATCTATGCATGCCTCTTGGATGTCTAGAGGGGGAGATAAAGTGACCCAATTGGACCATTGCTTCTCTTCATCTGAGTTCCATACTGAAAGATCTACCATAGTCACAATTCAAGAGTTGCCAATAATGTGCATTGTCTACTCACCTTGTGATTCTAATTTATTAAGATATTTCCCAAAATGGTGTCATCCTAAAGGGATATCCCTTTACCATTGCTTGTTCTCTAAAATAAGAATTGTTGAATGAGAGGATTGTTTTCTTTGAATAGTCTCCCTATGGGGATCATTTTACATCAACAAGGTGGGAATCCAAACAATTCCTTCTCAATCCATCCATAAAATATTTCTTGTGGAGAGATTCCTTCCACCAACATTTTTTTCCTAAATATTTGGTCATGAGCACTAGATACTAGACTACCAAAACTTCCCTGTCAAAAGGCCTTTGAATGACTTTCCAGTTGACAAGGTTTAACTTATTCTTATTGTTGGACTCCCTCCTTTCCAAAGAAAATTCTGGGTTACTTTATCTATTTATTGAAGAACACCATCATGATCAAATAATAAAGAGAACATAAAAATGGAGAACTCGATGGACTTGAAGAATGTGGTAATTCAATGGAATTGATCCCAAATTAGTATCCTACAAAATTCAAGATTAAATATATCAAACTTACTTATATACATGTGCCAAAATAATTAATAACATATCAAACAATTGAAACATAAATATAAGTGCAGGGAATACATATTGAAACTTTGTCAAAACTTGAGAAATCACAAGGATAGGTAAATATACAACATGATACATGAAAATTTGTGTATATATGAAAGTTTAAGGATCCCTACCAGACTCTATAGGCAGAATGTTTCGGGACTTTGAATGGATCCAGACATTGGACTATGAAAATATCCCTTTCATATGTCAAAAATGCCATGATCATGGCCATATATTTAGGGGTTGAACTCTAAACATACTCCCTATAAACAAGAATATGGAAGACAACAAGGAAAATGAATGTTTTGTCAAAATTTTCTCCAAAAGAAAATCTGGGAAAAAAGAGTATCGTTGGATACTTCCTCTACACCTGCCATGAACAACAACTTCCAAACACTGAGCACTGGGAAAGAGAGCCAAGATCCAAAACCTCATGAGATTTGCATGCAAACCCTCGGCTAGAATTCAATCCAATAGGAGGACCAAAAGTGAAGGAAGAGGGTTGAATACCCCATAGAAATAGGGATTGAAAATCCAACAATGGGAAAGAAGATCATTGAGCTAGAGGATTTAGAAATTGAAACAAAGGATAATACTCAATCTAATTCAAAAGAGAAACATACAGATCTGAATAAAGATTTGATCATGCTCGAAGTGGATATTCCAACACTTATTGAAACCTATGGAGAAATGTCTCTAACAAATATATCAGAAGAAGAACTTCAAAAGATTCAAATGGAGAACAATAAGAGGAATCACAAAGCTTATCTTTGGGACGCAAAACCTAGGTCAATCCTTAGGTTTGGGCATTAAAGCAATTTACTTAAAGCCACCCAAGAAAATAAGAGTTGAAGAAAAGAAGAGGGGAGAAAAATAAGAAAGAAAAAATTCCAGGAGGAAGGAGCCCAACTAAGAGACTATGTTAGACTGCCGCTCTCAGGTAGAAATACCTTATCAATCCCCCCAAAGTTTAATGATGAGGTTTAAAATAATCTCTTGAAACATTAGAGGCCTAAATAGCTAAGGAAAACAATGTACTCTACGGAATAGAGTACAGAAGGAAGAATCCTCCATAGTTATATTATAGGAAACACAATTTAATAAGAAAACTATGGAAAAGATTACATAAATATGTTGGAAATGATGTGCTTCTACAATAATTGGAGCAATTGGATTCTTGATAGGACTAGCTATTTTATGGAATCCTTCATCGATTAACCTACATATGTTCTTAGAAATAGGTAATACCATCACAAATCATTTATCATAAATAGGAGCAGTGAAAGGATGATTCATAACAAATGTCTATGGACCTAGCCTTCTACCAGATAAACTATCCTTCTTGGAATACCTTTGAATCATGAGGGAGGTCTTAAAAAACAGTCATTGAATATTCAAATAAAACTTCAGCATGGTTATTTCTCTTTTAGAGAAGAGAGGTATACTTATACATCTATACTTAGACAATGTTAGTTACAAAGAGACCATCATCGAGATGAGGATGGTATAAATGAAAAAAAAATTGTCACACATGGAAATATAGAATAGGATGTACTAATCAACTCATGGATTGACTTCATCATTTATATTTATAAATCAATCATCAATATAGGAACTCCCTTGATAGCACAAGTTCTTAATTTGTCCCAAGAACCTTAATGTTCAAATTCCAACAGAGACTCAAAAATATGAAATCCATAATTAGAAAATGGAAAAAGGAAGTTTTTGAGAACATCCTCCAAGCCCAGAGGAAATTAGAAAAGCAATTGGAGGAAAACTAAACCCTTATTGTTAAATAGGGTAGAGATTCCAATCTAGCCAATAAGGAGTATCTCGTTCAGAAGTCGATGGATACCAAGGATAGACAAGCATAAAATTTGTGGAGACAAAAACTATGGTTAGACAACTTAAAGAGGGCGACTACAATTCCAAGTTCTTTGACAAAATGATCAACATAAAAAATTTGAACAAAATATACATGCTCCAATCCTCTTAGGGAGACACACTGGAAGGAAATGAGGATATTGAAGAAGAACTAAAATCTTATTGTCAAACTCTCCTCTCGGATCTAGGATCAGAGAAATAGGCAATAATTGAATCGGTTCTCCAAAATATCCCCAAGATAGTTTCCTCTGATCAAAATCTCACCCTCATGAGGAAAATATTGAGAATAGAGGTCGAATACACAGTCATGGGAATGGCTTCAGGGAAATCCCGAGGGCCTTATGGTTTTACAATGGACTTGTTCCAAATTTGTTGGTTTGTAGTGGGATCCAATGTTTGGCAAGTTATAGAAGACTCGCGAGCCTTGAAACATATCCTGCAAGCTCTGAGCTCCACCTTCGTAAAATTCATACCTAAGGAAGAAAGGGCGAATACCAATGTAATATATAAAATAATCACCAAAATCATTTCCAACGGACTCAAGCCCATCGTGAACCTCATCACTTCGAGTGAGGAAGGAGGTTACATAGAAGGCATGTAGATCCTAGATGGTATCATAATTTCACATGAAGCATTGTGTTCCTTAAAGACGATGGAAAGGTCATGTATGTTAATCAAGCTTGATCTATCCAAAGATTTTGATAGACTCAATTGGGATTTTGTAACGTAAATGTTGATAGATTTTGAGTTCTATCCTCATTAGATCCACTAGGCTAAAAACCTTATTTCTTCCACTTCTTTTTGTGATTCTCATCAATGGATCCCCCTCCAAGTTTAATCAATCTCAGGGTCTCAGGGAAGGAGACCCCTTTCACGTTGATTTTTTATTCTTATGGAAAACGGCGTAGGAAGTTGTTTGAAGAACACAATCTCCGCAGGTGTTCTCAGAGGCCTTTGTTTTCATAGTCAAACTGGCCCTCTTTCCCATCTCTAGTTTGTGCATGATACTTTTTTAATGGGATTCCCATCTTCCTTGGAATCCTTAGCCTTCAAATCTATCATTGACTCTTTCCTTATTGCTTCAAGGATAGTTGTAAACCATCAAAAATATCAAATTTTCTTTCTCTATACACCCACACCCCTTTACCCGACGGAACATTGCTAGAATCCTTGGTTACGAAATAAATCCTTTACCTACAAAATACCTTATAGCCCCTCTCTTCCACAATGATGCTCGCAATACCTATTTGGAAGATATTCTCATTAAGATGAAGTACAAACTCAACTCCTAAACTTTTAGAGCCCTTAATCTCCTAGGCAGAATCACCCTCCTCAACTCAATCCTACGATCGATGCCTTTGTATCTATTTTCCTTGTTGTCTACACCTCCTAGAATTATTAAATCCATTGAAAGCCTCCAACGATATTTATTTTTTGGAGGGCCAAACAAATAAAGAAAGTGGGCCCTATAGCTTGTAATAAAGTGTGCCTCCCTAAGTCCTCAAGGTATATAGGTGTCAAAGACCTACATATATTTAGAAATATCTTAGTTGGAAAATTCTAATGGCACTAGATAACCAATAGCATTGAGCTATGGAGTCAAATATAGAAGGAAAAATATGTAGGGAACATACTAGAACATGAACAAATAATGCTTGGAAGTATTTTGTATATAGAAAAATGCCTGGAGGAGTAGAGGAATAGTGTAATCAAATTACTTCCAGGAAGTAAGAAATAGATAATTATATGCCCTATTGTTCCATGACTCTTGGCAACAATTGCCTAACTGTAGGAGAACCAATGTCTAACATAAATTAGGGAACACTTTCAACCCTTGAATTGGACCAAAGTTTCTTAGTATTCGGTAGAGGACAAAGGGTTATCGCCTATGAATTGGAGAAGCTAGAAGCCAATGCACAGTCTTAGTCTTCCATGTCCACTAGAACTTCTTACATCAAAACTTTAAAATAGAAGAATCAAAACTCAAGCTAATCAATACATTCTCAATTGGGAACAAAAAGGGGAAGGAAATTTTCAGGAAAAGGAGGCGTATGACCAAGAAGCGAGTAATAGTTCCTTGGAGAAAGACATAGTTTGGGGAAAAGTAAGGAATTATAATATCTATCCCAATGTATCCTCCTTCCTCTAGATATTGGTATAGAAAAAGATCCTAACTTGGGATAAAATCCATCAAAGGAGATTTAAAGAACCTTCTATATGCTTGATGTGTGGGCAAGATCGAGAAACAATGAATCGCCTCTTCAACAAATGCAAAGGTGGAAAGGATACAAGATAAAGGTGTGAATGTGTTTAGGTAGATGGAAAATCATTAGGGATAACATATCTCATATGATCAGAGGTTGGAGAGATTCCCAGTATGAAAATAAGATCTTAAACAAGATATAGGGCCTCTTTGTAGGCTTCTTGCTCTAAGGAATATGGAAAGGAAGAAACGATAGAACCTTCAACCATAAGAAAATAAAAACCAAAGATATTTGGAATGTGATTAGAAATAAAATCATGGAAACAACCACCTCCTTGGATTAGAGATAAGATTTTAAAAAGTGCCACCTAATGAGCACATAATTCTAGCCATATGGGGCATTGACTTGAATATCCTCCAAATATCTAAATCTCCATACATTCTACATGCCCACTCACTAGAACTTTGGTACCCTCCCTGGTAGAATTTCTTCAAAATTAACTTTGATGGCGCTTCAAAAGGAAACCTTAGACTAACAAGAGCAGGAGGATCTCCACGGATCATACATGTAAGATCCTCATAATCTTCACAAATTTATTAGGAATGGATACAAACAATTTAACAAGAATCATAGCAACGGAAAAAGGACTTCAACTACAAAAAGAATAGGGCTATGCCAAATTGATAGTAGAAGGGGACTCTCAAATTTTGATTTGGGATCTTAAGAAACCTTTGAATAGGGAAAGGATTGAGAAAATATACAATAACTGGAGGTTGACTATGGCTTGGGAAAACATTCAAAAAATTACTAAAGTATTTTCAATAATCATCCCTCAAAATGTTAGACATAAGGCCAATTACTTGGAAAACAAATTGGCTAATGAAGGACTAACTCAAGTGGACAAGGATCTAGACACAACTTGGGATAACCTTAACCCATCCATGCTCAAAACAGATTACGTCCACTTTAAAATTTGGATATAGCTCACTTAGATGGGGTGAAGGTGACATGTGTTGAGGAGGTTATCATATCCACAACTATATAAATAATGCGATGAATGGATAACACTCTTTAGGTCACATACATACATGCCAAGGGGGTTCAACGTATTCGCTAGGTAGTAAACAATGTTGCAATCACTCCTATCAATAGAGAGTAGGTACTACACCACACTTAACACATCTCTTGTCCTGAAGGCAATTTGTGTAACAATAATGAAGATGGATGTGATCTCTGATCCGATGAGGAGGGACTTCGAGTTTGTGTTTTATGAGGAGGGGTCCATACAACCATACGGATAGGCCATATAGGTTGTACTACTGTGCAGATAGATCTGGCATGGCAACAACTTGTTCTCAGATCTGTTTGTCGTTTTTCCTCATGGGCAGGCATAAAATCCTTTGTTTGAGGTGTCCTTGTAAGTTTTGAATATTTATGATAACTTATTTTGAAGGACAAATTTTCGAGTTCCATGTTTTATACTTTCGGTGTTTGTTTCCCAGTCATATGTGTGATTAATGCATGCTTAGATTTATTTATGTTATTAAGTAAATTTTAAGATCTGAATTTATTTGATAAAGAGGCATAGGACAACAGTCACCTAGGGCTGGGGAAATTTAACAATTCAAACATGCTAAACACTTGCTTGTCTTTTCACTAATATTGTTGCATGTTTGATTGATTCTTCATAACATGATAACACATATGCTTACCCTATCTCTACTACAACCCTATGCATGTTAGTCCATGTTTGATATTGGATGTGACTCCAACACCCCCTATAGCCAAACAACAACTTCCACTTTTTTTAATATTTTGGACACAACTCTACCCATTGACTCTAACCTTGGAAATTAAGATACTTACAGTAATTACACAAGCACGCCTTTGTTGATATTTTGGAACACTGAGCAACCTTGTCCTCCAACTAATTTTCAATGAAACCACCATCTCCTCTAGTATTTGGAAGCAAAATCACCAACTTCACCAGTCATGTTGATTCACCTTAGTAGTTGCCTTGATTTAGAGGCATTCCTATGAACTGTTATTTTTTACTAAATTTTTTTCTTCTATTGTTTAGTATCTCCCACACATATTGTAGTTCTTAAAACAATTAAATGACTTTGATACAAGTACCAACTATATCTTCAACGAAATGTTCTTCTTCATCACCATTGGTTTCACTACTCCCTTTAATTGGGTTTGTAGTGCCAAGTAGTGTATCTTGGTTGGTTACAGCGGAAACACTTTCCCCTCTTTTTCCTTGAAATGGAACTTAATCTATTGGATTTCTCTCAGTTAATTTATTTTCATATAAAGTAAGCGGATTATAAGTTGTAATCTCACAAGTTCTCTTGAATCGTCTTTCTTCTTCAAGGAGAATAATAACCAAGTTTTCTATCATTTGTGACAATAGATTTTTTAGGGTGAACTCCATGTTGTTGAACACTATGTCATGCTTTTTAATAGGTCCACCTTTTCATGATCTTCATCGATGAATCAACCCCATGATCTTTCTTTTTAATAAGATCACATTTGCATGATCTTTTTAATAGGCCATTTGGGGATGGATCAACCCCAACCTTCCTTGGTAATGAAGGATCCTTTTATCTCCAATAGTGCATATTGGGTTTGTCGAAAGGGAATTTTTATTTGATATTCCCATACCTATGAAGATAATTGCATCAAAAGGGAACACCCACATAGTCCAAAATTTGGGAGAAGATCTATTTACCCACCTCGATTTACAATTTGTTTGTAAATCCTAGTATTAAATCCATCACAACTTGTATTTTAACCTCTAATTTAACCACCGATTCACAGGAATCCTTCTCAAAATACAGGAAGACCTCAATATTGTTCCTATTTCTTTCAAAATTCCTTTGTTCCAAAACACAATGTGTAAAGCAAATAATTAAACTTGGCTAGGATGTATCTCTCTCTACTCTTGGTCAAAACAAGGAGCTCGCTTTTTTAGAGATGGTGATGTATACACCTAGAAACATCTCAACTTCCTAATCATTCGATATCTTCCCCATTCCTCAAGATGAAAACCATCCACCCCTGAGACAAAGTGTGTAAGGTGGGCATATACCCTAGACATTGTCCCATACATTGATTGTTAAGCCACTTCCTAAGCATTTTATCTTTCAAATATAACCTAAGGAATTTTCCCACTAGGGTAGATCCATGTATTGAAATGATTTTTTCCAACAAAAAATCCTCTCCTATTGCTATACAAATTTTCTTCACTCTTAACTTGATGCAATTCCTCCTCCTCTTCTACCCTTTACACATTGGCTAACCCCATCAATCTCTAGAAAACCCACAAACTCCTCAACACCAACGAAACTCCACCCACACTATCTCTACACAAAGACTATCAACCAACCCCTCTTCCCTAAGGTAATATTAGGGTCTCTTTCACTTGTGTGTAACATCTCACCATTAACAAAAACCATGCTAGCCTTGTCTAGATAACAAAGGGGAAGGTTCAAATCAACACAAATTCATGGATAATATGTTATTTCCCATGGTTCAACCAAAGTTGGAACACCTAGAAGACCTAATAGGAACACCTCTCCTTCGCCACTTTTGACACCCACCATATTGGAAAGCATTAGGTATTTGTTCCTTAAGTTTTTCAAATCCTAATCCATACCAATGGGCATTCCATTAAAACATTGAACAATATCCCTAGGTAAAACTTCTTTAAACATTCCATGTCAACCTAAAAATCCCTTGGATGACATATTTGAATCTAAAAATATGCCAGGTCAAATAACATGGAAGGAGATAACATAAAGTGGAATGGACAAGCAAAAAAAGGTAGATTTCCATGTATATTCAAGAAGGAACTTATGGTGTTCTTTACCCATGAATCTTAAAAATCAAATAGAATATAGAAATATTAGGATGCAATAAACCAGAATATGTAGAATAGAACTAGAAACGTGAGACAATATAGAGATAATATGGTAGGAAATGAAGTTTTATACTATGGGAAACATTGTTCAAAGGCCCCTTGCGGTAGGGCGACCATTCACTTGAGTAGAGCTTCGTTACAATAATTATTGACAAAAAAAGTCATAACCTCGAAGCTCTTTAAATAGGCTTCCCAACTCCAAAACCCTAACTACTTGAAATGGTCAGATAATTAATAAGTACCATCTTCCTAGTTGATCTTAATTAATAATGGGACCCTTTTTTACATTTATTTTTAACTACTATTACTCGACCTTATTCCTAATAAATGGAGTAGTCAGTTGATGAGCAGTGATAGTGGTTGTGCAGTGTGGTACAGGTGTTGGTTAGCAGGTCCGCAGGATCAATGCGGTTGTGATTCAGCAGTATCTATCTTCATATCAGGGTGGAAGGACGGGGAAAGGAAATCTAGGGAGCTAAGGCTTCCTTCAGCCGGTTGTAGCCTGTAAATCAGGGGGTTGTAGCCTCCTTCCAGTTGTAGCTGGAGAATTGAAATCTTTGTAACAAAGGGGGTTGTTGCCTCCTTCCAGTTGTTGTTGGTAAATTATTATTATAAAGGCTTCCGTGGTTTTTCCCCCAGGACTTGGGTTTCCACATAAAAATCTTGTGTACTGTGTTTTGCTATGATTCCTGTGTGATGATGATATGATGAGCTGTAATTGTTAATAATGTTGATGATATAATGTGATAATGCATTAATGAATGATGTATTGAATAATTTGTTGATGATTGTTAAAGTTGAAAAAGTAATCAAAATCTATACACACTGTTCACCCCCCCCCCTCTCAGTGTGCTCGGTGTGTCCAACAATTGGTATTAGAGCGGGCCTTCACAGAAAGCCTTACCAGCTTGAAGGAGATCCTTGACACACCATGGGGTTTTCAGTAAATGGAGTACCATTGTTTTGTGGGACAAATTACTAGATTTGGAAAAGAAGAATGTAGGCTTATCTTGAAAGAGAAAGTATTGGGATATGGCAATCAGTGCTTGCAGAGTACAATCATTCGATGAAAGTGAAAACAACAGCTCAAAAGGAAGCAAGGAAAAATAATTCAATGGCTATGGAATCCATTCTTGAAGGATTATCAGATTCCATAAAAGAGAAGATTGGAAAGTGCAACACAGCTAAGGAATTGTGGATCAAAATAGAATAGTTCTACTCCACTAAAGAACATGAAGAAGAGGTTATGAAACTCATGGTTGAAGATCTGACAGATCTCCAAAAGGAGAAAATAGGAAAGTGTAACTCAATTGAGGAACTGTCATTGAAGATAGATCAACTCTACCTCATTGAAGAACAGAAAGCAGAAGACAACTAAATAGAAAGGTCAGTACAAGATCGAGGTAAGTTTGAAGGTAAGTCTCCTGAACACCCTATTTGTAATTTTTTTGAAGAAATGTGTTTATCAGGTATAAAAGATGAGTACTATTTTAAATTCATAGATTGTAATACTTCAAAATGTGATGAATCCCATTGTTCCCTGATAAATGATAGAAGTGAATGTTTAGATAATGATATTACTAATGCTTTGCAAAAGATTGAGAAACTTTGTGAACAGAACCAGGTATTGCAAGAGCAATTGGACAAATCTGAGAAGAGGAATCAAGAAGAATGTGAGAAGGCCACACAGACTATAATTGATCTAAATCTCGAAGTTGAAGAAGCTACCAAAATCAAAGAAGCCATATCCAACTCTTTGAAAGATCAACTTGAGAAGTCAACTGTTGAAAATAAAAGGCAATCGGAAGAAATTGACAAGCTCAAAAGACAGCTAGAAGATAAGGAGAAAGAATTGACTCGCAAGCTTCAAGACAAAGATAGTGAGATCAATACCTTACTTGAAAAAATGCAGAAGGGAAGTACCACCAATCAGAAAGGAGATTCAAGTGACAAAAAGGGAATTCAGTTCAGTCATGAGATTGAAGAGAAACTAAGAAGAAAACAAGAAGTTGAAATCAAATCCTTGAAGATAGAATTACGAAAGGTATGTCTGACGAATTTTGAATTTGAAGAGGAACTCTCAGAGACCAGAAAAGAAAATCAAGTACTAAAAGGACGACTACAAAAATCTCATGAGGAGGATCAGAACTCAAAAGGACAGATAGAAGACAGTATTAGTGATCTGAAAAGACAGGTAGAAGAAGTCAAGAAAATAGAAGAAGACCTAACAAGACAACTCCAAGAAAAGATAGAAATTTGTCAAAGGCAAGAATTAAAGATCCTCTCTCTGAAGGAATATATGGACAATACAGCTGCTCAATTAAAAACAAATTTGAAGATCGAAAAGAACATTGAAGAAAGCAAGAGTTTCAGGGAAAAAGAAGAAAAAACTAACATTTATACAGAAGAAAGATCCTTTGCTCAGAGATATCCTATATTATTCAGTGGTCACTACTACAAATGTAACAATTATGGTCACAAAGCCATCCATTGCAGAGCTCATGACAGAATCACTCCAGAAAGAAATCAAGGTATGTTTTCCATTCAATCTTATAATTGTTATCATTATGGTCATTTTGTAAAACATTGCAGGATGCAGGGAAAAGTTAAATTTTGGAGAAGAAAGCAAGTTCAATCGAATGTCATGAACAACAACCAGTCTACCACAATATGGAGAAGAAATTCAGTCGATTGCCCCATTGATCAAAACAAAAATGATGAAATTTTTGGGGAAAAGCCAATACCATTTTGAAGACTACCAATGAAGTGTACAAAGAATGTGTAAAAGGAGCTATGAACCTGATTATCAGATTTGAGATCAACGATCACACTCTTCTCAGTACCATATATCAGTTGGTTCCAGCAATATCCTTGTGATGGAATACAAGTTCATCAAAATAAGCAGCAATTCCCAGTGATAGGGAGAGCAATATTTCCAAAGGAAGTTCGTGTTGCCATTAATGCAAACATTAAGAAAAGTTGAGGTGAAAAAGGATGAGAATTTGATGACAGGGGGAGCAGTATTGTCAAAAGAAGTACCCTTTGCCATTGATGCCAAAGGGGGAGAGAAGTTATGAACAGGGGGAGCTTGAGTGTTGTCATCAATGAAAAAGGGGGAGATTGTTGATTAAGTTGCCATTGATGCCAACAATTGAGTCTCGGCGCCCCTTGTGGATCCCCTGAGGGTTAGTGTTTGGTTTGTGGTTATCTGTGTCAAGAGGATACCTTTTGACTTTGTCCAAGCCCAAGCTTGAAGGCCTTGGAGGCCTTGGGACAATGCCAAAAGCCCTAGCTACCCATTAACTTGGTTAAGTGCCCCTAAGTCCGATTTGAGTCCATTGTTGTATCCTTGCTCCTTGTTGGATGGATAATGTGGTAGTTTAGTCCTTGGAGCCCACACACTTGCCCTTACACTCTTGCACATGTTGAAGCTTGGTTTATGATGATATCTTCAGGTCATGAAACCCACACACTTGGAGTGATTTTTTTTTGTTGGTCATAAACCAATAGATATGCCCTTGGTATGATGAAGAATCTCTTGAAGCACTTGAAGAATCATTGAAGCACTTATAAAGCATTGAAGAAGTGGTTGGACCCAAAAGTTGGTCCTTAAGCCCACAAGCTTTATGAAGGTCATGTTTGATGCCCTTGGGGGATTTGGTTTTTATGATGAAGTCTTTGAAGGTTGAAGAATATCAGATGGTAACAAAGCACATGTTACTCTTACCCTTGTGGCCCTTGATACTTTGGTGCTATGATGGAGTCCTATGTGATGGGCTTGAAGACCTTGGAAAGCACCTTGTTTAAAAGAAATTTTATGATATCTTTGAAAGAGCCCTTGAAACCTTTGTGATTGAAGGTATGGTCTTTGTTCCCATCCTTTTGGGGTATTGGTAGTCTTAGAAGCCCTTGATTTCCATTAAAGAACTTGAAATAGCCATCAAAAATTTGTGAAGTCAATTTCCGATGTCCTGCACAAATTCAAGAAAATGAGAGTGAAGGATTTTTTCAATACGAGCAAGACTCTCATAGGGAGATAGTCCTCATCATTCCCTTTCCGTTGATATGTAGAACGTCTCCTAACTCCTCTTGGTTGAAGAGATTTGAATTTTTGAAGTTTAATGATTAAATTCAAAAATTAAATTATAAATAAAGCCAAGTTGGCCCAGTCAAAGGAAGTTTTTTTTTTTAATTACTTAAAATTTAATATTATAGCAAATTCGGCCAGGCTAAACTCTTCCACGTAAATTTAATAATGATGAGCCAGTAAATTTAATATTTATCGTTGATGGTTAATTTATTGAGAGCCCAACAATTAGGACACATGTGCCAATTGCCTTCCTTTTTTAGGACCATGACAACCATAGAAGAATAAGGGCTTGTGCTAGGACGAATGACATCGGCCTCCAATAATTCTTGAATTATTTTTTCAATTTCGTTCTTCTATGCAAAAGGGTTTCAATATGGATGGTCATTATGGGGTTGACTGCTTGGTATTAAAGGAATATCATGGTCATGTTCCCCACTAGAAGGAGGTAAACCCTTTTGGTCCTCAAAAATTGGTTTATACTAGTAGATTATTTTATGCAAGTTAGGGTGAATATTTGATGTGGGTGTCTCTAGGACTTGTATTATACTGAACTAAGCAATGACACTTTAGTGGTCTTTCTTCAATAATTTATCCATACAATGGGAGGAGATTATTTCAGGAGAATCAGGAGTAATTTCGTTGAGGTGATGGTTGTGCTCTCCTTGAGTAAAGTTGAGTGATAGGGATTTAAAATCCATGGTGACAGGTCCCAAATTCCAAATCCATTCAACCCCCAAAACTATATTTCAACCACCCATGTCAATGAAAAACATATGGTTCTTTGATATTATTATAGCCACCCATTTGGAGTTTCCATTTTCACATCGACTACCACATTTCATTGTACCTCCATTGGCCATCATAATTTGGAAATTGGAGATAGGGAGGATATAGAAATGGTTTTCATTAACCACTCATTGATGAATGAAATTATGGTTCCTACCACAGTAAATTAACATGATGGATTTTCTATGCTTGATGTAGCCATGGGGGTTTCTCCTGTGGAACTGGCATATCTAGAGCATCTTCAAGGGGTGGCATAGTCTCATCCACTTATGGTGCAAGTGGAGAATTGATTGTGCTGTCTTGAGGGGAGTCATGAGGGGCTTCCAGGTTCGTCTATTCACACAATTATGTTTTTAATTTGTTTCTATTCTACACAATTCATTTATTTATATTTATAGTACTAGCTCTAATGTTTATCAGAAATGTGTGTGTGTGTGTGTGTGTGTGTGTTGGAGATCAAGGCAAGTATTCTCTTGTAGGAATTTGGATATGAGTGTGTAGGTCATTCCATGACATGGATAACTTTTGCAGGATATTAACAAATATCTAATTAAACCTATAGAGCCTCATCATCTACAACAATGAATTCCATGTGAGTTCTCTTCCCTGTTCTCTTCCCTGTTCTCTTTTTGTTTCCATCATTAGGGTTTCTAGCTCATTAAAATAATTGTCAATTAATTATCCCTTATTAGATCACCCTATTTACTCATTTTATTTTATTTTAAACCTAATAAGTAATCTAATTAAATTACCCTAATCACATGCATCCCTAGGTTGTATGTCCTAAATAATCTAGTGGTTTCGCATTTTATGTTCATACTCTTTTGTCTCACCTTGGGGTTTCTCTATTTGGCCCTAAAATCAATTGGTGAATACACTCTCCTATTTACCCCTTCTAGTATAGTGTGTGTGTGTTGAGTTGGTGGTGGTGGGGGTGTGTTCTTCCATACCTACATGTAATATCCCTTCAAGTAAAAGTGCTCAAATTCACCTTATTTCGAATCTAGGAATGTAGTATACAAAGAGTTCCAAACACCTCCAAATGATTTCGAATTGTGTAAGGAAGTACTTGGGAGGGAATAAGACACATTAATACATTTATCAGACACCCAAACACCTTCTATACACATGCATGGTCTGCAATTTCCAAGGAGATAAGGTTCGGGACAAGACTAGTCAATTGGATTAATGGAAATCCCCGCTAGGTCAGCCACTATTTTCCCTTCCAAAAACTGTACGTACTTCACTAATTTTTAATATGATACTTGGATCAGTTCGAGGATGTCAATGAAAACATATATGCAGCATTAGATCAGGTTTTAGGGTCGAATAGGTCTCCCAAAGAACAACAGCTTCTAGAGTATGGAATTTGGGGTAAAAATTGTTGACAAGGAGCCTTGAATTTTGGTCACAAACTATAGTAACACTTTACGGGTATGCATACATTATTTGGGACATAAAATTGAATCCATTAGAATCTCATAACATAGAAAAAAATCTCAGAAATCTCTGATATAAAACAGGTATAACATCATCCCAAAATCACCATGAAAATGCAATGAGGAAAATGGCTCAAATCTCAGTTTTAATTGGAAATATCACATGAAGTACTTGATATTTCGAGTTGTGGCTCTCATTATATGTATATTACAGAGTTATGCAACAACTAGTATGTCCATAAGGTCTAAATATCAATCTTCCATTAACTATATGCAACAAGAAGTTCGCCCTTGCACTTTTACATGACATTGAGAGAAAGATAGTAGAATGAGAATAGAGAGGAATGAGAGAAGATGAACCTAAAATTAGATGGGGATTGAACCTGCATCAAAACATCTCCATGAATATCTATTGAGAGGTATGAATGGCCTCTCCATAAACCAACTTGGATGGGAATCTTTCACCCTCGAAATTGGTTCTAAGGCAGGGAGGATGAACATCCACCGTGCAAGGACAAGCTAAGGTCTCCAAATGTGCCAAATGAGAAAATGATCAAAAGTTGCTCTCCTTCTTTCTAATCATATTTTATTAACCTCCAAAGGCCTCCATAGCTCGAATTCCCTCCAAGATCCTTCTCCCAACTCGAGTTAGGGAGAGATTTCCATGAATGCCACTTGTCCAACACTTTCTAGCCTTCCTCTTCCATCAATTCGAATGGGGGGAATCTTGGCTGCCATAAATCCCCTTGTGCACCCTCTTGGAGGCTATTTTTAGACCTAGCATGTCATATATGTCATATGTCAGCAATCAGGTATGAAATTTGTCATAAGTGTCATAGAATCTTCATCATTGTTGTCATAGAAGTTAGGGAATCTAGCTCCAAGTGTCACAATTCTTCTATGATGTCTCTTCCTCTTCCATGGGAGTTACTCTTCCACTCCAATTCGACCTTCCTATATTCATGACATGAATAATGCCTCTCCAAATCCCCAAGAACGTTAGACTCCACCTTGGATTCGAATGGATGAGAATAGGATGCCATGTGGCATGGAGAATCTTGCCTTATATGGGTCCCACACCACCTATGTGCCCTCATGACCAAATGCCACCTTATTTTATTAATATTATTATTTATTTAGCCCATTTAATGTATATTTATCAATCTAAGGTCCATTTTGGGTCTTATAGTTCCCTTATTCCAAGTCTAAAGGTTTCCACCCCAACCTAGGGAACTAGTAAATTGGTGGAAATTTTCCTTCATGAGATTTATTTGGATGGGGACGTTACAACCCTCCCCACCCAAGATTTATTGTCCCAAAGCAATTCCAAATTGGTATTCTGCAAATTTTTTTCCTCTTCCCATGCGACATCCTCACTTGGAAAATGTTTCCATTGTACCAAATATTCTCTTATGGTTTTACTCCTCAATTTCCTTTCTCTTATTTTCAAAAAAATTTCTAGAATGAGTATGAGTTGTCCTTCATCATCTAATGGAGGGAGTGTTTATGAAATAGGAATTTGCTTCCCAATAGCCTTCTTAAGGCATGAAACATGAAACACATTATGGATTTTTCTACCTTCCAGAAGTTCTATATCATAAGCTACCTCCCCAACCTTTTGAATTATCTTATATGGACCATAAAACCTTAGTTTAATATTTTTTTATCCTTTTCCTTTTAAGTTGGTTTGATTATATGGTTGCAACCTCAAATAAACCAAATCATTCACTTGAAAGGTTATTTCCTTCCTATGTTGATCCACATACTGTTTCTGTTGATTTTGGGTAACTTGCAAATTGTCTTTTAAGAGCTTCACAATCTCTTGCCTTTCCTCAATCCAATATTTAGCTTTTGGATCTCTACTATCACCAAAATTGTGATAAAAAAAGGTGAGTGCTTCGTAACCATATAGTGATTTGAAGAGAGACATGTTGATGTATATGTAACTTCGGAATGTATTTCATCTGTGTATTATATATATATTTATTGTACCCTTATAAGAGATGTGTTATTCCTCTATAAGGAAGTGCCGTCATGTGGACTGACAAGTGTCGCAAGTGTGTGTACTTGCCGATGGGTTATTAGACCACCATATGGGGTCGACCCTGATTAATATATAATATAATGTGGATGTATCTAAGTAGACAAGTCGGCCCCAGTAGGTCACTGGGCAAAAAGGTGAGATAAATAGAGATAGGAGATCTCTATTTTACTCACTCAGAAAAGTAACTCACTCTCTCTCTGAAAAGAGGCGCACTAGTGAGGAGGAGGAGGATCATCTGCTAGGAGACTATCTCAGTGTTATTTGGTTGTATTTTGGTTGATCCATTGCTCTCTCTATCTCTGAGGAAGTTGTGGGGTTTTTCACCTTAGGGTTTTCCCCACGGAAACTTTGTGTCTCTTGTCTCTATGCTTTTGATTCTTGTGATGCTTGTGATGCTTGTTATATTATGATTGTCATGCATTGATATACTGTAGATGTTATTCTCTCCGCAAAGATCCTATAGTATTGTGATTTAATACTCAAAATTTAACATGGTATCAGAGCTTAACTGAGAAGAAGACATTTTGCAATGACGGAAGCTTGTATTCCTTGTTTATTGGGTTTCTCTCCACATAATTTTGAAATTCAGTATAGTATATTGGATCTACTCATCAAGGCGCATCTATCTGTCCAATCAGAATTCAGTTCCGAGCATTTTCAAATTTGGCCCTAAAAATTAGGGTTTCCACAAAAATAGGGATTTCTGGAAACTGAAGGCACGGCTGGAAGCGCCTTGCAAAAATCGAAGGTTAGAGATTTGGATCGAGATTTTTGGCTGGGTAGATCTCTGGGAAACTCAAACCCTAATTCAGGGCTCTCCCTAGTGAACCCGGGAGGACAAAAAGACAATTTTGAAGGGCAAGACTTTGCTGATCTCAAATTCTGAATGTACTAGGCTGATCAGCTCTCCAAGGCACATCTTTCTATCCTTTCGGAATTTTGAAATTCACATTTTGAATTTTTAGGGTTTCTCTGACAAACCCTAATCCGGGACCAGATCCAGTTTTCAGCACTTCAAGTGGTAAGTCCTAAATCTTTTCTATTTCCATTTGAAGTACTCTTAAATATGTCTCTCCACACAAAGCTTGAGGATAAGCTTGAAGGAGCTGATAACTTCCGAGCCTGGAAGTATAGGATTGGGTTAATCCTGAAAGAGAATGAGATGGACTCATATGTGAAAGAAGACATCCCTATCCCAGAGGATGAAGAAGCCAAGGCATTGCACAAGAAGAACTTGGTCAAGGCAAAGAGAATCATTGCTGATTCTATCAAAGACCATCTCATACCTCATGTGTCTTCTCTTAAGACACCCAAAGAGATGTTTGAATCTTTGACCAAGCTATTTGAAGGAAAGAACATAAATCGGAAGATGACCCTGCGGAACCAATTGAAAGCAGTGAAGTTTCAGAATGGAGAAACCATTCAATCTTACTTTTCAAGGGTCTCCCAGATCAAGGAACAATTAGAAGCAGTAGATGAAATGGTGGAGAATGGTGAAGTGGTGATGACCACTCTAAATGGCCTACCCAGGTCATGGGATTCCTTTATTCAAGGAATTTGTGCAAGGAAGAAGTTGATCTCCTTCAGTAGACTTCGGGAAGAATGCTCTCAAGAAGAATCTAGACTTATAGCTCGTGAAGAAAAGATGGGAGGAGAAGATCAAGCTCTTGCATCTCACACCAAAAGAAGCAAAACCAAGAAGGATCACTCTCACCATAGAAGATCCCATCAAAAGAGTAAGAAGGACCTAAGATGCTTCACATGCAATGAGAGGGGTCACTTTGCTTCAGATTGTCCCAAGAACAAAAGGGATAATGACAACAACTCCAGTAAGAAGAAGAAGGGCAGCAAAAGAAGGTTTCATGCTCATGCTGCCGAAGATGATGAACCTCCAAAGAAGAAGGCTAGGGCAGAAAGTAGTAGTGATGATGACTCATCAAGTGAAGAAGAATATGTTCTAATTTCTGCTCTTACAGGTACCATCTCCCATGGATGTAATGATTGGTTGATTGATAGTGGGGCTTCCAAACACATGACTGGGTTTAAGGAATCCTTTGTGAACCTTTCTGAACATGAATCACCTCATAAGGTGAAACTTGGGGATGATTATCAATACCCAATCAAAGGAAGTGGTGAAGCCTCCTACAACCTAGATTCTGGAAAATCATTGAAGATGAAAGAAGTACTTTATGTACCTGGGCTCAAGAAGAACTTACTCTCCATTTCTGCATTGGATGCAAAAGGTATGAGGGTTGCATTTGTGGATGGCCAAGTCCTAATGTGGCCAAAGGGAAAGACCATAGATGATGCAGTAGTAATTGGAGAGCAAGAGGGAGGCTGGTATAAATTGAAGGGACAACCTGAACATGCCATGGTGCATGAATCCATGGATCCAAGTGAACTTTGGCATAGAAGACTTGCTCACATGCACTATAGGGCACTTCCAATTGCAAGCAAGGCAGTAGAGGGTCTTCCTGAAATCAAGACCAAACATGAAGGTGTTTGCAAAGGATGTGCAAAAGGTAAGAACATTAAGAAGGCTTTCCCAAGTAGTGAAAGCAAGGCAAAAGATATCCTGGAAATCATCCACTCAGATGTATGTGGTCCTATGTCATCCAGTTCCCTGAGTGGGTATGTTTACTATGTATCATTTATTGATGACTTCTCCAGGAATACTTGGGTATACTTCTTGAAGGGAAAAGATGAGGTGCTTGATAAATTCAAGGAATTCAAAACCTTGATGGAGAATCAAACTGACAAGAAAATCAAGACATTTAGATCTGACAATGGTGAAGAATTCACCTCAAGTGACTTCAAGAATCTTTGCAGTGATTCAGGGATTAAGAGGGAGTTGACTGCTCCTTATAATCCTCAACAGAATGGAGTTGCAGAAAGGAAGAACAGAACTATCATGGAAGCAGCAAGGGCAATGTTGCATGACCAGGATCTTCCTATGCATCTATGGGCAGAAGCAGCTAGAACAGCTGTATATGTGCAGAACAGAACACCCCACAATATATTGGACAACAAGACACCAGAAGAGGTCTTTTCTGGTAAGAAACCTGAAGTCAGCCATCTCAGAATATTTGGTTGTCCAGTATATACTCATGTTCCAAAAGAGAAGAGGACTAAACTAGATCCTTCAGGAAAGAAGGGCATCTTTGTGGGTTATAGTGAAAGCTCGAAGGCTTACAGAATATACTTTCCAGGGTTCAAGAAAATTGATGTCAGTAGGGATGTAACATTTGATGAAAACTCATCATTCATCAAATCAAGAAAGGCACCTACCGAAGTTTATGAAGAACCTAAGGAAACAAGATTTCAGGACACTACCATGACTGAAGCAGTTCCAGAAACGGTTCGTGAGTTTGAAGATCCACAAGAACCTGTAGATCCACCCCGTGAGGATAACTCTCACAAGAGGAAACCTGTATGGGCTAGAGAGCTCATTCATGATGCAGAAAGATTTGGCATTCCAGAAGAAGAACACAGAGCAAAGAAGAGAACCAGATCACACACCAGTTATGTTGCTTTACTCTGTGACATTATGAACAAAGAGCCTTCCAGTTATGAAGAGGCAACAGAAAAGAAAGAATGGAAGGATGCTATGGTTGAGGAATACCAATCAATAATGAAGAATGATGTTTGGGATGTTGTCCCAAGACCTAAAGAGAAGTCTGTTGTGACTTCCAAGTGGATCTACAAAATCAAGCACGCTGCAGATGGCAGTGTAGAAAAATACAAAGCAAGATTCGTAGCTCGTGGTTTCTCTCAGAAAGAAGGAATAGATTATGAAGAAACCTTTGCACCTGTAGCCAGGTATACTTCCATCAGAACAGTACTTGCCCTGGCTGCAGCAATGAAATGGAAAATACACCAGATGGATGTCAAGACTGCTTTCCTGAATGGTGTAGTAGAAGAGGAAGTATATGTGGAACAGCCACTCGGTTTTGAAATACATGACAGGGAGTCATATGTGTGCAAATTGAAGAAAGCCTTGTATGGCTTGAAGCAAGCTCCCAGAACTTGGTATGGTAGGATGGACAGTTTTCTATCTAGCTTGGGCTTTACCAAGAGTAAAGCGGATTCCAACCTTTACTACAAGGTTGAGGAAGGGAATCCAGTGATTCTACTCCTGTATGTGGATGACCTATTTGTGACAGGAGATGACAGACTGATTGCAGATACTAAGAGGAAGCTTGCAGCTGAATTCGATATGAAAGATTTGGGAATGATGCACTATTTCCTAGGTATGGAGGTGTGGCAAAATGCAAGTGGGATCTTCCTTGGTCAAGGGAAGTACACAGTAGATATCCTGAAGAGATTCGGGATGATGGATTGCAAGGCCATGGCCACACCGATGGCATCGAATCTGAAGCTTCTTTGTGATGCTTCATCTGAGCCAGTTGATGTCTCTATGTATCGTCAGATGATTGGATCCTTGATGTACCTGACGAACACGAGACCAAACATTTGCTTTGATGTGAACACATTGAGCCAGTTCCTGACGGATCCGAGGAGTGTTCACCTGGTTTCTGTAAAGCATGTTCTGAGGTACCTGAAGGGTACAGTGGATTATAGGCTCAAGTATGAAGCGAATCAAAAGTTTAACCTACAGGGTTATGTTGATTCAGATTGGGCTGGCAGTGCTGCAGATAGGAAGAGCACATCTGGGTGTTGTTTCAGTATGGGATCAGGTGTGATCTCTTGGTTTAGCAGGAAGCAGTCCTGCGTAGCACTGAGTACAGCTGAGGCAGAGTATGTTGTAGCCTGTTCAGCTAGTTGTGAGGCAGTATGGCTACGGAAGCTACTGTCTGAGTTATTTGATCTCCCGTTGGAGGGTACTGGTATCTTCTGTGATAACCAGAGTTGTGTGAAGCTGTTCGAGAACCCAGTGTTTCATGACAGGTCGAAACACATAGAGATCAAATATCACTATATCAAGGATATGGTGCAGAGAGGAGCTGTGAAGCTTCTTTATGTTGCGAAGGACGAGCAGATTGCAGATGTGCTAACGAAGCCATTAGCCAGAGTGAAGTTCGAGTACTTCATAGAGAGGCTTGGCGTTCTTCAGATCGAGGACACTTCGAGGAAGAAGTGATGGACACTTTTGCTGAAGCCATTCCAAGCATGTTGGAAGGAGGATCCTTCACATGGCTGTGGATGTAAGCGCTGGATGATGAGCATCAGGATGATGTTCTGGTTTCTGCTTGGAAATGATCAGTTGGATCATTTTTATGTATGTATGTACGCATCATGTTGGATGCTGGATATGATCAGTTGGATCATTTTTATGTATGTATGTACGCATCATGTTGGATGCTGGATATGATCAGTTGGATCATTTTTATGTATGTATGTACGCATCATGTTGGATGTTGGATATGATCAGTTGGATCATTTATATGTACGCATCATGTTGGATGCTGGATATGATCAGTTGGATCATGTGTATGTATTTTGTATATGCATCATGTTGGATGCTTGGACCATCTATCTGTATATGTATCAGGTGGATACATTGTATGATCAGGTGGATCATGTGAGGTGATGTGTATCATGTATTTGTATCAGGTGGATACATTGTATGATCAGGTGGATCATGTATGATGATATGTATCAGGTAGATACGTGGTGTGCATCAGATGGATGCATTGTATGATCAGGATGATCATGGATGACGAGCTTCGGGATGTTGCTCCAGATGACATGCAGCAGGATGTTGCAGTGATGATGATCAGGATGATCATGTGTACATCAGGATGATGTATGGTGAGTATCAGGTTGATACTCTGTGGTCGTGGAACAGGTTGTGCAGATAAGCATGTAATTTCTGTCCTGGGAGATTTGCAGATGGTCTTTCGAGGTTTTGCCTATGGCATGTAATTCGGTGCCCTGGAACATCTGGCAAATGCTCTTTCGAGGTTTTGCTTGGGAGAACATATAATTTGTGCCCTGGGAGATCTGCAGATAGTCTTTTGAGGTTTTGCCTATGGCATGTAATTTGTGCCCTAGGATATCTGGCAGATGCTCTTTCGAGGTTTTGTCCTATGGCATGTAATTTGTGCCCTGGGAGATTTCAGGTCAGAGTTGTGTACCCGTAACATCCTGAGATGCTCTTTCGAGGTTTTGCCATGACCACATGTAATTTGTGCCCTGGGAGATTTCAGGTCGGAGTTGTGTACCCGTAACATCCTGAGATGCTCTTGCTAGGTTTTGTGGTGACCACATGTAATTTATTCCCTGGGAGATCCTTCAGGTTGGATTTGTGTACCCGTAACATCCTGGGATGCTCTTTCGAGGTTTTGTGGTGGGGTGACATGTAATAGCGCCCTGGGAGATCCTACAGGTCAGAGTTGTGTACCCGTAACATCATGGGATGCTCTTTAGAGGTTTTGTGACGCACGTAATAAGTCCTGAGGATTCCACGGTATGGCCATTGATGATGAAGACCTGCAGGTGGTGGGCCTACATCCAGTATGAAAAAGGATTGGCTCTGTAGAAATTCCTATGACGAGTAGAGTCAGAGATTGGTTGAGATAGTAGCAGCAGTGACGATGATGATGACGATGATCCAGAGAAGAAGACTTGTCTAGCAGATCTGTGTTGAGAAATACCTTCCTAGTTAAGAGGGAGTGTTGATGTATATGTAACTTCGAAATGTATTTCATCTGTGTATTATATATATATTTATTGTACCCTTATAAGAGATGTGTTATTCCTCTATAAGGAAGTGTCGTCATGTGGACTGACAAGTGTCGCAAGTGTGTGTACTTGCCGATGGGTTATTAGACCACCATATGGGGTCGGCCCTGATTAATATATAATATAATGTGGATGTATCTAAGTAGACAAGTCGGCCCCAGTAGGTCACTGGGAAAAAAGGTGAGTATAAATAGAGATAGGAGATCTCTATTTTACTCACTCGAAAAAGTAACTCACTCTCTCTCTGAAAAGTGGCGCACTAGTGAGGAGGAGGAGGATCATCTGCTAGGAGACTATCTCAGTGTTATTTGGTTGTATTTTGGTTGAGCCATTGCTCTCTCTATCTCTGAGGAAGTTGTGGGGTTTTTCACCTTAGGGTTTTCCCCACGGAAACTCTGTGTCTCTTGTCTATATGCTTTTGATTCTTGTGATGCTTGTGATGCTTGTCATATTATGATTGTCATGCATTGATATACTGTAGATGTTATTCTCTCAGCAAAGATCCTATAGTATTGTGATTTAATACTCAAAATTTAACAAGACATGCCAATGGACATATGAAAAGTAGTATTGTAGCAAAACTCACCCAAATGTACCCATTTAACCCATGCTTTTTGTTGCTCACCAACATAGTTTCTCAAGTACCCCTCCAACCATTGGTTCACCCTTTATGTTTGGCCATCAGTTTGAGGATGATAAATTGTGCTAGGATTCAATCGTGTTCCCACCAATTTGAAGAGTTCTTTCCAAAAAGAACTCGTACATATGTTATCCTTGTCGCTCACAATGTTTTTGGGAAGTCCATGCAATCTGAAAACATCTCTAAAGAATAGCTCAGCTACCTGTGCAGCAGTAAAAGATGAGGTAATAACAAATAAATGAGAAAATTTGGTGAGTCTATCCAGCACAACATAAATACAATCCTTACCAAGAGCCTTGGGAAAAGCTATGATGAAATCCATGGAGATGCTTTCCCACTTTTGTTTTGGAATAGGAAATGGTTGTAAGAAACTAGCAGGATGGGTGTGCTCAACTTTGTTTTGTTGACATATATTGCATTCATTCACATACTTTAAAACATATTCCTTCAGACCTTTCCAAGAGAACCTTTCTCTTAGCTGCCTATATGTTTTAAAGAAACCAGGATGGCCTGCTAAAGGAGAATCATGAGCTTCCTTCAATATTTTTTGCTTTAAATTCGAACCATGAACTAAGTATATTCGGTCTTTATAGTAGATTAGGCCATTCAATATCTTGTACCTATCATATCCCTTAGCCCCATCTAATCATTCACAAGCAAATCTATCTTTGGCATACTCTAGTATTGGCACATCTTTCCAATATTTTGAAATGTCCACAAGGGAAAATGAGGGTCTCCTAGATAAGGCATCTACTACATTATTATTCTTCCCTTTTACATATTCAATTTCAAAATCAAAGGCTTGAATCTTACTCACCCATTTTTGTTTCCTTTCAAGATCTTTTTGTGTAAGGAAATGCTTTAAACTGTTATGATCAGTTTTGACCACAAATTTGTTCCCCACCAGATATTGTCTAAACTTGGCCAAGGCATGCATGATGGCTAGCATTTCCTTGTCATATATGGAGTAGAGCCTCTCATGTGGCTGCAATTTTCTGCTCTCAACAACTATGGGGTGTTGATTTTGCTTTAGTATTGTCCCTATGCCTTCCCCTGATGCATCATATTCAAAAACAAATGGTTTAGAAAAATATGGTAATGCAAGTACTGGACAACTACTCATTACCTCTTTCATTCTTTGGAAATCATTTTCAGACTATTCATCCCATTGGAAAGCATTCTTCTTGGTCAAATCAGTGAGAGGAGCAGTCAATTTGGAAAACCCCTTCACAAAGTTCCTATAGTAAGTGCAGATCCCAATAAATCCCTCAATTCAATGATGTTCTTGGGTGATGGTCATTCAAGAATAGAATTTATTTTCTCCAAGTGAACATTTACCCCATCTTTCCCAATGATGTGCCCAAGATACAAAATTTATGTCAACCCAATCTCACACTTGGACAATTTAGCAAACAAAGACTGTTCATGCAAGATTTTCAATACTACTTCTAACTAATGCAAATGTTCCTCCCATGTCTTACTGTAAATCAAAATATCATTAAAAAAAAACAAAACAAAGTTACGGAGTTGCTTGCAAAATATTTTGTTCATGCATGATTGGAAGGTTGCTGGAGCATTGGTCAAACCCAAAGGCATGACAAGAAACTCGAATGACCATAGTGACATCTAAAAGCAATTTTCTACACATCCTCCTCCTTCATTTGAACTTGATGGTAACTAGATCTAAGATCAATTTTGGAAAAGAAATTTTCTCCAAATAGCTCATCCATGAGCTCATCTATCCAAGGGATGGGATATCTATTCTTTATTGGCTTTTTGTGTAAGGCTCTAAAATCAATGCACATCCTTAAGGCTCCATCCTTTTTCTTCACCAATACAACTGACGAAGCATAGGGACTTGAGCTTGGCCTGATGAGCCCCAATGGGCCAATAGTTCTTTAATAGATTTCTCAATCTCACCTCTGAACCTTTTTGGGTGTCTATATGGGGGTATTTGGATAGGTGAAGTACCTTCCTTAGAAACAATGGTATGTTCAACTCCTATGTCAGGTGGCCTTCCAGGGGGGAGGTCTCCAAAAACCCTCTCATACTTGTGTAATAGTTTCCTTATCTCCCTTGGATGTTCTGCAACCTTTATGCTTGGTTTGGGGGAAGTGATTAAACGTTCTGCAGCCCATTCAATGTCCCCATGTCTCAATATGGACCTCATACTGTGAGAAGACACCACTTGGTTAGGATAGGTGTGCATTCCTCTCACTAAAATTTGTTTTCCTTCCGAATCTTTGAACTTCATTTCAGGTATTTGGTAGTTCATTGTATGTTCCCCTATAGAGTACAACCATTGTACTCCCAAAATCACATTTGTATCAGCAACATTCACCACATAGAAGCTATCAGAAAAGGTGTAATTTCCTATGGTAAGTTGTAACTTTGGAATCCATGTGTTGCAGTCCATATAATGGTTACCTGGAATGATGACTCTGAATCCTTCGAATGCTTCAGTAGGAAAATTTCTCCTCTCCACCAAGGATGCATCAATGAAGTTATGAGTTTCTCTTCCATCTACCAATACCGAAACGTTCTGCCCTTATACCACTCCCTTGCATCGGAGGGTGTGGAAACGAGGCACTTCTAATAGCATTTCCAAATTCCCTGTTTCGGATGATGGATGATCTTCTTTTGTTGTATCATATCCCTCTTCTTGGGATGAATGTTGTTCTTCTTCTTCCATGTCCCCTTCATCATCAGAAAATACTTCAATGAAGTGTGCTTTCCCCTTAGCACATTTATGCCCTAGTACCCATGGTTGATGACATGTGAAACATAGTTTCTTTCTTCTGAGTTCTTCCTTGCTTGGTCCCTATTTCTTGTGCCTCCCAAATGAATCTTTTTTCCATGGTCTCTTTTCATATCTGAACTTGGGAGGAAAATTGGGCTTGGGAGGATACTTTGTCTTGGGTAGCACATTTTGCAGATCTCTTGCCAAATTCATGTCATCTTTTAATGAAGTAGGATTGTGAGATTTAACTAAACCTTTCAAA
Organism: Larix kaempferi; assembly: GCA_027924585.1. Taxonomy (NCBI): domain Eukaryota; kingdom Viridiplantae; phylum Streptophyta; class Pinopsida; order Pinales; family Pinaceae; genus Larix; species Larix kaempferi. The sequence goes on along the minus strand of BSBM01000267.1, from coordinate 4,983,873 downwards.
GGTTCAGCCAATCCTTTGGTAAAGAGAAATACCAATCGAACAATAGATATATCAGCCACCATGACTGAATTTTTTTGGAATTCCAACATGTACTCCTCAGGGGTTCCAGTTTGCTTCAACTACACTAGTTCCTTGAAAAGCATTTCAGGGTCTTTTTTATCAAATCTTTCCACTAACTTGTTAACAAACTCTTCATATGATGTGATCTGATCATGTCCCAAGGTTTTAAGTCCATGGAACCACCAATTATTTGCTTCTCCCTCAAGATGCAGAATATCCATTTTTAAAGCATCCTCTTCAACCATTGGATTCAAGTGAAAATATACATCTAACTTTTGTACCCATGTATTTGCAGAACTTTGGGATGAGCCATCAAAGGAGGGAAGGGACACTTTTCCTATGGTATAATTCAATTCTTTATTTTGAAAAGGGGTTATGTTACCTCCTCTCATTTTGAGCTTGTTTGAGACAGTAAAGAATTGATCAAATGGTAAGGTCCTCCTACAATCTTCACTCAATTGTTGCCATTCTGCTAGAACTTCATGCATTCCATATTAGGTGTTAGGATCCTCTTTGGGATCAAGAAACTTGGGTGTGGTGGCTCTAGTTGAGCCCTAGAATTCATTGGAACGGTTGTGAGGCCCGGTATTTAAGAAAATGTTTTCACCATGTAGTGTCCCTTTTTAATAAATTTGGAAAAATTGGAAAATTGCACTTTTTGGCCAATTCGACCCTTAGACTAGTAATGACTCAAATGCTTCCAACTTGCTCGGAATGCTTCCAAATTGGGTTTGAATGTGTTTGAGAGGTATTAAGAAATAAAAATTAGTCTTATGGATTCTTGGACACTCTCAAAAGACTTCTGCAACACTCATTTACAATTAGGAGAAAATAGGGAAACTTACTAGCAAATTCGAGGTTCAAACCTCCAAGGGTAGGGGACAAAGATAGCTTCCCAAATGAAGTACGAACTTCTCAACATTAATAACAGAGACATGGATTAGTTAAAGGACTTCAATGTGCATCCAAATTCATCATTAATCAGTTCCTAAATTCTGTTGCAACTCCCATAAATCATAGGTTTGTGGACAAGTCTTCACATAGGGGGGAATGCTAGGAAACTTCACTACTTACTATGAAATTCAAGATTTATTCTCCAAAGGCTTATGTAATGTATATGAAACTTCTTCAGGACATTAATGAATCTACATACATAATAAAAATCATAGAGATGAACTCATACAAGTCGAAATAAAGCAACTTCAAGCTTTCATAACAAGATATGAGGAAATTGGCACCATTTGTACATTGTTTGGTATTTTGACATAGTTTCACTTGGTATTTCGACCTGAGGATATTATGAGAATTAATATACAGATTAAATACATCAGATTACAAATAAATGGGGCCACAAGAGATTCCCCAAATAGATCAATATCTCACCAAATGCGCCCTTCCTCCAAGAGCCAAAATATGAAGAGAAATGTGAGAAAGGTGTGGAAACAAGTTGAAGAAGAGAATATCATGAGAATACCTGTAGCTTCAACTTGCAACAAATGACTCCATTTTATCTCCAAATGAAAGGTGTGAATGGCCTCTCCAATTTCCAATTAGGATGGTAATCTTTCACCCTCGAAATTGGTACTAAGGCAAGTAGAGTAAACACTCGACAAGCATAGACAAGCTATGCTCTCCAATATGAAAAATGAGAAATGATCAAAAGATACTCTCCTTATTTGTTCTCGACTTTTATAAACTTCCAAAGACATCCTTAGCTCAAATTCCATCCATGAGCTTCATGCCAACTCGAATTGGGAAGAGATTCCAATGTGTGCCACTTGTCTCTCCATTCCTAGCCTCCTCCTTCACTCAATTCGAATGGGTGACTCTTTGGCTGCCATAAATCCCTTGTGCGCCATCTTGGAGGCTATTTTTATCCCTGCCATGTCATATATGTCAAATGTCAGCAATCAGGTCTGATTTGTGTCATAGATTTCATAGCATCTTCATCATTGTTGTCATAGAAGCTAGGGAATCTAGCCCAAGTGTCTCACTATCTCTCAAATGCCTCTTCCTCTTCCATGGGAGTTACTATTCCACTCCAATTCGACCTTCATTCAGTCATGCCAAGTATATTAACCTTCCAACTCCCCAATATTATTATAATCCACCTTGGATTCGAATGGGTGAGAATAGAATGCCACGTGGCACGAGGAATCTAGCTTTGTGTGGGTCCCACACCACCAATGTGTCTCCATGACCAAGTGCCACCATATTTTCCTGTAATAAATATTTAGTTAACCCCTTTTAATATATTTATGTCAATCTAATGTCTATTTGGGGTTGTATAGTCTCCTTATTCCAAATCTAATGTTTCCACCCCAACCTAGGAAACTAGTAGATTGGTGAAATTTTCACTTTTGAGATTTATTTGAATGGGGACATTACAGCCCACCCCAACAAATATTGTTTTTCCTAAAGCAATTTTGAACATGGATGTTGAAGAACCTTCTTTCTTTCCAAAACTTTCTTTCCCCAATTTGTTTTTGAAACCAATGAGACTACAAATTATTCCAGGGTCCCATTGCTTGTATTGCACTCCAACAATTAGGAGTGCTCTTCAACCCATCCCATCAGGAAAGAGAATTCTCGGATCCCATTTCCTTGTATGCATTCTTCCAATCATCGTAAGTACAAAAGATAGATCATCAAAGTACATAGCAACATAATAAAAATGTACATTAAGGAGGTGCCTCATCAAAGAATCATGAAAATACTTATACCTCCAAGCAAGTAGACCACCATTTGCCAAGTGCATAAAAGCATCAAGTGACCAATCAAATTTGCTCCAATGACATAGGTGAGGATCCCATGTCCTATAATGTTGCTCCAAAAATATGTAGGATGTATCAAAATAATCAGCCATGTAGTCTTTCATCCAAGAAGTGAATGAAGAAGCTCCACTAAAATCTCAACCAAGTAGGGAGCAAAGAAAACAATGAGCCTTCAAGGGGCTCACATAAGTAACATTTATGCACCCATGGATATGTGTATCATAAAGAAATAATAAGGGATGTTGTTGCCAATAAACATTTGCTCCAATCATATATCTCTTCACCCAAGTAGTTAATGAAGTTCCTCCAACATCAATTGAACTAAGCAAGGAGCAAGGAAAATCATGAGTCTTCAAGTGACTCAAGTGAACATCATAACTGCATCCATGAAGATATGTATCATCATAAGGTAAAAAAGGATTCTGCTGCAAATGTAAATAATGAGGTGCTCTAGTCATGTCATCATCAAAAGGAGAGGTAGGAGTTTCACACTCTTCATGTGGCACCATCAAAAAGAAACTTTTCACCCATACTTCATTAGGATGAATGTTGCAAAATAGGGAAGTGTAAGATGTAGGAGAATGAACCAACTCACCCAAATGATCAAAATATGCAAAAGTGTCATCATTTGTAGGCTTCATAAGGGTAGGATCATGCACATCCCTCAAAAGGGAAAAAATTTCCTCTTCTTGTACTGCTTCTTCTACTTCACCTATTTCAGAACTATGTGGCTCATGGATCTCCTCCTTTCGCTCCTTCAAGAAAGCTGATGCATTTTTCCCCTTGGTTTCCTTAAGATCAATATATTTGGAATCTCTTTTTGAAGAAAACCCGAAAACTCTCTTCAAGTAGGAAATATATGCATTCCCTGAAGCTTCAGATATTTCACTGCTCTTTTCACTCACACACATATGATTTTCTCTCCAAGGTCTTTTGCAAGAAAGGCATAGACATTTCTTCACTAACTCCACATTTTCATTTTTGGGCTTATTTTCAAACACCCAATCAGCAAAGTCTTCAAAAGGATTGGTATTTTGTGTATCTCCTTTGTACACATCAAGATATGCCTGATATTGTTGGGGCAAGGTTTTACATGTTGCTCTCAATCTTTGTAATTCATTCATAGAATTATCCTTTGGTAGTGTGACACACTCATATTTATCAGATTCAAAGTCATAAGAATAACCCTCATTCCTTATAAAATTGTAAGAAGTGTTGCATGTTGGCACCTCTTCCTCATACCATTCACAATCTTCTTCATATTGCTCATAAGCATTGTGCTCATATGATTCAACATAATAGTAAGACATGGATGCAATTTATTCTTCAATGTATGATATTAATTCATAGGTGCAAGGACCATTCTCTGATACCACTTGTAGTGTCCATTTTTAATAAATTTGGAAAGATTGCACTTTTTGGCCAATTCGACCCTTAGACTAGTAATGACTCAAATGCTTCCAAATTGGGTCTGAATGTGTTTGATAGGTATTAAGAAATAAAAATGAGTCTTATGGAAGCTTGGACACTCTCAAAATTCTTCTGCAACACTCATTTACAATCAGGAGAAAATAGGGAAACTTACTAGCAAATTCGAGGTTCAAACCCCCAAGGGTAGGGGACAAAGATGGCTTCCCAGATGCAGTACGAACCTCCCAACTTTCAAAACATAGACATGGATTAGTTAAATGAATTCAATGGGAACCCAAATGCATCATTAATCAGTTCCTAAAGGCTGCTTCAACTCCCATAAATCAGAGGTTTGTGGACAAGTCTTCACATAGGGGGAAATGATAGGAAACTTCACTACTTGCTATGAAATTCGAGATTTGTGCTCCAAAGGCTTATGTAATGTATATGAAACTTATTCAGGATATTAATTAATCTCCATACATCATAAAAATCATATATATGAACTGATACAAGTCGAAATAAAGCAACTTCAAGCTTTCATAACAAGATATGAGGAAATTGGCACCATTTGTACATTGTTTGGTATTTTGACATAGTTTCACTTGGTATTTCGACCTAAGGATATTCTGAGCATTAAATATAGAGTAAATACATCAGATTACAAATAAATTGGGCCACAAGAGCTTCCCCAAATAGATCATCATCTCACCAAATGTGCCCTTCCTCCAAGAGCCAAAATATGAGGAGAAATGTGAGAAAGGTGTGGAAACAAGTTGAAGAAGAGGATATCACTAGCATCCATGTAGCTTCAACCTGCAAAAAATGACTCCATTTTAGCTCCAAATTAAAGGTCTGAATGGCCTCTCCAATTTCCAATTAGGATGGGAATCTTTCACCCTCGAAATTGGTACTAAGGCAAGTAGAGTAAACACTCCACGGGCATGGACAAGCTATGCTCTCCAATATGAAAAATGAGAAATGATCAAAAGATACTCTCTTTATTTGTTCTTGAAGTTTATAAAATTCCAAAGACCTCCTTAGCTCAAATTCCATCCATGAGCTTCATGCCAACTCGAATTGGGAAGATATTCCATTGTGTGCCACTTGTCCCTCCATTCCTAGCCTCCTCCTTCACTCAATTCGAATGGGTGATTCTTTGGCTGCCCTAACTCCCTTGTGCACCCTATTGGAGGCTATTTTTAGCCCTGCCATGTCATATATGTCGGATGTCAGCAATCAGGTCTGATTTGTGTCATAGGTGTCATAGCATCTTCATCATTGTTGTCATAGAAGCTAGGGAATCTAGCCCAAGTGTCTCATTATCTCTCAAATGCCTCTTCCTCTTCCATGGGAGTTACTATTCCACTCCAATTCGACCTTCATTTAGTCATGCCAATTATATTGACCTTCCAACTCCCCAATATCATTAGAATCCACCTTGGATTCGAATGGGTGAGAATATAATGCTATGTGGCATGAGGAATCTAGCTTTGTGTGGGTCCCACACCACCAATGTGTCTCCATGACCAAGTGCCACCTTATTTTCCTATCATAAATATTTATTTAACCCCTTTTAATATATTTATATCAAGCTAATGTCCATTTGGGGTTTTATAGTCTCCTTATTCCAAATCTAATGTTTCCACCCCAACCTAGGAAACTAGTAGATTGGTGAAATTTTCTCTTTTGAGATTTATTTGAATGGGGACATTACACAGCAACTATCTTTTTTTCCTCGAAATGAGAACTATTGCTGCCTCCTATTACCAATTTGCTTCCAATTTTACTAGCCATCAATTTGAACCCTTCCATTATTTGCCTTGTCATGTCCTCAAAAAATGGGTTCAAGAATTTCCTAAACTCCTCTTTCTCCTCCATCTCTGAGGTTCCTTTTTCATCCTTAGCCATAGTTTCAGCAGAGTGCACCTCTTATCCTGCTTCTTCCTCTTCACCAAAGGTACTTTCATTTTATGTTTCTAGGGGTGGGGGGTAAATTCTGTTAGTTTTTCAGAATTTACTTCAATCTGATCTAGGATCTTAATTGAGAGAACAACATGTACAACATATCTACAAAATATCAATCATGGACATAATAATGCAAGCACACAAGAGACAATAGACACACAGGGTTTCACTGGGGAAAACCATAAAGGTGAAAAACCCCACAACTTCCTCAGAGATAGATAGAGCAATGATACAACCCAAGCATAAGAGATATACTCCTAGCAGCAGCTTCTCCTCCTCCACTAGTGCACCACTCTCCAATGAGAGTAAGAGTAAGAATGTGAATGATCAAATAGAATGCCTCCCGCACTCTATTTATACTTGACTTGACTTGCCTAATAACCTTTACTAGGTCGGCCTTAACTTAACCACATAACATAATGCTGACATGGCCGACCCCACTAGGGTGGTCTAATAACCCTTTTACCCACATGACTCATACAGGGCCGACCCCATCAAGGTGGTCTAATAACCCGCCAAGTATAAGTTACGACAGTTACAATATAAATGACGACACTTCCGTATAGAGGAATAATAACATCTCTATAGGAATACAATATACATATATGTGAAATACATTCCGAAGTTACAATTACATCAACACTCCCTCTTAACTAGGAAGGTATTTCTCGACACAAATCTGCTAGCACAAGTCTTCTTCTCTAGATCATCGTCGGTGAATCATCGTCATCGTCACTACTGTTGCTATCTCAATCAATCTCCAATCTACTCGTCATAGGAAGTTCTACAGAGCCAGTCCTTTTTCATACTAGATGTAGGCCCACCACCTGTAGGTCTTCATCATCACTGGCCATACTATGGAATCCTCGGGACTTATTACATGCATCAACAAAACCTCGAAAGAGCATCCCAGGACTAATTACAAGCTTACTGCTCAACCTATAGGATCTCCCAGGATCTTTTACATGTTGACCTTCACAAAACCTACTCAGAGCATCCCAGGATGTTACGAGCACACCTCTCTACCTGTCTGGATCTCGATAGAGCATCCCAGCCTGTTACGAGCACACTGCTCTACCTGTCCGGATTTTAAAGGATCTTTTCTATGTGAACTTTCTCAAAACCTACTCAAAGCATACCAGGATGTTACGAGCATACCGCTCTACCTGTCCGGATATCGATAGAGCATCCCAGGCTGTTACGAGCACATCGCTCTACCTGTCCAGATTATAAAGGATCTTTTCTATGAGAAACTGTAGCAAAACCTACTCAAAGCATCCCAGGATGTTACGAGCACACCACTCTACATGTCCGGATCTCGATAGAGCATCCCAGGCTGTTACGAGCACACCGCTCTACCTGTCCGGATTTTAAAGGACCTTTTCTATGCTACATGCACAACCTGTCCACGTCCATAGAGTATCAACCTGATACTCAACATACATCATCCTGATGTATACATGATCAACCCGATCATCATCACTGCATCGTCCTGATGCATGTCATCTGGAGAAACATCTTGAAGGTCGTCATCTGTGATAATCTTGATCATCATCATAGCATCATCCTGATGCATATCATCCAGAGCATCGTCCCAATACTCATCATCCATGATCAACCTGATCATACCATGCATCCACCTGATGCATACAATGTATCTGCCTAATACATATCATCATACATGATCCACTTGATCATGCAATGTATCCACTTGATACATATCATCATACATGATCCTCATGATCACACAATGTATCTACTTGATATATACACAAATACATGATCCACTTGATCATACAATGTATCCACCTGATACATATCATCATACATGATCCTCCTGATCATACAATGTATCTACTTGATACATACACAAATACATGATCCACCTGATCATACAATGTATCCACCCGATACATATCATCATACATGATCTACCTGATCATGCACGTATCCACCTGATACATACATAAGTACATGATCTACCTGATCATACAATGCATCCACCTGATACATACATAAGTACATGATCTACCTGATCATACAATGCATCCACCTGATACATACATAAATACATGATCCACCTGATCATATCAAGCATCCAACATGATGCATATATAAATGCATGATCCAACTAATCATATCAAGCATCCAACATGATGCATATACAAATACATGATCCAACTGATCATAACAAGCATCCAACATGATGCATATGCATATACATAAACTAATTGATCATAATAAGCATCCAACATGATGCATATACATATACATGATCCAACTGATCATAAAAAGCATCCAACATGATGCATACAGAGCAGTAACTGGAGCATCGTCCTGATACTCATCACACGGCGCTTATATCCATAGCCATGGGAAGGATCCTCCTCTCACCATGCTTGGAATGGCTCCTGCAAATGTGTCCATCACTTCTTCCTCGAAGTGTCGTCAATCTGAAGAACACCAAGCCTCTCTCTGAAGTACTCAAACTTCACTCTAGATAGTGGTTTCATCATCACATCTGCAACCTACTCATCCGTCACAACATACAGGAGCTTCACTGCTCCTCTCTGCACCATATCCCTGATATAGTGATATTTGATCTCAATGTGCTTCGACCTATCATGGAACACTGGGTTCTCAGACAGCTTAACACAACTCTGGTTGTCACAAAAGATACCAGTAGCCTCCAATGGGAGATCAAATAACTCAGACAGTAGCTTCCAGAGCCATACTGCCTCACAACTAGCCGAACAAGTTGCAACATACTCTGCCTCGACTGTAATCAGTGCTACGCAGGACTGCTTCCTGCTAAACCAAGAGATCACACCCGATCCCATACTGAAGCAGCACCCAAATGTGCTCTTCCTATCTGTAGCACTACCTGCCCAGTCTTAATCAACATAACCCTGCAGGTTAAACTTTTGATTCGCATCATACTTGAGCCCATAATCAATTGTACCCTTCAGGTACCTCAGAATATGCTTTACAGCAACCAGGTGAACACCTCTCGGATCCTTCAGGAACTGGCTCAATGTGTTTACCGCAAAGCAAATATCTGGTCTCGTGTTCGTCAGGTACATCAAGGACCCAATCATCTGACGATACACCGTGACATCAACTGGATCAGATGAAACATCACACAGAAGCTTCAAGTTCGATGCCATAGGTGTGGCCATGGCCTTGCATTCCATCATCCCGGACCTCTTCAGGATTTCTACTGCATACTTCTCTTGTCCAAGGAAGATTCCATCTGCACTCTGCCACACCTCCATGCTTAGGAAATAGTGCATCATCCCCCAATTCCTTCATCTCGAACTTGGCAGCAAGCTTCCTCTTCGTGTCGACAATAAATATATCATCGCCTGTAACAAATAGGTCATCCACATACAAGAGTAGTATCACTGGATTTCCTTCCTCAACCTTGTAGTAAAGGTTGGAATCTGCTTTATTCTTGGTAAATCCCAAACTGGATAGAAAACTATCTATCCTACACCATACCAAGTCCTAGGAGCTTGCTTCAAGCCATACAAGGCTTTATTCAACCTGCACACGTATGAATTCATGTCATGTGTCTCAAAACCAAGTGGCTGCTCCACATACACTTCCTCCTCAACTACACCATTCAAGAAGGTTGTCTTGACATCCATCTGGTGTATCTTCCACTTCATCACTGCAGCCAGAGCAAGTACTGATCTAATGGAAGTGTATCTGGCTACAGGAGAAAAAGTCTCTTCATAGTCTATCCCCTCTTTCTGGCAGAAGCCACGAGCTACAAACCTTGCTTTGTATTTATCTATGCTACCATCTACAGCATGCTTGATCTTATAGATCCACTTGGAAGTCACAACAGACTTCCCTTCAGGTCTTGGGACCACATCCCAAACATCATTCTTCATGATCAACTGGTATTCCTTGATCATGGCATTCTTCCATTACTACATCCCGAATCCTGGGAACTTCAGATTCTTCAATATCTTCAATAGATGGTTTTCTTTGCTGGAACAAATGTTGTAGTCCTTCTTTTGTAGGTGATGGTATACAATCTTTCCTACAAAACAAGTTAAATTTCATGATTAGAAACATCTCATAGTTTTCAGAACAAATTCTTACACATAAAGAAATATGTCATACAGTCATGCAATTATTTTAGCCAATGCTTTAATACAACATTTATCCATATCCCGTAACTTTCTAGATGCCTTCCAATCTCTACCAGAACATTGTTAAGAGTGTGCACAACTCCCAACATGTCAGCAAAGAGGTTTCATTCTAGATAGGTAGCAATGGAATGTTATACAGTGCCATAGGACACTTACCCATCACATGCATATTAGTAGTATATTGTTCATTAATGTAATTATTCTAATATGCATAATACACACCCTAATTCTAGGAACATAAGCATATACATCATTGAACAATATTATTTAAACAAACAAGTATGCAAGAAATGACAATTCAAATACTTATCTTTGTTTGGTTGTAGGGTGGACTCCCTCTCAATATTTGCTTCCTTGCAGGAACTACTGGAGTGTGCTCCCTCTTGATCTTTGCTTCCTGGATTACCTGTCTTTGAACTTATATCCATCCTCGATCACTATGCATACTTACTAGTATCATCATTGTGTTATCCTCGAGATCCCATACATACATTCATTAGTATAATCTTAATACTATCAAAAACATTATGATTCTAAGTAATCTTAAACATGTATGGTCAAGATCATTTCATACACAGATAATTTATCACAATTCTTTTACTCATGCATATTTCTATTTGACCATAGGACTTTTTTTGGCTAGTCATATCATCAATCAAAGTAAGAAGCATAATATGCCTAAACCCATGATTACTAACTTCAATGAATAATCATTATCAATCATGCAACGGTATAAGATCCTAACACAAGGTAGGATTCTAACTTGATATAGGAAAAACATACCTGGTTATCATATTTGCTAGTTATGTCTAGCAATGTCTTCTTGTTCTCTTCAATGACTTGTGCTATTAACCTGCATATCTCATAGGTTAATCATTATAGAACCAAGTTATACATACCTTGTAAGTAGATCTTCTATGTGATCCATGACAATGGATGAATCTTTGTCTTCATGTCAACATGGTCATATGTTCTTGAACTAGAACATGATTTGTCTTTCTTGATGTACCTTTCATGTTAGCGGACAACACCACAATGCATTAGTACAATCATAAGTGTCAAAACCCTAATCAATGAATATCTGCATTCATAATTTTATTAAGGTGATACGACAAGTCTAAAGTTAATGAAGATTGTACTAACCTTAATGAAGACAAACATACCATAAACTTAATCATGAACAGATCTCGAAACATACTTGGATAAGTCATACCTGCCAAGATTGCTTGTAATCTTCTTATGAAGGCCTTAGCCTCATCTCCCTCTGAAACATGAACTTCTTCACTTATGCAGGTGCCCAATCCATTCTCTTCTAGGATTAACCCAATCCACTTGATTTGCAGAAACTGGATCTGGAGCTGGATTAGGGTTTGTCAGGGAAACCCTAAAAATTCAAACTTTTAATTTCAAACTTCTGAAAGGATAGAAAGATGTGCCTTAAAGAGTTGATCAACCTGGTATACTCAGAATTTGAAAACTGCAAAGTTTCACCCCTCAAATTTGCTTTTCAATCTTCTGGATTCACTAGGGAGGACCCTGAATTAGGGTTTGAGTTTCCCTGAGCTTCACCCAACCAAATAGTTTGATCCAAAGCTTTGAACTTTGATTTTTCCAAGGAGCTTCCAGCTATGGTCACAGATTTCAAAAATTCCCATTTTTGCAGAAGCCCTAATTTTTCACCTTTCCGATCAAAGTCCTGAACTAGGGTTTGATCAAGCCCGGCCTTCTACCCAACCAAAAAATTTGACTTTGGTCTCTAAATTTCTATTTTAATGAGGAGCATCCATCCGTGGTCTGCAATACAAAAATTCCAAAATTCTCCAAAACCCTAAATTCCTGGAGCCATCAATGAAGGTGCTCAAAATCCAATTTTGTTTTGACATAAATATGCACCTGATTGTTTCTGGTGTAACTTTGAAATTTCAGATCTACAGTGTCGGAAAATTCTTCCTATGGTAGCCTGACCTATTATCTTTCCAACCCCATAGGTCTGACCTCAAATGGATTCTCTGAGAGAGAGTTATGCCAAATATCACAACATGACCTGTTTATGGGATAAAACAGGAGAGCGAAATTGTACGAAGTGCCATGTGTCACTGGTTCAATTTGGGCCTCTGAAAATCATACCTATGAAAGTACAGTCCGTGCCCTACCTTCCATTTTTTACTAAATTTCATTTCGATCTTCTTATCCCAGTTGTGACCTTTTTTCCTAGGTCACCTGTTTATGACTGAGATCTGGAAGATGCAGAAACCCTATATTGTACAGATCATAAATATGAAAGTACAACGAATTAGAGGCTCTCCTTTGGACACAAGGTAAATGGGGATCTTATCTTCGACCTGTAAGATTTTCAGATCCTGAAACCTCACCGAAATGAATTTATAGCGAAAGTGCTACGATGACTGGTTTTTTCTATATCAAGCCCTAGCTTCGCAAGTGCAACAAGTGTCATAAATGCCATACCATGCCTTCTTTCAGGCTAACTCTGATACCATGTTAGTTTTTCAGAATTTACTTCAATATGATCTAGGATCTTAACTGAGAGAACAACATGTACAACATATCTACAGCATATCAATCATGGACATAATAATGCAAGCACACAAGAGACAATAGACACACAGAGTTTCACTGGGGAAAACCATAAAGGTGAAAGACCCCACAACTTCCTCAGAGATAGATAAAGCAATGATACAACCCAAGCATAAGATATATACTCCTAGCAGCAGCTTCTCCTCCTCCACTAGTGTGCCACTCTCCAATGAGAGTAAGAGTGAGAATGTGAATGATCAAATAGACTGCCTCCCGCACTCTATTTATACTTGACTTGACTTGCCTAATAACCTTTACTAGGTCGACCTTAACTTAACCACATAACATAATGCTGACAAGGCCGACCCCCACTAGGGTGGTATAATAACCCTTTTACCCACATGACTCATACAGGGCCGACCCCATCAAGGTGGTCTAATAACCCATCAAGTATAAGTTATGTCACTTACAATATAAATGACGACACTTCCGTATAGAGGAATAATAACATCTCTATAGGAAACAATATACATATAAGTGAAATACATTCCGAAGTTACAATTACATCAACAAATTCCTGACCTCTTCAATGGTCACCCAAATCAGGTGCAAGGACCATGCTCTGATACCACTGTAATATCCCTTCATGGAAAAGTGCTCAAATTCACCTTATTTCGATTCTAGGAATGTAATATACAAATAGTTCCAAACACCTCCAAATGCTTTCGAATTGTGGAAGGAAGAAATCTGGAGGGAATAGGACACATTAATAAATTTATCAAACACCCAAATACCTTCTACACACATCCATGGTCTTCAATTTGCAAGGAGAGAAGTTTTGGGACATGAGTAGTCAATTGGATTAATGGAAATCCCCCCTAGGTCGGCCATTATTTTCCCTTCCAAACACTGTACGAACTTCACTAATTTTTAATCTGAGACTTGGATCAGTTAGAGTACATCAATGAAAACATATTTTCAGCATTAGATCAGGTTTTAGGGTCGAATAGGTCTCCCAAAGAACAACAACTTCTAGAGTATGGAATTTGGGGTAAAAATTGTAGACAAGGAGCCTTGAATTTTGGTCACAAACTATAGTAAAAATTTAGGGGTATGCATACATTATTTGGGCCATCAAATTAAATCCATAGGAATCTCATAAAATAGACAAAAATATTAGAAAGCTCTTATATAAAACACGTACAACATAATCCAAAAATCACCATGAAAATGTAATGAGGAAAATGGCTTGAATCTCAGTTTTAATTGGAAATATCACATGAAGTACTTGGTATTTTGAGTTGTGGCTCTCATAATATGTCTATTACATAATTATGCAGCAACTAACACGTCCATAAGATCGAAATAGCAATCCTCCATTAACTAGATGCAACAAGAAGTGTGTCCTTGCACTTTTAGATGACATCCAGAGAAAGATAGTATACTGAGAATAGAGAGGAATGAGAGAAGATGAACTCGAACTCAGATGGGGGTTGAACCTACATCAAAACATATCCATGAATATCTGTTGAGAGGTATGAATGGCCTCTCCATCAACCAAATTGGATGGGAATCTTGCACCCTCGAAATTGGTTCTAAGGCAAGGAGGATGAACATCCATCGTGTAAGGACAAGCTAAGCTCTCCAAATGTGCCAAATGAGAAAATGATCAAAAGATTCTCTCCTTCTTCCTCCTCATCTTTTATTAACCTCAAAATTTCTCCATAGCTCGAATTCCCTCCAAGATCCTTCTCCCAACTCGAGTTAGGGAGAGATTCCCATGAATGCCACTTGTCCAACACTTTCTAGCCTTCATCTTCCATCAATTCGAATGGGGAGGATCTTGGTTGCCATAACTCCCCTTGTGAGCCCTCTTGGAGGATATTTTTAGCCCTGACATGTCATATATTTCATATGTCAACAATCAAGTTTGAACTTTGTCATAAGTGTCTTAGAATCGTCATCATTGTTGTCATAGAAGTTAGAGAATCTAGCCCCAAGTGTCACGATTCTTCTATGATGCCTCTTCCTCTTCCATGGGAGTTACTCTTCCACTCCAATTCGACCTTCCTAGATTCATGCCATGAATAATGCCTCTCCAACTCCCCCAATAATGTTAGACTCCACCTTGGATTCGAATGGGTGAGAATAGGATGCCATGTGGCATGGAGAATCTTGCCTTGTGTGGGTCCCACACCACCTATGCGCCCTTATGACCAGATGCCACCTTATTTTCTTCTTATTATTATTTATTTATCCCCTTTAATGTATATTTATAAATCCAAGGTCCATTTGGGGTCTTATAGCTCCCTTATTCCAAGTCTAAATGTTTCCACCCCGGCCTAAGGAACTAGTAGATTGGTGGAAATTTTCCTTCATGAGATTTATTTGGATGGGGACATTACACTACACTCATGATTTTCATGGGATCACAAATCCATTCATTTTCCATACCAATATTTGAGTAGTTGCAGTTTTGAGATATAGGGTGGTTGAAGAAATTATTGGAGAAGTTAAAGTGCAACTGGTGTTGGTGGTTACAACCAAAATAAGGATGAATATAGGGCATCGATGAAGATGAAGAAGTGGACTTCAGAAGTGAAGTTTACGACTAAACATTGCCTTGGCCTGTGGCCCAGTAGCCAGGCAAATTTTCAATGAGTGAGAGAGAGAGAGAGTAGAAAGAAGGTCGGAGCCTTATCATTCTCAATCTTCTACATAATTGAATAATGAAAAATCATGTTTCATCATTGAGGTTGGTTTTTCTCTTCAGGGTTTCCCTGCAAAATCCTATGTCTAATGTGTATTATGCATATGTTGATGTTGTATGTTTTGTTATTCATCATTTATATATTGATTTTGTGTGGTTAAAGGTTGTAACCTATTTTCCTCTTTGCATCAATTCATGTCATCATCATTAACATTTTTAATTAAATCCCTCCATCTCATTAAAGCTTTCATCATTGACTATTTTATGCTCCCCTTGTAAAAAATAGATTTAGTTAATAATCAATGTAGTTCTATATCCTTAATTTCATATCTATAAAGCATCTAGAGGAGTCAAGTGAGGTGGAAACTATTTTTAGAGTGTAAAATCTTGAGCAAACATTTGCACATTGTTGTGAAAGCAATGAAAATCAGACATGCAATTGATTGAAGTCAGACTAGACTCACAAGTAAGAAATTTGAGATGGAAATAAGGAAATAAATTTTAATGGAGAGTCTCGATGACCAAGGGATGTATCCCTTGAGTATTTATACATGCCATGAGCCACAAAAACTACCACATACAGTCAATAAATGTTTATTTGTTTCCTTCAATGCCAGCCACAAAATGTATCGGCATGTTACACATGATTCAAGCGAATCACTCCAAACCACAACCTTTATCAATGCATACATAATTTAGGAGTCCACCTCCACTGCAATACCCCCCGCCACTTAATCAAAATATATTTATGGAGGTGGTTCAACTTCTAGCCATAATAGCAATCAGTAACCTAACATGACTAAACCATACTTGAACCTCAACCACATTAGAACTAGAGACCTCATAAAAAACTCCACCTTGAAATAGTGTGTATGAATGGATTGAGATAATGTGATGGGATTGTAATAATTGAAAGATGTGGGGGTGGGATTTGATCCACTTATGTGTGCACAAGTCACAGCACATAAGTGTTCATGTTTGTGTATGTGTATTCTAAGAATAAATTTGCAGGATCATCCCCTCTTCCGTAGAATATGTGGATGGAAGGCAACTCAACTTCAGCCAAATCGTGATTCCAAGGAAAAACTTGTGGGATTCCCTTCGCTTCCCCAACATATGTGTATAGAAGGTTCCTCAACTTCGACCACAAAAATTATTGGTCACCCAAGGGGCTTTACCGGACTTGAACTCATAACCTATAGCCTCCATGTCGACGACATGCCTTGGGGTTTATGGTTGCACTGATCGGTCTTAATTGATTGAACAATCTGCCCAAGGTATATTGTTGACATAGAAGTTGTTGGTCATAGGTTCAAATATGGTTGAGTCCATTGGGAGGTCCAACCACCAATGTGGCTTCCGGTTGAGCTACCCTCCATACAGATATTCCAATGGGGGGGGGGTGTGTCTTACAAGTTTTTCCTTTTGATTTTTTTTATATAGCCCAATGGAATAACTCATCCAAGAAACACTCAATTGTCTAAGCAAAAGTTGTCAAGTGGTCACGATATCAATTTCAAGGGAGCCACACTAGGTTACTAGTTAACTTTATGGTTAGTAGTTGACATTGTTATCCATCTGTAAATTCGAAGGAAAATGTGAAAATCTAGCGAAATGTTTCTCCGGGAAAAAATAATAATACATATATAAAAAAATACCATGTAGGTATTTGTTTCAACCCCCATAGTTTAGATGCACTGGTCTATGTCAACATATTTATTAGGAATACCGTCTACAAATGTGGGGAAGCATCCATTAGATTTCCTCACAAAGTTTTCTTTGGAAAAAAAATATATAGACTAACCACCTTCTAAAGCACATTTTAAGTTATAATTTAAGCTTAACTTAAGTTTTACATCAAAAGCTTATAAGATTATAAACATCTTCCATAAATTACATTAAAGAAGAAAAAGAAAACGAAAGCATACATTTGTAATAACTTTACTCATTCTCTTTTTTTTCCTCGAAAAACAAATCATAAACTTTTATTATCATCAAAGTTTACATTCTTCGTGATTTCACCATACATCCATCAGAAAAAGTTAATTACATCAATCATTTTTTCGTGATTTTACATATCTCCAACTGATGCAATTCATTTATACCACTCCAGGAATAAAGAGGTTTCAAAAAAAAAAAAATAGTCACAAAGTTTCTAAGATAAAGTATCATTACAGAGTTCAATAAAATGCATAGTCATATTGCTCTAAGATTAAAAAAAAAACATTACTAATCATAAGATAGTTTCAAGACCTCTGTCTATTCAAATGTTACGAGCTCACAAACCCAGTCAAGAGTTCAAACATCCATATGACCATCGATGTCACTTGCAATCTATTATTGTATAGAATATCTAATCACAGCAAGAACAACAAAAAAAAGAGAGCTGCAAAAAACACCTCTAGTTCTTCTAGTTCTTCTATGACCTTGAAGGAAACTTTACTCATTCTCTTATATTGAGTTTTTTTTAATGATATATACATTTAAATTAAAAGTTAATCATAAAAATGGTTCAAAAACACCAAATATTATATATATATATAACAAAATCTTATCTAAAAATAAAATATTATTTAAGAGTATTATAATAATAATTATTCTTATTCTTAATAAAAAGGAATTTCGATGGATTTATTGAAGTAGCTGTCTGTTGCGAATTATAAAAAAAAATTATAAGATAAAATTTCTGTAAATATTGAAATATATCCATTTATTATTTAATAATGTAAAATTTAAATAAAAAATATACTATTAATATAAATATAAAATGAAATTGGATAAACCAAACACTATATGATAAAAAATAAAGAGCAACACGGCAAAACATTGAAATTACTCAACGATATACGTAATCCACGTAATATTTTTTAAACATTTAAAAACAACTAATAAACTTTGTAAGTAACCTGCACAATAATTTATAAACATTTAAAAAAAACAACTAATAAACTCTCTTAAGAAAGTATATTGGTGATTTGATTCATTGTATTGACTTTTAATGAAAGTTTACCTAACTCCATTAAGATCATTTTCTTGAGGATAAAAAATGGTTCTCTGCATATTTTTGTCTTATAAAGTTGTTTTCTTGTTGAAAAAATCTCCACATCAATTGTAAGATTTTATGTTTAATTTGATTGCGTGTAGAGGAAAAATTCTTCTTTTATTTTTTTTAGTGGTGAACCTTAAATAAAAATTTAAAAAAAAATTATAATATTTTATATTGTATATAGATTTTTATTTTTATTAAGTTTGTAGATGGTGAAGTTAAATATATATATATATATATTGTATATTAATTTTTATTTATATTAAATTTGTTGATGGTGAACTTTAAAAATATATATATTGTATATAGATTTTTATTTTTATTAAATTTGTTGATGGAAATGATTTGATGAAGGTTTTTATTTGGGTTTTTATAATATGTTTTTTTTCCAAGGTTTAACCCATAATTTAGGTAATAATGGATCAGGACATCGATTTTTTGGACCATGGAGAAAATGAAGTTAGGAGTCTGCATTTAATTTTTCAATCTCAAGAGGAACTATAAAAAATATGGAGAAGCATGCTAGCCTTCAGTGAGGATCTTGCAAAGGTTGAGAATTCAATACTAGCAAGTTCTGATCTATCAGATGGTGGTCGATGTGTGGAGAAAGCATCACATCCACTGCTATCGAGGGTGTTCCAACTAGATTTGGCTTCTAATCAACTTTCATTACCTGGTTGTCTTTCCCTTCCAAGTGTCGAGTATGGTTCCAAACACAATTTGGAGTCTTTGCTTCCTGTAGAGTTTAATCATCCCCCCAAATCCAATTTGGAGTCTTTGCTTCCTATAGAGTTTCATCCTCCCCCGAATTTACCTTTTGAGGTTTCTCCCTCTCAGGTGATTGATCACCCAACTTCAAAGAAAAATGCTTGTTTTGTGAGGAAACATAGAAGGTGCATTAGAACTAAGCCAGATCGGGTTAGAATGGTTTAGGGACGGGATGTCGAAACGGGGAAAGTTGAAGGATTGATGAGGATGACACTAGTTGGGAGATTTATGGGCAAAATTGTGCAAAAGTGACTCGCTTTGAAATTCGTAGGATGCATGATGGTCTAAATTGCTAGGTTATTCTCCCACCTTCCATCTATCGGTCAAGGATTGGATCTATTTCAAACTTTAGAAGGAGCAATATGACGAGCGCATCCTTTCTCAATCCTGGTTATTGGGTTTCTCTAGCATAGTTTTGAAATAATGGATTATTGGATTCAACCAATGGAGTAAACCTATGGAATCCAACACATCTGGGTACTTTTGCATAATCTTCCTTTGGAGCTTTGGTGTGGAGATTCTCTAACTGTTATCGCAAATGCTTTAGGAAATGTTGTGGCATTGGAAGAAAATCCCCGGTTCATTCCAAAAAAAAGAATGACTAGGGTGCTAGTTGAACTCAACCTTGAGAAAGGCCTCCATGTCGAAATTGAGGTTGATTGGGGTGTAGATCCTTCATCCAAAAAATGGACTATTGGAAACTTATTTTCCATTGTCTAGCTTATCAAAATATTGTAAATTTATGGAGGAAATGCAAGTCGCCCAGTCCAACTTGGACCTATACAAAGAAGCCTTGGAAGAAAAAAGGACAGGATGTAGTGCCTCCAAACTCTATGCATGAACCTAGAGAAGAAGCTACATCAAAAGGATCAACTCTCCTAACCAACATCTCAGTCTCAACATAACAACCCTCATCTCATGATCCTCTTCCTAAAAGTTAACCTCCCACAAATTCTAGTTAGGCATGTGTGCTTCCTTCATAAGGTATGTTGGACTCGTCAACTTCCCATTTTCTCATCTCTAATGTTTATGCTAAGGATTTTATGGAAGGCCTTGATAATACTTCTCCTCGACCTCCCCTTTTTGAGGGTGTAGGATCTGAGGAGTTTCCTCTTGTCAACCTCATGATAGATCAAGTTGTGGTTCATGTGGAAGGTCATGATTTTTCAGCCCACGATTATTTTTTCCAAAAGGTGTCAGCCTTGTTTATACACTCCCGTCAAGAGCTCCAATCCTTCTCCTCTTCATGTTTTGAGCTAGTAGCCTTTGGAACATAAGGAGACTCACTCACCATAACTCAAACCAACACATACATGTTTCCCATAGAAAGAGCCTCATGTTGTAGTATGTGGTATCCAATCATTGTTATCTCCTAACTCAATTGGTGCCGGAATGCGTGAGTCAACCCTAGTTTTGTCATCAGAGCCTATTATTTCTCCCTTGATAGAGATAGAAGCTAGGAACTCGAATGAGGTGGCTAAGAATTCTAGCAGGATTTTCCAAAAAATAAAAAAGGCCACAAGCCTTCTATGCCTTCTAGATACCAACTTCAACTTAGAAAACCTATGTCATTAGATGATAGAGGGGTGTTGCGAGAGGCCTTGCTTACACTATAGAGAAGCCAGTTCTTTTTGAAAGGAAGTCACATGTTTCAATTGCCAAGACCAAAGCTTCAAAATAAGTTCTATAAGGAAAATAATTAATGAATAATGGGGTCCTTAGAGTGGGAAAACCCTTGAAGAATGTGCCTTAATGATAGTTCTCAACTTGAATGGGTGAGAGGTAGGGGGTGCCCCAAAGAAGCCTTGAAATTATTATTCTTAGTTTACAAGCCCAAAGTAGTTATGATATGAGAGAACATGTGTGTAGGGTCGAAGGCCATTTTTGTCTTGTCCTCCTCGTTGAAAGATTAACAATTATGTCATGTAAATGCAAAGGGTATGTTAGAGGGCCTTGTGACAAGTTGGAATGTTGTCACTACACATTTCTTCTATGTAGGTATCATTTTAGAAGGAAATGCTAAGAGTTTAGAAAAGTTATTCAAATTTGTGAACCTTTGTGGACCATATGCAAACATAAAACCCTTCCGAGGCCTATTAAGAGAACAAGACATCTTGAAAGGTGAAAATGTCATAGTGGGGTTGTGATCTAAATTTGACCTTGAGCTGCATAGAAGTGTGGGAAGAGGGGGTCAAAATAGACCCACTAAAAAATATCATTCTCTCTTATTTGAATATTTTAATCTGATATGTTGATCTATTGAAGTTATTACCTACTTGGAGAAACTTTACAAGCAATAGAGCAACTATCTCCAAAAGACTTGGCATGTTTCTTGTGGTTGACAAGATTTTAGAGGAAGTTACAAGATACAAATCTTGGGTTGCAATGGGAGGTTCATTTGATTATTGTCATGTTCTAATGCAATTATAAAAGGACGATAAAATCCCCCTGCCCCTTTCAAGTTTAATCATGATTGGTTATGTAATGAAGAATTTAGAGCACTAGTTTTCAAAAACTAGAAAGTATTTGATGTTTCTACTGTGGACCCACCCATTCTTCAATTTGTGAACAACCTAAAGGAGTCAAGGAGATAATAGAGGAATGGGTAAATTTTCAAAAATAAAATAATCTTCATGACCTACAGAAAGTAGAGGGCATAATTCTTAGCCTGTTTAATTCTAATGTCTCTAGTGTCTTTTCGGATGACGATTTGGTATCCTTAAAATATTTGGAAGAAAGAAAAAGTTTGTTGTTAGACAAGGATGAGGTAGAATGGAGACTCAAAAGCAAAGCCACTTGGTTAGCATAAACGGATAACAATACAATTTGTTTGAACAATTATCCTAATCACCGAAAAAGTGTTAACACTATCTAGGAAATTGGATTAGTAGATGGATCCAAGGCACTCTCGTTCAAGGACATTGCAGAAGAAGGCAAACAATACTTTCACTCTCTAATTAAAGAATTGGAGAATACAAACATTGGATATTTAATGAAGGTAGTAAGGATCTTCATTGGGCTCTCTGACTAGAGAATAAATGAGGAACTAGAGGTAGTAGTCATGAAGGAATAGTTGAAGTTCTTACTACAATCTTTCAAGAAATCTAAAAGCCCAAGTCCAGATGGATGGCAGAGGAATTTTATTTAGGTCTATTTGATCTTTTAGAAGATGACCTTTTAAGAGTAGTTGAAGAATCCAGGTCGTTGAAGAAAGTTCATGAAGCTTTAAATTCAACTTTCATTGCTCTTATTCTGAAGATGAATATTGTTGTTTCATTTGAATACTTTAGGCTAATTTCTTTATATAATCGTATTTACAAGTTAATTCCAAAATTTATCACTAATGGATCAAAGGGCATGTTGTCTAGTTTTATTGCAAAGGAAAATTTTGTGTTTCTTTTCAATGGACAAATACATGGTGCAATTGGTAAATCTTAGGAGGGCATGCACATAATAAAAATTGAAAATTTTCCTGTAGTAGTTATAAAGATGGATCTTGCAAAATATTTTGTTAAGGTTAATTGTTTGTACATCAAGCTTGTGCTTATGAAAATGGGCATGTCTCTTCAAACTGTCAACTGGATCCTTGGTTGTGCGTCATCAACTTCATGTGTTGTCCTAATAAATGGATCAACCTCATGATTCTTCAGTGCTACAAG
The DNA here is from genome assembly GCA_027924585.1 of Larix kaempferi. NCBI lineage: Eukaryota > Viridiplantae > Streptophyta > Pinopsida > Pinales > Pinaceae > Larix > Larix kaempferi. Next base: position 4,960,780 of record BSBM01000267.1, on the reverse strand, counting down.
AGACCTTAGACAAGGGTGTCCTCTTTATCCTTTATTGTTTTCACTAGTAGCAGAATGCCTAAGCAAAATGATCTCAGATTCCAAAGGAGAAGATATAAGCAAGGGCATTAGACAAACAAGTTATGTGTTCATTACTCACTTGTTATTTGTAGATGACATCCTTCTTTTTGGTCATGGCTCATCGAGGTAGATGAGATATAACAAGGAACTTTTGAATTCTTATTATGGAGCAATAAACATAGAATAAATTTGAATAAATCTTACAGGATCTTCAATAGTCTAGAGACCAAACTATAAAGATAGTTTTCTCAGGCTTATTCTTTGCCTACATATCGTTTGGATCAAGGAGTGAAATACTTAGGGTTTAACCTGAAACTCAATGATTATAAAATAGCATATTTGTAGTCTCTTTGCAAGAAAATTGAAGCAAGGGTTACCTGTTGGTGCCATAGTTGGTTGTCCCGAGGTGGTATACTTGTCCTAATCAAATCGATAATGGTAAGTATACATGTATATTGGTCATCCATTGCTCAGATCCCAAAAGTGTTAGAATTTTAATTGTAGAAATATAATTTTCATCTCTTTCAACTTATAAACAATATAGGATCACTGAAAGAACAACTATGCACAGAAACAATAGACACAAAAGTTTATCCTAGGAAAACCCAAACTCGTGAAAAACCCAGTAAACCTTTCTTACTCGGAGATTCAGTACAATGAAGATAAAAGTACAAGAAGAATAGATGCCCAAAGAAATCAGCTCCAAATGTCTTCTGCTACCCAAAAAGTCGAACTTCTTCACTTGAGCGAACTTGCTTGAGATGAGTGACCAAATGAGGGAAGCAACACTTCTATTTATACATTACTTTTTGGTAAATTTCTAATTGGGATAACTTGACAGTTTTACTGGGGCTGACTTGCCATTTTGAATTATAAAAGTACATTTATTGTTTGTTTTTATCTTTTAGGTTGGCTAGACTGGTGAAGAGACCTCACGTAGCTACATCATCAACACTCACTCTTAGCTAGAGAGGTATCATCACACTAGAACACATTTCAACATCATCTAGATATCCCACACAAGAATCCAAGTATACTCTACACAAGAATCCTCTCCACACAGGAGAATGTTCCTCATAGGAACACAATTCCTCACTAGACTAAGCTCATCTCGATCTACATAGGACCTCCTGTCCTACCTGGACTGAGCTCATTATTGGTCAATAAGGACTGGTTGTCCTACCTGACCTGAGCTCATTATCGCTCTAAAAGGACCACCTGTCCTACGTGGATTGAGCTCATTATTAGTCTATAAGGACCGCCTGTCCTACCTGGACTAAGATCATTATCGATATACAAGGACCACCTGTCCTGAACTAAGAGCACTCCCTCTCACTGAGGGAAGCATTCTCCAATACTCCAAGTCTTTCATGAAAGTACTCAAACTTCAGTCTGGAAAGAGGCTTGGTGAGAATGTCTGCAATCTGATCATCAATGGGGATATATTGGAGCTGAACTGTTCCTCTCTGTACCATATCTCTAATATAGTGGTACTTGATCTCCACATGATTCAATCTGTCATGAGATACATGATGCACTAAAATCTTCACATAGCTTTGATTATCACAGTGAATCACGGTAGGCTCAAGTGTCTGTCCAAAATCCTACAAAAAGATTCTGAAGCCATATTGCTTCTCGTTCCGCAATACTTGCTGCAATATACTATGATTTTGCAGTGCTCAATGCTACTGAGGGTTGCTTCATGCTGCACTAGGAGACCACTGCAGAGCCGAAATTCAATCAACACCCGAAGGTACTCTTCCTATCCACAACACTTCCTACCCAATCAGAATCTGTGTATCCATGCAATCTCATATCACTCCTAGAAGCATATCTCAGTCCATATCCCACAGTGCCACGTAAATATCTCAGTACATGCTTCGCAACAACCCAATGTACTTGTCTTGGTTCACACATAAATTAACTGAGAGCACCTACTGCAAAACAGATATCTGGTCTAGTGTTAACTAGATACATCAATGAACCGATTAGTTGTTTGTACATGGTGGGATCTATCAACTCTGACTTGGAGGCTAAGTCACTCAACTTATTTAGGTTTGTCTCCATGGATGTGTTCATGAGCTCGCATTCCAACATACCAAATCTCCTCAAGATATCAATGGTATACTTTCCCTGGCTCAGGAAAATCCCATCCTGTATATGCCATACCTCCATACCAAAGAAGTAATGCATTGCACCAAGATCCTTAATGACGAACTCAGAGCCTAGCATCTTCTTGCACCACTCGGTAGTTTCTCATCTCATGTGACAAACAAATCATCAACGTACCGTACTACTATCAATGGTCTACCATCCTCAACCTCAGAGTAAAGGTTGGAATCTGCCTCACTCTTGGCGAATCCCAAGCTCACCAAGTATCCATCAATCATGGCATACCATGATCGTGGTGCTTGCTTAAGTCCATATAGGGCCTTCTTCATTCTGCACACATGGGATTCATTTCCATGAATATCGAAACCCTCTAGCTATTCAATGTGGAATTATTCCTCAATCACTTTGTTGAGGAAAGTAGTTTTAACATCCATTTGATGTAACTTCCATCCCATAGCTGAAGCAAATGTCTCATCACAATCGACTCCCTCTTTCTAAGAGAATCCTCCAGCTACAAATCTCACTTTTTGTTTCTCAATGCTCCCATCTGCAACATGCTTAATCTTGTAGATGCACTTGGAATTCACCATTGACTTCCCTTCAAGTCTCGGCAAAACCTGGCATATTCTTCCATCGTGGCATCTTTCCAAACGTGTTGATTGGCAGCCTCCTCATAGCAAGAAGGCTCAGAATCAATGATGTGGGACATTAGTGCTACATATCATGAATATCTTCGAGGTTTCTTGCTCTCCCTGAATGTACATGGGGGAGCAACATGCTTCTCTGCATCCTCTAGAGTCTTTCAAGCCCAGACAGACCTCTTCCGGCCAATAGTGAAATATCTAGGAACATCTATTGGATCTACTGGATCAACAAGATCCATTGGATCTACATAATCAACTAGATCAATTGGCTCCCTCTGAACTGCTGAAGAGGGAGGGGGTAATGACTCCATCTCATTTGGAGCTTCTTTCTCCTCACTGTCCATGGATGATCTTCTAGCCTTTCTGAAGGCAGTCTCCTCTTTGAAGGAAACATCCCTACTGACTTCAATCTGTCTCTGTCCTGGGATGTAGATCTTGTATGCCTTCGATGATTCACTACTCAACAAATGTACTCTTCATTCCTGAAGTTTCTAGTTTTGTTCTCTTTTCTTTGGGTACGTGAATGTATACTAGACAACCAAATATTCATAAATGACCAACTTCTGGCTTCACACCTGTGAAGGCCTCTTTTGGATTCATATTCTTCAATATCTTATGCGGACTTCTGTTATGAACATATACTGCAGCGCTTGAGGTTTTTTCCCATAGAAACATCGATAGATTTTTATCATGGGTCATGGCCTTGACTGCCTCAACTATAGACTTGTTCTTTCTTTCTTCAACCCCATTTTGTTGAGGGTTGTAAGGGATGGTATACTCCCTCTTGATTCATGCTTCGTTACAGAAATCACTGAACTCTGAGGAGTTGTATTCTCCTCCATTATCGAACCTTAGAACCTTTATCCTTTTCTTGGATAGGTTCTCAACCTGGGCCTTGAATTCCTTGAACTTATGCATAACTTCTTCTGATTCCTTGGACTTCAAGAAATAAATCTATGTCTTTCGAGAGTAGCCATCTATGAAGGTCATGTGCTACCAAAATCCTCCCAAGGATGCAACTGACATAGGTCCACACAAGTCTGAGTGTACCAACTGTAATATTCCCTTGGACCTGGTGTCACTGTTGGGAAAAGATCCCTTAGCATTCTTGCCAAGTGCACATCCTCTGCAAATGCCATCGTGTTCAACTTGTAGTTCATGAAGTCTTGTAACCATATTCCCTAGAGGAGGAAGAGCTCTATAGTGCAGTTGAGCAAGTCTTCTATGCCATAGCTCACTCAAACTGATAGAGCCATGTACTAGAGCCTGAACTGGCAGTATTGTCAATCTGTATAAGTTATCTTCACGAACACCAATTATTCTTGTTGAATCAATAGTGGAATTCTTGTGCCATGCGAGAACCTTCACATATGAGAATGCAACTTTATAACCCTTTTCTTCTAGTGCAGAGATAGAGACAATATTTCTTTTCATTCCTAGCACATATAGTACTTCTCCGAAATGTAGAGAATCACCAAAATCTAACTGGAAGGAAGTGTCCCTAGTTCCTTTCACAATATGTTTAGCATCGTCTCCAAGAGAAACTCTTAGGTGTGATTCTCTCTCATCTGTATTTGAGAGAAACTCCTTATTACCTGTCATATGTTTAGAAGCGCCACTATCTAACAACCAACCATCATTACTAGTAGGAACAATACCTAAGAGGGATGAGATGAAGAAGAATTATTCTGCATTCTTTGGTTTCTTTGGTTGAGTTCCTTCATCTATATCAGCTGTGGAGGTATGTTATTTCCTCTTCTTTGATGTGCATTGATTCTTGTAGTGGCCAAACTTTCTGCACTTGAAGCATTTGACTTTTCAAAGGTATTTCCTCTTCCTTTGACCAAGGGTTGGACTTGATCTTTTGTCTTTGACTTTTCTTCCAAATTTCTTCTTTCCTCTTTTCTTGGTATGTGTAATGAGGTCTTGATCTTCTTCATGAGGGGCACGTACCTTTCCTCTGGCCACAAGTCTAGTTTCTTCTTGTGTACAGTCTACCCACAATCTTTCAAAATTTGGTAGCTTAGATATTCCCATCACGCTTTGAATGAAGGGTTCCCAATATTGAGGGAGGACATTCAGAGTCGTCGTGACTAATTCCCTATCTGCAATAATATCACCAATTGTCCCCAATTGATCCTTGATCGCTGTGATCTTCATAAAATATGATGCAATGATAGTATTAGACCTAGACATCTTGATGTTTTAGAGTTGTTGCCTCGGGGCAAGAGCCCTTCGATGATTCACTGTACCCAACAAATGTACCCTTCTTCCTTGAAGGTTCTAATTTTGTTCTCTTTTCTTTAGGTACGTGAATGTATACTAGACAGCCAAATATTCGCAAATGACCAACTTCTAGCTTCACACCTATGAAGGCCTCTTCTGGAGTCATATTCTTTAATATATTGTGCGGACTTCTGTTATGAACATATACTGTAGTGCTTGAGTTTTTTGCCTATAGAAACATTGGTAGATTTTGATCACGGATCATGGCCTTGATTGCCTCAACTATAGACCTATTCTTTCTTTCTGTAAACCCGTTTTGTTGAGGGTTGTAAGGGACGGTATACTCCCTCTTGATTCCTGCTTCCTTACATATATCATTGAACTCTGAGGAGTTGTATTCTCCTCCATTACCGAACCTTACAACCTATCCTTTTCCCGGATATGTTCTCAACCCGGGCCTTGAATTCCTTGAACTTGATCATAACTTCTTCGTATTCCTTGGACTTCAAGAAGTAAATCCATGTCTTCCGGGAGTAGTCATCTATGAAGGTCACGTAGTACCAAAATCCTCCCAAGGATGCAACTGACATAGGTCCACACAGGTTTAAGTGTACCAACTCTAATATTCCCTTGGACCCTATGTCACTGTTAGGAAATGATCCCTTAGCATTCTTGCCAAGTGCACATCCTCTACAAATGCCATCGTGTTCAACTTGGAGTTCGGGAAGTCTTGTAACCATATTCCTTCGAGGAGGAAGAGATCTATAGTGCAAGTGATCAATTCTTCTATTCCATAGCTCACTCAAACTAATAGAGTCATGTACTAGAGCCTAAACTGGTTGTATCGTCAATTTCTATAAGCTATATTCACGAACACCAATTATTCTTGCAGAATCGATAGTGGAATTCTTGTGCCATGCAAGAACCTTCCCATATGAGAATGCAAGTTTATAAGCCTTGTCTTCTAGTGCATAGATAGAGATAAGATTTCTTTTCATTCCTGGCACATATAGTACTTCTCCCAAATGTAGAGAATCATTAGAATCTAACTAGAAGGATGTGGCCCCAGTTCTTTTCATAGTATATCTAGCATATTCTCCAAGAACAACTCTTAGGTGTGATTCTCTCTCATCTAGATTTGAGAGAAACTCCTTATAACCTGTCATATGTTTAGAAGCACCACTATATAACAACCAACCATCATTACTAGTAGGAACAGTACCTAAGAGAGTTGAGATGAAGAAGAACTCTTCTGCATTCTTTGGTTTCTTTGGTGGATTTTCTTCATCTACATCAATTTTGGAGGCATGTTCTTTCTTCTTCTTTGATGTGCATTGATTCTTGTAGTGGCTGAACTTTATGCACTTGAAGCATTGGAATTTTGAAAGGTCTTTCTTCTTCCTTTAATCAGGGGCTGGACTTGATCTTTTGTCTTTGAATTTTCTTCCAAAGTTCTTCTTTCCTCTTTTCTCGGTATGTGTAATGAGGGCTTTATCTTCTTCATGAGGGGCGTGTACCTTGCCTCTGGCCACAAGTCTGGTTTCTTCTTTTGTACAGTCTGCCCACAATCTTTCAAAATTTGGTAGCTTATATCTTCTCGTCATGCTTTGAATGAAGGGTTCCCAAGATTGCTGGAGTCCATTCAGAGTCATCATGACTAATTCCTTATCTCCAATAATCTCACCAATTATCCCCAATTGATCCTTGATCTTTGTGATCTTCATAAAATATTGTGCAATAGTATCAGACCTAGACATATTGATGTTTGAGATTTTTTTCCTCAGGGCAAGAGCCCTTCGATGATTCACTGTACCCAACAAATTTACCCTTCTTTCCTAAAGGTTCTAGTTTTGTTCTCTTTTCTTTGGGTACGTGAATGTATACTAGACAGCCAAATATCCGCAAATGACCGACTTCTGGCTTCACACCCGTGAAGGCCTCTTATGGAGTCATATTCTTCAATATCTTGTGCGGACTTCTGTTATGAACATATACTGTAGTGATTGAGGTTTCTTCCCATAGAAACATCGGTAGATTTTGATCATAGTTCATGGCCTTCACTGCCACAACTATAGACCTATTACTTCTTTCTGCAAACCCATTTTGTTGAGGGTTGTAAGGGATGGTATACTCCTTCTTGATTCCTGCTTCCTTACAGAAATCATTGAACTCTGAGGAGTTGTATTCTCCTCCATTATCGGACCTTAGAACCTTTATGTGATAATCTACAGGGAGATCTCACAGCTAGAACAAATATCACTAATCTCACTCAAGAATTGCAGAGAAGAAAGAAGAATAGATGAATCAATAATCACCCATGAACATAGAAAATGGAGAATAGCAGTATAATCATACATCAGCTGTGAGCTGGCACTGTGAATAACTGAATACAATACAATAACTGTCAAGAGAATTCGAATTGAGCTAAGTTCATTCGAATCATCCTCAGTGTGTAGCTTGGACAACATTAGAGACATCATCCAATCAGTGGCAGTAGTCACAAATAGTCAAAAGTTAGTCAAATGAGTCTAACTGAGTCCAATTGATCCATGTGAGCACAAATAAGGAGATGGAGACTCCAAGGAGGGTGCATGAGGCTGTTAGAAGTTCAAGTGGCACTCCAAAATAGACAGCTGGGAGCTACAAGCAGTTAAACTGAGCAATAAATGCAAGAACTGATCAATCAATGCTCTAACTAACTGTTAAACTCCTGGTAGGTGAGATAAGGCGCATATGTCATCCAGGTGAGGAAAACAAGGTGCATCAGGTAGGAGGGCTACTGAGGGCTAAAGACAGGCTTTAGGGGGATGAAAATAGGCTCCAGGTGCTGGGGAGACCACCATACTGATGACTGGATGCATGCAGATGAATGCAGATGCATGCATGATGACTAGATGCATGCATGCATACAAATATAAAAAATGATGGTGAGAATATTCCAACACCGCCCCTCAAGCTATACTATGAGGTAATAACCGAAGAAACTAAATAGTAGGGCCCTGGTGACTGAGACCAAAGGTCACCCCGTAAAACAATCTAAATAATAAAGTGAGGAAAGAGGTAAAACACAGTGTGAAGAAAGCCCTCCCTCAAAATATACTGAAGGATGCTAGTGTAGCATGGCATCACTCACCCCAGAAGGAGGCAAGTGAACCTCTTTACTGAAGAATGATTGATCGACAAGAAATGGATCAGTAATGTGAGAAGGATGAAACCTTCCATTCTGAAAATCAGATCTGGTTCTCCTTTGATCAAGTGGATCACCAACAAGATCTCTGGCAGATCTAAGAGTAGTGGCTGCCCATCTAGGAAGAGGAGGATCATCAAGTTCTTGTGGAACTGGATCTCCCATTCGCTCATCTTCATTGTTAGTTGCTAGATCTTCAGGTTCTTGTGGATTTGGATCTAACATTCTTTCAAAAAGAGTTATCTTCCTCTTGGGAAGAAGTGGATCATGCTCCAAAAACATAATATGAAGATCATTATGGAGCATGTGATTCGAACCAACTGAGGTAGAATCAAATCCATGAATGTGTAGATAGTTCTTTGATATCTCCTTTGAACCAACATAGGTGAGATCATAACCAAAGGAACTATGACATGATGATGGTATCTTGGACTTCAAATCAGATCCAAGAATTGGAAGATGGTTTCTTATGATCTCCTTTGAACCAACAGGGGTGAGATCAAAACCAAAATCACAAAAAAGTGCATGAGTCATGAACCCAAGCGAATAATAGAGTCTTCCATCTTCGGTGAAACTCTGAAAACATGTGCCAATTGCCAAATAGGATTCCAAAGGAATCATTTGATCAAGGAGGGCGAATGCATTGCCTCCCAAATTTGATTTTGCCTCCAAAATACTCAGTAGGTCATCATCTTGCACATCAGCAAGCTCATGGGAAGTAGAGATTGTGAAAGTCTCTTCAACTTCTAGAGTAGTAGTTGACATCTCTTGCTCAGAATTCAAATCAGAAGACGGATCAACTGAAACCATGTCTTGTATTTCGACTTTATCTTGAACAACTTCATCATGGGAGATGATTGAGGCCGAATCATAAATAGAGAGAGCATTGGAGGCAGTACTACTGGGCTTGTTATCCAAGTGTCTAATATCATCCTCTTCCTTCTTTCCAAATAATTTGTCCAATCTTGTCCAGTTATCACTTGGATGTTCTGCAGGATCAATGAGGTATTCCATATTGGAAAACATAGCAGTACATATTGATGTTGAGGCTCTATCACAATCATCTAGCCAATCTTATTCCTCTTCATAGGAAGAAAAATATCTCTTAACACCAATACACATATCAAAAAGACCATATCTCTTCAGATAAACTATCATCTTTGGTTTCCATTCATCATAGTTGAATGAAGAGAGAGAAGGAACTGCTTTCAGATCCATGGAAGTTGTTGTTGAATTCAAATATGCTACTGCAACTGCAGAACACTATTGGAAATGCAAAAAACTTTGAAACTGCTGTAACTGCAGGAAACTGCTGCAACTGCAGAACACTTTGAATAACCTGCAAAAACAATGGAGATCCATAGTAGCTGCTGGATTAGAATCTGTTGAAGATGGATTCGAATGATGTAATAAACCTGCAAAACAATTGAGAATTATGAAATGGAGATCTGCTGCAATTCGAATTGAACACTGCCTTAGGACACTAAGCACATGTGACTGGGTCCTTCACACCTGGCTAGACCTCACTGGATTGCTCTAGTGAATTCAAGGAAATAGCACCAAGATTTGTTGTGGAAACCCAGAGGCTTATGGTGCTCAATGAAAGACAACTGCTCAAAGAATTGTTGCAACCGCTACTGATGCAATTCTAATAGATGCTTCCAACTCTGATACCGTGTGATAATCTATAGGGAGATCTCACAGCTAAAACAAATCTCACTCAAGAATTGCAGAGAAGAAAGAATAATAGATGAATCAATAATCACTCATGAACACAGAAAATGGAGAATAGCAGTATAATCATACATCAGGTGTGAGACGGCACTGTGAATAAGTGAATACAATACAATAACTATCAAGAGAATTCGAATTGAGATAAGGTCATTTGAATCATCCTCAGTGTGTATCTTGGAAAACATTGGAGACATCATCCAATTAGTGGCAGTAGTCACAAATAGTCAAAATTCAGTCAAATGAGTTTAACTGAGTCTAACTGAGCCATGTGAGCACAAATCATGGGATGGAGAATCCAAGGAGGGCACATGAGGCTATCAGAAGGTCAAGTGGCACTCCAAAATAGACCACTGGGAGCTACAAGCAGTTAAACTGAGCAATAAATGCAAGAACTAATCAATCAATGCTCTAAATGACTGTTAAACTCTTGGTAGGTGAGATAAGGTGCATATATCATCTAGGTGAGGAAAACAAGGCACATCAGGTAGGTAGGAGGGCTACTGAGGGTTGAAGACAAGCTCTAGGGGGTTGAAAATAGGCTCCAGGTGCTGGGGAGACCACCATACTGATGACTGGATGCATGCATGATGACTGGATGCATGTAGAATGCATGCATGTAAATATAAAAAATGATGGTGAGAAACTCAAAAAGAAACTCATGAGGATATTCAGAGGACTTACCATGAAAATTAGGGAGCACTGATGGTGAGATATTCTTCATAGGAGCTGCTCCAGGTGTCTGAAGGATAGGAAATTCCAATGTAGCCACAGTATTATCAGGCTGATTATTTTCTCCTTCTTCCTCCCGGTGATCCTCATGTTCATTCTCACCTGATTGTTCTCTACCAGCCATGGTTCTAGTCCAAAATTCAACAGCTTCCTTTATGCGTTCTTCCTCTGCTTTAGCTTCTTCTTCTTTTCTCCTCTCTTCTCTTTGTTTTCTTTCTTCCTTTGCTAGTCTGCGAGTCTCCAACCACACCTCTTTAGTAACTCTGGTCCCGTCAATATGATAAATCTCCTCTTTATCCGGTACACCTACAGCACTTCCCTTATCTTCAAGAGGTTTACTTTCTGCAACAGGAGTTGAAGGTCCCGTTGTATTCTCCACTGTGGATGTTGAATGTTCAAGATTGGGAGGAACAGAATTTCCCCTGCCTGTAGAGTTCTGTGGTGGTCTAGTGGAAGAATCAGCTCTAGCAATTATCTCATCAATATATGTGTGTCTTCCCTGACCTGCATTACGACCTCGACCTCTTCCACCTGCAATGTTAGTATTCAAAGGGGGTTCCCGATTTGTTTTTCTTGTATTCATGCATGCTGTAAAAAATTGAACTAAAATAAAATCAAATGAAACCAACTACTAACTCTATCTATCTATTACCATCCCCAGCAACGGCGCCAAAATGTTGGTCACTCTATATGTCAGTTAATTAAAGCTAACACACAGAATGGTCAATATAAATTGTCAAACCTAGGAAGGTCTTTTATTTCAAAGGCAATAAGCACAATCTATGCATAAACAGATCAAGTAGTTGATTTGCTGAATGTAAATAATGATCCTACCTATGTGTCTAGCCAACTCGTTCCCTAAGAACACTAATCTAATTCATACATCTAAGAATCCAAAAGAAAGCAACTTCCCTACAGAAATCAACCCAGCAAGTTAATGATATAATGATGAAATGAAACTAGATTACTTTTGCAAGAAGTTAAATCCTATAATTATCAAACTACATCATTCAATCTTTACCACAATGATCTATCCAGTAGCTATTGTAACTCTGCCATTATATGTCTAATCTATGAATGTAATTGAAGATACAACAACAACCAGAATTAAAACACAAGCTTGAACTCTAATTGATCATTAATGGAAATCCTAGAAAGCATAAACAACTAGAAGATAACTGGAATTAAGCTTGGCTGTCACAGCTGGTTAAAACACACATGCACATTAAGTAATTTATCCTACACAGTTGACTGTCACACCACTCTATTACATCTATTCAAGATGCAATTGTAAACTACCAGAAAGGAAAGCTAACTCTGTTACAGCTACCAATACTGTCTGCAATCATTCCACACCACACAACAGAAGTAAAACTAAACTACTCTACCTACTTAAACCGGCTATCTCTGTGAGAAGGTGGGCCCTAGCCTTCTAACAGAGACGTCGAGAGTCACAACAAATTAAAACACAGAAGTGAAGAACTCTGCTCTCATATTATTGATGGAAGATCATGAGTCTCAGTACTCTGTTACAGCTCACACAAGTAATGATTGTCCAACCCCCAGGCTACGAGAGCCTTCTGGAATGTATACAAAGAGAATACAGTTTCAAATCCACTAAAATTGTGCAGCAATGAAGATCTATGATCTTCATGCTGCGGAGTCACAACTAACTGATACAGCTGTGTACACAAGGGTTGTTAATCATGAATAATGTTGTTGCTCGAACAGTCAATGGGTCAACAGACTCAACAACTGAGACGTGACCTGTCTGTCCCAGCTAGGTTCTATTCAATGGATTTTGTTATGACGAGGATCTGTTACAAATCACGTGGAGGATGTGCTGTTCCTTGGAGTATGAAGAATTAGACTTGAAAGAGTAACAACTGGTGCTACTTGGCTGACACACTTGCGCTTTAGATTTGAACTAAATAAACTCACAAGTGTTAGCATAAACCGAAGGTCAGGATTCGAATCTTCACAATCTTAGGCATAAAAATAAATAAGGCAATAACAAATTATACCTGTTAATATCATTGATTGATCTGGGAAAGACATGGATATAGCTCATGAAAGTAGGATAGAATCAGGGCAAAATGATGTAATAAGGGTGGCCAAAAAGGGACATTTCCTGGACCCAACAGCTACATCATCAACAAAAAGGTGTATTGGATAGAATAAGAAAAAAGAGTTTTAGTTCTCTTTGCACATGCAAAAATGAATCAAGGGGATTCCTCTAATCAAATGCACCAAAGTAGCCAAGACTAAAGAAGTTAGAGGCTAGGGATTAAAGAACATTTATCTCTTTAATGATATGCTTATAACTAAGAGCCTTTGAAGATTATTTTTTAATAATGTCTATGTGCCAAAGTGTTGAAGGCCAAATATATTAGAGATGGGACAATTGAAGAATGGATTAGAATAGAAAGAAAATCATTCAAAGGATCCTCAATAGTTTGGAAAGGTTTAGCCAAGGCCTTCCCAATCATAGGAAAATGGGTAGCCTGAAAATTGACAGTTTGAAGATCCCTGGACTAGATGTAGTGGAAACTATAGATCGTCTCTTGTATTGCTTTAGGAACTACATGCTCAAGGACTTATATATCTCCCTGATGTTGCAATACAAGGAATTCCTAGTAGATGTATTCATGGTCGGAGAACAACTAGAGACCTAAATTTGCAGAGAGATTTAGTATTAGAATGGTCCCTTAACAATAATCTTCTAAAAAATAAATCTATTGCATTACAAGATTGTGATGATGCGCCGAAGTGGTCTAAGAACAAAGATAATGGCCTAACTACAAAGATATGGTATAAATCCATGATTGAATATGATATTGAAGAGGAAATGGAGTGGTGGTGGAGCATAGTCTGGAAGCTAGACTATTCTTCAAACACAAAAAAAAATTATTTGGATAGCACTTAACAATAAGATTCTCAGATGGGACAATGATTAGAATATGAACTAGTGTGGTCCTAGCACATGTGTTTTATGTGAGGTAGAAAATGAAACTATATATCATTGATTTCTTACTTTTTTTTTCAAAATATGTGTGGAAAGACATACTTTAGCCAGTCATTAGGTCAACAACATAGGAAAACAATAATCTTTTGTAGTGTTTTGAGACCCAGATCAAAGAAAAATATGGCAAGAGTCATCTGCTTTGTAAGATCGATACATGAATCTACCATTAAATCATCCTTTCCTCGAGGAACTTTGATGGGGATTTCCAAGGAAGCCTAGGTAAGAGTGGTGTTGGGGCCATCCTTCATCAAAGTAATCATCGTTATTTCACTTGAAATATGGCGCTAGGATAGGAACCAACAATAGAGCATATTTTTATGCTCTATGGATTTTGATGAACACAACTGAAAAATGTCTCAAAAATCTACAACCCTTTGGGGACTCCAAAATTTTGATGTATTGGGAAAATGGAAAATGCCATATCACAAATTCTACTCTATGACCTATCATGGATAAAGTGTTGGAGGTAAAAAATTATTTTGATTCAATCTCTTTTACTCATATCTTTAGGGTGTTCAATGCATAGGCAGATTCACTTTCTAAAGCAACTCTTACTTTGTAGGAAGACTTCTTGTCAATTCAAGAATAAAAGGATGGAATCCTCTCCTCGAAATCATACATGTGTATCTTTTGATTCCTTCTTGTTAGTTTTCATTTAAGATCTAAGGGGAGCCAACTTCAATCTTGGTTGAGTTTTGTTTTTTTGGGCACTATTTTTACTATGGGGGGGTTAAGAGATAAAGACAAAAAGTCACCTAGACCCTTTTTCTTGGAAGACTCTATTAAGTAGTTAAGAGGGAAGATTTCAAACGTTTTTTTCTCTAAACTCCCGAAATGAGCCGAAAGGAAAAAAAATGTATATTTTGATTTTAATTTTTTTTTCAGCTAGTGGAGTTTTTGTATTAATCTAAACAAAAAAGTACAAAGTATGAAGATGTCGATATGCCAAAAGGGAAACCATGCCAATTGCAAAATAGGAGATTTCCATTCTTAATATGCATAACCCAGCTATCTGTGTATGATATTGGTCCATAAACCAAGAGATGCCAATGATAACTAGAGATACCTAGATAGAGACTAATATAGTTGAAAATAAAAAATGGAGCATCAACAGAGTATAAACTAAGTGGATTGATCATCATTAGAGATATAAATCCTAGGAACCTCTTGGCTTATTAGGCGCATGATCCTTTACTGCAAATTTTATTCCATTAGTAGCTTTGGCGATGATGTTGAGCTTGGAATCCATTGTTCCAATATGAACTTGAATGTTGTCCCGTTAAAACATTATCTCATTGTGTGCCTCTTTTCTTTCCATTAACGCCTTTCACATTAATGACTTCATTTTCCAATACAAGACTATTGTTCTGAAATACTTGGTGTCTTAAGTACGAGAGGTGCCCGTGTTAAGGACCCAAGGGCACATATCTTGCTCAATGTCTTCGTTTTGAATGAAACCATGCTCCACTCTCACCCGATCTTCGGTTTAATAAATCTCATGCTATATGTGTTTCGGGGTCTGCCTCTAATAGGCTATGGCCAAATCAACTATCTCCCGCATAACTCGAGATTGAGAATTCAATCCCCTACTTTTGCGATTGTGTCGCCCTTGTCCTCTCCCATGTATGGTTATTAGAGCAAGATATAAAATTCCACTTGAGGAATGGGATTCCCAGGGGACTCAAGGATACAAGAAAAAAGACTTAAAACCTAAACAAGAGTATGCCCAATTAAGCATCGAAATGCCAGGCCCAATTTGAATCAGATTTAACTTCCCCTTGCTGAGCCAAACATGGGTTCCCAACCCAACCCGAAATGTGGAAGCCAACATATTTAAGGAGAATCTATTAACTGGGGAAGGAGATTGATGATGCTTGGAATTAGGGCCTAGCCAACCATGATCAAGGTGAAACCAAAACTCAAAGAAGGACGTATAAACAAAGTCAAGAGATTCGTGATATGCCAACGTCATTATGGAGGTATGCCTTCCTCCCTTGGCACCCAAAAGAAAAGAAGTTGACCCCTTCCTCATCCTACACTTCCAATTCAAATAAATGAAAATGAACCATAACAATGTTATATTACCTCTACATGTTCATCATTTTCTCTGTCTTCATCAACTGAGACATCCATGACATCATGTCATGGAAGAAACCCACACCTCGTCCCCTCCTGTAGCCATAACTGTCGATCAATTCCATTGTCCCTACGATGTACTTGTGCATGTGAAACATTTCCTCTACCTTTGTTCAAAATTTTCTTTCATCACCAACTGAGACATCCACATAGGCATCATGTCATGGAAGAATCCCACACCTTGCCCCCTCTTGTAACCATAATTATCGATCAATTCCATTTTCCTTTCCATGTACTTGTGCATGCGAAACCTTTCCCCCACTACTACCACTTGCTCCCTCATTTGCCGTGCCATGACGTGGCCACAATTTTGGGGATATTTTGATTTAAAACTTAAAATAACAAATATAAAGTTTTTTCCCTTTGAAAAAAAGTGCTTATTTTATTTTTATTGTTAATATACATATATGCATATATGTATATGTACATCTACACACACACACAAATAAAGTGAAGAATTGTTAATTGGGTCTAGCTCGAGTGGTGGGGAGGAATGATTGTTATCCTCCCCACCCATATTCAATCCATGCAAGTGACATGTTGAGCTTTTAATGGATATATTATTGCAATGGCCTTGAGCTCTATGTGTTCAAAGCTTCGAGCTTTTACATAATCCAATTTACCCTAGGTAAATTGGTACCATCCTCGAAATGAGGGGAAGTACCTAGTGGGTTTCCCCAAGATATGTATCTCATGCAAAAGAAGAAAATAGATTGAAGAATTTTCATGGAAAAAAGAAAGTAAAGTGAAGAATTTGTGAAACTTATGTGTTAAGTTTTTTTTACATAATCCAATTTACCCTGGGCACCACTCTCAAAATGAGGGGAAGTACCTGGTGGGTTTCCCCAAGATATGTATTTCATGATAAAGAAAAAATTAAAGTGAAGAATTTTCATGGAAAAGAAGAAAATAAAGTGAAGAATTTGTGAAACTTATGTGTTAAGTGTTTTTTTAATTAGTACATTATAGTGGTAGTTGATAATTATATATATTTTTCTAATAAAAATGTAGTAATGATTATATAGGCTTACTATGGCTAGTATTTTTATGTATTAATGCATACTATATTATTAGAATATTTGATATTGTTATAATCACATTTATTGATATTAGGAAATAAATTAAAGTGTAGATTGGGTGGTTGGGAGGAATGTTGATATCCTCTCCACCCTAGTTCAAATCTTGCTTTGTGATACTTGCTCTTCGAGAGTCGACTTTTACTATGTAATGATTATAATTTTGGTCATACCTTGATTCTTCAGAATAGTAGGTGTTAGTATTTCTCCCAATGGATTAACCCTTTAACAAACAGTAAATCACCATTTATAAATAACAAAAAAATTAATATAAATTTTTAAAATTGTTATAAGTTTATTTTTTATTTTCATAACATAATTTTTTATATGAAAATGCAAATTTCTACAATTTATCTTTAAGTGAAATCACAACAATTCGATTTTAAACAAACAAAAAAAATCAAAACTAAAAATGATGATTGATCTAGATAAAAATTTAGAAAACAACTATATGAAGGAGATCATTCCTCATCATATTTAACACATCATTTAAAATCACTTTGAAAAACTCTTTGTACTAGATATACCTTATCAATCTACTTCATTATAGTAGTATCATTTAAAAAATAATTTATGTAAATGATTTGAAACCAAAATTACCAAAATTTCTAATGAAGCAGCATTCAAAAAACAAATTTCGGGAATAAAAAAAGATAGTTTATAAATTTTAATGAAAATATTTACAATATAAACGAATATTATAAATAATATAATATAATAATAAACATACGACAAAGATGATTATAAATAAATAAAATAATAATAAACATACGACAAAGATGATTATAAAAAATAAAATGAATGAATAAAATAACAATTAATGCATTCTTGAAAATGGTCCCAAAAAATGAGTTAACTAGAGAGGAAAATGGTCCAAAATATGGATTGGAGTTAACTAGAGGGAAAATATATATGATGAAAGAATGATTGAAAAAACAAATTTCGGGAATAAAAAAAGATAGTTTATAAATTTTAATGAAAATATTTACAATATAAACGAATATTATAAATAATATAATATAATAATAAACATACGACAAAGATGATTATAAATAAATAAAATAATAATAAACATACGACAAAGATGATTATAAAAAATAAAATGAATGAATAAAATAACAATTAATGCATCATTGAAAATGGTCCCAAAAAATGAGTTAACTAGAGAGGAAAATGGTCCAAAATATGGATTGGAGTTAACTAGAGGGAAAATATATATGATGAAAGTATGATTGAAAATAAAAAATAATATATAATGAAAAGGAGGAATGATTTTTTATTATTAAAATAAAAATAAATAATATTTAAAGTAAGTTTTAAAAGGGAAAGAGTAAGTGCATAAAGGAAATAAAAGATGAGAAAGTTTGGATAAGAACAATATAATAAAAAATGATGTTATAATTAAGATGAGGAATGTTAATAAATGATGAATTCTAGTGAATTATTTTTAGTTATTTTATTGATTAAAATCGTTAGAATGTTTATCAATTTCAAGATTTTCTTCAATAATTTGACATAAATAATGATGAGTAAATGTTAAGATTTTGGTTTTGTTAGAACAAATTAAATGTTTAGTGTTATGAGAGTGTCTTGTAATTCCTTATTTTTAAGGAGTGAGAGACTTAATTCATTTCAAACCCTACTATTGAAATTTATTTATCTAATTGGATTAGGGATAAAGTTAACAAAAACTAACGCTTTTAGGACATGTCGCTTTGAGGATTCCTATATAGGATGCAAGCGCACCATCCTTTAGGAATTGAACCTAACTAACAAAGGTAAACTCCCACTAACTTATTGTTGCACAACGACTCAAACAATATTGAATTATATTGGATTTTTTTGTTGTTGTCTAAACTATGCTTTTAGTCAACACAAGTAAGTGGCATTTTGCTCAATAGAACAATTTATATAATGAAGCTAATATGTCTCACACGTTTACAACATCTTTCCTTCGACGAAGTAGTTGCGACTAAGGATTTTTTACTCTAAATAATTACGCCCATGCTTGTTCTAATAAATGGCATGCTCACACAAATATGTTGATCCAAGAAAATAAAACATATCATTACCAACTCACTTTACCAACCCACTAACTCCCATTAACTATATTAAATATTTTTATTATATAACATGTCTATCTTCTATGTAGAGATTATGACATATGGAATTAGTTTAGCATGAGGGGCCTCCAAGAACTTATAATGTCACTATTTTTTATGTTCTTTTATGTTAGACAAATGAGAGACTTATTAGTATATATCTTGTGTTTTTTTAAATGAATGTTGTTGTTGTTAAATTTGATTAATAACTTAAGTTTTAGATCTTTTTATATTCATTTCATGATATGAATTTAGTTCATCATCGTAACAATATTTCATCTCAACTACTAAGAATAATTTATTTATTTTATAAGATATACAGTGAGATAGGGGAGGCAATGTGCATTCAATATATATATATATATATATTTTGTTGTCTAAAATTTGATTCTAAATAAATGGTTAATACTCTTAAAAAAATGGGTGAGGTGGGGTACGGTGAAGTGAGAACACAATGTGCATTAATTATCAATATACAAATATTTATAATTTAATATTTTAATCATTAACTATTTTCTAAATTTTAATCTTCAACAAATGGTTAACAAAATCTTAGAAATTACAAATTTCTTACCACATATTTCCTCTCATTAAAAAAATCTTAGAAGTTTAAAAAATATAGAACAAATATATTCAAATATTATAATTTAAGGAAGGGAGGTATTCTTAATACATTAGAATGTTTCAATTTTATTTTTAAGTAATTTGGGTGGAGTTATAAATATTGTTATTGTGTTCATCTAATATATATTTATTTTAACACATAGTATAATTGGATAATTGCATATTAAAACTATATTGATAGTTTTTCAATATTGTTGTAAGTTGTCTAATTTTGTAGTAAATTTACTTCTAGTTGTTGGAATTTGGTGATATAAAAAGTTAGAGTTTTCATTGATTTGAAACTTTGATCAAAATTTTATAGTCTAAATTGATTTAGAATTGGGGAATCCTCCTAACGGAATTGTGCACCATGCACAAACCTTGGATTATGGTAGCACTCTATTCATGCCTAAAATTCTAAAATTTCTACATTTTGTTAGCAATTTGTGACCATTGAGAGGGTCCATTTGCTACAAGTTTAGCTTATTTCAATATTGTTGTAATTGCATTCAATGATGCTAGGCGATAAATAGATGTGAACTTAAAAAAATGTTGTAATTTTATTTGTTTGTTTTTTTTAAATCTTCACGACAATTTTTTTTGTTGCAAGGGTGGATATATTTCATCTTAGACCCCGCTAGTAGAATCTATATATCTACCAGGATTGGGACTACAGTTAACAATATTATCTCTCTTGTGACATGTTTCTTTGAGGAGTCCTAGGTAAGATGTTAGTGCATCATCTAATAGGAATTGAACCTAGCTAACGAAATTGAACTCTCACTGATATATTGTTGTAGCACAACTCAAATATTATGAGACTGTATTGGATTTTTTAATATATATTTTTATGACAAATAGTTTTGATCATAACTAATTGACATTTTTCTAAACAGGATAATTTATTATAATGGGTATGCCTCACCCGCTTCTAACATCTTTCCTTGAAGTAAGTAATTGCGATTGAGGATTATTTATTCTACAAAATTCATAACCACCCTTATCCATAATAAATGATACGATACATATTTCATTTGATGAAGAGTAGTTGTATCGCCACCAACCCACTTTACCAACCAACCAACCCCACTAACTATATTCCATATTTTGATTATATGACATGTCTACCTTCCTTAATAGTTTATGTGAAAAAACTTGTTTTGTATGATGCCTATAATGAGATGAACTTAGCAATATGACTCTTTATAAACTTATAACATCGTATTTTTTTATAAATTTTTTTAATGAGTATTGTATATAAAATATTGTTAAATTTGATTAATGATTTGATTTTTAAAATTCCATATATATTTGAATTCAGGTTATTCTAATATTAATGTTTTGTTTGAAGTAATATAATTTAATAGTAATTATAATCTAATTATTAATTATTATTTAAATTTTTTATTAAAAAATAAATTAAGAAATTTCAATTAAAAACAAACTAATTTAAAAAATAGAAATAATCAGAATATTTAAAATTTGTTTTTAATTAAAGTTAGGAATCTCAACATTGTGTTCAGATGGTATGTATTCATATTAACATTGGTAGAACCGGTATAATAGCTATTTGATTATTATATAATTATTTGTTAGAATAATTAAAGTTGGGTTGTTATTTAATTTAATGTTTATTATATTAAAAAAAATTTAAGATTAGTTTTAAAGTTTTTTTTCAAAATTTTGATAGGTTACTTATCTTTTGAGTGTCGCTATTTTTTTATTTTTTAAATGTAATATTCTTATTTTATTATATTATATTAATGTAAATTCATTTTAATCTCATATGCATTAAAATGGATAAAAATGAAACTAAAGCTAAATTTCTTGACATTTAAATTAAAGATAAGCTTTTTGACACTTAAATTAAAGATAAAAGTTAGATAAATGTATATTGTTTTGTTTTATTATTATAGTTTATTTCTTCAATATGGAATTTAATTCTAGTTTTTTTAATGTTATGTTATTTTATATGTATTTTTTATTTTTATTTGTAAAATGTCTTTTGCTTCTTTCGATGTAATAATTTGTATTTCTTTATATTGATATAGATTAGAATGTAATGATTTCAATTGTAAGTGGAAGGGACATACATAAAGAAAATGAGTAATTTATATTGGTACTTTACAATATTGATGTAGATCCAATATCAATTAAACAAATATATAAAATTATATATTTAAGCATCACACATGTGAAACATCATGTGAATTGGAAAGAGATTTCATGTAAATTTACATTAAACGATATTATACATTTGATCATTTAGCATTAATACTTAAGATCAATTAGCTGAGAAGTGATTTTCCAAGGAAAACATCTCAAGGAAACCCCTACGAACTTCCTTGCTTTTGGTAGATGGTACCTAGTGTAAACCCATTGATGTTGATTACAATGTCTATTCTGACATGGACACTGAGTGAGGCATGCAGTATGACCAACCAACTCGGGGGATCAAACATGAGACCTCTCACATAAAACTCAAAGCAATCAACCACTCAACGTAGCCCATTGAGCTTAATAACTTTTTTTCAACAATATAAAATTACTTTTAAATTAGACAACCTATACTATGTTAGTGTTATGTTACATTAAACATCTCTCAACACTAATTCTAAAATGCACCTATCAACACAATAAATCGTAAACTAGTTGTCATGTTAATTAAATGCACGCTGCAACTATATCCTATGAACTCTCACACTCTTTCACTCTTGTTACATTACTTAATGACATCATCCAAATGCTCCACTTTGCAGTGTCACATGCGTTTTGACCTTCATGCAAAAAATTGCATGTTGCCTTAGCATATTCAACCATTCCTTTCTGAATTTATTTTGGTGAGGTCTTTTTGATATAATAGACTATATTATCATATGTGATTATCAGTTGATTTTTGAAAGCATTAGAGTTTATTGACATACTTTATGACTATGTCATAGACACAGTCTCAACATGAAGATTTCTAGATTGGATATGGCCTAATTTTTTACAATGTAATTCATATAATATAATGAATTACGCTTTTTTTTTTGTTCCATGGAAAAAAAAACATATTCAACCATTGACACTCACGCTAATCAATTAACAATTTTCATCATTCTTTACTTCAACGACTCTTAATGGGCATCATCCACATTCTTGCCTAAACATTTAATGAGTGCTCTCGCAAACACACATACATGAAGTTTTTACTTTATTATCCAAGATACAAATACATACAAATTGATTATATGATATCGGATGCTTGCATTTATCTTTTAAAAAATTACAGTTTTTCGTTTACCTTTTCTTTTATGAAACAACTTTGTAAAGAACCTTTCCCATTTTTTTTGCATTTTTAGATTTATAGTAGTTGTAAATGCAATTAGTAATCCCAAAAAATCCAATATAATAAGATTAAAAGATCTTTATAGAATAAAATCATTTTACTTTAAAATTAGTCAAAATTTTCTAGAAACTATTTAAAAAACATTATAAATTTTTTTTTTTTACAAAAATATTTTCAAATATTTAATTTATAATTATCATTTTAATAATCAGTAAAATTGACCAAAATTTATGCAATCTAAAATAAATAAAATCCCTTAAAATTTTATAGACAATTAATTCATAACTAAGATAAATAAAAACTCTTAAAATTTTAGAGATAAACTAAATTAAAATTTGTCAAAATTGATATTTGTTTTACACCAAAACAATAATAAAATATATAACTAACTATAAATCAATCGAAAACATTTACATCATAAAAAATAAATTAATATTTATTTAAAGTTGAAAACCTTGGCATGTATAAAGTTGATACTGGAAGGATGTAATTTAATTTTTACTTAAATAAGGATTATGATTTTTTCCTCAAAAAAATATAAAACTTCATAATTCACTTTACATAGATTAAAAACATTTACATAATTGAAAAAAGCACATACATGATCATTAGAACACAAAATAGAAAGTTTATAACACTCTCTCTCTTCTTCGAATAAGATCGTTTTGATTGTAAATGGTTGATGGTTATAACATTAAAGTTGGTGGCATGTATTTGCATGAAAAAAAAGTTGGTGGCATGTGAATTTATCTACAAATATGGAATTTATTAGAAGTATGGATATATATTTTAAAATAAAATTGATTGGAAATAAAATTTGAATCAGTGTTTTTTATTGAAGAATGTCAATACTTGATATTCCAGAGAATCAAGGTATGATTAGAAATACATTTATTCAAGCAATACATAGTCAAAATCGGTTCTTAAGGAACAAGTGTCACAAAGCGAGATTTGAACCTAGATGGAAAAGATAACTTCCTCCCAACCAACTGATCTACACTCAATTGACTTTGAATGAGTTTAATAATTAATAATATGTGTTTCCTCTTAAGAATTATATATTCAAATTTTGAGGAATAAAACATGTACATCTCCAAAAAATTTAAATCATTCTAATTTTAATAGTATTTTAAAGAAAAAAGATAGGGATTTTAAAGATTATTAAGACACTTCTTTTTCAAAGCAGAAAAAAGCTGTACTTTTGTTATTCATGGAGAATAAAAAAGTACATTGTCCATCTTACAGTTCCAGAGAGTACTTTAATATAACCATAAACTGTTCAGAAATCCATCCAATCTAAACAAAAGGACTATCACAGTCACCTATGAATTAACATCCTCAAGATGTTTCAAATTACTAGATCATATAAAGGAAGGGAGAAACCTTTCTGAAACCAAACAGTTTTGAATAAATTCTTCCCAAAACAACGAGCCTTCTTCAAATTCCAGAGCCTCTTTTGATAAGAAATCTGCAGCAGCATTTTGCTCCCTGTAGATATGTGTGACCTCCCATTCATGAAGATCCAAGAGCAGTTTCCTAGTATGCAAACACCATTGATGTAACTCAAGAGATTGCAGATTATAAATATTATTATCCAAATTTACAATGATTAACGAATCTCCAAAGATTCTAAGAGAATCAATCCCCATCATAGAAGAAATACGAATCAAAACCCACAAGGCAAGGAGTTCAGCCCTTGTGTTCGTTCCATGTCCACAATGTAGTTTAAAGTTGAGAAAGTGTTCCTTATTGATTTGAAGAACAAGTCCAACTGCACAAAACACATTACTTGTTGCACCATCAAAAAAGTCGAGAGTATCCTCATATATTGTCAAGTCTATAGAAATCCTTGAGCCTTTAACCATGAATTTTTCATTTATATTCTCCCTGTAATAGTTGACAATTTTTATCATCTCGGTAGTAGCATTTGGTCTTTTGTCCTAAAAAATTGTAGCATTCATTTGCTTCCAGATTTCCCATATAATAAATGCAAGAAGATACCTATGGTCGTGAACGAAATTATAACAATATGATAAGTTAGAATCAAAGAACTCCCCACCCCAAGCCTTCTTAATGTTCAAGGCATCACAAACCATATTCCATAGGATTATAGAAAAGGGGCATAAAGTAAATATATGATCAATTGTTTCAGCGGCATGATTGCAACTGCACATTTGTTTGGACCAACCTAACCACGATGAAGTAAATTATCCCAAGTAAGTATAACATTCTCTAAGACCAACCATAGAAAACAAGCAATCTTGTGTGGAATTTTCCACTTCCACAATTTTCCAAACCACCATTTTGGAACCTGGAAGTTTTCATAATCAACTAAGAAATTATATGCCATTTTCGCTGTAACCTATCCATTTGAATGATTTCCTGTCCAAACAAGTTCATCAGCATTTGAAGTGAGTCAAATACACACATAATTCAGTCTGGAAACATAGAGATTCCATTCTTGTTCCCATTCATTCTCAATGCCTAAATCCCAAGCAGAATACCAATAATTAAAATCATTCCCCATCCAACCTGGTTTCTTTACATATGCCAAAGTATTATATCCAATCTCAGATAGATACTTCAATAAGCCCACAAAAGAGTATACTTTTCTTCAATTCCCACCAACAGATCAATACCAATGAAAATGTTAACACCCGACCCCACTTTCCATGCTAATTTCCTCCTAATCCATTTAAAAGATTTTATAAATCCCGTCCAGAAGTATGAGGAATTTCAAGCAAATTTCCATGGGTTTCTTATCCATTTAAAAATACCACATTTTATGTATTTTCCATGAAGTACCCTGTTCCACATGCCACTCCCAAAAAGTCCCCTCCACATGCTCTTCATGCTCAGCGCAGTGTTAAACCAGTCTAAATTTTTTACGTTCCAACCACCATTTTTGTTTTGTTTGGGAGATTCTTTCCCATCTAACCAAGTGCAACTTCTTACCATCCACAGTGCCTCACCACAAGAAATTAAACATCAATCTGCGTAGTTTCTTAATCACAGATTTTAGAATTAAAGAAAGAGATAAGCAATAAACTGGTATACCTATTAGGACATATTTTAAAAGTGCTAATCTCCCACCAAGTGACAGATATCTGAAAGTCCAATTTCCAATTTTCTTCTCAAATTTTTTAATCAACCAAGTACAATCCTTGGTCCTATAGCAATTGGGCTTCATATAGTAGCCCAAATATTTGAAACCCCCATCCATCTAATAACTCTGATAAGGAAAAACAACAGTAACCAGACTAAGAAACTGATTATCCACCTTGTGGTGTAGGAAGGCAGATTTTGAACTGCTAACTTCCATTCTTGATGCAACACAAAATAACTTGATTAAACCCGCAAAATGAGACCATTCATCAACAGATCCTCTTCCAAAGAGGACCACATCATCAACAAATAAAATATGAGAAATATAAAAAATGATTGAGATCTCAATACCCTTCAATTTCCCATCTAATATAACATTGTGTATCAAATTACTCAAACCCTCTATAACTAGTAAAAAGAGTAAAGGAGACATAGGACATCCTTGTTTGAGTCCTATAACATTACAATTTTTGAAACGATATTAAAGGAATAAATATAATTGCGGAACATAATAATTTGTTTGATTATGACAGCAAGGATTGAAAAATTTCGTTAGTACTAAACGCAATTTAATTTTCTGTATTAGAATTAATGTGATAGTGACAACTTTAACACATAAATTTGGCAAACGTGATTATCGTAATAAATGTACTGACAGGATTAGAATTATGATGCGATACTTTTATTTTGACAAGACACTAACAATTTACTTTTTGATGTTCAAGGGTGTCCTACGAGGGACCCCGGAGTTTACTTAGCTGCAACGCTAAAGCATTTGAACATGTTATTGTGTGCAGACGACAGGTAAGAAGTTTTCATGACTGCAAGAAAATCAAGTATGTGAATAGTTCAATTCCACGTCGTAAATAAATAGAATGTAAAAATCTGATGTGACACGACCAGTTGCAGGTATGAAATATATGAATATGTTTCTTAATTTCAAAAACTGTCTTAAAGCTCAGAAATGATAAAAACCATGTTATCTAGGAAAATCGTCAAGTTGCTAAGTCAAAATTGTGACTATCGTCGTTGTGATAGCTGTCTTCGTCATCGTCTTTAAGATAATTGATACCTTCATAGTATTTGAAGTAGCAAAAAGTATCGCAGTAGCAAATAAGGATTGCAATAAATGTTTATGGTCAGCCGTACATAGTATTCATACAGTTCTTATGCTAATAATTATTATTATAATCATTGATTGTCTAATGCAAGGTCTATAATTTTTGATATTGCAAAAGTAAGTGTTACGAAAAATTATTAACACTTAATAAAACTTATGATACTAACAATGTCATTCTTAAATTTTAGCTAAACTATGCTATAATTCAACAATATCTATCTATGTATATAATCTAATTATAAGCCTTGTGGCTTAAACATTAACTATCATAATGCAACATATATTTAAATAAAATATAACGTGGGCATTTTAATTATATAAAACAAGTTTGGATACAATAAAAACTATATATATTGATCAATGTATAAAACAAATGTTTTAAATTGTGAACACGAAAACTTAGAACTATATTGTTTGATAACATATAGAGTATGATACTAATCAAGCATTTAATGTGAAATGACAGGTTTGCTAACTCTGTAAGCTCGACATGTGCCTCGAGCTGGCCGAGGAGATAGTGTTTTGATCTGCAATTAATGGGTGACCTCTTCAAGGTGTCAAGAGCTAACAAAGCATCCACGTAAGATAAAACTTGTGCCAACTGTAACTGGAATGAACGCCTTGTAATGTTTTTATGTGAACACTCAACGAGTTGGTTGTTGAATGATCCAACGTGGACCAAGTTGGCATTACCGTGCAAGTGTAATGAATGTAGCAATGAATACCGTCGTTGTTGTTCGACCCAATGATCCTCGTGGCACTTATATGATCGTCGATTAAGTTGAATGTAGAGCGTTGGATGAAACCCTAGCACAATCAACGTTGTGTTGATTGAAAGTGAGTTAATGTTTGTCTTTCGTCTCCATTGTTCTCGGCAGCAGGTCGACAGGCTGCCGAAATTTAGGGTCTCACCAAGTTGTGGAGAGGGTTCGACCCTGTGATCTATGGATGTTTGATCTTTCGATTTGAAGGTTTTGTCTGGTATTTTCTTGCCGCGGTTTATAAACTACAGTGTCTTCTGAGTTGTTTGGGAAACTGTCGAGTTGATAGCTTGTATTTTTTGCTAAGGTTTTGGTGAGAGAATACTTCTGCAGAATAAGGAGTTTCTCAGTTCTTAACCACCGTGGAGTTCGTTGATGCTGGTAAAGTCATGGAACTCGGCCACTGTTGTAGGTAAGCATTCGTTGAGAGTTTTTTTTTTTTTAAATTGTGAAAACAACTTAAAGTTTATAAAAATTGTTCTCGTCTGACTACTGAAATGATTGTGTGGCAGGTGCAAGGTTCTAAGGTTGACTCGAGCAAGGTTTTGGATAGGGTTTACGAGCCTCCATTGCCTAGTAAGCTTCGGGTCCAAACCCTCGTAGGTGCCTAACGACTTGGTTGAGGTATCAACGAAATGAGGAACGAAGTTTCATCATTCTTTTGGCATTTAAAAAATAGTAGATTCCCTGATGAACTTTCTATGTTGAAGTGTAAAACAGTACAGGGGTAAAACCCTTGTCTGGTTAAATGTCTCACAGCTAGTTTGAAAGTTTTAGCTCATCGATGTTCAGGGTTTTTGAGCTTGTTTAAAATGTAAGAGCAAGGGAATAACCCTGTGCGTTTTTCATTTGGAAACATAATGTAAATTTTCGTTGCTGAGAATTGTTGATTCCTCTTTCTTGAAAATGGAACTTGTAAAGGTTGAAAATGTTTGAACAATCCACCTGTTGATTTATGTTATGTGGAAAAGAAGTGGACCCGAAGCTCATCTAACTTGTGGATAAAACTTTGCTTCTCAGCAATGATAAAATGTTGTTTCTTTTTGGTGCTATTCGGTTTGGTTTCTATGTATAAAATGATGTATGTTGCACTTGTTATTGAATGCGAAAACTGTAGTTGAGGGTCTGAGTAATTGTGGAAATGATAGAGTAGGTTTTGTTTTTGATATGTAAAGAAAAGTAACGGGCTATGCCCCCCAAATTGTAGATTCTCGTTGTTTGCAAGAAATGTTTTCATACTGAAACTAATGATCATGGAAAAATACAGTGATTCTAAACAAGATAAGGTTTATGTTACTTTTGTCGACAGTTCTGGAAAATACTGAATTAATTTAAATATTTATTCTAATAGTGGATTTGTGAAGAAAAACACAGTATGAGTGACATGTGTAATTACTGTAATTTGTGACTTGTGATCATACCTAGCACTTCTAGTTATTGCAACAACAATATTTGTTTCTAAATATAATGTACAGAACTTTGAAATGCATTGATTTCCTATGTAAATAATAGGGATAGGAAAAACACAATGAAATCGTACAATAAATAATCTATATTTGTTTTCCATGAAAACAATGGAATATTCTATACTGTAATGGATATCGTATAGTAATTACTACTGTTAATTATAGGGCAGAAATGAAAACACAATTCAATCATTGCACTTGTCTATCGAATCAGTGGCAGTTTGCCTATCTTCTCATCTATTCTTAATTTGCTTATCTACACTAGAGTACGATGCATAAAACAACATGTGGAAAAATGTAGATATTGGTTTATCAATGCAAATCATCATTGAAACTTTAACGTGCAGACTTTCAAACAGAATCATAACACATTTCTTCTTCAAAACAGAGATTAATAAATGAATTAAAATAGGAGATAGTGAAACCTAAAATAGTTATGTAGGGAAACAAACAACCCAAGAAGACTGTTCCACCCAATCAATTCTTGAAGGCAGTGAAATACTTGCCTTAGGACCCTCGAGCTTGTTCACTAAACCACCAGGAGGAAGAAACTTAGGAATTTAGGATCTCCACTTGTAGTAGCAATACCTGTAGAATCATCAAGGAACAACAGTCCATAGGATTTGCACCAGCACCTTTGTTTC
The DNA here is from genome assembly GCA_027924585.1 of Larix kaempferi. Taxonomy (NCBI): domain Eukaryota; kingdom Viridiplantae; phylum Streptophyta; class Pinopsida; order Pinales; family Pinaceae; genus Larix; species Larix kaempferi. Next base: position 4,930,719 of record BSBM01000267.1, on the reverse strand, counting down.
TTCTTAGCAAAATAGTATGCAGACTTATGATTGCACTCCCAACTAGCCTCCCTATTCGAATCTCTCAGTGATCACCTGATGCACATGAGGAATATTTATGCAGAAAATATTGTGTAAGAGCTGCCTGCTCAATTCGAATTTTCCTTATGTAGGCTGCCTAGGCCTTTTCAGTTGTTATTGGGTCATTAAATGAGCTACCTGCCCACTCCCACCACCTGGGGGATAATGCCACTTTATTAGGGGTAGTTGTCCCATAACCAACAACTAGTGGTGTAGTGCAATTGCTGCCATCTATCCCATATCGTCCAACAACTTCCATTCCTCCTAGTGGGTCAGTGAACACTCATTTAACAGTCCCCTTAGGTGTTTGTCTCCTAATTAATTTATTTAAATAATAATAATTAGTAATTACATTCATCCTTGATCAAAATTGATCATAATTACAAAACTTTGTAATTAAATTTAACATAAAGTATTTTGCTAATAAAATAATAATTTCATAAATTTGGGTAGGTGACAAGTCCACGAGAGTTGTTAAAGATAGTAGAAGGGGAGCCATTGACCAGTACAACAAAGTTTGCAAAGTGACACACGCCATAATCCAGTTAGTCACCAACAAAGGTAGACCTATATGTAAGAGTAATAGTCTAAAATAATCCCAAGTAACCCTGTCATAGGCTTTTACTAGCCCATCTTCAGAATAAAAACATCCATGTCCTTCATTTTTATAGAATGCATAACCTCTTGAGTAACCCCCACAACATCTAAGATCTGCCTAACCCCCACACCATCTAAGAGCTGCCTATTAGCAAGAAAACCAAACTGTTCTTTTGTCAGCATATCTGCTAGCTTCGGTCTTAACCTAGTAGCAATGATCTTTGTGATTATTTTGTAGATTATTAAGACACTTCTTATTTAACTTTTAATGTCATTTAATATTATTAATTAGCAATTAAATAAAAATACTCATACCATTCCTTTATCTTTAAAATTTGCATTGCACTTAATTACAATTAAATAAAAATATATCATTAATTTATTTTTCAAAAATTATTTATATAACTTAATCTTTATTGAGCAATTTATTTATATAACTTAATCTTTATTAAACAACTTATTTAAATTACACCGATAGGTTTTTGTATATTAGAATTTGGGGTGGGCTAGTGCCTATGTTTTTTCCTAGATTGCATGAGGATGAGACAAGTGTAATGTCCAAATTAATTTTATGGCGATCGTTCCAAATTTGAAATAAACAATTATAAAAAAAAGAATATAAAAAATAACTAGTAGCTATACATGGATCGCTGGTAACTAACCCATGAATAACTCATTGCTGATGTATAAATAACAAACACTTCGTACAACACTTAACTTGTGACCTATTAATATTCACAAACCACAAATTAAATAAATCTACTAATTACTTAATCTCATAATTCCTAAACTCTACATCTCTTAATTAAAAAAACCTTAAAATATAATCCTCTTCAAACAATTTATATAATCCCAAGATGCATTTCTTAAAAAAAAAATCCCATGACATAAAGAATGTCATGAAAACATTCGAAAACAATTTCCCAACGATATAAACGAGGGATACTTGCCTATGCTCTGAAATAAAATAAATAGGGATACTTGCCTATGCTCTGAAATAAAATAAATTAATTCAGAAGGATATCATTTGTACGTGGAGATTTTAAATATGGCAACTATGCAAAAGTTAGATGAAAGGCTCCACGCTTTGAAAGTAGATCAAGGCCCGCTTGATGAAGTTTATATTTTAAGAAACTAATCGAAAGTAAATTTTAAATTTTATAATGAAATGTTTATTTTTATTTTTTATTTTTTTATAGTGGTTAAATTTATTATAATTTTATTAACTAGCACAACCACTTAATTTTAATTTGTGGTTGGTAAATATCAATAACCATAAGTTAAGTATTATAAATAATTATATGTTGTTTATGTCTTAGTTACCTGTTATGTTATTAGTAGTCTTTTTTTAGTTAAATGAGTTGTCTACTATTGCTCATTATCCATACAACAACTACTAGTTTTTTTGTTTTTTGTAAGTAAGAGGATTTTATATTATAGAGAGAAAAGAGAGGTTACAAAAAGGAACGAACTGGCCTGAACCCACATCTTGTTCGACCATCCGGAGCAACTACCATGAAAATCACACGCACAGTCCCATGACTCTGTCCAAAAACATCCAGACTCATCAAGCTGAATAACCATCTAGTCTATCTCTAGACCAAAGCCTCAAAACCTGACCAAACTTTCTGGATGGTGGGACCCAAGAAGAAATAATCAAGTAGGCACATAGGCCATACCTATTCTTAATAACTAACCAGACCTTCCAAACCAAAGCACACAGAAACCCTTCCCACAGGGACGCAGGCCAAGCACCATAAGACATAACAAAATATATTGATACTATCTATCACGAGCAAAATAACTGCAAACAGCTGGATTGAGCCGAACAACCCGCCTGCAGACCCTGACTTGAAGCATAAAAGACAAAAGAAACAACTTTCTATCATAACCTTAACGAATAATGCAACTACCAGTTATCCATGCATCAAATACTAGTTATTTTTTATTTTTTATTACATCGATAGGTGCTTATATTTTAGAATTTGGAGTGGACTAGCAAGTATGCTTTTCTAGATTGTAGGAGGATGAGACAAGTGTAGTGTCCAGATTGATTTTATGGGTGTCGTTCCAATTCGAAATAAACAACTATAAAAAAAAAGAATATAAAAAATAATTGACAGCTGATGCTTGGATAATTGGTAGCTTATGCATGGATAACTCGTAGTTGATGCATGCATAAGGGGCACTTCATGGCATACAACCCATTTAACTAGAAGAAGGTGGGTGATAACAGGTAGCCGAGACATATACAATAGGTGATTACAACTATGCATGGAGAACAAGCAACATATAACTTGTTCGCAACACTTAACTTGTAGCTTATCAATGTTCACCGACGACAAGTTAAATGATTATGCTAATAATTGTTTTGTTTTTTTCTTTCGAATTTGGAACGATGCCCATAAAATTAATCTGAACAATACACTTGTCTCATGCTCCTGCAATCTAAGAAAAGCATATTTGTTACTCCACCCCAAATTCTAAAATAAAAACACCTATCGGTGTAACTAATGGTGAGGATGGTGATCTTTGGTTACTAATTGTGAATATAAGTTGAATCATCACCATTATTCAATGAAAATTATGCCTCTTGAAGTGATCCAATGGTGGTCCGTAAGGGAGCATGCTTCCACTAGTGCCAAATGCCTTTGTGTTTTGGGTTGTTAATATGCTTCCTTATGTCCAAAGAAGACAAAATCTTAGCCAATGAAAAACAATTTAGGTCTTCATTTAGGATCAAAAGGGCAGTTTCAACTTGCTATAAATACCCCAAATTAACTAGAATCTTTTGTTCTCCACCATTACTAAGGCTAGACAAAGGTCGTGTGATATCAACTATCCACCATATTTTAATTCCATACATAAAATCATAATAATATACCCATTTACAATTTTATCCTTTTTCTTATAAAATTTACAATAAAATACTTATACTTTTATATATTTTTAAACAAACAAATAACCTTTTTTTATATTAAACATGTTAATAATTATTTGTTGAATGGATGAAAGTGAAACTATATATCCCACATGACTTTATATGATAGTGTAATTGTTTGATAATTTTGTAAGAGCTATTTATTTTGTCAAACTTATTTAAAAAAATTTATAATTTTATAATAAAATAATGATGAATAAGGTGTAGTCTAAAATATTCTAAGTTTTCAATTTTTTTCCGAGCATATTTTCTGTCTCAAAGTTTTTTTAACAATAATACAATAACGCTATTATTAACATCCTTATTAGCATAATTAAATGAGATGAAACAAAACAACAAAGGGAAGGAAACAACTAAATACTAAGTGAAGGAAATAACTAACATAAAAACATTTGGTAAAATGACAAGTAGATGGTGAATTAGAGAGAGTTTTGTTCATGAGTATAATTTTTGGAGGTGAGATGAGTCTAGCTTAGCAATGCGAGATATGCCCAAACACAACAAGATGAATTGGTATCATTTTCATCTAAACTCCGTCAAGAGTTTGGGGTTTCCAAAAGAAGCAACAAGTTAAAGGCGTTGATCGAACCAAACGAGCAAAGGCTAGATGAGTCAAGCAAAATAAGATGAGCTAAAAGAGGCAAGACAACAAACAAGAGACAACTATGAAATAAGAAGGTTTTTGGTAAAATGACAAGTAGATTGCTAGGGGTTTTGTTCATGCGTAACTTTATTTGGAGGTGAGTTTAGATCAACCTAGTAGATGAGATGAGCCAACATCATTTCCATTTAAATCCTCTCAGGAATTTGGTTTCTAAGATAAACAACGAGACTAAACGAGTTGATGAGACGAGTAAAGGCCAAGTGAGTCAATCCTAACAAGACAAGGTTTTGTGCTTATCTTTTTAACATCACTTTATATATAGTTACCAAATGATAAGTCATAAGCCAAACCTGAGATCTCTCCCCCTAATGTAGGAGAGGTCAAGGGTGACTCTCTTGGGTTCCCTTAGGACAAGGTGCTTGGAACTTAGACATTGTTGATTTACCCTGAGTACCATCCTCAGAATGAGGGGAAATATCCGTTGGATTTGTCCAAGAAATGCATTCCAAAACAAGATCAAGAGCCAGACGTGAGATCTCTCTCTCACAAGTTCAACTCTCTTTGATTCCTTAAAGGATATTCCAAAAAAAACCTAATATAATTAATGATTAAAAATATATATTTTCTTATGAGTTTCATCCAAAATAAAATAAAATACACATTTAAACAAGCTAGCTATTGTTTATAAATATCTCTTTCCTTTGTAAATTATATTATCACAAAGAAAACTTTCACGTTTTACCTACTTACTTCACGACAATCCAATAAATATCTCTTTCCTTTGTAAATTATATTATCACAAAGAAAACTTTCACGTTTTACCTACTTACTTCACCACAATCCAATAAACAGCACTATGTATATTTTTTTATTGTAGTGAACAATGCACGGAATGGAGAATGCTTTAAAAATTTATATATATTTGAATGCGAGGAGACAAGAAGCCATGCAAGTCAAATATTTTGAAGATTTTCTCACGAGTATCAGGTTTCAAGATTCTCTTTAAAGAGTATCAAGGTGGTGTAGAAAGGAAAGCAAACTGGAAAATTTGATTACAGATAAGCTAAATAAATCAATGGACTACTTTGACGATGAGCTGCCTTGCTATTTCACATTGAAATTTTAATTATTATAGAAATTTATTTTTTAATTAATTAAAAAAGACGGAGTATTTTAAGCATGTAGATAAATGGAAAGCCTAAGCAGATTTAAAGGCTTTGATTGGAGCTTGGAGGTTCTTCCGTATGCGAAATCTTTCTCTTAATTGGCTGATGTGATCCTGTTACCAGGGACCAGCAAAGTCTCGCAGAGGCGGTTAAAGGTAAGCTGAGCTTCATGTTTTATCATGTTTTATCTGTTCTTTTGATTTTTCCGCCGCCACCGAGTGCTTTAATTTGGGCAAAAATGACCGGAAATTGAAATCTTTATAGCTTAATTTGGTGGAAATTCTTAATGTCGGTGGATAGCAGAAGAATGTTCTTTGTCTTTTGATTTTTCTCCATGGAAGAAGAGCAGTTGTATTTTCCTTTGTTTTGCTTTTGTTGTTTCTGTTGATAATATCTTTTTTGCCGATATTGGACGGTTTGACCCGGCCGTTACTTGATAGGCGGAATTTGCATTATTTTTGTGTAAATTCGAAGGGAAGGGCTCCGTATGGAGTTCGTATGGGTAAATTTTATGCAATCTGAGGCTCACTGTCGTTGGATTGGCGACTTTGAGTTTGAATTTGAGTTAAATTTGACGGAAATTGACTTTGTAGGGGGTTATAATCTGAGAGTTTTATGGAAGCCAAGGGTTTCTGTTGTCGTATTGCGGTTTCGAGTTTAAATTTGACAGAAATTAAGTCTGTAGTGGTTTGTAATCGCTAAATTTTACTGGTTTCTGTAGTCGGAGTGCGATTTTGAGTTTAAATTTTACGGAAATTGACTTTGTAGGGGAACGTAATCTCTAAATTTTACGCAGTTAGAGGGTTTAGTCATTGGATTGGCGATTCTGATTGCGAATTTGATGAATCGCTGTTTGTATAAGGTTTCAGCCTGTAAATTATCCATAATTTGAGGGTTTCAGTCTTAGAATTGGTGATTATGAGTGCAAATTTGATGGAATGTTCTTTGTTTGAGTTATTAGCCTGTAAATTATAGGCAATCCGAGGGTTTATGTTATTGTAATGTTGATATACGTGAATTTGCTGTAAAGATTGAGCTTTTTTAGCTGCAGTTGCTAGAAAATGTGTGAACAGATTAATTTAATATATATATATCTACTTCTGAGTCTCTTTATCTTTCTGTTGTTGAATTGGTGATTTTGAGGGAAAATTTAACGAATTGTTGTTTGTGTGAGGTTTTAACCTGTAAATTATATTCAATTTGAGGGTTTCTGTCGTTATATAGGTGATTTACATAAATTTGCTTAGAGATTTAGCTTATATTAGCTGCAACTGTCGGAAAATGTGTAGACAGATGAAAGTGATATATATCTACTTACTCTCTTTATCTTTGAGCCATGAAAGGTGAGCCAGGTCGATGAAAGTGGTGTGCTACTACACCCACACCAGGGTTTGATTCCTCTTATTGCATGTGGCTGTTTTCTCCCCAGCAAAGGGGCTGCTGTTTAGCAGAAGGCATCATGGCATGTAAGTCAGCATATAAGTCAGGTTGGTGACAGCCATTAAGTCAGTCCGGGTTGGTCACACATCTTGATATAGTGTATGAAAGTGCCCGCCTCTTGAAGGTACTTAATGATCATTACCTAAAGTCTAATGGAAACATATATGATCTTTGGGCCACAATGGCAGTCCTCTCTTTATCTTTGGTTACACAGAGTGTCGTTTGTGGCCTAGATTTTTAGAGCTGCTTATGTTAAAGTATAAGCAGCCGTACTGTACGATCTGCAATTGTCAATCTGAGAGTTTCTATATTTGACTTGGCAACTTTGGCAAAATGTTGTGTGTGAGGTTTAGCCTGGAAATTATATGCAATCTGAGGGTTTCTGATGTGTATTGGTGATTTACATAAATCTGCTAAAAGGATTTATCTTCTTTAAGTTGTAACTGTGAGAAAATGTGTAGCAGATTAGTTCGATAGTTGTTTACTTACACTTTTCATCTTTGTTTAAACAGAGCTCTTGTAACCCAGGATGCATTTTTTTAGTGCTGCTCATGTGAAAGTATAACTGATAGCATTTGCAGTTTTTTCACATATGATCCAGTGGCCAGCCACCAGCCCTTAGGCAAACCAGCCACCAGCCTATAGGCAAACCACTTGCCTTAACCCCTTGCTGACCCTCCTAAAATGCATATGGGTCTTTGGGTACAGTATTAGTTTAGTCTAAGACTCTAATCAGCTGAAGAGAATCTGGTGTTATTCATCATTGGAGGAGCTAGAAGGGAAATAGAGGCATGTTGATCAATGTGTTACTATATGAAAATTTTCCAGTATGGAAATCTGTTTCTGTCAGTGAGAGAATGATGCCTTATTGTTCATACTTTATTCTATTTCGTACTTGAGTTGCCATTTCAGAGTTTTCCAACATGGGGAATTCTGCTTCTGAATTGTGCTTTATTCTATTTGGCACTTGATAGCAGTGTATTTTGTACTTGGGACTTGATAGGTTGTCTGGTGGTGGCAGTTGTAGTGGGTTCACTTTACTCTCTGTCAATGAAAAGTTGAAATGCAACACCTCTTGGAATCCAGCAGAAACAACAGAACATGAACAATATTCAAAGAAATATAAGTGCGGAAAAGAAAATACAAGAGACAATGAGATTAAACCTGCAGAATATAGCCCTTGTATTGATAATTCTGAAAGAGAGAGCAATGTTCACTGGCCTCTTTCCTGGAGGGGGTGGCAAATCTCCTTTGAGCAGAGCTCCAATACAATAACAATCCTTGACCAAACGGTACATAGCCTTCTAGCTCTATAAATAGTTCTGTTAAAATAACAATTCTTGACCAAACATTAAATAGCACTATAAATAGTTTTTTACTAGCAAAGCCCTAACTACTTGTGCACTATAAATAGTTTTTACTAGCAAAACCCTAACTACTTGTGGTCCCCTCATTAATGAGCACCGACCACCTAGTGGGTCCAATTTAATAAAGACATCTCTTTAACATTAAGCAACTACCCACAAACTACCTAAGAGTAAATTGAGTAATTAGGTTTATCTTGATTTGTTCATTAATGGGTTTATCGTAGGTAGTTTATGGGCCCATGTTATTGGGTGGCTTGTGATATTTGCGCATGTTATTTGATGTGATGAATCATTAAAATGACTTGGCATATTCCATTGTAATGTGCCTCAAGCCGCATGTGTGTGGCCGGTTTGGCTGTCTTGGCCAAGGAAATAATAGATGTCTATTAGGGTGTTGGTTTTCCCAATAAAAGGTTTCCAGGGTAAATAATGGCTCTTTTGTGCATGCTTGCTTGTGCTTGTTGTTGTGTTTGATGTTTCTCTCTCCAAGGATTTACAACTGTTATTAGGGCCAAGCAAGCCAAGCCCAAACTCTCTATCATAGTGGCTTGAGATGTTGGTATAAGCGTGGAAGTGGTTGCAATGGAACAAAGGCTGTTGCTGGAGTAGTGTGTGCTTCTAGAGTAGAAGAGAGAGCTTTTGCCTTTTCTGTGAAAGCTTGGATGTGAGTACGAAGAGCTCGCAATAGACATATTTTATAGAGTTGATTGATCTACAAAATGGAGATCAAGAAATGACACATTAATGGCAGAATGACATGCTGTAGATTGTTACTGTCAGTGGTGACAACTGAGTGAAAGCTTGTCGAAGAGATTTGCTCGAGACGTTGCAACAAATGGCAGAGAGAAGAGAGGGTGTAGGTTATACACACTTGCTCTCTTGGGCGATTTTTTTGTGCCAATTAATTATTGATTAATTGTTGGATTAAGTGTGGAACAATTAAAGAATTTGTTGTTAATGACAATGAAACTGAGAAAACATTGATCATGTTGATGCATTGAGCTTGCTAGCTATGTTGATACTCTAGACATGCTAGCGTTGTTATGGCTCGTTAGTGCATGTTCCATAGTGCCTCCTCAAATTGGTCTTGCATGGAGAAAATTGTATGCAATGAAATTGTATACTTTTTTTAAGGTGAATAGATTGGTTGTATGTAGTCCACATGGAAGGGATTCTCGATTGCAAGGTATTGCTGTGGTAGGAATGTTGACCAACAAGTGTATAGTGTGGAACTGATAAAGGCTCAAGTGAGCTTGTTGGTGCCCTAAAAGGTTGGTTGGATTGTTGTTGAGGAGAGTGGACTATGAGTTGACCAATGTGATCTGGATGAGCATCCTTCCTGTCCTACATTCATGGACAACTGAAGAATGATCTGTAAGTGCCATGTTTATTTTTAAGAATCTAGATTGTGGTTGAAGTGAATTGATTGTCTCATGATCGATCTGGTGGCCCTATGAGATGTGCAGATCCGTGGTGCTTGTTCTTCTCCCATGGGTCAAATGGTTGTGTATAGTCTAATAGTTTGGCAAGAAGGCTGATAGCAAAATCACAAAATTTTGAAGGTTGTGGGCCTAGGCATGAGTAACACTTCACTTTTGGAGGACCAATAGTGCACATTTAATTTGTTTTAATAATGATGTGTGCTCATGATTATTAGTGGAGGGATAAAGTTGTGTAAAGATGCAATGCTGTCATCTTTGTGTTGGGTTTCACATTGATGACACTATCTATGTTAACTTATGTAAGAGATGGCATTGTATTTTTGGCAGGGATATTCATTAAGTGAGACATGACCCAGTGTCAATGCCATGTATGTCAGAGATAATTGTCAGCCATAAGAAATTTGTGCATTAGTTAGGATGAAGATGGAGCTCTCGGTGGATAAGAGTGCTATAAATTCAACATGGAAAACAGTGTAGATAGTGTGGTGCAGTGTTGAAATTTGACGTCCTACCTTGCACGTTGAGAAATTTTTATATGACGTTTTAATTTAACATTGTCTTTCATTTGACGTTTAAATCTTAATTTTATCTGTCATAATAATAGTAGATTTTTTTTTGAAATAACATTTATAATAATTATATGAATTCTCATATCTTGCCTCGATAATACAAAAAAAAGTTTAAAAAATATAATAAACAAAAAAAAATAATAAACATAATTTGATTAAACCAAGCACACAAATAATGACAAAGTATGTTTATCCTCGAAACCTTTAAATATGCTTCTTTACAAGCAATACAATTGGCCATTACCATGGGCCCAAAAAACCATGACCAAGTCAAGTTTACCTAACAAGGAGAGACAACGAGACCATGACAAAATCAAACTTTTCATATTAGAAATGGATATATATATATATATAACTAATTAGTAATAATAATAAATAACATACAAGTACATGTACATGTTATTTATTACTATTACTAGTAATTAAATATGTACATGTACACACACACACACATATATATATATATATATATATATATATATATATATTCAATTACTAATAACTAACTAGTAATAGTAATAAATAACATATATATATATATATATATATATATATATATATGTCATTAATGAAGTGTGAAATTTAATTTCACCCGTCATTTTGAAGTGCATTTTTATTTTTACACGTCATTAAAAAGGCCATATATATAATTACACGTCATTAAAAAGGCCATATATATATATATTTTTTTCCTTGGTTTCCTTGGAAAAAGTCCGTAATTTTATTTCAAAAAGATGATTAAAATTACATTCTGCACATGTAGTAGAATCAACAAGGATCCCTACATTTTCACAAATTTCTGTCCCATATAAGCAGAAAACAACAGCTTATAAAGAGCTGAACCAAAGAGAAACCCAAAACAGAAAATACTACAGAAGAGTGAGCAGAAACCCGCTCAAATCTACCATAGCCACACAAGAACTAGAAGCTATGACCAACAACTCACTTTGCAGCAGACCCTCCACAGAAAGATATAGATCTGTCATAACCGAAACCCTCATTGGAGGAAGCAGAAGGTCCATGTCTGTGGACAGAGCAGCAGACACGGTAGACCTCCCAAACCGGCAAAAACAGCCAGCAAGCAAACCCCTGATAAAGAAGCAGCCAGACAAACCCCATTTTGGCTGGAGCAGTCCGCCGAAGCAAGCCGAGCGTCCCTGAAACCAAGCCCCAAAAGCCTCCACCGAAATGGTGGTGGCGGAGTCAGAGACGGTTGGTGAGGCAGGCGAGGCCGTTGCAGCCGTTCCGCAGATGCCCTCCCTGCAGGAACGCCTGAAGGTGAGCGAGGGGTCTCTCGTTCTTGATCTTGATCAGATGCCCTCCCTGCAGGAACGCCTGTAGGTGAGCGAGGGGTCTCTCGTTCTTGATCTTGATCAGGGCGTCCAGCAACACTCCTTCGAATTTCAGCCGGGGCCGGAAGAGAAGGAGTTGCAGCCGTTGAATCCGCAGAGTCTGTCTCGTTCTTGATCACCAGTAAGAGCCCCGCCTCCACCGACACCGACCACCAGGATTTGGAGCAGACCGCCATTCTCTTTTATTAAATCTGAGAGCCGAGGGATGGTTTGCAGTGCAGAGCTGGTCGGGTTCAGAGTCTCCACAATCTGCCCACAACAGAAAAACGAGGTCGGCGATTCTCTGAATCTGTTTCAACCATGATATTCGCCATCCCCTAGACTCTTCTCAGCTTCCCGATTGATCCTCGATGTGCTGAGTCGAGATTCTTAAAAAGAGGGACGGCTGGGCCAAGCCCTGGCCGCCCAAGCAAACAGTGAAAACGACTCTCAAAACCAGAGAAGCTCCGGCGCTCCAAGAAAACGATGGGCGCCTGTCTATTCCTCTACTGCGCTGCTGTTGTCGATCTTCAATTTCGGCCAACAACCTGCAGGCAAAATGGGCCGATTCAATGCAATTCTTTTCATGGTTTTTGCCATGGGATTGATGAGCTCAGCCGCTATGGCAAAGTCTCCCTCGCGTGCACAGGCTCCCATCGCAGCAGTGCCCAAAGCGGCGCCGATTGAATCTCCTGAAGCATCTCCACCACCCTCCGCAGCTCCTCAAGGTGCCAAAAACGCCAAGCTCAGCCCCATCAACCGCCGCTCAAACGCCAAGCTCAGCCACCGCTCAGACTCCCGCCCACAGCCCCACGGCCGAAGCCCCATTAATTACCTAAAGGCCATATATATTATTATATATATGGCCTTTTTAATGACGTGTAAAAATAAAAATGCACTTCAAAATGATTATATATATGGCCTTTTTAATGACGTGTAAAAATAAAAATGCACTTCAAAATGACGGGTGAAATTAAATTTCACACTTCATTAATGACATTTAATTTTATGAAGTGGCAGTGTTTTGACTTGTAAAATGGCAAATGACGGCTATTTACTTGTCAAATTTCAACATTGGTGTGGTGGGAGATATTTTGATCAATGTTGCACAACTCGGACTTGGTAAAGACTCGGTTGGCATGTGACTCGTCGACTCGGGAAGACTCGGCAAATAAGAAAAAACATAAAATATGGTAAATTTTGAACACAAAAAGAAAGTTAATGGCATTTCCAATCCATATATTTAAAATATATTCACTCATCATATATAATATCTATATAATAGATATATAATAAATATTATTATACATAATATCCAAAAATAACATTTATTATTTATATATATCTATATATGAAAAACAAATGATCCCATAAATTTTATAAATGATATTGTCCTTATGTAAACACTATATTTATATAATAATAAAATTTGAAAAATATAATATGTAATATATATTTAAATTATTAATACATAATAAAAATGTTATGAGTTTATAACCTAAATGATATTGTCCTTATGTAAACAATATATTTATATAATAATAAAATTTGAAAAATATAATTCAAAACAACTCACCTTGGTTAAACTTTGATGTTAAATGGTTAGTTATGGAACATGTTGAGGGTTTGGTAAAAACTTAATGGTTATCAATAAAAATAAAATATATATTTAAATACACTTTTTTTTTTATTAATAAAAACTCATCAAATTGAAAAATATAATATATAATATATATTTAAATTATTAATACATAATAAAAAATTTATAACTTTATAAATGATATACTTTATAACTTTATACTTTATACTTTATAACTTTAACCTTTATACTTTATAACTTTATACTTTATACTTTATAACCTTAACCTTTATACTTTCTAAATGATATACTTTATAACTTTAACCTTTATACTTTATAAATGATATACTTTATAACCTTTATACTTTATAACTTACGTAAACAATAAAGTTATAAACCAAAATATCATCTTACCATTAATTGACATTGTCGAAGGGAAAATTGGACGGAAAATTGGAAAATTGGTAATGAATATTGAATACAGGCCGTAGAGAAGACGAAAGTAATTCGCGCTACATGGTGAATGTCCAGTCCGGAGGGAAATGAAATGCAGCCGAGGAAATGTACACATGGGCCAACCTTCAAGGTTAACAAGTGGCGGCCTGCAGAGATGGAAACAGTGCGGTTTTATTTTTTGGTTGAGATTCGGTGGGGTTTTTTTCCTGCGTTTTGGCGAGTATATGGTGAGTCTCGACGAGTCTGTGCGATTTTGACGAGTGATTTGAGTTTGACGAGTTTTCCACCGAGTATTGTGCGGTTACTCGTCCTCGGTGTTGACTCGGGTAGACTCGCGAGTACCCGCGAGTCTCCAACGAGTCATGCTTCACTGATTTTGATAGTGGGCAGTGTGAAATGACATCACAAGGATCACAATTGGAGCATTGATAAAAGCGAGCAAATGTGAGACATGAAAATACCACATGTAAATGAGTATATGGCTATAATACCTATTTAGGCATACATACCCTTGGTTTGGTGGTTCATCAGTGTAAGGTCTAGATATAGACCTTGGTGATGGGTGGACCCAGGGGGGGCATCTTTTAATTTTGGATACCTCTTATAAACTTTGAGGGGTGTAGGAATTTACCTCAAGTCAATTTTAAAGGGGGGAATGTTGGGTTAATCTTGACTCGGTAAAAGATTAACCCAACACCAACCTCCTTTGAGTAGAGGTCCAATATAGTAACAATTCATGACCGAACATTACTTAGCCTTCTAGCTCTATAAATAGTTTTGTGAAAATAACAATCCTTGACCAAACATTACATAGCTCTTTAAATAGTTTCTTACTAGCAAAACCCTAACAACTTGTGGTCCCATCATCAATGAGTGCTGACCACCTAGTGGGCTTGATTTAATGAGATAACCATTTTACATTAACTAACTACCCACAAACTATCTAATGGGCCTTATTCAAAGAAGATGGCCTTGTACATTAATTGACTAACTCTTAGGTACCCCAAAGTAGGGAGGTTAGATAGGACTCGACCTCCCCCTTCCAAAGTAGCATTTTCCTTGAAGGTGTGGAAACTACTGTAAAATCACTATTGGTTCCCAAGTGGCATCTTTGGGCCGTGTATCCTTCCATTGTAGTGGGACTTTCTAAACAATGTGTCATCGTAGGCTGCACCCTCTTGTGGCTAGTACTGCTTTCAGTTGTAACCAAATGGACCATCAAGTTTTGGAAGGCTAGTCTAAACTTTGCAATTTTTCTTACTATCTTCTTCAAATAGGACACATGAAAGATTGGATGGATCTTGGCGTGAGAAGGAAGAACCAATTTGTAGGCAACTTGTCCAATGCACTTTAGGCAACTTGTCCAATGCACTGGAGGATCTAGTAGGGTCCATGGAACTTCGACATTTGCTTTTGGTGGCCCTTGTCTTTGAGAGAGGGTCACTTATAGGGTTGAAGGCAAAGAAACACACGATCTCCTTCCGCAAAGAACACTTAGAACGATGTTGGTTGGCCTGTTGCTTCATTCAATTTTAGGGGATAAATTTCGTCCTTGGGCTTACTTTTCATGTTTTTTTCCAAAAAAACTACAATTTCCATTTTTTTTTGAAAAATGATTCACTTAAATTATTTAGGTTAAAATTATTTTGCTCTAAAAAGCACCAAGATTGTCTAGAAACCATATAAAATCCTTAGAAATTTGAATATTGTTTACAAAAATATCCTCAACATTTTATAGTTGTCATTTTTAGAATTAGCAAGATTTGCCAAGGTTTCTACACTTTAAGATAAGTATGGACCCTTAAAATCTTTTGTTGTTCGATTTTGAGCCAAAGCTAGATTACCTACTTTGGTGTTAAGTGTGTGGAGAATGGTTGCTTTGGTGTTGAGTGTGCGATCTATTTCCTAAGCCTTGGATGTGCTTGGTACATATGATGCCATTGAAGGGGGTGTTTGGCCATAGACAACTTCATATGGTTACATTTTGGTGGTGCTATGATAAGAGGTATTGTACCACCATTTTGCAAGGGGTACCCATTGAGCCTGCCGTTCGCCAGATTGCACACCAGCAGCGGAAATCTTTCGAAAGTTGTCTCTTCACTACAAGTGAGAGAGGTGTGGCCTTGGGGGCAAGCAATGAGCCAGGTACTGTCACTTGAATCCTAGCTCCTCCGTTTAGGCAAACTCCTAATGAAGCCAAGGGGGGTAGTCCCTACAAAAGAGTTGTCTAAGGCTCTTGTGTGTTTTAAAATGTTTTTTGGTGTTGTGATGCGGATGGGTGTTGTTTAGGAGTTTTTTGAAAGTGAGAGACACAATAATACTTTAATGAAAAACAAGATAACGCAATCCACGTTGCAAAATAGAAGATGAGAGATACACTGAATCAGAAATAAATCACTTTTTACGAAAATTAACACAAATGCTCCAATATTGATAAATAAGCAAATAAAATATTGTGATTAAGGACCAGTGCCTCATGGAGTCAAAATGTAAAAGTGATTGTGAAATGCTTGATACAAGTGTTTGAGATAAAAGTTTTTGAGATCGTTTTGCAGCTTATCTTGGTAAATTAAAGATTTTAACGGTCTTGATTATTATGGCTAAGAACAAGGATATTCAAAAAAAGGTGGAACCTTAACCAAAAAGAACCACTGGCAACCTTTTAGATGATAGGTCGGGAGCACCCAGATTGCAAAGAGGGCAAGTGTGCTTACGGCTTGACCGCCCTCGAGTCTGACAGTGGATTCCCGACACCACCTGTTAGAGGAAGTACTCAGTGATTTTGTCTTGGTTGGGGTTTTGGGTAAAATTTTAATTAATGTTTTCACTTGTGAGCTTAACAAGTCTTACACCTTTCTGAGTACTAGCCCAACCGTTTCCGGTTGGCAGAGCATACGGGTGTAGGACAAAAACCAAGATAAATTAATTAAAGGGGTGTATGGGTTGGAAAATTTTATTAGTAGAGCATTTTGTTCAACTCTCCGACAGAGAGCGCTCTTGACTTGATCTTATGACCACAGTTCAAGAGACTTGTTAATTAACAAATGCCTAATGCAGGGAAAGATGCAAAATTGATAATGCTCTCCGATAGAGAGTGCTCTTGACTTGGATTTGGCCAAGTTCAAGAGACTTTGGTTCGTTTTAAGAAGCAAAAAGTAGTTTGTAGTAGCAAGATAATTCAACCTTTAAAGTGATTAAACAATGTGATAGATCAGAAATATATGAAACATTTGCTAACAATGCTACTTGCCAAATAAAATGAAACTGGAAAATCTAGTGTTCTACCACACAAATTCTAATCTAATAGGTGGGATCAATCTCCGAACAAGGTCAACCACTAGAAGCCACCAGTCTTGGAAACCTTCCAGCTAGCTGGATGTCCACAAGAAGCTGATGGAGGAACGAGTAGCTACCACAAAGTTATGTGGCCTTTGGGATACGATCCCAAAGTTAGCTCTACTCTGGTCAAGGTTTGGAAGAGAAATGACAAGATAAAAATGAAATACTAAACAGAAAATAAAGTCTAATCTACCCAAGAATCTCTTTCAGGTTAAAGACCGTACTCGGGAGAGCATGGGGGTAAGTGAATCGGAAATGATAACAAAAACAACTTATTGAAATGTAAACTAATCTAAGAGCATGAAATAACAGATCTAAGCTAACCAAACACGACACTCTTCCCCAAATGGGGAAGAAGACCCAAAAAAGTGGAGGCCTCCTCCACTTAACTTTATTAAGCTTTTACAATTGCCTTGGGTTTCTAACCCTTTGAAGGACTTTGAGAGATGTAACTTAAAAAAATACTTGAAACAAGCTTCTAAGAGCTATTACAAAAGGATAAATACTAGTCTCTTGGTTTGGATTGCCCTTTTTGTCTTCTTGATAAATTCTTGTATTTGAAGCTTCCTCTTGTTTATCAAAGCTCTTTTTTCTCAAGGAAAGATCTACCACAAGTGAACAACTCAAATACCCATTAGATGTTAGATAACCAAAACAAATTGAAACTTTAACAAAACTAAGGTCTATAAAGGAGATCTAATGCTACATGCAAGCTATGATAGTATGGAAAAAGAGATTCTAATATGAAAATGGCTAAGTACCTCAAAAGACAATGCAAGTTTCTTACCCTTTTTATGAGATCTATATATGCAAAGAAATAAAACTAGTAATTGAAATCTAACTAAGATCTATCCATGCAAATCTACCAACAACTAATAACTACTACTACTAACAACTTTGTTTGTTTTTTATGTTTTTAGGGCAAAAAGGAAGTGGACGAGAAGGAAAGGATGGCAAACGAGAGGAGGATGGATGGACTTGAAGGGGAGACGAGAAGAGGATGGAAGGCAAAGAAGAGTGGCTAGAGAGATGGGACGAAAAGAAGGAGAGGGTAGGGTAAGACGATAGGAAGAAGGTAGTTTTTCTAGGGTAAGACGAGAGAAAAGAGAGCGGACGAATGGAATGGAAAGAGGAGGAAAATTGAAGGGGGACGAGAGGCCAAAAAGAAGTATGACGAGAGCTAGGATGTGGTAGGACTAGACTAGGGCAATGGAGGAAAAGGCTAGCAAGTCAAATGCAATAGGTTTTCAAGGAGAAGACAAGAAGGCTTGAAGAATGGGAAGCCTAAGGTACAAGTAACCAAGGTTTTTTTAAAATGATTTTGTTTTAAGGATGGATCTTGGAGCAAAGTCTCTTTGTGCTTCTTCTTGGAACAACCTCAACCCTTGTAGATCCTGGAAAGACAACAATGTTAAAAATCACTTGTGATGATGAAGATGGGCTAGATGTAGCCGAGCTCACACCCTCCTACACCTGGAAAAACCTATTCAAAGACAAACAACTCAATGCAAACGTGAGATCAAATATATGACTAGTATGCTACGAAAACCAAGGTTATATCAATGCTAGTATAACTGAGTACGTCCTATTCATATAACTCATTGATCAACATCGCATAATAAACCAAATTGAAAGCCACAAATGGTAGATCTTATGTTCTAGAATATAGACTTCTAAAGCTAGTTACTTGATCAATCACATAAGCATTAAATTGAAAGCATAGAAAGAAGTCACCTCACAAGAGAAGCATTCATCAATGTTGCACAAATCGCATGGACCTCCAAAGTCTAATTTTATTTCAAGATAGCAATTGCTATGATCTAGTACAAATTTGCCACAGTAATGGTGCACAAAAATTCCATGAGATAATAACCCAAATGGACCTCTCTTTATAGTAGAACCACTAGCTAAAACCCTAGGTCGAATTGGCATAGACATGAAGGTCGAATTCCAATCAAACCCAAGCTTGGAGAGCTAAACAAATGGACAACTCGACTTTGGTGGTAGGTATGAGTGAGGAGGTGGCACAACTTGACTTTGGTGGTTGGTATGAGTGAAGAGGTGGCACAACTCGACTTTGGTGGTTGCATGGGAAGTATCACCATCCAATAAACAATCTCCAACAAGGATCCACGTGAGGCTAGGGTAGATATGCGTGAGATTCAAGTTAGAGGAAGACAAGTGGAGTGGAAAGTAGGTACTAACTCGTGTTGCAAAGGAATCCAAGCTATGGGATTTGATGAGTCATGAGGGCGCCCACCTTAGACTTAAATGCAAAACCACCAACCCAATCAATAGTTAACACCTCACTAAATCGAGTTTTGAAGGAAGAAGGGCGAATTAGCTTAAGTGCGTCTTTTGCTGGTGACTGGATAGTTGACTAAAGCCACTTGGAGTTGATTGGAATCTTCATAAATGTCTATTGCCATGTCATTTAGCCTTTTATTTTAATCAAATTGATTAATTTTAGAGAGATTTGGATTATCTCCAAAATATTCAATTTTATTATTTTAATTAATAATTTCTCTGTAAATGACTTTTAAGAGAAAATATTAATTATGAGGTTGAATTGACATCCAAAAGTTGGGTTTAGCTGGTCCATGGGTCATGTGTGATTTTTGGCTTATGAAACGAGCCATCAAACATTAAATTCGGACCTCGGATGACTGACATATTACAGACTCAAATTTCTCTATTTAAACTATAGAGAAATTTAATTAAATTTTTTTAAAAATAATTAAAAAAATTAAAAAACCCAAACCCGACGCATCCGGTAAAATTTCTTCGAAATTTTTTTTCTGGGGGTCCTAGAGACTTAGGACATGACCAAAACCTATTCTAATAGTGTCTAGTAGGTTTATACATATTAGTTGGACTCTAATAACCCCCCATGGCAAAAATTTCCAAAATCGGGCATTCCAGCTTTGGAGGAAGCGGGAGAAAAACCAAGAGATTATATCTCGCCTGAAGCAAAGTATAATCTGACGGTGAAAAAAACTCCCTGGAATACCTTAGTTGTTTAATCCAGTCATGGGGAACCGAGCCACTCAGACCCTACTAGCACACTTTGTTACAAACCCCCATGGGGCCATGGTCATGTCAACTCAAAAACAAAACTGGCTAGCCAAAACTGGCTAACTGCTGCATTCTGAAACCCATATACTCTGGAAGTGAACACTGATTTGTTCCAACACTGGCGCCTCAATAAGGTTTCAACTATTTGTACAAAATAGGTGATAACAGAGCCCATTGGTGTTGTTGGTTTGAAGTAAAGCATCTCAGATAAGCTTCCAAGCACTTGTTGAATCCTTCTTGGTTTGGGGATGATATGTTGTGCTCATTTTCCATTGTTTACCTTGCAATTTAAACAACTCTGGCCAGAATTAGTTCATGAATGGGGGATCACGATCCGACAAAATGGAAGTGGGTATGCCATGCAATTGTTTTTCTTGAGAAATACTTCTTATAGAATCTCTTTGGCTAGTTGCCAGGCTATGTAACTTAAAAATCTATTCCACGAAGACTTGGGCAACTGTGGAAGGTGTAAATGGGTGTGCTAATGCAAAAAAGTGAGCATATTTGGAAAGGCAATCAACTACCACAATGATGATCGATTTGTTGTTGGGATTTCGGGAGGCCCACTTTAAAATCCATGGAAATGTCAATCCAGATAGCGATAGGTATTAATAATGGATGTAATGCCCCAAGAGTCTTCACTATTTCCCCCTTGTTTTGTGAATTTGTTCATAAGATTTACATTCAACTACAAAAGTATGGATGTCCTTTTCCATGCCTTCCCAAAAGAAATAGTGCTTAGCTCATTTGTAGGTTTTTTGAAAACCAAAGTGACTTGCTATAAGGGATGAATGAAACTCCTCTAACACACTTTGTTTCAAAGATGAATTTTGCACTAGAAATCTACATCCTTTATATTGCAAGTTATCTCGTTACCATGCATAGTTGTATGGGGGTTGGGGTGCTCCTAAAATATTTAGTTGATTTGAGTCACTGTGTCATTAGTCAACCATTTATGTTGGGCCTCTTCAAGTCAATCTGGTATTGGGAAGGATAAAGCAAAGAGAGATCCTTCCTCATATTTTTGAGACAAAGCATCGACCAATGCACTCTCTTTGCCCTTCTTGTATATGATCCCATAATCATACACCAGCATCTTAATGGCCCACTTGTGTTGCTTTGCTGATGAGAACCTTTGCTCCAAACCATACTTCAAATTATGATGGTTTATCTTGATTTGGAAGCACCTCCAAATGGGACAGAGATAGTAAGTATCCATTTCATGAAGGATGGCCATTATTTCTTTCTCATGGTTGGATTTGTTAGAATTTGTGATATAATTGTATATTGGTGAATGCCAATGGATGCCCCTCTTGCATCAACACGACACTAATACCCTTGCCCAATATGTTAGATTCCAAAACAAAATTCTTAGTGAAATTTGGTTTAGTACACATGGCTTCTTTTAAAGCTGAAAAGGCATACTCTATGGCATTGTTCCATACAAAGGCATTCTTTTTGAGTAGGTAGTTAACGGAGTGGCAATTCTCTCGCAATTCTTCACAAACTTTGTATAGTAGCCTGTGAGCACTAAAAAAATTGGTAATATTTTCAAATTATTGGGGCATAGCCAATCTTCCATAGCCTCAATTCTTTTGGGATCCATGCACACATTGTCCTGATCGATTATGTGGCCCAAGTATTCCACTTCAGAGGCACCAAAATCACATTTGGAATGTTTCAAGAACAACTTGTTATCCTTGAGGAGTTGGAGGGCTTTATCAACGTGCTTTACATGTGTTTTCCAGGTTTTACGATAAATTAGGATATTATTGAAGAATAAAAGCACAAAATTGCATATGAAGGGTTGAAAAAGCTTGTTAACGAGGCTTTGAAAGTTGGATGGGACATTGTAAAGACCAAAAGGCATCACTGAAAACTCATAATGTTCTTCATGTGTGTGAAAGTTGTCTTAGGAATGACCAACTTATTCATCTTGGTTTGGTGGTACCCAAAGCGGCGATTTAGTTTAATGAAGAAGTTAGCATCATTAAGGTCATCCAAAAGATCAACAATAACCAAGATGGAATATTTGTCTTTGATGGTCAACTTATTAGAGCAAGAAAATTAGGACACATGCGACAATCGCCTTCTTTCTTCAAGATTGTGATTATTGGGGACGATTAAGGGTTAGCATTGGGATGGATCCAATTGACCTCTAACAGTGCTTAAATAATCTTTTCAATTTCATTCTTTTGGACAATAGAGTGTTGATAAGGATGTGTACATTGGGTGGTTGGCCGTTGGAAGTCATTGGAATGCCATGATTATGCTCACCACAGGAAGGGGGGGTAAGCCACAAGGAGCCTCAAATACTTGTTGATGCTTAGTTAGGACCAACTGCAAATTAGGGTGAATTTCCCATGGGGAGCTATCTAGGACTTGGATGGCATTAAATTGGGCAATGTTGAGGTGCCCTTTATTCGAGAGCTTTTCCATGCGCTGAGCGTTGAAAATTTTAGAGGTTCTAGATTACAACGCTTTGAGGGTATGTTTATGGCCCTCCTTAGTGAAGCTCATGTATAACTCCTTGAAATCCATGGTAATTAGACCCAATATTCTTAACCATTTTGTTGTAAAGCTCTACATCACAACCACCCATTTCAATAGCGAACATGTGGGATTTGAGTTGATAGTCTCCCATTTGAAGTTTCACATTCTCACATTTCATCATATCACCATTGGCTATCATAATTTGAAAATTGTGCACTGCATGGACATACAAATGGGTTTCTTTGGCCTCTTTTCGATGAATGAAATTATGAGTGTTGCCATTATCAATTAAGACAATCAACTTTTGGTGCTTGATGTAGCTAGTCAACTCCAAGGTTTGGGGAGTTGAAAGTCCTGATAAGGCATGGAGGGAAATTTGGGGTTCTTCTTGAGGAGGCTCTAGCGTGAGTTCTTTCGGAGGTGGTGTATGGTTTGCTAATTCCTACTTAGGAGGGGCTTCCTTGAAAGTGTCCTCAACGTGGTTAGATGGGGACACATCAATTTGGAACAATTTTTGTTCCCTTCATTTTTGTCCTTTGAAATACCTCACATCACAATTATAGCAAAGTTTGAGGCGCAATTGCTTCTTCTTGGGTCAAATTGTGAACCCTCAAGGGTGGAGCGGGAGGGGAAATGGTTGTAGATGCTAGAGGAGGGCGAGGGTGGGTAATAAAAGATGGTATTTTGGCTTGTGCATTTATCACCATCTTTGCTTCTTGAGCGGTCTCCAACCAAGTAGCTGGGCATTGCATCATGACTTATGTGCTCTAATTGCTTCCTTGGGACCATTGATGAAACATTCTTTAAAAAAATAATTAGTTAGACCCTCTATGCGGATTGCTTGAAGGTTGCTATAAAGTTTGCTACTATGCCTGTTTTGTGTAACTTGCTTAGTCGTTCCAAATATTGAGTGTCTCTTTCAAAATGAGCATAGATTGGCTTTCACAAACTAGCTCCTGGCAGTATATCCCCATATGCTTTCTTGTGCTATTGCCACTATTTCCATTGTTCTTGATCCTTGTATAATATCCCCACTATAGGTTTTATTAGGTTATCAATAATTCCACGTAGGGAGAAGTAATTTTTTATCTAGGTAACTTAGCAAGTGGGGTCGGATCCATCAAACTTGTTAATAATGCCACAAATTGTTATCATGAAGGGTGTGTGATGACTACGGTTATCTTGAAAGGGTTGTTTAATGCGAAGCTCTCCCTTTGTTGAATATTCCTTGCTTGGTGGAATAGTAGTAGATCAATCTTAAGTTCCATGTATTCAAGTTTAGCACCTTATGTGTTAACAGTTGAGTTGAGTTGAGAAATTGTGGAGTCAAGTTGCTTGAACTGGTTGTCCAAGTGGGTGACTTTGTCTTCCATGGCTGACATGTGTTGAGTATGGGTCATGGCACCACTTAAGACCACCCAAAGGGTTACCCCAAAATTTTCTCAATGTGATCGGTGGCGCGAGAGGAGTTATTTGAGATAGGTCACAAACAAATGTATCGTCGGGCACTCACAAAGGGTAACTCTAGAGCTATACCAAATTCCAGTATGACTAGCGGTGCACAACAAATCTTTCTCGTAATGGTGCTGGATGGCCCCAAACTCGTTTTTAATAGGAGTATTACTCTTGTTTGAATAGTACTACATTGATAGAATTCTCAAATTCATGATATTTCCAATTATGTAGGAATTTGACTTCATGTGCTACAAATGCTAGGGCTTGCAGGGTCCTAAGCACAAAGGAGTGTTAAGTGCTATAACTCTCTGATATTTGGCCAAATCTTTCATGGCACCAATTAAGGAGGATAGATAGTACCCTTAGTTGTATTACTCGATTTCTCTAGTACATGAGAGTGATCTCCCCAAGCATTGTTCTTAGTGTGCTATAGTAACAAGACAACTAAGAGGCCTATGCAAGGCTAGTTTTAGGTGTGCTTAAGGTTTAACTTTAGATATACCCAAGAGTAAGTGGAAGATCGAATCCATAGGCAGAATTTGTTTGATGCGATACTACTCGAAGGGGCACCAACATAGGGTACAAAGGTGTCCAATCAAGTGAATCCACTTGCATTCTTTCCCAACCATATGTTTACCCGTTGAACAAAAGATATCTTTGTGTAAAGACATTAGAACATGTCTCTCGCCTAGTTTTTTTTTCTAAAATTCGGGCGTGTGTTTGCTCAAGAAAGAACTTTGAATTTTTTTCTTTTGAAATTGGGTGCGTGTTGGCTTAGGAAAGATGTCAGTTTTTTTCTTCTTCTAAAGTTCATGCATGTGTTGGCTCAGAAAAGAGCTCTAATACCACTTGTAATGTACCTAACCAATAGAAACCAACAAAACATGGACGATATTTAGAGAAATATAACTGTGGAAAAACAAATACAAGAGACAATGAATTTAAACCTAGAGAGTTTAACCCTTGCATTGATGATCCCAAAAGAGAGAGCAACCTTCAAGAGCTTCTTTAAGGGGGCAACCCCCTTTGATCGAATCTCCAATTAAATAACAATCCTTGACCAAACATTACACAACTTTCTAGCTCTATAAATAGTTTCTTATTAGCAAAACCTTAACTACTGGTGGTCCCATCATTAATGAGTACCAATCGCCTAGTGGGCCTTATTTAATAAAGATAACCCTTTTACTTAAGTAACTATCCACTATCTAATGGGCCTTATTCAAGAAAGATGGGCTCATTAATTGACTAACTCCTAAGTACCCCAAAGTAGGGAGGTTAGAGTAGGACCCTAACATATAACATGCTTAGTATTATCGATATTGAGACCATATATTATTAAGGACATTTAATATATAATGCTCTTGATTGAAACAAAATTTCAATACTCGAATATTTTTTTTTATTAAGAATTTAGTGACGTAAGTACTAGATTTTTGTCAACTCTTGCAATGAGATTTCTTTGTAAATTTATATGAAATATGGATCAGTGAAAGGGGGTAATGGGTTTCCTGGATTGTAGTATAGATCAAAAGTTTCAATGATCATTATCAAGGGAAAATAATGATGCAAAAATGAGAGAACATTTTTTTGGGGCAAATGCTTGCATATGTTCGAAATATTTGTTTCCAATTGAAATAAGCAAATCTGTGAACTATACTTGTCTAACAACAAACGTCCCAAGTTTACTTTTCACTTGTCGACATGGAGTGAATTGTAGTGGCTTCACTTCTGTTGATGGATTTTCATTCTCATCCAGTTTTACCCAAAACCTTTAAGCGACCCTCGAAATATTGTAACTTCAAACAATATTTTATTTGTACTTTATTATTATTCATCCGGAGATGTTTTATTCCTCCATCGGGATGTTATTATTATGTAGAGTAATTGAGGTAAATCCTCCCATGATGAATTTGACGCACAATCTAAGAGCCTCCAGATTGTGAAGGTCAAGATTAGAGGAAAGAAATTGCTGGAAAATAGTAACACTATATTGCATATTGATAACTTGGGGATTGAAGGAGCTTTGAAAGTTCTCCATGAAGAAATTGAATAACTATGAGAAAGTGTTGCGTTAATGAAAAGGGTGGTGGAATTAGAAGTGGCCTTGAATTTGGTGCCTTTGTTTGTCCAACCTTTGAATTTGCAGGCACCCAACAAGCCCTTAGTTGAGACACTTGGGAGGTCTATTAAGACAAGGAAGGCCCAAGAGCTACTACAAGGGGTTAGAAGAATTATAGCAAGTAATAGAGAAGATCAGGTTAACACACTGTTCAAGCTATGGGAATTGGCACATTGATCCTTTTGCCTTGCTACCTGGATCATGCCCCTGAGTGAAGCTTTCCAACCCGAATTGCAAAGTGACCAAGATTTATGTAGAAACTATGTTGAGACATTTGTTAAGAAATTGAATGACATGAACCTACATAAGTGATAGAAGGAGAATCTTCTTCAAGTAAATGACTGAAACATATATGAGCTGGTCGGGACACTTGTCTAGACATCCTCCAATAGTTGATCAATAGTTGTAATATCATCGAAGATAGGAGACACAAAGTTTTCTTTAAAGTTGTCGATGTTATTTAGGAATTGGAGGGAGCCAGATCAACTAAAGACTACCAAATTATGCTTTGTTTCTCAATTCGATGAATTGACCAACTACCTTGAATGGGAGATCTGAAGATGGGTGAATGACATTGCCATTGAGAATTCAACCAGTGTTTCTTTGGTTCGAGAGCAAGAAGTGGAGCTGAGTGAAATTGGGAATGAGATATTTGTGCAGAGTTAAAGAAGGAATTCTTGTGGGTCCCCTTGAGGACTACATTAAGACTTGGGTTGACCAAGTAGTTGTGGTAGTTGTCAAAGCTTCTTGAGAAGTGGTTTGGATTTAGGAACAAACAAACAAATAGACTAGAGGAGTTACGCCACTCAATTTTTTAAGCGATAAACCTCAAGTCCTCCCTCATTGTTTTCTTTTCTTAGGGATTTCAGAATTTAGTTTGTACCTCACAAAACCTTACCTCTGGAGATAAAGTCCTAAAAGCTCAAGTGAGGCCTTTTCGGAACTAAGGGGGAGGTGATTGTCACCTCACCACCCTTTTCTACACTTTAGGTCAGCTCTCCTCTAACACAAGGGGGGCTTTCAAATAATTGGATTGCTAGAATTTTAGGCAATGGGTTACAAGGTGAAATGAAGAGTAAATTCTAGCAAAACAATTTAAGTTTGAGAAAGAAAAATGAATGAGTGGATCGAAGATTAGTGGATCTCATCAATTGGGCATTGGAATTAATTAAAGGCTTTGATGGGAGACTATCTTGATGCGGAAGAATGTTATTGATGCTGAAGAGTACAAGGTGCAACTACCATCCCCTTGCTATTTCAAATTGCAAAAATCTAAGGAAATTACCAGAGTAGATGAAGTCCAATAGACATGAGCTTATAATTACTCAATGAATTAATGTGTGTTTAACTAGATGTAGAGATATAATGCATTGATAAACTACAATCCATGGATAACACAAGGAAAGAGGAATGGAGTTACCACTTTTACACTCCATAATGTGCTTGTCAAGATAAATAAAGCAAATGGGGAAAAAACATAAAAGATCTAGAAGACATTCTCACCCATGAGGTTGATCCTCCAATCACATCCAAAGAATTTCCATTAAGCTCCAAGGGGTCTAGCCTCAAATCCAACCATGAAAAAGTGAAGATAGATGTAGGTTTTAGCTCAACTTGTACAATAAAAAAGTACTTGTTTTCCTAGATCCATTACTTCTCCAAAGAATACAATAAAATATTACATTCCTACCCTCAAACAATTCCTTATTAAAAGTAGCAATGAGTTGTTGGGATCTACTTCCTTTTCTAGGAGAAACAATAACGCAATCATCATTTTCTGTAAGGAAAACAATATAATATTCTTCTCATGTAACTATCTCCATGAGAAGATTCAACAATAATAAAACCATAGAGTTAGGAATTTCTTCAAAAAATAACCCAAGAAGATAGGGTGCCTCCTTCCTTTGAGTGACTTGACCAAGCATTATTCTTTATAAAATAATAAATTAATTCCACAAGTGCACCCTTCAAGAGAGAGAAACCCCACATGCGTTTACAAGGATCCATGTAGTGGATGAGTTAGGGTTTTGACCCAAGAACTAACCAACTCTCTAACCAACTTTCCAACGAACTCCTTCACCAAGTGCGCCCGTAAATATATATATATATATATATATAGAGAGAGAGAGAGAGAGAGAGAGAGAGAGAGAGAGAGAGAGTGTTGACATGCGTGGTTTTAAGTTTTAACCAACTTCTTGAGGCATGTGTGGCTCCCTAAAAGCATTTTTTCCCAATGTATAACAACCTCCAAACGTGTGAGAGGAACAAGGAGTCAACGATGCATGCACAACATCTTTGACAAATAAAATAGTCTTTGAGTAGTTGAGGTGCCTTTGAAGCATGTGCAATGCTAGCCACCTTGACCAAACAATTTGAGGAGTGTGCCCTTGGTGAATGTGCCAAGGTTAGATCTTCTTTAAACAAATAATCTTTTAAGCTCCACGAAGAATGCGACCTAGGGAGGTGTGCATTTGACCAAATACTGTGAAGTTTAGCTTGGAAAGGAGGTGTCCCCTAGGGAAAAATGTCAATCTCTTCAAGCCATGGAATATAAATATAATGCATGGTTGCTTCAACATATGTGCCAAATAAAGAGGGTGCACTTGGGAGAACATTAGTATGCCTTGCAATACTCATCATTCCAGTGTGAAAGGGGCCAAATGAGCAAGGGCGCTCTCACACTAAGCCTTCAATGTGGTCAAACCAAAGTCAAATAACCAAAATAACCCTCATCATGCGTGTACAAGGCTGGGCTCCATCAGGCAGTGTTATCGGAACCGGACCGGAACCGGAAAAACCGGCCGGTCTGACCGGTTTACAGAGGTAACCGGTCCGGTCAGGGACAAAAACCGGTTGAACCGGATTTTTGTCTGAACCGGGTACTGAACCGGCCGGAACCGGTCAAAACCGGCCGAACCGGCCGGAACCGGTCAAAACCGGCCTGAACCGGCCGGTCTGTACAGTGGACCCATGAAACTGATTTTTATTTTTTTTAAACACAAAAAAAAAAATTCTATGCTTCTATGATTAGTTTATTGTTATTCATTAGTACTATTGTTGCCATTTCGAGCCTCTTTGTTGATGTACTTTGGTTCAGAACCTCAGAGATGTATTGCACTGGGTGTTGTTTTGGTTATTTGCACCCATACTTGCTATATATATGAGAAACTTTGCATATTTGTGTATTAATGGTTTGGATTCATATGTATGCACATGAATATATATGTTTTTTACAAAATATGAATATTTTATGTATTTTTTAGTCGATCGGTTTTTTTCCCGGTTTTTTTCCGGTTCCGGTCCGGTTCACATTTTGGGCTTCGCCGGTTCGATGACCGGTCCGGTTCCGATAACATTGCCATCAGGGGGTATCAAACATGACATGAAAAGGTGGTACATGTGCTAAGCCATGAAAAGGGAGGTGTGCATTTGACCAAATACTGTGAAGTTTAGCTTGGAAAGGAGGTGTCCCCTAGGGAAAAATGTCAGTCTCTTCAAGCCATGAAATATAAATATAATGCATGGTTGCTTCAACATATGTGCCAAATAAAGAGGGTGCACTTGGAAAAACTTTAGTATGCCTTGCAATACTCATCATCCCAGTGTGAAAGGGGCCAAATGAGCAAGGGCGCTCTCACACTAAGCCTTCAATGTGGTCAAACCAAAGTCAAATAACCAAAATAACCCTCATCATGCGTGTACAAGGCTGGGATCCATCAAGGGGTATCAAACATGACATGAAAAGGTGGTACATGTGCTAAGCCAACCCAAAACACCTATGGTGCTCACATTAGAGGCTTCCACTTATAAAATACATCAATTTATGCTTGGAACCTTGCAAAAAGAGTCAAGGTGCTAGGGAGCTCCATCCTCATGAATATTAATACATCAAACCTTAGAAACCATAGCAAAACTTCCTTTTAATTCATCATCACACCCAAGAATAAATTATTAACATTTCAAATTTAGGGAGACCCTAAGTTGATGGGTTTCCATTCCATAAAATGCTCCAAAGTGTTAAATGATTTCATTAAGGCTAGTCAACATATCAGTTCAAAGCGAGTCACTTCAAACATATCAACACTACCAAGGCACACCACATCATCAAAAGTCAAACCATACTATCTCATCCACTAGACCACCATTAGAACATTTCATCCCTCACATGACAACACCAAATCATCCATAGGTTAGCATCATCTATAAGCCAAAACCCAAATGCACCCCCTGTCCATCAAAAGATCTAGCAATGTGACCTTGCAAGCTTTATCCCTGTGACAAAAACTCACAAGTCATGCAATCTGAGGGGCAACACACTCTTCTCTGGTTTGACTATCTAGATCAACCTGTAATTTCTCTCTCCTTGTCTTCTTCCAGGATCTTTATCTTTCAAGGTCTGCAGTAGCCACATCCATGCCCTCGAGAGCAGATGCTTTTACTCTGTTTATTTAGGTTAATAGTAATTTGAAGGGCCATTTGTGGAAGACAGTTTCTAGACTCGTAAACAAATGTCTTGGGACCATTATTTTTTGAGAAAGCTCCATGACAAGCTGTTTCATGGATGTATTATCTTTTGTGGTTTCATGCACCGTTGACAGAAATATGAAGCAGTTAGTATACAGCCATGTGCATCTTTATGATTTGGAGTGATGAATCTCGTAAAACTTCTCAGCAGTTAGTGTTATCTCTGACTGCATAATCTTAAGTTGACTTTTATCTTATATTATTGTGGCATTGTGCTCATCTGAGTAATTAATCAAGTATATTCCCACCCTCCTCTTTCATAAAATTTTACTTGCATTTTATTGGCTGGTCCATTCTCAGGAAGATGAATAGTGATGGGAATCACTGCTTGTAAAAGGACCGTATTCATCGGATATCTCGGGGATTTAGCTTTTTAGCACTCTTGATTCTTTTGAAAGATCATTTATTGAATATCAGTTTATATAGAGGAGTACCACCTCTTTAAAAGCAGAGGGAGGGCATTATTAGAGTCTTTCAAAAGATTCCCCTCAGTGTTGAGCCCTTCGTTCATGGGAAAAGGCATGAACAACTACCAGCCAGACAAATATGATAGGTTATGTGCGTGTGGTTGCTAAGAAAAGAGAAATGGAAGGTATTATTTGTATTATGATCCATAAGTTGGTTCTATTCAATCATGTCTTAAAATTTGTAAAAGTAGCATTTATGTTAATCTTGTGTTCCAGTGCCTATCAGATGACATGTATTGCTATGTGAACATATTATTGGTCAAAGCTATTCTGTAATTTATGTGCAAGGCTTCTGTTAAGGATGAATATTTTTTAGAATTTTTTTAGCCTTTTAGGTTTTCTGTGCATCTTGATCTGCTTGTGCATAGAGAATATAGGGCTATTTTTAGCTCTTTGATTTTATATATCTTCTTTGTGATTTGAAGTACATCACAAAATATCAAGTATTAGAAAATTAAAATAACTCATGCAAACATCAAGGATTGAAAATTATGAAATAGAAGAACTTCATGGAACATCACGGACTAGAGAATTATAGAAGAGAAGTAACTAAGTTGCATATTTTATTCTTATGGAGCTTTCCTTTGCAGATTACGATTTTAGTGGGTTTGTTCTCATTTGATACGTAGTGTCTAAATTTGAATAATGATGCAGGAAAGATTTTTGAGGTTACTACTAGAAACACAGCTTTCTGATCTCATTTTGAAGCTTCATAGCTGTGGGCAGTGGCTGCTGTGTGCGTATAGTGGAGGATGGATGAGGGGAAATAATATCGAGTTCTTTTGGGTTCACTCTCCTGAAAGCTGGAGATCATTTGGTGATTTTGCAGGGCTTTTAAGATTTGAGTGATTGACTTTATATTCTCTGAAGAAAAAAAGCCTGTACAAACAAATTGTTTAAAACAATGGAGAAGACGCCTACACATACTGGTACATTGGAACTATCCTGGATTTCTTATTTTTTAAGGTTTATCCTGTATTTATAGTGTTAATACTATAAAATGGTGGTTCTATACATACATGCATATTATTGTGAACTTCATTTATAATTAGTGAAGCAGAACATAAAACTTTAAATGCAATGGGAATAGAACTTTGACATTGATTTATTTTCCAATGGAACTGAGCTTTGTGAAATTATTCTTAATCGTTAATGGAGGCTATCCAGTCCTAATGGAGAGATAATGCTACTATGCCACGAAGAAGCCCATATAACTCTTTCTTGGCAATGGGGGAATGGGATAGAATTTTATTAAATGACCATGAGGCTAATTGGTCTATGGTACAAAACAATTACATCTCCTTTCTGAAAACTGCTTTGTCTGTGAAAACTAGAATGCACTTCATCCTTTAAAAACTGCTGCGTCTGTGCTGATTATGGACACTTTTTCCTTGCATCCATATTTTAATAGAGTTTCTTTGCGTGTATAAGCCATACACCAAAGAAGATTCTTAACCTTGTGGATTAAATGGGCTTCAGTATTTTACTGATCTGTTATTTAGGATGGTCTGCAAATGCATTACTTTTTTCAAAGTTCATCTCCATATCAAAATATCAGATGGACATTTTTGTATGGCTTGTTTTTGACATCAGAGTACAACTGTCTTCAGCTTGGCACACTGGCAAGCATAACAAAAAAGCTGTTTACAATTTCAGCTTTAAACCTGACTGCAGATGTGCAACCCATGCATATGAATAAAAATGCCCATACCAGTCAAAGTGGACTGAAATAGCATAAACTGTGGCAAACGACCAACAGGAGATGTCAGATCCTCCAGAGGCAGAATCTCATAACCTTCTGCAAATAAAGTTGAAAGCAATAAGGACACTGATTCTATATAGGTAAAGATTACTTACTGGCAAAAAATGCATGAAAACTTTTTTTTGGCCTTTTTTTGGAAAAAAATGCTGGTGAAAAATATTATTTTTTCCAATTAATTCGAAAAAATAATGATTTTTTAACACTAGTATAAACTTCTTTAGGTATATCTCATTTGCTAAGTCACATGACATGAGGAATCTAGACAGAGGACTCAAAAATACGAGTATCTGACATGGGACACATTGACCCCAATAACAAGACATGGGGACATATATA
Organism: Larix kaempferi; assembly: GCA_027924585.1. Lineage (NCBI taxonomy): Eukaryota > Viridiplantae > Streptophyta > Pinopsida > Pinales > Pinaceae > Larix > Larix kaempferi. The sequence continues at coordinate 4,897,594 of BSBM01000267.1, read as the reverse complement.
TATATGTTGATTTTTGTAACTAGGAGGTGTTTTCCCTAGTGACTTTTGCCTAAGTCACCTAAAGGGGGAAATAAAGTGACCCTTGCATTAAATGACTCGTGAAAAGCATTTAATGTGACTTTATAACTTAAAGTCACTTTATTCTAAAGGGGGAAATAAAGTGACCCTTGCATTAAATGACTTGTGAAAAGCATTTAATGTGACTTTATAACTTAAAGTCACTTTTGGTAAAATTTAAGTGAGTGAATTTAATTCTTTTTAAATATTAAATGTGAGCATTTAATCTCACCCATTCATCTTGGCTAATCTCAGCCATTGGATTGAAAGGGTCCACACTCACCTAGGGTTTTCACCAAAAAGAAAAAGGGAGGCAAAGAGAATTCATTCTTGTGAAGAGAAGGAAGTGGAGAGAAAGAGAGAGTGAGCACAGAAATCGAGGGCATTTGGGCAAGTTTGGCTGGCACATAAATCGAGACAGCAAGGAGGGCATTAAATGCACAGCACGATTTTTTAGGCAGCATATTCAGTACAACGCGAATCCCGAGGAGAACCGTACAGCAGCAAACTGGGCATGAGTTTTGAGGAATTTTTGGGCACTAATTTCAAGAGTCTGCACATTTTTCGAGGAGATTCTGGGCACAAATCCCGAGAACACTTGTACAGTTTTCGAGGAAGATTTATTTGGCACATTTCCCGAGAACTGCAGCTCGGATTTCGAGACATGAAATTATGGCACGAATCCTGAGACATGCTGCACAAGTTTTGAGGCCGTACAGTACGGCTTCTGTACTTTCCTGCACAGTTTTCAAGGTTCTGACAGGAACCAAAATCGAGGCAAGTTTTCTGCATGCATTTCGAGGTTGGACACTGAAATCGAGGCAGCAGCTTGGCACTGATTTTGAGGCAATTTCTGGGTGAAATTTTCATGGTGGAGATAAGTACATTTCTACTGTAAAATTTATGTACTGAGAATTACTGAAGAAATAATAAACTCTCTCTTTGACTGGTTTTCCCTGTGGGGGTTTTTCCAGGGCCATTGGCTAAATTTCTAAGTCTGAAATATTTTATGGCGTGCATGTGTATTTAATTTTTTCCGCCCGTTAAAGTGTTTTTCAGCGTGTTTTAAATGTCTAAAATTTTATAAATTATTTCCAGCTTCATGAGAAACTGAGTTGGGCATAAAACTGTGAAAACTTGACATAAAACCAGCAAGCTGATTTAAACACAGAAAATTTACAATACATCTAAGTCACCTGACATGAGGACACGAGACACGAGTGTCCCCACGGGACATGGTGACCCCCGGAATCAAGACACGAAGGACACGTTTTATCTACATATATATATATTTTTAAAATATATTAAAATTTAAAAATATAGACATATAGATCCAATAAAATTTAGAAACTAGAACATTTACCTGCAAGAAAACAAACTTGAAACTCTCTCACCTGCAAAAAAACCAAGTTTGGGCTCTCTCTAGCTCTCCCTCACTCTCCCTTCAATTCACAAATGGCAAAAAAAAACAAAAATAGACTTTTATGGGTCCGCGGGTTCACTTTTGCCACGCGGAAGTGTATTGGAATCGGGACACGGTGTGCAGAGACAGGACATGAGTGTAAATCAGGACACGAAAAAGGTCGTGTCCCCCATGTGGTGGAGCCGTGTTCGTGCCAACACGTCCCCACAAAACACTTGGCCCTAAAATGATGTGTCCGGTGACTTAGCAATATATATATATATATATATATATATATATATACAAGAAAAAATTACATACAAAAATGAGATATTGACATAATGATCCATTTTTTTAGAAACTAGAACATTTACAAAACACCTAGAATCCCTTCAAATCTCGACTTCACCCTTCAACTGCACAATGAGAGACCATGAGAGCTCTTTCCCTACAGCTAAAAGTGAGAAAAAATGCTTTTTTGAGTGGGAAATGTCTAGGGCATGTGTTCTGGTTTTGGACACGCGTCGGACACATGTCCTAGCATGTTCGTGTTCGATATGTAGGATACAGACATAGCCCCCTAGTTGGACGTGTCCTGTTTTGTAGCTCATATGTAATCAATTGTCCATGTAGACTAGATTGGATGGACCATAATTATTAAGGCATTGTACATTGAAGATCATGGGATTGTGTAACAAGGTCTTTTGCTCAAATTTCTAATATATTAGTGTGCATGGCTATTTGTGATGTACAAGAGTGGGGAAACACACATGGCAGGGTGTGTGGAGACAACCCCCAAATTTTAGGAATATTCATCGGGGATGGGGAGACATCGGGTTACCTAACATAGGGGGCTCTGTCTCTAAAATTATTAAAAAACTAAAAATTCCAACATTACAATTTTTCATCCCATGTAAATTCATCATTGTGCAATGTAGATACTAAATACTAAATTCAAAATGGTGAAATGACACAAACATGATTCATCAATCACCATTGTTATTATGATTTATCATATTTGAATTTCACATTGAATCAACGATACATGCAGGTCTTTTGAAATTTATTACTTGTAACAATGTTGAATATTGTAACTTCTAAGAATATTATATTTGTATATTATTTATTCCGGAGATGTTCCATACCTCCGATGTGATTATACTATGAATCCGGAGATGTTTATTCCTCCGGATTGGTTGTGGTAACTAGGGTTATTAGACCCACCATGTGTGGGTCGGCCCAGTCAATTATAATAGGGTATTTAACCTAATGGTTAAATACGAGCCTACATGTACTTGTGTAAAATACATGTCAGTGTAGTGTATAAATAGAGGAGGTATGTTCCTCATTTGACACACTCACTCACTTGTGAAAGATAGCGCACTTGTCTGGGAGATTTGCTAAGGAGACAAAGTAGGAGGGAGCACATCTTGTATTTTGGTTGATCATCTTATTGAGGAAAGCTTTGCTGGGTTTTCTACCCCATGAGGGTTTCCCAGGGTATATTCTGTGTCTATCTTGTGATTATGTTTCTTTCAGTGATCTTGATAGTCTATTTGGTTTAAACTTAACATGGTATCAGAGCTAGACTGAATAGGACATCTTTCACAAGGTAAGAATACCTCTCTCTCTCTCTCTCTGGTGAAAGTTAGGGTTTCAGCAAAAAGTTGGTATTATTGAATTTTGGTTACATGGCTGGATAGCCCTCTTCAATACCTTTCTTTTAAGCCCTAGATCGAACATTTTGGTTGGGTAGAACTCCGGGAAAGCAAAACCCTAATTCTACCAAAAGTGCAATAAGTCAGAATTTGGGTTTAGAAAAAAGTTGGCATTTTTGAATTCTGATTACATGGCTGGATAGCCCTTCTCAAGACCATTCTTTTGAGCCCTAGATCGAACTTTTTGGTTGGGTAGAACTTCGGGAAAGTCAAACCCTAATTCTACCAAAAGTGCGATAAAATTCTCTTCCAGATTCCGGAAAAGTGAAAAGTAACATTTCCAGGTAAGTCTACTCTGTCTCTTGGACTCCCCCAAGAGAAGATGGCTCCAAACACTAAGCTTGAAGACAAGCTAGAAGGTATAGAGAATTTCCGGGCATGGAAATACAGAATTGGTCTCATTCTTGAAGAGAATGATCTTGCTCATTATATCAAGGAAGAAGTTGCAGAACTAGAAGGAGATGAAGCCAAAGAAAAGCACAGGAAGGATTTGATTAGGGCAAAGAGAATCATAGCTGATTCTATTAAAGACCACTTGATTCCCCAAGTGGCCTCCAAGAAGACTCCAAAGGAAATGTATGATGCCCTAGGAAGAATGTATGAAGGAAAGAACATCAATAGGAAGATGAATCTAAGGACTCAATTGAAGAGTACCAAGATGCACAAAGGAGAATCCATTCAAGACTACTTCTCAAGGGTTTCACAAATCAAGGAACAACTAGATGCAATTGGTGATACTCTTGATGAGGATGAACTTGTGATGACTGCTCTCAATGGTCTCACTAGACCTTGGGAATCCTTCATACAAACCATGTGTGCCAGGAAAGAGAGCATGAAGTTTGATATAGTATGGGAGGATTGTGTTCAAGAAGAAGCTAGGGTAGCCAACAGAGAAGCTCTTCTCAAAGAGGATGACCAAGCTTTGGCCACCCATACCAAAAGAAGAAGAATAGGTCATCTCAAGAAAGTTGACCACAAAGGATCTCAACACTTCTCTAGACCTAAAAAGAGAAAAGGACCATTTCCAGTAAGAGATCTTTCCACAGTCAAATGCTACAACTGTGATAAGCTAGGACACATCTCCAGATTTTGTCCTTCACAAAAGAAGAAGCTTGTCCACAAAAGACACCATGCACATATGGCAGAAAATGATAGTGAAGAAGAAGAAGAGGAAGAAGATGAAGAAGAAGAAGAGGTAGAGGTAAGGCCTAAAAGGAAAAGATATAAAGTGAAGAAAGAAGATCCAGAAGAATATGTTCTATTCTCTGCACTCTCTGGATCTGTATCTCCTGGAGAAGATACATGGCTCATTGACAGTGGTGCTTCTAAGCACATGACAGGTCAAAGGAAGACCTTCTCAAATCTTGAAGAAAAGTCTTCTACACAAAAGGTATCTCTAGGAGATGACTACCAATATCCCATCAAAGGAATTGGTGAAGCTAGCTATAAGCTAGATTCAGGAACACCCTTGAAGATGAAAGACATCTTATATGTACCAGGTTTAAAGAAGAACCTTCTCTCTATCTCAGCACTAGATAAGAAAGGTTTTAGAGTAGCTTTCATAGATGGACAAGTACTCATGTGGTCCAAAGGAAAGACAATTAAAGATGCAATTGTTATTGGTGAAGAAGAAGGAGGTCTCTATAAGCTCAAGGGCCATCCAGAAGCTGCCCTTGCTCATGAGATCTCTAGCCCCAGTGAGCTATGGCATAGAAGATTAGCTCACATCAACTATAAAGCCTTACCCTATGTAAGCAAGGTAGTAATAGGATTACCAGATTTGAAAGCTGATCATGATGGCTCATGTAAAGGGTGTAAGAAAGGGAAAAATATCAAGAACCCCTTTCCAAAGAGTGAAACAAAGACTAAGAACATTTTAGAGCTAATACACTCAGATGTATGTGGACCAATGCCCACCACTTCTCTAAGTGGGTTTGAATACTATCTTTCATTCATTGATGACCATTCAAGGAAAACTTGGATATACTTCCTGAAAGGTAAGAATGAAGTCTTTGGAAAATTCAAAGAGTTCAATGCTCTAATAGAAAATCTATCAGATAAGAGAATCAAAATTCTCAGAACAGATAATGGCGGAGAATTTACCTCAAAGGAATTTGAGGACTTTTGTAAAGAAGTTGGAATTAAAAGGGAACTAACTACTCCATACAATCCCCAACAAAATGGGGTGGCTGAAAGGAAAAATAGAACAATCATGGAAGCTGTAAAGACCATGATACATGACCAAGATCTTCCCATGTATCTATGGCTGAAGCAGCCAAGACAGCAGTATATGTGCAAAATAGATTATCTCATAGTACTCTTGATTTCAAAACTCCAGAAGAAGTGTTTACAGGTAAGAAGCCTGAGGTAAGTCATCTTAAAATATTTGGGTGTCCTGTGTACATCCACATTCCAAAAGAAAAGAGAACCAAGTTGGACCCTTCTGGTAAGAAGGAGATTTTTGTTGGTTATTGTGAATCATCCAAAGCCTTCAGAATTTACATTCCAGGTTTTCATCACATAGAAATAAGTAGAGATGTAAAGTTTGATGAAGAAGCAGCTCTCAAGAAATCCAGGAAGTGCCAACTTGAAGAAATCTATGAAGAAGATACTTCTCCCAAAATCACAGAGGCTGTGCCCATTCCTGAAGATGATTCTCCAGAGGATCATGATATGTTGGAACCACAAGAGCCTCCTATTTCAGACTTATTTAAGAAAAGAAGGCCAGCATGGGCTAGAGATATTATTCAAGGGGCTGAAAGATATGGAGCTCCTGAAGGCTCCACTAGAGAAAGAAAGAAACCAAAGCTAGTGTCCAACTACATGGCTTTAATGTGTGATCTTGTGGATCAACTACCTACCAGCTATGAAGAGGTAGCTCAGAAGAAAGAATGGGTAGAAGCAATGACAGAAGAATATCAGTCAATAATGAAAAATGATGTTTGGGATATAGTCCCCAAACCAAAAGATAAAAGTGTGGTTTCTTCCAAATGGATCTTCAAGATAAAACATGCTGCAGATGGTAGCATTGAAAAATACAAGGCAAGATTTGTAGCCAGAGGATTCTCTCAGAAGGAGGGAATTGACTATGAAGAAACATTTGCACCAGTTGCTAGGTATACTTCAATTAGAACTATCATGGCACTTGCATCCATGATGAAGTGGAAATTACACCAAATGGATGTTAAGACAGCTTTTCTAAATGGTGTAATTGAGGAAGAAGTATACATAGAGCAACCACAGGGGTTTGAGGTTAATGACGGAAGGACTCATGTATGCAAACTGAAAAAGGCATTATATGGGTTGAAACAAGCTCCCAGGGCTTGGTACGGAAGGATTGACAATTTCTTAACTAGCATGGGCTTTACCAAAAGTAAAGCTGACCCCAATCTTTATCTCAAGGTGATGGATGATGAACCAGTTATATTGTTGTTATATGTAGATGATCTATTTCTAACTGGAAATGAGAAACAAATTATTGAAAGCAAGAAGAAGCTTTCTTCAGAATTCGAGATGAAAGATCTCGGATTAATGCACTACTTCTTAGGCTTAGAAGTATGGCAAGAACCAAAAGGAATCTTTCTAAATCAAGGTAAGTATACTGTGGAGATTCTCAAAAGATTTGATATGTTGGAGTGTAAAGCCATGGCCACTCCCATGGACTCCAACTTGAAGTTGTTAGTTAATGATTCATCAGAATTAGTGGACATAACCTTATACAGACAAATCATTGGATCATTGATGTACTTAACTAATACTAGGCCTGATATATGCTTTGTTGTAAATACCCTAAGTCAGTATCTAGTAGAACTTAGAAAGGTCCACTTAATAGCTGCAAAGCATGTAATGAGGTACCTAAAAGGTACATTAGATTTTGGCCTATATTATCTCGGAGGTCATGAACTCAGGTTACATGGTTACTCAGATTCTGACTGGGCAGGTAGTGTCTCAGACAGAAAAAGTACTTCAGGTGGATGTTATGGTCTTGGATCTGCCATGATTTCCTGGTTCAGCAAGAAACAATCTAGTGTGGCTCTCAGTACTGCTGAAGCAGAATATATAGCTACCTGCTCTGCCAGCTGTGAAGCAGTATGGCTTCGGAAACTTTTATCTGGAGTGTTTGACTTAGAAATGGATCCCATTGTGATTATGTGTGATAATCAAAGCTGCATCAAGATGACTGAAAATCCTATGTTTCACGATAAGTCAAAACACATAGAGATCCGATACTTTTATATACGAGATATGGTGCAGAGAGGAGCTATCAAGCTCGAGTATATAAGCACTGAGGATCAAATTGCTGATATCTTGACCAAACCTCTGTCTCGAGTAAAGTTTGAACACTTCCGAGACAAGCTTGGTGTAGTTCAAAAGGGACCCTCCTTGAAAGGGGGAGTAGCATAGTATCTAATAACTAGTCTGTCTCATCAATGATGAGGATACCTTTTTACTGCACTTAGTTCCTTAGAATTATTTAGACTTAGGACTCTTATATTTTTTTGATGATGATGATGATACATGTTTTGATATACATGTTTGATGATGATGATACATGTTTTGATATACATGTTTGATGATGATGATGATACATGTTTTGATATACATGTTTGATGATGATGATACATGTTTTGATATACATGCTTGATGATGATGATGATACATGTTTTGATATACATGCTTGATGATGATGATGATACATGTTTGATGATGATGATGATACATGTCTTGATATACATGTTTGATGATGATGATACATGTTTTGGTTATACATGTTTTGATGATGAGAATGCATGTTTTGTTATACATGTTGTGAGGGGATTGGATCATCCTTGGACTTCAGTCCTAAAGTTGAGCCGTAGACGTATGTCTTCGAGAATGAAGTTCTTGGTGAACATGTGAGGGGATTGGATCATCCCTGGACTTCAGTCCTAAAGTTGAGCCGTAGACGTATGTCTTCGAGAATGAAGTTCTTGGTGAACATGTGAGGGGATTGGATCATCCCTGCACTTCAGTCCTAAAGTTGAGCCGTAGACATGAGGTCTCCGATAACTGAACGATAGGACTGGATCGTCCCTGGACCTCGGTTCAAAAGGTACACGATAGGACTGGATCGTCCCTGGACTTCGGTTCAAAAGGTACACGATAGGACTGGATCGTCCCTGGACCTCGGTTCAAAAGGTACATGATAGGACTGGATCGTCCCTGGACCTCGGTTCAAAAGGTACACGATAGGACTGGATCGTCCCTGGACTTCGGTTCAAAAGGCACATGATAGGGTTGGATCGTCCCTGGACCTCGGTTCAAAATGTACGTGACAAATCCTAGAATTGCTCTAGGTTACATCCAGCATGAAACAGGGCTGGCTCTGTAGATGTGATACATCCAGCATGAAACAGGGCTGGCCCTGTAGATGTGATACATCCAGCATGAAACAGGGCTGGCTCTATAGATGTGATACATCCAGCATGAAACAGGGCTGGCTCTGTAGACGTGACACATCCAGTATGAAAGAGGACTGGCTCTGTGGCGGTAAATCCTAGATCTGATCTAGGTCACATCCAGTATGAAAAAGGACTGGCACTGTGGTTGGGATTAGATCGTCCCTAGACATGAGACTTGTCTTAAAGAGATAAGGATTGATCATCCTGGAACTTGATCTGGATTGTATCATCCATGGACCTATGTCCTAAAGAGAGCAGGATTGATCATCCTGTAATATGATCGTGTGATGACGATGCTGATGATCGATGCTGATGATCATGTGATGACGATGCTGATCGTGTGATATCGATGCTGATGATCGTGTGATGACGATGTTGATCATGTGATGGCGACGCTGATGATCGTGTGATGACGATGTTGATCATGTGATGGCGATGCTGATGATCGTGTGATGACGATGCTGATGACCGTGTGATGACGATGCTGATCGTGTGATGACAATGCTGATGATCGAGTGATGTCGATGTTCCAGTAACTAGTTGAGTTACTGATGATGATGAACTGAATAAAGCTTCCGATGATATATAGATGTATCATGTATGATGTATGACTCGTTGCTCCTGCGGATGCTGTTATAATATCCTTCTCGTTAAGGGGGAGTGTTGAATATTGTAACTTCTAAGAATATTATATTTGTATATTATTTATTCCGGAGATGTTCCATACCTCCGATGTGATTATACTGTGAATCCGGAGATGTTTATTCCTCCGGATTGGTTGTGGTAACTAGGGTTATTAGACCCACCATGTGGGGGTCGACCCAGTCAGTTATAATAGGGTATTTAACCTAATGGTTAAATACGAGCCTACATGTACTTGTGTAAAATACATGTCAGTGTAGTGTATAAATAGAGGAGGTATGTTCCTCATTTGACACACTCACTCACTTGTGAAAGATAGCGCACTTGTCTGGGAGATTTGCTAAGGAGACAAAGTAGGAGGGAGCACATCTTGTATTTTGGTTGATCATCTTATTGAGGAAAGCTTTGCTGGGTTTTCTACCCCATGAGGGTTTCCCAGGGTATATTCTGTGTCTATCTTGTGATTATGTTTCTTTCAGTGATCTTGATAGTCTATTTGGTTTAAACTTAACAGTAACAAAATCATAAATGAAATACAGTGATTTAGATTCATCATTCTAAATGGTACTAAGTAAAATTTAAATACTAAAAGTAAATACTAAATACTAAATAGTAGAGACCGAAGTCTGAAATAGTAAATTAAAATTACTCAAAAATAGTAAGGAGTGATGAGTCAAAGACCTGGTTTGAGGTCATTAGTGTCTAGAGTCAAAAGTTAAATTGAAAACTAACGATGGACAATGAACACTGAAAATAAAGTTGCTAAAATAATCAACTTCAATGAGCATCAAGGAAATAGATCCATGGACTGGTCCTCTACATCCGTCTTTTGCATGAAGTATGTGTAAGATGAAATTAGGTTTAGTTTTATTTTAGTTTTTAGTTTTTAACTTTTTATATGTTTATTTTTAATTTTTAGGGTTATTTGGGAAAAAATCAAGGGGACATGCCTAGGCATTCCACTTTTTGGGAGGGTGTGACCACAAGCCCCCCATTTTGCAAAATGCATTCCACACATTGGCAAAACCAGAAACGTCTTGTTGTGTGTTTCATCAAGTTTTGCAAAATGGGGGGTGTGGCAAAATGTTTCATCAAGGGCATGGGAAGCATGGGGGGCAAGCCCTGACCTTGTGGGATGCGTCCCCATGGAATGCGGGATTTATGTTTTATTGGTATTGAAGGGCTTACAAGGTATAGTAATAAAATTTATATGTAAAGTTAAACATCTTAGTTTGGGACTTTGAAGGATTCTTTAAGAAGAGTGTAATATCCCAAACTGGTAATTTTCTTTTTTTCTTTGTTTGCTATGTGATCTTGTGTATCAACACAAGAATGTATGATGTACTAATCTAAGATTGCATGCGCCCGCATGCAAACCTAATACCCATATAATCAGAAATGCTATAAAAATAGGAAGAAGTGATGCATGTACGTACCACTAGATAGATCTGATGATGCTCGTCAATATAAGCCCAACATGCGAGAATTGTGCCGGTGAATAAGTGAGATAAAGCTGAATCCTCTCCAGAGAATGCGCCCTTGAGATAAATGTGCCCTTCCTAGCTTGTTGATTGTTGAAAGAAGGATCCGGATAAGCAAGGGTGATTCCGGAAGTGGTGCACTAGGGTAATAGGCCCCCTCTGATCACAATAGAAGAAGCATGCAGAGCTTCCACTCACTCTAGGTTAGAAAACGTGATAGCCTCAGAGAAAGTCGCCCATGCAGAGAAATGTGTCCTCTGAAAGCTTAAGATGTTGATAAATAAATGCTCAGGATGATTGGGAAGGTCCTCCTCCAGGAATAATATAATAATGTTGCTCTGAGAAGTTTAGAACTCACATGCAGACGAACCGGTGCCTGGATAATTAAATATGAAGAAATCCTCTTTGAGCAATGCGCCCATGCAGAGAGGGTGAAATTCCTTGCCAATATATAACTCGAACTCTGTAGAAATTGAAGAATAGTAATACCTGATGATAAGCTGTGCTAGATCTGGATGATCCAACCTGATAGTGACTAGGGCAGATAGATTTCGTTGCCGAAATACACTAGTTAGCTGAGTGCATGCACTCAACCCCAACTTAGCTTGCTGAGCTCTCCAATTCGGAACCACAAATCAATAATCATATAAGCAGGTCATCTTCACTAGCTTTGCCTTTCTTTTATAACATTCACCTGTTAGACCTAACTTTTGACCTAATTAGTCACTTTATCTTCTAATTCCCAGTTGACTTGCATGCAGTGTGTCTGGAGACTCAATTAGTGCATGCATCATGAAATAATGCTCGGATGTCATGCATGCAGGTGGCCTTTCAGCTCCGGTGGCTGCTGTTTATCCACTGGTGATCTAATAACCATGCTAAAGATCCTCTAAAGGTGTATATGGCATGAATCCTTAGTAAATTCCACTATAGTTAAAAAGGGAACATTACAAAGAGGCATGCAACAAAGGACTCTTTTTGGTTGGTCTTGAAGGTATCTTAGAAGAATTGTAAAATAATTGTTGTTTGTATCCATATTTGTCCAAGTGGCACAGCACCATGTTAGCAATGCCTTTGCACAAGCCCTAACCTCTCAACAGGCCATACAAGCCAAAAGAGTTTCAATTCAACTAAAGCACAAGCATGGTCATCTCAAAGTTTCAAACAAAATTAGCCAAAATCTTCTAGGGCTCACCTAGCGCACCTAATGAACCTCATAAGAAGATCAAACTAATTTTAAGTAGGATAGCTAGCATGGTTATATAGATAGGGTTCTTCAAGTTCATACATTGTAAGGATAGACCTATGCTATTAAAAAATATAGATTGGTAAATTAATTCCCCCTTTTCTATGCAAACATTACATATAGAAAAAGGAATCATAGGCCAAATTTGTTGAGCCATAGATTGAGCAGAAAATCTACTGATAAGGGTGGGTAGGATCACTTGGTATAGGTATTGCAGGAAGGTTGCTTGATGAAACTGTAAGTTCCAATTGCTAACATGTTTAAAAACAGGAGAAGAAATTGTTGGATGTCTTAAACAAACCTCAAAAGTACTAGGTGCTAGAGCTTATAATGGTATCCATACCACCAGAAGGCCTTCTTAAGTTTTATCGCACCTGTAGGCTATAATAGCTTCTCTCCTCCATTATAATGCTTCTTCATTGTAAATAATATGGATGACGTGTATTCCCAAGGTGTGATGTGTTTTTTAATTGAAGAAAATTTAATTAGAACCATGCCAATACTATGGCAAAAATTTGCCTCATTAGTTATGAAATGCGCTTAAGTCTTGTGTAAATAGCTTATATAATATATTGTTTAGTTTGTTGTCCAGTAGGGCCTTGTATATATAAAGTTTAAATTCAACATCCACTAATTCAAAGATGTTATCGTAATTGCTCAAGATTTAGAGAGCTTAAGACATAAAGATGGAAGCTAGAAAAAGGTTTTTGATGCAAATTCAAAACCTTGGTTTTAGGAAACCCAAGTTGGTCGTGTGGAAGTTAACTTCTTGATTTGAGAGCAAGTGTCTGTTCCAAATGTTTTTAATTACAAAGTAAGGTGTGATAATGCCATGCATTCCTGTTTATGAGACGTCATTCCTGTTTATGAGACTATGGCCCTCCCATCTTGATTGGCAAGAGAAGAAATCTTTATATTCACTTACTTTTATTAACCTACCGCCATCTATAATTTTTCATGCTCATTCTTGGAGTCTTCTTCTTCTTGCTTAATCCTCTTCATTATTCTTCATTGATGTTTTAGATAGGTTGGAGAGCTTGAAGTTTTATGATAGTTTGTTGGTATTCTAGTGAAATGCATACAAAGTCTCTTGTAGGCCTAGGGAGGAGATAAGGAGTTTTTATCATCCTCCATATCGTAGTCCCCCTGCTCCTCTTCATAGAAGATTTTGGATTTGTAGCATATAAGTTTGTGCTAGATTCTCATCCAGATCTTAAGTCTTGCTGTAGTATGACTCCATCACCTGGAAGTTGACTCCAATAAAAATTTTGTTGAGACTTGAGAGTGCCATCCTTGATGTGCGTTCAAATGCTTCTTTTATGTTGTAATTCTATGAGCTTTGAGATTATGTTGCCATGGCATGTCTCCATGAGTTTGTAAATTCTTAATTTTTTTGTGGAGCGATTCTCTTCCATGTAATTTTTTGTGGAGTGATTCTCTTCCTTTGGGACTCTATATCATTAGAAAATTAATTATTTTTGACATCTATGCCTTAATGCTTAGAAGCAATATTTCTAGATTGGTATGTGAAACTTTGAAAGTAAGAGATGGGTATGTTTTTAGTGGGTATGTTTTTAGTGGTTATGATTATTTTCACTATAATTATTTGGTTCTCACTATTTTTTTTTCAAAGGAAAACCTCGCTGGGAAACCCAAGGGATGCTTCTCACATTCATGGATGGCATCTGTAGTAAACCCATTGGCATAGACTATTGCACCTCACCCAGGGTGATTCAAACTGGGCCCTTGTTGACATGGAGCTAACCAAATGCCCAACAACATTGGTGAAAATCGTTTGAGCTAATCTTTTGGGCTTGGTTCTAACTATTTATTGTTATATGCATCATAATTTGGTTGTAGTTCGCTTGTAATACTTTCTGTGAAATATTAGACCATTAGACCATAGTATTAAAAGCTTGAATGGTAGTCTCATGAATTTGATGAACAAGTTGTATTGTTGAATGATTGAGGGTTTTGACAGTTTGAATTTTCACCCTAAAGTTTCAGAGCATTAAAAAGGAAGCAAATTTATAGTTGTTTTTTGGCAAATTTCAACATTTTCTTGATATATTTTTGGGTCTTTCCTGATAAAATATTGGATAGGATTGTGTGTTTTATATTAAAAAACTGGATAGATTTATATATATTTGTATTGTTTTTGATACCTTCAAGAATGCTCTTTTGGAAGTCTTAAGTGTAATTTTTTCAACTAATCAAAGAAATACTTTCCTGATTAATTCATGGTTTAGAAGTTGCTTATTGATGTAACTATTTGCATGGACACAATTATGAATACAAATAATGTAGAGATTATTTATACCGTCAATTTGAGTAGGAGTGGCTTCCAAATGAATACCACATGTGGAAGTTACAACTTTTTAATGTTGAATGTTAGTGTCATGAATTTATTGATTAAGTTGTATGATGTATCATTGAATGGCTGAGGGGCTTAACAACTTTAATTTTCACGCATAATTTTTGGAGCATTGAAACAAAAAGAGCTTTCTAGTTTTTTTTAACAAATTTTAAGATTCTTCTCGATATTTTTTGGGATCTTTCCCACTAACGTTTTGGGTGGAATTGTATGTCTTTTTTTATCAACAAAAGGATTGGGCAGGATTTTAAGGGTCTTTTGTGATAGTTTTTGTCACTGTTTTGAGTTTTTGATGGTTTTTTTGAAGTCCAAGTGTTTGTGTTAAGGTGTTGAGCCTGTGTGGATATACCTTATTTTTTAACATATTTTAATCAAGTAATCAAAGAAAGGTTTTTCTTAAGTAATTTAGTGTTTATAAATTGGATTTAATATTTAACTATTGAATACAAACTGTTTAGAGATTTTTTATACCATCGATTTGAGTAGGCGTGGCTTTCAAAGGAATAACATATGTGGGAATTACAACTTTTTCAAGTTGAATTCTTGTCTAATGAATTTGTTGATAAATTGCGTCATTGAATGACCAAGGGGTTTGACAGTTCTACCCAATATTTCTGAAGCATTTAAAACAAAACAAATTTCTAGTTGTTTTGTTGGCAAATTTGAGCATTTGTCATGGAATATTTTCGGGGTCTTTCCCATTAAAGTTTTGGATAGAATTGTTTATTTTTTATCAACAAGAAGGAGAATAGATTTTTAGGGGGTCTTTTGTGACAGCTTTTGCATTGTTTTCGATATGCTTTTTTGGAGTTCTCAAGTGAATTTATCAGATGGTCAAAGAAAGATTTTCCCATGTAATTTAGGATTTATAAGCTGCCTTATTTAGTGTAGAGGTTATTTATGCCATTGATATGAGTAGGTGTGGCTACTAAATGGGTGCCATATGTGGAAGTTACAACTTTTTAAAGTTGAACACTAGTCTCATGAATTTGCTGATTAAGTTGTACCTTTGAGGCGCTTAGGGATTTGACAGTGCTAGTTTTAACCCACAATTTTTGCAGCATTGAATCTAAAAGTCAAAACAATTTTCTAGTAGTATCGTTGGCAAAATTTAACATTCTTTTTAGCATATTTTTGGGGTCTTTCCTGTTAAAGTTTTGGATAGAATTGCTTGTTTTTATCAACAAAAGACTTGGTAGAACTTTAAGGACTTTTGTCATTGTTTTTAACTTTTTTGCATTGTTTTCAATACTTCCAGGAATGCTTTTGTGGAAGTCTTAAGTGTATTATTGTACCAGGTAATCAAAGAAGATTTTCCCAAGTAATTTAGGGTTTATAAGTTGGTGTATTTATGTAACTATTGAATTGCATGGGCATAGTTAGGAACATAAATTGTTAAAGATTATTTATAGCATCTATTTGAGTAGTTGAGGCTTCCAAATGGATATCATATGTGGAAGTTACAACTTTTTCATGTTTTGTTATGGTTTAACATTTCCTTTGGAAATTCTCTAGATGAATAAGAAATGTCCATATTGACAACGTAGCCAAGGGTCTCTATTTCAGGATAGAGCACTAGTATAATAAATTTAAATATGTTACAACTCTATAACTTCTTCCCTAATTCTCGTGAATGTCATCTCTCAAAATAGTATCTTATTTCTCCCTTGTTTTTCCATCAATGGGCATAATTAGAATTTAGGGGAAATGTTTGCAAGGTCTTTATCCAATTACATATTGAGGCATTACCATGACCACACAAAGGTACATATGATGTTGCCTAGAGATAGAGCAAGGTGAGGATACCTAAACAAAAATGTAGAGTTGCAACCCTCAGAGACCATGACTTGCTCAAAAGCCACAATTATGTATTTCCTTAACTTGGGCTTGGATGGCAATGAAAGAAAGGTATTACTTGGGATTGGAAGGTTGAAAACACTAGTAGGATGGATTGGGCTCTACAAGGAGGATGTTCAAGCCTTATTTCCACTTAATGTAACTTCCAATGATGCAAATCCCATTTATACATGGGAGTTATGAATCTTCTTGAGGGAAAAACACAATGAGAGTTACAAATCTCTATGGGATGGAAGTTATATTCGACACGGGATGCAACTTTCATTTCATAGAAACAAGAATTGAAGCAGGCTTGGCATGGTGTTCCTAGTCTCACCAACTTATCTACATGACAAACTACAAATTATATGGTCACACATACGACACTAGTTGAACATACTCACATGCATAACCAACGATACGCTTTTCATTAATATGGTACAACAAAGCACATAGATTACAATTTACAATCTCTTGTAAGATTTCTCTCTCTCATTCGTACTTACTTTGTTGCTTCTCTTCTGTGCATACTATAACTATTTATTTTTGTAACCATTCATCTCCCAACATTCTAATTTCTCGTCAGTCTCTTCAGCATCCATGCGTGTAGATTCATTTTCTTTCCACATTGTTTCCTCTTGTACCATTCCCTTCAACGTGTGTCAATTCTTCTTCCTTTCACATTGTTTCATCTTGTTTCATTCCCTTTCGTTTTGTTTTCATCTCTAGTTCATGTTGTTTCAACACTATTTGATTTGATTTTGCACTTGTTTTGTTTGAATTATCTTAAGCGGGCCTACTTCTTGTTCACTTGTCCATTGAATGTCTTGTGCAAATCCTTGGGGCACTTTGCTCCATTGGTTTGAAATTGCTCTCTATGATGTCCCTGGGAAGCGACATATTTTGATCACGTCTTCACCACCTTCATGCTATTTATTCTCTCACCAAGACATCAGAGAGGTCATTTGGGTGATGAACACTAGTAAAGCAACGAATGAGGAAGGTTTCCAGGCAAAGTTCTTCAAGCATGGTCTTCACGCTCCGGATAATCACTTGGATGATCTCTTCAACCATGTGGGTACAGGTTTTCCACTGGCATGGTCACATCACACCATTCACCCGATACACAAATTGGGTCCCAGTTCAAATCGCAACAACTATAGGATGATCACGGTGGGGTACATTTTCTTGAAGCTTTATGCTACAGTCCTCCATATGAAGCTTGTAGACGAACTTGAGAGGAGACACCTGAGAGCTAGAGGGCATGCTGGATTTCAACTCACTCATCAGACCATTGATCACATCTTTACCCTCCGAGCCATCATTGAGGAGGCGCAACATTGCTCTTCGAAAGTCTACTGCTTCTTTGTGGATTTTCGAAAAGCTCTTGATTGTCCCTAGTGAGGCCCAATTCTAGAGGCTCAGAGACATTGGCATCTCCGAGACCCTACTAGTTGCCATCATGCGTCTATATGAGTCGGTCCTTGGTCGGCTTCGTACAACTCACGGTGTGTCAAATTTCATCAAGAGTATCGTTGGGGTTAAACAAGGGTGCCCCTTGTCCCCCACCTTGTTTGGGATCTATATTAATGAGTTGGAGGCCTTCCTTCATGAGCATATCTAGGACAGGGATGGGTGCCTCCTCCCCCAGGTTCGCATATCTATCGTACTCTTTGTTGACGATGTGATCCTCTTGGTCTCATCTCCAGAGGGGTTACAAAGACAATTGAATGCCTTAGCTCTTTTCTGCGATCTTTGATAGTTGGTGGTCAACCTGGGTAAAACTAGGGTTATGATCTTCAAAGGGACGAAGAAGACTTCCTCGGACCTTCATTTCTTCTTTAGAGGGGAGGAGATTGAGATCACCGACACTTACACATACTTAAGGGTGCATTTCTTAGGATCCTGCTTCAGTTTGCGACACGTCCTTTAGCCTCGGGTCAACAAGGGCTATGGATCCTTAGCCCTCCTCTAGAGACAATGCTTCAGACACTATTTTCAGGACATCTCATCCAAGATGTCCCTCATGGACTCCCTTATTCGACCCACTATTCTCTATGGCTTTGAGATTTGGGGACCTAGATTGCTTGAGCCTGATTGGAACTCAGTCGAGAGAGTTCATATCCTTCTCCTTCGGTGCATCGCCAGATGCAAGTAGACAGTTCCTCAACACATCATCCTAATAGAGTTTGGAGCTCGGCCCTATTGACTTGAGACGGTGTTCAATTTGGTCTCTTATTTGCATTGCATTCGGAGCTTTCGCCAACTCAGCGTAAGGGCGAGATCGATACCCATACATGGCATATTGCTCTTTAGAGACTTTAGCCTCATCCAGCGCATTCGATTAAGCTCAAGGATGGTTTGTGGGGGTCTCGGATCTTTTGGCATCAATGGGCATTCAGATGGATCGACTCCCTCCATTCATATATTCTTTAGATGCACTTGGCTACTGTTATCGGATGAACTAGCAGGGCTAGTCTTCAATGACAAATGTGAGAGAAGTGGCCACTGTCACCTTAACCAATTCTCTAACTTCTTAGGAGAGTCGGAACCTCCAAGGGGAAGAGCCCTTATGTGGTTTGCAAAACACCTTAGGACAAGAGAAACTATGTCTTCTTTGACAACAATATTAGTGACCAGTGCCTTAGACAATAAATTTAAGAGAATGAAGAAGACATACTATTTAATCATCAAAGGCAATGATGCAAACACTAGTATAAGTAGTCAATATAGCAACGAGTATAACAAGTGTCCAAGTATAACCGATTAGGTATAAGGGATTGTTGAGCAATGTACATAGTTCCAAGAACCCAATCACTTCTATGGCAATGTAATATCATTAATGTCAAACTCGCATAGAAGAGTGTTAGTGGCAGGAGTGTTATCATAAATCGGTAACTAACAACTAGCAATATGGTGTAGATTATCCAATGACCAATGTAAGGACTAATGTACCAAAATTATTTATTCAATAAATATCTAAGCACATTAGAGACTGTTGCCAACTAAGTTGTACTTGGTTGGATTATCAAACGAGCGGGCAGAGTGGAACATGATACATGTTCATTTTTGGTGATTTGATATCCAGCTGGCCTTTTGAAGCTCCCCGTTTTTAAATTTTTCCACATGTCCATGGCCCTGCGGGGTTTGTAATAAGACGTGCTAGCATGGTGTTTTGTAAAAGACTCGGTTCCTTAGGACTTTTTGGCCAAGTCAGGTATTCCAAGGAGTTTTTTCACCTATCTATTATGTCTTGCATTAGTGCATAACATAATTAATTGGTTTTTCTCCTGCTCCTCCAAAGCTGGAATGCCTGGGGAGGCTGACGGGCCTTAGGGAGTTATTAGAGTCTATGGGTCAATGTATATGAACATGCTAGGCGTTATTTTTGAGTCATATGGACATGTGCTAAGTCCCCTAGGTTGTTTTTTAATTTTCGGCAAGTTTTATTTTTTCCGTAAATTGGGCCATTTTTTAATGGTTCAATTAAAAAATTTGTAATTGGCCTATCTGGGGCGTCTGGAGGTATTTTTTGCCTTAGGGGTAATCGTTTTCTAACTTAGAGTACCCCCTAAACCCCTAAACCCACTTTTCCTAAGGTTTGGGTGCTTCAATATTTTCCTATGGCCAAAAAACCCAAAAAAGTAAAAAAAGTCATGAAAAATAAAAAAAATGGGAAAATGACATAAAAAAATATTAAATTTTTGGAGAGTTTTTAGGGTCTGATTTCGACCAGCAATATTATAGGAGAGTTATTGGGCTGAATTGTCATGTTTTGGCAGCCCCATAAGTGGAGCAAGTGGTGCCCATGAGGAAGGGCGCATTTATCCATGAGGAGGGCGCACTTGCTATTGTGGGCAGCCCACGTTTTGGGGGAGTGGGCAGCATAGTTTATGCTGCTGCGTGGGCACCTTTGGTGCTGATATGAAGCAGCTATTTCAGTGGTGGGCAGCCCCATCCACTCCCTAAAACATGCCACTCATTCCTTCATGCACTCACGCCCTTCCTTAGCCATTTCTCTATATATTGTAGCTCTCTCTCCATTGTTAGTTAGGGAGAATTGGAGCACAAAACCTATGATTGTAATACTTTTTTTTATATGAATAAAGAAGACTTTGGAGGTCAGATCTGTGGTGCCCATTTGTATGAGTGGATGAAACATTTTGGTTTGTATGATGGAGGTAATTTGTGCATAAGTTTTGTTATCCAATAGTATCAGCTGTACTCAATTGAAAGATTAGGATTAATCTATGAGATAGACTAGTTTCAATTTGTTTATTGTCTAGTCTATTGTTATATGTTTGCAAGAGAGGATCATGCTTGTATGTTTCATTTGTTTATGAGTGTTCAGCATAGATTTCTCTTTCATATATATCTCTACACTTGATCTTTGTTTGCAAAGTGTGTAATGTGCAGGTTATCTCAACTGGAGTAAGCGGATTTTGTTTGTTTCTTCTTCTCTAATCCTTGTTTGCAGATGCAGTCCCTTGGAACACCACAAGGATTCCTCCAAGGCTTCGGATTTCAAACATAATTTGGCTCGTTTTCTCTCTCCCTTATAAACAAAACTTTCTTTGGTTAACTGGTTACTTGTATTTTGAAATATTTCTGATTCATATGCTCATATTGTATTTCAAATAGATCAGAAATCTTTTCATAAAGGATTGGTTTAGACAGTTACAAAGCTCATATCTTTAACTGTTAGATTTTTCCTTCATTTAGCATCTACTTTTCAAAGGCTTGCAAATAAAATCGTCATATCTCTTTTAAGTCTTGTTGGGTAGTTGTAGTGCTGATATAAAAGATATATTTGGCTGTCCTAGAGCTTGAAATTTGCAGCCATTAAAGGCTAGCAGAGATCCCAGGTAGACAAGCCCCATAGCTTGTTTTACTTGGTTATTTTTAGTCAATTTTACTTAGTTTTTAACTTAGAATTTTTTGGGTTTTTTAGGAGGTGTTCCAAAGACACTCTTAAAGTGTTTTTGGGCATCTTATACTAATTATTGCTTGCTGGTTTGCAGCAAAAGACGAACAGGTAGGAGGAAGTGCTGCCGAAATTTCGAGCATCCAGGCGATCCGGAGGACAATTTTCCATATTTTTCAAAACCGGTCATTTTTTCCTATAATTTTGTAAGCCACCAAGTCACATTAAGTAGACTGGGGCACTTCTCTAAAGCATTGTAAACATTTTTAAACGAGAGCAAGTGGGCTAGCCAGCGCCCATACCCCATCCCCCCAGGGGTGGCCTGTGTCGTCTCATTTTCATGGCGTGATTTTTAGAGTAGTTTATTTCTTTGTTTTCCGGCATTTAATAAAATCAATTAGGAGTAAAATAAACCTTGTTGGTCCGTTCCACTGGCGGGCCACAAGTTCACTCACAACCTAGTTTTTCACATTTTTTTTACAAACTCATAACGCCCCCCCTTGCTTTCCCGAAGTAGGGTTTATGTATGAGGGCTTGCCCGAAATACGTGCCTGAAAAGAGACTCCTGGGGTTTTAACAAAGATAAAATTTGTGTTCTTAAATTTTTTATAAAAATACCAAGGTCTTCTCCCGTATGCTCTGTGGCCAACTTGCAGCTCAGTCTGATCCAGTTGGTACACACCAGAAAGGAGGGGATGACTAGTAATAGGATCTAACACCGCCCCAATAAAAAAATCCTTTTTGTGAAAATCCGACACAACACGCATTTTGTTGTCGTGGGCAAATTTCCCAGAAGGCTTGGGATAACACTGAATAGTGACCTCTTGGAAACCGTTAGGCTTGCCCTCGTTGGTATAGCATCTGAACACCTCCTCGAGACTCCGATTCAGCCCAAAGCCTGAGAGGGAAGCCACGCTTCGAAATTCCGGACATGTTCCCCCGTACCTTGCGTATATCGGGAACCCACTTGCCTTAACAAAAAGATCACCATCACATTAATTTTTAAAATAAACCAAGAACACTCCACAACATTTACCTTTTCTGTTTATGCATTTGTTATTTGACTCCATTATAAGGCACTGGTCTTGTTGCAAATTTTATTTTATATTGTTGACTAGTATGCAGTTAAATGATGGCTATTTTAAAATGAGAGCAAATGATAAATGATTATTTTATTTGATCAAAGTATATGTTGTCTGTTCTTGGTTATCAAAAGTATTTTTCTAACTCCTAGATTAGAGGCCTTAGTTTTATTTTTATTTTTTAGGGTCCACCTCCCTTGGCTTCGCTAGGAAAGCCTAGACAGAGGAGTCGAGTCCCAAGTGACAGCACTTGACTCTGACTTGCCCCCAAGGCCACACCAGCAGCTTGAAGACTTCTGCTGCGTTTTCCCCAGGTGTGGAACCAGGCGGCAACAGAGACCATCCACCACATCATCAACTTATGAAGAACAATAGAGATATAATCAATGTTCTAAACAACTTTTAACTCCCAATTTATATTTCGAATCACAAATAATATCAGAATTATAATGATAGCTACCTTATTTGCAATGTTACCAACCTTGCATACAGTATATTCATCAACAGTGGTAATATATCAGAGATGTATAGCAGCATATCAGAGTTACTAACAGCAGTAGAAGATATTGGCAGCAGTAGGAAGAATTTTATAAAGAGTCAAAAGTCAAGTTCTAATTCAACTCTTTACTATTTTGCCACTCATGAAAGACGTTATATCAGACTGTCAAAACACTTTTCAGACCTGTGTAAGTCTGTTTCAGAGACCCTTTTGTCAAGTAACAACCTTGCAAATGCCAACAGAATTGTATCAATGTTTAACCCTTTAGTTTTGTTTTGTATGTGCAGATGCTAGGATGACCTTGGGACTGTCAAAGTCTGCAATTTCTTGCAGACCTAGGGCAGCAGGAATAACAGTCCAAAAGAGGACTGTTTTGAGTCTTTGACCCAACTTTAGGGCTGCCAATCAAGGCCGTGCCCTAGGAAGGGTCCTCGGGGAATGGGCTGAGGGTTAGGGAGGTCTTTAGAGGGTAGGCCGAGGGTTTGGAAGGAGGGGAAGGAAAGGTGTAGGGGATAAGAAGAGGAGGCAGGATGAGAGGAAAGGTAAAGGAGAATGGAAGGGGATGTGGGCTCAAACAAGAGGAGAGCGAGGGTAGGAGATGAGGGAAAGGAGGTCCGCTAGGGCTAATAGAGCTTGCTGCAGCTAGGGTTTAGGTAGGTTTTTAGGGTTTAATATTCTAGTTTCACGTACAAAATACAAAAATTTAAACCTATTTAAATAAAAATACAAAATTTAACCTAAAACAATATTTACAAATTTACAAACTAGGATTTTAGGAGTTTTTTGATACTTTTAAAATTTTAGGGCTTCCTAAAATTTCGCCCTAGGGTTTCTAGAGACAAATAGGACAGGCTGAATTCATAGGAGGGAGGGCCAAAATTTTAGGGAGGCCAAAAAATGTTTTTTTTTAGGGTTTTTGTCATAAAATTGTAGACCAGAATGATAAAACAAGGTGGGGGTCATATGACCCAGTGACCCACCCCTGGGAGCCTCGAACACCAACCTCAGGGCTTCGAGTCCTTTTATGAGGCAGTCAGTATTGCCACTAAGCCATAATACTCCCAGGGGAGAAATCAAAGGCCCTGGCCATAATCCCCACTCAAAAAAGCTGGATAACACCCCTCCTGGTTAGGAAAAAATGACCCTCTCTCCCTGGGGCACATTTGCAGGTGCGCTGGTACTAGTACCACGTAACAACCACCTTTTACCCCTTAGACAGGAGTTGAACAGGATCATCAGGGATGCCATCACTTGGGTTAACCCTCAAGGTAGGTTATGTCCAAAGATGGCCTTCTATGCTGAGCACTTCTTGGAGCCGAGTGATGGACGCATTGTTCGGCCTCAATATACTCTCCTCCATTGGATGCATGCTCTTTGCATTCCTTAGGACAATTCAAAGTGGGATCTCATAGAATTTGGGTATAGACAAACCACTAGGTTGGTCAATCTGACAAGACTTTCTAGCTATGCCACCTTTAGGAGATCAAGACTGAGGAGCACTTGATCTTTCCCTGCTCCATCTACTACGAGATCAGAGGGAGGTTCCATTGCCTATTCAGAGGGACCCAGACACTCAACAACTTCTTTAGATAACTTGATCAAAGATGCCTAGCTGCATACTAGACTAGATTCTACCCAGTCGATCACTTCCTTTTTTACAATGCTACTGTTAGGGAGGGGCACTAAGAGACAGATTGACATCAACACAACTTTAGATTCCAGATCAGTGCAGATCCGGGGGGCCTTCCCTCGTCCCTTGAGATCTTAGTGGCATGACTAGACTAGACCTCCCAGGAGACAAAAGAGATCTCCCAGGCCTCAACAACAAGCTATCTCCTCCAGTTAGTAGCGCAGAGAGCGCCCTAGCCCTTCCACGAGTTCTTTCTCGAGACAACATACTATTATAGTTTCCTTCATTCGATCTTGAATGTTAGGAGAGGGGTCTATCCCTTGATAGACCTACCTCATTTCTTCAGGGTTTCTTGCCTCCTGGATTCTTTCTTTGTGTATTTCTCCACTAACACGCGGTCTCTCGTACTCGGGGTCAAGGGCTTTCCATGCCCCAAAATAGATTTTTCCTCTCTTCCCTTCTCTACTTCACTTTACTTTCTTTTCTGCGTATTGTATTTTATAGGAGACCTTTTGGTACTCTGACTTTGTAACAACATCATTGTATTCAACAGTCCCATCTTATCTAAGTCCACGCTTCTCAAATTGTGCATTGTTCCTCGTTTATGCTTTCTTCCTTAAAATTTTGCACTAACTTTGCACTATTCAAACTATGCAATGTTCCTCTTGTCATGGCCATACTATTTATTTTTGAATTAGCTTTGCATTTTCTTTTTGTCTTGGTCTTATTCCTTCTTAGTGTGCACTTTCTGTGCTTTCACTTAGTATTTCTCTAGATGCTTTTACATCAACTCCCCATTGTAAGAAAAACTTTTTCCGCCCATACTTTTGTTTGTTTTTGGTATCTCGGCAAGTACTTCTGCGTTGGGAGTGTCTAGCAACGTAGAAGGGGTTGAGTTGATCTCTCTAGACAAGACTTGTAATAGTTTCTTTTGTAATCTTTAGGGTCAATGGTATTGAAGGATCCATGGTACTTGGTGTCCCATGGTATTGACTTAAAGTGATGTTATAAAAGAAGCTATTGTAAGTTGTATAAATGCCACCGGTTAGACAAAAGTGAGATATACCTCTTGTAGTGGTCAGAGTTTGTCTCTTTGGCTGAGGGGTTTGGGCACAATGAGAGTTAGTAGTCTGAAGTCCGGTAAGTCATATCCGGTGGGATGACGTTGTAAGTGTTGATTAACAAACCTGCAATAAAAGATAAACTTTTGGTTGGTTTTCCCCTATTGGGGTTTCTAGGGTGATATCTTATGTTGTGGTTTTCTCTGAAATGGTTAGCTTAGACAGTGTGTAACAGTGTTTAATATTTTAGATGTGCAATGTGTTTGCTAAGTAAATATTTGGACGTAAATAATTAAACTGAAGCTGTATTTATGATTTGTTTAAGGGTATAAAAATTCACAAATTTTTGGTACTCCATTTCTAAAATCCATGTGCTGTCCTCATTTAACCTATGGATTCATTTCACTCAATACCACTTATGATTTTGCATTTCTATTCCAAAATGTCTTCTCATCCAACTCTCTCTACTGCTTTTGGCTTCTTTCTTGACATCCTATTTCATCCAATCCATTTCAACACTCTCTTTTACTTACTTTGTGATAGTTTCCTTTATTGTATGAATACAAGTTGTTGCATTGAAAATGGGTGAACCATCAAACTCCTTCGGCAATGCAAGTTCATATGCATTATCTCTTAAATTACCCATAAATTTTGTGTGGTCCTATCTTCCCCATGTTTAGCTTATAGTATGTGCTTCTTGGCTAGTGCTCCTTCCTCAATGCCACATCACTTGTTAATTGACATCAAATGTCTTAAATTGGTGTTGTGCATCTATGCTCTCCTTATACTGCACATTATTTTCCCACACATTTTTTTGGATATGTGTATATATTTGCTCCACCTGCCTTGCTAAAGCTTATGTATCATCGCTTCTCTTCATGTCTATTCACAAATCTACTATGTCCATCACACCTTAGGATTCCTCCCATACACTATCTTGAATGGAATATATCTGGTGGATCTATTCAATGAATTGTTATATGAGAACTTTGCTTATGCATGCCTTATCCCACTCCGTTGGCTTATCTCCAACTAAACATTTGGGCAGATTTTCTCAACTTAGGTTCATTATCTTCATTTTTCCATTTGTTTGAGGTTGATATATGGTGAACTGAATTGCAATTTCGTTCCAACACTTGTGATGCAATGCCTGCCAAAAATGAGTCAGAATCATGTCCTTGTCTGAGGCGATTGGCTTTGGCAATCCATGGATTGACACAATCTCTAGGAAGACTAACTCCGCAGAGTAACTTGTTGCAAGGTAAAATGTCTGCCATCTTCAAACACTTGTGAACCACAACAATATTTCATCAAATCACATTATGTCCTTGGCATCCAACTACAAAATCCATCCAAATATCCTTCCAAGGCATCTTTGGCATTGACAACAATGTTTACAATCCTGTATTCAAACTTTGCCCATCTGATATATTCTACATTTCTTCAATAATTTGCTCACTACCTTCTTCATAATTGGCTAGTATTTGTTGAATCACTTCTAGCAACACCCAACCTTGTATTTTTAGTATATATGTGGGCCTGAAAACCCCTCTTGGGGAAAACATCCTATCTTTAGTTGTGTATTCATACACCCACTCGCATTTGTATTTATCATCTCAATTGATTCATTTCATTCTAAATAAAGTGATCTGGCTAAGGGCATCATCGGGCGTTGCACTTTCTTGTGCTTGGGTTTCTTTCTCTCTTTAACACATTGTTTCTTAGGTTTTCCCACTCTCTCTCTCTAGGGTTGTACTCTTGGCTGATTTCCCTTTAAGTATTGCACTGATCTAGTGCTGGTTGTTTTTCTCTTTAATGCAAAAATAGGGTTTGTGTTGATTTTGTTTTATTCTCTCCCTATCTCTTGTGAATCTCAACAGTGTTATTGCTCCTTCAAGAATAACACCCAAAAAATCTACTTGATCTGTTTTTTTTTGAAATGCACATCATAGGAAATCCTTTGGGCACTTCCCCTCATTTAGAGGATGGTACTCGAGGTTAATCATTCAGTTGCAGTTTTGGTAACCTAATCCGATGGGGACATCGAGTGAGGCCCATAATATTCACAGAGGTAGCCAACCCGGGGACTTGACTCCATGACCTCTTGCTTGCAATTCGTAGCACTCAACCACTCGAGATAACCCACGAGTCTCTAATTAATTCGTTGTTATGCAATTCTTTGATTTAATTCTTTCTCATCAAACTTTTGGAAATACATAATTATTTGCTTTTAAACAAACATCCATCTTGCTGAAAGTAATTCTTTTGCATTGTTGTATCATGCAGTACTAAGTATTTACACATCTTTGCACTTTGCACGAAATCTTTTTCACTATCATATAACTCCTTGATCTATATTCAAATTGCATTGTCTCATTCTTCATGGTCGCAAATTGTAGTGCTCTCCATTGAACATGTCTCCCACCTTGTTCTCTTTTGTTGTCTTATGCTTCACTACGAAGCTATAAATCAACATGAATTACCCACTAGATATGCTGTTGGTTCAACTTTATCTATACATTTGGAAACCTCAACACCTGATGATCCATATACAACACAAACTCCTTTGGCAACAAATTGTGCCTTGATGTTTCAATGTCTGAATCTTTAGATAGATTTGGAAATCATACGCCAAGGACTTTTTCTTTACCTTGTTCAACTTCTTGCTAAAGCATGCTATCGACTTGCTCTTCGGACTTAAAATTGAACCAAAAGCTACAATGCTTGCATCACAATCCAATGCCAACAATTTGTTGAAATATGACAACTTAAAAAATGGGGCCTTTTTTATTTTCTTAAACTCTTCATAACTTCTATGCGTTGCTCCAGTTCTTTGGAATGTGCAGAGTTTCATACATATTTGTGATTAGTGTGCATACATTTCTAAAATTCATGATGAGCTTCTATAAAATTTTGCAATGACATGAAAACTCCTTACCTATGTGACATTACATGGCGTGGGCATCATTGGAGAGCGCATTGCCTTTGGGGGTTGGCAAACTAGATGTGACATGTGGACACCTTGCCTTGAGGAGCACTCCATTTGGGGCTTTGTTTGTTGACTTAGCTTAAGGTTTCTTGTGGAGTTAGTCCATGTTTTATTGTTGGCCTCCCTAAGCTTAGTTTATATAAAGGGATGATGGTGTCTGTTATAAGCAACTAGTTTGTATATTAGAAATTCATGGTTGATGTGATGCTATCTATTTGGATAATCGTGGAAGATAATGTATCTCTAACAAGGATTAGCATTTGTGGGATGCTGGCACTACGGTTCCTTGGCTTGTGAGATGCAAGTGTTGAGTTTTGTCACTTGCGGGATGTAAGTGTGTGAATGTCCTTAATAGCTTGTGTGATGCAAGTCGGAGATTTTGGGGTTTGACAATTGGTAGATGCTGGCTTGTTTGGGAGCTTCAAGGATTGGCTTGCTGAGGCTGGTGGGAAGCCTTGATTGGCCTTTATATTGCTGGTTAGGATTTGCAATGATACTGGATACCTTAGCTAGGGTTTGGGAGGCATTGAAGAGTCATTGCTTAGGATGAGATGAAAGGGCTTGTTGTACCAGCGTAGGATGAGCTGAGATATTTTATGTTATGTTCATTATTGTAATAATATGAAGTTTTCCATTGCTGCACTAAATTTGTGATTGCAGATCTTATTTTTCTCATGTATTGATCAAGTTTCTTGGCTGTTTAACTATGCTGTTTTTGCACCAAGAGTAGCGAGGTGCTTTACAGCCCAGTATGGGGGAGATGTTGTCGTGTAACATAACGCCGAGAGTAGCGAGGTGCTCTAGAGCCCAGTGTGGGGGAGATGTTGTCATGCAACATAACATAACGTAATGTTACACAACATTATAAAAAATAAGAAGTAATTAAAAAATTCATGTCGGATCATAAAATAAAAAATTAAAACCAAATGAAAAGTAATTAAAAAAATCCACGTCAGCTCATAAAATAAAAGAATAAAACCAGCACAGATCCATCTTTAACCCAGATCTATATCAAGCACCGAGAGGGATCAAATTTTATGAGGTGTAATTTTGTTCTAGAGTGTAAAAAATTTAAGATAAAAAAATTTACACCTCAAGAAATTGGATCCCTCTCATTGCTTGATAGAGCTGGGTTTAAGATGGATCTGTGCTGGTATTAAGACAGTGGGGTTGAATGCTATGTTGTTTTACTAAAAGAAACTTTTAGATCTGATTTGTTGCTGTAATTGTTGAAGTAATTTTCAGATCTATTTATTGAGATGAATCCTTCCCTAAGGGTTGCTGAAATGATATATGCTTGAAGTCTTTGTGGTGTCTACATTCTTGAGTTTGCCTAAAAGTATTGTTGGGCAGGTTTGAAGTTTCTTGTAGGGATGCTGAAGAAATTAGCTTCAACACTAAGGATGAAAACTTGAGGTAGATCTGTGGCCCCATAGACATGGAGTCATACACTCTTTGATCAGCCTTTTGACAACTAGCTTACTTTTTTGTTCAACTCCATGCTCCAACAGATTTAGTCTGTCCACAACTTGGTTCAATAAATTCACTCTTCATGTGCTTGTTTTCTCTTTGGAGGCACAATCCACTTGGGAAATATTTGTGCACTAGTTATTTGTGGTTGGCGAACAACTTTCTGACTTTTGTGGGCATTTGTGTGCTCCTCCACTTGGGCAACAAGGCATAACGTTCCTTGGTCATCTGCACCATATTTAGAAGCATTTTGCATTAACAACAACAAAACTTCCTTTGGCTTCTCATCCTTAAGGGGAAACAATTGAACTTTCTTCCACTCCTTCAAAAGGTTGTAGTTTTTTATTTTTCCCTTAGTGTATTGAACTTCAGTCATACTGTCATGGGTTTCTCGACAACAAATGGCAAGCACACATAGGTATAATATCTCACAAAACTTCATTGTGATACTCTTGCATATAAATGCTACCCTGCACTGCTCCCTTAGTGTATTGCATTTTTTTTATACCGTCATGAGCTTCCCAACAACAAATGACAACACATTCAAGTACAATGTCTCATAAAACTTCATCCTGATGCTCTCCCATACTAAATGCTACCTTGCATTGCTTCATCACCATGATTTCATAACCTTTCTAGTAACAAATCAATTTGTATGGTTGTGAGTCTTTTCAACATACTGAATTTAAATTTTGTACTATTTCTACAACTAATATTTGTCGTGCTATCACTATCAGTAATCCACTTACAACTCTTATGTCTTATCTTGCATTTGGTTCTGAAGATGCTATTTTGCAGCTACTGCTTTTACTCTGAAATCTACAACTACTTCATTGGATCTGTCATGCTTCTCATAATCAAAAAATTTCCTGTTTTGTTACCACTGCAATCTTTGCTCTTTCTTCAAAGTTTATTTTTGTGCTAATTTAACTCTTTGTTGATTTCCGTGTACACCTCTCAGTGAGCATTTAAACGACTTATGACCTTCTGTGTCACAAGTGCAATGGTAAATGGTGCCCTTGTCTTAACCTTATCCCCTTCCTCAAACTTTGAAAAACCCTAGGCCTTTACCGTTTTATTTGTTTTCTTCCTTAGAATTCTTTGTCTTCTTCTCTCTCGTCTCTTCTACCTTGGATTTGGATATGTGCCCTCTACTATCTTTGTATCGTCCTCTACTAAAGTTCTATTTGCTAGCATTCTACACTACTTTCTCTTCCATATTTGGTACTGAGTGACACTCTTCTTCTATTGAATGTAACATTCATACAAACTTATTTCATCCCGAATAACAAATTGTAATCCTTTCACATGCCTTGAAACTTGTTGGTTTTCATCCTTGTTGTTTACATCTTGATAACTTGTAGAATTCTTTTTGTGAACTGTTATACACTCAGCTCCTTGTCTGTCAAATTCTGCAATTGTTTGAACTTGGTATGTTTGTAATCTATAGAAAAAAATCTCCGTCATCTTATACACCATCTTGCTCCAACTTTGAATCTTTTCCTTGCCCTTTCAAATTTGTTCTCACAGCACATAATCCCACCAAACATGAGTGTGTGCTTTCAATATTCTCTTGACAAATTTACTTTTTTGGAGGTCTTCCATCTTCTCAATTTCAAAGTATCTCTCCATTTCAGTAAAGCCAATCTATTAATTCTTCCGCTTTCAAATTTTCCTTTGTAGTGAGAAACTTAATCTTTGCTGATTTCCTGCTCTTTAGCAATCTCATGATTCATCCAATGACATTTCCCTCTTTCACTTTTTCTTCTACCTCTTTTTATAATTTTTGTTTGCTTCTGCTTCCTAGTTTTGTTGTCTACTTTCCATCTCTATTTGTTTCCTTGGCCCCTCCCATTCTCTGTTTATTGCCCTTTTGCTACCTCTTCATGCCATTTTTTCTCACATGACATCTGCCATCCTCCAAATATCTCTTCTTGGCTCATTTCTCTCTCTTGGAGCTGAAACATTGCTTTGATACCAAATGACACAATTTGGGTGTGGTGTTCCCAAGCCGACGAACTTACCTGCATGATGACCTGCAAATTTACATGGTCTCATAAAGGGCACTAGTTATAGTAACTGTTATACCTGCATTCAAAATGTACATGCCCATAGGGACAAATTACACTTTTCATTACTACATTTGTTACGATGTACAATCTCTCTCTCTCTCTCTCTACTCCACTATATTTGCTTGCCTCCTCTTCTATGCCTATTTTATCTATTTATTTCTATGACCTTTCATCTCTTGATGCTTTGATGATTTGTCGGTCTTATCAATTGTTTGTCTCTTCATCTTCCACACACGTTGATTCCTCTACCTTTTGTGCCCTTCTTCTTCGGTAATCAATGCCTTGAACTTCCTCTCTAGTTCACGTTGTTCATGCTCTTTAATCTGCCTCCGTACTTGTTCTGTTTGACTTATTTCCAAGTGCACTAACTTCTTGTTAACTTGTCGTCTAAATCTGTCTCCTCCAAATCCCATGTGTGTTTTCCTTCTTTGGGTCAAAATTGTGCACTAACCCAATGCTCCTCAAACTGCACATTATTCGTCATGTTTGCTTTTGTGAAACACATTTTGTTTCCCTTAAGCTATTTCTGACTTAGCTCTGCACTTTCCTTTTGAGTCGGTCTCATTTCTTCTCAGCTTTTGTTTTTTGTGTTTTCACTTGGTATTTTTCTAGATGCTCCTAAATCAAGCACTTGCCCCGAAACATGGATATGTGCTTCTCAACTTTGAGCTTGGATGTACAAGGGAAAAATTATTGCTTATGTTTTGAAGATTGAAAATACTAGTTAGATTGGATGGGCCTTTATAATAAAGAGAGGGCATCCATGTCTTATTGACAATTCGAGAGACACAAATCTAGATGATAGAAGTTACAAGCCCATGTGGACATGCAAAGGACAAATCGTAATGATAGTTACAAATCCACATGGGATGGGACACTCTATTAGTGATGTTTACTATAAGACAATAAGTTACACGTACTTCAAGACAAGATCACTAAGATCAAATATACATGAGGATGAAATACATTTTAATATTATGGTGGTTTGAACAACATAGTTTAGGATAGTTAAACTTAAGGGTCATTGATGTGAGAAGACAATGAGCATGTTGGCTTTGGGAGCTAAGTTGATGGGTCTATGCATTATGGAGACTTAAAAACTTTAGTGCATTTCAATATAATTTTTTGAACAACAACTTTGGAAGATGTGCTTCACCAGTTTTCTCTCTTCCACTAGGGATCCTAGCAAGAGGTTTCTCTATTCCAATATGGATGCAAGTCCCATAAGTGATGATTGATTCTATATGATTCATTTCACTAGTTTCAATCCCACTTCTTCCCTCTTGTGAGCATTAGGTGATGCAATGAGTGCTAAGTGGACTTATTTAAGATCATGAGAAATTGGTCATTTTGACTAATGCTCATGGAATATGGGTTTTTAGTAGTTTTTGGAGACTGGTATAATTGACAATCTGATTTCATATTTGAGGGCCTAGTTGGAAGATTTCCCTATGTTTTGAGTTTCATTAGTTTTTAACTTTAGTCACAAGGTTTGAAATTCATCGAATCTCAACATTTTTTTGAAATTCATTGGAGTTCACTAAATTTCAAAGATGAGTTTTAATGGCGAATTTCAAAGCGATTGTCAAGACGAATTTTAAAAAAATCAACATTTTTATTCATTAATTGTGTTTTTTAATCCAAAAAAGTAAAAACTTCAGACATTTTTAAAATATTTTGAAAATCTTGAAATATGTATATGGACAAAACTAATGGCGAATCATATTCGAATCTCATCGGTAAATTCAAATTCAAACTAAATTTCATTGTCACTGAACTTGAATTTGAACTCAAACCATGTTAGGGTTTTAAGGACAACCTAGTTGGTAGTGCTATTTTTAGCGGGTGATTGGATATGTGGGGCCTCGGTATGGTGAGCAATATGTGTTCGATTTCATTCCATTTTGAGCACTTTGAATTTTTAGGGATTGGTTGTGTTTTGGCATGGTCTATATTCAGGTTGGTGGGCCCACATGGAGATATTGGCTATTATTAGATAGTGTTGAGTCTCGGAGGGCTTGCTTATGACCTTGATTGGTGCAATTTTCTTGATGATCCCTTATTTGACCTTGAGTTGACCTTTGACTTTGTGGTGGAATAATTTGGTAGTCACAGCCCTTGCAATGTTTTGCCCTTCAGAGTGTTTGCCTCGCTTAGAGATAACGGTTTCTGTTTTTTCCTTATCCGCTTTCCTATTTTATGACTTATACCCATTTCTAAAACTAAATCTATCCACTTTGCTATTTCAGAAGGCCTAAAATAATGGTTCTAAATGAATCCTCACTTATCCCATAATTTAAGGCTTAATTTTAGGAAATTCTTTTATTAGAAGATTTGTAGGTATATTTTAGGCATGAAAAAAGTGCATTAAAATAAGAAATTAGCCATATACAAGCGTATTTTCTTGTAGTTAGTTATTATGGAAGGAGAGTTAGCATTGGAGTAGTTTGTTCATGCATATGCTATTTTCACTCAAAAAAGGAGTGCTATATTTGGAGACTACTATTCTTAATTCCCTTCTATCTTCTATCTTGCCTATTCTTACTCTCTCCTTCTATATATTGTACAAGTTATGATGGTGAAAGGACAACTTTTTCCGAGTGATTTGATCACTAGAGCTTTGTTGATTACCGCTTTTCATTACTTCTTCTTTTCTTGAGGAGTGATTTGAGAGCTAGCATATATTACCCGTGATATTTGGAGACTTCATTGTTTGATTGTGTTTGTATTTATCCCATTCAATTGGGGACGATTATACTTGGAGAGTTCTCTGTCATCCGGAGTTGTCAAGGACTCGGTTCTTTCTACAACCCTTTGTAATAAACATAATCAAGGAATTAGTTCACGACTCTCTCTTGTTCTTTGTGTGTAAGAATTTATATAATTTTCGCAGTCTTGTTAATTTCGTTCTTGATAGAATTTAAGTAGAAGGACTAGGATAATTGTTTCCTCCCTATTCACTTTTTTCTTTTCATCTTCTTGACTCCATAAGGCCCTGGTCTCTTTGTTTTAGTTATTTAATTATTTACATAAAAGAAAAACTACTTTATCTTAGGCATTATGGGCATATAACTTAGGCATCTTTGGTCATATTATTCAATTTTTTGTTAAATTACAACAAGTTTAACTTGCTGTAATTTTTTCTTTTAACACAGAAATAGAGAGAAAGCTCTGTAGCACAGGAATTGCTCCCGACCTTTAGGAAACTCGTTCCCAAAGTTCCAGGGAACTTGGGAACTTGTAGGGAACGTTCCAAATCCAATGGGAATTGTTCTGGATGGTTGGGAACTTACTGGGAACTTTTACCCTCTAAAATCGGGAACTTGGGGACGTTTTTTTGTGTGTTTCCTTCATCGGGAGCTTCCACGCATTCATGATTGCCACCAATTGAAATTGAAATTTCTAGGTAAGAAGGAGATGCAAGGATGCACTTGAGGCATTCTGCATCCCGGGAGTGAATGTACGGAACACTAATGACAAAACAAATCGTAGTTACAATGTAATAAAACTTTTTTATGAGTAGTTCTTGAATTAAATATTTACTTGACCACCCATCATCGTCTGTGAGATCATTTTATCTCTATCGCTTTCTGGTTTATTTGTGCATGTATTTGAAAATGTGGGATCCTCTCCTTGGAGGTTTGATACGTCCGTCATCACTTGGACGACAAGCTGTGGACCTATCTTCTGGATGAACCCATCCAACAACTCACATAATAACTATGCATCTTTAACATATATAGATGCATTGACATATTTATAAACCTTGTTCCCCCTAAGAGAATTAAGCAAGAAGTTTAGAATCGTCTATCCCTTCACATCCATTCAACCCTTTGACATCATGGTGCACTCGGTGATCACCCAAAATTCCCTAAGCTCATTCAATCTGCGAGTACAATCATATTTTTGTCATTGAAGGAGAGCCTCCCTCAACTTGCCATAGGTAGGGGCCTTGTACCCTAGGCCAACAACAACAACATCAAACATTGAGTGGGAGAATAAGTTGTTCTTGGCAATGTTGAAAGGCTTACCACTTCATAGAAAACATTGGGACACGTCTTGCTTTGTTAAATTAACCAACAACCTAATAGAAGGTTGTGCTTAGCATTGGATCTCAGAACAAAGAAAGGTAAGCTTGCGGAGGGTAATGGGTAAGGTGTGGTTGAGGATTGGCTTTCACTTCCTAGGTTCCCCCAACCCCTGAGAAGCATGTGTTTTCTGAGGTTCTTGCAACTCCCCTGGCTGCAATTTTGGGCCTGAGTGAGTCCATCTCTTCTTTCTTTTTACTGATATCAAGAATTGATTGAATGGCAACATGGATGACTGTTGGGGAATCTATAGGGTAAATTCCACTTCTTTGCCTTTAATTTTGGCAAATTGTGTGGGAAGGAAATAAAAAGTGGAAACAACGGCTTAAAATACCAATGACTCACCATATTCCCGTATTGGATTCAATGCCTTTGACATTTTGTAGGGAACTAATTAAATCTAAGGCACAAAAAGAAATGGAAATCAACACAAAAGAATGCTGAAAATAAAAAAAAATCAGACAAATGTAATGAAAACTTGGCAAGAAGAAGCAATCTTCTTTTTTAGATTTTCACTGCGTTGGGCATTTTGAATCCGACGTTTCTAGCAGAAACCCTGCTCATCTTCAGGGAAGCAGAAACAGTCACAAGAGATTTGAGTTTATCGCATAAGAAATTATGAAAAGATGCAAGAGTAAACCATTTATTTATAATGTTAAAAAGGTAAAGTGCCCTTAGATAAGGGATTAACAAATAAACGTGAAGTAAGGAGGATTAAAATACAATTTTTTTTAAAATTTTTATAAAAGAATAAAAATGGGAAATTGAGAGGGTTAAATTATTAAGAAGATTTATTAAATACCATTTAATATATAAAGATTAAATATTAAATAAAAATATAAAAATAAAAAGAAAGGAAAGAAAAAGGGGTTAGTGGGGTGCGATTATTAAAATAAGAGGCTTCACTTGTAATAAGAACAAGAGGAGGGGAATTAATGTATTAAATATAATATAATCAAGCATTGAGTAGTAAAATAGGTTAAAATGTCAAATAACACATTTTAAATTAAATAAGAATTAATAAATAAATGAGAACAAAATGGAAGGAATTAATAATAAAATAGTAATGAGAAATAAAAATAAAAAGCTAGGTTAGGAATTTAGGAGTAAAACCTGAGAATAAGTAACATAAATTAGTGGTCAAGAAGAGTAAAGAAAAAATAAAAATAAAAAGATGGAAAAGGGGAAGCAATTCATGAGAGGGTTAGGGATTAGTGAGAGGGTTAGAAACAATTTCTAACCTAACTTTATCAAATCCTAACCCTCTGTCCAGGAATATCATAGATCTGGCACCAGAGCCAAACTAAGGGATAATTTTGAGATTAATTTGGTCAGAAAGTTCAACAGAAGATTGAAATGATTTGCAAATGGAAATGGTCAGAAGTGCTAAGGTATTGTGAAATTTTTTTGAGCAACATGGTTGGAGTGCAATTTGGCTGGAATAGCAACCTGGAAGAGGCTGCAAAAGATTGACTTGCCAGAATGGCACTGTGGAAAGGACTACCTTAGTTGAACGAGAATACATTAGATGAAGCAAACAATCTGGCCATTGTAGTGAGATTGTTCATTGTTGGTAGTGAGAATGAAATTTATGAGAGTTAATGAGTTGAATATATTTTGATTTAGCAATGGCTGTCACTGGCAGATGGTGTGGCATAGATTCCCTACCTAGTGGGTTGTTTGTAGACTGTTGCCAATAATTTCTTCTGTATAAGTCTGTATTAACAGGCTAAAGACAATCCTCATCAAGAAAGAAAAGTTTATGGAATGAATTGTTTCTGTGCTAAACTGATGAAAGTCCAAGTGTTTCCTTTCGCATCAGATTTGTGTTCATGGGAAGATGGAGAAGTTATTGTCGCATCAGATACTGTTTTTACAGTTCTGTATCTGGAAGAGGTTCTATTGGACATCTGAATGTGGTTTCCACTTGTACAAGTTTGATGATATCTGTTTTGGTCTCTCCATAGAACTCTTGGTTGATGCAAAGGAACTATTTTTAAAACCTCATGTGAAAACTTTAGTTTATCATTTTTTTAGTGCAGGATGACTATAAAGGACTTCAGCAGCTATTGTGAGCTCCAATCCAATAAATTTGAGTAATAAACAGTCTTAAGCAGGTTTCTGCTTGTCATGCTTGTGGTGTATTTCTAACCCTGTTTTTATGATATAACATTGATTATTAGCAGCTAAATTTGAACTTTGTATAGTTGGGATACTGCTGAAAGGATTTGGTGTTGGATTTTTCCCTGGTTTGGTGGACAAGGGGGTGGAGTTTTTTCCAACTTTGTGAAATTTGATGTATTGCATGTATTCCAATTTCTATCCTTTTAGTTTTAAGTTTTTACATTTTCAATATTTCAAACTTTTATTTTTGTGGGCAAATTTACTCAACATTTTGATCACTGTATCTTATGCTGCTGAA
Organism: Larix kaempferi; assembly: GCA_027924585.1. NCBI lineage: Eukaryota > Viridiplantae > Streptophyta > Pinopsida > Pinales > Pinaceae > Larix > Larix kaempferi. The sequence goes on along the minus strand of BSBM01000267.1, from coordinate 4,859,160 downwards.
GGTAATTCATTAGGTCAACAGATGTACAGTATAACCTGAAATTCACTGTTTCAGTGTTTCTAGGCCATCCTTCCTAATCACAACATTTCAAGTTTCAGTTATGCCATGAGCCCATTAGACCTTTACCATGAAAATTTTGTGGTATTCATAACCTTGAATTTAGGATGGAAGATTAGCTATCTCTCAAAAAAGTATATTTATTTGACAAAAGATGTGATTGCTTTTTCCTTTCCATCCTTCTAGTACTGTTTGGCATTGCTATTTTCACAAGAGAAATCCTTAATGGATAGTAGGTAAGATTGACAACATTCAAACAACAGTGATGACACCTTATAATATTTTTTTTGAAACAAAAGAATTTGATAATCTGTTTGACTATCCCTTCTACTTGGCTACACGTTTGCTTTTGCTCTCAATGTTCTTGTTAATTCTATAACTGAGATCACTAAGATTCGGAGTATCTGAATTCCTGTTGCCTTTGTTTCGGTTATTCTTCATTGCTGCTACTGTTTAGTATAAAAATTTTCTCTTTGAAAATCTTCTTTTTGAAAATTGGCTTTCTTTAGTTCCAGGCATTGATGGCAGTGCTCCAGACGAGCAGCAACCTCAGGCTGAACCTGTGCAGCAGGAGGCTCCACCACCTGGCATGATACCACCACCTGCCATGACTTTACTGCCTCCTGAATATGTAATGCCACACACTCAACTTGAACTAGGACAAGCGATGGTATGGTGCAACTTCCACAACCACTATATATTTAATGCCATCTTGCTTAGTTGAGTGAATTAACCTGTTTGTCATGTGTCAAACAACCACTCTGAAATATTTATCTCTAAAAGAAAACTGTATATGAAATAGAAGAAGGACTTGGAGACTGCTGTAGGGCAGATTTTATTCCATTCCCTTCTTAGATATTAAGATGGCTGCAAATAGGATAACAAAATTGATTATTCCATCATTCAGTTGTTTCGTTCTTAAAGTCCCAAGGAGATTGAATTACTTTCAATGGTGGTTATGTTTTGTGCCAGGTGCGAGCTGCATATCCTTTTCCAGATCCCTACTTTGGAGGCATTGTTGCTGCATATGGGCCACAAGCTGTGGTAATCTTTATATGCCCAATAACTACTTTTTTGTGATGGGAGGTAGTGAAAAGAGTGAGGATTTGAATTAAATTATTTTTTCTACTTTTTAATTGAATTGCTTTGTGCGTGAGGAAAATGTAGTATTTGACTATAATAGGAAAATCGTTTTATCCATGTGCCAGTGCCGCTTCAACTATGTATGGAGTGATTATTTATTAGGTAGCTGCTAGGTTTTTTTTTTTTTTTGGTGACAACATAAATGGTAGACATTTGCAGATTCATCCGCATATGCTTGGGGTTCCACATGCTGGTCTTCCATTGCCATCAGATGCAATTGAGGAGCCTGTTTATGTCAATGCAAAGCAATATAATGGAATTTTGCGACGTCGGCAATCTCGAGCAAAGGCAGAGTCTGAGAACAAACTGATAAAGAACAGAAAGGTGAACACTTGTGGCCATCGTTACTAATAATTACTTTTCCTTCCTGTAACATTAAAAGAGCTCTGTTATATCTTGATAGTTTTGTTTCATAATTAGGAACTTTCTGCACAGAGATTTTGGATTTATTGATCGTTGAGATACTTTGGTATCGTCTTATTTGGTTTCATATTAAATAGAGTTTTCAATTTAGTCACATGCTGAATTCTTTCTATGATAGTTATGGACTTTTCAAGTGCACAGGATATTTTTCTGCCAGGTTAGATGGATGTCAGTACACTGCAATCATGTGCTTGTTTTGTGCTAGTAATTATATGTTTTGGTTTCCTAGATCCCACCATGACTAATGGTCATGTAAAAGTGAAAATGTTTCATAATGATATCTTGTTATAGGGGAAGAGCTAGAGTTTTCACTTTTAGTTACATTAAATCATTATTTTGAGCACGATATTAAGTTTTCATTTTTAGTTATATTAAATCATTATTTTGAGCATGCTATTAAGAAGGGTTTCTTGACAAGTTGATTGGCATGAAAGTGCTTATTGCAATGCTCAAGGGATTAAAATTCTATTTATATAGGTTGAGAAAAGATGCCACTAAAAAAATTGACAAATACGCAAGAACACAATCTTGTATGCACACAGGAACATGTTCCCACACCCAGTAGATCTGTCCCAATGCCTAGGATACCTTATTTTCCACCATATGACACGTTTTGGAGGCAAGAAGATAATTGTACTTGGTGTGCTAAGCATAGAAGCAGACCAGCAAGTGATATGCACTCATTATTCGGCCTTTGGAGCATCTTAGCAGTCATTTTCAAGCTTTGGAGACTGCTGTATGGAGATTAAAAGGTCTGCAGTCGTGATTACAGACCAACAAGCGATATGCACTCATTATTCAGCCTTTGGAGCATCTTAGTAGCCATTTTCAAGCTTTGGAGACTGCTGTATGGAGATTAAAAGGTCTGCAGTCGTGATTAGAAGTTGACAGTCAATCTGGACATACTATGTTAGGGATTTTTCCATTTTGGACTATGTAACTGCTCACTTTTATCAAATAAATTATTATTTTGGTTTTAAAACTATTATTAATGGAATCTTTAATGGTATGCATAATGTATCATGCCTTCTCTTAGGTAGTTTGTTTTAGGGGCTTTTGAATATTTCTTGGATTTTGCTTTGAGAATTTTCAATTTTTGAAATATTTTTTTGCTGTCCCCTGGAAATTTGAGAAGAGCTTCCAGCTATCCCCAAAACTTTGTCCCTTGTCCCCCATTCCTCCCAGTCATGGAAACTTGTGCAAGATAGATACTTTTATAATTGGAGCTGTCTAAAGATTAGGCGATTTTGACTTTTCCGGCCATTGTTGACAGAATCTGGTGATCTAATCTGTGTCCAGATCATAACTTTCCGTTGTTCAGCACCCTCAAAAACCCCTGTTCCATCCCGATTGTGCACTATCAACACCTTATATCTGTGATTCCAACAATTATGGCCAGATTTTGGGGAAAAATGTTTGGAAAACAAGCCGGAAAAGAGGTCCAAATCATCTCTAATCTTTAGACTATTAATTTATAATCAAGGAATTACAAGCATCTCTTGAGTCTTATGTAGTAATAGAAGTTATGTGCTGAGGATCTGCATATTACACCTCATGAAAGGAATTTATTATTATTATTATCAGTAAGTAGTTTTTATATTAAAAGGGTAAAATACAATAATATACAAAATGCTCGAGATGGCAGAGCATGAGAATGATTAGAAAATCAACCCATATGACTACAGGAATGAAAAACTGAAACATAGCTATGTACTATGAAGTATGAACCACCCAAAATTGCAGAGTGACATTGAAACTAGACATAGAGGAATCACTAGAGAATGTACTGACGTTAGCATGCCTATCATAGTAACAGCCTGTCATAATATGCCATAATACTAGCCAGCATATACAAGGGGTACATATAGACTGCCTTACTGCTCTCCAGCATTGCCCTTGTCCTCTTTTCCTTTTCCTCCATTGTCATGCAACAGCTGAATCAAGAGAGCTTTTACCTGAGTGAGTTCACTGTTCTGTTTGGAGAGCTCCTTGGAATGATATGGAAACACGGACATGAGTTTGAGATTAATCATGAAGAATTGAAAAGTTTCATGATATAATATACAAGGAAAGCTGACTGCTCAATGGGATCCAGAGAGATTTTAACGTTGGTGATTCACAAAGGCAACTGATTGTAGAGGATCCAAAATTATCAGATGGAATCTTCCCTGAAAGATACGGGATATGCTGTGTTACTGCACAAATTAGCACACGTCCGATTGGTCACGAAGGCCAGTGCTAAGATTGGCAACTTCTTAGGAGATGCATCTACTGTCACCATAATGCAATATTCTTATGCCTTAGGCCAACTCTTAGAGGCCAAGGGGGAGTCCTTAATATAGGTGAAATAGACCTGCACAACAAGAATGCCTCATGAGCAACCTTTTGATAAAGATCAGTGCCTTATGGAGTCAAAACAATGGATACAAGCATGCTTACCAACTACTTCAAGAGGATAGCACTTAGAAAATTAGAAGTAATAAATACTCACAACTATGGCAAATGATTTAAAATCTTGCTGCTGTTATAAGAAGACAACCACCAAAATATGTTCAAAGATAGATGGAGATCACTTGTAAGTTTGTAACAATGCCTAATACACACCTCGAGTAATGTGGCAGAAATCTTCAAGCCACTGGGTGCGTCCTTGGGGCAAGTCACTAGTCAAATTTTTGTCACTTAACACTTGACTCCTCTGTCTAGGCCAACTCCTAGCGAAGTCAAGGGGGTGGTCCCTAATGAAAATAAGCTTAAGGTTGATTAAGCTAAAGCAAAAAGGAAATCTAGGAGTTTATTAGCTGAAAACGAGAGCAATGAGAGTAGATTATTCTAATAGCATATTATATCAATTACTTGAAAAAATACTGAATCCAATATAAAAGAGCAATGGTGAAAGGGAAATGTTTTGTGAATGCTCTTGGTTAGTTTTAAATTTATTAGAGGTGAGTTGCTTAAAGTGGGTTGATTCTTGGTTTGGCCCACTAAAGAGTTATCCTCAAAAGTGAGTACAGAGCAACAATGTCGGATGTCCAACGGGGGGAGAACGAATCTCATTAACGAGTATCCCTCTAACTTCATGTCATGTTCAATGTCACCTCTCACTTCGACAATAATTCTTTAAATGGATTTCTCTATTATACTAGCCTCTAAAAATCCCCTTTCTTTGATATGTAAATCCTTTGTATCTGGCCATCTCAAGAATCTACTTAGGTGTAGGCTTCTCACCATAAAACTTAGTCACATTATCTTCTTTTTTCTGACTTAGTTCTTAAGCTTGTTTCCATTGATCATTAGAAATGGGGTGAATTTTCGCTACAACAGCCACTAAAGGGGCACCAAACATTCCCAATAGAGCATTAGAAGCATAAAACAAAATCCTAATCTTAAGTACTTGAAAGATAGATTATTTTAATGAGCAAATGTACTTGGTTAGGAAGCTAGATGTACTAAAAAATGAAGCTCTTAAACTTAGATCTAGTCTTTAAAAGGATTGCATACTTAACAGGCTAGCTTTTGATATTCTTGAAATAGAAACTACTTTGAAATAAGTATGCAAACAGGTAACCACGAAAGATTGAATAAAAAAATGAAGGAGGGAGCAGAAGTGGCTTGATCCCTTCGAAAATTTGGGCAATGGAGTCTTCTTTGGTGCAACAATGAGAGACTATGTCCTTTAATAGATTCTTGAAGATGAGGGAGATGCTTACTCGCTCAACCCCTTCTCCAAGTGAGATAACCTGCAAACTTAAAAATCCTTACACAAAAATTGGTTAAATACCTTGGTGCTACCTACAACAAAAACTTGGAAAGCATGAGCATTAACCGAAACGAACATGTGATTCAAAGAGATCTACTGTAAATAAATAAAGCAAACTAGCTTTTATAATCTTATCCTCCTGGGAGATAGCTCCCTTTCAAAGGCCAAATTCAACCAACAATACTACAAAAATATAAGACAGATTATACCTCATAAGCACTTGACAATCATCATCCATACATGAAAAGCATTACACCACTCGTGACCTCCAAAGCCTTTTATTTCCAACAAAATGATAGTACAATACAATTAGAGCTCAAGCAAAGTTTCCACACCTATTGATGTTTTATGTAGCTTCGAAAGATATTCTTATGTCGGCCCAGAAGATTCCAGAAGAATAATAAATAAAAGAATATTATATTGTTACTCATACAAGTCGGCCCAGTGAAAATAGACAAGTCCGGCCCCACAGGAAAAACTAGGTAAAACTGCCTTAGGAAATTAGACCCAGTCACCCAAGTGAAGTCGGCCCCATAGTGAAAAAGTCAGCCATAAACAAGTATAAGTAGAGGGTGTTTCCCTCCTCATTTGTACATCAAGCAAGTTCGGTATCAAGTCAGTTAGACAAGTGCACAAGAGAGAGAAGCAACAGACAGAGGAAGACTAATATCTCGAGTTTTATCTTATCTTTGTATATGGGGTATCTTTCTATGAGAGAGCTTTAGCTCTTCATTGTATTGACATTGTACTTTGTTGATGAATCTATATTGAAGAAGTTTTGCTGGGTTTTCTTTCCCAGGAGGATTTTCTAGGATAAATCTTTGTGTATACTGTGAATGTCTTTCTTTCAGTGATCCTTATGCATGTAGTGATTATGATATAAATTGAATTAAAGTCTAAAGAATTTTTAATAACATAACTGCTTAAGTAAAATCTCAACATGGTATCAGAGCAATGCTAAAAGAAGTCATTGCAACAACTGCAACTGTCAGAAACTAGGGTTTCTTGTTTCTAGGGTTTCCATCCACAAATCAAGCTCGATCTTAGCATCCTTGAACTCGCCCTAGGAGGGTGCATCTATCTGTGGAGTCAGATCTCATATCCAAGAGTTTTCAATTTTGACCTAATTTTTGCAGGAGGTCAAGATCTAGGGCTTCTAGTGTTTTTTGTCCACAAATCTGACTGAAAAGAAGGTTTTCTCAACTCGCCTTGGGAGGGCGCATCTACTCCCTGGATCAAATTCTCTAGATTCAAAGTTTGAAAAAATTAGGGTTTCCTCATAAAACCCTAGGCTGGACGTTAAGCAGTTCTTAGATTGAAATTGGAGCTGATTTTGGCTTGTGGAGATCACCTTGGCATAGCGCATTAACTGGTAAGTCCAAATTCCATTTTTGAAAACTTTCATCTTTGTCATATTTTTAAGCTTGGACAAAATGACGAACAACACCAAGCTTGATGAGGAGCTTGAAGGGGCTGATAACTTATGAGAATAGAAGTATAGGGTGCTTCTCATTATAGAAGAGAATGATTTGGAAAAATATGTTGAAGAAGAGGTTGATGAGCCAGAGGGAGATGAAGCTAAGGCAAGGCACAAGAAGAACATGATTACAACAAAGAGAATCATTGCAAATTCTATCAAGGATCACTTGATCCCTCATGTCTCATCGTTGAAGACTCCAAAGCATGTGTTTGATGCCTTATCTCGGTTGTTTGAAGGCAAGAATATCAACATGAAGATGACATTGAGGACACAACTCAAGAATGTGAAAATGCAGAATTCAGAAACCATTCAATCCTACTTCACAAGGGCATCTCAAATCAAAGAACAACTTGAAGCCATTGGAGAAATAGTTGATGAAGTTGAGATAGTGATGACTACATTGAATGGTCTCCCAAGGTCTTGGGAATCATTTATTCAGGGAATTTGTTTCAGAAGGAAGCTAACAAAGTTCAACAGGCTATGGGAAGAGTGCACACAAGAAGCTAGATTGGTAGTAAGAGAAGAAAAATTGGGTGATGATGAAGATTAAGCACTAGCATCACATGCAAGAAAAGGGAAAAGCAAGAAAGAATCCCATTCCTGCAAAAAGTTTCAGAAGACACAAAAGACACAAAAAACACAAAAAGATTACTCAAATTACAAATGCTATAGCTGCTAGATGGGACACATTGCAAGAAACCGTCCTCACATAAAAGATCAAATCAGAAAAGGAAAGAATAAAAGACATCATGCTCATGATGCAAAAGATGATGAACCTGTTCAAAAGAAAGCAAGAGATCTCACAAATTTGGTTCAAAAGGATTCACCGCATAAGGTGAAGCTCGGTGGTGATTATCAGTATCCCATAAAAGGGGTAGGAGAAACCTCCTACAAGTTGGATTCCAGAAAGCCTATGAAGATGAAACGTGTATTGTATGTACCTGGTTTGAAGAAGAATCTCCTCTCCATCTCAGTATTAGAGGAACGTGGATATATAGTTTTGCTTTTGTTGATGGCCAAGTTCTCATGTGGCCAAAGGAAAAGACTATTGATGATGCTATTGTGATTGGTGTTCAAGAGGGAGGAGGCCTGTACAAGTTGAAGGGTCAATAAGATCAAGCATTGGCACATAGCATTGTGAATTTGAGTGAGCTATGGCATAGAAGACTTGCTCACATACATTACAAAGCATTGTTGATCATAAGCAAGATGGTTACAGGTCTACTAGAGATTCAGGTGAATCATGATGGTATATACAAGGGATGTGCACAAAGAAAGAACATGAAGAGTCCATTTCCAAGCAGGGGCAACAAAGCAAAAGGAATCTTGGACATAGTACATTTGGACGTGTGTGGAACGATGTCATCAACATCACTTAGTGGGTACGTATATTATGTTTCATTTATTGATGATTACTCAAGTAAAACTTGGATCTATTTCTTGAAAGCAAAAAGTGAAGTGTTTAGCAAGTTCAAGGAATTCAAGGCCCTTGTAAAGAACCTCTCTGAAAAGAAGATAAAGACATTAAGGTCAGATAACAGAGGAGAGTTGACATTAGATGCATTCAAGACATTCTGCATAGAAGTTGAGATTAAGAGGGAGATGTACACTCCCTACAATCCTCAACAGAATGGCGTGGCAAAAAGAAAGAATCAGATGACAATGGAAGCAGTGAAGGCTATGGTTCATGATCAAGATATACCATTGCACCTATGGGAAGAGGCAGCCAAAACCATTGTATATGTCCAGAATAAAACTCCTCACCGTGTACTTGGGAACAAGACGCCATAAGAGATGTTTACAGGAGAGAAGCTAGAGGTCAGCCTCCTGAGGATATTTGGCTGTATATGGACATGTTCCCAAGGATAAGAGAACGAAGTTGGATCCTTCAGGCAAGAAGGGCATATTTGTTGGATACTGTGAGTTGTCAAAGGCATGCAGAGTCTACATTCCTGGTTACAGGCAGATTGAGACTAACAGAGATGTCACCTTTGATGAAGATGCAACTTTTAGCAAATCAAGGCAGACTCATACAGATGAGGTCCATGACGAGGAGCCTGAAACTCCTAGAGCCACAAATACTGGTACAGAAGATGATGTTGTACCAGAAGAGCATGTTTTGAAAGATCCCGAAATGGCAGAATCGTAGACACTTATAGATCCACCCCCGGGAAATGATTACATATAAGAGAAGACCAGCTTGGGCTCGGGAGATTATTCAGGATGTAGTGAAATATGGTGCTCTAGACTAGTCTTTCAGAGAAAGCAAGAGACCTCGACCATATTCCAGTTATGAAGAAGCAGCTGATAAGAAAGTATGGAAGGATGCCATGATCGAGGAATACCAGTCCATTATGAAGAATGATGTTTGGGATGTGGTTCTGAGACCAAAAGGGAAAACAATGGTGACTTCCAAATGGATCTACAAGACGAAGCATGGAGCAGATGGCAATGTCGAGACGTACAAGGCAAGGTTCATGGCTCATGGTTTCTCCGAGAAAGAAGTAATAGATTATGAGGAGACATTTGCTCCTGTGGCAAGATACACTTTGATTAGAGCTATACTTGTGATAGCTACAATGATGAAATGGAAGCTACATCAGATGGACGTGAATATAGCTTTTATGAATGGTGTAGTGGAAGAGGAAGTGTATGTGGAGTAGCCGCAAGGATTTGAGACACATGATAGGTAGACACATGTGTGCACGTTGAAGAAGGCCTTGTATGGATTGAAGTAGGCACCCAGAACGTGGTATGGCAGAATTGACAGTTTTCTGATGAGCTTGGGCTTTACTAAGAGTAAAGTAGATTCCAACCTTTACTACAAGGTTTTGAATGGTGGACCAGTAATATTACTATTATGTGTGGACGACTTGTTTCTAACAGGCGACGAGAAGCTCATCGCAAGGTGCAAGAAGGAGCTCACTGTAGAGTTCTAGATGGAAGACCTTGGTATGATGCACTATTTCTTGGGTTTATAGGTGTGGCAGAGACAAGACGATATTTTCCTTAGCCAAGGAAAATATGCTGTAGAGATCCTGAAGAGATTCAGGATGATGGATTGTAAACCCATGCCTACACTGATGGTAACGAACCTAAAGTTGTTGAGTGATACTTCTTCAGAGACAGTGGATGCCACCATGTACAAACAAATGATTGGCTCGATGATGTATTTGACGAATATGAGGCCAGATATATGCTTTGCAGTGAACACATTGAGTCAGTATATGGTTGAGCCGAAATGTGTTCACTTGATTGCGTCAAAGCATGTGATGAGGTACCTGAAAGGTACAGTGGACTATGAACTCAAATATGTTTCGGGTCGTGAGATAAGACTGCAAGGCTATACTGATTCAGATTGGGCTGGTAGTGTCACAGATCGGAAGAGTACATCAGGATGTTTCCTCAGTTTGGGATCAACTATGATCTCGTGGCTCATTAGGAAGCAGACTAGTGTGGTACTCAGTACGACTGAGGCAGAGTATATAACAACATGTTCAGCTAGTAGCGAAGCTATGTGGCTTCAGAAGTTGCTTGCAGGGCTATTTGATCTCAAGTTGGAGGTGATTTGTATCTTCTGTGACAACCTGCATAAAGTTGTCCAAGAACCCTGTGTTTCATGACAAGTCAAAGCATATTGAGATCAAGTACCATTATATTCGAGACATGGTGTAGAAAGGAGCTGTAAAGCTCTAGTATATTGCGATAGACGAGCAGATAACCGATGTGTTGACCAAGCCTCTGTCAAAGATAAAGTTTGAGTATTTCAGGGACAAGATTGGCTTGGTGTAGAATGAATTCCCTCCCTGAAAGGAAGTGTTGAGTTACATATGTGATTCTAGAGGCAGTATCATATAGAGTGTGGCAACAATAGGTGGTCATTCACGGGCACGTTATCGACTAAGGCACAAGTCGGCTTGACCTTGCACAGGGTCAATATACCCAGTCTTCGGGGCTGGAAGGCTAGGTCATGTGGACTGGTGGATGCCCAACTTTAAGGCTGGAGGGCCAACTTGTGTGGGTTGGAGGATTCCTAGCCTTGGGCTAGATGGCTAGTGTGTGCGCACTAGATCGCCTAACCCTTATGGTTAGATGCCCAGTCACTGTGGGATGGATGCTTGGTGGTGCCAACCCGAAGGGCTAGCTTTCAGGCTAGTTACCCAGTTCTGTGTGAGTTGGATGGTTTCCTAGTTCTATGTGAGCTAGATGCCTAGTTTTGTGTGAACTATATAAAGTCCCGTAAAGACATAAGGTCTGAAATGACGCCGAGACCCATAAGGTCCAAAAGGACGATGAGGCTGTACCCACTAGTGAGATGCTATGTATGATGTTGAGGCCCTAGATGCATGATGTGGATGATAGCTTGCTCGTACATAAATTCTAGTGATAGATAGATTCGCGAAAGATCAACAAGTAAATGGTTAGCGGAAGCAGTATTGAAGATCGCGTCAGAAGAATACCTTCCTTGCTAAGAGGGAGTGTTCATATTTTATGTAGCTTTGGACGATATTCTTATGTTGCCCCAGAAGATTTCGAAAGAATAATAAATAAAATAATATTATATTGTTACTCAGACAAGTCGGCCCCATAGGAAAAGTGGGTAAAACTGCCCCAGGAAAGTCGACCCAGTCAAGCAAGTGAAGTCGGCCCCACAATGAAAAAGTTAGCCAGAAACAAGTATAAATAGAGGGTGTCGCCCTCCTCATTTGTACATCAAGCAAGTTCGGATCAAGTCAGTGAGACAAGTGCGCAAGAGAGAGAAGCAGGAATTGGAGGAAGACTAATACCTCGGGTTTTATCTTATCTTTGTATTTGGGGTATCTTTCAATGAGAGAGCTTTAGCTTTTCATTGCATTGACATTGTACTTTGTTGATGAATATATACTGAAGTTTTGCTAGGTTTTCTTCCCCAAGAGGGTTTCCCAGGATAAATCTTTGTGTATGCTCTAAATGTCTTTCTTTCAGTGATCCTTATGCATGCAGTTATTATGATATGATATAAATCGAATTAAAGTCTAAAGACTTTTGCATAACATAATCGCTTAAGTAAAATCTCAACAACACTAACAATCCAAATGAGGGAGAGAGCTTACTTTCATAGCTTGAGAGGGCGAATTGGCCCAATTACCACATGGAAGAGATTCTAGAGTTAACTGGGGCGAATTGGAGCTAATTTAGGGAAAGCTTTGAGTTAACTGGATGAGGAGAGGTGCCACCTCTCCATAGGTAGGTTTCCCCCTCTCTCAAACTGACACATCTCATCCAAGGATGTGGCCTCCTTCTCATGAATGCGCCCCCATCTTGAGAATGCACCAGCTCTTTAAGAGTATCTCAACCGCAAGGCTTGATCTAGAGCTAACTCGCATTCAACTGCCAATTAGCTTGCCACCACTGCAACAGACTGAGGACATGTCTCCGACATATTTCCTTTAATTTTGGGATGTCAATTTTCCCATTATTGTCTTTTTTGGCTTTTATTTGTCATTTTCGAGAGAAAATGAAATTAAGTGATTAAAAATCACTAATTTCACTCTCAAAGTGGGTGCATAGGTAAAGTGGGTGCTTTGGGTTATAAAACGAGCACTCCCATGGCAAATTACGCCTCCTAGTACCACTTTTATGACTTATTGAAATTTTACAATTAAAATGTCTTGCTTTTTGCCCTTTATTTAACGAAAAATTAAAAAAACCTAGCAGGGACTTAACGCATGTCCATAAGACTCTAAAATAATGACTAGCATGGTAATATACATTAAACACTAGAATTTAATAACCTCCTAAGGCCTAACCACCGGGACAATTACTCCAGCTTTGGAGGATTGAGTGAAAAACTTGGAAATTATAAGTTGCTGAAAAGCAATATATAATTAACAAGGAAAAAACACTCTAGAGTAATGTACTGATGACCAAGTCCTAGGAAGGCCAAGCCTTTTACAAAAAGTCATCATGCTACGTCATTTTATTACAACTCCCTCATGGGGGTATGGAACATGCATGAAAAAAAGTGTGGCCCCAAAAAAAGCCTACATGGACTTCTGAACTTGAACAATTGACTTGTTCAATCCTTGGCAGCTCAACTGCAAGTCCATCCAAGTGCAACTTGGGGGGTAACAACAAATATGGTGGAAAGAGGGGAACACATTGCTAAATCACTAATTTGCTCATACAAGTCCTTTGCTAGCTTCATTGTCTTTGGGTTTGTAATCTCTTTGATTACTTGAATTGCTTCATCGATGGGAATCTTTGTGAAAAGGGATACGTCATCAAAATTGATGAGGATGTCATTATGGTCTATTCTCTCATTTTTAATGATTCCTACAAAGTCTTTGGAGTCCTTGATGAAAGAATCTATATGGCCTACTAGGGGATCAAGGATACTAGCTACATATCTTTCCAACTCGTATGTTGGGGATCCAATAGTGTTGAAAATAAGTTTGAGTGGAATCCTTCTTTATGAATTTTTGGTAGGCCATAAATTCTGGGTGTTATTTCGCAGCTAGGGGTTAATCATTTCTTACTTTTGTCTTCCAAATTAGAGTCTTTGATTACTTTCTTCACATCTTTGATTATTTTGGGCAAAGGGTTACCTTCCAGCTTCGTGTAGCTACCACTGTTTGAGAGGTGATCAATCATCTTGTTATTGTAATTATCACGGTCCATTATTACAGTGGCCCGACCTTTGACAACTCTCAAAACTACTATGTTTTCATTGTTTCTCAGATTTTTAAGGGTTATGTGTTCATACTTGATTAATTTTTTTTCGCAGGTTTCGCTCTCCTCAAGATTGATGTTCAATCTTGCCTTATTGTTTCTTTATCCTTATTAGCAAGTGATTGGATGCCATTTTTGATGTTGCAGATTAAGCTCTCCATGGGTATCGATATAGGAGCCAACGTGAAGTCAAGCCCTTTCTTGAGGATGTCGATCTCTGCATTGTCCAACTCATGTGATGAAATATTCATCACATTCCTTGATACGTTGACATTTGTTTTATAATGTTTCTTTTTTTTGAGTTTTAAATTTTTTCTTCTTGTCTGTGTAAGGCCACGCACTCCTGTTTCTTAGATTTTATTGTCGTGCAAGCGTTAACCATGTTCTAGAAGTCATTACTTATTATTTGGCTAATTTCAGGTGAAGCTTAAAGGCTATATGCATGATGGGTAGTCTAACGAAACCTTGGTTCTTTTGCTATTTCCTGGATGAGGGGGATACTTAGTTTATCGAATGCTTTGTTGTTCCATTTGCTTCTCATCCAGTGATGAATGGTTGCAAAAACAGGTAAAATGTTGTTATCCCTACAGTTTTTCAAAAATATGAGATCTACATCCCTTCTCTTTATCTTGACCCTTCAATTTTCCATCACGCGGATTTCTTCACACACCTCCCTTCTGTATCAGGTAGATAATTTGGATCTGAAATTTCTATGGTTAGAATTGCTATGAGAGAGATTCAATGATTCCATAGTAGTGGACTTATTTGTGTCAATGTTTTGGATTCAAATTGGAATCCATCATCAGGACACACATGTCGAGGGAAAGGCTGGAAAATCATCAACTTATTAATGCTTGGGACCTACAGAAGGAAACCCTAAAAACTACATAGGTCGGTTGACTAAAACTTAAGATGATTTAGCCAAAACAAAAAGCCAAGACAAAAGGGAAGGAAAAAGCCAAAAGGAAAAGAAAACCATTAAAAAATTAATTAAGAGAATACTAGGGGAGCATTTTATTAAAGAAACATAATATAATAGATTACTAAAGAAGGGAAAAATAGGGAAAGACGACCAACTATCTAGGAGATTAAAAGACAGGGAAACAAAGGAAGGAGGGAGGAAAACAATAAAAGAAAAGAGACAAAGTAGATCAAAAAAACGTCAAGCAAGACAAAGAGGGAAGGAAAACAAAAGAAAGGAAGGAGGAAACCTGAATCACCATAGATTAAAATAAACTCATGGAACTAAAACAAACCTAAAGGGTGGGGTGGGGAGTGGGGAGAGTGGGGCAAAAAAACCTGAAAATAATTGGAGACGAGAATGAGGATAAGCTAAGTTCTTAAGGGACCTTTTTCTCTTAGGGTTTATGGGAATGGCATGCTTTATTTCCTTTTTAGACTTAGTGGGGTCATCATCACCCTCAGTGTCATCTTCAATCATTTTCTTCTTGCCTCCACCTCTAGACAAGGAAAAATTACTTTTTGTTGGTTGAAGTTGAGGCATTCCTAGCAGGATGTGCAACAGATCCTCATCTCCCAATAGCCCTAGAGTTACCTCTTTGTTTTCCTTTAGGGTATTTCTCCAAATGACTTTATGCTTCTCATTCTCCCGGAGTATCTTCTTTGATCATGTGTTGGAGCTAACCAATTTGTGACCATCACTTGGGAAGGAAGAATTCCGACTTAACTATAGGGCTATGGTTGGTAGTGAGCGTTATATCGGCTCATTTATCTTCAATACTGACATCTTCGTTATACTCGACTCCCTTTACTTGTACTCTTTTCCTCAAAGAAGACAAACCATTTTGCATATTGTCTTTGCAAAGTTTGTATGTTTTGGTACTTGCACAGGGTCGAGTCCAAAGGTTAAGTCTCTAGGGCCAATGCTAGGGATGACCAAAGAGCTTTTAAGGCAATGCCAAAGAAGCAGACTTTTGGAGCATTATTCAGTACCTAAAGGAATTGAAATGAAGTTATTGGTGGAATCATAGTCTCCATAGACATTCCCTTTGAATTTGACCACATCTGGAAAAATGTCCCTTTCATCTAGTGGATTGGAAGGGTAGTCCATGTTGAAATTTCATGCAATTGGGCAATTAATTCAAAACTGAAATTTCACCTTATTCTTAGAAGGTTTCTCGGATCTTAGCCCTAGAATTTTCAGCATTAGGACTGGTAAATTCAAGTATAAAACAGCAGCAGAGAGATCACAATAATTCACTTCTAAGAGTCCCAAACTTCATGGCAATTCAAGGAGAAAAGATACAAAACAATGAGTTAAGTTTTAGCCCCTTCAAGGGCAACTTATCATCCCATAACCAGATTGAAAATGTATTTTGCCTTTTTACTTATTTCAAATCAGCAAGACATAAACAACTGTAAATAGCAATGCATAAAGAACATATATAGCTGAAACTCAAATCTGGAAATTGCACTAGATATGGACAGCTGGAAACTTCATTATAAGCTCAAGATGAAGTACAAGTGCTTACGATAGTCTTCTCTCAAGTCTAGTACAAAAACTCCCAACTATTTGGAAATCCCTTGCTTGGGTAAATCATCAAACCCTATCTCAACCAAGGAAATTCAATGTGCAAGAATCTTTGCAACATGTCCTCCAAGGCAAGACTTCCTCTTTTCTTTTTCTTCACCAATCCACCTGAGGGTTTTCTCTCAAAACCTTAAATCATTAAACCCTAGCTCAACCAAGAAAATCCAATATGTAAGAATCTATGCAACACATCCTCCAAGGCAAGAAGTCCTCCTCTTCTCTTCTTCTTCACGAGTCCACTTGAGGGGTTTTTTTTCTCCAAACCTAAATCTCCGATCTGCAAGAGTAAAACCATAATCCTAGAACTCCAAGAAGACCAAGAAACCCTAGCACCTCAAGAGAGAGAGATACCAAGTACAAATGAAAATCCAAGAGAGAGAGAGAGAAAGCCATGATTGTCACTACCTCCACAATAGCAAACTCGAAATGAAGATGACCCTTCTAGCCTTCATAACTCCACCTAGGGTTCATGAGGAAACCCTAGAGAGTTCCTCCAAAAAGCGAAGTACAGAGAAAAGAGTACAAATGATGATGTGATGATTGTGTTTAAAAAGACTCTCTCTTTTCTCTATTTATATGAGAGGTAAGGGGTTTCCACAATACTATGTGGCCCTAAGCCCTTATAGGCAATTTACATGAGCCCTTGTAGGCCTCACAATTGAGACGTTTGCTCAAAAGTAAAAGTGTCATGCCCCAATGTCGATGTCGTGCACAATAATGACTCCAAGGTGATGTAGCTACACAAAGAAAGTCCACACCACTCCATCATGAGCCTCCACAGACTCCATCTATCCTCCAAAATAAAGTACTCTACTGGGTCAGATACTGCCCGGAAGAACATTGTTGAATACCTAGGCATCCTCTAGTCATCTCCAATCCTTTGAATAGGAAACCAAGCTACCAAATGCCAACTAGGGCTTGAATCCCTCCTCCATGATGCAAAACACTCTACATCCCCTGAAGGGTGCTCCCAAGTAAGTGGTTCGTCCACAAAGCCTCAATAAAGGGCATTGACCAAACTACCAAAAGATTTCCAATGCCTAAGGGAAGAAAGCCAAGTGAACATCATTTTGAGGTCTAGCATCCATTGATCAAGCTATCTCAATTGTGCATATCCATCACGGACCATCATCTCTAATGCTACAATCCATCTTGGGCCATCTAGGGGCTAGTCATACACCATGCATTCCAAATTTCATGCTGCACCCCCAAACATGGTGTAAACACTTTTGGAGTAATCCGAAAGTCTAGCAGTCCACAAGGTCATCACACATCCCCATCTTTTCATCACCCAGAAGGGTGTTAAGTTCATAGATACCTTTCTAAAGATCGATTTTGCACATCTTGTATGGAAGTGAGGTTATGACATAATGTATTGAGTTAAAAGTCTATTGCTACATTCTCTTATGCCCATTGGGTTGTCCAAGTTGGATTTCTGAATTTGGAACTGCATTATTGATTAGGACTTTAGTATATTTAAATCAGGGTTCTTTCTTCATGTCCAATTCCTTGTGTCTGATCTCTGGCAGTGTTCTTGGATTACATTTATAAGAATACTACACGTTTGTGGTTAGGCATTGCTTGTTCTCTCCAAATTGTCACGAATTTTTTGTAACTATGTAATGTGTAGCAGGGAAACAGGTGTGAATTTAGGAAACAGTATGGGTTTCCGAAACAAACTTACAAAATTTCAGTACACGATGAAAAACCAAATCTATGTTTGGATTTTTGAGTAAGATGAAAATGTTTATTTACTTTTTTACTTTCTTTATAAAAGTTATTTTTTTACAATGCAAATTGAAGCACTGGAAGCTGCGAGTTCAACAAAATTGAGATGTTATTCAATTGCATGGTTAGGTGCAGAGACAATAACTATTATGTAATAGACAGCCCAGGCATGTTATCCAGATTCCGACTCTAGCTTTCTTGAAAACTGACAACTGCGCGGAGGCATGAGGTCTGAACAATGTTTAGCCTGGTTATTGATTCGATGACTACCAAAAATGAAGTTATTTAGAATTGACCTTGAGATGTGCATTCAATGATTTGGCAAATTTGCCATAAGCCCACATTCCATGTTGTATATTTCAGGTTCACGCCAGAGTTAGAATATGCACAGCCCTAAACTTTAATTTGTGGTTGAGCTCTTTCCTATGATTATATTTGTGTTAATTTTCTGATCTCATATGAGGTTATAGTAGGTAAATTATCAAACATACACTTTTTATGCTTTAGTGACTTGTTTTTTCTGAAAAATAAAAATGTTATTTTATCTAAAATTTTGTGATCATGCTTGAAACGAGAATCGCCTCATTGTAGTTGTATAACCCATTACAAGATGAGTTTAGCTGATAATAGTGATTTTGGCATTTAGATACTTGTAGCCAACTTGTTTGATTTGGTTAGACGAAATATGTTTATTTTGCCTAAGGTGGCATTAATTTCTATGCAGAGAAGTCAAAATTGTTTATGATGGATTTGTTTCTATCAGTCTATGAACCATGGTTGTCCCATACTATATCATGGGTACCTAATTTTTAGAATGTTGGACCGTAATATATGTGGTTGTGCACCCTGAATTTCACCAACTCAAAATAAAAAAATCTATGGCATTTTCCACAATTTAACATTTTGGTTTGAAATTAGAACTGATGGTGTGACCTTCCTGCTGATCTATTTTACTATGATAGTTTCAAGTGTGGAATGATAAATTAGAGAAGTTGCATATCGGTATTTTAAATGGTGTTTGTGCTAAGATCTGTTTTCTGCAGATTCTGCAGAAACCATAAATGGATGTGGGCCAACACATTGCATCAATGTGGCCTTTAATCTTGGGTATAATTTAGATATCTTGAAAGTTGGCATCTCACATTTTATTAAAAAAGGGCTGACTCTTGCCACGGCCCACAACCTAAAGCCATTATATATATACATATATATAATGGCTTTAGGTTGTGGGCCGTGGCAAGAGTCAGCCCTTTTTTATATATATAATGGCTTTAGGTTGTGGGCCGTGGCAAGAGTCAGCCCTTTTTTAATAAAATGTGAGATGCCAACTTTCAAGATATCTAAATTTGATATCAGACATCCTTTTTATTCTTTTGAAAATGCACCTTATATTACTTAAAATGACACCAGAATTACACCAGAGACATCAGAATTACATGAAGAATCCTGTGCCTAAAGGGGCAAGGAGTCTACATCCTTTTGAAACATGTCAATTTGTGCTTTGGCATGGAGTGCCAGTTCATTTTTAAATGTTCTCAAATCCCTTAACTGTAGGTGGTACTTGTTCCTGTGAAGAGTTATTATGTATTGCCCCTTCCAAAGGAAAGCAGTAGCAGACAATCACATCATATGCCGGAGCTCTTTGTAACAATCCTGGGTTATCCAAGTGTTGCCTAGAAGGGGTCGTCTCCAAGCTAGGGGGTTGTGAAGAACTGTATTCTGCTTGAAACTATGCCCAGAAGGCTCCGGCAATTGGGCACTGTCAAAAAACATGCCACACTGTCATTGAACACAGAACGGAGCAGAGATGCCTTGCTTTAACTGCCAGGCCCTGATGGAGCCCAGCCCAAAACTTGGTGTTTAAAATAGTTCCGTGCCTTTCAGAGTCTGGCATCTCTTTTGCGACTGCTCCTCAATTTCACTGGTCCCCCACTTCCTATTTAAATTTGCATTGAATTTTTTACTTTTTTAATTGCCCTTGTTAACAAACTATCTAAGCATGATTGCTTTCCTATATTTTAAAGGTTTTCTTTTCTGAACCATATAGATAAGTGCCATTTGTTTTTAGATTATTTACAGACCAATGTTCACCTGTCTAATGTGATTTGTGGTACAGCCTTATCTGCATGAATCTCGACATTTGCATGCACTAAAGCGAGCCAGGGGATGTGGAGGGCGGTTTCTCAATGCCAAAAAACAGGATGAAGTGTCACAGGAAAATGATTCAAGTGGTACTATTGTACATGTAGCCAGTGTTGATAAACCTGATGCAGAAAATAAAAGTGCTTCAGCGCAGAACACAGATTCCTAGAGTTCAAAGCAACAATACTGTAGTATGGCTAGGATATGTTGTTGGCAAGGGGCAGTTTTCTTGAGGGAGCAGTTCTCCCAATAGGTCAAATAGTAATGACTAAAATTTGTGAAATGAGATGTGTCATAGTGCCAAATCTTCATTCCGGTCAGTTTCAGTTGGTAATTCTGAAAGCAGCCCGATTTAAGGGGATATGTATTGGAGCAAGTTGTTTCTCAGGCAGGGTATCCGATACCTGCTTTGCCTCTTCATAGTTTTCTATCCATATTGAAATTTGTTTATTGTGCCTCATAGCTAAAAGCTAAGATGCTACTTTACTGATTATTCTTTACTTAATTCTCAAATAATAATCCTCTATAGGTTAAGCCATAGCCAAGTTACTAAATGGATGACGACTTTCTTGCATTTTTGTTAATCAGCAAGGATCATCTGTTGAGCATGGGGTTTTCATTGAGTGGAGACGGTGTCATAAAGTAAATGACAGCGCTCTGTCAACAATTTGATGTTGGATCTATTGTCCCCTTTAGAAGCTGACCTATCGGAGTCCCTTGTTACTGAACTAATTGGTTAAGTTGTAAATAAATAAACTGTACAGTGTCATTTGTTTCAATTCTATTTTGTAGATGCAAGACGGGGTTGGACTTGGTCCACATGTATTAAAAAGTGAACATATTTTGTGTGCATACAAATTTTTTCCGACATTACCATCTTTAGCTGAACAGTAATATTGCCCATGTTTGCTGTAAGAGATGGCGTCGCCTACTAATTTCGAACCCATGCCACGATTTCAGAGGAATATTTTCTGCTGTGAAGGGTATCTGCCTGCTCTAGACTCTGTGCTATTTGAAGGTGTTCCATTTACCAGCTTATTCGGTCAAGTATATGCTAATGTGGAGATGTATATAATCTATGTAGATACAACACAATCCCCGTTTTATGTGTATGATTGCTAAAGTTTGATAGACAGTTTGAATGTTCTCACACTTAATTAATTGATAATAAATAAGTTTAGTCACTTCAGTATTCCCTTATTGAAAAAGAGTACCATGTGTTGGGAAATGTTTTATAATTCAGGAAAATGTTCTTTTAGTTTACTCCAAACTTTTAATGATAGGAAGTAATCCTGTCCAGGAAGTATACCATGGATAACGACTTGGAGTCTTGTGTTTTCAGGCTATAGTTTTGGTTCTGTGAAGTTGTCAGTTGGGATGTGGTTCACTGGGCCAGGTTCAATTCCCAGAATTTTGGTGCTTTTTCATCTACTTGGGAACCCCTAGAGTAATATGTCCCAGGAGTTTCTTAGCCGCTCCTGCAAAAAATGGGCCGTTTCTTTAAAAAATGAAGATTTTGTGAAAACAAACTGTCATTATTAAAAGAGTGAGATTAGAGTGGACGATTTATACAATGTGCATCATCTTTCCTACTTGAAGAGAAAATATTTAACTCCTCACTTAGAGTATGTACATGTTGGGGATTATTTATATATTCATTCATTCCTAGTATCCTTTTCTACACTGAACGAGCTTGGCCATATTGATACCTTCACTTAGAGTATGTACATGTTGGGGATTATTTATATATTCATTCATTCCTAGTATCCTTTTCTACACTGAACGAGCTTGACCATATTGATACCTTCGAATTCTTTGCCTCCATCAAACGACCTAAGGTCCTAGTCATGGTTGTTCCTAATAGTAACATAAAATCACGATGAAAGATTTGCCTTCCATCTTAGACACTTTTGAATGCTTCCCCATTGGGCACAAACACATTTAGTGTGAATTTGTAGCTAAAGACGTAGAGCTTTGGTACAATGTACACTTTAAAACAATTTTTGTGTTGTAGACATTGGAGGTGTAGAGATTGTTCTTGGTATTTAATGGATTTGCTCCTTAGCCGCATGCTTCACTTACAAACAATGAATAGGAGAAATTCTTTCCCTTAAAGAAATGACCAACACTATACCATTAAAACTACAAGTCCTAAGAGCTTTAACACTATAGAATCCCACTGCATGAAGAAAGGGCACTTTGGGTTCATGGCCTTTTCCTTTTGCACAATGACAATCATATCACCAGCTTTAGCTTCTAAATATCTTTGAACGGTATAAATAGACGATGCAAATTTCCTAACAATGGCTACACAACTTCCACTCAATAGGAAAAAAAATGTTTCTAACATATCTTTAGTTTGACCTTTCTTTAAACACATTATGCATCCCAAGATTTTTAGCACGTTCTGGGGCCACATAAAGTACTTGCAAAGCAAATTGAGGATGTATCTGATATGCAAAGAGTGTAATTTCCATGTAGATGGACAAGACATTGTGGTCATCAACTGAAAGATCTCCCTTTCCTCATTTAGTACATTAAATATAGAAACACTTTTGATATAGCTAGTTAACTTGATAATTTGTGAAAGTGTCCTTTTGAGGTCCTTGTAATAAACATGCAACTTAGTGTGATTTTTTGTGTTATCAAGCAATGTGTATAGACTCTATTAGATGTGTTCCCATGTATACCAATACTAGAAACACACCTCTTCATCTTAGAGATGCCTCTCCTAAGGGATGCGTTCCATGTCCTAAGTGCAGGATGGCATGGCATTCCTGATGAAACTTGAGGGACATTCCCTTCCCCTAAGTTTTTGTAGAGCCATATAAATTTCAAAGTTTTTTGTTTAATGGAATAGAGTTTGGTTTTACAGAGGGTTTTTTTTAGTGTTTTATATGAACTTTTTTTATAATTTTTACATTTATCGCTACAAACCTACATGCACATATATATATATATATGTGTGTGTGAGGATCAGATTAGAGGGTTTTATGTTTTTAGTTTTAGTGTTTTATATGAACTTTTTTTATAAAGTTTATATTTTTCACTACATACCTACATGCACACATACATATATATATGATCCACCTAGTTTACATCCTAAGACACCTTAGTTATATATTATGTCATGTACTTCCACCCTGAACCTTATTTCCAAATTAATGTCCAAAATTTGGATTCTACGACAACCTTGTTCATGTAGAGTTTGGATGCTATAACATTTTATTTATAGACGTGTTTGAATGCTATAACTTTCTAAATACCTTGCTAATGTAGAGTTTAGAAGCTATAACATTTTATTTATAGACATTTTTTAATGGTATAACTTTTTATTTAGAGATTAACATTTGATGTTGTACTTTTTTATTTAGAAAAGTATAGTACTTTTTGGATACTATACGTCCTTTAAAACTAAATTTTAGACATTAAAACATTTATTTAAAGTAATTTGAAGACAAGAAAGCACCCTTTAACTCTATAAGTCCAGGAGCATTTTTATTTAAATTCAAATTAGGATTATATTTAAAGTTAAAGTTAAGTTATGCCAATTTTTGTTAGCTTACTTTGTTAAGGTGTGGTCTCATTTGCAAGGTGACCCAAGCTCAATTCTCCAGAGGGGTGACTTAGTTGTGAGGTGACACCCAAAATCTAGTCAAGTCGAGGTTGGTGCATTCTAGGCCAGGTGCGATCCTCGGGTGATTTTGACGGTTTAGATTTTCCTGGGTTATAGTTTCTTAGACCATAGGCCACTCCTACAAGCTAAGGAGATTCAAGCAAACAAAAAAAAGAAGTTAAAGTTAAGTTATAACATTCATAAATAACTCATAACGCCATAATACCAAGTCGTTAAAAATTAAATATTAATAATAATTGAATGATAAATGAGCATAGTGGCTAATTGCACTGAGAGAAGCGAGGTGCTCTACAACCCAGTATGGGGGAGATGTTGTAACTTTTGTTCCTAACAAAATAATTAAAAAAATTCATGTCGGCTCATAAAATAAAAAATTATGGAAAGTATTTAAAAAAAATCCACGTTGGCTCATAAAATAAAATATTATGAAAAAAAATCGATGTTCATTTATAAAATAAAAACTTAAACCCGGAACTATCAATCAAGAGATCAAATTTCTTGAGTTTAAATTTTAAAAAAGAAATACACCTCAAGAAAATGGATCCCTCTCGGTGCTTGATAAATACAGATTTAAGATGGATCTATGCTGATACTATTTCAAATATAGTGAATTATTCTAATTAGTCATTGTCTTGATTCCCTCGATCATTCACCAATGTTAACCCTCTTTGATTATCACAAGGCCATTTTTTATTATCAAGGCTCATGTTTTTTACATTTGTGAACAAAAAATCAAAAAATCAAGCTCCTAAAAAAACTTGGAAACATCAAAGAATATTGTCAATAAGAATATACTAATAAATTATGATTTGAATGTATGGAACCTCACGAAGAAATTATGAGTACAATACTAAGGAAAACTCATGACTGCATTTTGGAACTTATGTAAAAGTCATTTATTTGCAAATTGTTTTATCATTGAACAATCCAATTGCCTTGCAAAGCTAACTAGAAAATGAATTGTCAACCATTGTGAAAATTGGATGTCCAGTAAGCATCAAATTTGTAAAGGCGATTTTGAACATTAAATTGAATGAAATGCTCTACTAACATATACAACCTGAAAATTCAGTGAACTATCCTACTCCATTGGATTAATTAAGATGGATAGCTTTGCTTTGAAATTAACATGTGTCACAGTAAGGCAATGCTTCAAAACATGTATACAATGAACTATCCTACTCCATTGAATTAAGATGGAACATGTATACAATGAACTATCCTACTCCATTGAATTAAGATGGATGACGTTGTCCTGAAAGTAAGATGTGTCACTGCAAGTTAATGCTTCGAAACATGTATACTTGGATATGAGTCTCTATATGGCACTAGATGCTTGAGAGTGTATATGAGAGCATCTTAATAACTAATAAATATATTATCATTTGGTATGAATAGAACAATCGAAATCCTATTGAATCTTTTCATCTTTGATCTTATTTCCAATATTTAGGATATACAATGCTTTGAAACATGTATACTTAGATGGGAGTCTCTTCAATTAACATGTCACCCTATGGCACTAGATGCTTGAGAGCGTATATGAGAGCACCTTAATAACTAATAAATATATTATTATTTGGTATGAATAGAACCATCCAAATCTTATTGAATCTTTTTTCATCTTTGATCTTATCTCCAATATTTAGGATATACATTAGATTATTTTTAAAATCTTTAATATTTAGTGAATACATTAATTTGTTTTTTTTCCTCTACCATCAAAAAAAGGAATTGAAAAGGTCCAATCATGGCGGTAAAAATGTTTGGGCACCATCTCAAATGCTAAACCATGGTTTATATTAGCTCCAATTAACAATGTCATTTTGGTAACATGAGCAATGTTTAATCGTGTATATACAAGAAAAAATAATTTAATATGTTTTACATTTATTCAAGAGACTTAACATCCAAAATAATGCCAAATGTAAATGGATTATACGAGGGTTATATTAGGAGGAGAACAATATATTAGGGAGGTGCCATATCCTAAATGTTTAATCTTGTATATACAAGAAAAAATAGTTTAATATGGTTTACATTTATTCAAGAAACTAGCATCCAGACTAATGCCAAATGTAAATGGATTCTACGAAGGTTATATTAGGAGGAGAACAATATATTAGGGAGGTGCCATATCCTATCTTCTTTATTAGCACCTCTTATGTAATTAATTAGATAAATCTCAATTACAAAAAAACAAACTCCTACATTCATAGAGGGGCTATAGCACCACCTATGTAATTAACTAGATAAATCTCAATTACAAATAAAAACTCCTACATCCATAGGGGGGCTAGGAAGACATTTACTACTGGCCATTATTAAAAATTTTGACATTCAGAATTCACACTAGATTAAGAAACGATGTAGTGCTTCATTTTCAAGAGATGGGGGAATTTTTAGGCCTTTGGATTGGGTGTTTGGAGGGAAAAACATGTAAATGATTATATTTTTTTCTTCTTCTTTATAAACAACTTACTTGATCTATCTTTGTTACTCATCTTTGTTACTCATGGATTGCCTATGAAAACATCGCTATGGATGCTTTTGAAACTCCTACATGTGAAAATAGAGTTACTCAAATTTGAAAAATATTATGAAAACATTCTCAAGCCTGATGAGAAACCTTCATTAAAAAAACTTATATTTTATATACCATATGTTCTACTTAATATAAGTATGTCAAATATTACAAGAAGAATTTAAAAGCACATGCTAACCACTTTGTAACTTATGTTATAAATTTTAATACCATGTTAACTAACTCATACAACTCCACTTGTTACAAAAATGTTTGAAATATTTTTATAATTTTATAAAAAACAAATCATGCAAAATTATATAAAATTAGTTCTACGCTAGGGGCATGAATGATTTCTAAGAGTATTATGCTAAATTGAAAAAAGTAAATATCATTATGATCAAGGTTCAAGATCAAATTGGTTGACTGGTTTGTATGGTGGGTTAATTTTCTTAAAATGGAAACCAAATACTAAAATGTTAAGATGATTTTAGAGAATTTAATAAGCCAAAAAACCCTCATTTTAAAACTAAGAGTTAATGGAGAACTTCTTTGGTTCAACCATTGTTTAATCCTAAGCCATTATTACTCAAATTGTACACATGTAGTGAACTCTAATTATCTTCTTGTGCTCAAGGGGATTAGCAAAAAACACTTAATTTTGTGAATAAATATAGATTATATATTCATTGATGGAGACTCTTTTTTACAAATTCCCTTCTCCACATTTGTTTTATGAAACTTGGTTTTGTTTTATTGATGTCAATTTCAACATCTGGCCTCATGGTTGAACTACCCTTGACTCGTTCCTTAACGATCTTAATAGCATTTCTTGCCACATATAATTCATCATGAAAATCCAATACAATTCCTTTCCCTTCTTGGATGTCCTTGTCACCCGTCTACTTGACAACTCCCTTTGACACCAAGTTTATAGTAAGAAAACCCATATTGATATCTGCAAGTCCAATCCCATCACCACCCTGTTTAGAAATACGCCGTGCTAAAAACCCTAACCTCTGGAGCTATTTGCATGTGTGATCCCCAACATGTCTGAGAAATTTCTTTTAAATTTCTCAATGTTTTCATAAAGTTAACAATTTTTTTTGTTTATTACAATTATTATTTTGAAAATAAATAAAAATATGTTAAATTTTTAAAATGGTTTATTTCTAATTTTTAATTGGCCATGTATAATGATTGGCCTAATAGCCTTGGTTGGAGGTGATTGTTTTGAATTTAAAAAAATTACAATATATAATTTTTTTTAAAATTCAAAAATTGCCACGTAGTTGTCACAACTATTTTCGCATTCAAGTATGATTGAAAATTTTGTACACCTTCATTGCAAACTAATTCTAACATTTAAAAGTTAACCATTGTTGCCTCATTTCATATTCATTTAAATGCATTAAATATTAGTTCAATATAAACAATGCTATGTTAATTTAGTCGCATGTTGTCATATTCATGTTATCTTGGTTATTGTTATCATGTTCACTGCTTTCATCCTAACAATAGAGGTAAAACACTTGCTAGATTTGTAGTTCAGCATTGATAAGGTATTTTGATTGCTTATCTCTCTTTGCATACTTAAATGTCTCAATTTAGACGTGAATTCTCTACGTAGATTAAAGATCATCTATCTTTGTTTGCTTATACAAAACAATGTAACATTATATGGACTTTACGAGCTAATAAATATCAAGTTAAACAATGATGACAAATAATTAGAGATTTGAAACTATCTTGAACTACAAAATACCAAGCTTGAAAATTAGTTATGGTCCTTTCTAATTTTGTATCAAAATTTCGTGAGATGCTAGATTCTATTGATATAGGAGGATATTGATAGGCAAGGATGTTTGGATTGAATTTTCAATAATTTGTAACAATTTAGAACTTGGTAAAATCTCAATATGATTAATTCCATTATAAATAGCTATTAGGTCATTATGAATGGAATATATAACTCAAACTAGAAGAATCCATTAATCCAATTTTGCAGCGGGTGATTTAGTAAGCCTGTAAACTAAAAACAAATATCGATAAAGTAACAAAGAAATTGAATGAGAGAGTACCTGTCTACGCTTCGGTGTTCGTAAGAAATTTCCCCAATTGGTAGGTCATGACTGTAAGGATTGGTTATGTCAACATTGCTCTCTAGAGCGACTGATTCCATGGTAAGATTTTTAATATCAATGTGTGTAACTTCTGCTCTATGAATTGTTTGGATTTTTCCATTAGACTTGCCATGTCTTCTCACACTTCTTAAACAATAACACAAACTAGTTCTATTATGGAACAATTGAATGGAAAAGAGCTATATGCAAAGAAGTTAATTCAAGTTGTGGAGATTAGAAGTATATATAAACTGGTTTGAAGCGGCTTTGATGTGAAGCCTGCTATTGCAATGGAGTTGCATGGAGGCAGTGAGTAGCATGTTTTAGTGTATGAGAAGGATTTGGACACATGGAATCACCACATATCATTATAGGTGTGTTGAAGTAGGTTCCCCACTTTTCCTACTTTCTCTCCATCCCTCCTCATTCCTCATCTACAGTGCCTTGGTTAGTGAGTCTTTTGATCAGAAACTGGATTTAATTTTCATTGGTTTTAAAGTAAAATAAAGTTGGATATAAATTTATTTTTGCATATGAAAGATGTTTGCAAAAGGGTATACACCTCCATAAACGAGGAACAAGTTTTGAGTTGGCACTTTGGACAAATCATATAACGAAGGATAGCTATAATTATGCCTCTTCTTGATCTCCATAGTTCCATAATCATATTTCTGAAACTTGCTTTCTCTATATATTGCATGGTGGCCATGACTGACCACTTATTCAATAATCAACATAGAGATATGCTGAAGAAGGAAAGCATATTGAATTATACCATCAAAATAGTTAATCTATAAGTTTTTAGTGATTATGAACTCAATACAACTCTCAAAATTCAATTCCGACATATACAACCATGCAAACTGTGAAAGCTTCAAGTTAGATTCCTCACCAATGGAGAAAGTTGTACTTAAGTGATTTTGAACACTTCGAACATTATCTTGAAAATGGACTTGCAACTACTCATTGGAAATTCTCTCGGAATTCAATTCCGAGAGAATTAAGATCGTAATCTACAAGTTTTTAGTGATTACAACTCAATACAACTCTCATAATTCAATTCCAACATCTACAACCATGCAAACTGTGAAATCTTAAAGTTAGATTCCTCGCCAATGGATAAAGTTGTACTTTACTGATTTTGAACACTTCCAACATTATCTTGAAAATGGACTTGCAACCACTCATTGGAAATTCTCTCGGTTCTATTCTCATTGCAAAATATAGTTTCTTGATCAAAGTTTATATGAGTAAGTTATCATCATTTGAAATAGAGTACCCATCTCCTTATGAAGAGATGGGTACAATAACCCATTGTACCCATTTTCCTTCTCCTTTTAATTGTATCCTATCTTTTTCCAAGGAAATGGAGGCTTTCATTTTTATTTCCCAGGGTTGATTGACTAATGTTGGGAATGATTTAGATCCTTACTCGAGGTTAATTTCTTTGAAGTCGACTTGTGTGGATATTCCCATGATTGCAGTGTGTATGTGTTGTACCCACAATATCTCCCTTGTATATTTGACCAAAAAATGAAGGGTCCCCCACTTAAAATTTTGAAAATCATTATTCACCCTACTTTCGTTTGATAAGATCTTGGTTTGGGTCCTTCTAGTTCTATTGGTATCGATCGTCGCATGGAATTTTTCTCATTTAATCTCTTATCTGATTTCCTTTTACAGATTTGAAATGGATATCAAGTTTCATTGAGTTTATTTTCGAATCCGTAGTATCAGGATTCTGAAATGGATATCTGAAATGAGATTGTGTCTCCATTACAAAGAAATGGGTTATTGTACCTATTAGGTTATAATATACAAATTTTAGGATTCAAAATTTCATGTTTAGGGAAACCGGGCAAAAGATTAACATTTTTCTTATTTTTTATCTTCTCAAGAATTGCAGGGAAATATTCTAAAGAATGATCACCCCACTCCACATTTTGTACAAAACTAATGATCAATTTTGTTCTTCCAAGGACAATCTGGGCTCAGATGTTCTTCAGTAAAACATACATAACATCTATATTTTCTTCCTCTACCAGTGGGTTGATTACCTTGATTATTATTATACCTTCCTCAACCATGGTATCCTCCTCTTTTGTTGTTGTTGTTGTTGTTTCCGTATTTTCAATAATTTTGTTCATTCTAGTTGATGACTTGTGCTTGATAGATTGACATATAGTTTGATTTATTTTTCATGTTTAAGGCGCACTCAAGGGTATTATGCAAATTATCTTCACAAATACCACACCATTTAGGTTTCACATTCTTCATACTAAATGGACATTCTTTTGTAGTGCGAGACTTGAAACCTTGGGATATATCACAATAATATTTGGTGTAACTGACGTGGACATCTTGTCGTCTTGTAGTCGACAATTGTATTTAGTGTGGCTTCTGACATGCAATTTGTGCACCAGAAGTCTGCATTTCTTAGGGTGAGGTCACAAATATATTTTTGCATAATTTCAAGATTTTCTTCAAGCCTCCTGTCGATGGGTGCTATCATATGATCATCATCGGACTTGATATGTTGCGTTTTCTTTAAGGCATCTTCGTATGTCTAAAATTCATGAAATATTAATGGTGTTCTATTTTTTTGCAACATTCCCGCGACGAACCATTGTATGAGAAGGTTTTCGTCGATATCATATGATATTTGACTGAGTAGGTCCTTGGATATTTTTTCATATTCTTGTATTGTCTCTCCTAGAATTTGTGTGATCTCTTTTAGCTTCTTAGATGCTAGGTTCCTACTATCTTGTGTTTGGAAAAATGGAAGAAAGATTTTCTTTATTTCAGTCTTTGTTCTAGTTTTGATCTCAATAAAATTCATGTACCAAGTGAGTGCTCGTTTCCTAAGAGAACCAACAAACTGTGTCAGTTGTTCACCCTTGTCGGTAACAAGATTGGCCTCCCAGATGGTTTCACAAATGAACCAATGCCTTTTAGGGTCTTCATCACTCTCATATAATGGGATATGCATTGAATGATTGTAATCCATTTTGAAAAAAAAATGATTTTTATTATTTTATGGAGAGGAAATACAAGATCCGAAAGAACATTTGTGGTTCTGTGAAAGATGTGCATCGAAATAAATATTCTTGTAGAGCAGTGGGTTCATCGGTTCATTCAAACATTGGAGACATTACCGAGGGGCTAGTATATCCAGGGAGAAATAAGGAGACAAATGATTGATTGGAAAAAGATGGGAGATTAGTTTTGTGACATTTTCAGTTTTTCATCTAGTAACATAGGATCGAAGGATATTTTGCACAGGATTAAAATTTTGATTTTTTCAAAAAAATCCCATGACATTTCACATAAAGTAGTTCATACGACACATTGAAAAGTGGTATAGTTGAACTAGCTAGTTGATTTTTGGCAAATTGTTAAAGAAGGACATGGAGAAGAAGAAGATCCTAAGAAGATAAACATTCAAGAAATTGATGGGGAACACACAAAACATGATACAAGTACAAGTCAGACTACGCCATAGTATTTGTAGCCACTCAAAACAAGTAAGTATAATATTGGTATAGAAGAACACCTAAAGATGGTTGTAATTGGAAACTATTGGGATTGGGAGACAATAGCGTAGGTGGTGGACTTATTGAAGTAATATGAATATCTATTACATAGGATCTTTTCTGACATGAAGGGAATTGCAAGTTCATTAGGGGAAATTAAAATTCAACAAAAACTTGACTCAAAGCCAATGAACAAGAGACCATATAGGTTGAATCCAAAGTATAAAGAAAAGGTGCACTAGGAACTGGACATAATGTTGGAAGCATGGATCATAGTACCAGCGGAAGAATCTGATTGGGTTAGTCCCATGGTGGTTTGGTACAATAATATAGGATGAATAAGAATTTGTGTTGATTTGAGAGATTTGAACGCAACCTACATACATGATCCCTCCCTTACCCCATTCATGGGTTGAGTTTTAGAAAATGTGGGAGGAAGAGAAGCATATTCTTTCATAGATGGATTCTCAGGATATCATCAGGTAAAGATAGAAAAAGAAGATAGAACAAAAACTACGTTTGCAATAGAGTGGGGGTCACTTGCATATACAGTGATGCCTTTTGGCTTGAAGAATGGTCCTGTGGGGTTTTCCAGAACTAGTTACAACACTTAAGAGTTCATGCATAAGTTCTTGGAAGTATATCTTGATGACTAGACATTATTTATCCTGCTAAAAGATCATGTTCATGTATTGAGGTTAATGTTGGATAGATGTAGGCAACTACAAATTTGCTTAAACTTGAAAAAGTGTGTTTTGTGTACACCTATGGGAATCCTGTTAGGCCATTTAGTATGCAAAGATGGATTATTGGTTGATCTAGTGAAGGTTGTTGTCATAGTAATCTACCAGCTCCCACATCAGTAAAGACATTGTGCACAACACTAGGTCATACATGATATTATAGGAAATTCATAAGGAATTATGCAAATATTAATGCGCCACTAGAGAAGTTACTAATGAAGGGAAGTAAGCACGAATGGAATTATGAATGTTGGGATGCATTTGATATGTTGAAAGAAAAAATCATCACAACGCCAATTCTTATTTTTCCATATTGGTTGAATATTTTTCATGTGCATGTGGATGCTTCTTCTATAGCGTTGGGAATTGTACTCACACAACCTGGTGAGGGAAGTATTGATCAACTCATTTCATTTGCAAGCAGGAAGTTGTCATATGCCGAGAGGAATTATAGTACTATAGAACAAGAAGGCTTAGTGATGGTGTATGCGCTCCAAAAATTCAGGCTTTACTTGTTTGAAAATTTTCTCAAATTCTTTATTGATCATTATGATTTAAAATATTTAGTCAATAAGCTAGTGTTGGGGGAAAGGATTTGTTGTTGGTTATTACCGTTTCATGAATTTGATTTCGAAGTGGTGGTCAATCCAGGTAAGCATAATGTGGGATGATATCACTTATCAATGGTGGAATCCGGTGAAGCTGAGGGAAACATTAATGATCAATTTCCTGATGCACAGTCGTTTCAAGTGGGTTTAGTACCAGACCAATTCATAGAGATCACAACATTTTAATGATGGGAAAAGCACTAGATGATTATATAGTGTCCCAACAAAGGCAACTAGTAATAAGGAGCACAAACTATCAATTGATTTATGTGCTAATGGGATACTACACAGGTGTGTCATGGAGCATGAGCACGACGTAGTGTTGTATGAAGCACATGAAGGTATAGTAGGTGGACACAACGCTAGAAAGGCTACTGCAAGAAAGTATTGTGCATAGGGTTATGGTGGCCATTGTTACTCTAAGAAGCAAAGGAATATTGCAAGCATTGCGATGTGTGTCAGCATGTAGCTGGGAAGCCATCGACAAGGGATGAATTTCCACTATTTCCAGTTACTTCATTGGAACCATTTGAAAAGTTGGAGATTGATTTGTGGGTCCCATTAATCCACCAACAAAGAGAATAGGAGTCAGGTATATAATCACAACTACTGAGTATTTAACATGTTGGGAAGAAGCATAATCGGTGAAGGATTGTATAGAAGAGACTGTTGCACAATTTATTTTTGAGAATATTGTTACAAGAATTGGTTGTCCCAAAGTACTAATTAGTGACCAAGGATCTTACTTTCTGAATGCAACTATTAGAGCATTGACATGGGAATTTATGATTTATCACCAAAAGAGTACACCATATCATCCTCAAGCAAATGGAACAGTGGAAGCATTCAATAAAGTGTTGGAGCATGCATTAACAAAGGTTACAATGTAGAGCGAGATGACTGGGATCAAAGGATACCATCAATGTTGTGGGATTATCATACCACTTGCTAACGGTTGATCAATTTTACACATTTTTTATTGATTTATGGTAAGGAAACAGTGATGCCTATAGAGTTTGTTGTGCCTAGCTTGCGTATTGTGTTGGCTACAAATATGAATGATGATGAATCATTATAAAGTAGGTTGAATGAATTGATGGAATTAGAGGAAAATCAAATACTTGCAGGGTTTAGTCAACATGTAGACACGCGCAGGAAGAAGGCTTGTCACGATCGAAATATAAGAACGAGGGAATTGGAACCTGGTTTGTTGGTATTGTTGTATGACAGAAGATACATTAAAAATCCTAGTAAGTTGTGAATGAGATGGATGGGACCATTTCAAATTACATACATTGTTGAAACAGATGCAGTTGAGTTACATACGTTATGGGGAAATTCGTTAAAAGGGATGGGAAATGGCAGCAATCTTAAAAAACATATTATGGCCCACAAGGGTCGAAAGAGTGACAACTAAGCATGATTGGAAATAATGCACATAGTAGATTGAGTAGATAGTAGTGGTCGG
Source organism: Larix kaempferi (assembly GCA_027924585.1). Lineage (NCBI taxonomy): Eukaryota > Viridiplantae > Streptophyta > Pinopsida > Pinales > Pinaceae > Larix > Larix kaempferi. Next base: position 4,824,532 of record BSBM01000267.1, on the reverse strand, counting down.
TAGTTGAAATTACATGTGTTATTTGTATTTATGGGTGATGGTGTCGGTCAGTTAAAAAGCATATGGAAGTAGTTAAATTTGAATTTTGAATAAAGTACAGTTTGTAGTGGGTTGTCACATTCATGGAAAGAATCGTAATCGTGGTAGAAGATTGGAATGCAACAGTTTAGGTAATGATTGCTACATTGGAAGGACATATTGTGGACTGAAAAGGAGATTATAAAGATTGCATGAGTTGTGTCTAGAGTTATGACACAAGAAAGTCACATTCATGAGATTGGAAAGTAATAATCGACTAGTTGATGTTGTTTAAAACAAGAGAAGTGTAGACGCGGGTGATTTAATCATGTTGAAGAGTTGTGTAGTAGCGAGTAAGGTGAGATAGCAGAGATCAGAGTTGCAGTTATAAAGAGTTGAAGTGTGAGTGTTGAGATAGGATGTTGACATCTGGAGTACCCAAAGCTTAGCCCAAGGTGAAGGAAATTAAAGAAGCCGAGATGTCGGTTGTTGAAATGGATACTAGGGTGGACATAAAGGATCCATTGCTAGGAATTGTACCCTCTATGAAGTTCTTGAATTTAATTTGTAGGATGCTGATAGTTTTTCTAGTTTGCAGTTTTCAAATTATGTTGAGTTAATTGAGGGACATGATGGCACTGAGTGGGTTATTCCCAAGGAGTGTGCACATAAAATGTTTCAATCAAGTATCATGAGTTTATTAAATGTTCCATATTTTTGGCATGGACTGAGTATTACATGTTTTTTTTTTTTTTTTGAGTAGAATGCAGGGAGGTTTTCTATGGTTGGAAAAAACTTATCCCGTGCACGTTGATGTAATCCACAAGGTATTTGGTTTTCTGTACAAAGGTGAAGAGCCTACAAAGGCCATAGTAACGCGTGATATAAAATCTGAGGAAGTTTACCATAGATATGGAACACACAGGGGGACGAGAGGAGTAGTGATTTCTACTATCACTAATCCAGAAGTGCGATTTTCTACCCAATTTTTGGTGGGGATAGTTGTTCGTAAGTGCTAAAAAGATGAATTCCATGTGGGGGTGTTGTTTGTACTTGAAAGATGTACCTAGAGTATTAAGATGGTATATTATAGGAGTTTATTCAAAATTACCTTGGCACTCAAAATTTAGGCAAGGAGTTTCATTTGAGTTGGATGCTGTTGCTAATAGCAATGCTAGAGTTGAAGGCACCTCAGGGGAGAGAATATGACATTGAGACGATGAAGACATTTCCAACATTGAAATCATTAGAGAAATTTTGAGGTCTAAAATGGGCCTCCTAAGGAAAAGTATAAAATAGTAGTTGAAATAATAAAATAATATTAGCATACCTCATTCAATTTTGGAGGAAAAAAGAAGAAAACTACTTGTTCAACTTGTATTTTCAACTTATTTCCCTATATATTCACTCAAAGTTCGAGCAGGATCACTCGTTGGATAGGGAATTCAATTCCACATCCAATGAGTACCCACACGAAATACTTTTTATGGACCCCACTCCTTGAAAAATAAGAAATACATGAAAAGATGACATCATTTTTCATGTATTTCTTGTTTTTTCGAGGAGTGGGGTCCATAAAAAGTATGTCATGTGGGTACTTGTTGTATGCGGAATTGAATTCCCCATCCAACGAGTGGTATTGCTCGAAATTTGAGTGAATTTACATGGAGATATATTGAAAATGCAAGTTGAAATTGTAGTTTTTTCACTTTTTAACTTTTTTACCTTTTTACCTTTTTACAGAAAAATGGTGATTCATCCCCCATGGTTGACATCATCATCTTGAATCCTATTGGTTATTTTGTTGTACAATATTATTGTTTTGAGGCCCATGCTTTACCTCAAATTTTCTCTAAGGTTAGTGTTTGGGAACACAATGCAGACAAGGAAATGAAACAAAGAGCTAATTTGGTGTTTGAATGTCGGTATATAAATGATCCAGGAAACAAAACAACTGAGTCATATCACTTTCCACAATCCTTGGTATATAAGTATGATTCTATTTTTTGTTTTTCTATGGATTCTCACAATGTATTTATTGTTGGCACACTGGTCAATATTAAGAGGGGGGTGAATCAGTATTGGGGTGAAACCCAATTGGAAGAAAACCATTGTGCAAATGTTTACTTTCACAAACACCAATTTGTTACAATATTTATAGGAAACCACACGTGAGGGACACCAATCCCATTTGTAATCACCCACTTACAATATTCAGGAACCAACCTGTCAAGCATCCACCTATTGATCTATTGAGGAAACCAATCCTCTTTTGTAAGCACCCACTTACAATCTTTGGCATTTTCAGGCTGCAACCTGATGGAGACACCAATCTACATAAACTTCAACAAACCTTTACTTTTGTGTCAACACTCTTGGAACCCTGTTGTACTTGCATATTTATGTTCTCGGGATTTCATGATTGAGTAAGTATTGTTGCCCCACCCCTAAGACAACTTCATGTTCTTTACTTTCATATAGATGTTACACTGCTACTCTTTAGCTTACACAACTAACTCACCTACAAAATTGTACACAGATCTTCCTCTCATCTACACAACAATTCCCGAAGTTTACTTTTGGAGCTCCTACACAAAAACGTAAATATGCAATTTATACGCAGTCCTCGTTGCTTTTGCACACACACCTCATTCTTCACTTTCACATTGTAATCTCAGAAATCCTTCTGCAAATTGTACCCTTAGTTCATCAAAACGCATTCCCTAATTCAACACTTTGTATTCACTATGCCTTTGAATTTTATTCTCTATGTTTTTAATTCATATTCAGGGCTTGTCTCATAGATCAAATCCAGGATTGCATTTGTTTTTTTTGTAAAATATCAAAACTTCAAACTTTACGCATTCCTGTAATCAACTGATTCATGCCATCCAGTCCCTATTCCATATCACTTAGTGGCACATATGAACCTAACAAGCTTGCACCATCTAAATATTTCTCAGTGAATTGTCATACCCAGAACTTATTCTGACAATCGTGACCTATAGTCAAACCCAGAACTTCACATGTGATATGCGAACCTGCAATTAAACCCAAAAATTGATCCTTGTCATTTTTCTATCCAACGAACCCACACATCGTTCACACTTGTTAATTGATTCTAAAATTGAATTGACCGATATATATACATTCTCTCATGGACCTAAGTGTGTGTTTGTGGGCTCATTCAATTTAAGCTTTTATGAGCCGACCATTGCGTGAATGTTCTTTTGATGTTCAACCGGTTTTAAACTCATTCGATGTGCACTTTGTGGACCCATCGTGGCCAAGATAAACGAGGAAAATATCTTGTTTAACTGACTACATCATATTTGTTGTTGAAACAATTTCAAAATATTTCAAAGGTGTTACATACATGTTATTACAGTAATTCTGAATTCTTGTAGTTCAAGTTTCTTTTGATGGTTGCAGAGACATAAAAATCGATCTGTTTCCTAGAGCATGATCCTCATGTGTTGGGTTTTCTTACCTTTCCTTTGGATCGAGATGATCGTTGATTGAATGTTGCTTGGGAGCTGGATCGATCATGGTGGTCAAAACAGGGCTAGTGTGCTTTTACACAGAGATTTCAATACCAACATAAACCATCCCCTTTACCTTCTTCATTACTCCATTGGACCATATGTGATCATAATGCGATTTTATTGCAGGAATTCCAAGTTCCTGTAATTATGGATTTCCTCTTTTACATATGGGGCATAGAACATAGTTGGTCTTGTACAAATATTCTTGGTAGCACCCATGCCTATAGATAAACTTATTGGTAGATAAACATACTGGCAGTTGCAATCCTGAGATCCTTGACTTCAAGTACTTGACAACCATACTTCAAACAACTTGACATCAATGAAAACCATACTTCAACCATCTCCCCCTTTTTCATCGATGGAAACCCAGTAAAACTCAATTGAAGTATGATTTGTCGGACTACTCTCTCTGTCTAAAATCTCTAATTATATGCTCTCATTTTTACCATGTTGCTCCCCCTTAGACTGTTCTTTCTTTTCTTTGTTGTAGCTTTCTAAAGTAGATCCCCCTAACTTCATTCTCATTCATTTTTATCCTCTTCTGCCTTTTTGTTGTTGTTGTTTCTTTACTTGTTTTACTGTTACTCATCCCCTTTGATAGCAATGACAAAGGGACACTTCCCTTGTTTTAGTATTGGATGATATAGGTACCACTCCTAGCTTTTGTTTGAGATACTCAAAAATTTCTCTAGGAAGAGGTATTGTAAAAATGTCAGCAATTTGTTCCTTTATGTCCACATAGTCCAGCCTGACTTATTGCTCTATAACCTGTTGTCTTAAAAAGTGATATTTGATTGGGATGTGCTTTGTTTTTTAGTGCATAGATGGATTATTTGAGATGTTAATTGCACTGGTATTGTCACATATATCAAGATAGGATTCTCATATTCTATCTTGATGTCCTTCATTGTTTGCTTCATCCATAGTACTTGAGTAAAACATGTTGCTACTGCAATATATTATGCTTTTGCAGTAGATAAGGAATCCAAAGGTTGCTTCTTGTTTAGACATGAAACTAACATGTTGCCTTGAAAGAAAGATCCTCCACTTGTGCTCTTTCTGTCATCTACACTTCCTATCCAATATGCATATCTGTAAGCTGTAAGAGTAAATTCCTTACCTGTGGGATACCATAAACCAAAATCCAAATTTCCTTTTAGATATCTAAATATTCTCTTTACTGCATGGACATGTATTTCCTTTGGTGGATCTTGAAACCTTGCTACTAATCCCACTACCTACATTATATCTAGTCTTGAAGTTGTCACATATAGTAGGATGCCAATCATTGATCTATACAATGTCTGATTTGCTTCCTTTGATCCATCCTCTTTGCTTAATTTACAACTAGTCTTCCATTTCAAACTCCTTTAGCATCTCTTTAATGTACTTGGTTTGTGAAATACATATGCCTTTATTGGTTTGTGTGATTTGCAATCCTAGAAAAAATGACAGTTCCCCAAGCATAGACATCTTATATTCTTCTTGCATTTCTTTGGAAAATTGTTTACATATATCATTTTTACTGCCACCATATATAATATCATCCACGTAATCTACAACAATTAGTAGATATTCTCCTTCTGTTTTTGATATAGATATTGCTATCAACAATTCCTCTTTTTAAAACTTTGTTGATGTAGATACTTATCCAGTCTTGAATACTAGGCTCTGGGAGCTTGTTTTAATCCATAAAGTGCTCTCTTCAATCTTTAAACATAATCCTTATTTTCTATCAACAGGAACCCTTCGGGTTGTTCAGCATAAACTTCTTCCTCTAGATATCCATTAAGAAAAGTTGATTTGACATCCATTTGGTACATTTTGAAGTTTTTGAAGATTGCATAAGCCAAAAAGATTATGATCGCTTCTAATATGACCACAGGGGCAAAGGTTTCCTCAAAGTCAATGCCTTCAACTTGCACATAGCCCTTGCATACTAGCCTTGCTTTGTTTATGGGTTATCTGTCCATTTTCATTTAACTTATTCATGAACACCCACTTTGTCCCAATTGTGTTTTTGTCCTTTGGTTTAGGAACATGTTCCCAAGTTTGATTCTTCTCAATTTGGTCCAATTCTTAATTTGTAGCATTAACCCACTAGCAAAACATTTGGGCTCTATTTTGGACAACAAGGATAACTTTACTTGTTCAGAAGTACTTTCCATTCTTCTTCTAGTTGTATTTATGCATTTTTATCACCAAGAATTAGGTTCTTTGGGTGATGTTTTTGCGCAACCTTGATGGATTCTTTGTATCTGTACATTTTGATTCTTCTTCTTATTATTTACGCATTGCTCTTCTTCCTCTTCTTCTTTGTTTTTGTTTATATCTTTTGTTTGATATTTGTACTTTTGAGGTCTCACTTCATCCACTTTTACATTAATAATGGCAACAATATTTTGCATTCGTTTGTTGTAGCATCTATATAATTTTATTTTTTATGAGTAACCAAGAAAAATTCCTTCATCGGCCCTTGATTCAAACTTCCCTAGATTCTCTTCATCTCTCGGGATATAACACTTGCTTCCAAATATTCTGAAATGTTTGACAAATGTTGGTTTTCCTTTGCATAATTCAAAGGGTGGCTTATTGATGTTAACTATGATCTTCCCTCTATTTAGAATTTAAAAAGTAGTGTAAATTGCTTCTCTCCAAAAACTGATTGATAACCTATCTTCATTTAACATTGTTCTAATAGTCTCTTGCACATGTTTGTTATTTCTTTCAACCACTCCATTCTATTGATGATTTTTTGCAGTTGAATATTGTCTTCTTAGTCCATGAGTCTCACATAATTATTCAAATTAATTGGATGCAAACTCTCCTCCATTATCCGACCTTAAGCATTTTATTTTTAGGTCGGTCTCATTCTCAACTAAGGCTTTGAAGGCTTTAAAATTTCAAATGCCTCATATTTATGTCTAAGAAAAGCAACCTGCATCATTCTTGTGTAATCATCAATGAGTAATATGAAATAATTTTCTCCTTGCAAACTTTGTGTTCTTGTATGTCCACAAAGATATGTATGCACAAAATCTAATGGCTTGGATGTGGTGTATTCCTTTGTCTTGAATCTCAAATTTGTTTGCTTTCCATGGTGATACAGCTTACAAACAATGTTTGAGGGTTTTGTGATATTTGGCATATCCCTTACTACTTAACTCTTGTTGATCTTTACCAAGTTGTCAAAGTTCATATGACCCATTCTTTTATGCCATAACCATTTTTTGTTTTGTTTTACCCATGAAGCATTTTTCTCCTTTGATTTCATTAAGAATATACACATTGTTTGGAGTTTTGATTGCTTTTCCAACCAATTTGCATTATTTATTTTTCCTAGTTGTTGATAATGTCATTTTCCCCCTATTGGTGTGAAAATGTCATCCATGATCCATCTACCACCTTCTGATCCCTACATGCATAATTTTAGGACCACTTCAATCAGTTCCCTATTTTATAGGAACCTACTGAGTGTTTTAGTGTAGTCCACTTGAGTTAGCTGACTCTTGTGGGGGGTTAGAGATCCGGATGCCACTGATTGTGGCCTCATGCGCCCTTTTCTTATTTATATGCATGACAAACTCACTCTTTCACCCTCCTTAGTTAGTTAACTATTTGTGACTTCAGTTAGATGAGTTTAGGTTTAATTCAGTTGAGTTTGAGTTTTCCGGAGCACTCCAGTGGTGATAATCCCTATGCTAGATCAATTGAGGTTCAAATTATCCTAGGTGATTCAAATTATCTCCATTGTAATATCATTGTTGAATATATTGATTATTGGACAGTGTGACAATATTCTTCTTCTATTTGAGTTCTGCTGCATTATTATTCTTCTGCCCTTTTTTTACTGCAGTTTTCACTCTTCTTCAAATTTTCTGCTCATTCTTTCTTTGTGAGGAATCCTCAACTGTTTAGATATGTTTTGGAATAGAATTCACATGGTATTAGAGACATGGAGTGAATAGGTTGAGCAACTGCTTTCGATAGTGCACCAAAATCCTCTGGATTTCCACAACAAATCATGGTGCCATTGCATTGAATTCATTGGAGAAATCCAATGAGGTCTATCCAGGTGTGAAGGATACGGATAAAAGTGCCTACTATCCTAAAGAAGTGATCAGTAGCAGTATACCTCCATTATTGATATTTTTTTGCAGGTTATTCGAAGTTTTTGAGTGCAACAACAGTTGCAATAGTTTTCTCCAATTGCAGTAGCAGTAGAAGATATTTTCCATTTTTTTGTAGGTATTATACAACATCTTCCATGAATTTGAAAGCAATTCCTTCTCTCTCTCTCCATTCAACTATGATGAGTGGAAACCAAATATGATAGCATATCTGAAGAGACAAGGTCTTTTGGACATGTGTATTGGTGTTATGAGAGATTTTGCTTCCTATGAAGAAGAGAATGATTGGCTAAATGACTATGACAGAGCCTTTGGAGCAATGTGTATTTCTATGTCTCCTAGTATGCGATACCTCAAGGAAACTGCTGAAAATCCAAGTGATCTATGGGCCCAACTGGACAAAGCATTTGGAAATCAGAATGAAGAGATTGGTGCAAATTATTTGGAGAACAAACCCAGTGATACAACCTTAAGTGTTCTCTCTAATTATTTCTCGGCCTCAATCATATCTCATGATGAAGTTGTTCAAGATGAAGAAGAAGCTGTAGATTCCACACTCATGTTCTCACTATCTTCTATTTCGAATTCTGAGCAAGATAAGCCAGTTCATACTCTAGAATCCGAAGAGGTTCTTAAATCCTCTCTTTCACATGAGTCTGCTAGTGTGCATAATGATGATCTATTGAATGTTTTGGAGGTTAAATCAGAGTTTGGAGGTGATGAATTCTCCCTCCTTGATCACATGCTTCCTATGTACTTGTATTCGATCATTGTCACATGTTCTCAGAGTTTCAATGAAGATGGAGGACACTACCATTCGCTTGGGTTCAAGTCTCAGGCATATTTTGGTGATTTTGGTTTTGATCTCACCCCTGCTGGTTCAAAGGAGATCACAAGAAACCATCTATCAATTCTTGGAGCTGATTTGAAGTCCAAGCCACCACCATCATGTCATAGTTAATTTGGTTATGATCTCACCTATGTTGGTTCAAAGGAGATATCAAAGAACTATCTACACATTCCTGGAGTTGATCCACTTCTTCCCAAGAGGAAGATACCTCCAGACATATGATTAAGCATCACACCTACTTGAGTTTGGAGCAATTAATGTTTTGGTGTGTTTTCAGTTTATTTTGAGGGGGGGGGTTTTCCCATGAGGTTTTCCCCATTTCCTTAGTTCATGGTATGTTATTTATTTTTTATCATTTATTTGATTGTATGGGTGACCTTTGGTCTCAGTAATCAGGGCCCACGATGTAAAATTATGGATTAAGGGGGGGTGTTAGGATATTTTAATACTCCATACTTGTCCTACCTAGCATTATTTATTTTTCCTAGTTGTTGATAATGTCATTTTCCCCCTAGTGGTGTGCAGATGTCATCCATGATCCATATACCACCTTCCGAGCCTTGCATGCATCATTTTAGGACCACTTCGGTCAATTCCCTATTTTATAGGAACCTACTGAGTGTTTCAGTGTAGTCTACCTGAGTTAGCTGACTCTTGTGGGGGGTTAGAGCTCTGGATGCCACTAATTGTGGCCTCATCCGCCCTTTTCTTATTTACATGCATGAAAAACTCATTATTTCTCCCTCCTTAGTTAGTTAACTGTTTTTTACTTCAATTAGCTGAGTTTAGGTTCAATTCAGTTGAGTTTGAGTCTTCTGGAGCACTCAAGTGGTGATAATCCCTATGCTATACCAATTGAGGTTCGAATTCTCCTAGGTGATTCAAATTCTCTTCATTGTAATATCATTGTTGAATATACTGATTATTGGACAGTGTGACATTATTATGCTCATATCTAAGTTCTGATGCATTATTATTCTTCTGCTCTTTTTTTACTGCAGTTTTCACTCTTCTTCAAATTTTATGCTCATTCTTTCTTTGTGAGGTATCCTCAACTCGTTAGATCTGCCATGACATAGAATTTCACAATCAAAAGTGAGGGCGTGTCCTTGATCACACATTTGGATAACACTGAGGAGGTTTTGTTTTGGATCTTTAACACATAGAACATTTTCTACTTTAGCAATTCCATTATCGAGGTTGGGAGTCCCTTTCCATTTATTCTTGAAGTACCATTATCACCAAAAGAAGTGATGCCTTCATTTTTCTTAAAGGTAATAAACTTTGTCTTGTCCCCTATCATATGGATCACACACCCACACTGAATATACCACTCATCCCTTTTATTTTGTGCATGTAATGCAAACTGTATGAATAAGTATTCTTCTTTCTTGTGTTCCTTTAATTCTTGATTTCTTTCCATGGATGTTGGGATTTCCTCTTTTTTTTTTTTTGAAACTACTTCTACAAAACCTTGTTGTATGTCCATAATTGTTGCATTTGTAGCATATATTAATGTTAAAATTTGTCAAAGGAGCAAAAAAATTGTGATTTTTCCACGAGGATCCATAATTAGTCCTTGCATTTATTCTACAGTCTATAGCGTTGTGTCCAAAACCATTACAAGCATAACAATAACTAGAAAAATCATTTTGGTACCTAATTGTATGATTCCAAAAGGTCTTCTTGACTCTGTCATTGTGAAGATTATTTGTCTTTTGAGAAGCATCCTCAAATTTTCTCCTATTGTCTGCAATATTGATAGGATCCTTGAGTATATCAACATAACTCTTGGTCTTTCCTTCGCCCAACTATTGTGAGGAGGTTGATTCTCCTTTCATAGTTTCCTTCTTCTTATTGTATCCAAGATCCAGTCGTTTCAAATCTATTCCGAAAGCCGTTTCAGATCCATCCGTTTTCAATCCATTCGACGTCATTTCAGATCCATCTGTTGCCGATCCCTTCCGCTCCGTTTTAGATCCAATTGTTATGATCCCTTTTGCGCCATAGCAAATCCATTCTGAAAAGAAAAAAAAATCAATTTTTTCACCATATCTCCCTTGTTTTAACTCCGCTTCCCTTGAAACTTCCTGGACACTCCTACAATCCCATTCTGCATATTTCATTCCTGAGGACTCTATCCCAAATTCTACTTCCCAAAGCCAGAAATCTCACATTTGTCTATTTTTAGGGTTTGCCATAACTTCTTCAATTTTCACCCACTCACCTCCAAATTTTGCCACCATTTTCATTCCCTATTTCTGCTTATTTGTTCCTCTTTGACAAATTTTCTCATTCTTTCACCCTGCTTCTGAAATCCCCATTTTTTGCTTCCCTGTCCATCAGAAAGTGTCCAAAACCTAGTCAAACCCTAATTACCCATTTATGTTCTTCCTGAATCCAAATTTCCCATTACTAAATAAGCTTTTGTTTATGTTTTTCTATCCATCCCCCCCGCAAAAAAAAGAAAAAAAAAAACTCCTGGTTATGGTTGTCACCCACGCAGGAGCAAAAACCATGGAGGAATCACTTGCAGCCATCCAAACCAAACTCCAAGATCTAGATGAAAAATTCCTCAGCCTCCATCTTCAACATTTATCCATGAAAAATAACCGACAGCAAGAATCTTGTGCAGCCAATGGGTTCTCTTCTTCCAGCAATTTTTGTGGTCCAAAGCTTGAATTTCCTCACTTCAATGGTACTGATCCGACTGGATGGATCTATCGTGCAGAATAGTATTTCAGTCTGCATAATACTTTTGATGTCCAAAAAGTTCCACTTGCATCCTTTCATTTGGAACAGGAAGCCCTTCAATGGTACCGTTGGTACATCAAGGCTCATGATGAGCCAAAATGGACAGATTTTTTCCAACTCCTTTTGCAACGATTTGGTCTTAGTGTTTTTGATGACTTCACCGGAGCACTCACTAAAATTCGTCAAAGTGGCACTGTGAGAGAGTATGAGACAAAATTTGAGAAACTAGCCAATCACACAGAAGGATTATCTGATGAATTCTAAAGGAGTTGTTTTATCAGTGGTCTTAAGGATGAAATCCGGTCAGAGGTTAAAATGTTCTGTTCCAACGCAATGATGGAATTCCTAGGGTTGGCTAAGTTAGAAGAAGATAAGATTGCAGCCCAATAACGCTCCAAACCCACTTTTGTTCCCTTCCGAAATATGGGTTTTCAATGACCTCCCATCCCGCCACCTCCTCGACCAACTCCTATCAAGCATTTGTCTGAAATAGAGATGCAGGCACGTAGAGAAAGAGGGCTTTGTTATAATTATGATGAGAAATTGACTCGGGGACATAGATGTGTTCAACAAAAGCTCTATCTCTTGGATATGGATTCTCCGCCTGCCTCTAAAATTGGTGAAGAAGCTCTAGATACAATGGATGATCAGGTTGACATTTAGGAGCCGCCAATTGACCCCCCATCTCAGGATGAACAACTAGAAATATCTCTCCATGCTTTATTCGGCATCACCACCCCCCAAACAATGCGGGTTAGGGGTTACTTCAAGACGCTTCCTCTTACAATACTCATTGATTTTGGTAGCACTCATAACTTCATTGACTCTTGGATCGCCAAACATGCTGATTGTTTTGTCCATCATTGCTCCAACTTTGAAGTCATGGTTGCCAATGGGGGCACCTTACCTTGCAAGGGGAAGTGTCACAATGTGCGTATCTCTCTGGAAGATTATAACCTGCGCTATGACATGTTTTCCTTGTCCCTAGGCGGATGTGATGTGGTTTTGGGCGTTCAATGGTTACGCACACTTGGCCCCATCTTATGGGATTTTGCTGAACTTTGGATGCAGTTTTCAATCAATGGGAAACAACACAAATTTAAGGGCTTACAGCAAGGGTATCTCTGCATCATCAGTTCACATCAACTGGAAAGGATCCTTAAGAAGAATTCACATGGTGTCATCACTCAACTCCATTCCATTTAGATGCACCCATCAATGGTCTCCCCTACTTCCTTGGATAGATATGCAGGTGTCCTTGCTAAACCAGTGGGCTTGTCGCCTTCAAGAGACCTTTCTAGTAAGAATTTAGCCGCATCTACATCTCAGCAGGAAATGATGGCTATTTTGCATGCAGTACAGAAATGGCAGCCATACCTATTAGGGAATTATTTTTGCATCAAGACTGTTGATGTAATTGTAACTTCGGAATGTATTTCACCTATGTATATTGTACTCCTATAGAGATGTTATTATTCCTCTATACGGAAGTGTCATCATTTGTATTGACAAGTGTCGCAAGTGTCGCAACTTGCAAGTGATGGGTTATTAGACCACCAAGTGTGGGGTCGACCCGGATTAATATAACCATGGGTTATTAGACTGAGTTAGACAAGTCAACCCTGCTAGGTTATTAGGCAGGTTAGGTCATGTATAAATAGAGTGCGGGAGGCACTCTATTTGATCATCTCATTATTCACTTCTACACTACTCGAAAAGTGGCGCACTAGTGGAGGAGGAGGTTTAGCTTCTAGGAGGACTATCTCTGTGTACTTTGGTTGTATCATTTCTCTTTCTATCTCTGAGGAAGTTGTGGGGTTTTTCACCTTTATGGTTTTCCCCAGTGAAACTCTGTGTGTCTATTGTCTCATGTGATTGCTTGGTGTGATTGATATGCATTGTTATACTTGATATGTTGTACATGTTATTCTCTCAGTAAAGATCCTAGAGTATATTGAATTAATGCTCAAAAAAATTAACAAAGACTGATTGCCAGAGTCTGGAAAATTTCTTGGAACAATGGGTCTCCTCCCCAGCACACCTGAAATGGTTTATCCAACTCATGGGTTATGCCTATGCGATCACTTACAAGAAGGGTAAGGACAATATGGTGGCAGATGCTCCTTTTCACATATTTGATGACCCAGTTTCTCTTCCAGCTATTTATTTGCTTGTTCCAAATTGGTTGCATTCTGTTCAACAGGGCTATCTCTTCTATGAGCTCCTTGCTTCTTCATCAGTAGGGCACTCTGGGTTCCTCAAAATGTATGATCGGGAACAATGTAACTTCTTTTGGCAGGGAATGAAAATGACAATTAAACAGATGGTGGCTGACTATGATACTTTCCAGGTCAACAAGGGTGAAACGACACTCCTTTCGGGACTGTTCGAACCCTTGCCCATCCCTACACAAATTTGGACAACTATTTCTATGGATTTTCTAGAATCTCTCCAGTGGTACAATACCACATCTCAAAGGACACCATATGAAGCAGTCTATGGACAGGCACCTCCAGTTCTTCTTCCATACACCCTCAGCAACTCCCCAGTTCAGGCAATTGACTCGGTTCTTTGAAACCGCGATCATATTCTTCTCATTCTGCAGGACAATATTCACATGGCACGAATTCGACTGAAACAACTAGCTGATCAACATCGTTCTGAGCGCACTTTTCATGCAGTTGATATGGTTCTTCTTCGTCTATAGCATTCCAAGCAACCCTCCTTGAAACTCAAAAGGCATCACTGGCCCAGAATGCAACCCGAGGATGCTACAGGGGAACCACTCCTTCAGATTATGCATCAATTTCCACATCTAAAGCTTTGAGGACAAAGCTTTTTCTAAGGGAGAGGGGATGTTAGGAATCCATGTCAACCCTTATATTTAGTTTGTTAGTATATTGTTGTTGTACGCATATGCTTTGTAAGTCGTCTCGTAGTATTTGTTGATCCATAGTTTGTCTTATTGTTATTGGACGCATATGCTTTGTAAGTCGTCCCGTAGTAATTGTTGATCCATAGTTTGTATTGGACCATGGTTTGTATTGACCCATGGTTTGTATTGACACATGGTATTGACCCATGGTATTGGCGCCTAGACTTAGTATATAAGTTGGTGTTGAGACCAATGAAGGTACTGTGAAGTTATTTTGTATTGAGCTTGCTCAAAGGAGGTTTCCCCCCTGAAGTGGCCTGCGATCAATAAACGTATTATGTGATCTGATATATCGTGTATTCATCAATTAATTGTTGCAGGTTCTTCTCACTCTTCAACTTAAGTTTTTAGTTTGATGATAATTTTTTCTGATTAAACATAATTTTGTTTTGTACAAAGTATTTCCTTTCTATATTTCTTTAGTTGCTCATTTTGTAGCCATTTCTTTTACCCTAGTCTTTATATTACATTCATAGCACATATAAGTTCTCCTTCAAGATCTATCTCTCCATCAATATAAGGTTTGTATTCTTCTTCTAGACCTGTGTTTTTTTTTTCTAGAACATCAATCACTATCTCTTGGGTCATGAAGAGAATCTCTTTTGTGTCAATATCACTTTATGAGAAGAGTTGTTGTCTTCATTTCCATATAGATTCTTCTTGTATTTGTTGTAATTTTTTTCTTTTCTTTTTAATCATGCCTTTCTTGTAATTTTTCTTATTTCTCTTGAAGTTGGATTATGCATATTCATCATCATTTTTATTCTTTGCATAAGGACATTTAGTAGCAAAGTTTCCTACTTCTCCACAATTAAAACATTTAAAAGGAAGATTACCTTTCTATTTTCCTAATCCTCTCTTGATCTTTCTGACAAAGTTGACTTCTTCTAAATCTGATTCACTATCTGAGTTGTTACTTAGCTTGTATCCTTTGGTCCTTATTTTATTTGATGCTTTGAATGTTGCTTCTCTCTTTGATGAATTTTTGTCCTTGTCTATCATCATTTCATATGCGGTGAGAATTCCATGTAACTCATTCATTATCAGTTTGTCTAGGTATTTTGCTTCTTCAATAGCAGATACCTTAGTATCAAATCTCATAGGAAGAGACCTGATCTCTTTTTGCACAATAAATGTTTCATCAACCTTTTCACCCAATCCTCTAATAATGTTGACAATCTCATTCACACAAAGACAATAGGTAAAATTTTCTTCATCATTCATCTTAAGAGTCTCAAACTGTCCTCTAAGGGTTTGTAATTTTTCCTTCTTGACATTGTCATCCCCTTCATATATATTTTGTAACTTGTCCCACATTTCGTTTGTTGAATCACAATGCACGACTTTGAAAAATTATGATTATGTTAAACCATTCAGAATCGTGTACATTGTTTTGCGTTATCCTTGCTAAGATTCATTCCAATTGTGTCTACAGGTGGAGTTTTTAGAGTTGTGTAACCAGTCTTACCTACACCCCAAATGTCAATCCAAGAGCCACATAGTAAGATCTCATTCCTATTCTCAAAAAAAGCATAATTTGATCCATCAAATAATGATTCTATGCTGGTAGAGAACCCTTCTTGTCGATCCATGTGGTCTAAAAATGACCTACCCTCTAGTGGTTAAGATATATTAGAGGGAACCTTCTTTGATACCAATTGTTGGCACACTGGTCAATACTAGGAGGGGGCGTGAATCAGTATTGAGGTTGTTTGTTACTTTTTACTTCATTCATTACTTTTGTTGACAATATGCATTCAAAAAAAATATAAACAATTGAGCAACACATGGAACACAAAAAATTAAAATGGAAACCCAATTGGGAGAAAACGACTATGCAAAAGTTTACTTTGACAAACACCAATTTGTTACAATATTTTCAGAAAAACACGTGTGAGGGACACCAATACCATTTGTAAGCACACACTTACAATATTCAAGCACCAATCTGTCAGGATCCCACCTAGTTATCTATTGAGGACATTAATCCTCTTTTGTAACCAACCACTTACAGTCTTCATAATTTCCCAGCTGCAACCTGATAGAGACACCAATCTCTAGAATCTTCAAAAAACCTTTACTTTTGTGTCGGCAATCTTGACACCTTGTTCTGATTGCATCTTTATGTTCTCAAAAGTTCATGATGGAGTAAGTCTTTTTGTCCTACCCCTAAGACAACTTCATACTCTTTACTAACACAGAGTTGTTACTCTGCTCCTCTTTAGCTTACAAAAATAGCTCACTAGTAAATTTGTACTGAGATCTTCCTCTCATCTACACAACAATACTTGAAGTTTACTTTTGGAGCCTCATACATAGAAATGTAAATCTGTAATTTATACACAGTCCTCATTCCTTTTGCACAAAGACCTTGTTCTTCACTTTCACATTTTAATTTAAAAAATCCTTCTATCAATTGTACCCTTAGTTCATCAAATCACATTCCCTAATTCAACACTTTGTATTCGCTATGCCTTTGACTTTTCTTCTCTGCGTTTTGTATTCATATTCAGGGCTTGTCTCATAGATCAAATCCAAGATTGCATTTATTTTCTTTGGAAAATACCAAAACTTCAAACTGTTGGAATCAATTTAATACTAAGAGTGGGGGTGAATCAGTATTAGCACAGTTCTCAACAATTTTTACTTTCTTAAACATATTAGCCTTTACTTAATTCTTATCTTCTGTTATGCATCAATTAATAAACATACACACATATTAGTACCAACATAAACAACACATAACACACATTATTTTTACTTGGAAACCCAATCGGGAGAAAACCACATAATGCTTCTTTATAATGAGAAAGAATACATTCAAGGAAGCACGAACTTCCCGTGTTTATCAACACCAATTGGAAGGAGGCACCAACCCCCTCGTTTTACAGGCTTCAATCTGAAGGAAGCTACAACTCCATGTTTTTCTCCAGCACCAACTAGAGGGAGGCACCAACCCCCTATCTTTTAGGAACCCATGTCAACCCTTCTATTTACTTTGTTAGTATATTGTTGTTGGACGCATATGCTTTGTAAGTCGTCCCGTAGTATTTGTTGATCCATAGTTTGTCTTATTGTTGTTGGACGCATATGCTTTGTAAGTCGTCCCGTAGTAATTGTTGATCAATATTTTGTATTGGCCCATGGTTTGTATTGACACATGGTATTGACCCATGGTATTGGCACCTAGACTTAGTATATAAGTTTGTGTTGAGACCAATGAAGGCACCGTGAAGTTATTTGTATTGAGCTTTCTCAAAGGAGGTTTCCCCCTTGAAGTGGCCTACGATCAATATAAAAGTGATTTTGAGTTCTGTTATTTCTTCTATCTTGTGTGTTTTCATTAATTAAATATTGCAGGTTCTTCACATTTGGTATCAGAGCACTTTCTTGGGCTCGTTGGGTGGAATTTCTGCTAATTTTTGTTTTTCCGCATCTGTTGCAAGTTCGGATCTGGGAATAATCCCTATCTACTTAACTGTGGGAAGTACTTGGGAATAATCCCTAAAAATCATTGTGAGGAGTACCACAGGAACCCCAAAGTAGTTGGCCCATTGAGAGGACCTGCCAGCGAAAAGGGCAACGACCCTTACCTGATTGACTAGTTCCCACTTGTGAGGTAAACCAAGAGTTGTCGTTTGTGGAAAAGCAGTTATCAATTTTACCTGAGCCGTGGAGTGGGGGGAACTGACCCAATACGAAAGCCGTCAGACAGCATTGGTGGCTGAGTGAAACCCCTAAACTGTTAGGAAGCCGCACATACCTGGGGTCCATATCTAATTTCAGCTGAATTGTTGTCGATCACTGCCGCACTGTTTCAGATCCAGCCATTCAGATCGATTCTGAAAGCCATTCCAGATCCATCCGTTTTCGATCCATTCGACGTTGTTTCATATCCCTCTATTTCTGATCATGCCATTGTAGATCTATCTGTTTCAGATCCCTTCTGTGCCATAGTCGCTCCATTCTGCAAAAAAAAAAGAGTATAAAATTCAGTTTTTTGGCCATATCTCCCTTGTTTTCACTCCGTTTCCCTTGAAACTTCCCTGACACCCTGCCATCCCATTCTGCATATTTAATTCTTGAGGACCCTATCCCAAATTCCACTTCCCACAGCCAGAAATTAAAATTCATTTTTTTGGCCATATCTCTCTTGTTTTCACTCTGTTTCCCTTGAAACTTCCCTGGCACCCCTGTCATCCCATTCTGCATATTTCATTCTTGAGAACCCTATCCCAAATTCCACTTCCCACATCCAGAAATCCCACATTTGTCTATTTTTAGTTTTTTCCATAACTACTTCGATTTTCACCCAATCGCCTTGAAATTTCACCACAGAGTTCCTTTCCTAATTCTGCTTCTTTGTCCCTCTCTGCCAAATTTTTTCATTCTTTCAACCCGCTTCTGAAATCCCCATTTTTTGCTTCCCTGTCCATCGGAAAGTGTCCAAAACCTAGTCAAACCCCAATTACCCCTCTGAGTTTTTACCAAATCCAAATTTCCCTTTACTAAATAAGCTTTTGTTTGTGTTTTTCTATTCATTCCCGGAAAAAAATAAAATCTTGGTTATGGTTGTCACCCATGTTGGAGCAAAAACCATGGAGGAAGCACTTGCAACCATCCAAACCAAAATCCAAGATCTGGATTAAAAATTTCTCATCCTCCATCTTCATCATTCAGCCATGAACACTAATCGATAGCAAGAATCTTCTGCAGCCAATGGGTTCTCTTCTTCCAACAAATTTTGTGGCCCAAAGCTTGAATTTCCTCACTTCAATGGTACTGATCCGACTAGATGGATCTATCGTGCAGAACAATATTTCAATATGTATAATACTTTTGATGTCCAAAAAGTTTCACCTGCATCCTTTCATTTGGAACAGGAAGCTCTTCAATGGTACTGTTGGTACATCAAGGCTCATGACGAGCCAAAATGGACAGATTTTTGCCAACTCCTTTTGCAAAGATTTGGTCCTAGTGTTTTTGATGACTTCACCGGAGCACTCACTAAACTTCGTCAAAGTGGCACTATGAGAGAGTATCAGACCGAATTTGAGAAACTAGCCAATCACACAGAATGATTGTCTGATGAATTCTACAGGAGTTGTTTTATCAGTGGTCTTAAGGATGAAATCTGGTCAAAGGTTAAAATGTTCTGTCCCAACACAATGATGGAAGTCCTAGGGTTGTCTAAGTTGGAAGAAGACAAGATTGCATCCCAACAGCGCTCGAAACCCACTTTTGTTCCCTTTCGAAATATGGGTTCTCAACGACATCCCATCCCGCTAGCTCCTCGACCAACTCCTATCAAGCATCTGTCTGAAACAGAGATGCAGGCACGCAGAGAAAAAGGGATTTGTTATAATTGTGATGAGAAATTCACTCGGGGACATAGATGTGTTCAACAAAATCTCTATCTCTTGGATATGGATTCTCCGCCTGCCTCTAAAATTGGTGAAGAAGCTCCAAATACAATGGATGATTAGGTCGACATTCAGGAGCCTCCTATTGACCCCCCATCTCAGGACGAACAACTAGAGATATCTTTCCATGCTTTGTCCGGTGTCACCACCCCCCAAACAATGCGGGTTAGGGGTTACTTCAAGAATCTTCCTCTTACAATACTCATTGATTCTAGTAGCACTCATAACTTCATTGCCCTTGGATCGACAAACACGCTGATTGTTTTGTCCATCCTTGCTCCAACTTTGAAGTCATGGTTGCCAATGGGGGCACCTTACCTTGCAAGGGGAAGTGTCACAATGTGCGTATCTCTCTGGAAGATTATAAACTACACTCTGACATGTTTTCCTTGTCCCTAGGCGGATGTGATGTGGTTTTGGGCATTCAATGGTTACGCACACTTGGCCCCATCTTATGGGATTTTGCTGAACTTTGGATGCAGTTTTCAATCAATGGGAAACAACACAAATTTAAGGGCTTAAAACATGGGTCTCTCCACATCATCAGTTCACATCGCCTGGAAAATATCCTTAAGAAGAGTTCACATGGTGTCATCGCTCAACTCCATTCCATTCAGATGCACCCATCAATTGTCTCCTCTACGTCCTTGGATAGATCTGCAGGTATCCTTGTTGAACCAGTGGGCTTGTCGCCTTCAAGAGACCTTTCCGGTAAGAATTTAGCCACATCTACATCTGAGCAGGAAATGATGGCTATTTTTCATGCAGTACAGAAGTGGCAGCCATACCTATTAGGGAATTATTTATGCATCAAGACTGATTTCTAGAGTTTGGAAAATTTCCTGGAACAATGGGTCTTCTCCCTAGCACACCTGAAAAGGGTTATCCAACTCATGGGTTATGCCTATGCGATCACTTACAAGAAGGGTAAGGAAAATATGGTGGTAGATGCTCCTTCTCGCACATTTGATGACCCAGTTTCTCTTACATCTATTTCTCCGCTTGTTCCAAATTGGTTGCAATCTGTTCAATAGGGCTATCTCTTCTATGAACTCCATGCTTCTTCATCAGCAAGGAACTCTGGGTTCCTCAAAATGTATGAATGGGAACAATGTAACTTCTTTTGGAAGGGATTGAAAATGACAATTCAACAGATGGTGGTTGACTGTGATACTTTCCAGGTCAACAAGGATGAAACGACACTCCTTTCGGGACTGCTTGAACCCTTTCCCATCCCTACACAGATTTTGACAACTATTTCTATGGATTTCCTAGAAGCGCTCTAGTGGTACAATACCACATCTAAAAGGACATCATATGAAGAAGTCTATGGACAGGCACTGTCATTTATTCTTCCATACACCTTCAACAACTCCCCTGTTCAGACAATTGACTCGGTTCTTCGAAACCGCGATCAGATTCTTCTCATTCTGTAGGACAACCTTCACATGGAAAGAATTCGACTAAAACAACAAGCCGATCAACACCATTCTGAGCGTACTTTCCACGCAGCTGATATGGTTATTCTTCATCTACAGCCTTCCATGCCACCCTCGCTGAAACTCAAAATGCGTCAGGGTCCGAAATGCAACCCGAGAATGCTACAGCGGAACCACTCCTTCAGATTCTGCATCAATTTCCACATCTAAAGCTTTGAGGACAAAGCTTTTTCTAAGGGAGAGGGGATGTTAGGAACCCATGTCAACCCTTCTATTTACTTTGTTAGTATATTTTTGTTGGACGCATATGCTTTGTAAGTCGTCCCGTAGTATTTGTTGATCCATATTTTGTCTTATTGTTGTTGGACGCATATGCTTTGTAAGTCGTCCCGTAGTAATTGTTGATCAATATTTTGTATTGGCCCATGGTTTGTATTGACACATGGTATTGACCCATGGTATTGGCACCTAGACTCAGTATATAAGTTTGTGTTGAGACCAATGAAGGCACTGTGAAGTTATTTGTATTGAGCTTGCTCAAAGGAGGTTGCCCCCTCGAAGTGGCCTGCGATCAATATAAAAGTGATTCTGACTTCTGTTATTTCTGCTATCTTGTGTGTTTTCATTAATTAAATATTGCAGGTTCTTCACGCTATCTCGTTGTTTTTTACAATCACCAACCTGAAGGAAGATCCAAATCCCTATCTCCTTGCCTCATCCGATTGCCCTGATTTCCAATGTATGATTATGTTGAAATTCAACTTTGGGAACCCTTTTGATCTTCTGATAATAATTTTTATGTGTGCTTCCTTCGTATGCAATTGATACTCTGTAACTGAGCTGCATACATCACTTGACTTCTCATTCCTCTCAAATCACACTTATGTTGATGACTTACTTCATGTTTTGTGTGCTCGCTGATACTGCAGTTGGAATTATTGATTATCTCATCGTTCTACTACTTGTGTGACTGTAATGACCAACTGATATTGTGCTTTCAATTGATAGTTAACCGAATGGAAATGTGCTTATTGATGGGTCCGTTCTGTTTAATTGCTAGAGTTTCTTAGACAATCTGTAATGTCCTGTGCATCAAATGATTCGCTTGTTTTGTTTAACACACTTGTCTTAGATCATATGCATCATGATGCGCATGCTTGATCCTGTTGTTGTTATGTCGTCGCACATCAGATGGTCTTCTTTAATTTGCACGCTTTCACTTCTATTCATATGCATCAGCAAGACATCCACATTATATGATAAAATTTGGTTCTATCTCTGCACATATGTCTTTACAACATTTGTGACTAACAATGTGCTAACTGTAATCTCATCCTTCGAAACATCAAGCACTTGCGCATACTTTAGTATTTATTTCTTTCAATACTTGCACATCCGTCACAGATCTACATCATATTTATGCACACCATCAAAACTTCGTTCGGTTGCATGTGTGCATTCAGATCCTCACTAGATCATATTGTTCTATCCTAGAGCCCTTTGATGCCCCAGATATCAAACTTCAACAAACACTTGAAGCTCTTATGATCTCACCATCAAGCTTACATCAAAACTCCAACTTGCATCTCTATTTATACATGTCCTGCACGGATTGTATGTCCACAAGTTTGTCGTGGCATCCCTTCTTCCATACTTCATGGATTGTGCATATGCCACATGCCATCATCTACGTTGTTGACGTGTCATCCTTGGTGTGTCAAACGCCTTCTTGGTTCACAACTCAGTGGGAATTTACACCTTGGTGGTGTACCTATGCGCTCTTGATGTACTGTTTCTTTGAGTTATATGCGCATCCTTACTCTTCATCTTGATGAGTCTATAACCTTTGTTGTACCATCCCTTGTGGGTATTGCACTGATATGAAATTTTTAGGATCTTTTTAACCAAAAAAAACTTGCATGTAACATTCATAAAAATGGCTTAAAAGATGATTTTTAAATGCTTTTAAGACAACACATAAGCAAATAAAAGAGAGATACAAACCAGAAAATAAAGACAAGAGCTTATAATTGAGTTCACCCTTCTTGGGCTATGTCTCTGGACCGCTTCCAATGGGAAGGCCGATCTTATTAAGTCTTCGAAGGTGACAAATTGAGTGTTCTGAAAACACTTCTGAGTTCTGTCTGATAGACTCAGAAACACACTGCACCATTGCGCTCCTCTCGAAATTCTGATAAAAATGAGTATAAAGTTGACCATATATGCCTAAGACCTCCTCTGGCACACAAAATGAGATCAACTTCCTACAAATAAGACAAAACAACACTGACTGTGTATGGATTCCACCTCGGGATCCTTTCCCATTAATGGCCTCTGCGCCTTGGGAATCGTTCATGTACCTTGTCTCGGTTTCTGTGCAACTTCTGCGCATTCTGTACCTTTCCGAACTTGACCGTGGCTTGGAATTTTCGTGGCTCTTTATAACATTTTGGGTGCAGCAAATTAAAACATATTCACGTTGATTACCACTCAGCGGTGGGGTGGTTCCCCATTGGTAAGGCCCAACACTATCTGGGGAGAGGTCCCGCGGTCAAACCCGCGGGCCTCTCCTCCGTCCTCATACTTTTTGATATGTGGCACATATAATACATTATAGAATGGTTTAACATGTGGCATTTGATATGGTTTCGATATATAATATGGTTATGCTATGGTTTGTATTGGATATATGTTATGGTTCGGTGGTATAACTTGGATCCACGTTACAATAGCTGGATAAGGTTCCACCGCTTGGTTTAACATATGGTTTAATATGTGTTATATAATATAAACATTGATGGGGGCCTCAGTGTTGGCATGGTGTCAAGGGCTATCCATTTTACAATATTAAACCATAATAATAATTGAACCATATA
Organism: Larix kaempferi; assembly: GCA_027924585.1. Taxonomy (NCBI): domain Eukaryota; kingdom Viridiplantae; phylum Streptophyta; class Pinopsida; order Pinales; family Pinaceae; genus Larix; species Larix kaempferi. The sequence continues at coordinate 4,800,559 of BSBM01000267.1, read as the reverse complement.
GTTTGCCAATGGATTTTGTGGTGGCCTTGGAGAAGGCCTCTGGGTTCGATTCCCATGGCTCCAAAACCATTTTTTTTAATCATCCTTGTCGAAAATTCAATTGTTGACAACTTCTTCATCTGGAGGCCGTTTCGCACGAAACAAGCATTGACGGAAATCTGTCGACAATATATTTACCATGGTAACCTTTGAACGGATGTTTGAAGACTTTAAATTTGATCGACGATGAGATGATCCTCTTGGATCAAACCTTCCCACTGGGAAGCTTTTGGGCCGCCAAAAGCATGAAATCATTCAGAAAACAAGTGAGTGTATAGTTCCCTCACCCTTCCAGTCTCTAACCATATTTCATTTCTTGGATGCATTCCTTTGATCCCCACACGAAGAAACTCCATGTCATTGCTTCGTGTAGGTATGACCTTGTTTCCAAGTATAACATCTTCCTGAAGCTCATTGAGATATTTAGGAGCAAACTCATCAACAGAAGGAACTTGAACTTGTGCATATTGGTCCACAATCATATGAGGCTCATACAGTTTCAAGTTTTCCACATTAACAATGGAATACATTTACATATAAGGAGGAAAATCTAACCGAAAATCATTATTACCAACTTGATCCAAAATTGTAAAAGGTCCATACCTGATAGGTTTCAACTTTCTACCTTCACCTTGGAGTCGTTCTTTGCTGATATGAAGCCATACTCGATCACCAATCTGGAAGTGATGATCCACCCGATGTTTATCATGCCTTTCTTTATACTTGGCCTGACTGGATTCCAACTGTTCTTGTATTGCTTGATGTATTAACTGGAACTTCTAAATAAACTTTAATGCTTTATCCACATCAACTTGACCATATGCCACTAGATCTTTCCCATAAACAAAGTCTACGGGAGACTTTGGAAAGTAACCAAAACATGTCTCAAAAGGAGACTTTTGTGTTGAAGAGTGCATGGATCTGTTGTAGGCATGTTGAACATAATGCAACTGTTCATCCCACAACTTGGGATGCTTGGCACAATACCCTTGAAGAAGATGCACTACTGTCTGATTGACTACTTATGTTTTCCCGTCAGTTTCTGGATGAAATGTTGTGCTTTTATTTAACTTTGTATCCATGAGTTACCATAATGATAACCAAAATTTTCCAAGAAAGCGAGAATCTCAATCAGAAATAATAGAAGTAGGAAGTCCAAAATGAACCCATACATGATGGAAAAACAAATGAGCAGTCATCTCAGTTGTGATCTGCTTTTTACAAGGCATTAGAATGCACATTTTACTGAATCTATCCACAACAACATATAAGTAGTCATGTCATTTTCTAGACATAGGTAGCCCTCCTACAAATTCCATTGAAACACTTTCCCATGGATGGGAAGGAACAAAACGTGGAGTGTACAAGCCTAAATTTCTATTACTTGGCTTACTTATTGCACACATAACACATCCTTTTATATACTTGGACACAGTTTCATTCATTCGAGGCCAATGGAAAAACTTTTGTAATTGTGCTACAGTTTTCCCTACACCAAAGTGCCCTGAAATGAGAGAAGTGTGTGCTTCCCTTATTACATGTACTCTTTCACTTTGTGGAATACAAATCTTTCCTAGATGATACAACAAATTGTCATGAATATGATAGTTCATTTCTTCATTATAAGAGCCATATTGTAGTGATTCGTATACTTCTTTGTAATCTTCATCCTTAGTATATTGTTCAACATAACTTGAATGTACCAAATGACTTTGTTGAATGACTATAGAAGCATTTGTTGGAGGTCTTGATAACATATTTGCAACTTTATCTGAATACCTTTCTTATACTTAATGATCAAATGAAATTGTTGTAGAAACCCATCCACCTAAAATGCCTTGATTGGTGTAGCTTAGTTTGAGATTGTAGATATTGAAATGGTTGATGATCAGTATGTATGATTGTTTCTTTACCCATTAGATAATGTTTCCACTTTTTTACACTTTGTACTAATGCATACGATTATTTATCATAGGTTGTATAGTTAATTATAGCTTTAGAGAAGGTTTCAGAATGATAGCATATTGGTTTTTTAAGTTGCATTAAGATTTCCCCTATGGCATAACCACTAGCATCAGTATCTATCTCAAATGGTTGTTGTATATCAGACAGTGCAAGTACTGGAGCTGTGTTGATCTTTTCTTTCAGAGTGTCGAAGGCCTTCTGTGCTTTTCCTTCCCACTGAAAGACTATGTTCATACCTATCAAAGCATGCAATGGAGAATCTATGAAGGAGAAGTTAGCAATGACCTTCCTCCTCTAACATACCCATTACTTGAAACATTTTATGTTTGGGAAAAACATTGTCTTAACTTTTATTGTAATGTTTTATATTTGACCAAGTGGTCAAGGATGACTGTAATTGCATAATATTATTATTTAATAAAATAAAATAGGAGACACTCACCCAAAGAGATTGTTGAAAGAGTGTTTACTGACCCACTAGGTGGAATGGAATCTGGGGTAGAAGGCAATGGACAAGTGGCAGCATCATGAACTCAGTAACTAGATGTTGTTATGGGACAACTCCCTTGAATTGTGGTCAAGTTCCCTGGAATGTGGAACTGGAGCTTGAGGCTCATTTATTGAAAACTGACCACTAAAAGACCTAGGCATCTTTTATAAGCCATCGAATTTGAGCAGAGGCTCACACTTTTTCTGACGAGAACATTTACCTTGTGGTTCCATTGTATACACACAAGAGATTCGATGAGGGGAAGCTATGTTTTGAGTTGGAGTGTAAGTTTGTCTTATTTCTGCTGAGTGCAGAGTTTTACTGCTGAGTGCAGAGTTTACTGCTGAGTGCAGAGGTTTGAGGTGTATGCAAGTCCCCATTGATTGCTAAAGTACAACTTGAGTGCCTTGCTTCTACATAGAGTCTTCTACCTAGTGGTTCAGTAAACAGGCTCGGGGGTCCAAAGGAAGCAAGTGATTTGGTTGCTTCTTCTGGAGAAGATTGGGAGGAACATGCCTCTTTGGGTGTTTGTCCACCCTAACAAATTTATCAGGTTATACTTGTTATTTTCTTTTCATTTCTATATTTGTTTATCTATTTCTGAAACCATTTGAATGTTGTTATGCATGACTTGCTTGTTTATAGAGCAGGCAGATTAGGACACTGAGTTTGCCTATACCCTAGCATAAATATACTGTTTAAATTGTTTAAAGATTTTACTTTCTGTTTACCAGCTTAGCTGAACTATTGAATGGTATTCTGAACTAGATAAATTAGTTTCTACAGTTCTATTTAAAGAATGAGATCATGTAAGTGATTGAATAAAATATCTTCGTGTATTTTTCCTTTAGTCATAAGACGATGTACTCTAGTACAAGAAAGTGTATAATTAACCTTGAAGATGAGTTTGATTAGTAACAGAAGTTTATCTTTCAAATGAAATGAAATCTTTTCATTATTTTCCTACTTTTACAACATAGTAAATTTATATCTTATACTATAGTAGTTTCAAGTTCTGTTATCAATATCCATGCATCTATGCTAGTTTCTGTAAAAATATATAGTAGAAAACATATAGGATTTTCATTTCAGAAACAATTAGAAAGTTTATACATCTTTTGCAAATTGAAAACTTCTAGTTATACTTCACTATTCGTCCCATAAGACAAAAATAATATTTAAATAGAGTCTATATTATATACAATCTAAACACTAAAAGTATTTATTCTACATACTACTGTCTATTAAATAGCTAAGCAAAAACATACTATAGATTTATCAATACAAACCCTAAGCTATAAAACTCATAATGTATTTCCATCATAATATTACAGTATCCTTTTACATAGAATTTACAAGTTACAAATCCTTCGATTTAAAACATAGCATATTATTGATAGGGTACACCATTACTATTGTATAGCAACCCATATCAATACCTAGATACTATTATCATGGTTCAAACTTTAAACAGGCATCAAATTATATCCACAATAATACAAAATTTCATTCGACGTGTTATACAGCATAGTATTAAATCAAGAACCATAGATATAAGTGTCATAGCCTTGCAAAACATCACTTCATTTATACATAAAATATACAGTAAGGGAATAGCCTTGTAATCTTAACACTGACAGAGTTATCGTCTTTAAACTTTCAAATCAAGACCTAAACGGTTCACCCTAGGGTTCAACCCTACTCTTGTTGACTTTTAAACAAAACACATAGTGAAGATGCCAGCTAAAAGTCGAGCATCTAGATTCAAAGAGATAATCCATACGTCGAAGCATAAGGTTCTTCCAAACCTTTACAAATTGAAGCAAGTGCAAATAATAGATCCAAAACCCTAAACCCTATAGAGAACCGAGTTACTTTTCTTATGAACAAAACATAAAAACTATACAAATACGAAGATAACTAACGAAGCATAACTGTATAACCAATTTAACCAACAGACGAAGGGTCGAGTCTCATTATGAGCTCCCCATACGGTGAAGCCTTACGGCTAATCATTTCAAACATTAATCCGCAAAAACCTTTCATAAACATTATCATTTTAAAACTGGATTCGTAAAGACCCAAAACAAACATCATTGTACAGGTCACGGGATCGAGTCTCGGCTCATCCAAGTACCATTGTATTAAAACGATAGTCAAATTTATAAGTTAAACATTTTAAATACATAAGGGTTCGAATCCCATAAGCTTATCATACATATTGTTAGGGTTCGTCCATTCACCCACAAAAACAAAACATCAACAACATTCTTTAACACCAAGACTGTATTTTCTTCCCAAAATACAAACACATATATTTATATATATTGCAAGTTACATTCGCCGATAGAATATGCAATATCCTGTAAAGACCTTCCTACCAACATTACAAGCGAAAACAACTCAGGTTCTTTACCCAACAAAACAAATTTTACAGAAATGAAACCTAAAAACCATTCGACCGGTGGAGCTGCACTAACGAAAGGAAACCAAAAACACATCACCCCGTTGAAAGAGGAACCGAGTATATCCGAGGCTTACCGGTGGAGTCACACCTTGCAGGTTTCCTCTTCACCGATTGCAACTTCACTAAGGTCATGTTGATATACCCCTGTCACAGGGACATAAATCAAGTTAAAAACAAAACGAGAAAGTTCATACCTTAAACTGAAGGACGAGGGTTTGAAAACTGTAAATGTAGCTTACTTGTAGACCATCTCAGATCCAAGGAAAGAAACGAAGGATGGAGACTCCACGCACGTCGTCGAATCCCTAAATACCAACAAACTTCCAACTAATGCAAGGAGTGGTGCGTTTAAACCACCAACATTCATGGTGGTCGAGAAGGGCCAGTTGCACTCTCCATAACGTAGCACTACACAAAGACCAAAAACACCAACAAACTCATAGTAGGGTTTTGTTATTACCAAAACACAATTACTACCATCACATGGCCTCATTCAATGAGCCAACTACCACCCAATGTGGTATATGAGAGGACTATTACCCTATAGTTGAAACCTTGGTTTACACATTGAAATTTTGATATGGCGCCCATGGAAATCATACGACCCACTTCTTTATAGTTATCCATGGCATATTTTTGATATAGCGCCTATGAGAAGCATACGACCCATTTATCTATAGTTCATCCATGGTATATTTTTAGTATAGTGTCGGAGGAAGAAACAAAACCATTAATACATAGTTTAAGCCATCAATATTTCGAAATATCCCAAGTCACCTTTGCTTAGACTTTAAGGTGACAACCTTTAGTTATGAGCACATCTCTTGAATTTTCCAAAATGGTAGATTCTCAACTAGGGAGAGTTCCTTTTAAACTAGGGCTATGTGAAATCGCTTGAGCCACCTTGGACCTAATGCATCTCCCTTTTAACTCCACACACCATTTATCGAACTTAGGATAAATTGGTAACTTAACACTTAACTTACCTGGTCACTACTTTAATTAAAGTTAGGGTCTGCAACCAAAACAGAAACGTACAACCTGTAACCTAGACAGTTAGACAAAACAATGCTTTAGGTTAAAGCTAAGTAAGCCATCAAATCATTACTTAGAATCCAACTGCCAATAAGGGATATGTTTTACATAACAACTTACCTTTTCGTAAATAATATCATAAATATCAACTAGAAAGCTTAAATACAGTGTACAGTCAAATAGTATTATGAACGCAGCTACATAAAGAACTATAACACCTTTATCACACACCATATTAATGTCATAAGTTATAATTATAATATCACGATACTAAGTACCATCCGGTATAGGATGAGTAGATCGACATAGTGACGACACTAATTAATAGATGTAATAATTACAACTGTTATATAAATGATGGATGTATTTTAATTATCGACAAGACAATTAAAAATCCTTAAAGATAAAATACATGTCGTAATTAAATTATTATCAAGTTCATTTATTATTAGACATTTATTACTTCCGCACATCATTTAATGCTAACTTTAATGTCTAGATTTTTTAAAAAATTTTACGAATTTTTGGGATGTTACACCTCCAGTATTGGGCTACTCCCAAAAATCCTCTTACCTCGGTTACATTATTTGTCTTGGGACAATTTACAATGACCTCAACTTTAGAGGGATCAATCCTCAATTCACCACCCCCTACAATGTAACATATATATACGAAAGATGTATTCCCAAATTCACATTTAGACATGTTTAAATACAATTGTTCCCTTACAAGTATATCAAAAACTTGCTTAACATGCTTGACATATTCCTCCCAAGTACGACTGAATATGAGAATATCATCTAAGTAGACTATGACAAAGTCATCAATGAAGGGCCTAAACACATATTTCATCACCCTCATAAATGTTGCCGGTGCATTACGTGTGAAAATCCTCACAGCAGATCTAAGAGATGATGTATCTCACAAGAGAATAATTATGATTAAGCAAGAAAATAGAAGAAGAGTGATACATGCAGTATAATGAGCAACAGAATAATATGGTACAGTAGAACTCAGATAGAAGCAATAATACTTCGGTCATACTAGATTATTAATCACAAATGGACATATAAATAATACAATGCATGAGGAATTCGAATGCCTAAGGTGGCAATTCGAATTAGCCTTCATGGAGTGATCAAAGGATCACTGGAGTGTCATCGGAGCACAACTAGGTGTCCTCATGATCATCGGAGCGCAACTGGAAGTCTTCATCATCATCAGTGTAGTCATCAATGCTCAAGTAACTGTCAACCATCAGTCAAACTAACTCTGGTAGGTGTAACTCAGTGTAACTAAGTGTAACTCAGTGTAACTAAGTGTAACTGAGTGTAACTGAGTGTAACTCAATGTAACTAAGTGTAACTCAATGTAACTAAGAGTAACTGAATGTAACTGAGTGTAACTCAATGTAACTGAGTGTAACTGACTGTAACTGAATGTAACTGAATGTAACTGAGTGTAACTCAATGTAACTGAGTGTAACTGACTGTAACTGAGTGTAACTGAACTGGTAGGTGAAGAAGGGCGAGTTGCTCCCTAAAATCAAGGAAGAAGGGCGCACTAAGCAATTGGAGGGCTAAAACTGAATAGTGAGAAGCTCCTGGGAGCTGGCTAACTGAGGGCTAGGTGCTGGACTGATGACTGGGATGCATGCAAAATGCATGCAAACCCTAGAATGCATGCAAACCCTAAAAGGTGCATGCATGACTGAAAATGTAAATGATCAAAATACTGGTGGGACTAGGATGGAGTATAGGAATATCCTAACACCCCCCCTTAATCCATCCTGGGCCCTGGTAACTAAGACCAAAGGTCACCCAATACAATGAATAATAACAATCAATAAACCAAGGAAGTGGGAAAATTTCATGGGAAACATACCCCCTCCTCAAAAAATAGACTGTAAGGCACACATAAAAAATAAAAGCTCCAAACTCAAGCATGTGTGATGCTTGGTCATATGTCTGGAGGTATCTTCTTCTTGGGAAGAAGTGGATCATGCTCAAAAAGCATGTGCTTGTACTTGCTCTTCAGATCGAATGTGATGAGAACAAATCCAACAGTATTAGAATGATCCTTGAACCTGTGATTCGAATCAGCTGAGGTAGGATCAAATTTTTGAATGTGCATATAGTCCTTTGTCTTCTCCTTCGAACCACCATGGGTGAGATTATGCCAAAAAGAACTATTACATGTTTGCTTGAAATCAAAATCAGATTTAAGACTTTCAAAACAGTTTCTTGAGATCTCCTTTGAACCAGCAGGGGTGAGATCAAAACTATCATATGATGCATGAGAAATTATCTCAAGCGGGTGGCAATGGCCATATTCTTCAATAACCTTCTGAAAGCATGTGCTAATGATCATATAGTAGTAAATAAGAGATGTTTGTTGAAGAGGAGCGAATGCATTACCTCCAATAGCTGATGTTACCTCCGAAATAATCATGTGATCATGATGCAAACCAACAAACTCTGGTGCAAGACAGGATTTAGGACCTTCTGCAATATCTAGAGTGTGAGCTGGCACAGAAAGAGAAGAAAGTTTGAGCATGAGCGGAGAATCTGCAAGTTCTTTGTCAACAACTTCAATATGAGATGATACTGGTTCATGATCTGAGAGATCATCAAGGGGAGCGAATGCAACATGATCTGAGAGACCATCAGGAGGAGCGAATGCATCATGATCTGAGAGACCATCAAGTGGAGCGAATGCATCAACTTGCTTGCTTTTGAAGGGATTTGGACCAAATCCATCATTCTTTTTGCCGAATCTTTCATCTAGATGAGCCCATAACTCTTTTGGAGTTTCAATATCAATGATGGTCGGGTACAATATGTAATCGGTCATAGCAAGCATCATTCTTCCAATGTGCATGTCACCTTTATTCAACCATTTAATCTTCTTTGTAGAGGATTCGAACTCTCTTTCAAAATAGCAATCAAAGAGATCATGGCTCTTCAAATATGCTATCATTCTTGGTTTCCATTCATCATAGTTGAATGGAGAAAGAGGAGTAATTTCTTCTAAATTCATTGAAGTTGTAGAAGACCTGCAAAAACAATATAGAATAACTGCAACTACTACTGCTGCAAAAATGCAGATTCTGCTACAACTGCTGCACTCGAAATCTTGGTAATAACCTGCAAAAAAAAACTCTCAAGAATGGAGATAAACAATACTCTCAACATGCTCTGATACCATGTGAAAATCCTCACAGCAGATCTAAGAGATGATGTATCTCACAAGAGAATAATTATGATTAAGCAAGAAAATAGAAGAAGAGTGATACATGCAGTATAATGAGCAACAGAATAATATGGTACAGTAGAACTCAGATAGAAGCAATAATACTTCGGTCATACTAGATTATTAATCACAAATGGACATATAAATAATACAATGCATGAGGAATTCGAATGCCTAAGGTGGCAATTCGAATTAGCCTTCATGGAGTGATCAAAGGATCACTGGAGTGTCATCGGAGCACAACTAGGTGTCCTCATGATCATCGGAGCGCAACTGGAAGTCTTCATCATCATCAGTGGAGTCATCAATGCTCAAGTAACTGTCAACCATCAGTCAAACTAACTCTGGTAGGTGTAACTCAGTGTAACTAAGTGTAACTCAGTGTAACTAAGTGTAACTGAGTGTAACTGAGTGTAACTCAATGTAACTAAGTGTAACTCAATGTAACTAAGAGTAACTGAATGTAACTGAGTGTAACTGAGTGTAACTCAATGTAACTGAGTGTAACTGACTGTAACTGACTGTAACTGAATGTAACTGAGTGTAACTCAATGTAACTGAGTGTAACTGACTGTAACTGAGTGTAACTGAACTGGTAGGTGAAGAAGGGCGAGTTGCTCCCTAAAATCAAGGAAGAAGGGCGCACTAAGCAACTGGAGGGCTAAAACTGAATAGTGAGAAGCTCCTGGGGGCTGGCTAACTGAGGGCTAGGTGCTGGACTGATGACTGGGATGCATGCAAAATGCATGCAAACCCTAGAATGCATGCAAACCCTAAAAGGTGCATGCATGACTGAAAATGTAAATGATCAAAATACTGGTGGGACTAGGATGGAGTATAGGAATATCCTAACATTACGAATCCCAAAGGGCATTACCATCCATTCATACAATCCTTGTTTAGTTTTGAAAGCAGTCTTCCAAATATCATTGCCATGAATTCTAATTTGATTATAGCCACTTCTTAAGTCTAACTTAGTGAAATAAATTGCATTCTTAAGTTGATCTAAAAGATCATCAATCTGAGGAAGAGGATACATGTTCTTAATTGTGATTCTGTTTAGTGCCCTGTAATCAACACACATACGCCATGTGCCATCCTTCTTTGGCACCAAAACAATTGGTGAACCACATGGAGAGGAGCTTGGTCGAATGTCCCCTATTTTAAGAAATTCCTAAACTTGTTTCTTTATCTCTGCATTTTCAATTACTGAAGACCTGTACATGCCAATGTTAGGAAGTGGTGCATCCTGTTGTAAGAGAATCTCATGTTGTATTTCTCTTTTTGGAGGCAATCCTTTAGGTTCTTGAAACAAGAAATCGTAATCAGTTACAACTTTAGTTAAATATTTCTTAAATCTTGGATCACATCCCTTAAAAGATTCACTTTGACCAACATCCTTTGCTTTAACAATCATAAGAACAAAATTCTTACTAGCATTAACTAGTCTCTTCATTTGACTTGCAGAAACTAATGAAAGATTAGTTTTCATGCGATGTGCACGAACAACATATTCAATTCCATCTTTAGTGAGCCGATATATGTTATCTTCCCTGTAAAAGATAGCCTTCCTATCATAAAGATAAGGATTTCCCAAAAACAATACCACAGATATCTAATGGAACTACATCCAGATCTACTTCATCAATGAACCCAGAAGTGATAGAAAATCTAAGTCTACACTGTTTTGTCACTTGTAATTGTGCATTATCACATACCCATCGAAGAGGATATGGTTTAGGGTGTAACTTAGTTTCCAAATTAATTATCTTAACTATCTCTTCTGAAATTAGATTGGATTGTGATCCACTGTCAGAAATAGTATCTATCTTTGTATGCTTAGAAATTACTCTTATGTGAAACAACTCACTTATTTTTCTTTCATCAACAACAGATTCATGCTTTGAATTAGAAGTGCAAGGATTTTTACCTTGTATGCTCGTTGCAACAATCTTAGTCTCATTCCCTGAATCAAATCCCAAATCATGTTGGATATTTGTAGCAATGGTATTCTTGTCCTCCTTATTCCGAAACTTCTCAGGCTTGAGCTCCAGATGAAGCTTCCACCATTTGGATGCATCATGACCCTTTTTATGGCAATGTGAGCATATAGGTTTGTCTCCTTATTTATTCACTGTAGATGTATGCTTACCTTTCCCCTTACCTTTGAACTTGTTTCCTTAAGGTTTGTAAGGTTTCTTGGAAAGGTTTTCATTTCTATTCTTCCCCTTCAACTCCATATGAGTCGCTTGAACACATACCTCATCAAGATTAGTTGGATTAAACATAAGTATCATATGACGTAAATAACTATGTAATCCACCTATGTACTTGAGAAGGATTTCTTGAGTGTAGAGAGGTATACAAAGTATTAAAGCTCTCTTATGAAATTATTGTGTTTAATCTTGCACACTTTGACCCTTACCTTGCCTCATATTTTTCCAATCCATCACTTGATTGCTATATATAACCCAATGGATAGAAATGCTTCTTTAATGTTGATTTGTGTTAGGATATTCCTATACTCCACCCTAGTCCTACCAACATTTTTATTATTTGCATTTCCAGTCTTGCATGCATGCATGCAATTTCATGCATCCCAGTCATCAGTCCCAACACCTAGCCCTCAGTTAGCTAGCCCCAGGAGCTTCTCACTGGTCAGTTTTAGCCCTCCTAGTGCTTAGTGCACCCTGCATGCAGTTACATGCATCTCATGCGCCCTCTCTCACCTACCATTTAGTTGTACTTCAGTTCTTTCCTTGATTTAAGGCTAGAATGACTCTCAACTGACTGTATCACTCCGATAGACCTCCAGCGAGACTAGACTGCCCATTCTGACTCTAGTTAGCTCCTCGTGTACCCTCCACTAAGCCTCCTTCATTCAGTTAGTGCCAGTTACACCTACCACACTCAGTTAGACTGATGGTTGATAGTTAGTTGTGCATTGATGACTCCATTGATGATGATGCAGACTTCTAGTTGTGCTCCAATGACACTCGAGTGATATTTTGATCTCTCCATGAAGGCTAATTCGAATTTCCACCTTGGCATTTGAATCCTCATGCATTGTATTATTTATTTGTCCATTTGTGATTAATGAATTAGTGTGTGTGAAGTTATTTTGCTTCTATTCTAGTTCTACTGTATTATTATTCTGTTGCTCATTTACATTGCATTGACCACTCTTCTTCTATCTTCCTGCTTAATCATAATCTTTCTTGTGAGGTATACATCAGCTCTTAGATCTGTTGTGAGGATTTTCACAATTTGAACTCACGCCAAGAGGATATAACATTGCCTTTTGAGGCCAAATCCTTTTGAGTTCTACTCTCCCACCATATGAGAGCGATCCCTCCAAGTCGGAGAGAAGCTAACTAAATTTTCAAGTTATCTTCAATAAAATTTTGAATCCTACAATAGACTTCAATATGATGGATCCAATTATCTAACTTTTCAGCATTAAGTTCTCCATTATAAACAAGTAAATCAAACTTAATATCAAGCTTTAATTGAGGCATATTGAGATCATTTTTTTGTTTAGGCGAGGCATTTAAAGAACCATCAAGAAAAGATGGTGATGATGGAGGAGTTCTAGGAGGTTCCTCACCACCTCCTTCTTCTTTACCTTTTGCATGAGAAGAAACACCTTGTTCTCCCTTCTTTTGATCCTGATGAAGTTCTTCCACCATACTTTGCATCTTCATGAAAGCTTTAAGAAAATCCCCTTCAGAAGGGATTGAAGAAGTCCCATCATCTCCTTTTTCTGAAGCCATTATCCTTCTTGATCCAATCTCAGGATCAAATTCTTCAAGATCTCCTTCACCTCTTTGAATCCTTTCTCTTGTTAACATAAACAAACTCATAATGAAATGGTTAAGCTGCTTTGATACCGAACTTGATCTGAAATTTTCAGGAAATTTTTAACCAAAAAAACTTGCATGTAACATTCATAAGAATGGCTTAAAAGATTATTTTTAAAGGCCGATCTTATTAAGTCTTCAAAGGTTAAAAATTGAGTGTTATGGAAACACTTATGAGTTATGTCTACCAGACTCAGAAAAAGACTGCACCACCGCGTTCCTCTCAAAATTCTGAGAAAAATGAGTATAAAGTTAACCATATATGTCGGATACCTCCTCTAGCACACAAAACAATATCAACTTCCTGCAAATAAAACAAAACAACATTGACTATGTACGGATTCCTCCTCGGTATCTGTGCCCATTAATGGCCTCTATGCCTTGGGAATCGTGCATGTACCTTGTCTTGGTCTCTGTGCAACCTCTACGCGTTCTGTACCTTTCCTAACTTGATCGTGGCTTGGGATTTCCGTGGCTCTTTATAGCGTTTTGGGTGCAGCAACTTAAAACATATTCATGTCGATTACCACTCAACGGTGGGGCGGTGCCCCAGTGGTAAGGCACATCACTATCTGGGGAGAGGTCCTGAGGTCAAACCCGTGGGCCTCTCCTCCCTCCACGTGCTTTTTGATATGTGGCGCATATTGTATTAATACGTTATAGAATGGTTTAACATGTGGCAATTGATATGGTTTCGATATCTAATATGGTTATGTTATGGTTTTGTTGTTGCAGCAACATCCCCCCCAAATTTTGTACATATTGGGGTCCCTCCTTTGCATTTTACTAGAAAGACTGCCTAAAGAAGTTAATTCTCCTTTTTACTTAGTTTTTTGTTTCAACTGAGGAATCTGCTTTAAAAAATTGAAGTTTTTCTTCTAAGTCAAAATTCAGATTCTCTCTCGAAACTGCGGAAGAAATTTAAAATTCTCTTCTGAAATTGCGGAAGAACTCAAGATTCTCTCCCGACACCGCGGAAAGACTTAAAGTTCACTGAAACAGCGAAAACACTTAGCGTTTTTTGGAAGAACTTAAAATTCCCTTCCGAAACTGTGGAAGGAACTTACAAATCTCTCCCGAAACTGCGGAAGAATTCAACGAACTCGCCGGAAACTGCGAAGGAACTTGAGATTCTCTCCCGAAACTGCGGAAGCTTTCGCAAAATGTTGCCGTAGTAAGTTGTCGATAAAAAAATTGAACAAAGTTATTTCGTAAATTGCGGAAGGAATTTCTGAGTCTTTCCGAAACTTCGGGACGACTCGATAAAGCCGGCCGTGATAAGCTTCCGAGGGAGTGTATTTCGAAAGAACTCACAAAATGCTCCCAAAACGCCGAAACGATTCGCCATCTTGTTCCACCACTGTGAAGTGTTGTTTTTTGCCTCTTTTCCGAAATAAAGTTTCCCACCTTTTGGGAGGAACTCTTGAGTTCCGGCCGCAACTGCGGACGAAACTTGTGAGTCCACCCCGCAACCGACGGTCGCGTTTAAATGTCAAGTCGGCTTGAAAAGATCATACCATACGAACATTAAAAACCCATTTTAATGACACCACCTACCCATTTAAATGCCGCACGTGTCTAATTTTATATAAGGGCAGTGGGGTTTCGTTGATCCCATTATTAGTTTATTGTTCAAAGAACGTCGTTGGGGAGACTGCGTCGACTCGCTCCAGCTCAGCGCATCCACGACCGCGTCCGCCTCACTCCACCACTGTCTCATCTCCAGGTAGGATTTTAACCGTCATCTTTGTCTCATCTTCACGTTGAGTTACTTTTTGGGTTTTCCCGTTTCATAACGTGGCCGATAGACATTGGTAGCATAGATCGTTTTTTATTTTTTACGGTCGCCGTGGCCCCATAGGTTTCTCATTCCTACCAATTGAAAGCCGTAGCCATGACCAACTGAGTTTTTTTTTACTGGCCGCGTTCCGATCGTTCTCCTACTCGGATTCAAACTTCATACCGGCTGCAGGCCGTTTCGCAAGTATTATTAATGACAGTAGCGGTCGGTTGAGATACTCAATCACTCACCTACTCGGCTCAGTTAATGACTGTGGAAAACAATTCATAGGATTTTTCCACTCCAGGCCAACCCATCATTGACCATTAGAAGTGCTACAATGAAGGGCACCCTGTCTCCAAGGACTAGGAAGGAAGTAGGTTTTTCCACGTCATATGCTTACCTTTTCGGGAGCATTCCAAAAGTTCCTGACTAGGCATTGTCTCCCTATAATAATCAAGTCTGAGGACCATATTTCGTTTTCTGAAATGATCTATTTTGCTTCCCCAACATGCAGCTTTATAATTTTGTCTATATTTCTCATTAGCATGTTAAAATTGTCCTTCTCTATGTTACACTCTCATAACATGTTGCAAATTTTTATAATGATTCACATTTGGTTGCTAGTAGGGATAAGCCACGATGCCAAAAGGTGGTAGAAAGAAAACTAAAGTGATGGAACCAGAGCCAGTGCAACTAAGGAATGAAACTATTTTCCAAGACACTAAGTGTACCACCGACGTTCCTCCCGAGGTCCGTTGGGGAGATTTTTACCGGATGATCAGGGACCAAGATATCCCAGATGTATTATTGGAAGAAGAACAAATCTACCTCAACATCAGAACTTCCGGCATAGCTAGGGATTCTACCCGCCCTGAATTGTTCCCATGCTCTGAAGTGATCGGGTGGATACTGGAACATGCCAACCCAGAGACAAGAGTGTTGCATGATAGCAAGGGAGAGCATAAGACCTCCTTTCAGGTTAATGGTTGGGTAAGATGAATAATACTGAGATGGCCAAAAAATTATTGGTCACAGGAAAATACCTGAGGAAGAGAAATAATGACGAATATGATGTTCAGAGCCTAAGACCTCCTTTCAGGTTAATCGCCCTGATGTTATGCATAATTTTCGGCATGCCCGATGGCACTGTATATAGGATACAGTGGGCCCCCATTGTCCACTTCATAGCATTCAAAGGAACTGTGTTTGATTGGGCTACTATCCTTTCGGACAGTTTGGCATCCACAGTGGCCGTTGCAAGAGAAGGTCTGGCCTTAAAAAAGTCAGAATTTTACGTGTCTTCCTATCTCATTGACTGCATCTTGGCCAAGCTCTCTTTCCCCAGGCTAGGTTTCACATGGGATAAAGCCAACACCGCGGTCTACACTGCTTATAAAATAACGTGGAATCAAAATTACAGAACAAGCTATAATCTCATCTGCGAAGAGTTCATCATGCCTCTATATGAGCAGATGTTCAAGGAAGAGCCCAATTGTCTATCAGAAAATGCCATGGAGATGATGGAAAACTATGGCGATTTTTATTTCTCAGAGAAGGGCACCTACATGAGGATGTTTGGAGGTACCAAAGCGCCATACATTTTTCCAAAATACTCTACTGATTATGTAGTCCTCAAGGAAGCAGTCAGGAAAATTTTCCTTGATGGAATAGGAGGGGTGCTTAACAAGCAACAAAAGGCTTCTTTCCCTCCTTTTCCCTTCTGCATAGGGGCCTACAAATTCTCAGGGGTTGCAACAGCTGAGGAATAAGTTCAAGAGCTGAAAGATTTCCACTTCGGTGAAATGATCTTCCATAGAAATGATAGGCGGAACAAGGTTGCCAAGCATTGCAAGGAAGTTTATGCTCATTTTTAATATGCTCATTACTATGATGCAGAGGAAGAAGTGTTCAGAGGCATCACCAACATGACTGAGTTGCAGATTTGTCATCAAGGCAGTGGAGCAAACTCTAGCTCTACCCCATCCTGAAAAGCCAATCTGCAGAAAGAGAGGGAAACAGCTGAAGCCCTAGCCCGTGAAGAGCAAAGATTGAAAGACGAAGCAAGACTGCAACAAGAAGCAGAAGAAGCAAGGCTGCAACAAGAAGCAGAAGATGCAAGGTTGCAGAAAGAAGCAGAAAATCGAGAGCAGAAGGAAGCATAAGATCGAGAGCAGAGGGAGGAAAGTGAAAATCAGCAGCAAGTTGAAGAAGAAGAAAGAAGGCATAAAACTGAAGAAGAACAAAAGGCGGAGGAAGAAATTAAGACCAATGAAGATGCCCAGGCAGGTGGCTCATGCACCCAAGATATGGAAACAGACACATCTCAAGCAGGTGTCCCCGACACCCAAAATGTGGAAACAGACACATCTCAAGTAGTACAGACCCCACCCATAGAGGCATAAGTACATGTAATAGACCTCCCAATCGTCCCTTACACCCCATCAGAAGATCATGCTGTGTCCCTATGGGATGAATTTGTGTATAATAAGAAGAGGAAGGCGGTAGTCTTGAAATCGGAAGAGAGGATAAAGAGACTTTTCCAAGAAGATATTGTTACCCGGCGGGAGACCACGGTGATACAAAATACAAATAAGGCTCCCATAGCCATGGCATCCGCCGCTGTGTCGGCAGCAAAAGCAACAAAGGACAATGTGGTCGATATGGTTAGAGAATTTGAGTCAACAAAGAGGAGAGATCACATGTTGCAACATACTGTGGCTAATGAGCAGGCTTACAGGGATCTTGTAGTGAATAAATATAATCGTCTGTCTATTGATCACAAGGAATTGTCAGATAAGTATCACCATTTAGAAGAAGAAAAGGAGAAACTGGCAATCCAGATGATGGTTCTAGAAGCAGAAAAGAACGATTCTGAAGCTAGAGTTTCTCATCTGCAAGCAGATAAGCAAACAATGGTTGATCAATTAGAGCAGTCAAAAAGCAGAGCAATAGATATGTCTCCCTTTCATGAGATGTCCTATGACATTCTGAGACAAATGCATGCCACACAGGAGCTGATTACTGAGGAAGTGTGCATGCTCAAAGCCATGATGGTTAGATTAAAAGAAGTCAATGCAGAGGCCAATAGGCTTAAGGGAAAATATGCTCGAGTTAAAGCAAACATTCTGAGCCAGATGGAATGGAGAGAAGGGAAGGTTGATTTCCCCAAGCATCTCCCATTCAAGTCGGTAGATGATTTTAAAGAAGATATAGCCCTTATGGAATTCTGCAGGAACTGTGGTCTTAAGCTAATGGCTAAGATCCAGGGAACAATGGATAAAAGTAACAGCCTGTATCAAAAGATCCATGAAGTACATGATAAGTGCAAGATGAGTTTTCCTCAGTCCCTCGATGAGTTTCCAAGCAAAGAACAACGTTTATCGGACTTGAGGGAAGAGATAGGCATTCAAATAGAATATGTAAAGAACATTGATGTCCTAGCCACTGATGATCTCCATCACTATATTGGGTTGTCATCAATATACAGTCATTTGCTTAAAGAAATCCACCAAGAAGCAGTTGCAGAAATTCATGGTGTTGAAGCAGAACTTGGTAAACATGTGACTTCCCAGAAGATCTTGCTCCCTTCCCCAGCAAATGTGGTTATCAGAGACACTGGTATCTGGTTCAGTTACATAGCAAAGGAGGAAAAGAAAGCAGCAGCAGCAGTGGCAACCAGTCCAAGCACCTCTCTCCTAGAAGGAGCGCCTTCCCAAGGGTGAACACGCTGAGCCTAAGGCGTTGTTCCTATTTTTCATTTGGTCTCCCTATGTTTAAAGCATAGAAAATCTAGATAGCTGTCCTTTTTATTTTTGAGAAATTTTATGTTTTAAGAAAAGGGCCACGATTTGTTTATTAAGAGGAAAAGTCTGTAGAGGACATGTGTAAAGAGCCAGGTGGCAGCCCAAGAGGCATTTTGTAAAGATATAAATAGAAACCTAGGGAATAGGGTAAAGGAGGACTTTTGGCAGGAAAAATAATTTTCTTAACTTGTACGAGCTATCTTGCACTTGCTTCAAGAAAATGAAATTTGCCTAATAAGAGCCTGGAGAGGACGTCTTTTGCATGGAAATGGATGTTGGATGCATGCTGGATTATTCCTATGACTTTCATATTCTATAGTGAGATCTTTCTTTGCTGTCTTGAATTATTTCTTTGTATTGAATGATCTTACTGTTTCTTGTGCAAATGAATTTTCTCCTACATGAGTAATGGAATGCGTTATATGTGGATTGGAAGCTATCTTCTAATATATTTTTCCTTCTTGCTATAGATATATCTTTATGATTTAATGGCTATCTGTTGATCTTTAGATATTTTTTCCAGCACATTACTCATACTTATAATTCCGCTCCTTGCAGGGATAGTTTAGGTTTATTTCGGTTTTAAATACAGATTTGTTTCGAGTTCTGCATTTAGATTAAGTTAGCTTAGGTACTTGCATATCATTTTAAACCATAAAAATAAAAAAGAACGGTGGATCGGGCCATAACCGGTGTAATTGAAGCAAATATACAAACCTAACGATTGCCGGAACCGCTAACCGGACGGATTCCCCATACCAAACGGTGGACAATCTAATTGAGATAGTTCGTCGGGGAGAATCCCTTTCTGCTTGATGCTGCGATCTTCGGGGCATCAACAGGTTTGTATTGGATATATGTTATGGTTCGGTGGTATAACTTGGCTCCATGTTACAATAGTTGGATAAGGTTCCACCGCTTGGTTTAACATATGGTTTAATATGTGCTATATAATATAAACTTTGATGGGGGCCTTAGTGTTGGCATGGGGTCAAGGGATATGCCCTTGGTCCCTTCCCCATTTTACAATATTAAACCATAATAATAATTGAACCATATAGTTTTCCAGTGGAGTTTGTGGTGGCCTTGGTGAAGGTCTTTGGGTTCGATTCCCATGGCTCCAAAACCTTTTTTTTTAACCTTTTCCAACCATTTTTTAACCACTTTTATCATTTTTAACCATCCTTCTCGAAACTTCAACTTCTTCATTTGGAGGTTGTTTCGCACGAAACAGGCGTTGAAGGAAAGATGTCGACGAGCTCTTTACCAAATTAACCTTTGAACTGATGTTTGAAGACTTCAATCTGATCGACGATGAGATGATCCTCTTGGATCATGCACCCTTGCACTATTGATGCTTCGTGGAATCTGCGCATACTCCAACTATACTTGGTGGGATTATAACACTTTCCTTGTCATATCTTGTGGGACTTGTGCACCTATTGTACCATTGGCTGTGGAATTTTCTCATATACTTTCTTAAACCTCTGTACCTTTCTAGGAACATGTGCGCATTCCACTAACTGGAAGCATATTCTGATTGGCTCAAGACTGTCCAACAATTTGCTAGTTCTTACTGCTTGTGCACTTCTGACCATTTGTTCAACCAACTCCTTGGATGCTTGTGCACATGTACCATTGTTCAACCAACTCCTTGATTTCTTGTGCACCAGTACCAATGTCCAACCAACTCCTTTGAGTGCTGCAATGAGAGAGTATGACTTGGTGGACTTGATATCTGTGCAAGGATCTACATTATGTCTCTTCTTATGTACTTCTTCAAACTCATCATGCATGACGTATCCTTGGATATTCATACTGGATTCACTTTTGGATACACTTCTTTAAACTAGCATCCATATCTTTCACCTTCACCGTCATGTGCAGTGTGATAATCTGCAGGGGATCTAGCAATTGTAACAAACTCTCAAGAATGTTACAAAGAAGAAGAGAAGAATGCACTCAATAATCACTCATGAACACAGGAAATGGATAATAGCAGTATCATACATCAGCTGTGAGTTGGCACAGTGAAAACTGAATACAATACAATAACTGTGATAGAGAATTCGGATTAACCAAGGAGGTCATTCAAATCATGCTCAAAGTCTAGCTTGGACAATCAATGGAGACATCATCCAGTTAGTAGTATCAGTCATAAATGGTAATGGTCAGTCAAGTGTGTCTAACTGAGTCTAACATAACCATCTAGGCATAAATCAAGGAATGAAGACTCCAAGGAGGGCACATGAGGCTGTCAGAAGGTCAAGTGGCACTCCAGAACTAGCTAACTAGGAGCTACAGGTAGTTAGGGCGAGAAATCAGTGGAAGAACTGCTCAATCAATGCTCTAATTGAATGATAACTCCTAGTAGGTGAGATAAGGCGCTCTAACTGAATGATAATTGGTGGTAGGTGAGCAAAGGCGCACTTGGCATGCAGAAATGTCAAATAGGGCGCATCAGGTAGGTAGGAGGCCAACTGGGGGTTGAAGACAGGATTTGGAGAGCTAAAAGTAAGCTCTAGGTGCTAGTAGGACCATCAAGATGATAACCGGATGCATGCATGATGACTGGATGCATGCAAAACTGAAAAATGATGGGGAGGATATTCCAACACCCCCTTGCAAGCTATACTATGAGGTAATAACTGAAAACTAAAAAATAGGGCCCTGGTGACTGAGACCAAATGTCACCCCCTACAATCAATGTAAATAAACTAAGTGAGGAAAGAGGGAAAATACAGTGGGAAGAAATACCTCCCTCAAAATAGACCGAAGGATGCTAATGTAGCATATCATCACTCACCCCTAAAGGAGGTAAGTGTCCTTCTTTTTTGAAGAAGGATCGATCGATCTGAAATGGATCAACAATGTGACAAGGATGAAACCTTCCATTCTGAAAATATGATCTGGTTCTTCTATGATCATGTGGATCAACAACCAAATCACCGGCAGATCGGAGTGTAATGGCTTCCCATCTAGGAAGAGGAGGATCATCAGGTTCTTGTGTAACTGGATCTCCCATTCGCTCATCTTCATCATCAATTGCTAGACCTTCTGGTTCTTGTGGATCTGGGTCTAGCATTCCCTCATCAACATCTCCATCTTCATATTTTAAAATCTCATGTGATGATGCATCGCTCTCTTGATCATCAATCAAAGGAGGAATCTTCCTCTTGGAAAGAAGTGGATCATGCTTCAAAAGCATAATATGAAGATCAATATGGAGCATGTGATTCGAACTAACTGAGGTAGAATCAAAACCATGAATGTGTAGATAGTTCTTTGATATCTCCTTTGAACCAACATAGGTGAGATCATAACCAAATAAACTATGTCATGGTGATGGTAGATCTTCAACAAGATCACTGGTGGATGCAACAGTGGTGGTGTCCCATTTTGCAATAGGAGTTGAACAAATAGGTGTTAGATCTTCAAGTTCTTGTGGATTTGGATCTAGAATTCTCTCAAAAGGAGTTATATTCCTCTTGGGAAGAAATGAATCATGCTCCAAAAACATGTGCTTGAGTTCTCCAACAATGGATGCAAGCAAATATGGAGGCTTCCTAAACTTTCTCTTCCTACCAAGCATGGTGAGAACAAATCTAAAAACATGAAGATAATTATGGAGCATGTGATTCAAACCAACTGAGGTAGAATCAACTCCATGAATGTGTATGTAGTTCTTTGATATCTCCTTTGAACCAACATAGGTGAGATCATAACCAAATGAACTAATACATGATGATGATATCTTGGACATCGAATCATATACAATAATTGGAAGATGGTTTCTCATGATCTCCTTTGAACCAACAGGGGTAAGATCAAAACCAAAATCACAAAAAGGTGCATGAATCATGAACCCAAGCAAATGATAGAGTCTTCCATCTTTGGTGAAACTTTGAAAACATGTGCCAATGACCAAATAGGAGTCCAAAGAAAGCATTTGATGAGGGAGAGTGAATGCATTACCTTCCAAATCTGATTTTACCTTCAAAATACTCAGTAGGTCATCATCTTGCACATCAACAGGTGCATCAACTCCATGAAAGTGTATGTAGTTATTTGCTATCTCCTTTGAACCAGCAGGGGTGAGATCAAAATCAAATGAACCATGACATAATGGATATGGATTGAACTATAAAATAGATCCAAGAATTTGAGGATGGTTTCTTATGATCTCCTTTGAACCAACAATGGTG
Source organism: Larix kaempferi (assembly GCA_027924585.1). Lineage (NCBI taxonomy): Eukaryota > Viridiplantae > Streptophyta > Pinopsida > Pinales > Pinaceae > Larix > Larix kaempferi. Next base: position 4,777,660 of record BSBM01000267.1, on the reverse strand, counting down.
AGATCTAAACCAAAAGCACAAGGATATGCATGAGACTTGAACTCAAGCGAATGATACAGTCTTCCATCTTTGGTGAAACTCTGAAAACATGTTCCAATGACCAAATAGGAGTCCATAGGAAGATTTTGATTAAGGAGGGCGAATGCATTGCCTCCCAAATCTGATTTTACTTCCAAGATGATTAGTAGGTCATCATATTGCACATCAACAAGCTCATGGGAAGTAGAGATTTCAAAGGTCTCTTCAACTTCTAGAGTAGTAACTGACATCTTTTGCTTAGACTTCATATCAGAAGATGGATCAACTGAAACCATGTGTTGTATTTCAACTTTATATTGAAAAAATTCATCATGGGAGATGATGGAGGCTGAATCATGAATAGAGAGAGCACTGGAGGAAGTATCAATGGGCTTGTTTTCCAAATTGCTAGCATCAACCTCTTCCTCCTAATTTCCAAATAATCTGTCCAATCTAGTCCATAGATCACTTGTATGTTCATCAATATCAATGAGGTATTCCATATTGGAAAACATAGTAATACATATGCTTCCTGATGCTCCGTCACAAGCATCAAGCCAATCTTCTTTCTCTCCATCGGAAGAAAAATCTCTCTTAATACCAATACACACATCAAAAAGGCCATGTCTCTTCAAATATGATGTCATCTTTGGTTTCCACTCATCATAGTTGAATGAAGTGAGAGAAGGAACTCCTTCCAGATACATAGTTGATGTAGTTCAAATCGAATCTATTGGTGCAGAATCACTAGTGCAGAATCCTAGTGTAGAATCACTAGTGAATAATCACCAATGCAAAATCACTAGTGCAGAATCACTAGTGCAAAATCACCAGTGCAGAATATTCTGAACATGTTGCAACTACAGAAAACAATTGTAACTACAGAACACTTCGAATAACCTGCAAAAACAATGGAGATCCATAATAGTTGCTGGATTCAAATCTGCTGAAGAGGGATTCAAATGGTGAATAACCCTGCAAAACAAGAAGTTGTTGTTGATGGAGATTTGCTACACTTCGAATGAACACTACCTTAGGAACACTGAGCACATAGACTAAGTCCTTCACACCTGGATAGACCTCACTGGATTTATCCAATGAATTCAAGGTAATAGCACTAAGATTTGTTGTGGAAACTCAGAGGCTTCTGGTGCTCAAGTGAAAGATAGTTGCTCAAATAAATGTTGCAACTGCTGTTGCTGCAATGGCTGCAATTCAAATAGCTACTGACTGCTTTGATACCATGTGATAATATGCCTGGGATCTAGCAACTATAACAAACTCACAATCAAACTCTCAAGAATGTTGCAAAGAAGAAGAGAAGAATGCACTCATACATTAGTTGTGAGATGGAACTATGGAGAATAGCAGTATCATATAGAAAATGGAGAATAGCAGTATCATACATCAGTTGTGAGATGGAACTATGAAAACTGAATACAATACAATAACTCTGATAGAGAATTTGAATTAACCAAGGAGGTCATTCGAATCATGATCAAATTCTAGCTTGGACAATCAATGGAGACATCATCCAGTCAATAGTATCAGTCATAAATGGTAATAGTCAGTCAAGTGTGTCTAATTGAGTCTAACAGAACCATCTAGGCATAAATCAGGGAATGGAGACTCCAAGGAGGGCACATGAGGCTGTCAGAAGGTCAATTGGCACTCCAAAACTAGCTAACTAGGAGCTACAGGCAGTTAGGATGAGCAATCAGTGGAAGAACTGCTCAATCAATGCTCTAACTGAATGATAACTCTTGGTAGGAGATATAAGGCGCTCTAACTGAGTGATAATTGGTGGTAGGTGAGCAAAGGCGCACTTGGCATGCAGAAAGGTCAAATAGGGTGCATCGAGTAGGTAGGAGGCCAACTGGGGGCTGAAGATAGGCTCTGGAGAGCTAGAAGTAAGCTCTAGGTGTTGGGAGGACCTTGGATGCATGCAGGCATGCAAAACTGAAAAATGATGGGGAGGATATTCCAACACGCAGATAATTCTGGCATTCATGTTCTTCTTCATCTTGTGCATATACTTCTTCAAAGTGGCTTCCATATACTTCTTCATACTTTTGTAGGAATGTTGTATCCACTTTGACATTCAGTTGATATCAATGACTCAAACTGAATTAGTTGACATCTTCTTTGCCATTAGTTAACATCAATGACAACCACGGTTCAACACAAACTTAACGCATTCTTGTAATCAAGTCACTCACGCCAGCCAGTCCATGTTCCATCTTACTTAATGGCAGAGATGACCCTAATGAGCTCACAAAATCTAAAGTTTCCTTAGTGAACCGTCATACCAAGAGCTTCTTTTGACAATCATGACCTATAGTCAAACCCAAAACTTCACCTGCAATTCACACACTTGCAATTAAACCCATAATTTGATCCTTGTCATTTTTCTCTACAACGAACCCACACATCGTTCACACTTGTTACTTGATTCTCAAATTGAATTGACCTATATATATGCATTCTATTGTGGACCTAAGTGTGCGTTTGTGGACCCATTCAATTTAAGATTTTATGAGCCAACCATTGTGTGAATTTTCTTTTGTTGTTCAACAATTTTGAACTCATTGGATGTGCACTTTGTGGACCCATCTTGTCCAAGAGAAACGTTGAAAAGATATTTTTGTTTTACTAAATATTTTTTGTTGAAATGATTTCAAAATATTTCAAAGGCGTTATAGACAGTTTATTACAAGAATTTCGAATTGATCTTGTAGTTCAAGTTTCTTTTGATGGTTGCAGAGAAGTAAACAGTGATTTTCTACCCAGAGCATGATCCTCATGTGTTGGGATTGCCTACCTTTCCTTTGGATTGAGATGATAGTTGATTCAAGTCTTCTTGGGAGTTGGATCAATTGGGATGGTCAAAACAAGGCTAGTGCACTTTTACATAGAGATTTCAATACCAACAAAAACCAGCCCCTTTACCTTCTTCATTACTCCATTGGACCATATATGATTATAATATGATTTCCTTACAGGATTTCCAAGCTCATGTTATTATGGATTTCCTCTTTTACATATGGGGCATAAAACATAGTTGGTCTTGTACAAACATTTTTTGGAAGCACCCATGACTTTAGACAAAATTATTGGTAGACAAACATTGTAGCGGGGGTTTACACCCCTGCTCGTGCAAAAGGACACCTACTAAGGGTAAGGGAACTCTTAGCAGCAGCTTTAATGGAAAATGATAAAAAAAATCAATTAAATATAAATACAGTAAAAGATCTAATCTATCATGTGCATGAAACAAATATAAACTAAAAAAAAGAACAGTGAGCTTCCATGGAAATGTTATAAAGAATCTTTCAATTTTTTGCATTGATGGGAAAGCTAGGGCTTGCAAAGAATTTACCTCACAAATGGAGGTGATAAAGCTCTGACGGTGGTACAGTAGGTGTGCCCGGAGCTCCTTGGTTCCTTACTTTCCTCCACAATGCATCAATGGTGGCTAAAGCTTCTATCTAGTGTGAGGCTTAAGCTCAAAAGTGGATGGCTTATGGCTCAATAGAAATTTCAGTAGCATAAGAGTAGAGTAGGTATGGCATCTGGAAATGAGGGGCCTCCATCCCCTTTTATAAATTTAGGTTAGGGTTTTAGGGTTTTTTCCCTCTTTTCCTCTTTTTATTTTCTTTTTGAGTTTATTCCCATTTATTTTTATTTTTTGGGAATAATGGACCCTCTTTTGGGGTTTTGGTATGTTTTTAAACAATTTGGAGGAGGAAAAGTAATATTTGGTATCCATTTGGGTTTTTCGGGGGTTTTGGATGCTACATTGATGGAAAATTTGGTCAACAGGGGTATGTGTCTAAGGGAATGAGCTCGTGTGTAATTTTTTGGTGTTAAAAAACATATTGGCAGTTGCAATGTTGAGATGCTTGACTTCAAGGACTTGAAAACCATACTTCAAAACATATTGGAAGTTGCAATGTTGTTATGCTTGACTTCAAGGACTTGAAAACCATACTTCAAATTCCTTGGAATCAATGACAGCCATACTTCAACATTTATTTCACCGCATGCATATCCTGCGAATGGAATCGAATTTTGTCCATTCTATATTGAGGAGGAAAATATTAAAGAAGCCATGGAATATTGGCCTACGGAGTTTCATCTACAACCAAATTTAGATGTGGAAATTTTAATTACTATAAGAATTGAGATGAATAAGAAAGTAGAATTTAAAGGTTCTGCAAGTTCGATAGTGTGCATATCTCCAAGGTTAAGCACAAAGAAAAAGCAAGAACAAGAGTCACATGAAGAAATGCCACGATTGTAGAATACTAAGCGTACAATAGTATTACCGTCTTTTGCATCAGAACAAGAGAAGTCAGAGAAGTAAGACGGATAAAATTTAGAGTCACAAGATCGCGCATCATCACAAAGAGGTCAAAGGGTTAAGAATCAATTGTTTTCAAAAAAGAAAGGAGAATCGACAGATGGGACTGTTAGAATTTGTACTTGAATAGTAGTTATGTTATATCTTTAATCAAATTCTATTATATCACAATAAACATAAGTAATATGATCCTTGGAAGATATACAAGCATAACATGCACAAGAGTTTATCCTGGGAAACCCTCTTGGGGAAGAAAACCCAGCAAAACTTCTTCAATATAGATTATTTCAACAAGTACAATGTAAATACAACGAATAGCTAAAGCTATCTAATACAAAGATTCCCAAAGAATAGAAGATATAAAGACAAGATAAGATAGAAACCCAAACATAAGCTTCCTCCAACTACAGCTACTCTCCCATGCACACTTGTTCACTTGCTTGAGTGAACTTGGGATGATACAAATCAGGAATTCGACCTCCTTATTTATACACTTTTTTGGATGAATTTTTCACTACAGGCCAAGTTCACTGGGGCGGTTTTTCCCATTGTTTGGGGTAGACTGCCCATTGTTTAGGGCAATTTTACCCACTGACTTATGTGGAGTTGAATTCTCTATTTTCACTTAGTCTTTTAGGGTTTTTACATGATCAATTACAATATGAATATCTCTCGAAGGAATATAATAAGAATATCTTTCGAGTCTTTTAGGGTTTTTACATGATCAATTACAATATGAATATCTCTCGAAGGAATATAATAAGAATATCTTCCGAAGTTACCTAATATTCAACACTCCCTCTTAACAAGGAAGGTATTCTTCTGACACGAACATCATCACTACTGCTGCAAACTCTGTACTCTAACCATTGACTTGTGACATATCTCGAATCTATGCATCACTAGAAGTTATGTACAATCAAGCCATCATCTCAATCATGCATCAGTCACTATCATACATGTTGGCTTGGTTTTGCAACCAAGCTTAGTGCAATGGGCACCTGCTAACTAGTAGCAGCAGTTTCAATATTAAGCAAAAACAATAAACTAAATCTAAACTAAAACTAAACTAGCATGTGCATTTTTGAATTAAAAAACAAGAACAAGAAATATAAAAAATAATTTTTGTATTGAAAATGGGGGCAAGCAAGTGCTTGCAATAAGAATACCTCCGATTGATGAAGATGGTTGAGAAGCTCCAAGGGTGAGCAGCTCCAAACTCCAATGGGTCCTTTCTCCAAGGTTGCTACAATGGCCAAAAACTCAAGGGAGATTTTGGCAGCATGAGGATAGGAATATGGATGGATCTGAAATGAGGAGCCCCTACCACCTTTTTATAGGTTTTGGTGGTGGGGAATACCATTTGTGGTTTTTTGGAAACCAATGGTATTGACCAACATGGTTTAGGTACTTTTCCCTCCTTTTTCCTTTTTTGAATAAAATTAATATTTTTATTCCCTTTTTAATATTTTTGGGAATTTTGGACCCTTTTTGAGGGTTTTTTATGCTTTTTTAGGAAAAATAATCTTTTTGAGTGGGAAAAGGGGTGTACTAAGGTCTTTTGGTGACCTTTTGTTGGCTTCAGAGGCTCAGATGGTGGAAAAGTGGACAAATGGGTCATGTGAATAAGGAAATGAGCTAGTGAGCACTTTTTAGGTGTTAACAGATTGCCCCCGGATGTGTGAGGGCAGGAGCTCATCGTATGGCCGATAGACATCATAGTTCTTTTGTCTTTTTTCTGGGGTTTTGGGGAGGAGAAGAGACCGATTGGAGATTGGATTCGCGGCCCTTGGAAGCTGCAAAAAATAAACAATATTACATGGCCTCAATATGAATGAGGAATAATCCTGATAATGGACGAGGCGGGCAAACCCATGCTCGTATCAAGACATAATAATTAGTCCCAAGAAGGGGGACCTGAAAAATATAAAAAATCTATTGGTACATCATAATGGTCCAGGGGGGACATCATTTTGGGATGTACTCATGATCATAACATGACTGATCTCAATAACTGATACACTGGAATAACTGGTGAACTGCTGAAACTGAAGGTGTCCAACATCTGTAGGGACTCAAAGACTGAGAGTCATCTCTAAGAAGTACATGTACATGTAACTATATACTTGAGGGAGTACAAAAACTGGGGTACATCTGAATACTGTCGCCATGCGCAACCCGGATATCTATAGAAAGAATGTAACTAGTTGTATCCATAGGTAGGCTCTCAAATGTGGAGGAGTCAGGTGGTATCCGGGGTCTTCGACTAATAACTGAACGGAGCGATACCCTGTGCGAGTCTCAACGATGCGATCAAGGTGTTGAAGTCGAGCATGTGAGAAACAACCATTTGGAGAGGCACTGGGGACTCTTCTCGAAATGATTCGTAGGCACTCATCATAAATGGTGATGAGTCCAAGACACAGGGACCTCTAGGTCTATCCTCTGGAATAAATTTGGTTGTCATCGACAGAGGGAGACCAGCAACTGACAAGGCAATGATGTTTCCTTGATAGGAGCGCGAGGTGTAGAACTGAAGTGTGGTAGTCCTGATGGTAGGACTGACATACTTGTGGGGATGGGAAGTAACTGGGGTCATATAGTGGGTAGACTCAAACTTCCTTTGTTCAGAGCATGATGACATGATTGACCTAGCAGCGTAGGGAACTGACTTATAGGTGTGGGGATCATAGATTTTAAGGAGTGAAGGGTATGTATTGAATCTGGGGGGTAAAGTTGATGGGTGCTGTCGAGGGGTTCTCATGGTGACATACTGCAGAATACTCTGAACAAAGGCGACCAAAATGGGGAAGCTGCTATATGAGTAGACGTGATCTGTTGTGGCACCGAGAAGCACCATTGGGTCCTTCTTCGTAGTTTTAATGAGCTCCAAGAAGGTATAAAAGTGTGCTCTGAAATGGTACTGTCCTGTGGATTTTGTGAGCCCAGGACTGTTCGTGCTCATTGGTGCTTTCATTTTTAAGGAGTCTGAAAATGATAAGAAGACTCTGCAGTGGTTGTGACTACTGTTCTGTTGGTTTTACGAGCCCAGGATGGTGGTTGCTCGTGGTCGCTTTCATGTTTAAAGAGTCTGAAAGCGGTAAGTGGACTCCATTGGTGTTCTTTTTCATAAGTTAGTCTCCAAGGCCCGAAAAAGCATAAAATGATGCAGATGGAGAACTCTTCTAGCCGATGTGACTAGAGTATTCCTTTTTCGTAATTAGTCTACAAGGTCCGGAAAATGGGTAAACTTATACCAGGTAGACGCCCTTTCAGATACTTTTAGAGAGCATGAAAGGAAGCAAGGTTGCTCGACGATCTTTTCATTGTTTTAGGAGTCAGAAAAGAGCTTAACAGAAACTCCCTAAGTGTCTTTTTCGTAAAAGGGATTGCTCGGCCCGAAAAAGGGGTAAAATTATACCGAACAAAAAGGGATTGATGGTAGCGAGAAAAAGGTCTCAAGCGTCATCATGTTTGCGGAAAAATGAATCCGGTGACATAAAGATTGTCAAAAAGGGGCAACGGCCAATGTGGCACGCAAACCGAGGCGACGAGGGGTCATGGGAAAAAATGCCCAAAAAATATGGAGGTGAGAGCGAGAAATGATCTCAAGCATCATCATGAGCGCGGAAAACTAAATCCGACGATATAAGGCTTGTCAACAACGGACGACGACCGATGTGGCACGCAAACCGAGGCAACGAGGGGGCATGGGAAAAAATGCCCAAAAAATCTGGGCGTGAGAGCGAGAAATGATCTCAAGTGTCATCACGAGCGTGGAAAACTGAATTCGACGATATAAGACTCGCAAAAAATGGACGACGGTCGATGTGGCACGCAAACCGAGGCAATGAGGGCGTGAAAAAATGGCCAAAAAATGGAACTGATGAAAACAGGAAAAAGAAAGAACTATCATGAAGTTCTTCAATGGACGGTGGTGTCCATCCGATATTATGGGTAAAATCGTTTGAGGTACAACCCGTTGTGTGGGTTGCGGGGGGGGTTGCCTTCTGAATCGGTCAGAATGTATGCCCCTTGTCCGAGGCAAGTGTGTATAATATATGGGCCTTGCCACATGGACACAAACTTTCCTTTCCCGGTTTTGTCATGAGCCTGATCGTAGGCGAGGACAAGGTCCCCTTCAGAAAAATTTCTTGGGTGGACATGTTTATCATAATTCAATTTGGATCGGTTCTTGGCTGCTTCCATGTTTTGAAGGGCTGTGCGCCGATCTTCATCGGCCTGCTCCAGGAGTAGTAAGCGTTGCTCAATCGGGGCAGTTTCCGGTAGGATTTCAACGGCCATATGTAGGGTTGGAATCTGGCACTCAATGGGGAGGACGGATTAGACACCGTGAACTAAGTGGAAAGGGGTAAAACCGGTGGCGGTTTTAGTTGATGTGCGGTATGCCCATAGTGTTGGGAAGAGCATGTGGTGCCAATTTGACTTGTGTTTGTCTACAGTGCGCTGGAGGATGGTTTTCAAAATTTTGTTTATCGCTTCGACTTGGCCATTTCCTTGGGGGTAGTAGGCAGAGGAGAAATGGTGTTCAAATTTCAGTAAGGTGGATAGTTCTTTCCAGACGGCGTCTTCGAAGTGAGAGCCGTGGTATGAGACAAGTTGCTTTGGCACTTCAAAACGTGCGATAACATGGTTGAGAAAGAATCATGTTGCGGTTTCGGCTGTGCAATTGTAAGTTGGCATGGCCTCCGCCCACTTGGTGAAATAATCTACGGCCACAATAATATGTTTGTGACCGCTGGCTGACGTGGTATTGCAATCAAGGAAGTCAATGGCCCATTTGCAGAATGGTCCGGCAGTAACGACTGGATGAAGGGGGGTGGGTGGGGTTCTTGCTTTAGGGGCAAAAAGTTGACAATTTTGGCAATGTTTGACTGCGGTGATGCAATCGGTAAATAATGACGGCCAAAAGTAACCTGCACGAATGATCTTTTGGGTGGTGGCCATGCCGGAGAAATGGCCTCCACAGGCACCGCTATGACAATCATTGAGGACTTGTTCTGCCTCACTATGGGATAGGCAACGTCGTAGGATGGTATCAACGCCGCGTCGATAAAGCACATCCCCTGACAAGAGGTATCGGGGAACATGGTGACGTATACGACGGCGTCCGTCACAATCGATGTGGGGTCGAAATTTCTGCGTGCGGAGGTAAATTAGGATGTCACCGTACCATGGGTCGTCAGACGAAATAATGAAGATGTGATCATCAATCAGATCCGTTTGGATAGCGGGTGATGACGAAGAGGATGGGAGGTCAGTGATGAGATGGGAAAGCACGAGGGCTTTGGTGCTTTTGGGAGTTTTGAAAGTGAGGTCATATTCTTGGAGGATAATGACCCATTTAGCAACGCGACCTTGTAGGAGCCTCCGGTTTAGGAGATAGACCATAGGGTTGGAGTCGGCGACGACCGTGGTATGACCGAGCAGAATGTAGTGTCGTAATTTTTGGACGGAAAAGACTACAGCTAGGGCTAATATTTCCTCGTATGGGTAATGTAGGGGTGGGCGAGACAAGGTCTGGCTGACGTAATAAATGACATGTTCTTGGTGAGAGGCATCTTCTTGGACCAAGACTCCGGACATGGCATGTTCAGATGCCGAGACGTAAAGGATGAAGTCCTGAGAGAAATCCGGAGGGGAGATCAAGGGGGCTTGTGTGAGAGCTTTCTTGAGGGCTTCGAATGCCGTGTCTGCTTGCTCATACCAAACAAAGGGTATGTGGGTGTGAAGTAGGCGTAAGAGTCCGTGAACTTTGGTGGTGTAATCAGGCACGAAGCAACGAAGGAAATTGGACCGCCCCTACAAACTCTGGAGTTGCCGAAGCGTGCGCGGAGAGGGAAGGTCTAAGATGGCTTTGACTTTCAGGGGATCAACAGTAATTCCATCTTGGGAAACAATGAAACCCAACAAACGGCCTGCAGGAACGCAAAAGACACACTTGTGTGGGTTCAAGCGGATTTTATATTTGCGACAACGCAGGAAAACTTGCCGGAGGTCGTTAAGGTGGTCTGATCGTTTCCGGGACCGAGCTGTAAGGTCATCAAGATAAACCAGCAGGATATGGACCAAGTCGTGAAAACAATAGGTCATGGCCCGTTGGAAGGTGGCACCAGCATTTTTGAGGCCGAAAGGCATGACACGATAGGCAAAGGTGCCCCATGGGGTAGTAAAGGCAGTCTTATACTGATCCTCCTTATGAATCTGAATCTGGTTGTATCCGGAAAAACCGTCTATGAAAGATAGGACTTCATGTCCCACACACGCATCAATGAGTTGGTCAATGAATGGCATGGGGAAATTGTCTTTGGGACAAGCGCGGTTTAAATCACGAAAGTCAAGGCATACTCTAAGAGTGCCTTGTTTTTTGTTGACGGGAACGGGGTTTGAAACCCATGTGGTATAAGCAATAGGATAAATGAATCCTGCTTCGCGAAGTTTCTCAACCTCGGCTTTAACAGCGGGGAGCTTGGAATGATGAATGGGTCGTTGTTTCTGACGAACGGGGGGGACATCAGGCCATGTGTCAATGTGGTGTTCTATAATGGTAGGGTCAAGACCAGGATTTTGGTATAGGACCAGGCAAAGACATCACGGAATTCTTGAAAAAGCTTTTTATATGCCTGAATTTCTGCTTGAGTGCAAGATGCGCCCAGAGAGATGAGCTCAGGTTTTCCAGGTGTGGTGGAAATATCAATTTGTATAATGGGGGAAATGTTTGACATGTTCCCTTCTTCGAAGGCATTCGGTGCTGGGATGGGGTCTTTGAGCCAATTGACCTTAGTGGGTATGAAATCTTTCGATTCGACCGATAGCTGATTAGATGTGGTGGATGTAGACTCCTCTGGAAAGAAGTATGAGCGATGATGCATATCGTCCCACGGGTAGTCGGGTGCAGTGAGTGTTTCCAAAATTTGCTCATCGGTATGGAAGTAGTCAGACCATAGATCAAGGGGTTCTGGTTTGAAAGTGGTAGTCGAAGAGATCATATAGATGGTGTTAATCTCTCTGGATGAGGATGATGGGGGAGGGTAGATCTCCTCGATAGTAGGGGGTGTCGTCTCAAGGTCCAAATTGTTCATCTCGTAGAGAGCTTCTCTGTAATCTGGGATGTTAGGACAGTGATGTGAGTAGTGGCCGTAAATACCGCATATCGCACATGGGTGGTTGGTGCGCAGTGATTTGTCACGAGGCATGGGGTTTGAGTCGATTTTGACCACCGGGATGTTGGGGTCGTTGTCAAGCATTTGCATGTGTTCCTGTAATGCAGGTAACTGTGGATACTGATGGGTTGGATGGCCTAACTCATCACACAACGAGCATTTTGGAGGAGCACGAAATATGGGGGGAGGTTTAACTGCCTTGGGTGGGGGTACCACAGTGTATGGTTGTGGGCCTCTGCCCCTAGTGGGCCTGATGAGTGGAGGGGGATTCATCGATGACGAAGGAGTAGTGATACCGGGGGGTGGTTGGGTAGAAGTGACAATGGGTTGCACCGGTTGCAGGATGACATTTGGTGTCGGCGGGGGAACGGGAGGCGAAATATACCACACGGGTAATCCCAATGTTAACCCGGGGAGACTAACGGTAGCCATAACCGGAGCGCTTACTACGCCCGAGGGAGGGAATAGAAAGGGGATGGTGTGGATTGGTGTAACACCGATGTGACTAGGGACCAATGGTGGTTTAGGGAACAAGGGTGGCTAATTGTTGGGTGTTTGTGTATTGTGGGAAAGTGTACAGAGGTTAGCGACGTGTGTCTCCGGTGATGGTGGTGGAATGGATTGGAATGTAGAAGTCATCGGCGCGTCAGAGTAAATTCCAGGTCCCACTAAGGACTCAAACGAGGTAGTTGCACCACAAATAGGTTGTTCAACCATAGGGAGAACATTTTCAGGTGCAGCGGGGGCATTGGGATCGTAATAGGTGAGTTGGTCGACCTTGACCACGCGTCCCTCATGGGGGAACATCATAGTACGAAAAACGGATGAGGCAACCGCCCGCATGGCATACATGTAGCTGCGGCCAAGTAAGAGGTTATAATCGATTTGGGCATTGATGACCTCAATGTCAATGAGCACGGTTTTACCTGCCAGCTGGACGGGGACATTAGCTAAAAGACCTTGGGGTTGAGCCGAACGGTCATCGTAGGCTCGCAATGCAGTGGTGGACTGCTAGAGAGTAGGGGATCCCAACTTCTTCCAAACGAATGTGGACATAACGCATGTAGAGGCCCCTTCATTGATAATGCACCAATGGATGACAAGATTCCGAACGGAAACGGAAACTTGGAATGCTAAAGTGGAAGGCAAGCGAGGTTCTGATTGGTTTGAATCGAATGCCATTAGTTGTGAATCATTGGGGTCAATGGAGACAATGACAGAGAGTAAGGTCTTGCGCTGTGAAGGACAGTTCTTCAAGACTTCTAAAGCAGACATGGCTGCAGGAGACTGGGCTAAGTCATCTACAATGTTGTAATTCGACGCAGCACGAGCATTGGGATTACTATTGATGCGACGAAGTGGGAAGCGAGGTGCTTTAGAAGCGCCATCAAGTGGAGCCGGAGGTATACATAACGTCTGATCTGTGGGATGAACGTTAGTGTTCTTGTCGATGGGAGGGGCTTCAGAGGTGGAGCCATATTGGTTCTGACGGGTTTGGAGGTTGGCATCGGCGGTTGACATCATCAACAAGTGGTGAGTACCTGAATCGAACATGGGTTGATCAGGGGCTGCATAAGTGATCTGTTGTGGTGGCACGTTGCCCTGAGGGGGAGCTAACGGCTGAGTGTTCACTACACCTTGGTTTGGAAGGGGGTTTTGCAGCACCAAAGGTTGATGTTGAGGTGGTGTACGGTTGGGTGGCGACTGAGGAGCTGCTTTCCCTTGACTATGGGCATAGTCGGTCCAGAGTTGCCGAGCTCGCTCCAAATGTGGGCAAGAATGTGTGTAATGACCATAGACCCCGCAGATAGAACAAGGGTGGTTTGTTCTGAGGTTATTATTTTTAGGCTGCTTGGGATTACGATCCGGATTGCGGTTGGGAGGAGGAGCATTGTTATTTTGTGGGGGATTGGAAGGTGGAGGACCTTGATGTTGTTGTTGGTTGTTTCCGCGGTTACGTCCTCTTCCACGGTTTGGTTGCCCACCTTGGTTGCACTAGTTGTTTTGGTGTTGGGGCTGGTTGTGTTGTGTGTACACTTGCCCTTGAGCAGTGGGAGGATTTTGGTTCGCCGCAGGTGCGGGAGCAGGTTGTGGTGCATAATAAGCAGGCGGGGCTGGAGGTGGTCCAGTTACCTGCTGGGGTTGTTGGTAACCCTGAGCTATTGGAGGTTTTGGGCTAGCTGTCGCAGCTTGTTGTGGGTAATACATTGGTTGAGGTGCAGCTGGGGGGGCGTATGCAGGTGGTGCATGACCGAAGCACTGAGGTGGACATGAAGGTCCGTGGGAATGGTGGTGATGTGCCATGGGAGGATATGAACTGGTTGCTCTAGATTGAGATGTAGCCCGCGAAAGGTCGGGACCATGGCTAGGATGTGCAATGGAAAAGGGTTGGGGATGCGAGGCCATACGACCAATGATTCCATCAGCGGCATGGGATGCCCCCGGTGCATCATGTTGGGATGACTCGCCCCGAGGGGCGTCTGGTATAATGGTATACAGATAACCCAACTGGGCGTAAATGAGGTCAAACTGTTGGGCTTTGAGGATGGCCTCTTCTTCAGACTGGGGTCGTTCGGATGCCACATCCTTGGCAATGAGAGGGAGGAGGGATTTGAGAAACCAATCTAAGAAGATACGGTCGTCTAACTTGATTTTGCAGAGGCTTCGGCGTCGACGCCACTCATGAATGTGGTCAGTGATGTGGGTGGCCGTGTTTTGTCTACAAGACAGTAGGATCTCAACTCCCGCATCATAGCGGACAGGTAACTGAAAGAATTGCAGGAAGGTCGAGGCAAGGGAGGTAAAGGTGGCATGGGTCCCATGGGGCTGCTCGATATACCACTTAGCTACAGAGCCAGTGAAGGTGCGCTGTAACAGACGGAGGCGGACAGAGTCGTCCACTATGGAGTTGGAGGATCACCATAGATGGAAGGACATGATATTGTTCTGGGGGTCCTCACCTGCCTTGCCCTCAAACTTAGGGATGTCAGAGGGGAGTTTGGTGGGCATGTGAGGCCACGCAGGGTCGTGTCTGATCGGATCATTGGTTAACCTGGCTAAGTCTGGTAAGTTCAGACTTTCCATGTATGGTAAGCTAGCATATGAATGTGGCGTAGTGACTGGAATATGACTAGTCATGATGGTATGATGTAGGGGTCCAGTAGCGCCTAAAGGTATGCTAGGTATTGAAGGTATGTGTCCTCCAATAGGTGTGGTCTAGTATGGGCCAACGTTTCCTAATGCAACATGGGTTACACTAGGGTTAGGAATAGCAGTAGGGATTCCTGGGATAGGGTTTGTGGAAATGAGAGGGGGTGTGACCCCTATGTTCGGCATACCCGTAATAGGAGGTGGTCCTGTGTTGGGCATCCCTAAAAATGGAGTGTCCCCCATATTAGGCATACCCAGGGGGGTGGTTGTTGCCATGGATGGCACCGCAGTAGAAGGATCTATGGATGTCTCACCTATGGTGCTGGTAAAAAGTGGGTCGAATTGTGTCCCAGCCATGAGGTTGGTTGGTAATAACTCGGTAGGGTTTTTGGATTCTGCCTCAAAATCTAATGTGAAGTGAGGCGCGTCAGAATCGGATGACTGTCTGTTCGACTGACGATGTGTCGAGTCAAGGGATAAGGCTTGGCGTCGGTGACGTGGAGAGCCAAGTAGACTGAACTCTGGGAGTTTTCCCTGAAGACGACGAGAGCGTCTAAAATTCTCAATGGTGAGAAATAAGTTTTTTGGGTAAAAATATTATGTGTAAAATGGTAATGTATAAAAAACTCAAAACCCTTATGCAACCAAGGGTGCAAGAAGGGGAGTGAAAATGAAGGCTCTCGGGCCAAAAAATCAACCTCAAAATGACACTTATTATAGCAGTTGTGCTATAATAAGTGGAGCGATGCAAAAAATGGTCAGAGTACCAACATGCAAACAGCTTCTAGAAAAAAGAGGTGCTACTAGACCAAAGGTGGATTGTATCATGCAAACACCTAACTAAAAGTATTGTGAATCAACAAACGATATTCTCTGCAAGGTGATGAAATCCAAGTCAGACAATATTGAGTGTTAAGTCAACGGCTAGATATCCCCCTACTGGGAGGGACACCGAGTAATCAATCCTAAAGAATGGCAACTAGGATACTCCGTTCATTACACGTCCAGAAAAGGTAAATCTGCCGTTTGGTCCTTTTACCGCAATACCCCCATACAGGGATATCCTGAGAACTGTGAATGGTAGCCTTCGGTTACTGAATGGATTTTGGTATTCCACTCAGACTTCTGGAACCATCCTCGCGACTTCAACCCTCCTAGGGGAGAGGCTTTCCGATAAACTGGTTATGACCGTGCCAATAAATACTAGGAGATTTTGGTTCCCTAATGGACAATAGCTATGTCTTAGATGTAATAACTGAGGGGTGTTATTGGAACACCTATCCCCTCAATACTACCTAGCTACAAAGTTCTTTTAATGTTCCCCAAGTGGGGTTAAAAGTGGGTTGAAGTTAGGGTAAGTTTTAAGGCTCATTTTAAATTATGTGTTTGAGTGGGTGCACATGTGATATTTTAAACTGAAATTGAAAAAGTAAATGCTAAGTATTCAAAAAACAAAGGATATTTTGAAATAGAAAAGCAAATAATATGACTCTTTCAATAAATGGAAATTAAATGCTTTGCAAAGACTATTCAAAAAACAAAGGATCTTTTGAAATAGGAGTGCAAATAATATGACTTCTTTGAAATAAATTGATTTCTTTTTCAAAAATTGCTATGGGCAAAAAATCAAAGAAGTAAACAACAATAATTTTAATCTAGATAAAATGCAAATAAATCCTTCTTTCAATTTCAAAAAAAAATTTAAAAAGACTTTTTCAAAGGTGCATTCTAAATAGTAAAATTTTCCTATGGCTGTAAATAATGCTGGAATTTTAGTACTGTAAAATGTGCTATGTGGGCAGAAAATACAGTAAAAAATTAATTTTTTAAACTAATCGGCCGAATGGAAAAAATTGGCACCGCGGGTTTTGACAGAACAGCCGCGATGGACCGCGTGGGTTTCTGTCGCACAGTCACGATGGGCAGCACGGGTTTCGGCCGCGATGGACCGCGCGGGATTTCATCACACAGTCGCGATGTGCAGCGCAGAAAATGTCCGCGAAGCCGCGATGTGCAGTGCATTAATTGGCCGCGAAGCCGCGGAAAAGGGCCGCGCAGTCGCGATGAACCGCGCGACTGTTGGGAAAAAAGCCGCGAGGCGAAATCCGTACGCGGACGCCGAAAAACGAACCCAAAAATTGAGAATTTCGGGCTGTTAATGGCCAAAAAATGGGCCAAGATCTAGAACAGCAATGGATCTGCTGTCTAGGGTGGCAGATCTATGAATTAAACTAACTAATACTATCAAAAACTAAGATCTAAAGCAAAAGTGAGATCTAAAGATTCGAAAGCAGCGGAGTCGCCAAAAACTGTTGGCTTGGTTTTGCAACCAAGCTTAGTGCAATGGGCACCTGCTAACTAGTAGCAGCAGTTTCAATATTAAGCAAAAACAATAAACTAAATCTAAACTAAAACTAAACTAGTATGTGCATTTTTGAATTAAAAAACAAGAACAAGAAATATAAAAAATAATTTTTGTATTGAAAATGGGGGCAAGCAAGTGCTTGCAATAAGAATACCTCCGATTGATGAATATAGTTGAGAAGCTCCAAGGGTGAGCAGCTTCAAACTCCAATGGGTCCTTTCTCCAAGGTTGCTACAATGGCCAAAAACTCAAGGGAAATTTTGGTTGCATGAGGATAGGAATATGGATGGATCTGAAATGAGGAGCCCCTACCACCTTTTTATAGGTTTTGGTGGTGGGGAATACCATTTGTGGTTTTTTGGAAACCAATGGTATTGACCAACATGGTTTAGGTACTTTTCCCTCCTTTTTCCTTTTTTGAATAAAATTAATATTTTTATTCCCTTTTTAATATTTTTGGGAATTTTGGACCCTTTTTGAGGGTTTTTTATGCTTTTTTAGGAAAAATAATCTTTTTGAGTGGGAAAAGGGGTGTACTAAGGTCTTTTGGTGACCTTTTGTTGGCTTCAGAGGCTCAGATGGTGGAAAAGTGGACAAATGGGTCATGTGAATAAGGAAATGAGCTAGTGAGCACTTTTTAGGTGTTAACAATACATCTGGGGGCATCACATTAGTAACACATCAGCAAGCCATGAGCGCAAATTACATCATTACAACACTTTGTCTAGCTCACACATAATCTAGACACACACATTCGACTGGATACACATCTCAAATGGATACACATACTCAGTTGGATACATATACTCAACTAGATACACATACTTAGTTGGATACACATACTCAACCGGATACACATGCTCAACTAGATACACATACTAAGTATGTTCACGCTCTCCAGTCTACCAATGTATGGTCACTCTCTCCAATCATCACATGTACGGTCACTCTCTACAACCTACCAATGTATGGTCACTCTCTCTTGTCATCTCAAGTATGGCCGTGCTCTCCAACCTTCCAGAGTATTGTCATGCTCTCCAATCATCACAAGAGTTGGTTAGTCTCTCCAGTCATCTCACACTATCTCCAACTGGATACATATACAGGGTATGGTCACACTCTCTAGTCATCAAGAGTTGGTCACTCTCTCCAGTTCTCACAGAGTCTAGTAATATGTGCCCATAAATGACCACCTGCTACTATTGCACCATTTAGCTACATCCCACCGAATTGCATATGTGACTCATCCCTCCCTCTTACGAGGGAAATATCTTTGCATCATGCCAAGCTTGTCCCTGAAGTACTCGAACTTCACTCTCGATAGAGGCTTGGTCAATACATAAGATAAGTTCTCATCCATTGAAACATATTGGATCTTCACTGCTCCCTTCTGTACCATATATTTGATATAATGGTACCTGATCTCGATATTCTTGGACATGCCATGAAACACTGGGTTCTCAAACAACTTCACGCAACTTTGGTTGTCACAGAAAATACAAGTCGCCTCTAACTCAAGATCAAATAGCCCTGCAATTAAATTTTGAAGCCACACTACTTCACTGCTAGTTGAACACACTTCAATATATTCATCCTCGTTTGTACTGAGTGCCACACTAGTATGATTCCTACTGAACTAGGAAATCATGCCCGATCCCAAACTGAAGTACTCTTTCTGTCTGTGACACTACTAGCCCAATATGAATCAACTTATCCTTGCAGGCTAATCTTCTGATATGACACATATGTGAGTCCATAATCAAGTGTACCCTTCATGTACTTCATCACATGCTTTTCCGCAATCAGGTGAACACGTCTCGGCTCGACCATGTACTGACTCAAAGTGTTCACCGCAAATCATATATTAGGTCTAGTGTTCTTCAAGTACATCAACGAACCAATCATCTGTATGTATAATGTGGCATCCACTGTATTTGAAGAAGTATCACACAACAACTTCAAGTTTGATGCCATCAGTGTGGCCATGGCCTTACAATCCAACATCCTGAATCTCTTCAGGATCTCCATAGCATATTTTCCTTGGCTAAGGAAAATCTCATCTGGACTCTACCACACCTCTAGACCTAAGAAATAGTGCATCATACCCCAGGTATTTCATCTCGAACTCTTCAAAAATATTCTTCTTAGTTTCTGCAATGAGCTTCTCATTTTCTGTTAGAAACATGTAATCTACATACAATAGAAATATCAGTTGTTTCCCATTCTAAACCTTGTCGTAAATATTGGAATCTTATTTACTATTGGTAAAGGCCAAGCTTGTTAGAAAAATATCAATCCTGCCATGATACCATGTCCTGGGTGCCCGCTTTTATTCGTACAAGGACTTCTTCAACTTGCACACATGTGTCTGCTTGTTATGTGTCTCGAATCCTAGTGGCTTCTCCACATACACTTCTTCTTCTACTACACCATTCAAGAAAGTTGTCCTTATGTCCATCTGGTGTACCTTCCACTTCATCATTGCGGCTATTGCAAGTATAGCTTTAATCAAAGTGTATCTTGCTATAGGAGGAAAATTCTCTTCGTAGTCAAATGCTTCTTTTTGGGAGAAGCCATGAAACACAAATGTTTCCTTTTATTTCTCTATATTGCTTTATTTTTTAAATCTACTTGAAGATCACTATTGAACAGTCATCACTTGTTCTTCGAAACAAGTATCATCATTCTTTGTAGGTCATAGCACACGACCTTTCCTACAAGTCAAATTCAGCCATATGATTAGTAAATTTTCATAATCATCAAGTCATATTGACAAATGCATATGTAGTCATCTTATCCAATGCTTCAACACAACACTCATCCATATTTGTATACTCAGAGTAACTATCTAGATGCCTTCCATCTCTATCAAAGCATACAATCAGGAGCGTGTACTACTCTGAACATGTTAGCAAAGAGGTTTCATTCTAGACAAGCAACAATGGCTTATGGAATGTTGTGCAACACCATAGGTTGCTTACCCATCACATTCACATTAAGAGTGTAATGTTCATTAATCCTATCCATATCAATGCATTCACTATAACATGCATAATACACTTCTTGATTCTAGGAATACAGATATGCGTACAATTGTTATTAAATCTATCATTTAAACACTTAGAGAATTAAAAAATAACTCAAATGATAGTTTAAATACGTATATTTCATGTGTTTTGTAGGATCCCTCTTGATTTCTGCCTCATTGCAGAATTTACTAGGGTTTCTGGAAGCGTACTATACTCCATCGTCTGATTCTGAAGACCTTGATCTTCATCTTTGTCTAGTCTTAAACTTGCTGAGGTATTCATCTTTGGTCCTCATGCATTGGATCGAAGATCTATTGTTGCTTTGTTGTCACTGCTTGGAAATGAATTCTTCACATTCTTGCCGCGTTCACATCCCTTGCATATACCATTATGATCTACGGTGTTATGTGTCATGACTTGTTCAATTTGTACAAGCCTCTATCTTTTTCTCCAATTACAAGTACATCATCAATAGTCTTTCCTCTTGGCCATATTATCCAATGATGAAATGGATAGAAGATTCTTCTTCAAACTAGGTATGTATAACACATCTTTCATCTTTATAAACTTTCTGGAATCCAACCTGTAGGAGGCTTCTCTTACACCTTTAATAGGATACGAATACTCATCTCCAAGCTTCACTTTATGAAGTGAGTCTTTTTTAGTCAAATTCGAGAGAGAGTCTTTGAAACCTATCATGTGCTTAGAAGCACGGCTATCAACAATTCAAGTATCACTATGTAAGAGTGGAAACCAAAACATATTCTTCTTCACTTGACCAATCTTCTCTTGCCTTCTTTTGAACATGTTCATCATATTTTGTGGCATGAGCATGATACCTTTTATTCTTTCCTTTCTTGACTTGATCTTTTGCATAGGGACAATTCCTTGCAATGTGTCCCATATCTTGGCAGCTATAACATCTAACTGTTTAATAGTCTTTATGGGACCTGTGAGACTTATGATACTTCTTGGGTTTCTTGTGAGAGTGATCTTCCTTCTTGAACTTCTCTTTCTTCGTATGTGTTGCCAATGATTGGTCATCATCCTCACCCAACTTTTCTTCTCTTGCTACCAATATAGCTTCTTCTTGAGTGCATTCTTCCCATAACTTGCTAAACTTTGTTAGCTTCCTTCTAGAACATATTCCTTGAATAAATAATTCCCATGACCTTGGGAGACCACTTAATGTGGTCATTACCACTTCAACTTCTTCAATTGTATCTCCAATTGCTTCAAGTTGTTCTTTGGTTTGAGATACCCTTGTGAAGTAAGACACGATTGTCTCTGAATTTTGCATTTTTACATTCTCGAGTTAAGTTCTCAAGGTCATCTTCTGGTTGATGTTATTCCCTTCATATAATTTGGTCAATGCATCGAACATATCCTTGGGAGAATTCAAGGATGGAACATGAGGAATCAAGTGATCCTTGATAGAATCAACAATAATCCTTTTATCCCTAACAATATTCTTCTTATGTCTTGTTTTGTCTTCCTCCCCCTCTGGCTCTGCAACTTATTCCTTACATACTTCTCCAAATCATTTTCTTCTAGAATGAGAAGCATTTCTATACTTCCATGCTCATAAGTTATCAAACCCTTCAAGCTTCTCATCAAGCTTTTTGTTGCTTGACATCTTGATAATTTTAATATGAGAACCTCAGATGGAAATAAGATTATAGAACTTACCAATTGATATGCTCTTCCGGGTCCTTCTAAAATCTGTTGACTTAGGGTTTGTAAGAAAACCCTAATTTTCCAACTTGTAGATCTTGGAATTCTAATCCAAGGATAAGATGTACCTCCCTAATGTGAGTTGAGCAAGTGTCCTTTTCTTCTGGATCTATGGACATAAGTGCCAAAATATGATGCCCTAGTTTTCTTGAGCAACAGTGATAGGGTCAAAATTGAAAATTCTTTGTGAGATCTGCCACCACTGGAAGATGCACCCTCTTAGGTAGAATTGATTTGACCTCCTTTTCAAGCTGATATGTGGATGTAAGTGCCCATAACAGTAAACCCTAGTTCCCAACTTCTGACAATTTTAGTTGTACAATGGTTTTTTTCAGTATGGATTTGAAACCATGTTAGAATTTGTACTTGAATAGTAGTTATGTTAGATCTTTAATCAAATTATACTATATCACAATAAACATAAGCAATAGGATCACTGAAAGATAGACAAGCACATCATACACACGAGTTTATCCTGGGAAACCCTCTTTGGGGAAAAAACCCAACATAAATTCTTCAATATAGATTATGTCAACAAATACAATGTCGATACAACGAAGAGATAAATCTCTCTCATAAAAATATGCCCCAAGAATAGAAGATACAAAGACAAGATAAGATAGAAACCCAAACTTAAGCTTCCTTCAGTTGTAGCTACTCTCCCATGCGCAGTTGTTCACTTGCTTGAGCGAACTTCTGAGGATACACATGAGGAATTCAACCCCCTTATTTATACACTTGTCTGGCTGAAATTTTCACAATAGGACCGACTTCACTAGGGCAGTTTTGCCCATTGTTTCGGGCAGTTTTATGTTAGGAACCCATGTAAACCCTTCTATTTACTTTGTTAGTATATTGTTGTTGGACGCATATGCTTTGTAAGTCATCCTGTATTATTTGTTGATTCATAGTTTGTATTATTGTTGTTGGACGCATATGCTTTGTAAGTCGTCCCGTAGTGTTTGTTGATCCATAGTTTGTATTATTATTGTTGGACGCATATGCTTTGTAAGTCATCCCGTAGTAATTGTTGATCCATATTTTGTATTGGCCCATGGTTTGTATTGACACATGGTATTGACCCATGGTATTGGCGCCTAGACTTAGTATATAAGTTTGTGTTGAGACCAATGAAGGTACCGTGAAGTTATTTGTATTGAGCTTGCTCAAAGGAGGTTTCCCCCTCGAAGTGTCCTGCAATCAATATAAAAGTGATTATGAGTTCTGTTATTTCTACTATTTCGTTTGTTTTCATTAATTAATTATTGTAGGTTCTTCACATTTTACCCACTGACTTCTGTGGATCCTACTTGTCTATTTTCACTTATTCTTTTATGGTTTATACATGATCAATAACAATATGAATATCTTCCAAAGGAATATAATAAGAATAATTTCGAAGTTACCTAATATTCAATAGGGACAGCGCTACAATATATTATTAGTACAATTGAAGTTAACTTTGACTCACAACATGTACTTTAGTTGGACTCTACTCAACAACTGTAAAAGATCAAATCTAAGTTGCAATTGGGAATTTCAGATCAATAGGGTTTAGAGATGGACATAGATAATACTATGTGGGAGTCTAGATTAAGCATAGAAAAACACAATAAACAAGTTGTAAAGAAGATGTTTCTTAGTGTAGATCCTTGGGTGGTGGTGTACAAGGAAATGGAGGTTTATTCATCCTTAGAATTGAGTTGCTTTGGATTCGAGGTGGACCTCTCACAAGTTTATTTTCAACAATTGTAGGAGTATTTTGTAGTTGTTACAGAATAATTGGGATCCCAACATTTGGATATGAGTAGAGCATATAGATACATACACCATAAGTATGCTAAAGAGGTTGTTGAACATAGTTCATTGACAACTGTAGTGGAAGACGTTTATTTAGCAGTGCATCAAGAGGAGACTGAAAATGCTATGCAGACTAAAGTTGAAGCTTGGTGTGTTGAAATAAATACCTTCGTTCAAGGATTGCAAGCACAAAATACAAAATTAAAGGATCATATCTCCAAAGCAGAAACCTCAGAACAAATGGATCCAAATAATCATATACTATGAGTAGAGGAAACATTTGAAAAAACTAAGAGTTAGGTCCAAGGTTTTTCAAAATTTGTAGATACCAGTTTTCTATTATGGAATCATTTGCAGGAAGCGTCGGAATTTTGTGAGAAAAAAAATCAAATAAAGTCGTGGGAAGAGCAAGTGAAGAGTAAAAATCAGGCTTTAACGACTTTGCCAATTGTTTTTTGTATGGAAGCCATGATGTAGATTTCAACTTTGACAAAGAAGATTGTTTCAACTCACATAGAGCAATGACAAGTTACCAATGAAGTTATGCCGTATTAGGAAAAATCAAAGAAGCAATATTTGAACATTATTGAGGTTCATGATAGGTCAAAGAATTTATCGATTTGGGAGAGACTGTGCGACCATAGCCATAGTCTACTACTTTGGAACATACTATCAAGTTTTAGAAATATTTTGAGTTGCTGCTACAACCAATGGAGCAGATGGATATACAGTTATCAGAGTTTACAAATCAAATCAAGTAAATTCTTCCTTCATTCTAGCAGGCTATTTCTAAAGAATGAAGATTGGCTCAAGGGAGAGCCAAACATAGTGTTGGGGGCATGTTGGCTCTATATTAGTTGTATTGTCTTAAGTTTTGTAATAGCTTGTGCAATATTTTGTATAGTGGCTTGAGCAGTAGAAATATAAGATAAGGTTAAGTTAAGTTAAAGCATAAGTTGGGAAATTAATAATTGTATGTTATTTTGCATTAAGATTGAAAAGATGGGAATTTTTTGGGTTCGTTCCTTCCTATGACTGCTATTCTGAATTATACGATGTGAATGTATGAAAGAAAGTGTTACAAGATGTACTATTGTAGTGTTAATGATGAATGTTTATCTAATTTGGCTTAATAGCGTATGATGGTAGATTGTGCATGAATTTAAATCTATTTATGTTGTTATATTGTCTTGTGTTGTAATGATGAAGAATGTATCAATATTGAATGTTTATCAAACCTTTGGCTTATTTCAGTCTCAACAATCTTTGTGAGAGTCTTAGGTGAGACTTTTCCCTTCTTGGTTAATGAAAATGCCAATTCTCATGGGGGTATTGTTGGTTCATGATTTAGAACCTAGGGTCTAAGCTTACACCAACAGCTTGTCAAGGTTGGCAATGTTGAATTATTGTTATAGTAGTAACCATATAGTCACTTTACCATTAATAGTTGGTTTATTCATTAAATAACTAATAGCATAATGATCAGTATGTATGAAAACATAATAGTTGGTGATATTGTGACAAAATTTATTAATAGCATATATTACTGAAATAAATTCCTCTTCATTCATGGTGTGATTTAGTTTTGTAGGGGAATTATTTTTACTAATATAATAAATGGCATAGGTCTTTTATTCTTCTTTTTGTCCCAGTACTATGCCTATGGTTTTTTCTAAAGAATCTGCAAATATGTGGATTGGCGGGGAAAATTTTTGGTCCTCTTAGAACTGGTGTTGTAAACAACTTTCCTTGAGAATTTCAAAATCAATTTGACACTAGTTAGTCCAATAAAATTATGTATCTTTTCTTAGCAAAGAAAATAAAGGAGTTGTTGTTTTGGTAAAATTTTCAATGAATTTGCGGTAATAACCAACATGTCCTAAAAAGCTACAAATATATTTCTGATTTTTTGGTGTATGAAACATAGATATTACCTTGAACTTTGCAGAGCCTACTTTTATGCTTGCAGGATAAATATGATTACCAAGAAAAATCCCTTCAGTTAATAACATGTGACAATTCTCATGACTGAGAAAAAGGTTTGTTTCTTAACACCTAGTGATACTTTATTCAAATTAGTGAGAGATTCCTCAAATTTGGTACTGTGGACAATAAAATCATCCATATATACTTCTACACAATCGTGTATCAAGTTAGAAAATATACTGAGAACAACTCATTGTAAGGTAGTCGATGCATTACAAAGTCGAAAAGGAAATACTCAATAAGCAAAGGTTCCCCATGGATAGGTGAAACTAGTTTTTCCTTGATCCCTGAGGACAATCTGAATCTAGTTGTACCCACTGAATCCATCAAGGAAAGATAAATGCTTCTTCCATGCTATTGTGTTGAGAACTTAATATATGAAGGGTAGCGAAAAATGGTCTTTTAGAGTGGCTTTATTAATTTCGTGATAGTCGATACAAATTCGCCACTTCCCATTTTTATTAGGAACAATTGGTAATGGTGATACCCACTGACTATCGAAAATAGGATAAATGAAATTAACATTGAGCAACTTTTGTAGTTCCTCTTTCACTATCTCTCGTAGTGCAGGATTCATCTGGTGTTAAGGTTTTCAAATAGGTTGAGATTCATTGTTTGTGTAAATATGGTGAGTACACAAGTTAGGATGGATTTCTCTCATGTCAGTGTATTCCCAAGTGAATGCACCACTATGTTCTTGTAACAAGATGAGCAATTGTTTTTTTGTAGAGAATCCAACTCGGAATTGATATTCAATGTTTTTCTTCAGTTGAGATCCAAATGTTTTCTAGAAGGATTTGTCGTGGTATAAAATGGATAAGGCATATAGTTCGACTATAAGGAGAGAGAAGTTTTGAACAATTTTCGTGAATATTCTAATCCAATATATAACTGAAAATCTGAAAGTTAGCTGCTAAAATTGATTCATGTCTATGATGCAATTATTGATCATGTCATCCTTAGTCTCTTCCTTATATAAGACCAATTGGTCTAGGGAAAGTATCTATGAAGCATTGTCTTCATCATTGTCATTGGTTCCTACCCAAAGAGGTGTATCCTCATCAATTCTAAGCTTGGAAGGAGGATATAAATTCTTAATTGAATTCCCTTGGGAAATCGTCACGTCCCCTTACATACAACCAATATAGGAATCAATAGTGTCCAACCATGGTCTTTCTAGGATTAATGGATATCCTCCAAGGTTAGAATTTGGTTGTAAGACCATAAACTCTACCGAATATTCCTAGGAATCCATAGAAATTACAATATCTTCTAAGATATATTCTGGTTTGACAGTGGATCGATCATGTAACACCCTACTTTTGACCCCAGTATGTAAATATTGATGAAATGGATACAATGAGGATATGAATGTAACAACATGACCAAATTATGTAACTATGTACATTTTCACTTTTTAATATAAAATCCATGACTACTTACTACAAGCTAAAGGACGAAGAATAAAAGAGGGCTATAATTCCACAAGAGGAAGAGTGTGGAGGACGTTAGAAGGGAGATGACTCTAGTGACTTAGGAGTTAATTCATTATCCTTAATATTTATTATATCCTAATTTTTATTTTAATCCATGTTTATAAAAATTCATTAACCATAATCTTGGGTTAATTATCCTAATCTTGGGATTAGAGGGGAAAAAGGTGTCCAACCCCATGTATGCCATTTGTCTAGTTCCTATCATCCTTCATGTCACTTGGCTAGTTCTCAACATGCATATAATTATTGAGAACTAGTCCATTCTACCATCATTCTCCCATGATTGAACCATCAGTTGTTGTCATATCTAATCACCTCTTACACCATATTTTTCCACCTAGTGAGCATTAGCACTCCCTGGCCTACCTATTGATGCCTCGAATATCGCAGCATCAATCAGAAAGGGATTCTCCCCGGTAGACTATCCCAATTAGATTTTCCACCGTTTGGTATGGGGAATCCATCCGGTTAGCGGTTTCGGCAACCGTTGGGTTTGGAGATTTGATCTAATTATACCGGTTATGGCCCGATCCACCGTTCTTTTGATTTTATGGTTTAGAATGATATGCAAGTGCCTAGACTAACTTAATCTAAATGCAGAACTGGAAAACAAATCTGTGTCTAAAACTGAAATAGATCTAAACTATCCCTGCAAGGAGAAAATTGTAAGTATGAGTATGAGCTATAGAAGTTATCTAAAAATAAACAGACAACCATTAAATCTTAAAGATAGATCCACAACAAAAGTAAGAGATATAAGAAGATAGCTTCTGATTAAATATAACACATTCCATTACTCATGTAGGAGAAAATTCATTTGCATAGAGAGAAGTAAGATCATTCAATACAAAGAAATATTTCAAGACAGTAAAGAAAGATCTCACAGTAGAAAATAGAAGTCACAGGAATAATCCAACATGCATCCAAAATCCATTTCCATGCAAAAGACGTCCTCTCCAGGTTCTTATTAGGTAGATTTTATTTTCTTGAAACAAGTGCAAGATAGCTCGTACAAGTTCAGAAAATTATTTCCCTGACAAAAGTCCTTAACACTGTTTCCTAAACTTCTATTTATAATATTACAAAATGCCCCTTGGGCTGCCACCTGGCTCTTTACACCTGTCCCCTACTAACTTTTCCCTTTTAATAAACAAGAAAATGTGACCCTTTCCTTAAAACAGAAAATTCCCCAAAAGGAAAGGACAACTGTCCAATGGTTCTACGCTTTAGACAAAGGAAGGCCAAAAATTACAAAAATAGGAACAACGCCTCAGGATCAGCGTGTTCACTCCTAGGAAGGTGCTCCTGCTGGGAGAGAAGCATTCGGACTGGCTGATACTGCTGATGCTGCTGGGAGAGAAGCACTTGGACTGGCTGCTACTGTTGCTGCCTTCTTTTCCTCCTCTGCAATGTAACTGAACCAGATACCAGTGTCTCTGATAACTACATTAGCTGAGGAAGGGAGCAAGATCTTCTGGGAAGTCACATCTTTACCAAGCTCTATTCCAATACCCTGAATTTATGCAGCTGCTGCTTGGTGAATTTCTTGAAGCAAATGACTGTATACCGATGACAACCCAATGTAATGATGGAGATCATCAATGGCTAAGACATCGATCTTCTTTACATATTCCATTTGAATGCCCAGCTCTTCCTTCAAGTCAGATAAATGTTGCTCTTTGCTCGGGAACTCATCAAGAGACTGGGGGAAACTCAACTTGCACTTATCATGCACTCCATGGATTCTTTGATAAAGACTGTTACTTTTATCCATTGTCCCTTGGATCTTAGCCATTAGCTTAAGGCCACAGTTCCTGCAGAATTCCATGAGGGCTATATCTTCATTAAAACCATCTATAGATTATAATGGGAGATGCTTGGGGAAATCAACATTTCCTTCTCTCCATTCCATTTGGCTCAGGATGTTTGCTTTGACCTGAGTATATTTACCCTTAAGCTTATTGGCCTCTGCATTAACTTATTTTAGTCTAACCATCATGGCTTTGAGCCTGCACACTTCTTCAGTAATCAGCTCTTGTGTGGCATGCATTTGTCTCAGAATGCTACAAGACAGCTCATGGAAGGGAGACATATCTATTGCTCTATTCTTTGCTTGCTCTAATTGCTCAGCCATTGCTTGCTTATATTCTTGCAAATGAGACACCCTAGCTTCTGAATCGTTCTTTTCCGCTTCTAAAACCATCATCTGGACTGCCAGGTGCTCCTTTTCTTCTTCTAAATGGTCATACTTATCTGACAATTCCTTATGCTCCACGGACAGGCGATTATACTTATTTACTACAAGACCCCTGTAAGCCTGCTCATTAGCCACAGTATGTTGTAACATGTGAGCTCTTCTCTTTGTGGACTTGACTTCTTTAACCATATCAGCCACATGGTCCTGCGTTGCTTTTGCTGCTTCTACAGCGGCGGATGCCATAGCTATGGGAGCCTTATTCGTATTTTGCATTACTGTGGTTTCCCTCCGGGTAACAATATCTTCTTGGAAAAGTCTCTTGATCCTCTCTTCCGATTTCAGGACTACTGCCTTTCTCTTCTTATCATATACAAATTCATCCCATCAGGACACAGTATGCTCTTCTGATGGAGTGTAAGGGACGATTGGGAGGTCTATTATATCTATTTTTGTTTCTTGTTGTGGGGTCTGGACTACTTGAGAAGTGCCTGCCTCCACATTTTGGGTGCTTGGAACACCTATTTGAGGTATGTTTGTTTCCATATCCTGGGTGCCGGAGCCACCTGCCTGGGCATCTTCATCGGCCTTAAGTTCTTCTTCCGCCTTTTGTTCCTCCTCAGCTTTTCGCTTTCTTTCTTCTTCTTCAGCTTGCCGCTGATTTTCATTTTCTTCCGTCTGCTTTGCATCTTCAGCTTCTTTCTGCATCCTTTCATTTTCTGCTTCTTGCTGCAATCTTGCCACTTCAACTTCTTGCTGTAATCTTGCAACCTCGGCTTCTTGCTGTAATCTTGCAACCTCAACTTCTTGCTGCAACCTCGCTTCCTCTTTCAACCTTTTCTCTTCTTGGGCTCGGGCATCAGCTGCTTCTCTCTCTTTCTTTAGGCTGGATTTTCGGGCTGAGGTAGAGCTAGAGCTTGCTCCACTGCTTTGGCAAGAAATCTGTAGCTCATTCATGTTGCTGATGCCTCTAAATGCCTCTTCCTCGGCATCATAATAATGAGCGTATTCAAAATGAGCATAAATTTCTTTGCAATGCTCGGCAACTTTCCCCCGCCTATCATTTCTGTGGAAGATCACTTCGCCGAAGTGGAAAGCTTTCAATTCTTGAAAAAATTCCTCAGCTGATGCAACCCCTGAGAAATTGTAGGCTCCTATGCAGAAGGGTAATGGAGGGAAAGAAGCCTTATGCTACTTGTTAAGCACCGCTCCAATTCCATCAAGGAAAATTTGTCTCACTGCTTCCTTGAGGACTACATAGTCAGTAGCATATTTTGGCAAAATGTATGGTGCTTTGGTCCCTCCAAACATCCTGATGTAGGTGCCTTGCTCTGAGAAATAAAAATCTCCATAGTTTCCCAGGATCTCCATGGCATTTTCTGACAGACAGTTGGGCTCTTCCTTGAATATCTGCTCATATAGAGGCATGATGAACTCCTCGCAGATGAGTTTATAGCTTGCTCTGTAATTTTGAGCCCACATTATCTTGTAAGCAATGTAGACCGGGGTGTTGGCTTTATCCCATGTACAACCTAAGCTGGGGAAAGATAGCTTGGCCAAAATACAGTCAATGAGATAGGAAGACATGTAAAATTTTGACTTTTTTAAGGCCAGACCTTCTCTTGCAGCAGCCACTGTGGATGCCAAACTGTCCGAAAGGATAGTAGCCCAGTCAAACACAGTCCATTTGAATGCTACGAAGTGGATGATGGGAGCCCACTGTATCCTGTATATAGTGCCATCGGGCATGTCGAAAATTCTGCATAGCATCAGGGCGATTAACCTAAAAGGAGGTCTTAGGTTCTGAACATCGTATTCATCATTATCTCTCTTTCTTAAGTGCTTGCCTGCGACTAATAATTTTTTGTCCATCTCAATATTGTTCATCTGGCCCAACCATTCATCACTCAGAGCTTGCTGGGGACGTGAGAATTTATAGGCTGGAGCAATATATGCTGGATGGAATGAAGTGAAAGCTTCTCCCCTGTTGTCATGCAATACTCTTGTTTCTGAATTAGCATGTTCCAGTATCCACCCGATCAATTCAGAACATGGGAACAATTCAGGGCGGGTAGAATCCCTAGCTATGCCTGAAGTTCTGATGTTGATGTAAATCTGCTCTTCTTCCAGTAAAACATCCGGGATATCTTGGTCCCTGATCATCCTGTAAATATCGCCCCAACGGACTTCGGGGGGATGCCGGTGGTACACTTAGTATCTTGGAACATAGTTTCAGTCCTAAGTGGAACTGGCTCTGGTACCATCACTTTAGCTTTCTTTCTACCGCCTTTTGGCATCCTGGCTTATCCCTGCTAGCAACCAAATACAAGTCATTATAAAAAATGTGCAACCTGTTATGAGATTTTAACAAAGAGAAGGACCAATTCAACATGCTAAAACATAGACAAATTATGAAGCTGTATGTTGGGGAAGCAAAAATAAATCACTCCAAACAAGAAATATGGTTCTGAGACTTGATTATCCTAAGGAGACAAAGTTTGGAATGCTTCCGAAAAGGTAAGCATACGACGTGGAAAAAACCTGCTTCCCACCTAGCCCTAGGAGAGAGGGTATCCTTCATCGTTGCACTTCTAATGGTCAATGGAGGGTGAGCTTGGAGTGAAACAATCTTATGACGAAACAAGGGACCGCTTTCCACATTCATCAAAAGGTGAGGGGTTCAGCTGACCACTACTGTTATTAATAACATTTACGAGACGTTGTGTGGCTGGCTCGAACTTTGAATGAGGGTGACGATGCCTTGAATGTGGCCAGTAAAAAAACTCGGGTGGTCACAGTTATGGATTTTATCTGGTAGGAACGAGAAACCAAAGGGGCCTCGGCGGCCTTAAAAAAAAAAATAACGACATATGCAACCAATGTCTATCGGCCATGTTATGGACGGGAAAAAACCCAAAGGTAACTTGACATGGAGATGAGACAAAAATAGAGGTTAAAAAAACCTACCTGGAAACGAGATAGTGGCTGAGTGAGGTGGACTCGGTCGTGGATGAGTTGAGCTGGAGAGGTCCGGCGCGGTCTTCTCAACGGTGTTTGTTTGAACGAAAACTAACAATGTGACCAACCAAACCCCCACCGTCCTTTTAAAAGGTTAGACACGTGCGACATTAAACCGGTTGGTGGTGCCATTAAAACAGGGTTTTAATTTCTTGTACGACGCGGTCATTTCAAGCCATCTCGGCATTTGTGCACAACCATCACTTGCAGGGGCGGACTTACGAGTTTCACCCACAATTGCGGAATGTTATGGTGAACTGCCTCGGCGTTTCGGAAGAGATTGGCGTATCCTTCCGAAATGCAACCTTTGGAAACTTGTCACGAGTGGTTTCGCTGAGTCGTCCCACAGTTTTGGGAGAACATTGGATTTCTTTCCGCAATTTTGATGGAGATACGCCAATTGCTTCCGCAATTGCGGAACAATTTCGTGAAGGTTCCCGTCGTTTCAGGAGGCTTTCCTGAATGGTTCCCGGGAAAAGAACTCGAACGCTTCCGCAGTTTCGGAAGGGAAACATAAAAGGTTCCGCCGTTTCGGAAAGGATTGGCGAATGGCTCCCGCAAGTCGAGAGAGATGCTTAAGTTCTTTCCAAAAGTGCTCCGCGGGATTTCGGAAGAGAAACCTGAACGCTTCCGCCGTTTCGGGAGGGATTTCTAAAATGGTTATGCAACTTGAATAAAAGTCTAAGTCTTTCCGCGAGGTTTCGGGAGAATAACGTGAACGCTTCCGCCGTTTCGGAAGGCTTTCGCAAATAGCTTCCACAACTTCGATAGGAAAAAACTTAATATTTTTTCAAAGACACTAAGTCCTTCAGCGGCTTCGGGGAAGATTTGCGAATGACTCCCACAGTTTCGGGAGGCTTTCTTGAATTCTTCCGCCGTTTCGAGAGACTTTCCCAAATAGCTTCCGCAGTTTCAAGAAATAATTTCTAAGTCTTTCCGCGGAGTTTCGGGAGGCTTATGCGAATGGCTCCCGTAGTTTCGGAAGGGAAACCTGAATGGTTCCGCAATTTCGAGAGGAAAACTCTCTGGAATTTCGGGAGACAAACTTGAATACTTCCGCAGTTTCGGGAGGCTTTCTCAAATGGTTCCGCAAATTCAGGAGAATTTCATGAATTTTATCCTTAGAAGAAAAACTTGAAATTTTCAAAGCAGGATCTTCACTTGAAAAACAAAGTAAAAAAGGAGAATTAACCTCTTAAGGCATTCTTTCTAGAAAAAATAAAAGGAGGGGCCCCAATATGTACAAAAATTTTGGGGGGGATGTTGCTACAACAACACTACCTTACCTATTTTTAGACTCAAATCCATACTTTTGGTTCTCCTTGAACCCCTTTTTTCCCTATTTTTCCTCCTACACGCGAGGTCCTTTACTACAACTTGTGTATACGCAAGTTGCATCATTACAACCCGTGTACATCAACCTTTTTGGTAAATGAGAGTAAAATATCTATTTTTCACTCCAAAAAAGCGGCCATTGTGATCTTTGGCCTTCCATGTATCTTGAAACGAATTGATCCAACCTTTCACTTGCCTTTGGAGGGTTATATAGTGATCTCTTGTGATGCATGGAGGGAGGAGAAGGAGAGAGTCTACATCCATTGATCCTAGTTGTTGTGGACCATTTATGTTCACCTACCAAACTCTTCCATATCTTGTGAAAGATTTACTCTTTGACTCGTGAGTTTTCCATTGCATGGGGGATTGAAGTGGTGGAGGCACAAGTGGAGAGACCTAGTTCTTGGTTCATATGAGTTTCTGACTGGAGGTTGCATCTTGTACTTCTTGTTGATATTAATAGAAATACTCATTTTCTCGTCCATTTATATTGTGAATGATTATTTATTGTCATTGGGTACATTTGCTTATATATATCATGGATTATGCTATGAAAGGGAGGGGTTAGGGTTTGATGGTATGGCGGCGAGGGTCTGAGCTTGACAGTGGCATCAGCCATGCCCACGGCCGACGGCAGCAGGCCGTCAGCGGCGTCAGCCGATGGCACGGATCCCCTGGCAGCCATGTTTTGGGCTGAAGGCCACGTTTAGCTGGGGGTCACAGTGGTAAGTAATTTTTTTACTATTTTTTTTTTTTAACTCTCCTCCCCGGCGGTAGTTTCTTGAACCTCACGGTTATGGAACCATTGGATGTAGTGGATTATAGTAGCGACATGCTGCATCCTAGAGACATTTGGATCTCGCCACCTGGCGATACTTGGTTTTTGAGGGGCGATGGTGGTTTTGGCAGTGGTAGTGCAGCGGATTTCCAGCTGAATGAAGGTCTGTTTTCCTCTGCTGAGAGGGCCTCTCTGGTTTATTCTCCGGTGCCTTCCCTTTTGGCTTCTCCACTCTGGGACAGGAGCGGTGAAGGATTTACATCAACGAGTAGGGCTGACTCTATCTGGGGTGTAGCGATCCCGCACCAACCCTCTCCGGAATCGGTAAGTGCGGGATTGGGAGACCTCCCTGATTTCTTGCTCTCATCGGATGGCTCCCATGAATCTCCGGCGAAGGATTTGAGCGGTGCGTCAAACGCTAAGGGTGTTTTACAGGGTTTCCACGACAGCGGGGCCTCGCCGGGAGGAGACTGTGCTACGGATTTTGACTGGGCCAAACATAGGGGCTTCTCTAGCCCGGATGGCGTCTTGGTAGGGAAAGCTATGGGCTGTGGTGCAGGAGTTGAGGATTCTATAAGCCCATGGACGAAGACGCGAAGAAGGTGGCTCAAGAACTCGGGCAGAGCACCTAACTACGCCTTGGGGGAGGACATCGGTTTCCAGCAGTTATTTGAAATGGTAAATTCTGTACTGGTGGGCAGAGTTTATGGCAGGGCTATGAGTCTTAAATCTTTGATACAGTGGGCATCTAGTGTATGGCTGGGTCATTGTGGGTATGTTCCACGGATAGTGGGACTCTCTGGTGGTTGGTTTTCTTTCCACTTTAACGCGGATGCACATGCTGCTTGGGCGCTCAGTCAGAATTGGTCTATCTTCAAGGCTCCTCTACTTCTCAAGCCATGGAACCCGATGTTTGACGTGAGCCGGGAGAGATTGGATACCATCCCTCTTTGGGTTCGGCTGCCTGGGCTACCCTTGCAGTACTGGGCTGAAGATCATTTTAGGAGCATTGGCAATCTTTTGGGAAGCTACTTGGAAGCCGACTTCTCATTCCAAACAACTGCACTGCAGAAGGTGGCCAGGATCCTGGTTAGCATCAATGTTCGCGAGGGCCTTTTTGAGAGTATGGATTTGAAATGGGGACCCTACTGCTTCACACAAACATTGGACTATGAAAATGTGTCGTTTCGATGCAGGAGATGCCATGCATATGGACACCCGGCCATTGAATTCTCTCTACCTGTACGTATGAAGATTGGAAAGAATTTGAAGAGGAGGCCCGGGGAGGAGGAGGCAGGGGTTAACAGGGGTGAAGAAGCGCAGGGTGAGAAGGATTTGGAACTACCCTTGGAGGAGAATAACGTTAATGTTGTTATTGATGAGAACACTCAGGAGAAGGATTTGGAAGCTGTGAACATTCTAGAGAAGGATAGCATTGTCCCTGAGCTGAACGTTTCTTCGGCCATAACAGAGATTAACCGATGCATTACAGCAGATATGACAACGGAGGCATCCACGCTTTCTTTGGTTAGAGTCCCTGACACGGCAGCTGGTACTTCTTGTACTCCTTCCAAAAACCCTTCCTTCAGTCTTTTTTTTAATAACTTTGTACTTCCTGGTTTCGATTGGGTGGACGGCCTTAGAAATTTAAATATCTCTTCAAAGCCGATGGCTCTTCTACCCTCTATTCAGGATGATGTCGGCTCTGCCCTTGTGATGGAAACCACCCGGGTTTTCTGCCCTTCCCTTGTTAATGTTGACGATTCTCCTGTTTTAGTCCAAGTGTTGGCTGAGACATCTTCACCCACCGGCTCCTCGGAGTCTGGATACTTCTTACGTTCCATGAACAAAGCCAAGGGAGGAGGGTTAGGGTTGGAAAAACCAAAAAAACCTAAAACCAGAGGAAGGAAGTCTTTCATCTCACAGGCCAAAACCAGGGCGCGTTCGGATCTCCGGAATGGGACTCAAATTTTTATTGAAAGGGCATTTAGAGCAGTGAATGCCCACTTGGATGGGTTGTGATGAATATTATGTCTTTTAACTGCCGAGGTCTTGCTGGTCCCTCCAAAAGACCAGCACTGCGACGGATGCTGCAACTTGAGCATCCTGATGTTCTACTTTTACAAGAAACAATGTGTGGTGGTGTTGAGGCTATTGACAGGCTCAAGGCTTGGTTTCCTGGGTGGTGCTTCGAAGCATTGGATGCTAGGGGTCGACCCGGAGGATTGGCTATTGGATGGAAAGAGGCTAGGGTTTGTGTATCCTCCAGTTGGGGGATGCAATCGGTCCTGGGAATTTCCTGCAAATTCTTGGATTTTGATCGTATCTTTACTATTGTTAATATTTATGGACCTTACTGTGAGAGGGAATTGTTTTGGAACTCTCTTCTGAGGAGAAGCCATCTCAGGGGGGACTCTGTGATTTTGGGGGGTGACCTTAATTTTTCATTGGGACATGCTGAGGTTTGGGGGTCGCACGCAAATGTGGACCCTCTAGCAAAAATTTTTGTCCGTAAGTTAATTGATGGCAACTGGATTGATGTGGAACCTGTACTGCTGAAGCCAACTTGGAGGAATAAGAGAATTGGTTTGGATAGTGTGGCTAAGAGACTGGATCGTTTTCTAATTTCTGAGCATCTTGTGGAGGCTTTTTTTTTTGTTCGACAATGGATTGGTTCAGGGGGTAACTCTGACCACGAACCTATTTTCTTGGAGATGAAAGACGGCCCCAACAAACCTCCTACTCCTCTTAAATTCAACAAAGTATGGCTGGATGACTCGACCTTGTTGGAACTGATTCAGCAACATTGGGTACCTTTTCATTCTGAATCGATTCACTATGCTACCTTTCATTTTGCTGAAAATCTTAGAACTCTTAAGGAGCCCATTAAATCATGGGCAGCTGAGAAGAGAAGGAGGGATGATAAGGCTCTTACTGATATTGAAGGCGAAATAGCCACTATTGCGGGAGAAGTGGGGGGTGGTTATAGCTCTCAACCGTCTAAGGACCGCTTAGTTCTCTTGGAAAATCAAAGGAACCGCTTGCTTCTTCAGCTAGAGGAAACTTGGAGATTGAAAAGTCGAGCGATTTGGTTGGAAAGCGAGGATGAGAATTCTGAATTCTTCCATGCTTATGCAAAAGGGAGGAGGTCTTCTAATACTATTTGGAGTCTGGAGGATGCTGAAGGTAATTCTTGGTCAACTTTTGAAGGGCTGGCTTCAGTGGGGGTTTCTCATTTCAGGGATCTTTTCAAAGCCAGTGAGGGTGTGAATATTGGAGAGGTGATTGGGGTTGCCCAGCTTTTTCCCAGGTTTGTGGAAGCAGAGGATAATAGGAACTTGATGGCTCCCATTTCTGGGGAGGAATTAAAAAAGGTGTTGGCTAGCTTTCAGAAGGATAAGAGCCCGGGGCCCGATGGGTGGATGATCGAATTTTTTATTTCTCTCTTTGATATCATTGGGAATGATCTGCTAGAACTTGTGGAAGACTCACGAAGAACTGGTAGGGTACCAGCCAACATTAACTCCACATTCTTAGCACTTATCCCTAAGGTGGACACTCCTTCTACTTTGAACGACTTTTGGCCTATCTCTTTGTGCAACTGTGTGTACAAGATAGTCACAAAGGTAATTGCTAGCAGACTAAAACCTATTCTATCCTCTCACATCTCTGAAGAGCAGTTTGGGTTTTTGGAAGGGCACCAAATTCATGAGGCTATCGGCATTGCTCAGGAAGGGATGCATAGCATTAAGACTAAAAAACTGAAAGGAGCTATTCTCAAAATTGATCTATCTAAAGCATTTGATAAGGTGAGCTGGATGTATATCCGACTCATGCTTACCCACTTAGGCTTTGAAATCGGCTTTATACGCTGGATTATGAGTTGTATTACCACTGTCTCCTTCTCTGTCTTAATGAATGGAGCAGCAACCCAATTCTTTCATTCTGGCCGTGGATTACGACAGGGATGTCCTCTTTCTCCTCTTTTATTCTTGCTGGTGGCTGAGAGTCTGAGTAGAGCCATCAAGGAAGCCAAACGGGTTGGAGATTTCGAAGGGATTTTGGTAGCTCCTGGTCTTTCTCTAACTCATCTGCTTTTCGTGGACGATATTCTGATCTTCTGCTCTGGTTCTAGATTGGATGCTGTTCGGCTTAAAGAGATTCTGCAACTCTTCTCAACTGCTACTGGAATGGAGATTAATGAAGGGAAATCCACTCTTACTGTCTCTCATCTGAGGGAGGAGGATTATATTTTATATTCCACCTCCTTTCCTTTCATGATCCTCAATATCTCGGAAGGGTTAAAATACCTGGGTTTCAATCTGAAGCCTAATGATTACTTAAAACAGGATTGGACCTGGTTGCTGGACAAACTGGAAAAGAGGTTGAAGTGTTGGAGTTTCAGGTGGCTTTCGCGTGTTGGGAGGCTTGTTCTTGTCAAGTCGGTTCTGGAAGCCATTCCGGTATATTGGATGTCACTTGCCTGGATACCTAAAGGGACCTTGGAAGCAGCAAGGAAGATTTGTTTTAATTTTCTGTGGAATGGAAAGGATGATGTTCATGTCACCCCTTGGGTGAGATGGGACAGAATTGCAGCTCCAAAATCTTTGGGGGATTGGGGTCTCAAGAATATTTTTCATTTATCTAAGGCTTTAGCTGCTAAGTGTGGTTGGCGTCTAATTAAGTCTGATGGCTTCTGGGCTAAGGTTATGATGCAGAAATATGTTGCACCTGACACCGTGGAAGAGTGGATAAGATCTCCACACAAGCAACATTATGGTGGCTCTGTCATCTGGAAAGCTCTGGTGAAATATTTTGATATCATTGAGCACAATCTCACTTGGGATGTTGGCAGTGGTCACAGGCTTCGGATCGGTCACGACCCCTGGGTTGGTTTCGAAGGCCAGCACATCCTGTCTAATGATTTGATGGAGGCGCTGAGGCAACAAGGCTTACTCTCACTCAATCAGTTAGCGGACTTGGATAATATTTGGATGGGAAGACCACTTTGGAGAAGGCCTGAATCATTCGGTTTAAGAGTGGAGCACGTAGATGAACTAAGATTGTACTTTAGAGCACTATGTAAGGATCAGATTTTTTTGACTGACGTTGATGATACTCTTATCTGGGATGGAGATCCGACGGGAAACTACACACCTAGAAGTGGTTATCAGTGGATTAGTGAGAACTACGGGCAACGAGAACTGGTATGATGGTGGAAAACGGTTTGGAAACTTCGTTGCCCTCCCAAAGCCAGACTCTTCCTGTGGTGCATCTTGGCTAACCGGATTCCGACGTGGGAAAACTTGCAGAAGCGCAGTTTTCATGGGCCTAGTCAATGTTATTTGTGCAATCGATGTGAGGAAACTATTCCTCATCTGTTCCTGTAGTGCACTTTCAGCACGGAGGTTTGGAACATTATTTCTCGAATCTTAAAAACACATCTTCCTTGGGCTGGAAACTCGTTTGATGATGCTTGGAGGAGATGGACTGATAATGTGGCATTTAAATCTTTTAAAGCTCTTCCTCCGGTGGTGTTCTGGGGCATTTGGCTCATGCGTAACAGTGGGTTGTTTAAAGACAAACTGGGTACTCCGGCTCATGTTGCAATTAACAGCTGTGGGATCTTTCTTGCTCTCAAATGGGCTCGTCGGCCATCCTCTCCCCTCAATATTCTACCTGTTGAAATTGATAGATCCCTGCCTTGGGGCTTCTTTGATGGGGCCTGTCAAAATGATATTTGTGGGGGAGGGGTTGTTCTTTACATCTCTCCCGTTCATTACTATGTGATGGCTTTCGGTTTTGGAAGGGGAACCAACAATTGGGCTGAGATACTAAGCCTCAAGATGTTGATTTCTTATGCTGTGGAACTCTCTATCCTGAATTTTAACATTTTAGGAGACTCTTTGAATGTGGTAAACTGGGTTAATGGCACATATTTCTGCAACAATCGGAGGATTGCTGCTGTTTTGGACCAAATTCAGAATGTCACTCTCACTCTGGAAACTTTTACTTGCAGGCACATCTTCCGTGAGAACAATGCTGAGGCGGATGCGGCCTCCAAGGAGGGACTCAACTTGGGGGTCGGCACTTGGAAAATTTCTGAATTTCTGAATGGAAATGTGCATGACTTCTACCACAGACCTTTTATAGAATGATCGGGACAATGGTTCCTTGGCTCCGGGTTCAGTCACAGGTGTTATATTTTGTGGAGACAGTTTCTTTTTTAGCTCTTGCTGCTTTGTACATAAAATAGAACATTTTATCTTCGATATTTCCTGTATTAAAAGACACCATCGAAGGATATATTTGAGCTTTGCAATCGATGTTATTTCTCACACAGTGAGAACATCGTAGTTCTTTTTTGGGCACACTTCAGGGTGATTGTCACAGTTGTATTCCACTCCACTCTAGATGAGTGAGCTGATCAATGTAATTTCGTACTCCATGGATGAAATGAAATTACGCTTTTTTTTCGAGGAAAAAAATATCATGGATTATGTTATTGTATATGCTGACCTCTTTTATATATCATATGCACTTGCTTGTGTTTATTGTTAAGACTAAGTTGCAGGTTCAAGTGTTGTGATTCAAAATCTCAACGGAATTCTTCATCAGACGTCCGGTTGAGGTAGGTCGTTTATCTTGATTATCAGCATTTACATTTATATGGCATATGTTGGGAAATGAGTTGATTTCTGGAATTCCATCTGTCTGTTGTGGTCTACCCCAAGCCATAGGAATTTTTTCTCCATAACACCACCCTCACTCATACCACCATCACCCGCACTATAGAATGGAGCCGTGTCGAGAACATTGGAATTCCCTGGAGTCCTAACATGGGGAGTTCTTAGTCGGCCTGTGTTGGAGCCTTGTAAGGGAGTTAGGGAAACAAACACAAGGGAATTTTAACTTAGAGAAGGGAGTCCGAGGGGTTGTTAACTCATACAAGCGAGCCCCAATCCTTGGGTTGTGTAGGATGATGGTGTTGAAAAGTGTTGTCAGTGATGTCAAAAGAACAATGATGATGATGATGATGATGTGTCATAATGAAGTAAAGTATCGATCCATGAATACAAATGAAGTGTCATTACTAATGTGGCATTTAAATGAAAAATTTTACCTACAGGAATGGCAGAGGCAAGATTTGAAGGAGTTAAGATTTGATAGAGGATTAGGATTTAGCTTTTAATCATTGAATGTAGATCACATAGACACAAAATGTTTGGATTTTTTGTAGGAATTTGATTAGCTTTAGAACAAGTAGATCTCGATGATTGATTTTGCAGTACGATCCTATGTCTTTGAGATACTTTGAAAAGAATGAAATGACTCTGTGAAGTAAAGAAAAAGGTTAGTGAACAGTTCTTTGATAACAGAGGATGCAAGGATTGTATAGTAGACATGCTGGCTTATAAATAATAGAACCAATCATATAGAGAAAGGATTTGGGTACAAGAGTTACAAAATATATAGCAGCTACAAGAGTACTATCTATTATGCTCAAATGAAGAAATCATTTGAAGTATATGTGTGGATAAGAAAGTATTAGGAAATCAATGGATCTAAATTACTGACATGCCACTAAGATAAAAATGTTGAACCGATTTGGGTGACTAAACCAATGTTTTAGGAATTCCTACTACAAATCATAAGTTAGCGTTACAAATTAAAATGGTGTTCTTTGTTTTTATGTTGATATACAAGTCGGCTTATAATCATGATGGGTCCACAAGTGCATCCAAGACCCAATGCAAATCATATAAATAGATTTATTTTTTTCCTGAGAATAGATGGAAGTGTAGGAAAGAGAGATCTAAGGCAAACAATGCAAGAAGATGAAATCAATCAAATATAATTTCTAGGTTTTATGCAAGTTTGAAATCAATGAGAGTGAGAAATTACATGTAGTGATAGCAATGGGATTCCAAGATAGAATATTTGTGAACCTCTAATTCAAAATATGATGATTTGGTTGAATGCTCTAAAGACTATCTCAATAATTCATAAGAAATCAAGAAATTGGTTTCTCCATTATGAGAATGCCCAAGAACTTTTCACTTAACTATTGATACAGAACAAACCTGAATTTTCTTGATAAAATTCAACGACTATGGGAAAGAGTTTGTGGTGACCAATTGAGATTCTATGTGAAACAATAGAAGGCCTTAATTTCGGTGCAGTTACAGGAACAATAAGATACATTATAGTGTGCATTTCACTAGGCTATTGGAAGAGAAATAGTTATGGGCTATAGGATTTATCGAGAGTAGAAATAATAGTAGTTACAGGTTTGATTGATGTGACAACCAAAAGAAAGGAAAAAACAAAGAAGGATTTGAAGGTGAAATGATTATGTAAATGGAAGAGAAGTAGATGATGTACTAAAAATATATCTTGCTTTAGGGTGGCAGGGTGGTGCTTGGGAGCGCAAGTTGGTGCTTGCCTTGTAAATTGGTGCTTACATAGGATTGGTGTCTTCATCCACTTGATAGGTTGGTACTTGCAGATTTGATTTGGTGCTCAAAGGATCGGTGTCCTCATCTATCAAATAGGTTGGTTCTTGAAAGTGAAAGTAGGTGCTTGTTGGTTATGAGTCGGTGCTCATAAGAGGATTCATGTCCTCACAGGTGGTGCTTGCATGAGGGATTGGTGTCCTTATTAGATTGGTGTATACAAAATTTATGACTGGGTCCTCACACTATTATTGGAGATTGGTGTCTCCCACAATTTATTGTATTCTATGGATTTATTGTTGAACTTTGGTTTTCATTGTTGTCAAAGAGGACTTCGTATCCATGTGCAAATTTGAAGAAGTAGATAAAATCTAGTTTGAAGAAGTGCATAAGGTATGTGCATGAGTCCCTTATCCATGTAGTCATGATACTTCAAAGTTGATGTGAAAGAGGTGGTTGGACAAGTCTCAGAAGTGCACAAGAGTCTTGGAAGAAAGAAGTGGTTGGACATGTATGCAAGTCTCAGAAGCGCGCAAGACCAACCAAGTGATGTATATATGCAAGTATCG
Organism: Larix kaempferi; assembly: GCA_027924585.1. Classification (NCBI taxonomy): domain Eukaryota; kingdom Viridiplantae; phylum Streptophyta; class Pinopsida; order Pinales; family Pinaceae; genus Larix; species Larix kaempferi. The sequence goes on along the minus strand of BSBM01000267.1, from coordinate 4,734,185 downwards.
GAAGTGTGAAAGACCCACCAAGAGATGGTACTTCAAGGACACAAGACCCCACAAGTAGTGGTTCCCAAGTATGCAAGTCCCACTATGCTAAGGACCAAGTGTGCGCAAGACCCAAAAATTATGATACCTCAGTTGGGCAGATAAAGACAAGTGGAAGATGCGTAAGTAAGCTTGACCGTGAAGAAAGGAAGAAGGTTTGTTATCATCCAACTTGTGGACACATGGTCTGCACAAGTTGAGTATAAATAAGAAGCCAAGTGTATGAGTAAAAGTAAGCTTGAAGATGAACAAGAGATATATTATTATTTGGAAAGATTTGAATTATTGGGGTATCAATGGCTCATTGATCCGGAACAACATAATCTAGCAGAGAGCCAGATGGTCAAGAACAGAAGAGAAACACAACTGATGATGCACAAGATGATATAGTATATGGGCCAAGTGCACAAGAACATAAAGGCAGTATCATATATGGTGCGCAGGAGGTCATAGTTTATATGAGATAGATGTGCAAGAACAAAACAACGGTGCTGTAGACGATGCACAGTATCAGTTGAATATGTAGTTTCACAGAAACATAACAATATGTTGAACATCACGTAGATTTCAATAGTTATGAAGTATGAGAACCAATGTGCAGTATTGTTGCAGTGACGTAAAGTGTGTGATGAAATGATGATAAAGCACATAAGTTAAAAATAATAGAACATATAGCAGGTGCACGTGAAGGAATGTATTACAGTAAATATAAAGATTGCGTAGATTAGTAGAAAGAAAGAAGAATATTCTATAGTCATATGAGGGTGGCAGGATGGGAAAAGGAATAGGGAGTTGGAGCTTGTAAATCCAAGGGGTGGGTGCCTCCTTCCAGTTGGTGCTAGTAAATCAAGGATTTAGTGCTTCCTTCAGGTTGAAGCCTATAAATCAGGGGGTCGGAGCCTCCTTCCAATAGGTGTTGGAGAATCTTGGAAGTTGGTGCTTCCCATGAATGTAATCTTTATTATATAAGAAAGCATTATATGGTTTTCTCCCATTTGTGTTATGTGTCTTATGCATGTGTTGATGAATTCCATTGTTTATGGTGAATACATAATATAAATACTGTTTGAATTTGGTAAAAGTGAAAATTGTTTAAAACTGCACTTAATCCTGATTCACCCCCCCTCTCAGTATTAATAAGATTTCCAACAATTGGTATTAGAGCAGGTGTCTTCAGTAATAGTTTAACAACTTGAAGATAGATCTATGAGCAGATATGGGTGGAAAGGAAATATCATCTTAAAGCGAAGTGCCAAGGTTACATGAAAATGGCAGTGTGGATAATCTCTCTATCACAAAATCAAGGTATGGCATTCGCACTTAGAGAAAAAAAATTGAAGAGTTCAAAAGGATTGCAACCGATATCATGCAAATTTTGGAAAGGAAAGAAGACAAGTCAAAAAGTATGACATCATACTTTACTAGTCAATTAAAGGAGGTGGATAAAACCTGTCACGCTAAGAAACTTAAGATTGACACATTGGAAAGTGAACTTAAAAAACAAGCTACAGAAAATTAGAAGTTATCCAAAGAGATCATACTTATGAAGAAAGAATTGGAAGATGCTAAAAAACAAAGAGAAGAAAGGGTTGCTAAATCAAACGAATAATCCTGTCACTAAAAGATCAGCTCCAAAAATATCAAAGACAAAGTGATGATGCCAACATGGTGATCAATGAATAAAAAATTCAAATTCAAGCAAGAGAGATCAAGATCATGTATTTGAGAGAGAAAAACTTTGAGAAGACAAAAATGATCGATGAACATAAGACTCAATTACTGGAAAAAGAACAAGAAGTTGAAAGACTACACACACAGCTAAGGATAAATGAAAAGTTTTCCAAAAGCGCAGAAGTCTTGAATGAGATTCTTGTTAGGATATTTTAATACTCCATCCTTGTCCTACCTAGCATTATTTATTTTTCCTAGTTTTTGATGATGTCATTTTCCCCCTAGTGGTGTGCAGATGTCATCCAGGATCCATCTACCACCTTCTAAGCCCTGCATGCATCATTTGAGGACCACTTCAGTCAGTTTCGTATTTTATAGGAACCTACTGAGTATTCCAATGTAATCCACCTGAGTTAACTGACTCTTGTGGGGGGTTAGAACTCCGGATGCCACTGATTGTGGCCTCATGCGCCCTTTTATGACTGTCATGCATAAAAAAATCACTGTTGCGCCCTCCTTAGTCAGTTAACTGATTATGTATTTAGTTAGCTAAGTTTAGGTTCAGTTCAGTTGAGTTTGAGTCTTCCGGAGCACTCTAGTGGTGAAAATACCTATGCTAGACCAACCGAGGTTCGAATTCTCTTGTGTGATTAGAATTCTCTCCATTGTATCATCATTGTTGACTATACTGATTATTGGATCATGTGACATTTTTCTGATCCTATCTGAGTTCCGCTGCATAATTATTTCTCTGCTCTTTTTTACTGCGGTTTTCACTCTTATTCAACTTTTCTTCTCATTCTTTCTATGTGAGGTATACTCATCTCTCAGATATGTTGTGACTTAGAATTTCACATGGTATTAGATCCATTGAGCGTAGGTTGAGCAGCTGCTTTCGGTAGTGCACCAGAAGCCTTTGGATTTTCACAACAAATCCTAGTGCCATTGCATTGAATTCATTGGAGAAATCTAATGAGGTCTAGCTAGGTGTGAAGGATCCGAAAAAATGTGACTATTGTCCTAAAGAAATGCTCAATAGTATTCTATCTCCAAAATTGATATTTTTTTGCAGGTTATTCAAATTTTTTGAGTGCAACAATAGTTGCAACAGGTTTTTGAAATAGCAGCAGTTTCACCTTGTATTCGCTCCAGTAGTTCTCATGGACAATTCGAACTCTCCTGTCTCTCCCAGGATTCTGACACCCTTCAATTACCTTGATTAGAGGGATGATATGAAAATGGTCTTGCGCAACAAGTCACTGTACAGGGTAACAATGGGGAAGGATCTTGAACCACAAGCAGCTGTGGAGAAGGCCAAGTATCTGAATAGATTAGATTAGGCATTTGGTTTCATGTGTATTCATATTTCTAGAGATCTACTCTTCCAATTCGATGGATTGAAGACTCCAAGAAATTATGGTTGAAGTTAGAGACCCTCTTCGGAAAACAAGATGAGCTAAGAGGACATATTCTAGAAAATGAGTTGATTGCTCTTCAACCGAGCAGTTTCGAGACCATTCAACAATTATTTTCAAAATTCAAATCTCTGGTTATGCAATGCAAGCAATGTGGAATTGAGAAGAAGGATGAGAAGATGGTGCTATCCATTCTGAGCAAGCTAGGTCCTGAGTTCTCCATCTTTGTCTCTACCTTCCATTCTGGGAGAATGTCAATCCCTGGTTGGAATATTCCCTCAGATGTTTTCACTGAATCTCTCATCCAAGAAAAAGATAAGTTGATCCAGATGGGCGCCTTGAAGGCCTCCAAAAATCAATCTCTTTTGGTTGGAGAACCAAAAAGTGCAAATGGGAAGGGGACGCACAAGGGCAAGGATAAGAGGCCATATGAACCCAAGCAGAATGTCAAACTAAGTCCATCAGAAGGAGCCTCTATATCCAAGAAGGACAAACAAAATAAGTTTGAGAAATCCAAGTGTACATACTGCAAGAAGGGTAATCATCCTGAGAGTTCTTGTATGAATAAGACCATAGATCTAATGGAAAAACTCCTTGAGTAGCATAACATTTCCCTTCCTGAAGGTGCAAGGAAGACTTATCCAGGAGGAAATTCAGAAGATCATGAGAGAGGCCATGCATTGAAGGTTGGGTTCTCACAATCCCAAGCTTTTCCTATTGATTTTGGAGCCTCCAACCACATGGTTGCCTCCAGAGAGCCATTTTCTTCATTAGATATCACCAATGGACCAAGCATACACATGGGATCTCAAATCTTTGTTGAAGGGAAAGGTACCATACAGGTTGAGAATGGAAGGTTCAACAATATATTGTATGTGCCCTCTCTAGTAGCTAATATGTTGTATGTTTACCAGATGACACACATAGGTCCTCCAAAGAAAGTATTATTTGGACTTGATTCAATTGAGGTTATTGAGATCTCATCTAGGAAGATGATATCCAAAGGATTTTCAAATCATGCCTCCAAAACTTATGAGTTATCCTCCTTGTTTCCATACTCCCATCAAAATTCTCTCTTGACTCATGCAGATGAGACAAGTAGGATATGGCATGAAATATTCAGACACCTAAACTTCAAATATCTCCAGCAGTTGCATAAGGAAGATATGGTTGAAGGTCTACCGAACATAATATTCTCTCAAGGAATCTGCAAATGTTTCTTGGTAGGGAAGCACCCAGAGCGAAAGTGTGAAGTTACGGAAGGAAAAGAGAGCTTCCTCCATCCTAGATATGATTCACAGTGATGTTTCAGGACCGATTCCCACTACTTCAATGAATGGATCCATATATCTTCTGATCTGCATTGATGACTACTCTAGGTTCTGTTGGATCTACTTTCTCAAGCAGAAATCTAAGGTATTTGAATTCTTCAATGTTTTCAAAGCCCTAGTTGAGAAAATTGTTGGAAGGAATATCAAAGCACTCAGATCTAATAATGGAGGGGAGTACATCAAAAGATATTTGCAGTAGTTACGTGCTTCCGAAGGCATTCAGATTCAACATTTTGTTCCATACACACCACAACAAAATGGTGTAGCAGAGAGGAATAATAGGTCATTGAAAGAGATGGCTACATGCTTGCTTGAAGCAAGATATATACCATTAAATATCTGGGCAGAAGTAATAAACCGTGCCACATACACTCAGAATAGGGTACCCAAAAAATCTGTTGATGGGTTCACTCCATTCGAAGCATTGAAGGGACACAAACTTGAGGTATCTCATCTAAGGGTTTTTGGATCCAAGGCATGGGAGAGAAACCCCACTGACAAGAGGAAATCACTTCAACCTCAAAGTAGCGAATGCATCCTTCTTGGATATGCAGAAGATGCAAAGGCTTACAAGCTTATGGAGATTGCGAGATGCTTCATTGAAAGAAGTGTGCAGTTCAATGAGGACCCATTACATGATCTACAACCAGCTGAAAAAGAAGGTATAACTGATCTACCTCCTCCATTCGATCCTAATGATGTTTCTACAAGTGATCCATATTCAGATTCAGAAGAAGAAGACCAATATGATTCAAATCTAGATATTGAGCAAGAAGATCTAGCAGATCCAGATTTAGATCCAACACCTACTCCTAATCCAAGGCCTAAGTGGGCTCAAAAGCTTATTGAGGAAGCTGGGGTCACTGTTGGAGATCCATCTGACTACAGAAGAACAATATCTCAATAACAAGATGCAAACATTGCACTTTTCCATACAGATCCACTTCTCCTTGATAGGTGCTTCATGATGGTAGGATCTTATGCACAGTCTTACAGAGAGTCTTTCCATGGTCCGAGATGGCAAGTAGCCATGTATGAAGATTATGAGTCACTACAAAACAAGGGAACATGGGATCTTATCCCTCTTCCACCCTGGAGGAAACTTGTTCAATGCAAATGGATATACAAAACTAAGCTTGGATCTGATGGATCTACAACCAAGTACAAGGATTGGTTGGTTGCAAAGGGGTACTCACAAGTCCAAGGGTTGGAATAAAATGAGACATTCTCTCCTGTTGCAGGGATGGATTCAATGAGAGTTGTTTTGGCCATTGCAACTTCGTCTGCATGGTAGGTACATCACATGGATGTAAAGAGTGCCTTATTGCATGGTGACTTGGAAGAAGAGATCTACATGAGACAGCCTGAGGGGTACACTAATGATCCTTCCTTAGTATGCAGACTAAGGAGATCATCGTATGGGCTCAAGTAAGCCCCAAGGGAATGGCATGCTAAGATGGATTCTTTCTTACTATCACAGGAGTTTGAGAGATGCAGATCTGACTACAATGTTTACATGCAAAAGAAGGGAAAATTTTTGTTGTTGATTGTTCTATATGTGGATGACTTGCTCATCACTAGTGGATCTGCTACTGGGTTGAAGCACATCAAGTCTTCCTTGAACAAAGCATTCACTATGACATATATGGGATTGTTGAGACAATTCATTGGTCTTGAAGTGACTCAAAACACTTCAGGGATCATGGTTTCACAATCAAGGTATGCATATGATTTACTGACAAAATTTCATATGGATGATTACAAAGCCACATCATTTCCATTCATATATGGCATTAGATTGGAATAAGGTGGTTCCACACCCTTGGTTGATAGCACACTTTACAGACAACTGATTGGTAGCTTGTTATATCTGACACATTTGAGACCAGATCTATCATATGTTGTTGGTGTTGTGGCTAGGTACATGCAGGAGCCACATGAGCTGCACTAGAAATTAGCTAAGAGGATCTTGCACTATGTGTAAGGTACGAGAGAGTTCAGGATCCACTATTCTGTTTGTGCTCCACTATATCTGGTTGGTTTTACTGACTCAGACTAGGATGGATACAGCACTGATAGGAATTCCACTTCAGGGTATGTATTCATGATTGGATCAGGAACAATCTATTGGTCAACCAAAAAGCAAGAATCACTTGCACTATATTCAGCAGAGGTAGAGTACAGAGGGGCTGTGAATGCAGCCATCCAAGCAGTTTGGTTGCATGGGATCTTGACTGAGTTTGGAATTCGCACTTATCCTTCAGTTGACCTATTCTGTGACAATCAGAGTGTCATCCAGATCTCCAGTGACTCAATACATAAGTAGAGGACCAAACATATTGAGGTTCACATGCACTATATCAGGGATTTGGTGCACAATCGGACCATCTCACTGCATACAGAGGAGATGATTGCAGACATATTCACTAAAGTTTTCACTCATAAGAGATTTGTCTTTCTCAAATATCTACTTGGTGTGAAATTTGTCTGAGCTTCCTGTTGTCCTATTTTGGGGGGGGTTCCCATGAGGTTTTCCCCATTTACTTGGTTCATGGACAATTCTTTTTATCATTTATTTGATTGTATGGGTGACCTTTGGTCTTAGTAACCAAGGCCCAGGATGCAAAAGTATGGATTAAGGGGGAGTGTTAGGATATTTTAATACTCCATCATTGTCCCACCTAGCATTATTTATTTTTCCTAGTTGTTGCTGATGTCATTTTCCCCCTAGTCATGGTGTGGATATGTCATCTAGGATCCATCTACCACCTTCTAAGCCCTGCATGCATCATTTTAGGACCACTTTAATCAGTTCCCTATTTTATAGGAACCTACTGAGTGTTCGAGTGCAGTCCACCTGAGTTAGCTGACTCTTGTGGGGGGTTAGAGCTCCAGATGCCATTGATTGTGGCCTCATGCGCCCTTTTCTAATTTTCATGCATGGAAAACTCACTATTGCATCCTCCTTAGTTATTTAACTAATTATGTCTTTAGTTAGCTAAGTTTAGGTTCAGTTCAGTTGAGTTTGAGTCTTCCAGTGCACTCCAGTGGTGAAAATCCTTATGCTAGACCAACTGAGGTTTGAATTATACCATGTGATTCGAATTCTCACCATTGTATCATCATTGCTTAATATATTCATTATTGGATCATGTGACATTATTCTAGTCCTATCTGCATTCTGCTGCATAATTATTTCTCTGCTCTTCTTTACTGCAGTTTTCACTCTTATTCAACTTTCCTGCTCATTCTTTCCCTGTGAGGTATACTCATCTCTTAGATATGTTGTGACTTAGAATTTCACAATTCTTATCAAACATAGGTATCCATTTAACAAATATGGTTTAGGTTACAAGGTTGGAATCAACGATAAAGATGGGCCATCTCTCAAGGAAGAAAATGAAGAAACTAGTCAATAGGAAACTCAAGGGACATATTACAAGAATACTGCACCACTAAAGGGATTGTATTCACCCATAACTGTTGAATGTTGGAAATGCAACATGGTTGGGCATACTGTACAGTTATGCAACAATATCGTCAGTTACAAGTGCAATAAAATTGGTCACAAAACTTAGAACTGTGGAAATTCGAAGAAATTCAATAAATGTTGGAAGAAGAAAACAATGAAGACAAATGAGGAATCCCAACCCGTTCTATACAAAAGAAGGAATACTCCTGCAAATAAATAGAAAAATATAATGTAGAATTATTTGGAAAAGGAATTTTGTAGATAAAGGTAATAGTTTGATTCTATGTGAAATTAGTGAAGAAATAACTAAAAATCAGACTAAGTCCCTTGTACTGAATGGAAATTTGGAGAACATGGGAGACCAATCTATCTCCACTCCAATACAATAATAAACCATAGGAAGATGAACTTGTCACAGAAAGAATATTGTGCACAAAACAGACTGTGACAAAAGGTAATCATTAATGACCATTGAAGTAGTGGCAATAGTGGTGACTAATTAAGGGGAGGCATTAGTAATTAGGAACAGAGGATGGTTAAGTGAATTTAGGGAGGATTGTTGGAATCGATTTAATACTGAGAGGGGGGTGAATAAGTATTAGCGCAGTTATCAACAGTTTTTACCTTCTTTAACAGATTATTTTTAACTTAATATTGATTTTTAGTTATGCATACAATATAAATAAAATCATTCATCCATATATGTACCAAGACAAAGAACACAGAAAACATGATATTTTGACATGGAAACCCAAACGGGATAAAACCACGAAATGCTCTTTTGTAATGAAAAGATTACATTCAAGGAAGCACCGACTTCATGTCTTTACCAGCACCAACTAGAAGGAGGCACCGACCCCCTGGTTTTACAGGAACCAACCTAAAGGAAGCACCAACTCCCTGTGTTCTCCAACACCAACTGGAAGGAGGCTACGATCCCCTATTCCTTGCCCTGTCCTGCTGCCCAGATATCCAAAATAATATTATTCCTTACTAAACTTCCAACTCAAGTACACTTATGATCTTATGTTGTTCGTTCTATTGTGCGCACACTTTGTATGCAGTCGTATGTTGTCACTTATTTGCATACATCACTTGACTTCTCATTCCACTCAGACGTCACTTCTGCTGATGACTCACTTCATATTTCGTGTGCTACTTCATCTGTTGTAATCTGCGCCACTGATTATCTATGTCATTCTGCTACTGCGCAAATCCAATAACCAATTAATATTGTGCTTCAATTGATAGCTTGGTTATCTAAGATTGTACACCGATATCATATGGAACTGCGCACTTACTTAGATGTGTCTGTTTGGTTTAAGTCCCACGGTCTTTTAGATAATCTGCGACATGTTGTGCATCATATGATTTGTGCTTTCGGTTTAACGCACTTGCCTCAAATCATCCTCATCATTACAAGCATACAATATTATGTCGTTGTTCTATCGTGGTGCATCTGATGGACTTCTCTACTTCACACACTTCACTTCAACCTTTGTGCATCAGTTGAACTTCTAGACATCTTCTAATATATCATAGTTCTGTCTCTGCGCTTATTCCTTTAAAACATATGTGACTATCTGTGTGTTGTCTACAATACTCTCATTCATTCTTCACGCACCTTCTCATCTTATGCATTCTACTCTTATGTCTTCGTGCAATCGTCACAGATCTATATCATAATTCTGCGCACCATTAGTTCAATCATTACTATGTTTGTTCACACTCGGCTCCTCACTAGATCATATTGTTATGTACCTTGAGCCCATGATTCCCCGAATATAAATTTGTATTTCCACTTAGAATTTCTTCGACCTCGCCATCAATCTTACTTCAAATCTCCAACTTGCTTCCCTTTTTATACATGTCCTACATGGATTGTATGTACACAAGTTGGCCGTGGCATTCCTTCTTCCTTGCTTCACGGATTTTTTTTTGCCACATGTCATGTTCTACATCACTGATGTCTCCTTTCCTTGTGGGTTATGCGCATACATGGTCCTCGACTTGGTGGGACTTTCACCTTTGTTGTATTATCACTTGTGGGTCTTGCGCACTTGATGTATCAATGCTTTGCGAAACTTACGAATATGTGATCTTCGACTTGGTGGGACTTTGACCCTTGCGGTACCATCACTTCTGGGGCTTGCGCACTTACTGTGTCATTAGTTGTGGAATTTTCTCATATGCTAACTTCAATTGTTACACCTTTCTTGGAACTTGTGTGTGCTTCGACAACTAAAAGTGTCTTCTGATTGGTGATGACTTGTGCGCTTTCATGACTTGCATAACTTCCTCAACCATCTCTTGTACCATGATACTTGTGCACTCCACTTGACTTGCTTGCGCACTCTTGAATATTTTCTTGAGTTTCTTGCGCACACTATACTTTGTCCCATGTATTCTTTGACGTGTTTGCGCACTCTTGAATTTTTCTGTCCAACCAACCCTTTATATTGTGCCTTGAAAGACTATGATTGGATGGACTTCTGACCTACTCAAGTACGTGTGCCTTATGTACTTCTTCAAATTGGATATGCATGATATACTCCTGGACACACTTCTTCATATTGGATGCAATTTCTAGATATACTTCTTCACACTGGCATCCATATCCCTCACCATCTTGCTTGTGCATTTACTTCTTCAATGTGTATTTACTGTACTTCTTCAAGATGGAATGGTTATGTTGAATCCACTTGACTTCAGTTGACATCAATGACTCAAACTGAATCAGTTGACATCCTCTTTAACATTAGTTTACATCAATGACAACCAAAGTTAAACAATATAACCCTTTGGCATTGATATCAACACCTTATGAAGTTGTGCATAATCATTTTCTTGAATTTGTATGCTTCATCTGTGCTTGTTGTAGTACTCCCCTTGTGTACATGATCCCCTTGAGTTATTTACTAGTTTGAACCTCTGACATCTGTGCATTCTACTTCTAGTGCTTCTTCTGCTTTTTGTTACCTCTGCACAGTTCACATGCTTTATGATTTTTTGCACTGTACTGCTACATGCTTCATGGTTAGTTTCATGTGCTTCAGCTTCATGCTTCTTCTTCATGCCATTTATTCAAAAATCTACTTCACGCTCTTTCACGTCTTCTTCATCATCTATATTGTATGTCTTGCTTTAGCTCCATTGCATCTTGGATTCATGCTTTTTATCCACAGTTGTATTACTTCTCAACTTCATGAATATTCTTCTGTATGTTTCTTCTTCTCAGCTTCATTCATGTCATGTTTTCTTTCATCTTCATGATTTTCTCCCCCTTTGAAATCAATGGCAAAGAGGTGCCATGACTTGAGCAATTAATGGTTCCTCTTTCTTTTGTTTTGCGTTGGCCTTTACTTATTTTCTCATAGGTATAAATCCCCTATCTTCATGCTTCATTTCTTCTGCACTGATATCCTGCAATCTGCATCTTGCTTTCATAATTATCTTTGATTGTTTTTTTTGTACAGGTGTTATACTACACCTTCATCTTGATCTCATGGTCGTGTCACAACAATTCATTATTCTTTGCACAGTGGTTCATGCATGCATCCTCTTGTGCCAACTACACAGTGCCAAAATTAATCCTTTATTGGTTTTGCACTGTTTTTTTTTATTTCCTTTTTGTGCCTAACTGTTTCATATGTCACATTTACTGCGCTGTCGTCAGGCCTTGTCACATTTAATGTCGTCGTATCCCTTTCCATGACAACCAAATATTTGGCACCTTTTTCATTCATCATCTAACTCAGCATAAAATTGAACATGACACTCAGTTCGTGTGGCAATAATGATGTTTCGTGATCATACTTGATTTTTTGGGGAAACATCATTCATCGCACAAAGGATTTCCGCTTTTTGTACTCCTTTCCAAAACCTATTAACTCTCACATTCAATTTTGGTGACTCTACCACCTTCTTCGACTTGCGTAATATTGAAAGCACATCTCTTCAAATTAACTCAATGCACACGGAGATCATCCATCCGATTCTATATGATCTCAACGAGAAAATGACTAGTTCATCACCTTTTCCACTCCTGCCCTTCTATTGCCGCATTGCCTCTTGCTTCGTTTCCTTACTTGCCAATGGATTCCTTATACCAGAGAATGAACCACTCTATTGAAAGTGTGCGACTAGCTATTCATTCGCAGCAGTCCAAATTTACATGCCTAAAGGTTGATATGGGATCTTGGAAATGCCAGATGGAGGAAATAGAGTTTCAACATCGGTACATTCAATCATAGGTGAATTACCGGAAAGCTGAATAATTTTCTCAACTGAGTAACCGGGTTGACAATCTGGAGCGCTAGAAACATCAGATTCTGGATGAACTTTCCTTACTTTGGTGTCAACACATTGAACCACCATCGTATGCAATTATACAACTTCTTCATGTGCACCCTTCTTCAGAGTGTACTTTGCTGGTGTCGGTGGACTTAGATCTTTGTCTTGCTCACCAGCCAGACCCAGAACTTGACCTCAAATTGCGGTTGTAGATATCTTATGTGATTCATATTTTTTGGTTTTTCTTTGTATACACACTTTTGGCCTCGGTATGGAGTTCCTTTTCATTTTAGAAGGCTCATGCAATTTTGTAAAGACACTGATTTTGAATGCAAATCACACCTTTTGCGTAGACTCATGTCTATCAATGACTGTATATTTTATTCATTCAAATATATGCAAGTCTTTTTCTTTCTGTGCCATAATAATTTACTCAGAAATTAATTGTTCTTCACTCCATATAATTCAAGAGATTTTATGCAACAATCATCACTTAGTAACAAACTGAATATATGCACATAGTTTTTAATTTGATTGAAACGCTGAGCTATTTTCTGCGGCAATGTTTACTTCAACACACAACTTTCTGCATTATTGATAATTAATGCAACAAACATATTCAAACCTTAACTTCACTAACATACTTCTTGAATTCTAAGATGCATCATGTTTGAATTCAAGGGTCTCACTTGATCTTCTTAAGATCATCAGGAGGAGCAGCAATTGCTTGTTGCTTTATCTGTACCTGGATTGTCTGCTTCTTCTATGCACTTTTGAGGATATTTTCTTACCCAAGTTTTCTTATGCGCACTTCCATCTTGATTTTGTACTTGATAATTTTCATCATGATTCCTTGGAATGTGATTTCCCTTGCACAACAATTCTTCATGTGAATAGTTTACTACTCTTTGACAGTACAAATCCTTATGTCCAAAACCATCAAATGCATAAATCTCACAATTTGACAATATTTTGTGACATGAACAAAGCGATTGAATCTTGCACACTTCATCCTATTGATCCTTCTTGGGTTAGTATATTGGAAAGAGTTGTAGTTGTTTGTTCTTATCTTATGTTGTTTGCACACTCTGTATGCAATCGTATTGCTGTCACTTATCTGCATACATCACGTGACTTTTCATTCCACTCAAACTTCACTTCTGCTGATGACTCACTTTATATTTCATGTGCCACTTCATATGTTGCATTCTGCGTCACTGATTAGTTGTGGAGTTCTGCTATTGTGCAACTACACTAACCAACTGATAATGTGCTTTAATTGATAGCTTATTGATTTGATATTGTGCACCGATATTATATGTAAATGCGTACTTACTTAGATGTGTCTGTGTTAGAAAAACAGGATCGCAGAGCAATAACAATAAACAAGATGCAAATATAAAACACATTACAAGAGAGACACCAATATAACGTGGTTCACCTAAGATGGGCTACGTCCACACAGAAATTTTTAGTCCTTATTATTATACCATCCAACAAATGAAGGGATACAACCTGCAGCACATCCACTACAACTTCCTCTTCACTCTCTCATAGTCTCTCTTACACAATCAGATATATTTACAATGTTGAAATACATTACACAGCCATATTACAATATCTTCCTTTTAAAGGGGAATTACCATGGGAAAATTGTTACAAACCGTTACATCAAAACCCCGAGGTGTTAGTAAAGGCCGCCCACTAGGATCTTAACATCCCACCATTCTCCGCAGTCCAGACTCCAGTTTGGATCTGCGGAGCGTGGTGGGATGTTAAGATCCTAGTGGGCGGCCTTCACTAACACCTTGGGGTTTTGCTGTGATGGTTCGTAACATTTGATATCAGAGCCTCCACCCAGGTTCGAGTCATAGAATGGGTGGAAACGTCAACATTTCAGTGTTCGTCCAGGGCTCGTATAGCTCAAAGGGGACACCATCCTACGGGTGCACATCCAGCCCAAAGTTGGACTACATAGCGTGGTGGGATGTTAATATCCTAGTGGGCGACATTCAATAACACCTCAGGATTTTGGTGTAACAGTTCATATCATTTGGTATTAGAGCCTCCACCCAGGTTCAAGTCACAGAGCGGGTGGAAACATCGGCATTGCAGTGTTTTTCTGGGGCTCATACGACTCAAAGGGGACACCATCATACGAGCGCACCTCCAACCCAGAGTCTGAACTACGGAGCATGGTGGGATGTTAAGACCCTAGTGGGAAGCCTTCACTAACACCTAGGTATTTTGGTGTAACTGTTCATAACATTACCATAACCAGGAGTTTTTTTTTTAATGGGTAGAAAAACAAAAACAAAAACTGTTTTAGTAAATGAAAATTTGGATTTGGAAAAAAATCTGATGGGTAATTGGGGTTTGACTAGGTTTTGGACACTTTTGAATGGACAGGGAAGCAGAAAATGAGGATTTCAGAAGCGGGGTGAAAGAATGGGAAAATTTGTCAGAGATGGACAAAGAAGCAGAACACGATGGAAAAATTTGAAGGCGATTGGGTGAAAATCAAAGAAGTTATGGTAAACCCTAAAAATAGACAAATGTGGGATTTCTTGCTTTGGGAAGTGGAATTTGGGATAGGGTCCTCAGGAATGAAATATGCAGAATGGGATTGCAGGGGTGTCAGTGAAGTTTCAAGGGAAAGGGAGTTAAAAAAATGAGATATGGCGAAAAAACATAATATTATACTCTTTTTTTCTTCTTTTTCGGAATGGATCTGCAATGGCGCGAAAGTGATCGGCAATAGTTCTTGACAGATTTAATTTGTGATTTATCAATTGGAAATATATATGGACCCCAGTTATGCGCAGCTTCTTAAAGGTTTAGGGGATTCACTCGGCCACCAATGTTGTATAACGGCTTACGTATTGGGGCAGTACCCCTCACTCCACGGCTCAGGTAAAACTGATAACCGCTTTGCCACAAGCGACAGCTCTTGGCTTACCTCACGGGTGGGAACTAGTCAATCAGGTAGGGATCATTGCAATTTTTGTTAGCAGGTCCTCTCAATGGGCCAACTACTTCAGGGTTCCTGTGGTACTCCTCACAATGATTTTTAGGGATTATTCCCAAGTACTTCCCACAGTTAAGAGGATAGGGATTATTCCTGGATCTGAACTTGCAATTGATAGGAACAAATACAGGTGCGAAAAAAAAAATTGGCAGAAATTCCACCCAATGAGCCCAAGAAAGTACTTTGATACCATATGTGAGGAACCGTTACACCAAAACCCCGAGGTGTTAGTGAAGGCCGTCCACTAGGATCTTAACAAAAATGCTATGGGATACCCAAAACCATAGGCTCGTAAACTGTTGACCAACAAAACAACCCAAAAATTTCTTTCGAGGGAAAAGCCCCCGAACCCTCGCTGGGGTGAGTGTATAGTCCACATGCATATCATATAAAAATGGGGTACAAACATGACTGAAACAACATCATATCTGAATTAGGAAGATCAGACTCCACAACCAACATTCCGTTCGGTTTAAGTGCCATAGTCTTTTAGATAATCCGCAACATGTTGTGCATCATATGATTCGTCATTTCGGTTTAACGCACTTACCTCGGATCATCCTCATCATGACACGCATACAATATTCTATTATTTTTATGTCATGGCGCACATGATGGAATTCTATACTTCGCACACTTCACTTCAACCTTCATGCATCAATTGAACTTCTCCACATATTCTGATATAGCCAGTTCTCTCTCTACCCTTCTTCCTTACATTTGTGACTATCTGTGTGTTGTCTGCAATACTCTCATTCAGCCTTCACGCACTTGTGCATCTTCTGAAATCTTCTCTTATGTCTTCGTGCAATCATCACAGATCTATGGAATCATTCTGCGCACCACCAATTCAATCATTCCTCTGCTTATATGAACTCGACTCCTCTCTATATCATATTGTTTTGTACCTCAAGCCTTTGATGCCCCAAATATAAATATGTATCTTCCACTTAGAAGCTCTTCGACCTCACCATCAAGCTTACTTCAAATCTCCAACTTGCTTCCTTTTTATAAATGTCTTGCATGGATTGTATGTCCACAAGTTGGTTGTGGAATTCCTTCTTCCTTGCTTGTAATGTCCCTTTTTTTATTTATTAAAATGGTGAAATTTTCAACTTTTTTCCCTAGTTCGACCTTTGACTACTTTTGATGTCTAGGTCTCCAAATTGCTCCAATTGCTCCCAAATCTTCAGAGAAGATGTATGAATGATATTAGGACTTGATTATGAGGTTCATGGATTATTTAGGACCATCAAAATAATTCTTCAAACCTCTTTAATATTCTAGGCAAGGTAGGAGTTTTTACTAGCAATTTGGGGTTCAAATCCCTCAAAGGAAAATGCTGAATATGGCTCTCCAAAAGCTCTCAAACCCTCTCGAATTTCTGAACAGAGGCAGAGGACATCTAAGGGAAAATTTTAAGGTCTCATTTGAATATTCATTTATTTTTTTAATCATGTTACAACCCTATCCAAACAACTACAAAACTACTAGTTTCGACCTTGGGGGAAATGACATTAAATCCTCTCCAAATGATATAAAACTAAGCAAGATGACTCCAAAAGCTTAAGTACTGAACATGAAACTTGTGAAACTCATTAATAACAGTCCATTCATCATAAATACATCATTGAAACACTTTTCCATTCGAATTCATCAATATTTCATTGGTATACATCAATATAGTGGGGAAATGATCACTATTTGCTCATTAATGATCAATTCTACATATATCCACTTGGAATCTCGACCTGATAGAGTTATGAATGTGAAGAACAGAGCATATAAATCTTATTACAAAATAAATGGGGCATTATAATCTCCCCCAAAGAGAACAATATCTCACCAAAAGCGCCCTTCCTCAAGGATCAAGAATATGCAAAGAAAACTGGAAATGGTTGGAGGAATGAGCTGCACTAGAAGAAACCATGAGCTGCACTATAGCTTACACCTGCAAATAAGGACTCCATTAAATCTCCCATGAAAGGTCTGAATGTCCTTTCGGCATATCAACTAGGATGGGAATCTTTCACCCTCGAAATTGGCTAAGGAAAGTAGACTAGTATTCCACTAGCTCTCTTTAGAAATGCAAATTCTAAAAATGATCAAAATCCATTCTTCTTCTTTATTATGTATTTTATAAACTTATAAGGTCCTCCTTGGGTTTAATTCCTTCTAAGGGATTCATTCCAACTCAATTTGGGAAGAGATTCTAATGTGTGCCACTTGTCCCTCCAATTCTAGCCTCCTCTTCCACCAAATTCAAATAGGTGTCTCTTTGGATTCCCTAACTCCCTTGAGCGCCCTCTTGGAGGATATTTTTAGCCCTGACATGTCATTTATGTCATATTTCAACATTCAAGTCTGATTTGTGTCATATGTGTCATAGCATCTTCATCATTGTTGTCATAGAGCTAGGGAATCTAGTCCAAGTGTCCCACTAGCTCCAAAATGCCTCTTCCTCTTCCATGGGAGTTACTCTTCCACTCCAATTCGACATGAAATGAGTCATGACAAGTATATTGACCTTCAAACTACCCAAGACCATTAGACTCCACCTTGTATTCGAATGGGTGAGAATAGAATGCCATGTGGCATGAGGAATCTAGCTTTGTGTGGGTCCCACATCCTCCATGTGTCTTCATGATCAATTGCCACTTTGATTTTCTCTTGCATTTATTTATTTAGATCCTTTATTAAATATTTATTCCATTCTAATGTCCAAACACCATTTATTAGCTCCCTTATTTCAAATCCTCATGTTGCCATCCAACCTAGAGAACTAGTAGGATTGATGGAATTTCCTTGTTATGAATTTATTTGAATGGGGACATTTCAGTCCTCCCCACCCAAGATTGTTTGCCCTCAAGTAATCTCAATTTATCATGCTGCAAACTTGTTCCTCCTATATCAGGTGGCCTCCCATGAGGAATGTCTCCCAAAACCTTTCCATTCTTGTGTTTCATGTTGTGGGAGGAAACTACATGATTCGGATAGGTGTGTTGCCCTCTTACAACCTTTACTATTCCTTCAAAATCTTGAAATTTCATTTCAGGAATTTGATAGTTCATTGTATGCTCCCCTATATAGTACACCCATTTCACTCCCAAAACCACATTAGTATCAGAAACATCAACCACATAAAAGCTATCAGAAAAATTATACTTACCTATGGTGATTTGCAGCTTTGGAACCCATGTTTTGCACTCCATTGTGTTGTGACCTGTAATGACAACTGTGAAGCCATCAAATGGTTCAGTAGGTATCTTCCTTCTCTCCACCATGTATGCATAAATGAAGTTATTAGTGGCTCCTCCATCTACCAAAACTGAGGTCCTTTGTCCTAGTACCACACCCTTGCATCGAATAGTGTGATAACGAGGCACTGTTGAAAGTACTGCCATTCTTACTTTACCAAGGGATGATTCCCTCTTGTTTCCCTTCTTCTATTGTAGTATATCCCTCTTCTTGGGATGAAATATGTCCTTATTCCTCCATTCCCCCTTCATACTCATCATTGCAAAATACTTCAATGAATTGGGCCTTTCCCTTAGCACACTTATGTCCTGGCGCCCATGGTTGGAAGCATGAGTAACACAATTTATTCCTTCTGAGTTCTTCCCTGCTTAGTTCCTCTTTATTATCCTTTCCATATTCATCTTCTTGCCATGGCTTCTTTTCAGATCTGAATTGGGGAGGTAAGTTGGGCTTGGGAGGAAACCTTGTCCTAGTTAGTACATTTTGTAAATCCCTTGTCAAACTCATAGCATCCTTCAATGAATTGGGTTTGTGGGACTTAACTAAAACTTCTAAGGGTTCATCCAAACCTTCAGTGAACAGCAATACTAATCTTACCATAGATATATCAGCCACCTTGACTGATAATTTTTGAAATTCCATCATATACTCGGCAAGGGTTCCCACTTGCTTCAATTGGGCTAGTTCTTTGAAAGGTAATTCTGGGTCCTTTTGCTCAAATCTATCTAATACCCTGTCAAAAAAATCTCCATAGGTAGTAACATGATCATGTCCCAAATTTTTCAGACCATGAAACCACCATTCATTGGCATCTCCTTCTAGATGCAAAATAGCCATTTTTAAGGCATCCCCTTCCACCATTGGATTCAGCTGAAAATACACATCTAGTTTTTGCACCCAAGTGTTAGAAGAACTTTGAGAGGAACCATCAAAAGTGGGAAGTGGAATTTTACAAATAGCACCAATTTAATTCTTGGTTCTGGAATAGAGCCCCATTATCTTCCTTCTTTTTTAGTTTGTTTGAAACAGTAAAGTATTGATCAAATGGTAGAGTCCTTCTACAATCTTCACTCAATTTTTCCCATTCTGTCACCAATGTATTCATATCCATTTGGGTGTTAGGTTCTTCTTTGGGCACAATAAATTTAGGTGCAGTAGTCCTTGGTGTGCTCTGAAATTCATTAGGTCTATTATGGGGTCTTGTACTTGAGAAAATATGCTCACCCATTGTCTTCTTTTCTTCTGAATGTGAGCTATTGTTGCCTCCTATTACTCCTTTGCTTCCAAGTTGGCTAGCCATCAATTCGAATCCTTTCATAAGTTGTTTTTTCATGTCTTCAAAGAATGGTTTCATGAATTTAGTAAATTCCTCTTTATCATCAGAGAGTCCCTTCTCATCCTTAGTCATAGTTTCAACAAAATACTCTTCTTCTCCTACTTCTTCCTCTTCAACAACAACATCTTCAATTTCAGGCTCTAAGGGTGGAGGCTTATTTGTTTGAATCCTTGTCTTCATGAATGGTTAACAACATCAGATTCCAAGATCATTCTCTGATACCAATTGTAATGTCCCTTTTTTATTTTATTAAAATGGTGAAATTTTCAACTTTTTTCCCTAGTTCAACCTTTGACTAGTTTTGATGTCTAGGTCTCCAAATTGCTCCAATTGCTCCCAAATATTCAGATAAGGTCTATGAATGATATTAGAACTTGATTATGAGGTTCAGGGATGATTTAGGACCATCAAAAGACTTATGCAAACCTATTTAAGATTCTGGCCAAGGTAGGAGTTTTTACTAGCAATTTGGGGTTCAAATCCCTCAAAGGAAAATGTTGAATATGGCTCTCCAAAAGCTCTCAAACCCTCTTGAATATCTGAACAAAGGCAGAGAACATATAAGGGAAAATTTTAAGGTCTCATGTGCATCTTCATTCAGTTTTTTAATCCTGTTACAACCCTCTCCAAACAGCTACAAAACTACTAGTTTCGACCTTGGGGGAAATGACATTAAATCCTCTCCAAATGATATAAAACTGTTAAGATCCTAGTGGGCGGCCTTCACTAACACCTCGGGGTTTTGGTGTAATGGTTCGTAACATTTGGTATCAGAGCCTCCACCCAGGTTCAAGTCACAGAGCGGGTGGCAACGTCGGCATTGCAGTGTTCGCCCGGGGCTCGTACGACGCAAAGGGGACACCATCGTACGGGCGCACATCCAGCCCAAAGTCTGGACTGCGAAGCGTGGTGGGATGTTAAGATCCTAGTGGGCGGCCTTCACTAACACCTCGGGGTTTTGGTGTAACGGTTCGTAACAAAAACTGAGCAAGATGACTCCAAAATCTTAAGTACTGAACATGAAACTTGTGAAACTCATTAATAACAGTCCATTAATCATAAATACATCATTGAAACACTTTTCCATTCGAATTCATCAACATTTCATTGGTATACATCAATATAGTGGGGAAATGGTCACTATTTGCTCATTAATGATCAATTCTACATATATCCACTTCGAATATCAAACTAATAGAGTTTTGAATGTGAATAAAATATCATATACATATTATTACAAAATAAATGGGGCATTAGAATCTCCCCCAAAGAGAACAATAGCTCACCAAAAGCGCCCTTCCTCAAGGATCAAGAATATGCAAAGAAAACTGGAAATGGTTGGAGGAATGAGCTGCACTAGAAGAAACCATGAGTTGTACTGTAGCTTACACCTGCAAATAAGGACTCCATTAACACTCCCATGAAATTTATGAATGGCCTTTCCACATACCAACTAGGATGGGAATCTTTCACCCTCGAAATTAGCTAAGGAAAGTAGACTAGTATTTCGCTAGCTCTCTTCACAAATGCAAATTGTGAAAATGATCAAAACCCATTCTTCTTCTTTGTTATTGTATTTTATAAACTTCTAAGGTCCTCCTTGGGTCGAATTCCTTCCAAGGGATTCATGCCAACTCAAGTTGGGAAGATATTCCAATGTGTGCCACTTGTCCCTCCAATTCTAGCCTCCTCTTCCACCAAATTGGAATAGGTGTCTATTTGGCTTCCCTAACTCCCTTGAGTGCCTTCTTGGAGGCTATTTTTAGCCCTGACATGTCATTTATGTCATATGTCAGCATTCAAGTCTGATTTGTGTCATAGGTGTCATAGCATCTTCATCATTGTTGTCATAGAGCTAGGGAATCTAGTCCAAGTGTCCCACTAGCTCCAAAATGCCTCTTCCTCTTCCATGGGAGTTACTCTTCCACTCCAATTCGACCTACAATGAGTCATGACAAGTATATTGACCTTCCAACTACCCAAGACCATTAGAATCCACCTTGTATTCGAATGGGTGAGAATAGAATGCCATGTGGCATGATGAATCTAGCTTTGTGTGGGTCCCACATCCTCCGGCATGTGTCTTCATGATCAATTGCCACTTTTGATTTTCTCTTGCGTTTATTTATTTAGATCATTTATTAAATATTATTCCATTCTAATGTCCAAACACCATTTATTAGCTCCCTTATTTCAAATCCTCACGTCTCCATCCAACCTAGGGAACTAGTAGGATTGATGGAATTTCCCTGTTATGAATTTATTTGAATGGGGACATTACAGTTTGCTTCACGGATTTTTCTTTTTCTACATGTCATGTTTTGCGTCGTTGATGTGTCCTCTTTTTGTGGGTTTTGCGCATACATGGTCCTCGACTTGGTGGGACTTTCACCTTTGCTATACCATCACTTGTGGATCTTGCACATTTCATTTATCAATGCTATGCAGAACTTGTGCATATGTGATCTTTGACTTGGTGGGACTTTGACCCTTGCAGTATCATCACTTGTGGGACTTGGACACTTGTTGTGCCATCAGTTGTGGAATTTTCTCATATACTAACTTCAACTACTGCACCCTTCTTGGAACTTGTGCACACTTCAACAAATGAAAGCGTCTTCTGATTGGTGATGACTTGTGCGCTTTCAGGACTTGCATAACTTTATCAACCATATCTTGTACCATGCTACGTGTGCACTCTACTTGACTTGCTTACACACTCTTGAATATTTTCTTGAGTTGCTTGTGCACACTAGACTGTGTCCCATGTATTCTTTGACTTAATTTAAATATATCTATCCAGCCAATCCTTTAGCTTGTGCCTTGAAGGAATATGACTGGATGGACTTGTGACCTGCTCAAGTACATGTGCCTTATGTACTTATTCAAACTAGATATGCATGATGTACTCTTGGACATACTTCTTCATATTGGATTCAAATTCTAGATATACTTCTTCTCACTGGCATACATATCCTTCACCATCTTGATGGCACATTTACATCTTCAATGTGACTTTACTGTACTTCTTCAAGACGGCATGGTTATGTTGAATCCACTCGACTTCAGTTGAAATCAATGACTCAAACTGAATCAATTGACATCCTCATTGACATTAGTTGACATCAATGATAACCAAAGTTCAACAAGGATCAATAAAAATTGTGAGAAAATTGAAACATTCCATTTTTCAAGAATGGACCAAATTTAGGTATGTCTGAAAAGCATCAATGACATAGGAAAGTCGCCAAACCCCTTATAAGCGTTGGATATATCCAATATGACCACCCGCATATACTGAGAACATTAGCTACAAAGAAAACAATTGTGAGTGAAGGTTGAATCTCGGAAGCCATGGCACCCAATAGACAATGCAAGACAAAGAATCCATTTGTAAATGTGCAGGGAGAATTTACACAAACACCAAGTACCTCTTCATCAAATCCTGCAAATATCCCTTGTGACTACATTCCTTCCAGAAAACCTGTTGTGGTGCTTGTTAACTTTCCCGGTGTAGAAGAATCAAATTTACCTACACAAAAGGATTCAGAAGGTGTGATAGTTGAAGAAAAGTTGCTCAGACAACTGTACAAGTTCGAGTTTGCGGATCATGACATTACCAATGATGAAAAAATTTCAAAACCGGTTATGGAAAAATACATGGACAGAAGGGTCAAATCATATCCTATGGCACCAGTTGTAATAGAACTTTGGACATGGGAAAATGGATGGATGAAATCAGGGATACCGAACTTGTTGGATATCCCTCACTTTGGAAGGTCCCCACAGGTAAAAATGTGTGCGAAAATTTTGCTATCATAAGTGCATGGTGGGTTCTTGTGGCTGACCAAGCCCAATTCCATTGATTCCAAGAAGATTGAAATAGTCACAGGGATTCCTACCATAGGAGAAGATGTAGGTTGTCTTCTGGATAGAAGACAGGAGAAATCCCTTGGAAAGAAGATGGTTGAAAAGTATGGAACCCAACAGGCTAGCAGAGGGTACTCTGCCGCGCAGATAAAGGACAAGGTTGTGATATTTGCAGTCCATATACTAGCATGTAAGTTACTTCGAAAGAGTCGTCAGGATCAATTCTCAGCAACAATTATTGCAGCAGCATCTCAATGTGTGGAAGGAGTGCAGATGAACTGGTCGACGTTTTTGTTGAACGAATTTCTGGAGGACTGCAAGGAAACGCAAGAAAAAGGTACACCCTTCCACTATATTTGTTTGTTTATATGTATTGTTGGTAGGATGGAAGGAACC
This sequence comes from Larix kaempferi, assembly GCA_027924585.1. Taxonomy (NCBI): domain Eukaryota; kingdom Viridiplantae; phylum Streptophyta; class Pinopsida; order Pinales; family Pinaceae; genus Larix; species Larix kaempferi. The sequence continues at coordinate 4,710,076 of BSBM01000267.1, read as the reverse complement.
AAAAGATAGTCAATTCTTTGACATAAATAGGAAGGCATTCATAGCAGCCAGGTATACAAACTTGTGGTTTTCTAATACACTGCACAGACATACAAACAACAACATTAATTTCTACCTATATAGTGAATAAATTAGGGTTATTTTAAGTGAGACACCACACATACAACCTCACGTACTGTTAGGGACCCGTGTCAACTCTTCTCTTTACTTTGTTAGTATATTATATTATTCCACATTGTTAGTATATTTTTGTTGGATGCATATGCTTTGTAAGTCGTCTCGTGAGTATATTGTTTTATCCCACATTCATGGGGAGTAATAGTTGTTTAGCTTAGACTTAGTATATAAGTATGTGTTGAGGCCAATGAAGGCATCCATGAGTTATTTGTATTAAGCTTGCTCAAAGGAGGTTTCCCCCTCGAAGTGGCCTGCGATCAATAAATCCATTCGGTGTTCTGTTATTTCTGATATATTGTGCATTTTCATCATTTAATTGCTGGAGGTTCCTCACATCCAGTATCAGAGCACTTTCTTGGGCTCGTTGGGCAAAATTTCTGCCAATTTTTTTCTCGCAGTGGATTTTAGGCACTGTGATTATTGCAGTAGTTCTTTTTCATTGCATTTGTATTGTTCATTTCAATTGCAAGTTCGGATCCGGGAATAATCCTTATCCGCTTAACTGTGGGAAGTACCTAGGCATATCCCTAAAACTCATTGTGAGGAGTACCACAGGAACCCCGAAGTAGTTGGCCCATTGAGAGGACCTACCAAGGAAAAGGGAAACGACCCCTACCTAATTGACTAGTTCCTACTTGTGAGACAAACCAAGAGCTGTTGTCTGTGGCAAAGCGGTTATTAGTTTTACCCGAGTCGTGGAGTGAGAGATATTGCCCCAATACGCAAGCCATTAGACATCATTGGTAGCCGATTGAATCCCCTAAACCTTTAGGAAGCTGAGCATACCTAGGGTCCATATATATTGACAACTGATAAATAGCAGATTGCATCTGTCCAGAGCCGTTGCAGATAAATTCTGAGCAGTTGTAGATCAATTCCGATAACACAATTCTGTTTTTTCACCATATCTTCTTTGCTTTAACTCTATTTCCCTTGAAAAGTCACTGGTAACCCTATAATTCCATTTTACATATTTCCTTCCTAAGGACCCTATCCCAAATTCCACTTCATGAAGCCAGAAATCTCACATTTGTCTATTTTTAGGGTTTGCAATAACTTCTTTGATTTTCACCCAATCGCCTTCAAATTTTGACACAATGTTCATTTCCTATTTCTGCTTCTTTGTCCCTCTTGGACAAATTTTCTCATTCTTTCACCCTACCTCTTAAATCCCCATTTTCGGATTCCCTGTCCATTAGAAAGTGTCCAAAACCTAGTCAAACCCTAATTACCCATCACAGTTTTTCCCAAATCCAAATTTTCCTTTACTAAAGAAGTTTTTGTTTTTTGTTTTTCTACCCATTCTTCCAAAAAAAAAAATCTTGGTTATGGTTGTTACCCGCGCAGGAACAAAAAACATGGAGGAAGAACTTGCAGCCCTCAAGACCAAACTCCAAGATCTGGATGAAAAAATTTGCATCCTCCATCTTTAGCCTTCAGCCATGAAAAATAGATGACAACCAGAGTCTTCTATAGACATTGGGTTCTCTTCTTCCAACACTTTTCGTGGGCTAAAGCTTGATTTTCCTTGCTTCAATGGTGATGATCCGACTGGATGGATATACCTAGCAGAACAATATTTCAGTCTGCATAATACTTTTGATGTCAACAAAGTTCCACTTGCATCCTTTCATTTGGAACATGAAGCCCTTCAATGGTTCTGTTAGTACATCAAGGCTCATGCAGAGACAAAATGGACAGATTTTTGCCAACTCCTTTTGCAACAATTTGTTCCTAGTGCTTTTGATGACTTCACATGAGCACTCACTAAACTCATCCAAATTGGTACTGTGAGAGAGTATCAGAAATAATTTGAGAAACTGGCCAATCACACAGAAGGATTGTCTGATGAATTCTACAGGAGTTGTTTTGTCAGGGGTCTGAAGGATGTAATCTGATCTGAGGTTAAAATGTTTTGTCCTAGCATAATGATGGAATTCCTAGGGTTGGATAAGTTAGCGTAGGACAAGATCACAGCCCAACAATGCTCCAAATCCACTTTTGTTTCATTCAAAAATATGGTTTCCCAATGACCTCCCATCACGCCAACTCCTGGAGAAACTCCTATCAATCATTTGTCTGAAGCAAAGATGCGGGCACGTACAAAAAAAAAAAAAAAAAAAAGGATTTTTTATAATTGTGATGAGAAATTCACGGGGACATAGATTTGTTGAGCAAAATATCTATCTCTTGGATGTGGATTATCCTCCTGCAACTGAAATTTTTGAAGAAGCTCAGGATACAGTAGATGATCAGGTCGACATTCAGCAGCTGTCTGTTGACCCTCCTTCTCAGGCCGACCATCCAGATATATGTCTCCATGCTTTAGTCGGAGTCACCACCCCAAAAACAATGCGGGTCAATGGTTACTTCAAGAAGCTCCCTCTTACAATACTCATTGATTCTGGTAGCACTCATAACTTCATTGACCCTCGGGGCACCAAACAGATTGATTGTTTTTTCCTTCTTTGCTCCATCTTTGAAGTCATGATTGCCAATGGGGGCACCTTACCTTGCAAGGCGTAGTGTTGGAATGTGTGTATCTCTATTGGTGATTATAACCTGCGCTCCAACATGTTTTCCTTGCCCTTAGGCAAACGCGATGTGGTTTTGGGCACTCAATGGTTACGCACACTTGGACCCATCTTAAGTTATTTTGCTGAACTTTGGATGCAGTTTTTAGTAAATGGGAAAAAACACACATTGAAGGGATTAGAACAAGGGTCTCTCAGCATCATCAGTTCACATCACCTGCAAAATCTCCTTAAGAAGAATTCACATGGTGTCATCGCTCAACTCCATTCCATTTAGATGCAACCATCAGCGGACTCCACTACTACTTTGGATATACAACAAATTTTGGATAGATATGCATGTGTCTTTGTTGAACCAGTGGGATTGACTAGCTACTACCGCAAGTTTTTCAAGGATTACAGGAAGATTGCAGCTCCATTAACCGCTCTCTTGAAAAAAGATTCTTTTGCATGGACACATGCTATTGAGTGTGCATTTGACAAACTGAAACAAGCTATGTGTACTACACATGTTCTAGCTATGCTAGATTTTTCCAAGCCCTTCACTATTGAGAGTGATGCTTGTGACAATGGACTTGGTTTTGTTCTCCTTCAAGATGAACATCCCATGGTGTTCACCAGCAAGGCCCTTTCCAGTAAGATTTATTCACCTCTAGATATAAGAAGGAAATGATGGCTATTTTGCATGCAGTACAGAAGTGGCGGCCATACCTATTAGGGAATAATTTTTGCATCAAGACTTATCACCAGAGTCTGAAATATTTCCTGGAACAATGGGTCTCATCCCTAGCACAAAAGAAATGGGTTACCAAACTCACGGGTTATGACTATGAGATAACTTACAAGAAGGGTAATGACAATCTTGTGGAGGATTCTATTTCTCGAACATTTGATGACCAAGTTTCTCTTTCAGCTATTTCTATGTCTATTCCAAATTGGTTGCAATCTGTTCAGCAGGGCTATGTCAATGACTCCTCATTATCTCATATCATCCAACGGTTGGCCAAAAACCCCTCTGTTGTACCACATTACTCTTGGGATGGTGCTTCCCTGAGATACAAGGGTCGTCTGGTTCCTCCCCAGAGCACAGATCTTCAATGGGATGTCTTCTATAAACTCCATGCTTCTCCATTGGCAAGGCACTCCGGGTTCCTCAAAAAGTATGAGCGGGCACTGTGTAACTTATTTTGGAAGGGAATGAAAAGGACAATTCAACAGATGGTGGTTGAATGTGATACCTTCCAGTGCAACAAGGGTTAAACAACACTCCTTCCAGGATTTCTCAAACCCTTGCCCATCCCTACACGGATTTGGATAGATATTTCTATGGATTTCATTGCAAGGCTCCCAAAATATGGAGGGAAGACAGTGATTTGGATTGTGGTTGATCGCCTCTCCAAATATAGTCATTTGTGTGCCCCTATCCATCCTTATACCACCTCTTCAGTCGCACAGATTTTCCTGGACCATATCTTCCATCTTCATGGAATCCCTTCTTCTATTGTCTCGTATCGCAATGCAACTTTAACCAGTCATTTTTGGACAGAACTATTTCGCCACACTGGCACCAAACTGAAGATGAGTTCAGGGTATCACCCACAAACAGATGGTCAGACTGAATTTATCAAAAAATGTTTGGAAACTTCTCTTTGTTGCTTCAACTAGGAACAACAGCGTCAGTGGGGAAAGTGGCTCCCTCTCGCTGAATGGTGGTACAATACCTCCTACCACACTACATCTAAAATGACTCCATATGAAGCAGTATATGGTCAGGCACCTTCAGTACTTCTTCTATACACCCCCAGGAGTTCACCAGTTCATCCAGTTGACACAGTTCTTTGAACTCGAGATCATATTCTTCGCATTTTGTAGGACAATATTCACATGGAAAGAAATTGAATGAAACAACAAGCCGATCAGCATCGTTCTAAGCGCACTTTTCAAGCAGGTGATATGTTTTTCCTTCGTCTACAGCCTTACAAGCAATCCTCCCTGAAAATAAAAGGGATTCATAAGCTCACTCCAAAGTTCTATGGGCCATATAAGTTTCTTCTTAATATTGGGTCTGTTGCTTATAAATTGGACTTCCTCCTTCTTCCCGCATTCATCCAGTATTTCATGTCTCTTGTCTAAAGAAAGTTCTTGGCACCAACATCAGAACACAAACTGTTTTACCATAACTGGATAATGAAGGATCCATCATTTTGGATCCGGAGGCCATCCTTAATATGCGCACTCGTAAGCTTTTCTCTTGATCCATCACAAAGGTATTAATTTAGTGGCACAGAATGCAACCAGAGGATGCTATATGGGAACCACTCCTTCAGATTCAGCAACAATTTTCACATCTAAAGCTTTGAGGACAAATATTTTTCTAAGGGGGGGGGATGTTAGGAACCCGTGTCAACCCTTCTCTTTACTTTGTTAGTATATTGTATTATCCCTAATTGTTAGTATATTGTTGGACGCATATGCTTTTTAAGTCGTCCTGTGAGTTTATTGTATTATCCCACATTCATGGGGAGTAATAGTTGTTTAGCTTAGACTTAGTATATAAGTATGTGTTGATGCCAATGAAGGCATCCACAAGTTATTTGTATTGAGATTTCTTAATGGAGGTTTCCCCCTCGAAGTGGCCTGCGATCAATAAATCCATTATGTGTTCTGTTATTTCTTATATATCGTGCATTTTCATCATATAATTGGGTTCCTCACACATAGTTGAAGCATACAAGGGAATACCAAGATTCAAGATAGGAATGCATCATACCTACATACAAGCCAAGAGAGATCCTGACATGCAATGGCTACCTACTATGTTCATTTGCTCTGAGGAGGTCATTGCACAAATTATAAATGAGTGGGATCCAGCGTGGAGGGTACCATTAACAGAAGAAGAAGAGGTTGCGCAGCAGGAACAACCTAATATTCCAACATCCAATGAGAAGGGAACTGACGGGACATAAATTCCCCCTGAAAGTACGCAACAATCTACGCCAGTTAAGAAGAGGACAGAAACGACTCATCCCGAAGAGTCATCAAGGAAGAAAAGGAAAATTTCTAAACCCGGTTTTGTTCAGACGCTAATAGTGGATGATATTGACCAAATTGGCATGGAGGTCAAGAATATTACTAAAGAAGTAATGGATAATGTAGCTACAAAGGAATAAATTGAAGGCCTTGCGACACAACAAGAGGAGATCCTATTGAAGGTTGAAGAAAATTTTGTGACGATGAAGGAGTTGATATTGATGAACAAAGGAAAAGGAAAGAATGATGTGGAGGCGTACTCATATGTGCATCTGTGTACTTCATAGATGCACCTTGTTGAGCATATAAAGGAAACCACAGAGCCACATCAAAGACTAAAAATTTCATCTGCAACTCTGGTGCTTCCCACTCAAGAGATGTAGGAGTCTTTGATCCATGTAGAAATGAATCCATCACACTTACCTTTGAATGAGATACATGCACTACATACATCCATTACGCAGGAAATTAGATGGATACTTGAAGCTATTACACCTGACTAGTACAAAATCCATAGTGAGAAGGAAATTCTACAGGAAGAATGTTCCAGCATGAAAATAAAAAAGGAGAGGACTGCGCAAAAGGCATCAAAGTTGGAGATGAAAGCAGAAGAAGCAATCACAAAAAGTGATCAGCTCAAACAGGAAATGGAAGAAGTAAAGTAGAAGGGCCTAAAGCTACAAAAGGTAGTAGAAGAAGTATACAGTGCACTTCTAGAAGTTCAGATCGATGAAGATACTTCTCTAAAAAGAAAATTCTTGAAGATAGGTGAGGTCGTTCAAGGTCTACATGCTAAAGTTGAATAATTGTCAAAAGACAACAACCATGAACACCTCTAGAGGTCAGAGCAGAACGTGAAAATAGGTTAGAGAGAATAAACATCGCAATATAAACTATCAAGACCTTGAAGTTAAAATGTATAGAGTATCATGAAGAAAGTGCTCGACTATGCGGAAACCTGGTCATAAACGAGCAGTTGAAGGAAGTAGATCAAAGGTTGCAGGTTGCGCAAGAACTGGAACAAAGGATGCGTGATAGCTTAACTTGCTTACCAGCTATTGAAAAGATGTAAAAAATGGGAGAGTACCGAAAATAGCAGCAAGAATTAGGAAGGATTTGGGATGAACGACAAAAGATAGCTAATAGGCTTGAACCTTTATAAGAAGAATCCATTAGCATCATAAAAAAATTCCCACTATTACAAGGGGAAATCAAGGAAGCAGTTGGAGAATGTTTATATATTTTGAAGTCCACTTCTGATGAGCAGGTGGAAGCAATAGTTTTGGCCAAAGAAGGAGAAATGAAAGAAAAGGTTTCATCTACAAAGGCAACTTTGCATGAGTTTGCAACTACATTTTAGCCAGGAACGTTAGGAGAAAATATTACTCCCTAAAAAAATAATAAAGCACAAAGCCTGGGAGAGTAATCGAAACAAATGACAGCATAAAATCCAACACAAAGTCGAAGTATAAGTGCGGAAGAGAACCTGAAAGTGTTCATGGAAACCACCTCTTTTCCATTGATGTCAAAGGGAGAGAAATACCATCAAGCATGTATCAGTAACAGTGAAGTGCACACAAATGAAAAAAACAGAGAAGTATTGATCGAAGGTTGTGTAGAAGAACAAAGGTTCAAGATGGAAAGAACAAAGGGGGAGTACACATGGGGAGAGTAATGTGCTTTGTGCAAACAGAACAGAGGAATTCATGATCAGGAGGAACACATCTTCATATGGTGTTGACATCAATGCCAAAGGGGGAGATTGTTGAACTTTGGTTGTCATTGATGTCAAAGAGGACTTAGTATCCATGTGCCAGTTTGAAGAAGTATATAAAATCCAGTTTGAAGAAGTACATAAGGTATGTGTGCAAGTACCTAATCCATCTAGTCATGATACTTCAAATGTGATTTCAAAGTTGTGGTTGGACAAGTCTCGGAAGTACGCAAGATTCTTGGAAGCAAGAAGTGGTTGGACATGTATGCAAGTCTCGGAAGTGCGCACATGTATGCAAGTCTCGGAAGTGCGCAAGACCCACCAAGCGATGTATATATGCAAGTCTCAGAATTTCCCAAGATGCATCAAGCGATGGTACTTCAAGGTCGCAAGACCCCACAAGTAGTGGTTCCCAAGTACGCAAGTGATCCCACTATTCTAAGGACCAAGTGTGCGCAAGACCCACAAGTTATGATACCTCAGTTGCACAAATCAAGACAAGTGGCAGATGCGTGAGTAAGATTGACCGTGTAGAAAGGAAGAAGGGATGTTATCATCCAACTTGCGGACACATGGTCTACACAAGTTGAGTATAAATAAGAAGCCAAGTTGATGAGTACAAGTAAGATTGAAGATGAACAGGAGATATTACTCTGATTTGGCAAGCTTTGAATTATTGGGGTATCAATGGCTCGTTGATCTGTAACAGCATAATCTAGCAGAGATCCAGATGCGCAAGAATAGAAGAGCAACACAACAGATGATGCATGGGATGATATAGTATATGGGCCAAGTGCACAAGAAGAAAAAGGCAGTATCGCAGATGGTGCACGGGAGGTCATAGTTTATATGAGATATATGCACAAGAACAAAACAACAGTATAGCAGACTATGTGCAATATCAGTTGAATATGCAGTTTCACAGAAACAAAACAATATGTTGAACAACACACAAATTGCAGTAGTTATGAAGTATGAGAACCAGTGTGTAGTATTGTTGTAGTGGCGTGAAGTGTGTGATGAAATGATGATAAAGCATATAATTTACAAAGAACAAAGCATATAGAAGGTGCGAGCGAAGGAATGTATTACATTAAATATGAAGAGTGCGCAGATCAATACAAATCAAGAAGAATATTCTACAGTCATACTAGGGTGTCAGGACGGGGCAAGGAATAGGGAGTTGAAGCTTCCTTCAGGTTAGAGCCTGTAAATCCAAGGGGTCGGTGCCTCCTTCCAATTGGTGCTGGTAAATCAGGGAGTTTGTGCTTTCTTCAGGTTGAAGCCTGTAAATCAGAGGGTCAGAGCCTCCTTCTAGTAGGTGCTGGAGAATTTTGGAAGTTGTTGATTCCCATGAATGTGATATTTATTATATAAGAAAGCATTTTGTGGTTTTCTCCCATTAGGGTTAAGACGTCAAATCTGTGTGTTATGTGTCTTATGCATGTGTTGATGAATGACATTGTTTATGGTGAATGCATAATATAGATATTGTTTGAATTTGGTAAAAGTGAAAATTGTTTAAAACTACGCTTAATACTAATCCACCCCCCCTCTCAATATTAATAAGATTTCCAACACTTATCAATTCATTAAATTAAGTTTCCATATAAATATTATGTGCACTGTGTTTTGATGTTGATGAATGTTTATGATTGATAATGGTACATAATCGATCAAGTAAAATTTGTTAAAAGTGTATGATATTGATTCACTCCCCCTCTTAGTATCAATGTGGGGTACAACAATTAGAATCGGAGTAGGTTCGTTCAAGTTGGTTTAACAGCTAGAAGGAAGTTCTCTAGAGCACCCATGGATGAATATGAAAGTCTCTTCCCTCCCAATGGAACTTTATTGTTTGCTGGTTCAAAATATGAGTTCTTGAACATAAGGATGAGAGCCTATCTATAGGAACAAGGTTTGGCATATGGGAATATGTTTGAATGGTTACACTCTCCAAAAATACCACCAAAGTATGTAGCGAAAAAGGAGTTGAAAATGAACAATACAATGGAAATGGATGCCATTCTGGATGGATTATCCGATTCTGTGAAACAACACAAAATAGGAAAATGTGCATCATTTAAAGAGATCTGGGATAAATTACATAATCTCTACACAGTTGAGAAGGTCATCAAAGAATAAGATGCACAATATGAAAGCAACTCATCTAATGAAAATGGAAGCAACATAGAAAATATCCTACTCATGACCAAGGATGAAGAAGAACATTCTGAAACAAATGATGAATTCATTGAGAGAAAAAACAATGCTTCTGAAGATAAAGAAGATTTGAAATTGAAGGAGAAGTGGATATTGAAGGAGAATTCATCAATGCTTTAATTGAACTAAGGAAAACTAAAAGGGATAATCAAGCACTAAGGGATCAATTGCAATAGAATCAAGAGGAAAATCATGAAAAAAACAAAGAGACTGAAAATATTATTATTGGTCTAAAAGAATATATTGAAAAGACACAACAAATCTTTTCAAATCACCTACAGGAGAAGCAACAAATATGCAAGAAGCAAGAGATGAAATTGTCTCCCTGAGAAAGGAGCTAGAATAAATACAAAAGAGCTGAAGAGACCACTATTGGTCTAAGAAGTCAAATAGTGGAGGCCAAAATAATTGTACAAGACCTAACAAGTCAACTTCAAGAGAAGAAATAGCTTTGCCAATCCATTCACTAAAATAAGATTTGGACAAGACAGTTGCCCACTTGGAGACAAATTCAGAATTTGAGAAGAGCACCATGATCTTAAATCACATCCTTAGTTATCAAAGATCGCCATGTGACAAGACAGGTCTTGGGTTTGATAACAATCAAAACACTCTTGAAGAAAGCTCCAAGTCAATTGAGGAGAAGTATAAGGTCAACACAAATGTATTTAAAACCCTAGTTGCAAAGAAGACACTCATGGGAGGAAAGTATAATAATCCAACGAGGACTACATTTCCAAGGAAACAGCATACACTCAGATACAAAAATATTTTTCTTGGTTATTGTTTCTCTTGTAATAACTTTGGGCATAAAACTATGGATTGTGAAGCATATGCCAGGAATGACATTTGTGGACAAAAAAGTTAGAACAATTTATAAAAAATGTGATAGAATTGTTGATTGCTGGAAGTGAAACCATTCTGGGCATATTGCAAAATTTTGTAACAATGTAATTTGTTGCAAATGCAACACCTTTGGCCATAAAGCTCAAGACTATAAGAGCTCAAATAAATCCAATAAATTTTGGAAGGAAAAACAAGAAAAGAAGATTGGAGAAGAATGTCAACTAGCTCTATATGCTCCAAACATAAAAGGAAGTATCCTTTCCCATCAAGAGAAAGAAAAATGCAAAAAGGTTTGGAAAAAGAAATCAGCAAATCAAAACGATGAAATATGTGGATTGGTTCTATGTAGAAAGTGAAAGGACAATAGAAAATCAGAAAATATGTGGATTATTTTGCATACTGAAGAATTGGGAGTTGAATCTCTTAGTATTCATTTTTAATCCTCCTATCGACAAGATATAGAGGGTAGGCTAGGGAAGAAGAAGACAAAAATTGAGGAAGTTTCCCTAGCAAACTTGAAGGAATTTGACCTTGGAATATAGAAATCAATAGTAGTATACTATGAAGAACTTACAAAACCTTGAAGAACAGTAAAAGTGAAAGGTTATTGAATCATTGAAGGACTATCTTAGGGATCGTTCATGAAATAAATCTCTTGAAGCTATGGTCAAAGAAGAACATACAACTATCTTAGAAGATATTGCACAAGAAAATAAAGATAAATTCAATAATGATGGTGGACTCTCAAACTATATAGCAGAGGACTAGTCAAGGGTTCTTACATTAAAAGGGGATGATGATGATGTTGACTAGTATGTCAAAATTGATTCTTAATTATGCAACATGAAGATGAAGTGAGAAGACATCTAAAAGAGAACTATGAGTAATTTGTTCCATAAATTCAGGACAGGTGTACAAGCTATGACATGTGAATAGACAAGCATAATTGTTTTAAGTTTTATGGGAGTTGTTACAGTCAACAAACAAGCAGGTCTTATCAACAACAAATGGAATTTTCATTGGAAACTTGAGGTGGCATTATCATAAAGTATGCAGACAAATTATTACAAAGATGACAATGACAGTAGATTTTGCTGAGACAAAGAAGAGTTAAGAACAGATGTTAGTGATTGTTTGGGGCACACCTTATTGAAGGATTGAGGATAGCCCAATTGCACATTGGATATTGTTGAGGACTTTTTTGGACAGTATTGAGGGTGATCTTGGCACAAGTTTCAAGGAAAAGTTGAAGAAGTGTTTTGTGGACTAATTTATGGTTATCTATTACAGTATATGGCACGAATAGAAGATGAATAGTTGATGATGATTTTTCAGGCTTTTTTTGCATATATTATGAATACTCAATTGTTAGTTCTAAATAATTTGGATATGGAACCATTGGAGAACTTGTTTAACAAGACTGGTACAACTTAAAGAAAACATTCAAAAAGATGAATTTGATAAGACTGTGGAATTTGAGTATTGGATGAGGTATATGAGAAAATTTGATGATGGGAACTACTCCTGCCATTTCTTCATGTTGTCAAACCTAGAGCATATATATTAAGACCCAAGATAAAGCTCATTCAAAGGCAGATGTCTATATTCTGAGATAAAAACACTTGAAGAAATAATTTGAGTGATTGCTCTCTTTATTATTACTTGAAGCGGGTTATATTTTGAAGTTTTCTTAAGGGCTAAATTGGAACTGCTTAAAGACTATTTTTAGACATTTGGAGAGAAAATATAAAATTTTCTATGAGCTTATTTGAAGGGTATTCAAAAGATTCGACAAGGTGATAATTAATGGCAGTAATTGTAGATTATGGAAGACAAGTTTGAGATGCAGGTTAGAAGTAGAAATCATAGAATATACTTGGACAAAAATCTTGGCCACGATCTCCTTATACAACATAAATTGATCCTATGCAGCAGTTTGATGGCATTGGACTTCATGGAACAAAATTCATTATTTACAATGTTTGGCTTGGAAATATGCCAGCACAAGCCTGACTTATGCACGTAGACCTCATAAAATTCCTGCAATAGGTGTTTGATTGTATTCCCAAAGGATTTCAGTGATAAAAATGCCTTCACTTGGCTTGACAAATATGCATGCAATGCACACAAGAAGGAAGAAAATTGCACACACAAGACTATGACAACTATGCCATATGCATGCACTGATATTGAAGAAATGCCTGCATACCCAAGGCAAATGCATGTAGGCTTGAATAATTTCCCACGACAAGCTTAAGAAATGCCCGCGCAAGCTTGAGAAATGGAGGCAGAATATGAAAAATTTCCACATGCTATGTGAAATGCCCGTTGAGCTATTAAAAATGTACATAGAATATGAAAAATGCCCACAAGCTATGTGAAATGTCCACCAGGAATAAGAAAATGCCTACAAGCTCTCTAAAATGCCCGCGAAATTCCATCATGATCACTGAAAATGCCCGGAGGCTATGGAATATGCCCACAAGCAATAGAATTATGTCCGCAATAGCTAGAAAATTACACGACACCCATGGAAATTCCCACATCATTCATTGAAATTTTTGTGGTAGCCATGAAATTATGCCCTCCAAGCTAAAAGAATGCCCTCCAAGCATAACAAATGCCCACCAAGAAAGAGAGAATGCTCGAAGTCTCACTTAAATGCCTGCCAAAGTCATCTGAATTCCCACCAAGGTTATCTAAAATGCATGTAGCCATTGTCAAGCAAGTAAAATGCGCGTAGCTTTCAAAGAAAAGGTTTGTTGAAGAAAGATGTCTTATGTGGGATGAAGAGGAACCTTAAAATTTTATGGCAAGCATTCCAAAATAGTGACTTGAGGGAATCTTCAAAATATGATACAATGCTGAAGAAAAAACCTTTACACAACAGAATAATTGGTCATTAGGAAAAGAATATTTTTTTTAGGGAAATCCTTTGACCAAACATTTTTCATATTGACATGTAGCAGCTCTCCAAAGAATATCTCACATCAGATTTTGGCCTTATGATGAGTATAAAATAGTTTTCAAACAAGAGAAAATCTTGTGATAGTCAAGACAGCAAAAATATTCACAACATGAATATTTGTCTTGAAACATTTTTAAAGGCATATTTTGTTCAATGATAGTAATACTAAGAGAAGTAGTGGCAAAATTACAGAGTTGGAAATGCATGATTTGAAAATTTTGTGATTGTCTAGCCATGGGAGATAAAACCTTGAAGCGGTATTGATATTTTTTGGAATAATTCCCTTGTTTGGATCAACAACAGTTAAAGCGTATGAAGAATTAGTAGTAAATGACCTTCAAGTCTTGCATCCATGACTGAGTATAAGGTTGATAATAAAGGAGAAATTGTTGCACAGGCTGACACCTATGTTTCCCAAGGAAAATAAGTTAATTTACAATGTGTCCTCTAAGAAAGTTATAGTACAAGAATTAATGTTTTCTGTGACAATTTGATTACAGCTCTTACAATATGGAATACACTATAGCAACTAGGAAGAATGTTAGAAGGATAACTACAGAATTTGAGATCTCCAATAGTCATGTACATGCATTTTGAAAATTATTAGCCTTTGTAACAAATAAGGTCAATCCTACAGTCCTAATCAATATAACAATGATTGATACAGTAAGCATGTGAAGGTAGAAGCTCAAGTTAACTTTCTCCAAATAGATGGCAACCTCTAAACTTGTAGCATTATCATTGTTTCAATCTAGTGCATGGAGAAGACCTCTTTATCATTAAAGGGGGAGAGAAAAATAGTAAAACAAGTACAAAAATAGAAGCATGGAGATAGGGGGAGTCAACCCAAATAACCACAAGAAGACAGTACATTCACAAGGGGGCCAGTTCAGTAAAAATTAAAGGAGCAAGAATAGCCAGCACAGTCAAAGGGGGAGTATTCACAAAAGGTATATACAATCAACAAGAGAAACCCTTTGTCCTTGATGTCAGCCTAGGGTGAGAGAAACAAAGGATTCATGAAAATGGGATCATGCATCACTAGAAAAGGTTAAAGTGTTGCCATCAATGGCAAATAGGGATATTGTTGAAAAGTGTTGTCATTGATGTCAAAAGAACAGTGATGATGATGATGATGTGTCATAATGAAGTAAAGTATCAAACCATGAGGACAAATGAAGTGTCATTACTAATGTGGAATTTAAATGACCAAAGTGTTCCTACAAGAATAGAAGAGGTGATATTTGAAGAAGTTAAGCTTTGATAGAGGATAAAAGTTTAGCTTTCAATCATTGATTGCAGATTGCAGGGACACAAAATGTTTGTATTTTTTGCAGGAATTTGATTAGCTTATGCAATACAATCCTCTATCTTTGAGATGTTGGAATATTTTATATTCCTTGGAAGGTAATAATGTCTTTGTATTATGTCGGAAGATATCTACAATCTTATGTAAAAGAGTAATACATTTTATCCCATATCCATTATGGTAAAATATACTCTTGATATTCATTATTATATAAAGAGATGTTATTATGGAGAATTATATTATCCCACGTGTAATAGGTGAGAGTAATTCCTCCTCATCTCTTGGTATATAATAGAGTCAAGGCTGTCATATCCATTCATTCATTCGTGAATCATCCATCCATTCATCCTTTGTGGATCATCCATTGTGGATCACTCATCATGATATTTCTATATTGTATTGGGGTTATTGGCATTGCTCTCTGTAAGCTTGAGGGAGATATTCTAGAGATAATAGAAGACTACCTTCCCGTGGACGTAGCCCAATTGGGTGAACCACGTATATCTGGTGTACTCTTTTCTCTTGTTCTCTTTATGTTCTTATTTACTGTGATATGTTATTGTTGCATAGATAGGTAAGCTAGTTTAGTTAGATCCATATCCCTGGCATGGTATCAGAGCTTGTTGCTATGATCTAGCACCTTCTATTGCTTTCAAACAATATTTTATCATTTGGGCATTGATTATTTCTTGTAGATTTTCTTTCTATCTAGTAGCCATTAGGCTTTTCTTCAGATCTGGGCATATTTCTGCAGTTTTTTTATTTTTAACCCTAACCTTGTTGTGTAGATTTTTGCATAAATTTTTCAAGGGTTTCTTGATGTTGTTTCTGTAGATCTATATGATTTTCTAATTCTCCTCGAGGAGATCTATCTTCTGGTTGTCAAAACAACAATTTTCGTCCAAGTTTGGTAGACTTTGTGCAGGTTTCCGTCTTCGGCAGATTCAGCAATGTTTTCGGCCTTATACTGGACACCCGCGACTGTTCATGTGCTGAACTCGCGCATGCTTCGACAGACCCGTGACTTCACAATACAGAGACCCGCGCGTAGCCGCGAGTCCTCTACACCGCAACCCGCGCACCCGCGGCTAACTCTATTGTCAACCCACGTGTACCCGTGACTTTTGCTAAGAAGAACCTGTGCATATCAATGTGTGTGCGCACATTTTTATAAGGGAATTTATTGAGGATTGATGCCATATACACCTTCAGAGGATCTTTAGCATGATTATTAGATCACCAGTAGATAGACAGGGGCCACTAGAGCCAAAGGCCACCTACATGCATGACATCTGAGCATTATTTCAGTATGCATGCACCTGATTGAGTCTCCAGGCACCTGCATGCAAGTCAACTGCGAATTAGAAGATAAAGTGACCTAGTTAGGTTTTTGGCAGTTGAATGTTATAGAAGAAAGGTAAATTGAATGGAGAAGACAAATTATTGATTATTGATTTGTGATATCGATTTGGAGAAGCTCAGCGAGCTAAGATGGGGTTGAGGCTTGTACTCAACTAACTGGTGTATTTCGACAGTGAAAGCTATCTGCCCTAGTTCATCATTCGGGTTGGATCATCCAGATTCAGCATTGTTCTTCATCAGGTATTATCATTGTTCTTCATTATTTTAGCATAGTCATCATCCGTCACAAGGATACAAGGGCACCCAAGGAATTGAAGGATTTGTGTGGGCATACTCATTCAAAAACTAGGGCAGCGATCTCCTTCCTAAATCAAGGGCGTCTTCATCAGCCTCTTAGGGCAGCTAAGATGGGGGCGATTAATTGCATTGGGGCAGCAACTTACACCAACTGCTACGTGGAATTATATTAGCATTTTATACCTCAAATCGATATACAGGAATGTGATCTAGAGAAAGCGTGATCCCAACGCCTAGGTCAAGCAAAACTGAGGCACGCATCATCCTTGGTAAGCATCCATACAATAGAGATTCAATTGGTGAAGTCGTGGGCTCACCATGGCAGCCACGTAAACAATACAAATAGCAGTGATTCATTAATAAGACAGCCTCTAACTATTAAAGGCAGCGTGTCACCGTTTCAAGCAGCGATCATTATGTCACGCTTGCCATGAGTCACGTCCATATGAAATTATGAATACAAAGCGATTACTCTAAAAGAGGACAGTGATATGCTACAGGATCTGGCATAATCCATGAGAGTCTGAAATAAGACAGTGAGGGTAGCAATCCATCCTCATCAGCGAACAACAACAAGGGAAGTCACCTTTGCATTGAAAAGGCTAAACAAATATCAGATCTGCACAAGTGCATCCAGCTAGGCAATCTCTATATCATAAACTCACTTATAGACCCCAAGCGTGAAGCTGCTGGTGAACTATGGGAGAAGCATCGCTATCATTCATTCTATATCTATTATCAACATTGTTAAATCACTGATCTGGTTACACTCCCCATTGAAGTATCCACACAAGTCTGAGTGTGGTTTATCAGCTGCTCCAGCCATCAGTAATTCACTTTCATCACTGAGTAAAGGTCAAATTCAGTGCCGTCTAATATATGTTTACATTAGATTGATTTGAAGTATTCAGTCTTGTCATATTTGCATTACAATCTATATTTCCTGTTGATGTTCATCCAATTGTTAGGATATTTAGACACTTAGGAGTTAGTTAAGATCAACTTGTGTAATAGATCCGTTAGGGATAGTGTGTTTCTTTAATATGCATTAGTATGCATTTGTAAATACTTAATCCGACGGTCACGATATGTTCCCGACATAGAGTGATCCGACGGCTCAACTTCTCTTAGATCAAACCTAACCTTGATCCGTGGCTTAACACCCGATTGGTCCATGATCTCTATTTAAAGAGCATGGAGGGTCATTGTTTAGTTGATCGATTATGAGAAGCTCATTTGTAACTTTCTTTCTTTGTATAATAAATTGTCCCGTAAAAGCTATTTGGCCGGGGCCGTGGAGTGTTTCCCTCAAGAGGGTTTAAACCACGTCAAAACATCGGTGTGATGATCTGTGATCTGTTTGTGTGAAGTGGTTTCTCTTAGTGTTCAGTCCTTTGGTAGTACCCTGTGTACCCAAACATGGTATCAGAGCTTTTATGAAGTGCCGCTTCCGGTTATGATCTAGATCTTGAACTGTTGTTGCCGAAACTCGAAAGGGTTTCTAGTTTAGGTATTTCTGTGCATTTCTGGGTTGTGGGAGGTGTTCCATTGCGTCCGGAGCATCGTTTCCATTGGAAAATAGTTTTCGTTTGATCGAAAACGGTTCCCAGTTGCTCCAGAAACGCGTATTTCATCAGATCTGAAAGTATAATGTTACAGTGACGCATTTTTTTATTTTCTCTTTTTAAAATTAAAAAAAAAAAAAAACTCATATTTATCATTTTTTTTTACTGTTAGATTTTTTTTGGGTTCGGATTGTTGATTTCTTTTCTGCGTATGCTCTTTGTCGTGCACCTTGAGCGATCTCGGCAAATCAGAAACAAAAAGGAAAAGGGTTTTTCTCGGTTGCGTATGCTCTTTGTCGTGCACCTTGCGCGATCTCGGAAAATCAGAAACAGAGAGAAAACGTAGACTTTCCGAGAAAGCTAACGAGATCTAACTCCACAAGTGTGGAAAAGTTTTTTTGTTTCGATTTGTGGTGTGTTTTGCAGGAAAAAGGGTAAGCACGCAAACCGAACAAAAAGAGTTTAAAAAAAAAAAAAAAAACCTTCCTCATTCCCATATTTTACATACCTTTTAATCTAACTCACTTAGTTCAAAGTTGCTTTATTCCTTAATAGGTCTTGAGTTCAAGTCTTAGGAAGTTATTTTTAAAAGAAAAAAGTGCTTTCAATTTCTATTTTCAACTTACTTATTTTCAAGTTACTTTATTGTAAAAGTGCATCTCACCTAAATAATAAAAAATAAAAATACAAGTGAGCCACTTAAGTTTTTTTATTATTGCACTATTTAAAAGTAATATCATTGTAAAAGTGAAATCACTTATTTTACAAAAGTGGTTCACTTAAAGCAACTTTCTTGTAAAATTATTGTCAAAAGATTCATCTTGGGAAGAAGGGGGTTCTTTTTTTTTTTGCTGGACATTCTCTAGCTGCCACGTCACTATTGGGGACATCTTCAACAGTTTCTTTGTTCAAGCATAACTTCATCATACAGAGTCAGTTTTCAATGCCGTTTTTTTTTTAAACCGCCTATTTTTTTGAGCTCTTCACATCCAGACTATTGGTTTCTACTTTTACAGCCATTAATTTACAAATATGGCCGCCCCTTGTGATATTCTACTTAACAGTTCCAACTATTTCTCATGGAAATCTCGTATGGAGGATGTTCTACGAAGTAGGGGACTTTTCAGAATTACCTCAGGGAAAGAAAAAGAACCCACTGATGATGATAAGAAAATAAAATGATCAAATAGATGTGATGAAGCTCGTGGATTTATTGGGATGTCAATCTCTACTGATTTGCGATTCCACATATCTGGAATTGATGAACCTAATGCTGCTTAGGACAAGTTGGAATCTGTGTTTGGTAAACATAATGAAATTCGAGGTCACCAACTCGAAAATGAGTTGATTTCTTTAAATCCAAGTGACTTTTCATGCATTCAAGATTATTTATCTAAGTACAAAACTCTTAAACTCTTATGTGCAGAATGTAAGATTGAGAGGGAATACAAACAATGCATTTATCATATTCTTTCCAAACTTGGACCTGCATATTATGTTTTTGTATCTACATTTTACTCCATGAAAGCATCCTTGAATGCAGCTAGCTATCAAGAGCCTAGTCTTGAATCCTTTTGTGATTCCTTGATTAGAGAACAAGATAAACTCATTCATCTTGGAATAATCAACAATGCAGATACATATGGGAAAGCCTTATTGTCCCAACAGAAAGAAAAGTCCAAGCCTCCCAAGAAACAAAATTTTCGCAATAATAAGTCAAACAAGGGTCCAAAACCCTCCCAGTCAGCTCCTTCTTTAAAAAATGACAAAGGATCCAAGCCAAAAGGCAAGAAGACTGAGCGTCATTGCAACTATTGCGGGATAGATAATCATGATGAATCTAAGTGTTTCAAGAAGATGGCAACCTTGGAAGCAGCAATGAAGAAGCACCACATCATCCTAGATTCGCCTTCAGAATCAGCCTCTCGTGGACATGCACTTTGTGCTTCTGGTTATTCTTATAATGCATCTTCTTCTTCTACTTCAAATGAATGGCTCATTGATTCTGGAGCATCTTATCATATGGCTAAGGATCAAGAGATCTTTTCTACTATGCATTAATGTAACACCAAAGAAATATTTGTTGGTGATGATAGATCTCTAAGTGTTGTAGGAGCTGGAACAGTTCCAGTAGATAATGGTCATTTTAGTGATGTACTATGTGTTACAAGAATTTTCTGCAATTTGTTATCAATCTATCAGATTACTCATTCTGGTGAAGGTAAAACTATGACCTTTACACCTCACCAAGTTGTAATCAAGGATTTTAAAGATCCTCAACAGGTCCTAGCTACCGGAATTGTTGATGATATTACCAGGTTGTACAAGTTTAACAACTTTGGGTCATCACCTTTCCCTTCAGTTTTTGTTGCTCATAGTGATAACTTGAGCAAAATTTGGCATGAGTGATTTGGTCACTTAAATTATCGCTCATTGCAACAACTATGTAAAGAAAATATGGTGACAGGTCTTCCGATGGTATCTTGCAGGGATGGTGTTTGCTCCGGTTGTGTACTCGAAAAACATCATCGGGACAGTTTTGACAAACGTGCCTCTTGGCACGCCTCGGTTCCCTTGGAGCTTGTGCATACTGACTTGTGTGGTCCTCTTACATCTACTTCCTTTTCTAGTTTCAAATATTTCTTAACTTTCATTGATGATTACACCAGATGCACTTGGGTTTATTTCCTAAAACTTAAGAGCGAAGTATTTAATATGTTCTTGGCCTACAAGGCCCTTGTTGAAAAACAATCTGGTCATCAAATTATTAAGTTAAGATCTGAAAATGGAGGAGAATATGTTAACAATAAGTTCACTACTTTCTGCACTGAACAAGGCATCCAACAACATCACACTGTTCCATATATACCACAACAAAATGGTGTAGTTGAGCGGAAGAACCGCACTTTAAAAGAAATGGCTAATTATATGATCCAATATAAGGGACTAAGTCTTCAATTTTGGGCTAAAGCCATTAATTGTGCAAATTACATAGTTAATCGCACCCCCACTAAAGCATTACAAGGTATAATACCGGAAGAAGCATGGAGTAAAACTAAACCTGATGTAAGTCATTTCCGTGTGTTTGGTAGTGAAGCATGGGCTCACATTCCGGATGAAAAACAGAAATCATTGCAACCTAAAAGTGAAAAGTGCATATTTGTTGGATATTCTGAAGATGTAAAAGGTTATAGACTTCTTCAACCACATTCTCATGATATAATCATTAGAAGAGATGTTAAATTTGATGAAAATCTCTTGGCCTGCGAACCTAACTCGGCGATTGTGCCATCTTTGGCCTGCGAGCCTGATTCGGCGTTTGTGCCTTCTTTTTCTTCTTCCTTCCTTGACAGGTTTCCAACTCCAGTTTCTGATGATGACAGTGAGGATGAAAATCCACCTCCGCCTACTCATGTTCCTCCAGTTGCACCAGCACAAGTGCTTCCTCGATGGGTCCGTTCAACATGTGAAGCAGTTGGTGATCTTGCCGGTGATCCTAGAGATCAACGTCGAACATGTTCTCAGTTTCAGCGAGCCTCTTCTCTTTTGGCTCAAGTTTTCGAGAATCATGATCCATAAACTTTTGTAGAAGCTTTAGGGAATCCAGATTGGGATGTAGCCATGGATGAAGAATATCATTCCTTAATGATGAACGATACTTGGTATCTTGTACCTCTTCCAAAAGGAAGAAAACTTGTCAGATGTAAATGGGTCTGTAGAACTAAGTATGCATCAGATGGAAGTGTTGAAAGACTTAAGGCAAGGTTAGTTGCCAAATGTTTTTCCCAAGTTGAAGGGATTGACTACAATGAAACCTTTGCTCCCATCGCAAAAATGAACTCCATCCGCCTTGTTCTTTCCCTTGCAGCCTTACACAACTGGGAAGTCCATCAAATGGATGTCAAGTCTGCCTTCTTACATGGTGATTTACAGGAGGAAATTTACATGGAACAACCTCCTGGCTATGTTCAGAATAACTCTAGCCTTGTCTGTCGCCTTAAGAAATCCTTATATGGCCTTAAGCAAGCTCCTAGAGCTTGGTATGCCAAAATGGATAACTTTCTCCTTGACATTGGTTTTTCTAGATGCCATTCTGACCCCAATGTCTATACCAAGAAAGTAGGAAACCATCTCATCATACTTGTTCTATATGTTGATGACTTTATTCTTACTAGTAGTGACCCTAAGCTTATAACCCATGTGAAATCCAGTCTTAAACAAAATTTTGAAATGTCAGACTTAGGACATTTGCATTATTTTCTTGGTCTCCAAGTCCTGCAAACCAAAGAAAGAATCTTTATTTCTTAGTCTAAGTATGCTTGTGACCTTCTTCGTCGCTTTCACATGGAAGATTGTACACCAGCCCCTTCTCCCTTCCAGTCTGGAGTCAAACTTTCTGCCACTTGTACTTCACCTAAAGTTGATGCCACCTTGTATCGTAAGCTTGTTGGTAGTCTCTTATACTTGACTCATTCCCGTCCTGACCTTTCCTTTGCCATTGGTCGTGTTTCCCGTTATATGCAGACACCTCATGAAAGTCACTGGAAAGCAACTAAAATAATACTTCGATATATTCGAGGTACAGTTCAGTTTGGGATTCATTACAGTACAGGGGGGAAACCTTTGTTGGTTGGTTTCACTGATTCAGATTGGGCCGGCGATCCTGATGATCGAAAGTCTATTGCAGGTTATGTTTTCAGTCTAGGATCTGGACCTATCACTTGGGCTTGTAAGAAACAACAAGCTCTTGCTCTTTTTTCAGCGGAGGCAGAATATCGAGCAGTAGTTAATGCCAGTCAGGAAGCTTTATGGCTTCGACAGATCCTTTCAGAGTTTGGATTCGAGCAGCAGCAACCTACTCCACTTTGGTGCGACAATCAAAGTGTCATCAAGCTTGCCAAAGATCCAGTTCTACATCAACGCAGCAAACACATTGAGTTACATATGCACTTCATCAGAAATCTTGTTCATGATCGTGTTCTTGAAGTGCTCTTTTGCCCTACAGATGATCAAGTTGCAGACATCTTCACCAAGTCTCTTACAGAAGCGAAGTTTTCTAAACTTCGATCTATGTTAGGAGTTCAGGAACTTGTCATTAAGGGGGGATAGGCTCTAATGCCTCCTTCCTTCTCCTAATAGTGTCACTTTTGTAAATCCTTCAATCCTATCCCAAGTTGTTCTTAAGGGGGGATGTTAGGATATTTAGACACTTAGGAGTTAGTTAAGATCAACTTGTGTAATAGATCCGTTAGGGATAGTGTGTTTCTTTAGTATGCATTTGTAAATACTTAATCCAACGATCACGATATGTTCCTGACATAGAGTGATCCGACGGCTCAACTTCTCTTAGATCAAACCTAACCTTGATCCGTGGCTTAATACCCGATTGGTCCATGATCTCTATTTAAAGAGCATGGAGGGTCATTGTTTAGTTGATCGATTATGAGAATCTCATTTGTAACTTTCTTTCTTTGCATAATAAATTGTCCCGTAGAAGCTATTTGGCCGGGGCCGTGGAGTGTTTCTCTCACGAGGGTTTAAACCACGTCAAAACATCGGTGTGATGATCTGTGATCTATTTGTGTGAAGTGGTTGCTCTTGGTGTTCGGTCCTTTGGTAGTACCCTGTGTACCCGAACACCAATTGGGTCATGGCAATTAGTATGAATATGACAAGCCATTAATTGATGAAACAAAATAAACTATCATGCGAACCCATCCATGCAATAATAAGTCATCGCATTAACCAAGAAGTCAGAAATACACAATCAGCGATTACAGTGAGACAAACTTAGTCAAGAATCCAGATTTCCCTAGTTGGAATCTTACATTTTCGTCTTCGACATATTCAGCACTGTTTTTGGCCTTATACTGGACACCCGTGACTGTTCATGTGTTGAACTCGCGCATGCTTTGACAGACCTGTGAATTCACAATACAGAGACCCGCGCGTAGCCGTGAGTCCTCTACACCGCAACCCGCGCACCCGCGGCTGACTCTACTGTCAACCTGCGTGTACCCACGACTTTTGCTGAGAAGAACCTGTGCATATCAGTGTATGTGCGCATGTTTCATGTTGGTAGACCCGCGCATGACAATAACTCGGTCAATTTTTACTGGATTTTTTATTATAACCTGTTTTTGGAACTGGAAAAGTTGTTCTGGATCTACCTATGTGAACAGAACAGAAGTCTGGGAAAGTCTGGGCACTCAATCAAAAGGGTTGTAAGTCAAAATTTCTCTTTCTTTTACTGTTTTTGTTATTCATTTTTTGCATTTAGGTTTTGCTTCTAATCATGTTTATTAAGAGATTATTTCTTGTTCTTATATATATTTGTTTCACATTTCTATATGAAAACATTGGCATCTTTTAAGGGCATGGATCTCTAGTATTTTTTCATGATGATAGCTATAAACCATCTAATGCTTAATATTTTTAACAAAATACATAATAACTAATTTTTTTTTTTTATTTAATCATGTTGATTTCTAATCATGTCATGTTTATAAAAGCAATTTTATAAGAACAATCTCATATGTGTTATCTTGTGATCATTATTTGCTTTATTTATGAGTTATTGCTTACCTATGTGTAAAAGCAATTTCATTGCTTTATAAGTAATATCTTTATGATCATTATATGCTCTTGCTAATTAAATTCTTGAGTAAAATCAATTTTTTTTAATCTATGTGATATCATATTTTTTGACTTGTCATAAGTTCTTTAATTGGGATATAGTTTATTTCTCATGTAATGCAGAGATTGTATCTAGTTCCTGTGCTATTTGTCTTTCACATTCCTATATGGAAGCATTGACATTTCCAAGGCATCTCATATCTTGCATATTTGCATAGTGTTAACGAGAAATGAACCCATGATTAAGACCATTAGTGACTTGTCATTTCATAATTTATTTTAAGTGATATCATGAGTTGATCATAATTTTCTATATGTTGATCATATTAAACATTTTGATTTATCTATATCATGTCATGTTTATTTCGATCATCGTTTACTCAATATTTATATGGATTTGAGCAATCTTATAATCTTGAACTATTTATCATGAGCACCTTGTTCTTGTTGCAATGGGATTTCTATTCTTATGATTGCAAAGGTTATCTTGTTTCTACTTGTCCCTAACATTCCTATATGGAAGCATTGACATGTGTTTCTTGTCTCTAGCGTTCATATATGGAAGCATTGGCATTTTCAGGGCATTCATCTCTTTCATATTAACATCATACTAATAAGAAATGCACCTATGCTTAAGATTAGTTGCTTCATGACTAAATTTTCATATATTTAAGTGAAATCTTGGGCTCACTATTTATATGTTGTGGCTGACACTTAATGTGTAAAAGTAACTTTATTTTCCTTAATGAGCAAGTTAATCTTTTATTTTGATCATATCATGTTGCCATCTTTTATATGATGTTTGTTAACCTTTGGTGTATAAGCATTTTCATTTATGTATGAGCACCTTTATTTTATGATCTTTATATGCTTTAATCTTGGAAGTTCTTGTGCAGATAAGTTCTTTGTTTAGGCTTTCACCTTATTCCAGAAATAATGAAGCACCATCTTCTACTGTTAAAGTCATGATGTTCATCTGTATGATATCATTTTCGATGTATAGACCATTGGGGTCTTGTTCCTTCGATGTTTGAGGTCTTCTACAGATATTTATATTGCACCTTGATTGGAAGACTATCTGCTATCCGCATGTGTATTGGCCATCTGGGTATTTTTTGTACATTGTTATGGTGTTCTTAGCCACATGTTTTGTTGTATCGGCCATCAGAAGGTATCTGTACACTGGTGTGGATGTTATATCAAAGTTCTTCAACTATCAGTTATGGTTGTGATGATTCTTGTGGTGATCTAGGCATCTTGTGGATCTAGTAGCCATGTTGGCTTCTCTTTAGATCTAGGCACCTTGTTGTTGGATTGCGTCACATGTTCTCAACATCTATTGGATCTAGTATCCATAAAGGATTCTCTTTATATCTTGGCATCTTGTTGGTATTTCATCGTACATCCTAGTTCGTGTGCACTTTCATGATTCAGTGAGAAGCGGTTTTTCTTCATCAAATTCCATCAGCCGAAGTGTTCTTCCATTTTTGGAGCTTTGGTTCTTCTAGAAGTTGTCATCAAGGGGGATCAGTAATGACTCCTTCCTTCCTTTGTTATTAGGATTTTCTCCCAGTCATTATTAAGGGGGGGTGTTGGAATATTTTATATTCCTTGGAAGGTAATAATGTCTTTGTATTATGTTGGAAGATATCCACAATCTTATGTAAAAGAGTAATACATTTTATCCCATATTCATTATGGTAAAATATACTCTTTATATTCATTATTATATAAAGAGATGTTATTATGGAGAATTATATTATCCCACATGTAATAGGTGAGATTAATTCCTCCTCATCTCTTGGTATATAATAGAGTCAAGGGTGACCTATCCATTCATTCATTCGTGAATCATCCATCCATTCATCCTTTGTGGATCATCCATTGTGGATCACTCATCATGATCTTTCTATATTGTATTGGGGTTATTGGCATTGCTCTCTGTAAGATTGAGGGATATATTCTGGAGATAATAGAAGACTACCTTCCCGTGAACGTAGCACAATTGGGTGAACCACATATATCTGGTGTACTCTTTTCTCTTGTTCTCTTTATGTTCTTATTTACTGTGATATGTTATTGTTGCATAGATAGGTAAGCTAGTTTAGTTAGATCCATATCTCTGACATGAGATACTTTGAAAAGAATGAAATAACTCTATGAAGTAAAGAAAGGGGATTGTGAACAGTTATTTGATAACAGAGGATGCAAGGATTGTATAGTAGACATGTTGGCTTGTAAATACTAGAACCGGTCATATAGAGAAAGTGTTTGGGTACAAGTGTTAAAAAATATCCAGCAGCTACAAGAGTACTATCTATTATGATCAAATGAATAAATCATTTGAAGTATATGTGTAGATAAGAAAGTATTGGGAAATCAGTGGATCTAAATTACTGACATGCCACTAAGATAAAAATGTTGAATCGGTTTGGGTGACTATACCAATGTTTTGGGAATTCCTACTCCAAGTCATAAGTCGGCCTTATAAATTAAAAATGATGTTCTTTGTTTTTATGTTGATATACAAGTCGGCTTATAATCATGATAGGTCCACAAGTGCATCCAAGACCCCGTGCAAATCATATAAATAGAAGTTTAATTTGGTGAGAATAGTCGAAGTGTAGGCAAGAGAGCTCTAAGGCACACAGTGCAAGAAGATGAAATCAGTCAGAGATAATTTTTGGGTTTGATGCAAATCTAACTTTGAGGATATGAGAAATGACATGCAGTGATAGCAATGGGCTTCCACAATAGCATATTGGTGAAACTCTTAATCAAAGGATTGTGATTCAGTTGAATGATCTAAAGACTATCTCTAGAATTCATAAGAAATCAAGAAATTGTTGTCTCGGTTATGAGAATTCCCAGGAACTGTTCACTTAATTGTTGATACAGAACATAAAGAAATTTTCTTGATAAAATTCAATAACTATAGGAAAGAGTTCATGGTGATAAATTGAGATTCTATGTGAAACAATATAAGGCCTGAAATCTAGTGTAGCTACGGGAACAACAAGATACAATATAGTATGTATTTCACTGGGTTATTGGAAGAGAAATAATTATGAGCTATATGATTGATTAAGGGAGGCAAGAATAGCAGTTATAGTTTTGATTGATGTGACAGCTACAAGAAAGGAAAAAACAAATAAGTCTTTGAAGGTGAACTGATTATGTAAACAACAGAGAAGTTGAGGTTGTACTACAATTATATTCTTGCTTTAGGGTGGAAGATTGGTGCTTGGGAGAGCAAGTGGGTGTTTTCCTTGTAAGTTGGTTGTTACAAAGGATTGGTGTCCTCATCCACTTGATAGGTTGGTGCCTGCAGAATTGATTTTGTGCTCAAGAGGATTGGTGTCCTCATCCATCATACATGTTTGTGCATGAAAGTGCAAGTAGGTGCTTGTTGGTTATGAGTTGGTGCTCATAAGAGGATTGGTGTCCTCGCAGGTTGGTTCCAGCAAATTGCAAGTCGGTGCTTGCACAAGGGATTGGTGTCCTTGTCATATTGGTGTCTGCAAAATCTGTGAGTGGGTGATCATGCCATTATTGGAGATTGGTGTCTCCTAAAATTTATTGTATTCTATGGCTTTATCAATTCATTAAATTTATTTTCCATATAAATATTTTGTGTACTTTGTTTTGATGTTGATGAAGGTTTATGATTGATAATGGTACATAATCGATCAAGTAAATTTTTTTAAAAGTGTATGAAACTAAGTCACCCCCCCTCCTCTCAGTATCACTATAGGGTCCAACAAATCGGGAATGAGTGATAGTGGATTGGGATAGTTGTAGTTGGAAAACTAGGAAATTTGTGGTTTAATACCCAGCTCAAGGGTGGCCTATTAAAGAAAGATATGGCTTGATATAACCTACGGCTGAGAGATATATCCTTGGTTTGCAACCAGTCAATTTATATTTTCAGATAAGTATTCACCAGTGTATAAAATGTGTTGTGTTTATCTATGATATGTGCTTAATGTAATTATGGTTATATAATGATTTAATTCCATGAAATTATTGGCATTATGTGACTGCATTCATATGGAAATTGCTTACAATAACATTGTATATGCATATAAAAATTATGAGTAGTCACTTATGCATTTAATTCCATTTTAAATATTTAATTTAAACAATGGAAAAATGAATTGGGATATCAGAGGTGTTTTCGATTCATAAATTTGGGTGTACCATGGCCCCAAAGGAATCATGAGGACACAGGGTACATGACAGATTGGTATCTGAGCCCAGGTTGCAGCATTGGGACTGCATGGGCCGTATTTTAATTTTACAGGAAGAATTACATGTTGCACAGAAAGTATTTGACGAAATGCACCAAGGAAAGTATTGGGGAAAATTGCTTTTAATACTTCATGGTTTAATTCAAAAGGAATCTATGGTGAAAATTATGAATTTAAGTTGAATATGGGTGAAATTTTGTATCAATATCAAAATTTTGTCTATTCTATTAACTAATGGAAAACCCATTATAAGGAAAGAACCAAGAATTCATAGTTATGTTGGTTGACAAAATGATTTTCCAGTACTAGGAATGGCCAACTATAAATTCGATATGGCCACCTATTTATGGGAAAAGTTCCAAGTGTAATTATCTTGGAGCCACCTGTTGAAAATTCAAAAATTCAAAATTTTTGAATTTTTTTGAAAACTCTTATATGGACCCCATAAGTTCCACGTGGGAAATGTGATGTGGAAGCGCCACATGTGTCCAGGGCGATGTGAAGTTGCCACTTGGGTGAACGAGGTAACATGGACTAGTCACATCAACCAAGTGTTAGTCTACGGGCTAAGCGTTGAAAACACTAGCTCCCTAGTGCTAGAATCCTATTTGAGGGCTCATTGGAGCTTAGCACTTGAGTACCAAACCAATGAACCATGTAATTTGGGGCAAGAACCGAATGCTTGGAAGAAAGGGGGATAATCATCATCGGTAGACAAGAACGGGAAGAGATACCCATGATCGACGGTTGTGGCTCATAGTGCATCGAAAACGTGTACATGCGTTAATGGATATCGGGTGAGTCGTTAGGAGGATACCACTTGTCCACGTGCCACCTTTTAATTGTAAACGGATCTGAAAATACTTTTCCAAAAATTGCTTCATCTCTATGAGTCGCTACAATTTCTGGTAAAGGAATACTATTGAAGCACTTCCACCCAAGGGCAGGGAAGGGGTATAGTGGTTTGGAAACCAGTGGAGGATAACATGGTCGCATCGTGAGGAGACATGTGGGACCTTTCTGACACTTGAAAAATACGTGGCATGTGGCATGCCACTTCAGCACCATGTCACATTAGCAAAAAATTAAGAAAGGTTAAAAAAAGTCTAGAGCCAAATTTTTGTTTTGGCTATAACAAGAGCATATTAAATTAGAAATTGATGAGACTAGCGCCATTTCAATGCCATTGATGAGGGCTACATGATTTCTAGTGAAGGGCATGGACCCATTCCATTTTAATTTTGTAGAAAATTTGATTTAATGGGTTTTGGAGGTGCATATCCCAAGGATGGACGAGGCCTTGTTGACCCTAAATTGTCATGGAGTAGTCGTGATCTAGGAACACAAATAAATCTAGAGCTTTGAGGCCAAATTCAAAAATATGTGAATTTGGGAGATAAAGGAAGGGACAAATCCACTATTTAGATGTGTGAAAGGTCATTTTTTGAAAACTTGGAGGAGACAAAAGTGGCCCAAGAACTCAACCAATTTTTTTTCTAATTTCGACATTTTGTTTACTCATCAATTTGAACAACTTTCATCAGAGGCGATTTCTCTGGAAATGCTTAGTTTGTGAGATAGCAGTTTTCAGTAAAAATTCCAAGTCTAGAATAATTGCAAAAACTAAAAGTTGGTGATTCCAGAATTTTATAAAAATTGATGGGAATATCATATTTGAACACTAAAGGTGTCTGGGTACTCACCATCATATGGGATATCAGTGCCAGATATAAATGTTTTTTCAGTTCCTTGCCGATTTTCTTCTACAGGTCTTAGAAATTGGTCCCTCAGAATAAGTGTAGTTACAAAAACAGGGTAAAATTGGACAAAAAACTATGATTTCAGAGAGATGCAACTTTTAGCAGTGAAAACAGAATTGAACAGGGGTGTAGTCATTGGAAAGAGTATTAGTATAATATTAAGAATAATGAACTTGATTATGAATCAGTACTTTCAATTTTTCCTTAAATCTAACAGAAAGGGGGGCATCTACTTTGTTTGACAACAATTGTCAAAAAGGCATTTTCCATAATTTTTCATATGCATAATTTTTTTATGAATTTTGAAGAGAGTTATCTAATGGTTTTTAATAATTTGAATACGTTGCATATATTGGTACTATAGATTTCTTTAGGCTTGCAAATCAGTGCCACACATAACAGAATTGGAAGGTAAAGATGGAAGGAATTGAAACTTCATGTAGTATGAGAGAAGAAGCTAGATGGCAGAATATCAGTGTGGGCATTGAAGAGACATAATCTAATGGACACAGAGCTAACATAGAATCAGTTTAACTAGTGGAAACTATGAAAATATTTAGGATGGAAGTACAGAGTTGTAAAGCTGATAATGAAATAATGTTGAGGGCTTAGGAGCAACAAAATCAGTTAAACATTCAACTTATGCAAAGCTTGAACTTGTTACAAAGGGAAATGTAGGTTGGATCAATTTCATGCCCCGAGAAAGAAGACAGAGACAATTAAAAGAAGATATCTCATGAAAAATCTAAACTACTCTAAGAGTACTACTAGGGGTCATGGGCATCATTATTCACCATCTCATGCAGACATGAGATATTATCCAACAGAGGATTCTAGTAGCAGCCTAGAAATGTCTCCAAGGAGGCATCATAAAAGAAGACATGTGGAAGAAGCGTTGTTATTGGAGCTTAGAAATATTAAGCCTCCTACTTTTAATGGTGAGAGCAGGAAAGGAGAAAATGTTGAAGCCTGGTTGTTAGGGATGAAGAAATATATGCGATTGCATAATTATTCTTCAAATATGGAGGCTAGAATTTCCATTTATAACCTGCAAGGAAAGGCTTTCATATGGTGGGATCAATTAGTGGAAGTGAAGCATATCAATGAGAATAGAGTTTCATGGAAACGGTTCAAAAAGTATTTTCAGCATAAGTACTTATTGTTTGGGTACACGGGGTACTACCAAAGGACCAAACACCAAGAGCAACCACTTCACACAAACAGATCACAGATCAACACACCAATGTTTTGACGTGGTTTAAACCCGCTTGAGGGAAACACTCCACGGCCCCGGCCAAATAGCTTCTACGGGACAATTTATTATGCAAAGAAAGAAAGTTACAAATGAGCTTCTCATAATCGATCAACTAAACAATGACCCTCCATGCTCTTTAAATAGAGATCATGGACCAATCGGGTGTTAAGCCACGGATCAAGGTTAGGTTTGATCTAAGAGAAGTTGAGCCGTCGGATCACTCTATGTCGGAAACATATTGTGACCGTCGGATTAAGTATTTACAAATGTATACTAATGCATACTAAAGAAACACACTATCCCTAACGGATATATTACACAAGTTGATCTTAACTAACTCCTAAGTGTCTAAATATCCTAACACTTATCTTAACATTATTATAAGAAGGAAATGGAGGAGTTCTTTGAGCTCAAGTTGGGAGCTATGAGCATGGAAGAATAATTTGAGAAAAATTTTGGAGTTGTTGAAATACGTTGGTTTTATTAAGGAAGAAAAAGTAAAAATCCATAGGTTTCTAAGTGGACTATCTATTTTGCAAAGATAGTGTCCAATATGATGAACCTGAATCCCATGAAGAGGAAATCCAAAAGGCTAAGCATCTACATGATCAAAATAAAGGAAGAGAATATGTACATAAATCTTGGAGGGATAAGAAAAGAGATAAGAAGGATCAAAGGAAGAAAGGATTACGACCTCCCTTCTTAAGAAATCAACAGAATCCATAGAGAAATCCAATACGAAGTGAATCAAAGATGGCAAAGTCTCAAGGAAAAGGGACAAATCAACAATTTAAATGTTGGGGATGTGAACTGAATCATACATTCAGAAATTGTCCTCATAGAGGAGACCAGATGAGAATTGTGCATAGCATACATGAAGCAAGCACAAAAAGGATGTGGTTAGAGCCATTCCTAGAATTTATGCAGTTTTGGATAACAGACTTGCAGAGCAGTAGTCCAATATGATTGAGATTGAAGGTAAGATTATTGATCAACCATTGCCATTTTAATTGATTCACGGGCAATTCATAGTTATATTGATCCCATTTTGGTTGAAATATTTAAGTTAAAGAAAAGTAAGCATGGTAAAATATGGTTGGTATAGTTGGATACCAGAACCAAAAGAAGAATCAGTGAGATAGTAAAAGTTTTTCCCTTGGATATGAATGGACTCTATACATTTGTAGATTTGAACATTATACATCTTGGTTCCTATGATGTACTTATTGGAATGGACTGGTTGAATGCGCACCATGTTATTTTAGATTGCCATAACAAGTCTCTCACTTGTCTTGATGAAGAAGGAGAGCATATGATAGTGAAAGGCATTCCAAGGCATGTTTCTATAAGGCAAGTTTCAGTTGTGCAATTAAAAATGTGTTTCAAAAAAGGGTGTCAGTATGCAACTCATGTGGAGGAACTATAAAAGGATAAGGGCCCCAATCTAGAATATTTTTTCATACTACATGAATATGAAGATGTGTTTGAAGAAATTGGATTAACACAAAAAAGAGATATTGACTTTTTCTATTAACTTGGTGCCTGGAGCTGCCCTAGTTTCCAAAATACCATGTAGAATGAGTACACCTGAGTTGAAGGAGTTACAAATGCAGCTTGAAGAGTTATTGACGAAGGGGTACATATGAACAAGTGTCTCCTTGGAGAGCACTCGTAATTTTTGTAAAGAAGAAATATGGAACATTAAGATTGTGTATTGACCTTAGGCAATTAAATAAAGTCACAATGAAGAAAAAATATCCTCTACCCATAATTGATGACTTGTTTGACCAGCTTAAAGAGGCAAGGATTTATTCCAAGATAGACTTGAGATCAAGTTATCATTGTTGGTGTACATGCACATTGGCTTTGTCTTAGTTTACTTTAGTTAAACTAGCTTTAATGCATGCATGCAACTAAGCTTAACTTAGTTGCTTTGTTCCTTGCTTTATGGTGAGATTTGAGTGCCCCTTGCATGGATTTCTTTCCCAAAATATCACCCTAGCAAGCTATATGTATTGACTCATTGATCATTATTCAATGAGAAAGAGCATTCTATGAGCAAGAATCCATTACAACAATGTGTTTTATAAAATAATCTGTGTTTTCTTCTTATTTAGATTCTATATCTTGGCCTCTACAACAAAATATATCATGGTATGAAAGCTTTGTTGAATCCAAAGGAGAAGTACATAAAGGCAGGAGCATGCTAGTTGCAAAATCTGAAAATCGCAACGAACATTGAAGAGGTGCCACAACCTCTACAAATAGTTTTAGAGGGCCTACCATAGCTTTCTTGAAAGATCTTTCCATGATCTGAAATGATTTTTTTGTGTAATTCAATTTCGCTTCACCATTTGAAAGATATGATCAAATGAACCTCGCGGTTGTTTATGAGATCACCTCCACTCATACCCTCCATTTCGGAAAGACATTTATCACTCCATAGGATGATATAGGTCAAATTCCATATATTATTTGAAATATCTCTTCAATATCTCAAATGGGTCTTTGACGGAATTTGATTTTGTTCCTTGTAGCAGAAGTTATGATTGAATTAACAACAAGACCTAATCACGTTTTTTAGTTTTATTTGGGTTTACATGCATGGTTTGATTTACATGTATGGGATGATACCTTTATCTATTTAAAAATCACGGTCTTTGAGCTTCTTTGCAGTTGTAGAAAGAGCCACAACGGATTGGATTCATTTCTTAGGGAGATTATTTGCAATAGCGGACAAAGATTTAATCATCTCCAATCTTCGAAAGCTCAATTGAAATATTGTCAAGGAAGTTAGCAAACTTCAAGATGATTTAGCTTCTTCACAAGAGAAGCTCAATATTGCTTTTACAAAAGAATATGCAATTCCAGTTTTAGGAAAGGAGCTACAAGATGAAGTTTTCGATTAGGAAACCCGCTAGATGAGATGGAGGAAAAATCAAATCTTTGCATTGAACAACTCTTGGTCGAATTGAAGGAGAAAGAAGACACTATTGCTAGTTTGAGACAGTCTATCTATTCTCATATAGGTTTGTTAAGCTCCCATAACATACAAGACTTTGCTACAGATATTGATCATGCATCATCCATTGTTGATGATACTTTTAATGATGTGAGTTTTGATGAAGAGGAAAACACTACCAATCTTATTACAACACATGCACTCAGTGCAATTCATGACCCTACAACACCATCCTTTGAGTTGCATACTTGTGGAATTGGATCCAAACTATTTTTGAATATAGGCTACACTAGTGGTGGCCTTGGTAAGAATGGAAGAGGGATTTCAAACCCTATTCAGCTTGTGATGAGACCAACCAAAACCAGATTAGGTTTTGATGGGGCTTCATCAACATCATCAAGCTATCTTGATTCCTCTGTTGCTCAAATTCAGTTTGTTCTAGCACTTGCAATAATTACATCAGATGACTCTTCTACTGATGAGTTGTAGGAGCCATTTTCTACACCTCTTATTGATACATCTTTGAAGCTTATACATCCATCATCGACACCATCTTCAAACTTATCAAAGTTTCTAGCCTCAAACTCTTCAGCACCAACATTAGAGCTCTTAGCAACATCAAATTCAAGGTCTACATCCTCCATATATTGGCATCCTAGACATCATGATCGGAGACAACATCGTCCTCCTTTCAGGTATCCACAGCCATTTGTCAGTTCTCCTTCTTTCAACTCACTAGAGAAGAGGCGTATTAGACAACATCTTGGCAAGACACCAACTCCAAAGATTGTTTGTGGTTAGCTTTATGATTGGTCATGACGGCATCTCAAAAACTATTTGAGGACTTCCTACATATGTGTTTCATCCATGATACATGGGAACCATTCTCATCCTCTCTTGACTTGACTGATTAGGCCACATTTTTGTCTACCACATGGTGGATCTCATCTCTATCCTCTTGGAGGGGTTTTTCCAACTAGGCTTTTCCCACTAGGTTTTCCCTTTTCCTATTTTACGAGAGTAAAAGGTTTTGTACTTGGGTACCTAAAATGGCTACATAATTGTTGGGACCCAATTTTCGTGCATCGTACTCACCTAAGTTATGCTTAAGGGGGGGTGTTGGTGTACATGCACATTGACTTTGTCTTAGTTTACTTTAGTTAAACTAGCTTCAATGCTTGCATGCAGTTAAGTTTAACTTAGTTGCTTTGTTCCTTGCTTTATGGGGAGATTTGAGTGCATGGATTTCTTTCCAAAAATATCACTCTAGCAAGCTATATGTATTGACTAATTGATCATTATTCAATGAGCAAGAGCATTCTATGAACAATTAATGAGCAAGGCTTCATTACAACAATCTGTGTTTTCTAAATTAATCTTTGTGTTGCTTCTTATTTAGATTCTAGATCTTGGACTCTACAACAAAATCTATCAATCATCAAGTGAGAATAAAGGATGAAGATATCAACAAAACAACTTTCGGGACCTGATATGGTCATTATAAGTTTGTGGTATTACCATTTGGATTATCCAATGAGCCAGTTACTTTTATGTGCTTAATGAATGGCATATTTAGATAGTATTTGGTTCAGTTTGTCAATGTATT
Source organism: Larix kaempferi (assembly GCA_027924585.1). NCBI lineage: Eukaryota > Viridiplantae > Streptophyta > Pinopsida > Pinales > Pinaceae > Larix > Larix kaempferi. Next base: position 4,673,582 of record BSBM01000267.1, on the reverse strand, counting down.
TTTAGATGACATTCTTATTCATTCAAAAGCAATGGAGGAGAATGAGGAGCATTTGAGATTAGTTCTACAGGTGCTAAGGGAGAATAATTTATATGTCAAGCTAAGTAAATGCTCATTCTATCATAAACAAATTCAATACTTGGGACACAACATATCTAAGGAAGAAGGAGTAGTAGACCCAAGAAAGATTGAATCTATCATGGGGTGGCATACATCCAAAAATTTATCAGGTCATGTCATTTATGGTATTAGTTGAATATTACAAAAGGTTCGTAAAGGGGTTCTCAAAAGTAGCACATCCAATTACATCCTTACAAAAGAAGGAAGTTAAATTTGAATGGACAAATAAGTGTGAAGAAAGTTTCCAACAACTGAAGAGATTGCTCACTAGTGCACCAATTGTCAAAATTGTTGATCCAAATGAAGATTTTGTGGTATGTACAAATGCTTGTAAAGAAGGAATTGGTGGTGTACTCATGCAAGATGGGCATGTGGTTTGTTATGAATCTAGGATGTTGAAGGAACATGAGAGAAATTATGCCACACATGATTTAGAGTTGGCATTACATTGAAAAACTCTCACAATAATATTAGGAGCATAGATCCATCTTAAATCCATATTTATCAAGAACCAAGAGGAATCCAATTTTTTGAGAATAAATTTTATCTTAAATTTTTTACACATTAAAAATTATTACATATCAAAATATTTGTTCACTTACTCTCTTTGAAAAGAAAATTTTCAATGAACAAATTTATTTGTTCACTTACTCTCTTTAAGATGAAAAGAAAATTTTCAATGGACAAATTTATTTTGACTTATTGATTAGATTCAAGACAATATTGAACATACGTAATATATTATATAATTAAATATAATAAAATATATAATATGAAAGTCAGTTTAGTAAAATGAATTTTACTTTTACTTTTATTCTAAACAAATTTAACCATTTAGGACACGCTTTCCAAGTCCTACACCCTTAAGATTTTGGACATGTTTTATTTTATTAACTCATTTATGTTTATAATTAAATAAAAATAAATGTTTTCTGATCCCTTCCTCGGTATTATGAAAAATGTCCGGTTGATTAAAAAAATTACCCGACCTTCAATTTTGACCGCATGCTTGTGGCGTCTAAACTTATTCACCATCATTTCTCGCCCCTACAATTAAGTATTCCGACCTTGAGAACATATGAACTGAACACTGTTTTATTTGTCATCTTTCATTTGGGCATATGCATGGGAATATGGAAGCATGCCCTTACCTTGGGGTTTACAACTTTATCCTCCCAAAAACAATAAACAATGATGAGCCAAATCAATGTCGCACCTGGAACTGAATAATCAATGCCAGACCAAAGCCTGTAATTGTGACTTGATTTAAAGTCTAAAAAAATAAAGAGCTGGAGCAAACATACAAAAATACTGAAAAACGGGTGCGTTTTGCTAACCAGTGGTTAATGGACCCGTACATAGAAATCTCTGCAAGCAAATGCCTTTGCAGGTAAGGCACTGTGGCTCCCCCCTAGTCCATTTCAATTTTCTATTCATGACAGATTTGCCTGGGATGGCGGCCGCAGCTTGAAACTTTTATTGGAAAATTTAAAAGAAAGAATCTAAAATTTGTGGATATTGCAGAAGCACAGCGCCCAAAGCTTATTGAATTTGTGGATTTTTAGACTTTAACTCATATTTAGCCGTTTTCATCAAAAGTTGTGTTACAAAGTTTGCGTGGCTAGACAGGGATGGAGTGGAACAGTGCCTAAAAATAGGACGGCCGAGGAACTGTAAAGACGAATTCAAGGACAATTAAGGGAGGTGACAATTCGAGTCCTTACAATAAATTTTGAGTTTGAAATCTGAAATGGAATTTTACAATTATTTTTGCAAAATGTCGTCAGAGAATAAAGAGGAAGGAATTTAACAGAAATGGAAAATTTCGACAAAAACTTTCTGTAATTCTAAATTATTTAATGGAATGTTAAAGAATTTAATGGAGATGTTCAATTCATAGAGATTGTATATTTTTATAGAAAATTCAACAAATTATTTTTAAAGCTTAAAACAAGGGAGAAAAAATTAACCGAGAATTAAATTTAACGGTTATTTTAGCAAAACAAAGGATAAGTGTTCTGGAGTGTTCAAACGTTCAAAGCTGTGAACTGTGTGAAGGATCGTATAAGTAAATTTTCTCTGGTCAATAACGTAAATGCCTATGTCTGGAGTCTGGACTCTGGATTCTAGAAACGTGATGCAGTCTTCAACGGCGTTTCAAGTAATCAAATCTGTCCGACATATTTTGCAGCTTCGAACACGATTCGAGCGGATTCATTTAACCCAAAATGTTCGCGTTTAACGAAGTTCTATCTTTTTAAAGTAAGTAAAAAGATTTACGTATTTTCAGTCCTAGACAGAGTTACGAGCCGAGGAACCGCCGGTAGTCCGTGAACGGTGACAGACATCTGATAAAAGAAAGCATCGGGAAACTAAAATGATTAAAAAAAATAAAGCAGACTTGAATTGGTACCTGCGGAGGAGGAGGACGCCGGACGCCGGACGGGAACCATGGCTGCAGGCACGCAGGCTGCAACTTTCACTGTCCCGACAGGATCCTTCCAAAAAACAAAGCAATATTCAATTGAAGCTCGTCTTTCTCTGAAAATTTGCGTGCATGGCTGCCAATAGCCTGCTCATAATGGAGGAGCGACATACTTCAGAAGCTGATTACATTATTGAACAGATTTTTTAAACGAGGACAACTGATAACATTACAGGCTGTCAAGAAAACAGTACACGAGGTTCGCCAATCAAGGAAGGGGAAAAGGGAAGGCGTGCGGTGATAGATTTGGACAACGCGAACCCCAATACCGGTCAAAGCTCGGCTAATTATGAATCCAAATTTTACTGTTTCACATGATCCTTCGGACAAGTAACATGCCAAAAAACGCTAATCTCTTCCGACGGACTCCGGAAAACAGCTGTATATCCAGAATTAGCAAACAGAAGAAGCGGGGTTTCAGACACTTATCCGTCGTTATTACACAGCTTTCGTAAAATTAAGGCGCCGACAAATCATTCGTCCACCGAATCGCCTGGGAAACCGAGGTACAGACAAGGCGAAACTAACGCAAAAAAAACAGAATCAGCAAAATATGTGCAGAAGGCTTCATTACCTCGAAACGCTGATCAGGACTGCCTCCAGAGTCCAGACACAGGCATTTACGTTTGTTGACCAGATAAAATTATTTAACGATCCTTCAAACCTGTCAACATTCCAAACACTTCAGACCTCAGGACTGCAATCTTTTCTCGTTAAAATAACCGCTCGATCTCTTTCTTTCAAGCATTCAATTTAAGCAATTTAAATTTGGTAAAAGACTGTTTGTAAGTTTACATGAAAATATAACATCTCCCTTGAATTCTTTAAATTTACGGCCACAATTTTTATAAAATTCGTTAAATTATCTCTCCTTCGTTACAGTCTGCAAATTTTCTGCAAGATTCTCTTGAAATTCTCTAAATTTGCTACAAGATTTTATTGAATATTCCATAAATATCTGTGAATTTACACGAAGATTCTGCTGAATTTTCGTTAAATTGTCTCTTCAACCTGTAAATTTAGGACAAAAATTTGTTGAAATTTCCATATAATTATAAAATCTTGCAAAAATAATTAAAAATGTATATACATGCATTCCTCATTAAATTCAGTTTCTTGTGCAAATGTTTAAATTTATGGAGAATATACTTGGAACTGTGAATTACTTGAATCTCTGGTATCTGTAATTTTTGTGAGTTGATGTCTGTCAAATTTAATACGAGGCAAGTCGATTTCTGCCATCACCGGCGCCCAATTCGCTCTGCTTTACATACATTTAAAGCCGCAAACACGCAGAGAATATATATATTTAAATATATTTATATTTTATAACCCCCGAATGCCCGGACACCAGGTGGTCGATTAAACTGTGATTTAATTTACTCGTGGTGTCCGAAAGCGCGGTAATGTCCTTGCATGGCCATCGCATCCAGGCATGCATGCATAAATGTCTTTGTTGCCACGCACCACATTGATAATGCATGGATGATGATCGGTGATAGCATGCATGGCATGGCGGGGGCCAGTGGCATACGGTGGGACGCCGACGTACGCGTATCTGCAGCGCGGCAGGAGATATATACATACGTACGGGCGTTTCGTTCTTTTGAAGGGCGGCGTGCGAGAATGCGCATGTACAAATGACATGACAGCGACGGGAGCACACCTTTTGAGTTTGGCGCACTGGGGGGATACGAGAAGGGGGCGGGCCCCACTGTCCACACACAGCCGGTGAAGCGGCGGGCCAGGGGCTGGGACCACAGAGGGGACGACAGCTGCACCGCCTGGATCATTCTGTCGGGCGGTCCCTGTGGGCCCCGCTGGTGCCCGCCATTTAAGCAACGATGGGGACCGGCAGACGACAGCGACGGGAAACAACAATAGATAAATATGTGAAACAAAAATACAGATATATACATATGTTTTCTAATTCATTTCATTTTCCTTCTTCTTGAGAAAATTAAAAGCATGTGTGCATCTCCCCTAGCAAAATATGTTTTTGAGATGAGATCTTAGATTGTTAAGTAAAAATTTTGATTTTAAATTTTTTTTTTTCTTACTCACATAAGATCTTAAAGGGTAAAGTAAAAATCTTAAGAGTAGTCTAAACACGGTTTTTTTCGATCATTTTTTTATTGTATATCGCAATGAATTTTAGGAATTCCAATAACAGTTGTCAAACTTGCATAATTTGGGTGTCTTGGGGTTTTTGAGAGTGTTAGGATTTTTAAACATGGTTTTTTTCTCACATTTTTTTCGATCATTTTTCTCACATGTTTTTTTTCTTACTTAGAAAAGATCTTAAATTGTGAAGTAAAAATTTTACAAGATGATTGAATACTTTTATTTTACAAGTGGATTGTGTGCCAAATAATGAAAGAAAATGGTCTAGCTCTACCTACTTAGAGATTGAATATGAAAAAGACATTTACACTAGTTTTAACAAGATGGCTGTCCTCTCTTCATATCTTTAGTAGATTTTAATCTACTTTGAAAATAAAACAAAAATCCAAACTTAAGCACTCACTTGGTTTTTAACACCTTTAAGATAAACATTCCTAGATCACCATAGGATAAGTTAAAAATAGTATTGATTTTTTTCTTTGAAAATAAAAGTTAAAAAAAATTAAGATAAGCATTCCTAGATCACCATAATTGTGATAAGTTATAAATATTTTGAAATTTGTGTAATACATTATAAGGGAAAGTGAGATTTTGTTCTTATTTTAGTAATGTTGGTTTTTTTCTTTACCCTTAAAATTGATAGACACCTTTGATCTTCTATATTATGGTTGATTACCTCCTTCTAGTAACTTAATTTTCTCTTATGTAATTCGTTATCATACCACAATTTCTCCTTAAATTGAGATGTAATTATATTTTTAATATTGTCACTCTCGTGGAGAGAGTGACATCCCCCTCTACTCAATAATTTAGCGAAGGCTTGGCATCTTTAGGCCAACTTTCTTAAGAGCAAGTGGTATTGACTCTAGTTTGAAGCAATCTTAAGAAGTTTCATCTCCAATATTGTGTATCGTTAATATGGTCAATAAACTCTTAAGAAATAGCAAAGAAATAGTAGAATGAAAAGTTACGTTATATAGAAATAAAGAGATAAACATTAACTATGCTTTTGTTCTACATAGAGAAATCAAATTTACATATTAAAATTAGAGAATTAATCTTTAAGGTAAACTAACCCTTCATGCAAAATTAACCAAAATCTAGAATAAGCTAAGTACATAGTTTAAATCTTACTATTAAATTACTAACTCTAATCATCATCAATTTTGAAAATAAACACATAAAATATAAACTTTGATATTCTATATAACTTTTCATATACACACTGTTATATATACTATTTCCCTTTATCTTAAATTATTATCAAAAATATAAGGTTGGTGGAGGCGGCGTAGTGGTAAAGCGGTCTTGTAACAACATTCGGGTCTTCTGCTCGAACCTGAGCAAGGCCAAGGCTCGTCGCGAGATTTGCAACTAGGGCCAAGCTTGCTCACCTTTGAAGGTCGGCGAAGGTGGCGTAGTGGTAAAGCGGTCTTGTAACAACAGCTTGTGCTCGAACCCGAGCAAGGTCAGGGTTCGTTGCAAGATTTGCAGCCAAGGCCAAGCCCGCTCACCTTTTCCCCGGATCCGGGTGACAACCCAGCCCACACGAGCCAGATTCCACTTGGCGCCCACTCCAGTCAGCTCTCGGCGAACACCTGTACCAACCTGCCTACAGAGCTCTCCACCTGTCAGTGCAGCATCCAAGATGACGTCGATGAGCTTTTATGGGAGCCCCTCCCCCAAGGTCTTGCATTTACTCATCCGCATGCAGAGCACATCACGGCGTCGGCAGATGGAGCTGGAAATCACCTCCAGCATTAATTCGCCATTGTCTTCAAGAATGCCATCCAATGACATTAATTCTCGATGCAAGGTTAAAACGTGCAGGCTGGGCTCTTCGCGGTTCAGCGTCGACACTCGGGATTATTCCATAGCTCTGACTTTTGCATGTCTTCATCCTGCTGCTACACCTATGCTCCTAGTTTTGGACGTTCTCTGTCGACCTGCAACCATGACACAGCCAAGAGGCACTCCTCGTCGAGGTGGTAGCAGAAGAGGTTTTGGGCGTCGACCTAGGAATATCACGGACTGGACTGCGATGGATGGCTATGCAGAGAGTGTCTTCGCCTCCACCCGCAGCCTCATAGACAGTTGGGAAACTCGCAGAGTTACAGCCATTTTGGCTTCGAGAAGAAATGGAGGAACCATCAATCACTACTAGCTTATTAAGAATATGATGAGTACTCTAGTGGAGGAAGTGGCGGCCAATTGGATCGCTAATACCAACACTCTTAGGGATATCAATGTCAAGCTGACAAACATGACAGATCGTCTTGGCATCATGCATACAAACATGACCTGGGAGAATTTCTCCCTTAGACGCAGTAATGAGTTGGAGACCCTTCAAAACGCTATTGATAAAAACACGCTAATGGCGCAGGGTGACAGTTCGAACGGTATAGACGCTCAGGTCAGAGAGGACGTTGCTACTCCTTCCGCAACACTAGCCAACCTCGACCCGGTTCAGAAAGGTGGTCTCAGTACTCCTCCCAACGACACTACCAGGCCTTCGTCCCCTGTTCTCCGCTCCCCTGGGGCGATAGAAGACTATTATGGCAGCTGCCCCATCATTGAAGAAGATCTGGACGCGCTACATGCAACATCCAACTTTTTTGTTTTCATTTTTTTTACAATCTGTTTTTCAGAACTCTCAGCATCTGTGTCATGTATTTTTTTAAAAAGACCTAGCTTCAATTCTGGGTAGGCCTTCCCCATAAGGTCTTATTTTTGTATAATGTTAGTTTTTACTGTATTTTTTAGTGACTGGGATGGTGGCTTCACTACCTGAAGCCTCCCCAACTGACACTAGAACCTCATGCTACCTATGTAAATTCGGCTATATTTTTCAGCTCTATTAATTAATTTTATCTCTACAACTTTACAAAAAAAATATTATCAAAAATATATACTCCATCAAAAATACAAAATAAATATATCTAATTAGTTAAAAATATAATGAAATTTTTTTAATAATAATTAAAAAAAATTAACAATATTCCACACTTTCACTCGTCAATCAAAAACAGCTCTACTCAACGTTCACTTTTATAAGTAAAATGACCACCAAAAATTTTAAACATAAAACCTAGAATCTACATTCACTTTTATAAATAAATAAATAAATAACTTCCAAAAACTTCAAACATAAAATTTAGAATCTGCCACTTTCCTTTTTCTTTCTAGAATTTAGCCAAATCTTTATAATGTGAAAATCTTTTAAATTCATTTTCCATTTACAACAAACCTTAGTCAACTATGGCTATATAGGATTGGAATTTTTTATTGACTCAGTTTGGTGTAACTGATTTCACCAACTTATATGTACAACAACACCAAGACCACCTGTAATTAGTGGTTTCACATAGACCACTATATAAATTTGGATAAAATAACCATTGACGTGTATTCACAATTCAAAGACTTAACATATCTCGTACATAGTACATAATGTACTATTACACAAGAATACATAATGTACATCATTGATAATTAAGCAACATAGTACATAATGTATATATTACAATTCCCCTTGAGTACAAAATGTATATATTACCTATCATTCGCTTTTTCTTTCTCCTTCTTGACTTGGGTCTACTCTGGATGCTTTTTCTAATTATTTATAATAGTTTTATTTATAGAATTGTATATTATTTTGATGGTTTTGTTTATTTGTTTGAAAAATATTGTGAAGAAAAAGGAATGTTTGTTGTTTATAAACTGTCGAGATTTATATTAGTGTGTTTAATTTATGAAGATTTGATTCAAATATTTGTTGATGTGGATTTAGTCAAATGTTTATGTTTAGTAATAGTGTTAATAATTGATTGAACTAACTCTTTGGGATGGTTCTACACGAGTCTTTAAGTGTTTTTATGATGTTATTATGTACATGTTATCTTGTAATTTTAATTTGTATATTTTAACTTGTATTTACATATTTGTTGTTCTTGACCACAATATTTGATTATACGTTTTATTTTGAAATTTACATTGTCCGCATCTTTGGCATACTATTTTCTTAATTGCATTCGTCAAATTATGCACTACTCCTATCAAAATCTACACTAACATGAACGTTTGTGTCCACACTGCTTCTTCATAACTCTTTCACACATTAATCTCTTAAACTTATTGCTTCTTTTTGGCATGCACTTTCCACACCCATAGAAGATTTTATTCCATGCTTTTGCATCATTGATCCATTTTCATGATCGTGAACTTGGTCATTTTGGTTATACTTTTGTTAACTGATTTCCCTTTGCATGTTAGAGGGAAAAAATGTCATGTTAACATAATCACCTAGCTAACGAATGGGGAGTCAATTGAGGGAGAGGTGCGGAAAGGAAATAAAAGGGACGATTGATCCTATAAGTAAACAAATAGAATAAACATTCATGACATATAACTATAGAAACCCAAAGTTGCGAGACGGAGACAACATAGCATTCATAGCTTATGACTATCGAAATCCAAAGTTGCTACACAAAACAAGAAGAGCAAAGATTTCATAGCCTATAAACATTAGAAACATGAAACTAGAAACTAAAAAGTGGGTGGAAACAACGTTTTTGCAATGTAAAACCTATCATCTATCTCTTTTTTTTGTCAATTAGGTCTAGCCTAAGTGGTTGTGCGATAAATTTGTTTTGACAAGAATGAGTAGACTTTTTATATTAAGACAAAAAAGAGGATTTTCACCCATTACAGAAATCAAATTTCAAAATTGGCTACTAGGCCATATAACAGAGTGTTTCTCCTGATACTCTAATCCTAATTCTATTGTATTCATATCTAGTAACAATCAAACAGTCTGGCTACTAGTCCTTCTACATCTATATATTCTAACAAAGTGATTTAAAAGAAAACAACAAGTGAAAAACATGGAGCCATTCAGCTTTCGGCCTAGGGGACCTGAAAATTCCATTGTTTCGTTTATGGATGAGTTGTGGAGCTCTGCCCTGCCTCATTTCATCAAATCAAATATGCAACTAGGTGATTTGTGTTTCCAACATGGAAATCTTGTACTCTAGCTCTGCATTTTCGCATGTTGGGCTTCCACTTTGTTTTGGAGAAGGGTTGCCATGTAAATGATTTCTCCGCATTCCAGCACCTGCTCTTGTTCCTCCTCTTCTTTCCATTGCTCCAAGTTTCTTCTAATGGCACGAACATCCCTCTATAGACTTCTCATTGAGTGACCCATTACACGTTGTCGGTCTTGGACATGGAGAAACCAGTGGGGAATGCAACAATCCTCATCACTATCACTCCCCTCTACCATTATTTCCTTCAAATCTTTGTGGTTGCCTTTTTGTTGAAGTTCCATGTCAAATTGTTTGTTGGCTCTTTGCAATTTAGCTCTGTTCCAAACAATGTTCCAGTCCTTTTGCATTCCTTTCCTACTGCTCATATTCCAAAGTATATAAACCACCTTCCCATTCTGCTCCATAATTCCCAATTGGATATGGGAGAGGAGATCTCGTTTCCATACACTCGCGTAGGTTCTGGTCACACTTGAATTCATAAAAGCAGGGCATACTTCCCCATCCTTCCCCCCTTCAGCGGATTGAAGAGCTTCGACATCATTCTCTGCTTGCGGACCTGGGACATGACTCTCTGTTGAGGCTTCCTCATGGGGTATTAAATAAGATCATGGGAGGGATTTCTACATGCCCTCATCGCCACATGTCAACATCATTTCACATGTGGAGTTAGATCCTCCGATTTGCCTCCACGTCCCTGCTCATCTTTGCCCAAGGAGGGGCGAATTCCTTTCACTTGTGGCCACTTCCTAGATCAATTTCGAGCCACGATGATGTCTTTGTGGGATGGGGTTTGTCTTCTCATGCTTCTCATGCCCAACAATGGTTTGGAGGGTACTTTTGGGCAAGTCCACAACCATGTTGGTCATTGCACCGCTTCTTTGTTGTTTTCTCTCAATACATGGATAAATTACACTTGTGAAAAGCGCCTAAGGATCCAGGAGGTTTTTTCATAGAGCCTAGAAAGACACAAGTTAGTTGAAGGCTTGTGGGCGTGAACTCTGATGGTGTTTAAGGAATCTCCAAGTATTACTATGTCTCCAAGACTTCAACTCCTTGGTAGTGTGGCGAGGGATTTCGTTGCATTGTTTGTTTCAGTTCCCAGTAGTCAGGTGAAGTTTTCCTTATGTTTCCCCTGAGATCAATTATGATCCCGTCCGCTCCTACTGCCCCTGGTTGTGCGATGGATTATTATCCTCCCCACCCAAGTTCTATTTCCACAAGTGACATGTTTATCTCATAATGAGTATATTGGTGTGATGTCTTTAGCCTTGTGCCCTATAAAATCGAGGGTTTACCCTAGGTACCATCCTCAAAATAAGAAGAAGTGCTCACGGATTTAAAAACCTAACATATTTTTGAATAAACGCTAAGTTTTTTTCATAAAAACTTTGTCCACTTCAAAAAAACATCACAATGTGTAACTATAACTATGTTGAAAAAATGACCACTTATATTTCCTCCTAAAAAAAATTTTATTACCTCCTAAAAAAGTTGTTGACCAACCATGAGATTGTTAGCTAAACAACTATATAATGTCGAAATGACATTTTTTCTCTCTTTCTTCATTCCTTCTTTTATTAATCATATCTTTATTTCAAAACATAAACATCTTACCAAAAATTAACTTATATACAAGTACAAAGTTTAAAATTCAATGATAAAATAATATTAATCTTGCAATTTTTTCAATTAATTTCACAAATTCGAATAACTTTTCACAAATTTTCCAATTATTTTCATGAATTTGAATAACTTTGGTTTTTATCATGCTTGTCATTAACTATAATATCCGTATAGTTTACAATTATTCCAAACAAAATCATTCAAAGATGTCGATTGGCGAGAGGATTGATATGATATCTAAACTACCGAGATAAACATTCAAAGTGAATCTAATGATAATTCACCTCTATTCCCAAGTTAAAGCCCTCGATTCTTGTTATTAAAACTTTGTGATATATAGTACTTTCAACTTAGGATTTTACCTAGATGTTAGTGCTTACAGGTATCATGAGCTATCAACACTTATAATTATAAAATTTACCTAATTATTACTTAAATATATTGATAATTACATAATTTTTTAAAATTTCTATTTAATAATGGCACGATATATTTAAATTAATTTGTATATTTAGAAAGGTATGTGTATCGTAAATTTTCTGCATTAAAAAAAACAAAAACAAACTTAAACAACAATATAAGTATCATTCAATCAATCATAATGTTAATAATACTATGATTTTGGTTATGGTTAAAAGATAAGAATTTATGATATATTAGAGATTATATTTTGTTGTGAATTACATCTTTTAACCAATATAAGATTAATATTAATTTTGTATAATAATAAAAATTATAGTTAAAACAGTTTCAAATCGCAGATTTTACTTATATTAAAAACATTTTTTAATAACATATAGCCACATTGCAACCAATCAAACAACAAAACTTCAAAATTCCACTTAATTTAAGATTGCAATCTGCTCTTTCTCCTTTTTTTTTTAATATTACTACATTTTTGTGCACCTTTGACCTTTTGTTTTCTTTGCTATCTTTGCATTGACTCCGGTAAGAAAAATATTTTCCAAGCAACTTTTTTATTAATATAAATTGCATTCCCATCCACAGGCCAAGGTGTTTCTTATCTTTTTGTAGCGTTTAAAAAGGAAAAAGCCATATTTATATGCAAGCCCCAGCCTTTCCCTTCGTCATGGCCCTATGACCTGATTTTTGGGATTTTGCTTTGAGAATCGTGCCCATGTAATCTCATAAGGGCCTTCAACTTTGGAAATGAACAACTATGGCGAAATATAATACTCTTTCTCATATCCCAATTATTACATCTTTAAATGTCATGAATTTTACAATACTTGGCCAAGTTTATGGCATTTTTTTGGTTGTCTTGAAAACAATTATGTACTTCTGTTGTTTTTCAGATATAGAGGTTAGTTTTTGAGAAAGATCTTTATGTACAGAGAGCCCAGGAGCCAAATAAAAAGGTTAAGCTTCTGAATTTTAATTCAATAAAAGTGATTAACAATTTTTTGTGTACGGTAAAGTTGCAAAGATTTAATGGGATATGGTGTAGATATAATAAGAGGTTAGTGTTTTTAAGAAAGATCTTGATGTACAGAGAGCCAAATAAAAAGGTTATTAATAATTTTTTGAACACTGTAAAGTTGAAGGATAGAATGGGATATGGTGCAGACCAAGATTGCACTGTATCTTGTCCAGGATTTTACATCAGAGAGTTGGCATTGGTGTTTGTAAAATTCTAATTCAAAACCATTGGTCAAAGTAGTATGTCTGAAAATGTTTCATAATTCCTAGTGGTGTACTTAGTTTTAAGGATCTATTGTTTAAAGAATTAGTATTCATGCTTTGGGCCAACTCTGTTATTTCCATAAAGATGGAACCCATTTGGAACCAAGATTTCATTATGAACTCTTTACCTTTCCTGTAACTGTGAGTTAAAAACATCCAAGATTTCATTATGAACTCTTTACCTTTCCTGTAACTGTGAGTTAAAAAAATAGGTTGCATTTTTTATAAAATTATGACCTCAAATTGTCAAAAGCATCCATTCATTGAAAATTGATGATTAGAACAATTTTGTATATTTTTATAACTTAAATGTGTTTATTTTTCACACATGCTTTTTTATGTTTACAAATCTCAAATGAAGTTGATCAGTAATCCATATTGATGTTTACAAATCTCTAAATGAAGTTATTCAATGACATTTAAATGAATGTCTAGGAATCATGCAATATTTCTACAAAGCTTATTGTTTATTTACATATTTTATATATATTGATGAAAATGCATAAGTCATTAAATGACATTTAAATGAATACCTTTGAATCATGCAATATATTGTTTATTTACATATTTTATATATGTTGTTGCAAATGCTTCTTGAAATGATGTGCAATGTCAAGACAGTTTCAGAACAAATACAACAATGTTATTCATTTATCCATATTCCAATGGCTCTTTATTTTGGATCTATATTTTTATTGCTTATACATGATCACTGTCTAAATGCAAAGAAACTAGGTACCTAGTTCTAACCTGCATCTTAAAAACCCTAAGAATCCTGAGCCACATTTAATTCATCTAATATACATCTCTTATCCTTTTCAGGTCTTTCACCTCTACCTTGATCAATTTACCCATATGGATGCTGAAACTATTATAATCCTTCACAAGTTATTCATTAAGCTTTCCTTTGCTCTTATGTATTGTTTGTTGCTCAGTGATGTCTACGAATAATTCAACAGACCGCTTTTGATTCATCCAATCTAACATCTTTAATCCTTTTCGTGTCTCTCACCTTTTCATTTATCAATTTATTTGTATGGATGCTGAAAACATTCTACTCTACATATTTATGAATCAAGCATCCCCTTGCTCTTGTGCGCTATTTGTTGCTCAGTGATGTCTACAAACAATTCAATAAATGATGGCAACGATCAGTTAGTGTATTTTGGATCACAATCAATTAAGTAAATTACACTGTTATACATGCACATTTTTTTAAAACACAATAACACTGTCAGCTCAACCAATGCAATTAACAATCAAATATTTTATGAGTCTATAATAAAAAAATTATCATTTTAGTCAATACAACTTCCACACTTGAATCAATACAATAATCAAAATTTTGTTATTTTAGTCAATACAGCATACACAATTTAGTTACAATTAAACAATACAATTGCAAACTTAAAACAGTCCTCGTTATTTCAGAGAAACTTATATGCTATTAATATGATACAATATTGATATACATATAAAAACCATTGGATTGGTTTTCAGGGCCACCCAGATCAGTTCATCGTATAGATCCACAATCTACTTCACCCAAACGAACCCACAAAATTCATAAAGGCTGAATAGATGAAACAGCTCTCAAACAGCAAAAGTTCTAAAGCCTAAAACCATTGCCTTGTTTTGAAGATGAAATTGATCAGCTTGGCTATGCACATAAATAATAAGGCAATTAGTGCTACTTACAGTTGATATCTGCTATGCATATTTGTAAACAAAAATAAATGTATAACATCTCACAGTGGCAGACATGTAAAAGAGTTTTTCTCTGTTAATGGCATACTGTTGCAAAGCATGCAAGTTTGACAAATGTGGATACAGTGATTTACTCAATTTAGCCTTTTGCACTTGCCATAATATAACCCACTTCATTCCTACATCCAAAACTCTTTAATGAAAAACAATACCACCCAATCATTGCAGATGACAACCAAAGTTATGCAAATCATGAATAACAAATCACTAGAACCAAAGGATTGCAGTTTATGACAAAATGTCTCGCTGAGAATCTTTAAATATAACAAAATGCAACAACAAAGTGCTGCTTACAAAATCCATCCAAGTTGTCTATAGGTATATGAGTTTTGACAGTATTAGCCAAACAAGCTTAATAAAATATGCAATAATTTAGCCGACTACTTAATTTCCACAAAAATGAGTATTCATCTACTCTTCTGCAAGAACAACATGGTCACATAAAGGACCAATTCACAAACATGAAAACAATGCAGTGGGTACTGTCTTCATCATTCAGAACCTTCCAAGCTATTGCCCGGTCATATGAAGCAGGCCTGCCCATACTTGAAAGACATATCCCGGCAGGTAGATAAGCATAGCCCTGCATGAAACATGGTTTCCCAAATCAGTAAAGAGTATAGTACTTAGAGTCTGTTTGTACTTATATATTAATCTATTCAGTTGTGTTTATAGCAGAGATGGTGGAAAAGCAAAGAGTATTTAACCAACATCACCTGTTGGATAATTTGACCATAATCTGTGAAAAAACTTTTGCGCCCATTTTCATCAAGTATTTTGTCCAAAGATATATCTTGCAATGCAACCAATGTCGTTTCCAGCATGTCCAACCCTGCTTGATTTGCAAATGTAAAAACAGGCAATGACTGCACATTCACAGGCAATAGGCTAGATTTAGTAGTTTCACAATCAGGAAAAGATAAGGCAGATATCCAAAGTGCCATACTCCTTTAGACTCTTGTATGAAATTGATACCTTCACAGAACAGCACATGATTGCATCCGAATGGTGCCAAAGTAGTTTCAGCACAGACTCACTGGCTTCACAATCAGCTCGAAACAGGTCTACCCCTACGTGGAGTCTGGCCAAAAACGTGTATTCAGCTCTAAATACAAAATATTTCAAATTAAGAACTCAAGAAAGTATGGCAATAACATAAAGGCCTTGTATGGTCTCTTATTTACCTGTAGCTCTGACAAATCCAACGGGCAAGAGTAAGTGCTTCTGGAGTCCCAGGAGGTGGCCTTGGACCAACATGTGAACTCAGTCGAGAAGGAGCTAATGCCATGGCAACCCTCTGGACAGATGCAACAACAGTACGCACATATTGACGAGCCATGGCTGCCACATTTTCTCGCAAGTGGCTCTCATAAGTGAATTGGAATGCAATAGTCAACACAGATCTCAGATTCGAGTTGGCTCCAGAATCACCAGATGTTCTAGTTCCAGCTGATCCAACCTCAAGAGCAGAAGCCAAGTCCAGTGTACGGTTGGGGCCCCCAGATCCATCCTGCATCATACATACTCATTTCTTCAAGCTCCACATAAATAAACGTGCAATGCAGCACCAGAATTTTGCCAATTGTCTTGTATGAAATTTCCGCATTGATGAAAAATCAATTCTAGAGGTCATAAAAGTTTGCAGAATAGACTCAACTGTTCTTGACTCCAAAGGAATAACCCTGAACCCAGAAGGAAGCAAAGGAGCATCATCAGCAAAGGATTCATCAATTGGTGCAAAAACGAGCTCCGCACATGCTCCAGCTGCATTTTCATCAATTCCGCTGCAAAGCTGTCCATCAAAGTTGCCGATAATGTTAACATTAAACAACAAACCTTAAAAGTGTACAAATAGAACAATCATTTTTACTGAAAGTAACTTTGGCAATACAATATACCTGTAAGAGAAACATATCCCTGGACAGGACAGCTTCCTCCTGAGTAAGGCCATGACCTTCCAGCTTAATGACCTCTAAGAACTGCAGTTACGTTGATTTCAATTCAAAATTGTACAAGTCAACAGAGAGAAAATATTTGAACACAATATAGAACCAAAAACACCATGGCAATGAAATACAAAACCAATCATCTCCATAATCACTCCCTACCTCTTCATGTTCCACAGTATGTGCCAAAGGAAGGATGACTTGACTCCCTGAAAATCCCCCTGCTCTTGATCCTGGAACACTATAAGGACTTGCCTTTAAAGCAGCTGCAGAATAGGCATCAATGTTGGAATCTGCCCATTCTGATCGATGCTCACGCAAGAAACGTACAAGCAATGCCGGAGGCACATTCTGCATTTACATTATGTGTCATGAGTTCCTCTATCAAACAAGAGGAGGATCTCCAAAACAAGCATTTCAGTCTCCCAAGATGCATTCTAAAATTAAAGCATTCCATAAAATCCTAGAGAAAATTATTTCGTTTACATTTAAAAAATAAATTAACTAGCATAATAACCTGTAAGAGCATAGATGCCTTTGCACAGAGGATGCCACCACCAAGAGTTGTAAGCCCATTAGAAGCATTAACCTGGGAACCAAAATGTTTGTTTGGAGATGAATTGATAGCAATAGTAACATCCTCCACTCCATCACTACCCATCAATGACCACCCATCATCTGTAAAGCCATTCACAGCCTCATTGAAACCCCTGTATTTTTTAAAACAAGTCTGTTAGACACAATCAGCATTGTTTAGATAAGGGAGAATATATCAACCTGCAGTAGTCACATCACCTGCTTAACCTCTGGCTAAATGTCCGCAGAACAGCTGGCTGCCTTCCCCAACCAAAAACTACTTCACCTGTGGCCTCCTGTGCAATTTGGCGTAATCGCCGCAGTGCCTGATCACCAAGATTTCAATCAGTAGAAATCTTAGAAGAATCATAATACAATCTACAAATGGCATTTAAATGTCCTTACTGCAATTGTCATTTTTTGGGCAAGTACAGTAGACGATTCGTATAGTGGACGTAAAACCTCAGGCACACTCCATGGCTGAATAACAATAATCAAAACAAATGAACAGATCAACCCATCTTAGATTAGCTACTTCAGAAAATTAATGGTACAAACTACATTGCAGCTTCAAGTCATCATCAACACTAGTATGTACCTCTAGATCCATGTGATCAACAATACGAATTATGGAACCACCACCTTCACAAGGTTGTATCAAATATCCACTGGGAAGCATTTCTGCTCTCACAAAATGCTGCACAGGCGGTATGCTTGGACCACCCTGAGTACCACTCAAGGACCTTTCACAAACCTTTACAAAACAGAATAAATTAGCTGTGATTAGCAAAACCCTGCCATTGCAAGAACAAAGAAAACATCCAGTTGTGCCCACAAAAGAAAGGGATTAATGGAAGCATGTATGATTGTTCAATTCCCACATACCACAAGACTGCCATCTTCCAACACTGTCGTGTATCTCAGAGTCCAGAAGTCTCTAGCAGAAGCTAAAGTAGTGGCGGCATATGTCTGCAATCCATATCATACAAAGGACAGATAAATCTGAATTTGCTCATTTTTTACCTCTTGTGGCAACTTATCAGAACCAATTTCAGAGGAAATAGCAAACCTGCATGTATAAAAGCTCGATTGTTCCACCATTTCCTGTAGGAAATGCAGTCAAGACATCAAGGCAACGACAATCACGAAGCCAAGAGGGGCGATCTTTAAGAATCTCTGCAACCTGTACAGAAAACTTGCATGAGCATCCCTGCCTTAGCTGACAAAAAATAATTACTGATTAGCTAAAAATGATTGCACCCATCACCTTTGTAGGATCTAATCCTACAAGACCGCAAGCACGTGCAGCTACTCCATTACAAGTATTTGAAATAGCCACAATACCAATCGAATCCGGACCAGGCTGCAAAAACACCCTCAGGCATATTAATACGCCACCAATCAGCAATTCAAGCAAGCAAATGATCTATTTTTAAATGATCTTTAGAAGCACAAACCTTCATCCCAGGCATCTGGACCCAATCGACAGCAGCTCCTTTAGCCTTTGAAAGGAACTCTGCCAAGGTCTCCTCTGCAATAGACAGGAGTCTGCAATAGAAAAACACTGAACACTTTTATACCCAGCTATACAAGAACTATCACATTTCCAATAATTTGGAAATCTAGGCCAATGCCACATACCCAGCGGGGCTAGCATCTCTCGGGGGATGCTGAGGTGTTGGATTATGTTGGTGCTGACCGCTAGTCACCACAGACTCGCAGCTTGTGTCTGTGGCGGCCACAGATGCCTGCAGAATGCATCCAAAATGTAATTGATTCAAAACACTGATGAAGCTCCTAACTCAATGATTTTCAATACAAAATGACATCCATCTAAAACAAGTACAACCCCCCAAGGAAAGAGGCATCAACCCTCTCCATGACTCTGATTTAGTATCAATCTCTGAATGTATCCCCGCATTCAACTGTTTTAAAGCAGATTTTAATATTTTAGTGACAAAGGCTCTGCAAGACTACTGCAAAATCCTTCTAGTCCGGACACCAACACTACCAAACTACAATTTCATATCATTCCTTATGAAGAATTCAAAGACATGGCCACGTTTTAAAGCTAGCCCACATGACCTATCCACATGGCTGTTCCGCACAATTAGAGTTCAGTAATACAATCAATGCAGTACTGATCAACGATAAACAGGTGTGGGAGGTTAAAATCCATCTCGATCTTCTATCATTGCAAAGAACAAGTTCCAATTTCACCAAATTGCAGAAGCCTATTCTCACTTCAACAAAAATGTCATTCAATCTCTACCAAGATAAGCTACCCTTTGAAACTCATCATAATCCCGCAGACAAGATGAGCTTACAAAAAATGCATTTCAATGTCAGGCAAGATGAACCGCCTCTGGTTAAAATGCAATTAGCAAAAATGTATTTCAATCTCAGCCGAGATGAGCTACCCTCCACTCAAATGCAAAATCTTTCACATGCCATTCTGATTGCAGCTCAGGACTCAAACCCAGCTCCATGCAGATTAGGCATCTACTTTCTCACCATGGCTTGGGATGGGAGGCCTCCCCCGGAACAAAATCAACAGAATGCAACACTACAGGCAGTTTGGGGAGCAACAAGTTCAAAGTATTGTCGACGATGTGCTTTATTTCATACAAACTCAGTTTTGTTCTGATCATGCCCAAAACCTTTTAAGGCTGTAATCATATCACACAAAACAGATAGAAGTAAAAGGCACCAAATACTGCTTCAAAAAACGCATAGAGAACCCCTTACATTCTGCAGCTGCTGTCTCATGTAACCATTCTCGTACACCAACTGTGAAACTTGCTTCTGAAGGCGATCATTCTCCTCCATGAGCAACTTGTTCATGGCCGTTAGCTTCCTGTTAACAGTCTGAAGCCTCGAGGCCTCCTTCCTCTGCTTCTCTCGGCACCTACCAAAAATAAAAATAAAACTCAATACCATTCCAAACCCAAACAAGCCTCCCTCCTTCACAACCTTCAACACAAATCCACCAAAATTAGCAGAACCAACAGGACTCATTCCATTACAGAACACAACACCCATTTCAGAACCAAGAAAACCCATTTTCGTTACAGATAAAAACAAACACCAGCGTCAGAACCAATAAAACCCGTTCATTACACAGACATAAACAACAACTCCCGCTTCACAAGTAACAAAACCCACCCACTTATCTTTAGCCCAAAATGACAACACCCACTTCAAAAATAACCAAGCCCACTTCATTTCAGAACAAAACGACAAACCCCACTTGAGAATCATCAAAACCCATCTGAGCAACGACAAACAAGTAATGAAACAAAGAACACTAAACCTCAAGCCCTGCCCCATGTCACCGGATCCATTCCCTCTAACTACATTTTTTATTTACCTTCGATTCTGAAACCACACTTTGATTTGCTTGGGCTCGATATTGGAAAGTATAGGGCACTCTCTAATAAGCTGCTGTCGCCTAAGTGAGCTTGGCTTCGGACACTCGCTGTAAACGCGCTCCAGAGCTTCGACCTGCTCAGACGTATAACGAACATACTTGCTCGTGTCCATTGAATTTTTCGCGTCCTTATTGTTCACCATCACTGCCATTAAATTTTCCCCAAATTCACTTTCAAAACCCGCTCTCAGAACCCCTGATACACAAAAATTAAGCCCAGCCAAAACTTAGCTCCCAAAACCATTGCCCAAATTCAAATAAAAAATGACAGACGAAAATAGCCGGCATTACCTGCAGCCAGCGACCTCGGCTCCCTCTACAAAGAGAGCCGCCCTCCTCCCACATCAGAGGTTAAAAGCGAGCTCTGCAATGGCGATCAAGGCCTTTAAGCAAGCGTAAAATTAGCTGAGAGAGCACAGTATAGCCTCCAGTTGGCACAAATCATACTATTACATAAGCCTACGAGTACCCACAAGGCAAAAATATAAGTTTAAATGGAGTTCGAATGACCCAAATGCGCCATTATATCCCAACCGTTTATAAATTTCATGGCAGGAAACTTGAAGTTGTATCGGAACTGTTTTGACAAAATGCCTCAGGGGAACAACGAGTTAGAGAGTGTTTGTATGTAAAGTAGTGTACTCCGATTTGTAGTAAAAACTGAAACGTAAAAACGCATGCGTTAGCCAAGGGCGAAAAATATAACAGCGCCTCCCCTCACTGTCACCATCATCCCATCCCATGAGCATGACATGGGTCATGATTATGCGTGCCATGCATGGGATAGGGATGATGGGTATGCCATGGGATGGTGATGCATTCTCGTCATCATCGCGCGTGGATGGATGCGGCCATGCGCAATCATTGTCTCCTTGCGTTTGTTGTGTTGTATGCATAGGGACATGAGATGGCATGCCATGGGAATCCATGTCCTGTTTTTACCGACAAGGTTAAGTTATTTTAATTGTCACTCAGTTAATTTTTCAAATTAAATAAAAATGAGGAACGTTGAAGGGAAGGGATGGAACGGGGGAGGATCAATGGTGAAAAATAATGCCGCAGGTTGGATGATGGCAGGAGCATCGGTGATTTTAGTAGTTGATGTTACAAAGGCAGTTGTTAGGGGTCGAGAGTGGGAGCTACTTAGCACAAAGTCTAGGTTATAGATTCATCCATCTTTTCATGGTAGGGATTTTTAGTTTAAAAAATATTATAAAGATAGTTGTAATTAGGGAGTATTTTTCAAGAGTGATAAATGATGCTATGTGATTTGGATTGAAAGTGGGAGCCACTTAGCACAAAGCCTAGGTTATAGATCCATTCTTTCATTGTGAGATTCTTAGTTGAAAAAAAATAAAGAAAATTATAAAGATAGTTATGATTAGGGAGTATTCCTCAAAAGTGATGCTATGTGATTCATTTTGCTACTTCAAACAATTTCTTCATTTATATGAACGTCCCTATTAAATGAAATGTTCAATTTAATGAAAATTGGCTATGAATGAATGACTTTCATGGGAAATGGATTATAATGAATGGTTTGAGTATTTAATACTTCATTCATTTGATTCCAAAAAAAAGATATTTCATAATGTTGAAAAGATATTTAATAATATTGCACTTCCTAAAACCTCACATGCTTAAATAAAAAAATAGAGTTCTAAATAAATGGTCCATACAACATATTACCTAGTAAGATTTTCAAATGGGGTAACAAAGTAAAAAAAGTATGATTATAGCCGAAAACTTTACAGTTGAATGTGTTGATACAACCTTAGAAGTGATAACCAATACTATGTAATTGGTTTCATTAATTTCAATCTTGTCTCTTCACCATAGAGAGCTACTCCATGCAATGAATCCCAAAAAATAATATAAAAACTAATTAAAACACATTAACTTAAATATGCACACTAATGAAATAAGTTGATACAGGTAACATGAATCACGTGAATTACAACACAACTAAGTTGATACAAGTAACATGAACTACATGAATTACAACACAACTATCAATCTTCCATAACGAGTGGATTCATTTACATTTTAAGGGGTGGCAATAAATAATACAATAAAATGAATACAAATTCCATGTGGCAAGTATTAGAACTGAATAACTAAGGTAGTTTCCATCTACAACACAATTTTAAATTACCACTTTGATAAGCATCCATTTCACTGCAACAAATGCCATCGTCATGGACATTGCTTAAAGATTGTCCCTATAGTTACAGTTATCACATTTTGCAGATAGAGATTCATATCTTCAAAGGGACCAAAGGCATCAACTTGATCTTTCTAGGTCGCTTGAGGCCAAGCTAACACAGATATAGAAAAAGAAGGCCTTCATTGATGAAATGGAAAATCAAGCTCAGGTTCACGCTCCAAAGGACGAGTCTCCCTCTCCGTCTTCGTTGGACACGGGTATGCCTATAGTATCTACTCTTTCGTCTTATGATCATTTAGCAAATCCAATAGCAAATATTGGACTATCCTTAACTGTTATTCCCCATCCCCCCATTGTTAGACATCCACGATGTGATAGTGGGTGGATTGATAATTCATTATCCCAATATGAAATATGTGGAGAGTATCATACTCTCTTGAGGTGCCAACCCTCCCTTCTCTCTCATGCCATTGACATGATACCCCGTGATCATTTTCCCCTTCCCTCTCCTGGACATATATTAGATGTGATGACCAAGGGGATCGCATTGGCTTCCCTCCCTTTTGACTATCACCCTATCCAACTCTCAGAGGATATAAACATCCTTCCATATTCCGCAGGATATGGAGGATTTCCTTTTTCTCTTAAAGCTTTCTTACCTGAGACCATAACAGCTTCAAATCTATTGTACTCATAAAAGGAACCCTCTGATCCTGATGATCTGTCTCCCTTGGTTTCATGTCATTCCACTTCCTCATCAACATGTCCCTCCCCTCTTAGTTCCTCGATTATCCCCCTTGATTGCTTCTCTGAGGTGATTAAGACACCCTCCCATAGTTATTATCTCTGACCTAGAAGGAAGGAGGTTGATTCAACCTTTAAATCATTAAGTAGGGGGGTGGCTCCTATTACTCTCCATGTCAAAGGGGTGTTAAATTTTGAGCATTAATTCACAATACTCTAGGATCTTCGCTGAGAGAATAACATATACAGTATATCAATGCATGACAATCACAATAAGCATGACAAGCATCACAAGAATCAAAAGCATGAGAGACAAGAGACACAGAGTTTCCGTGGGGAAAGCCCTAAGGTGAAAAACCCCACAACTTCCTTAGAGATAGAGAGAGCAATGGCTCAACCAAAGTACAACCAAAATACACTGAGATAGTCTCCTAGTAGCAGATGATCCTCCTCCTCACTAGTGCGCCACTTTCTGAGTGAGAGTGAGATACTTTTCGAGTGATCTAAATAGAGATCACCTGATCTCTATTTATACTAATCTGTTTTCCCAATGACCTTATGGGGCCGACTTGTCTAGCTAGGTACATCCACAATATAATATATATTTCAGGGCCGACCCCACACATGGTGGTCTAATAACCCATCGGCAAGTACACACACTTGCGACACTTGTCAATCCACCTGACGACACTTCCTTACAGAGGAATAACACATCTCTAATAAGGGTACAATAAATATATATAAAATACATTCCGAAGTTACGTATACATCAACAAGGGGCATGGATGAGAGGTCGCAAATTGGCTTTCTCACAAGCTAGAGTGCAAGTTGTGTTTGGTGTTTATATGGGAAAGCATAAAACCATTGATGTGATCCTAAGAGCAAGCACATCCCATGTTTTGGTTCCCTAATGCTTGTTTTAACCATGAATTGTAGAGGGGCTGGGCTAGCCCTCAAAGAAAAGGGCCTTAAAGAGACTCATGGAAGATGTCAAGGGAAGATCTAGTGGATTAATAACCGGGTTGAATTCTAGGGTGTTCAGGTGCACTAATCAATGGAATTTTGACTCAGACATTGAATTTGCGCTCTTTTATGTGGAATTAGGTTTGGAATATACTTTTCTCAACATGTATGGGCCATACCAAGATCGACAAAATTATTGGAACATGTTGCTCACTACAAATTGGATCAACAATCAAAGGATCATATTAGGTGGGGACTTAAATTTCACTCTTGGTCTGTCTGAAATATGGGGTGCTTCTACTAGGATGGACCCATTGGTGGATTACTTCACAAAAAATATCTTGAATGTTGGTCTATATGATCTCATTCCCATGAAATTGCATCCGACCTTGCATAATATGAGAGTGGGGGATGACAGAATCTCCAAATGCCTGGATAGATTCCTGGTCGATGAAATGATTATCCAATATTCTCTTAGAGTAAATCAATGGGTATGGAGAGGCGGGGAATCTGACCATTTTCTAGTTATTCTAGAGCTCATGCAGGGTGGTGAAAAACCTCACCACCCTGCCTTTTCAAATTCAATCATTTTTGGTTGGAAGTTCAATTATGCTTGGATGGAATATGAGTCATTTAAGACATTGGTTAATGAAGCATGGACTCCATATGTTCTAGCGAGTCCCATTTAATCAACCCTACAATTCCACCACAATTTCAAGAAGATCAAACATCTAGCTATTTCTTGGGAAGTTGAGCATAGAGTATTGCAAGCATAGGAACTGCTAGATATCAAACAAGCTTTAAAATATTATTATGAAAGGCAAATGGTCAATTTTGTTGATTTGGATACAAAAGTTAGAATTATGGGCCTAGAGGATAGGAAGGCCATACTCTTGAAGGAAAATGAAGCCACATTAAGGATTAAGGGCAGGGCTATTTGGCTATCCAAGGGAGACGAGAATACAAAATATTTTCATTATCATATCAATCATCGGAAAAATGTAAATACTATGTGGAGAATTAATGGGATCGATGGATCATAACTCACTTGATTCTTTAATATCGCTAAGGAAGGAGTCAACCATTTCCAGACTTTGTTTAAAGAAGATTCTACAACTTCAGTAGCCAACATGGTCAGAATGGCTCCACACTTCATTGCCTTTGTGAAGGATGGAGATAATGATGGACGGATGAAAGAAGTCTCTAAAGAATAGCTTAAGGAGGTTATACATTCAATGTAAAGGGATAAGAACCCTGGGTTTGATGGGCGATCAATGGAATTTTATAAGGGTTTCTATGATCTTATTGAAGAGGATTTGCTATTAGTTATTAATGATTTTAGGAGGAACAACCAAATGCTAGTAGCTTATAACTCTACTTTCCTTGCATTGATTCCTAAGTCTGATCACCCAATATGCTTTGAAGAATATAGACCTATATCGTTGTGTAATTGCATCTACAAAATTATTGCCAAAGTCATTGCTAGAAGGGTAAGGGAATCCTGTCTAGGGCTATCTCCCATGAACAATTTGTGTTCCTAGCTGATAGATAGATACATGGTGGTGTAGGGGTTGCACAAGAAGTTGTTCATTCTATTAAGATCCAAAAGATACCAACATTGATGGTCAAGGTGGACCTTTCAAAAGCATATGATCATGTCAATTGGTTATACATTAGACGTATCCTTCTTCAAGTAGGTTTTCAGTTACCTTTTGTCAATTGGATCATGGCCTATATTCAATTAGTTTCATTTGTTGTTTTAGTAAATGGTTCAACATCTTCCTTTTCTAGACCCGGGAGGGGTCTCAAAAAAGGGTGTTCTCTGGCCCCACTTCTCTTCTTACTGATGGTGGAGGGCCTAAGTAGAACAATTATTAGTGTTAAGCATGCTAGTTCTTATAAAGGGATTCACATGGGAAAACTTCTATACATTTGACACTTACTTCTTGTTGACGATATATTGGTGTTCATTAATAATAACATGAGGGAGGCACAAAATTGAAAGAGATATTTCTCATTATTTGCTAATGCAATAGGGAAGATTATTATGAAAGGAAATCCACTTTATCCTTTATGAATGTTTCAAAAGACATGGAGGGTTGGCTAACTGGTCTCTTTCCTTTCCCTTATGTATGCTTTATGACAGGGGTAAAGTATCTTGGATTCGTATTAAAACCTAATGACTATAACAAAAAGGATTGGAGTTGGCTAGTAGGCAAATTGGAAAAAAGATTGTCTTTTTGGTGCATCTCCTAGCTTTCTCGCAAGTAGACTTGTGTTGACTAAGGTTTTTTTGGAGGCTATGCTCGTATATTGGGTTTCACTATAATACATTCTAATTAGCATATTGGAACAAATTCGGAGGTTATGTTTCAAATTCACGTGGGTTGGCACTAATGACACTCACCTTTTCACCTAAGCATCATGGTACAAGTTAGCAATTCCTAAATCTATGGGTGGTTGGGGGCTCAAGAGTAATGTGTCATTTTCCAAAGCTCTGGAACCTAAGGGAGTCTAGAGGATTATGTGTGGAGTTGGTATATGGGTTACTATGGTTGTCAAAACATATACCGAGCCATTATCCGCTATAGATTGGATCAGGATTAGGGACAAATACATTACTAATGTATCCATAATTTGGATGGTTGTTATATCATCTTTCCATCTAGTTGGCGATGGTCTAGCATGGAAGGTAGGCACATAAACTCAAGTTAGAATAGGGCAAGATCCATGGGTGGGATTTGAAGGTAATCATATATTGCCTCCTCAAATGATTCAGAAGTTACAGG
Source organism: Larix kaempferi (assembly GCA_027924585.1). Taxonomy (NCBI): domain Eukaryota; kingdom Viridiplantae; phylum Streptophyta; class Pinopsida; order Pinales; family Pinaceae; genus Larix; species Larix kaempferi. Next base: position 4,646,099 of record BSBM01000267.1, on the reverse strand, counting down.
ATCGAGATATCTTCCATCTAGCTCAGATAGCAGACCCTATTCGAAGTACCCCATTCTCATAGGAGTGGTATACAACATATCTTTATGGATTCCTGGGGGGTGAAGGTGAAATTTGGAGGGGTTATACATATGCTTTAAATCGTAATCACATTAGAATTACTGACCAAGGGGACACATTACTATGGAATAGAAATGTTGAAGGAGGCTCCATTAGAGAAATTTTGAGGTAAAAAATGGGTTTCAAAACAAAAGAAATGTACTATAAAAATAAACCAATAGGATTGAAGGTGATCATGTCAACCATGGGGGATGAATCACCATTTTTTTGGGTAAAAAGGTAAAAAGGTCAAAGTGAAAAAACTACTCATTCAACTCCTACATCATCATCACATTTTTCATGTATTTATTGTTTTTGGGGTAGCGGGGTCCATCAAAAGTATGCCGAGTGGGTACTCGTTGGATGTGGAATTGAATTCCCCATCCAACGACTGCTTATGATCGAAATTCGAGTGAACACACAAGGAGATAAGTTGAAAATACGAGTTGAAGGAGTAGTTTTTTTCTTTTTTCCTCCAAAATTTGATGAGGTATGCTAATATTATTTTATTATTTCCACTATTATTTTATAATTTTCCTTAGTAGGGCCATTTTAGAGCTCAAAATTTCTCTAATGATACACTCCAAAATTGGGATATAAGGTTCTTAGAGAGGAGGAAGACTGATGTAGCCAATACAATAATCCTTAATTCATTCATGTGGTCTAAAAACCATGCAAACACATGAGAGTGGAATAATAACAATATTGTATTCCTTCTCTATCCTAACTATTACAATGGAGGTTCAACCTCTTTATAACTGATATCTGAGATTTTCGAAAATTGCTAACTTTAAAAAATTCTCACATGACTCTAAAAGTGACCACTAACTTAAAGCTAACTAGAGCAATGCTAGTTGTCAACTCTCTTTTCTGATTAGGTGCATAAACTAACAGATAACTGATATATGAGATTTTCAAAAATCGAATATTTTAGAAAATTCTCGCATCAATCTAAAACTAACCACTAACTTAAAGCTAACTAGAGCGACACTAGCTGTCAACTCGCTTTTATAATGAGGTGCATAAACTAATAGATAACTGATAATTACAAATTTAAAAATTCCCGCAAAAACACTAAAACCCCAATTTGAGGCACTATATGAAGGAATTAGGCCCCGGAAAAGTGTCGAAAAAAGGTCCGATCAGAAAGATTTGATCAATCATTGCAGTGAGCTCTTTGAAACGCAACTTCCTGTTAAATTTGAGCCCAAATGGATAAATGAGTCAAAAGTTATGACCCTAAGAAATCCTTGCATTATTTATTATTTTTTCTTTTTTTGTTTTCTCTTTTTTTTTTAAATTTCAGCCCACAAAAATCCCTACATCAAAGACCACCCAAAGCCTCTTTGGTGGCACAAGTCTATTTGGAAATACAAATTCCCTATGAAATCAAAAATATTTGTTTGGATTATCCTCGGTAGGAAGGTTCCCACTTGGGACCATCTTCAAAAGATCTACTGGAGTGGCCCAAAGAGATGTCCTCTATGCAAGAACTAGGAAGAATCTTTAACACGTTTGTTTTTATCATGCTCTTTTAATTTAGAAGTTTGGAAGGAGTGATCATCTTAATTAGATAACAACTCAGATGACAAGGTGGATACATGGAGCACACTCTAGAATAGTGGACATAGAATCCAAGGAATAAGGATTATCGGGCCCTTCCTATTATTGTGATGTGGGGTATATGGCTTGCCAAGAATCACTTGATCTTTGAGGATAAAGACTCATCCCCACAAATTTGAGCATCCAATGGCCTCTCTATCCTATCACACTATCCACATAAAGAAGAAGATTATGCTCATAGATAGGTCATTCCATAAAATATTTATAGAATTGGGTGTTGGGCCTACTTCGATGGGGCAAGCCACAACAGGGGGGCATGAGGGATCCTCTATTTAACTAACATTTACTAGATCAAATTTGTTGTTTGTTTGGGAGAAATATCTAACAATAGAGCTGAAATGATGGCCTGCATACTCATTCTGCAGTTGGTTGTAGAAAAAGGAATCCAAAAGGTTCAAATAATGGGTGACCCTCGACTGGTGATAGATTAGACAAGGCTTGAAAAAACCCCAAGGAACATACATCTTAGGCCATTATATGGAGATATTATAGCTATCACAACCACTATCCATGATATATCATTTTTCCATATCTACAGAGAAAGGAACCAAATGGCAGTTCACTTATCCAAGGAAGGCTTATAGATTGGATCGGGAACGTGGCACAGGTGAATTAATAATAGGGAAGGTATGCAAGAAATTGATCCAAGCCCATTCCAAGAATGAAGCTTTACTGCACAAATAAGAGGATATAAATAAGATATGTCACAAGATGTGCACAATGCACTTGTCAGTCTTGAAATCCACCTATTATTGTAGACTTGTATATGCAAAAAGCTCATTGTTGAGCCTTTGTTTTTGAATTTTTTATGAACAAAACACTATGTATGGACTCTCTGTTAGAGACTTTCTAGCTAGTTGCTTTTGGCAATGCATTATATAGGCTATTTTAACTAAGATGGCATATACTGCCAATGTAAAATATGGCTTTTACAATTAATAGAAATTTTTTTTTATGTTGAAAATAAATAAATAAGCACTAACCACTTAAATGTGTAACCCAGATTAAGAATTATTTGTGATTTTAAATTTATGATACAATGATTAAGAACATACACATATATTTAAATAATTTTTAAAATAAGTTTAGCTAGATCCATATTCAACCTTAAATCTACCAAAGCATCAAGAGGTACCTTTTACAATCTAGATGGGTAATAAGCATCGCATATGATAACACATACACATGTGCCCCTCTCTCTCTCTCTCTCTCTCTCTCTCTATATATATATATATATATATATATATATATTCACAATTAAAATAAATAATAAATATGTATTGAATTGGACAAACAAAATCTCGAATGTGGATAGTTGACGGGAGGCTGGCCCCATTGTGTTGGGTATGTTATATCTCTTCACATGGTCGCTGCGTGTACAACACGATCCCCACGGCACTTGGGTTGCTTTTTGCTTTTTCACGATTTTTGACCCATTGTACTCTATCTAATCTCGGTAAAAAGGGATTAGGGTTGTAACCTAATTTTGGGTAAACGAATTAGGGTTTTAGATGTTGCGGAATACCATTTATTGTATTGTACATGGTTAAATAAAACATATAATGAAAAAGGAGTTGTGCGGCTCTAAGTTTTGCTGGTTTTTTCCCGGTTAAGGGTTTCCAAGTGAAAATATCTGTGTAATGTGTGTGCCATTGTGTATTTTCTGTTAATGCTTAAGAATAATATAAGTTTGTACTTCACTGTTAAGGTTTAAAACTTACACATTGGCCATGCATAATTAGCATAAAATGTGTGGCAAAGGGGACACCACATGTGCCTTATCTCTCATTCACCTGCATAACATATCAACATGCAAGCATTTAATATGTGTCCATATGCATAGGGTGCACAAAAGGATAACAATGTGGAACACTGACATTTTGGAAATATGAAGGGAATTCATCCTTCCTTCAACTTGGAAGGACACAAGAGCATTCATGGAGAATGAGAAAAGCTTGAATGTCGACTTAAACCAGTACGAACGAGGCAAAAAAATGGCAAGTATGGAGGGGGATAAAATCTGGTATTGCATCAGCAAGAAGTGGAATGATAAGACTCGGGGCATGTATAGTTTACTTCTTCGCGGTGCTTGGATTTTTAGCGAGCAAAGAATGGAAAGGGTGAGTATCGCTGGCTATTTCCATTACACCATTGGTGGAGATCGTTGGTCTATAAGGTGCACCGTTCTGAGAAGGAATCGTAGATTTGGACATGGCCTCCTTAAGTTGGTTCTACTCATGGATCCTCGGCAGAGGGCTAGGAGCAGGAGAAGTGGAAGTGGTTGCTCTATGTGGAAGCGAAACTTTGGCAATCCAAAGGAAGCCTTCAAGGAATATTTCCCTCCCCACATCCAGGCCATTATTGAGGCCATGGAGGAGTTTTATGTTCAAGAACATGAAAAGGACCTCGAGCAATTTGAGGCCATCAACCCCTACTAGACAATTAAAACAATATTAGCTCGTGTTTTGATGCAACAAGAGTTATTTCAAGCAGCGACCTTGTGGATTGTTCATGGCATCATGGAGGACCTAGACAATGTCCATATGAAGTTAGATGACTTGGTCGAAGCCGCAAATGCAAGCTACTAGTTAGTCAAGGATAGTGACTCTAATCTACGGGCGGGAGCCACCACTAACAGGCCTAAGCGAGGAGGGTAAGCTTCAAGGACACCAATGTTTTTCAGACTTTAGGATTCATGTGGGATAGATGGTTTTGTTTTGTGCACTTTTTGTATGCTTGGTTTCCCTATTAGGGCAAGCTTGAACAACATGAATGATCTATATATAACTCTTTTTAGTTGGTAGACTTTGTCAGCCTAGTTTCTCGTTCTTGAGTGGGCCTTAGTTTTTCTCCTACACTTAAGAAAGAACTGGTCTAAGATGTTTGAATGCTCCTCTCTGGAGTGGGATAATCTATTTTTGTACTGTATCTTTGGTTTTTTGGTTTGTGAATAAAAGGATCCCATCTTATTTACAAAAAATAAAAATAAAAAATTGGACAAACATAAATTCAATTGCCAAATAGAGTCATATTAGATCTTACAACTCACTATTAAAGGGGTTGTCACATTTGTCCCCATATCTTGGCCCAATATAATATTAGGTAAAGATAAAAATAAACTTGTAATACCCCTATTTCGACCCTTATGGTTTATTGGCTTTAATGTAAATATTATGTAAATACAGTGTGTGTGTTTTCCCTAGTGTGGAGATCAAGGCCAAGGCCCCACTAGTGGATGTTCGGGTTTTAATTGCATAGGCAAGTATTTGACAGTTTGGTTACCCATGTGTTGTTAAGCCATGAAGAATTGTAAATGATGTAATTATTAATTCATGCAATAAAATACCTAGGAAGCTGGCTAAGGAGGCAACCAATGAGAAGGGGCCATGTGTATCCATTAGGGAGAGGTGAGGGGGTTATGGGATGAGAACCCATGCTGCCACATGTCCATTTATGAACCTGTTTGACTCCCCCTGCTAACATTTAATGTTGTTACAGAAGGTAGTTGAGAATCATATTCGTGAGGCAGATTGAGTATGGGGCATGCCCTGCAAATCTGTATGGCAGGGTATGGCCTATGTTTACTTGTCCCTTAAGACACTTAACCACCTAGGAATTGACAGACCCGAATGACTATCCCGTGGTTGACCCAGAACGAGAGGGGTGATTCATGGATTCATTCATTCATGCATGGATTCCATTCATCGCACATCAGAGAGCCAAGCCGTGGGGAAGAGGAAGGGAAATGGAGATTATGTGATAATTGAGATTGACAAGGTCGAATACCCATAGAAACCCTGGGTGGAAGCATTTTGGCTATGGAGGAACCCATGAACCTGAACCCTGGAATGGATCACAGAGCATGAGAGACTTAGTGAAGTCGTGAGAATACCTAGATTTGATTTGTAGAGAGTAGAGTTGCGGGATAGAACTTAGTCTGCAACCCCGAGAAGAACCCAACTTGATTAAAAGAGGTAGAAGGTCAAATTAGGGTTGGATTGCTTGATAAAACCAATGAAGGTTGTAGTCTCATAGAACTAGCAGTTGGAACTTTCTATGCCCACCCTGAATAGAACTAGAAGGGAAGGGGCCCTGAGGGACTGTGCAATAGAGAAGGGGGCCTTCCTTGTGTTGGGTGAGGTAGGTATTGTGGGTTCCATGTCTGCTGAGTGTTGAGATGTCTGCAACTCTTTGGTTGAGCTCACTGGATTACCACCATCCTCCCCATTTCCTTGGTATGCTTGACAAACCCACTATAGGTTGGCTTAGCATGGGTATGTGCTTGGAATGCTTGGTAAACCCAACTACAGATTGGCTTAACATGGGGATGAGATATTGACTGTGAGAGAGAGTCCTTAGCCCTCCTTAGTGGATACACAACCCAGCTCATGGGTGGTCTCTCAGCTGAAAGAGTATAGGCTGGACATAGACCTAAGGTTGGGTGGAACGTTGCTCTCACTTAGCCAGTTGCTTGGGCAACTTCAAGACTTAAAGATAAGTGTTCCATGTTGTTAAATGATGTTAATGCATGTGTTATATCCATTTGATATGTTATGCTTTTCATGATCTAGAATATTGATTGAATGATTACATGGATTGAATCAATAGGAATCTATGTGTGAGCTTGAAGATAAAGTTGATTGCCTGTTAAATACTCCATTATTTACTTGAATGTCATGTATGACTAACCTTGCAGGTTGTGAATATGTTAACTAGTTTAGTTGATTATATGTGTTGCTATGTATTCTATTCACCCTTCAAGAGAATGGAACTTAACTTCATTTGGTCTTGGGAAGGAAATAGACAACCCCTAATGATTGTCAGAACCCCCCCTGTGTGATGGGGTATGGAGAAGTCATGGTAGGAAGGAGGTAGAGTCCCCTGCGGAGGATAAGCCACTTAGGTGGATAGATTCTCAATCGGAGAATTGGCATGGTTGGAGTGCCCAGATGGAGTGGGGATTGCACCAGTGGATAGAGCTCTCAAAGAGCTTTGCAACAGTATCGGACTTGCCTTGTTTGGCTTAAGGATGAAGGAGAAACAAGTTTGGGAAGCTTTACGCATAAGGGAATTGGTTCTGCATTTCTGCATCCTCGATGCGGATTGCGGGTTGCAGGTGTCGGGAACCATCCTTGAAGTTCTGCGATTGGACCTCCGTAATTCCAAGTTCCACAATGCGGGCTGGGGATTGTAGAAGGGTAAGCTGGCGGAGCAATTGGACCTCCGCAATTCTGAGTTCCGCAATGCGGGCTGCGGAATGTGGAAGGGTAAGTTAGCGGAGCAATTGTACTTCTGCAATTCTGAGTGCCGCAATGCAAAATGTAGATTGCGGAAAGGAAAGATTTCCGAAAAATTGCGGTTGGACGTCCACAATGCAGATTGTGGAATGCGGAAAGGCGGATTGCGGATTCGAGCCCATTGCGGCTGTGTATGGATTTGGAAGCATTTGTAAAAAAAAAAAAAAAAGAGGAAAAAGAATCAGAGGGTCTCCCATGGCCTCTGAAGGCTATCACGAAGGTGTGGAGACGTGACAAAACTAATAATAATAATGCTAAAAAACAATAATGTTTGAATCTCATTAGTACTTTTCTTTATTGTTTGTAGTTAGTGAATTTGTAAATCATGAGCATTGCATAAAGAATACTTAGGTATATTTAAAACCATATGTCTAAGAGAACAATTAAGTGTGAGTTTATAGTCATAAGATCACTATAATAAAACCAACATAGATTTATCTTAATTCTAAATCTAGAAGACATCAAATCCCTTGAGTTGTAAACATTTCTTTAAATTTGACATTCTAAAAAAGGCTTGCAGTGGATTTGATCTCTTTCAGAGCTTGGTAAATGAGTTGAATAAATTTATACTAGTTTTGACACTCAACTCAATAAAACTCACTCAAATAAATATAAATATGTAAAAATATAGTTTTGATTATTATATATATATATATATATATATATATTTTATTTTTTATTTTTTATTTTTTTTTACATTATAACATTGTTTTTATGTAAATACCTTATTTATTATATTTTTATTTATGCTTAAATTGTATTTTTTTTATGATAGTTCATATATTAAATCATTAAATATATGTATTAATTTTTTTTTAGTATATGTAAAGATATTCTTATTTTCTTATGTGGATATTGTATTAACATTTAATTTTATTTTCATTATTTATTTTCATTATTTTTTTTCAATTTATATACGTTATATCATCTCCACCATACTAAGTTATCAATCTAACATTTTTAGACACATTTACTTGTCTTTGACATAATTTTCCTAATCATAAAATTAATTGATTTAACTATTTCAAAATCACAAACTTAAAAAAAATTTAAATTTATAAACTTATTTAAATTTTAAAAATTAAATAAATGAAAAACATAAATTGATATTGGCTCTTGTTTACTTATGTGAGTCAATTCGGTCTGTGGGTTTATTGGATAACTTAAAATAGGCTCGTTAGAATATTGGGGACATTGATGTGAAATGGACACCGAGGGTTTAGTTAAACTCATATGGGTGTTGTTTGACACCAAACTTAATTTGTTTAGCCATTAGATATTTAAGTTTATAAATCATTAGTAGCAAATTAAATTTATTATTGATTTTTTTGGTTAGTTTTTTATAAATTTATATAAGAAAATTATGTTGTGTTTTGGATTTTTTTTTGGATAGTGGTAAATATTAATTTTTGAGATTGGGTAAAGGGTATTTGAAGAAGTTAAATTTTTTTATGCATTAAAAAATGCAATTTTAGCAATGCAAATTTAAAATTTGATAAAAAATTGTTGAGTCAATAATTATAGCCAAGCATAGGAATTATATAACATTTAGATTACATTTATTGCGTCGAAGAGGCACATTCTATAGTCGAGTAGGGGGTGTGTAACTCCTTCCGTGGTCACCCTGGAGATGACACATGTCCTTTAAAAAACAAAAATATTATAAAAACAAAATGTCCACTCAAATTAGATTTAAAACATTTGCGAGGGAATATATGTAAAACTACACAAATTAGATAAATTAAAACCATAAACGTTGCATTATACACTTAAATAATGCCGAGAGTGTAAATGTTGAGGAAGGGTTTGCACCTAGAGAGATTTGATCCATCTCAGCACTTGGTAGATCCCCTTTTAAGATGGATCTATGCTAATTAACCTTTAAATAATAAAATAAAAGAGGACTAGTCTAAAAAACGTTTGTCACTTTTTTGGGGGTATATTTTCCAATTTGTTTTGTTCATACTTGATAGAGAATCTTCAAAAAAATCTTAGAGTCACATATATTAATTGTGGAAATTGCATAATTTGAGTGTTATAGAGGTATCTGAGGGTGTTGAATCCATTTATGCATTCAAAAACACAATTTAAACGTTTTCGAATTTAGATTTTATCAAAAAACAATTACCGGATTTTGACCAAAAACCACTGAAAAATCCAAAATGTAGATATGCCAATCACTATTGAATAACCTTTATCCACTTTCCTATTGTAATAATTGTTTTTAAAATTTTATTATTCTTATCATATTTATATTTAATTAAAAATTGATGTATCATCATTCTAAACTAACATTAAACTAACATAAAAGCTGCTATTTTTATAATCTTCTATTTCATCTTAGCTAGTGACAATTAAAGATGGAGACTTGTCATCACATATATCGTAATCCACACACATAAACTATGTAGCAAACTTAGTGCATGAATAAGCACACTTCATTTTCTCTTATTGAACATATAATGGAGTGGTAAATGTTAGAGATCCACTCATTTTAAGATCTTGAATTCATCGTGACATGACCAAAGTTGTGTTGCATTTTTTATTAGAGAACTTTCTCAATTCCAAAAGAAGTTGTTACATATCTCCATATCCATTCTCACTCGAGACCTTTTGTCTTATTACCTTATTATTCTGGTACATATGAAGAAACAAATTGATCATGTTAACGTTTAAAAAAGTACCCAACATTGGATCTTTTCTATAGTCCAAAGCTCATATTCCACTTAGAGTATAGATTTAATGCAATATATTATTCATTTTTTCTCGACGTTAAATTTAAATATTAAGAAAGGCCACTCTTCCCATCTTTTTTAATAAACCTTTAACCAAATTTAATTTTGAATCTTTAAATCCTCATATTTATCCGACTCCTCAAGCAAAGTCTCCATGTACTTACTTCCCTCTTTTTAGAGATGATTTAAGCACTCCCTTTCTCTTTTTATATGTCTTATTTGAGTGAGTTTGGTCGCTTCATTAAAAAACCAAAGCGTAAAGCATCCAAAATGATATTAGTCACATAATTTAAAAAGATTGTATTTTTTTCAATTATATTATTTTTTGTTTTAGTTATTTGATAGTTTCATAAAAGTATTATAAAATATTTTTTAAACCAGTGTCGAGCATTCATCACTTGTAAAATAAAAAGATTGTATTACATTGTATAGTTAATATCATGTATAAACTTACCTAGATAGGGTGATCGGTACGAATAATGTGATATGATGGGAGTTACTCCCATGGACATGACAAGGAGGAGGAGCTTCTACACACTCCCTCTAAGACTTAAATTAATGGCAAGAGGTGGATGGTGAATATTGGTGATTGTCATGTAGGGTAGACGGACTTAGATAAGGCAAAGAGGTATCTTGGCATCATCCAAACTGATAGCAAGAGTTTTCAGGCCTCCGAATAATAATCATGCCATTTTAAGGTGGGATCATAGAGTGGGAATGGATAGCATAATGAAAGGATGAGGCTCTTTGAGTTCAAATATGGGTAACTCCTTCTCCTTCAATGCACAAAAGCTAGCTCTTTTAGGTATTTGGTTAATCCTAACTATTGACTTCATATATGTGAATGTGCTCTAGCTTATTATCCCTCAACGATAAGCTTTTATCTAGGAGAATAAAGTCTTATCTTGGAGGCCTATATGCCCTTTAGTGGATGTGTCATGGTGCATAAGCAGACATTGTAGCTAAAAGAAAATTTTGGATAGCAAGTGTGACATGGGGATGAGAACGGAGAGCCTATCAACTAACGATCTATTAACTTGGAATTCTTTGAGTGCTCAATTTGAGAAAAGGACAATAATGGCTGGTAGGAGTCTGCATGTGCACATCAAGGGAAAAATGCATATCAAGGAAGAAGAGGACAACACATTCAAGTGAGTATAGAGAGGAAGGCCCTGCATAGTCTGTATCCCCCCATGTAGACTTTCAAGAAGCCAACTCATTCCCAACAGGAAGCTATAGTAACAGTTAAGTGGTTCCACCAATCTCAGTCAGTTGCAGTCATTGAAGAAGTCAAGAAGTTAGAGAATAAATCCATGTCTAGGAGAGGCCTCACTTTTGCTAAGGAAGTAGATAATGAAGCCCTCTAATGGAATGGATATTGGACACGAGATTCTTTAGGAGCAAAGATACCAAAGTTTCTAAAGTGTTAGAAATTTATTGGATGGTAAAATCCCTAATAACTTAATCCATGGAGGAAAACAAGTCTCAAAACCATTTAACCATTCTGAAGAAATTGAAGATCATAGAGGCGAGATATGATGTTGTGATACATGTGCATTAGTGCCTGAAGGCGAGTATAGTGGAGGAAGCGACATGAATCCATGATACGAACAACATAGAGCAGAAGGTTGAAGATGGTCAACACTCTACCCAACCAAAGTTTGTCATCTTGGATTCTAATTCAAATGACGAATCCTAGCCTTTTCTCCTAGGTCACTAGATGTAATTGTTTCTTAGTTATCATGTTGTTTAAGGCTGCTAGTTATATTTATGTTTATGTTTCTCATATCACTAGACTTCTCTTGAAAGTCATTATGTCTAGTTTTGATCAAAGGTTGCATAGATTCTTAAGGTCCAACACTTTGGGGTAGGCAGAAAATCAAGTTTTTTTGTATAAACTACCTTTATAGCATAAGGACTATTAGTGGTAGTCAAGCTATGTCAATCATCAATTTGTTTATAGAATTTCAGCAAGCTTCATATGTTGTTTTGGTTTCTAGTCCAACTTTAGACATTCCATTGACAAGAAAAATCAAATCTAAATCGATAAGAGCTGTCTAAAAATTCGACGATTTGGCCTGGATGGGGGATTTTCACCAGAATCCAACGTTTTTATTTTGCATAATCTGAATTTAACTGTGTTTTAATGGTGATTTTGATAGTAGAAATGGATTTAACACCATCAAAAACCCCTGGGGCACCCACAATTTCAAAGTTTGAGAGTTGTAACCAAGATTTTTTAAAAATTATATCCGATTTATTCAAAATCGTGCCAGAAAAATCAAAATTTTCAGTTTGAAATCGTAGAACTTTTAGACTATGCAAAACCGATATACCCTCTTTTATTTTAAATAAAATAACGCTCTAACTTAAAAATATCATACCCAATGTAATTTAATGATTATAATAAATTAATTATTTTATAAACCAAAATATAAAAACTTATTTAAAAATAAACATCATTATCTCCTCTTAGCCAACTAATTAAACCCACCCATTGAATATGATGCTTTTATTACAAAACATCACTCACTTTCATGTTTATCACCTCCTTTACTCATTATAATCATGATGAGGACATCTAGAATTGATTTTATCTCATATTTATTTATTTTAACTACTAAGAATGTAAGTAAACCAATAAGCATTTAAACTACTAAAGACTTTTCTATAACTCATTAATTTTACCTATAATTTAACAATCATAAGAGAGAAGGTAACAATATAAGCATATCATTCGTATATATGTTTATTTGAAATTTTGTTAAAGGATTGGCACTTTTATTTTTAGTTCCTTGTCGGTGGGAGTTGTGAGTTTGGGTGAATATTTTATAAAATTATAATGGTTTAAATCAATTTTAATTTTTTTTATCATTATTGTTTGCCAAATATAAATTTATGTAAAGTTGGTAACTTTTAGAATATAAACATATAATATTCTATGTTAGGGGTCGCAAATGTGAGGGGGTATTGTATGGTCTCAATTTATATATAGAAGTCAAGTATTCATGGGTTGGAATCGCTTCAAATAATTAAGCAAAAGTATATGCCCTGTTCTAAGGATTAATCACTTTTTAAGCTCACCAGGTTAAGAAAGTCATGATTTTTTTGGAGACCCGTTTTTTTTAATGGATCAATCTTGAATGGCATGCAAGCATTCTAGTCTTTAATATGCACGAGGAAGACCTCATGCTCTTGCTTGCCTTTGGTCTCCCCACTAGCTAGTTCAAAGACTTATAGGTATGCCTTCATAAAGTCCATTTAATATGCTTTGTATGTAAAGGTGAGATATATCACCTCCATACCATGAATCAACTCGACAACAATTTCAAGGGTGCAGGCTTTAAAGGTGGTCGACATTCAAGAGTGTTATCTCATCAAAATTTACCAGGGAATAGAGGTACGATAATCTTAGTTATTTCGATGTTTCATTTGAATTCCAGGTTTCTCTGATTCAAAGACACTCCCTTTCCAGAGATACATGGACACATTAGGTTATCTTTCTTCTAGTTTGATAGAGGCAAATTTTTGTACGTTGTGTTAACACTTTCAACATGTTCATCAATATTTTTTTGGGTGTGTCCTTGGTTTAGCTTTGTCTATAGAGGCTTTGTTATTTTATTGATGATATATAATTTGTCAATCAACAAGCCTACTCTAGTGGATTTTGAGTTCTTCTTTGAAACTAAAAGCTTCATCACAACATTTAGGAGATTTTAGATCACAATTGTTACAATGGAAAACATTCCTTTCCTTGGCACTTATGGGAATGACAGTATTTCTGATATCAAGAAAATATTGAGGAGGATGAATGCCCAAATAGAGGGCATGAGACAAGTTATTGACTATTTGGCTAGCCATTTAGAAAAACATGAGAAAAAGCAAATAGAATTGGAGGTTAGGATGTAGGAACAAAGCATGAAAACTAATAAGATGGCAAGTGACATAAATATGCATTACAACATTATTTTGGGTTTTTCTAATAGAACTCAATCTACAGCAAGTTAACCTATGTTTTCAGTGGGCTTAGTTATGGATAATGTAGCTATGGAGGATACAATGCAACAAACAACCTTTGCAATGACAAAGCAACTGCAACTTCAGAGAGATGATGTATAGGACCAAGAGGATGTCCTTATGGAGGAAGCCCATAGTGGGCATCAATTTGGTTAAATTTTTCTCTTTTTATGGTTTTTACTTGTATTATGCTACTTGGTACTTTTATTCATCAATACAATTATAGGCTTGATAAACAAGTATCCAATTTTGGCTCTTTAAGAAACCCTTCGGAGAAACATTGTTTCAAGGTTCAACTCGATCTAGCATTTTTTTTAGCATCTTTGTATTTCTTGGTTGATTTGGTTCACTGCAACCTTCAATATATTGTAATATATACCCGTTCTTGTTTAAAAAACAATATAATGTTCTACATGTTTTTCGATGAACATGAGTATATGGAAACTTCCTGCATGATTACAAGAGTCTCTTATGCTAAAAGTGTTCAAATAGTAAACCCACCTAGTGGAAGCATAAGGAGTTGACTCATCGTGGCTAACTCCACCTTCGTACCCATAAGTATAAGTGCTTAGATCTTCAGTAAATGTTCTTGCCCCATTCATTGAGGTAGAAATTCAATGATATAAAAATGACTAAGGAGTTGAAACCATCATTGAAAGAGTCCCTGCTTGATTATTCCACCAAAGGGTTAAAGTGGAGGCATGTATCAAAGAATTCATGTTAGGGGAAGGGAGTTAATTCCTTTGATTGAGCCAAGAAAAAACTCGACAATCAATGGTATTATAAAATCCAATTATGCTCTATCATTTCCTTGGTTGGATAGAAATTCAAAAGAAAAAATGTAAAAAGGGAAATACATCAACATGCATGATCGTTGCTAAGGGGAGTTAGTAATTGAAGGGCCCTTAACAAATAATGCAAAGCAACTAAATCAATTTGTACCATCTGGCAACAAAAATTTGTACTTGTCTCTCTAGTATCAAATATTCAAAGGTTAAATGTAGAATATCCGACTGTAAGTTTAGTATTTAGGTATGGAGTAAGCTAAAAGGTAGACAATTTGCACTTTTCCAACGATTTTTGTTGGAATCCGATGATATGATTTTTTGCTAAAATTGTGATTTTCATTGTTCAATTGCAATTTTGATTGTAGAAATGGATTCAACGCCCTCGATTAACCCTAGGGGCACCCTGATAATGCAATTCCAACAACCTAAAAGTACCATTTCAACAATTTCATCCAGATTTTGGCCAGAAAAATCCTCGGATAATAGGTGCAAATCATCGATCTTTTAGCTCATGCCTTTAGGTACGATACAAAAATGATTAATATGGTAACTAAACAATAAAAATTATTATTTCATTTTATCCATAATATGATATATGTATTATGTTATTCTTAATAATTCATCATTTTATATAAAATCATCTTCTTTATATTTGCATACATAACAATGACATCACACTTGACTTTGCCTCTCCTTTTACACACACCATTTACTATCCTTTGGGCTCTCATACAAGGGTGGAAGGGATCAAATAATAGAATATCACACTTTGACAAGCGTGGAAATGTTTGTAAATTATGCATAGTTGAAAAATTGTATACTAATTGTGATGATGGTAGAATTACATTTTACTTACTAAAAAGAAGAAAAACATGTAGTTATCAAACTAGACCAATTCATATACACAATCAAGGTTTCACACAATCAAGGTTTCATGCCACTTATAAATATTGAACAATGAATAAAATAAATAATGACCTAAGTCGTTATAACAATAAGACTCCATTTCAACATACTCGTCACTTAAAAATCTTCAATACAAAGTATTAATTTGGATAAATTCTTTGATAGGAATAAGCTATTATAGCAAGATAGCATATCACATCACAACCATAAGCCAAAAAGAACTCAAAAAGTATGACATTGAAGTCATTGACAATGTTAGTATTAAAATGAAGCAAGATCTTATCACATCAATTTAAAAACTTAAATCTTAAATTCCCAAAACTTTTTTTTTTAAATAATACCTATAAATCATCTCTATATTATGAATAAAAAAACCAACCTTTCTTATAGCAATAAGGTATTATAAACGCATAATCAACAATGAATCTTAAGGTTCTATGTACAAAAGAATATTTTAAATTCTTTATTTTGGCCATATGCATCCATCATGTTCATGTTTTCATTATAGTTGTAATGTAAAAGACTTGGAGATCTGGCAGTTTTTGATACAGAGTTCACCCCCACTTTATCAAACATTTGAAAAAAAATTCCCAAAGTAATTGACTTTGTGAACCTTAGTTTTCAACTCCGTTGACAAAGGCTTTGTACAACAATATACTCTCTGTCGGCATATCATGTATTACTATCTATGCCTTGGTCCATCGTTGATCTGAGATGCTACAATTAATGGGTCATGATGGGTACTCCTTAGGTCAATGAGTGTGTAGTTTCATGTCCTTCTCTCCTTGTTCTCTTTAGGTGGAATTTGTGGTTTCGTAACACCAATGTAATGATTTGGGGGTTGGCATGTTATTCTCTACCCTCCTCTTTCTTGTCAACTTTTTTGAAAAAGCAAGGTATAAAATTCTGCTTGGTCCCATCAATAAACATGTTTGCCAAGTTCTTTAGGCATGCTTGCCTCTGATCCCTTGCGTAAATTTAAAAATATGTAAAATATGGAGGCCCCTCTCAATCTTATCATACTGGTGGAGGAGGGCCCTCATGGATGGGCCCTCATGTTTGGGCACTTTAAGAAAGACCCCACATGTAAGGGCACTCATGTCATTGGCACTCATGTCATTGGGGGGCTACTAGAAGATTAAATAAAAGTAGGCACCCAAATTGCATGTTTGTAAATACAGGGGGTCTTACAAAAGAGCCACTGCTCTGCTTGTTCCTTCCCAGTGGATATACCTTTACTTGCTTTACACACATCTTATGTCGCTTTCTCCTTGGTACTTTGTGGAGAAAACACTTTTATTGATAACTATATAAATTGTATTTTTATATATTTTGTATTCATTATTTGTGGATATTTCATGTAAATTATCCATGAAGGCTTGTTTAGAAAGTGTGGTGTTTTAGAGTTTGATTTTCTCACTTGAAATGTTTCTTCTTCTTGAGATGATATCATTACATAAAAAAATGGATAATACCATTACATAAAAAAAAGTGTTTAATGTAGCTTAGTTTTAATTGACTTTGATAAAATAAATATTTTAGTCGCAATTATTGAATAAAAAATGTGATTTTACAGCTTGTAATATATTTATAATACATTATATATATATAACATTAAATTATTTGTTCATCATATACATTTCAACTTATGTGTTTTTGTGTTAATTGGGTGTAATCGAAGTGGTTGTGAGAAAAAATTGTTACTCGCCTTAGATTTAAATTTCACTTTCTGACTTGTTTGCTCCTACTAAATTGATTGTTGATGAGTTATATACGATCTATCCATAAAATTGTTCATCTAACCTTGTGCCCTAAATAATGTAGTGTTTACCCTAGGTACCATCCTCAAAATGAGGAGAAGTGCCTATGCAATTTCCTCTAGAATATGCTACCTGTGTGTGTGTCACATCCTACTTAAAAGTCAAATTGACATATGGGACCCCCTTGTTTGTGGGGCTAGAAACTCTCTGTGTAATGATTTGCCTGCTTCACAAAGGTGTACATCCCTTACACCCCTCTACAATCAACTTAACAATTACTAAAAAACATAAGTTAAGACAACTTAATCACTAAAAATCATGTTTAAAAATTATAAAATATCCATAATCTTAAAAATTATAAACTATCAAATATTTTAAGAACACGTGTCTTAAATAAATTTTTTGAAATAATACATTATATATGTTTTTTATATAATAAAATGTTTCCTTTCACTATTAATATACATATATCATCTCTATATATAAACAAGAAGTATTTGTTTTAAAAGGTTTTTTTACAACCTATCGACTATCAACGGTTTATCAATAGACTTTACTTCATAATTCTTAGATTATGAAAATATGATTTTTCAATTTATGATGGGTAAAAAAAATTCTACCTAATAACCTCAATCTATGAAGTTTATTAAATGAAAATATATACAACTTTCTTTTAAAAGTAATTTCTTTTAAAAATGATGATATGATTACATACTCAACACTTTACCTTTTTATCCAAACAATGAAACAAGATAACTAAATTATCCCATCTCCACTAATTTGCCTTACTTTTTATCTAAATAGTTTACTAAATTATCCCAACTCCACTAGTATAGAAAGTTTACTAAATTATCCCCAACTCCACTAATTCTAGAAGAAAAAACAAAAACAAAAAATTAAAAAGTTATCCTTAAATACCCAATGCCTTATCATTTTATCCCAATAGTGATTAAATACCCAATGCCTTATCCTTTTATCCCAATAGTGGAATGAGATGACTAAATTACCCACTAATTGTAGAGCCATTTATTAAATAGAAATAAATGAGAAAGAACATGATTAAATTATCCACATCTACATTAATTGTAAAGTCATTCATTAAATGGAAATATATCATAAATAATATGATTAAATTATCTACATTTTCGGTGATTGTAGAGTCATTCATTATATTTGAAAGAATAAGAAGAACAAAGTTTATTATTTGTTTAAATTAATAATTAATTAATTATTTTATATAATATAATAACAATAATAATAATATATTTTTAAAGTTATAGTTAAACTAAATACCAATTTGGTAAATAGAATTTTCTTGTTTGTGGGATAAGAAACCTTCTTTTATACAAAGATTACTAAACTAAACTATAAAGGTATACATAAACTATAAAAAAATTCTAAAAAAACAATAATTAATTTTAATGAAATAATTTTTTTCTACATTTTGAATAAATTCATTCATTTCACAAACATAATACATATTTGAAAGAAATTTATTCATTTTACATTACTAATAACCATCATTATGAAAGAAAATATATTAAATCAATAAAATAATTTATTTGATTTATAATATAATTCTTCATGCTATTATTAATGTTAATATATATTGTTTTTATAAAATGAGTTAATGAGTAATTATCATTCATTCATATATATATATTAAAATGACTAGTTTAAGTGATAACAATAAAATTGTTGTGTAAACATTTTATAAATTTGATTTTTTTATTATTCAAAATAAACCATGAGGGAAGCTAATATTTTTAGCTTGAAATTAGACAAGAAGATTATTGAAATTACATATATAAAATGTTAACATTATACAATAAATAAAGATGTTTAATAAATAAAGATGTTTAAGAGTGTTGAATCTATTTCTATATTTAAAATAATAATTTTATCAATTTAAAATAACAATGATAATAAATTTTAAATGACGGTAAATTAAACAAATTCAATTTTGTAGAACATTTAACCTTCTTCACATCAATAATAAATAACCATTAATATTTATAAAATTCAAATGTTTTATTAATATTTTAATATTCACACACAGTTTGATCAACTACAACTGGGACATGGGTTTCATATCCTAAATGATATGTTAACATTTATAATGTCAATTTCTATCACGTGAATGTGCTTTTGGTATCATTTTCATGTCGGTTTATTATTATTTTGCCATTGCTTAGAAAAGGCATCTACAATAAGGTAATGCATTCTTAGGAGTGGGGCCTACATGCTAAGGGTGGTTTGACATTTTTCATATCAAGGTAAATGTATAGTTATCATTTAGCATATTGACTTTGTTAATGTGATTTGACAATACCTTTATTAGTATTCGCCACTTATATATCACTAATGTTTTATGGCTATATAATTAACATTTATTATGGTACTTGTCAATTGATAATTAGATAAGAGAGTTGCTTCTGTATGTCGGCATAAGCCACTTAATATATTCACCTCAAGCACCAATTAAAAGAAAATAAATATATAAATCAACTATGTTCTTCAATATGGTTGCACCAATTAAAGAAAATAAATATATAAATCAACCATGTTCTTCAATATGGTTGTTGTGTTGTGTTTGTCTTTGAATGAATGCATGAAGAATCTTTTATGTTTATATTCTTCCATAAATCAATTTGGTCATAACACAACCCCTTAGTGCCTCTACCGAGTGCCAACTTCAGTGGGTAATATGTCAATAGCCTGTGATGCAACTAGATTATGGAATGTTGGTGATAGGTCAAATTTCAAGTTTTTTTTTGTCCATTGCCTTTTATGCATGATATGTGCATTGGTTTGACTTGTGATAGAATTTCATTAACCTTAGACCAACATAAAAAGTATTTAAGGTAAGATTTATCATAAAAAAAAACTTCTATTCCTTGTGTTATTTTTATTTGGATTTTGTATTTCATGTCTAATATGTTTTGATACTTTTACAATAAGGAATCCATGTGGCATCACCAATAAATCAACATGATCATGTACATTACTAGAACTCAATGCCATATTCCTCAATGTTATCAATAGGATATCACATTTAACCAAGTCACCACATCCATAAATTCTAATACGCCAATGCCAAATTCTACAATAATTGATAAAATTTCAATAGCTTTCAAAATTTGTTATCCCTTTCATTGACTTTGCCATTGTCTCATTGATGGTGGATTTGCATTATATAAATATGTAAGTCTACTCATTGTACATCATTATACAACTTTGCACTACAACTCACAATTTCCTTTTAATCTCATTTGTGGCATCAAGCTCTACCATAGTTGTCTTTACAAACATAGCCACAATGACTTGTTACATCATTTGATCCTTACCACTTATTGTATCTCATTATTTTGTACCAAAACATATGCACATTTGAGCCATCTCTGGATTGAAATGTTTTTATCTCCCTTTTTATGTTCTCTTAGTGTCGCTTGACTGCTTTGAGTTTTGTTATGCATCACACTTAATGCCTTGACTCATATAACTTTACAATCATTTTATCATGCTTCTACGACATTAACATGCTTCCATTATCCCAAACGCTTTTGCTTGGTCAAGTTTCTATTTATCAAAGTTCACCACCTCACTATGATTGGCTATTGCGACCTACTTGGTATAAGGTGTGTGCAATGCAACATAAGTTATAGTTTGGAGATTTCCTTTTCCACGGCTTCATGTCTATCTTCTAACAATGTGTCTAGTGTTGGTTGGTATGTGGACAGTGGATCTTCGAGGTACATGACACATGATAGGTCACTAATCAATAGGATTCAGGAGTAAGAGAGAGACATGACTGTGGATATTGGCGATGATGCCACATACCATGTGAGAGAAGTTGGCTCCATTTCATTCTACATGCCTCCAAGTGATGCTCTCGAGTTGAGTGATATTTTAATTGTTTCGAGTTTGAGGAAAAAAATCCTTGTAGTTTCGTGTGTTACATATATACATTGGATAGTTTCTTTTGACGATCAACAATGCACCATTAATGATTGTAGTCTAGCTAATCTGAGGACTTTGGCTAGAGGGGCGAGGGAGGGTGTCTTTTATATGTTACTTGTTGATCCAATGGCGCTCATACATTCCAGAGAGAGGCTAGTAGGGCCTCCTAGTTGTTAGGAGGTACATGTATGGTGAGATGTCATAGAGTTAGGTACAACTTTGATCCCAAATACTTTGAGTGCATCTCATGTTGATGAAGATGTGGGATATTTCAATTCAAAGGATTCTACTTTAATGATTTAGGAGAATGTGGAGTTTATTGTTCCAAATTCAAAGGCTCAATAGTATATAGCAGTGCCTAGATATTTAGTGAGGCTGAGTGTACCTCCTAGGAGATATGTCGGTCATATATCATTGGTTTCTTCCATCAACAAGATTTCTAGTTTTTCATTGGAGGAGAGGTGTGATTGACTTAATGGAGGATGTTGTTGAGATTGATTCCAAAGTTGCATCCGATGGGAGTATTATAGAGTATAGAGCCATGGATGTTGGATTATCTTAGATAGACAGGGTTTTCCTTGATGATACTCTTACTTTTGGATTCTCTTAGGATGAGGGGGTTGACCAAGTTTAGCTTGTTTCAATTGCCAAAGGACTTAAATTTGTTGACTATACCACGAGCCTTGTATTCCAAGATCGACTTGATCTTGTATGGAGAAATGATTATCTTTGTAGGATGTCCTAGATAGTTCACGATGTGGAGTCCGTTGATATTGGCTCGTGGTACTAATGATGATGGAGGTTGGTAGATAACTTTTATTGTATGGGTATATCCCTTTATATTCACACATAGTCATTATTAATTGGATGAATGAGATGTTCTGATAGCATGGTTGACAATTTTGTGACTGATGAAAATGGTATATTCTAGGACTGCGACTAGTACTAATTTGCAGATAACATATTTGGTGGAGCTGCAAATGGAGTCAACATGTGTAGGTGTAAACACTTTCCTCATAAAGAGGGAGTGTTATATTAAGTCAGGTTACATCGAAAGTATTTACATGATGTTTGGGGGTGCTTCATGAGAACTGGAGCACATGGTGCATGTTCAACCCCTGGATGGTTCAATATGGACTGTAGCATGAGATATGGTTCACGATGGATATGCACATATGAGATAGTTTTTTAAATGGATGCTTGACCTTAGGATGGTGTCAGATTGGATTTCCTCTCTTAGGAATTAGATATCTCTTGCCTCGATGCTGGACTCTCTTCATTATGCCCACATGGAGGGATCACCTAGTTGGAGATCACCATACATGGGATGTGGAGCATTGTGCACCATGGACGAAGGCTTCAACCCTAGTTGGAATGTGACAACTTGGATTCATGTTTGGAGGATTGGAGATGTTATCCAAAATGAATCTGAACAAGTGGATGTTTGTAAGACTCAATACCTACAAGTGTAATTCACTAATTAACAAAGGATAGATAAAATATAGAGGATAGTGCAACTGTAAAAATTGAATGAGACAAAAGAGAGAGAAAAAAACAAATAATTAAATAAAATAGAAAATGAAAATAGGAGAGAAAAAGAGAG
Source organism: Larix kaempferi (assembly GCA_027924585.1). Lineage (NCBI taxonomy): Eukaryota > Viridiplantae > Streptophyta > Pinopsida > Pinales > Pinaceae > Larix > Larix kaempferi. The sequence goes on along the minus strand of BSBM01000267.1, from coordinate 4,623,313 downwards.
AGGAATGGGAAATGAAAGGTATGTCTCTTGGCCTTCCCATTAACCCCTAGATCTCCTATATCCTCTTGCAACTTGATTCTCAAAGGTTCTTTTGGTCAAAGAGGGGAATATGCACAAAGAGATAGGAGTTGCATTATAACTAGATATTTCTAAAGTAAGACTGAGCAACCATTTGAATGTTGGTTTTCCCATTTGTGTTTCCAAGGTAAATATTGTCTTCATGTGTGATGAATTTTCTCTCTAAACCAATTATTGTGCTTGAGTTATTAGTGTTTCTCTATGTTTAAAATCTATACCATTGGATTGATGCCTATGATGAAGATATTTCACTATATTACATTATATTTACTCAAAAAATTGTTTTCCATGAACACTATATGATATACAAAAAATCTATTATCACAACCATCCATTCCAATTGGAATCCTGAAATCAACGATTTTCATTAATGGACTTGTTACCACCTAAACATGCAATCCAAAATTTTGCATTCCCCTAAGCCTAAACCAGTTTTGGTATCCCTCTTTAAAGCTCCATAGTCTGCAAACCATGTCTGAGTTATTGCATCATCCATTCATTGTGTGTTATTAATGCTTTGTTTGAATTTTATTTGTTTCAATAAGTTGTTGGTAAATAGAATTTTAAAGGGTTGCACAGTCTTATTATAGAGCATTTTTGTATAGCATGACCTTCTATGGGATTAGATAATTCAATGATAAGTATGGCTCAATCATTACTGAAGGTTTAGACATTCGGTAGAAAAATAAGTAATTTTTATTAAAAATGAGCTACCAAAAGTTGGCAGTTTTGGTAGCAAAACCTAATAGTTGTTTTATGAAGGTGCTACTGAATTTCAAATATGTCGTGATTGATGACCAAAGAGGTGAACTTCCTATCAAATCAAACACGCTTCAAAAGTCCTTCAAATCTAACATAATCATGCAGGTAAAGAATGTAGAGAAATGACAGGCTATCACGAGATTGGTTAGTATGTTGTAATCATATCAGATCGTCATGTGGCGAGTTATTTCTACTTACAATATTGCCTTGTTTCTATGATGATTACCATATTTTAGATATGATTTGGATCCATGCATTCATATAATTTAAAATTATGAAGTGTGCATGGTATTTCTTCCTATTTCAAGCACGAGCTATTCCTATTTTTGTTCAAATTGTTTGTTGTGATAAGCAAGGGTTTTGAAGTAGCAATTCTATAGTAGAGCCTACACAATTTCCAAACTACAGAAGTATATATTCACAAAAAGGAGGTCGTGCAATTTTATATGAACTAGAGGGAGTAGAGCTTCTTAAGGCTTACCCCAATTATGGAAGCAAATTTAGAGAGGCGGGGTGGTTATGTTTTGGTGAGAAATTATAGGGACATCATGAAGGAGTTGGTCGGGCTTTTGGTGAAAGGCTTGATAGTCATCATGAAAATATAGGACAAAAGTCTATTTTTGATCCTTCATTGAAGAGGTGATTCAAGTGCACAAGAGGAAACTGGAACTGTTACTAGAATAACTAGAACAAGTAAAAGAAAAGTTGAATATGAAGGTGAGAGTACCTCAAAGAGAAAATTATAGTTTACCCTTGAACAAAAGAAAGTAGACTCTAGTGTTAAATAGGTTTATAGTGGCAAAAGGAAAAGGGAAATTGTTTATGGACAATCTACCTAAGCAGACTTAAGGCTAGATATACCTAGTCCAACTGGGTCTAGAACAAATAAAGTACATAATATAATCAACTTCCCCATATCAATAGAAGTGTAAACTAATAAGTAGATCTCTTACCTGAAGTTGGAAAATCCTCTTGCTCTTTGCTTGATCCAATGCTCCAAAACCTTCAGATCTCCAACTGCAAAGCCCCGTTGAACAAGTAGAAACAGGCAAACAATAGAAGCATATATTTCATATGATTGATCTAAGCTAACAGTTAAGGAAGAAATCTATAAACACTACTAACACAATAATGTATATGGGAAGAGATTGTATTAACTGTAATAAAAGAGAGTACATAGAAAGAGAACGTTACAACCTATGCCTTAATGTTGCAACCTTCCTTCCAACAAGCCAAGCCAAGCCTCCAAGGATGAAGTAAGCCTCCCAAAGATGAGTAGGGGTCACCTAGGATAATTTCACCAACATGAGAGTACTATAGACCTTCCTCCCTTTCCAATGGGGAGAGGCTTCATATTTACAATACCAAATGGGTAGAGTAGGTTGAGAATTAAGGGGATAAGTTCACCTATCAATTAGGGATAGACTTCCACCTCACCATGCTTTGAGAAGTTGCTCGAAGCTCTTGTTTATCCAATTTAACCAACCCTGGCGCACCCTGCATGAAGACAATTGGCGCCAAGAAGGAGTCAACGTAGGCTGTATGAAGGAAACATGAGCCACTGGCGCACTTTACTAGATAGAACTGTGCGCTAAGCATGATCTGGTGCCTCTTGCTGGAAGACAAGATGCGCCAGTGCAACTAGGAATTGCAGACAAAAGGAACAACAACTTGCTCTGGATGTTTTTGGTTAGGGAAAATTCAGGGATTAAGGCAATGAGTCGACATATGACTCATGATGACGAGATTTTGGCGTAAAAGAATGCCCCCCAAAGCATGAAGCTGGTAAAATAAGACAAGTGAAATGCTTTGTAATGTGAAAGATTGATGGCAAAGACTTGTTGGCCTGAAGGTGCTGCTGCAATACAAACAACTCTGAGATACAGGTCCCATATGACTCATAACATGGCTGCCGACCAATACACTGCAGATCCATGATAGTAGAGACCGAATGAACACAATCATAGCTAATGAACACAAGCGTATATCCATGATGAGATGATAACACAACCACGACCAATACAAAGTGGATCTGTGTGATATGACTCAAACAATCTCCTTCGCAACTTGGGCAAGATATGAGTTAACCCAGGGTCTTCAAGCTGAACCCGCAATGATATGAATCTAACCATGTGATTACAATGTATTGGAGTCGAACATGGTAGAGATCACTTGATTATCAGTCATTGATGTATACCGTTAACAAGCACGAGGGAAATCATCATTGATGTCAATGATCCCCAAGGTATCACAGTACATACCATCGAATGTGAATCAATGAGTTGAGGTCGAACACTCAATGGGATCTTTCAATCAAGAGTCAATGATGTAAACTCATGTTGAAAGAGAGGTAACCTGCCATTGAGGCATGCAGGACCAAGGTACTTGATTGGTTTCTAGATTCAATCCCTAGATGATGCGTTAAAGTCGACAAGGATGAATACGTCGAAGGAGGGCCATGATGTATCCCCCATCATCGACATGAAACGCGATCACATATGTTTGGAATGAACATTACAGTAATGTGTGAGACTGACTTAGAGACAACCGACTTGATAAGAGGCGACTACAGATAATGAATGATGAATGTCTCTTGAACATGGGCATGGCATGACTTGGTAGTATTGATATAATGAGAATGATACTGACCCCAATGCAATTGATGGTGGAAGCATTCTTTGGATGACCCAAAGGAGTAGCAAGACTCATAGAACCAGCGTGACTCGAAGACAAACAAATTACCCATGTACTGGATGCATATGCAGATGAGTGCCATGTTCAAGAGTGACTATGTATTGCTGTAACTACAATAAAACAAAAACTCTTCCCTTATCCCCATCATGATTGATGAGTACCTCTTTTGTTTTTTAACGAGCTTGAGAAGGGTAACAGATCCTCGGTATAGCTCATCCCATGGACGAGTCCAATCCCAAATGTTTTACGAACCTAGGATAGGAGGGGTTCATCCCAAAACGGGCCCTTCGATGTTAGATTTTAATGAGTCCAAAGAAGGAAAACTCAACGTCATTTCATGTTTAGAGAGTCTGAAAAGAACTAAAGAAGACTCCAAAGTTTATTTTTCGTAAAAGTTAGTCTCTTCACCCGAAAAAGGATAAAGCAACGTGAAAGAGAACTCTTCCAGTCATGATTGGCTGGATGTTAGGATATTTAGACACTTAGGAGTTAGTTAAGATCAACTTGTGTAATATATCCGTTAGGGATAGTGTGTTTATTTAGTATGCATTAGTATGCATTTGTAAATACTTAATCCGACTGTCACGATATGTTCCCGACATAGAGTGATCCGACGGCTCAACTTCTCTTAGATCAAACCTAACCTTGATCCCTGGATTAACACCCGATTGGTCCATGATCTCTATTTAAAGAGCATGGAGGGTCATTGTTTAGTTGATCGATTATGAGAAGCTCATTTGTAACTTTCTTTCTTTGCATAATAAATTGTCCCGTAGAAGCTATTTGGCCGGGGCCGTGGAGTGTTTCCCTTAAGAGGGTTTAAACCACGTCAAAACATCGGTGTGTTGATCTATGATCTGTTTGTGTGAAGTGGTTGCTCTTGGTGTTCGGTCCTTTGGTAGTACCTTGTGTACCTGAACATGGTATCAGAGCTTTTATGAAGTGCCACTTCCGGTTATGATCTAGATCTTGAACTACTGTTGCCGAAACTCGAAAGGGTTTCTAGTTCTGGTATTTTTGTGCATTTCTGGGCTATAGGAGGTGTTCCATTGCGTCCAGAGCGTCGTTTCCATTGGGAAATAGTTTTTGTTTGATCGAAAACGGTTCCCGGTTGCTCCAGAAACGCGTATTTCATCAGATCTGAAGGTATAATGTTACAGTGACGCATTTTTTTTTTATTTTCTTTTTTTAAAAGAAAAAAATCTCATATTTCATCATTTTTTACTGTTAGATTTTTTTTTGGGTTCGGATTGTTGCTTTCTCGTCTGCGTATGCTCTTTGCCGTGCACCTTGAGCGATCTCGGCAAATCAGAAAGAGAAAGGGAAAGGGTTTTTCTCGGCTGCGTATGCTCTTTGCCGTGCACCTTGTGCGATCTCGGCACATCAGAAACAGAGAGAAAATGTAGACTTTCCGGGAAAGTTAAGAAGATCTAACTCCACAAGTGTGGAAATTTTTTTTTTGTTTCGATTTATGGTGTGTTTTGCAGGAAAAATGGTAAGCACGCAAACCGAGCAAGAAGAGTAAAAAAAAAAAAAAAAACTCCTTCCTCATTCCCATATTTTACATACTTTTTAATCTAGCTCACTTGGTTCAAAGTTGCTTTATTCCTTAATAGGTCTTGAGTTCAAGTCTTAAGAAGTTACTTTCAAAAGAAAAAGTGCATGCAATTTCTATTTTCAAGTTATTTTATTGTAAAAGTGCATCTCACTTAAATAATACAAAATAAAAATACAAGTGAGTCACTTAAGTTTTTTTTTATTATTGTTGCACTATTTAAAAGTAATATCATTGTAAAAGTGAAATCACTTATTTTACAAAAGTGGTTCACTTAAAGCAACTTTCTTGTAAAGTGATTGTCAAAAGGTTCATCTTGGGAAGATGAGGGTTCTTTTTTTTGCTGGATATTCTGTAGCTGCCACGTCACTATTGGGGACATCTTCAACAGTTTCTTTGTTCAAGCATAACTTCATCATACAGAGTCAATTTTCAGTGCTGTTTTTTTTTAAACTACCTATTTTTTCGAGCTCTTCACATCCAGACTATTGGTTTCTGCTTTTATAGCCATTAATTTACAAATATGGCCGCCCCTTGTGATATTCTACTTAAGAGTTCCAACTATTTCTCATGGAAATATCGTATGGAGGATGTTCTACGAAGTAGGGGACTTTTCAGAATTACCTCAGGGAAAGAAACAACACCCACTGATGATGATAAGAAAATAAAATGGGTAAATAGATGTGATGAAGCTCGTGGATTGATTGGGATGTCAATCTCTACAGATTTGCGATTCCACATATCTAGAATTGATGAACCTAATGCTGCTTGGGACAAGTTGGAATCTGTGTTTGGTAAACACAATAAAATTCGAGGTCACCAATTCGAAAATGAGTTGATTTCTTTAAATCCAAGTGATTTTTCATGCATTCAAAATTATTTATCTAAGTACAAAACTCTTAAACTCTTATGTGCAGAATGTAAGATTGAGAGGGAAGACAAACAATGCATTTATCATATTCTTTCCAAACTTGGACCTGCATATTCTGTTTTTGTATCTACATTTTACTCCATGAAAGCATCCTTGAATGCAGCTAGCTATCAAGAGCCTAGTCTTGAATCCTTTTGTGATTCCTTGATTAGAGAATAAGATAAACTCATTCATCATGGAATAATCAACAATGCAGATACATCTGGGAAAGCCTTATTGTCCCAATAGAAAGAAAAGTCTAAGCCTCCCAAGAAACAAAATTTTCGCAATAATAAGTCAAACAAGGGTCAAAAACCCTCTCAGTCAGCTCCTTCTTTAAAAAATGACAAAGGATCCAAGCCAAAAGGCAAGAAGACTGAGCATCATTGCAACTATTGCGGGAAAGATAATCATGATGAATCTAAGTGTTTCAAGAAGATGACAGCCTTAGAAGCAGCAATGAAGAAGCACCACATCATCCTAGATTCATCTTCAGAATCTACCTCTTATGGACATGCACTTTGTGCTTCTCGTTATTCTTATAATGCATCTTCTTCTTCTACTTCAAATGAATGGCTCATTGATTCTGGAGCATCTTATCATATGGCTAAGGATCAAGCCATCTTTTCTACTATGCATGAATGTAACACCAAACAAATATTTGTTGGTGATGATAGATCTCTAAGTGTTGTAGGAGTTGGAACAGTTCCAATAGATAATGGTCATTTTAGTGATGTACTATGTGTTCCAAGAATTTCCTGCAATTTGTTATCAGTCTATCAGATCACTCATTCTGGTGAAGGTAAAACTGTGACCTTTACACCTCACCAAGTTGTAATCAAGGATTTTAAAGATCCTCAATAGGTCCTAGCTACTGGAATTGTTCATGATATTACCAGGTTGTACAAGTTTAACAAATTTGGGTCATCACCTTTCCCTTCAGTTTTTGTTGCTCATAGTGATAACTTGAGCAAACTTTGGCATGAGCGATTTGGTCACTTAAATTATCGTTCATTGCAACAACTATGTAAAGAAAATATGGTGACAGGTCTTCCAATGGTATCTTGCAGGGATGGTGTTTGCTCTGGTTGTGTACTCAAAAAACATCATTGGGACAGTTTTGACAAACGTGCCTCTTGGCACGCCTCGGTTCCCTTGGAGCTTGTGCATAGTGACTTGTGTGGTCCTCTTCCATCTGCTTCCTTTTCTGGTTTCAAATATTTCTTAACTTTCATTGATGATTACACCAAAAGCACTTGGATTTATCTCCTAAAACTTAAGAGCGAAGTATTTAACATGTTCTTGGCCTACAAGGCCCTTGTGGAAAAACAATCTGGTCATCAAATTATTAAGTTAAGATCTGACAATGGAGGAGAATATGTTAACAATAAGTTCACTACTTTCTGCACTGAACAAGGCATCCAACAACAACACACTGTTCCATATACACCACAACAAAATGGTGTAGCTGAGCGGAAGAACCGCACTTTAAAAGAAATGGCTAATTGTATGATCCAATATAAGGGACTAAGTCTTCAATTTTGGGCTGAAGCCATTAATTGTGAAAATTACATAGTTAATCGCACCCCCACTAAAGCATTACAAGGTATAACACCAGAAGAAACATGGAGTAAAAATAAACCTGATGTAAGTCACTTCTGTTTTTTTGGTAGTGAAGCATGGGCTCACATTCCGGATGAAAAACGGAAAGCATTGCAGCCTAAAAGTGAAAAGTGCATATTTGTTGGATATTCTGAAGATGTAAAAGGTTATAGACTTGTTCAACCACATTATCATGATATAATCATTAGAAGAGATGTTAAATTTGATGAAAATCTCTTGGCCTGCGAGCCTAACTCGACGATTGTGCCATCTTTGGCCTGCGAACCTGATTCGACGTTTGTGCCTTCTTCTTCTTCTTCCAACTTCCTTGACAGGTTTCCAACTCCAGTTTCTGATGATGACAATGAGGATGAAAATCCACCTCCGCTTGCTCATGTTCCTCCAGTTGCACCAACACAAGTGCTTCCCTGATGGGTCCGTTCAACATGTGAAGCAGCTGGTGATCTTGCCGGTGATCCTAGAGATCAACGTCGAACACGTTCTCATTTTCAGCGAGCCTCTTCTCTTTTGGCTCAAGTTTTCGAGAATCATGATCTAGAAACTTTTGCAGAAGCTTCAGGGAATCCAGATTGGGATGCAGCCATGGATGAAGAATATCATTCCTTAATGGCGAACGATACTTGGGCTCTTGTACCTCTTCCAAAAGGAAGAAAACTTGTCAGATGTAAATGGGTCTACAGAACTAAGTATGCATTAGATGAAAGTGTTGAAAGACTTAAGGCAAGGTTAGTTGCCAAATGTTTTTCCCAAGTTAAAGGGATTGACTACAATGAAACCTTTGCTCCCGTCGCAAAAATGAACTCCATCCGCCTTGTTCTTTCCCTTGCAGCCTTACACAACTGGGAAGTCCATCAAATGGATGTCAAGTCTGCCTTCTTACATGGTGATTTACAGGAGGAAATTTACATGGAACAACCTCCTGGCTATGTTCAGAATAACTCTAGCCTTGTCTGTCGTCTTAAGAAATCCTTATATGGCCTTAAGCAAGCTCCTAGAGCTTGGTATGCCAAAATGGATAAATTTCTCCTTGACACTGGTTTTTCTAGATGCCATTCCGACCCCAATGTCTATACCAAGAAAGTAGGAAACCATCTCATCATACTTGTTCTATATGTTGATGACCTTATTCTTACTGGTAGTGACCCTAAGCTTATAACCCATGTGAAATCCAGTCTTAAACAAAATTTTGAAATGTCAGACTTAGGACATTTGCATTATTTTCTTGGTCTCCAAGTCCTGCAAACCAAAGAAGGAATCTTTCTTTCTCAGTCTAAGGATGCTTGTGACCTTCTTCGTCGCTTTCACATGGAAGATTGTACACCAGCCCCTTCTCCCTTCCAGTCTGGAGTCAAACTTTCTGCCACTTGTACTTCACCTGAAGTCGATCCCACCTTGTATCGTCAGCTTGTTGGTAGTCTCTTATACTTGACTCATTTCCGTCCTGACCTTTCCTTTGCCGTTGGTCGTGTTTCCCGTTATATGCAGACACCTCATGAAAGTCACTGGAAAGCAGCTAAAAGAATACTTCAATATATTCGAGGTACAGTTCAGTTTGGGATTCATTACAGTACATGGGGGAAACCTTTGTTGGTTGGTTTCATTGATTTAGATTGGGCCGAAAATCCTGATGATCGAAAGTCTACTGCAGGTTATGTTTTCAGTCTGGGATCTGGACCTATTACTTGGGCTTGTAAGAAACAACAAGCTCTTGCTCTTTCTTTTGCAGAGGCAGAATATCGAGCAGCAGTTAATGCCAGTCAGGAAGCTTTATCGCTTCGACAGATCCTTTCATAGTTTGGATTCGAGCAGCAGCAGCCTACTCCACTTTGGTGCGACAATCAAAGTGCCATCAAGCTTGCCAAAGATCCAGTTCTACATCAACGCAACAAACACATTGAGCTACATATGCACTTCATCAGAAATCTTGTTCATGATCGTGTTCTTGAAGTGCTCTTTTGCCCTACAGATGATCAAGTTGCAGACATCTTCACCAAGTCTCTTACAGAAGCGAAGTTTTCTAAACTTTGATCTATGTTAGGAGTTCAGGAACTTGTCATTAAGGGGGGATAGTCTCTAATGCCTCCTTCCTTCTCCTAATAGTGTCACCTTTGTAAATCCTTCAATCCTATCCCAAGTTGTTCTTAAGGGGGGATGTTAGGATATTTAGACACTTAGGAGTTGGTTAAGATCAACTTGTGTAATATATCCGTTAGGGATAGTGTGTTTTTTTAGTATGCATTTGTAAATACTTAATCCGACGGTCACGATATGTTCCCGACATAGAGTGATCCGACAGCTCAACTTCTCTTAGATCAAACCTAACCTTGATCCGTGGCTTAACACCCGATTGGTCCATGATCTCTATTTAAAGGGCATGGAGGGTCATTGTTTAGTTGATCGATTATGAGAAGCTCATTTGTAACTTTCTTTCTTTGCATAATAAATTGTCCCGTAGAAGCTATTTGGCTGGGGCCGTGGAGTGTTTCCCTCAAGAGGGTTTAAACCACGTCAAAACATCGGTGTGTTGATCTGTGATCTGTTTGTGTGAAGTGGTTTCTCTTGGTGTTCGGTCCTTTGGTAGTACCCTGTGTACCCGAACACTGGAGTGCTCCTTTTTTGTAAATAGTGCCTCCTGGTCCGAAAAATGGGTAAACTATCACCAGAAAGACGATAATTCAAATACTTTTACAAGCGTGAAAGCATCAAGTTCGCTTGGCGATATTTTCGTATATAGGGATCCTGAAAAGAGCTTAAAGGAAGACTCCTGCGGGGTCGCTTTTTCATGGAAGTTTTATGAGCCCGAAAAAGTGATAAAAGATAACTCGGTAACTTATTCTCATTGTTTTGCGAGCACGAGAAAGAACAAAGAGTAAGCTCGGTGTCATTAATGTCTAGTTTTAATGAGAGGAATAATATCACAAGAACGCTCGGAGAGTTGTTCACACCTGATAATGGGCGTGAAAAGACTACGATCATAACCAAATGCTTTAATATGGCAGCTTACTTTACCTGCAGACTCAAAAAACTAGGTCAAAACGATCAATTAGACGTCTAGACATGAAAAATATCCCCAACTATAGTAAAAATGACCCAACAAGAAATAAATTGAAAAGAGAATATTCCATTTTCAATGTAAAAAGGGGTAAATAGTAAAAATGAGTTACTATTTATTTTTTACCAAATTGGGAGGTGAAAATAACCATTTGAAGCCGTTTTTCAAGTGCCGATTGCGGGAGCTCTGGTCAACCATTTGCAGTGCCGTCAACGTCAGGTAACCCTAAACTTTGTCCTCTTCATTTTCAGTGGAGTAGAATTCTTTTTCATTTCCAATTTATGAGTTTTTGGCTATTATAAATGGGGGGAAATACGCCTTCAGGCTGGCGCACTTCCCCTGAGGGCTCGACGACGCCATTCCCGTAAGGGTATCTTGCGCCGATGGCGCCCTGTTCGTACAGACGGAGTGCACCAACATTAATTGGCCCCATGAACTTAATAATCCACCAAAAATTGATAAGTTGGAAGGTTGGGTACACTTCTAATGGATATTTTGTTGATTTTTGGACAGGTTTGGGTGGTAAAGATGGTCCAATGGAGGGAAAGAGAGCACGAAATGGATGATGCTCAAGCGTTTAATGACCCCCAATGCATGAATGCATTGGGGAATTGTGGGATACTAAAATAATTTCACATCCAGGGCATGAGGTACCAAGTAACGCTACTGGAATACCTGATCAGATGCTGGGATCCGGAGCAGCAACACTTCTGGGTTGGTGTACATACATTGACCATAGATATCGAGGATATCTATTTTCTGACGGGGTTGTCCCGATGGGGGGCTCCCATGTCTTTGACGGGATCACGGGGGAGTGATCGAACTACTGAGGAGGTATTGGCCCAATGGTGCACTCCCGACACATAGAGGGTTGGTGGGAAGATTCCCATCAAAGATGTGAGGGACCGTCCTCTATGCACAGTCTTATTTACTATTGAAAGGGTGGTAGGGAGTAGGGATCGTCACCTGGACAGCAAGGACCACATGCTATATGCAGAGGAGTGTATGGCTCCTAAAATTTTCAATTGGTGTGAGGGACTCCTCGTGTCTCTCAGAGAGCAACTCACCAAATGTCGGCGTGGTGAGATGAAGTAGTTTGGATATGGATAAGTTGTGGTCTCGTTCTTCCTAGAGCGGGTTCCACATCTACGCCCACAGGTCGAGCTGGACGAGTTGGATCCGAGGGATCCACACATGGTATGATGGTCTGAGGTGATGGCCTGCCACGGAGATGTGGGTCCCATCATTAGATATGGTCCTCCTTTTTTCAGGTGGTTGAGGGGACAACTCATGGTGGAGGAATACCCTTATGAGGGCACCGATTTCAGAGGAGACCTGTGATGAACCTGCAACAATTAATTAATGAAAATACACGAGATAGCAGAAATAAAAGAACTCAGAATCGTTTTATTGATCGCAGGCCACTTCGAGGGGGCAACCTCCTTTGAGAAAGCTCAATACAAATAACTTCACGGTACCTTCATTGGCCTCGACACACACTTATATACTAAGTCTATGCCCAATACTATGGGTCAATACCATGGGACATATAATACTACGAGATGACTTACAAAGCATATGCGTCCAATACTATGGGTCAACACCATGGGCTAATACAAACTATGGATCAACAAATACTACAGGACGACTTACAAAGCATATGCGTCCAACAATAATATACTAGCAAAGTAAAGAGAAGGGTTCACACGGGTTCCTAACATCCCCTCTCCCTTAGAAAAATCTTTGTCCTCAAATCTTTAGATGTGGAAATTGATGCGAAATCTGAAGGAGTGGTTCCCCTGTAGCATCCTCGGGTTGCATTCCGTGCCACTGAATTAATACCTTTGTGATATATTGAGAGAGAAGCTGATGCCTTTTGAGGTTCAGGGAGGATTTCTTGGAAGGTTGGAGACAAAGAAGAACCATATCACTTGCTTTAAAAGTGCACTCAGAACGGTGCTGATCGGCTTGTTGTTGCATTCGAATTCTGGCCATGTGAAGATTGTCCTGCAAAATGAGAAGAATCTAATCGCGGTTTCGAAGAACCGAGTCAATTTCTTGAATTGGGGAACTGCTGAGGGTGGATGGAAGAAGAACTGGCGGTGCCTGTCCATAGAGTGCTTCATATGGTGTCATTTTTGATGTGGTATTGTACCACTGCAGTGCTTCAAGGAAATCCATAGAAATAGTTGTCCAAATCTGTGTAGGGATAGGAAAGGGTTCGAGCAGTCCCGAAAGGAGTATCGTTTCACCCTTGTTGACCTGGAAAGTATCACATTCAACCACCATCTGTTGAATTGGCATTTTCCATCCATGCCAAAAGAAGTTACACTGTTCCCATTCATACATTTTGAGGAACCCAGAGTGCCCTGCCGATGGAGAAGCATGGAGTTCATAGAAGACATGGCCTTGTTGAACAGATTGCAACCAATTTGGAACAAGTAGAGAAATAGCTGTAAGAGAAACTGGGTCATCAAATGTGCGAGAAGGAGCATCCGCCACCAGATTGTTCTTACACTTCTGGTAAGTGATCGCATAGGCATAACCCATGAGTTGGATAACCCATTTCAGGTGTGCTGGGGAGGAGACCCGTTGTGCTAGGAAATGTTCTAGACTTTGGTGAGTAGTCTGGATGCCAAAATAATTCCCTAATAGGTATGGCTGCCACTTTTGTACTGCATGCAAAATAGACATCATTTCCTTCTCAGATGTAGATGCGGCTAAATTCTTACCAGAAAGGTCTCTTGAAGGCGACAAGCTCACTGGTTCAACAAAGACACATGCATATCTATCCAAGGAAGTAGTGGAGACCGTTGATGGGTGCATCTGAATGGAATGGAGCTGAGCGACGAGACCAAGTGAATTCTTCTTAAGGATCTTTTCCAGGCGATGTGAACTGATAATGCGGAGAGACCCTGGTTGTAAGCCCATAAATTTGTGTTGTTTCCCATTGACTGAAAACTCCATCCAAAGTTCAGCAAAATCCCATAAGATGGGGCCAAGTGCGCGTCACCATTGAATGCCCAAAACCACATCACATCCACCTAAGGACAAGAAAAACATGTCAGAGTGCAGGTTATAATCTTCCAGAGAGATACACACATTGTGACACTTCCCTTTGCAAGGTAAGGTGCCCCCATTGGCAATCATGACTTCAAAGTTGGAGCAAGGATGGACAAAACAATCAGCCTGTTTGGCGATCCGATGGTTAATGAAATTATGAGTGCTACCATAATCAATGAGTATTGTAAGAGGGATCTTCTTGAAGTAACCCCTGACCCACATTTTTTTTGGGGTGGTGACGCCGACTAAAGCATGGAGAGATATATTTGGGTGGTCATCCGGAGACAGAGGGTCAATAGGCGGCTGCTGAATGTCGACCTGATCATCTAGTGTATTTGGAGCTTCTTTACCAATTTCAGAGGCAGGTGGAGAATCCACATCCAAGAGATAGAGCTTTTGCTGAACACATCTATGTCCCCAAGTGAATTTCTCGTCACAATTACAACAAAGCCCTTCTTCTCTGCGTGCCTGCATCTCTGTTTCAGACAAATGCTTGATAGGAGTTGGTCGAGGAGTTGGCGGGATGGGAGGTCGTTCAGAACCCATATTACGGAAGGGAACAAAAGTGGGTTTGGAGTGCTGTTGGGCTGCAATCTTGTCTTATTCCAACTTAGCCAACCCCAGGGCTTCCATCATTGTGTTGGGACAGAACATTTTGACCTCTGAGCGGATTTCGTCCTTAAGACCACTGATAAAACAACTCCTGTAGAATTCATCAGACAATCCTTCTGTGTGATTGACTAGTTTCTCAAATTCTGTCTGATACTCTCTCACAGTGCCAATTTGACGAAGTTTAGTGAGTGCTCCTGTGAAGTCATCAAAATCACTAGGACCAAATCGTTGCAAAAGGAGCTGAAAAAAATTTGGCCATTTTGGTTCTTCATGAGCCTTGATGTACCGACGGTACCATTGAAGAGTTTCCTATTCCAAATGAAAGGATGCAAGTGGAACTTTGTTGACATCAAAAGTATTATGCAAACTGAAATACTGTTTTGCACGATAGATCCATCCAGTCAGATCAGTACCATTGAAGCGAGGAAAATCAAGCTTCAGAATACGGAAATTGCTGGAAGAAGAGAACCCATTGTCTGATGAAGACTCGGACTGTCGTTTGTTGTTTATGGCTGAATGCTTAAGATGGAGGCCGAGAAATTTTACATCAAGATCCTGGAGTTTGGTTTGGATGGGTGCAAGTACTTCCTCCATAGTTTTTGCTCCTGCGCGGGTGACAACCATAACCATGAGTTTTTTTTTTTTTGAGTGGGTAGAAAAACAAAAACAGAAATTGTTTCAGTAAAGGAAAATCTGGATTTGGGAAAAAATATGATGGGTAATTTAGGTTTGACTACGTTTTGGACACTTTCGAAGGGACATGGAAGCAGAAAAGGAGGATTTCAGAAGCGGGGTGAAAAAATGAGAAAATTTGGAAGAGAGGGACAAAGAAGCAGAAATAGGAAATGAACTATGTGATAAAATTTGAAGGCGATTGGGTGAAAGTCGAAGAAGTTATGGCAAACCCTAAAAATAGACAAATGTGGGATTTCTAGCTTTGGGAAGTGGAATTTGGGATAGGGTCCTCATGAATGAAATATGCAGAATGGGATTACAGGGGTGTCAGGGAATTTTCAAGGGAAATAGAGTGAAAACAAGGGAGATATGGATTTGAAACGGTTGGATCTGAAATGACGCAGAATGGATCGGCAATAGATGGATTTGCAACGACGTGGAAGTGATCGGCAACAGATGGATCTGCAACTGCGTGGAAGTGATCAACAACAATTCAGCTGAAAATAGATATGGACCCCAGGTATGCTCGACTTCCTAACAGTTTAGGGGTTTCACTCGACCACCAATGTTGTCTAACAACTTGCGTATTGGGGCAGTACCCCTCACTCCACGGCTCAGGTAAAGCTGATAACCGCTTTGACACAAACGACAGCTCTTGGTTTACCTCACGGGTGGGAACTAGTCAATCGGGTAGGGGTCGTTTCCCTTTTTGCTGGCAAATCCTCTTAATGGGCTGACTACTTTGGGGTTCCTGTGGTACTCCTCACAATGAATTTTAGGGATTATGCCCAAGTACTTCCCACAGTTAAGCGGATAGGGATTATTCCCAGATCCAAACCTGCAACAGATGCAAAAAAAAATTTTGGTAGAAATTCCACCCAACGAGCCCAAGAAAGTGCTCTGATACCAGATGTGATGAACCTGCAACAATTAATTAATGAAAATACACGAGATAACAGAAATAACAGAACTCAGAATCACTTTATTGATCACAGGCCACTTCGAGGGGGCAACCTCCTTTGAGAAAGCTCAATACAAATAACTTCACGGTACCTTCATTGGCCTCAACACACACTTATATACTAAGTCTATGCCCAATACTATGGGTCAATACCATGGGACATATAATACTACGGGACGACTTACAAAGTATATGCGTCCAATACTATGGGTCAATACCATGGGCTAATACAAACTATGGATCAACAAATAATACGGGACAACTTACAAAGCATATGCGTCCAACAACAATATACTAACAAAGTAAGAGAAGGGTTCACACGGGTTCCTAACAAGACCCAGACTTAGTTCTTCCTGAGGATGCGCAATGGGGAGACCTGGGTAAGAATGACAACTCTGTTATGTGTTTTTCCATTTTGTGATTTTAAAATGTTTTTGGAGTAGTACTGATGATTGATACATGCTTGTGCAGATGTTGTTCCATCCCATCCAACAGGTGCTTCTCCGATCGCGCGGAGAGGAGCGGTATGGGATATGGAGGCTGTGGATTGAGACACCATGGAGGAGTGTTGTAGTCCTGCGGGTCACGTAGTTACCAGCGATACATTATACATTATAAGAAAGCATACACACAATGATACAGATACAAGAGACAAGAGACCAATAGAGAGACGCACAAGCCTTTATTAACCAGCAAGAGCAGAATACAACATAGAAAGATCTAATCTAGTCCAGTACATGGCTCAACAGCCTATATATATGCATTTACAAGAGGTTATGTAACTGTCTGGTCGGTTCAACCGACTGACATGACATGACTGGTTGACCCATCCGTCAACATACATACATAATAGGTCAGGCGGGAAGCCTAGTCGACAGGCCGACCTAGGCTCCTCCAACATCTCCCCCACCTCAAAATGTTTCTTCGTCTCGAAGAAAGTGAGGAGAGGTAAAATGACATAGACAAAAATATGTATAACCGCTAATGTAGTGTAAGACTGGAACTGGATGGATTCTTGTCATGTCCCAAATTTTGCATTGGGTCACAATGGCCTAAGCCAATTGGCCATATTCATGAGATTTTGTCAAATTGATATTAAGGGTCAAATAATTGCCAAGGAGGAAAATTACTAGTTTCCTAGGTTGGGGGTGGAAGCTTTGGGATTTGAGATAAGGGGGATAATAAATGATGTTTTAACATTAGAATGGCATAAATATTTAATAAATGAGATAAATAAATAAATACAAGAGAAATTATAGGTGACAATTGGTTTTGAAGACATATGGAGAATGTGGGACCCACACTAGCCTGATTTTTCAATGACACATGGCATCTCTCTCTTTCCATTTCAAATCCATGAGAAGGAAAACATTCTTGGATGAGTTGGTAGGCTCATACACATGGCATTTAGCATCATATATCGAATTTGTATGGAATGGTAACCTCCATGGAAGAGGAAGAGTCAAACTAGAGGTTTGGGGACACTTGGGCTAGATTCCCTAACTTCTATGACAACAATGATGAAGAATCTATGACACCTATGACACAAATCATACCTGAAGGCTGACATATGACATATATGACATGTCAAGGCTAAAAATAGCCTCCAAGAGGGTGCTCAAGTGAGTTAGGGCAGCCAAAGAGACACCAAGTCGAATTTGGAGAAGGAAGGAGCTATAATTGGAAGGACACGTGGCATACTTGGGAATCTCTTCCCAACTTGAGTTGGCATGAAAATATTGGGAGGAATTCGACCCATGGAGGACCTTAGAAGTTTATAAAATACAATAACAAAGAATAATGGTAGCTTTTTTATCATTTTAGAATTTGCAATTGCATTTGTGAGAGAAGAGCTAGTGGATGACTAGTTTCTTGCCTTAACCAATTTCGAGGGTGAAAGATTCCCATCCAAGTTGGTGTTTGGAGAGGCCATTCAGGTCTTTCATGGAGCTTTAATGGATTCTTTATTTGCAGGTGTAAGCTACAGGGCAGCTCGTGGTTTCTTCTATTGTAGCTCACTCACTCAACCATTTCCAGTTTTCATTGCATATTATTGCTCCTTGAGGGAGGGCGTTTTTGGTGAGCTATTGTGCTATTTGGGGGGGATTCTAATGCCCAATTTCTTTTTTAATATGAATTAATTAATATTTTCTTCATATTCAAAAATTTTCAGGTCGAAATTCCAAGTGGAAAAGTATAAATATGATTGTTAATGAAAGAATGGTGCCATTTCCCCACTACCTTGATGTATAGCAATGATGTATTGATGTATTCGAATGAAATATCATTCCTCTGATGTATTTATGATTCATGGAATATCATTTATGAGCTGCACAAGTTTCATGTTCAATACTTAAGCATTTGGAGTCATTTTGATCAGTTTAATACCATTTGAAGAAGATTTAATGCCATTCTCCCCAAGGTTGAAACTAGTCTTTTTGCATATGATTTAAGGGAGTTATAGCAGACATTAAAAGTTGAATGGTGATTTATATGAGTTCATTTTTATTTCCTTTATATGTACCCTATTTCCATTCAGAATTCCAAGTTGGATTGAGTGCATTTGGAAAGTCATTTTCATCATCTACCCTTACGGGATTTGAACCACAATTTACTAGTAAAAATCCCTATCTTGACCAGATTTGAAAGAGGAGTTTCAGAAGTCATATGAACACTCCAGAGCATCCATAAAAATTATAAATATGTCTTAATATGATCCAAGTACCTTCTGTAGCAATTTGGGATAATTTGGAGTCATTTGGAGACCAAGGGACCAATACTAGTTAAAGAGAAATTGCTAGTAAAATACCATACATTGACCAGAATATTAAAGGAGTTTGCAGAAGTGTTTTAATGGTCTTAAATAATCCTTGAACATCATAATAAAGTCTTAATATAATCCATACACCTTCTCAGAATATTTGGGAGCATTTGGGTCAATTTGGAGACCTAGACATCAAAACTAGTCAAAGGTCGAAATTGGGAAAAAAGTGAAAAATTGGTCATTTTAATAAAATTTCTTAAAAGGTCATTACAATTCTGGTGTTGATCGCGGACCTCAAGAATGGCTTCAGCTGAAATAGAGAGTTGATGTTGAAATTCATCCCATGCACTCAACATTCTTTTCATGTGTTGAAATAGAGAGCTCGACAGCTTGGCGACCTTTTCATGTGTTGACATGTTCTGTAAATAAGTTAAGTTGGGGCCAAATAGACTGATCTTTTCTTCGGCAGCTACAAGTAGTATTTGAAGTGATGGCCAGAGTTATTCGACTGTATTGAGGCTAGGTCGAGTCTGACTCATCCATTGCTGTTCCTTCTTTTCTAATATTTCAACTTTTCTATTTTTCATGAGGATTTGATCTTCTATGCTTTGAATCAGGGACTGATCAGCTTCATGTCGCTGCCGGTGGAGTTTGTCAAGCAGCTTCTTTGTCTCCTGTAATTGTCGAAAAATAGTGCCATAATGTATGTACACGTTGCTGAGTACATTGGCAATTGCGGATGCCTGCTTGTTGTATTTGACCAAATGACTATGAGCAGAGGTGAACGCTGCATATTGTGCCGACAATAACGAAGATGTTTCGGTTTCCTGTTCCTGTCGGTGCTTGTTAAGTTCCTCTTGTAATCTCGACACGACATACTGCAAAATTTGAAATGCTGTATCGAGTGCACTGGTCGTGTCAAAAACTGCTGGAAGTGGGATAACTTGTTGTGCTAAGTCTTGACATTTAGCCAAAAATTGTGTTTGATCCTCTTGCAACTGAATGGCTCTTTCTTCTGCTTCCAGTCGGCAGTGTCTTTTCTTTGTTTTGATGGAATCCTCTAAGATATCAAGTTCGGCTTGAGTCGTCGCTTGCGGCTTGTATGTCGATATGGGCCCAAACTGATCTAGGTGTACCGATAGCCTGCTTTCTTGACGAATGTAGTCAAGGTGCATTTGTTGATTCTGTTGCTGCTGTTCTTTTTCCTTTCGGCGTTTCTCCCTGCGTGACTTCTTCTTTTGTTCTGGTAACTTGATGCTAGCCTCAATCTGCTGTGTTGGTTCTTTTTGTAAGTCGGCTGCTGCTGGTTCTTTTTGTAAATCGGCTAGTGGTGGTGAGTTTTCTGCGTCTTTTTGAATTTTCTCGGCGCTTTGCTCTACTACTGCTTGACCTGCTGGTTCAATTTCTTTGTTTGTTGTATCGGCTTCCATGCTATTTGCTGCTTTGTCTTGAAAAAGTACTTCCATGTTTGCTTCTGTGACTTCTTGAGATGGTGTTTCTTTACTTAGTATTTCTTCCTAAACTAACATCGATCCGTCAGTAGGGAGTGGGGACAACCTACTACTAACCACTTGATCTAGTGGTGATGACAAGGGATTCTCAACTACAGGTGAGGAATGGGGATGATTGGGACTATCAAACGGACCCGGACTGACAACTGGTGACAATATGTCGGGGATTACATGACCCATTTCTTCAAGAACTTCTAAATCTGACTGAATCTGTACTGGTTCGACAGGTTGACGAGGGGGCGACAAGTTCTCCACCGACAGGTTAACTGGAATAAACTCTGATGTTTCTCGGGCAATAAGGGGGCTGGTTAAGTCAGGGTTTCTTTGAAGGTGTTTGATATGCACACTGACCACTTGGGTTGATACAGACTCTGGTCGAGATGAAGCATCGACTGACAAATTGTCGGATGGGGTATCTGTAAGTGAAGCAAGGTCGAGAACTATTTTCTTAGTAATTATTTCTCGCCAGTTTGGGACAAGTGATGGAAGATTGGAAATAAACAAATTGAGAGCATTGTCTTCCTGGAGTTTTTGCTAAATGGGAAGGGAAAGAGTTTGTACCATACTTGGAATGAAAAGTGAGTCTTCTGTGGCAGGTGGATTAGATACGAGAGTTATAGCAAGAGTTGTTTCCTCCATCACTACAATCGGGGATAGTGGAGGAGAAGTAACAGTTAAGTCGACATCAGGTTTGAATGTTACCTTGAGTTTCTTTTGAGGCTTTTATGCTTCTACAAATATCTTGAACTGCTCATCGATGGATACTTTGTTCTTTGCTGCATTCTCCAGGATTGGTGTGGCACTATTGATTAGTTCATCTTCATCTTCTACCGTTGGCTCTCTTACGATCAACTTCCTTTTTCCTTTTCCTTTTGTGTCCTTTCCTTTTCTTGCCGTAGACATTTCGTCTGCAATCCGTTGGATATTTTCTTCTGTGAGTGCAAAACCTGGGTTGTCAAATTGGGTGCTTTCGTCGGACTGTCCGGAACTGTCGGAAGGACCTTGCTGTGACATGACAATTATTTCTAAAGGATTTGTCTCAACCTCTGTTTCTGCTCTGAAAGTGAAAATTTTCATGTAAAGCCGAATTTCATATTCTTCCTCCTTTTCTTCATCAGTTAATGGTTCAACCGTAGGTATATTGGTCTTGCATGCCTGTGCCGGAATTGTTAACATTTTGTTTGATTTCCTGCTCAACTCTGTAAAAATTTCATCAACCAAAGAATAGTGGTCAAGTGGTTCTGCTCCCCCCGCTGCACCTTGCAAATGACAAACAGATGTATGATCCAGTATCATCTGAATATGTGTCGTCGAAGGTAAACTTCTTCTTACATTTTGGTGTCCTCTCCATCTAGTCGAATGAGTCTTGATATTTAGAAACCACGCTTCTAGCCAAATTTTTACTGTCGAAGGTCCAAGTCGGCTACTTCCATATGTAAAGCATCAAAATTTCTCCATAAATACTTTGCTGTTGGCTATAAAGTCCTTATTTCCTGTTGGTCAGAGGTGCGACATGGCTATCCAAATAATCACAGATGGGTATCGAATAACCGTCCCTTCATCTTGGCACTTACGGCATGTATGCTTGATTATGTCGGCCAGGAATTTAGCCCACTTGTATATTTTTTTCGACGACGCCATATTCAACACAACTTCTAACATGTCGGTCTTGAGATCCGAACCTTGACCGGTACTTGATAATGCAGTGGAAACAATTCTAGCGGCTATCCTGTAATTTTCATATTTAAACTGACTGATGACTAAGCCTCTAGAATTCTTACCGGAAGGATGTTCTATAAATTCTTTGATCAATTCAGGCTTCTGCCGTGTCGGCACATCTTCTCCTTTGTTCGACAAGCCTGTGATTCTGTGGATCAATTCACCGTTTATTTCAACCAAAACATTGAAATAAAACTTTCCATTATGGTATTGAATAACTATGAACTGTGCTACAATTTCTTTTAGTCCTCCAAAGTTCTCCAACAGAGGTGCATTTATATATTGTAAAACTGTGGTAGTTCTAAGCCTTTCGGCCGACTGTCTCCATTTACCTTAGCTTCTTTCCCCTAGGTATAGATATCGGACAGGTTCTTCGCCAATGGGGTTCCAATTCCTTGGCATTCCGGATCATTTGAAGATGAGTTTCTAAGGGATACTGTTCTTTCTCCATCTCTCGGACTTTAGTAGAGGAAGACCGTGTTGTTGATGCTTGACCTTTCTTGGGAGCCATAGTTGATACGGGGTTCTCTAAATCACAAACTGGTTCTAATAGCTCTGAGCTTTGGTTCTCAATCTCTCTGCAGAAGAGTATCCAGGAATCCTCAAGCTCAGGATTTATAGCGATAGAGTTTGGCACGGTTGACTGGGAGGTAGATGGCCACATTAAAGCTTGATTTGATGAGGGATTTAAGTGTGAATGACAAATTAGTGGTGCCTCGAGAACCGTGTCACGGCTCTGCTATCCCACCGGTCAAACATCCCAACTGTTTCTACGCGTTGCTTCTACATCGGTTCGATGTCAGTGTGATTCCCTTGTGCTATCAGGTCGACCAGACTTGGTCTGGTGATGTCGGTGAGCTCGCTCATCCTGTCGACTGCTTCTATCCTGCGGTCATGCGCCAGTCTCTTGTTTTCACTAGTATTACTTGTCTATTCCTTCATCATATTGAATCGGAAGTAGCTTTGCATTATGAATCCTTTGCTTTAAATTGCTTTCTCTCCATGGTTGGTTACAACCGTTTTTTTTTTTTTTTGAATTTTCATGACTTGTACTGTTTTAGTTGGGCGCCATTTACCACTTTCTTGAAAACACTACCTTGTAATGTTTTCAGTCGGATTGACCCATTAGGGTTTATCATTTCGACAATATAGGGCCCCATCCATTCCGTGTGTAATTTCTTTGGTTTCCCTTTTATGCGGCTATTATACAGTACTGCCAACTCACCAACTGACAGATTCTTCTGTTTGATGTTTCTATCATGCCAAGCTTTCTGTTGCAGTTTTTGGATTTGTTGGTGCTCTATTTCCATATGTTGACTTTCACCTAGTTTCTACAGTTGTAATAGCCGTTCTTGTCGTGCATCTTCAACATCAATGTGTAATACTACTGCAATTTTCGGGGCTTGTCGTCGAAAATGCAATGGAACGACTGCTTCTTTCCCATAGACACGTGAAAAAGGCGTTTGTCCTGTCATTCTTTTGTACGCTGTTCTATATGCCCACATAACAGTAGGTACTTTATCATCCCAGTCTCCTTCTCCATATTGCACACTTTTGTTAGTCCTTTTGTTAGTCCTTTTGTGAGTGTTTTGTTAAATGATTCCACGACGCCATTAGAATGAGGGTGATATGCTGTGTTAATTCTGTGATCAATTGCAAACTCCTTAGTTAATGCTTCAATAGTCCTGCAGACAAAATGTGTACCTTGGTTGCTTATCAAAGTTAAAGGGCACCTAAAATGTGTAATGATATTTTCATAGATAAACTTGGCAGAAACTTTGCTCGAACATGTTTCGACCGGTTCTGCTTCTGCCCACTTGGTAACATACTCTACAACAGTGATGAGATATCGTGCATATGTCCGTCTGCCAATTACTGGAAATGGTACAATAAAATCGATCGCCCAAATATCGAACGCTCGGGTAGGATTAATTGGAACCAGAGGCATCTCTGTTCTAGGCAGCGGTCGTCCCATACACTGACATCTATCACATTTAGATACAAATTCTTGACAGTCTTTATGAACTATCGGCCACCAAAGTCCAGCTTGCAGAATATTCCTTGTTGTTATGTATGCATGATAATGTCCGCCTGCCGATCCATAATGAGCTTCTGAAAGTATAGTCTGTCGTTCATGCAAGTGCACACCGACGTAATATATTATCCAAGCCAAGTTTATAGAGGAATTCCTTGATCAAAGTGTAAGGTGTTGCTTTCATAGCAAGGATATTCCTCTTTTTCTCAGTAATTCCTTCAGGAGCTTTCCCATCCTCGAGAAATTGTGCAATTTCTAAAGGGACAACTTCAATTCGAAACAAATGCGCATTTGGAAAATCATCGTCAATACCTATTGGATCCTCTCCAGTGTGGACTCTTGACAGGTGGTCTGGCCCGACATCAGCTTTTCCTGGTCGGATTATTACCTCGAATTCGAATTCCTAAAATAGTAGGAGCCAACGAAACAACCTCCCGTGGTGCAATGGTTTATTGACTAGATATTTCAAAGCCTGATGATCTGTGTAAAACATGAAAGGATTAGCCAATAAATAATGACGGTATTTCTGCAGTGCAAATACCATACCTAACGCTTCTCTCTCTGACTTGGAATAATTTCTTTCTGCCTTGTTCAGTTTTCGACTATTGAAAGCATTATGATAGTCCATTCCATCTTCTCCGGGTTGTGTTAAAATAGCATCGACTGCTATTCCAAACGCATCACGATGAACATGAAATTTTACCGACCAATTTGGGAAGCGGAGGATAGGTGCTTCGACCATTTTTCTCTTCAATGTGTTGAATGAAATGTCGCATTCCTCCATCCACCTGTATTCCTGATCTTCTTTTAACAACTCTTCAAGAGGATATGTTGTGTCGGAGTAATGTCTGATGAACTTTCTATAATACCTCGTATGACCCAACAGGATCCACACTTGCTTCGGATTGACTGGAGGCTTTAGGTTGAGAATAATTTTTATCTTTGCATAATCGACCTTGATTGCTTCTTTGCATACTACATGGCCCAGCAATATGCCAATAGGTGTCGCAAAAATGCACTTTTTAATGTTCAGCGATAATTGAATCTGCTGAAAACGTTCCAACATCAGTTGAAGCCATTTGCAATGATCTCTTAGCATTGTGTAGATTGTCCAGTCGTCAAAGTAGACAGCCATAGTTTTGTAGATATATTCCTGAAATGCCTTGACGACAATCCGGGAAAAGACTGCTGGTGCGTTCTTCAGACCGAAGGGCATGACTTTATACGCGAACGATCCAAATTTGCACACGAATGTAGTCTTTTTTTGGTCATCTTTAGCAATATGCACTTGATTGTATCCAGAAAATCCATCCGTGAAGGAATAACACTCGTGCCCTGCAACTTCATTAATAATTTCATCTGCAAAAGGAGTTGGAAACGGGTCTGTCAGTGTTACCTTGTTCAGTTCGCGAAAGTTGACACATATTCTCAGTTGTGTCGGATCTTGTTTCTTCGGCTGAACAACCATTGGGCTCGCCCACTCTAATTGGTCGATAGGATATATAATTCCTGCTTCGAGCATGCTATCGATCTGCTTTTTAACAATGTCTTTGTACTTGTGAGCAATCTTATAGGGTTTTTTCTTTACTGGTCTGGTGTCTGGTTTGATATCGATTTTCATTTCACCCATCTCCTGTACAAGTCCTTTCAAGTCTTTGTAATCCCGATCAAATACATCTTGAAATTCCTTGAGGAGACTGGTTAATTCTGTCGTTTGTTCTTCATTCCAGTAATCGCCGATTTTTGCCATTTTCTGTCGGTCGTCATTTGAAATATCTACTTCTTTTGTTTTGATTTTGGCATCCATCCATTATGGAGCACGACTGTCACTTATCGGTCTTTCACCTTCCTTAATTTGTGTAAATGCAGGTGGGAAGTATTTTTCTGATAATTTTTCTGGGTCATATTTCTCGACAACCTCTGTGCTAAAGATTATTTTCACATGCTTCAACGTGCTGGGATGATCCTATCTCCATTTAAAACTTTTCCTGACTGACTTCTCTATTTCTAAGCTTAGTCTTGTTGAATGCTGGCTTTTTGTCGACGTTATGTTATAGCAGGTAGTAGGTCGACGAGCAATCTGCTTCTTTTATGCAAATGTTAGATTTTCTGTCGGTTGCAGAAATTCTTTGATATATTTACTTGCCTCGACCAACTTCTCCTCCTTCGGAGAAAACTGGAAATCCTTGATGAAATTTTCTTTTAAGTCTTTCCATGTGAAAGTTTTCCCTCTCGCCTCTTCCATCTTATACCATTTACTGGGTAAATCATCAAGTGTGTAGGGGAAGAGGTGAGGCCATGCCCTTTCATCTTTATAGCCCAATTTTATCCATTCTTTTTCGCAACAGTCGATGTGGACTTCAGGATTATGTCCCCGTGTCAACATAGGGATGTCGGCCTGAGTTGTCAGCTTCTTTCCTCCGAATATTTCTACAAAAAATGTCGATGCGGTGTTCCAAGTTTGGAGTTTCGACTGATGGGTATCCCCACATCTCATAGCTTGACCAATGAATGTCTCAACCAGACTCTGTAGTCGACCTTGCTCTCTGACATGTTTTGATACTTGTTCGATATGTACAGTAGGGGAATCACGTTCCTTGTACCTCAATGTCGGATTATATGTCTGTGAATTTCTGTCTGGGATAAGAGTTGGGTATGCTCACATTTTCCACTCAAATATCTTCGTTGTATATGATATTGAGAGACACTTCTTCATTTGCTTCTTTGAGATGGCTTCCACTGTCCAGCATTCTTTTGCATGAAGATCATAATTCTTTATCTGCCAGTCATAGAGCTCTGCATCATAATTATATCCGAGTGAAACAAAATCTCCAAGGTGAAGCTCTCCTTGGGAATTTGGTTCAATATGGTCTTCATTATTGTCTATTCGATAAAGCTATCAAATATCATTATTCACTTCTACAGGTTCTGACCATGGTTCTCCTTGAGATGGGAAGATTGGTACAATCACCTTCTACCCATTGCCTTTCAACTTGATGCGACTTTTATCTAAGGAAATTGAAGCCTTCATCTTTCTTCCCCAAGGTCCACCAACCAAGGCTGGGAAAGAGCTTGCATTATCTTTGGGATTAATGATCTCAAAATCAATTTTTGTTGTGATGCCCTTGATGGATGTTTCGACTCCTTTCCATACTCCAATCGACTCAATTAAACCTTGATCCACGAGCTTCAAATAAATGCCCGATTCTTGCAATTGTGGTCGACCGAGTTGGTCCCAGGTATCACGAGTCATGATATTCACTTGGGAACCAAAGTCTAGTACGACTTGCCGTACATGATATCCATTTATGTCGAGGTCGACCAATGGGTCAGCATCATTTTTTTCTTTTTGATTAAGTCGGAAAAGGTTTTTGGTTTGTCTTTGCTCAACATATTTATGCTTGAGTTTATGCAGCAGGTCAATCATTTTCCCTACAGCTTCATCATTTGAAATTAAATTGAACAGTTCATTGAGAGCTTCCTGTCGGTTTTCTTCAATATCCTCGTGGGCTGCCAATTCACAAAATACATCAGATGCATTTTTATACACAGATTTTTGTTTCGTAGGATCTGGGTAATCCTCTTTGGTTACAATTTTACTTATCTGTGGCTTATCTTGACCAATGTGGGTACCTTTCCTAGTAACAATTTTCAACTTTTTAGTACGAAGCACATCATATTTAGGTACACAAGATAAGACATGAACATTCCTTTTATTATTTATTTTTTCAATCATGGTAGGGAAATCCTCTAAAAAGTGATCACCTACCCCACACTTTGTACAAAAATTAAGATCATTTCTTTCTTTGTAATGGCATTCTGCATGTCGATGATCCTAGCCAAGACATGTGAAACATAAACTAGGTCGATTAGGTCGAACACCGCGACCACCACCGCCACAACCGCGACCTTGGTATCCTCCCCGCCTATTGTAGCCATCATATCGTCGATCATATCTGTGGTCATTATATCTCGGATATCTGTCATTTCTATTCTGATTGTATCAGTCGTTCCTTCTATCATTTCTGTCAAATCTGTCGTTTCCCGTATTTCTGTCGTTATGCTGCTCGACAGAGTTTTTTTGATACACTGCATGGTAATTTTGTCGGTTCTTCAAATTCAGATGACATTCTTCAATCGAATGGGTATTGAATTCGTATATTTGACACCATTTTGATTTTTTGTTCTTCAGATTGTATGGGCAATCATTTGTGGAATGC
This sequence comes from Larix kaempferi, assembly GCA_027924585.1. NCBI lineage: Eukaryota > Viridiplantae > Streptophyta > Pinopsida > Pinales > Pinaceae > Larix > Larix kaempferi. The sequence continues at coordinate 4,595,079 of BSBM01000267.1, read as the reverse complement.
AAGTCATATTCTTTACACAGATTGCAAAAGCATCTAGCTTGAATAAGTTTAACTTCTTGTCGCCGATCCTCAATTCGACAAGAGTCTTTAGTGTGTCCTGCAGTTCGACATGTAGTACACCATAGCTTCGACCTTTTCAAAGTCATGCTTCGAATTGCTTGCTCCATACTGTCAAGGCAATCATCGACGTTTATGTCCATGGAGACTAAAGGATATTCGTCATCCATTTCAATCTCCAGCACTGCCTTTAATGCTTCTGCATAAGTATTGACACTCTGTCGATGTACATGTACTTTAATTTTACTTATGAGACTGGCAATGAACCATTTAATTAAAACTTTTCTTCGATCTCATAGTCGATTTTGCTCAAGAGTTCTTTGAACCTCTTATCATATTCCTTCACAGTTTCTGTCGGCTTCTGGACTGTTGTCTTCAGTCGTTCGGCTGCCATATATGTTGCATCTTCGATCATGAAAAAGGCTAAGAAACTTTGTTTAATTTGCGCCTTAGTTGCATTTGGTGTTTTTGCAATATATCCCATATACCATGTCAATGCTATTTTTCTCAAAGAGCCAGCAAACTAGGCCAACTGCCGTTCTTCACTGGTGAGTTGGTTGGCTGTCCATATCGCTTCACACACGAACCAATGTATTGTCGAGTATTCATTTCCTTCGTAAAATGGAAGGTGTGATGTCAAATGCGACATGTCTATTGATGTAGTTATTTGAGAATTGGATGGTGGAGTAGGTGGATTATTTCTGCAACCAGAACTTGGTGCTTTCTTAACTTCAAATAGCTTCCTATTAGGGCTGGGTTCTCTATGTTCAGAACCAGTTTCTCAAACTTCTTTTGTTTCGCCGAGTCTATCTTCTTCTGCAACTTCTGTCGAAATCCAAGTAAAGTTCTGCTCGAATGAGATTTCGCTAAATCTTGGGTTCTCCGACGTACTCAACGAATCACTCAATTCTGGTATTGGCAGGGGGGTGCTTCTTCATGTTCAGAGTACACTAGATGAAAGCTTCTATTCAAAAATTCAGGTTGAAAGGATACCCAATTTCCTCCTCCGACCGATGAATCAATAATCTATTGAATTCATCGCCTTCTTCACTATGATGAATCCAAATTCCCGACTGGCCATCATGGAGACCAAGATTTTCCTCGACAATTTATTGCACTCTGACACTTTGTGTTAAATGAAATGGAGAAGGAGGAGTTACCGTCTGAGGTATCTGAACTTGGAGAGCTCTACCACGCTCTATCCACAAGTCTTCATCCATCGGCGATAGGTCTTCTTCTACGCCCCGATCCTCGCGGGCTCGACTCGTCTCTGGTAGATTTACTCCTGCATCTGTCGCGACACTTGATCCTCTCTTCCTCCGGAGCGCATTTTCCTGCTCCCTTAGCTCTTCACGACGCTGTCTCCTTTTTTCTCTTTCAATTTTCTGGATATCCGAAGTGCTTTTTTGACTCATGGTTGTTGATGTATATGTAACTTCGGAATGTATTTCATCTGTATATTTTATATATATTTATTGTACCCTTATAAGAGATGTGTCATTCCTCTATAAGGAAGTGTCGTCATGTGGATTGACAAGTGTCGCAAGTGTGTGTACTTGCCGATGGGTTATTAGACCACCATTTGGGGTCGGCCTGGAATTATATATAATATAATGTGGATGTATCTAAGTAGACAAGTCGGCCCCAGTAGGTCACTGGGCAAAAAGGTAAGTATAAATAGATATAGGAGATCTCTATTTTACTCACTCGGAGTAACTCACTCTCTCTCTGGAAAGTGGCGCACTTGTGAGGAGGAGGAGGATCATCAGCTAGGAGACTATCTCAGTGTTATTTGGTTGTATTTTGGTTGAGCCATTACTCTCTCTATCTCTGAGGAAGTTGTGGGGTTTTTCACCTTAGGGTTTTCCCCACGGAAACTCTGTGTCTCTTGTCTCTATGCTTTTGATTCTTGTGATGCTTGTGATGCTTGTCATATTATGATTGTCATGCATTGATATACTGTAGATGTTATTCTCTCAGCAAAGATCCTAGAGTATAATGAATTAATGCTCAAAATTTAACAATGGTTCTGTCTTTGTCGGATTTATCTCTACTGCTGGTCATGTCATTTTGTCATATGTCATTTTTCATCAATCTCGTTACATCAAAACATGTTTCGTCACCCCCCCAATGCTGGCCCGAAGCTTTCTAGACCACTGGGGAAGTACAGACCATCATTTGTTCAGAAAGAATTCCCATTCGCGCTCTTTCACAAGTCTTTCCCACTGACGTTCTTTCTCCTCCCAATTAGAGTTTGGAAGGGGAAGGAGAAGCAATGGTCGTGTCTCGACAATATGTGCAACACCTTTGTCGATCAAAAATTTGAACAATAAGGTCGACAGAGAACACAAAAATTGATCAGCTATCTTGGTGAAGAACTTTTTTCTAACTTCGTCTACAGAGACACGGTCCTCAATTGCTTGCTCTTCACAGAAGCCGTCCGCAATCTTTTCGCACCACTTCGACAGATTTGTGCATCCTCCATTGATCAACTTTGACAATAGCTTCCGCTCTATTTCATCAACTAGTATTTTCATCTAGTAGTTTTTTCAGTGCGCTCGGCACAGACTCTACGAATTTCTCATGGGTCTCGGAGAAAAATCGTTCCCTCGCATGGATAATTGTCAGCTTGTTTTGTCGTGCATAATTCTGCAGATAATTCACGATTTTCTTCTCCCACCAATCCTTAATCTCCTACTCCGAAATCATATGTCATGCTGCTATTTCTGAATTCATCACCCGGCAAAGGAACCAGATGTTGTAGTCCCGCGGGTCACGTAGTTACCAACGATATATTATACATTATGAGCAAGCATACACACAATGATACATATACAAGAGACAAGAGCCCAATAGAGAGAAGCACAAGCTTTTATTAACCAGCAAGAGCGGAATACAACATAGAACATATCTAATCTAGTCCAGTACATGGCTCAACAGCCTATATATATGCATTTACAAGCGGTTATGTAACCGTCTGGTCGGTTCAACCGACAGACACAACCCGACTGGTCAACCCATCCGTCGACATACATACATAATAGGTCGGGCGGGGATCCTAGTCGACAGGCCAACCTAGGATCGTCCAACAAGGAGCTAGATGAGCTGTAGGAGAACCTCCAGCGGTTGACTCTCGATATCCTCGATCCGCGCATGCATGAGCTACCTTGCCGCTATCAATGACATACTGTGGGGGTATCCGAGTGCTTTGGTTCGTTGCTTCGGAAAGTAGCCAGAGCCATTGTTTTCTATCATGAGCGTCCTAGGGACTGGGCTCATGTATATATGTATGTATTGAAAGCCACAAGCTTCAGAATTTTGTGGAGGAGACTCTTACTAAAAGCTCATGTGCTTCAGATTTTTGTACCAGTACCACGTTTTGTATTTATATTGACATGATATATAAAACTCTATTTGCGGCTCTATATACAATGTTCTATTGATGACTTATGGGATCTTATCTATGTTTGCTTATACAATTATTGACATGTCGTGCCATTTTTTACATTTCGAATGTTTTATGTATGTGCAATGTACCAATCTAATATAAAATTGGCCATGGAGTCAGCAATGGTGTTCATGTCCCTTGGAATGTGCAGGTATTGAACATATTCAAAGGATCTCTCCGAGAAATGTACTCGTCTAAAGAGACGGAGTAGCGTGGGGTCAAGGATAGTGTAAACATGGTTAAGATGGGAGACCACCAGTTGCAAGTCAAGATAGATGACAATGTGGTCCATACCTAGGGAAAGAGTGTCGGTGAAGACTCTAATCATTGCATGATACTCGACGACGTTATTGGTTGCATACCCTAGACAACTCCCTCCTGAACTAATAAGCTCACTGGTAGGGGAATACAGTACCCAGACTATTGAAGAGAGGTTACGGGTATGCCAGCTGGCACCGTCCGCGAATCCAAAACAGGTTTCCATCTGCACATGCAGACATAACATGGTATAAGCGTAAAGTCAATATCCTACCACACTTAAGAAAAGTGTCACACCACACAAAACACACACCATGTACAGTATATACAGAGTACTAGTGCATAAAAACTTAGGCATAGTACCACTTCAGGTAGATCCCATTGTGAGGCTCTCTCAAAGATATTCCATCATAGTCTTCGAGTTCATATGATCCCTTCTCCAACACAAGTTTAACAAAATATTTCCTATGCCACATGGAATCAGACTTGCCCGCCCCCAGTTTATCATGTTTTTGGTTGTAGGCGAGGAACAAATATCCCTCGCTAAAGATATGAGGCTTGACTAACTTGTCATACTAGGCTTTGATGCACTTTTTATGTGCTTCATTAGCAAGAGCAGCATCATGGCAGGTTTCATCGAGTTTAGCTAAGTGTAGAAAGAATTCTTCGTTGGCGGTAGTGTTTGGAAGAAGTTCGGCTGCAAGTTTCAAGGATGGAATCTCACACTCAATAGGTAAGACTGTCTCCAGTCCATAAACCAATTGGAAAGGAGTGAATCCGGTGGCAGTTTTAACGGAGGTCCGGTATGCCCATAAGGTGGAAAAGAGCATGTTGTGCCAGCTAGACCTGTGTGTACCCACCATGCATTGGATCATGGTTTTCAAGACCTTATTGATGGCCTCTACTCTTCCATTAGATTGTGGGTAATATGGAGTTGATTTCTCATGGAGAAAACCTAGTCTGGCGCTCTATTCGTCTACCATCTTGTTCTGGAAATGAGATCCATGATCCGTAACGATGGCTTGTGGGACTCTGAATATCGCAATGACGTGATTAAACATAAAGAGTGCGGCTATTTTTCCATCTTCATTGTACGTAGGCATAGCCTCGGCCCACTTGGTAAAATAGTCAACAGCAACGATGACGTAACCATGCCCCCTGACCGAGGTAGGCTTGCAGTGCATGAAATCTATGCCCCACTTAGCAAAGGGGCTGACGACAATAACGGGATGTAAAGGGGCTGGGTGAGAACGTGGTTTGTGATGAAACAGTTGGTAGGGAGGACACTTCTTGACGGCCTCGATACAATATTTGAAGATAGAAGGCCAGTAGTATCCAACACGTAATATTTTATGGGATGTGGCCATCCCAGAAAGATGACCACCACATGCCCTAGAGTGACAGTCATTCAGAACGTGTTCAACCTCCTCATGAGTTATGCAGCGTTGGAGGATGGAATCGACACCACACCGATACAAGGTATCACTAATGATCAAGTAGTACTTGGCGTGGTGGCGTATGCGATGGCGGTCATCACGAGACATTTGAGGGTTGAACCCTTGGGTTTGGAGATATAACGTGATGTCTCCATACCAGTGGTTAGACGTACTAATGAGAAACAACGACTCGTCGGGGAGGGATTCGATGGGCTCAGTTCCCATATCAATACAGGGAAGATCATCGATGCGCTCCGCAAAAACCAAATATTTCTTTGATTTGGCCTTCTCGAACTGGAGATTGAATTCCTGAAGGATAATGATCCAGCTTGAATATTTTCCCTCGAGCACCTAATGTGTAAGAACATGGTACATGGGGTTAGAGTCGACTATTATAGTAGTAGTGCGGAGCAAGATGTAATGGTGGAATTGCTGGACAACAATGACTGCTACGAGAGCGGGTTTCTCGACATGTGAGTAGTGGGTTTCGGGGTCAAGGAGACCCTTACTCAGGTAGTATATCACATGTTCCTAGGCGTTGTTGTCTTCTTGGACCAAGACCATGGCGATCATGGTAGCGAAAGAAGTGAGATAAAGGTTGTAATCCTTGTAGTAATTGGGCGGTTGGAGCACAGGGGCGTACGTGATGGCATGTTTGAGGTTGTCAAAGGATTGTTGGGAATAATCATACCAAATGAAGGGGACGTCCTTCTTCAACAACCGCATGTATCCCTGTGTCTTCTCAGTGAAATTACAGACAAAACACCGGAGGTAGTTTTCCTTCCCTTGCAAACTTTGAAGTTCCATGATGTTGGTGGGAGGTGGGAGAGCGACGATAGCTTCCACCTTTAGGGGATCAATGCGTATCTCGTCTTTGGAAACGATGAAACCTAGGAGGCGTCCCAACTCAACGCAGAATATGCACTTGTGAGGGTTTAGAAGGATGTTATACCGTCTACATCTGAGGAAAACAGTCATCAGATGATCTATGTGGAACTCACGATGAGTTGAATGAGCAGGGAGATCATCAAGATATGGCTCCTCAAATTCCTTCACATCATGAAAAGCATACGACATGGCCCGTTGGAATGTAGCACCAACATTTTTGAGGCCAAAGGGGAGTTTGCGATAAGAAAACGTGCCCCAAGGGCAGATAAAAGCAGTTTTGTGTTGATCGGTGGGGTGGATCTCAATCTGATTATAACCGGAAAAACCATCCATAAAAGAGAAGATGACGCTTCCAGTGCAGTTGTTGATGATTTGGTCGATCACCGGAGTAGGGTAGTTGTCCTTAGGACAAGCCTTATTCAGATTCCTGTAATCGACACAAACCCTAATGGTGCCCTGCTTTTTGTTCACATGGATGAAATTAGAGACCCAATCCGTTAAGGGAACATGATAGATGAATACGGCCTTCAACAGCTTTTCGATCTCATCCTTTATAGCCGCAGTATTTCTAGGGTGCACAGGACGTAACTTTTTTCAGACAGGTTTAGCACCGGGATATGTCTAGATCTCATGTACAACAATGGCAGGATCAATCCTGGGCATTTCCTCATAGGTCCATGCAAATACGTCGCGTAATTGTTTGAACAAGGCCGTATATGTGGTGATCTCTTCGGGACAGCAGTTTTCGCCAAGTTGGATATGTTCCACTATTCCAAGTGTGCCCGAGATGTCGATCGGAATAGTGGGCGTAATGTTCACCAATTTTCCCTCTATGACCGTATCACAAGTAAGAATCAAAGATTGGGGGCAAGGAAAGACATCTGGTGACAAAAAGGTAGTAATGTTGTTCTCCACAGAATCCAAGGGTGGTAGGAAAGACGATCGATGATGGAGGTCTTCCCATGGAGGTTCATCTACACTCATAATCTCCATAATGGAATTGTCAGAATGAAAAGTCCGGAGCAGAGGATTTGGTAGAGATGAAGTCCGCTGTAGAGAACAAGATGAATATGCCACTGAAGAGTGGTCATCGGGGGATGATTGGATGGCCTCGTAATTAGATTTAGTTGGTGATAGAGGCATGGTGTCTCCAATCAAGTGCATGGTAGCGGGGTGAGGCACGAGCCATTGGTCAGTAGGGTTGGAAGAAGATGGAATCATGGAGGAAATCATGTTCATCGTGGAAACATGGTTAGGGGGATCCAAGGTTGGAAATACTCCCATAAGAGATGAATATTTTATGAGTTCGACCCCCACACTCTCATATAATTGCGAAGATTTCCCGAGCAAAGGGACATTGTCCGCAGGATGAGTAGCGGTGTCCGGTGTATAGAAGTCCAATTGGTCGATGGTGACAATTCGTCCTTGATGGGGGAATTGCATAATGCGGAATACATATGATGCAACCGCAATCATGGAATAAAACCAATTACAACCAAGCAAGAGGTTATAATCCAATGGGGCGACGACTACTTCCACGTTAATGGTCACTGTCTTTCCCCCCATCTCTATTGCTAAGGCTTGTAACAGCCCGTGGGGTTGTAATCCACGACCATCGAATGCTTTCAGGGTAGTAGGGGAATAGTTTAACTCCAGAGATCCAATGGCTCGCAAAAAGGATAACGGCATGAACGAAGTGGAGGCTCCTTCGTCTAACACAGTACGATGGATTTTCTTCCCAGCAATGTTCGTGGCAATTGGAAAGCCAATTGATGGGAAAGCCTCGGTTTAAAATACTCAAGTTTAAACATGATTATATTTGAGGAATCTGGGTCTACAACTCCGATGGAAGCGAGAAGAGCCTTACACTGATTGGGACAGTTCTGTAAGACTTCTAATGTCGACATGGCACAAGGAGCTTGTGCCAAGTCCTCTACAATGTTGTAGTTATGAGCAACCTGAGCATTAGGGTTGAAAACTGCTTTTCAAATCGTGCTCTTAGGCAGACACAAGACTAAATATAATGAAGGCTTATCAATGGTGAGAGAACCCTGCGGCGCAGGAATATCCGATGTAGAGGTGGAAGTTTTTTCAGTATTACTCCCGGTGGATTCATTATTAGGGATTGAGTCGTATGATCGTGATCGAGTATTTAGGTTAACCATTTCACTACGCATCATGAGAACATGCACAGTGGAGGATGTTTCTCCTTGAGAAGGAGGGGGTTAGGAAATCATTTGTTGGTTTATGGTGGGGAAGGGATCATTGAGAACTGCGGGTGTGGAGTTTCCCTTAAGAAAATTCTGTACTTCGTCCCAGTGTGGGCACTCTTTGGTGAAATGGTCACCACCACACAATAAAAAAGGATACTTGACCTTCCGCTTCCGTTTGGTGTCCTCAGGAGGGTTTTTGGGTTCTTGCTGGTTGTAAGACTTCTTGGATTTTCCTTTGGTATTCTTTTTACCACTATTTTAATGAGATGAAGCAGATTGGACTGAATTCACTTCGTTAGTGGTCGCAAGAGTAGCCGATTTGGTGGTGTTGTTTCTAGCCTATGATGAGGGTGGAGAGGGGCCATGATGGTTCAATGATCCACCGGTTTGAGTGGAAGACTGGGAGTGAACGAAATCAATAATGCCATCGGCATGAGGTCCCATGGGTGGTTTTGCAGGGTCGTAGGTAGGGAGGGGGGCGACAGGAACAATATCATATAAAGTGCCGGATTGAGCATAGACAAGATCTAAGTATTGGGCATGAGCTATAGCTTGTTCCTCGGTGACAGCCCCACCCATGGCTACATTTCTAGCTACAGTGGGAAAAAGGGACTTCGTAAACTAGTCAGCCAAAATTTGGTCTGGAATTGGAGCTTTAATGAGACGTCGTCTCCTCCTCCACTCATGGATGTGATCAGAATTGTGAGTGGTGGTGGTCTGGCAGAGAGATGTCAGCAGATCCATACCAGTTTCGTAGCGAATTGGTAGCTGAAAGTGAGTAAAAAATGACATAGATTAAGAACGAAAATCGGAAAATGAGTGGGGTGGTAATTCGATGTACCACTTGGCGGTTGTGCCAGTGAGGGTCCTCTGAAATAACCTCAAACAGATAGAGTCATCCATTAAGGAATTGGATGAACACCATAAATGGTATGTCATCACGTGGTTCTTTGGGTCTTCATTGGATTTACCATCAAACTTTGGAATATCGCTTAGTAACTTCACCAGAATGGCAGGCCAATTGTAACCATGACAGATAGGATCGTTGGTCAAACGAGACAGGTCTAGTAGATCTAATGTAGCCAGGAATGGAAACTGCTGGTTTGGTTGCGGATACTGGTAGTATTGATAAGGCATTTGCGTACCAGCAGGACCATGGATGGACTGATCGTATGGTCCTCCTTTGGGAAATTCGACATATGGGGGTGGGCCACCTACAGTAGGGGTGGACCTGATGGGGGTCCTCATCCGTAATAGGGTGGGCCTCCGCACGAGGGAGGGTGTCTTCCGCCGCTGGAATGAGGAGGTCCTCCGCTAAAAGGTGGGGGTCCTCCACCTCCGAAATGGGGTGGGCATTTGCTGAAGGGTGGGGGTCCTCCTCCCGCGGAATGAGGTGGGCCTCTGCCAAAAGGTGGTCTGCCTCCTCCAGAATGTGGGGGTCCTCCTCCGCCGGAATAGGGTGGTCCTCCGTTGTATGGTGGAGGGCCTCCCCCTATGGAATAAGGTGGGGGTCTGCCTTCGCCAAAGGGAGGTGGTGGTGGGCCAGATGGTGGGGGAGGTGGTGGGGGAGGTCCTCCAACTGGAGGTCCAATTGGCGGTCCAATTGGCGGAACATTATGGTGTCCCCATGGAGTGTTTGTGTTTCCGGGATAAGGTATTCCAGGTAAAAGATTCCCTGGATAGATTTGTCCTGGCACATGATGAATATTACCTGGATATATGTAACTCCATGGTGATTGGGTAAAAATAGATGGTCCCCCAACATGATGTGTTCCCATGGTTTGTCCCACGGATGGTAAAGAGATGCCAAATGTATTATAAGTTGGATTTCCTCCACTTACATTGTGGCCACTAACTAAGGGTTGCCCCCAATTGATAATTTCCCACAAACAAGGGTGTGCCCAGTAAATATGTGTTTACTACTGGTTGATGGTTGACTCATGTTTAATTGAGAACTACTAACTACAGGAGGAGCGCCGCTAGTAAGATAGTTAACATGTAAACTGTATGCTCCCCTCGAATTTTGAGGTGTGGGTGGTGGTGGAAGCATTCTAGGAGTAGTGTGAGTAGTGGTTGAAGGTTTCCATCTAGTTGTTGAAGTCAAAAGGGGTGTAGAACCGACCACCTGATTAGAAGGTGTACTCATAGGAAACGAGGGTTGGCCTGGTTCATAAGTGGTCACATTAGATACAGGTGTTTTTGGTGAAGAAAAAGATAAAGAACGACCAGGGGTGTGTCGAAAGATGGGAGTTTCTGAAATGCTTCTCCCGGTGGGAAAGACTCTGGTGCCTAAGTTGTTCGCCAACTAGTCGCAATTGAGCCATATGTTCATAGACTGGAGCAAGGATCTCGTCATTGGGGACCCATGGAAGAGGTGTTATCTGTGGAAGCGACCCAAAGTCAAAAGCATGTCGACCTAGAGAGGTGTACCAAAAGGACGCAATTGGACCAAATATTGTTGATACAGGGTCATCATGGGGTTGGTTGAAAATCCAATACGTGGCCCCGGGATTACCTTCCAACGAGTGATGGAAGGTAGTCTCAGATGAGGTAGATGGTTCCATGGTCATCGAAACGAAAAGATCAACGGTCGGTGATCACACGGGAGGTGAATAGTTTGTTCCTAACTCCATGGTGGAGTTCTCTTCTTCATATGACGTTGACGTAGTAGTTTGATCCATGTTTATACCTGAGTTCTCCTCTGGATTAAGGGGATATTCAAGTGGTAAATTTAAGACCCAACGGGATCGTCTCAAAGGCCTCTCAGCCAAAATGACCAAGGCAAAATTTCTCCTAAGTGTTTTCTATACAAAAAAGAAAAGAAAAGAATCCAGAATATACACAGGCTAAAGCCGCAAGTAAACTTATGTGACAGGTGGGGATTCAAAAGTCTGGAACCTCACAGGATTTTCAAGGCTTCGCAACTCGCGATATACCACAGGGTCCAACAGTTGTACTTGACCCAATTTTTCAGAGCACTAACCAGGGAGGATTAGGACCGTACCCCTTACCGTATAACCCAACTACCTAGAAGTACGTGCACAGTAGCTCCCTAAGTGTTGTTCTTGGTGTATTTCTCTGCCAAGATGACCAATAGGTTAACTCAGTTGGTATAGGAATCCTAGAAGGGTCTCCCGATATACGCAAGGTAGGTGGGATCTCAAATCCGTAGTGGTGTTGTCTAATGCACAACCGTACGACAAGAGCCTTCTGATATACTACCGAGCAGGGTTCAAAATTGAACCCGTCATGGCCCGTCAAAGGGCTCCCAGCCCGTCTCAGAAGTGGCATTTAAAAAATGCCCGTCATTTAAAATGCAGTTTTTAATTTTTGCCATTTAAAAAAAAAGCAGGTTATTTAAATTAAAATGCCATTAAAAGGGCAGTGGTTAAAAGTGCATGTCAACTATATTCGAACTCTCAATGTCATACTGTCATATTGTTGTGACTCGTGACTCTTGAGGCTATGATCTCAAGCGTAGTTATCGCTAAGTAAATCTACTTGTACCACAAGATTTTACAACAAGATTTTTTTTATATATACAACAATATTTTTTATTTATTTATATGAATTAGATATGAGGTACTACATTGAAATTCTAAATTAGATTCGGATCAAAATCGGATGGTCTAACATTAAATGTTTACATTATATCAAGTTGTCAGGCACCAAGGAGTACTGAATCGGTGGCCACTGGCCTCCACTCTCAAAGCCGATAGTGAAAACATCACTTCTATTCAATTCTACAACTTCTTTCACGAGGTCTCTCCTGTGCATGAAAATTCCCACTGAACTCCCTCATCTGAATTTGTTTGAAACAATCATTCAGGTCCCTCTACATCAGCCATTTTAGTGTGTCTTTACTCATTAGGGGCAGTCCATTAAGAGCTGTTATGGCTGACTTTCAAGTGGGATGCTCTTAGAATGGCGGACATGGGACCTGCTCTTCCAAAACCGAGAGTTTGATGGATTTAGCATGGTTTAATCACGGGTTCATTATTCCTATTATATCCACATAGAACCAAACTGTACATGATATAATAGTAGCAACTCTCACAGCTTTAGTAGCTCTTACTTGCCTCTGGTTTTGGGATGAGATGGCCAAGTGAGATGTATTTGATTAGGTATTTTGCTACGTTCATTTCTCTTTTCTCACCAAGTCATTTTCTTGTTTTTTTTTCATTTTTATTGTTTCGGGGGGGCCTATGTTAACTTGTCTACTATTTTCAAGTCTGTATTCTGAATCGGACCTGCTACCACTTTGTTTGTTCCGTGGAGCTGCTGGTGTTCATGGAAAACAAGCCACTGCCATCAAACACCTTGGGTACAGTGGATGGTGGGCCATCTGTCAACATTAGGGTTTGGGCCTCCCTTTTGAAAGATCACTCCGTCATCCCATTGGAACCAGGTGGCGGCCGGTTCAATTGTCTGCCCGACACCACTTGTGTGTGGATTTCTTGGATTTTGTGATTCTCTAGCTTGAGTGGTAAGGGAATCTTAATTATGCATTGGTTGTGTAGCTTACTGCACCAGGTGTGTGCAGTAGCTACCAAGTTGTCAAGTGTGGAAACATTAGTATCTTAGTGATTAGTGCCATGCATCTGCCACGCAGATCCCATTTAACTCAGATAAAATTCTCCACAAATTAATAAAGTATAAATTTCTCAATACAGAAAATTGTTAGCACAAAGATGCTAGTTCTGTTGCATCAATTGCCATTGTTGTAGGGGATTGAGCATCTGGTAGGCTAATTTTCCAATTTGTATATTTGATTACAATGATATCATTTAACCAAAACTTAAAATAAGGCGGACTCAGAACTCTATCAGAATCGAACTACTGACCTTAAGCATCTCAAATGCAATTCTGCTTGCTTTAGAAGATGAACGGGCTCTCCCTTTTAGAACAAAAAGACGGGCTAGGGCATGTCTGTGAGTAAATATGAGGCTTCACATTTCAACATTGGTAATAGATCTAAGTTGTAGACTTAAAATTTGACAACCTACAGATTTGAATTTAACTTCAGGGCGTTCATCAATGCGAGACAGATATACAAATCAATTTTTCATCTTCAACATTTTTGAGGATAAGTGATACAGATCTACACACAATTTAGCTTTAGATGTTCTCAAAGCTCATAGGTTTCCAAAACTGAGCATGCGGCCATCTGAGTTAAACAGTTCAATTGCACCAAGAAAAGAATTGCCACACAAACTATGTTGTAGGGTGTACAACATAGAGCTACTTTCCATTGTATGGGTTGGATGGAAACAAAATTTTGAATGCCATGCTTGAATTTGTTTATCAATTTCGACCATTTTGGTTTCTTTCCATGCAACTGCTTATTTGCTTGTAATACAAAGTGTCCAAAAAAATTCTCAAAAGGTATTCCCCTCTTATTGATATATGCATTAAGGTCAGTATCGATAATAAAGCTTAATGGATCTTCCCATAGAAAAAAAAAATGTCCCTTTCGAACTTGTCTTCATCGTTAGTTTAGTTCTTGAGCATCCTTTCCTTTGTATATCTATGTCTCATAGAAGCAGATCACCAGTAGCTTCCTAAAAAGAGACTAAAATGTATATTCAAGTTTATTATATGTTAGCACCATCTAAATGCTTGATGAGTGTGTTAAATTTTGCAACAAAAGAGGGAATCATTTTTTCGCTTTGCCTTGTTGCTTTGATGCCATTTTGGGAAACAGTGAAAGCCAATTTTATGAGTCGAAATGCAGATATAATTGGGAAATATAAATATTTGGTTTAAATTGTTTTACAGTGTAGTTTTTGCATTGTATTCATTTCACTGGAATTTTTGAAATGAGGACTAAGAGTGCATAGTTTTGGGAAGTCTCGGGTTGTTAAATCACAAAAATAGTATTTTTGCCATTATGTTAATTGTAAAATCTCACTTTGTTAAATCACAAAAATAGTATTTTTTGCGTTATGTTGGCTGTAGTTACACTTGTTGTAGTTGTAACAATTTTGTGTGATTGATTTTTTAGTGCCTTAAATTTAATTGAAATGCAATATTTTTTTAATACATTCTTTTTATGAAGTGTGTAATCAATTTAATATTTTCATTTGAAATGTTACATTTTTGTAAGCCATTCATCCTCGAAGGGCAGCATGAATATATAACCTTCAATCTGAAATTAAGACCAACCCTTCAAATTTGATCCCTGCTACTGAGTACGTGAAGTACCTTTCTATATACCCAAGGGTACGTGAAAGGCCATTCGATATACCGGTTGGTATGTGGAAGAACTGTAGGCCCTCGGGATGCACTGCAGGAAGATAACGACAACTGCCACGCTTAACGATGTTGGAACATGTCACTAACTTATCACACAAGTTACTATAAAGTTTTAACCTAATGCTACCCGTAAATTTTATCTGAGTGGTTAGGTGAATGCATGAAGTGTAGACAGGAATTTAAAAATAATGCAAGTCTTAACTACATGAAGATGCACATTTTATTTTCGTTTCGATGAGAACTATCTAAGGTAAGGATAAATTTTCTTTTGCTTCCGAGAGTAAAAAAAACTAACACCCTTAAAGTTCAAAATCTACCAAAGATAAATGAAGTACTCTTTTTCGTTTTTTCACCAAAACAGAAAATCCACACACCAAATCCAAAATATTTTTTCTTTTTCTTTGTATTTTCAAACTAGAATGAATCTAAGCAATAATGAAAATAAATAATTCCTTCCTAGAATGCAATAACCCTAAATTTCCACTACAATGAGCTCAAAAAACACCACGAATATCAAAGATGCAAAGAACCTTTCAATTTTTGGAATACTTTCATAAAAGTTTGAATCCACTTGATTTTTCAAAGAAGCGATTGAGTTATCTTTCACAACTAAGAAAATATGATCAAACGATTTCCTTTTCAAACTTTCCAAAGACTTGCAAAATGACAACTTTCAAAGCATGAAAAATTCTACAATGATTTCCAAGCAAGAATCTTGAAAACAAAATAATGAAGCTCTTTGATTTTCCAATACATATATCAAAATAAAATATGATAATTATGATGCTTTTCAGATCTAATAATAGAAAATAAGAGGATAACTACAACACTCTTATCAATCAGAAACTCTCAAAGAAAATGATGAGCACCCAATGAACTCGAAGACACTTAAAAATCACTCAAAATCAATCAAACGCAACCAAAACTCAATGATTATGTGCGGGAAGGGTTTGGATATCAGATCTAACAAACTGAATAGATCCGATGATGTGATCAGGGATTACAAGATCGAGTGAATAGATGGGGGATTGAAATTGCCCGCCACTATCAAGTCTTTGACTTGACTAATGTAGAACCCAAAATCAATCAAAAACAAATCCAAACACAAGCATGCTGGGCCTAGGGGTTATGTGACTGTTTCATAAGGTCATTTCATGAATGCTACCAATTTTGGAGACAAGTCATGTTTCTGCAACAAATTTGTATTGTTTTGAAGTGGAAAGAGCTACCTAAAAGCAACGCAAGTTTGGATGCTAGTTATAGGAATGATACAAGAAATCCATATATTTTGTAGTGCCTTACACAAGGGAATTTGCAGAATTTCTAAAAAATTTCCTGTATCTTGATTTTTGCACCCTATTTGACAAATTTTGGTTTTCTCCAAGGTTTCTAAGGATGTTAATTTCAAAGTAAATTTTAGTTACATTTTATTATGTTAGTAAACATCAAGTATATGCTCATATTTGGATCAAGTGGCAAGGATAGCGTTGGCCAAAGCCTCCCTAAAATATTGGATCTAATATTGAAATGTGATTTTATACTTCCAATTATAAAATCTAATTATATCGGTGTAAATATTATCATAAATCTTTAGATAGAAATCAATCCACTATTCTAGGATCTAAGATCCAAATCAGATGAATTTTTGTATCTATAAGAAAGAAAATGTAAATAGGAAAGGGGGTTCGAATAGTAAGGTCATAGACGATTGAGAGATAGACTGTGTATTGTACAAACAATCTATAGTATCGACAACATTTCATGCTCAAATACCAATCATTTTGTGGGTTATATTGTGCTTCCTTTTATGTTCTATTTACTTCTTATTTTGAATACATAGATAATTTATGCACTGCATTGATTGTCCTACATGTTTCAGATCTAATAGCAATACAACTTTTATTGTGAATTGCATGTAACTTATAATATGAATTCAAATACTATATTTTGTTTCAAGACACTATTTTTATTTTGAATGTCTTCCTTGTGGATGTATGAGTTGAACAACTTGTTAGCTTATGTATTCACATCTTCATTCTGATTCTTCTTTCATGACGTTGATTAAGTGTTTAACTTCACTGAGTGTATGCCTCTAAAAATATGAAATATTACTTAATGAATTAATATATGCTTGAAATTTGATCCCAAACAACTCAACCTATATGACCTACTTGACCAATACTTAAATCTAAACCATTGCAACTGTATCGGGGTTCCCTAGCTTTGCACTATTGCAATCTAGTGTAGACTTTAGGGATAACAAGACTATTGCACTATTTCAGAGGTTGCTAATTTAGGTTTCCCTGGATTTTTTTTCACATAGGAAAAAAAATCATACTTGATATATATTATAAGAAGAATCAAAGTATACAAAATCATTGTATGAAGAACACAAGAACCATGTTCCAAATTTGTCCAAAAAAGTATACAAGATACTCCACACTAAATATCCCAAGTGTACTGAAAAATATCCATAACATATAGACTAATAAAAGGGATACACATCCACCCTAACAAGAGCCATAATACAACAAAAATCACTGTAACAGTTACTACAAATAAAAAGATATCTCAGAACAACTGATAAGAAGTGATCTCTGACATCGCTCCTTGATAAAATTCCTAAAAAAGATAACAACCTCTAGAGATTGCAAATCCTTTTTCAACAGATAATTGACCACCCTGTTGTGTTCTTTGAATATATGGGAGAAGGATATGTCTACAAAAGACTCCTGCAAAGCCTTGATTCTGAGCACCCACCAATTAAGCTGAGAAACATGTAACCTGCACTTTATATTTGTGCAATCAATTATCACATTGGAGTCCTCGGAAACATGCAAAGAATAAATGTTTTTTTCCCTTGCAACATACATAAGGGCTCAAAGTTCCAAAAGCTCAAATCTAGTATTTGAACGATGACTGCAACCCATCCAAAATTTGAGAATATGACCTTCTTCTATTGACTGTTGAAAATGATTTTCCCATTGAAATCGAGTTTTCCCTTGACCATACATTGTCCCTAGTTGCTCGTTGAATACATACACAAGCCCATTCACCTTGATAGGTTAGATGTTGCCTCCATAATTGAGTTGATCCCACACACATGACATACATGTTATGCCAACGTGGATTTCATTGGGTCCCTCAGGTCGCACACATTTAGTTGGGAATTTGTTCCAAGTCATTGAACATGAAATGAATGGTAGTATGTGCCATCTAAGGAATGGTCCAATACAATCAGAACCTTTTTCTTATTTTTAATTTCTCTTCATCTCATAGATTTTGGTATCGTATGTTTTAAGTCTGCGTGGGCATATAAAAAATTATTATAGTTGGATAGTGTGGTTTGTCTTGCTCTCATAGTGCTTTCCAATAAATGTCCCTTACAAATGGTTGTTCTCTTGGAATTTAAACAACTATGTTATATAAGACTTCAGAAGAAATTTTCCTTCACATGCATCGTTTAATAAAATGGTGTTAGTGGATTAAGGAAGGAAAAGTGGCTTCCTCATATATAAGTTATTGAATAGTGGCAAGCGAATGAGATGGAATTCAAATGTTGATACTCACACGAATCTTATAGGTGGGATGGGTTTGTTTTCCTATTTACATTGGGGATAAATTAGTTGAAGCACCAAACTATTAAGTACAACTTATCTAAGCATGATATCTTATAACAATGAGAGTTTCACAAATTTTCAAAGTAGTTCATGATTATGGTATCATAATTATGAAACTATGAACAATTGTAATTGAATCAGCTTGCCATTGTTATGTTGAGCTTGTCATTGTTATGTTGAGCTTGTCATTGTTATGTTGACCTTGTCGTGATTATACTGAATTGGTTCCATTGAGCATAGAGCTATGAACCACAACGCATTTGAATTTATTGTTGGACTAGTGATTCTAGCATTACTTATAGGCATACAATTGGCTATATCGATTGTTGGAATCTTGTATGGACATAGAGATCAATGTTAGTTGTGTATTGGGTAACTCATTTGAACATGGAACAAGGTATATAGGAAACCCATGTGATTGGCTAACCATCGAAAGGAATCAATTGGTAAGCATTTGAATTTAATTGAAGAACATTGTATTTGTTGATTGGCATATTGTAGATCATATAGTGTTGTAGGGAAGTTTGTGCCCAGACTTATAATCTGGAACATAAGTCTTGTATCCATTTTGAAGAATAGATATCTATGTATAATATTGAGGATGGAGACCAAACATCTCATTTTGTAGAGAATCCATGTTTGTGAAATGAGTGGGCTATATGTCACTTATTTACGAATCATAAGGTATTAGATCAATTCGGTTCTTGAACATGATGCAAATTTTAGTACTTAAAGAGAAAGTAGACTTAGCATGGGTAAAAAGGAAAAAGAGAAAGGTTGGAATACTTGCAGGCTATCAATGTTAAACTTCAAGTAGAGAATAAGAAATTGAAGGAGAAGGTTCAGATGGTTGACCGGAGGATGAAAAAGATGGAGAATAACCCTGAGACCTTTACAAGACTATTGCCATCGCTAACTAATTGATTTGATGAATTCCAAGACTCCCTTATTGAGGTTATGACAAATTGGGACATGAGTGAAGTCTAGTTTGAGAAATTGGGAGAGAATGTCACTAGCAGGAATTCATGCTCACTTAGATGATGACTCAACTACAACAAGACTTGACAGAGAAGGAGGAGACATTGGTGAAGCTACATGTAGTTGTCCATGAGACCAATAAAGTCGCACAAATCCATCATCATTTACCACTACCAAAGCCAACATTGTGACCAATACAACTTTGGTATGATCACCTTCTTCAGACATTTTCTCAAGAGCATTTTGGTGATAACATAAGCATTGGTTCAAAGTTTTCAAGGAAGATGGGATATGATGGACAAGGGATAGGAAAGAGAAGATAAGGCATCCTAATCCCCATTGTAGCTGAACCGAAGGTTAAGAATGAAGGCCTAGATTTCAATAGAAAAAAGGAAAAGGCCACAAATAACAAGATCACATTGTGAAGGTGAAGGATATTGTATAATTGGAATACTCATGAGAAGAAAGAGAAATAGTGAAGGAAGAGGGAGGCACACTCCCAATCCATGATTCTTGTGGTATATTGCAAAAGGGAAACAATGAGGAAAGTGCAAAGAATCATCCTGCACCATCACTTAGAAGAAGTAGCAAACAAAGCAGTCGAAATAAGAAGAAGACCAAGAGGTATGTATCAGGTAAGACATCCCTTGTTCATAAATGTTGCATGAAGAAAGTCCATAACACTTCCAGTTGTTAGTACTCAGTGTGAAATTCTAAATCACAGCAGATCATGGAGTTGAGTATACCTCACAGAGAAAGAATGAGTAGAGAAATTGAGTTATAGTGAAAATTGCAGTAGAAAATGAGCAGACAATTGAACATGCATGAGAAATCATATAGGAACAAAATAATGTCACGTGATCCAATAATCAATATAATGAACAATGATGATACAATAGAGAGAATTCAAATCACCTAGGAGAATTCGAGTCTCAGTCTGTCTAGCATAGTAATTGTCACCTCTATCAGTGCTCCAGAGCTCCCAAACTTAGTTAAACTCAACCAAATATCAGTGAACTAATGATACATTCAGTTAACTAACCAAGGAGGGCACATCCATGAGTTTATCATGAAAATCAATCAGAAAATGGCTCATGAGGCCACAGTTAGCGGTGTCCGGAGCTCAAACTCCCAATTAGAGTCACCAACTCATGTGTAACTCAGTTAGACTGAACCGAGTCACTGAGTGGGCTCCTAAAATATAGGGAACTTCCTCTAGGAGTCCTAAAATAATGCATGAAGGGCGAATTAGGTGGCTAATGGTTCCTAGATGACATATGCACACCACTTGGGGGAAAATAACATCACTAAGTGCTAGAAAATGGTAAATAATGCAAGTAGGACAAGCATGGAGTATTAAAATATCCTAACACCCCCCTTAATCCAAACTTGTGCATCCTCGGCCCTGGTTACTAAGACCAAAGGTCACCCATACAATCAAATAAATGATGAAAATAAAATAACTGTCCATGAAACAAGGTAAAGGGGAAAACCTCATGGGAACCCCCCCCTAAAAAATGAACAATAGGAAACTCAAACAACCTTCACATGTGCAAAGAATTTGTAAGAACATTGGAAATTTGATCCTATGTAGGATAGTAATGCGGGTGCTAGATATGCATCTGAATCTGGATCTGCTCCTTTGATGTACCCCCCATTGTGTCGAAGCTGTATTTTCCAAAACAAGTCTTTCAGAAACCATCTTTGCTACAGGAGCAAATGGCTCATAGCATTCCAAATCATGAACCTTTGAGTGCCTTTTGTCAACTGACCGAGATTTGTACTTGGTTGTAGGTCCCCCATGGAAAGTCCCTTCAAGGAATTGTGGATCAAACCCCACCATTATGTAGAACCTCTCCGAGAGAAGTGGATCTGCATGACATAATTCAAGGTTTGCTTGATACTGAGATCTGATGGTTCT
This sequence comes from Larix kaempferi, assembly GCA_027924585.1. Lineage (NCBI taxonomy): Eukaryota > Viridiplantae > Streptophyta > Pinopsida > Pinales > Pinaceae > Larix > Larix kaempferi. Next base: position 4,574,005 of record BSBM01000267.1, on the reverse strand, counting down.
ATGGTCAAATGGATCCCCAACTATGTTCCCAAAAACTACAAGGACTTTGTAAGCCCATATTGGCCTTGGACATGGATTGGGAGCAGGTGTTGGATCTAGATCTGGATCTGATTGAACTTTATTCTTGACATCAAGATCTTGATCCTCATATTCATTAGAAGAGATATCACTCTGATATTCATCAGATGCCAATGGAGTATGCAAAGAGTATGGAAACAAGTGAGAGAATTCATATGCCTTTGAGGCATGGTTTGCAAACCCTGGTGCACTACTGAAAGTAGCTGCTCAACCTATGCTCACTGAGCTCTGATACCATGTGAAATTCTAAATCACAATAGATCATGGAGCTGAGTATACCTCACAGAGAAAGAATGAGCAGAGAAATTGAGTTACAGTGAAAATTGTAGTAGAAAATGAGCAGACAATTGAACATGCATGAGAACTCAGATAGGAATAGAATAATGTCACATGATCCAATAATCAATATAATGAAAAATGATGATACAATAGAGAGAATTCAAATCACATAGGAGAATTTGAGTCTTAGTCTATATAGCATAGTAATTGTCACCTCTATCAGTGCTCTGAAGCTCCCAAACTCAATTAAACTCAACCAAATCTCAGTGAACTAATGATATAGTTAGTTAACTGACCAAGGAGGGCGCATCCATGAGTTTATCATGCAAATCAATAAAAAAGGGTGCATGAGGCCACAATCAGTGGTGATTGAAGCTCAAAATACCAATTAGAGTCACCAAATCATGTGTAACTTAGTTAGACTAAACTGAGTGGGATCCTAAAATATAGGGAACTGCCTTTGAGAGTCCTGAAATCATGCATGCAGGGCGAATTAGGTGGCTAATGGGTCCTATATGACATCTGCACACCACTAGGGGTAAAATAACATCACTAAGTGCTAGAAAATGGTAAATAATGCAAGTAGGACAAGGATGGAGTATTAAAATATCCTAACACTAAGAGGTATGTCATTTTGTGGGAATAAAGGCCATTGTGTGCCATCTTGCTGGGAGAAGTAGGCCACATGCCATCAACTGGATTTTATTTTAGAGGTGGAATGAAAAGAATACCTCCCCAAACCAACATTGAATTCAAAGGCATAGGGAGAAAATAACATCTTTAACAATGCTTATGGTAGCGCTAATAACTTTTACCACCATCGCAACTTGAGTGGCCATTTGGAAGAAAAGCATTGGTGAATCCATCTAGAGTTTCACACCATCAACTATACAACCAAGAGAAGGGTGTGGAGAGTGAAGTCTAAAGGAGATGAAGAGCTCCCTATCGTATCGACCCAAGGAACAAAAAATGTCTATAGATTTATAGCAGCATAAGAGGTTAGCCTCACAATTGAAGAAAGTAGTTGTTTGATGGAAGAATGAGAGAGCAGAGAAGGATATCAATCATGTGTTGATGTTTCTTTCATTGCAATCTAGTTGAAGAAGGATTCACTAGCCAATGAGCCAACTTACCAATGAACAAACACTTGGAGCAATTTAGTGGTAAATGGATGACGACACACCAATATTGTCATTCAATTGACATTGCTTTAGAGATGGGTGTTGTATAAGCACATTCAATGATAGAGAATTATTTCTATGATGGAAAGAAATTAATCCCAATAGAAGAGGGAATACCACATGTTCTTTCTTAGGGTTGTTGCATGATGCCATAGTTTTCAACATCCCATTGAACAAGCAATGAAAACTACATGAATTCGACTTGGCTTCCATTTACTACCAAGATGGATCGTCTCCAAGATTAAGAATGCAAGATATTTGCACATTGAAGATGGGAGTGAATTATGATTGAATATTTTGGATTTAGAAATCGCTCAAAGATGACAATCAATGAGTAGAATTTTGCATTGCGAGAACAAGTGAGCTAGAACCAAAGCCACAAGCTAGAGCCAAAGCTAGAATTAGAGTTGTAGCCAGGAGCTAGAGTTAAAGCCATATTATAGAGAAGTAGACATAAATGACATTTATCCATATTGGTTTCCTTTAAGTTTTTGGAGACCAAACAGCCTCTCATTGGGGAAGTGTGATACAAAATGGATTCAAACAAGCAAATGGTTGTAAGGTTCAGTACATGCAAGTGTAATTCGACAATTAACAAAGGTTAGATAAAAGATAAAGGATGGTGCAAGTGTAAAAATTAAATGAAACAAAAGAAAGAGAAAAAAGAAATAATTAAATAGAACATAAATGAAAATAGGAGAAATGAGAGTTTAGTCTCTTGGCCTTCCCACTACCCTCCAACTCTCATATATCATCTTGTAACTTGAATCTCAAAGGGTATTTTGGAAAAAGATGGGAGTATGCATAGAGGGTGAGGAGCTAAGTTGTAACCTAATATTGCTAAAATAATATTGATCAACAATTCAAATGTTGGTTTTCTAGTTTGGGTTTCCAAGGAAAATACTGTGTTCACGTGTGATGTATTTTCTCTCCGTGTCAATTATTGTGTTTGAGTTATTGGTGTTTCTTTTTGTTTAAAATGATATCAGTAATTGAATTGATTCCTATGATGATGAGATTTCATTGTATTAAATTATATTTACTCATAAATTCATTTTCCATCAATATTTTTTGGTAAACAACAACTCTATGACCACAACCATCCATCCCAATTAGAAACCTTGAGATCAATGGATATCATTAACGAAATGTTGCACTATTTCAAAGGATTGCCAATTCAAGTTTTCCAATCTTATTGACTATTGAAGACATTTTTCCCAACGAAATTGGGTTTTCTCTTGACCATGCGTTGTCCCTAACTACTCGTTGAGTCCATACACAATCTCGTTCACCCTTGGAGGTCGTGCATTGCCTCTAATATTGAGTTGAGCCCGCACATAGGACATACAAGTTGCGCCTATGTGGATTTGGTATTTTTTTGGGTCTGTAATGTTGAACATATTCAATTGGGTGTTTGTTCCAAACCGTTGGACATGAAATGAAAGGTAGTATGTGCCGAGGAACGAACCAATAAAATCAAAATATTTTTCTTATTTTTAATTGTTCTGCATCTCCTAGATTATAGAATCTTACACTTTAAGTATGTGTGGGGACATTAAAGGATTAATGTGGTTGGTTGGTGTTGTTTTTCTTATTATTCCTTGCCAAGAGAAATAGTAACTCTTGAAACCACTATGTAGAATTTGATTAGGTTTGCACATTTTCCTATGTGTTTTATCTTAATATTTTTGGCAAAAAATTCCTCGGGCCAATCAATAAGTTGGAGGCCTTATTTAGACTCATATCGAGGAACAATAAGGTTTATGTCTAAGTTTAATCGCAATCTCATGCATTATGGGATGCTGCATTATGATAACACTCTTTCCACACCACCTGCCCTTGCCACAACCACGACTGCACCACTTTCTCTTGCCATGACCATGAATACCTTCACTTGCCACAACCACAACCGCTTGCTCTTTCCACGTCCACGATCGCATGCACTGCACTTGGAACGATTGTTGGGATGATATGAAAATAAATTTCAAATGTTCTTACATCCAATTGATAGTGAGTGCAACTCCATAGAAGATCAAAATGAGATAAGTGATTCATATAAAAGCAAGACTTTATTGGGAGAACGTGGAAGTAAACAAGAAGAAGAGGAAAATGATGTTTGCTGGAGATGAAATTGGTGCCATTGTGGTTTTAGGAAACATAAATGTGAAATATAGATACACAACTTATCATTTTGCAACTATTGGTAAGTATATATTCTACCATACATCTACTTATATTTAAGTGTCCTAAAAAATATCCAATGTTTCCTTTTTGTGGGGAGATAAAAACTATAAATGCTATCATCATTGATATGTGAAAATTACAATATTGTAGATGTGCATGGAAATGGGTTCATTGCACATGACATTACCTTTGAAAACAAGTACAAGGATGTGTAGCATAAGGCGGTGGCCCTTCACATTGGATAAGATCTCTCGACATTCTATCGGTGTAGCTTCACGAGCTACTAGGAAACCCTTTACGTCCATTCTTTTTGTCAGTTCTACAGAGAATGCAGTACATTTCTCAAGAATAGAGGATCGATGGTGTCTATGGAGGCTTGTGATGGAGTGGAGTGGACTTGCCTTATGTAACTACATCACCCTGGAGTCATTATTGTGCATGAAATCACCTTGGAGCTTGACACATGTACTTTATAGTGGATGTCTCACTTGTGTTGGCCTACAAGGGATCATGTAGGTTTATTGTAAGGGGTTAAGGCCAACATTATATTTTTGGCCTTCCCTATCTCTCATAGAAATAGATGAAGGATAAATTATTTTCATGTATTCATTATAGTGTTCATTCTTGTGTATAAATGTGACCTAGAAAAGAGTGTGCACCTCCTCTCTCTCTCTCATAGGTATTTACTTGTATTCACTCTCTCTCTTGAGGCATTAGTATTTATTGGTCTTATTGGAGTTTATTGGAGCATCTTGGAAGTCTAGAGTTAGTGTTTATCCTTTGGATATTGGAGATTAGGGTTTTGAGAGAAAACCCTAGGGTGTATTTGTGAAGAAGAAGAGAAGAGGACATTTTTCCTTGGAGGTTGTTTTGGAGAGATTCTTGCACGTGGATATTCTTGGTTGAGCTATATTTTTATGATTTACCCTAGCTAAGGATTTTTGGAAAGTTGGGAGATTTGTACTAGTCTTGAGAGAAGTTTATGGGATGTACTCACACTTTATCTTGAGTTAATAAATATTTTTTTTAGCTATCTATATCTTGTGCAATTTTCATATTTGAATTTCATCTATATATGTTATTTATGGATTTCTATTTACATCCATTTGTGATGTTTTAGATTGCCTAGATCTAGATTCAATATGACAACTTCACTTGGAATATTTATGAGAATGAGAGAAGAAGAATAGAGAAGATATCTTGAGAAAAACTCATTGTATATTATTCATCAATATGTTTACAATATATAATACATTCTACATGGAGAAAATCGAATGCCTTAGAGGAAATTTGAAAAGCACAAAAATATAAGGCTTATTAAAGGCAAAAAACCCCCTAGGTGTCAAAAACACTTTCCAAAACAGTCCAAAGGATCATGAATTGGATGAATATGGTATGGAAGCTCATGAGTGATGTAAATGTAATTTAATGATGACTTTAGGAGAGAAGAAAAGAGGTGGAGGTCGAATTGGCCAAGTGGAGAGAGTTTCCAAGTCAACTAGCTTTACCTTATCCACTAGAAAGTAGAAAAAATAGGATAAAGCTGTCTAAATCAGGAAAATGTCTTTCTAATTCAGCAATAGAATACAATGAAACAGAATCCAAGGAAATAGTATCCAAAATCTATCCAAATTCGTTTTAGTTATTTAGGATAGCAAGTGGTCCACTAAAAGACAAAACTAGGCCAATTTACCTAGTCTACACCTAGGAAAATTAATCTAAATGATTAATAAAATATATCGTAAGTATGGAATGGGTTTTGTAAATGTTCCAAAACCCCCCCTTAAGCCACAATTTATGTGGTAAATATCATAAATATCATAAATATAGGGCCCAAGCAACAAGGCCTATGGTCACCCCAATACACAAAATTATTAGTCCATGTAAAACGATGAAACATGGAAAACCTCATGGGAACAAAACCCTCCCTAAAAAATGGACATGTCTGAATGTCTTTATACTGTCTTGTTCTTAATTTGGAGGAGCTGAATGTACTGCTTCTGAGTAACAGAATTGATGAAGAGGTTGTGGATGCCATGATCATGCATCAATGTGGTGTAGGTAAAAACCATGTGTAAAGGCTCCATGGAACTCATCATTTGATGATGGAGGAGCATCATATGAATGCTTATTGCTGTTATAACATACATGATCTGATCTGGATACATAATCAATGATGGAAAAGAGATCTATGCAAAATCCTTCCCAAAGAGCATCAATGGACTCGACATGATCAACTTATTATGCAGCTACAATGTGGTGAATCAAACCTTGTACCTTCTTATCAAATTGATGTAGAAATTATATGATATTGTAAAGGAGATCATGTAGCTCTGAAATATCAGAATATGAGCCATATGGAGCAGAAAAGAACAAAGGTGTAGTGTCTCCATGATCGGATAGGGTTTCAGTAGGAAAATAGTGAGAAACTAGATCACCCTGATAGCTGAGCGAGTCTAGAGGATTTGAGGACTTGATATTTGAACCATGAGTGATGGGATCAAGTCCAGACATGTGAAACAACAATCCAATGATGGCCAAATAATTTTTTTTCCAAGAAATTAAGGATATGGCATACATAAGAACAACAGAGACAAGTGACACAATGTAGGAAATTGTGTGGTTTCTTAACTAAAGAACTTGGGGGTTGTAGGGTCTTTTGTTCATCCAATGGTTGGGAAAATGGTGTGGAAGGTGTCATGAACTGTATATCATCTTCAAAATCAGAATATGAAATATTTGAATGGAGGTGGAAGGACCTTTCAGAAGACAAGTCAGAAACTAGTGAAAAATGACTAGGTTTGGGAGAAGACTTTGGTGTACTAACTGGAGATTGTACCAAGGAAGAGGTGAAGGTTTCTGATTATGATATATCAGAATGTGAATCAAAATCATATATATAAGAAATATTTTTGTCTCTATCACTCAAAGAATAAATATGATTACCTTTATGAGTAGCTTGGAGACACTGTTCTTGTTCTTTTCTTGCAAAATTAGGAACATCAATGTTATGTTCTTCAAGAATCTTGGCCATGATGTCCAATTTATTCTTGAAGAAAGACTTCTCAGGATGGGTACCTTTGCAGCAATTATAACACTTGGGCCTCTCCTTCTTGTTCTTCATCTTCTTGGATTTGGAATCTTCATCAGATTCCTCTTCATATGACAACATCTTTTCCTTTCCTTGGATTTGTCATTCTTGGAACTCTTTGCTCCATGAGAAACAAATGCAAGGTCCTTGGAGGGTGTTAAAGTCCTAATTTGAACCATATTTTCATTCTCCTTAGTGAGTGAGTCAATGAATGCATCCAAGGTTGGCATCTTCCAGTTGGGAACTGCAAGTTTTGCAGTATGAAATGTAGACACAAACATTGAGTATTTAGAACTCAGTTTTGACAGAATAGGAAGGATTAACTTCCCATCCTTCTTATCTATGCCACACTGCTTGAGTTGAAGCACCAGGTTCTTGAATTTTGAGATGAATTCTTCCATTGAATCGAAATTAATTGGACTAAGTGAGATCAAATCAATCTCCAATAGATGACCTCTGAGCTCATCTTCTTTTCCAAAAAGAGACTCTAGCTTCGTCCTTACTTGATTTGGAGTGATTATAGTATCAATATGGAATAGAATATTTGAATATACAGAGAGACAAAGCAACCCATAAGATTCATCAAGCCTATTGAACCATTTATCCTTTAGTGCAACAACTCCTGGCTCAGTTTCGAGCCCCATAGTGACTCTATAAAGTCCTTTACTTCTAAGTTGGATGATCATATGCGCCTTCCAGTCAAAGTAGTTGAAGGGAGTGAGAATCAAAACTTTAGATTGAATTTGATCCATGCTGATGCGCTCCTGGTGATGGAAATATCCTACAAAAAAACACTCTGGAAATTGCTATGAATCATTCTAGCTCTGATACCATGTGAGATTTTAGATTGCCTAGATCTAGATTCAATATGACAACTTCACTTGGAATATTTAAGAGAATGAGAGAAGAAGAATATAGAAGATATCTTGAGAAAAAAACACAGTGTATTATTCATCAATATGTTTACAATATATAATACATCCTCCATGGAGAAAATCGAATTCCTTAGAGGCAAGTTGAAAAGCACAAAAAGATAAGGCTTATTAAAGGCAAAAAACCCCATAGGTGTCAAAAACACTTTCCAAAACAGTCCAAAGGCTCACGAATTGGATGAATATGGTATGGAATCTCATGAGTGACGTAAATGGAATGTAATGATGAATTTAGGAGAGAAGAAAAGGGGTGGAGGTATAAATGGCCAAGTGGAGAGAGTTTCCAAGTCAACTAGCTTTACCTTATCCACAAGAAAGTAGAAAAAACATGATAAAGCTGTCTAAATCAGGAAAGTGTCTTCTAATTCAGGAAGAGAATAAAATCAAATAGAATCCAAGGAAATCTTATCCAGAATCTATCCAAATTTGTTTTAGTGATTTAGGATAGCAAGTAGTCAACTAAAAGACAAAACTAAGCCAATTTGCCTAGTCTACACCTAGGAAAATTAATCTAGATGATTAATAAAATATATCCTAAGTATGGAATGGGTTTTTAAATGTTCCAACACCATTTATGTTGATTTGACATCTAAGGAAGAATATTATAAGGGGATGATTTTACTATGTTGTTGTAAAAGTGTATTTTCAGATCTGATTATTGTTTGATAAGTTGCTCTCGAAGAGGTTGAAGATTATCTCCTTGTTTGGTATCTTTTCTCCTTGGTTGAGGATAAATTTGGAGTTGTTTTAAGTGAATTATTGTGATCTATCCACTACCATTTTATACTCTAATTTATAGCGGTCCTAAGGATGAACATTCTAGGGCTAAGATCTGGGATGTTGGAAACATTAATCCGTTAAGGGTTAATTAAATTATTGTTGTATTATTTACTATTCACATGTGAGAATGTGAACAACCATCGGGAGTCTAAGAGACACATTGGAATGTGAATCCAAGGGTCATTCTCAATGTATTTATATGTACATAAATGAATGAGAAATATGCATAAACTATTATTCATTTTATGTTGTGTGATGTTCTTGTAATTGTCGCCCCATTCCTAGGAACTCCAACAATGGTATCAAAGTACCCTTAGTTCTTAGGGCCGGAATCTATGTAACATACCCAACCATGGAACACCACACCAAGGTCGGGTATGAGATCTTTTCAAAGGGGAAGGATGAATCTAATATATGCATAGCGGAATAATACTCTACAAGGTTATGCTAACATGCGAATCAAATCAAAACTATTTAAAACAATCAACCACCTACAAGGAAGACGACCCTTCCAATGTAACAGTTCCCCATTCTACATGCAATGCAGTGTAATGACACATGTATACATTTAGACTAGAATGTATTCACATGATTACTAAATGTCATCATAGCTATGGGAAACCTCCCATCGCTATATAACCAACTAAATAAATCAGATTTATGTACATTCATGGAACTCCATTTACGACAGTAACAATCAACATTTATATCTTTCTTTAAAGCATAATTATACACTAATATATATCAAAGCTAATGGATAAAATTATCAACCATAACCCCATATAATATTTGATCCATAATACCCATACATGACCATATGGATGGCCCAAATATTAGATCCTTGAATGATTATAATTCATAAGCAAATTAGCTTCTAAAGCAACAAATAAATCAACAATCTATTCTACCTCAAGTAGCAAAATTATATCACTACTTTTATCATAATTCACCACCTTAAATAATATCCATTAAACCCTATGGAAGATTCGATCTGGAACATCCATACATGTGAAATTTGGAATGCACAACAATCATAGCTCTAGGCTTCGATACATGTGACATACCAAAAATAGATATAGATATAGATTCAACAACAACTTCACTTAGAACATTTCAAGAGATAGCAGAAATATGAGAAGAAGAATATTGAGGCAAAACTAGATAAATTCACTCTGGAGCTTCATTTCCATTATGCATTGTTGATCAAAATCTAGTACAATATATAGATGCTCTCAAGAGACAAAATTGAGAGGCTTAGTAGAAAATTGAGTAGCTCACATTAATGCTAGGCTTAGTGGAGTAATTCCCCCAATGTATGACATTGTGCCAAGTGTAACTCATGTATTGGGCCATACTGAAGTCTAATGAACCTATGAGGACCATGAGAAAGTTAGAAAAGTCAAAAAATGTGGATGGAATCATTATGAGGGCGAATTAGGTGGTTTAGGGCTTTGGTAGTGGTCATTAATGAGCAATTTGACCATATTTAGTGCATTAGTGCCCTTGGTCCAACCTTATCCCATAAAACAGGGAAGTGGGTGCCTCCCTCATTAAATTCAATAAGTAGGGTGCCTTTGAATCCCCAGAATAAGGAAATGGGGCACACTTATGGACAAACTTGGCTATAATGAAAAACCACTAGTCTAATATGTGGACAAACCCCCTAGACTAGGCACTATGAAGCCAAACCATGGAACAACTTACATTAAACACTTGGAACCTTATGCAAGGATTATTAACCAAGGTATAGATTGGAATTATGCTCCAACACCCCCCTTAAGCCAAAATGGTAGTGAGAAACAAAAATAGGGCCCAAGCAACAAATGCTTATGGTCACCCTTTACAACAATTTTATTTGTCCATGTAAAACGAGGAAAGAGGCAAAACCACATGGAGAAAATACTCCCTCAAGAATGGACATGGCACAGAGATGAAAAAATTTCTTCAAGAGTTCTTGTTCTTCACTTTAATGAGTTGAATGCACAACTTCTTGGTGAAAGACTTGGTGAAGATGTTGTGGATGCCATGATCATGCACCAATGCATCAATGTTGTGTAGACAAAAAACATGTTGAGAGGCCCCTTGAAACTCATAATTTGATGATGGAGGAGCATCATAAGAATTATTCTTGATGCATACATACTCTGATATGAATACATAATCAATAATGGAAAATATATCTCTGCAAACTCCTTCACAAAGAGCATCAAAAGACTCAACAAAATCAACTTCTTGAGCAACTGCCATATGGTGAATAAAACCATGTATCTTCCTTCCAAACTGATGTAGCACCTTCCTAAATTTGCAATAGATCTCATGAGGCTCTGAAATATCAGAATAGGAGTCATATGGAGCATCAAACAATGTAGGTATAGTGTCTCCATGAGCGAATGGATCCACAGCAGGAAAAGAGTGTGCAACTAGATCACATTCATAGTTGAGCGAACTTGAAGGGTCTGGAGACTTGAAATTTGAACCATAGGTTGTGAGATTAGTCTATAAATGTGGAATAATAGTCCCATGATGGACAATTACATGGATGTACAACCAAGAAATGATATGCAATACATAAAGACAACATAGACAAGTGACACAGTATTGGAAACAATGAAATTGTGAGATTTTCCAACTGGAGAACTTGGGGGTTGTATAGTATTTTGGGAATCCAATGGCTAGGAAAATGGTTTGGAGGAATTCATAACCTAAATATCATCCTACATATCAACTTCCATATCATAATGGGAAGGATCTGAATGGAGTTGGAAAGAGATTTCAAAAGGCATGTCAAAAACTAGTGAAAAATGACTAGTATTGGAAGGAGACTTTAGTGAACTAGATGGAGATTCTTCCCAGGAATGGATAGAGTTTTTTGGTTATGATATATCAAAATTTGAATAAGAAATAGAGACATCATAAAGAGTTTTATCTTGAACACCCAAATGATTACCTTTGCAGGTAGAATGGAGACAATGTTCTTGTTCCTAAGAGAGCTTGGCTTCTTCTTTCTTTGCAAAATTTGGAACATCAATGTTATGCTCTTCAAGTAGCTTGGTCATGATGTCCATCTTCTTTCTGAAAAAATATTTTTCATAATGAAAACCTTTTCAATAACCAAACTTGGGCTTCTCTTTATTTTTCTTCATCTTCTTGGCTTTTGAATCCTCATCACTTGAATGTTAGGAACCTGTGTCAACCCTTCTCTTTACTTTGTTAATATATTGTTGTTGGACGCATATGCTTTGTAAGTTGTCCCGTAGTATTTTTTGATCCATAGTTTGTATTATCCCATGGTATTGAACCATAGTATTGGACACATATGCTTTGTAAGTCGTCCCGTATTATTATATGTCCCATGGTATTGACCCATAGTATGGGCATAGACTTAGTATATAAGTGTGTGTTGAGGCCAATGAAGGTACCATGAAGTTATTTGTATTGAGATTGCTAAAAGGAGGTTTCCCCCTCGAAGTGGCCTACGATCAATAAAATATTCCGTGATCTCATATATTGTGCATTTTATTAATTAATTGTTGAAGGTTACTCACATTGAACTTGAGTTCTCTTCATCTGACTCCTTCTTCTCCTTCATCTTTTGCTTTCCTTTGGATTTAGCATTTTTGGGACTCTTAGCTCCATGAGAAGCAAGCACATGTTCTTTGGAATAAATCAAAGACCCCGTTTACACTAGCTTATCTTGCTCTTGGGTGAGCGAATCTATGAATGCATCCTCCAATTTCGAACAACAAGATTTGTAGCATGGAATGTAGACACAAATACTGAGTATTCAGGACCCGGTTTAGATAGAATGGAAAGTATTAACTGCTATTATTTCTTCTCAATGACACATTGTTTGAGTTGAATCACTAGGTTCTTGAACTTTGATATAAACTATTCCATGGTTTTGAAATTGCTTGGACTCAATGAGATCAACTCATTCTCTAATAGATGACCTCTCATTTCATATTGCTTCCCAAATAATGACTCAAGCTTGAGCCGAAATTCATTTGGTGTAGAAGCATTTTCAAGGTGGAATAGGAGATCTCGGGAGACATAGAGACAAAGAAAACCATAAGCTTCATCAATCATATTGAACCCCTTAGATTTTTGAGCATAAACATTTGGCTCAGGTTCAAGCCCCATTGTGACTCTATGAATACCCTTACTTCGAAGCTAGATGATCATGTGGGCCTTACATTCAAATTAATTGAAGGGTGTGAGAATCATGGCTTGACTTTGATCCATACTTTGTTGATTCAATCTTGGTGATGACAATGACCTGCAAAAATCACTCGAGAAAGAATATGGAAATTGCTTTGAATCAGACTAGCTTTGATACCATGTGAAATTTGGAATGCACACCAATCATAGCTCTAGGATCCGATACATGTGACATACCAAAAATAGATATAGATTTACTTCTTTCTTGAAGTTAGCGACTTCATGTCTTAGTCTCTCGACGTCTTTCATGCTAGCCATTTTTTGTTGTTTTGACTTGTGCAGCTCCTTTTGGAGGGTCTTGACTTCGTATTCTTTTGATTTATGCTCTTCTAGGTATTTTGACAAATTTTCTTTTAAATAATTGTTCTCCAATCTGCTCTCTCTCAATTCTTCAAGGGTACTTATGAATTCTTTTTTTAGGTCTACCTTTCCTTTCATATCTAAATTATATTCAGAAGTTACTGTCTCCATGAATAGATTTTCTTCATATTCACTAATCTTTTCATCTTCACTATCTTCCATGGAAGAGAAGAATTTATTTTTGTCATTAAATTTTTTATTTCATATGGTTTTGTTTTTTTTTATCTTGATTATGGCTGCAAGTTTCTTTATCATCACTAATCTCTTCATCTTTACTATCTTCCATGGAATAGAAGAATTTATTTTTGTCATTAAATTTTTTCTTGCATATGATTTTATTCTTTTGATATTCCTTATGGCCGCAAGTTTCTTCACCGTCATTCTTGAAAATAACAAGGTTTGCTTTTATTATTTCTTTGATTGAATAAAGCTTCTCCAATTTGACCCAAAGTTCCTCAGCTAAGATGCATTGCCCTATATTTTCTTTGATGGGTTGAGATAGTCCATCAAGTATGGCCTCCATTGCTATTGAGTTATTTTTCTTGGACTCTTTCTGAGATGTAGTCCTTATTCTTTTTGGTGGGATATAATCATATATTACTGAATTCCATACACCCCATCCTAATGATTGTAAGTATACACTCATTATCATGCTCCAATATGCATATTATGCTTTATCAAGTACTGTATCTCTGTAGGTTGCAATCCCTTCTTGTTGATCCATAGTGGTTTTTAATAGGATCTTCCTTGCAGTGGTTTAGACTATAGTGAAGGATCCAGATCTGATACCAATTGTTGGAATATTGGTCAATACTAAGAGGGGGGTGTATCAGTATTGCTAACTTTTTACCATTTAAACCACTTATTAAACTTAATTAAAACATGGAATCAACAAGATACAAAGGACACAAATTTAATCGTGGAAACCCAATTGGGAAAACCACAAACTCTTTATATACTGCAAAATTATGTTTACAATAGTTTTTGCAAGCTACAACTTGCTGGAGACTACAATCCCCAAGTTCCTTAGCTACAACTGAAGGGTGCTACAACACCCTAGTTTTTTCCTGCCACAACAGACAAGGATGCCACTACACCCTATTTACCAACCACTACTGGAAGGAGGCTACAACCCCCTGGTTTATCAGCTACAACTGAAAGGATGCTTCGACACCCTATTTACCAGCTACCACTAGAAGGAGACTACAACCCCCTTACAGGCCTGTAGCATTTCCTAGCACCACCCTACCTCCCTAATATGTTTATATGAATCCTCCAGATATTTCTTTCTTCAATTTTGTTCCATATAATTCCTTGTTTCTTCAATCTTTGTCTTCTCTGTTGCTACATTGATCTAGGCTGCAGATAACTTCAAGTATTCCCCTTTAATTCTACGACTTATGTTATGCACTTCTTCATCTTGATTATGCAAGCATTATGGTCTCTTACTCTGGTCTCAATGTTGCTTCAGATATTCATCTCAAAGCCCAACATAGACTTCAGATCTTGTTCTTCCTAAACCTTCAATATGAACTGCCAAGACATCCTTCTTCTTCTTCAATCTTCTGCCTATATATACTTCATCCTTTAGACCTCGCATCTTTCTAGAATGAATTCATTCCCTTTCATCTTCATGCCTCTTCAGATCTCTGATAATTAATCTTAAATTTGTAATTTTATTTATTGCATATTTTTAATTAATTAATTAAAACCTTTTTGTACATCTCAGGCCCGCGGCCTTCTTCCATCTGCGGGCTTCTTATCTCATTGCGAACCCTCCAATTTTGCTGGCATATTCTTCTATCTGCAGGATTCTTTATCTGCGGGCTATCCTCTATTGTCTTGTGGGCATATCCCATCCTTCACCTGCGAGCATACTCCAAGATCTTGTGAGCTTGTCTTCTAAGCCCCTGCGGGAAAATCATAAGCCTTTGGGGGCTTATGCTTATTTTACCTGTGGACATAGCCTAGCTCTTGTGGGCTTATGCCTTAAGCACCTTGTGGGTATATCTTTTAACCATTATCCATTAAGCCCCTTACGGGCATAACATAAGCCCTTACGGGAATCTCCTTAAGCTCTTGCGAGCTTATTCACTAAGCCCCTACGGGCATAACCCTAAGCCCCTGCGGGCATAATAAATCTCTTGGGAGATTTATGTTTCAAGCCCCTTGTGGGAATTCCCTTAAGCCCTTGTGGGCATTTTCCTAAGCCTTTGTGGGCATAATACAAGGTGTAATTAACCTTATTTTTCACCATTTTGGCAGGCCAAAATCTCGCACGTGTGAGCCTCAAGGAGAGAACTGACACCGCATCTAGATGGCCAGATCACCAAGGAACATTCCTATGCCATCTGGAGAAATTATCAGCACAAGGACACTCTTTGGTGGGCATTTCCAAATGCATCTTCAAACCTTATGTGGACATTAAAACAAACTTCTTCTCATTTTGGCAGGCTTGTATTTCACACGTGTGAACTACAGAGGAAAATCTGATCTTATGGATAGATAACCAGTTCATCAATCAACAAGCCTATGCCACCTGATTAATTTTATCAGCATAAGGATACCTCCTTGTGGGCATTTCCAAATGGCCTCTTAGCCATGTGAGTTCAACACTTAGCCAAATTTTTGTTCTTGATATGCAAAACAAAACAACCTTTTTCTCATTTTGGTAGGCTTGTCTTTCACACGTCTTAATGTCAGAGGAAAATATAATCCTATGGATAGATAGCCAGTTCATCAAGGAACAAGCCTATGCCACCTGATTAATTTTATCATCACAAGGACACCTCCTTGCGGGCATTTCCGAATGCCTCTTCAACCTTCATTTGAACGGCAAAAATAAGCTTTTTCTCATTTTGGAAGGCTTTTTTTTTCGCACGTGTGAACTCCATAGGAAGATTTGAGCTCATGGTTAGATAACCAATTCACCAGAGAACAAGCCTATGCCATCTGATTAATTTTATCAGCACATGAATACCTCCTTGCGGGCATTTCCAAATGGCCTGTTAGCCATGTGAGTTTGACACTTAGACAATTTTTTTGCACTTTCCTAGACTTGGTCCAATCTGCCTGAACACTGTTTTGGCAGATCCATAACTTCTGCCTCATGCACTTTCAAGTCAATATGAGAACATGGTCAGGTATACAAAACAACAACCTACAAGTTGACCATATGAGAGGCATTTTCTTCAACCCACAAACTATGGCGGGCATTTCCTTGAGGCCACTTAGGCAGTTTTGCTACTATGGTGTAAAAGCAACCTGAAACCCTGTTTTGGCAGGCCGTTAACTTTGTCATAGAACACCTTCTGTGAAAACTAAGACCATGGAAAGATAGCCTCTTTGACAAGCTAGAGCATGATAATTCCAGATAATTTTTATCAATCTCCCATGAGGTACGGCGGGCTTTTTCCCAAGGCCACCTGGACCAGTTTTCCAATACTTAGCCATTTTCAAGAATTTCTCCAAAGTTTATCTTGAAACCCTATTTTGGAAAACTAATAACTTTCTCCTCAGACATGCTTAAGGAAAACCGAGACCATGAATAGATAGCCACTTCAACAAGCTATAGCTTGATACGATGGTGCGTGCATTTTTCTCAAACCATGAATTATGGCAGGCATTCTCTTAGAGCGGTTTTGACTACTTTTTCATACTTAGTCAATTTCCAAAGTTTCACAAACTTGTCATACTTTTCCAGAATGATGTCAAATTGCAACACTAACTTAATGATAGCACCAGAACACCATCATGTGTCTTTCCAACTTCATCACACATGCCACATCATCACACATGCCACATCATCATACATGCCATGTCATCACTTCCTTTGTCATTCCTTTGTCTTTCACTGAGTTTTCCCTGCCATCATGTCCTTGGTTATTCCTTTGTCATTACTGAACTCCTTTGACATCAATGAAAATCATATTCAACACTCTGTTCTCCATCTTTGTCTCTACCTTCCATTCTGGGAGAATGTCAATCCTTGGTTGGAATATTCCCTCCTTTGATGTTTTCACTGAATCTCTCATCCAAGAACAAGATAAGATGATCCAGATGGGCGCCTTGAAAGCTTTCAAATATCAAGCTCTTTTGACTGGAGAAGAAAAAAGTGTGAATGGAAAGGGGATGCACAAGGGCAAGGAGAAGAGGCAATCTGAACCCAAGCATAATTCCAATTTAAGTCCATCGCAAGGATCCTCCAGTGCCAAGAAGGACAAACAAAATGGATCTAAGAAATCCAAGTGTTCCTATTGCAAGAAAGGAAACCACCCAAAGAGATCTTGCATTCAGAAGAAGATAGATCAGATGATGTTACGGAGAAAAACTTCCTATGGCTTGGGGTAGAACACAACAGACAGATGACTACCGGAAATCAACTCAATTCTCAATACAATGCTATATAAATGAAAATGATAAGATGTGGATAAATGACCAACCTTCAACCGGATGTTCGAAGTAGATCCATGTTGAGATTTCCAATCTCTACACTTGAACCTGCAACTTAGTCTCAACAACAAACACAAGCAAGTGCATATAATATATGAAAGATATTAGCATAAACAATAGCATGGTCCATGATATAATAAGCAAATGTAACCCAATGTTAACTAAACATTCACAACATCAATTGGATGAGAAAATGAGTATTTCTATTAATGACACAAGAAGTACATGATACAACCTCTTGCCGGCAACTCATCTGAACCGAGAACTAGGTCCCTCCACTTGTTTCTCCACCACTTCAATCCCCCATGCAATGGAAAAATCAAACTATGAAGGAGTTTGGTAGGTGAACATAAGAGGTTCACAACAATTAGGAACAATGGATGTAGACTCAAGATATGGAAAAAATACAATAGAGTTTCGATGCTCTCTCTTTCTCCTCCTTCCATGTACCATAAGAGCTCAATATATAGCCTTCCAAAGGTAGGTGAAAGGTCGAATCGAGTCGTTTCGAGATACATGGAGGGCCAAAGGTCACCCTAAGATGAATTTTTGGAGTAAAAAGTGAGTTTTTTATTAAAATTACCATTTAACTCGATGTACGCAGGTTGTAGTGGGAGAGCCTGCGCATGCCCGAGTTGCAACAAATCACTTCGCATACAGGAACAAAAATAGGGAAAACTGGGTTCCTGAAGGGAAAAAAGTGGATCTAAGTCCATGAAATGAATATTTGATGCCAAATAGTATAAATACTCACATGGTGGAAAAATACGTTGCAACAGATGCCCCCTAATGTGTGAGGTCAGAGAAGGTACTACGATGGCCGAAATACATTATAAATCTCAGAAGTGGAGTGATGGAAACACAAATGGAAGGAGTAGCCCACTCGTCATAATACAATGATCTCTCATAATACATATCGGTACAATACATAGCAATCTGATACAATGGCCATGAATGGGAAGTATATAGTAAATATATGTCATAAGCAGTCATAGCCAAGACCTAGTAAGATATGGTCTCCTGCTGAAAAGGAAACAATTGATGCAAAATTAAGGTACAAACTGCTGATGTATGAGATTGATCTCTCATAAGCAAATCACCATCACTAGTAGCATACTGAATGCCACTGAAGTCTGGAGGTCTTCTACACAAATCACCAATGGTGCATGCCCTATCAAGCGAATAAAGGTGTTGATGTCGAACCTGATGTGGCATCGTTTGATTACCGGTCGTTGATGTATACTGTTAATAGACGCGATATAACCCGGCAATAATGAAAATAGGCATCAAGGAACGGAGTACATTCATCTAAGTGTGAATAAAGGTGTTGAGGTCGAACACTCTGACGAATCCATCAATCAGGAGGCATTGATGAATCCCCAACTGTCGATGGTGAGAGAAACTACCACTAATGACTACAAGCCTCAAGGTACTCAACCGAATCTATGTCTCAATTTCGGAATAAATGGGTTGGAGTCGACAGAATGAAACTCTATGGGATGAGGGCATTAATGAATCCCCTATCAGAAAGTACGAGCTAACCAGCTATGCTAAAAGATTTGGAAGTGTTGAGGCCTCGGGTGTGCAGGGTAAATGCAAGGTGCTGGAATGAGTTCCTAAGCTCTCAACAGAGGGGGAAAACCCATACTGAAAGGCTTCAAAAGATCTTGCACAACGACAGTTCTATCCCCAGCCTGTTTGGTATAGTAATCTCCCACGGATATTCGGCCTCCGCTGGCACTCTATGAGTTGATGATTTTTTATCCAAGGGATCAGTTTTCTAATAAATAAAACAAAGTGTAAAGTCTGAAAACAAAAATCTACTTAAAAGAATCTAAACTATGTTAGATCTATTCTAAGAAGGTGTCTTGAGATAAGTACAGATCAACTTGATATGTAAATGGATAAGCACATTCATCAATTAAACAGAAATGTTAAAGAGATCAATGACTTAGCTGCTCAAGTTACAATTAATCAATTAAAATTAACTAATGGAAAATTGCGGGTTATATTAATTCAATATCTAACCTGTAACTGATATGTTAATTGAAAAATTAACATCAATTACATTTTACTGTAAAACCATTTGCAGAAATTGATAAAAGTTTTAATTGAATAAACTCTTTTAAAACCTTATGAACACATAGATCATAAGCAACGATAAACTAGAACTATAGATCATAGTGCTTAATGAATTGCAAAAGATTAAAACAACATTAGATAAGCAATTTGGAGAAAAATCACATTCATCAAATAAACTCGATCATATAGACAAAAGTAGATCTGAAAATGACTTTATTGTATTTAATGACAGTCTGTAAGAAATTACAATCTTGTATCAAAACAGGGAATCTCCAGCCTCTCCTGTAGATTTTGTCTCCAAATTCCATCATCTCTCTCTACGAGAGATCATCTCCTTTAAATAAGATTTACCAAATAATAATACAAAGAGTAAATTCCCACAAACCGGGATTACAAAATCAAAAATAAACTAATGGCTTAGAAAAACTTGCCATTTGTCCCAAATCTCTAACAACTCATCCACATTTGGATAGTTAGTTGACTCTAGCCCTAGTTGGGCATTACATTAGAATGTTTCCATCTCATTCTTAGCTAACTTATTCCAAATACCAATATAAATGTGGATTTTGCCTTCCATGCTGACCGGTTTCCTAATTAATTGTTCCACATCATCAATGTTGACCTCCTCAAGATCCTGAATTTTCTCCTTGTCCTCTTCACACCTGCGTACAACTTGCTCAACAATCAACTTAGGCGGGCAAGAATATTCAATGATCTCCATACCAGCAAACTATATAATCTCCATGATGTTATCTGCTGCATACCATCGCCTACTGCACATAGCCTGTGCTTTCTTAAGGATGTCTTCAACTGAGCCATTAAGCTTGACCCAAGTGTTGAATGCACCTCTAATCTTCTTGAACTGAAAACTATTGAGAATAGGGATATCTTCTGGTATGTCCTTGATGTACCTCTACCACTCACCAATGTTCTGACTTGCCTGAGAAGCTTGCATCTTTTTAGTTTTCTGCTCTCCAATGGAACCATACATCTTACCGAAGGTCATATGAGTCTCCCTAATCTCATCAAGGGTGTTAAATAGCTTCTCCAACAACTTATGATGCTCTTCATTGACTTCAAGGGCCAAATCCTTAAATTCCTGGGATGACAACTTAAAGAAAGTAGAAGAGGTTGCACTTGCAGTTGCATCCTCACATTGCTTTTGCAACAAGGCTATCTTCTGAGTATTAGCAGAATTCTCAGCTTGTACATCACGAAGTTCAGCCTGCAGAGAGGTATTGCTTCGCTCCAAATCTTATAACCTGTCTTCCCATATCCTCCTAAGATCAGCAACATAAATCTCATGTTCCTCTTTAGTCTTTACCAGCAATTCTTCTAGCCTTTCTAATTCCTCCTTCTTCTGATCAATCTCCTTATTGAGTATCTGGACTGAATCAAGGTTTGCACCAGCAAATGCCCCTAAGGCTGCAGTTGTCTCAATTGATCCAGTTTGGGGATCATTTTTTTGTTGAGTCCATATTATCTGATTAGGAACAGATACTTCTAATCCACCTTGATCCCTGCTCCTCTTCTTACCCCTTTTGATGACTACTTTATTTTCTTTGCTGTAGAAATAATGTCCAAGAGGAACTACCACATCATCTTCATATTCAGTTATTATTTCTGAAGAAATTGAGATGACATTCTCTGTTGAAATCAATGGAGGTGTTTGAGTGACCATGGGATTGGGTATGGACATGGTAACTTCAGGAGTATTCAGAGGGGTAGAGACAACCTGAGGGACTGACAAGACAGGGGTTGGAGAAGGGATTGAAGTGAAGGCTTCAGAAAGTGGAACCTAATCATCCTTGGCAGGTGATGATGAAGAAAGGACTGTGGCTGGCTCCTCAATGGTGGGTAATGATAAAGTAGATATGGGTAATTGTAGAGGGACAGTCGAAGACTGGACTTCTGCAAAAGTAAATGGGGGAATGGAAAAAGGAACTGAGTTGTCTGAAAATGGAGTGGCTCTAGAAGTCAAAGTATGAAAAATTTGTGATATGGAAAATGGTGGGATAACCCCTGGGAACAAAGTAGAAAGATCATGAATAGATGACAACAAAAATGATGAAGTTGTGATGTCAGGGGCAATAGTCACCTCCAATACCCGTTGATCAGAAAAAGGGTGATCCATCTCAATAGTGTCTAACAAATATGCAACTACTTGTGAATCTTCAGTCACATGTTCAGTCACTTCTTGAGTTACTCCTTCAGTCACTGATACTGGAGGATTGGGTCCATCATCAACATCACTGTCAATGAGATCAACAATAGGGACCTGTGATGTAGGGATCTAGATTTTCTGTCTTTTATCTTGGTTGACCTCAGCTATTATCAAATCATCATCTACCTGTATAGCTGCAGCAGTCACTTGAACATCCATAGTAAGCTTAGGTGGTTCAACTGTCCGAGTGTCCAATACTAAAGTGAGATTTGCTAACTCCTGCTGGAAATGATGAGAGGTCTGCAACAAGGATTTGACTTGTTCACCTGTTTTCACCTGAGGAGGATTATCCATAGGAGCTTTACCTTTATCTCCATCTAGATAAGTAAGCATTAGAGGGGTATTAGCCTGCTGGATATGCTTTTGTTCTTTATCTTTTATCACTTGCTCAATCGGATTCATCTCCATTGTTCTTTGCCTGTAGACTTTAGTTTTAATTTCTTTCTGATATGCCATAATCTGATGTTGTTCTTCTATGCTCTTGGCCCTAGCCAGGACCTCAGAAAATGTATTCACTCCTTGGTAGATAGAATCATCTGGAATTTCTTCATATACATAATCCATCTTCATATGATATTGTTTAAAATGTGCATCAAGGAATTTCTTAGGATCATGTTTCCTTTTGGGAGCTTTACCCAACTTCAAAGGAGCCACCTGGTCACCAAGCACTGTAGCCCAATTCGAGGTTGGGATGACCAATGGCCCAGGGTTCAAAGAAAATTTAGGCCATCCTTTCTTTTTGGGACCAGTGAGCTTCCTGTAGACACCATTAGTAACAGTTTGATAGAGACTAATGACCAATCTGTCAGGCACTATTCTGGGTAGAAGATAAACACAGTCACTTCCCCAGACTCTGATGTATGAAAAACACTCATAGACATACCAATCACCAATTGTATTGATGAAGGTTCTGGCATCATCTGATAAGGCAGATGTCTCTTGTTTGAATATATTAAAGTAAATTGTACCCATGAAATGGTCACAAATGTCATAAAGTAATGGGACAAAGTGGTTTCCCACAGTGCTGAATGATAGATGTGAACTGGTGGAGCTTTAGGGATCCAATTCCATCCCAAGTTAGGATATTGGAACTCAAATCAAAAGAGATCAATGATGAAGGCTGACAAGAAGAAGTGCATTTTTCTCAAGGTAGGGGCCTTTTGATAATCTTGGATTGTTGTTTTCAGTTCTGATGATAGGATAGATGCCCAAGGGAAGGATTCTCCTGTTGTTAACACATGATGAGCTATTGGATCCCATTCAACTTTAAAGGCTGCACAGTTGGGAAGGCCAAACATCCTGCAAAGCATGGCTTCCAGTAAAGAGTAAGGCTCCTTAAACCAAGAAACCAGGTAAAGGTTTATCATCCTTTGGCACAAAACTGCTAGGTTTAATCATTCATGATTTCATCATCTCGTCGAAATTGTACCTAGTTTTGTTGGTTGTGGAGCCAGATCTTCTAGTCTCATAGATGATATTGTATCAGCCGTGTTTGTACCCCAGTTTTATATGATATGTAGGTGGATTGTACAGTCACCCTAGCGGGGGGGCATCGCCCTCGAAGAAACTTTTTGGGGCTGTTTTCGCCAGCTGTTTTGCGGGCCCATGGTTTTGGGTATCCCGTGGTATTTTCCCATTGTATTTCCCTTATAAAATAAAGACATTGTAATACGGCTAGGGATGATGATGTATTAGGTTTTATGCATTGTAAAGATCTCTGAGATCAGGAGAGAGACTGTGAAACAGAGAAGAGGAAGTGCAGTGGTTGTGCTGCAGGTTGTATCCCTTCACCTTGCTGGATGATAATAATAATAAGGACTGGCAAATTCAGTGTGGACGTAACCCAAGTTGGGTGAACCACGATATATCTGTGTCTCTCTTGTAATGTGTATGTGTGATTATATTTGCATTTCTGTTTATTGCTATTGCTTTGCGATCCTGTTTTTCTAACAAGTTTTAGAGGATTTTATGAATTCAGGGCTAAGGGTTTGTTCAGCTAGCTTAAGAGCAAAATCTCTGATGAAGACTTCAGGGTGGAAGGTTGTCAATTGTGACCCTGTACTGTCATTAAACAACTGGTCCTTGGGGTTAGCATTTTCCACAATCCATTTAACTAGGTCTGTAAGGTAGGACAACGGGCCGAGCAACAATGGTGTGGATTTGAGAAGCCCTAAACTTGTCATATGTAGGTCGGTCTTCCTTGATGTCGGAAAGGTCATCATTATCAAAAATTAAATAGATTTTGGACCAGTCCATTTGGTAGCTTTCAGTGACCCTCTCACTGGTATCTGAGAAGATACCAAAATTGGGGTCTTTGGTCAGCAAATCCATGTGAATTTTCTTAGACCGAGTATTCCGAGACATGTTGGAAAATTCTGGAAATTCTGATAAATAAATAAAACAAAAATCAAAACCAAACCATAAAAAGAAAAACCGTAATAGAAAATGAAAAATTACCAAACAACCAACCTGAAAATAACTAAAAATTCGTGAGAATGAACCCCTGGTAAGAAATCGACAGTAAAATCCACGTAGCAGAGTGAATTTCTGATAGTAAAAATGATAAAGAAAAATAGGAAAAATCGTATATTTATCGTTTTTCGGTTGGATCAAATCTAGACCGTAGGTTTAAAAGAAACGAACGGCTGAGATTAGCCCCTGCGGGATGTGGGATCGGGTCAACAAATATCAAATTCAAACTTTATTCAAAATTCACGCAATACGCAATCTGCAACTGCGGGTTTCGGGTTGCGGGATTACAACCTTGCAAAACAATGAACAAACGTGTTTCCGAAATCTGCAACCCGAAATTGCGGGTTTCGGGAACGCACAACGCGATTTATTAAAATAACGACTTCCCGCAATATGAAATTCGGAATTTGCGGGTTTCGGGTTGCGGAATCAAAATTTCCACAAATATTAACACAGTCTTCCCGCAACCCGCAATTTCAGGATTGCGGGTTTCGGGATTTCGGCTTTCAGGTTTGCAGGAAGAAAATTACATTTTGAAAAGAATGAAGGCTTCCCACAAGTCAAGAAAACAATACAAAACTTAGAAATTTTCAAAGGGAAAAATGATAATTACACAACCAAAAGCAAAGGCATGAGATCATACAAACAAGGATTTACGAATCTCGTTTTTGATAAGGAACTTACCTAAATACCTTTGTATTTACAATAATGGGGCTCCCATGATCAAATGAAGCATGGGATCTGTTGTACCTACAACAGGAAGAACTCGGATGAACAGATCGGACTATATGGGATGGCCGACATGCAATAGTCAAGAGATATGAGGAGTGGCTGACTCTGGTTTCAATACTTCCTTTGAACAAGAGCATGAGCAAATGGATATACTCAGGAAACATAGACTCAATGACTAGATGATAATAATACTTTGCGATGCAAGAGGCATCAACAAAGTCTCCATAATGACTGGAAGCTTAACCAACCAGTGGAGTAAGATCTGAGAAACGAGTACAGCTCCTCAGGTCCTACTAATGTCCCGACTCATGATAAATGGAGTGGAAATGAATACTTTGTTCAAAGGAGACACGACAACTACCAATAAGAGGTAGTAAAGATTTTCTCGTCCGGATTTTTGAATTATTTGACTTTTTGGTCTTTTTCATATTAGGAAAGCTTGAAAAAGAATAAAATTGCTTATAGTACAACAAGTGAGGGAACGAGTGTTGACTGCGAGCAAAAGAGTTCCAAGAAGTGGAACATACCTATGATCAATGCAAGGAAGCATGTGCAGGATATGGACACTCGGGGGGGTCTTCCCTCAAGGAAAGGGGTCGATCAAGCTGCGAAAGATAAGTGGAGGCTCTTCTTGGATCGGAAGGGAAAGTGCACAGGCACACTGCTAATCACTGAGACTGGGGGAACCGACACAAGGCTCAAAAGGAAAGTAGGATAATGCAATGCAATCACAATTCAACATAAATGGGGGAGTGTTATAGGCCAAACTTGCACCTCTCCGTCCGTGATCACCCTGATCTGCTGATCACACAAAAGGACAATTTGGATGGAGGAGCATGTTGACCTTGGATGTTATGACAACTCATCCCATTTCCTGAAAATACTGAAAACATACAAAAATATCATTTTGAGGTATGAGCGCTACTCTACTTAAAGAGACTAGCGCCCATACGCGACTCCAGTGCATAATTGTAGCGCCCATATCAATATATACGCTACTCCTTCTTATCAAAGTAGCGCTCGGAATTTAAAACTAAATGAGCGCTATTTATCAAACAATAGGGTAGCGCTCTATACGCTACTCCACTGTGTAATAGTCGCGTATATCTTAAAAATGATTAAAAAATATATTAATCCATCGAAGAGGATTAGTTGAAGTCAGTTTCTTAACTTCCCCAACCTCCTCATCGACTTGAACTGCTTCCTTAAACCTATAAATTCCCAGAAGGCTAAAGGAGCAAGGTTAGAAGAAATTATGAATGCAAATGATTACTAAAGAATGAGGAGGACGAGTTAATGGAGAAACTTTAAGACATTGGAGAAACTGTTACAGAAGACATTCAGACCAGAATAGAGCCAGAGCCCAGGATCTAGTTGCAGGAGCCTGCTTCATTGTCAGGTATATTTGTACTGCATACTATTTTGACAAATAAAAGGTTGAAGTGTTTCCTTGTTCCAATCTGAAGGTGTTATAAAATGGCATTTTGAGTTGGATTTATTTTGGTCAATACTGGATATTAAACATAATCTTCGTTTATTTTTATGATTTATATGTTGCCCAAAGTGTTTGAGGAAGGTATTGTTGTTGCAGGTTTGCTGAAAGAAAGTAGATTTGGGAGCTGGACACAAGACTGGGTCAAGGCTAGGATCAGACTCCAGTAAAAGGTATGTTCTCTAAATCTGTAATCTATTTCTTTTGTAAACACCTCTGTAATGACATAAATGCACTTACCTGTCACCCCAACCAAGTTGATAGTTTAGTTTCCTGACTATAGGGTAGAAATATCCGCCAACAGACTGGCGACTCCGCTGGGGATATAGAGTTTTTGGCTTTAGGAAACCTTTGTTTTTGGATGTCTTCTCGGTTTATTTTGATTTCTTCGATGTGTTAAGAACCTTTGTAGGTATCCTTTGTTTTTGGCTTGCCTGCTTTCATCAGTTTTCATACCTTCCAAGGTCAGTTTCCTAGCCTTTGAAATATGAGCGCTACTCTTATATATACACAGTAGCGCCCATACGCTACTGTTCTGTATATACAGTAGCGCCCGTTTTGGCATGGGCGCGAGTTGCTCTACTGCACAGTAGAGTATATTTCCTGAAGCAGTCATTTTTTATTTTTTTTGCTTTTTAGCCCTATGGTGACTTGCTGACTTTGTTGTAGGATTCTTGGGATGATTGCATAAGGTTTTTTAATTGTTGATTCAAGTCATAGAACCACTCCTTAAAGTTTTTCCATTTTTTTAAACCATTTGTTGACCTTTGGATCTTTTTTGAGACCTTTTTGACCTATTTGGAAGACTTAGTGGTGTTTGGTGACGAACATTTTCACTTTCTTTTTCAGACCCTGACTGCTTTTGCCCATTTACAAACCTGTACACTCCTGTGTCTGTTGTTTGTGGTGAAGTTGTCTGCTCTCTACTATCCCTGTCCTTTGTTTAGGGTTTGGTCTTTGGTAGAGCTTCTAGGGTGTCTTCTTTTTTGTCAAGTTTCATTTTCTTCCGGGACTTTTTGTCTTTTGATGGTCACAAGTGCTTTTTAAACAGCTGTAGGCTAGTTTCACCTCTCAGTTTTCTTCGTGTTAGTAGGGCAGCCTGCTTGTCTACTTGTACTTGGCTTTGTGGTCTTGTTAGGGTTAAACACTTTAGGTCAGTCCTTGGGTGTTCTCTCCTTGGTTTTCTACCACTTGGTGTCCAAGTTTATAGGCTTTTTCTGAGTAAAAAACCTGTAGATCAAGCCTTTCTCGAGTTAGGTTTCGATAGCTATAGGCCCAAGAACATTTGCCATACTTCCACTTTTTTGCATAAGAAGTTTTTATTTGGCTTTCCATTTTTACATAGTTCTTTTTCGGTCATTGAAAAAGCAAAAAATTTGGTACTTTAAGTTAAATAGAACTTGTTTTTGTCAACGCAAAATAGCTTAGTATATTTTGTATAATTCAAAAAGAAAACAAAAATTAGTAGGAAAGTTTACTTAGATTTTCAATTTTGAAAAAGAAGTAGATGAAAAAATAAAAAAATAAAAGAGTTTTGTTGTAAGAAGATTTGAATATATTTGCATTTAGTTTTCTTGTTATAACCACGTTCACACACTCACTATCCCTTTTGCGTAATAAAAGCCCTTAAAATTTATTAATAAAATGAACTAGAAACCTTTTCTTTTTTAGGGTACACTACACCAACTAGTTTTGGTTAGGGTCTTGGGTTTAAATCACCTTAAACTACCCAAGATCACACATTGCGCAATAATCGTAGTGAGATTATCATTTAGGAAAATCCACCTCACTCAAAATTTGCCTGGGAGCATATGCAGTAGGTCAATGTGAGATCAGTTTGTGGGAATACCTCTCCTACTTTCTGTTCGAGCATACGCCAGGATCGGATAGCGTATTGGGGACTCTTTCGAGTTTCGGGCTTAGCTACCCTGCCCACGCTTTCTGATTCGACCGGTGACTGTTCCCCCAGG
Organism: Larix kaempferi; assembly: GCA_027924585.1. Classification (NCBI taxonomy): domain Eukaryota; kingdom Viridiplantae; phylum Streptophyta; class Pinopsida; order Pinales; family Pinaceae; genus Larix; species Larix kaempferi. The sequence continues at coordinate 4,545,478 of BSBM01000267.1, read as the reverse complement.
AATTTTCGGTGTTGTGGTATCCATAGTATCAGACTTCTAGGTTCTTACACAGGTGACAACAGAGGGTATATCTGCTGTACCTAGGACAGACGTGGGAGGAAATCCCTTGCAGGTCTTTGGGAGGGCGGTTGGGTGATTCCAGCGCTTGCACCCTTAGTCATTGTATTGTGGACCCCGGGTAACTGTTCTTCATCCTTCGTTGATCTGTTCTGGGCCCTCATCATCCCAGACTCTTCTCCGGAAGGCACCTTTGTTTGACTGGTTTGTATACTTAGGAATTTTTAGTTGGTGTGTTGTTTGCCCCCTAGTCATAGTGGCCACTAGGTTCTAGGCTGTTTATTGGATATCTATAATCACGGAGAATCAACAACTCCGTAGATCGAGAAGGATTCAAAACCTTCCACCTGTTAGAACAGAACCTATACAACCAGCTAGAAGACAGCGGGTAAACCCCGGTATTTCTTCAGAAATTACCTCTGAAATATAATTGCTTGAAGAAATACTTATAACAGAAAACCTTGAAACTGAGGTTCCTGAGGAACCATCACCAAGTATCACATATCAACAACATTTTAGTACTGTTGAGGTGGAAGATCTTACTTCGGCGGAGTATAGCACTCCTTTCAATCCTCCCTTAACTAACACTAGAATTCCGTTGCTGTCACCTGTTGGTTTCCAACAGCCTCTTTTCAGTGCAGATCTTTTGCTTCCCGATTATCTGATGACTAACACAGGAGGTGAACCAGGGGGTCCCCAAACTCCCACTTTAGGTATGAATACCAGGACTGTTAACCCTTCTTTTACGGCTACATCTAGTCAGGCACAAACTACGTCGGTGCCTACTCCATCTTTCAGTTTTAACACTAGTACTTTAGGAATGCCTAGTTTCACAACAATGGCATCTATTCCCACGTCTACTGTTAGACCTAGCAGTATGGCCAACTGTGCAACACCTTCTACTTCACAACCTTTATATCAGATCCCCAGTACTTGGGTTTCCACACCTGTGGTAGGACCAAGTGTTTCAGCAAACATGCCAGTCATGGGTACCATGACTGCACCGTCCACATCAACTTCGGCTGGTTTCAACAACTTCGTAGGCCCTAACTTGAATCAGGGTAGCATGCCTGCAAATAATGTTCCTTTTTCCTTATTCTCAGGGGGAGGGGGCAACTTTTTCAACCAACAATATGGCGGGGCTAACACCCGTCCACAATGGACGAACCAACAAAGCACTAATCCGCTCTCGTACGGGTGGGGAAATTTTAATAATTCTTTCTCACAACAACAACAACCGGCAGGGGGCAACCCCTACCAACAAATACCCGGGGGGTAACCCCTACCAACAGTTAACTGGGGGTAACCCCTATCAACAGTTGGTAGGTGGAAACTCCTACCAACACATGGCCGGAGGCAACCCTTATCACCAAATGGCTGGGGGCAACCCCTACCAACAATTCATGGGACAAACAATGGGTGCTTTCCCTTATCAAGCTTCATCTTACCGGCCTCGTCTACCTTTTCTGGCAACTTTGAATTTGCCAGACCTTTCGAAATTGACAAATGATCCTGTGTGTCATAACTCAGCATGGCCATCAGTTCCCACCAAATTACCTTCGGATATTCCCAAATTCGAAGGCAAAGCTGGTGAAGATCCTGGTGACCATGTCACTACCTTTCACTTGTGGTGTTCTTCAAATTCATTGAACGAAGATTCCATCAGATTGAGATTGTTTCAAAGGACCTTAACTGGTCCCGCGGCCAAATGGTACATTGAGTTACCTGCGGCTACTTTCTCTAGTTTTGGGGATCTGGCAACCGTCTTTTTGAACCATTTCCAACTTCCTGTTCGGTATGATGCCGGAACAGAACTTTTGTCTACTTTTAGACAAAACAAAGCCACTCACCTATCTGACCACATTCAGGAGTGGCGAAGACGGAAGAGGCTCATAAAGGCCAATATCCCTCCAGAGTTCCTGCTCGAGTGGTACTTGAAATCACTCCTTCCTTATATTTCTAAGGAAGTAGCGACATCTGGAGTCTCCAATGAAGAAGAAGCCATCTTAAGGACTCAACAGTTAGACCTTGTATACGCACAATCTGGTTTACTGTACGAGATTATACCGGACGCACCGAGATCAAACACTGATCTAAGTAGACCCAAACCTGGACCACATGCTGACGGCATAGTGGGTTCGGTTAACTCTGCAGCTTTCGAAGCACTGACCAAACAGGTCCAAGCCTTAACTGTCAAACATTCGACTGCAGACATTGCTTCCGTCACAACCTCTCCTTCTACTTCTGAATCTGTTAATCAGGTTCAGAACAATCAAAAGGGCCCTCGGCAACCCAACAACAAAAAGAAGCGCAAGAAAGGAGAGGGGAACCAAAAAAAGCCCAAAAAAGATAATGCCGAAGAGGGTAATAAAGAAGAGAAGAAGGTTAGGTTCCCTTGTAAACTTTGCAAACAAAACCACCTTACTCACCAATGCCCTCTACTAGAAGAAGCCCAAAAGCTCTTGAAAGAGAAGAAGCCTGCCGTCTTGAAAGATCCATTTCCCAAAGGGCAAGGCTCCACTTCTGGCACCTCCAAAACTGGGGGCACTTCACACGCTTCGGTTGATCAAACATTCATAAATATGGTCAACTCAGATGCACTTTTGCAAACCAGAGCTAAGAACTATACCCCGGAAACGCAGAGAAAGGATAAGGAGATTGCTGAATCCTCCACTCCACTCCACATACCTGTGGACCCAATGCCTAAGATTCCGAAAGGTGTCTTAAAGAGGGCATCGCACAATCCCAACACGCGGGCTGCTTCCAACTACAATGTAGTTGAAGATCTAGCCCAAACTCCTTGTGCCATGTCTACCTTAGAAGTCTTGCAGAGTTGTCCTTTGCAACGAAATGCACTTCTGGCAGCTATTGGGAGTATGGAGTCCTCCAACATGTCTGCGCGATTTGATATGACTGATGTCAAATACCGGTTGCCATATCACGTTGCCCTCCAGATTGAAGTCGTTCATGGTCCAATGACCATAAGACGAGCTGTAGTAGATGAGGGAGCGTCGACTTGCGTAATGTCTATTTCCTGCTGGAAAGCTCTAGGTTCTCCTGAGTTAGTCCCTTCCAACACAATGCTTACTGCATTTGATGGCAGAACTTTCCGTCCACATGGATTTTTGCCATCATTTAATGTTACTTTGGCCGGTAAGACAGTTGCTGTTGAGATTGAAGTTCTAGACGCTCCGCTCGATTACAATATGTTATTGGGCAGGAGTTGGACTTATGCCATGCAAGCTATAGCATCGACAGTTTTTCGAGTGGTCATGTTCCCATTTGAAGGGAAGATCGTTACAGTCGATCAACTTTCTTTCACTCAAGGAAAACACCAGAATTCTACGGAAACCACGATTCCTTTGGTTGATCAAACCGCCCCGGTTATCGAGAGTTTAGGAGCAGGACTGTTTGGATCATTGATTGGCACTTTTGACCTACCCGCTCCTACTTTATTTGTTGGTACGGAAGGATGTTCATCGTCTGAAAATTCTATGATTAATTCAACAACTGATTCCGAGTTTCTCTCAGCTAATCTAAACTCTTCCGTGCCTACCCCTGTTGTAGAAGTTACCCATTTGGAATCTCATCACACTACAACAGGACATTTGGGGACTCAATCGGTGTCTGTTGAGTCAAATATAGATTGTGCCACTTCTCAAATACCTAACCCGATTCATTCTCTCAACAGTTCAGGAATTACTTTACCTTCTGATGAGGAAATGTTAGAAGCTTTGAATGACCCAGATCATCCTCGCGAACATAGAAACCGCGTGTCATTCTTGTTTCCTTTTTTTCACTTATTAGAGAGAGGTGAATTTTGTTCACCACCCGATGAGAATACTGGTCTTACTCCTTCACAAGTTGCCATTGTTGAAGCAAATAGAGTACACACCTCGTTGGTGAATATTTTTACTAGAGTTAACGGAAACATTTTCTTTGAAACGGGATGTTATCTGGATGAAATAATCTCGTATATTAAACTTTTCCGTGAGTTCCATAACACCTTTGCCCGATCTCCTGAGGAAGATCCAGGCAGTGACCCTACCTGAAGAAGTACTACGCCTAAGTTAAAGTACTTTTTCTTGTAACATAGCTGTATATTTTTGTATAGTTAGTTTTGTTATGTTCGTTAGGTGATCTGATGTGTGCTTCTCGTTTCATGTACCAGATGTCAACCGCACATTTCCTAGGATTTGCTGATGGCGCCAGTCGCCACACCTGTCAGTTGGCTGCAGCAGCTTGGGTCATTTATTCACCCGCTGACCAACTTGTCTCTTCGGGGGGGGTTTGTTTGGGACCTACCACGAACAATATGGCTGAATACAGTGCAGTTATAGAACTTCTCCGAGATGCCCTCAGTCATGGCATTTCATACCTGGAGGTAAGGCTTGACTCACAACTAATTGTATTTCAGTTAACAGGTGTCTATCGGATCAGAGATCCAGGATTGCTACGACAGTTTCTACGAGTTAGATTATTGGAAAGACATTTTCATTCTATCAGATATGAACACATTCCAAGAAATTTAAACAATTTAGCTGATTCATTAGCAAACTATGTGTTAGACTGGCATTTGCATCATACATTGTAAACAACATTCCACACATAAAATTTAAAACACATTCACATGTAAATAACCGATTCTGTATGTATAACTGATACCGTATCAAAAAATATGAGTTCCGAGTCATGATTCTCCTAAGTCAAGTCATAAAAGTACAAAAGTTGGGCATGGCAGCCTCAAAAATATATACATATAATGTTTTTCTTCTCCTATGGAGAAGGAGGAACCTCCTCATCATCTACCGCATTACGGTAGCATATCACTAGTCTAGCAACTCTCCGCAGTAATCTAAGCCATGCTGGGGGCACCCCAACAGCATCTTCCTGCATGTCAACAGGTATCTGGTCCATGCGGCATGCAGGAATCTCATGAGTCAGCCGACTCATTTTCCTCTCCAGGGTTCCCAGCATAGCTTCTGCTGCGGTGATGTCAGCTGGCCTCACATAGATAGTAGGATGGCCCTCGGGACGAACAGGCCCAACATCTGCATTGGACACTTGATTAAGAACTCCAAAACTCATTTCATAAAAATCAAATATTTGAAAAGTTTGAAAAAATTAAATAAATTCTCAAAAAGTAAACATACCAATATCTCCCCAGGCTCCACCTGGCGGAAGCACCAGCTCTGGGTCATGACGAAAATCCAGTCCAGCATAGGGAAACTGCTCAAAAGCGGGAACTTGCCTCTCCCACCACCCCCAGAAGTCATCTGTATGGTAACAATAGTGACTCTCCCCACCACCCTGGCGGAGAAAAATGTCACCCCAACGGCCTAGTCTGGGCTCACGGGGGTTAACTTGTGGTAATGGCATTCCCAAACTAATAGCAGGCATTCTCTCGAAGAATAAAGTACACAAGATACTCCCGTACCCGAAATTCTTCATTGTACCAGATTTGCAACTCGTTAATTGATACTTCATGTTTGCCAACAAGCTAGTACTCCAATCATAAACATGCCCATGCAAGCACTGTACACCGACATGCATTGAGTGCCTAGAAGCCAAGTGTTGTGATGCACTACCGGATACCCGGTTGATCATGCTCACTATCACTTTCAGCGGGAGACCATCAATAGTTGAAATCAGGATTTGGCTTCCCGATTTTTCTGCTCCGGCAACACAGTAGGTGTTCACATATTCTTGCACTGATCGTGCACCCAAGCGAGATGTCCCTTTTAGATTGATTACGTCTCCTCTCCTTGAGAGACCGGTAATAAAATATATATCCTCAACGGTAAGCTCAAGAGTTTGCCCTCGGATGATGAAGGTATTAGTATCGACATCCCAATACTGAATCAATCTCCGAAACAGCTTGTTTAGTGCCCGCATGTTTACGGTTCGATAAAATTTCAACAAACCGCATCTACGGAGTGCATGGAGGGTAGCCGGGTCTTGCATAGCTAGTCTATCCATGTCTTCATGCTCCCTTTCCCTCCATTGTAAGACCATCCTGCACAAAAACCCCAAAAATTTTGAGTCTCGGCGCTTTAATTTGGCTTTGCAAGTATGTACGCTACTGTGTATACTACACAGTAGCGTGTAGGCGCTACTCTGTTTGAGCAAAGTAGCGCCCATTGCCTTCGTACGCTACTGTTATGTATATACAGTAGCGCCCGCGCATAAAACCTTATGAGCATTGCGTTTCGGGCTATTTTTCCTCAAAATTTTAAAAATAAACCATTGAAATGCAAGTTTGGTTGATTTCTACTTACTTGGTGGAAGCAGTTTGGCGATTGGATGCTCCGTTCGATCACAAAGGAGATTTGAAATTCGTGAAAATGTGCCCAATGTTTGCCCTACAACACAAAATGCAAATTGATTTGTTAACATTGAAATTATATATATAATTGGATTTTAATTTTTACCTATAATTTTTAATTTTCCATAGTTTCAAACATTTTCAAAAATCCCTAATTAATCAATTGAAACACAAAATAAGGTATAAAATTGATCCAAGTTCAATTTTCACTCAATTGTTGTCGAATTCGTCTCCTGAGTTCAAATTTCTTAACGATAACTCTTGTCAGTTAGCTACACATTTCAAATCCATATATTATTTAAGATTTTTGCGTCATCGACTAATATTTTGTTGAAAACCTAGTTTTTGGCAGGACATGAAGTTACGATCCCGGAAGCTGACCTTTAAGTCATTTTAAGCTCTTGTTTGGACTATTTAAACCTAAACAAGATTGTCGAACAGACTTGTCCTCTTCGAGCTCGTTGAAGTATCCGAAGGCTCATCCACTCAAGTATAGAATTACCCCTTTTCCGGGCCTTAGGGGATTAACTACGGAAAAGGTATACTCTAGGTATACGTCAGTATGCGCTAGAAGAGTTCTCCTTTCATTGTTTTATACTTTTTCGGGGGAGGAGACTAAATATACGAAAAAGGACCTTCCGGAGTCTCTCTTTAGGGTTTTCAGACTCTCTAAATATGAAAATACCAAGCGAGCACAGACCAATCCGGGCTCGATATAAAATCCACGGATAGGTGAAAAGAGGATTGTTTAAGTTTTTCAGACTCTATAAACAGGAAAACACCGGCGAGCATTAATCTGCTTGGGCTCGATACTAAAATCCACGAGCAGATATATGGAGTTATTGTTTAAGTTTTTCAGACTCCTTAAAATTGAAAACACCGGCGAGCAAGAACAGATCTCGGCTCGATACTAAAATCCAGAGATCAGTACATATAGAGTAATCTTCTATCTCTTCTTCGAACTCTTTAAATTATGAAGAAGGTACTGAGTCTTCCTCCCATGGGATCATTAAACTATTTACATGGTTGGACCTATTGAGTTTTCATTCTTTCTTGGACTCATTAAATCCACAAGAAGGGTATTCTTTTATCTAAAAAGAATAAGGAACGGGAAAACACATCATATCTTCATTGTTAAAGGCAGTATCAGTCAAGTCCTATCCTTGAACACAGCACCTACTTGAGTCTATCTTGTCGGTTGGGTTTAGTTTTTGGCCTTAGGGTGAACCTTTCCTCCGAGTGATTTACTCCCCCGGTTGGTTATTCTTCCAGCCATATGGAGGGTCTGCTAATGTCTCTTACATTTCAGACTTATTTACCCCATTAGGTCAGAAACTGCCTGAGTCACTTTGTGTCGTGCTCAATGTTCAAGGATATACCCTGTGTCGGCCATTCTGCAGTTTACCTTGACCTCATGTGTCGGCCTTCCTAGTGTCAGTCTTGTTACATATCATTTCATATCAGCTCTTACCAGTTGAGTGTTCCTCGAGTTGGATGATAGAGGATGCCTTAAAGCCTCCCTTCCAACGGACTTCTTCCCATCGACATCAAATCATTATTCTGGGATTGGAGTTTAGAGTTTCGGTTAGTACCTTGGAGATTGCAGTCACCAGTGGCAATTTTCCTCACTGTTGAATGATGAGAATACATCAATGTCTCTTCTTCGACAGGATTCCCAAGTGTTCGACTCCAAGTCCATCTATTCACATTTGGCGAATCGTACTTGGTACCTTGGACTCCATCATCATTATCGATGGAAGTCCTCGCGTTTGTTAACGGTATACATCAATGACCGGTAATCAGACGATGCCCTCCATGTTCGACTGTCAACTCATCTATTCACATGGCTCGGGTTTGTGCCTAGGGTTGTTATGGGATGAAGACCTTGGGATTTGGATGACATAACCCCATTTTGTTATCACCCAAGTTGCGCAAGACTGAGCCTCACTTCTATACGGCTCTCCATGAGACATAGATCCAGTGTGTTGTTATGGCTATGATCTCTTAGTTTGACATGGATCCACACTTGTATTTCAAGTGGCCATGCTTTTATATACATCTCCTTGTTATGTATCGGAGATCATGTTGTATCACCCTACACATCTATAAGATGTCAACAATGTAATTGCTCGCTGACTTTGATTTTTGTTGCAGGTTTCTTGCGACTTTTTCTGCGGTTCTGTGCTCTCTCTCTGGCTTTGGATTATAATGTATTTCGGCCATCGTTTCTCTCTGATCTCACACATTAGGGGGCATCTGTTATAGGCCAAACTTGCACCTCTCCGTCCGTGATCACCCTGATCTGCTGATCACACAAAAGGACAATTTGGATGGAGGAGCATGTTGACCTTGGATGTTATGACAACTCATCCCATTTCCTGAAAATACTGAAAACATACAAAAATATCATTTTGAGGTATGAGCGCTACTCTACTTAAAGAGACTAGCGCCCATACGCGACTCCAGTGCATAATTGTAGCGCCCATATCAATATATACGCTACTCCTTCTTATCAAAGTAGCGCTCGGAATTTAAAACTAAATGAGCGCTATTTATCAAACAATAGGGTAGCGCTCTATACGCTACTCCACTGTGTAATAGTCGCGTATATCTTAAAAATGATTAAAAAATATATTAATCCATCGAAGAGGATTAGTTGAAGTCAGTTTCTTAACTTCCCCAACCTCCTCATCGACTTGAACTGCTTCCTTAAACCTATAAATTCCCAGAAGGCTAAAGGAGCAAGGTTAGAAGAAATTATGAATGCAAATGATTACTAAAGAATGAGGAGGACGAGTTAATGGAGAAACTTTAAGACATTGGAGAAACTGTTACAGAAGACATTCAGACCAGAGTAGAGCCAGAGCCCAGGATCTAGTTGCAGGAGCCTGCTTCATTGTCAGGTATATTTGTACTGCATACTATTTTGACAAATAAAAGGTTGAAGTGTTTCCTTGTTCCAATCTGAAGGTGTTATAAAATGGCATTTTGAGTTGGATTTATTTTGGTCAATACTGGATATTAAACATAATCTTCGTTTATTTTTATGATTTATATGTTGCCCAAAGTGTTTGAGGAAGGTATTGTTGTTGCAGGTTTGCTGAAAGAAAGTAGATTTGGGAGCTGGACACAAGACTGGGTCAAGGCTAGGATCATACTCCAGTAAAAGGTATGTTCTCTAAATCTGTAATCTATTTCTTTTGTAAACACCTCTGTAATGACATAAATGCACTTACCTGTCACCCCAACCAAGTTGATAGTTTAGTTTCCTGACTATAGGGTAGAAATATCCGCCAACAGGGAGTCCTCATGGGAGATGGCCAGAATAAAATGAAGTACAGTATGAGTCTTCATCGCAATGTCATGGCGTAACTACAAAGGACTCCCCATCCTAAGGAGGAACAACGGCATGGGCGCCAAAAGACATAAAAGGAGCTAACTAGGGCACCCATGGTTGGACAATCCCTACCACCAAATAACGACACTTCTAAAGTAGCATAAAGGTTCTGTGTTAGTTAAAAAGCGGGGTCGCACCTAAGGTTAATGAATGTGGTCATAAGGTCAAATGTAAAAATGCAGACGAAATGATACCTAACCTATATGCCATGTGTAGAAAATACCTGCCGAAGGCGCAAAACGGTTGAAAAATCCATCTTCATCGGAAAAACCTGTTCAAAACAACACTTTACAACTTCATATTAGTCCAAAACGGCTCAAAACAACAAAAAACTATAGGAAAGTGGGTATGAAAAACTATAAATAGTAACAAAAATTACTTTTACCATTCCATTTTCATTTTTTACCCACCATAGTGCTTTTGGTTGGTTTATACCCTCGATCTTCAGCTGCAGATTCCGGGAGCTACAGACGTCGGATTTGCGAACCGTCAAGATCAGGTTGGTGGTCTCATCCTCCTCTTCAATTTCATAGATTTTATTTCAGTTTCTAATGGTCATTTTTTTTTCTTTTGCCATAGGTTACATCCAAAAATCGTTGTATGCGGGCTATTGTAATACGGGTCGCGTGGAGGGATTGTTGTGCGCGGTCAACGCATGTGTTAACCGCGTATATGTGCGACTGTATGCATAGTAGACCGCGTACAGTGCCGTGGGTTTGGTTTTTTAAGATGTGGGCACTAAAAAATGCCTTGTTTTTTCCTCCATAATGGTCCTAGAGTGGAGAGTGAGAGAACATGATATTGTTGATGAGCATGTGCACCAATATCTACCCTCCCAACAAGCGTTGCAAGCATGTGGGATTTACAAGTTTTGGAGCATCGGGGGTTTGAGGGCCCAAAACCGATTGCTCACACATTTGATCAACTATTGGGACATTGAGGCACAATAGTTCGATCTAAATGGCCAACCACTTCCATTGGATGTGGAAGATATATACTTTATTACTGGATTTTCCCACCGGAGTGAGACAACGAGTCTTAGGTCTCGCAGTGTGGGAGCAAGAATCACCATTAAGGATTACATTGACAGGTATTGCATCGTTGGAACCCAAAAGGTGGGAAGCCAGGTTCACATCGAGGCCATAGCGAGCCTAAGTATAAATATCATAGTCCTAACCCTCAGGAGGATTACAGGATCGGTTGCACTTCATCAGGCTTCGAGGCTTGTGATATTCTACGCGGCTGAGTGTATGAGACCCACAGTATTTGATTGGTGCACAACGTTGTTGGGTACGATGAAGACTCAGGTAATGGAGTGCAAGCTTGGACGGGCCAAGAACTTTGGCTTTGGTAGTATTCTATGCAGTTTTTTCTTTGAAAGAGTATCGAGCTTGAGTCTCAAGGTTGAAGTCCCTCCACATGGTCTCCAAGATCTTGCCCAGGCCCGGTGGGAAGAGGTACCGACGCGGCAGGATGGTGGCCAACAAGAATCACCATATTCAGAGGAGTTCTTTCACTGGTGGGAACGACAAGTCATCTCCCTCGATGACTACCCATATGAAGGGATAGAATACCGTGGATATAGAGACATGCCTCTCCCTCCAGGGGTCGCATTCGGGGACATAGGTATGACTACTCTTTTTAAGTGTTGTGTGTTTTAATTTTTTTTGGATTTTTTATTATAAGTGAATGCAAAAATATTTTTAGTGTGGTATCATATTAATGGGTGACTGTTTGCTCGCATATCTGGGTCCACGAAGACCGCAGGGATTCCCATGGCACCACCGCATAGGAAAGGGAGGCGAGATAGTAGGTGTGGTGGTAGAGTGCACACTAGAGACGGTATGGGTTAACCTCTCCCGTATGATTGCTCGGGTACCACTCATAGAGGTAGAGCATCTTCCAGAGGCGATGCAGCAACATGTGGTCGGGGTACCAGGTGTATGGGTGCGGCTGCTACGGCGTATAGCCAATGTCGTACACTATTATACTCACACTCATTTCATCGAGGTGGAGAGACCTCCCTACAGGGATTATATGCCATGAGGCTCACTATTTTTTGTATCGGGTTGTATATTTTTTAGAGCTAAGGGCTCCAGTTTTGTATCATGACACCACTTTTTATATATATATATAAACTTTGATTTTTTGACTCTACTATTGTGTATGTACAAATGTATGAATGAATGTTATTTGTGTGCTTCTTTTATTGATGTGACAAATGACAATCTAGGACATAATTAGCATATGCATCATTTATATGATTAAAACATCTTGGAACATGAATGTATGTAATAAAAACAAAATGATGCTCCAAAAATCTTACCCTTAAGAACCTCCTTAGTAATGTAGGATCCCTCACACGGTACTGGCCATTCAACTGAGACACAACCAGTTATGAATTCAGGTGAACTTCTAAAGACTAGACACCATGCGAAATGGCATCGCGAAGTAACTCGATAACGACACTGTACTTAGCCACATTGTTGGATTTAGGCACGAGACAAGCACCTCCTGAAGACACAATCTGATGGTCGGGTGAGTAAATAACCCACGCAGCAGAAGCAAGTCTCTGGGTATGACGACTAGCCCCATCTCAGAATCCCAAGAACACTGGAGATTCCACTGACATCTATCAACCAAATGGAAGCGAATCATCAGACTCGAAAAATCAAAAGAAAGCTAAACTATGTACATAAGCAACTATACAATAGTATACAAAAGTATCAGCTCGAGCTAGAAGCTCAAGCATAATACCGCTTGAGGTAGAGCCCATTTCTAGGCTCCTTCAATGTGTTCCCTTCGTAATCTTCCAACTCGTAGGCTCCTTTCTCCAGGACACGCCTCACAATGTAAGGACCATGCCACATGGGGTTGAAATTGCTTGCCCCCAGGGGTTCCTTAGCTTGGTCATAAAGGAGGACCAAGTCACCTTCAGCATACTACCGGGGATGGAAAGACCTATCATATTGAATGTTAACACGACGTTTGTTAGCATCAATTTCTACAGCGGCATCTCGATGCTGCTCGTCAAGTTGCTCGAGGTAGACTATATGTTGTTCTACTTTTGAAGTGTCAGGTAGGAGCTCTATAGCTATTTTTAAAGAAGGGGTTTTCGCATTCAATTGGAAAGATAGACTCCACACCATGGACTAACTAAAATGGTGAGAACCTGGTAGAAGTCTTGACTGCGGTTTGATACACCCACAAAGCAAGATATAACGTAATGTGCCAATTGCTCTTGCTTTGTCGAATGGTTCGTTGGAGAATGGTCTTTAAGGACTTATTTACTGCCTCGACCTGACCATTCACTTGGGGGTAGTAAGAAGATGAGTGATCTTGTTTAAACCCAAGCTTAAGTGATAAATCCACCATCATATGGTTTTGGATGTGACTGCCATGGTCAGTAGCAATCTCTTTCGGGATACCGAAATGAGTTATAATCTAATTGAATACGAAGTGGGCTGCTGTAGCACCATCGGCTTTAACAGTCGGCATGGCCTCAGCCCATTTGGTAAAATAATCAATGGCCACGATGATATAGTGATGCCCCCCAGTCGAGACTGGGTTGCAATCAATGAAATCTACCCCCCACTTAGTGAACGAACCGACGGTGACAACCGGATGCAAAGGAGCAGGGTGCGAGCGCATGTTTCGAGCAAACACTTGGCAAGGGTGACATCTCTTCACAGCATTTACACAATATTTGAAGATCGTAGGCCAAAAATAGCCCACTCGCAAGATACGTTTGGTTGTCGCAAGCCCAGATAAGTGACTGCCACATGCTCCGCTATGGTAATCATTAAGTACTAGCTATGCTTCTTCATGATTTAAACAACGACGGAGGATATAGTCTTTTCCTCGGTGATACAAAGTTTCATCGACGATGACATAATATTTAGTGTGATGTCTCACACGCCCTTGCTCATCTCGCAAATAGTGCGAAGGGAACTTCAAAGCTTGGATATATATAATGATATCCCCATACCAAGGGTCCGTTGACGAGATAAGAAACAAATTTTCATCCACAAATGAGTCTTCATGGACTACTTCCTCATCAAGTCTTAGGAAATATGACATCAATTCTGCGAACCAACTTTGCTGAAGCAAAATCAAGATCAAACTCCTGAAGGATGACAATCCATTTATTATATTTCCCCCCAATTATGTGTTGTGAGAGCACAAATTGAAACGGATTGACATGTGCTATAACGGTGGTCTTCCTAAGCAAAAATAATTTCGTAGTCGTTGGACTGCATGAACAGTTGCAAGGGCCAATTTCTCAATGTGAGAGTATCTCAGCTTAGCATCTATGATATTTCTACTCAGATAATAAGCAACATGCTCCTGAAGCACATCATGCGCCTGAACTAAGACCATACCAATCGTCTCTTAAGACGTAGCCACATAAAGCAAAAAATATCTTTCAAAGTCGGGTGGACTAAGAAGAGGGGCCGACACCAAGGCTTTCTTCAAAGCGTCGAAGGACTGCTGGGCTCGCTCATCCCAGATAAAAGGGGTGTCCTTCTTTAGTAACCGCCCAAAACCCTTAGTAATATTGGCATAATTCACGATATAATGGCGCAAGAAAGTGGCTCTCCCTTGGAGGCTCTGAAGCTGAATCAAGTTACATGGGGGAGGAAATCGAAGTATTGCCTCAACCTTTAAAGGATCGACTCTAATACCCTCTTTGGAAACTACAAACCCTAGAAGGAGACCCGTTTTCACAACAAAGATGCACTTGTTGGGATTCAAACGAATCTTATAGCATCGGCATCTTTCGAAAATGAGGCGGAGGTGACTAGGGTGATCAACTCTCTTACGAGAGTGACTAGCAAGATCATCCAAATAAGCCTCCACTATATGCTTGAGGTCATGAAAGGCATAGGTCATGGCACGATGAAAAGTTGCTCCACCATTTTTAAGGCCGAAGGGCATCTTCCAGTATGCAAAGGTACCCCAAGGACATATAAATGTGGTCTTATGTTGATCCTCGGGTTTAATCTGGATCTAATTGTAACCTAAAACCGTCCATGAAAGAAAATACTTCGCTTCCCGCACATGCATCCAAGATCTTATCTATGAATGGAGTGGGAAAGTTATCCTTAGGACATGCTCGGTTCAAATTTCTAAAATCAATACACACACGGATGGTTCCCTGCTTCTTATCCATATGAACAGGATTGGATACCCATTCGGTAAGGGGAACCGGGTAGATGAAACCCGCTTTGAGAAGTTTCTCTACCTATGCCTTGATCGTGGCTTCCTTCCGTGGATTCACAACATGAAGACGTTTCCGAACAAGCTTAACATTTGGATAAGTCTTAATTTCATGTTCGACAATACTAGGGTCTATTTCTGGCATCTCCTCATAAGATTGGGCGAAAACATCCTGAAATTCTTTGAAAAGCTCAGTGTAAATGGGGATCTCCTTGGGGAAACAATCGGCACCGATGTAAATGTTCTCAATCTTTCCAGGAGTGAGAGAGATGTTGATCGAAATGGTTGGGGAAATGTTAGCCATATTCCCCTCCATGTAAATCCCATGTGAATCCAAAGGAGCCACAGGGTGACGAACCTTCTCTGCTAGAGTCGATCGAAACTCTTCCCGCTCAATAAGTTCAAGGTCGAGAAGAAAATACAATCGATGGTGTAGATATTCCCAAGGCTTATCACTTCCATACATGGCTTCGATGATAGCTTCATCCGAAGGCAAAGTACCATCAAGGAAATCATGTGAGCAAGAGGAGTCGACTGCCCACGCGGGAAGCGTAACGGGATCTTCCTCTTCTGTCCGTGAAGAGGAGAGATCCGGCTCTGCAGTGGCTTGTTGAATCTTATGGTAGGAAATATCAGTTGCAGATAATGGCATGGCCATCCCGATGTGCGCAATATTTCCAAACGAAGATCTCGTGGAAGGTAAATTCCGTGAATCATTAAAATATGATGTCCGGAATGGTACACTCTGTAATGAGGACGGGGCACTATCAGAAATGGCTCCTATAAAGGATGTTGGTGCAACAAAGTCAAAATATCCCATCAAAGAGGAATACAATCCTACACCAATATTCCCAGTCGCCGGTTGAGAATTTTCGATCTGAGGAACTTTTGTTCCTGGTGATGCAATGGTATTGGAACTCATGAAATTGAGCTGATCGACCGCCACAATATTGCCTTCGTGGGGAAAGCAGATGACTCTAAACACAGAGGAAACGATCGCTCTCATAGCGTAGATCCAAGTCCTACCCAACAAAAGGTTGGAGTCGATGGGTGCATCAACCACCTCGACTTCAATTGGCATGCTCTTCCCACTAGAGTGGACCTCAAGGGAGGGGATAATACCATGCGGTCTGAACGAACGACCATCAAATGTAGTCAACATGGTCATAGACTTCGGCAAAGGAGGGGAGCCTAGAGCCTTCCAACAAGTTAATAACATAACTGATGTAGAAGCACCTTTGTCAACCACGGTACGTTTAACGATTTTCTGTAGGCACCTAACATGGACTTGAAAATTCACATGGTAGAGCAACCAAGACTGAACATCAGTAGTGTCGAACTTGATAATGTTCGAGATACATTGGTCCTAGACACCCAAAGCACATAAAAGGGCAGTCCTCTGAGAAGGACAAGCTTGGAGAACCTCGAGAGGTGACATGGCACACTGAGTCTAGCCCAGAATTTCTACAATGGAGTAGTTATGGGCGGCTCCAGCATTGGGATTGTGCGTCGAGCGCTTAAGAACACCTTTCGGTAACCGCGGCATAGAGTTAGGCTTCTTGATATGAAATGGAGTATCAGGAGGAGGAGGCTCATTCCTTAACGGAGGCTGTGGAGCTCCATAATTACGAGGGCGAGTAGCAACACTAGCTTCCAATTTGACCATATTAATACATTCGTAACCGCCAAGGGGGGTAGAGGACGTCGAAGTTTCATAGGTCCCACTACCGGCGATCGAAGCACCTGAAGCCATATTTTGGTGATGAGGAAGGGGATCCTTCAGCACACCTAGGCCCTGTGCAATGTGCTTCACGACTTCTTCAAGACGGGCACACAAATGTGTAAGGTGATATTCTATGTAAAAGGAAATTTCACCTTACGTCTAGGTTTGCAGTCCCCGCCAACATTTTTGTCGTCCCTAGGAGGGTTGGCGTTCTCCTTCTTAGCGTTATTATTCTTATTATTCTCACCCCTACGACTATTCTTCCCCTTTTTCTTCCCACCAGGTTGTTGGTTACCTGATGGGTTCTCCGATTGTATAAAGTGAATATCCGACGACTGGGTGGAAACGGACGAGGCGTGAGCCTATCTGGGCGTAGACTGGCTAATGGACAGATTGTGCATCTGATTCGTAACCAAATCTACAGGGCGAGTACTTGTGGATCCAAAAATACCATCAGCAAGTGGTCCAGGAATTGGCTTGGGCTTATGTCGTGACTGTCGTGCATTAGGTATAATATCGTATAAGATGATAGACTGAGCATAGACTAGGTCTAGTTGCTAGCATTTGAAAATATCTTGTTCCTCGATCATAATACCAAACAATGAAACGCCCTTCAAAACTTAAGGGAGTAAAGACTTAAGGAACCACTCCAACATAAACTCTGGAGGAATGTTGGCTTTCACTAGCCTCTTCCGCCGGCACCACTCCTGAATATGGTCAGAAATGTGCGTGGCTTTGTCCTGACGGAAGGTGGACAAAAGTTCGATGCCAGTATCATAACGAACCAGCAACTAAAATTGGTCTAGGAAAACCAAATCTAAATCATTGAAACCTCTATATGTTCCCCCAGGCAACTCGACATACCATTTGGCCACTGCCCTCGTGAGGGTGCGTTGAAATAGAGTCAAACGAATGGAGTCATGGTTCAAGGAATTCGAGGAGCACCATAAGTAAAATGTGGTGACATGATCACCTATATCCTCACCATTCTTCCCCTCAAAATTCAAAACGTCGTAAGGGAGATTGGTGGGGACTGGAGGCCATGTAGGATCGTGACACACCGGATCATTCATGAGCTTCAAAATATTGGGTAGATTCAATCTAGAAATAAACGGGAGCTGAGGCTATGAAGCTTGATTATAAGCTCCCAAAAGAGACCGGTTCTGCGAAGGTGAGATCATTTTCATGGTAGCTGATGCCTGAGGTGCCGATGAAACCTGATAGAATCCGTGACTGTGACTGTAAGGATAATAACCTCCTCCGTACTGTTCCATGTTATGATACACATGCATGTGCATAGAAGGGATTCTGTGAGAGGGATTGGGATAATAACTAGGACTAGTTGAAAAGCCATAAGAATTATGACCTCCATAAGAATGGGGTCCCATATAGGCACTCGAAGAAGGGAAACTAGACGAGTGATGGTCGTATGAAAACGGTATATTCCCACTCACTAGAATCGACAAACTAGATATAGGAGGAGGATTCGGCATTATAAAAGCGTTCGAGGGTACAGGCATAGAGGTATGCGGGTTAAAAGATGGAATGTAGGTTGTAGATCCCATACCTATCGTGAAACCTCCACTCGAAAATGGGTTCACACTAACACTAGGGGTTGATGAAGAAGGTGGTCCTCCACCAACAGTTGGATTAGATGGAGGGATGTGACTACTCCCAAACTGATAGGCAATGAAAGCAGGCATGGTTCCCCCAACTCCAACACTAGAGATAACGTGACTACTAGACATGGTGGATGTAACAGTCGGCATATAGTTGGGCATACCCAATGAAAAAGGATGTGAGGTCAAAGGGACAGATGTAGAACCATAACCTGGTATCCCCAAGGATGAACCATATAAATAACCTATTGACCGTGTTCCATCGAAAGGGTTTTTGCTCGTGGGCTAGGATGTCCCAGACCCATGAGAAGTCATATGTGGTTGACTATCCACCCAATCAGTTCTCAGAGAGAATATGATAGGAGGGGAAGTTCGCTTTGGACTAGCGGGCGGAGTCGAAGGGACTCTGGCTGTTCCATATGTGGAACTCATGATGAGATCTTTTTGAATCTCGTGAGATGTAAATGAAAGACCAGCGGTAGTCGCCTCTTAATAAAATACTGCGACGGATCGCTAGCTGGTAAACCTACGAGATCGGCGAAAGGACAGATATCGATCCAAGATGACTTCAAAAATTCAACCAAATAATCGTCTCCTAAAGGCCTACTAGAGCATCACAGAGCATACACCTAAAAGAAACCTACAGCCAAATGCACACAAACAGGACTGGCTCAAGGGACCCCTGACACTACAACCAGTATGTCTCTCCTAGGAGAGGCTTGAGACTCCCAAACTATAACTGGAGGTAACAGAATCAGTTATAAGGTCCCTCAAACTTCACTGAGTGCACAGGGTCAAATCCCTATACATACAACAACTGTGTTGTCCGACCCCTATCTGACTCAGTATACTCACAGAATAACCGCTGCAAGCACCCTATGTGATATCTAGGTAAAGCAATTAAGGCAACCACGTATAACCAATGCTCAAGCAGACAGTCGCAGGTGGGATCCATCATATGGGAAGGGTAACTAAGCCCGAAACTCAAGAGGGTCAAATCCCCCAAGAGTCCCCAAACACGAACAAATCTTGGAAATATATCCCACGTTCAACTAGTATTGGAGGGCTATCTCCGCAACCAACATCCCGTGACCTTGTGCTTAACTCTGGTTTGAGTGGAGCTTCCTGAGAACACTGATGTATACCATGGGTTTCACCACTCCTTGGTGAGACACATAATGTTTGTTTCAATAGTCTTGGATTGTTAACTCACAATGATCTATTCCAAGACTCTAAACCTATACTAGTTGGTGCACCCTATAAAAGAGAAAATCGCTCCTAATCAATTTTTAGATTAAGCGTTAATTTTAAATGGCTGTGATTACTCAAAGGATATGGTCTTGAGACTGATGATGTGAATAGAATCAATAAAATCACATCCAATAAACACTAGCCCCTCTATTCAATGGAAAAAATATGCCACTAAATGACAATCAAACCAACGTTTCGTAATTCACAAAATAACAATGCAATATCTTTACAATTTCATGCTCAAGCAAGTCCTAATGAAATCACAAGCACTCTAAATGCAAAATGCAATAACATAAAGCAAATATTTTTGTATTTTCACTTATAAATGAAAGGAAAATGCAAAACAATGTTTTTGTATTTTTTCAATATAGATGAACAAAAAAATGCAAGCAGAATCAGAACTCTTCAGAAAAATGCAGAGCAAACAAAACAAGCAAACCAGCAAGTCCCAAAAAGTAAGACTCAGCCAAGCTAATGAGCTATAAAAGTGAAAAATGGTTCAAAACCAAAAGGCTCAAAAACTAAAGAAAGAGGAGTTTCTGGTCAACAAAGAGACATGGAACAGTCTGAATGCAGGCCTACTAAGACTCAGGAACACCCAAAATTCACCCAGCAACAACCAAAGATTAAAAATAAATAAAAAATCCCAGAGTTGTACGCAAATGTTCATAGAACAGTAGCGTGTATACGCAGGCTACTATACTGACAATAGCGCATCCATGCAGGCTAAGCAAAGCTGACCCGCGTACAGGGAAAGGTGAGTGGACCAAACATTAATCAAACAGCCTAGAAAAGTCAATATTTCTTATACAGATCCTAACATCCAGTCAATGACACAGAAGCTCGACAAAACAAAAACTCAAAACAAAGAAAAATGCCAAAAATCCCCAAAATCGAGGTTCCTCCCCAGAGGAGTCGCCATTTCTGTTACGGAGAAAAAATTCCTATGGCTTGGGGTAGAACACAACAGACAGATGACTACCAGAAATCAACTCAATTCTCAATACAATTCTATATAAATGAAAATGCTAAGATGTGGATAAATGACCAACCATCAACTGGATGTTCGAAGTAGATCCCTGTTGAGCTTTCCAATCTCTACACTTGAACCTGCAGCTTAGTCTCAACAACAAATACAAGCAAGTGCATATAATATATGAATGATATTAGCATAAACAATATCATGGTCCATGATATAATAAGCAAATGTAACCCAATGTTAATTAAGCATTCACAACATCAATTGGATGAGAAAATGAGTATTTATATTAATGACACAGGAAGTACATGATACAACCTCTTTCCGACAACTCATCTAAACCGAGAACTAGGTCCCTCCACTTGTGTCTCCACCACTTCAATCCCCCATGGAATGGAAAACTCAAATTATGAAGGAGTTTGGTAGGTAACATAAGAGATTCACAACAACTAGGATCAATGGATGTAGACTCAAGCTATGGAAAAATCCAATAGAGTTTTGATGCTCTCTCTTTATCCTCCTTTCATGTACCATAAGAGCTCAATATATAGCCTTCCAAAGGTAGGTGAAAGGTCGAATCGAGTCGTTTCGGGATACATGGAGGGCCAAAGGTCACCCTAAGACCGCTTTTTGGAGTAAAAAGTGAGTTTTTTTATTAAAATTACCATTTAACTCGATGTACGCAGGCTGTAGTGGGACAACCTGCACATGCACGAGTTGCATCAAAGCAGCTCGTGTACAGGAACAAAAATAGGGAAAACTGGGTTCCTGAAGGGAAAAAAGTGGTTCTAAGTCCATGAAATGAATATCTGAGGCCAAATAGTATAAATGCTCACAGGGTGGCAAAATACGTTGTAACAGATGACCAAGCTTCTTGAACATCACAACATTTCCCTCCCAGAAGGTGCAAGAGAGACTGATTTTGGAAGTGATTCTGAAGGTCATGAGAGATGCCATGCACTGAAGGATGGATTTTCAAAATCAAAATCCCTTCTCATAGATTCAAGAGCCTCCAACCACATTATTTCCTCCAAAGAATCATTTTCTTCTCTAGATATCAAAGATGGTCTGATTATTCACATGGGAGACAACTCTCAAATCTATGCTAAAGGGAAGGGCAGTACATATGGAGCATGGGAAGTTCAAAAAATTTCTTTTTGTGCCTTCCTTGTCAGCAAATTTGTTGTACGTATATCAGATGACTCAAACAGGTTCACCAAAGAAAGTGGTCTTTGGTCCTAACATAGTTGAGATTGCATAGATCTCTACTGGGAAGATTATAGCGAAAGGGTTTGAAAACCATTCCTCCAAGGCATATGAATTCTCCCATTTTTTTCCATACTCTCTACGAACCCCATTGGCATCTGATGAAGATCAGAGTGATATCACTTCTAATGAATATGCGGATCAAGATCTTGATGTTGAGAATAAAATTCAAGGATATTCATATCCGGATCCAACACATGCTCCCAATCCATGGTCAAGTCCAATATGGGCTTACAAAGTCCTTGTAGCTGCTAGGAACACAGTTGGAGATCCATCTGACCATAAAACCACCATATCTCATTATCATGCAAAAGTTGCACTATGTCATGCAGATCCACTTCTCTCAGAGAGGTGCTACATGATGGTGGGGTTTGATCCACAATATCTTGAAGATACTTGCCATGGGGGATCTACAACCAAGCAACAATGTATGTTGTCTGAAAAAGGGTACTCAAAGGTTCATGATTTGGACCACAATGATCCATTCGCTCCAGTATCAAGTAGGGTTCTTGAAAGACTTTTTTTGGAAAATACAACTTCTACACAGTGGGAGGTACATCAGAGGAATGAATCCAGATCCAGATCTAGCACCTGCATAGCTATCCTACATAGGAGAAACTTGCCAATATTTTTGCAAAGGCTTTCACTGAGGAAAGTGTTTTCCTTCTCTGCTTAGTATGAAGATTCTTTGAGTTCCCTACGGCTACTCTTTTGAAGGGGGGGTATTTTTCCCATGAGGTTTTTCTCCATTTCCTTGGTTCATGGACAGTTATTTATTTTTTATCATTTATTTGATTGTATGGTTGACCTTTGGTCTTAGTAACTAGGGCCCAGGATGAAAAAGTATGGATTAAGGGGGGGTGTTAGGATATTTTAATACTCCATCCTTGTCCTACCTAGAATTATTTATTTTTCCTTGTAGTTGATGACGTCATTTTCCCCCTAGTGGCATGCAGATGTCATCCAGGATCCATCTACCACCTTCTGAGACCTGCATGCATCATTTTAGGACCACTTGAATCAGTTCCCTATTTTATAGGAACCCACTCAGTGTTCTAGTGCATTCCACCTGAGTTAGATGACTCTTATGGGTGTTTAGAGCTCCATATTCCACTAATTGTGGCCTCATGCACCCTTTTGTGACTGTTATGCATGAAAAACTCACTAATGCGCCCTCCTTGGTCAGTTAAGTGATTTTGTCTTCAGTTAAATGACTTTAGGTTCAGTTTGGTTGATTTTGAGTCTTCCGAAACACTCCAGTAGTGACAATTCCTATGATAGACCAACTGAGGTTTGAATTCTCCCGTGTGATTTGAATTCTCTCCATTGTAACATCATTGTTGACTATATTGATTATTGGATCATGTGACATTATTCTACTCCTATATGAGTTATGCTGCATAATTATTTCTCTGCTTTTTTTAACTGCAGTTTTCACTCTTATTCAACTTTTCTGCTCATTCTTTCTTTGTGAGGTATACTTGGCTCTTAGATCCGCTATGAATTAGAATTTCACAGCCTTTACTTCCCTTGAGAAGGAACTACATGAAATAAATCACTAGTTACAACTACTCACATCTACACGTAACATTCATAGAAGAAAATCAGAGTTGAACATAGTAATGCTGCAGAAAAATAGAGTTTCATCACGCCTTGAATTCATAAACTTATTCAGATATATTTTTCCTTCGACATGCATATTTATACAAAAATAATTGTTTGTATGAATCAACAGATGCGGCCCTATCTTCAACTACTTAACAAAATCTTGTAAAAAATAGAACAAATCAGTTCTCCCTTTGTGGGATTAGCTTGTGATCATTGCAAATAGGCACACTTGATATCATGACAGTTTATTAGATATGGTCCTCTTCTCATTTTAGGCAAAACTATATTTATTTCCCTTATTTAGTGATCTTATGAATCCACTAGAATTTTGATATCAGCTTCCACATCAACCTTTTGAATCGCACGACCACTTGGATCAACAACTTCATCTATGTTTGGAGGATCTGCAACTTCATTTGCAGTTTTGAATCATCTATAGCTACATTGTTCAAATTATTACTTCAACCAAAACTTGCAATCAACACTCACACTGATATTCACAAATCATACATTCCCTTTATTATTCACCCAAATGTAAGAAACATAATCAACAAGTACCTATATCCAAATTTGCACTTAAGTTCTCACAGGAATGATTTACTGCAGATATTGTGGGAAAAAATGGAGTGAAAATCTTAAGGAAAAGATGGAAAAATTATGTCATTTATAACCCCCAATAATGACCTAGTTGGATGACCTAAAGGTGTCTAAGTGACCCTCATGAACTAAATGAGGATCATGAGTATATTTTCTAATTAAAACCCATCCCAATCAAAGGACAAAGCACTCCTATATGAAATTCATGTAAGTTGGTGGGATGCCTTTTTTTAGAATATTGAGAAATATGCATAAATATACAACAATATATTTAATAACATGCAAATCAATATAAAGAATCTACTAGTCTAGCCTTCTATCCATACAAACATCAAATAATCAAAATAGTAAGTAAGAGACAAGAGAAAAACAAATAGTACACCAAATATATGTGGTAAAACCCAAAATGGGGAAACATACAAGGGAAGGTTTGATCTTCTTTATTCTTCATATGGCATTATGTTAACATCCCCCTTGATAACAACTCCCAGAACTCCCCATAAGATGGGAATATTAACACACTTATCCTCATAGAGTTGATGAATTAAATAACAATCGATTCTCACAAAATCATGAAATTGCACCAGAACCAAGTTGTATGATGAACTCTTGCAAAACACCACAATAGTGTACATAAACCTCAGATGGTCAATACAATAGAAAATGTGGCTAGCATACAATCATCACAACTATAACCCGACTGATAGTTCAAATAAATATGTGATAGACCTCATATCGAATATAAGAACCCCATATGTTCTATATAACCTCATAAAATATGTCTAGTAGTCATTCTTCATAACCAAAGAACTTTACTGAAGATTTACATTGCAAAAACAAGACCCTCATATGGCCTATCCGTCGAAAAATGTGGGCCACAAATAATCATCATGACCGATAGAAGAAGATGGTCGTTCATTTCATTATATTATAACTAGAATAAGGTGATAATATATGGTATTTTATGACATTACATTCCTTCTTACTTACAACTTCAAACATCTGGGATAATTTGACAAAATGTTTCAACTCGGCTTCCATCAAGGATAAACTGTAGAGAGTAACAATGACGAATGATCAGAGATGACAACACCAATATTCTTCAGATAGGAAGAAATGGAAGAACCAAATTTTCCCGCAACTCTTCACAAAGACCCCTATGGAAAAATTGAAGTAAACATAAAGCTAATATGCACAAAAGAACTTCCAAGAGTAAAGCATATAATGAACATGATAATCCCGTAATGACAAGTAAAATACATGAATGATATATGAAATATAGAGGAACATGAAATTATTTTTACACAAACAAGGGTTAGCAACAACATATAAATATTGAGCAAAATATGATACCACGTTAGAATATTGTGCAAAATAAATGTTCAAATAAAAAATGAAATCACTTAGGGATTAGAAAATATAGCCATAAAGCAAATAAGAATCATGCATCGATTGGTTTCTTGTTGTCACCATGATAAAATGCTAGATATATATGCTCTTGAAAATGTCAAAACTTCTTCCACACAAGAACGTTAGAGACAAGTAAAACATGAACAAGAGACAACCTCTAAAAACATGATGAATAAACTAAGAAACTAAACCCTAATGAAAACAATACATGAAGCTAATGGAAAGAATAATAGATGAATAAATGAAACAATGAATAAAACTAAAATTTCTCATCAATGACGAAACCCTGCAACAACTTACAATGGGTCTGAAAACCCATGGCAAAATAGGAAAAAAATCAAGTTTATGTGAATTTTTTGCCAAAAAACAGGGCCCATGCTCATTCTCTATGTCCAAGGTGCATGGGTAACAAGGACCACATTTTTTCTCTATCTATAAGGCTCATGTTTGCGCACTTATAGTGAGGAAAATGTCTGTGGGTGTGTGAAACTAAAATTGTCGAAAGAAATCACCATCATATATGGAAACTTTTGACAAAACGCAACCATAGATGAAAAAACAACCAAATTTACTGCAAGAAATATAGATCCTTGATAGTAAGTTAGTATACAATGGATTTCTATGAAATTCTTCACATAGATGGATCTCCAGCATTAAAAATATCCTCACAAGTTTAACACGGTTCTTGTCATGTCCCAAAATTGGAATTGGGTCACAATGGCCTAATCACATTAGCCATATTCATTAGAGTTTGTAAAGTTGATGTTAAGGGTCAAATAATTGCCAAGGAGGAAAATTACTAGTTTCCTAGGTTTGGGGTGGAAGCTTTGGGATTTGGAATAAGGGGGATAATAAATGATGTTTAGACATTAGAAGGGTTCAATTATTTAATAAATAGAGTGAATAAAGAAATTCAAGAGAAATCCTAGGTGACAAATGGTTTTGGAGACATATGGAGAATGTGGGACCCACACTAGCTTGATTTTTCATAATACATGGTATCTCTCTTTTGCGAATTCGAATTAATGGGAATGTGAACACTCTTGGGTGAGTTGGTAAGTCATAAAATATGTCATTGAGAATCTTAGGTCGAATTGGGAAGGATTGGTAACCTCCATGGAAGATAAAGAGTCAAAGTGGAAGTTTGTGGACACTTGGGCTAGATTCCCTAGCCCCTATGACACCAATGATGGAGCATCTATGACAACTATGAAAAATTGCAGACCTGACCTCTGACATCTGACCACTATGACATTTCAGCCCCAAAAATAGGCTCAAAGAAGGCGAATTTGGTAGTTGGAGAAGCCAAAGAGACTCAAAATCGAATTTGGGAGAAGATGGAAGGTTGGAACTAGGAGACAAGTGGCAAATGTGGAATATTTCCTAAATGGAAATCTATTGAATCTATTGAGAGGATTTCGACCCTTAGAAGGCTAATGTTGGTTATAAAATGTAGAAATGAAGTATGAGAATAGCTTTTGATCATTTGTAGAATTTGCAATTGCACTTGTGAAGAGGGAGAGCTAGTGGATGACTAGTTTCTTGCCTTAGCCAATTTCGAGGGTGAAAGATTCCCATCCAAGTTGGTAATTGGAAAGGCCATTCAGACCTTTCATTTGTATATTTAATGGAGTCTTTATTTGCAGGTGTAAGCTACAGGGCAGCTCATGGTTTCTTCTATTGCAGCTCACTCCTTCAACCATTTCCAGTTTTGATGGCATATTCTTGATCCTTAAGGGAGGGCATTTTTGGTGAGATATTGTACTCTTTGGGGAAGATTTTAACGCCCCATTTCTTTTGTAATATTAATTAAATACTCTCTTCTTCATCTCCAAAAAGTTTCAGGTCGAAATTCCAAGTAGAAATGTATAAATCTCAATTTTAATGGAAGAACAATGCCATTTCCCCACTACCTTGTTGTGAGCCAATGTATTGATGATGATTTTGAATGAATGGATGATTCTCTGATATATTTGTGAGAAATATACTGCCATAGATGTCTTATACAAGTTTCATGTACTTTAATTGAGCATTTGAATCATTTTTACACAATTTAGTTGTATTGGGAGGTGAAATAGTGCCATTTCCCCAAGGGTCGAATTGAGGATTTTTGCAGTTGAATGGGAGAGGGTGAGAACAGTTGTAATAATCCATTAATGGTGAATATGAGACTTTAATAAAATACTTAACACATTACATACCTCTTTTCATAAATTTGAGTGGGTTTGGAGGCATTTGGGAAGCCATTTTCAGTACTTACCCCAGGGGGATTTGAACCCCAAATTACTAGTAAAATTGCATAATTGGTCCAGAATCGTAAGAGAGTTTTCAGAGGTATTTTGGTGGAAATATGTCATCCATAAACATCATATTCAAGTTCTAATATCATTCATACACCTTCATTGGAGATTTGAAGGCATTTGGAGTCAATTTGAGACCTAGAGACCAATATTAGTCAAAGGAACATCACTAGTAAAGTTACCTACATTGATCAGAAATGAAAGAGGATTTGCAGAAGTATTTTAAAGTTCCAAAGGCATCCCTGAAACACATATTTATGTTATAATATCATTAATATACCTTCTCAGAATATTTGGGATCATTTGGGGCAAATTTGGGACCTAGAAATCAAAACTAGTCAAAGGTCGAACTAGGGAAAAAAGTGGAAAATTGCCATTTTAATAAAATTCCTAACAAGGGACATTACAGTTCTACAGAAAAATAGAGAAGAACATCATAGATAAAAGAGAGTTCCGAGTGTAAAAAAAAATCATGTTATTCATCCACAAGATGTGGGAAATTAAATAAGATAACATGCAAGAGAATTCATGAGCCTGTGATGGAATTCAAATTCAACTAAAGAGATAGGATTAGTTAGCATTGGATCCATGTCCCGACAATAACTAGTGGCAACTAATGATGAATGGCCAATTAACTGAAGGTGGTTGGAACATGATTGAGCCACTAGGATATAATTTATGGAAGGAGAACCCAAGGAGGCACATGAGGTGACTTGTAGTGGTAAAAAATGGTGCTCCTACACTCAGTCTTAGTGAATCTAGGTAGAAGGGTCAGTTAACTAGGCAATCAAGGGGACAAGGCACCTTAAATCAAGGAATTGAATCAACTAAATCTTAAAATCATGCATGAGGGTGCATTAGATATAAAATGATGTGGATAAGGTGCTCTGGGATTCGGGTACACAGGGTACTCCCAAAAGACCGAACACCTAGAGAAACCACTTCACACAAACAGATCACAGATCGATACACCGATGTTTTGACGTGGTTTAAAACCTCGTGAGGGAAACACTCCACGGCCCCGGCCAAATAGCTTCTACGAGACAATTTATTATGCAAAGAAAGAAAGTTACAAATGAGCTTCTCATAATCGATCAACTTTCCAATGACCCTCCATGCTCTTTAAATATAGATCATGGACCAATCGGGTGTCAAGCCACGGATCAAGGGTAGGTATGATCTAAGAGAAGTTGAGCTGTCGGATCACTCTATGTCGGGAACATATCGTGACCGTCGGATTAGGTATTTACAAATGCATACTAATTCATACTAAAGAAACACACTTTTCCTAACGGATATATTACACAAGTTGATCTTAACTAACTCCTAAGTGTCTAAATATCCTAACATCCCCCCTTAAGAACAACTTGGGATAGGATTGAAGGATTTACAAAAGTGACACTATTAGGAGAAGGAAGGAGGCATTAGAGCCTATACCCCCTTAATAACAAGTTCTTGAACTCCTAACATAGATCGAAGTTTAGAAAACTTCGCTTTTGTAAGAGACTTGGTGAAGATGTCTGCAACTTGATCATCTGTAGGACAAAAGAGCACTTCAAGAACATGATCATGAACAATATTTCTGATGAAGTGCATATGTAGCTCAATGTGTTTGCTGTGTTGATGTAGAAATGGATCTTTGGCAAGCTTGATGGCACTTTGATTGTCGCACCAAAGTGGAGTAGGCTGTTGTTGCTCGAATCCAAACTCTGAAAGGATCTATCGAAGCCATAAAGCTTCCTGACTGGCATTAACTGCGACTCGATATTCTGCCTTTGCTGAAGAAAGAGCAAGAGCTTGTTGTTTCTTACAAGCCCATGTGATAGGTCCAGATCCCAGACTGAAAACATAACCTGCAGTAGACTTTCGATCATCAGGATCGTCGGCCCAATCTGAATCAGTGAAACCAACCAACAAAGGTTTCCCCCCTATACTGTAATGAATCCCGAACTAAATTGTGTCTCGAATATATTGAAGTATTCTTTTAGTTGCTTTCCAGTGACTTTCATGAGGTGTTTGCATATAACGGGAAACACGACCAATGGCAAAGGAAATGTTAGGACGGGAATGAGTCAAGTATAAGAGACTATCAACAAGCTGAAGATACAAGGTGGCATCTACTTCAGGTGAAGGACAAGTGGCAGAAAGTTTGACTCTAGACTGGAAGGGATAAGGGGTTGGTGTACAATCTTCCATGTGAAAGAGACGAAGAAGGTCACAAGCATACTTAGACTGAGAAATAAATATTCCTTCTTTGGTTTGCAAGACTTGGATACCAAGAAAATAATGCAAATGTCATAAGTCTGACATTTCAAAATTTTGCTTAAGACTGGATTTCACATGGGTTATAAGCTTAGAGTCACTACCAGTAAGAATAAGGTCATCAACATATAGAACAAGTATGATGAGATGGTTTCCTACTTTCTTGGTATAGACATTGGGGTCAAAATGGCATCTAGAAAAACCAGTGTCAAGGAGAAAGTTATCCATTTTGGCATACCAAGTTCTAGGAGCTTGCTTAAGGCCATATAAGAATTTCTTAAGGCGGCAGACAAGGCTAGAGTTATTCTGAACATATCCAGGAGGTTGTTCCATGTAAATTTCCTCCTGCATATCACCATGTAAGAAGGCAAACTTGACATCCATTTGATGGACTTCCCAGTTGTGTAAGGCTGCAACGGAAAGAACAAGGCAGATGGAGTTCATTTTTGCGACAGGAGCAAAGGTTTCATTGTAGTCAATCCCTTCAACTTGGGAAAAACATCTGGCAACTAACCTTTCCTTAAGTCTTTCAACACTTCCATCTGATGCATACTTAGTTCTGTAGACCCATTTACATCTGACAAGTTTTCTTCCTTTTGGAAGAGGTACAAGATCCCAAGTATCGTTCGCCATTAAGGAACGATATTCTTCATCCATAGCTGCATCCCCATCTGGATTTCCTGAAGCTTCTGGAAAGGTTTCTGAATCATGATTCTCAGAAACTTGAGCCACAAGAGAGGAGGCTCGCTGAAACTGAGAACGTGTTCGACGTTGATCTCTAAGATCACCGACAAGATCACCAGCTGCTTCACATGTTGAACGGACCCATCGAGGAAGCACTTGTGCTAGTGCAACTGGAGGAACATGAGCAAGAGGAGGTGGATTTTCATCCTCATTGTCAGCATCAGAAACTGGAGTTGGAAACCTGTCAAGAAAGTTGGAAGAAGAAGAAGGCACAATCACTGAATCAGGCTTGTAGGCCAAAGATGGCACAATCGCCGAGTTAGGCTCGCAGGCCAAGATATTTTCATCAAATTTAACATCTCTTCTAATGATTACATCATGAGAATATGGTTGAGGAAGTCTATAACCTTTTACATCTTCAGAATATCCAACAAATATGCACTTTTCACTTTTAGGCTGCAATGCTTTCCGTTTTTCATCCGAAATGTGAGCCCATGCTTCACTACCAAACACACGGAAGTGACTTACATTTGGTTTAATTTTACTCCATGCTTCTTCCGATGTGATACCTTTTAATGCTTTAGTGGGGGTGAGATTAACTATGTAATTTACACAATTAATGGCTTCAACCCAAAATTGAAGACTTAGTCCCTTAGATTGGATCATACAATCAGCCATTTCTTTTAAAGTGCGGTTCTTCCGTTTAGCTACACCATTTTGTTGTGGTGTATATGGAACAGTGTGTTGTTGTTGGATTCCTTGTTTAGTGCAGAAAGTAGTGAGATTTTTGTTAACATATTCTCCTCCATTGTCAGATCTTAGCTTAATAATTTGATGACCAGATTGTTTTTCAACAAGGGCTTTGTAGGCCAAGAATATGTTAAATACTTCGCTCTTAAGTTTTAGGAAATAAACCCAAGTGCGTGTGATGTAATCATCAATGAAAGTTAAGAAATATTTGAAACTAAAAAAAGAAGCAGATGGAAGAGGACCACACAAGTCACTATGCACAAGCTCCAAGGGAACTGAGGCGTGCCAAGAGGCACGTTTGTCAAAACTGTTCCGATGATGTTTTCCGAGTACACAACCGGAACAAACACCATCCCTGCAAGATACCATTAGAAGACCTGTCACCATATTGTCTTTACATAGTTGTTGCAATGAGCGATAATTTAAGTGACCAAATTGCTCATGCCAAAGCTTGCTCAAGTTATCACTATGAGCAACAAAAATTGAAGGAAAAGGTGATGACCCAAAGTTGTTAAACTTGTACAACCTGGTAATATCATCAACAATTCCAGTAGCTAGGACCTGTTGAGGATCTTTAAAATCCTTGATTACAACTTGGTGAGGTGTAAACGTCACAATTTTACCTTCACTAGAATGAGTGATTTGATAGACTCATAACAAATTGCAGGAAATTCTTGGAACACATATTACATCACTGAAATGACCATTATCTACTGGAACTATTCCAGCTCCTACAACACTTAGAGATCTATCATCACCAACAAATATTTATTTGGTGTTACATTCATGCATAATAGAAAAGATGGCTTGATCCTTAACCATATGATAAGATGCTCCAGAATCAATGAGCCATTCATTTGAAGTAGAGGAAGAAGATGCATTATAAGAATAACCAGAAGCACAAAGTGCATGCCCATGAGAGGTAGATTCTGAAGGCGAATCTAGGCTGATGTGGTGCTTCTTCATTGCTGCTTCCAAGGCTGCCATCTTCTTGGAACACTTAGATTCATCGTGATTATCTTTCCTGCAATAGTTGCAATGACGCTCAGTCTTCTTGCCTTTTGGCTTAGATCCTTTGTCATTTTTTAAAGAAGGAGCTGACTGAGAGGATTTGGGACCCTTGTTTGACTTATTATTGCGAAAATTTTGTTTCTTGGGAGGCTTGGACTTTTCTTTCTGTTGGGACAATAAGGCTTTCCCAGATGTATCTGCATTGTTGATTATTCCAAGATGGATGAGTTTATCTTGTTCTCTAATCAAGGAATCACAAAAGGATTCAAGACTAGGCTCTTGATAGCTAACTGCATTCAAGGATTCTTTCATGGAGTAAAATGTAGATACAAAAACAGAATATGCAGGTCCAAGTTTTGAAAGAATATGATAAATGCATTGTTTGTCTTCCCTCGTAATATTACATTCTGCACATAAGAGTTTAAGAGTTTTGTACTTAAATAAATAATATTGAATGCATGAAAAATCACTTGGATTTAAAGAAATCAACTCATTTTCGAATTGATGACCTCGAATTTCATTGTGTTTACCAAACACAGATTCCAACTTGTCCCAAGCAGCATCAGGTTCATCAATTCCAGATATGTGGAATTGCAAATTAGTAGAGATTGACATCCCAATCAATCCACGAGCTTCGTCACATCTATTTTCCCATTTTATTTTCTTATCATCATCAGTGGGTTCTATTTCTTTCCCTTAGGTAATTCTGAAAAGTCCCCTACTTCGTAGAACATCCTCCATATGAGATTTCCATGAGAAATAGTTGGAACTAGTAAGTAGAATATCACAAGGGGCGGCCATATTTGTAAATTAATGGTTGTAAAAGAAAAAACCAATAGTCTGGATGCGAAGAGTTAAAAAAAATAGGCGGTTTAAAAAAAAAAGGCACTGAAAACTGACTCTGTATGATAAAGTTATGCTTAATAAAAAAAAATGGTGAAGATGTCCCCAATAGTGACGTGGCAGATAGAGAATGACCAGCTAAAAAAAAGGATCCCCCTCTTCCCAATATGAACCTTTTACAATCATTTTACAAGAAAGTTGCTTTAAGTGAATCACTTTTATAAAATAAGTGATTTCACTTTTACAATGATGTTACTTTAAATAGTGCAACAATAAAAATGAACTTAAGTGATTCACTTTTTATTTTTATTTTTATTATTTAAGTGAGATCCACTTTTACAATAAAGTAACATGAAAATAGAAATTGTATACACTTTTTCTTTTAAAAGTAACTTCCTAAGACTTGAACTCAATGCCTATTAAGGAATGTCACATACCCACCCATCCATCCAAGGCAAGGGAGGGAACATGATGCCAATCACTGGGGCTTTCACATAAAAACTCAGACAATTGATTAGATTCATAAAACAAAAAAAAACATATGTGCAGGTGTATAATCCAAATAAGCACAGCAGAAGCAAGATCCACTACATGCACTGCTCTTCATAAACACAGCAGTCAATAATGAAATGACATTGCAGAATTAAATACACATAAGAATATACTCATCTTCATTGTGCAATTGTCCCAAACAACTAGCTATGTTGCTACAACGTTCCACCCAACCATAGGCCAGTTGTGTTCATCAATATCTCAACACAATTGCCACCCCCAAGCTGGACTTGATTCTTACAAGGAAAATGGGACATTCACTTTTTCACAGCCAATTGGTCATTTCATCTGAGCCAAGCTAGTCTACAGCTGGGTTTATCAGACTACATTTGAACCCTGGAGGCTTACACTCAATTTCAAGCCAAAGCAATGGATTTACCAATAAGTTGGCCATGGGTTTTCCCAAATCGTGTCCAGTCAAAATTGGATTAAGGGATGGGCAAAACAATCACAGGGGGAAACAAATTCTTCCCCATCTAATCAGGCATTCAACGGCCCAAAACGACCTCTATAGAACCCCAAGTCAATTCCTCTTCTTCCCCACTGATAGACAACACAAAAACGCCTTCTCCTGACTTAGGAAACAAGGATAAACAGAAAAACATGGCTGCAAAGCACCCAGGTAGCTCTAAACTCGTGAGGGACGAAGATTGGTTGATGGATAATGGCTCAGGAGAGAAAATCATGGTTCATTTCTTTCACAAGAAGCAAAACGCGATTTCCCATGCAGGGTGGCTTTCCCATACTCGAATTTGGACAGCCATACCTCTCATTCCCTAAGGCATTAACTACCTCAACCAACTCTTGAAAGAAAATCAATGATTGGATACAAAAGTCAACATGGGTAGTTGAGGGTTTGATGGGTTCTCTCATTGACACTTGGCTTGACTTGGTTGGCTCAAGGGTTTGAATGTTTTTCCTCCAATTCCTTGTAAAATCATGCCCTCATCTCTTTGTTGCATTGCATTGCTAGTTGTGGGTATTTTTATTAAAATGCATATTACATGATGTTGAAATTCCAATGTGATTGGCTAGCACACAAGTCATATGCATCACTAAATCGATGGCGGGGCCTTGGCCTTGAGCTCCTCGCCATGATTTCATAACAATATTACATCATTTACAATTTTAATGTGATAGGGTCAAGATGGGGACGTGACAAGGAATAAAGCAACTTTGAACCAAGTGAGCTAGATTATAAGGTATGTAAAATATGGGAAGGAGGAAGGGGTTTTTTTTTTTTTTTTACTCTTCTTGCTCAGTTTTCGTGCTTGTCTTTTTTCTTGCAAATCACACCATAAACCAAAACAAAAAAACTTTTCCAAACTTATGCGGTTAGATCTCGTTAGCTTGCCCAAAAAGTCTATGTTTTTTCTATGTTTCTGATTTGCCGAGATCGCACAAGGTGCACGGCAAAGAGCATATGCAGCCGAGAAAAACACTTTCCCTTTCTGTTTCTGATTTGCCAAGATTGATCAAGGTGCATGGCAAAGAGCATACGCAGACAGGGAAAGCAACAATCCAAAACTATAAAAAAATCTAATAGTAAAAACTAATAAAATATGATTTTTTTTTAAACATAAAATAAAAAATGCGTCACTGTAACATTACACCTTCAAATTTGATGAAATACGCGTTTCTGAAGCAATCAGAAACTGTTTTTTATCAAACAAAAATTATTTCTCAATGGAAACGGCGCTCCAGACGCAATGGAACACCTCCCACAGCCCAAAAATGCACAGAAATACCAGAACCATAAACCCTTTCAAGTTTCGGCAACACCAGTTCAAGATCTAGATCATAACCGGAAGCGACTCTTCATAAAAGCTCTGATACCATGTTCGGGTACACAGGGTACTCCCAAAATACCAAACACCTAGAGCAACCACTTCACACAAACAGATCACAGATCGATACACCGATGTTTTGACGTGGTTTAAACCCTCGTGAGGGAAACACTCCATGGCCCCGGCCAAATAGCTTCTACGGGACAATTTATTATGCAAAGAAAGAAAGTTACAAATGAGCTTCTCATAATCGATAAACTTTCCAATGACCCTCCATGCTCTTTAAATAGATATCAAGGACCAATCGGGTGTTAAGCCACGGATCAAGGGTAGGTATGATCTAAGAGAAATTGAGCCGTCGGATCACTCTATGTCGGGAACATATCATGACCACCGGATTAAGTATTTACAAATGCATACTAATGCATACCAAAGAAACACACTTTTCCTAACGGATATATTACACAAGTTGAACTTAACTAACTCCTAAGTGTCTAAATATCCTAACAGATAAGGAGGCCAACGATGAACAATATTAAGCACTAGGCAGTCAAAAACATAGTCTAAGTGCGAGAAGACTCAATAATTAATGCATGGAGCACATGATTAAGGTATGACCATGGTATATATGGATATAATGTTCCAAAACCCCCCTTAATCCTGACTTATAAATAAAATAAAGCAAATTAGGGCCCAACGACAAAAACTAAGGTCACCCTTTACAAAATTTATTTGTCCTTATAACCGAGGAAAGAAGGAAAACCCAGTGGAAAAAAAACATCCCTTCAAAAAGGACATGGCACAAAGAAAAAGCTATTCACAATGTATTCTTCTTCACTTGAATGAGATGAATATATTTCTTTTTGGTGAGAGACTTGATGAAGATGTTGTAGATGCCTTGATCATGCACAAATTTTTCAATGCAGTGAAGACAAAAAACAAGTATAGGATCCCCTTTGAACTCAACTTATGTTGATGAAGGAAAATCAAATGAATGTTTCTTGATGTGAACACATATGTAATCAAATATGCAAAAGATATTTGTGCTATCCTCTCCTAACCAAAAAACATCAATGAACCCAACAAGATCAGGGACTTGTGCAGCTGCAGAATGGACAATGTAGCCATGCAATGGCTTTCCGAATTGATTGATCACGTTCTTAATTTCACAATGGAGATTATGCATATCTATAGCAGCAAAATAAGAATCATATGGAGCAACAAAAATCAATGTTGAAGTGTCTTTGTGATCAAATTGGATCTCAGAAAGAAAACTAGGTGCAACAGAATTATACTAATTGTTGAGTGAACCAGCAGGGTCTTTAGACTGTGTAACCTTGAACTTCGAACCAAAAAAGGTGATATTGGATCCAAACATGTGGAATATAATTCCAAACAGATCTAATGTGATGGCATCCAAACCATTGAAAGATATGAAAGACTGGAATGCAGCTGAAACAAGTGGCATAGTTTCAGAAACCATAGGTTTGTCAACTAGCGCACTTGGGGGTTGAGGAGTCTTTTTTTAATCTAATGGTGAGAAGGATGAATGTGTGGGACATACAAAATGCTTATCAACTTCTAAATCAGAATCAAATATATTATAGGAATTATTTGAATGGGTTTGGAAATAATCTCCAGAACACAGGTCATAAACATGTGAAAAAAACATAAGGATTGAGATGTGGTTCTAGTGGACTGACTGGAGATTCTTCCAAGGAAAGGATGGATATTTCTGATTCTGATATATCAGAATGTGCACCTAAATCAGAAATACCAGAATCATAATAAAGTGGTTTTACTCGAACAATCAAATCATAAAAATGATTACCTTCATGAGTAGCACTAAGACAATGTTCTTGGTGATCAACATGATTTTTTGGTTCTTTCTTTCTTGTGAGATCAGGAACATCAATGTTATGATATTTGAGAAATTGAGTCATGATTTCCAATTTCTTCTTCATAAAATATTTCTCAGAATGGAAAACTTTGTTGCAATAACAACACTTGGATCTTCCTTTCTTGTTCTTATTCTTGGAATTGTAACCTTCATCAGTTGAATTAGAACCCTCGTCATCTGACAAATTCTTATCTTTGAAATGCTTCTTCCCTTTGGATTTCTTGGAATCACCTCCAGCAAGCACTTGGTCCTTTCATGCCTTGATGGTACAAATTTGAACCAATTTGTATTCCTCCATGAAATCTACCAAGGAAGGCATCTTCCAATTTTTCATTGCCAACTTGGTTGCATGAAAAGTATACACAAATACTGAGTAGTATGAGCCCAACTTTCAAAGTATGGACAGAACCAATTGTTCATCTTTCTTCTCAATCCCACATTGCTTGAGTTGAGTCACCAAGGATTTGAATTTGGTGAAAAATTCTTGTAGGGAGTCAAAACTTCTAGGGATCGGATTAAACAACTCATTTTCCAGTTGATGGCCTCTCATCTCATCTGTATTTCAAAACGTAGTTTCAAATTTGCTCCAAACTTGATTTGGAGTGGTCAAACCATCGAGGTGAAAAAGAAGATCTCTACAAGTACTAAGTCATAGAATACCATATGCTTCATCCATCCTATTGAACCACTTGGCCTTCTCAACTGTTGAGTTTGGCTTGTTTTCAGTGCCCATGGTGACTTTGTAAATCCCTTTACTTCTCAGAAGGATCACCATCTCTGCTTTCCAATCAAAGTTATTGAATGGAGTAAGAAGAATGTGTTGGGGTTGTTCCATATTCAACAATTGTGCTCCTGATAAGCCCGAGACTTGTAACCTGCAATAAAAAACTCTGGAAGAAAGTTTAATATCATCTCACTCAATCTCTACTTCAACAATGAGCACATTCGGGAGTTTATCACACTTGGGAATATTTCCTTGGAAAAGCCAAGGCTATAAAGGTTATTTTCCCAAGGATTTCCGTGGAAAATTTGCAACTTCTGGTGCATCAATGGAAGTGTCTGAGATGAACTAGATAGCTAGTCCACTCTGATACCATGTGAAATTATTCACATAGATGGATCTCCAGCAGTAAAAATATCCTCACAAGTTTAACATAGATCTATAGAAAAATAGATAAGAATATCATAGAGAAAAGAGAGTTCTGAGTGTAAAAAAATTTCATGTTATTCATCCACAATATGTGGGCAATTAAATAAGATTACATGCAAGAGAATTCATGATCCTATAATGGCATTCGAATTCAATTTAAGAGACAAGATTAGTTAGCATTGGATCCATCTCCCGACAAGAACTAGTGGCAACTAATGATGAATGGCCAGTTAATTGAAGGTGGTTGGCGTATGATTGAGCCACTAGGATATAAATTAGGGAAGGAGAACCCAAAGAGGTGCATAAGATGACTTGTAGGGGTAAAAAAGGGCGCTCCTACACTCATTCTCAGTGAATATACATAGAAGGGTTAGTTAACTAGGCAATCAAGGGGACAATATCACCTACCCAAATTCTGAGAATATTATTTTATTTGCAAAATACTTTATGTTAAATTTTAATTACAAAGTTTTGTAATTATGACCAAGTGTGGTCAAGGATGATTGTAATTACTGATTATTATTATTTAATAAATTAAAATAGGAGACAAACACCCAAGGGAACTGTTAAATGAGTGTTCACTGACCCACTAGGAGGAATGGAAGCTGTTAGAAGGTATGGGACAGATGGCATCATTTGCACTCCACCACTAGATGTTGGTTATGGGACAACTACCCCTAAAATTGTGGCATTATCCCCCAGGTGGGTGGAAGAGAGTAGGCAGCTCATTAATGACCAGTTAACCACTAAAAGGCCTAAGCAGCCTGGATAAGGAAATTCGAATTGGGCAGGCAGCCCCTTACAATATTTTATGCATAAATATTCCTCAAGTGCATCAGGTGATCACAGAGATATTTGAATAGGGAGGCTATGTGAGGGTGCAA
Source organism: Larix kaempferi (assembly GCA_027924585.1). NCBI lineage: Eukaryota > Viridiplantae > Streptophyta > Pinopsida > Pinales > Pinaceae > Larix > Larix kaempferi. Next base: position 4,505,903 of record BSBM01000267.1, on the reverse strand, counting down.
CTGTGAGTCTGCTTGATACACTGAGAAGGAAAAACAGAGGTGCTGGTGCAGGTCTCTTTGATTGTTGAGTCTTTATGACTGGATAATCTATATTCTACTGCAAGTTGATGTACCAAGGCTTCTACAGAATCTTCCTCCTGATGGTTCAGTGAACAAGCTCGGGGGTCCTAAGGCAAGTAAACTTGGCGGTCTTCAGGAATAGGTTGGGTAGAACAGGTTCCTTGGGATGTTTGTTTCTCCTACAGTCAACCAAGTTTTACTATTCTTACTTTTTTGTACAGTTAAATGTTTCTGCATAATAGAATTATTAATTATAGTCATATAGAAGAAACTATTTTATTTTCTAATATAAGTATGATTCTAAATGAAAGAGCTTTATGAAATTATTGAATCGATAACCATCTCTATATTTTCCCCATGTTGTTATCTGCATCGCACTCCAGTATAGAGAAGTAAATTAAGACAGATGAGTGATAGGCAGAATGCCGTTGATTGGAAAAGATGAATACAGCAGTGCTCTTGTTATAATTCTGCCATATATTTAAACACAATAAACATTACAGTATAGTATAAACAGCTGCATAGAATTCATCTAATTCTTGAATAAAAGAAAAACACATTTTGTTTTTGCACAGTTCTATATATTTCTTTTTAACTCTATCTCGTTCAGATAGTAATCACATGCATTTCAATATTATACATTTCATGTTTTTCAGAGCATTTATATTTTAAGGATTATAGTAGCTGCAAAATTAATCTCTGTACAGATTTGTTATAAATATACATATATTATTTCACTAACAATCACTTCTGATTTCATTTATTAAATATTTGTACAGTAGCATCAAAAACCTAAGTTATCACAAAACCTAGAATCCGAGTGTTTATTTGGTACACAGTTGATAAACTACTCATCAAGCCATTCATGGAAAACTTCAGATAATTATTTTTATAATAAACCTATTATCTAACCCTAAACAACATTCTATTTTCAACTTACTAATTCTCGTACTGAGAATACAAACAAGATATTTAAACATCAAATAACTCCACTTAGCTGAAAGTATAAATTGTTCAAACCCTAGCAAGAAAACATACATTGTATCGAAACCATTGGATACACAGGTTAACTCTCGGGTACAAAAGCTCAGTACAAACCAGATAGCAAACGAAAGCTACAGGTAGGTTCTCATTTGTGAAACAAAATCGAACACTGTGGTATAACCATTCCAAAAAACACTTAACAGTCGAACTATCTCATCACGATTCCAAAAACGTAATTATCAACAACGTAAGGATGTACAGGAATCAACTATCTATAGTTATGCAAACCATAACTCTCGGCCAAAAACAACTATTCTTGTTCGGCATCACACAACAGTATACAATTATTTTTCTCAACTGTTAACACCCAAAAAGTGCTCACTACCTCATCTACCCCATGACATGACTTATTGGTTCATATTTCCTACCATATTTGCCTCCAAAACCCCAAAAAACCATTCAAAAGCCTCCAAAAGGCCAAAAACCCCATTTTTTCCCCAAAATAAGTTAAATTCCTCCAAAAATAGCAAAAACCCTCTAAAAAGGGAATAAAAAATACAAAAAAGAGGAAAAAGAGGCAAAAGGAAGCAAAAACCCTACACAGCTGACCTAAACCATATGGTGCCCAAAACCATGGGTCAGCACTCCACCACTAAAAACATATAAATAGGTGATGGAGGCTCCCCATTTTACATCCACAATCATCCCTATCCTTACGCTGCTAAAAATTTTCTTGAAACCCTAGCTCTCCATTTGGAGCTAATTCTTGAGAACCCTTTTGGCCCCATTTCCAAAACATCTTTGGAAGAAGGAGAAGGAACAACACTAGAGCTTGGAAGCAACCCTCTTGGACTGCTGCAAAGGCTCCACCAACCTCTACATCTGAGGTAATTTTTAATACAAAAAGAGAGATCTTCACCATATTTTCATGTTTTGTTATTTATGTTAATGCTCATGTTAGTTTAATTTTATTTTACTGTACTATGATATTTCACCATTTTTCTGAACTGCTACTAAGGAGGCCCTTCTCCTTAGTAGGTGCTCATTTGCACAAGCTAAGGTGAAAACCCTAGCTAGAGTTTTGCCAACTCTCCTAATGTTTCTTTGAATTTATGGTTATAGTTTTAAACGTTTTTAATTTTCTGCAATATTTTTCTGTTTTTTCCTTTCGGCTATCCCTTTCGGCAGTCGGGTTTGCTGTCGCAAACCGCATCTTTTTTCCCTGTAATTGCGATCCGACCGCGGCTTTCATACTGTTACCTACGATCCAACCGCGACACTCAGACTGTTTCCCGCGATCTCCGGGCGGTTTTCAGTCTATTTCCTGCAATCTGACCGCGGCTCTCAGCCTTTTTCCTGCGGTCCGACCGCGTCTGTTCAGCCATTTTCCTGCTATTCACCTACGACTTTCGGCCTTTTTCCTGCGGTCCGCCTGTGGCTTTCAATCGTTTTCCTGCTATCTGCCTGCAACTTTCAGCCTTTTTCCCACGGTCCTCCTGCGGCTTTCAGCCTTTTTCCTGCTATCCGCCTGTGACATTCGGCCTTTTCCCCGCGGTCTGCCTACGGCTTTCAGCCATTTTCCTCCTATCCGCCTGCGACTTTCGACCTTTTTCCTGCGGTCCACCTATGGCTTTCAGCCATTTTCCTGCTATCCGTCTACGACTTTCGGCCTTTTTTCCCGCGGTCCGCCTGCGGCTTTCAGCCATTTTCCTGCTATCCGCATGCGACTTTCGTCCTTTTTCCCGCGGTCCGCCTGCGGCTTTCAGCCATTTTTCTGCTATCCGCCTGCGACTTTCGACCTTTTTCCCACAGTCCGCCTGTGGCTTTCAATCATTTTCCCACGATCTATCGGCGACTATCGACCTATTTCCCGCGGTCCGACCGCGCAGTTTCGCCACAGACCCACGGTCTGTTTTCTACACCTTTTCTCTATTTGAACCCAGTACTTTGCTGCAATATTTTCTACACCTGCACAGCCACCTGTCCTATCTACAGCCATGCTTCCCTACAACCTTTTTCTGTAGTATTTCTGTTCCATTTACAAAATTTCTTAAATTTCAGCATTTTAATTGAAAAGAGAAAATTTTGCATTGTTACTATTAGTTAGAAATTTTCCCACCCCGTGGCACTTTTGTTTGGGTTCATTATCTCACACGCACACACTTTGTCACCTAATTCAAGTGAGCCCTAAAATACTACTTAAAACAACCAACATTCTAACCCCACTTGAGGAACACATAAGAATCTTGTAGTTAGGTAGGATCAGAGGGATAGGCATCCAAATAACACCCCTCGGTTGCTTACATTTGAGACATAGTTGTTGTCCATTAGGGAACCAAAATCCCCTAGTATTTTTTGACACGGTTTAAAACCAATTTATGAAGAAGGTCTCTCCCCTAGGAGGGTTGAAGTAGCCAAACTGGTTTTGCAAGCCTGAGTGGAATACCGCAATCCATTCAGTAACCGAAGGATACCTTTCGTAGTTCTCAGTGTACTACTCGTATGGGAGTACAACGACAATAGAACCAAACTGCAGATTCACCCAACTGAACGTGTCATGAACAGGGTACCTTAGTTGCTTTTCTTCTAGGATTGACTACCCGGTGTCCCTCCTGATAGGGGGATATCTTTAGCCACTTGGCTCTACTATCCATATTAGATTACTTGGATTTCATCACCTTGCAGAGGATATGTCTGGTTGAGTCAGAATACTATTTAGCTAGGTGTTTGCATGATCCCCTACCTCCCTTTGGTCTAGCGAGTCCACTATTTTTTATTTTTTAGGAAACCTGTTGCTTGTTGGTATTCTGACCATTTATGTTGATACTCCGCTTATTGTAGCACAGTTGTTATAGTAAGTGTTTTGAGTTGGTTGTTGGCCTGAGTGCCATATTTTTTGCGCTCTCCTTTTGCACACTCAGTTGCATTAGGGTTTTTGAGCTGTTTTTCACTCAACACAACCCCCAGATACTTGACACCATCTGTCACCATTGAGTCCCCGAGACATTCTTGCCGCCTCCGGGGCGAGACCCCGCAGCATGGTTCACTTGACATCACCCATTATAGACGTAGATCTTCATCACTTGATACCACTCATCATAGATCTCTAGCTTTGTCACTTGACTCTACTCGTCAACGGCATAGAACTCCGTCACCCGATCTAGACGCCCCTTATTTTACCTCTGATTCTAAGGCAGAGTCCAAGAACCCCACTTACACTACACCAACCAGCCCCATGGCTGGCATGACTTCCAACCCTTTCTTTGTAGGGACCATTGGTGGAGCATCCACCACCACACTAGTTACCACACCCACTTTGGGTATGCCCTCGATGGGGCCCACATCTACCATTCCGATCATTGTACCCATTCCAGTAGCTACCATACCTATCCCAACTCCATCAGTGGCTCACACTACCCTTGGTGGTGCAGGACTATCCCATACCACTTTCGTTCCTCCACCTGGGGGCAACATCCCAAACCCAGCCCCTCCACTCGGGGGCATTGGCCCCAACATGGTCACAACCACTAGTATGTCACATCCTTCTACTAGTTTTCCATTCATGGCTAGTCTCAACCTTCCTGACTTGGCCAGACTGACTAACGATCCCATCAGAGACGACCCTGCGTGGCCTCACATGCCCACCAAGCTCCCCTCCGACATCCCTAAGTTTGAGGGCAAGGCAGGTGAAGACCCCCATAACCATATTATGTCCTTCCATCTATGGTGTTCCTCCAACTCCATAGTGGATGACTTTGTCCGCCTCCGTCTGTTACAGCGCACCCTCATTGGCTCTGCAGCTAAGTGGTACATCGAGCAGCCCCATGGGACCCATGCCACCTTTACTTTCCTTGCCTCGAATTTCCTGCAGTTCTTTCAGTTACCTATCCGCTATGACGCGGGAGTTGAGATCCTACTATCTTGTAGACAGAACACAGCTACCCACATCATTGACCAATTATATGAGTGGCGTCGACGCCGCAACCTCTACAAAATCAAGTTAGACGACCGTATCTTCTTAGATTGGTTTCTAAAATATCTCCTTCCTGTCATTGCCAAGGATGTGGCATCCGAACGACCCCAGTCCGAAGAAGAGGCCATCCTCAAAGCCCAGCAATTTGACCTTATTTACGTCCAGTCTGGTTACCTATATTCCATCATCCCTGACGCCCCCCATGGCGATTCCTCCCGACACGATGCGTTGGGGGCATCCCATGCCGTAGATGGCATCATTGGCTGTATAGCCTCACATAACCAACCCTTTTCCATAGCACGTCCTAGCCATGGCCCCGACCTTTCGCGGGCTACATCTCAGTCCGGAGCAACCAATTCGTATGCTCCCATGGCACATCACCATCATTCCCAAGGACCCTCGTGTCCACCTCAGTGCTTCGGCCATGCTGCCCCCGCTTACGTCCCACCAGTCGCACCTCATCCATATTACCACCCGCACGTCGCGCAAGCTCCTGTACCCTCTCAATCCCCCCTACTTATTATCCGCCACAGGCAGCACCTACGGTAAACCCACAACTTGTTGCATAGGCATATCAACAACCCCCACAAGGTTCAGCACCTGCGCCACCTCCACCTATTTATTATCCACCGCAGCCTGCTCCCGCACCTGCACAACCCCAGAACCCACCTGTTGCCCAAGGGCAAGTGTATGCCCAACAGAATCCGCAGCAAAACCAAAATAATCAACGCCAACAGGGCCATCAAAACCGCGGGAAAATGCCGTGACCGTGGGAACAACCCCCCTCCATACCAAGGCGATCAACCTCCCAATCCCCCAAACAACAATAACATGGAACCTGCCAACCAGAACCCTGACCGACCGCCCGAACAGGCCAAAAATCCTAATTTGCGAACAAACCATCCTTGTTCTATTTGCGGGGTCTATGGCCACTAAACACATGCTTGCCCACATTTGGAACGATCTCGGCAACTCTGGACCGATGATGCCCACTGCCAAGGGCACACAGCTCCTTAGGCGCCGCCCAACCCCCCACCACCTCAGAATCAACCCTTGGTACTACAAAACCCTTTACCAACCTAAGGCATAGTGAACACTCAGCCACTGGCTCCCCCTCAAGGAAACACGCCACCACAACAGAAAATCACTTATGTCGCTCCTGATCAACCCATGTTAGACTCAGGTACCCATCACTTGTTAATGATGTCATCCGCCCATGTCAACCTTCAAACCAGTCGGAACCAATATGGATCCACCCCTGAAACCCCTCCCACCGACAAAAACACTAACTCTCATCCCACTGATCAGTTGTTACGTATCCCTCCGGCTCCACTAGATGGCCCCTCCAAAGCACCTCGCTTCCTACTTCGTCACATCAACAATAATTCCAATGCTCGTGTTGCGTCTAATTACAACATTGTAGATGACTTAGCCCAGTCCCCCGCAGCCATGTCTGCGTTAGAGGTCTTAAAAAAATGTCCTTCACAGCGCAAGACTTTGCTCTCCGCCATTGGTGCTATTGACCCAAATGATTCACGATTGATGGCCTTCGATTTGGACCAATCCGAACCACGCCTGCCTTCCACTTTAGCGTTCCAAGTTTCTATATCCGTTCGGAATCTTGTCATCCATCGGTGCATTATCGATGAAGGTGCCTCTACATGCGTTATGTCCACATTCATTTGGCAGAAGTTGGGATCCCCTACTCTCCAACAGTCCACCACTGCGTTGCGAGCCTACGACGGTCGTTCGTCTCAACCCCAAGGTCTCTTAGCTAATGTCCCCGTACAATTGGCTAGTAAAACAGTGCTCATTGACATAGAGGTCAACAACGCCCAACTTGATTATAACCTCTTACTTGGCCGCAGTTACATGTATGCCATGCGGGCGGTTGCCTCATCCGTTTTTCGTACCATGATGTTCCCCCATGACGGACGCATGGTCAAGGTGGATCAACTCACCTATTATGATCCCAGTGCCCCAGCTACACCCGAAAATGTTCTCCCCATGGTTGAACAACCTGCTTGCGGTGCAACTACCTCGTTGGTTTCCTCAGTGGAACCCGGAGTCTACTCAGATATGACCATGACCTCAACATTCCAGGCCATTCCACCCCTATCACCCACGACTGAAGTATCTGACTTATGTACCCTTTCCCACAATACACCAACACCCAACCATCAACCGCCCTTGCTACCCCAACCACCATTGGTACCTAGTCATGTTGGTGTTACACCCATCCATACAATCCCCTTCCTATTTCCCCCTTCGGGAGTAGTAAGCGCCCCGGTTATGGCTACCCTCATCCTCCTCGGTTTAACCTTAGGATTACCCGTATGGTACATTACACCTCCCGTTACCCCTCCGACGCCAAATGTCATCCTACAACCGGTGAAACCCATCAACACTACTAGTCAACCACCTCCCGATGTCACTACCCCTTTGTCATCTACTACTCCACCCCCTCTTATTTTATTTGCAAAATACTTTATGTTAAATTTTAATTACAAAGTTTTGTAATTATGACCAAGTGTGGTCAAGGATGATTGTAATTACTGATTATTATTATTTAATAAATTAAAATAGGAGACAAACACCCAAGGGAACTGTTAAATGAGTGTTCACTGACCCACTAGGAGGAATGGGATATGTTAGAAGGTATGGGATAGATGGCAGCATTTGCACTCCACCACTAGCTATTGGTTATGGGACAATTGCCCCTAAAATTGTGGAATTATCCCCCAGGATGGTGGAAGAGAGCGGGAAGCTCATTAATGACCAGTTAACCACTAAAAGGCCTAGGCAACCTAGATAAGGCAATTCGAATTGGGCAGGCAGCCCCTTACAATATTTTCTACAGAAATATTCCTCAAGTGCATCAGGTGATCACGGAGAGATTCGAATAGGGAGGCTATGTGAGAGTGCAACTGTGAGTCTGCTTGATATACTAAGAAGGAAAACCAGAGGTGCTGGTGCAGGTCTCTTTGAATGATGAGTCTTTATGACTAGATAATCTATATTCTACTGCAAGTTGATGTACTAAGGCTTCTACAGAATCTTCCTCCTGGTGGTTCAGTGAACAGGCTCGGGGGTCCTAAGGAAAGTAAACTTGGTTGTCTTTAGGAATAGGTTGGGTGGAACAGGTTCCTTGGGCTGTTTGTTTCTCCTACAGTCAACCAGGTTTTACTGTTCTTACTTTTGTTTACAGTTAAATGTTTCTGCATAATAGAATTATTAATTATAGTCATATAGAAGAAACTATTTTATTTTCTGATCTAAGTATGATTCTGAATGAAAGAGCATTATGAAATGATTGAATCGATAACCATCTCTATATTTTTCTCCATGTTGTTATTTGCATCGTACTCCAGTATAGAGAAGTAAATTAAGAAAGATGAGTGATAGGTAGAATGTCATTGATTGGAAAAGATTAATACAGTAGTGCTCTTGTTATAATTCTGCCATATATTTAAACACAGTAAACATTACAGTATAGTATAAACAGCTGCATAGAATTCATCTAATTCTTGAATAAAAGAAAAACACATTTTGTTTCTGCACAGTTCTATATATTTATTTTTAACTCTATCTAGTTCAGATAGTAATCACATGCATTTCAATATTATACATTTCATGTTTTTCAGAGCATTTATATTTTAAGAATTATAGTAGCTGCAAAATTAATCTCTGTACAGATTTGTTATAAATATACATATATTATTTCACTAACAATCACTTTTGATTTCATTTATTAAATATATGTACAGTAGCATCAAAACCCTAAGTTATCACAAAACCTAGAATCCGAGTGTTTATTAGGTACACAGTTGATAAACTACTCATCAAGCCATTCATGGAAAACTTCAGATAATTATTTTTATAACATACCTATTATCTAACCCTAAACAACATTCTATTTTCAACTTACTAATTCTCATACTGAGAATACAAACAAGATATTTAAACATCAAATAACTCCACTTAGCCGAAAGTATAAATTGTTCAAACCCTAGCAAGAAAACATACATTGTATCGAAACCATTTGATACACAGGTAAAGTCTCGGGTACAAAATCTTAGTACAAACCAGATAGCAAACGAAAGCTACAGGTAGGTTCTCATTCGTGAAACAAAATCAAACAATCTGGTATAGCCATTCCAAAAAACACTTAACCGCTGAACTATCTCATCACGATTCCAAAAACGTAATTATCAACAACGATAAGTATGTACAGGAATCAACTATCTACAGTTATGCAAACCATAACTCTCGGCCAAAAACAACTATCGTTGTTCGGCATCACACAACAATATACAATTATTTTTCTCGACCATTAATTCTAAACAAGTCTTTTCATTTTCAAACGAGCCATTGTCTTTTAGAAAAAGGTGAATCCTCGGCTCCCGATTCACATTCAAAACTATAAAGTTTTAACAGAGTTTACATTTCGGATTGTTTCACAGTTCCAACATCTTACAGGGTCTAACCCTCATCAACCAGAGAACTAAAAACGAGTTCAAGGCTCAACAAAACTACACAGGGTCTAAACCCTTAACAAATAGAAGTACAAACACAAAATCGAGTTTCTTTCCAAATGACGCAGCTAGGCATCACAGAGCTGTTTAGGATTGTAAACAATTGAGGAATTATCCTCTTTACAACATGGAGCAAAACAAACACTTGACACTCAGCCATCACCCGATTCATGTCGAGTATTTGCAAAGTTCGGCATACAGTAATCACCAACAAAACCATACCAAAGGCACCTACTAGGTTTCGAGAACCACTGGAGCTTACCAAGAAGTGGATGCATCATTTCCATTCCAAAACCTTTGCATAGCAACCTCCTACAAAGAGGGTACCTTCCAAGCACAGTTTGCAGGGTTAAAACAAGAAAATCCAAGAATAAAAGCAAGCAACACAGTATTATTTTCATTATCATCAGCACTTACCATTAGAAACAAATCCCTGAACTTTTGCACACCACACAGCAAAAACGACGAAGCCTAATGGCATTTGATAGCAATCACGAGTTAAACACAGAAGACCTTTTCACAACTGGAGGATCGAACCCCAGTTCAAACTATGAATTCAACAACTAACAGAAAAACCATACACAACTTCCATGATTGTATCATAGTGCTATGGCACAAGATTGTGAGCCTGCAACTATTAAGAAATATCCCTCACAGGTCCAAGGTTCGAAACCGAGGAAGGAGTCCTCCTCTCAACAATCTCTAAAACCCTACAATGCAGCAGACGGTCGGCTCTACAACCTTCCACCAAAAATACAACAATGAATGCCGAAAACCATATTCCCATTACTTACCAATGCGAGAATAGGGTTTCATTCACAGCCCCATATCTTGTAGAGATCAACGGTGGGAGATCTTCCAGTTAAGGCACATTGATATTCGAACCACGATTGCAATCAATATTGCATTGATTACTTCATCTACCAATTTCCAAGTAAGCAGACCAAGAGCCAGTGCATGGCACAGCTCAGCTTATTGTGATGCTCATTACAAACACAAACCACGTGAAGACCTTACAGTTGGGCTTCCACATCACCTAACCGTGGAACGACGTTAATGTTAGGCCTGTCAACGCTATCTTGGAAAGCATGCCAAGTTTAATACCCTGTCAACATCAAATAATTGCATTGTTAGATCCGTGGATCGTATTTCATATTAGTCTCTATAGTTTATTGTAATGCATCGTAACATTTGTATTGTATTCCAATGTATGGTGTGATTGTATAGTCACTTTATAATGTTAACATTTCATTACTATGGCTCGAGTATAGATATATAGAATAAAGCTTAGCCATATATATATATATTGTTAATCATTTGATAAATGGATATCATAGATATAGTTAGGATTCTAGCTATGCAAAAGTATAATTAGATACTATGTACATCATATATTTCACACAATAGCTATGAATTTCCAATTCGTAATAGTAGTGTGAGCCTATAGGTATAGATAAGCGATACACATTTTAATATGCTAACCATGTATTGCAAAGTCTAATTGATAGATGTAATACCTAAGGTATAGTTTAAATGATGACGTTATACACTATAATGCTGAGTTCAAAGCACAAACACTAGTCACTAAACCGTTCATATATTAACTGTGTAATGATAATCCAATGATGAATTCAGGACTTAGAATAGTCTAAGTTCTGTAGAAGCAAAACGTAATAATAGTTCAAAAGTATAAACACTATTTCTACAAACTTTCTAATAGCTTATCAATAATATATTGGTATCACTGTTTTGATAATAATGACAATAGTCATATGATAATAATTGTAGCATTATAACAAAACTCTTGGACGACGTGAAATTATAACATGGAAGGGTTTTGTAAATCAGCACACAAACTAGATTTAAAACCAAGTATCCATATCTCCAGTAACTTGTATCGCAAGGAAGTATTTAGCATTTTAATATTACATTGACGATGAATTGAAAGACATACAATAGCTCACATACAATAGCTCATCTTTGTTAATGGCAAGGAAGCATGCCTCGTTATCTTCCATTATGACCAACTACACCTCATAGGTCATCATTACATATTCCAACACCTTTTTCATCATTATAGTGATGATGATGATGATGATGACAATGAAAATGATGATGATGATGATGATAATGATGTTTATGTCTATGATGTTGACAACGATGGTAAGGACGATGATGATGACTACAATGTTGATGAAAATGATGATAATGAGAATGGTGCATATTATAACACTATTTGAACTTGAGTGATCCTAACGACACCTAAATGAATCTAATGGTGTATGAGTGACCCTAATGGCCTCTCAATAACCCTAATGGAATTTGAGTGTCCCTAAAAACATCTAAGTGACCATAATAACATATGAGTAACCCTAACGACATTATGATGATGACGATGTTCTTGCATGATGACAATGACGATGACATTGAAGGTGATGTGGTTATAAGATTAATATTAGTGATTCCAATGAGCACGACAATTGTGACAATGATGATGACAATTACTAATTAAGTCGACCCATACATAGTGCTCAGAATGTGCTAATGGTGCTTGCATTCCTACTCAAAGGCAAAATCTCATTTACCAAATTCGTGTAATTAGGTAGTTGGATGCCTTTTTCATCCAAATACCTAATTCGTGTATATGATCACAACGATGATCATATAGTGATGATGATGACAACGACTATGATGATGCGTGATAATACAATGATGATGACTATGCCGATAATGTCAATGTCTATGATGATGACGATGATGATAATGTTGACGAGGATGAAAATTACTAATTAAGCTCCATCCTAGTTAGAGGCCAAATATCCTTTATGAAATTCATGTAAGGTAGTAGGAAGAATTTTTCATCATTACAACGATGATGATTATGAGGATGACAATGAGGATAATGTTGATGTCTATGATGTTGACTATGATTATAAGGACAATGATCATGATGACGAGGATGTTAATGACAATGATAATGATGAAGATGATGCATGTTATATCACTATTTGTCCATGAGTGATCATAATGGAACCTAAATGACCCTAATGGTGTATGAGTGACCCTAATGGCACCTAAATGACCTAATTGGATGACCTAAATGTTTCTAAGTGATCCTAATGACCTAAATGGGGATCATGAGTACCATTTCTAATTAAGACCCATCCCAATCAAAGGCCAAAGCGCTCCTTTACAAAATTCATATAAGGTAGTATGATTCCATTTTCAACATCACAATGATGATGATGATGACAATGACGATAATGTTGATGTCTATGATGTTTACAATGATGATGTCTATGATGATGAGGATGATGTCTATTATAGAACGATTTGACCTTGAGTGATCCTAACAACACATAAATTACCCTAATGGTGTCTAAGTGACCCTAATGGAATTTAAGTGTCCCTAACAAACATCTGAGTGACCTTAAAAACATATGAGTAACCCTAACAACATTACGATGATGAAAATGATGTTGCATGATGACAATGAGGAAGGTGTTGATAATGTGGTTACGATGAATATAGAGATTACAATGACCATGATGATTGTGACAATGATGATGACAATTACTAATTAAGTTTACCTATCCATGATTAAGAGAATGTGCTAATGGTGCTTGCATTCCTAATCAGAGGAAAAATCTCATTTACCAAATTCATATCATTAGGTAGTTGGATGCCTTTTTCATCATCACAATGATGATGAAAACGACTATGATGATATGTGACAATGAAAATGATGATGACGGCGATGATAATGTGTGTGTCTATGACAATGATGATGATGATAGTGACGATGATGGTGATGACGATGATTATGGCAATTACTAATTAATACCCATCCTAGTTAGAGTCCAAAGATCCTTTATGAAATTCATGTAAGGTAGTAGGACTCCCTAGTTGATGCCCATATTTGAGCGAGGATTAACATGTTGAGATACCTAATTTTCAATAGGTTTAGCAGCTAGTGTTTCTTCTCATATAACGCCTACTGTAGCATCTAGTATTGCTACAATAGGAATTATATGGGTTATAGCTCTGTTTGGGTGATTGCATTAATTGAATAGAAAATCAACCCTTTGGTGTGATTTCCCCCTTGGTTGACAACATACTTGTGGAGCATCAATTTGGACGAATGGTTGGACTTCTACAAGGAAAAGGATCTACATGTATTTGATGTATTTCTCCATTGCTAAAGTGATACTATTGTTATGATTGAATTGCTTTATAGTTAACATGGCCTTACTAGTCAAATTGATGTACTTACTAGAATTGATTAAGTCGATATTAAAATAGTGTGACTTGAACTTTAAAAAAATGTATATGTAAGTAACACCCTCATGGGGAGGAGCATTGTTACATAGATGGAATTAGAGGCATTGAAAGACAATGACAAGGAAGATGAAAGGGCCTAAGGACTTCCTCTCAATGTTATTTGGTCAATCTGGTTAGTTTTAACGAGGTATTGCTCTAAGGGGAAAAAAAAATCCTATGTGCTTTCAATAGAGTAAAGGAATCCCTCTCAATGAGATCTTCTAGGAATAAATTTAAACCTCCTCAAGTATTGGGCCAGGATTCCCTCTCAATGAGATCTTCTAAGAAGAAACTTAAACCTCCTCAAGTATTGGTGGCCCAATCAAAGTTCCAAACAAAGGCATGGGATACTTTGATGGCTCAACATGGGGAAACATGGGTACAAGCAACGTTAGAGGGATTTTAATGTTCCCAAACAACAAAAAATTGTCTTTCAAGCTAGCACTGGGGAGAGGAACTAACAACAAGAGTTCATGGTTGCCTCCACTCTACTTCGACTGAGAAAAGAGAAAGGGATCATGAACATGTATGTGTTTGGAAATTCGACAATCACCATGGGTTGTCTTAGTGGATCATTACAATGACACAATATTCAATTGGGAGCAAGTGTAACAAAGACAATCTCTAGCTAAGACTTTCACCTCCATCAACTTCTCCTAGATATATAGAACACTAAAAAGGGAATTTGACTCTCTAAGGAGGTAGCAGAAATATAAGATCAAAATTTGGAGATCACTATGGTGGATATGGACTCTTCCAACCATTCCAACTCCAAAAATCTCTATTGATGGTCACTATTATTAAGGTAAGTTCGAGTACTGATGGTCCAAATTAGAGTTCCCATTAGAAGCATGGGATATTTTGATGACTAGTCTAGGGACAACCTAGGTACAAGCAAAGATAAACAGATTTTACTGTGCCTAAGCAACAACAAATTATCCTTTAAACTAGCACTAAGGAGGGGAACTAACAACAAATAAGAATTCATGGTTACCTCCACTCTACTTCATAGCACAAGAGCAAGGGACCATGGACATGTACATGTTTGGGGATTCAAAAGTCACCACTAGTTAGCTCAACAAATATTTACAGCCACACAATATTCAATTGAGAGTAAGTGTAACCAGGACAAGATCTATCTAAATATATAAAGAGCTAAATAGGGAAGTCAACTCTCTAACTAGTTAGCAAAAATACAATATGGAAAATTGGGGATCATTGTGTTGAATATAGACTCTTCCAACCATTCTAGCTCTAGAAATCTATATTGATTAGTCACTTTTATTGAGGTAAGTCCAAAAGTGCCCAAACATATTGTTTTCCTCTTCTCACTTAAAAGAATATCGATGTGTAAGTAATCGTTCTTAAAAGAGCTTGAAGTACTCACTCTTTAAAAATAGATAAGTAGACCGTTTTTCTTAAAAGACTCTAGCTAGGGCTATAAACAAAAATTCAACATAAATAAATATATTTGAGTAAAATAGCCACACCATTGAATTTGGTCCAAGAAGGGGCATTTATTGCACTTTTCTACATAATAGATAAGTAATGCCTATTAAAATGGCCATTCAATGGTGATTGCTTCATATCTTTTTACTAGATTATTCCAAATATAAATGGGTGAGACTTCAAGTATACTCTACTCATTCATCAAACATCATAATTTGATCTAAAATATTTACTCATAGTAAAATCTACACAAATTTTGTACATGGAGGCTACGAATAGTTGAACTATTAATTCATTCTTATATGGAGGTCATTTCTCACATAGCAATGCCTTACCCTTTGTGTAGAATTTGCATTACACTTGTATGCATAATAGACAAGGAAACACTCCTTAAATGTGAATAAAGTGGGTGATTACGTCATAACTCAAATGCCAAAAAGGTTCCTATTACATATTCCAATATAACAAAAGTGAGCTTCATCTAAAACTTTGCATTTGGAAACACCCATATACCTCTAATTTTGATATACCTCTAATTTTGATTTATTTTATGTGAAGCTTTAATTGCAACTCTATATTTCACAACATTTATATACCTCTCAATATACCTCCAAATTTGGTTTTACGTTTACATGAGAATATAATTTGTTTTCAAATCTGTTGATTCATTCTTATATGAAGGTCATTTCTCACATAGCAATGCCTTACCCTTTGTGCAGAATTTGCGCATAATAGACAAGGAAACACTCCCTAAATGTGAATTAAGTGGGTGGTTACTTCATAACTCAAATGCCAAAAAAGTTCCTATTACATATTCCAATATAACAAAAGTGAGCTTCATCTAAAACTTTGTATTTGGCCACATCCATGTATCTCTAATTTTGATTTATTTTTATGTTAAGCTTTAATTGCAACTCTATATTTCACAACATTTATATACCTCTAAATATACCTCAAATTTGATTTTACTTTTACATTAGTATATAATTTATTTTCAAATCTGCAAGGTTTTGGGTTTCTCTTAGGCACATCTAAAAAAGGAAAATCTTAGTTCCCAACATGTTACATTTGTTTTTCTTTACATTTTTATCTTATGCAAGTAGGCATATTGACTTTAGCTAATAATGGCATACACACACAAGTAGCCATATTGAGTTTAGCTAATAATGGCACACACACCATTAACCCATTTTTTATATAGAGATTGTTCCATCACATGGCGCTTAGTTTTTAAATAGAATGTACATTAGGATTGTATCCCTAAAAAGGTTTATCAAGTAAAAGATGGGGCATTCATTGTATATACATTTCTATAGGAAGCACCCATTAAAAATTTTATTAAATAAGTTATTTATTAATATAACAAAAGCAAAGGTTACAAATATTTTTTTCAAAAGAAAAATGACAACTTATATTAGAAAGAAGTTGTGTCCAAAAGTTACAAAATAACATTCAGCTTGTTCCTTTACAATAGCAGAAGTCTAGAGAGTAGTATGTATGAACAAGCATTATAAAATATTCCTCAATCCTTTACAATATCCTGAACTAGTAATATCAAAAGTAGACCATCAAGTATAAGATATGACGTTCAATTTGAATAGAGTGCCTCCTCTGTACTCTTCTACATGCATGGTACCATCCATATCACCCAAAGCGTGTTTGGATAGGTAATTCGCTTCCTGATTATGTTCCCTGTAGATGTGGAAGAAGGTAATAGGAGAGAAGGATGTGATAAAAGAACGGGTCCTCTTGATCCAGTCGTTCAATTCCACTGAATTATGTGATATTTTAGGATTAGGATCACTCGGCAGTAGCAGACCTCACTAGAATTCACTCATGTAGTGCATAAAGAAGAAGAAAAAAATGTTGAATCAATAATCACTCATTACACAAAAAATGGAGAAAAATTGTTGTATCATACATCAGCTGTAAGCTGGCACTCAGTAAAAATGAATATAGATTAATACAATGAATGAGATTCGAATGCATTCGAATTATCCTCAATGTGTAGCTTGGATAGCATTGGAGACATCATCCAAACCAGTGGCAGTGGTCATAAAGGTCAACTAGTCAATCAAATGAGTCTAACTTATTCTAACTAAGTGCATGGACATTGATGTAGGGAAGGAGACTCCAATGTGGGAGCATGAGGAGCTGTCAGTATTCAGTGGAGCTCAAACTATTCTCATAGGTGCCTATCTAAGTGCTTCAGTCAGTTAACCGATCAATCATCCCCTGAATCAAGGAACTGAGTCATCAACCAACTAACTAACTGAAGTAACTCCTAAATAGGTGGAAGAGGGCGCACTTGTACTCCAGTGATGAAAACCAGGGCGCATTAGTGGCTAGGAGGGCTAAAACTGAGCAGAAACAAGCTCCTGGGGGATGCAAAAGAAGGACTAGGTGTTGGGAGACTACCATATCGATGATTGGATGCATGCAGATGACTGGATGCATGCAAAATTGCATGTAGGCACGCAAAATACAAAAATGATGGTGAGAATATTCCAACACCCCCCTTCAAGCTATACTATGAGGTAGTAACTGAAAACTGAAAAGTAGGGCCCTGGTGACTGAGACCAAAGGTCACCCCGTCCAACAATCTAAATAATAAAAGAGGAAAGAGGGAAAACCCAGTGGGAAGAAATCCCTCCCTCAAAATAGACTGGAGGATGATAATGTAGCATATCATCACTTACCCCAGAAGGAGGCAAGTGTCCTTCTTTTCCAAAGAAGAATCGATCGACCTTAAATGGATCAATAATGTGAGAAGGATGAAACCTTCCATTCTAATCATCTAATATGGTTCTCCGTCAATCAGTTGGATCACCAACAAGATCTCCGGCAAATCTTAGAGTAGTGGCTTCCCATCTCGGAAGAGGAGAATCATCAGGTTCTTGTGGAACTGGATCTCCCATTTGCTCATCTTCTGAATCAGTTGCTAGATCTTTAGGTTCTTTTGGATCTGGATCTAGCGTTCGCTCTTCATTATCATCACTCTCATACTTTGAATCTGAATTGTCATGTGATGAAGATTCACTCTCTTGGAGATCATCAAGCAGTGGAGGTGTAGTAAGCAAGCTCTCTTGCTCAACGGGATGAGCATCATGAAGAGGCCATTCCTCAAACCGTACACTCCTATCAAGGAATGTGGTCATAGTAGAAGGATCAAGAAGCTTGTAGGCCTTTGCATTCAATGCATAACCCACCATGATACACTATCTGCTTTGTAGATCTAGGGCTCTCCTTTTCTCATCTGGAATCTTTGCCCATGCTCTGGATCCAAATACTCTAAGATGAGACACATCAGGTTTGTAACCCATCCATGCTTCGAAAGGAGTCATGTCTTTGAGTCCTTTGTGAGGAACTATGTTCTGAAGATAGGAGGCACAGCTAATGGATTCTGCCCAAAGACAGGGTGCAACCCTTTCGAATTTAGCATGTAGGTGGCCATTTCTTTCAATGTTCAGTTCTTCCTTTCAGCAACACCATTTTGTTGTGGTGTATAGGGAACAGTATGTTGCATCTCAATGCCCTCTTCAGCACAAAAGGTTTGAAAGTCACCCTTGATGTACTCACCTCCATTGTCAATGCGAATGGCCTTGATCTTTCTATCTGAAAACTTTTCTGCAAAAGACTTGAAAAACTTAAAGAATCCAAATACTTCTGAATTCAATCTAAGAAAGTATACCGATGTAAATTTGGAATAATCATCAATAAAAGTGCGTATATACCTTGCTTTGTTCAAAGATAGATATGGAAATGGCCCTGCAACATCACTATGAATCGGATCTAGAGGATGAGAGGCTCTCATTGCCTTCCCCTTCTCAAATTTCTTCTTAGGATGCTTTCCAATCAAACAACCATGACAGTTTCCCTTGGAAAACTTGATCTTGGGCAGCCCTTCAACCATCTCTTTAGTATGCATGTCTTGTAAGTATTGATAGTTAAGATGTCCAAATATTTCATGCCACAATCTACTCTCTTCATTGGCATGAGTGTGAAGAGCAGATTGCTTTGATAGAGGTAAGAAGTGGGAGAACTCATGCAGTTTTGACTTATGGTTTGCAACACCTTTTGCAATGGTAGAACCTGATACCATGTCTTGGATTTCGACCTCATTTGGAGAGAAGATCACCCTCTTGGGATCTCCAGTATGGGTCATTTGATATACTAAAAGTAGATTAGCAGTGAGAGTGGGGACATAGAGTACATCCGAGAAGTATCCATGATCTAGTTTGATTCTTCCAATCCCCTCATAGGAGACCTCAAAATCATTCCCCAACATAATGGATGGTCCAACAGTAGCTTCGAATCCAATGAAGAGATTCTTGGAGGAAGACATATGCCTAGATGCTCCAGAATCTATGATGAAGGAGGATTGAGTTGATGCACCTGCCATGAGGGCATGACATCTCTCTTTGTTCTCAGATCCAAATGGTTCACTCTCTTTCTTTCTAGCACATGCAGGTACTGGAAGATTATTTTTTTCAAGAAGTGAAGCCATGAGATCTATGGTCTTCTTCATACATAAGCTCTCAGGGTGATATCCTTGATTATAGTATGTGCAATTGGATTTTCCCTTCTGAGTGTGCTAGTCCTTCTTAGGATTCGAGGCTCCATCTGGCTGTATGGGAGCCTCCTTCTGCTTTGTATCATTCGACTTTCTATCAGAACTTTTTTGTTTCCCTTTGCCATTCGCTCTTCTCATCTCAGTGGCTGCAAGAGCTGAATCCAACTTGGTTTTTATCACTCCCATGTGTACTAGCTTCTCCTCCTCAAGAGTTAGAGATTGGATGAAGTCTTCAAGCAAAAGGAATTTCCATTTTGGAATGGACAATCTTGTTGACTGGAAGGTCGAAACAAACACTGAATAATCAAGGCCTAACTTCGACAGAATGACAAGGATGAGTTGTTTCTCTTCCTTCTCAATCCCATACCTCTTCAACTGTGAAATCAAGTTCTTGAATTTGTTGAGAAACTCAGTGATAGTTTTGAAACTACTTGGACTCATGGAGATGAGCTCATTTTCTAGTTTATGCCCCTTCAAATCATCTTTCTGGCTAAGGAGGGATTCGAGCTTGTCCCAAACCTCCTTTGGAGTCTTCAAATCGATAACATGAAAGTGCAAATATTCAGAAATGCTGAGTAGCAACAATCCTACTGCTTCATCAAGCTTGTCTAAGTACTTGGATTTCTCTACTGCACCAGTGGGATCAACTACAAAGCCATTCACCACTCTGGAAAGACTCTTAGACTTCAAGAAGATGTCCATTTTAGCCTTCCATTCGAAGTAGTTGAATGAGTTCAATTTGAGATCCATGATACTGAAGAATTCGAGGCTGAGAGAGGGAGATTCCTGCAAACAAATGAGAATTATGAAAAAAAAGATCTGCTACAATTCGAATTGAACACTGCCTTAGGTCACTGAGCACATGTGACTAAGTCCTTCACACCTGGCTAGGCCTCACTGGATTTCTCCAATGAATTCAAGGCAATAGCACTAGGATTTGCTGTGGAAACTCAAAGGCTTCTAGTGCTCAATGAAAGACAGTTTCTCAAGGAATTGTTGCAACTGCTACTACTGCAATTCGAATAGCTGCTGTCAGCTCTGATACCATGTGATATTTTAGGATTAGGATCACTCAGTAGTAGAAGACCTCACTAGAATTCACTCATGTAGTGCAGAAAGAAGAAGAATAAATGTTGAATCAATAATCACTCGTTACACAGAAAAAGGAGAAAAATTGTTATATCATACATCAGCTGTAAGCTGGCACTCTGTAAAAATGAATAATAATTCAATACAATGAATGAGATTCGAATGCCACTAAGTTCATTCCAATTATCCTCAGTGTGTAGTTTGGATAGCATTGGAGACATCATCCAAACCAATGGCAGTGGTCATAAAGGTCAACTAGTCAGTCAAATGAGTCTAACTGAGTCTAACTGAGTGCATGGGCATTGATGTAGGGAAGGAGACTCCAATGTCGGCGCATGAGGAGCTATCGGTAGTCAATGGAGCTCAAACTAGTCTCAGTAGGTGCCTATCTAAGTGCTTCAGTCAGTTAATTGATCAATTATCCCCTAAATCAAGGAACTGAGTCATCAACCAACTAACTAGTTGAAGTAACTCCTAAATAGGTGGAAGAGGGCGCGCACTTATACTCCGGTGATGAAAACAAGGGCACATCAGTGGCTAGGAGGGCTAAAACTAAGCAGAAACATGCTCCTGGGAGCTGCAAAATAAGGACTAGGTGTTGGGAGACTACCATACTAATGACTGGATGCATGCAAGCATGCAAAATACAAAAATGATGGTGAGAATATTCCAACAAATTAAACCTTTCTTCACCTTTTTCCCAATTAATCACACACCTGGAATCCCCAAAAACAGTAAGGGAAGCAAGATCCAAGGATTTAGCAAAAAAGAGCAGCCCCAACAAGGAAATGAGTTATGCCCTATAATTAGTGCCTTTCCCAACACCCAAAATCAAATGATAAACATGATCACTTGAAAGTTTTAAGATCATTCCAGCCCCACAGAGACCAGCTTGTGCTACACCATCAAAGAATCCGAGAGGGAATTTGTGGTCGCCCTCCGAGAAAGGACAGATCCTTCTAATATATATTTTATTTAACAATATCAAATGACAAATTTATTACACTTTTTTCATATTAGATAAGCACCTCCCCTTACAATGATCATTAAGTGGGTAATTATTTCATATTTTCAAGTAAGAAATAAATCGGTATTACTTATCCCAATATGATGATTGTGAATGATTAAAAAAAACTTATTTGTTATTTCCATATAATATAACAAATAAATTATAAATTCTTATTACTTTTTCCAATATAATGGAGATAGCAAGTATAATTTAATTAATCCACTAATATCAATATCCATTATTTTTAAGCAATAATTTAATTAATCCACTAATATCAATATCCATTATTTAAAATGATTTAAAAGGCATCTATTTATAACCCATAATATCAACATCTTATGATACTAATTAATCCACTAACATCAATAACCATTATTTAAAATGCTCTGGGACATCTATTTATAACCCATAATATATAGTATTTAGAGCTCGTACTAAATCTCATACTATGAACAACTTAAATGACATTTTATCTTATGGTATTTTAGTTCATACAAAATTTCATACTATGAACAACTAAATGGTATTTTAGTTCATACTAAATTTCATACTATGAACAACTAAATGGTATTTTAGTTATACTAAATTTCATAATATCAAACTTAATATCTTTTATTTTGTATTTTATGGAATTTAATCTTATGGTATTTTTAGTTTATACTAAATTTCATGTTATGAACAACTAAATGGTATTTTATTTATACTAAATTTTATAATATCAAACTTAATGTATTTTTATTGAATGTTAAATTTCAATATTATGTGCAATAATTGACCATCACATAAATTCCTAGATAATATACATCAAAACAAATTATATTATATAAGTAGTCTTCTTTCAAGTATGTTGATATGCCAAAGTATCTGTAAATAATCCCTAAATCCCCCACTAAGATAAGAGACCAACTAGTGCTTTATTTTTACACTGTTGTCTCTATCATAAGTTGTCTTCTTTCGATATTCATTGATCTCGTAAAGAATGTCTTATCTGCATCCGGTCTCAAAGTATCTGTAAATAATCCCTAAATGCCCCACTAAGATAAGAGACCAACTAGTGCTTTATCTTTACTCTGTTGTCTTTTCTGGTTTATCATAAGTTGTCTTCTTTCGATATTCATTGATCTCGTAAAGAATTGTCTTATTTGCATCCGGTCTCACAAATAGGTGTGTAGTATCCAATATATATATGATGAATTTCTGATTCTCAGGCTTCGAAGCATTAACACTACAAATAAATTGAGCCATTGGCACATCACTACAAAAAAGTTTTAAGAAAAATTAGAATATACAAAACAAAACAAAAATTGATAATACATCCATGATACTTGGAATTATCATAAATGTTCAAAAAAATATTATAATAAGGAAATGCTTCAATTGTAATAACTTGAGAATACATCTATTATTCTTCTAATTATAAGAGGACAATGACATAATAGTTGTGGACAAATGATAAAAAACATTTATTGGGAAAAAACATATACACTTTTACTCCAAGTAATGCAATAATAGATAATAAAATATGAAATGAAACTTTGAAACTTACCAGGTAACTAAAAAGCCTGAAATGAAACTTTGAAACTTACCAGGTAACTAAAAAGCCTTTGATAGCATTGACCATTTTGAGTTTCTTCTCGTTTAAAATTCTAAAGAATGCAATAACGGATAATATACTATGAAATGAAACTTTGAAACTTACCAGGTAACTAAGAAGCCTTTGATAGCGTTGACCATTTTGAGTTTCTTCTCGTTTAAAATTCTATTTACTAGTAAAGTCCTGTATAAAATTTATTGGAATGAATACATAATACATTAACTAATGATGAATAAAGTAGATTAAGAAAATTTTAAGATAATGCATTCCTTCTGGCATCCTTTTATTAAGAAAATTTGTTTTTCATTTAGACAAATTTGTTTTTAATAGTTTTTAATAGTTTTTAATAGTTTTCATCGTCTTTTTTTATCTTTGTAAGTTTCACTAAAGTTATACAATGTATCCGTTCTTCTAACCTTGAAAAACATATTCAAGGATGCATAAGGTAACTAATCAAATTGATTGACCCCAAAAACTATAAAACACAAAACTAGTCAACCAAAAAATACATAAAATATTCAAATTTCTCAACCAAAAAATACATAAAATATTCAAATTTTAACACACACACTTTCATGTACATCTATGTAAATCAAAACCATTAGGCACCAAATATGTAAAGTGTTCTCGTGTGTATAAGATTGTAAAGATGAATAAAACTAAACGATATCATGTACCTCCATTTAAATCAAAACCATTAGATATCAAATATGATATGTAAAGTGTTCTCATAGACACCAAATATGTAAAGTGGTCTCATGTGTATAGAATTGTAAAGGTGAATAAAACAAAATGGCATGTAGTGCAATGCTCAACCTTGACTAAATGCCTTTGAAAGTCCAATGCCCAATGCCAATGTTCATATCCTATAACCATGGATAAGTCAACTCAGGATAGAATGAGGGCATTATTAAATACTTCAAATTTAGGTTTTATTTTAGTTCAAACTATCTTGTATATGAAAATTGTCGTTAACTTCATTTATTACTCATCATCATTAGAGAAAAATAGAAATTTAAAACTAATTTCAAAAGCAAATTTTTGGTTAAGTTAATAAAAGAAAAATATATTCCAAAAAATATCAAATAAAAGCGAAACACGGACTTCTTTAAAGAAGATCAAAATAAAAATTCAGACTTTATAAATACCATATTGCTTTCTATCAAATATAATTTGATTCAAACTTTATAAATACCATATTGCTTTCTATCAAATATAATTTCATTTAGATATTCAAAACTTCTATTTATGAAAGCAATGAAAATAACTTTTGACTATGTAAAAAAAAATTAAATTTAAATAAAAATGGATATCAAAATCCAAAATTATAGTTAATTCTAATGGACCAATATTCTCTGAACGTGGAACATTATCCTAGATGGAATAATTATTATCACTCATAAATATTTATAATCATAAAGGATCTTCACTTACCACTCCTAAATTCACATGTAATAATAAGTCATGTTCTCTACAAACTAGTAGAGCATCATTCACACTCATGAGTCATCATTCATCCATAACTGCATAGATCATAAATGCATAGAAACTATAAGACAAGGGTATACGAACTTCTCTCACACCGTTACATGGCATCTCAATGAAATTTGGCAATCTCTACTAAAAGGAGAATCGAAAGTTTGAAATCACATGGTGTTAATAAGGATTTGTATTTTATATTAAATTATTTCTCAATAATTAATTTATATTTTATTTTTAAATTTGTAATATATATATAGAAAGTGAGAATATATAATGTTTTAAATGATAATAAATTAATGATGTTGTAAATTTAGATTTAGAAAGTGAGAATATATAATATTTTAAATGATAATAAATTAATGATATTGTAAATTTAGATTTTGAAATTGAAATTGTATCAATAAAGACTAAATCATTAAACTAATAAATTTTTTTCTAACTTATATTTAAATACTTCTATTAAGAGAGTAAACAATACAAAAGCATCTATCCTTCACGGTTCAAACCATGAATCCAAAAAACTATCACTGAAGTCTACCCCTAAGGAAAACCAAACTATAAAACATTGTTTGAGATGTCTTGATATCAATCAAAACTAGAATATATTGTTCGTTACTGTGCATGACAAAAACTAAGATGAGCAGTCTAACTTAAAATCATAAGAAATCTATCTAAGCAATAACTAGGAGACTAGTTGTTCTAATCATCATCAGTAATTGGTATGACTAGCACCTCTAATCCTTGGGCAAGACAATGCTTTGGCTGTGGTACACGCTTTGTTATAAAAACCATCCCTGTTGTATTTCTAACTAAAATATTCAGCTTGTTATCTAGATTGGTGAGAGCTTTAATCAATGGGTTAAATTTGTTATTAGATAGTCTAGCCTGACATTAAGGTTTTGGAGTTGAGATTGAACCTCTTCTACTTTCCTATCATGCTTTGTTTGGTTGTCCATTAAAACTTTTCCCAACAATGTTTTGGTTTGTTAGTATAGGAGAACAGGTTGGCATCTTTGGTTTCCTTAGAACAGGAGTTACTAGCATCTTGGATCCAATTATGTAATTCTTGTTGCCCTATTTCTGCATGGAGAGAGTCCTTATCTTCCTCAACCTAGGCTTTTGCTTGTTGCAGCTTGCCCTTAACATTCTCACAAATGCGGAGGTGTTAGGTTTCCTTTGCCTCCTCAATTTCATTTTTCACCCGTGGCATGTGGTTATAGCTATGGGTTTGTCTACTGGGAGTCCCCCTTGCCCTTCTGTTGGAAAACCATGGTTTCCAACAGCGGAATCAAAATGAAAATTGAGAATTCGAGGGCAAAGTTACCGAGAAGAATGTATATGTTATATATGTCATGTGTTGATCTCCTAAGTGATTCCCTCTTAAGTTGCTCCCCTTCCTTCTACCCGCAAATTCACTCTCGTCGTTGATTGCTACCTCAAGCGTGTGTTGGTTCACCAGGCACCACTTCTCTACCCTACTCCCTTTTCTGCTTTCAACCCTCCTTCATTCAACTAGTTGTGGAACAATCTCAATTTCAAATGGTCTTGAATTCTTCCCTTTCCTCTCACTAGACTCTCAGACAACCATGCAACTCCTCAGTTCATTTATGCCATGACTATAATTCTTACAGTTCACAAAACTCGAGGGGGGGAGCCCTTTCATACTCAAAATTTGAATGTCGCTTGGTATCACACTAAGAAGATGTCGAAGCTCGTCGATCTTCTTATCATCTAGACAATTGCCATCATCCACCATGATCATTAAGACAAGCACGATTTCTCTATCATACTCTCATCATTGATATGATCATCCATTTTCTTCTCCATCACATCGAACCAACATATGAGAGGAGTGGGTGTCCTCTCAGTATAGACCCCTTCATGAGGTTACATGGAGGAGCACGTGGCAACCTAAGCCTCAACCACCTGCCTTGGCTTGTGGCTGCCCTCTAAACTTTCTTGCACCCAACTTGGGGACATTAAGCTATTAACATAAGTATTGTAGATTTTTCTCATTAAATCATTAACTCAACTCAAATATTGTAAATTTGTTCTTACAAAGAAGAAGAATATATATATATATATATAACTTTTGTTAAAACACTTTGATAAGGATTTATATTATGAAATAATTTGGTTAGTAGTTAGTTTTGTTGAAATATAATGAGTTTTTTCATAATTATATTCCAATAAAAATCATATTATGAAATAATTTGGTTAGTAGGTAGTTTTGTTGAAATATAATGAGTTTCTTCATAATTATGTTCTAATAAAAATCAATGCTAAGAGAAATCATAGGTATTGTCAATACCATTTGTAAATATTAAAATAAAAAATAAAAAGCAACTAAGCAAAAGAAATTGTATACATAACTTAAGAATACATTATAAATTTAAAGATATATGACACTCAATAAAAATGTGTTAAATTTAAAAAAAATAACATACAAACTTAAAATTAAAGCACATAACAACTAACTTTTTGTTAAGACACTTTGATAAGAATTTATATTATGAAATAATTTGGTTAGTCGTTAGTTTTGTTGAAATATAATGAGTTTCTTCATAATTATATTTCAATAAAAATCATATTATGAAATAATTTGGTTAGTAGGTAGTTTTGTTGAAATATAATGAGTTTCTTCATAATTATGTTCTAATAAAAATCAATGCTAAGAGAAATCAAAGGTATTGTCAATACCATTTGTAAACATTCAAATAAAAAATAAAAAGCAACTAAGCAAAAGAAATTGTATACATAACTTAAGGATACATTATAAATTTAAAGATATATGACACTCAATAAAAATGTGTTAAAAAAAAAAAAAAATAAATAAATAAAAAATAAATAAATAAATAAATAAACAATAACAACAACAACAACAAACAAACTTAAAATTAAAGCACATAACAAACTATGGGTCTATCTTTTTTTGTAAGGATAGTCCATTACATAAACACTACAAGCAGAGTTTCCACAATAAGGAATCTTGTCACTAATAAAGAAGGAAGATGAAGGCAACCGCACAATAAGGATAATCACAAGGAAGAAAGAAATGTCTTCCAACGTTGGATCTCTTCATATATGCCTTCTTGTCACTAATAAAGAAGGAAGATGAAGGTAGCCGCACAATAAGGATAATCACAAGGAAGAAAGAAATGTCTTCCAGCGTTGGATCTCTTCATATATGCCTTCAATAGATTAGTTACTTGTTGGAGCAAAGAAATTGGCTCAAAAGCATTGATAGGTTATTTTAGTGGGGCTAAACCCTCATATCTCCAAGCTAGTTCCATGGATTAGTTCTTCTTGGGCATCTACGACAAAAAGGAAAGGAAAGTTTGTATCTCTTTGCTTTAAAGGGTTTTTTATACTTTCTACTTTGAGAAGGTCGAAAACAAGGCCGTTGTCTTTAAGGGAAACCCCTAGTGCTACATGAATTCAAGGTTGGCGCTCCATCCATGGCACAATTCTTTCAACTTGGGTTATGTCATGAGGGATGATATATATATATATATATATATATATATATATATATATATATGTGGGTTTGGTTGTCAAGGTTTCAGCTTCATTTCTACAATGAAAGGGTTTTAAGAGCACTAGGGGATAAGATGGCATCTTTCTAATACCCTACCTAGGAAACCCTAGACATTGAGGAGTGCCTAGGATTTTGGTTTGAATGTCCACCAATGAAGGACTTCCTAAAGAGATCATTCTTGGAGGTAAAGAGCAGGCATAAATATTAAACTATGAAAACTTGCCTTTTCAATGCCAATTATGTCAAAAACATGGTTGTTTACAACGAGAATGCCCTTCGAGGGTGAATGTGCATAGGAAGTGAAAGAAGGTCAAATATTCCTCTCTGGAGACAAAGGAGCAAAGGGAGTCGGTTGAGGAAGAGGAGAGGCTTGTAGATAAGGATACCTCATAAAGGATGTCCTCTCCTAAATTATAGGAGGTGGAGGGAGAACCTTGCATGGGAAAGTCTAATGATATGTCTCGAGTAGATGTGGTGCATATAAAAGTCAATGTGATGGTGCATATAAAATTTACTGTGATTAGGCCAAGGATCAATGCTCCCAAGATTGATTTTATGGGAGAGCTCTACCAACGCATGGAAAAAGCAGAGACTAATATGATACTGGATCAAGAGTACTATGATCACATGTTTCCAAACCTTGGCTTTGAGGGAAAAAGCAAAGACTAATATGATACTGGATCAAGAGTACTATGATCACATGTTTCCAAACCTTGGCTTTGAGGGGAAAAGCAGAGACTAATATGACACTGGATCAAGAGTACTATGATCACATGTTTCCAAACCTTGGCTTTGAGGGTCACACTCTAGCAGTGAAGTTAAGCAATGTTGTTCCAGTCTCAATATCCATTACTCCTGATAAAGAAGCCACCCAGATACAAGTTGCATCCACATCATCAAACCTTGAAGATGGTGTTGGTCATCATGCAAGCACCAATTCAATTTCAAAGGAGAATGTTGATTCATCCTCGGATCAAGAGGACTATGATAACATGTTTCCAAACCTTGGATTTGAGGGTCACACTCTAGCAGTGAAGTCAAGCACTGTTGTTCTAGTCTCAATGTCAATTACTCCTGCTAAAGAAGCCACCCAGATACAAAGTTGCATCCACATCATCAAACCTTGATGATGGTGTTGGTCGTCATGCAAGAACCAGTTCAATTTCAAAGGAGAAGGATTTTGAATTGTCCTCCTCTTTGCCTAACTCCAAAACTCAGAGCACAAGACGGGAGGCTAAAAACACTCAAGTTTCCATTTTGGGAATCAAGATTTGAGGTTGACTCTACCTATACCAACCTTTGAAGAACAAAATTATTTGTAGCACTTTGTTTGGGTGTAATTGCAACCTTCTATAAGTTTCTTCCTTCATGCAACTATGTTAATTTTTCTATCTATTTTGGACTAGGACTAAGATTAGCATAATTTTGTGGAGATAATTTCTCACTTTAGGACTCTCGTGATAATGTCACGGTGGACTATTTTTTAGACCAATGCTCAAAAAATCAAGTCATATCAACTTCTAGTATTGTTAGCATTCATAAGCACCAAATGTGATTTCCTTTATTAGACTTAATGGAAAACACATTTATTTTTCTTTCTTAAAATTATAAACACGGCAGACACCAACCTTCTTTGAAAGGAGATATTCATTATTAATTAGTGTGTTCTGATCTACTAACAACATTATTATAAAAAAATGAACTTAACCCCTATTTTATTTAGGCAAAGGCTAAGCATCCCTAGGAGTTTGTGCTCATTTCAAGGTGCTTGATTTGTGTAGTTGGATGAGGTGGCAAAGTCTAAGCACCCCTAGGAGTTTGTGCTCAACCCGAGGTGCTTGACTTGCATCATTGGATAAGGCAACACTGCCTCATCAAACAGCACAACTCAAGCCCCTCTGCATGAGCACAAACTCCCAAGGGTGCTTAACCACCTCATCCAATGACACAAATCAAGCACCTCAAGAGCGTAAACTACCAAGGGTGCTTAGCCTTTGCCATTCTATTTGATATATCCATTTATAATAGCTAGCTTTCCAAGTTATGATCTTAAATTAATATAATTTCATGGGTTAGATTACTAAGTCGTTTAGACCGTCTAATATCTTATCTTAATTTTCAAAATTGATGATAAAAAATTCATTTAAGATAAACAATTTTCTTAAAGTACCTACTAATGTACGTACCTTGCTCAAAGCTTGGTGAAATTTCGGGGAAGGTGAGGGTGGTGGGGGGATAATTTTTTACCTAGGTGGAAATGTAGTTTCAACCTTTGCTTACAGTCTAAGGAAAAACATCAATAATCAAGCGGAACATTGTGCACTTTAACTAGGATTGAAAAAAGCAATTTTTCATGGAATTCAATCGCTAGTGGTAATAGGAGATTCTCTTCTTATCATCTCTCAAACTAAGCATCAGTAGGAAATTGAGGATCAAATAGTTGGTCGACTCCATAAGCATATTCTCAACCTTCTTCATCAAATTCCGAATGTACAATTCTTTCATGCTCAACGTGAGCATAATGCTACAGTAGATAAATTGGCTAATCAAGCTTTGAGTATACCCTGACGGGGCATTAAAAAAAATGGGGGTCCTATATCACCGTGTTGGCTTCCTCGATGGTTTTATAAATCCAAGTCTTTTCCAATATCTAGAAGTAGTCATGTCATGTATTAACTCTTTTAATCGGCAGCATGGATTAAATGACACATTATTGCACTCGACCAGGTGGAGGTGTCACAGCGCTCGAGATAATATACCTTCTCGTCATTTCATGGCTCATTCATGTGGGATGTCATTATGGTCATACGAAGGTCCTGTCAAGAAGCTAGACTTTTATTGTTTATGGGATACTCTATTTCAACATTGGCATTGTGCAAGCAATTTTGGAGGAAGGAAGTCCAGTGTGAGGGTTAATTCTGGAATGGTGGTGTAGAGCCTGAGTATTTTGATGCCTTCTCCTGTGTATTGGGAGATTGGCTCTATGATTTTACCAGTTTTATATGTGTGGAGTTGCACTCTCAAGTAACCTTTTGTTTACATTTGGATTCTGCTCTCTTGTTTGTTTGGAAGGTTTGGGATGCAGGGTTACCATACACCCTGGAGATTCAGAGTCATGGGGAGGGTCAGGGGAGCATAGTATATAGTTTTTGTTTATTGGTTGTGGCTTGGATGTCAGGAGTGTCTTTCACTCCAATTGGGTTGACATAAGATTAGTTGTTTCAGAGGAGATTTGACACAGTGTTGCAATTATGGACGTTGAAAAAAAGATTGAGGATCTTTTAGAGAGAGTCCAAGATTCCCAAGCTGACATTTGTGACATGCATAGCCAATTAAGATGGTTGAATTCCCAAATGGAAGGTTCGATTGATGGTGTTTAGCAAATTACTGCTCATGTTCCTATTCTAGATGCTCGTCTTCATGATATAGAGCAAACCACCCATCAAATTTCCAATTTCACTGTTGGGCTTGATGGTCGTTTAGATGATGTTGAAGGTATTGTTCGTGTCTGTGATGCACAAGTGGAAGACATTTTGGAAACCTTGGCAAAGCATGAAGATCTTATTGCAGGAAAATATTCCAAGCTTGATGAGAATTCGGTAAGCAAGAATGTTGATGGGCACTCTGTTTTGCAACCCATTCGAGTTAATGTAAATATTTCAAGCTTTGAGTGTGCTGCAGAACACTTTGAAGGAGATGGGAATGTTTCCAGTTGAGATGGGCATGAAGAAGAAGATTTATTAGACCAGGTCATGAGAAATAAAAGTAGTTCCAATTAACCTTTTGTTTTATGTTTATTTTTTGCAAAAAATTGTTGGGACAGTTTGTTAAAACTTATAGTAGTACAGCAATAGCTAGTTTATAATGCAAAATATATATTTCAGTTAAAAAAAAGTTTAGTGAAAGTTATGCATAACAAAATCCGTGATAGTACCATATGTAAAATAAGCAAAGTAAGAAAACACTAGTGAAAAAAAGGACCCTTCACGGTTCTATGGGATAAAAGCATTATACATTGCTAATGCATGATATGAATAAACCTTCTACAGAAGGTCACATTAATGGGCTTTAGCTAGATTGGAAGTGGCTCATTATGACTAGAACCCCTATATTCTAAGGTGTCATTTCTCAATTGCATTCAGTGTAGAACAATTGTGGACGATAGACCAAGAGATCTATGAGATTCTTGCGATATTGTGTGGATTATATCGATATGGAACTATGGATAAAAGAGATGGATCAAAGAATGATGAGTAATCACTTTTTTGGAATCATTGATATCGTCGTGAAAGACAAATGACAATTAGTGTGAATATAAAAAATGGATCGTGGCTGCATAGGTTGTGCTAAAGAAGATCCAAAGAGACTCTGAATAAACAATGGGACTGTAGGATTGGATGTTGACTTGAGGAGAGTGTTAGCTTCACCTATTGTTGTTGCTCCAAAGATGTTCTCCCTTCGCTACGCTAGTGTGCTCAAAGCAAAACACACTTTCGCAAGTCTTGCACAACCTTGAGACCCTTGTGCATTGCAAGGGTGGAGGAGGCACTATAGATTGTGTGCAACAACAATTATAGGAGGCATCTATGATTAAGGCTTTTCCTTGGTTTAGGTGCTAGCTTTTCTTTATTTAGAATGGCCTTCTTTGTTCTTGAGTTAGGTGCTTTTTTATCTTTAGTCAAATGTGGTTGTTGAAATAGATAAGGTGCATGGAAAAAATGTGTTTCAAAAATTAGATTAAGCCAGATGTCCAATAATAAGGCACTATATTCTAGGAAAGTATTCCATGCAGGTTGTGCGCCTTATTCTAGGCAGAGATTAGGGTTTCATCTATGATTTTTGCACACCATTGGATGGGTTATATTTGTAAACCCCAAGGTAAAGAAACATAGGGTAGGAGTAAGATTCACTCACTTTTGAGTAGTTTTACAAAGATCAAATAGTGGGAGTATTTCATCTTTTGCAGTTGTGATTTCTTCTTTTCAGAGTTGTAGAAAAGTGATGTGATTGATTGTTGCAATTTTGTAGTTTGCTATTTGTTTTCAGGATTATGAGTTTGCAAATCTAGCATCCTTATCTTGTTTTGATAAATTATATCAATTTTTGAAATCCTAGATTACGGTTTAGTATCTACGAGTGCATATATGTTAAAATTTTAACATGATAAATAGGAGAGAAAAAAATGATAGCTTATAATATATCACTATAGAATCCCCCCTCATCTTAAATAAATATTATGGAGCTCTAATTGAATAATTCACTAGACAAAACTTGTTGAAGTTTTGCAAATGGGGTAGCAAGCTAAGTGGCCTTTACAATGGAGGAAAACTCCATGGATAAGAATGCTTGAGCCAAATGAGTATTCAAATGGATGACCTTCTTGGGAAGACACGGTTACCAACTGCATGTCCCCAAGTTGATTAACATATTGGGTTTCATTTCACTAGTATCAATCCCATTTCTTCTCCCTTGTGAGCATCACCAAATGCAATGAGCAATAAGTGGATTATTCAAACTCATGAGAATTTGGTCATTAGTTAGTGGCACTCATGGAAAATGGTCATAGATGAATGAATTTGAATATACAGTTAATACATAAAAAGGAAACAATATATCATAATGTTACATTGCAGAATCCCCCCTCATTCTTAAATAAAGAGTACGAAGTTCTAATTGAATAGTTCACAAGGCACAACACTTTCTAAAGTTTTGGAAATGGGGTTGCAAGCGAAGTGGGCTTGACTATAGAGAAAAACTCCATGGTTAACAATGCTTAAGCTAGAGGAGTCCTAGGATGGGTGACCCTGCAGAGAAGTATTGGTTATCGAGTGCAAGTCCCAGAGGTGACGATTGACACTATGTTGATTCATTTGAAGGGTTTCAATCTCGCTTATTCACCCCTATAAGCATCATTTGATAAGTGTTGATGGACTATCCAAATCATGAGAAATTGGTCATTAGTTAATGGTGCTCATGGGAATGGTCACAAATGAATGACTTTGAAAACGTGGTTAATCCAAAATATTTAAAAATGTATATTTAAAAAAAAAAACTCATAATGTTGAACTGCAAAAGCCCCCCCTCATACTTAAATGAAGAGTATGGAGCTCCGATTGAATAATTGATAAGGCACACCACTTGCTTAGGTTTTTCAAATGGTGTGGGCTTGACTATGGAGAAAAACTCCATGGTTAAGTGCGCTCGAGTCAAAGGAGTCTTGGGATGGGTGACCTTCCCAAGAAGTTCAAGTCACTGGGCACAAACCCCAGAGGTAATGATTGACACTATGTGATTCATTTCATTGGTTTCAATCCCAAATCTTCACCCCTACGTGATTCATTTCATTGGTTTCAATCCCAAATATTCACCCCTGCGTGATGCATTTCATTGGTTTCAATCCCAAATCTTCACCCCTATGAGCATCCTCTAATGCAATAAGTGTTAAATGGATTATTTAAACTCATGAGAAACTAGTCATTAGTTAATGGCACTCATGGAAAACGGTCATCAATGAATGATTTTGATTACGTAGTTATTCCGAGGGGTAATTAAAATGATCTCATTACATTGGACTGTGAAAGCCCACATCATTCTTGATTTTACATGGTATTAGAGTTATTCATCTAAAATCTTCTAGAATCCATGTGTGGAATGTGTTGCTACCTATGAAAGAGAGTATTTTAGTGGGATGCGATGCCCTAGTTTCAATGATTGAAGCTAATATGTAACTTAGATAGGTGCTTGGACCTATAAAGGGTTTGTGGTTGAAATGCCTATGAGACTCTAGTGATTAGAATGTTTATACCAAAGAGAGGTGATCTACACCTATTATAGGTTGTTGATCTATTTGTTTGTGGTGTGTACCAAGGGTTGCAAGAATAACTAGTCTTGATCTGAGAAAATGTGACCTGAGAGGGTGCTTCCAACTTTACACCTTGGAAGTGCAAACTACAAATATTGTTGGAGGAGATTGATCTATGGTGTTTTGTCAAAGCTAAGGTTATAGTTCATGTCGTTCATGTGCAATTTATCGAAAACAACAAGAAGGCAACTAGAGCAAAGAGAAACACCCTTCATTCTCTGAAAGACCATTTGATCTTTCACATCGTGGAGAAGTCGACTAAGGATATGTATGATGCCTTGATCATTCAATATGAAAGTGCAAATACTCCCCACGATATGCTTCTGAAGAATAAGCTTACCAACACACACATTAGTGACACAAACACGATAACTAGCTATGTGATGTAGATCATAGATGAGGAGTTGGTGCCCATAGCACTAAATGGGTTCTCTTCACCTTGGGGGCACTTTGTGCGAGGTGTTTGTGCATGTGAGACACTAACCACCTTTGAGATGAGTTGGGATGATTTCATCCAATAGGAAACAAGGCTATAAACATTTTCAATGGGTGTGAAGAGATCCAAAACCTAGCCCGCATCAAGAAGGTGAGGAGGTAAGGAAGGAGGACCTAGAGGCGTCTTAAGCACAAGGAGGAATAAACATATTCTTCAAATTGGGGGAAAAGGGACTTCAGTCATGTGAAATGCTTCATGTGCCACAAGATGGGCCACTATGCATCTCAATGTTCTATGAGGAAGAAAGCCAAGCAACAACAAAAGCAATTCGCAAGTAGTGCAAAAGCTTATGCTAAAGCAAATGAGTTAGCATTCTCCATGGTATCATACCTTTCCACTAAAATTGTTTCCAATGTAGGGTAGTATGTGGGCAATGGAGCATCCAAACACGACCTTCAACAAGAAGGCTTTTTACAATATTCAAGAACAAGAGGATGGCATCCAATTACTAGAGTGGGATCTATCTCTTTCCACATGCCATCAGGTTATGTTCTCGATTTGAATGATGTCTTGAATATTCCTTGTTTGACTAAGAACCTTATTTTACTGTCTTGCATGGCAAGTTTATAGTGTCGTTGAGTTTGATGATCAACAAATGAAGAACGCAACCTTAAGCCCAATTGATTTTTTGCTAGAATATTGTGTGAAGGTTACATTTACAAGTTGCTAAAAAATATGACGAAGCATGATGCTTTAGTGCATGATAGCGACAACCTATACAAGTTGTGGCACAAGTGGTTTGGTCACATGCACTATGGAGCACTTCCACTCTTGAAAGATATGGTGCAAAGATTGTTGGACTTCAAGATTGAGAAGACTAGAGTGTGCAAGGGTCATGCACTCAACAAGTGTGCCAAGACCATTTTTCCAAGCAATGAGGAGAGATCAAGAAAGATTCTTAAGATGATCCATTCACATGTGTGGATTGATGACTTCAACTTTTTTCAAATAATTCAAAACCTTGGTTCATATTCAGACAAGTTGAAAGATAAAGGTACTAAGTTCCAACAATGGAGGAGACTACACCTCTAAGGACTTTGATGCATTTTGAAAAGATGTAGGTATCAACAAAGACTTGACGATACCTTTCAAACCTCAAGAGAATGGGACTGTAAAAAGGAAGAATTGACCAATCATAAAGATAGCCAAAGCAATGATCCATGACATGGATTTTCCCCTCTATCTTCTAACAATATCATTGTCTACATTCTAAACAGATGTCCTAAGGACAAAATTCCAAATGAAGCCTTTACTGATGAGAAGCCTTAGGGATCACACTTTCATGTATTAGATTGTCTTGTTTATAATCATGTGCCTAATGAAAAGGAGTAAGTTTGAACCCTTGAGTATCACAAGGGTGGAATCATTGGTGTAATCTACACATGTGGCAATGACCCGTTCATATGTATTATTATGTACTTGTGATTATGGCTAAGGTTATATTTTATTACACTTATTGTATACTAGGTTTATGGTTAAGGCCAGCCTAGTCAAACTTGTTATATAAACTCAACAATCCTCTTGGAATGAATGCCCATGTTTTGTGGGCCCATAACCCCTCTTAAAGGGACACACCACTCGAGTTGTGTATAAATACACAACTCAAGCTCTCATTTCTATCATCTCATATTGCAATCTCTGAACTGAAATACCAAGTGTAATAAACCCAAGGTCAATTAGTTTTGGCATTTCTTGTGTATTTTTGTTTCAGCACTTTTGCTTGGCTTTTGCATTCTCTTCCTAATGCACTAGACCTATCTCTCTCGAGACATTTGTGAAGAAGTTATTTTGAGAGTTTGGGTGAGATTTCCTTCTATCGATTCTTTTACTGGCCTTTATAAATTTCAACATAGTATTAGAGCAGGTGTGAACTAACTCTCAATTCTTTTGGCTAGTCCAAAAACTATTGGCTAGTGGCATCTTTGGTACAATGGGGAACTAGGGTTTTCTTTAATCATCTCTTCTAAGGTTTCTCTAGGGGTTCTAGAGATATAAACTAATTTAGGGTTGCACCCTTCTAGGGTGCTTTAACACTTTTCACCCTTCTTTAACTCTACCTCCTTCATTCCTAAGGTTACCTAGGATTTCGCACCATATGGATCTATAAAGATGGTTTTTTGAAGTCTTCATTCCATAAAGAGCCTTCATGTTGTTGTTGTTGATCTTGTGGATTCATAGTAGTTGTTTCCCCATCTAGGACAAACTATAGTTCATTGCGTCAAAGAGGCACATTCTATAGCCCAGTAGGGAGGAGATGTGTAACTCCTTCCGTGCTCATCCTGTAAATGACATGTGTCTTTTATAAATAATAATAAAATATTATAAAAAATAACATGTCAACTCAAATCAGATTTAAAATATTTGGAACTATAAAACTACATAAATGAGATAAATTAAAACCATAAGCATTGCATTACACACTTGATCCCTCTCGGCGCTTGGTAGATCCCCTTTTAGATGGATCTATGCTGGTAGCTAGATCAAATGGCTACATTATTTTGAAGTAAAAATCTATAGGTGTACTTGGAAAGGTCACTTCCTACTGAAAATGGTGACACTTATGACCCTCGTATGTTTGAAGATGGATGAAGCTCTCGGGTTGATAACACTTTATATCAAGCATGATCTCATTCATCATACCAAGGATTACAAATGTGTAAAGGAATTTTGAGGTACTTTCAAAACTCTCTTTAGAACATTGAATACTAGTCAAGTCAATCAACTTGAAACTGGACTCTCCAAGCTCAAGATGGTTACTTCGATAAAGTTGAGAAGTATATTGCAAGGTTTAAAAACCTAAAGGCCAACATTGTTCAAGTGGGAGGAAAAGGCAAATTGAATCTAGAATTTGTAAGTATTGTTCTAACTAAACTCTCTTCAACATTCAAATATTTTGTTCTTATACTCCTTTATTTGTCAAGAATATTGTAACTCCTCTTAAAGAGGTTTTCTCTAATCTTATACAACATCAGGTTACTTTGAGAAATATGGGTGAATTACCAACCAAGATCAAGCCCATTAAAATGCCATATCTACTGCTCTTAAATATGAACATGACCAGGGTGAAGGGGAATACTTGAAATCCTCTAAGAAGAAGAATTGTATGCAGCCATTGCCATGAGGACAATCCCTTCAAGTACGCTCTATAGTGCACATTTCGTAGTACGCTCTATGCTTTATCTTCTCTATGAGAGTGAGTTGTTGATTCTACAGCAACCTAGCACATGACCAAACATGAACATGTTCTCTCTAATTATAGACAACCACACAATGGGGAGAAACGGTGATTGGGGAAAATTCAGCCACACAGGTTGCGAGTTGCAGTGATATCATGATTGACAAAGCTAAGTTTGGAGATGTTTTTCATGTTCTAGGTGTTGGGACCAATTCTTCTTTCTATCTATTGCATTACCAATAAAAAGGTGGAAGTCTATCCAAATCAATGGGTTGTAAAAGGACATGAATGATGATCTCAAAGTGGTTGCCTCCGAATATTGTGACAAATCCAATCATATGTACAAGTTGGGAGGACTATATCTTCCTTGCAAAGAAAAGGGTTTATTGCTATGTTGGCCAAAACAGATGGCATTGGTATGCTATGGCATCGTCCTGGTGATACCAATTTTGGTTATTTGTGACATATGAGTCCTCTTCTTATCATTAATAACCTTTCATAGATTGAACCACCCACTGGTCTCTATGAAGGGTGTGTGACGAGGAACCATCAAGAGTCCTTTCCTAAGAATAAAGCAAGGCAAGCATTTTAGTGTCTTGCACTAATTCATATTGATATTTGTGAGCTTGTGGCTACATTTTCCTCACCTTCATCAATCATTTTTCCCACTTTCTTTGGATATACACTATTAAACCCAAGGATGAGGTGTTTGGAAAGTTTTAGGAATTCAAATCTCTTATGGAAAACCAAAGCAATGAGAATATCAAGTGAAATAGCACTCATGGCGAAGGTTAATATATTAGCAATAATTTCTCATATCTTGAGAAATCTCTTCACGGAGAATCCACAACAAAATCGAGTGGCATAATGAAAGAATATGGTTGTTGTGGATATGGCTCACTACATGTTGCATTCCAAGAAACCAAGCTTTCATTCTGGGGAGAGGCGATTTTGTACAACCCATATCATTAATAGAAAACATGATTGTGTTGTCACAAGTATGACTCCTTAATAGAAATGGTATGGCAACAAACCATGTATTTCACATTCCAAAAATTTTGAAGCGACTACATGGGCCCATGCTCCTAATGAAAATTGAACCACATCAGCATCTCCAAACTCCTACTACACTATGGTTGGCTACCACTTTATAGAGAGGCTATTTTCTACGAGGATCCTACTCACAATACTCTCCCATTACTTGTTTCAAAATATTCTACAAATGGATCTCACAATGCAAGCCTTCTCTCTCTACTTCTACAAGTACTCTCTCAAGTAACTACAGTATTTGTATAGACTCTCATGGTTGATGTGGACCCTATTGATGATTCATCCAATCTTCCTATTGTAAATGTCTCTTCACTTATTTAGAATACTCTTACAAGAGGCTCTTCCTTCAGATAGGTCAAGGCCTATACCTAAGTGGGCTATCTCCACTCTTGTTGATGTAGCGAAGTTTCTCAATGGTCCATCCACATCCTATCAAGAGGATTCTCCTCCACCTCAAGCCCCTCTTGTTCAAAATGCTAAATATTTTCAAGACGAATCCGATGCAATTGATTTTCTTATAGACCCATTTAAGCACTATCAAGAGGAATCTTCTCCACCACAAGCCATTACTCAATGTTTAATGTCCCTATTGAACTAGAGCATCTCCCACCTAAATGTCCATGGAAGCCACTGTCGGGTGTGATGATCTTGATGGTTCTATGAAGGAGAAACATGAAGTTGAGGGGGGGTGATTTGGTCTTTAGTTCAACATTAAGAGAGGAAGTAAATTTTGTAAGCTCATATTGTGATGACTTCTGTGTGACTCCTTGTTCAATTCAAGTCGGGGGGTTAGAATTATTAGTAATTCATATGTATCATTATGAACTTTTAATCATGAATAAGGCCATATTTTATTTCATTTATTGTGTACTAGGTTTATTGTTAAGGCTAACCTAGTCAAACTTGACATGTAAGCTCAATAATCCTCTTACGATGTATGCCATTGTTTTGTGGGCCCATAACCTCCTCTTGAAGGGATGCCTCACAGGGGTTTTCAATTGTATCATCTCATCTTATGCTATTCTTGATTTGAAATACCAAGTGTTATAAGACTAAGGTCGCCTAAATTTGATGTGTTTTTCTCTTGTGATTTGCAATTTTCTCTTGGGTGCACTTGTGAATTTCTATGTTCAACACTTGTTCTTCGTTTTTGCAATCTCTCTAGAACACTTGTTAGGAATCGATTTTAGAATTTAGATGAGATTTAGTTCCATTTATTATTCCTTTGACCCTTGTAAATCTCAACACAAGGGTATAGTTTGTTGGTTATAGCAAGACCTCCAAGGCTTACCGAAACTATATTCCACAACAGCATACAAGAGTGGTAAGTTAAGATGTTAAATTTGATGAGGATGGATGTTCTTCTTATTACGCGGGTACCAATACCAATGCACCTTCAGATGTGTCCCCAGGGA
Organism: Larix kaempferi; assembly: GCA_027924585.1. Classification (NCBI taxonomy): domain Eukaryota; kingdom Viridiplantae; phylum Streptophyta; class Pinopsida; order Pinales; family Pinaceae; genus Larix; species Larix kaempferi. Next base: position 4,464,299 of record BSBM01000267.1, on the reverse strand, counting down.
GAGAGGGTCATTTTTTTTCAAACTAGGAAGGATGTTATCCAACAATCTCTAAGTGGAGGTTATGACCAGACCCTTTGGTCCCTCTCTTAGGAGTACTATGGCTTAGTGGCATTGTTGACTGTCTCATTATAGGGCTTGTAGCCCTGAAGTTGGTGTCTAAAGCTCCTAGGGGTGGGTCACTAGATCACATGACCCCCCACTTGTTTTATGACTCTAGTGACAATTGCTTCAGCTGTGAGGCTCTTGCCTCTCTTCCAAGTCACCTTAGGCACCCTCCTAGTTCCACTGCAGCTTAGCGCCCTCTCTCCTTGGGCCTCTCTTCCAAGGATGATGTCATCATCCTCATCAAGTCATACTGCTTGTTCTGGGGGGCATTAAGGGATTATCAACACTATTGGAGTTAGATGGGGTATGACATCCCACCCCCCTGCCTACTCCAACGTTCAGTTTGGAGTATTTTGCTCAGTTTTAGCTATTTTAATCATTTTAAGGTAAACTCTGGGGAAATGCCCCAAGTTACCCACAAATTTGATTATTTTATATTATTTTATGTTATAATTTAACATGTTATTATTTTAAATTGACATTTTAAAGCATGTAGGCCTGGTTATTTTGTAAAAGTGAGTGTGAAAACATATAAATAAAGTCTCATCACTTCATTTTCAAATCACAACTTATGGAATAAAATTCATTATGTTACTCTTTTACCCTAGAAGGGTCTTATGAAGTGAGGTGCACCTCTTGGAGGGATGATTTTTCTTGCTCTTGGATGACGTTGGATGCTTTCTTGTCTTGCTAATGCTTTGCGAATGCTAGAATAGTTGGAATAACTCATGCTCAAGTAAGTCTTTTACATTTTAAGTCTTTCTTGGTGAATGGTAGGTAAATTTTGCATCTTGAATGATTGAATGGTAGCCCTAGGACTAAATTCTCTTGAAATATGGCTTTTGTCTGCTTTTCTATCCTCATTGAATAGTAACAACACTCCCAAGATGAGGTTTTTCATAAAGTTTGGCCTTGGAGCTCCAACTTTGCCATAGTTTAGGCTCTTGAAACCAACCCTAGAGGTTGTTTCAAGAAGCCATAACCTAGTTGACAAGGAGAATTACCTCCAAGAGGAACGTTGGTTACCTTCCTCTAAGGCTAGGGTTTGGGGTAACATGAAACCCTACTTTGTACTTTGTAATTATTATTTTAGGTTTAATCTTTGTGTTTCTTTTTGTAATTAGTTTTATTTATGTTTTGTACATAATTAAAAACCCTAAAATCTGAAACCCTAACCCTATAAAAATTATAAAAAATATATATATTTCCAAATTTCGGCCCTCTTCCCTACAAATTCAACCTGCCCTATTTGTCCCTAGAAACCCTAAAGCGAAATTTTAGAATCCCTAAAAATCCAAAAAAAACAATTAAATTCCTAAAAAACCCTAAAAGCTACCAAAACGCAGTCCTAAAACTGCCCTAAACAGAACTTTTCCCAAGCCATCCCTTTCCTACCCCTCCTAACCCTCACGGCCTCTCTTGTTCCCTTCATATCAACCCTTGGGCAACCCTATTGGTTGTTGCTCCTAGGTCTGCAAAATATTGTAGATTGTCCTTACCTAACGGCCCCCCCTAAACCTCCCTCCTAGCTACCAGCGTTGTCCTACCTAGGCAAGCGCTCATCTCCCTCGGTTTGCCCTCCCTTCTAACACCCTTTTCATCCCTAAAACGAGCTCTTAACATCCCTTACGAAGTGGCCTTTTAAACCTGCTCTCTGTGCTCCAAACACAGTCCCGCAAAAGGTGACAAACAAAGGTTGGTATACGTATCTAAATGATGAATTCATGATTTATTGGATGCTATTGTTGATGGTTGCCAATGGTGAACTAATTAACACATAAAAACTAATGATAACAATCTTGGAGAGGTGTTGTAAACATTATTATATTCGTTCCCACTGTCATACTGATTTTAGCGATTTATGTTGCAATATATGTCGCACAACTTAATGCTAATATACCGATATATTGTTACATATGTGACCTATTTGCAAGATATACCATACTGAGCACATGCTGATATAATATTGATATTGCTTATTCATCTATGTAAATGCACTTAGTAAATGATGTTGAAATGTTGATCTTGAATGCCTAATGATTAGTGGAAACTATTAAGTCAATTTGTAACCATATATTTGCATGCATTCTAAGCGCTGGTATCTTGTCTGATACATTTGAACTGTGTTTGTCTTATAAAATCCAACACTATCTTATGCTAAATCAAATACATCCACAAACGTCTATGGTTGGCTCTTACATATCATCTTTGGACTGGCACCTAATTAGGAGTAACTGTGATAATACCTTTTTCATTCATAGTTGACTCCTTAAGGCACTAATCACTAATACTATTGCATTAGAAAGGTTTGGATTTGGTTTCCTAAGTGTCTTTCAGGTGTATCAATTAAGGACTCTCCCCTTGGAGGTTACGACACTCCGAAGTAGTTTGGAGAAGTGACTAAGGTGACAGTGGTCACTTGCTCCGTGCATTTGTTCATTGAACATTAGCCCTACTAGATCATCCAGTAACATTTTTGGCATCGTTGTCAGGGACGTTTTAAAGATTGAAGTGGTTTATCCGGAATCATTTACACCCTTGGCAAAACAACACTTGGTAAGAACTCACAGGTGAGTCCATCTTCCTTATATTTTGAAAATATCAATTAAGGACTAACACTGCGGGTCTTATCCGACGACTCAACTAGTAATTACTCCTGCCATCAATCAAGTACATTCTTGATTAGTACTTTGGTGAAATTTGTTTTGGTCACTTGACAGGTCTCTCCTGGCAACTCCCACTGAAGAAAATTAAAAAGTACTCTACAAGAGCCAAAGAGGTAAGCCTTGTTTTGTCATTTATAATATTTTCATTAAAGGCTAACCTTGCAGGTTATATTAGGCGACTCCACTGAAGAAAACAACCAACAAGAGATGATATGGCCTCCATTGAAGAAATACGATTCCATAATCCATATGCTCCATTGGATATCTCGGATGTTCCGAGGTATCCAAATCGATCACGCAAACACAAGTATTCGAAGCCACCCCGATATTCCATCAACATGAAGATACAACTACAGAGCATATTGCGAAGGTCAAAGAACATATTATAACATGGGATATTATGGATGAAGATCTCAAGATGATACAGTTTGTAAGCTCTCTTGATTTGCAAAATAACAAGAATATGAGTGATTGGTATCATGGATTTCCTCCTCAAGGGATTCCTTCACTCTTACAAGTAGTCAAAGCATTCAGGAAAGAGTGGGGGACCTAACCTCAACGAAGGAATTATTGAGGCCATGATTTCCCTTCCCACAAAGGAATCAATCGAAATAACTCCCAGAGAGCATTTTGCTCCTCTCAACTTGCCAAACGGTTTAAAGCAGATACCAGAAGCATTTTTGGCAAGTGGGTTATGTGATAAAGATGATGACCCTATATACTTCGTCAAATATTTCATGAAGACGGTGTCGTCTGTTATCATTCAAAAAGATGAGGAATCATATATGAAGGCATTTGCATTGCATCTAGACGATGAGGGACTTGATTGGTTTCGAAAATTGGGAAAGGGTACAATATCTTCTTTGGCGGAGTTGACACAAATATTTTGCAGTGGATGGTACCCAACAAAGCATGAGGAATGGATGCCCTATGTCGAAGTGGCAAAGGAATGGTTTCAGAAAGAAAATAATGAAGAAAAGTACAGGAAAGATGATCGAATTGTCTCAACCACTGAACAGCATGAGGCAGTCCTTGTTGAAGATGTGTGCGATGGTGATCAAGTTTCGAAAGATTTACTTGAAGAAACTATTGTTCAAGACCTTATGGATGACATCGTAGGCCTTATGTCCCAAGATAAAGATCCTTATGAAGACGAATATGATCAAGATCCAGGAAATGAAGACCGAGAAGTCTTGATCGAAGAAATTGAAGAACAGAAGGAAATGGTGAGTGCCCCTTGCCATCATAAAACAGTTTCTTATGATATCTCAAATCTCTTAAAGTAGAATGACAAAATTCATGAGGATGACGATTACTGGAGGTTTATGGGTCCACCACTTTACGATTCTTCAAGACCTAGTAGTATTGCTTCCAGACCTTTCAGTGACAAATACTTTGAAGAGGAAGTCAATGAAGTTTTCCTGCCATTCACAAAAGAACCAAAGGCTAGTATGGATCAGCCTGAGCCAAAACTCGACACCGTTTCAGATGAAGAAGCCATCGAAGACATAATCAGTGAAATACATGTTGAACAAGATACGATTATTCTATCTCCTCATGATGTTGATAATGAAGATCGGATCAACCCCTTTGCTCTTACATTTGATGATGAAGTACCTCGAGATGTCGGTCCTTTTGCCATCACAGACGATCATGTTATGCAGGTATTCCGATATGACCAAGGGGTTGAAGACTTCGAAAGGCTTATCCTTGATGAGACTCCTATGTGGTTAGATCTTTCGTGCATATCTAGTATCAAGGACAATGAAGCATGTTATACGAGGAATTCTCTCGCAGTTATTCAGAGCTTGAATTATCATTCCCAGTTGTGTTCCTCGAGCAGTATTCAAGAAGTTGTTCAGCATTTTTTGTCCAGTATCGATAAGTTTCCAACAATGCATTTCAGTAAAACCAACACAGGAATGTGGACAGGTATGACATTCTTCTCACATTGTCAGGATTTCTATTGTTTATCTTTTTCGCTTAAAATGTGAAGGTATGAATTATGTGGTTGATAATATTAAAATTTTAAAGCTTATTAGGGTTATTAACATGGTTATTGCAAAGATGAACAATATGTTTGTGTCTCCAAAGAAATGTTTACTTAGGTGCAGGGACAGGTTGCAGCTGACATATGAAGATTTGCAAGGTCCACCTCTATTAATGGCCTTCCAAATTCAAAATCAACTTATCAATTTTGAGGCAAAAAAAATTCTCAATCCAGATGTATGATGGAGATGGCCCATACATAAGTCCAGTAGAAGCATGGATAAATGAAGCTTCTCGAAGCAATCCTTCTCCATGGCAATAGTATCAAATCTACCAGGTCCCCGTAGTCACACAGTCTTCATCTCCTATCCTCATGGAGACCTTGGTACGTATTTGCTTTGTGATCGATGAGGTTTTATCACTGATTATTTCTAAAGACAAATGTAAGGGATCAAGTATGAATTGCTTACCTAAATGGTTACATTGGTGGTATGATTCAACTTAACCCTTCCTAATTCTTATGTTTAACATAGGTAGTTGTAGTTTCCTTTGAGTTAGGCATATATTGTTACCTCATGCATTGCATTTATTGTTCTTCATGTCTACATAGGTTAGTCAGTTGTTTATTCAGTTTATTTCTCACATCATTATACTAAGCAAGGAAGAACAGAAGTGTTTGCCTCATGATGTTGTTGATCTCATTGGATGTTTGATGTGTCTGTAGATCTACAGGTACCAAAAGATTCATAGGTTTTCGAGCACTCCCAAGAAGAGCACTCGTCCTGCAGCTGGAGCCCATGTTACGCGATACCATTACCAGCGCACCTTCAGATGTGTCCCCAGGGAGAGAGAGTCATTTTTTTCAAACCATGAGGGGTGTTATCCAGCATTCTCTGAGTGGAGGTTATGGCCAAACCCTTTGGTCCCTCTCTTAGGAGTACTATCATGACTGCCTAATTATAGGGCTTGTAGCCCTGAGGTTGATGTCCAGTGATCCTAGGGGTGGGTCATTGGGTCACATGACCCCCCACTTGTTTTATGACTCCGGTGACAATTGCTTCAGATGTGAGGCTCTTGCCTCTCTTCCAAGTCACCTCAGGCACCCTCCTGGTCCCTCTACAACTTAGCGCCCCCTCTCCTTGAGTCTCTACCAAGGATGACATCATCATCCTCACTAAGTCATACTGCTTGTTCTGGGGCCTACTCCAGCCTTCAATTTGTAGTATTTTGCTCAATTTTATCTATTTTAGTCATTTTTAGGTAAACTCTAGAGCTGAATGAAAGGGGAGAGTGTTTTGCAAATGACGCTGAAAGTATTTCTTTAATTCATTGCAAAGCTACATTGTTTACTTTTGAACATCAACACCCTATAAAACTCCTAAAAACATAAAAACACCTTTAACTATTTCACTGGAATTTCTAAAGACCTTAGAAACATTCCTTAGGGACTACCCCCCTTGGCTTCGTTGGGAGTTTTGCCTAAACGGAGGAGTCAAGATCAGGGGACAACCTTGACTCGAGACTTGCCCCCCAAGGGCACACCAAGCAGTGGCAAAGATTTTCTACTACGTTAACTAAGTGTGATGATCCGACGGCAACATTTTTAAGTTACCTAATTTTTAAATTGACATTTTAAGGTATATACGCCAGGTTATTTTGTAAAAGTGTCTAAGGACATATAAATAAAGTCTCCTCACTTTTTTTTTCAAATCACAAACTTATGGGATAAAATTCATTATGTTACTCTTTTATCCTAAAAGGGCCTTATGAAGTGAGGCGCACCCTCTTGGAGGGACGATTTTTCTTGCTCTTGGATGAAGTTGGATGCTTTCTTGTCTTGTTAATGCTTTGCGGATGCTAGAATAATTGGAATAACTCATGCTCAAGTAAGTATTTTACTTTTTAAATCTTGCTTGATGAATGGTAGGTAAATTTTGCATCTTGAATGATTGAATGGTAGCCCTAGGGTTACATTCTCTTTTGATATGGCTTTTGCATGTCTTTCTATCCTCATTGCATAGTAAAAACGCACCCAAGAGGAGGTTTTTTACAAAGTTTGGCTTTGGAACTCCAACTTTGCCCTAGTTTAGGCTCTTGAAACCAACCCTAGAGGTTGTTTCAAGAAGCCCTAACCTAATTAACAAGAATAATTACCTCCAAGAGGAAGGCTAGTCACCTTCCTCTAACGTTGGGGTTTGGGTAAAATCCATTAAAACCATAAGTTTGTCCATTTTCTCTACATCAACCCCTAATTTGTACTTTGTAATTATTATTTTAGGTTTAATCTTTATTTATTTTTTTCGTAATTAGTTTTATTTTTTGTTTTGTACATAATTAAAAACTCTAACCTTAGAAAATTTATAAAAAATATTCCATTAAAACCATAAGTTTGTCCATTTTCTGTACATCAAACCCTAGTTTGTACTTTGTAATTATTATTTTAGGTTTAATCTTTATGTTTTTTTTTATAATTAATTTTATTCTATTTTGTACATAATTAAAAACCCTAACCTTGGAAAATTTATAATAAAAAATTCCAAATTTCAAGCCTCCCTAAAATTTCAGGCCTCTCCTACAAATTTGGCCTACCCTATTTGTACCTAGAAACCTTAAGAGCGAAATTTTAGTAGCCCTAAAAATAAAATAAAAAACATTAAATTCCTAAAAAAAACCTAAAAACTACCAAAAAAGCAATCCTAAAACTACCCTAACACAATCCTTTTTCCCAAGCCATCCCTTTCCCACCCCTCCTAACCCTCACGGCATCTCTTGTTCCCTTCATATCAACCCTTGGGCAGCCCTATTGGTTGTTACTCCTAGGTTTGCAAAATATTGCAGACTGTCCTTGCCTAACAACCCCCCCCCCCAAACCTCCCTCCTAGCTACCAGCACTGCCCCTACCCAGCTACTAGCTCCTTTCCCTCAGTTTGTCCTCCCTTCTAAACCCTTTTCAACCCTAAAACGAGCTCTTAACATCCCTTACGAAGTGGCCTTTTAAACTTGCTCTCTGTGCTCCAAACACAACCTTGCAAAAGGTGACAAACAGAGGTTAGTATATGTATCTAAATGATGAATTCATGATTTATTGGATGCTACTGTCGATGGTTGCTAATGGTGAACTAATTAACACATAAAAACTAAGGATAACTGTTTTGGAGAGGTGTTGTAAACACTCTTATATTGGTTCCCACTGTCATACTGATTTTTGCGATTTATGATGCAATATTTGTCTCACAACTTAATGTCGATATACTAATATATTGTTATATATGTGACCTATTTGCAAGATATGTCATACTGAGCACATGCTGATATAATATTGATGTTGCCTATTCGTCTATGTAAATGCACTTAGTAAATGATGTTGAAATGTTGATCTTGAATGCCTAATGATTAGTGGAAATTATTAGTCAATTTGTAACCATATATTTGCATGCATTCTAAGCGATGGTATCTTGTCTGATACATTTGAACTGTGTTTGTCTTATAAAATCCTAGACTATCTTATGCTAAATCAAATACATCCACAAACGTCTATGGTTGGCTCTTACATATCATCTTTGGACTGGCACCTAATTAGGAGTAACTGTGATAATACCTTTTTCATTCATACTTGACTCCTTAAGGCACTAATCACTAATACTATTGCATTAGAAAGGTTTGGATTTGGTTTTCCTAAGTGTCTTTTAGGTGTATCAATTAAGGGCTCTCCGCTTGGAGGTTACGACACTCCGAAGTAGTTTGGAGAAATGACTAAGGTGACAATGGTCACTTGCTCCGTGCATTTGTTCATTGAACACTAGCCCTACTAGTTCATCCGGTAACACCTCTAAGTCTCATAAGCCTCCAACAAAGATTGAAGAGGGAGAAAGATCTGTTATCCCAAAGGTTGATCAAAAAGAAAAGAAATCAGATTCAAAACAACAAGGTTGAAGTGAAGGAACAAATGCCTCAGTACCATCCAGTTCAGCCAGGAAGCCAAAATGGCTTACCAAAACTTTTCAAGAGAAACAAGGACATGTAGGAGTGCAAAATCCTCTTTCCAGGTTATTCATCCCCCTGAGAAGCTTCCTACTTGTGTTGGAATAATATCATTGATACCAAGCCTTCTAGAAATGAGGTAGCAGTTGAAGTGCAAAGATGGCAGGATTTTATGATGGAGAATTATCATGTCTGAGAGACAATTCCAAAATTGATTGTGGAATCAATGATTGATTCCATGCATGTAGTTGTTAATGAAATCTTCCTTGAACAAAGGAATTACACCTTGAAGATTCTCGAGGATCAAGATGAAGAGGGAGTAACTTGTTTTAGTGGAGAACACCTTCTCACAATGACCGAGTGTTAACTTGACCAGTTGTGATTGCTCCAAAGATGTTCTCCCTTGAGCAGTGATATGTTCTCCTCAGCAGTAGCAAGCTTTAGTAGGTCCCATACAGCATTGAGACCATTTTGCAGAGTGGAGGGGTTAAATCGGCACATTAGTTTGGGAGCAGCAGCAGTTATAGGAGGCACATGTACGCTGACACCTTTATGTTTTTTCCTTTTGTTTAAGTGCTTTTACAGTTTAGTAGGCACTGCTTTCTCTTCATTTAGAATGTGCTTCTCCGTTCCTAAGTTAGGGGCTTCTTTATCATTAGTTAAGGTAACATGGCAAAGATATGTTTCCAGAATCAGATTAGAGCACAAATTCCAAGAGTAAGGTGCTCTAACCTAGGAAATTATTCCATGCAGTTTGGGCACTTTATTCTAGGCAGAAATTAGGATCTCATCTTTAATTTAGGCACACCACTGGGATGTCTTATTTTTGTAAACCTGGCCTTCTCTTAGTCTATAAAAGAAAGGCAGGATAGGAGCGTGAGATACATTCAGTTTTTGAGTAGTTTTATCGAGATCGGAATGTAAAGGTTTTTCGCTTAGAGTTATATAAAAGTGATGAGAATGATTATCGCAATGTTGTAGCTTGCTTGCTGTTCATTTTCAGATAGGAGCGTGAGATACATTCAGTTTTTTAGTAGTTTTATCGAGATCGGAATGTAAAGTTTTTTCGCTTAGAGTTATATAGAAGTTATGAGAATGATTATCGCAATTTTGTAGCTTGCTTGCTGTTCGATTTCAGATTTGTGTTTGCAGATCTAGCACCCTTTATCTGCTGTTTTGATGGATTAAATCAGTTTTTGGAATCACAAATTAGGGTTTAGTATTTATGAGTGCAGATCTGCTTACCTTGTCTTGAAAATTTAACAGAGAAACAGTCGATGGCACTACCATTACCCATGATTAGTCCATGGAAGTGTACATAACTTTGAAGAGACATCACCACAGCTTGACCAAATACAAAATAAACAGGTTGTATTTATTTTCTCCTAATGTCGACCCGGTGGTAACTTTGCAAGGCAACATTGGTTGGAGATTGCAAAAATAGGGAGGCATCAGTAAAGAATGTCTTGCTCAGTGCGAGCATCAATAGTCAATAGGTACAAAATCATCTATTGTACCATTGTTTAATTTTGGTGTTAGTGTTGAAAGCTAGCCTCGGTGATAATTAGGTAGTCCAAGAAATATGATATTTACTAAATTCCATGACTCACAACCTCTTAATATTTCTGTAAGATAAAATCTGCTCCACTAGAGTCCAGACCTGCATGCGGTATCTAATTATAGTTTTTTCTATAATATTGTTTCATGTTTTAGTTGAAAAGTGATAGAACTATCAGGAAAATGGTGAAAATGACCCTTATCTTGATTGCATAAAATGACATTCTAACTTTGGCATTTAAGTGAAAGACCTCTAACCTTAAAACACACATGTTATTATTAAGTTTGTGGGGGACTCATTAACTAAGCGTGATTTTCATTAACCTATATCTGTCCTCTAGCTGATCTAAATCTATTATCTATTTCTTTCTTTCCTTTGAGATGAGCCATATTTCACATGCATAAAGCGGTAGTACTATAGTCTCAATTTGCCCTAATTATACTCATGAACATGAAACATCTTAAGCTTGATTGTTACCCTCACTCCCCTTTTCAATTCAATAGCTATCTCTGTAAGAACAAATATACATTTCCAAGCATTAACATTGGCTCCAACAAGCCCAACAATAGTTTCATGCAGTTGAATTCACCAAAAGAAAAGGAGATACATAAGCCTCTTAAAAAACAAAACAAGGAATACTCAGCAAAGAGGCAAGACAGTACAGAGAATACCTTCTGGATGAACCCGCTAGACTAAGATGTACTAGAGTGGCTGGTTGGACAACGAGACAAGAGGAGATCTTGAACTGGATGCCTCCAACCAAAAAGCAAGGAAAAATATAGGAAGTGGACACCCTCTACATTGGATAGGAGAAGGATAAAGGCACAATTTACTTTCAACGCTTTGTTAGGTGCAAGCAACAGAGGTCCTACATAGCCAGCTTTAATACCTCCTTAGGGGATGTCATAACAAATAGACATCTAATTAGAACAGGGGATCGGAATCAGCAGAAGGTCCAGATGCAGATGCAGCAGCCATCCAGAATTAGGAATAGGGAGTGCAGGACCCTAATTTTTCATATAAATATATGTTTATATAGGGAAAAAATCAAAAAATATCAGGCTCTTCCTTGCATCATTTGGAGGATTGGTGCACGTGACTCATATTAGTAGTGGTAAAATATCAAGAGAACCATGTGGCATGCTGGTTAACATGCATGAATATCAAACCATCACCGTGAGAAATATCTGAGCAAGTTTTTCAAATAAATATGACAGTCATAGCATGTGGTCAAAGACATCAATCAATTAAAATCTCAAGCTGTTTAACATGTATATGCATATCAAGCTGTCACCATAAGATATATCTAAGGAAGTCTTCCCAAAAGAAACATGGCCATCAAAAGATGTGGCCAAGCACTTCAAAAATTTGTGAGAGCAGCTAGCAGCAGTTGATGCACCAATTCAAGATGTACCTGCAGTCATCGCCCTGCTTGGATGCCTGCCCAATTCTTATTGAAGGTCTGATCACTTCACTTGAGAGAGTCCAGATTAACATCACATGGGGCACACTGGTTAACATGTATGAAAATCAAGCTGTCGCCGTGAGAAATATCTGAGAAAGCTTTTAAAATAAAGATGACAGTCATAACATGTGGTCAAGCACATCAATCACTTCAAATCTCAAGCTGTTTAGCATGTATGCATATAAAGCTGTTACCATGAGAAATATCTGAGGAAGTTTTCCCAAAAGAATGATGGCAGTCATAAGAAATCACTTAAAAAATTTATTCGAGCAGCTAGCAGCAGTTGAGGCACCAATTCAAGATGTACCTGCAGTCATTGCCTTGCTTAGATGCCTACCCAATTCTTATAAAAGTCTGATCACTTCACTTAAGAGAGAGTCCAGATTAACATTGCATAATTGTATACTATGCAAGGGAAGACATGAAAGAAATATTCAAGGTTGACAGACAAAAAAACCCAAAATTCTCTATCACAAGGTAGGAAGAACAAGTTCAAGAAAAAGGTTGTTGATCTGCAGCTACAAAATAAGGGTCCCTTGCAATTAGATTGTAAATCACTAAAGAAGCAAGGTACAGATGTAGTTATTGCAGAAACAAGGACACCACCAAAAGAGTGTTTGAAAAGTATTGCAAATGAAGAGAAGGATAAAGCAAATGTGGCAATTTAATTTGTCACCCACAATTTCAGATTCTTCTAGAGGCTTCTAAGTTCCAGAGCTACTCAAACACATGACCCCCAGGAAAAAGTGGTTCATTGCATACAGCATAGTTCCAAGGAGTCGTTAAATTGGCTAATGACAGAAATCATACTTAGTCAGATCAGTAAATACCGCCATCAAAATGCTTGGTAAGGCTCTTGCAGCATTTGTGGTTTTTTTGGAAGGTAATAAATTTTGCAGGCTTATGCCCAAAATCATGGTTACATGAACCGTGGATTGCAGATAGGAATCAGCAAAAGGTTGGAGGATCGGCAAAAATAATGAAAATAACAAAAAAAATACAGTGCTGGCTCTCATTGGCTGTGGGGAAGGCATGTGATTCCCCCCCTCAACTTCCCCTGCAAAAACCACCGATGCAGCATCCTTTTCTTTTTTTTATACGCTTTTACTGAATCTGTTTCCTCCTTTTGTTTTTATTGAGTTCTATAGCTCAGATGGTCTTCTACATAGTTGGTGTCTATATATGTAGAAGTGACCAAATGTGATTTTTCCTAGTGTTGCTGTTCAAACTAGCAGGTTAGGCTTGCTAGTGAATGGCAATCATATAAGAGATTTGGACCACTGTCACGTTTGTCCGATCTCTCAACTTCTTCAGGATCCAATGTCATCCAAGGGAAGAGCCCTTTGTTGCACCTGCCAAACAGTCACACAAATACCTTCCCAAACACCTTATAGCGTAGATTAATGCCTTTCAATGGGGTCAAGTAAGAAAGAAAGTTTGGAAAAAAGGTACTCATATAGTAGTTTTATCAATATCCTATAACAATATGAGGTTGATCAGTTCAAGGTATGTCGTTTGCATGTAGTGCTCAGGTTGTAATTAATATAAAACTGTCCAAACCATAAACTTAGATCTCTGCTTCACAGTAACAAATCAGAAGACATACTAAAGAAAATTAGGTCAATTAGGTATTTTTCTAATGTGATTACTGCTGAATAAGCAGGCTATTAATACAACCGTTTAGTCGTATGGTCAGACTTCAATCTTTTAATACAAGTATGCAACGATGGAGCAAATTACTGTAGATTCACAGAAGCAGTGATAAGTCCTCGCTCAAACATTGTAATGACAACGGTTTGACAGTTAGCAGACCAACAATAATATTCTATAATCTTGTTTGCATTCGCTGTGTATACCCAAAGTTCATTTGATTAACATTTGAAGTCAACAATTTGTAACTCTGCCACTATAAAATCAGATTGGATCACTGTAATTTACCAAGCAGAAACAACTATAACAGCAGCAATTTGGAGTTTTAGTTGTAAAAAAGGGTATATATCATCATTCTTGTACCTTAGAAAATCCACTTCAGCATAAACAGTATGAGCATAAAATTTATAATAACAATTTCAGAATACACACCTAATCCATGATTCACATATCATAAGTTATCATTCATTAGTAGCTTTCCATCAATTGCAAAATTGGAAAACAGTCACTTGCTTTTAAGGGGAAAAGAAGGTCTGAATTTGGACTGTCCTGTCACTGGGGAAGCAGTAAGACAGGGTCTGTCACAATCCCAAATACATAACAGCAGTGTCCAACCAGTACTTAGGAGGCTTTTCAAGGCCTTGTCCAAGTCCGCCTTACATGAATAGGATCTTTTTGGGAGACCGAACTTCATGGCAGTAATGAGATACACCCAGACCTCAAAACTAACCCTGAGTTGACTGATTTTGCAGGTCTGTGATTGACAGTCAAAGACAGTCAACAGTCCCAGTTTGACAGATTTAGGGCTGTAGGCTGGGAGAAGAGTGACGCCCTTGGGTTTTGGGGGGTAAAAAGGCAGGCCGAGTTTTTAGGAGAGAGGCGAAATTTTAGGGGGGGCCCAGAAATTCAAAAAAATATATATATATTTTTCTGATTTTGTTATATTTTTGGGCTTTTTTTTAATAAAAATGCAAACCTAAGGCTAACCCTAATCTAGCATGAAAATGCACTATTTATACATGAAAATGCATGAAATTTTGAACAAAAAGGTGAAAACAGAAGGGATATGATTCTTGTCTCAATCCCAAGGCATAAGGGATCGATGATCAGTGTCCCTACAAGAAGAGTTCCTCTAGGCTTGCAAACTTAGGACATCCACCAACAACCCCTAGGGTTCGTTGGGAGAGCCTAATAAATAGCAAAGTAGAGATCCAAGACCCTTTACAAAGAAGACTTCTTCAAGAGAACGTCTTCTAACCATACAAAATTGACAAAATCTTGATAATTAAGCCCTAATCAAGTAGAATGCACTAGCATAGCACCATTCAACAAAGATAGAGATATTATTACCAAGATTCAACAAAGACGAGCAAAAAAAGACCATAGATCACCTTTGTGCATGAGTTCCATCCAACCATTCTAGCATCAACGTGTATGTGTAAAAGAAAACCCTAGCATTCTCCACATTTCACATCACAAGCCAAAGAAGAGACTCTCCAAGAGGTGCGCATCACATCATAAGCCCATATAACAAGAGAAAAAGAAGTATCATATTTTATCCCAAGTCTTGTGTTTTACAAATGAGTGAGGAAGTCCTATTTATAGCCTCACATCCTCACTTTTTATAAATAACCAGGCCGACAAGCCACTAAAATGTCAATGTAAAAATATAAGATAAAATAATCTAAAACGTGGGTAACTTGGATTATTTTCCCCCAAAGTTACCAAAAACTGATGAAAATAGCTAAAATCGAGCAAACAACTTCACTCTGAAAGATGGAGCAGGCGAGAAAGTCATGCCCCATATAACCCCAAATATGTTGAAAAACCCTCAACGTCCCCCCTCAATCAAGCTTGAAGGCCTAGGCAGCAAGGATGACGCCATCATGGTGCAGGCTCCCAGAGAAAGGGCGTTGTGCTGAAAGGAGGCAAGGAGGGGTGCCTGGGGTGACTAGAAGAAGAGGCAAGTGCCTCTGGGTAGAACGCTGTCACCTATGTGGAGATCAAGCAGGGAGGTCATGTGACCCAGTGACCTGCCCCTAGGAGCCCCAGACACCAACCTCAAGGCTACAAGCCCTAAAAGGAGACAGTTAGCAATGCCACTAAGCCATAGTCTCCTAAAGTAAGAATCAAGGGGTTCGGCCATAACCATCCCTGAAAAGGTGTAGGGGTTCGGCCATAACCATCCCTCAAAAGGTGTAGATAACACCCCCATCCTGGTCCTGAAGAAGAAAAAAACAACCCCTCTCCCTTGGCAGATATTTGAAAGTGAGCTGGTATTGGTACAACGTAACACCTAGCATTAACTTTATTTAATAAAGTTAAAATGACTTCTTAATTTTTGAGTGAGAGAAAATGATTTTATAAGATAAAGTGAAACTTGACTCTTTTGACTTGGAGAATGAAGAGACAAAGTCATTTCTCATTCAATAAAAAGGAGATCTAGGAGAATAATAGACACAGAAAAGAAGAGAGAGTGAAGAGTTGAAGAGAGGGGCGCAAATTCCTAGGAGAGAGGTACGAATTCCAAAAAGAGGAGGCATGAATTCCAAGGAGACTGTTGCATTTAATGCTGGAACATACAGCTGAGAATTTGAGCACAGATTTCGAGGGTCGTACAGCTGGAGCGTGGCATAGATTTCGAGGTCCATACAGCAGTGACTGGGCACAGTTTTCGAGGTCCATATAGCAAGCTGAATTTCCTGGCACGAATTTTGAGGCAGCTGCTGAGGCATGACTTTCAAGAAATTTGATTGCAGACTGTTGACAGGTCCATACAGACTTGTACAGAGGCCATACAAGTCGTACATTTCCTGCTGGCACGATTTTCCAGGTGCATTCCTTATGTATTAAATGTTGTAAAATTCTGTTGCAGATTCTGTGGGCTCAATAATAAAAATCTCTCTTGAACTGGTTTTCCAGGGGGTACTTTACCCAAAAATCATTATGTACAATTTTTGTGGTGTGATGATAGTTAAATTTCAGTATTTTAGTTTACAAGTTCAAGGTCAACTATGCAAGCAATCTAGGTATTAGAGATCCCATGCTTCTTTCTATGGTAAAAGAAACCAAACAAGTGTGGGACCTGTTACACCTCATATTGTATGAGGTTTCACATTGTAATTTTCATCACATTGCAGGAATGTTTTCAGATCGTACCTTTGAAGCTTTGAAGCATCTTGATGGACTTGGGGGATCTACATCTTCATGCAGTTTCTTCTCTTCTTCAGGATGGGATATTTGATGAATATCTTTGGTGAAGGATGTTCACTTCTCTATGATGGATTGTCAGGTTGATGGTTATCTTATGGCTGTATGCTACTTTAATGCACTTGCTTCATTTTTTTGACATATGGATTCTTCCTAGGGACTGTATGTGGTGATGTTTTATTATTGGTGTTCTACATGGTCCCCTTTGATTGAATGTGTGGTAGGGAGGACATATTTGATGCTAGATGGAGTTAACACTTTTCTCATGTCCCATTTCCTTTGGTCTTGATGTGTTGTGGTAGTACAACTTGCCTTGCTGTGACATAACTTAATATGGTAACATTTGCTAAATACCACATAGAGGGAATGTGTATGAATGGTGTTAGTACCCCTTGTGATGTAATATTTCCTAAGTTTGAGTTAGAGAAGGGGGGTACTACATATATTCTTGATGATCGAGCTTTCTTTTATAAGGTTCGATGAAGCATTAATCATGTAATAGTCCTTTGGTTGTGCACTCCAGTTTCAAAGCTAGGTAGAGACTTTAATTTGTCATCATGTTGTTATATCATGGTGGGGGATTTTGCTAGAGAGTTATAAATTATACACATGGTACACCACTTGATGAAGTGCAACCCCCTCTCATGAAGGGCAACCTCCCCCCTCATTGGCACACACGTTCATGTTGATTTAATCAGCTGGTGACTAATTGGAGGTTGGACTATGGTTTTAATAAAGTTGTAGCCTTTATGCACACATGTTGAGGCTGATTTAACCATTTGTTGGCTAATTTAGTCAATTTGAAGGCTAATACTTGAGCACCCTCCTTCATTGGCTTCCTTTCACATGTGGAAGAGGTTATTTGGAAGTTGTGCGTGGTTTTTCTATGGCACAGATTCCAAGGCACATGGAAGGAATGTTGCATATGAGAGGTGTAACAACCTTTGCACACATCTCTAGGTCACTCTTATATTGTGCACTTGGTTTGGGGAAGACCAATTAACAGTTTAAAAACAACACATGGTTTTGGCACATGCTTTGATGAGATCAACCACCATTGGCACTATCTCGTAGGGCACACTTCATTTGGTATTATTTTATGGATTGTTGGTTGGAGGTGATTGAGATGGCACATTCTTCTAGGGTGCAACTTCTAGGTGGTCTCCTCTACATGTTCAAACCTACACTTGGCATTATTCTCTCTCTTGGAATGCCCTATCTTCTTTCATCATGTGAAGGAGGTCATCACACCTCATGTGGAGTTGGTTATAAATGGAATATTTTATTAGGGAGTTGTAACTACCTTCGAATCTATTTATTAACTTACCGAGGTGGCTATACATTGGAAGAAAAGTCTTCCTATTTTGAGAAGTTCACCAAGCTTATTCTTGTGAAGCATTCCATCTAGTTGGCATCTTGCACACTTATCAATAAAATTTGTTGGAGCGCCCTCTTCTTTCACATGTGTGGGTGGTTAGACTTGCTATTTTGGGGAGTTCATTATGGGGAGTGCCCTCCTAGGAAAGATTATTTTATTGTTTCATCACTCATGCATCTTGGAGGGAAAATTTTGGAGGAGTTTCTTAAGTGGACGTTGAGCACATACTACATCCTCCCATGTCTAGGATTATTTTATTATTTTTTGCATGGAAGGATCTTGGAGGGCACACATGAGGAGAAGTATTTTATATTATTGCATGGAGTTTTCACATGGTCAAAAAGCCTATTTTAGCGGTGCACCCTCTCCCCTTTGGAGAATAGCACAATATTGTATATTTTTTTGTTGGAGCGACCTCTCTTGGAGAGGAGAGTTTGTTTCATTGATTTCACTTGTCAACCATGATGGGTTAGATCTAAGTTGATGTAACTAACTCCAATATTTTATCATTGTTGGACTTGTCATGTAGCTAGTTAGGAAGATGCTAAATCTTAATTGTAAGAGAGACTTAGTTCACTCTATACAAAGGAGCTTTCTCTCCATTTCATGAGTGAATGGTGAGTTGGGAGTTAGAGAATCGAGATGAAGTGAAGGAATTAGCATAGGAGTTAGGTACTCAAGTAAATGATGGAGGTTTCAAACTAGTTCTTTCATCTACGTAGGTTGAATGTAGCACATTAAGTCCTTTCTACCTCATAGCCTATCTGAAATGTTCATGGTGACAAATTAGTCCATTCATGCTGTGATGCCTCATGACCACATTATCCCTTAAGCTAACAAGTACCAATACTTCACCTTCTTTCCTTGTTACCCTCTCCCTCCATTCCCTTTTCCACGCCCCATTCCCCATTCCCATTTCTTTTTATATACTACAAAAACCACTCATTTTATTAAGGCTATTAGATTTTACGGTATCTCAGGATGTCCTCCATGGTTCAGATGCCTTACATGGAGGTACAGCAGCTGTATAGGCATCAAGATGGAGTAGAGGGTGAGATACACTCTACTCAATGGCATGAGTCCATTGGTGGTTGCATGCGGACCTTCTGGGGTGTTTTTCCCTTTGCATGCATGATATTTGCATGACCTATGAGTGATTAAAAGATGCATGCAAAAGTGACTTTTTGCATAAACCGCGATTAGGTTTTTGGTAAACCTAATTCATCGATGAGATTATATATAGAGGCAGGGGGTCCCCAGATGAGGTTACTCAGTGGGCATTTCAAAGATTGATTGATCCAGAGTGAGGAGGGCATAGCAGTGCATGCAAGGCGACTTTCTGAGAGAGGAAGGAGCTGCTGCAGGAGTGAGAGTGATCAGATCTGAGTTGGATCAGTGATCACTAACTCCAAAAACACTAGGCACCCAGTTCTGTGGCCTGAGATAGTCCATCAATGTGGATTCAGCTGATATTTGAGGACGTATTACAGGAGGGCGCATTTCCTGAGGAGAGAGGAGCTCATTCAGACCTGATCGACTGATTCAGAGTCTGAGACTTCCAGGATAGCCTTGCCTCAGCATTCGAGGAAGGTTAAGGACGATCAGAGCTCAGATTTGTTGAGATCTGGTACGGTACGAGCATCAGACATCCAGAGGGGAGGGCGCACTTCTGCATGCAGTGGAAGTCGCATTCTTCAGAGCAGCAGTTTGGTTGTATTCAGTTGCAAAGCAGTCAGAGCAGAGGGTAGAGAGTGGCAGTGCAATCTTGGCCACCTGTAGAGTGTCTCAGATCCAATTTGACAATTAGGGCACATTCTCCCAGTGCATGCATCAGCAGATCTAGGGTTTGACCCATTCAGGGATTGAGTTACTTCTAGGGTAACTTTGTTGTACTTGTCTATTTGAT
The DNA here is from genome assembly GCA_027924585.1 of Larix kaempferi. Classification (NCBI taxonomy): domain Eukaryota; kingdom Viridiplantae; phylum Streptophyta; class Pinopsida; order Pinales; family Pinaceae; genus Larix; species Larix kaempferi. Next base: position 4,444,391 of record BSBM01000267.1, on the reverse strand, counting down.
ATTTATGCTCTGGGCTAGAGAGAGAAGATAGCCCCACAGATTGTTGGTTTTCCCCGATTGGGGTTTCCAGGGTATATGCAGTGTTTATGTGTGATTACATGTGTTTAAATGTTGTAAAGGGATCTAGTTGTTGAGTTTATAATCTTTATGAGTATGTACTGATATCGAGACTCAAACCGCTTGAGATCTCAGGGCTATCCAGAGGGAGTAGTGATCTTTGGATTAATTAAAATTTACAAAGGCTTACTCTTCCTATATCCCCTAGAGCCTCCAATCCATAGCCTTAATAATTACATCAATAAGTGTTAGAATAACACCTAGTGTTATTCTCTCCACTTTTGGTATGGGATGGAGGTCGATCTCCACAAATCCTAGATTCTAGGAGATTCTTCATCGTCGTTTACGGTTTGTGACAGTTAAACCACCCACCATCCCTTGAACAATAACCATAAATTTTGTAGCTTAAAGATTTAAAAAGAGGGGATGAAAGGAATTTGTGGTGGCCATGACCAACATACTAGCAAAATAAAATGATATTTTGGTGGATCGACGGTTTCTACTGTCAATTTATGGCTTCCCCACAACTAGATACGTGTTAGACGGGCGCAATTTATTATTTAATGTACATCTTGCTCCAGTCTACTACCGCAATATCTTGCTCCAATCTACCACCGCAGTATGGTTTCTAAATTTCCTACAAAGGCTTCCCCATGACTAGATAAGCAATGGGCGAACACAATTTAATGTAAATCTTGCACTCACTCCCCCCTTTCCTGAAGCCACATATGAAATGATTATATGACAAAAGAATTGAGTTTTTTATTTATGCATTCAGTGATAGACTAGGGTTATCATTGGAGTGTGTTCTACATTAAATCGGTGTTGATGAAATTGTCAATTTCGATGAAATGAATTTTCAATAACATCCTGCAATTTGAACTTTTTGAGCGTTCCATTTTTTCCATTTGAACTTTGATTTTTTTCATTTGTTTTCATACATTTTTATTGTAAAAATTTAGAGCGTCTTGGAACTGTTATCACATACATATTAGCTAGGCTACCATGTTTGCAGAGCAGATATCTGCACTTTTCCGAGCTTTTCCTTTGCACATATTCAATGAGATCAACTATGATGAGCAGACCAATATGACCAATATCACTCACACATTAGAGCATCTTTATATCAAACATTCAGTAGACCTTATGCCAAGGCTGAGCCTTAAGACCTCAGATTTGATGACCAATATGACCTTTTGTTCCATACAGATACAGGGCAGTGTTCAGTGTTTCAGCAGCAGTGTTCTCAGTGGCTTTGGTTGGTCCAGATTTACAGATATTGATATATGACCCAGTATATATATGATGTGCATTTGTTGTTATTATCTTGTTGTTTAAGTCATTTTGATAGCATTGACTTGGCATGTAGTAACTATGATCTGGCAGTATATTAATGTTAAAATGAAATTGGTTGTTATGGATTATATGCATGATTTTATTACTGATATCTGGAAACTCTTATTTTATACTCGTTGGTTTTTACCTTCTTAGGAATGTGGGCATGATCATTATTGTCTTTTTGACTTGCTAGATTAGGCACCATTTCCACTTGTCTCCACCCATCCATTTATCCATCCTCATGTGATCTTTACCCTGACTTACACCTTGACTTGTGATATGGAGGACCTCCCCACTTCTGCCTCTGTGTTGGACATGCATCCATGTTTATTTTGTGTCTCGGCTCTGAGTTGGCAACAAAACTTACCTTTGGTGAGTTGGATTTTATGCCTTCATCATTCTAGTCGGTTGCCCCGATGTGTGGTTTTGTGTAGAATTCCCCCTAGTTGCTTGAGTTAAATTGTACTACCTTGGAAACTATTGTTATATCTTTTGTAAACCCAAATGAAAAGGGTTGTGAAATTAAATACAATGAAATGCAAGTGAAATGTAAATACACCCCAGATGTAAGCTGCAATTAGTTGTGCTTCTAAGCACATGCAAAATCCCAAAGGGGTCCTAAATGGCCTAAAAGAGCAATGGATAAATGTATGCTAAATCTAAAGATTGTTGGCCAAGGAAATCAAATGAAAGGCTCAAATAAAGAAGTGGTTAAATATATGCCAAATATAAAGACTGCAAGCCTTATGTGAAATTTTCCTCATTCAGCCTACAGGTTATGATATGAGATGGAGTAAGGGACAACTAATTCTAAGTGTCCCCTAGAACCTCAAGTTACGGTTAGCCGGGCATCTAGTTCACGACAGTTCTAGTAGTAGACATTTTGCCAAGGTCGAATAAACACTTCTCTAAACAACTTATCCATTTGTGAGACACCGCCATTCCTTGTGTATCTTTGTCCAACACATGCTTAAGTATGTAACACCATCTCCCTTGTCCAAAGTAAGTCAATCAAGTCATCCCCTTTTTGCCTAGCCTTGCATCTTTAGCCTTCACCCTCTGCTAGCAAATTGATCATGTCTACAACTGAGTATATTCTTGAGGTTCTTTTTTAAAGTAAATTATTAACTAACTGACTATTATTTATTAACTGCCAGTGAAATAATGCTTAATGCTTTAGAGTCTTGCTATGAAAATGATTTAGAGAGCATGTCTTAACCATTTGCACTTGCAGTAGCATGGCTTCTTTGGCCAAGGTTATATTTTGATCAGTTTGACCAAGGTCAACCTTGGGATCCGTGATGAGATGGACCACTTGCATTGTATGATGTTGATCTGTGGTCTTTTATGCACCTTTTGATGATTCCATATGATGGGCACAGACTTCGTATGATGATTGATGCAGTTTTTATTGATTATTATTATTTCCAGATCATCGTACTTTTACTTGTCCGGGTATGATGGATGCTACAGATGATCTTACAAGTTATCATGAGGTGTATGAGTACTCATCTCTAGTGGATTTGGGTCTTACGGATCCATTGAGACATTTATCTTTCAGTTTCAGGCACTCCCAGGCATGATTTGAGCAGTTTTTCACCTGTTCACCAATTTGGCCATGCTGATGTGGCATGTCCAGCTAGAGCATTGGAGGCTAGTCGTTGCCTAGGGCGCTACAGAGGAAGGGGGTGGTCCAGCCACTTATTTTTACCATATTACCCCCCTTCCGGACATGATGGCATTGTCATTTTTTGTACACAGGCACTAGACAATATGGGCAGTTTGGTGGTTTTTCAGGAGAAATAAAAATGGAATAAAAAGGTCATTTAGGGATTTGATTTCGGCAAATCAGGCAAGGTTTTCGCATGAGGTCTGCTCTGAGATCATCTATGGTGTATCCCACTACTTCCAAATCAGTTTGCAGCATTCAGTGGGGTCCACATAGTCATCAGGATGTGTTTTGATGTATTCTTCTCTCTACTGATGGGGCCAAGATTTGATCATTTGTATACTTGGACATGTCATTGAGTCTTATGTTATATTATTGTGCCATGGGGTCATGCTCGTGAAGGGAAGTAATACCTCCTAGCCCCACCATGTGCTCCTAGTCACTTGTCCTAGTCATATATTGTGGCACTTGTTATTTTAGCGACCCCCATGTAGTGCGCACCCCTCCTAGGCTCTCTTTTAGTGAGCCTAGGAGCTCCCTTGTTATATCTTTTGATCTCAACCACTAGTTTTCAAAAGTGGTTTAGGGTTTTGGTCTCCCCCATCCTATTTAAGGAGGAGACCCCCTATTGTAAAGGCACCTTGGGAGCTCTTCAAACTTGGAATAAAAATACTATTTTGTAGATCTACTTCTCTAGTCTTGATGGATTCTTTTGCAAGTTGAATATACAATCTTTTCTTTGTGTATCATTTGTGGATCTTGGGGTTTCAAACGCTTTTCTGCAAGGAGGCTGAATTGGTGAAGAGGAGGACGATTTTGAGGGACGCTATTGTGGGGAAACCCCATATCTTACCTTTGGATTGGCCTTTTGTCTCAGGGAGTATCATTATTGTATCTTAGTGACATACTTGATGCTTTCTCTTTCATCTTTTCATCATTATTGTCATTCTTTTGCTAGATCGATTCTCATATAGATCTTTTCTTGCAAGAGGAGGGCGAACTAGCCATCTTAGAGGAAGTGCGATTTCACTTGGAGCTTTGGATCTCACTCTTGAATATACACACAGGGGGGAAATTATCAATTTGCAAAGTGGCCACAAGCTTTTGAGGTATGTTCTACAAGGTATGTATCTAGTTCCATCCATTTTTATTCATTGGTCATTAAAACCCTAAAACTCAAAACCCTTGCATTTTTTATTTTTCAAATCTACGGAGATCTAGCAAATATTTGGGCTTAATAATTAAAACCCACCTTAATAATCTTATCAACATTCCCGATCTAAAGTTTGGTGGACATCCGACTCCATTTGCCCCTGATCTAAGGCACTAGTCCTCTCTTGAGGAAGTCGCACTACTTGGGTAAGTGGCCATTTGCTAGATCCCACATGTGGGTATTGCTTGTTCTTTCATAAATCCATAGATCCACATCATAGCAAACCCCCTAGTGCCACATCACTTCAATTTTTACCTTGTGGGCCCCATTTGGACCATTTTCCTCATTTTAAGGATGGGACCCACTTGGGTACTTTTTTCTTGGCATTAGATCTATCTAGATCTACTACTCCTAATCCATAAGTGACCTTATCTTACACTTGGTTGAACATTTGTCCTTGCCCTAAGCCTCTTCAACCAAGCCCTAACTCATTGGGTCCACTTATCATTCTAGATCTAGATCTAGTCTCATCTTGGTCTCCTACTTTTTCATCATCACATTTCCCTAGGAGGTCTTGATTTGATTCGCTAGCCTTCATTGGCTAAGCTAGGGTCTCAACCTTGGTCTTGCTTAGGCTTGATCTAAAGTGAAGAGTGTCTCGGTTAACGTGACACCCAAATTGCATTGGGAACCGTGGCATCTCTTGGGTCACCTCTTTAGTTGTCTACACCTCTACCGTCCTGGATAGGATACCTTTAGAGACAACTACAAGTTGTGTGATAACAGGAACTTTGTCAGTTCGAACCATTTCACTTAACCGACTTTAAACAGCATTTTTGCAAAGCCAAGCAAGCAGCTCCTCATTCATGGATTCAATTTGCTTGGATAAAGGTAAGAAAGAAAGATAAAATTACTCTAATTTTTTCACAACCTCATCTTCATATTATTATTCTCTGTATTTGGTTTTTTAAAATGTTTGCATTGGCCTATTCAAACTTCCTTCTCTCAATATTCTTATTCTTTCATTCGTTGTGTCCCTGAATCCATTCAAATAATAGACAATAATAACCCTCTGCAATGCAAAAGGAAATTTGCATTGTAAATCAAACCGTATAGGAACAGATTTTGGGATACCTCAAGGGAAAGGTTTCTTTAAAAAATTTAAGTGTGCTCTCCAAATTTAAAAAATAAATAAATCAAAAAAATACTTAAAAATAAATAAACCAAAATAAAAACTTTAAAAATAATTAGATTTATTATTAGGTAGCCTATAAATTCAAAACATAATGAATAATTAAACTTAACTTGTGGCCTACCGATGTTCACCGGCCACAAATTAAGTGGTTGTGCTAGTCTTAATTAGAGATACCCCCCTTGAGTTGGAGGAGTGCCAACCTAAAGAGAGAGGAAGAGCTGCTAAGGTGATAGTGGATAGCCTTCCTGAGTTGCACAAGAGCTTGCGACTTTACATCATAGTAGGTGTTAAATTTCTTGTAACGGGACCTTCTCACAGCTCAAAGTCAAATATGATAGCAGGTTATATGCAACAAATATCTCAGTGGTCTAGATCCCAACAGGTTTGGTGTTTGTCACAAATACTCCACCAGTAGGTATCCCAACAAAATAGTCCCTCACCTCTTACTTAACCAGAGATGTACATGGTCACATGCAAAGTTTCCTCATGTATACAGCATGTAAGGGTGAATATAACAAAATATCACCAAGTGCAATGCATATCTGAACCAGAATACATAACCATCTAAACTCTAAATGGCCTCTAGAATCCAAAAAAGATCATACTACACTCTACAATCAAATCATCTGAATCTAGATCCTCTACATTCTCTGCATGGGTATGCTCATGAAGCACTATGAATCAGCGCAAGAAACACTCAAAATCAACAAGGATAGTGCATGGGTCGGAGAGCAGTCCGAATCAACCCAATAAGCACAAAAGAAACACTCATTGCTGCAAATATCAAAGCCTTCACAAGCTCACAAACAAAGAATGAGAAGCATTAAATAGATGCAAATTTGGTTTTAGGTTAGGTTGAGATTTTTATTCTTTATTTTTTCAGGTTTTTTTGAGGGTGGGGTTGTGCTGGTATGGAACTGGTCTAACCAGTCAAAACTGACCGGAACCAGTCAAACTCATTGGTTTTGGACCGGTTCCATGCAAAAAAGCCAGTTGAACTCCAACTGCCCTGTTTAGATCAAAACAAGTCGTTTGAAGAACCAGTTCTAACAAGAAAACCTCCAAACCAGTTGATTCTGTTAACCTGCTTCCTTTCTTAGAGCCAATGAAGGAGGATGGATTGATCTTCAAGCTCTCTTCCCTCTTCTTGAAGAGAACTTAGCATTAGAAACCTTTCAAGACAAAATATGAGTCTTGAAGACTCATACTTAGTCAGCAACCCTCATGAAGACAAATTATGGACAGTCCAATGGATAATTTAATAGTAAGGTTCTGGTTTGATCAGCTATGTAAGCATTGTTTGGTCAGCAACCCTCATGAAGACAAATTATGGACAGTCGAATAGATAAGTTAATAGTAAGGTTCTGATTTGATTGACTACGTAAGTACTGTGGAGAACTAGAAGGCACCCCAAAGCAGGCGTGGTCTACAGCTGTTTACAAGTACTAAACCCTAAAATCCATAGATAACAAAGTAAAATTTGAAGTATACGGATTCCTAATGGTTCATCCATTTAAACAGTAATTACCTGCAGCCATAAAGACTAAGAACAGCGATCGATAGAAAGATGAAACATGGACCCTATAACACAGTGTAATAATACACGCTAGCGGCACCTAGGTATTGCAATCTCAGTTCGAACAGCATATCCAAAGTACCAAACCTGAGTTCAGGTAAGACCTTTCCAAGGATCTTCGGTTGGACTTTGATGTAAGTCAAGATTAAAGGTTCGGATCCAGGATATTACCATGTTAAGGCAAGGGCTGTTATATACAGGCACTTCTAATTAGGCCTATGAGTAACAACCTATAAAATCTTTCATTAGATCGTAATCTACTTTAACGAAAGGGAGAAAACTAGGCACAGTCAACATAAATTATTTTAACAGACATTTAACAGAAACCAGGAAGAAGCAACATGTGAATCAGATCATTTTTATACTGCAGTTTCCACTATAAAAATAAAATAAAAATTTAATTTTTTTTTCAAAATAGCAAACTTTAATTAGTCTGCAATAACCAAGCTACCCTATATCCCATTAATTGAGTTCTAATCGATAACAAACTGCCTATCATTTTTTCTTATAAATATATTGCATTTCAAGATTTCACCCCTTATCAGGAGACTATATATCAATCACTTTTTACGATTTTCCTTTTAAGGGAATCCTTCAGCAAATCACATTTTATTGTCTTCCTCTAAGTAAGGGGAGGGCTCTCTCTCTCTATATATATATATAATACTTCAATATCAAATTATAATTATTTTGCAAAATATTGGGTGGGAGGAAAAGGTTTGGAAACCTGAAGGGATCACCTGAGCTTTGAGCCTCTAACTTATAAGTTATTTTTGGATTGGAGTGGTTGGGATTACATGTGTGAAAATTACAGTGTACAGTAGGTAAAAAGCCTGGGAGAAGGTGAATTCAAAGATGCAAGTGATTTCCTGCTAATTGTTTTTTCTAGTTATGATTTAGTCAATTTCGGACATTTCATATTCAAACTATTACAAAAACCTTTATGGGTGTTGAGAAAATCAAATATAAATTAGAATTTTTTATTTTGTTGTTCAATTATATGATTTCGGGATCCTGATGATCATGATCAATGAAGTATTTACTATCTGGTTCATGAGACGTAAGATTAAGAAAAAAGAGTTATTTCTCTAATCATACCAAGAATGGTCACGGTGGTAGCCTAAGTTTTATGATATGCAAACTAGATTTACGAAGACATATCAGTGATGACTCTAACAACGTTGATGATATATAAACTAAAAAAAGTTGATGATTTATAAGCCAGTCAATGTCGATATCTGATCTCTGATCTCTTAGTTAAAACACAATTACACAATAGACAGTTTATTGAAGAGCACAATGTTGGATGATATATACACACTTGACAGTTTATAAATTTGTATGAACGTTAATTGAAGGGCAGCCAAAAATCTTTTACATCATGAATATTTTGAATTCGAAGGGCAATGATGAACATCAACTTTCAGCACTGACATTTACCCTAATATAACAATAAATGAAACTTTAACATAGTTCTCCAAAACCCTACGTCAAATTCAACCTAATTCAAATAATGCATAGATCAGATTTTAACCCAATTAAGGAAAAAACCTCTGTTAAATTTAACCCAATTCAGGCAACACATAGGTCAAGTTTAACCTGATTCGAATAACACGAGTCAAATTTAGCCTAATTTGGATCAAACTTAAGTCAAATTTGACCTCACTCAAGTAAAACCTAGGTAATATTTATACAGAGAATTTGTAAATTTTTCAAGGCTGTAAATAAGATTTCACAGGCCAATATAGAGGATATTTTCTGACTACGTTTGCTCAGATAACATATTGAAATTAGTATTTTGAGAGAAAAATGGGCATAAACTAAGCAATTGAGAGACCGGAAGAAAAAATACAAAACAGAAAGAGAGGTAGGGAAAAAACTCGCCTTTCAACTGCCTTCACTGTTGTTACCAATGGCTTCTGATGCATGCTCTCGGCAAATGGTGGTAATACGAAAGATTATAAAGAGAAACCCGGAAACCGACATTAAGAATTCCGTTACGGAGAATTTCGTTCGCAAGCCCACCATGATTCCTACGCATTTTGGACTTTGTGAATGTTTATGGGTTCGTTTTCAGGTATTATTATTAGTCCGTGCCAAGTTTGTTGTTTTTATTTCTTTACTCTGTGTCTCACATTAAAGAAATAGTTTGTTGTTTTTATTTCTTTTACTTTTATGATAAACCATCTTATAAGGAATGATTGTTACTCTTTTTATCTAGATTTAATTTTTATAAATGATATGTTTTTGTTGAGCCCCTATTTTAATGATTGTATTTTTGGCCATACCTTAATTTTCTAGCTGAAACTAGAATGAAGAATTATAATATATAATATAAAACAAACAATAAAGTGCAATATTTGGATTTCTCTTTTCTTATGGTAATTATGGATACTTTGTCAAGAGGAAGAGGATGAAGAGGGCACTATTATGGTAACTATGGATACATTGTCAAGAGGATGAAGAGAGCACATAAAACTAAAAGTTTGGATAAGAATCAAGTTTCTTTGGTGAATAATGGATCTTTAGGCATTAACAAACAATAAAGTGCAATATTTGGATTTCTCTTTTCTTATGGTAATTATGGATACTTTGTCAAGAGGAATAGGATGAAGAGGGCACTATTATGGTAACTATGGATACTTTGTCAAGAGGATGAAGAGAGCACATAAAACTAAAAGTTTGGATAAGAATCAAGTTTCTTTGGTGAATAATGGATCTTTAGGCATTAACTTATACATAGTAGTTTTAGATCCATCGTGAAGAAAATGGACTTTGGTTTTAAAAAAAGGGAAAAAAAAGAAAGATTGAAGAATTCTTTAAATGGCTCATTGTAAAACTTTCATTTTGTTTCATAAGGATCCAATTGATTGGCTATATTTGAATGTTTTACAAGTATGTATATTTAATGTGTTGTATGCACTTGTAGAATGTGATTTCCATTCTTATTTATGAATAAAAATTATAATTTTTTTCGTGGAAAAAAATGAATAAAAGAAAACTTGTATGTAACTACCAATGGTTATCTTAAATGACAGAAAAAAGTATTGAAAACAAGAAGGAAAATATGATTAATAATTTATTGTTATAATATAAAAATATCACAATATTAAGGATCCATTGTTTCCTCTAGTTTTTTTTCTTTTTTAACAGTGACATCCCTTATTTTCTTATCAAACTGGGGGACTTAGTTTCACCAATTCCCTTATCCCATTACTGAAATGTATTCGTATCTATGAGGATTGAGCTTCAAGATTGGAGTTAATGGATATCACTCTTGGGACATGTCACTCTAAGGATCTCAAGTTAGATGTCCAAGACAATGTTCTAAGGCACCATTCCTTTGGGGGGAACTTCCATCAATGAACCATTGGACCACAGCTCAACCAACTCTAAAAATTGAAATACATGAGGGTGGGCTTTGAGCATTTATGTACGCACAGGTCACAAAATCATTTAACAAGCCTTTTCTTGCCAATATATGTGTCTCGACTAGTGTTATAGTGGCTCCTACTTGGTCCTCTTAGAATGTCACTTCCCAATCATGGATGAGGATTTTGGCCATTTTTCTAATGTGTGAGTACGTAGTGCATTGAAAAAGGAAGTGTTGCTCTATTTCTATTGAAGGAAGGGAGTATAGAATATAATTTTAATAATGTGTTTTCTCAAGGCCACTAAAAAATGTTATGTTTCTTTTTTCTAATTTAAAATGTTAGATGTTATTTTAATATAATTTACATTAAAAAGTGGGAACTTACTAGAGCATGGGGTTTTTTTATCAAGGTACACAAATTGTCACATATTCACCAAACTCCAATAGACAAATAATCGTTGAAATCCCAATCTGCTTTGTTTAAATCGTTATTTCAACAATCTAGATGGATTTCAAGATGCCATATTAGTCTAACATTGCAGTTTACGAATATTGAGATTGGATATTAGCATCAATCAAATTTTCACAATTTTATTTAGAGTAGGTTTCGATCAAAAAAATCATTAGAATAAGAGGCAACCTGATGGCCATTTATCCCACTCTGAATATGGGAACATATGTCCCTTGTTGTTACAAGCACTCAACTTTTAAAGTAAGTTCAAAATTTAAATTTCATAAAATCTTTTGATTCAACCATGTTAAAAATGTTGGGGAAAACTTTCCAAGCTCAAATAAAAGTCATCAATGATTTTTTTGTTTCTTAGAAATTCTCGTCACTCGGGGCTAGTGCATTTCAACCATTGGCTAAGAAACCACAACCCAAGGGCATCTAAGCTGTCAAAATCACCCGGGGATTGCACCCAGCCTAGGCCACACCAACCCTTAACATGGTTGGCTTTTTTGGTGTTTCCTCCCAACTAAGTCACTGTAAGAGTATTGAACTCGGGTCACCTACCAAACGAAGCCCACACATTAACCAGATGAGCTAGTAGGAATTGACTAAAGCCATCGATGATTGAAAGGCTAATTACAAAAACAAATTATGGAGTTATTTTCTCAATATGTTATATTTAATCGGTAACACGTTACAAGTCATTGCACTCTACAATCCAGGGCAAGAGAGTTTTGCTTAAAGTTGTTATGACATGTGGCATTAAGTTGACCCAATATAAAAAAAATATATTAATTTAAATTTAAAAAAAAAACAATAGCTTATAAATCAAAATATTAAAAATAATGTAAAAAATAAATTTAAGAAAAAACCCACCAAGCATTAATTTTTATGTAGATACATATGTGCACACAAATATTGATTCATTTTAAATTATGATTTTTAAACACCAATATATTTTTATCTTAAATTCATTTTGATCCATCTCAATGCTTAAATGCTTAATGCATCTGAAATTAAGATAAATCTATGTTGATTGCATAAAAGAGATGAGGGCATTTAAACATTCAAGTTTTAATAAGAGGAAGTTATAATATGGTGTGCGCTTACGAACATGATCACAACCCTTATTTTAGCCCATTTTTAATCTTCATTCTATTCTATAACACAGCACTTAAATGTCAACATAAGCGACCATAAGCCATAGAGGCAAAGGTAAAGACAAGTCATTTACAAGAACTTAAGGAGTCCATAAGCAAAGATAATATAACCCTTCATATTCTTCATGGTCTTAGGAAAATTGAAAGAAATATAAACACAATACAAATTAAATAGAGAGAATTTGATTTCATACAAAGAACGAATTGTGTAATTGTGTCAAAGGTGTCTTTTAAGGAAGTGGCATCATCTCTCCAAACCTTTTGGGGCCAACCTTGTTGTCATATACCATCGACATTAGACAATTGTCACACCACCTATCCTCTTCCACATGTTTATTGAATTTGAAATTGATAGGTGTCATTGTTGTCCTCCTTGTTATCGTAGAGCCACACACCCATGGTTAGATCCTTATTTTCATCTTTTGTTCCCAAATGAGCTTTGACAACATAAATAGCTCAGTGTTCAACAACATGTTGTCAATGTAATATCTCAATGACCATATGTAAGTCTCATTTCTCTCTCCTCTTGCTCCTTGGTTCAATTTCAAAGGAAGTTAAACCCTTTGAAGGCAGCCTCCTTGCTTCCATTTCATAAGAACTCTTGCTCTACAATGTAAATCTCTCTTGAGAACAAGAGATAAAAAAAACATACAACTCTTCAATAATATTATGATTCCCTTTGAGTAGCTCATCATCAATGACATCAATAGCGAGGAACATATATTGGTAATCATGATTATTCAAAGACCTAAGAATGTCACCCTCTTTGGCATTACAGTTATTATTTTCCCTTTTTCTTTTTAGAGTTACTTCCACCAACATGTTTCAAGTCCTTGGCAATAGATTGCTCCTATGTTTCCACCACAAAGTGTTGAGAAGGATATGTATAGTCCATACCCATAGGCATAACCTGCCCTTTCCTTTTATTTCTATTATTTACTTTTATTTCCACATAATTATCATTCCCCAATGCTTCCATCTCATATGAGATCTCACTCTACGATGAGGATATGTCTTAGGAAGTTGAGACATTACCTGCATGACGAATTTGCTCTTTCGTAACCAAATGATTCCTCATTCATAACGTATTACTTTCAAGTAATACATTTTTTTTTAAAAATGTATTTCTCGTTTTTCGTGGGGTGGGGTCCATCAAAAGAATGCAGTGTGAGTGCCCGTTGGATGTGGAATTAAATTATGCATCCAACGAGTGCTCCCACTCAAAATTTGAGTAAAACTATGTGGATATAAGTTGAATATACGAATTAAAAAAAAAAGAAAAAGTTTTTTTATAACAAATATACCAACTCAACAATTATCGTTGACTCATTTTCTTCAAATTCTATTGATTCTTGAATTCCAACTCATCGATGTCTTTTTTTTTATGAGACCCATTTTAGACCCCAAATTGACTCTAATGATAAAGTGGTTGATGCACTTAGTAGAAAAATGCATGCAATGCATGTGGCAACCATTAACATTTGCCAATAAACTTTGAGGCAAAAGATTGTTGACTCTCTTGATGAAGATGAGCATTATGTGCAAATAAAAGATAAAATAGAGTAGGAGAATTTGGAAAAAATGTATGAAGCTTATCATTTGGAAGATTATGAGCTTCTTACTCATAAAGATATAATGTATATTACAAATGTTGCAGAATTGAAGAGAATTATTATGGATGAAATCCATAAAATGTCATATTTCAGTCACTCGGGATACTAGAAAACAATTGTTACAACAAGGAACAATATTTTTGGTCAGGAAAGAAAAAAGACATTGCTGAGTACATTTCTAGATGTATGAAATGTCAGCAAGTGGAGGTTGAACATCAACACCCAACAGGTTTATTGCAGCCTTTGTCAATTCCATAATGGAAATGAGAAGTGGTAACTATGGATTTTATTATTGGATTACCAACTACTTAAAGGAAGCATGATTCCATCATGGTTGTGGTGGATAAGATGTCTAAGGCAACATATTTTATTCTAGTTAAATCTACTTACAAGGCGGATGGAATAGCTAGAATATTCATGAAAGAAGTATTCAAATTGCATGGGTTACCAAAAGCAGTTGTATCCAATCAAGATACAAAATTTACTTTTTACTTTTGGAAAAGTCTTTTGCAAATTTGGGTGCATATGAACTTTAGTACATCCTACCATCCACAAATAGATGATCAAACAGAAAGAGTAAATCAAGTGATTGAAGACATGATTTGCATGTATGCGATGGACAAACCATCTAAGTGGGAAGATTATCTACACTTGGTAGAGTTTGCATATAACAATGGGAAATAAGCATCATTGGGAATGAATCCATTTGAAGCTTTGTATGGCAGAAGGTGTAGGACACCAATGAGTTGGTATATAATCCAATGAACAAAATTGTGCTTGGGACAAAAATGCTTAAGGAAATGGAACAAGAGGTTGCAAAGATTAGGCAAAATTAAAAGGCATCCCAACATAAATAATAAAGTCATGCAGATAAGAAGCGAGTGTATAGGGAATTCAATGTTGGGGATAATGCTTATCTCCAAGTGAGGGCAAGGAAGAGTTCCTTGAAGCTTTGAAGTTGTAATAATATATCACCAAGATATTGTGGATCATTTGAAGTGCTTGAGAGGATAGGATTATTTGCATATAGAATTACATTTCCTGCTAACACTAGAGCTCATAATGTTTTTCATGTTTCTTTGCTTAAGAAATATGTACATGATCCTAACCATGCGATTGATTGGGATTTGATCCAGGTGGAACTTGAGGGGGAGTTCCAAACAGAGCCACTATGCATCCTCGACAAGAAGGTAACATTGCTCTAAAACTATGCCATCGGATAGGTAATGGTGCAATGGAAACACTTTGGTCCCGATGAGGCTACATGGGAAATGAAGGATGCCATGAGAGATAAATATACATTTTGTTCTAATTTTGAGGAAACACCAAGGATGATGTTATTCCAGGGGGTGGGGGGGTTGTATCCCCCAGTTTTGACTTGGAATATATTAAATCAAATGATGTAAATGATGTAAATATGCTAGTATGGATTCCCAGTGTGGATCTCAAGGCCGAGGCCTGACTATGAATGGCTAGGCATGTATAATATAAGTATATTTATATAGACCATGAGGTTAACTTGTCATGCTAACTTGAAAACTATGTAAATATTGTGTTGGAAATTAATAAAGTGGTCCAAGATGGTTGTGTAAAGAGCATTAGAGGGGTTATGATTCCACTATAGGGGAAAATGAATGGGGGCCTATGGGAGATTAAATCCTTTAGCAAGTCAATCTTAGAGCTCGTCATTTTGCTTCCATGTGCCTTAAATGAACCCATTTACTTCATTTTGACTTATTAGATCCAATCATTGAATGCATGTATGAGGTTTGTGGTAAAAGTGTCTTTATGTAGTTATGGAAACATGGGATGAATATAATTCTATGACAATTGGAAGAGTCCTTTATTCAATGGTCAAAAGTTATGTTAGTTGTCTTTTTCACCATCCTTTCAAGTTTTATGGAGGCTACCACTAATTCTCATGTATTTTTTGACACTACGTAGAGTTTTCCTCTTGAGGTTCATTCCATTGCCATTCAACATTGCTAGACTGTGAAATAACTAGAAAATTGAATTGTGAAGGAGAATTGTAGACAATAAAGAAAAGAGAATGGTTGTAGGTGAGCAAAGAGGTTGGGGAAGATAGAAACCTTTACCCATTGTGTTTGTTACTCGTGAATTCTTGAGAAGCGTTGATGAATCAATGTTACAAGAGGTTCTCCAACATCATACAATAGGTTGGACTCTTTCTGCATACACTGGTAAGCATTGTAAGGGTTGGATTTCCCAAGGGAACAATAGAGTAGTGAAGGGAAATGCCTTCATTGTGTTATTCTGGGCAGTAGAAGAGAGTGACATGGTTGGGATAACTGAGTGAGATCCCTATAAATGCTCAGAGGTGAGTAGTTTAGGTAAGAATAAGAGAAAATGGGTTGTGGGTTGAGAGAGAGAATATTGTAGGTGTTTTCTTCGTCATGGTGACCTCATAGCCCAACTTAGGAGTGGTATCTGCAACTGATACCTAAGGTTGGGTGGAAACTCACTCTTACAAATCCAGTTGCTTGGATCTTCGTGTTAAAAGATGAGTATTTTCTTTGTGTAAGAATGTGGAATGATTTTGTTTTCTTCTTATGATGAAGATACTTGATCTGCTCTTGATTGCTTGAGAAGCCATGAATTAATGTTATAAGAGGTTCTCTAACAATATATAGCAAGTTGGACTCTTTCTGCACACACTGGTAAGCACTGTAAGGGTTGGATTCCTTGAGGGAGCTATAGAGCAATGAAGGGAAACACATTCCTTGTGTTGTGTGGGGCAGTAGAAGAGAGTGTCATGTTTGGGATGGCTAAGTTAGATCCTTGTAAATGCTTAGAGGTGAGTATTTAGGTTAAGCACGAGAGCAAATGGGTTGTGGGATGAGAGAGAGAAGCATGTAGGTTTTTCCTTCATCGTAGTGGCCTCATATCTCGCGTTTGGGGTGGTATATACATATGATAACTACAGTTGGCGGGGGAATCACTCTTGCATAGCAAGCTGCTTGGATCTTCTTGTAAAAATAGAAATATTTTCTTTGTATATGAATGTTGAATGGTTTTATTTTCTTCATGTGATGAATATGCTTGACTGTACATGTTGTGTGTGTGTGTGGATGGAGTTCTATTTCCACTATGTTTTACATTCACAAATTTACTCATGCATTTCTTATTTATAAATTCATAGTATGGACCATGGGGTGAAATTTATAAGCTATAAATTCGTAAATACCCCCTCCCATGGTTGGAATGATGGATGGGGACGTGACAACAACTATAAATCCTATACTACACCTTTTAGGAAACGAAAAAAATTGGCAAAGGAATGTTATACATTGTATTTCAATGCAACTCTTTATTAACAATTAGTTGGAAGCCTCACTTATTTAACTCACTGTCGAATTGATATTTCCTTAGTTGTTAGTGGGGTTTCTTGATTTATGTAGTATCCTTGAGGAAGCCACTAGAAGGCCACAAAGCAAATTGTTCATTATCTCAAGGGAATTTATCAACTTGGTGTAAAGTATTGCACTCATTCCACCAAATCAATGGTCAATTGCATCAAATTGGATTGGGCAAGGGGAGGCAATGACAAGAAGCCGACATATGGCTATGTGTTTCTTCTTGGTTCAAGACCCTTGGTTTGGTTGTGAAAAAATCAAAGGGTACTATCTCTTTTGACCACAAAAGCACAATATCGTGTTGCAGTGAATGTTGGAATAAAGGCAGTCTAGATTTGACAGCCCTCGAGAGAGCTCAATATTTTAGTCGATATGACAACTATTATCTTTTGTGATAACCAAAGTGTAATACATGTTTTTGATAATAATTCAGCACACGGTAAGAGGAAGCATGTAGCACTTTGTGTTCACTACTTAAGATAGTTCATTCAAGATTGTTGCAAAGCTTCTCTACTACATAACTAATGATCAATTGTTGATATTTTTATGAAGACCTTACCAAAATCTAAGTTTGTGAAAATTCGGGCTATGCTTGGGCTTCATGAAGATGAAATTATGGTGTGGTTGGGTTGTACTATAATGTCATGTCCCCAAATTTTGCATTGGATCACAATGCCCTAAGCCACTTGGCCATGTTCATGATAGTTTGTCAAATTGGTGCTACCAAGCATGATGTCCAAGTTAGTAATAATGCAAAATTAGAGCCAAATGGACAAGGTGGGTCACATGAAGAGAAAATTCCCAATTCAAAGTTTGTAATGTCCCCATCCAAATAAATTATCATGGAGAAAAAATTCCACTAACCTACTAGTTCTCTAGGTTGGGGTGGAAGCATCAAAATTTGGAATAAGGGAGCTACAAGACCCAAAATTACCTTAGACTTACAAATTCACATTAAATGGGTAAAATAAACAATAATAAAGAGGAAAATGAAGTGGCATTGGAATATGAGAGCACATAAGAGGTTGTGGGACCCACATGTGGCAAGATTCCCCACTACACTTGGCATCATTCTCACACAAATTCGAGTTCAAGGTGAAGGGTAACGTACTTGGGCTAGATCAAGAGGAAATATTCATGGCAAGAATAATGGAGGCTCGACTTGGAGTCGAAGAGTAACTCCCAATGAAGAGGAAGAAGCATAATAGACAAATTGTGACACTTGTGACAAGATTCCATGGCATCTATGACAAATTCAGACCTGATGGTATACCTATGAAAAATATGACACATCGGGGCTAAACATAGCCACCAAGAGGGCACATAGAGGGATTTATGGTCAGCCAATATTCCCAATTCGGATTGGGGAAAGAGGAGTGCAAGAATGAGGAGGATAAGTGTCTCATGAAGGAATCAATCACTAACTTGAGTTGGGTGAGTGTCTTGGAGGGAAATTAGACCTCATGAGTCCACATGAAGTTAATAAAAATGGAGTATGACAAAGGAGAGCAACTTTTGGATCATTTTTTTTTGCACTCCTAGAGAGCTTAGCTTGTCCATTACACAGTGGGTGTTTACCTTCCCTGTTATTGAACCTATTTCGAAGGTGAAAGATCCCTATCAAAGTTGGTTGGAGGAGAGTCCATTCATACCTATTATCAGATCTTAAAGGATTTGTTTATTGCAGGTTCAAGTCCCTCTTCAGTTCGAGTTCCTCTCATAGATCTTCTTCTCATTTCTCTTCTCACATATTCTTCTCAATGTCCATGTTCTAGTGTTGATGGCGCACTCATAGTTGCATAAAAATTTTGGAGGATGATTTTGTAACTCTGTTGTTATAATATATGATGTATGGCATTGTTTTGAGTTTCATATTTGAGCCATATCTTGAAATCCTATGTCTATCATGTAAAATTTCCAATGCAAATCTCCCATTTGAGCTCGTTTTCCTCTATCTTTACTTGTGGTCTTTTGGAGTAGTTATGCATTTGTTTGCATCATACTTTATCTAAGTTTTTTCTAATATTTCTAGCAGCCTATGATATAATGTTGATTGTTAAGATTCAATATGCTAAGATAGATAACATCAATATTCAATTCAATTTCACAACAATAGCATATACAAGATCGCTGAAAGAAACACAATCACAAGATAGACACAAATTTATCATGGGAAACCCTCTAGGGAAAGAAAAACACAGCAAAAACTTCATCAATATAGATGATCAAAAGTACAAAGACAAAATCCCAAACCAGTGCTCCTTCTCCTTGCAGATCTCTCTCTCTCTCTCTCTCTCTCCTATGTGAATTACACAAGTGAGTGTGTGTGTCCAAATGAGGAGCACATCACTCCTATTTATACTTTATCTTCCACTTGACTTTTTCACTAACTAGGTCGGCCCCAACAAACTTAACTTGGACAACTTACCTAGGAAGACTCAAAACAATATAATATTACTTTATGGAGGGTTCTATCGACCCGAATTACAAAGGAGGTTTTACCTCATGACTTTATGATGACCAAATACAATAATAACATCCCGACGAAGGAATAAAACATCTCTGAATAAATAATAATAAAATACAATAGAATATTCTTCGAAGTTATAATATTTCAACACTCCCCCTTAATGAGAAGGGTATTCTACTGACAACAACAACATCAACTGTAGGAGCAAGGAGAGAGAGCATCATCAACAACACCAAGGTGATACATCTATAAATCATCGAAAGTTTTCTTCAACAATATCAACAACTGGAACAGTTATTGGAACATCTTCAACATCTTCAGTACTGGAGCATCATCTTCTATAACACTGAGTCTTCATCTTTTATCTTCATCTTCTGCAGCACTCGGTCGCTTGATCGTTTACATCAACACTTGATCTCTCGATTATCTACAACAACTCTTGATCTTTCGATCAACAACAACATCATCTGCAGCAACATAACCTGCAACACACATGATCCAATTACGGGATGATCAATTCCTCTCACTTTAGGACATAATTCCAAGGATGATGCAATCCTAACCACATCACTGAGGTAAAATTTTGAGGATCACTTTAGGACTAATGTCCAGGGATGATACAATCCCAACCACATCACGGAGACAAAAGTCTGCGGATCACTTTAGGACTAATGTCTAGGGATGATACTATCCCAACCACATCACGGAGACAAAAGTTTGCGGATCACTTTAGGACTAATGTCCATGGATGATACAATCCTAACCACATCACAGAGACAAAATTATGCGGATCACTTTAGGACTAATGTCCAGGGATGATACAATCCCACTGCAACATCATCATCATTGCTCCCCCTTTCGAGGAAGGTCCTTTTGAACCACACCAAGCTTGTCACAGAAGTACTCAAACTTCACTCGAGACAGAGGCTTAGTCAACACATCAGCAACTTGCTCATCAGTGCTCACATACTGGAGCTTTATAGCTCCTTTCTGTACCATATCCCGTATGTAAAAATACCGGATTTCGATGTGCTTTGATTTGTCATGGAACACTCGGTTATCTGTCATATTTATACAACTCTGGTTGTCACATAGAATCACCATGGTATCCAACTCGAGGTCAAATAGACCTGACATCAATTTTCGATGGATTCACAACTGGCAGAACAAACTACTATATACTCTGCTTCAACTATGTCGAGAGCAACACTAGACTGCTTACTGCTAAACCATGAGATCATGGAAGATCTCAGACAATAAAATCCACCTGAGGTGCTCTTCCTGTCTAAGACACTTCCAACCCAATCTGCATCTGTATAAACATACAATCTGTAGTCATGATCTCCAACATAGTATAGACCAAAGTCTATTGAACCTTTCAGGTACCTCATCACATGCTTTGCAGCTATCAAGTGAACACGTCTAGGCTCAACTAGATATTGACTCAGGGTGTTCACAGCAAAGCATATATTTGGCCTGGTATTCGTCAAATATATCAACGACCCAATAATTTGTCTGTACTGAGTCACATCCACTAACTATGACAACTCATCAGCTAACAACTTCAGGTTGGTATCCATGGGTGCATGGTCATGGCTTTACATTCCAACATATCAAATCTTTTTAGGATTTCCACAGCATACTTTCCCTGGTTGAGAAAGATTCCTTCTGGGTTCTGCCATATTTCCAGACCTAGAAAATAGTGCATCAATCCAAGGTCTTTCATCTCAAATTCTTCAGCGAGCTTCTTCTTGCACTCTACAATCTGTTTCTCATTTCATGTCAGAAATAAATCATCCACATACAACAATAATATGACAAGTTCATCATCCATAACCTAGTTAAAGTAAAGGTTAGGGTTAGCTTTACTTTTGGTAAAGCCCAAGCTCGTCAAAAAACTATCTATCCTTCTATACCAAGCTCTAGGAGCTTGCTTCAACCCACACAAAGCCTTTTTCAACTTGCATACGTGAGTCCGTCTGTCTTCAACTTCAAATCCCTGTGGTTGTTCTATGTACCTTATTCCTCAATCACACCATTCAAGAAAGTTTCCTTCACATCCATATGGTGTAAACTCCACTTCATTGAGGATGCAAGTGCCATGATGGTTCTAATGGAAGTGTACCTTGCTACTGGTGCAAATGTCTTTTTCATAATCAATTCCCTCTTTCTGAGAGAATCCTCTAGCCACAAACCTTGCCTTGTATTTCTCAATACTTCCATCAGCTGCATGCTTTATCTTGTAGATCCACTTGGAAGACACCACACTTTTTCCTTCTGGTTTGGGAACTATATCCCAAACATCATTCTTCATTATTGATTGGTATTCTTCTGTCATTGCTTCTACCCGTTCTTTCTTATGTATAGATTCTTCATAACTGGAAGGTCTTGATCTACAAGATCACATATCAAAGCCACATAACTGGAAAATGGTTTTGGCTTCTTGCTTACTCTTGTGGAGCCTTCTAGAGCTCCATACTTCTCTGCTTCTTGCATAATTTCTCTTGCCCAAGCAAGCTTTCTCTTTCATGACATATTCATAGTGGGAGGTTCTTGAGGTTCTAGCATATCATGATCTTATGGTGTTTCATCTTCAGGGGAGGGTGCAACTTCTACATTTCTGGGAGGTACATCTTCTTCATATACTTCTTCATGCTGGCATTTTCTAGATATCTTGAGAGTTGCTTCTTCGTCAAATGTTACATCTCTACTAATCTCCATGTTATGGAATCCTGGAATGTATATTCTAAAGGCTTTGGAGACTTCACAATATCCAACAAATATTCCCTTCTTTCCGGAAGGGTCCACTTGGTTCTCTTTTCTTTTGGTATGTGAACATATACTGGGCAACCAAATATCTTGAGGTGGCTCACTTCAGGCTTCTTTCCTGTGAACATTTCTTCTGGAGTCTTGAATCCAAGGGAACTATGGGATAATCTGTTATGTACATAAACTGTCGTCCTTGTTGCTTCAGCCCATAGATGCATTAGAATATCTTGATCATGTATCATTGTCTTCACTGCTTCCGTAATGGTCCTACTCTTTCTTTCCGCAACACCATTATGTCGAGGATTGTAGGGAGTAGTTAGTTCCCTCTTGATTCCAGCTTCTTTACAAAAGGCTTAAAAATATTTTGAAGTATATTCTCCACCATTGTCTGTTCTGAGTGTCTTGATTCTTCTTTTTGAATGATTCTCTATCAAGGCTTTAAGTTCCTTGAATTTTCCAAATACTCCATCCTTTGCTTTCACGAAATATATCCATGTCTTTCTTGAATAGTCATCAATAAATGTAACATAATATTCATAACCACTCAAAGATGTGAAGGGCATTGGACCACATACATCTGAATGGATTAATTCCAACGTACCTTTAGTCTTTGTCTCACTCTTCGGAAATGGATTATTGATATTCTTTCCTTTTGCACATCCTTTGCAAATGCCTTCATGATCGATCTTCAAATATGGTAATCTCGTCACTACTTTTCTCACATGGGGTAGTGCTTTGTAGTTAATGTGAGCAAGCCTCCTATGCCATAATTCACTTGGGCTAGTGGTCTCATGAACAAGGGTTGTTTATGAATGTCCCTTGAGTTTATATAAGCCTCCTTCTTCTTCACCAATGACAATTGCATTTTCAATTGATTTTCCTTTGGGCCACATAAGTACCTGTCCATCTATGAATGCAACCCTATATCCTTTATTATCTAATGCTGAGATAGAAAGTAGGTTCTTCTTCAAACCTGGTACATATAAGACTTCCTTCATCTTTATGGGGGTTCTAGAATCAAGCTTGTAGCTTGCTTCACCAATTCCTTTGATAGGATATTGATAGTCATCTCCTAATGATACCTTCTGAGGAGAGTTCTTCTCTTCAAGTTTTGACAGAGTTTTCTTTTGTCCCGTCATGTGATTTGAAGCACCACTAGCAATAAGCCATGTATCTTCTCAAGGTGTCACGGACCTAGAAAGTGCAGAGAATAATACATACTCTTCTACATCTTCTTCTTTTGCTTGTTTTCTTCGAGGTCCTTCTTCCTCTTCTTCTTCATATTCATCTTCAACTAGGTGTGCATGATGTCTTTTGTTGTTGTTCCTCTTGTTGTATTCTTCTTTCTTCAATTGACAATTTTTAGCAATGTGTCCTAGCTTGTCACAATTGAAACATTGAAAGTTGGAGTAGTTTCTTCTTGGATTGTTTCCTCTTGTTCTTTGGAACTTCTTGGGAGGTTGAGACTCCTTGTGGCTGTCCTTCTTGAAGTTAGATTGACTTCTTCCTCTCTTGGTATGGGTGGCTAGGGCTTGATCATCTTCTTTAAGTAGAGCTTCTCTATTGGATACTCTAACCTCCTCTTGGATGCAATCTTCCCATACAATGTCAAATTCCATGCTTTCCTTTCTGGCACACATAGTTTGGATGAATGAATCCCAAGGTCAAGTGAGACCATTGAGAGCAGTCATAACTAGCTCATCTTAATCAAGGGAGTCTCCAATGGCTTCTAGTTGCTCCTTGAACTGGGAGATCCTTGTGAAGTAGTCTTGGATGGATTCTCCTTGGCACATCTTGGTACTCTTTAATTGAGCTCTCAAATTCATCTTCCTATTGATGTTCCTTCCTTCATACATTATGGCTAGGGCATCATACATCTCCGGGGTCTTCTTGGATGACACTTAAGGAAACAAGTGGTCTTTGATATAATAAGCAATGATCCTCTTTTCCCTAATTAGGTCCTTCTTGTGCTTCTCCTTAGCTTCATCATCTTCAGGTTCTGCAACTTCTTCCTTCATGTACTTGGCAAGATCATTCTCTTCAAGAATGAGGACAATCCTATATTTCCATGCTCGAAAATTCTCTATGCCTTCTAGCTTGTCCTCAAGCTTAGTGCTTGGGGCCATCTTATCCAAGAGGTCACCAAAAATGAAATTTCTCAAAATGAAAAACTGGCCATACTAGGAGATGCGCTTGACTAAGGCAAATTGACTGGTACACTTGGTTTCTGGAGATTCCAAATTTTCACCTCTCAAAATTGACTTACGAAATTTTGATCTGCAGTTTTTTGGTCCAAAGTCAAACTAGGGTTTGACTTTCGTGGAGATCTACCCACTCAAAAATTTTGATCTAGGGCTCAATAGATGCACCCTAGGGAGGCACAACTTTCTATGCAATTAGATTTCCAAAATTCCAACTTTGATAGAAACCCTAATTTATTGTCAGAGGGAGAAGAGAGAGATTTTTACCTTGTGAAAGTTGTCCTATTCAGGCTAGCTCTGATACCATGTTAAGATTCAAATGCTAAAATAGATAACATCAGTATTCAATTCAAATTCACAACAATAGCATATACAGGATCAGTGAAAGAAACACAATCACAAGATAGACACAGATTTATCCTGGGAAACCCTCTAGGGGAAGAAAAACCCAGAAAAAACTTCATCAATATAGATGATCAAAAATACAAAGAAAAGACCCCAAACAAGTGCTCCTTCTCCTTGCAGATCTCTCTCTCTCTCTCTGCTATGCGAATTACACAAGTGAGTGTGTGTGTCCAAATGAGGAGCACATCACTCATATTTATACTTTATCTTCCAGTTGAATTTTTCACTAACTAGGTCGGCCCCAACAAACTTAACTGGGCCGACTTACCTAGGAAGACTCAAAACAATATAATATTACTTTATGGAGGATTTTATCGACCCGACTTACAAATGAGGTTTTACCTCATGACGCTATCATGACCAAATACAATAATAACATCCCGACGGAGGAATAAAACATCTCCGAATAAATAATAATAAAATACAATAGAATATTCTTCGAAGTTACAATATTTCAACATTGATGACCAAAATACTATATGCAAGTCCCTTCGGCATTTGCTTAAAGTTTGTGAAACAAATTCCATGTCCATTGTTAACATTTTTCAAGCAATCTCTATGTGTCACAACTTTACGTTTTATGGGAGTAATAGCAGATTATAGTGTTAAGATTTAATATGCTAAGACAGAAAATAGCAGCATTACATTCCATTTCACAATAATAGCATATACAGGATCACTGAAGAAACAACAAGCACAGCATAAACACAAGAGACAGAGATTTATCCTGGGAAACCCTCATGGGGTAGAAAACCCAGCAAAGCTTCCTCAATATAGATGACCAGCAATATACAAAGATGAAACCCTGAGACATGATCTCCCTCTCCACAATAGCAGACCTCTCCTCCACAAGTGCGCTATCCTCAAGTGAGTAAGTGTATCAAATGAGGAACACACCTCCTCTATTTATACACTACTCTGATATGTATTTTACACAAGTACATGTAGGCTCGTATTTAACCA
Organism: Larix kaempferi; assembly: GCA_027924585.1. Lineage (NCBI taxonomy): Eukaryota > Viridiplantae > Streptophyta > Pinopsida > Pinales > Pinaceae > Larix > Larix kaempferi. The sequence goes on along the minus strand of BSBM01000267.1, from coordinate 4,418,624 downwards.
TTAGGTTAAATACCCCATTATAACTGACTGGGCCAACCCCCACATGGTGGGTCTAATAACCCTAGTTACCACAACCAACTCGGAGGAATAAACATCTACGGATTTATAGTATAATCACATCGGAGGTATGGAACATCTCCGGAATAAATAATATACAAATATAATATTCTTTGAAGTTACAATATTTCAACACTCCCCCTTAACAAGAAGGATATTATAACAGTATCTGCACGAGCAAGGAGTCATCAACATCATACATGATACATCTATAAATCATTGGAAGCTTTCTCAACATCATCAGTAACTTAAGCAGTTACTGTAACATCTTCAATACTGGAACATCAACATCTTCAGTACTGAGTCTTTATCTTTTGTAGCACTCAAATAGCTACAACAACATCAATATCTGAATCCTCACGATCGTCAGCATCGTCATCACACGATCATCAGCATCGTCATCACACGATCATCAGCATCGTCATCACACGATCATCAGCATCGTCACACACGATCATCAGCATCGTCATCACACGATCATCAACATCGTCATCACACGATCATCAGCATCGTCACACACGATCATCAGCATCGTCATCACACGATCATCAACATCGTCACACATGATCATCAGCATCGTCATCACACGATCATCAACATCGTCATCACACGATCATCAGCATCATCACACACGATCATCAGCATCGTCATCACACGATCATCAACATCGTCATCACACGATCATCAACATCGTCATCACACGATCATCTCAATCTACATGATCAACATCATTGTCATCTAGATCAGCACAATCGTTATCTAGATCAACAGTATTAGTATCCACACCAATACAAGTATACACATCATCAATACAAGTATCCACACAATACAAGTGTACACATCATTAATACAAGTATCCACACAATACAAGTGTACACATCATTAATACAAGTATTCGCTCAATACAAGTATACACATCATCAATACAAGTATTCACACAATACAAGTATATCATCAGTAGCATGTATTCTCACTAATACATCTATCATCAAAAGCATGTATTCTCACTAATACATCTATCATCAAAAAGCATGTATTCTCACTAATACATCTATCATCAAAAGCATGTATTCTCACTAATACATCTATTATCAAAAGCATGTATTCTCACTAATACATAGCAGCAAATCCTGCAACACACATGATCATATTACAGGATGATCAATCCCGCTCTCTTTAGGACATAAGTCCATGGATGATACAATCCAGATCAAGTTCCAGGATGATCAATCCTTATCACTTTAAGACAAGTCTTATGTCTAGGGACGATGCAATCCCATCATGTACATTTTGAACCCAGTTCATGGACGATGCAGTCCTATCTTCAATTCTCAGAGACATCAGTCTATGGATCAATTCTGGGACCTCAGTCCGGGGACGATGCAATCCCCTGCCTGTTCATTCAGGACTTCATTATCGGAGACCCAGTCTATGGCTCAATTCTGGGACCTCAGTCTGGGGACGATGCAATCCCCTACCTGTTCATTCAGGACTTCATTATCAGAGACCCAATCTACGGCTCAATTCTGGGACCTTAGTCCGGGGATGATGCAATCCCCTGCCTGTTCATTCAGGACTTCATTATCGGAGACCCAGTCTACGGCTCTATTCTGGGACCTCAGTCTGGGGACGATGCAATCCCCTACCTGTTCATTCAGGATTTCATTATCGGAGACATCATGTCTACGGCTCAATTATGGGACCTCAGTCCGGGGACGATGCAATCCCCTACCTGTTAATTCGGGATTTCATTTATCGGAGACATCATGTCTACGGCTCTATTCTGGGACATCAGTCCGGGGACGATGCAATCCCCTACCTGTTAATTCAGGATTTCATTTATCGGAGACATACATCTACGGCTCTCTTTAGAACAGATGTTCAAGGATGATACAATCCCTTTTCTTTCTCGGAGACACCTGTCTACGGCTCACTTTAGAACATGTGTTCAAGGATGATACAATCCCTCTTCTTTCTCGGAGACACCTGTCTACGGCTCTCTTTAGAACATGTGTTCAAGGATGATACAATCCCTCTTCTTTCTCGGAGACACCTGTCTACGGCTCTCTTTAGGACTAAAGTCCAGGGATGATCCAATCCCCTCATGTCCACCAAGGACTTCATTCTCGAATACATACGTCTACGGCTCTCTTGAGGATGATGCAATCCTATCATGTCCACCAAGGACTTCATTCTCGAAGACATACGTCTACGGCTCTCTTGAGGATGATGCAATCCTATCATGTCCACCAAGGACTTCATTCTCGAAGACATACATCTACGGCTCTCTTGAGGATGATGCAATCCTATCATGTCCACCAAGGACTTCATTCTCGAAGACATATGTCTACGGCTCTCTTGAGGATGATGCAATCCTATCATGTCCACCAAGGACTTCATTCTCGAAGACATACGTCTACGGCTCTCTTGAGGATGATGCAATCCTATCATGTCCACCAAGGACTTCATTCTCGAAGACATGTGTCTACGGCTCTCTTTAGGATGAGGCAATTCTGTCATGTCCACCTTAGACCTGGTCTAAGGATCATCCACCAACCTCTCTGTCGGCATCACCAATATAGGTATTCACATCATCGACCTCACTGTCGATGTAGGCAATCTCATCATAAGTGATCACATCACTCCCCCTTTCGAGGAGGGTCCTTCTGAACTATATTAAGTTTGTCTCGAAAAATCTTTACTTGAGGTAGAGGTTTGGTTAGTACATCGGATCAGAAGAGGTTTGGTTATTGGTAACTTGTTACAAATTCGAACTTTAATTCCTATCTGCACCATATCTTGTATATAGAAATGCCAGATCTCTATGTGCTTTTGACTTATCATGGAACACTGGATTCTCTTTGTTTGTCACATAGGATCATAGTTGCGTCCATCTCTAAATAATTCTGAATCCATGCCGTTTCACAATTAGCAGAGCAAGCAGCCATATATTCTGCTTGTGCTAGATTGCTTCCTGCTAAACCACAAGATCATGGCTGATCCTAGACAATAACATCTTCTCGATGTGCTCTTCCTGTCTGATACACTTTCTTCTCAATCAATATCCGTGTAGCCATCTGAATTCATGATCCCCATAGATCAAAGTCTATTGTATCCTTTAGGTACCTTATCTCATGCTTTGCAACTAACAGGTGAGCACTTCTAGTTTCCACTAGATACTGACTGAAGGTATTCACAGCAAAGCATATATCTGACTTAGTATTCGTTAGGCACATCAATGACTCAATAATTTGTCTGTACAGAGTTATATCCACTAACTCTAATGAGTCATCTGCTAAGAACTTCAAGTTGGAATTCATGAGAGTGGCCATTCCAACACATCAATTTCTTTTAATATTTCTCAGCATACTTTCCTTGGTTGAGAAAGATTCCTTATGAGCCTTGCCATACTTCGAGACCTAGGAAGTGATGCATCAATCTGAGATCTTTCAATTTCATTTCTGCAGCCATCTTCTTCTTTCTTTTCATGATATGTTTCTCATTCTTTGTCAGAAAGAGATCATCATCATACAATAATGGTATGATATGTTCATCATCCACAACCTTAAGGTAAAGGTTAGGAACAACTTTACTTTTGGTAAAGCCCAAGCTTATCAAGAAACTGTCAATTTTCCCTTTGAGACTGAACATCATTCACAATCTGCATTGAATGATCTTGTGCCATCTCTCGTTAGATGGGTCTACTAAAATGAGCCTCAATATCATTCGGACTCTGTGGTGAGTTCCTTCTTGCATCCAAGTCATCTGTGCATAGAAACCATATTCAACCTTGTATCAAGGATTGAGATCCACATCACTCATGGTGATCATTAAGCTCATCAATTGATTATTGATCCTAGGTACCCATACAGAACCTGATTCACACTTCTTCTTTAATTACACCATACTTGGAGCAAACATCTTGTAATGATTCTCTTCCCCGTTCTAAGAGAATCTTCTAGCCATGAGCCTTCTATATTTTTTTTGATTTGTAAATCTTCTTGTTTGAACATCCATCACTTGTACGGTGTCCATCATTCTTCATGACCTTTCCTACAAATCAAAATTAAGTACATGATTAGTAATACTTCATAATCATTAAATCATATTGACATGATAACCTATTATGCATACAGATATCATTTACATAGTTATGCAACTAATTTGACCAATACTTTGGCACAACACTTTCCCATATCCTGTATGCATGCAGTGGCTATCTAGATGCCTTCCATCTCTACCAGAACATACTATCGAGAGTGTGCACAGTTCTCAGCATGTCAGCAAAGAGGTTTCATTCTAGACAAGCAACAATGGAATGTTTGTCCAACTTACCAATAATATGCACATTAGTAGTATACTGTTCAATGCTCTATGAATCATCATATATTCTAGGAATACAAATATGCATACAACCTATTACAGGCAATATCATTACTATTTCAAATAACAACTCAAATACTTATCTTTTATGTTTGTGTGGTTGCCTCCCGCTTGATCTTCTGTATGTCTTTTGAACTTCTATTCATTCTGTACCACTGTGCATGCTCAAGAGTCATACGCATGATCTCATACACAAACATACACTCGTTAGTATATTCTAAATGCTATCAAAACATTATAGTTCTAAATAATCTTGAAAATGTATAGTTATGATTATAGATAATAAACATTAGTATTCAAGTTTTCAGGGAAGCCTTCTTTTACTCATGCATATCATCAATCATAATATGCATAATCCCTTGATTACTAACTTTATGAATAAGCATATCTAATCATACCAAGTATACTTATATAAGGGATACTAACACAAGGTAAGATTCATAGGAAACATACCTGGGTTAGTATATCTGTTTAACATACCCAATCAATATCTTCTTTGTTCTCTTCAATGATTTAGAGATCCTGTGCTGGAACCTACATATCTCATAGGTTAAGCATAATAAAACAAACTCATAAATACCTCATAAGTAGAACCTCTATGTGATCAAAGATTATGTAGGAGTCTTTGCCTTCATGTTGTCATGGTCATGGAACTTGATTTGTCTTTCGTGATGTACCTGAATCTTGTTAGCAGACAACATCAACCTCATACAATACCACAGTGTATTAGTGCAATCATATAGCCCTAAACAATGAATGTCTTCGATCATTCACATGCATTCATACTGTTATTAGGGTGATAAGATAGTTTAATCAAGATTGTACTAATAAATAATATGAAGACAAACACATTATGAACTTAATCAAGAATCAGATTTCAAGACATACCTGAACCTCCTTAAGTCATACCTGTCGAGAGTTCTTGTAGTCTTCTTATGTAAGGCCTTAGCCTCAACTCCCCCTGAAACTTGATCTGGAGCTTGATTAGGGTTTGCTAGAGAAACCCTAAAAATTCAATCTTTGACTTTCACACTTCTGAATGGATGAAAGAATATGTCTTGCTGAGCTGATCAAACTGGCATACTTCAATTTTGGAAACTCCAAAATTTGACCCCTCAAAATTGCCTTCGAAACTTCTGGATCTTCTTAGACAGGAACCCGAACTAGGGTATGATGAAGCCCGCCCTTCTGTCCAATCAAAAGGTTCGATCCAAGGCTCTAAACTCTTATTTTTCTGAGGAGATTCTAGCCGTGGTTACAGACTTCAAAAATTCCAACTTTTGCTGAAGCCCTAATTTTCCATCTTTCTGATCAAAATCCCGAACTAGGGTTTGATCAAGCCCGGTCTTCTACCCAACCAAAAAATTCAATCTTGGTCTCTAAATTTCAATTTTCTTGAGTAGCATTCAGCCGTGGATTCCGATTCCAAAAATTCTAACTTTCTCCGAAACCCTAAATTCCGGAAGCCATGAATAAAGGTGCTACAAAAATAATTCTGTTTTGACAGAAATATGTACCTGATTGTTTCTGCTATAACTCTGAAATTTTTGCTCCACAGGGTCTGAAAACATTTTCTACAGTAGCCTGACCTGTCATCTTTCCATCCTGACAGGTCTGACCTCAATTGGATTTTCTGAGAGAGAGTTATGCCAAATGTCGCAACGTGACCTGTTTTGGGATAATACAGGAGAGCGAACTTGTACGGTGTGCCACGTGTCACTGTTTGAACTTTGGCCTCTGAAAACGTTTCTTGAGATAGCTCGACCTGTTATCTTTCCATCCTGACAGGTCTGACCTCAATTGGACTCTCTGAGAGAGAGTTATTCCAAGTGTCGCAACGTGACCTGTTTATGGGATAAAACAGGAGAGCGAACTTGTACGGAGTGCCACGTGTCACTGGTTCAGCTTCGGCCTCTGAAAAAGTTTCTTGAGATAGTACAGTCTATGTACTACCTGTCACTTTTTATGAAATTTCATTTGGAGCTTCCTAGCCCAAGTTATGACCTTTTTGCCTAGGTCACCTGATTTTGACTGAGATCTGGAAGAGGTAGAAACCCTAACTTGTACTGATCATGACTTACAAAGTAAAACGAATCTGAGGATGCCCTTTGGACACAAGGTACCTGGGGATGTTATCTTCGACCTGTAAACTTTTCAGACCCTGAACCTTCACCAAAATGGATTTATAGCGAAAGTTCCACGATGACTGGTTTTTGCTATGTAAAACCCTAACCTTCAAATTGTCGTAAGTAAAGCAAGTGTCGTAAGTGCCATACCTTGTCTTCCTTCAGGTTAGCTCTGTTACCATGTTAATATTTAATATGCTAAGACAGAAAATAGCAGCATTACATTCCATTTCACAATAATAGCATATACAGGATCACTGAAGAAACAACAAGCACAGCATAAACACAAGAGACAGAGATTTATCCTGGGAAACCCTCATGGGGTAGAAAACCCAGCAAAGCTTCCTCAATATAGATGACCAGCAATATACAAAGATGAAACCCTGAGACATGATCTCCTTCTCCACAATAGCAGACCTCTCCTCCACAAGTGCGCTATCCTCAAGTGAGTAAGTGTATCAAATGAGGAACACACCTTCTCTATTTATATACTACTCTGATATGTATTTTACACAAGTACATGTAGGCTCGTATTTAACCATTAGGTTAAATACCCCATTATAACTGACTGGGCCGACCCCCACATGGTGGGTCTAATAACCCTAGTTACCACAACCAACTCAGAGGAATAAACATCTCCGGATTTATAGTATAATCACATCGGAGGTATGGAACATCTCCGGAATAAATAATATACAAATATAATATTCTTTGAAGTTACAATATTTCAACATATAGAACCTGATAAATGTTGCATTTTGGTTTCCCTTGAGGTCCTTTATAAAATCCAAGTCTCTATTGAGAAATTAGGGAAGTTTGTACAATGTTTAGGAAGCCAAAAAGTTCATGGATAATGGGGGGTTTCAACATCAAATTTACTAGTCTTTTTCCCTTTCATTCCTCCTTGATTAATGCAAGCCATAAATTTCTATAGCAAGTGTCTTGGTGCCCATTAGATGCATTAGGATGTCCTAAGACCCCTGAAGCCCTTCCAGACAGAATTCGAAAGCATTTTGGAGCATTTGGGACAGCTTGGGTTTCATTAGTCCAAGGTTCGAAATTGGACAACATTGAACAAATTTTATGGTAGGGATATTACAGTGGTATCAGAGCATGGTCCTTGTACTTGTGCATTGGATCATCCATTGAAGAAGAAAACTATAGCCATGTCCTACTATGATGATGATTTCTATGAGCAATATAATGATGACTATGATGAGCAATATGAAGAGTATTGCAGATAGTATGAAGAAGAAAATGTCCAGGAGGTACCTTCTACAAGTGTCTCCCATCAAATCACATTTGGAAGAATAAATTATGGTTATTATTATATCCATATGTATGGAGAATATGCATGTTCCACCATCAAATATCCTTTGGAGGAAATAACATGGTGGAGGGAAACTTGCAAAACCCCGCCCCAACAATATCAAGCCTATAGTGTTATAATGAAGTCATCCTCAAAATTTTCTTTCGAATTTTTTGTGGATGCTTTGTTTGGATATAGGCCCAATAATGAATATGTGGATTTAGTGATAAAAGTTCTATGCTCTTCTTGCAAAAAACCTTGGAGAGAAAATCATATATGTTTGAGTGAAAAGGAAGAGCGAGATGAAGAGACCACCACCAGTGTTGGGAAAGACAAGACCACAACCCTTACTATTGAGGGCTGTCAACATAATGTAGCCATCACCTGTTCTATTGAGGATCATTTAGAGGCATCTCTCATGGAGAACATGGATCAAAGAGTAACTACTGATGGTTGCTCGAGTTCTGTAGAAGCATATACTGATGGATGCTATGATGTGGTGCCTACTAATGGATACCAAGATTGCATGGAGATACCTACTAATTGATGTCCATCCCTCTATATTGGTGACATAGAGATCAGCCTTAATAAGGTTGATGCAAGTCCCAACTCCATTGAGAAGGAAGAAGAAGACCTTCTAGCAGCAAAACATGAACCAAGATCAACTTCCCAATCACCACTTGAGCTTCCATGTGAAGTTGATCCCAAGAAAGAAGAAGAGGAGGAGGTCCGCTCTCATGAACCATCCTTCATTGAAGGGTCTTTAAAGATGAGTGAAAGGAAGATCTATGAGGACCTTAGCATACTCCATGACACTCAAGCATTAGTGTCAAATTCTTGTTGGAGAATTTATTCATTGGAAGAGCCATCCTTCCTTGAATACATGGGGAAGATTCAAAAAGCAATATGCAACATCGAAGGTAATTTCATGTCTTTGCTTTTTTATATAAGCAATTTGGTTGAGCTTAATGAATGGTTACATAAGGCATACTTGAAGAATAATGAGGATATTCATAAGCTCAAAATTCAAAATGAGCAACCTCCTGAGAGGTTGCAAGATACTTGTTCTTCCTCCTATGTTTCAGATTGTCATATGGTAGATCGTTTGGAGGATTCTCTTGACATGATGGACCATGAGAAACATGGCGACTTGCATGTGCTTGATGTGTTTGAAGATGAGCTTGATGAAATCCAAGCACTTGTTGTGGTGGAAGAGGAACTTGAGTTGCATCTTGATGATGGTTATGCATTGTTTGAAGAAGTGCATGATTCCACTACCTTGGAACCAACCTATGAGGAAAGTTTCACATTTTTTAGGGAGGTGCATGATACCCCTATGGAGCTTTCACATGATGGAACTTCTTCACTTATGATCATTTGGGTGAGTTGGTTGATTCTCCTACATCCTACACTTCCACATTTTGCAACATTCATCCCAATGAAGTATGGGTGAAAGGTTTCTTTTTTATGGTGCCACATAAGGAGTATGAAACTCCTATCTCTCTTTTTGATGATGACATGACTAGAGCACCTTCTTATTTGCATTTGCAGCAGCATCCATTGCTCTCATTTGATAACCCTCGCATACATGTATGCACCTATGATGTTCACTTGAGTCACTTGAAGACTCATGATTTTCCTTGCTCCTTGCTTAGTTCATTTGATGTTGGAGGAAATTCATCCAATACTTGGGTGAAGAGATATATGATTGGAACAAATTCTTATTGGCAGCAACATCTTTTGTTATTTCTTGATGATACACATATCCATGGTTGCATATATGATACTTATTCTTCTTCTTGCTCACTATTTAATTCACTTGATGGGAGAGTTTCTTCATCCAACGTTTGGGTGAAAGCACACATGGAAACACTCTATGACACCTCCCATACTTTCTTGGAGAAACATTCTTGGACATGGGACACTCACCTATGTCATTGGATCATATTTTATTGGTCACTTGATGCTTGTATGCACTTGGCACATGATGATCTACTTACTTGGATGGACAAACACTTTCATGATTCTTTGATGAGGCACCTTCTTGATGTACATTTGTATGATGTTGGTATGTACTTTGACGATCTATTTTCTGTACTTATGAAGTTTGGGAGGATGCTCATCAAAGAGTGGGATCTTGGCATCTCCCACCTTGATGTAAAATTTTGTGTTATTCTGCTCATTGATGGAATGCGCTAGTTATGGGATCCTGGCATTCCACACTTGGTTGAAATAATTTGGAGGATATTGTACACCTCCTACTTTGAGGTATTGTTTTGCGAGACCTTGTGCATGATAGGAATGCACAAGCATTGGGACATGAGAATCCTACATTATGATTTGTATGTATTCACATTATGTATTGATGGAGTGCGCAAGTGTTGGGACCTTGGTATCCCATACTTGCTAGATTGGTTATTGATGACATTGTGCACCAGGAGAGTGCGCAAGCAGTGGGGCCCATGCATTGTTGATCATTGGCAGTTCATTGGGAGCACATTTTGGTTGGTTGGCTTGAGGAAGCATGCCTCTTCTTTTCCCCATGGGATCATCTTTGCAGCAGATGGTGATGGTTTCCTACATGGGAAACATATTTTTGGATGGACTTATGTTTTTTCCTTGTAGGGTGTTATGATGACTTCCATGTGACTCTTATGCATCGCATGGGAGAATATATATTGAAGCTTATATTCTTGAGGATCATTTGGGATTCGGGATCATCTTTGGATTCAATTATTTATGTTTTGGAGTTCATGAAGCAACTTGTAGAAGTTGGTGGAAAAGTATACAAATGGTTCATCATACATATCATCACTTGCATGAGGTGAGAAGCCATTGGTTGGGTTCAAAATTCTATGGAGATGGTCCATATTGCTTGAGGACAAACAATATTGGGAGGGGAGGATCTGTCATATCCCCAAACTTTGCATTGGATCACAATGGCTTAAGCCACTTGGCCATGTTCATGATAGTTTGTCAAATTGGTGCTAAGGGTCAAATAATTGCCAAGCATGATGTCCAAGTTAATAATAATTAAAAATTAGATCCAAATGGACAAGGTGGGTCACATGAAGAGCAAATTCTCAATTCAAAGTTTGTACTGTCCCCATCCAAATAAATTATAGTGGAGGAAAAATTCCACTAACCTACTAGTTCTCTAGGTTGGGATGGAATCATCAAAATTTGGAATAAGGGAGCTACAAGACCCAAAATGACCTTATACTTACAAATTCACATTAAATGGGGCAAATTAGCAATAATAAAAAGGAAAATGAAGTGGCATTGGATCATGAGGGCACATAAGATATTGTGGGACCCACATGTGGCAAGGTTCCCCACTACACTTGGAATCATTCTCACACAAATTCGAGTTCAAGGTGAAGGGTAGCGGACTTGGGCTAGATGAAGAGGTAATATTCTTGGAAATAATCATGGAGGTTCGACTTGGGGTGGAAGAGTAACTCCCAAGTGTTAACACCCAAAAAGTGCTCACTAGCTCATTTCCCTATTCACATGACCCATTTATCCACTTTTTCACCATCAGAGCCTCTGAAACCAACAAAAGGTCACCAAAAGACCTGAGTACACCCCTTTTTCCATTAAAAAAGATTATTTTTCCCAAAAAAGCATAAAAAACCCTCAAAAAGGGTCCAAATTCCCAAAAATATTAAAAAGGGAATTAAAATATTATTTTTATTCAAAAAAGGAAAAAGGAGGGAAAAGTACCTAAACCATGTTGGTCAATACCATTTGGTTTCCACAAAACCACAAATGGTATTTCCCACCACCAAAACCTATAAAAAGGTGGTAGGGGCTCCTCATTTCACATCCATCCATTATCTCATCCTTATGCTGCTGAAATCTCCCTTGAGCATTTTAGCCATTGCAAACCACATTGGAGAAGAGACCATTGGAGATTGGAGTTGCTCATCCTTGGAGCTATTCAACCTCACCATCAGAGGTATTAATTCCGCAAGCACTTGCTTGCACCATTCTTTCAATACAAATTCTTTATTTTATATGTTCTTGTTCTTGATTTTAAATTATTTTTGTTATTTGCTTAAATATCTTTGCTTAGATCCATGAATAGTCTTGTTTAATTAGCTTATTGTTATTTATTTCCATTGAAACTGATGCTACTAGTTAGCAGGTGCCCATAGCACTAAGCCTGGTTGCAAAACCGGGCCAACAGTTTTTGGCGACTCCGCTTTGGTTTGAACTATAGATCTCTATTTTTTGCCTTTAATCTTAGTTTTTTATGAGTTTTTAACCTTTCGATCCATAGATCTGCCATCTTAGACAGCAGATCCATTGCTGCTCTGAGTTTTGGCCCCATTAACAGCCCGAAATTCTTGATTTTTGGGTTCATTTCTCGGTTTCCATGCACGGCTTCCGCCTCGCGGTTTTTTGCCAGACAGTCGCGCGGTCCATCGCGACTTTTCTGCGTTTTTCCGCGCGGTCCATCGCGGTTTTTTCCCAGACAGTCGCGCGGTCCATCGCGACTTTTCTGTGTTTTTCCGCGCTGCACACCGCGGCTTCGCGGCCAATTTCCGCGCTGCCCATCGCGACTGTGCGGCTAAAACCCGCACGGTCCATCGCGACTGTGCGGCCAAAACCCGCGCGGTCCAGCGCGACTGTTCGACAGAAACCCGCGCGGTCCATCGCGGCTTTTCTGTCAAAACCCGCGCGGCTGAATTTTTTCATTCGGCCATCCCGATTTTGAAAAAAAAAATTACTGTACTTTCTGCCCATAGCACATTTTTTACAGTATTAAATCCTGCATATTTTACAGCTTTGAAAAAAAATTTACTATTTAAAAAGTGCATATCTAGAAATCTTTTTAAAAATTTTCAAGAAAGTGAAAGAAAGACTCATTTTGCATTTTTATCTAGATTAAAATTTTTTCCTGTTTACTTCTTTAAAATCTTGCCCTTAACAATTTCCTTGAAAAAAGAAATCCATTTATTTCTTTTAAAGAAGTCTATTATTTGCTTTCATAATTCAAAAGATCATTTGTTTTTTGAGTTGATATTTGCAAAGCAATTTAATTTCCCTTTATTTGAAAAAGTCATAAATATTTGCTTTTTATTTTCAAAAACTCCTTTGTTTTGTCAAAATTTCCTATAAAGCATTTATCTTTTTCAAGTTCAGTTTACAATACCTCACGTGCACTCACCCGATCACTTAATTGAACTAAGCCTTAAAACGTACCCTAATTACAACACACTTTTAACCCCACTTGGGGAACACTAAAAGAACTTTGTAGCTAGGTAGTATTGGGGGGATAGGTGTTCCAATAACACCCCTCAATTATTACATCTGAGACATAGAAGTTGTCCAATTAGGGAGCTAAAATCTCTTAGTACTTTTTGGCGCGGTCACAACCGGTTTGTGGGAAGGCCTCTCCCTTAGGAGGGTTGAAGTCGCGAGGATGGTTCCGGAAGCCTGAGTGGAATACCGAAATCCATTCAGTAACCGAAGGGCTACCATTCGCAGTTCTCGGGATATCCCTGTATTGGGATATTGCGATCAAAGGACCAAACGGCAGATTTACCTTTTCTCGACGCGTCATGAACGGAGTATCCTAGTAGCCTGTCTTTAGGATTGATTACCCGGTGTCCCTCCTGGTAGGGGGATATCTAGCCGTTGTCTCAACATTCATATTGTCTGACTTGGATTTCATCACCTTGCAGAGGATATCGTCTGTTTGAGTCACAATACTTTTAGATTAGGTGTTTGCATGATTCAACCCACCCTTGGTCTAGTTACACCTATTTTTTATAGAAGCCGTTTGCATGTTGGTACTCTGACCATTTGTTGCATTCCTCCACTTATTGTAGCACAACTGCTAGAATAAGTGCCTTTTTTGAGGATTGATTTTTGGCCTGAGAGCCTTCTTTTTTCACTCCCCTTCTTGCACCCTTGGTGGCATTAGGGTTTTGAGTCTTTTTTAGATATATCACCACCTGATACTTAAACAAATTTTTACATAAAACCTTAATTCTCACCATTGAGAATTTTAAACGCTCTCGTCGTCTACAGGGCGAACTCCCAGAGTTTAGTCCACTTGGCTCTCCACGTCACGGACGCAGAGCCTTATCCCTTGATTCGACACATCGTCAATCAATTAGACAGTCATCCGATTCTGACATACCTCACTTCACCTTTGATTTGGAGGTAGAATCCGAAAACCCCACAGAGTTACCACCAACCACCATTATGTCTGGAACACCATTTGATCCACTATTTACAACTACCATAGGTCAGACATCCGCAGACCCTTCTGCTGTAGTATCATCCACGACAACAACCACCCCCCTGGGTATGCCCAATATGGGTAACACTCCACATTTAGGAATGCCTAACACAGGGCCACCACCTGTCATGGGTATACCCAACATGGGGGTCATACCCCCTTTGGTTTCCACAAACCCCATCCCAGGAATCCCTAGTACGATTCCCAACCCAAGTGCAACCCATGTTGCACTTGGGAGTGCTATCCCAGGAATCCTTAGCGCTATTCCTAACCCAAGTGTAACCCATGTTGCACTTGGAGGCGCTGGCCCATACCAGACTACACCTATTGGAGGGCACATACCCTCCATACCTAACATACCCTTAGGCACTATTGGACCCCTACACCATACCACAATGGCTAGGCATGTCCCCGCTCCAGTTACCACACCTGCTAGCCTACCATACATGGCGAGTCTGAACCTGCCAGACTTAGCTAGGCTAACAAATGACCCCATCAGACATGATCCTGCGTGGCCTCATATGCCCACCAAACTTCCCTCTGACATCCCTAAGTTTGAGGGTAAGGCAGGGGAAGACCCCCAGAACCATATCATGTCCTTCCATTTATGGTGTTCCTCCAACTCCATAGTGGACGACTCAATCCGCCTCCGGCTTTTACAACGCACCTTCACTGGCTCTGCAGCCAAGTGGTATATCGAGCAGCCTCATGGGACGCATGCCACCTTTACCTCCCTTGCCTCAACCTTCCTGCAGTTTTTTCAGTTACCTGTCCGCTATGATGCAGGCGTGGAGATCCTACTGTCTTGCAGACAAACCACGGCCACCCACATCACTGACCACATTCATGAGTGGCGTCGACGCCGAAGCCTCTGTAAAATTAAGTTAGACGACCATATCTTTTTAGATTGGTTTCTAAAATCCCTCCTCCCTCTTATTGCGAAGGATGTGGCATCTGAAAGACCCCAGTCTGAAGAAGAGGCTATCCTCAAAGCCCAACAGTTTGATCTCATCTACGCCCAGTCGGGTTATCTATACACAATCATACCTGACGCCCCACGAGGTGACTCCTCACGTGGTGACACACCGGGGGCATCACATGCCGCTGATGGCATCATTGGACAAATCACCCCGCAACCTAAACCTTTCAGCATGGTGAGCACCATACCCGCCCCAGACCTCTCTAGGGCTACATCCAGTTCCGGAGCAACAACTTCTTATGCTCCAACAAACCAGACCCATCACATTCATGGACCCTCTTGTCCACAACATTGTTATGGGCAAACGCCATCAGCGTATGTACCTCCTACATACTATGCTCAACCTACTACACAGAACCCCATTCAGTTCTCACCACAACCGTTGCAGTACCCACAACAAACTGCACCAGCTAATCTACCACATCCAATAGCTCAGGGGTACCAACAACCCCAACAGGCAACTGGACCACCTCCAGCTCCACCTGCATACTACCCACCGCAACCTGCTCCCGCACCTGCGGCTCCCCAAAATCCCCCCAATGCTCAAGGGCATGTGTACGCACAACAACAACAGCCCCAATACCAAAATAACCAACGCAACCAGGGTGGGCAACCAAACCGCGGAAGAGGACGTAACCGTGGAAACAACCAAAACCATAACCAAGCTCCACAACCTACCCATCCTCCGCAAAACAATAACGCGGCGCCTGCTCATCAGAATCCTGATCGGCCACCTAAGCAAGCCAAAAATGCTAATTTACGAACAAACCATCCTTGTTCCATTTGCGGTGTCTATGGCCACTATACCCACGCTTTCCCACATCTGGAGCGAGCTCGACAACTATGGATAGATGACGCCCATCGTCAAGGGCAGGCGGCTCCTCAGCCGCCACCCAACCCTCCACCACCTCAACAACAGCCCTTGGTGCTGCAAAACCCCTTTCCAAACCAGGGTGTAGTGAACACTCAGTCGTTAGCCCCCCCTCAGGGCAACGTGCCACCACAACAGATCACTTATGCAGCCCCTGATCAACCCATGTTCGATTTAGGTACTCACCATTTGTTGATGATGTCGACTGCCGATGCCAACCTCCAAACCCGAAGGAACCAATATGGCTCCACTTCTGAAGCCCTTCCCACCGACAAAAACACTAACGTTAATCCCACAGATCAAACGTTACGTATACCTCCTTCTCCACTTGATGGTGCTTCTAAAGCACCTCACTTCCCACTTCGTCGCATCAATAGTAATCCCAATGCTCGCGCTGCGTCGAATTACAACATCGTAGACGACTTAGCCCAGTCTCCTGCAGCCATGTCTGCTTTAGAGGTTTTGAAAAACTGTCCTTCACAGCGCAAGACTTTACTCTCTGCCATTGGCGCCATTGAACCCAATGATTCACAGCTGATCGCATTTGATTCAGACCAGTCTGAACCACGACTGCCTTCCTCATTAGCATTCCAAGTTTCTGTTTCTATTCGGAATCTTGTCATCCATCGGTGCATTATCGATGAAGGGGCCTCCACATGCGTCATGTCCACATTCGTTTGGCAGAAGTTGGGATCCCCTACTCTCCAGCAGTCCACCACTGCATTACGAGCCTACGACGGCCGTTCGGCTCAACCCCAAGGTCTTTTAGCCAATGTCCTTGTCCAGCTGGAGGGTAAAACCGTGCTCATTGACATTGAGGTCATCAATGCCCAACTAGACTATAACCTTTTACTTGGTCGCAGCTACATGTACGCCATGCGGGCTGTTGCCTCATCCGTATTTCGCACCATGCAGTTCCCCCATGAGGGACGCGTGGTCAAGGTCGACCAGCTCACCTATTACGATCCCAAGGCCCCCGCCACACTTGAAAATGTTCTCCCCATGGTTGAACAACCTGTTTGTGGTGCAACTACCTCATTCATTTCCTCAGTAGGACCCGGACTTTACTCCGAGGCACCGATGACCTCCACATTCCAAGCCATTCCACCACTGTCACCAGAGACCCAAGTCGCTAACCTCTGCACTCTTTCACAACAACCCAGTAATCAACCCTCCTTGTTACCCAAACCACCATTGGTCCCTAGTCACATCGGTGTTACACCTATCCACACAATCCCCTTTCTATTTCCTCCTTCGGGTGTAGTAAGCGCCCCGGTTATGGCTACCCTTAGTCTCCCCGGGTTAACATTGGGATTACCCGTGTGGTATATTACGCCTCCCATTCCTCCACCGACACCAAACGTCATCCTACAACCAGTGCAACCCATTGTTACTTCTACCCAACCACCTCCCGGTATCACGACTCCTTCGTCGTCGACGAATCCCCCTCCATTCGTTAGGCCCACTGGGGGCAGAGGCCCACAACCATACACTACGGTTCCCCCACCCAAGGCAGTTAAACCTCCCCCCGTATCTCGTGCTCCTCCAAAATGCTCGCTGTGTGATGATTTAGGCCATCCAACCCATCAGTGCCCACAGTTACCTGCATTGCAGGAACACATGCAAATGCTGGACGACGACCCCAACATCCCGGTGGTCAAGCTTGATCCAAACCCCATGCCTCGTGATAAATCACTGCGTACCAACCACCCATGTGCGATATGCGGTATTTACGGCCACTACTCCCACAACTGTCCTGACATCCCAGACTACAGAGCAGCTCTCTACGAGATGAACAATTTGGACCTAGAGATGGCACCCCCTACTATCGAGGAGATCTACCCTCCCGCATCATCCTCATCTGGAGAGATTAACACCATCTACATGATCTCTTCGACTACCACTACCTCATCACTCGATTTGACCACTCAAAGCTCCCGCAATGATGAAGAGGTTCTCGAGACTCCTACTACCTTTGATTATCCCAGGGAAGACATGCACCATCGTCCATACTTCCTCCTGGAAGAAACTTCATCCACCACCGCTACCCAATCCGCAGTTGAGTCCAAGGATTTCCTTCCTACTAGAGTCGACTGGTTAAAGGATCCGATAGCCGATATTTCTCCCGTCATCCACATTGACATCTCTGACCCACTTGGTGCCCTTCATACCATTACATTAGGAGCCTCCCACAGTGAGCATGAGATCGAAGAATACCAACGACTGTTCCAAGAATTCACTGATGTCTTTACTTGGTCAGATATCGAAATGCCTGGCCTTGACCCCGCCATTTATACGATCTCCACTGGATACCCCTATGTCCGGTCGGCCCCTTCCATTGATCCCTTTGACACACAGGTTCAACCCTTT
The DNA here is from genome assembly GCA_027924585.1 of Larix kaempferi. Classification (NCBI taxonomy): domain Eukaryota; kingdom Viridiplantae; phylum Streptophyta; class Pinopsida; order Pinales; family Pinaceae; genus Larix; species Larix kaempferi. Next base: position 4,400,273 of record BSBM01000267.1, on the reverse strand, counting down.
CAAATCGACCAGGAAACCACATGTCCACAACATGGGGGCAGGCACAAAACCTTGCCTACTCATCATCATCGTGATCCTCGTCGGAGATACTGGAGGCATCCACCCCACAAAGGGAATCCCCCATCATCATATCATCACTTCAGTATGCCACCACGACCCACAGCCTCATGGTATAACACCCCGCCAGCAGTTGCTCAATGCCCTATTGATCTCTCTCTGAGACAACATCTGCACCACATTGACACCTCTGAGTTAGGGGGCATAATAGATTACCTCGACCCCGGGATAGGGGGCATGATCAATCATTTTGAACCTACCCCATCATCTCTATCTCAACACCTCAATGAGCCCATCGTTCAAACCAACACACATGTGATCCACAATCACAAACCCCATGCACATAGCATGGGGGCAGGTCATTAACCCTGCTCACTTTTTCATATTCATGATCTCAACCATTTTTGAGGTCACGTGTCACTTGTATATTTCATTTGATTTGATACACCTAGTATTTTGCCCCTACGGGTCATCATTTCTCCCCACCACTGCATCATCGGTTTGGTGGGCTCACCTTTATTTGTAGCAATTTTTTAAACGTAGTTATTTGCTTTGACCATTCCGGAGTCCTTATGACCTCCGTTTTTCGCACCATTTGCACCGCCGGATTCATATTCCCGTGCTTGTGATGATGCTTGAGATCATTTCTCGCTCTCACCAAGACCAATATCAACATTGTGTCCCGACACCTTGTCGCCCCAGTTTGCGTGCCACATCGGCCGTAGCCCATTTTTGATATACTTTATATCACCGGATTCAGTTTTCCGCGCTCGTGACGATGCTTGAGATCATTTCTCGCTGTCACGTCCCGATTGTCAGGGCATTTTTTTCCATGCCCCCTCGTCACCTCGGTTTGCGTGCCACATCGGACGTTCTCCGTTTTCGACATGCCTTATACCGCCGGATTCAGTTTTCCGCGCTCGTGATGATGCTTGAGATCATTTCTCGCTCTCACCTTTAGATTTTTCGGGCATTTTTTCCATGTTTCCCTCGTCACCTCGGTTTGCGTGCCACATCGGACGTTCTCCGTTTTCGACATGCCTTATATCGTCGGATTCAGTTTTCCGCGCCCGTGAGGATGCTTGAGATAATTTCTCACTCTCACTCCCATCTTTTTCGGGCATTTATTAAAAATGCCACTCATCACCTCGGTTTGCGTGCCACATCGGTCGTTCTCCGTTTTGGACAATCCTTATGTCACCGGATCCAGTTTTCCGCACTGATGACGATGCTTGAGATATTTTCTCGCCATCGTCATTACCTTTTTGTTCGGTATAATTTTATCCCTTTTTCGGGCCGAGCAACCCCTTTTTTACGAAAAAGGCACTTAGGGAGTTTCTGTTAAGCTCTTTTCTGACTCCTAAAAACAATGAAAAGATTACCGAGCAACCTTGCTTCCTTTCATGCTCGCTAAACGTATCTGAAAGGGCGTCTACCTGGTATAAGTTTACCCCTTTTCCGGACCTCGTAGACTAATTACGAAAAAGGTATACTCTAGTCACATCGGCTAGAAGAGTTCTCCATCTGCATCATTTTATGCTTTTTTCGGGCCTTGGAGACTAAACTTACGAAAAAGAAACACCAATAGAGTCCACTTACCGTTTTCAGACTCTCTAAACATGAAAGCAACCATGAGCATGAGTCGTCCTGGGCTCACAAAATCCACAGGACCGTACCATTTCAGAGCACACTTTTATCCCTTCTTGGAGCTCATTAAAACTATGAAGAAGGAATCAATGGTGCCTCTTGGCGCCACGACAGATCATATTTACTCATTTAGGCAGCTTCCCCATTTCGGTCGCCTTTTGTTCAGAGTATTCTGCAGTATGTCACCTTGATAATTCCTCGACGACACCTCTCAGCTCGTCCCCCCCCCCCAGAGTCAATATATACCAATCAGTCAAAGCAATGATCCCCACACCTACAAGTCAGTTCCCCACGCTGCCAGGTCAACCATGTCATCATGCTTTGAACAAAGGAAGTTTGAGTCTACCCATTTTTGACCCAGTTATTTACCATCCCCACAAGTATGTCAGCCCTACCATCAGTACTACATCACTTCAATTCTACACCTCGTGCTCCTATCAAGGAAACATCATTGCCTTGTTAGTTGCTGGTCTCCCTCTGTCGACGACAACCACATTCATTCCAGAGGATAGACCGAGAGGTCCCTGTGTCTTGGACTCATTACCATTTATGATGAGTGCCTACGAATCATTTCGAGAGGAATCCTCAGTGCCTCTCCGAATGGTTGTTTCTCACATGCTCGACTTCAACACCTTGATCGCATCGTTGAGACTCGCACAGGGTATTGGTCCGCTCAGTTATTAGTCGAAGACCCCGGATACCACCTGACTCCTCCACATTTGAGAGTCTACCTATGGATACAACCAGTTACATTTTTTCTATAGATATCCGGGTTGCGTATGGCGACAGTGTTCCAGAAGGCTCACAGTCATTGAGTCCATACAGATGTTGGACACCTTCAGTTTCAGTAGTTCAACAGTTATTCCAGTGTATCAGTTATTGAGATCAGCCATGATCATGAGGACATCCCACAATAATGTCCCCTCTGGACCATTATGATATACCAGTATATTTCTTTACGTATTAGATCCCCCTTCTTGGGACTAATTGTTTTGTATATGTCTTAATACGAGCATGGGAATGCCTGCCTCGTCCTTTATCCGAAATTATACCTCATTCATATTGAGGCCATGTAATATTTTTTGTTTTTTGCAGCTTCCAAGGGCCGTGGCTCCAGTCTCCAACCGGTCTCTTCTCTCCCCTAAAACCCCAGAAAAAGACAAATGAACTATAATGTCTATCGGCCATACGATGAGCTCCTGCCCTCACACATCAGGGGGCAATCTGTTAACACCCAAAAAGTGCTCACTAGCTCATTTCCCTATTCACATGACCCATTTATCCACTTTTTCACCATCAGAGCCTCTGAAACCAACAAAAGGTCACCAAAAGACCTGAGTACACCCCTTTTTTCCATTAAAAAAGATTATTTTTCCCAAAAAAGCATAAAAAAACCCTCAAAAAGGGTCCAAATTCCCAAAAATATAAAAAAGGGAATTAAAATATTATTTTTATTCAAAAAAGGAAAAATGAGGGAAAAGTACCTAAACCATGTTGGTCAATACCATTTGGTTTCCACAAAACCACAAATGGTATTTCCCACCACCAAAACCTATAAAAAGGTGGTAGGGGCTCCTCATTTCACATCCATCCATTATCTCATCCTTATGCTGCTGAAATCTCCCTTGAGCATTTTAGCCATTGCAAACCACATTGGAGAAGAGACCATTGGAGATTGGAGTTGCTCATCCTTGGAGCTATTCAACCTCACCATTAGAGGTATTAATTCCGCAAGCACTTGCTTGCACCATTCTTTCAATACAAATTCTTTATTTTATATGTTCTTGTTCTTGATTTTAAATTATTTTTGTTATTTGCTTAAATATCTTTGCTTAGATCCATGAATAGTCTTGTTTAATTAGCTTATTGTTATTTATTTCCATTGAAACTGCTGCTACTAGTTAGCAGGTGCCCATAGCACTAAGCCTGGTTGCAAAACTGGGCCAACACCAAGGAAGAGGAAGAAGCATAATAGACAAACTCTGACAAGATTCCATGGCATCTATGACAACAATGATGAAGGAATCTATGACAAATATGACAAATTCAGACCTGATGGAAGACCTATGACAAATATGACATATCAGGGATAAAAATAGCCACCAAGAGGGCACATAAAGGGAGTTATGGTTAGCCAAGATTCCCAATTCGAATTGAGAAAATAGGAGTGCAAGAATGAGGAGGACAAGTGTCTCATGAAGGAATCAATCACTAACTCAAGTTGGGTGAGTGTCTTGAAGGGAAATTTGACCTCATGAGTCCATATGAAGTTAATAAGAAGGGAGGATGACAAAGGAGAGCAACTTTTGGATCATTTTTGTTTTGCACTCTTGGAGAGCTTAAATTGTCCATGCACAATGGGTGTTTACCTTCCCTGTTATTGAACCAATTTTGAAGGTGAAAGATTCTTGTCCAAGTTGGTTGGAGGAGAGGCCATTCAAAAATCTTATCAAAGCTTAAAGGATTTGCTTAATGCAGGTTCAAGTCCCTTTACAGTTCAAGTTTATTTCATAGATCTTTTTCTCATTTCTCTTCTCACATATTCTTCTCAATGTCCATGTTCTGGTGTTGATGGTGCACTCATAGTTGTATTAAACTTGTGGATGATGATTTTGTGACTCCATTGTTATAATATCTGATGTATGTCACTATTTTGAGTTTCATATCTGAGCCATAGCTATAAATCCTATGTCTATCATGTAAAAATTCCAAGCAAACCACTAACTCGAGCTAGTTTCCCCTCTACTTTCTTTTGGAATTTTTGGAGTAGTTTTGCATATGTTTTGTATCATACTTTCTTTGAGTTTTTCCAGTTGTTCGAGCAGCCTATGATGTATTGTATTTGACCATACTAAAATATGTAGGCCCCTTGGGAATTTGATTAAATTTTATGCAACATTTTCCATGTCTATTGTTCACAATTTCCGAGCAATGTCTAGGTGTTACAACTCTTTATTTGATGGGTGCAATAACCAGTTGTAGATCGTGATCAATGCTACATTTTGGTTTTCAACTTAAACTTATCCTGGAACTTATGATGGAATTGCTTCATGGCTACTGCACGCTATACCTGATCTTGTAGGGACGGGATTAGACTAGCTAACCTTCCCTTTCTATTATTGCCTTCACCTTAGGATATGGAGGGTTGATATTCCCTTCACCCATGAACACCTTTGTTCCACACACTATTTACGCAAGAACAAGCACTTTTCTCCCTATACCAATTGCTTACTTTATCTTAGTAACTTGCCATAGCCCTTCTCTTAGAAGCACTGGATGGATAGACGAAGAACCTAAAATGCTATAATGAATCAACTTGAGGGAACTTGCTTAATTCTGGCATTTATCTAAAGAGAATAGATAATGTTTCCACATTTTTTCTGGCGGGGTAGCTTTCTTTGCCATTACAATATAAGTTGGCTGTATTGAAAAGTTGTTCCCATGACTGACTTGACTGGTGGGACACTTCTAATACTTTCAAGTTACAATTTATAGGTCTTGTTTCTAAAGGCTTTTCATGTACCAATTCACAGTTTTTTGAAAATGATTTATTTAATATATGTTAAAACTTAGTAACATTTTATTATTCTTGAAACAATTACTTTTACTCATGGAAAAAAAACATATAGACAAATTTGAAGTTGAAAGTTTTTCTTCTTATCCATATATAGCCAAGGGAAAGTGAATGGACCGAAAAAAAAGGAAGGAACCATGAACAAGTTTTGACCCTCCCCCACAAAAACACATTGAGAATTAAATTAAACCCCATGGTTGTGAGTTTGAATGGCAAAGTGTAATTATAAAATGAATTACCTATGAATGAAGCAAAACAAAAAAAAATTATTTTATCAAATTCTCATCAAAGTGCATCATGAATAATACATAGACAACTCCACTTCCTTGAAATATTTGCTTAATATGACGAATAATATAGACAAATCCACTTCACATGCAATAATAGTTGAGGAATTACTTTAGAAAAACAACCTTATTAAATTTATTTTGACAAAGGAAGGAGAGAACATCATAGTACAATATCATTTGCAATGTGACTTTTTAACAAATCGCCTTGACAAAGGGAATATTATATTTATCTGGGCTTTTAACTCCAGTCTTTTCAAATAATGTCACAATTTCAACTACACTATCGATGCAACATGTTTACCTCGAAAAATTTGGTATGTTGCATTACATATGGCCTTACATTAACCTCTGGAAAGGATTCTAGGTTCCACCTTTGTTTGTTTCCCAAGTCCATCACTTATTGCACTTCAAATGCATAATGCGTGTACATGTTACTTTTGAGTTGTATGTTTCACTATTAGTAGGTTGTTTTGTTCCACCATTTTCAAAGTACATGATCAACCAAAAACAAGGTTAAATGAGTCTATTGATATCTTTTAATTGGAAATTAAACTCCTTTATAAAAACATATCTTTTAATTGAAAATTAAAATGTCATAATTTCAATTACTCCATCCACTCATTCCATGTTTTGTTTGTTTCTTAAGTTTATCATTTAATGTACTTTAGATACAAAATGGTGGCACATTTTTGTTGATCAAAACACATGATCAACAAAAATACATGGTTAAATGAGTCTAATGTTATCTTTTAATTGGAAATTAAATTTCTTAATAAAAATATATCTTTTAATTGTTAATAAAAATATTTTTATTGAAGGAAGATATTTTTTAAATAAAACTTTTTTGTTTAAGGGTTATTTTTTCACTCAAACTGTGTAACTAATAAGATAAAAATTCAGAATAATAAATAATTAAACAAGAGCCACGAGGTGGCAATGTCCCCGACAAAAGCATATGATTGGGGACATAACCTTTAATGATTTTACAAGGGATATAAGAAAATTGAAGAAAAGTGTTTGAGCATTAGGAATGTTAAAGATATGAGCATAAAGTATTTAAAGTGGGGAAAATATAGGTATTGTATAAATGAACGTAATGTTAAAGCCAGAGATGTGAAGTCACATTGTCTTGGATACTACATAAGAAAGTAATTTGTATTGCTTGCAAGGAAACAATAACCATGGAACAGACAACCTTCCATACAACAAAGTCGTTGAATCTGGGATAAATTTGTGGCAAGATCTTGAATGTCTTACAAGTAGTTTAGGAATTTGAAGGACAAATTTCACTCTTTAATGAAAAGATATTTTACATGTTCAAAGATTTTGTTAATTGACAGATACGTAAAGATGGTAAAGGACAGGATTAGAGTGTTCAAAGATTTTGTTAATTGACAGATAGGTTGCCTTGTGCAATTGAAAATTCTAATTTATTATTTTTTAGATGTAGTCAATTTCAGTAGGTAAATACTTTAGTATAGATGATAGAACATGTAGCAAGTAATTTGTGTCGTGTATTTTTACTTTTTATGAATGCTATTGGCTTTATTTAGAGGCTAATGTTGCAAAATTGAAAAGAAAAATGTGGTTTCAGTTTTCAGAATGTTGTATTTAGGTAGCAGTTCTCTGGATTTTTAGTTATTGTCATTCATGTTTCTTTTTTCATTAGTTGTAGTCTTTGTTGTAGCAAAACAAATTAGCATAAAATCATGGAATTAGCATGTTCTTATGATTTTGGATGTAGCAAAACAAATTAGTTGTTGCAAACTTCTAGAGGGATGTAAAGGACAAAAAAGCAATTCAACAATTAGGAGCAATCTAAGAAATAGGTTTATGAAATGAACTATTACATTAACCATAGTTTCATTTGCTTAGATTGATCCATGTTAGCCAATCAGAGTTCATTATCAAAAGCTTAGGAGCAATTGAACAAAGAATTAGGAACAATGCAACAAACAGGTTTCTTAAATAAACTGCTACACTAACCATAGTTCCAGTAGCTCAGATTCATCCATGTCAGGCATATAGACATCATTATCAGAAGCTTATGCATGAAGAATTAGGAGCAATTCAGCAAATAGATTTATCAATTGGAGTGCTATAGTAACTACAGTTTCAACAAACTTATATTTATTCATGTTAGGCATGTAGACGTCATTATCAGAAGCTGAAATATGTGATAAGTGAAATCTTTAGACATAAGTGACATCACTTATGGGATTTTAGGCATATAGAAATTTATTTTCTTCTTGAGATGCTTTGGAGCTATGTTCATAATATAGCTTACCATAAATCTAAATAGAGTTAGGTGCAGGATGTAAGGCTTAGAGTGAGTTATAAGATAGGAAACAACTGCAATAAATACAACACAAATGGATTTCTATAACATAAACTAATAGTAGAAGAAATATAAATAAATTGTACAACGTGTCGGGCAGTGTCTTTAATAATTGTTCCTATTGTGGATATAAAAAGATATGAAAGCGGAACATGAAGAGTGACAAATTGTACAGTGAAACATTGATTACAATAGTTTTAATACTGAATATTGATTGAGAAGGAAATAAAATTTCATGTAAATTGGTACTTGTATAGACAACTGTAACATACAAAATATTTTATGGAGGATTGTTCATTGCTTTAATAGGTGTTGTATCATTGCCAATAGTAGCACATGATGAGAAGTCGTGAACTTTACCTCCCACTATTGTTAATTCTTTAGTGGTTTCTATGTTGGAGCTTTTTTCTTTTTGCTTGACATTGTCAATACCAAAATCATAATCATGTTGGAATTAGCATAAAATCTATGAATTTTTGTTGTTACTGAATAGAAGAAATCATCTCTGGCCAGAGTCTTGTAAGGATTGCATGGTAATAATCAAAGTTGACTTCAATGGAGTGGTAATAGTTTAATAAGTCTTTCTTTCTAAAACAAATAGAAGAGAAGATTCTAATTGACAAAGTCATTGGGTTTGGTTTTTGTGATTTTGACAATGACCTATTGGAAACATGATTAAATTCATTCATTATTTGTAATGAGAATTTTTCTTCTTATCTTGAGTTAATGCTTGTTGTAGATGTCCTGCAAATCTGATCAATCTTAAAATCTTGAACAATCTCAAGTTTGCTAAAGTTTGAATGGGATATGAAATTATGCTCTTCATATGAGGTTCAATGAGGTTGGAACCATTCTCAAACATTCTACAGCAATTAATGGTACTGTAAAAATGTAACTAAAATGATAGAAAAAGAAAATGAAAGGCGGATGTCAAATTTTAGTTTTAGAATTTAGTTTCGAAATAATAGACTTTGATAAAAGCGATAGCATTTCATTTTTTGTGGGGGATGTTCCCTAGTATGTTTTCCATTCTGTTGAAATATCCATGTCTTGTGAGCATAGCATTTTGCAAAGAGTGTATGCCCAAACATATTGCTATGTAACATTGTTGTATAGATTTGTAGTGAATGTAGACAAGATTTTTATTGGCTTCATTGATCAAAATTCAAGAAAGTGAAAGGCTGGAACAATGGCACAAGTTATGTCATTTTGCCTTCAACCCAACATTGAAAAATTTTGATCCATTGTTCTTTAAGTGAGGCTTCCTAACCTGCCTATTTTACCATGGTATGGGTTGTTGTAGAGTATTGGTAAGCATATGAGGTGCTAACATTTTGGCTGGCGATATTGTACAGTATGGGATGTTCTTTTGCATGATAATATGCAAGGAAATTGACACTATCAAAGGATTAATATCAGAATTGATCTTGTTTTCTAATGACTTTAGTCAGGTTCAAATTTTGGAGTATGAAAATTTGGAATTGCATTGGAAAAGTTGCTATGAAATTGTTGATGACATTTTGTCCTTTTCAAAAAGCAAAAAAGCAGGCTCCAAGGAAAGGAAAAGGAAGAAGACATTAGGAAGATCAAGGTAAATTAAAGAAGAAAAAAGAACCCAATCTTGTGAGAAGATGAACTACACAATGGACAAAAAGAAACAAGGTTCCATCTTATGACATAGAACTAGTGCAAGAATCGGAAACCGAAAAAAAAAGAGCGCTTGCAAAAAATGTGTTTGATAAATTTAGATGAGAATATCATTTCAATACCTTAGAACATAACCAAAAAAGGGTGAATAACCAGCTCTAGTTGTTGAAGAATGACAAGTAGTGGGGGCAAGAAGCTGGTATCATTGGAAAAAAATGTGTTTGATAAATTTAGATGAGAATATCATTTCAATACCTTAGAACATAACCAAAAAAGGGTGAATAACCAGCTCTAGTTGTTGAAGAATGACAAGTAGTGGGGGCAAGAAGCTGGTATCATTGAAGAAGAACATGTAACAGGTGAAGCAAATCCCTATTTTGAAAAAAAAGCATTAGTATCTATACATGATTCCGATGAAGAACATCAGAGATTGTAGAACTAGAATAGATCTGTGTTAATCTAGAATCTGTTAAACTTGAGGAGGGATTAAAACTGCTTAAGTGCTAAGATGATTCTGTGTTCTTTGTTTTTAAGCATGCATTGTCTTTTTACCTTTTTTTTTGACATTAAACATGTGATGTTAATTTTTTTTTATCTTATTTTATTAACATTAGACAAAGAGGAAATTCTTCCACCTTGGGTTATTAGAGTATTTTATTTCTATCAATAATAATAGAGTCTTTAACAATGCCATAGAAGATTAAATATTTAAGAGGTTTGCTACAACCCTTACATCGGCAGGTAGAGAAATGACTATTCTTTTATAATTGTGTCATTTTATGTATTCTTTGAAAACAAAACATTTGCATTTGTCCTAGTAATATAAGCATCACTTTTCTAAAGTATAATAATAAAAAATAATAATTTAGTCATTGTTTAGACGCATATTTTAGAAATGACAGAAAATGCTACTATATTCATTTAAAAAAACCATTTCATCGAATATTTGTTGAAAAATCAATAAAAGTCAAATCCAATAAGCATTGCATTTCAATAATTTTTAGCAGCAATTTTTGTTTTGATATCATTTCAATTCAGCTTATTTTTTCCTCATTTTGGAGCTTCATGAAAAATCTAGCATGGTACTGTAGCTGTCTCAGAATTCTACACCATTATAAGATAACCACCATAAGGACAATTGGTTGACGTGACAACCAAAAACTAAATTTCTAGGGAAATTCACTATGAGCTTCCTAATTTTTTAATGCATTCTCCTCTATAGACAATAGAAATCATAAAGAGATAATTGTCAATATCCCAACGTATGACTTAAAAAAAAACAACCAATAAGATCAAAATGTATTTATCATATGTAGCATACTAGAAAAGCAATAGAAGAATTATTGTACCGTCATAGATTTACTTGGAGGGATCACTGCACATAATTGAAAAGCAATGAAAACATTAAAAAAATACCTGTGATATTGAGCTCTCTGAATATGAGAAATGTACAAGTATTAAATAGGCAGTGATACATGTTTTTAACATTCAAAACCATTCAAATCAATCTACTACTCCTAAAACTTTACCATTATCAAGTCAGGCAATTTAAGTTTCAAAAGATGGCTATCCTCTAGCTTCTCCGATTGGAAATGTTACAATAAAATTTTTCTATGCAACGGTTACAGTTGTATGTTTGCAGAAACATGAATTAGTAGTACTTTTATCAGCATTGGACATTTTCATTCTGGGTGCCCTGAATAACAAACGCACTTTGCATATGCTTATGCTTTATGCGTTTAATTGCCTACATCTCCAGCTCACAATAAATTCATATGCTGCAGAATAATACATAGACATCTATTGTTATTTCTCATGTTTTGCTTGGAACCTTTCTGGCGTGATCCCTTTCTGTGATCATTTTACCGTAGAGAGTTATTCTCTCATAATCCAATTCTTGGTTGTGAGAGATTCCAGTTGCATTAATATTGATTGAAGTTGGTAATGCTTCAGTGAGATTAACCTCAACACAGACCCTGCTTGAGGCTGAATATTCTCAATCCCATGAGCCAGAGGTCATTGCTTAGAACAAACTTGAAATTAATCCCATAAAAGAACTCAAACTTAAGTTTAACAGATTAATTTAAGTTTAAGTTTAACAGATTAAGTTAATCTCAGAAAAAAAATCATTAAGTTAATCTATGTTTTGTTCTAATCAAATTGTATGAAGGATGATATTGGCAGAATGTATCAATTCAAAATTAAATTATAGATTTTATAACATTATAGATTTTAACTTCTTCAAGAGAAGAATCTATTCCAATCATAATGTTTTCCACGACATCAACTGTCTTAGAGATATCAATAGGCATGGTCTTCGAAATGTTGGCCATGTTTCCTTCTACATACACCTCACTAGACAAAAGAAAATCTCAATACCAATAGAAAATCGAGAGATAAACAAATTCTTTTTCTCAGCTTCCAACTTACTTAACTCACTCGAGGAGGAAATATGATATATGATGCACATTCTTGCATGGCCTCTGAAATATATTCATGGATTCAAAAATGGCCCCGTTAAAGGGAAAGACCATATCCAGGGAGACTTAGGAGGCTAGAGAGCTAAAGGCCCAACTGGGCAAGGTAAATTGGTTCACTTCTCCCCAGGCAGGAGTGACTTGATCATGCTCGTAAGTAGGCAATTGAATAGATTGATAAGTAATATCATCTAAAAACAATAGCATCAACGCTCCAACATATCCTCTTTTTCTAACAAAGCACAAAAATTGGGTAAGATCCAGGAATTGTTGTTCAAATAGGTCATTTTAAATGAAACTGAGCATGGTGTCTTAAAACTCCTACATGACAACAAATCACTAGAATCTATTGCGACTATGAAAATAACATATGACGGACTAGATTCAATAAGAGATACAAGCAAAGGGAGACCAAAGGTTCCCGTCGACATGGAATACAGTTCTACACCCATATTTTTATGTGCCATTGCAGAATTGTCCAACATTAGAACATTTGATCCCGAGGTGGCAGCTAGATCGGACCAACAATATGATAATTGATTGATGGTGACGATTTGTCCCTAGTGAGGGAAGAAAATCGATTGAAAGACCAAGCAGAACACGATGATCGTGGGATATGTACAATTGCATGCCAATAGAACATTGTGATATAAACTAACATCAACAACCTTGACTTCTACTAAGACTGTATTACCCCCAGTTCAATAGGGAATGAGAGTATGCTTCCATAAGGTCTAAAGGATCAATCATCAAATGCAGTTAACATGGTGGGAGATGAAACAATCTCTGGAGAACCTAAATTTCTCCAACGTGAGGGAGTCATGGCTTATGATTCTCTACATTGAAATTAGTAAAGTGTGCATTAGACTAATCAAACATGCTTGTGACCAACATAAAAGCTTTGGATTTCATTGGGCAACTATAAAAAACCTCTAAAGCAGACAGGGCCCATAGTTCCTTAGCTAAATCCTCAACAATACTATTGTTGTGGGCAGCCTTGGAATTAGGATTATGCACGGATCTTTGTAACACACTCTTGGGAGAGAGAGGCATTGCATCTACAATTGGTTTTCATATATGAAGAGAAAGCGATGACTAAGACATAGAAATTTCTTTGTTCTTAGAACTTGACTCGAAAGCATGATAGTTGTGTGCCCTAGTTTCAAAATTTATCTCACATTCAGACATGTAAATGTTATCCAATCTGCATAGAATGGGAGCCTGAAGCTGTATCAATTTACTGCATGTTGAAAAATAAAATGCAAAGCGCATAAAATGAAGTAACAGACATGCAACATAGATTGCATTGTCATTTTGCAAATGAAATGATTCCAACCTAATTATATTTGACAAAAGAAGCAATGACATTAACGCAGTTCAAAATCGATGGCATATACACTGCTGAGCAAAAAAATAGAAGCAAATGTGAGTATCATTTAAAAAATGCAAGAGAATTTGTATTGATTTTTTCAAAAAAAAGTTCAATTTAAGTAACAGGTACTGTGTATTTGAACATAAAGCATTGAAAAGCAATTGTTCTTGTGATTATCTGAGTTGAAATTTTATGTGTGAGTGCATTTTGAATGTTAGAAACAATATAAACCATGTTTTATCACATGGAAGTACTGAAAACAATTACAATGATTTTATTGAAACAACAAAGGCACTAAAAAGGAAACATGATTTGGAAAGCAACTCTACAGAAACGAAGTGTGTTGCAAGGTTATTGAACTTCAAAGCAGGAGACAAGAGAGCATAAACCAGACCAGCTGATCAGAATCAACTGCAAAGACTGTAGCTAACTACCGTACACATGACTGATATATTGCAATTTGAAATGTTGGAAAGCCATGTATCTATTAATACTTGTAAACTATGAATAAGATTACAAAAGCTTATAGGTGGATTGTTTTCAAATATCCAAAAAGGAAACATCAGTTGCTGAAGCATGAAAACTATGTATGTATTTTAGCTTTCAATGACTATGGCCTTGCAATTACAAATGAAAAAGATAATGACATTTGCAAAAATGCTATGAAGCTATTCTGACGGATGTAGTAAATGACATTAAAAAAATGAAGAATATATATAAGTGTTTTTGGTTTGTTTGTGATTTCAACAACAAGCAGTGCAAAAACGATGAACATCATTCACATTTGTAAGAGTTATGTGCATATATTGATATCTATGCTTAGGAAAGGACATTGAGTTTAATAGAATATATTTTTATACAATATCAAAAAACATAACTCAGAATCTAAAACTTTTGCAAAATATATGAGTGCATCAATCAAATGCTTGGAAAGTATATAATATGAAAGAGCAGAATTGTAATCTTAAGACAAGTATGTAGACCTGAACAAGCATTCAAATAAAGTTATGTTTCTGTATATATATTTATAGGTTTTTATCAAAATGATGACAACAGAGGTTGTCAATATATCAGATGCATAGACTGTTGTTGTATATATATAGGTACAAAACCATGGCAGTTGACCATGTTGCGTGTATAATTACATTGATTACATCAAAAAAACAAAATTTCAATAAAGTTTTTTCTTTTCTTTATATCCTAGCTATTGCAAATGTACATAAGTATTTTCCAGAACTGCATATGTTCTTTGCAAAGTATCAGTTGAAATCATCATGGTCAGTGTAGTGACAAGGGTACTGAACTTTGTTTCTTATACATTGAAAAAAAGGAAAATATTAACATCAAAAGCAATTGACAATTGAAAGTAAAACATGTTGTTACAAACAATTAAAAGGCGAGAGTGATGTCAATGAGTAGAAAGACTGAGAACCAGTAGAGAAGGAAAGTAAGAACATAAGTATTATGCAAAAGACGACAATGTTGATTGGTGTAGATGACAAAGATTTGTGACTGGTTTTTGCAAGAGACAGGTGCATTGCAAAAGCGTTAAATTATATTTGGTTATGCATATTCTAGTATCATTTGTGAATTTCTTGCAAAGATCTTTTCTTGTACCCTGGGTCTTTCTAAGCAAGAGTTACAACTTTAGTGTGAATTTAGACCATATTCACAGCCTTGTTAGATTCCAAACAGTTTCTTTTGATTGAATGAGTAAAAGGAACTACTCCAGTTTCTCTAAAGAGGCAAGGAGGTATACATAATCTTTGCTAATCATTTTAGTTCAAGTCAATTATCGCAGTCACATTATTTTTGTATTTTTATGATATAGTTCGGGATGCTGGTTCAGACATGAAGATTGGTAGAGGGGCTGATTTCAATGCCCCTCATTTTGAAAGTCAGGTTCAGTGGCTCAGAGGTATGGGCATTTTGCAGAAAGTTCTTTTTGGTAAGTAGAAGGCGGTCTCCTTCTAGGTGTCATATATTCAATAAATAGATCACCTGCAAAGAAAAACCAGATTGTATGTATTTTTAGTCAGGCATGTATAGTCAATCTATACATATGGATGCTGTAAATACAACGGTCTGTCTGGAAGCAGAAATGCCTATGCCTTTTGCTATTGTCTAGGCTTTAACTCCTTGCACCTTCTCTATATTGATACAAAATAATATTTTATATCTGTTCAAAGAAAAAGTTGTTTAAGTCCGCAAGGAGAATCACGGGAGGAAATCGTGTGCTTTTCATTTTTTTGGAAGTACAGATTCATTTTCTTTATTTAATTTTGTAAAACAGAAACCTGATTGTGTATGCTTGGGCCAATGACAATGGTTTCTGTCTAACTTTAGTTATCAAATCCATGTTTCTTCAAGGTAAGAGGATAAGAGAATCTGTTTAGCGAACTTGCTATGGCCAATTTTTGGGGGACAGCAGAAGATGGGACATGAGTTCTCCCCTAAGATCTCATGGAGATGGCAAGATGCTAAGATCTTCTTGCGTTCTCCCCTCAGCCTCATTCTCCCAAGGGTCAAGGTAGCGTTAGGATGGGATTTATCTCATGGGGGGAATACTCGCATATTCCTTAAAGTTAATTTATAGTGGAATAGATTAGAAAACTCATCCTCCTGGCAAGGAGTAGTGTATAAATGGGTTCTAGCAGTTGTAGGATTTTTTTGGGTTGTCCTTCCGCTCCTGTAGGTGTCACTGTGGAAAGAGGTTGGCTGTGGGAATAGTGCGTTTTCGCAGTTCACCTGTCCTGCTAGTATGTATATATTCAGAGTTCATTTAGAACAACGCACCACGGAAGCCATGATGATACCCTTGAAACTGTTAGTTATGTTCATTGGGGAAACAATAATAAAAATATAATGAAACAACTAAGAATCATTATGGACAAGCATCAACATAATTTTCAAAGGGACATTTACGAGATTAGAATATTCACTTAGAGACATGGGGTTTTAATTAATTATAACAAAACTTCAATATTCTTAGCTACCTTCATAAACTTCAATATTTTTAATTAAAATCCCGCAGCTGCTAGAACCACAACGACGGAACGTGTGCATATGAAGTACAACGCAGCCAACATCGCATTAAACACCTCAAACAAAGCACAGGAAAACCAGCTTGAAAACGAAAAACCACCTCAGTGACAGCATCCGAGGACAACCCACACCATGCGTTGTGACACCATCGCGCCACTGCCTCCTGGGTCACAGCATCCGAGGCATGCGTCACTGCGGACGACCCCAATCAAAAGCTAACAAAATAACTCATTAACAATTTAAAAAAAAATGAATTTGTCCAAATCTAAAGTTAAACTTTGCGTCCACCCTGTATTCATCAACAGCAACCCGGACTAATGCCCCCAACCGAAAAATTGTTACAAGGGCTACAATAACTTGGTAAAAGCAATAAACATGCAAGTTCTGAATGCAATTTTCATCTAGTGATTTGCACAACCTTGCGAGAGGGTTTGGCGGGGTTCAACATGTGAATTTGAAGCTAAAGTCTGATCACATTCATGAATATGTTAAATCTATGTATAGTTCCTGCTATCCCTGTGACTAAATCGAGAGAAATTAGTATAAATGCACAAAGACATTACATCGTAATAAAAAGCTATTCCGTTGACAGTCAGATGAGATGCATAGTTTGAATTCCGAAAATTCTGCATCTGAATCAAAGGATTTGAGAGAAAAGTAAAAGCTTTGGGTCACAAACACAATTGCATTATTAGATAAGTTGTATTCTAGAACATGATTAAATAAAATGTATGTTAATAAAGTGAATACACGTTAACTTTAGCATATCATCATTGAATGTGAAGACTATAGCTATTGATCATTGATACTAAAAAAAAGTAATATTTGAAGCAATCGAAAGTTACACATAGCAAGGGTGGATAAACTATCAACAAGAATTAAGAAAGCTTATTGTTTTATTGTTTCAAGCATTCAAAAAACTATTGTTGTGAGTCGGTGATGAAATCTAGTATTTAGTTTATTTAATCATGGTCCAAGTTTGAAGATCAAATTGCAATGTTTTTATAAAAAAATTTGCAGTTCTTTGTTTAAGTCATTTGAAAGTGAACATGTTTTTGTTTCAAACAAGATCTGTATAGAGACAAAGTATGAAATACAAAGTGGGCAAAGTTGAAAAAGTTGTGTTTATTTTCATATTAACACCTGCTTGTGCATACCTTGTGTCTAGAGTTTTTTGCAGTTGATTATTCTGTTGTTCATTGCAAGAGTGAAAAGGCCTTGTTGGTTGAATTTGCGCAGATGACGAATAGTTGTTGTAACAGCCTGAGAATATTGTTCATATGAGATAGCTGCAATAGGTGGACAATATTCTTTCAGCTGTGCACCTTGAAGATTGCATTCGAGGATTCCCTGGTCTATTTCCAGTTTGCATTGCAAGATATGCTCATAGGCTACAGCTGTTTCTTGATTACAAAAAGAACAGAATGTGGTGCTTTGGATCATCGGAAGCTTGCATTCTGCGCATGTACATTGGAATGGTGGTGCAAAAGCATTTTTAATTTTGAGCGATCCATATATCTATTGCAATTTTCAAGATAGGAAATATACAGAGTATGAGATAAGTACAAGTATATAGAAATGGTGCAGGAGAAAATACAAGTTGCAAAGAAGAAACAGAGAAAAAAATTAGAGCTGTTGCTAAAAGTATTGGAAAGAAAAGGTGGAAAAAAAAGAAACAACATCTTGTCTTTTTAAATGTTGTAATAGTACAAATGCAAATAGGGTTTTGCAAAAGACATGGACCTATGCAACTGTTCTGGGACAGTGTTCAAATAGGCTTTTTTCTAGCTACAACATAGTTGATTTCATCGATATGGATTGGATAGATAATCTTGTTAGTAAAACAGTTGATATGGATTGTTTCTTGTTTATGATAAAATATAATGAACAGGTAACTTTTAAAACAGTTGGTGACAACTGAAAAGATAGAACATATGTGAAAAGACAAATAGAGTATGTTGTTTTTTCTTTTTTCTTTTTTGTGGTATGAATTAGAAGAATTGTTACAGTGATTTCATAGTTTAACAAAGAACAATGGAATGTATCTCTGACTTGTGTCTTAGCTTCAACAATCACAAGCAAATCTTGAATTGCAAATTCATCATTGAGTGGATCAATAAATGTGGCCTGGGAGGCCTTTATCAGGTGACTGCCTTTTGGACCTGGTCGAACAATGTTTTTGAATAAATAGAGTGGTGGCTCGTCCCGTGCAAGATGTTGTTGCACTCGTAGAAAGAAGTTTTTATAGTTGTCGTTGACTTGAAACTGTGAGAATGAAAAAGAAAAAGTCAGAATAAAATGTATAAATAATTTGCAATGGAAAAAAACATATAAACTGAGAGAAAAATGCAGTTGTATCAGCAATTAACAATGAAATCAGAAAAAAAAAAAAAATTAATGTGAGCTTTGGAAAGAACAAAAGCAAGTTGACACTACAGTTGCATAGTCATTTGGAGTTTCACCATCCCTGATGTGGAAATCCAATTGTTTGTTTTTGTATTCACATGCAACTACTATAGCAGCAACTGAACCAACAACATATGCTTCATCAAATGAAACTAGCTCAGTAATTGTAGTGTCTGGAGGAAGACAACGTGTCTTGCATACTTGATCTATTGTTTCAATGTGGTTGGAAGGCAATATTGCTATGGAATTTATAGCATCTCCATGATCATATTGGCCTCTTTTCTTTAATTCAAATCCAATAATTCGGACATTTTTTTCGGGCAACAAGAAGTTGCCAAATCTGTTGATGAGGTTATCATTCATTGTAATAGTAATTGTCATGAAACCATGTTTGTCTACAAGGTCTGCATGCAGAATCTTTGTCTTCACAGGCGAATTTTGCGTTCGATTTTGTGCAGGGCCATAGACAGTTAAAATATCTCCCTCAAAAACATTGGCATGCGACATAGTACATAATTCTACAATAGATGAAGCTTGAACAAATGCTTGCTTTAATCTGTGAACATAAGAAGATGAACATAGAAAGGAGCAATTAGATTTTACAATTGTCTGTTGTTGATAGCTATGTACATAAAATTACATTACTTTTAGGCAATGACATGAAAAAGAATACAGATTATGTACAAGAAAATTGGTGAAATGAATTAACTTAGATTTCAGTAGAACAGAAAAAAAATTAAGAAGCAGAAATCTAAGACAAAAAAAATGACTAGGTTCGATGCAAAGTAACATCACCTCTTTGGAGTGGTTGTTTTTGTATTGGAAATGGGCAATGACGCTGTTGCAATTGATTCTGTCTCTGCAATGTCTTATGAAGAAGAAATATTTGCTTCAGCAGATGGGGTGCTCAATGTAGATGTCATTGCAACAAGGATCTGCTTCTGGAAAATTTCTTTTTCTTGTCTATATTTTCTGAATATGTTTTTTTTTTTACCAATTCTGGAAAATGATCTAGGTCTCAAACCATTAGTAGTGACATGGAAAACATAAATCTTTATAGATATAGACTAAAGCAAATTGAATTGTCAAGAATTTTGGAAAGGGATATTGCATTGAGTTTTGGCATATAAGAAAGAAGAAACAAATGTGTTGATGTCAATAACTATAATTTGAATATCTATCAATAAAAGTACATAAGATTGGAGTTTGTTTGAGTAATGTTTCTGATTAAACAATAGTTAATCAATAAAATAAGAAAATTGTAAAGAGTTTAGGTAAGTGCATTTGAAACATAATGCTACAAAAGAACAAAGCATTGATTGTGGTCTATAAAACTAGACAAAAAGCTATTGTTTGATGTTTATAGCTGAAGCAACAATGTTTTTTTTTCTCTTGTTTTGTTTTGTTTATTTTTTTTTTTCAAATTATTGTGCATAGATAATAATCAATGCATATTAGTCAATGATCGTTACAAAATAATGGGTGGCATGTCAGAGTATGCATGAGGAAAAAGAAAATTGGAGGTTGAAAAAGCAAGGGAATTGGGCAATACTTTGTTCATTGCAAAAGAAAAGAAAGAAGTTAATTGCTAAATGCTGGTTTGCTTTTTTATATAAATTTTTGCTTGTAGTTTTAAAAATTGAGAATCAATGTTTTTGAAATTTCAAAAACTCAAATAAAAGAAGGCAAGGACGATATCATGGATATATTCTTTGAAATATGCAATGCAGGTAGATTATATTGAATCAAAAGGAATTGATAAAAAACAGCTAAAATGGTCAGACCAATATGCATCTGAGATAGTAAATGAAATTGTATCAAGATCTAAATTTGTCCAAAAATGATCAATCATAGAATCATAGCTAGTTGTGATATGACTTGTTTTTAACTTCAATTTTTTTGCCTGCATATATGACTGGATTAATTTTTTAGTCATTGTTTCCTTCAACATGTCAATGTTGAAGTCACCAGCAAGGACAATAGACATTTTCGTATTATTGTTTTCTGACAAAATGCAATTGAGTGCACAATTGACTTTATCAAATACAGTATTTGGTTTGATATATATATTTATAATCTTCATGGTGTTGTTACGAAGTTTAAGATCAATGACAATTGCTTCAACAAATTTTCCATTGTACGTTGCAGTCTGCAAGATCGGAATCCCTTTTTTGACAGCTATTACGAGACCATGCACTGAATAAGTTGCAATGCACGTGTATTGGTTTGCAAATATTGTGTGCATGGGAGGCGAATGCAAATGGGTTTCTTGCAGGCATAGAATGTGTGATTCTAATAGTTCAGTGTCATGTGCAATGTCCTCAATGTGCAGGACCATACTACGTGTATTAAGCGAACATATAATAAGATGTTGATTACAAGGAATTGACTTTAGACCATATTGAAATTGCAATGATGCATCTTTTATTAATCTAGTTGATTCGACAAGTACTTTTGATGAAACACTAAAGTTCTTTTGTTCTAATTTGTTTACAAGATAGAGACATTCAATGGTTTTTACACGAGAAAGTGCAGTGTAAACAAGGCCATGCCTTGTAACCCCTTTTGGATCAAATGCAACTTTTTCAAGTGTCAAGCCTTGTGCTCTATGGATTGTTCTAGCACATGCCAATTGAACTGCGAATTGTATCTTAATAAAATTTCTTTTATTGCCAACCAAGATCTGTGTTGATATTATTTTGATAGGTGTCCAATTATGGTTTATAGAATTGTTGTATAGACAATGCATATTAGTACGTGTAATTGCACCTATCTTTGGACTAGGAAACTCAAGCCAGATAACGTCTGAGCAGGTTTTGTCGTATTGCCGGAAAATAGCTTCCGTTCCATTTACAAGTCCATCTTCAATGAGATAGTTTCCACCAATCAATTCAACAAGCATGTTTTTTTTCAATACAATTGATTGGGGAAGTTGATTCGTTTTTTGCCATTCATAATTGACGTCAGCTTCATCAATTTTGTTGTCATATGCTATGAATGTGAATGCTTCTGTTTCTACATATGACAACATTTTTGAATTATGGAAATCAACATCTTTGTTTCGATAATACAAGAATGGAAATGTCGGATCAATAGGTGCTGGTCTATGGCAATGTGCATTTAAATATTGAATGTCACTAGCCAATTGTAGGCCTTTTCTGATTCTATTTAAAATTGATATGAAAATGTCATTTTCTTGTCTAACAACTTTTGTAAGTTCATAATATTTTATATTGTCAAGCCAAAAACTATATGGGAACTTTTCTTGTCGAAAAGTTGGAAATTCAAAAATCCAAGAATCATGTACAGGTTCAGCTTGAAATAAATCACCACAGAAAATGACATCAACATTTCCAAATGGATTTGTTGGAGAATGCTTGATTTCGCGCATACGTTTGTCTATGTTATAAAGCATATGCGAACCTATTAAAGACACTTCATCAAGCAACAACACTTGAAGTTGATCAAAGTCTTTTGCAAGAATATCTAATGTATTTGAACTTAATGGGAGCAAGTTGCCAGAATTCAGGGGAAGTTTAAAAGCAGAATGGACAGTGATACCGTCAACATTGTATGCTGCTTTTCCAGTAAATGTTGCAATGAGCCCTTTCCTTTTCAATGGGTCACTTCCAAGTGCTTTATCATACAACAGAACAAGAGCATTGAAAAGAGCTTTTGCAGTGTGTGTTTTCCCTGTACCAGCACTTCTTGTTAGGAATAAGTGTATTGCCTTGGAAGGATTGGTTTTTTTTCTAGTAGCAATCTCTTTTACTATAGATTGTTGTTCATTGTTTAGGTTTCTTCTTGTTGCAATATATTGTTCCATGTTAGGGAGAAAAGGTTTTTCTTTGAAATTGCAAAAGTTTAGGTCTTGTTGCAAACTAGTTTTTTTTTTATGAACAAGATCACTATGGATATCAATTTTTTGAAAAGCCATGGTATCATACATGGGTTCCGACGTTGCTTTAGAGGAATTAGCAACTTCCAATTGTGTTTTGACAATATCCTTTGCAATGTCAAGGTCACCCCATTTGCTTGTTTCCTTAGGGAAGAATTTTTGCTCAACAATTGATATTTGTGACTTGTATTGCTCATATGCTTGTGTCCAAGTTTGGAGCGAATGAGTTAGAAAATTGTCCAGGTGTCTAAAATGGACAAAAAGCAATAGCTTCTCCCGTGCAAATTTTCTGGATCTTTTTCTTGTCTATATCGAATAATGCACGGCCTATTTCTTTTGATTGTTTTTCCGTCTATGAAGCAATAAAAGGAAGCATATTCAGCAAGACTAAAAGTTTCAAGTTCATTAGGACGTTCAATGTATCTATCTATTATTGAAGGACAAAGTATGTCTTCAGATTCATCTGATTCTTTTTTCAACAGAGATGGTTTTTTCAAGGCAACAACTCGTTTATTGTCAGGAGCAGTGTTGATGAAATTTTTTTTTCTTGATGATGAATGCAAAGGCAAAGAGAGAATAATATGGACCGCTTGTCTAATTGACATTTGTTCCATGTTTAAGAGCGTGTTTCCCAATTTGCGTATTGTTTCGAGTTGTCCAGATTTGTTTGCAACTGACTCTTCCTTGATCTTTTTTAATGCCTTTGTCATAGGTCTGTCTAGTTTTGTTATATATGAAGTTACATATGTTACCGTAGCATAAGCATCTAAAATGAATTGAGCATCAGTATTTGCTTGCCACAATTTTGGAATGTTCTTTGCAAATGGATTTATCCAAATATCGGATGGATGTCTTTTTAGCAGTAGGGTGGGTTGGTTAATTAAGGAACGTAGTAGCATAATGTAGTTGTCTTTGTCCAAATTCAACATTTCAAGAAATGATTCAAAGCATATGTTTTTTCCATATTGCTTAGATTCAAGAGCAGAAGTAAGGAGTTTTGTTTTTTCATCGAGATTGTTCAGTTCATTGTCAATGGGTTCTAAAATTATTGTAGCATCAATCGGAAACATAGGAAATCGGAATCTGCAACTAGAACGTCGATGTTTTCTACATGCACGTGTGTGTTGATGGGATTGAATCTTTTTTAATTCTTCAGTAAGCAAAGAAGAATCTGTTGAAATATATTTGTCAACAAAAGTTGTTATTTCATGCTTAGTATTTTTACCATATACTGGTGCATTCTCAATCCAAAGAAGACCATGATCATGTTCATTTCCTCTTTGTTGAAATTCAATCGTGAAAAAGTAATCATTCACGGTTCCAAAGAGAGAGTTGTTTTTCAATATCAATGACTTCAATGAGTTCATTTTGTGTCTATAATAGCGACTGCAAATGACAGGATGGTTTCTAATCAAAGCATCGATATCATTTTGCGAGGGAAATAATGTGGAATTGGAATCGTTTTTTGTTTGAAGATGTTGTAAAGCATTGCACAATAATTTCCATATATGTTCTGCAGAAGTGAAGCTAACAAAGAAAGTTGGTGGCCCTAGTTGCCTAACCATTGAAAAAATATATTTTCTCATGTTTTCAAAATAGTCTGGAGATGTTCGAATAGTTTTCAAGGTACAAAATGCAATTGGAGACTTTACAATGTTTTCAAGATTGTTTTGTGACTCGACATCTTTTGCTTTTAGTTTTTTCCCTTTCAATTCACCTATGCGAATAGATATCCATGCAACATTAGAAATTTGCTGTATCAATACTTTGACTGTCTTAAAGAACAAGTTTGTAGAATGAGCTTCAAAGGCCATACTTTCATGTTGTAGCTCCCATTGGAATATTTGCTGATGTCGATACCGCTTGTAGATGTCATCTGGTCAACTGCATCCATAGAAAAGTGTTGGGAAATTAAGCTCCTCAGAGAATTTGTCCTGGAAAATGCCTAGAGGCTTCTGATTTTCAGCAGGTGCAATTTCTAGAAGCTTGGTAGACAAATCGTCAATAACATGTGTTTCAGCATAACCATGGACCAATGTTTCAGTTGTTGGATCAAACTCTGCATCGGAAATGTTCTTATTGCTTTTATCCGAACTTGTGGAGTTGTTTTCGTCGTCAGTGGAATTGTCAAATGGAAAGTCAATGGCCTCCTTCGTTGCTAGCTCTGTGAACTTTGCCTCCCAATAAGGAACGATACAATTTTTTTCTAATTTGTAAAGATCTCTAGTACAAATAC
The DNA here is from genome assembly GCA_027924585.1 of Larix kaempferi. Lineage (NCBI taxonomy): Eukaryota > Viridiplantae > Streptophyta > Pinopsida > Pinales > Pinaceae > Larix > Larix kaempferi. The sequence continues at coordinate 4,375,286 of BSBM01000267.1, read as the reverse complement.
TTTTCAATGCAACCATGACAATATTAGGACGCACATTTCCAGAGATGTAAGCATTTTTGTATTCCAATCTTCATTTCAACATAATTCCAATAGTCATGTCATCATCAAGGTTTCTTGGCAAAACCTTTTGTATCTTGTCCAAAGACGAGGGGACGTTTATAATTGCGCTAGTCAAGCCTAATTGAGCTCGTTTGTAACCAAGTTGACGTATTTGGGAAAATGCAATTCTTGGAGACACAAGGCATTCTTCCAATGGCGTTAACATATCTACAGATGCTAATGGAGTGTTACGTCGAATATTTAATGGAACCGCAAATACAGGAATCTCTCTATTGGACACATTTTTTTTGCAAAATTTGCAAATGTATAGGTCAAGTGCAAAAGAAGCTGGCATATCCATCCAAGGCAATGAGTTCAATGAAAATAGCGTTTTCTCACTGATACGACGTATGTCTTTTCTAAAATGCAAGCGTTTGCATATGCAACATGCATTCGTAGGTGTATCTTCAATTGCTTTTAAATATTGAATAGTGGATTGTTTTGCTTTTTGTTTTTATTTTTGTTTTTTGAAAGCTTCCATTGCTGCAAAACGCATATCACTTTTTGTTGAGCGAAGGTTCTTGAATGGTTGCTTTGCATTATACCCAAGTATATCGATATTTCCATCGCACCAGTCTACATTGATGTCAGATGTAGCTATTTTTGTGTCCAATGTCTTTGTATTCTCTATCATTTGTTTTTTCATTTGACAATGTTTTTGTAGATTGTCATCTGTTTTTTTTGTTGTTGTTGTCTTTGTATATCTATTGGATATGTTCTATTGACATTATGACTAGAAAGAATTTTTGATTGGTTGATATTGGCTTGTCCTGGTTTTTGTTTTTGTTTTTGTTTTTTGGAATCTTCCATTGTTGCAAAACGCATATGACTTTTTGTTGAGCGAAGGTTCTTGAATACTCGCTTTGCATTCTGCCCAAGTATGTCGATATTTTCATCGACCCAGTCTACATTGATATTAGACATATTTTTTTTTATGTCCAATGTCTTTGTATTCTGTATCATTTGTTTTTTCATTTGACAATGTTTTTGTAAATTTTCATATGTTTTTCTTTTTTGTTGTGTTTGTGTATCTGTTGAATATGTTCTATTGATGTTATGAGTGGAAGGAATTTTTGATTGGTTGATCTTGTTGTTATTATTTGCATCAATGTACAAGTCATTTGACATTGTTGTTTCCTTGTTGAAAGAACCTATGTGAAAGTTTTTTTTAAATAGTGGATGGAAATGCAAATGACCTTTGCATGTTCCATGTTGCAACAGGAAAATGTCTTTTGTAGATCTTTTTGTTGATTGATATTGATCCTGAACGTTGCAAGAACATGTGTCCCAAATGAAAATATTTATTTTCAACATCTCACACATCCATTGAATTGCAAATTTACAACCTTCTATATGTCCAATGCTAAAAGGCTCAGCCAAATTTAAGACAAATGTTTGCCAACTAGAAACAGTACAAGTTTCATTCACCATAGACAATGGCAAGTATGTAGACAGACATTTCAATGCTCTATTGTCATTGGATTGTATGCAGTTGAAAAAGGTTTGGGCTATTGTCTTTCGAAGGCTACTCATGTCAAAGATGTTAGACAACTTTGATACCGATTCAAACAAAGAGTCAGAACAATGGCCTTGAATGGTTGAGAAGATGTCAAAATCTTGTTGTACGAGTATTTGTCTAAAACATTGAATCTCTGTCCAAGTATCTGGACAAGATTTGTTGAATATGTCAATTGATAATTCCTGAATTGCAATATTTTCAATGACACATGATTTGCAAGTTAACAATGGTTCAAAGTGACCAGCAGAAGGTATATGATCATGAAACAAAATGTTATAGCAATAACCAGGAAGAGTGGAATTGAAGTAGAGATATCTTCTTTTTGTTGAGAAAGACCAAACAGCGACAGGTGCATTCAACCAATTTGCAAACCATTTTATGCAAAATATTTCACCCCATAATCCACAGGCATTGTTATTATCTGAAGTGTAAGCTGACTGAGACATCAATTGTAGATAAAGATTCTTGTCTTTTAAACCATGTAGCTGGAACAAATAATCAGGTGAAAGTTCCAAGTTTGATGAAGATATTGCAAGAGGATCTCCTTGAGCCAGTTGATGGGAGAAATGGTTAGCAATTGCTTCTCTTATCTCTATTGATGTGTATTGAAAATGCAAAAGAACGGCAAACGAATCGAACAAGCAATCTCCATTTTGGAAATGGAAAGCTTCCAACCGTAGCAAATGATTTTTTGACAATGCAACATCAATTGCATCATCAACTTTGTCTTTTGTTGATAAGACTTCTGAAGCACCAGGTTGCAAGTGCATGGATCTTAACATATTGACTAATCAACTAGATTTAGTCACTCGAACTGCAAGTAAGAACATGCAGTAGAAGGGGAAAACAAATCAATTAAAGTCTTTGAAATCGAAAATGAAAAATGTAGCATTTCATAAGAATAACAATTTAAGAGGAGACATGGGCTAGTGCATAGAATTGTCAATTTTCACAACTTCATAAATGCATTTAGTTATTGCATAAAACATCTCTTCACATGAGTTTGAAAATTTCAAAAATCCACTAGCAATGATGAAATGCAATAGCAATAGAAGGTTGCAATTGACATTGGCGTCTATTGGAATAAAGGGAAGGGTTCAAAAACCAGGGTTTTAAAAATGTTTGCAATTGACAATAGCAATTTTTTCACAATGATTTAAAGTATAATAATAATGGGTTATGAAAAAATATTTACTATGTTCAAGTTCGTTATAATTTTATACGAAACAATTGTTGACACATAAACTCCATTTGCATAGTGTTTATCAATAGCATAATGCATTTAGATGTAACTTTGTATTGATACATGTAGTGGATTGGCACACTAATTATAACTCCATATATGCTTATCGTTCACAATATATGGCTATCGTTCAAGAAATGTGATGCACTAATAACCCAATAGCATAGAAGCTTGCCATCACTTTGAAGATGAATATGTAATATCAAATTTGGTTATCATGGTTGCAATGGATCTATGACAATGCAACAGTGATTGACAATGGAATGGATATATAATGCATCAACAATGGTTCTAGATTTGCAATGGATCAAGATCTGCATATGGATTTGCAATAGGGCTAGATCTGGATTTGGGTATTGATTTGGAGGTACATAAATGTAATTTGCCTTTTTTTAGTTGGGAAAAGAAATGGACCCCAGGTATGCTTGGCTTCCTAATGGTTCAGGGAGTTCACTCACATACCAATGCTGTCTGACTGCTTGCATGTTGGGGAAGTACCCCTCACTTCACGGTGCAGGTAAAATTGATAACCGCTTTGCCACGAACGCCAGCTCTTGGTTCACCTCACGGGTGGGGACTAGTCAATCAGGTAGGGGTCATTGCCCATTTCACTAGCAGGTCCTCTCAATGAGCCAGCTACTCCAGGGTTCCTGTGGTACTCCTCACAATGAGTTTTAGGGCTATGCCCAAGTACTTCCCACAGTTAAGCAACCAGGAATTATTCCCGGGTCCGAACATGTAATTGAAACGAACAATACAAATGCAAGGAAAAAATGAAAGAAATTTGACCCAATTTAGCATTAGAAAGTTCTATCATATCAGATATAAGGAACATGTAACAATTAACTAAGTAAATGGCAAAATAATAGAACACTTAGCACTTAATTAAGGCATGTTTGTAAACTTTAAAAAAAATCAATGTTTATGGAATGTTTTATAATTAAACGCACAATTTAAATCATATTTTTACATAGGGTCGATTTCAAGTTTCTTGTTGTTAGTTTTTCTCATGCCATTGAAATTCAATTGATGAGAGAGGAAATTGGGATCAGAAGATTTTAGCCGTTTAATCCGCATTAACTCACCACCACTACTAGGTCAGTAGTTGCAAGTTATCTGCTATATATTATGGGAATATGACTAGTAAACTTGTATTAAAACATATTTTTACATACCATATGTAGTATCTAATATATATGAGCTTTATGAATATAGTTTACATAAAGTCTATAGCTAGGTTGATATGTATTTCTCTAATATTGTGTATGCATTTTATATGACAATAAGCATAGTAATTGCAATAACAATACTAATTACAACCATTACAACAATAAGCCCATGTATTGTTCCTAATTACCAAGTTGTTTTCATATAGGACTTATTACAAATACTCTATTTGTTGCTAAAGATATGGCAATGGGATGTGCGCAAGCAGAAGAGCTATTTACACAAGCCATTTTGACAAATAAAGAGGGAATGCAATGACATATACAAGTACTAGTAGCTAGACCTTGTAGTTAAGATAACAGAGGTAAAAATTAGGACAAGATAAAGAGCATAGCTTGTTTACGACATATATGTTGTAAAGGAGTTGCATATGTTGTACACATCATTACAAATGTCAACAACAATGCCATGTTCAATCATCCATCTATGACATAAGTTGAATGAAAAACCTAAATCCATAGTTATGTTTTTTTTTGTTTTCAAGGTGGTTTTCATGTGCTTCGTTCGAGGTGTTTAATGCGAGGTATGGGCTGGGTTCTCATTCATATGCGCAGGTTTTGTAGTTGTGCTTCTAGCAGCTGTGGGATCTATGTGGGTCGTCCTTCTGCTTCTGTAGGTGCCAATGTGGAAAGACGTTGGCTGTGGCAATATTGCGTTTTTGCAATTCACCTGTCGTTCTCGTAGTTCAGATGTCAAATTCGGCGGCAATGGCGGACTTCCTCTGGTCCAATTTCAAGGTGGTTTTTCTATGTTTAGTTCAAGGTGTTTAATACGAGGTATGGGCTGGGTTGTGCTTCATATGCGCAGGTTTTGTGTCGTTGCAAATCATAGCCAAAGCAAGTGCAATGTTGGTGACATTCCCAGCTAGTGACTCTTCCAAGTGTATTCTCTTCCATGAAAGCAAAATATGAAGTTGTAACAGAAGTTGCTTGTAAATTCAAATGATTGACAATGGACTTTACCAATGTTGGAGTTGCATAGACGCGACTCACAAGCATATTTTATCACAATTAGAAAGTACTAAAGATAGTAAGGGATAATTTGTTGAAGAACCATGGAACCCAAGCACCAACTGGCTTGATCCATGTACACACGAAGTGAAGAGAAGAAAAATAAAAATGATGAAAAAAATGTGTGAACTCATAGATCAGCCCCGTTTGAAGAGAATAAAATAAAAAATATACATATATATATTAATGGATCGGACTCAATTGAATTATTGAAAAGAAAATTGATTAATAAAACTCCTAGCTATTGCAAATCATGAGTCAAAGCAGATACTAAATGTTAATAGCAAATTGATTAATAAAACTCCTAGCCATTGCAAATCATAGCCAAAGCAAGTGCAATATCGATGACATTGCCACCTAGTGGCTTTTCAATGTGTTTTCTCTTCCATCAAATCAGAATATGCAACTGTAACAGAAGTTGCTTGTAAATTCAAATGATTGACAATGAGCTTTACCAATGTTATAGTTGAATAAATGGGATTCACAATCATATTTTGTCACAACTAGAAAGTACTAAAGATAGTAAAGGATGATTTGTTGAAGAAGCATGGAACCCAAGCACCAATTGGCTTGATCCATGTACCCACAAAGTGAAAAAAAGAAAAAGAAAAACGATGAAAAAAACGTGTGAAGTCATAGGTCGGCCCCATTTGAAGAAAATAGAATAAAAAATATACATATATATATTGATGGATCAGGCTCAATAAAATTATTGAAAGGAAATAAATATCTAAAATGGAAATAAGAAGTAAAATTTCTTATTTTTTATCCATCAATTGGGTCTGCTCCAAAAAGTTCAGTTCGTGGTATCTTCTGGTCCTAGGTCAGTTCATGGCAGATTTTGTGACAGGCTTTTTCTCTTAAAATAACTGATCCATACCCCTTGAAGAAGTTAGAGTTTTCATGCTTCTTTTGTCTTTTTCTTGTTTAAAATTGCCCTAAGTTAGCTACGCTCTCTTCTTGGGCTTCAACAAGCCTCTTCAGCAAGCCTATTAAGCGCAGTCATAGGTTACAACAACTTTCAGTAGCCCTATTGAAAACACCCTATAGCTACAGCAGTCCGCAGAAGGTCCTCTTTTATGCACACGTTTTTTTTATACAGAATCTGTCCCTGAGTTTGTAGACATCAACAGGTTACAACAGATCTAGAGAAGGCATGTACAAGTCACTATAGCTCAGCAGAAGATCATGGCACTGCCAACTGTGTATACAATAGTGAATAGTGACATCACATGCTTTTACAAGTTGACAGTGAACATCCAGTGTCATCTAGTGGTAGCTTGGAGCAGTAACTAACTTTGAGAGAAGCAACAATTACAAATATGTAAACATTTAAATATAGTCTAAAGTTCAGCAAACAAGCACCCCATTACGAGGAATGAAACTGAGATCACGTGGCAAATAGTTTACATATAAAGAGATTACACAAATGAATAAATTGCCCACTCTAAACTCTGAATTCTGTATGAGTGTAGATGAGATGATTTCAATTTTCATCAGTAATGTATCATATTCATTTGATGGTGGTAGATATTTGATAGTTAGCCAATCTTCAAAGGCCAATCTATTTACTTCCATCAATGTAAATTAAAAGGATATGAGATCTGTGGGTTGCCTTATGTTTATTTATGTGTAATCAACGATAATAAATCGCTATTTATTTATATCTTCTAAATTTGTGGGGGCATGCATTCTGTCATGTCCCATCCTCTGCTGCCAAATTTTAAAATTTTAACACCCAGCATCTACCAGGTTTTGAATATGGAACCTGGTGACACCTTAGGGATGTTCCATATCATTTGCAATCTACAGATAGCAATGCAGCGAGGTTCCCAAGAAGGGAAGGTTCTCAAGAAGTGCCTTATTGCAAGGTACCATTTTGCACATGGGTCCCAATCCAATGGCAGCACCCAAGGATCCTCCCACACTCTTGATACCGCCAAAAAAAATTAAAATAGAAAAAAAATGTTTTTTTATTTGCTCCTTTTGAATAAACAATGACCTCCGCAATAGACTTTTCAAATAGTTATCGAAATTTATTACACCTATTCATAAACAATTCCTCAATACACAAGGCCAAACTCTCGCATATTCTAAATATTTTGGAAGCTAACATATCAGCCATAACTTTCGTAGAAGGAACAACTACAAATATTGAAACATTTAAATACAGTCTAAAGTTTAGCAAACAAGCACCCCGTCGCAAGGACTGAAACTGAGGTCACGTGGCAGATAGTTTAGGGATAAAGACATTACACAAATGAATAAACTACCTACTATAAACTTTGAATTCTATATGAGAGTAGAACAGATGATTTCAATTTTCATCAGTAACGTATCATATTCATTTCATGATGCTAGATAATTGATAATCAGTCAATCTTCAAAGCTTCATCTATTCACTTTGATCAATGTAAATGAGAAGGGTATGAGATCTGTGGATTGCCTTATGTTTATTTATGTTTAATCAGCGATAATAAATTACTATTTATTTATATCTTCTAAATTTGTGGGGGCATGGGTTCAAGATTCAACTATTTGAAGACTAATATCAACACTTGCTACTGCAAGACTAAATTAGACCCTAAATATGCAATCATTGTTTTGAATCATCTTTCTCCAATATTCAAGTTCTTTGAAATTATTTTCTATAACATTCTTCTATTTGCAAAGGGATACACTACTCCTTGCCCAGAGGATGACTTTTCTAATCTATTCCACTATGAATTAACTTTAAGGAATATGCGAGTATTCCCCCCGTGAGATAAATCCCATCCTAAGGGTACCTTGACCCTTGGGAGCATGAGGTTGATGGGAGAACGCAGGATCTTAGTATCTTGCCATCGCCATGAGATCTTAGGGGAGAACTCATGTCCCATCTTATGTTGTTCCCCGAAAATTGGCCACAGTAGGTCCCCTAAACAGATTCTCCTACCCTCTTACCTTGAAGAAACATGAATTTGATAACTAAAGTTAAACAGAAAGCATCGTCATTGGCCCAAGCATACACAATCAGGTTTCTGTTTTAGAAAATTAAATAAAGGAAAATGAATCTGTACTTCCAAAAAGGATGAAAAGCACACAGTTTCCTCCCAATCTTAATAAGAGAAAAAGACAATGTTTTGTACTTCCAAACATATACAGAGAAGTTAGATTCCAGTTGTTTGATCATAAAAAGTTTTGTCCTTCCAGCCATATACACAGAACTTAGATTTCAATCATTTGATCAGAAAAATGTATCTTGCAAAACTGAACCATCTATGAATCAAACGAAATTCCTTCAACTTTCAACATTTACAAAATGCAGAAACATGAGTAACCACAGGTCTTTAGAAAATGCAAAAACATGAGTAACCTCAGGTCTTTGCAGACTGCCTCAAAAAAACAGAAGCACACTCAACCTGTTGATATGTTATGCATAACTCTATACGAGAACCAAGATTTACATTTCACAAAAAATATCTTGCAAATCTCAAAATAAATTACTATGGGGATGTGACTCCGACAACACTACAGTTGAAAGGAACTAAGGACTTACGTTGTCCAGAACTTAGCATATATTTAAAAAGGATAATTGAAAGTTTGACACTTCCTTTCTCTGTAATGCAATCGTTTACTGTCAGATACAGTTAGTTAAATTTGTATCTTAGTTTGCAGCACAATTTAAGGTATATGCCAACCTAACATTGATGTTTAAAAATTTAAAAATGTCATATAGGGTTAAATTATATATGCCATCTTAGTCCATACATGGGTTAAAAATGAGTTATTTTTAATATATTGCGCTATGAATTACCCGATAAATAACCCATTTAATATTTTGGATGGCTTACAGGGAAATATAAGGTATATGTCAAATAGTGAAGATGAGAACCAGATAACTATCATACTACATATGCAGTCCTGAAGATTAGAACCAGACGTTCTCAAGGAAAATTCTGGTAACAGTTTTTGGGAGTACTAAAAAGTTTCAAAACAAAAACAGAATCATTGAAAAACACTCTGAAGTATAAAATGCAGTGATGTAAAAGAGAATGTTTTATCATTGCAAATGCCTCCTGGACCTATTGGTCTGTGCAGTTGATAAACAAGAATTATTTCCCATAATCTGCACAAAAGCGTATATATATATATATATAACTAGTGTATACCACTAAACTTATGTATGTAAATCATACCCCAACGAAGCCCCAATAGAATTACTTTTGTCTGTGTAAAAATTTCGTTCATGACAATACCCAAAAAAAATCTCAAATGGAAATATGCAAATTGGGTATTGATGGCGAGTATTAAAACCCCTGTTTCTATATTGAGTAAACCCTCCTAAAGGGTTTGATATTATGACCACCTTATCTCGGAGTACAGAGCAAATCAAAAGAAACAGAAAATTAAGCATTGCAGAAAGAAAAAGAAAACATAGACCCCTCGACACCAGGAAATCAAGCTAGTTTATCCTTACTGCTGCAATAGTGCCAATAGATTATGAAGGATGGCTCGATATCAGGTTGATGAACCATTTCTTCTTCTTTGCATTTGATGGGAACTGAGCCAACTAAGGTGCTCAAATTAGCTACCAAAGAAGAGGAATCCTCTGTCATGTCCCAAATTTGGTATTGGGTCACAATGGCCTTATCACATTGGCCCTATTCATTAGAGTTTGTCAAATTGATGCTAAAGGTCAAATAATTGCCAAGGAGGAAAATTACTAGTTTCCTAGGTTTGGGGTGGAAGCTTTGGGATTTGGAATAACGGGGATAATAAATTATGTTTGAACATTATAATGGCATAAATATTTAATAAAGGAGCTAAATAAATATATACAAGTGAAAATCAAAGTGGCATTTCATCATGAAGACACATGGAGGAAGTGGGACCCACATATGGCTAGATTTCCCCACTACATTTGGCATCATTCTCTCACCAATTCGAATTCAAGGTGAATGGTAACATACTTGGGGGAGTCCAAAAGGTATTATTCATTGCATGACTCATCCAAGGTCGAAATATAGAGGAAGAGTAACTCCCATGGAAGAGGAAGAGGCAATTTGGAGCTAGTGAGACACTTGGGCTAGATTCCCTAGCTCTATGACAACAATGATGAAGATGCTATGACACCTATGACACAAATCAGACCTGAAGGCTGACATATGACATATATGACATGTCAGGGCTAAAAATAGACTCCAAGAGGGCGCTCAAGGGTGTTAGGGCAGCTAAGATGCTTCCACATGTGATTTGGTGGAAGTGGGAGACTAGGAATTGTTGTACAAGTGGCGTTCTTTGGAATCTCTTCCCAACATGAGTTGGCATGAGTCTCTTGGAAGGAATTCGACCCATGGAGGACGTTAGAAGTTTATAAATGTCAATAACAAAGAATGAAACCAGTTTTTGATGATTTGTAGAATTTGCAATTGCATTTGTGAAGAGGGAGAGCTAGTGGATGACTAGTTTCTTGCCTTAGCCAATTTCGAGGGTGAAAGATTCCCATCCAAGTTGCTAATTGGAAAGGCCATTCAGACCTTTCATTTGGAGCTTTAATGGAGTCTTTATTTGCAGGTGTAAGCTACAGGGCAGCTCATGGTTTCTTCTATTGCAGCTCACTCCTTCAACCATTTCCGGTTTTGATGGCATATTCTTGATCCTTGAGGGAGGGCGTTTTTGGTGAGCTATTGTACTCTTTGGGGAATCTTCTAATGCCCCATTTCTTTTGTAATATGAATTAAATACTCTGTTCTTCATCTCCAAAAAGTTTCAGGTCGAAATTCCAAGTGGAAATGTATAAATCTCATTTTTAATGGAAGAACAATGCCATTTCCCCACTACCTTGTTGTGAACCAATGTATTGATGATGATTTCGAATGAATGGATGATTCTCTGATGAATTTGTGATTAATGGACTGCCATGGATGTATTTTACAAGTTTCATGTACTGTACTTGAGCATTTGAAGTATTTTTACTTAGTTTAATTGCACTGGGAGAAGAAATAGTGCCATTTCCCCAAGGGTCGAATTGGTGATTTTTGCAGTTGAATGGGAGAGGGTTGGAACAGATATAATAATCAATTAATGGTGCACATGAGACCTTAATAACATCCTTAATACATTCCCTACCTCTTTTCAGAAATTTGAGTGGCTTTGGAGGCATTTGGGAAGCCATTTTCAATACTTACCCCAGGGGGATTTGAACCCCAAATTACTAGTAAAATTGCATACTTGGTCCAGAATCTTAAGAGAGTTTGCAGAGGTATTTTGGTGGGAATATATCATCCCTGAACATCATATTCAAGTCTTAATATCATTCATACACCTTCCTTGAAGATTTGAAAGCATTTGGAGTCAATTCGAGACATAGAGACCAATACTAGTCAAAGGCAAATTACTAGTAAAGTTCCCTACATTGGCCATAATTGAAAGAGTATTTGCAGAAGTATTTTAAAGGTCCAAAGGAATCCTTAAAACACATATTTATGTTCTAATCTCATTCATATACCTTCTCAGAAGATTTGAAATCATTTGGGGCAAATTTGGGACCTAGAGATCAAAACTAGTCAAAGGTCGAACTAGGAAAAAAAAGTGGAAAATTGCCATTTTAATAAAATTCCTAACAAGGGACATTACAGTGGTATCAGAGCATGATCTTGGCACCTGATGTGGTATAATATTCATGAGGACAAGAATTCAGGTACCACCATTAGATATTGAAACCAAAAGTGCTTTTGTTGAAGAGGAAAAAAAAAAGTAGGAGAAGAAGAGCAAATTTTTTGAGGAAACTATGACTAGGGATGAAAAGGGAGCCTCATATGATGGTGAGGAGCATATAAAAATTATGAAAACAATATTTGAAGATATGACCAAGCAACTTAAGGAAGGATTCGAATTGTTTTCTATCGAACTTGTGGAAAAAATTATTGATTTTAAGAAAACTAAGGGGCAAAATGCATCAGCTTGCTTGAAGGAGCAAAAGGAAGAGACATCACAAGATCATGAAGAAGATTGTATTGAAAATATGGAAGATCATTTAGAGACACCTTCTAGCTTAGACATGAACCAAAGACCATATATTGATGGATGCTTAAACTATGAAGGAGTACCTACTGATGGGTGCTCACACCTCTATGTTGGTGACATAGAGATTACTTTTGAAAGTGTTGCTGCAAGCCCAAGTTCCATTAAGCATGATAATGAAGACCTTGCAGCAGTTGAAGAAGAACCAAGATCAACTTCCCCATCACCACTTGAGCTTCATGAAGTTGGTCCAAGAAAAAATGAAGAAGATGAGGAGGTTCATTTGCAAGAGCCTCATTTTCTTGAAGGGTCCTTAAAGATGAATGAAAAGAAGATCCAAGAGTCCCTCAGCATTCTCCATGACACTCAAGCATTGGTGTCAAATTCTTGTTGGAGAGCTACTTCATTGGAGGAAACATCCTTCCTTGAAGACATGGAGAAGATTCAAAGAGCAATGTGCCACATCAAAGATAATTTCATGTCTTTTCTTTTTGATAGAAACCATTTGTTTGAGCTTAATGAATTGTTACATGATGCATACTTGAAGAATAATGAGGATAATCATAAGCTCACAATTCAAAATGAGCAACTTCTTGAAAAGTTGCAAGATACTTGTTTTTCCTCCTATGTTTCAGATTGTCAAATGGTAGATTGTTTGGAGGATTCTCATGACATGGTGGATCATGAAAAATGTGAAAATTTGAATGTTCTTGATGTGTTTGAAGATGAACTTGAAGAGATCCAAACACTTGATGTGGTGAGAGAGGAACTTGAATTGTCTCTTGATGAAGGTTATGCAATTTTTAAAGAAGAGCATGATTCCTCTACGTTGGAACCAAACTATGACAAAGAGTTCATACTTTTGAAGGAGCTGCATGATACTACCCCTATGGATCCTTCCCATGATGAAACTTCTGCACTTTTTTATCATTTGGGTGAGTTAGTTCATTCTCCTACATCCTACAATTCCATGTTTTGCAACATTAGTCTCAATGAAGTATGGGTGAAAGGGTTCTTTTTTATGGTACCACATGAGGAGTATGGAACTCCTAGATTTAACTTTTATGATGACATGGTTGGAGCACATTCTTATTCACATTTGCAGCAGCATCATTTATCACTTTATGATGATTCACATCTACATGGATGCAACTATGATATGGATTTGAGTCACTTGAAGACTCATGGTTTTTTTTGCTCAACACTGGGTTCATTCGATGTTAGAGGAACTTCATCCAACACTTGGGTGAATAGATTTATGATGGGAGAACATTTTTGTTGGCAGCCACATACTTTGTTACATCTTTATGATTCTCACATTCATGGATGTATGGGTGAGACTTCTTTGAGTCATTTGCAGTCTCCTTGTTTTTTCTGCTCATTATTTGGTTCATATTTTAGTGGAGATTCTTCATTCACTTCTTGGATGAAAGAATACATGGTTGAATATTTTGATGCATATCACATCCTTTTGGAGCAGCATTATAGGACATGGGATCCTCACCTATGTCATTGGATCAGATTTGATTGGTCACTTGAAGATTGTATGCACTTGAAAAATCGGGGTCTACTTGCTTGGAGGTACAAGCACTTTCATGATTCTTTGATGAAGCACCTCCTTGATGTACATTTTCATTATGTAGTTATGTACTTTGATGATATATATTTTGTACTCATGATGTTTGGAAGAATGCATACAAGAAAATGGGATCCAGGAATCATCTTATCTGATGGTATGGGTTGGAGAGCACTCTTCATTGTTGGGGTGCAATACAAGCAATGGGACCCTGGAATAATTTTTATCTCATGGGTTTCATAATTTTTTGGGGAAGCAAGCAGTATGGGAGATGGATTCCCCACTTAATAAAGTGATTTTAATCAGAGTAGTGCAGCAGCAAGCATGGTGGTTCCTCTCTAAAATCTCCATGGAAACTCAAAGACTCAAGGTTGGGCAATTCAATGGCAACTTCAAAGAATTATACAGAAAGCAGGTTCTTCAACACCCACATTTAAAATTGCTTGAGGACAAGCAATATTGGGAAGGGAGGATTTGTCATGTCCCAAATTTGGTATTGGGTCACAATGGCCTTATCACATTGGCCCTATTCATTAGAGTTTGTCAAATTGATGCTAAAGGTCAAATAATTGCCAAGGAGGAAAATTACTAGTTTCCTAGGTTTGGGGTGGAAGCTTTGGGATTTGGAATAACGGGGATAATAAATTATGTTTGAACATTATAATGGCATAAATATTTAATAAAGGAGCTAAATAAATATATACAAGTGAAAATCAAAGTGGCATTTCATCATGAAGACACATGGAGGAAGTGGGACCCACATATGGCTAGATTTCCCCACTACATTTGGCATCATTCTCTCACCAATTCGAATTCAAGGTGAATGGTAACATACTTGGGGGAGTCCAAAAGGTATTATTCATTGCATGACTCATCCAAGGTCGAAATATAGAGGAAGAGTAACTCCCATGGAAGAGGAAGAGGCAATTTGGAGCTAGTGAGACACTTGGGCTAGATTCCCTAGCTCTATGACAACAATGATGAAGATGCTATGACACCTATGACACAAATCAGACCTGAAGGATGACATATGACATATATGACATGTCAGGGCTAAAAATAGACTCCAAGAGGGCGCTCAAGGGTGTTAGGGCAGCTAAGATGCTTCCACATGTGATTTGGTGGAAGTGGGAGACTAGGAATTGTTGTACAAGTGGCGTTCTTTGGAATCTCTTCCCAACATGAGTTGGCATGAGTCTCTTGGAAGGAATTCGACCCATGGAGGACGTTAGAAGTTTATAAATGTCAATAACAAAGAATGAAACCAGTTTTTGATGATTTGTAGAATTTGCAATTGCATTTGTGAAGAGGGAGAGCTAGTGGATGACTAGTTTCTTGCCTTAGCCAATTTCGAGGGTGAAAGATTCCCATCCAAGTTGCTAATTGGAAAGGCCATTCAAACCTTTCATTTGGAGCTTTAATGGAGTCTTTATTTGCAGGTGTAAGCTACAGGGCAGCTCATGGTTTCTTCTATTGCAGCTCACTCCTTCAACCATTTCCGGTTTTGATGGCATATTCTTGATCATTGAGGGAGGGCGTTTTTGGTGAGCTATTGTACTCTTTGGGGAATCTTCTAATGCCCCATTTCTTTTGTAATATGAATTAAATACTCTGTTCTTCATCTCCAAAAAGTTTCAGGTCGAAATTACAAGTGGAAATGTATAAATCTCATTTTTAATGGAAGAACAATGCCATTTCCCCACTACCTTGTTGTGAACCAATGTATTGATGATGATTTCGAATGAATGGATGATTCTCTGATGAATTTGTGATTAATGGACTGCCATGGATGTATTTTACAAGTTTCATGTACTGTACTTGAGCATTTGAAGTATTTTTACTTAGTTTAATTGCACTGGGAGAAGAAATAGTGCCATTTCCCCAAGGGTCGAATTGGTGATTTTTGCAGTTGAATGGGAGAGGGTTGGAACAGATATAATAATCAATTAATGGTGCACATGAGACCTTAATAACATCCTTAATACATTCCCTACCTCTTTTCAGAAATTTGAGTGGCTTTGGAGGCATTTGGGAAGCCATTTTCAATACTTACCCCAGGGGGATTTGAACCCCAAATTACTAGTAAAATTGCATACTTGGTCCAGAATCTTAAGAGAGTTTGCAGAGGTATTTTGGTGGCCATATATCATCCCTGAACATCATATTCAAGTCTTAATATCATTCATACACCTTCCTTGAAGATTTGAAAGCATTTGGAGTCAATTCGAGACATAGAGACCAATACTAGTCAAAGGCAAATTACTAGTAAAGTTCCCTACATTGGCCAGAATTGAAAGAGTATTTGCAGAAGTATTTTAAAGGTCCAAAGGCATCCTTAAAACACATATTTATGTTCTAATCTCATTCATATACCTTCTCAGAAGATTTGAAATCATTTGGGGCAAATTTGGGACCTAGAGATCAAAACTAGTCAAAGGTCGAACTAGGAAAAAAAAGTGGAAAATTGCCATTTTAATAAAATTCCTAACAAGGGACATTACATCCTAGCTAAGTGAAAAGATCATTGCCTTGAGCTTAGCGCACTCTTCTTCCAAGTTTCGAATTTGTCTTTTTTGCTTTACCAAAATATCCATCATCATGCCATGTTGGGATGTTTGTTGATGCTCAAGTTCATATGTCTTCAAGGTAGCTAAAAATATTGAAGTTCTGTTACAATTAATTAAAACCCCATTTCTCTAAATGAATATTCTAATCTCCTAAATGTCCCTTTGAAAATTATGTTCATGCTTGTCCATAATGATTCTTAGTTGTTTCATTATATTTTTATTATTGTTTCCCCAATGAACATAACTGACAGTTTCAAGGGTATCATCATGGCTTCCCTGGTGCACTGTTCTAAATGGACTCTGAATATATACATACTAGCAAGAATTTCCTTCCAAATGCAGGTGCAAGGCCAATTACTTAGACCATTCCTATGTCTCGAAAGACCCCAGCGAGGAACGATTAAAAAAACCCATTAACAATTAAAAAAAAAACAAATTTTTCCAAGTCTAAAGTTAAACATTGCGTCCACCATATATTTATCAACAGCAACCCAAACTAATGTCCCCTACCAAAAAATAGATGTCGGGGACATAACAATGATACTTTTTTTTCACAGAAAAATATAACTTACTATTAATATACGAAATAGTAAATAACACCAGCTGACAGAAATATACAAACTGCTCACATTCCGGCCCAGAAGAGCATATGTGACATGTCAATCAGATGGGCAGATGTGCCAATATCAACATCAAAAAAGGTCCAAAATAAATGTCAAAGGTCCACAAAATATATCATGAATCCCTCCCGAAGGAGAAACGGATTCATCAATCACCAGAAGCATCATAGTGTCCAACCAAAAAATAGGATCACAAGAACAGACAGCCACAACTGGCAATCACCAAAAATATCAAATAATATATCCAACAGTGCTAAATATATCAAAGCGCAACCAATCTCATCTGACTATAGTGCCGCAAAAGGTGGAAGTATATAAAAACGTCCAACAAGGAGTTGGAGCCAGCCCCTATGTGAGATCTGCACATAGAGCTAAACAGAGCATGTAAGTATAACATCTCGCCTAATAAGGTACAAAAAAACATCATAATAACATATAAAGGAAATAATATGAACATAAAGTATTAAGTCCAGTGTAGATGATAAGATCCCTGTGAATACAGAATATCCCCCCGCCATTCTTGCCACATAATGACCCCAACATCAGAGTTAAGAGCCTTCTTAGATAGCATGTCCACCTCCATATTAGCTTCCCGGAATACATGTTCAAAATGAATGTGTTGGAAATCTTTGATAAGCATCTGGGCCGCATCCATCCAGTGTTTAAGAAGCATAATATTTAGTGTGGTCTTGCCTCTCGCCCATGAGATAATAGATAAAGAATCGCCAAAAACCACAAGAGCGGTGATCTTTCGCTTGCGAGCCCAGAAAAGTAATAGCCAAAGGGCACATAACTCGCTCCTGGTATTTGAACCATTGCCCAAATTTAGCCAAGTATGGATGGAGACATCATTGGAAATGTGAATAATGGCACCCCCTCCACCCCCCCCATATCGACCCACAGCAGCACCATCAAAGAAGCCGCATGGGTATATCAGCATAGGGGGAGCATGAAAAAGATTCCCATCCGGCCTACCTCTGCCCCCAATAGCTCCGTGGATAGAAACATATTCATTATGTGCAGCAAGGGTTTTAAAGCATAGCCCATCCCTAAAAGGGACACGATTCTCAAATATATACAGGTTTCTAGCTTTCCAAACCTCCCAAATCATAAAATAAGGTAATTCTGTACTCCCAGTAGCATGGCGAGACCAAGCAATGAGACAATCACTAAGTGTGCAGTAGTTCCAATGAAAATGTATACCAGCTTTGTTTGCAATTAAGGTCCAAAGTTCCCTTATGAATGTACAGGAAGTGAAGAGGTGGTCCACCGTTTCCTCCCGTGTGCAACAAAGGGTGCACCATCCCGGACCACAGAATCCACGCCGACAGAGATTGTCCCAAGTTAAAATCTAGTTATTCAATGCAAGCCATACAAAGCATTTGATTTTGAGGGGCAAGACAAGTTTCCAAATAGTTTTATCCCACCAATGAACCAAAATCTGACACTCAGCAAATAATGCATCATATGCCAATCTTGCAGAAACATTTCCATCCGCCACATCCCACGTCCATACTAATCTATCAGGTTCATCGGATAACCTCATATTTGATTGGTATATCGGCCTACTATACTCATTCCATTTGGTCCTCAAGGAACCCGTAAGACCCAGTTGAGCAGCCGAGATCCACTGAGGTCGTCCATCCCCATACCATCCAGCCACATGTGCTAAAGTGTAATAGCCATTCGCACTGAGGTGTGACCTCAATTCCACTGACAGAGTGTGTCTCGAAGATCCCCCCAAGAATGGATCCAGTCCCAACTTAATATCACGTCCATTGCCCGGCATCCAGGGAGTCCAATGTACAATAATCATGAAGGCACCCAGCAGCCCATTCCAGATATTTGAGACACCCACAGTTGTAGGTCTGTTAATACGTAGCCATTTAGTCACCGTAATATTTCTCAGGTATTTGGCTCTGATGATCCTTCCCCAGATCGATTGGTCAAAGAGGACGCGCCAAAGACTCTTAGCGTGCAGGGCCATAACAAACAATTCAATATCCTTAATATTCCATCCGCCCAAGTACCAGGGGCGAGCCAGTACCTTCCATTTCATTAGATGAAATTTCTCCTGATTTTCACCACCCGACCATAAAAAGCTGAAAACCTTCCTCCTGATAAGGTTCAGGATGGTACGAGGAATCTTGCACAGAGAGAACCAATATACACCTAAGTTCTGCAATACCGCTTTCACCAGAGTAAACCTGCCACCCAGAGAAAGATGTCGATAGCTCCAGTGACAGATTCTCATTTCAAATCTCCTGACAAGCCATGACCAATCATTTATCAAGTAATTTGTTGGCTTGATGAAAAATCCCAGGTATTTAGTACCAGCTTCAATATCATTGAATTTCAATGGTAGGATATTGCTGATCGACTGCTCCACATCCTCTGCCAAAGAGTGTTTCAAGAAAAAAGATTTAATATAGCTGATAATCATGCCAGTAACCAGGCATAAAAGGTCAAGTATTTTCTTGAATTGAATCCATTCAGCAAGTACACCCATACCAAAAAGCATAATGTCATCCACGAACAAAGAGTGTGTGACAGATATCTCCCTTGATATTTTAATGCCAACAATCCCTCCATCCCGACGAGCTTTGTGAATGGACAGACTCAAACCTTCAATGACCAGCAAAAACAGCAGAGGGGAAAGGGGGCAGCCCTGTCAAAGGCCCCGGGATGCCTTAAAGAATTCAGTAGGAAGTCCATTGATCAGGATAGCATAATTGACAGAGGTAATACATGCCATAATCCATTTCATTACTTTCCATGGCAAGCCGATCTGGATAAGGATTAATCTCAGGAAGTTCCAATCAACCTTATCATATGCTTTCACAAGGTCCAATTGAAGTATGAGTGCATCAATACGCCGCTGTTTAATAGTATGAAAAATTTCCTGTGTCACACCCACAGCATCATGGATCTGCCGCTCACAAAGAAATCCATACTGTTCCATGGATATATGCCTAGAAAGCAGAGGTTTGATTCTATCAGCAATAATTTTAGCAATAAGCTTATAAACCAGATTGCATAAAGCAATCGGTTTGAATTCATCATAATTATTCGGATGGGATGTCTTCGGAATGAGTGCCAGATAAGTAGAGTTTAGTGCGCCAGAGACAATGCCCAGTTTCCGAGATTCATCCACAGCCATTTGGAGATCTTCCCCCATAATATCAAAAAAATGTATAAAAATCTCAACCGTCCATCCATCCGGACCCGGAGATTTGTCTTTAGCAAACCCACACAAAGTGTTTTCCACATCTCCCAGAGTGATATCCAGGAAGACATTGTCCCCCTCCTCATCATTGAACATTCGTGGGTATTCCTTGATAAGTTTAAATTGTTTAGCCAGTGTTGTGTTTTTTGGATCACAATAATATTCCTGAAAATGATGTACAGCCTCATTCATCAAATTTTCCTCCCCCCTAATCCGCCGACCCAGATGATCATTCAAGTCCCAAATGGAGTTTTGCATCCTTCAAGAATCTGCGAACTCGTGAAAAAATTTTGTGTTCATATCCCCCGCTTTGAGCCAGGTAGCTCTACTCTTCAATCTCCAGGATTCTTCCTGCATCAGAAGAATTTTCATTTTCCGACACTCCAATGTAGAGAGTTTTGTGAGCTCCATCGTGTTTAGTCCAGTATCAACACCTCGATTCATCAGGTTTTCCACTTTAAGTTCAATCTCCGTAAGTTCCTTTCCCATCAAGGCTTTTTTGTTTTTTTCCCACTTTATTGTGTAATCTTTTAACACCTTGAGTTTCACCGCCAACTTATCCATGGCAGATTTCTCCCCCGAAACATCTGCCTGCGACCACACATTCCTTACTCCCGATATGTATTCCTCCTCAGAAAGCCATGTGAAGTTGAATTTGAAGGGGAAGGATTTATTGAAGGGTTCATCATCAAATTGTAGTATAATAGGAAGATGATCGCTGATTTTAATTTGATGTATCCAAGATCTATAATTCTGGAAACAAGTTAGCAACGATTCCGATATTAGGAATCGATCTATATGTTTCTGTATCAGCTGATCCCCCGATCTGCCATTTGTCCATGTTGGTGCCAACGGTCGCGGGGCCACATCAACCAGAGAAAATTTCCTGAACAAATTTGTGAAAAAGGGGCCCAGGGGATCCCTCCTGGCCAAACCCCCCCAAAACTCCCTATCCCCCAGGTAAAATTTAAGTCCCCAGCAATAATTAAATTCTCCAGGTTCAACAAATGTTCCGAACCATCCAAGTTCCAGAAAGTCTCCCGATCACTATAAGGACCATAACAATTTACTATGTTTATGTTTTTCTCCGCGCCCCTGATGTTTCCCGACAGCAAAATTCCAAGTGAGATATGAGAAGGAATTAGTCTCAAAACATGAGGATTCCAAGCTGCTAAGAGACCACCCGAAAGTCCAGCAGCATCCACAGTACAACACATCCATCCCGGCTTGACTTTGTTAAAAAAGGTACGAGCTTTTTCCCCACTAACCATAGTTTCCTGTAGAAGTACCAAATCAGGTTTAACAATTTCTAACACACGTTTGAGGGCCAGTTGTTTGGGTAGGCCCCCCACCCCCCTGATATTCAGAGAGAAAAAAATCATTTCCTAACCCTCGCAAGGGCTTTCATTCCTCTAAGAGCCCGGGTATCAGAAGAGTTGGGGGAGTTCACCATGCAAGGGTCATCCTCAGTCCCCCCCGGAGTGACCTTTTTGTTTTTTCTGGCACTTCTAGTTTTCAAAGGAGAGAATTCCGGGGCAAGACCACCCCTACGTGCCCCCTTATGAATGCATATGTCACCCGATGTTACGGGCATGTTTGCAGAAGTAGTGTTACTTACCCCTCCAACCAGGGCAGAATCCTTCAATTCCAATGTTTCCCCCACTTCTCTAGCCAATGGCTCGTTAGAGACTACCACCCTATTCCTGTAATATGTAGGTATGGGGGATTTCTTCACCATATCAGAGTAAGATGGAATGTGTATCGTATTCCCACCCGACTCAATAGGTAAATTATTTCCCACATTGTGACATTTCCTCTCTATCAAATTCTCCGGAATGAAACCGTAGGTCCCCATACCCTCTGCACCAATGTCACTAAAGTTCTTACCAGTACACTTCGCAGCCTCCTCACAAAGCTCCACAACATCACGGGTAGGGGAGGATGTCTCAGAGTCGGTGGGTACAATAACCGTCGGGACTTCAGATATAGGAGGACAGGGAGATACTGATATATTCGTTAAGTTATTCACAGGGCTGAGGTTTTTCATCTTGTCCAACAACTCAGTCTCAGAAGCCGGGTCATCATTTTCAGTATTTTGATTTGCTGTCTGACCAGTCCCAGATGAATAGGAATCCATGTGACATAACAAATGATACTTGTGTTAAGCACACAATATTTGAATGGTGGGGCTCATTAAATCCGGATGTAAGACCCCAAACTTTCATAAAAGCGCATACATATTTGTTGTAGTGTCATATTTTGACATTTAGATGTTTTGTTAATTTTGACATGTAGAATTAAGATCACAATGGTCGGGGTCATTTAATAGGGAAGACTTGGATGAATTGAAGAAGGATCTGAAAAGACATTTAATAGGGAAGACTTGGATGAATTGAAGAAGGATCTGAAAAGTACAAGTTAAATATGGTGTTGTTAAAATATTTTATGTAGGATCTGAAAATTACAAGTTAAATATGTTAAATACAGTTAGGATCTGTAGGATCTGTTATGCAATCGTTTATTGTCAGATACAGTTACTTAAATTTGTATCTTAGTTTGCAGCGCAATATAAGGTATATGCCAACCTAAGATTGATGTTTAAAAATTTAAAAATGTTATATAGGGTTAAATTATATATGCCATCTCAGTCCATACATGGGTTAAAAATGAGTTATTTTTAATATATTTCGCTATGAATTACCCGATAAATAACCCATTTAATATTTCGGATGGCTTACAGGGAAATATAAGGTATATGTCAAATAGTGAAGATGAGAACCAGATAACTATCATACTACGTATGCAGTCCTGAAGATTAGAACCAGACGTTCTCAAGGAAAATTCTGGTAACAGTTTTTGGGAGTACTAAAAAGTTTCAAAACAAAAACAGAATCATTGAAAAACCATCTGAAGTATAAAATGCAGTGATGTAAAAGAATGTTTTATCATTGCAGATGCCTCCTGGACCTATTGGTCTATGCAGTTGATAAACAAGCATTATTTCCCATAATCTGCACAAAAGCGTATATATATATATATATATATATATATATATATATATATAGCTATATAACTAGTGTATACCAGTGAACTTATGTATGTAAATCATACCCCAACGAAGCCCCAATAGAATTACTTTTGTCTGTGTAAAAATTTCGTTCATGACAATACCCAAAAAAAATCTCAAATGGAAATATGCAAATTGCGTATTGATGGCGAGTATTAAAACCCATGTTTCTATATTGAGTAAACCCTCCTAAAGGGTTTGATATTATGACCACCTTATCTCGGAGTACAGAGCAAATCAAAAGAAACAGAAAATTAAGCATTGCAGAAAGAAAAAGAAAACATAGACCCCTCGACACCAGGAAATCAAGCTAGTTTATCCTTGCTGCTGCAATAGTGCCAATAGATTATGAAGGATGGCTCGATACGAGGTTGATGAACCATTTCTTCTTCTTTGCATTTGATGGCAACTAAGCCAACTAAGGTGCTCAAATTAGCTACCAAAGAAGAGGAATCCTCGCTAAGTGAAAAGATCATTGCCTTGAGCTTAGCGCACTCTTCTTCCAAGTCCCGAATTTGTCTTTTTTGCTTTACCAAAATATCCATCATCATGCCATGTTGGGATGTTTGTTGATGCTCAAGTTCATATGTCTTCAAGATAGCTAAAAATATTGAAGTTCTGTTACAATTAATTAAAACCCCATTTCTCTAAATGAATATTCTAATCTCGTAAATGTCCCTTTGAAAATTATGTTCATGCTTATACATAATGATTCTTAGTTGTTTCATTATATTTTTATTATTGTTTGCCCAATGAACATAACTAACAGTTTCAAGGGTATCATCATGGCTTCCCTAGTGCGTTGTTCTAAATGGACTCTGAATATATACATACTAGCAAGAATTTTCTTCCAAATGCAGGTGCAAGGCCAATTACTTAGACCATTCCTATGTCTCGAAAGACCCCAGCTAGAAACGACCTCCTATGGGATTTCTACAAACTCTTGATTCATGGATTCATAAGAGCAATTATGGGTACTCTTGCTCGAAATTTCAAATGTCCCACAATAGTTTACCGTAACATGGACAATTTCAAACCATAACCATCTATATTCTTCAAATAAGTATACTAAATGACTTTCAACAATGTTATGAGAATAATACCGACATACCATGTATCATTGTCTTAAATTGTTTCCCCACTATGAAGATGAGCTAAAAGATTGGAAAAGCGTGCCTTAACCACCCCCACCTAAGTCAAATCAAAGCACCAGTACTCTATAGGAAAACTAATCAAAAACAAAGAAAACCAGGTCGTAAGAGCCACTAGAAACCAACTTCATATGCTAAAGATGGCTATCCCCTATGCGAGCCTCCTCTTCAAAGACATATCTTCATAAACATGTTGTTTTCAAAGCCTAGTCGAGCTTCAATGCATTGCCCCTTTGGACCAATTTTCCATAACTGAATTCCTTCCGTTTGCTGAAAAATTGTCCATGTTAACTTAATTGGTGGCCTAATTAACTTATTTGGTTAAACATCAATGCTGATAGCAGTCGTCTACAACTGAAGACAACCAAGGAACAACCGCATGGGCGAAAAAAAAAATAGACCTAAGCAAAAAACACCAACAAATAGCTTTATCGCATGCTGATTTAAGGCGAAAAAACACAACAATTATTTGAACGCATGAACGCCATTAAAAACCAGAAGACAACAGAGGGTTCCATATATGCTTTTGATGAAAGCGACGGTAAGCACAAGAAGATGCATTGTAAATTAAAAAATGACTACCTTCAAACCTTCTATGAAATGGAGGATAATTTTTTTTTCCAAATCTAGAAATTGAAACAGGGTTCAAACTACTTATTCAACAAACCCACACAAAATCTCATCAGAATTTAAAGCAGGATTTTTGCCACTGTTCAATGCCAATAAAACACAGAAAAAAGCCTCACCCACCAAGAAATAAAACTCGTTAATTCTCCCAGGAAAAACCCTCACTAATTAAGAAATGAAATTTCTATCTAATTAAAGTAGTAGTTACAAACATGTTTCCTTTGCAAACGCAAAATTCAACCCAGATGCAGGAAATCATTTATCATGTCTTCGAAATAAAAAAACCCTAACTAGAAGAAACCAATGAACAGGCCCTGTTACATTTGAAACCCTAATCCCTGTCTTTTCTTTTCACTTAAAAATTGCACAAAAAAATACAAAGGCATACCTGGTCCAGCGAACCAGCAATGAGACTTCAAACCGGCGGAAAGCAACAGCTACAGATATCGTCCAAACCGAGTAGACAACAACAGAATTGAAAATGATAGAGGAGGCTGAAGCGAGAACGCTAATAAAACCACCAAAAATCTGCCATAAATTACAGCCGGCCATGCCGAAATAAATGCTAAACATAAATTCGCCATCGCATCCAACGATTTTTTTTGCTCACCCATTTTCTGGGCTGCCAACACAGTGCAAACACTATTCACTCTTTTTGGACCAGAGAAACTCCACCATTGCCGCCGAATTTGCAACAGACAGTACATCTGAAACTACGACCTCACAGCTGGCAAAACCACGACACGAAACCCCCATACCTCGCATTAAACACAAAAAAACCACGTCGAAATTGGACCAGAGGAACTCCGCCATTGCCGCCGAATTTGCAAGTGAAAGACCTCAGGAGCGGAAGGACGACCCACAGGCAACCTCTTTCCACACCGGAGCAGAAGGACGACCCACAAAAAACCCCGCAGCTGCTAGAACAACCCAGCATAATCGCATTAAACACCTCGAACGATGCACACAAAACCCCATACCTCGCATTAAACACACAAAAAAACCACGTCGAAATTGGACCAGAGGAACTCCGCCATTGCCGCCGAATTTGCAGGTGAAGGACCTCAGGAGCGGAAGGACAACCCACAGGCAACCTCTTTCCACATCGGAGCGGAAGGACGACCCACAAAAAAACATCTCGAGCTAGAACAATAAAACATCACGAACAACCCAGCATAATCTCATTTACACCTCGAACCATGCACACAAAAACCGCCTCGAAAACGAAAAACCACCTCGATCACAGCATCCGAGGACAACCCACACCACGAGGCGTGACGCCATCGCGTCGCCGCCTCCTGGGCCACAGCATCCGAGGCAGGCGTCACCGCAGACGGCCCCAATCAGAAGCTAACAAAATAACCCATTCACAATTAAAAAAAAAACAAATTTTTCCAAGTCTAAAGTTAAACATTGCGTCCACCATATATTTATCAACAGCAACCCAAACTAATGCCCCCGACCGAAAAATAGATGTCGAGGACATAATAATTAAATTAGCAGAAATAAAATAAAATTCCAACCATGATTCCCAATAAATTTGCCCTACCACCCAGACTTCATATCCAACCTATTTTCCCTATGTGATAATTTCATAAATTTTGCTTTTTAGGCCACTCAGATAAACTAATGACAGTTAACTGTGCAGTGGCCCAGATCTTCAGACGGCAGTACGTAGTACAGTGCACAGTATCATTACCTTGTCAACTTCAGACCTATGCAGAAGCAATAAATATCATTACCTTTGTCAGCGTATAGAATAATGTATGGTCAGAATAGTTGTACGGCCATTTGATGTTATTTTTCTTATCTAATATTACAATTCACGGTGTGGACCGGAGTAAATTAAAAGATAGATGTTTTGAATCTTTTTGCTGGGATTTAATAAAGTTATTTTTGTTGAAATCAATTCAAATTAAATTTTGATTGCAGTAATGAATTCAACCATTTTGATTACCAATGTACACCTTGATTTTGTAATTCCAAAATCCTAAAACTACAATTTCAACAATTTCCATAAAATTTTGACTAAAAATATCACCAAATAATAGACACAAATCCTTGATATTATAAACCATACAGATTCAAAGAACCTAGAGACCAAAAATAAAGCCAAATAGGTACAAATACTCTATATTGTAAACCATACAAACTGAAAGAACGAAGAGACGAGACAAGCCTGGGAAACAGGACGCTTCCAAAAATAATCTAGTTTCATAAGTTGCAAGTAATAGAACTTCCAAAAATAGTCTACTTTGATAAGTGTGGTAGTATAAAATATATAATAAGTACATATAAAAATAAAAAAGTTTACATTTTCAAGATGTTTTAAGAATATTTTCAAAAATATATGAAAATTCTAAAAATATATCATAATTAAATAGAAATAATTAATAAGGAGAGCTATTATTGTAAGTTAGTATTTACAAAGTGGTGATCTAAAGTGTACACCTATTCATCATATATTCTATGTTTCATAGACAAATTAATAAATAGAATTAAATTTTAAAAAATCCCAGTTTTGTCTTTTATTTAAATCTCAATCCATTTCCCAATAACTACCATTTATCTTCATGTTATATATCACTTTACACCAAAAGGATCATTATATACAGTATCACTCTTCACCATTCATATTCCTGCGATCTTTTTATACCTCTAAGTTACCTATAACTATCATTTATGTCTTTGTATTACGTCTCACTATTCACCAAATGTACATCTTTATGTTTCTCCACTGGCGAGATATTTTTCTCATTTATTCTCCATAACCCAAGCCTTCATTCTTCTCTAATTGGAGATTGCCAATTGTTAGTCAATTCCAACATCAAAAAGTTGTATTTTCATAATTCACAATCCATATTCCATGTAGCTTTCCTCATAACTATCATTTTAACCATATTCCATGTAGTTTTCCTCATAACTATCATTTTAACCGACAACCTTTTACTAAAGTCCATCCATACATAAACATGCATTTAACCAACCACCCTTTACATCCATACACAAACCTGCATTTAACCAACAACCCTTTACTAAATTCCATCCTTACACAAACATAAGCATGTGGCTAAATCTATCCTTCTACCACAAACCAGCATTTAACCAACGACCCTTTACCATCCATACACAAACAGAAGCATGTATACACAAACATAAGCATGTGGCTAAATCTATCCTTATACAGATATAGTTAATTAATATGTCTGAGCAATGTATTTCCAATATCCTCCAAAACTGGCTAAATCTATCCTTATACAGATATAGTTAATGTATTTCCAATATCCTTCAAAATTGATGTTGTGATCATCCATACAAACATCCTAGTCACAAACAAGATGTTATGATCAAATGTTGGAAACCACGGTATTAAAAACAATCCTATTGAACAAATAAGTATCTCTTGCCAATTTGTAAGAATCAACTTGTGCAGCATACATGTGACTTACATTTTTGAAATTTAAGTAAATATAATCAATTCCCAAGTACACACTCCCTATACCGACATGTCTTCCACTGTGTCCACCATACTGACATGTCTTACTTTGTGTGCACCAAGCATAGAAAGATTCGACTAAATCAAAATGAGAAGAAATCATGTCTTCCACTGTGTCCACCATACTAACATGTCTTACTTTGTGTGCACCAAGCATAGAAAGATTCGACTAAATCTAAATGAGAAGAAATCAAAATGAAGGTAGAATCCTACAAATATTACATTTTACATTCAGACTACAAAATTTGATCCACTCCCTGTTTATCCTCCAAAATAATCCACTCCCTATTTATCCTCCAAAATAAGTCTCTAAGATGCTCGAGAAACCCACAACATTTGAGAGAAACTTTGTGGCAATCATATGAACTCTAACTCTCAACTATCCAGATCTGAACATTTGAACTTGTATTTGTACCCGAAACCACCCCTGGTGTCCATACCACCCCCTGTTTTCCATACCACATTAAACATTTACTCAACTTTTCTTTTAGTGGAAAACACACCCATCAGTCAGTAGAAAATGCAGCGATCGGCGATCAAAATCAGAATCAACATGGATTTTGGATTTGGGAGAACACAATATTAAATCCATTACGAGGGAGTCACAATCCAGTAACGTTTAATTAGGATTTTGAGCCTAATTTCTTCAGGCTTTTATGATTTAAAGGCCTTTTTTCTTCGGGAGTATTATAGAATATTTGTATGTTGTTAAACGTTTGAGCAATAAGATTGTGGTGGAGAATTTGAAAACTAGTGGAAAATTCCATCTCGATATCCAGGGCAAAACTGTCAACTCCACTCTCATTTGGATTATGTTCAAAAATATAAATGGAGTACAGAAAACACTGGCCAACATCCTCATCATAGAATGATGAAGCAAACTTCCATTAAAGGTGCTAGGCCAAAACCTTTTAGAGAAAATTCAAAATAATACAGAGAATGCATCCATGATCATCACAACTTCCAAGTACAATAATAAAAATAAATGGAGTACAGAAAAAGCCAACATCCTCGTTTTCTGGCCAACATCCTCATCATAGAATGATGAAGCAAACTTCCATTCAAAGTGCTAAGTTAAAACCTTTTAGGGAAAATAATACAGAGAATTCATCCATGATCGTCACAACTTCCAAGTACAATAATAAAAATAAATGGAGTACAGAAAACACTAGCCAACGTCCTCTTCATAGAATGATGAAGGAGTCCCATTGAAGGTACTATAGAATGAAAAATAATACAGAGAATGCATCCATGATCATTACAAAATCCAAATATGATCATAAGCAAGCGACATTAAGTAAATGAGTTAGGTTCCTGTCAGATTGGCACTTCAAACCAAAACATAAACATAAACGAGATTACATAGACTTAAACAAGATTACAGCTCAAAATCAAAATTAGGCATATTCGAAATGCAATCTTCATATTCTTCTAGCATATGCCAAGTCTAATAGAGAGTTCTAACAGGTATGACCTATTTTTCAAATGGGCTGGCAGTGATTAAGAAGAGGAACTCTAGGGAATCCAAACAAAATCAAATTTGAATCTATATACAAGGTGAATAAGAGGAAATCCATATTTGGAAATGGAACCAAAAGCCAAACACTACAACGATGAGGAAACAATTTCAATAATATTTACAACAAAGAGGAATCAATTTGAATATAAAATACTAACAGGATAAACCAGAATAGGAAAGTACAGACATTTCACTTACCTTATTTGCAAGTTATTTGAACATCATATATACACTGATAAATCTAAAATATCAACATCACATCTACAACGATAAATCTAAAATACTAACCACATATTATATTGATAATAGAAAATTTAATCACAACACATCAATTCTCTCACAAAGAAGAGTTCAAGTTGTTAATATAAGTTAATACTTGACCCACATCCATATCCAAGAACTATATTGCAATTTTAACAGCCATGCTCACTACATACACTATATATGCATAAAATCCGCCTGAACTGTAGGTTTTCACTATATACTGTAAAGCAGCATAGGCTGTAAGACAAAATTGAGATCCTCGCTGGTTGTAAAACAAAGTGAACATCTTCGCAAAGAGTCACCGACAAAGAGTCAATCAGCCTTCCTCTGCATCCGATGATAGAAACTCTTATTAGTGATTAAGGTAAAAACCCAAGACTCTCAAAGGATATGCAACTTATATTCTTAGTAAGCTTGCAACTACGAAGGCAACACAAAGACCATAACCAATCATAAAAATACATTATGCCATCATTTAAACATACAAACGAAACAACAACAATACAAGAACACCCTTGTATATAATACAGACAAGTAAAAGAGTCAAATCAACATTCCTCTGCATCCGATGATAAAAACTCTTATCAGTGATTAAGGTAAAAAATCAAGATCCTCAAAAGGACATGCAACTTATATTCTTAGTAAGCTTTTGCAATAGAAGGCAACACAAAGACCATATAACCAATGATAAAAAATACATTATGCCATCATTTAAACATACAAACGAAACAACAACAATACTAGAACACCCTTGCATATAATATAGACAAGTATATTATTTATACTGTACATCCCACTGAATTTACTAAAAGACTGGCACCACTGCAATTACTATACTATACACCCCTTGCAGATTATACAGACAAGGGCATTACGAATACTGTACGTCCCTGGCAGGGTATGCAGAGTTTGCACTCTGGCCGAGGCATATCAACTTGGGCCGTAGGATGAAACAGCGCCCAAGTTAAAATGCTTTGGACAGAGTGCAAGCACTGCCTGGCATATAATATTTGCCATGCATCATCACAGCAACCCCACATCCTAACAAGTACACACTGTTAAATGCAGCTTCAAAATTCACACATTCAGTTTTGTTTAAATAGTTGTTACCTACAACAGCTGGGAGTGGGAAAGGTGTGCCACATGTTGAATGCTAATAAATCAAAATGAAAACCAGAACAAAATCACGTCATTTAATACATGGCTTTGAAGGAGAAACGATTTTGCACCTAAGTTTTTTTATTCTTCCGGGTACTAAAAAATCCTGAGTTATGCTAGCCATTATCAACTAAGAGAAACTCTGATTACAAATAACAACCAACCAGGTCTCCATTGATAATAAAAACAAAAATCTTAACCATTCTATTAATAAGCTTGCAGATATGATGCTTACTTTCAAGACATTGCTTGAATTGAAAAACAACTTGTTAGATTACTTACAATGGACAGGCTGGAGTTTCCATTTCTGGTTGCTCTGCTTCTTCCACTCAAAGAGGATAAGTTCATTGCCATCACGTATTCCTCCAACATGGCCATCTGCAGCTTTCGCATCCATATTCAAATTGATGTTGTTCACAGGCCTCAGGCATTGATACCCATTACCAACATCTGCACTTAAGGTCCATAGAACAGACTCCTCTGCCTTGTCATGATTATAATCTGCCAAGTATATCTGTTCAATACCATTCAACAATAACTCCGGATTAGGGGATCGCCGTTGTAATAACAGATTGGACAGTTTTAAAAAAACCCTGTTAAGCCAACACCTAAGACTCTGGAAGTCCAACACCCTAGGTTATGCTTGATCCCATTACTAAATAATGTAACAAAAAGGAAAAGAGCGAACGAAGGTTTTACCTGGTCCCATTCCTTGTCCCCGTGTTTCAGTGCATGCCTGGTGGCTTTATTCACCAAAGCAAACGCTGGGAAGCCAGCTTGATCCTTGACTCTAAGACCCCATGAGTCTACCTTGATCCATTGCTGGCAAAAGTATCCATCACAAGGGGTTATGAATAGTGATCAATCATCAATCAATTAGACCAACAAATGTCTTTCAGCGAGTCTCAAACAAAGTAGCTCTATGGATGAACATTACCTGATGGGGATCATGTGGATTTTCCAGCACAAGGACTGCAACATCACCCCGGGCAGCCAAGAAAAACTCTGGATTGGCTTCACAATGGATCCTAACCATATGTCCTTCTGGCTCAACATTAGCTTGTGGGTAGAATGAACTCTGCTCACCGCGTGGTGGATAGGCTGCATGTGACGCACCCACTATCCAATTGACCAACAATATTAACATCAGCACTCAATTGAAAAGCTAGGTCAAAAACACCACATCCATCCTATAAACAAGATGTATGAACCCCATTTTAGTTTCAGTCTAATATCTTTGGTTCCAAACTTCAACTTCAAAGCATAATCAAGCCCGATCACACGAAGAAATCTTTAACTGTAAACAACATAAACCCCAGTGCCAACCAAGCCATCCTCTGATGAAAACACACGAGAATTAGATTACTCACTAAAATGCAAATCCAAACCCATGAAAAATATTGTTTCAGTCTAATATCTTGGTTTACGGATTTCAACATCAAAGCATGATTATCTCAAGCCCAATCACACAAAAACATCTTAAAACTGCAAACAACATAAATCCCAGTGCCAACAGGTCATCCTCAGGTGAAAGGACATGAGAATTAGATTGCTCAGTAAAATGCATATCCAAACCCATGTAAGAAAGCATATAGTGCCCCTCCTCAAGAGATTGTTCAAGAAATCTATTAGGGCTCCATTCTCGTTGTGATCTGTCTCACTAGTAAGACCTAGCAGTAGGAAAATAACTACCTCCGAAACCTGGATCAAGACAAAGAAAATCCAATCCACTCTTTGCAACCCCATGGGATGTGTTTCTTAAAACCCTTCAATATATAAGCAAACATAACAGACATCCATACATATATACATCTAGGTAGACAGCACTCTATATAAACCTCCCTTCCCAACATTTCCTTCTACTTCAGTTTTAGAAAGCTCGTATTCTATCACTGCATAAAGATTTCATACACCATATAAGCAAACATAACAGACATCCATACATATATACATCTAGGTATATATAAACCTCCCTTCCCAACATTTCCTTTTATCTCAGTAGACAGCACTCTATATAAATCCAATCCACTCTTTGCAGTGCAACCCCATGGAATATGTTTCTTAAAACCCTTCATTATAAGCAAACATAACAGACATCCATACATATATACATCTAGGTAGACAGCACTCTATATAAACCTCCCTTCCCAGCATTTCCTTCTACTTCAGTTTTAGCAAGCTCGTATTCTATCACTGCATAAAGATTTCCTACACTATATAAGCACACATAACAGACATCCATGCATATATACATCTAGGTAGAAGCACTCTATATAAACCTCCCTTCCCAACATTTCCTTTTATCTCAGTTTAAGCAAGCTTTTTATTTTATCACTGCATAAAGATTTCATACACAAAATAAATAAACATAACAGACATCCATACATATATACATCTAGGTCGACAGCACCCTGTATAAACCCTCCCTTCCCATCATTTCCTTTTACTTTAGTTTCAGGAAGATTGTATTCTATCACTACATATAGATTTCATACACAATATACCTCCCTCCTTACAATCCCCCAAATCAGACTAAATAATATACTTATATTTTTGGTAGCGCGTTAGTATGAATGATATAACTTACATATTGGGCTGATCTTCCACTTCTGACTCTCCTTCTTGCTCCACTTATGCAGAACAATCGCTGCTCCTTCACTGACGGCTACATGATGTTTATCATCTCCAACGCTAGCATCCAGATTAAGATGGGTGTTGTTGACAGGTCTGATACACTGGTAACCCTTACCCACATCGGCACTTTGGGTAAAAAGCACAGCGTCATTAAAATCATCAGGATGGTAAGGACCTAAGGTCACCTGCACATCAAAAGCATATTCTTAAACCCAATTCTTCACCCAAACACCACAGATTCTCTTATATCCTAAAATACCTTCATAAACACCCCATATATCTTCATAAACCCCCCATAGCAACCCTAAAGAAAGCACTGTTCTCTATATCCTTCAGCCCTGCATAACCCCCTCATAGTAACCCCATTGAAAGCACTATTCTCTATACATAAACCATGTATAAGTCCTTCACACCAACCCCATTGAAATCACTATTATATATGTCATAAGCTCATGATAGTGATCGCTATGACAACACTAACCTTATCCTTCTCTGCACTTCCATGCCTCAGTGCCTGGCCTGTAGCTTTGTTTATAAGGGCAAATGCTGGGAATCCTGCATCATCCTTGGCTTTCACACTCCATGAAGTATCCATGATCCATTGCTGCAGATCACAAACATATAATCAATCAATCATTTCTCACACACAGCAAACACTAATCCCGATCACAAACCTTACCAGGGTCTGGTTGATTTACACAGACACATAGAACATAAATAAATATCTGCCATCAACCAAATTTGGGTATCTCACAGAGAGAAAGAAAAAGAGAGATCTTTACCAACCTGGCTTGGGTCTGATTCATTTGCTGGTGCCATGATAACACTGCCATTTCTGCCAGCCAAGAAGTAATCGGGATTGGCTTCACAGTATATCTTCACAGTCTCTCCTTGAATGGGTGACGGATACTGACCACCATGAGGAACCTGGTGGGGCTCAGGTTGGTGGTGCCCAAATGGGTTATGCATTGTCTCTAACCTACATACACAGCATTCATAGACACCTCAAATCACATAAATTATAATTGTTCACCCATGGAAATCCATGCAAACAATGCAACTTCATAAAACCAAACATAACAACATTCTTCTGCTAATTGCATGCAGCTAATGAAATGGGCAGCCTGCCATAGATCACCTGAGAAAAAAATACAGCTTAAGAAAAAGGCAAATACAAAACTATAGGGTGATCGCTATATGGAGTTGTTGGTGCAACTGGCAAGCAACTATGTTTGATGGCATAGTCGAAATGAAGAGTTATTTATAGATGGGAGAGGAAGCGTTTTGGCCCCACCCGACGGTCCCATCACAGGTATAGACCTTTGGCGGTGTTTGTAACTTAGAGACCTTTTCTTCCTTTCTAATAAATTTTAATTACAATAGATAATTCATTAATAAATCATAATAATAATTATTATTTTGATTTTACAAAATCATGCCCTACTCGATTGACCTTAAGCTGGATAAATGGATGCTTTCAACCGGCGAACAAGAAGTTGAGTTTGTGGTATTGGGAATTTCAAATTCAATAAGTAAATATTAAATAAAAAATGATGATGGTTTGGTATCAATTTTAATTTATTAAATCTTAATATATATATATATATATTTATTACTTAAAAAAATATTTTTTAATATATATTAGTTATAGGGTAAGATTTAAATTTAATGAGATTATTTTTTTTTAAATAATTATATTGAGTCTACTTATATTTTGAAGTTGTTTTTGAATCCTTCTTCTTTTGTTAAAATCCAAATTCTTAATATATATGATTCAAGAATTTTTAAAGATTTCTAATCCGAATACAAACAAAATTAGACGGAAAATAAGCTTGGAAAAGATTGAAAACGTAAAATATTTAAACTACATATTTTAGTAGTTTAAATATTCTAAATATTGAGTAGTCTAAATATTCTAGGTTTTCAACATTTTTCGAGCATATTTTCTTTTAAGTTTCATTGGAAATTTTTAGAAAAATCTTAGAATCACATATATTAGCTATGGAAAATGCATAATTTGGGTGTTATGAGGATATTTGAGGATGTTAAATCTATTTATGAATTTAAAAACACAATTTAAACACTTCTAGATTTGAATTTTATCTAAAAAAAATTAGGAAAAAAACATAAACCTTTCTCAATCCAAACATAGAATAAATAAACTACTCCCTTTAATATTATAAACCTTTTTCAATTATATTTTTATTTTAATATTACCAGTCTTTTCATTATATTTTTATTTTAATATTATAAATATATCTCAATGATATTCTATTTTTATCTTAGATCGGATATGGTGAAGCTTCATAATGGTAATGATAAAAAAATTATGACGGTCTCTTTTTAGTGAGATCAATATTAATGTATAGTTGGTTAGTAATGAAAAATATTAGTATTTTATTGTGTGGTTTAAAATTGAATATTTTGAAAATATAGCTCATTGAGTGGTTGGCATTCACACGGTTAATACCTTCTATCTCGGTTAGATTAGTATTTATTTGGGACATGTGATGGATTATAGTGATGGATTATATTGAAAACGTGATATTTATTATTATTATTAAATATAGCAAGAGTGTAAATTATATATATATATGGGGATAGTTCAGTTGGTTGGATCTTGGAGGATCAAGATGATAAAAGAGAAATAATGTATTTATTATTTATTTACATTCACATTTCCAAATTAAGGGGGTTACATGAAGGGGCTTCACTCATTGCAATTCCCTAAGGCCAGTAGTGGCTAAAAGTGGACACACATATTGACATGGTGGAAACCAATAACGTATCTAACTTCTTATCCTATCCACTAAGAAATCAATGGAATGGAGAGAATACACCAATACACCCACATTAGATCTGGATCCTTCTTTTGATCACTCTTGTGCCTATAAAAGAATCCCTTGGGATCACCATTTTTAAAGAATTACAATTCTCTCACAAGCAGTGTCATTATGCTCTTGGATTCTTGACGGAAAGAGAAGGAGACCATATTACGCTTTCTACTTCCACCATAAAGAGAATCTGTTCATTAAGATCAAACATGTCACAAAGTGGGATTTGAATTTTGATGGAGATGGTAACAATTTTTCCACACAACCACTAAAGCTACACCCAATTCATAAGATAAATAAATAAATAAAATTTTATATTTAAAAAATGAGGTTAAACATATTGTATATAATTCATTAATAATTGGTTCACTTCTAGTTAATAATTTATGGATAAATAAACAATTGGTGTCGTCACTTTCTTCACCATTATGCATCATAATTGGTAGTATTAGCACCATTTCCCATTTCATATCATCTATATGACTTGAGGAAGTGACCAAAATGTCTAAAAACTGAAAGTCAAATTCAAAAAAATGGTCGCTCCAGTTCATGTTGGAGTCTAATCCTCAGTGCTTTCTTCATCATTATGCATCATAATTGGTAGTATTAGCACCATTTCCCATTTCATATCATCTATATGACTTGAGGAAGTGACCAAAATGTCTAAAAACTGAAAGTCAAATTCAAAAAAATGGTCGCTCCAGTTCATGTTGGAGTCTAATCCTCGGTGTGAGGAATATTAATGTGCAAGGAATACTAAGAGTCACACCTGAGTCCAAGAGTCACCTTGGAAGAATAATCCAAGGAACATCTTAATGTATATATTGACCATTTGTTAATGGAATTAATGGGCTTTCATGCCTATCTCTTATGTCTTCTTGAATTTATTGATTATGTGCCCTAGCTGACACCTTACAGTGGTATCAAAGCCTAGCTGCCTGCATGGCTCCTGTCATTGTTAGTTTGGCTATATTTGGCCCTGCGCTCTTCCTCAGGCCTGAAGGTCTGCGTGCTGCATGCTCAGTCCTTTCTTCCCTCTGCGTCCTTCATCTCTGCGTTGTTCAATTTACCTTATTTCGCTTTGCGCTTCTCTACCCTTCTCAGGTCTGTTGCTGCGTTCTCTGCTTGCTGCAATCGATCGTTCTCTTTCTTCTCGAGAGTGTAACGCCCTTTTATCCATCGAACCCTAACTTCTATCCTTGGGAAGACTTGCATTGTGGTGTTGTGTGATGCACATTGAAGCGTTGAAGAGTTACATCCATCTCGCATTGTTGTGTTTGGCCTTCCCGTGGAAGAAGACTATCATGTGTTTGGCATTCCCGTGGAAGAAGACTGTCACATATGCGTGTTGATGTGCGGGCTACCTACATCATTCGCGATTTTTTTGTTTGTTGTTGAGATTGTGTTCTCTTGTAAAGACAAAGTCAATCAAGGTGGAGAAGAGATGCAAGCTGCGAAGGAGCATGTACATGTTAAAATGCTTCTCAATCTCTGAGCGTTGAAGATCGTGGAAAAGAACTGCGGTGTTCCACAACGCGTGTTTGCTGCGACCTCTACGTGAGGACCGGTGATGCGTAGAGTTCCTCTACGTTTTTCTCAGACTGAGATAAATCGAGCCATGAAATGTTTGAATGTTGTGATGGTCATTTTACTATGATTATGAGCGTGCTTATGAGTTAGTGAACTGCCTCCACCTCTGCGTTCCCCACCTCTGCGTTCCCCCCTCCACCTCTGCGTTTCCTTCAAAGGGCATGAACTTGCTTGCACATTATTTCCCAAGATGTAAAAATTCAGTTATTATTCATCATTTTGCATTTCCCTAAGGGAAGTAGTGGCTAAAAGTGGACACACATATTGACATGGTCGAAACCAATAACGTGTCTACCTTCCTATCCTATCCACTAAGAAGTGTCTACCTTCCTATCCTATCCACTAAGAAATCAGTGGAATGGAGAGAATCCACCCACATTGGATCTAGATCCTTCTTTTGATCACTCTTGTTCCTATAAAATAATTCCTTGGGATCACCATTTTTAAAGAATTACAATTCTCTCACAAACAATGCCATTCTGCTCTTGGATTCTTGACGGAAAGAGAAGGAGACCATATTACGCTTTCTACTTTCACCATAAAGAAAATCTACTCATTAAGATCAAGCATGACGCAAAGTGGGATTTGAATTTGGGTGGAGATGGTAACAAATTTTCCACACAACCACTAAAGCTACACCCAATTCATAAGATAAAATAAACTTATAGACAATATTAACACATAATAGAATAATACTAAAACATTCTTTCAAAATCATTATTTTTTTAATAAACACAAGGTAGAACAATAATTAATATAATTAAAACAAAACTAAATTGTACGTAGTAGTTAACACTATTAATGTCATAGGGGCAGTAAGTTTGGGGGGTTATCTACAACTCTGATGGACAACAAGAATTAAGATAACAAATATTCAAGCAGAAGTTATTGTATTATATATCAAGGAATGCTAACTCCATAGGCAATGGATGTAATGAAGACTTTGTTTTTTGGAAACTCATCACTTGTCCTTAGACAATTGAGAAAATAAGGGCTAGGACCCTCCTCTCAAGTCTATTGTTAAGACCAAAGGGATAATTCCTTGTTTCAAAATTACTAAATTATAACATATTTTGAATTTGCAATACCTAAGCAGACCTGTAGCTAACTCAGCAGTCATTCTTGTGAAAGGAACTCTAGTGCAATTGGGGTGATCCCTTCCTTCAATTAATTCCATTATTAGTAACCATAGTTATAACACACGTCAGTATTTGAAGAACAAGTGGCTTGTGGTGAGGTTCAAGGAGGGAGTCTTTAAAGCTCCTCACTCCCGTGTACCCTCCATGCACTTTTGCTAATGTCGACTTGAGGGACGTTTTAAGTAGTTGAGGTAATTCGTGGCACAAGTGGCATTTCTCTCGCTACCTGGTGTCACATCTCCTTCCATCGGATCCAACTCAAGGAAGGGAACATGACTAAATCTTTGGGCTTTTACAAACTTAGACCCATCATAAAATGTACAAATTCATACAAATAAAATGCATATATGCAGATGTATAATTCAAATAAACATAGCATAATTAAAATCTACTACACACATATCTCACATGCATTGATTTGCATAATCATAACAGTCATCCATTAAAGACAATGCATAAATTAAAACAAGAGAATACTTATCTTGATGTGAAGTTGTCCAGAGCAAATGGCTATGCAACTGTAACGTTCCACCCAACCATAGGCCAATTGTGCTCATCAATCTCTCAACACAACTGCCACCTCTGACTTGGGCATGATTTCCACAAGAAAAGGGAACAACAACTAACACATAGCCAAGACTATAAACATCTTAGCCAAGCCAATCTATATATAGGTTTATCAGGCTATTAAGGCAGTGGAAAGGAAGAATTGCTAAGCTAGTGAGCTCAACCAAAAAGCTATTGGTGCCTCTACAAGATCTAGCTAGCTTGGCACCCACAACACCTAGACACCCAACACAAGGAAGTATTCCCTTCACTACCACATAGTCCCTCAAGCCATGCCTTCCCTTCTATTGCTCTTCAGGGTGTGCATAGAAAAGTAGCCAAAGCCCTTTTACCTTTGGTGAGGTTACACTCTTCACTAGGTTTATCAAGCCAATTGTAATCCTCTTCTACTCCTGGTTTCTTACACACACAAGTTCAATCCAAAACAATGGATACACACAACTCAAACCACATCATTATCTCCCCACACACACTCAGCAAGCACATATGTTGGGCATGGAAAAACCTAACTATGGGAGGCCCAAAACAAGATTTCCATGGGTTTTCCCAAGTCGTGGAACACCCAAAACGAACTGTGCGATGGAAAAATAACCATAGGGGGTTACCAATCGAATTCCCATCATATACATGGCCAATCGAGTGACAAAAATGGATCTCCCAGACCCCCAAATCGATTTCCCTTCTTCCCCAGTGTTCTACAACATAAAAACACCCTTCTCCCAGCTGAGAATGAAGGAAACATAGGGAAAAATGTGGAGAAAAATGCCCAGCATGCTAGAACTGCGTGAGAGAGCCAAACTGGTTGATGAATAATGGCTTGGGAAGCAAATTCGTCGGTGTTTTCCTACCCAAGAAGCCAAACATGATTTTCAAAATTGATGGCTTGCCCATACACGAAATTGGGACATCCATACTCTCCATTTCCCAAATAATAACTACCTCAACCACCTCTTGGAATAATTAAATGATTGGGCGCATAAGTCAAAATGGGTATTTAATGGTTAATGGGTTCTCTCATTAACACTTAGCTTGACACTATTGGTTCAAGGGTTTAAATATTTTCCCTCCCTATTCCTTGTAAAAATCATGCCCCCATACTCTGTTGTTGCATTGCATAGCTATTTGTGGGTATTTTATTAAAATACATATTTACATGGTATTTGTAATTTCTAGTGTGTCAGGCTAGCACGTGATCCCTGGGCATCGATTTTTAATTGCCGATACATAAAACGCTAAATCGATGGCGGGGCCTTGGCCTTGAGCTCCTTACAACGTTTTTTATAACGATTTTTACATCATTTACATGTTTAAGGTAACGGGGTCAAAATCGAGATATTACACCAGGGTGGTGCATTTAGGATGTTTTCATAGTATGGTGGGAGCACATTTTTCCTTTGTTTTATTTCATAGCATGTTTGGATGGACCCATCTATCCCTAGGTTGTGAAGCCGTGAGCAATGGAGACGATTACTTAGAAGTTTAGTTGGAATTTTGCTTTAAATATGTGGATTCATTTTGTTGCGCACTTTATTTTGAGGTTGGTTGTGTGGGAAAACTAAAATGAAATGGCGCCTTGGGTTGGTTTGCTTTGCATCTAGGATACAGTGGCACCATGTTTGAGCATAATCACTATGGTAAATGTGCTTTCTATGAAGTATTGGATTTGTGAAAAGTTATGAAGCCTTTGGTTGGGAAATTGGATGCACTTCAAGAAGCAATTACACATTTGAGCCAAAGCATAAGAGACGAAATCGAGAGAAAATTGGCAATCAATGATGCGCTAGAAGCGATATTGGAAACCAAAAACATAAGAATAGAGAAATTGACCACATATATTGACATGCATTACAACATGATTATGGGTTTTGTTCAAAACTCACAATCTATGGTGGATAGACCTTCAAATTCTATAGGCTCAATCAAGGAAGAACTCATGGAGGTTATTACAATTTAATATTTACTAAGAAAGCATACAGAAGAAACGAAAAATTAGTCAACATTTGGAAAACATAAGATTGATAAAGAAGAAATGAAAGAAGCTCACATTGGACTTGAATCCCCTTAATTAGACTAAGTATTAAATTGTGTTTTGTGATGTTACTTTCCTTTATACAGAGTTTATTAGAATATATAGTTGTCAACAATATAAAGTGTAACTGGATAGAAGAAGTAAAGTCTAATCTATAGGTGGTTATTTTTTAGAAAATTAGTAGTTTTTAAATTCTTTTTGATGCAGGAGCATCGAGGCCTAGGAAAATCAGTCAAAGTAGATTGACAGAAGGAGGCCTACGAGGGGGAGTACCGACGACCACTATTGCGAAGTAAACTGGCAGTTGAAGCTAGGAAGTCAAGCATGATTTGTCGAAGTGCAGTCGACAGGAGTGAGAAGTCGAGAATCGATAAGTCTAAGGTCGACAGACGACAAGGAGCATAAGCGAAGGCATTGAAGGTCGACATGTGGTCGAACAACAACACCGACGGAAGCGGCGAAGGCCAAGGGTGGAGGATGGGGTGGACTGGCAGCCGTGGAGACTAAGTAAAGCCAACGAGTAAGGTCGAGGGTGACGAAGTGCAGTATGGTCAAGACAGGAGATGGGGCCGACAACTATCACAGAGTCAGAGAAGCGCGGGAGTCAAGGCGACATACTTAGCATCCGTTCGTGGTTGTTGAGGAAGTTAAGGCAGTTATGAAGGTGGTTGGGATCATGACAGATGTCACCACAGGCAGAGGTTGTGCAGCACAACCAGAGGGCGTTGACAATTGCAGGTCTGCAGGATCAGGGAGAATTCGACGGACAGAGGGAAGGACGTCTCGGGGAACAGAGTGGACCTCAGGAGGAGACGCAATAGAGCAGAGTAGGAGAGCAGTACGAAGGCACAGAGGAGGGGATCGTTCATCCATTGCTCATCGAGTTCTTTCATTTAGCAGAGGCTGTGAGAGGGAGGAAGATCACACATAGTCGAGAAACACACTGAGAGATAGAGTCTTATTTCTGTATATTGTAACAGGCTAAGGCCGACTAGTTTGATAGGTTACATGTAATTTGTAATTCATTTCAGTTTAATCGAAGAAGCCAACTTCTGGCATTCATTTCACATCTAGTCTTTGTGAGCACTTGTGTGTTGTTGTGTGTTATTGTTAAGCAAGAGGGTCCGACCAGACCCGCACTCGATCCAGTTGGTATCAAAGCTCGAAACAGAATCCGGTTGAGCCGAAGCATCATGTGAACATGAGAGATAGTGATACCAACTTGACTATCGCCAGTTGGTGTCAGAGCTGGAGAGAATCCAGTGTTTAGCAGTTGAATTCGGAGAGCTGGAAGATCCTGCAAGTGCATCAACAACTCCAGCTGTGGCTGGGTAGAGTTGTAAGCGAGTTGTGAAGTCCGGTTGCGATTGGACGAGTGAAGATTTTGACTTAGTCAAAAGAATGGCTCAAAGAGGCATTAATGTTCGAGGTGTAGGACGAAGAGCACGTGGCGTAGCAATCACAGTTGATCGTGAAATGTTCGACGAGTGAATGTGAACAATGCGAAGCTTAACCAGTGAAGTCGCAGCGATCAAGGAGAGCTAGAGACGTGGATGCATTCCTGATGTGCTTGACCACAACGATGAGGAAGTCGAAGAGGTGGAAGCACGGGAAGTTGTCGAGGAAGAACCCGAATATAAATTCATCAAGTTACTATTAGAGATGAGGGGTAAGACAAAGATGGATTTACCTACCTACTAAGGAATTATGGATCTGGAAGACTTGATAGACTAGTTCCGAGAAATGGAGAAATACTTCGACATTGAGCATATAGAGGATCATAAACGGGTTAAAACTACATGTTTGAGGTTGAAGGGTCATTCCTCATTGTGGTGGGACAATGTATAGGCTGACAAAGTCAAGAAAGGCAAGGAGAAAATCAAGTCTTGGGATAGGATGGTTTCCAAGCTGAACGGGAAGTTCTTGCCTGGTGACTATGTGATTTCCTTGTTCAGGAACAAGAAGTTGGAAAACTTCTGACATAAAGAGATGACCATGAAAGAGATGTAAGAGTTCACAAAGTTGTTATACGCGAATTATGCTTGCACCAACACGTTTTCCCACTGCATGGGTCTGTCAGTCGTCAACATCTCATAAGGTTTCCCAAACTTCTGTTAACCAACTTGGTCTTTCCATCTGTCTACGGATGGTATGGCGCTCTAAACTGCAACCTCGTGTCCAGTTTCTTCCATAGGGTTCTCCAGAAATTACCCATAAACTTGGTATCTCTATCCGATGTTATACTCTTCGACAATCCATGCAATCTAAATATCTCCTTGAAGAATAGTACAACAATGCTTGTGGACTCACTTGTCTTCCGACACGGAATAAAGTGTGCCATCTTCGAAAATATGTCGACTACAACAAAGATTGAGTCGTTACCTTGCTGCGTATTCGACCATCCTAGCACAAAATCCATGCTTAGATGATCCCATGGGGTATTTGGCACTGGTAATGGTGCATACAGCCCCGTATTCTGACTTCTTCCCTTTGCCGACTGGAAAACTCGACAATGTCGTACCCACTTTCCGACATCTGTCGTCATTCCTGGACAATAATACTTTTCTTCGACCAATGCCTTGGTCTTGTCGATGCCAAAATGACCTGCTAATCCTCCACTATGCAACTCTCAGATTAGGTTCTCCCTTACGGACCCTCTGGGAATACACAACTAT
Organism: Larix kaempferi; assembly: GCA_027924585.1. NCBI lineage: Eukaryota > Viridiplantae > Streptophyta > Pinopsida > Pinales > Pinaceae > Larix > Larix kaempferi. The sequence continues at coordinate 4,330,444 of BSBM01000267.1, read as the reverse complement.
CGTCCCTTGAATAGGTATCCCTCTTGGATAAAATAATCCAAGTATGGAATTCTGTCGACACTCCACGGTTTACTCGCCTTCCATGCTTTTGCAAAATCCTCATCAGTCTCATACTCTATCTTCACCGACTCTATTCCTATTGCCTGAATTGTCGTCGTTTTCAACAATGCAACTCTTCGACTCAGGGCGTCGGCAGCCTTGTTCGACTTGCTCGACTTATGTCGCAACATGAAGGTATACCCATACAAGAATTCAACCCACTTCATGTGCCGTTGATTCAACTTCGACTGAGTGTTCAAGTACCTCAGTGCTTGGTGATCTGTGTACAACACAAATTCCTTGGGAAACAAATAATGCCTCCACTTCTTTAACGCTTGGGCAATAGCATAGTATTCCTGGTTGTAGACCGAATATTTTCGCTTCGCTTCATTCAACTTCTCGTTGAAGAATGCAATTGGTCGGCCCTCCTGGATCAACATCGCTCCAATTGCCATTCCACTTGCGTCACAATCGACTTGGAAAACTTTGTCGAAATCTGGGAGCACTAACACTGGGCTCTCGGTCACCTTCTGCTTCAACTTGTCGAAATCTCTATGGGCGGCTTCTGTCCACTTGAACTCCCCTTTCTTCACGCACTCCGTGAACGGTGCATATATCCGACTGAATCCCCTGATGAACTTCCTGTAGAAACTAGCAAGTCCATCGAAACTTCGCACTCCTGTCGTGTTGGTTGGTTCTGGCCACTCCAACATAGCCTTCACCTTTTCTGGGTCCACCACTAACCCTTTACTCGATATTACAAATCCCAAGTACACCAGTTCCTCCTTCGTGAAGAAACACTTTTGCAGGTTTACCATTAGCTTCTCTTCTTGCAATTTCTGCAATACTTGTCGAATGTGCTCCAAGTGTTTGACACCTTGGTTCGACTAAATATCAAGATGTCGTCTAGATACACTATGACGAACTTTCCCAAGAATGGTTTTAGTACTTCATTCATTAACCACATGAACGTACTGGGTGTATTAGTCAATCCGAATGGCATGACTAACCACTCATACAGTCCTTCCTTCCTCTTGAAGGTTGTTTTCCATTCATCGCTCTCTCTGACCCTGATCTAGTGATAACCACTTTTCAGGTCGATCTTGGTGAAGTATCTTGCTCCACTCAAGCAATCCATCAAGTCGTCCATTCTCGGAAATGGAAATCGGTACTTCATCGTGATCTTGTTGATGGCTCTGGAGTCTGTACACATCCTCCATTCTCCACCCTTCTTCGGTGCTAATATTGTTGGTACCGCACATGGGCTCAGACTCTCTCTAATCAATCCTCTGTCCAACAACTCCTAGACTTGTCGATTATGTTCCTGACCTTCTCCCGGAGTCATTCTATGTAGTGCCTTGTTCGACAAACTCAATCCTGGAATTAAGTCAATCTAATGAGATATGCTTCTCGTCGATGGCAATCCCGTCGGTGCTTCGTCGACTATTATGCTCTGAAACTCGTTGAGCATCTCTTTGACTTCGACCAGAATCTTCTCCATTGTCAACCTCTCGACACATGGTCCTTTCGGGATGATGGCGAAACATCCCTACTATTTTTCCTCCTCTGCGAGGAATTCCTTAGTTGAGCACATCAGCACTCACTTCTCCCAGTAGTTGCTTTCCCCTGCTTGCAATCGGCTTGAGCCTCCTGCTTCGGCTTCAACATCTTCTGCATGCCATTTTTCCACACTATGACTGTGTTGGCTTGACCATCATAGATCATCTTCCGATCATATTGCCATGGTCTTCCTAACAACAGATGACATGCATCCATTGGGATTACGTCACACAATACACTGTCTTCAAGCTTCCTAACCTTGAAGTTGATCAGGAATTGTCTAGTTACCTTCACATGGTGACGTTTCTGTAACCAGGATATCTTGTATGGATTTGGTTGTTCTCGACATCTTAAACCCAACTTGTCGATGACCTCTGTCGACACTAAATTCTCTGTATTTCCACCATCAACTATGGTCTTGCAATATTTGTCGTCGATCAACACTCTAGTCCGAAAGATAGCCTTTCGTTGTGCCGGCTCTTTCTTGTCACGTCGCGTCGTCTTGAACCAACGTTCTTCTGGCCGTCATGTTTCAACCTTGCCTTTGACCATCCTCACCAGTGTCGGATGTCGAATCCGTCTTCTCGTCGCCCTGGTCATCTCGTCGACCTTTGGGTTTCGACTCGTCTGCCACATGTAGATTCTACAGGCATTCATAAGCTTTGTGTCCTACTCCGTGACACTTATAACAGACTACAACTGGTCTGTCAGCTCCTTTCTTTTCTGTCGGACTAGTTCGACCGTACGCACCCCGACCGCGGGTCTCTCGACCATGCCGTCGGTTTCCCTGCGTTTTCTCTTTGGTTGTTGTCCCTTATGCATGTTGGTTGTCTTCGGCGGCTTCTCTCCTGGTCCTGCTACTTTGCCCCTTCGCGGAAATAGTCTTTGCACCTCGACCATTCATCCTCCCTCTAGTCGATGCGGTTTTCCTCGACAGTTTCTCTTTTGCCTTCAGAGCTAATTGATAGGCTTCACCGACTGCTCTGAACCTCGACAGGCTCAACTCGTCCTATATGGCATACTTCAAGCCATTTACATATCTCGCGACACATTCTTCTCCTTTGTAGGTTTGACCCGACCAAATTGCCAGTTTATAGAATTCTTCCATGTACTCTTTCATGGTCATCTCTTTTTGTCGGAAGTTTTGCAACTTCCTGAACAAGGAAATCGCATAGTCACCAGGAAAGAACTTCCCCTTCATCTTGGAAACCATCCTGTCCCAAGACTTGATTTTCTCCTTTCCTTTCTTGACTCTGTCAACCTATACATTGTCCCACCACAATGGGGCATGACCCTTCAACCTCAGACATGCAATTTTAACCCGTTTAGGATCCTCTATCTGCTCTATGTCGAAGCATTTCTCCATTTCTCGGGACCAGTTTATCAAGTCTTCCTGAGTAGGTAGGTACATCCATATTTGTCTTACCCCTCATCTCTGATAGTAGCTTGATGAATTTATCTTCTCGTTCTTCCTTGACAGCTTCCCGTGCTTCCACCTCTTCGACTTCCTCGTCATTGTGGTCAAGCTCATTAGGAATGCATCCACGTCTCTGGCTCTCCTTGATCGCTATGAATTCACTGGTTAAGCTTCGCATTGTTCGCATGCACTCATTGAACATTTCACGATCAACTGTGACTATTGCGCCATGCGCTCTTCGTACTACACCTAACACCTCTTTGAGCCATTCTTTTGACTAAGTCGAAATCTTCGCTCATCCAATCGCAACCGGACTTCACAACTCGTGCACAACTCTACCCAACTGCAGCTGGAGTTGTCGACGTACTCGCAGGCTCTTTCGGCTCTCTGGATTCAACTGCTCAACACTGGATTCTCTCCAGCTTTGATACCAACTGGCAATAATTAGGTTGGTATCGCTATCTCTCCTATTCATAGGATGCTTCGGCTCAACCAGATTCTGTTTCGGGCTCTGATACCAACTAGCGCAAGTGCGGGTCTAGTCGAACCCTCTTTCTTAACAATAAAACACAACAACACACAAGTGCTCACAAAGACTAGATGTGAAATGAATGCCAGAAGTTGGCTTCTTCTATTAAATTGAAATGAATTACAAATTACATGCAACCTATCAAACTAGTCGTCCTTAGCCTCTTACAATATACAGAAATAAGACCCTATCTCTCGGTGTGTTTCGCGACTGTGTGTGATCTTCCTCCCTCTCACAGCCTCTGCTAAATGAAAGAACTCGATGAGAAATGGATGAACGATCCCCTCCTATGTGCCTTCACAATGCTCTTCTAGTCTGCTCTGTTGCTGCTCTTCCCGAGGTCCACTCTGTTCCCCAAGACGTCCTTCCCTCTATCCGTCAGATTCTCCCTGATCCTACAGACCTGCATTTGTTAACGCCCTCTGGTCATGTTGCACAACCTCTGCCTGTGGTGACATCTGTCATGATCCCAACCACCTTCATAACTTCCTTAACTTCCTCAACAACCACGAACGGATGCTAAGTACGTCGCCTTAACTCCTGCGCTTCTATGACTCTGTGACAGTTGGTGGCCCCATCTCATGTCTTGACCATACTGCACTTCGTCACCCTCGACCTTACTCGTTGGCTTTACTTAGTCTCCACGGTTGCTATTCCGCTCCATCCTCCACGCTTGGCCTTCGTCGCTTCTGTCGGTGTCGTCATTCGACCACATGTCGACCTTCGACGCCTTCGCTTCTGCTCCCTGTTGTTTGTCGACCTTAGAGTTGTCAACTATCGACCTCTCACTCCTGTCAACCGCACTTCGAGAGATCTTGCTCGACTACCTGGCTTCAACTGGCAGTTTACTTAGCACCAGTGGTCGTCGGCACTCCCCTAGTCGACCTCCTTCTATCGATCAACTTTGATCGATTTTCCTAGGCCCTGATGCTCCTGCATCACAACAACAATGAAGAGACTCCAATTTGTTGAGGGAAAAGTGAAATTCTAGATTCCTAGGGACATAGCGGAAGTGGGTAGGAATACTAGGCATTGTATGCCTAGGAACTGCAACATTGGATCATTAAAAAAGGAGGTCAAGAATATCCCCAGAGCACAGAAGGATGCCATGGTAGTAGCAAGCGAGTATTTTCAGAACCACAATGACATTGTTAAATTTGAGATGGAAGAATTGGAGAAGAATGATCTATTTAAGAGGGTGGAGACACCCACATAGAAGGTAGACATATAAGGCTTCTCCATAAGCAAAGATACCAAGGTCTCAAAGATTATATAAATTTGTCAGTTGGTCAGATCTCAAATAGCTCAAGCCATGGAGGAAATGGACAACCAAAGCCAGAATTCTATTATGCAAAAATTAGAATTCACGGAGAGCAAGTATGATGCTATCGTAAGAGCACATTGGGGTCTAAAATCTATTATGATGGAGGTCAAGCAAGAGGACAACAAACCAAAGTAGCAACCTATTAAGGACACCTAACATGATTCTCAACATGAACTCATCATAATTGACTAATTTTGAATATGACCAACAACTTTATCACTCTTCTCTGCAGGATCCTTTATATTTGCTTTTCTTCTATGTAGGTTATAGGGTCTTTCTTAAAGCTCTTAGCCTGATAGCCCCAGCCCCAGTTATATTGAAGGTTAAAGCCATAAGAAATGCTCCCCATTTGGCCCCAAGGGTTAGCTCAAGTGGTCAACAACCAGATGTACGATCTATCCCCCTAAAGTTGGGGAGGTCACAAGTTCGACTCTCTAGATCCCCTCGGGGTTAGGCCTTATAATAAAGGCCGACTATTTACCCCATTTACCATCCATGAATCACGAGGAAGTACTCAGAGGGTTTTTTGTAAGTTTCTTTCTTGGAAAAAAGAAATGTTCTCCATTTGTGGAATAATGTACGAAAAGTAATAGCTTGGTGGGTTAGCTCGAGTGGTTGAGAGTTATTTCTTGCAAGTAGGAGGTATTGGGGTCAAATCCCCAGGTGGCTATGTATAGATTATAATAGGGCCTTACTCGATGCCCCCATCGGGTTAGGCTCTGTAATCAAAGCTAGTAATTTACCCCGAAGAAAGGATTGGCTTCCCCATGTTCTCCAGATTTCAAGGAGGTTTTTCGTGAATGTAACGAGCACCGATATCTAGTGTTGTGAACCACTTACTTCTAACAACATTGACAATAATAATTTATTTCATTTTTTTGTTGAGACTTTTATAATTCTACCATATGAATCCTTATTAAGTAGAAACGTTATGTATTTAAATGTAAATATTTCTCAAAAACACCTAAGACATTTCACTTAATAAAGGAAAATTAGGTAAACCATGCTCTATTATTTTTATAACTATTTTTATTAAAGTAGATATATAACATTTACATACTTATATTTATTTCAATTGGTAAACTATTACCAATTCTTTCTTCTAAATTATTTTAAAAGTTTTTTTTTTCGCGAAAAATTATTTTAAAAGTTAAAAGAGAACAAAATCATGTTAATTATTTAAATTGCCCCCTTATGTCGGTTGCTCCCTTCATCAAAATTGTTTTATGATTTTCTATTTCTCTTTGCAGTTTTGGAACATTGAATATGTACCTCTTATGCTTACGAGCTCAATGCTGGCTAAATGTCGACCATTCTCTTGAAAGTGATGTAGCTAAATCATTTAGTATCTTTTGGTTAGGGTTAGGTAAACATCTTTTATATATGAAAGATTAAAGTTACATAACTTTAAAAAAAAATTGTATTAAGAATAATAGATTAATTGAGTAGGTTAAGAGGCACTTTCAGAGAGTTGGATCTAATGTCTCATATAGTTGGATCAATTGTCTTTGTCTCTAGACAATACCTCTTTCTCCTTTTTAGATGTCATTTCCTTGTGTAATTACCCTTCTTCAAGATCTTTCAATATGATACCTCTCTTAATATGATACCTTACCTATGGAGAATGAGTCCCTTCCCAGGTGTCTTTTTGGTAGTTCACTATCTAGCGTTTGCAACTTATGCAGCAAGACTTATCTCAACTAAGATATTGTTAGTCTATTATGAATAACTAGCAAGTTTAATGCTAATGCTATTATGTTTGTTATTCTAGTTCCAATCATGTTTTTTAGAATGTAATGGTTCTTTATATATTAATTTTCAAATATTTGTTTTGTGATTTTGTCATGAACTACGATTCTTGAATGATAGCATCCTTTTTTTTTTCTGCAACATTAAAAATATGGTTAAACATTAAAAATATGGATAATGTTAAATCTTTGGCCTACATAGTGAGGCTTAGTGTTCATATCAACAAAGTTGTTCCTTCTCGTTGTTGCTTTTGAAAGTACATAGCGCTAAGCGTACCTCTTCATTAGAGAAGAAAATGTTACAAATTTCGATAATTAATGATTTATGCATTGAACTATGAATAACATTGTTCCCAACATCTTTACAATATTTTTTTTTTCACAGAAAAATTTAACTTACTATTAATATACGAAATAGTAAACAATACCAGCTGTCAGAAATACATGCTACTCACAAACCCTGTCAGAGGGTGCACATCATGCCAGATGTATCAACGACAACATCAGAAGAGTCCAAATAAATGTCCATATGACCACATAATAACATCCGGAATCCCTCCAGCAGGAGAAACGGATCCAATAATCACCAGTATATCAAAGTGTCCAAATACATATAAATATAAGGTCACATACAACAGTCAGTCACAATAAACAAAAATCAAAAGCCACATATAATGCCCAACATAATATAATACCAAGCCGCAGCCATATGTGGCTGTCATATGAGCCGCAAAAATGTAGAGGATGTATGACAAAAATGTCCAACAAGAAGTTGGAGTCAGCCTCTAGGTATAATCTGCAAATAGAGCTAAAAAACATATAAGTATCCACCTACGAATAAAGGGCATCAAATACATATAATGACAAAAATAAAAAACAACCAACATCATGTCCAATGTAAATCATAAGAAACCTGAGTAATAAGTAAATCAGCCTGCCATTCTTGCCACATGATGACCCCGACCAGAGAGTTAAGTGCCCTCTTAGAAAGTAAGTCCGCCTCCATATTTGCCTCCCTGTATACATGTTCAAAATGTATATGATGGAAGTACCGGATAAGCATCTGAGCTGCATCCATCCAGTGTTTAAGAAGCAATACATTGAGTGATGTCTTGCCACTCGCCCAAGTGATAGTAGATAGAGAATCTCCAAAAACTACAAGAGAGGAGATCTTTCTCATCCGAGCCTGGAATAATAAGAGCCAAAGTGCACATAACTCACTCCTTGAATTGGATCCATTGCCCAAGTTCAGCCAGATGTGAATGGAGACATCGATGGAAATGTGTAAGGTGGCGCCCGCACCACCCCCCCCATACCGGCTCATAGCAGCCCCATCAAAGAATCCACAGGGATATATCAGCACAGGGGGGGCGCGATGAAGGTTCTTATCCAGTTTGGTATTATCATCAGGAGCACAATGGGCCGAGACAAATTCTTTGTGAGCAGCAAGGGTTTTAGAGCATATCCCATCCATATAAAGTAATCTATTCTCAAATATATAAAGATTACGTGCCTTCCATATCTCCCAGATCATAAAATATGGGAGTTCTGGACACCCAGCATCAAATCTAGACCAAGCATCAAGGCATTCATTAAGTGTACAGTAGTTCCATCTAAAGTGTACACCAGCTTCTTTACAATATATGGAATCAAGCCTTGTTATCTTTTAGTGATGAAGTATACTTGTTTTGCAAAATAGCTTTAGCTTAAATAGATACTCTTCTTATGGCAATAGTAATATGTCATAGTTTAAACGATTTATAATAATAATTTTGAATTGATGGGCTTGCATATATCAATCATTAACATTGCAAATTTAGGTTGCATAGGGGTATTTGAGGACGTTGAATCTATTTCTTCATTAAAAACACCAATTTTAACAATTCAAAATTACAATTCTAGAAAAAATTTATGACTAGATTCCAATGATAACAAACCAAAAAATTCAAAATCATAGAACTTCTAGTCTACTCCATAAGAATATTAAGCTTTGTAGCAACTTATTTAGAGGATTACAATGTGTTCATTTTTTAAAAAACTTCAAAACTAGTCTTTAACTTATTTCAAGTATGTATTTTGAGATTTATTGATATCATAGAGATTTTATGGTTGAATGAAATCTTACCACAAATTAAAATTCTTCGATAATTGATTGTTTTAACGGTAGCAAAACTTATCATAACTCAATTTCAATATATAACGAGAACAATCATCTCTAGCTCTTATTAATAAAAACAAGCTGATTAGTCTATTGGTTGTAGCTTGGGTGGTTGGGAGAAATGATTGTTACCCTCCCCACCCAGGTTCAATTCTTGTAAGTGACATGATGCTCTTGTTGAGCCCCTATTGTAATGATTGTATTTTTGGCCATACCTTGATTCTCTAGTTGGAATAGTAAGTATTGACATTCTCCCGGTACTTCCATTATTACCACATACCTAAAGATTTTGGGTTGTTAATCTATTTCCTTCTGTTCAAAGAAAATGAGTTTTTAACCAATCAAAAACTGTTCCAAATGATAAAAAACCTCAATCAAAAAATTGTTTCAGATGACCATAAAACCTCGATGGCTGGATATGATATTCAATCTAAAATAAAAATCATAATAATAATTATTAAATATATTGTTTATTTAAGATAAAAAAAAAATTGATTAATTAAAAAGTATTTACATAATATTGATTAGAGTAGTTCAAGGTCGCTTGGTAATGATGTTTACCTATGACCAAACAAACGTATCAGATAATTAAAGCAATTTATAAAATAAAATATATACACCGACTTAAGGCCTTGGTCACGTGGAAGGAATTTCACGGGACAGGCGTCACTATCAAGACAGATTCGCCGACACTAGGCGCCGAGTCGCAAGTCACTTTATTCCAACGTTATCCACTTTGGCTACTTTTGGTGATACGGTGACCGAGGCGAATAGATAAGGTCGGATAAGGTCGGTGCCTTCTGACCGTTTGGAGAACGTGACTGTTGTACCACTAGACACGTGTCGGTCGTACGCACAGGGTCATCACGTCGCTGGGTCGCGTTTGTCTGTACGCGTTTCCTGCTTACCCGAGGAGTACGCGATGGACCAAAATATTCTTCCGAATATTCCTGGCAAACTACCACGTGTCATTTGTCGTTGCATGGATTGTACACACGTGTTTGTTAGTTTTGATTTTTCTATGTGCCTTGGCTTTTCTATCAATGCTACTTTATATTTTAGTCTTTAAGAAAATTAAAATGTTGAGAAGAAAAAACCATTTTTCCTTTTCAAAATTGCCATTTGAAAGAGTCCTAGAGAAGCACAATTAATGATCATGTGAAAACAGTTGTGAGTAGATGTGGTAGTTTATAATTAGGTTGATAGTGGTGGTGGTGGTGGTGTAGTGAATAATTATTTGATAGTGGTGGTGGTAGTGGTGTAGTTAATAATTAGGTTGATTATGGTTTAAATTCATGACATGGGCAATGATAGTGGTTAGATGGTTAGTGACAATGAATAAATTATTAATGGTTAGATGGTTAGTGATAGCTAATAAATTATGAGTTCTGGCCCTTCTAGGCTTTAAAATGGCCGCCCCATGGAAACTTATTTTGAATGTCAAACAACTTCCAGCTAAAATATTTCAACTTGGAACAAAAACATACACAACACATTGTAGATATTTTAGTATTAGAACTCTTTAGATGTGGCTGAGTTATACTCTTCATATATAAATACTCTTTGATATCATATTTTAAGATTTTGTCTTAAAAGTAATTTTTAATTTTATTGATCTTCTAAGATTTTGTCTTTAAAGTAATTTTTAATTTTCATAATCTTTTGTTTATATGTAGATATGTTTTTTAATTATTTGTTATAATTAAAAATTTTGGACCATGAATTGGAATCTCCTTCCTAGTCTATGAAAATATAATTTAGCTTGCTTGTCAATTCTTTTTCTTGGACAAGTAAAATAAACAACTACATTATAGACATTGTATACCGAAATCACCAACAAGTATGCATCACGGGTTTTTCTCTTGGAACAACAAGAAGGAGGAAACCCAATACACAACATTAATAAGAGGAGTCCAAGACATAACATAAAATACATAACAATAAAACCAAAGACAAAACAACAAGGGTTCAACGAAAGACATAAATAACATCAAATACAGAACACCGGAATATAGGAGTTGAATGGCAGGTAGCTTCTTCAGACAACAGAGGGAACAAAGGTATTAGAGACAACTATATATTAATTCTCTCTAATACAAACAAGAAACACATCTTCTTTTGGACAAGGAAAGATTGGGCAAGGGAAGCCAACAACCAATTCATTCATTCTCTAATACAAGTAAATACACCATAAATCCCTGCCCGACCGAGTATGAGCTCACCCTAATGCGCGAGGTCCTCTCCTTAGAACAAGATCTAGGGACAGGAGTTTGCATATTTTATAACTGCAGCAGGAACAAGGAAAGCAACAAGGGGACAAAGAACCTTAGACAGGATATAAATCCTCAAACAAAGAAGTTTGCATATTTTATAACTGCAGCAGGAACAAGGAAAGCAACGGGGGTCAAAGAACCTTAGATAGGATATAAATTCTCAAACAACAACATGTAGCAAAGAAAATAGTTACGGATAAGAGATGTTTATTTCCTTTTCCTTTTTTATATATTAATGAGGGATGGGATGGGATGGGAAGGGAAACATGAGATTGGGCCACTTAGGGAATATGAACTGAGGCCTACCTTTCCTTTGATGCGAACTATCACTCATTTGGCGATATGCTATTGAAGGAAGTTTACGCAACTAACTTGTTGATAACGAATGTATATTTCTTTTATTTATATTTTGTTAATTTTGGTAGCATGGACAGTTGTTTGTCCTCACCCAGAAATAGCAGCATTAGTTACGGGTAGTTGGGACAGTTGTTCGTCCTGGCCTAGAATTTACAAAATGGTTGTTTTTGTCAAACAAATATTGTTGGGATAAAGACAATTGTTATTTAATAGTGACTCTTTTAGGTGACACCTCATAACCAAGTTAGTGGTTATTGAGCCGTTCATTTGTATTACTCTCGGCCGTTGATTTTTCAACGAGAATAGTATAAAAGGGGTCATTGGGTCATTTGTGCAGAACAACTTGGAAAAATGTATTTGCAGTAATAGCAAACAAGTCTTGCAGTGTTAGCAAGAGGCGCAGTGATAGCGTTGGGATAACAGTGATAGCAGTGGAGGAATATCAGCAGGAGGAACTGGAAATCGTCTGAGTTCTGCCAGTGAGAGACAAGGGATTTTGTATCTAAATATCAGCAGGAGGAACTGGAAATCGTTTGAGTTCTGCCAGTGAGAGACAGGGGATTTTGTATCTGAATATCAGCAGGAGGAACTGGAAATCGTCTGAGTTCTGCCAGTGAGAGACAGGGGATATTGTATCTCTTAATTTGCTAAAGTTTAATATATATTTCTCATCTACAGTACTGGTTTTCCCCTTGGGGTTTTTTCCAGGGACAATTGTCCAAAATATTGTGTTGATTGTGCTGCTTATTTCTTTCCGTGTATCTTATTGGTGAAGTTGCAGTTGTGTTATTTTTCAATATTAGCTGTGAATTTATTTTCAGTCTTTATAATTCAGGAGATTAATAATCAGTGACTGCAACAGATTTTTGACATGGTATCAAAGCGAGGTTGAGGGTAGAAAAGGTTTACCCTAGGAAGGAAAGAAATCAAGGGTTTATAAAACCTAGATTGACCTCTTTCGAGTTATTTCTTTTATTTCTTTGAGATGGCTGTAGCTGGTTTGAGAGATCAGGACAGATTAGATGGTGCCTCCAATTTTGGTGTCTGGAAAGCCAAAATTTCTTTATTGCTAGAAGAGAATGGTATCAAGGAGTATGTTACCACTGTTGTAGCTGTACCCTTAGATGCAACACAGGTCGCAGCATACAAGAAGGATGATGCCAAGGCGAGGAGGATAATCCTTGATGGTGTCAAGGATCATATTGTTCCACATATTGCGGAGTTAGATACTGCAAAGAAGATGTGGGATGCCATTCTGAATTTGTACCAGAATGCTACCACCAACCGGAAGCTAATTCTCAGAGAAAAGTTGAAGAATACCCGGATGATTAAGGGAGAAGACGTGATAAGTTACCTCACCAGACTTAGACTTGTTAAGGACGAGTTAACAGCTGCTGGAGATAGCCCCAGTGATGACGAGCTAGTCAGAATAGCCCTAAATGGGTTTACTAAGCAATGGGATGTCTTTGTTCAAGTTGTTAGTGGACGAGACACCTTACCAAGTTGGGATCGACTGTGGAGTGATTTCACTCAGGAGGAGTTTAGACTACGTCTTGTCAATGGAGCCAACACCAAGAGTCAGAAGAGTGAGGTGGAACAAGAAAACGTTGCCCTAGCGGGAAAGGGAAAATCGAAGAAGGGGTCTAGCAAAGGATCAAGCTCACAAGGTGAGAAGAAGAAGAAGGACCTATCTAAGGTCAAATGCTTTGGTTGTCACGAGTTTGGCCACTATGTCAGTGATTGCCCAGAAAGGAAGAAGAATGAAAAAAAGGGCAAGAAGCAGGTGGCAGCTTCAACAAGTGCAGATGAGCTCTCTTGCAGATTGGAAGATGAGTTCGCACTCATAGCTTGTATGGTTAGCTCAACCTCACAGAGTGTTTGGTATATAGACAGTGGGGCGTCATTTCATATGACAGGAGTTAGAGAATACTTCTCCAGTTACAAGGAGGAGAGTACCATTACCCAGATTTCTATGGGAAACTTGTCCAAACTCAACTCAGTTGGGAAAGGGACTGTTCAGTTCCAGAGGGAGAATGGGAAGATTATTCCCCTTCGTGAGGTGTTGCATGTGCCAGGATTGGGTATGAATTTGATTTCTGTATCTGTTCTTCAGGATAAAGGGTATAATGTACTTTTTAGAGGGACACATGTGTTGATCAAACACAAGTATTGGAAATCACCCGTATCTATTGGAGTTAGGAGTGGTCGTCTTTATAGACTGCAGTTTGATACTCCTAAGGCACTTATGACCAGCAGTAATCCTAGAGATCTGGGAGAGCTATGGCATAGGAGGATGGGCCATATACATCATGGAGCACTTAAATTGCTTCGTGAGACAGTGATAGGTGTTCCTGAGGTGAGCACAGAGCACGATGATGTATGTAAGGGATGTGTGTTGGGGAAGTTTGCAAAAGCATCTTTTCCAAGGAGTGACACCAGATCTGAGGGTGCTCTTGATCTAGTACATTCAGATGTAGGTGGACCAATGTCAAAGAAATCTCTCAGAGGATATGAGTACTATGTTACTTTTATTGATGATTTCTCCAGGAAGACCTGGATATACTTCTTGAAGACCAAGGATGAGGTTTTCAGTCGCTTCCAAGAGTTCAAGGCTCTTGTGGACAACTCGACAGGAAGGAAGATTAAGGTTCTTCGGTCAGATAATGGAGGCGAGTACAAAGGTAATGAATTCCAGGAGTTCTGTACCAGAGAAGGAATCAAGAGAGAGTGGATTGTTCCTTACAATCCACAACAAAATGGAGTTGCTGAGAGGAAGAACCGGTCTATATCGGAGGCAGCAAGGGCTATGCTACACGACCAGGATATGCCCCGCTACTTATGGGCAGAGGCATGTAGTACAGCAGTGTACATACAGAATAGGGTTCCACATAAGGTACTAAGTAAGATGACACCAGAAGAGGCTTTCACAGGAAAAAAACCAGATGTCAGTCACTTCAAAATATTTGGAAGTTTGGCATATTGCCATATTCCAGGTGATACACGAACAAAGTTAGATCAGAATGCAGAAAGGGGGTACTTTGTTGGGTATAGTGAAACCTCAAAGGCATATCGGATATTTATTCCAGGGACTAAGAGGATTATAGTGAGACGTGATGTCAAGTTCATGGAGGACAAGGCATTCAGAAGGTCTAGAGATTTTCCAGCAGAAGATCAGAGTGAGCAGCCGACAGAAGCTCCAGGGGTAGCTCAACCGAGTCAAGGGCAGCAAAACTCAAGTACAGTTACTAGTACTAGCATAGACTCAGGTGGTGAGAGTTCAGACAGTATGGAGCATCTAGTGCAGCAGGATATGCATCTAGAAGATACGGAGGTTGATATCTCATCCTCTACAGTTGGCAGCAGAAACCGTGAGGTTCAACAAAGGGATACTCAGGAGTTAGTGGGAGCTCCTAGGAGGAGTACAAGACAAAGGAGACAACCGGCCGAGTTCAATGACTATGTGGCTTTAGTTAGCCAGTTGGTAGATAGTGAGCCTTCCAGTCATTAGGATGCTGCACAGCATCAGATGTGGCGAGATGCAATGGTTGAGGAATATACCTCAATAATGCAGAATAATGTGTGGGAGGTAGTGCTTAGACCAACAGATAGGACAGTGGTTGGATCACGCTGGATCTAAAAGATTAAGCACGATGCAGATGGTAGCATCGAGAAATACAAGGCAAGGTTTGTGGCAAAGGGGTTCTCTCAGAAAGAGGGAATAGACTACGAGGAGACATTTGCTCCAGTGGCCAGGTATACTTCTATACGAGCTGTGATCTCATTTGCAGCACAGATGGGATGGCAGATCCATCAAATGGATGTCAAGACAACATTCCTCAATGGTGAGTTGAAGGAGGAGGTATACATAGAGGAACCAGAAGGCTTTGTAGCACACAGTAAAGAGACCCACGTGTGCAGATTGAAGAGAGCTTTATACGGACTCAAGCAAGCTCCTAGAGCGTGGTATGAGCGCATTGATACTTACTTGCAGGAAATGGGCTTTGTGAAGAGTGAGGCAGATGCTAACCTCTACTACTTGGTGGTTGGGGGTGAGGTTCTCATTCTTGTTCTATACGTGGACGACTTGTTTCTAACAGGTTCACTAGGGCTCATAGATGAGTGCAAGAGGGATCTTGCAACAGAGTTCAAGATGAAGGATTTGGGACTTATGCACTACTTTCTAGGCATGGAGGTGTGGCAGACAGATGGAGAGATTTTCCTTGGGCAAGGGAAATATTGCATTGAAATCTTGAAGAGATTCGGGATGGAGGATTGCAAAGCCATGTCTACACCCATGATCACAAATTGGAGGAAGGTAGATACATCCAAGGAGAAGGATATAGATCCCACCTTATACAAGCAGTTGATTGGTTCGCTTATGTACTTAGTCAACACTAGGCCAGATATAGCCTATGCAGTGAACTCTCTTAGTCAGTTCATGGTGGAGCCAAAGAGAGTGCATTGGATAGCGGCAAAGCATGTGCTACGTTATTTGCGTGGTACAGTTGAGTACGGGATCAGATATGTTCAAGGTGAAGGTATCAGGTTGATAGGCTATACTGATGCAGATTGGGCAGGCAGTACAACAAACAAGAGAACCACTTCAGGGTGTTGTTTCAGTTTGGGATCGGGAGTTGTCTCTTGGTTTAGCAGGAAACAGAAGTCTATGGCTTTGAGTTCTACAGAAGCAGAATACATAGCAGCTAGCATGGTGACGTGTGAAGCTATATGGCTTCGAAAGTTGCTAGTAGCCTTATTTGGTCAGAGGATTGAGACTACTGTGATACATTGCGACAATCAGAGTTGCATCAAGTTGTCTGAAAATCCAGTGTTTCATGACAGGTCTAAACATATAGACATCAGGTATCACTTCATCAGGGTTTGTGTACAACGGGGGGTTGTTCAACTACAGTATATACCTACAGAGGAGCAGGTAGCAGACATTCTGACAAAGGCATTGGGGAAGGAAAAATTTATCTTCTTCAGAGATAAGTTAGGTGTCGTGCAGAACAACTTCCTCGCTAAGAGGGAGTGTTAATTTTGGTAGCTTGGACAGCTGTTTGTCCTCACCCAGAAATAGCAGCATTAGTTACAGGTAGTTGGGACAGTTGTTCGTCTTGGCCTAGAATTTACAAAATGGTTGTTTTTGTCAAACAAATATTGTTGGGATAAAGACAATTGTTATTTAATAGTGACTCTTTTAGGTGACACCTCATAACCAAGTTAGTGGTTATTGAGCCGTTCATTTGTATTACTCTCGGCCGTTGATTTTTCAACGAGAATAGTATAAAAGGGGTCATTGGGTCATTTGTGCAGAACAACTTGGAAAAATGTATTTGCAGTAATAGCAAACAAGTCTTGCAGTGTTAGCAAGAGGCGCAGTGATAGTGTTGGGATAGCAGTGATAGCAGTGGAGGAATATCAGCAGGAGGAACTGGAAATCGTCTAAGTTCTGCCAGTGAGAGATAGGGGATTTTGCATCTGAATATCAACAGGAGGAACTGGAAATCGTCTGAGTTCTGCCAGTGAGAGATAGGGGATTTTGTATTTGAATATCAGCAGGAGGAACTGGAAATCGTCTGAGTTTTTCCAGTGAGAGACAGGGGATATTGTATCTCTTAATTTGTTGAAGTTTAATATATATTTCTCATCTGCAGTACTGGTTTTCCCCTCGGGGTTTTTCCAGGGACAATTTTCCAAAATATTGTGTTGATTGTGCTGCTTATTTCTTTCCGTGTATCTTATTGGTGAAGTTGCAGTTGTGTTATTTTTCAATATTAGCTGTGAATTTATTTTCAGTCTTTATAATTCAGGAGATTAATAATCAGTGACTGCAACAGATTTTTGACATATTTAACCTTAAATAGTTTAAGTTGTAGGGGCTGTTAAATAAACAAGAATATCTTTTGATGACCATGCTCTCTGTGCACCGAAAGGTTAGCCGACATATGGAACACTAACTAGAAAGCAATTGAAACACTCGGAATGCAATGGAATATATTGTTATATCTTTTAGATTTGATTTTCTTTATTACTATAATATTGTGTGGCAAATGATTGATTTGGCCACCTCCTTCACGCACTTCGAGTCCACTTACACCTTGAACAACATGAGCATGTATACCTGCACCAGGTAGCTAGCAGGAAGATTAAGTCCACTAACACGTAGCCTCAACACACCATTGAGTTCCATGCGTCCTCACTTAAATAACACTTGGTCAATACGTACAACGTGGCAAGATGACGAGGAATGATTGATTTTTATATTTTAACAAAAATATAAAAAAATGACTATATATATATATACCCCCTGTGGGAACCTTAAAAAAAAGAAAAAGATGTGCTTGGTACAAATTTACATAAAATTTTGAAGAATAAGTGAAGATTTTGAATATATAATAATTTGAAAGAATGGAATGTATGCTCTATGATTTGAAAGAACCATCACAATCAACTATGTCCGATTCCATGCAAGCTATTAGTCTCCAAAAAGTGGTCACAATTATCATTCTAAAATTAAAGGAGTTTCGATCTTCACAAGTTGTCATTCCAAAGCAATCTTGAGCCAGATAAAGATAATATTTTTTGAGAGACATTGAGCATGAGACTAGATAATAAGCTACAGAAGTAGGCAACGGTGCCGAGATAAAAGGATGGATGTTGTCGAAAGAGATAAAAGAAGCAAGCTACATATGTAAAGATGACTCCAGTAGGATTGTTGGGTGGATTTGTTGGAGAGGAGGTAGAAGGCAGTTCCAGTGGATAGTAGCTGAGTAAACCGGGAAAAGAATCTGCAAGATATGTTTGAAGAGATAGAAGAGACAGAAAGAGTATTGTTATGTGGACGTTGTAAAGAGAAAGAGTATTGTTATGTGGACGTTGTAAAGAGAAGACAACTCTGGTAATTATGCATTGGGTAGGTGATGTAAAAATGGGTTACAACACTAGTGCGATCACTATTGGGTAGATTTGTGAAGAGAAAGAAACTCTAGCAAGAGAGTTTTGTGAAGAGTAATAGCCCCAATAGAGAGAGATATTAGATGCTATGAAGGCTACTCTGATAGAAGGTCATACGTTGGGTAACAAAAAATAGAATTCTCCTCGATTTTCAACTATTCAGAAATCAGAATCACAAAATAATTATCATACGAGTATTCTTCAACACACCCTTAATTCAATAGCCTCAGAAAATAAGTTTGCTTACCAAGAAGCTAAGGAGTCAGAACCCTACATAATTGAATTGTTGAAAATGGTAAACGAGTCATAACCCTACACTGCACAATAGAAGATGAATTGCTGAAAATGAAGGAGTCATAACCCTACACGGTGCGTTCACAACAGAAGATTAACTGTTGACAATCGTAAATATACGAAAATACTTCTTCTTCTCTGGAAGAAATATGAAGAAATATAAGCACACAAGAAACAAAAGAACCATTTATATGGAGTTTACCTCTATGGATTACGATCAATGATTATATAAAGTCCTATGATGTCTTTACTCATGGAATGTAAACTATGTATAAGATTCTTAGATGGAGTTTACCTCTATGGATTACAGTCACTGTGTTCTTTTTCTCTAGGGTCGCGCCTGTTAGGACTAAACCAGCAATAGGTGAATCATGTAGGGGATATGTCACATCCCGTCCTGTCGATCCGATGCGAGGAAGGGAACACGACTAACATTCTTGTCTTATTTGGAAAACTCAGCCCCATTCATGAATAACAAATTCATAATAAATAAAACTCATGTGTGCAGATTCCTACTAAAATAAACACAACGGAATGAAAATATTATCCACACACAATTGCATCATGCATTCAACATATCAATAACAATCATCAAATTAAAACACTGCAGAACACATAATGGACATAATCTAAACCACAGAGAATACTTATCTTTAAGATGAAGTTGTCCAAGCAACTGGCTATGTGAGAGCAATGTTCCACCCAACCATAGGTTTCTTTCCAGCTTATATTTTCAGCTGAGAGACCACCCCCGAGCTGGGATGTGTATCCACTAAGGAGGAACTAAACAGGTTCTCTTACAACCATGGTTTCACACGAACAATCATGCTAAGACAACACGCAGTTGGGTTTATTAAGTATGCAAGAGACAAAGGAAGAGGATGCTAAGCCAATGAGCTCAACCACAGAGCTACAAGCATCTCAACTAAATCCAAACAACCTTGGCACCCACAATACCTACCATACCCAACACAAGGAAGGTCCCCTTCTTTGCTACACAGTCCCTCAGGCACCCCTTCCCTCCAGTGCTCTTCAGGGTGGGCATAGAAAGGTCCAAGTTGCTAAATCCTTGAGATTATAGCCTTCACTGGGTTTGTCAAGCAATTTCGTCCTCTGTTCTATCTTCTTCTCTTTCATTCACGCTTGGATTTTCTCAATTCTATGGCCAAATGACTCTGTCTCGTAATTGGATTTTCGGGTATCAAATCGGGGTTTTTCTATGGATTTTTGGGCATCTAACACTCTCAAATTCACCCCAAGGTTCAGGTCTATGGATCCCCCATTGGATTTCACTGTCCACACAAATTTATGGGCGTTATTGACACTTTGAAACGTGGTTAAATTCAGAGTTGCGATTTTTGGTTTTTCTCACTGTTGGGCATGTGTAATGGATAAAAACTGATGCTCTGATCATCAACAATGGAATGGGAATGAGGAAAAATGAATTCCCATGAAATAGAGTGAATTGTGGGTCAAGGAAACAGAGCCCATACCCTGCCATACGAATTTATGGGCTGCCCATGCTCCATTAAAGCCATGGACTGATTTCTTCAACCACTTCCTTACAACAGAATTAAATGTTAGCAAGGAAAGTCAAATGGGTTCTCAAGATGACATTTGGCAGCAGATGGTTCAACCCCACAACCCCCTCACCACTCCCTAGTGGATACACATGGCCCCCTCTTATTAGTTGCTTCCATAGACAGTTGTTCTGGTATTTTATTGCAATATTAATATTTACATCATTTTACAATGTTTCATGGATTAATAACACATGGATAACATAATATCAAATACTTTCATTTTTAAATAAAATCCGAGCATCCACTAGCGGGGCCTTGGCCTTGAGATCCACGCTATGGAAACATACATCGCATGTATACAATATTTACATTAAAAGCCAATATATCCTAAGGGTCAAAATTGGGGTATTACATTCCTCCCCCCCTTAGAACAACACCGTTCTCGGTGTTCTCAAAACTGAACAAAAATGGGAATCCCTCTCTCATGGCATCCTCTAGCTCCCATGTAGCCTCATCGGGACTAAGGTTCTTCCATTGCACCTTTACCTATCCAGTGGGTCGGTTCCAGAGCAATGTGACCTTCTTTTCGAGGATGCGCATAGGATCCACTTGGAAATTTCCCTCGGGTTTCACCTGTATCACATTCCAATCAATTGTGATTAGGATCATTTACATACTTCTTAAGCAAAGAAACATGGAAAACATTATGAGCTCTCATGTTAGTAGGCAATACAATTCTATATGGAACTGGTCCTATCCTATCAAGGACTTCAAATGGCCCACAATATCTCGGTGCTAGCTTGCCACAACTCCCCAACTTTAGGGAACTTTTCCTTGGTTTCACTCTCAAATAAACATGATCCCCAATCGTAAATTCCTTATGCACTCTTTTCAAATCTGCATAACTCTTTTTCTTGTCCTGAGCTACCTTTAAATTTTGCCTGATCTTAACAATTTTTTGTTCCATTTCCTTGATCATCTCTGGCCCAAGCATTACCCTGTTCACCGGACTATCCCAATTCACTAGAGTCCTGCATCATTTTCCATACAATGCCTCAAATGGACTCATTCCCAATGATGCCTAATGTCCATTATTGTATGCCAATTCTACTAAGTGTAGGTAATCCTCCCACTTGGATGGTTTATCCATCACATACATTCTCAGCATGTATTCAAGAACCTGATTCGCCCTCTCAGTTTGGCCATCTGTTTGAGGATGATATGCTGTACTAAAATTCAGCTGAGTTCCCAATTCATGAAATAATTCCTTCCAAAAATTGGATGTGAACTTTACATCTTGATCTGAAATTATTGCCTTGGGAAATCCATGCAATTTGAATATCTCGTTCATGAAAATATTTGCTATGTCACTTGTCTTATGAGTGGACTTGAATGGAATAGAGTGAGCTACCTTTGATATCTTTCCCACCACTACCATAATTGAATCATGCTTCCTCATTGTCATTGGCAAACTTGTTATAAAATCCATAGAAATTACTTCCCACTTCCATTCCGGATTGGGCAAAGGTTGCAATAATCCCGCTGGATGTTAATGTTCTGCCTTGACTTGTTGGCATTTTTGACACCTAGAAATGTATTATGCTATGTCTTTCTTCATCCCATGCCAAAAGTATTGCTTTCTTGCTGTTGTTATTGTATTTTGATATCCTTGATGTCCAGAGTACGACATTTGATGTATTTCATCCATCACTAGCTTCTTTAAACCTGCACAATCTGGAATATACAGTCTACCTTTATAAAGGAGAATATCATCTTCACTGAAGCGTAAAAGCTTCTTAGCCACAGTAAATACTTCTAGAATTCCCACAAATAATCCGAAGCCCACATTTCGTAAATAAGATATTGATAAAATATATGATAAGATGATTACAATGTAATAAGAGACCCCATATAAATACAATTCCAAATGGCACCTTTAATGGTTGTTCACAAGAGTTATGTTTCTTGGATAATTATTGTAATTACTATTATTAATATTATTATTTAATATTTGTATATTTTAGGTTTGTTACATTGCCTTCCCCTTAAGGTAAGCTTTGTTGAAGACAAGGGTTATGTCTGATTTTTTGTTTGAATTGTCATCTCTAGATCCTTTCTTTTAGTATTTGCGACACTTGAGAAAATGAGGCGGTACGAGTTACGAATTCCACAAAAGAATTGTCGCATTGTTTATGATGTGATCCATCCGAGATCTATTTTTATCGGAGCTATTTGATCACTTTGTGGGATGGGTCTTTTCGTTTGTTGTTTAGTATGTTGATTTGATGTTCTTTCTTGTCTGGCATCATAATTCCTTGGTGTATGGTCATTTTGACCCTGTCGTTGGTCAAAATGATGTTTATAATTGGGGTGTCGAGAAGGGGTTCTTGTTATTTGTTTTTCTGCTGGTTTGAATTCTTTTTTATTTGCAACGAAGACTGAATTTGAATTTATTTCTTCTTCCTCAACTTGATTTTGTTTTCTGGAGAATCTAGATGCTTCCTTCTGGATTTGTGATACTTTGTTCTCCAGTAGATTGTTATTACTCTGAATTTTCTCGAACCTTTCGTCTTGCGATTTTTTGTCCTCTTTTAACTTCTTGACTTGTTCCTCTAGTTCTTGTTTAAACTTTTTAAGGTGTTGGTTTTCTTCTTGCTTTTCTAGTATTCTTCCTTCAAGGTCTTCATTTGAATGCTTCGTCTTTCGACTATATTTCCGCTTCTTGATTTTCATAAGTAAAGTCTTGTTATGAATTCTTAGTCAAAATAGTTCTTCAGTATTGCTTGCTAATTCGTCCTTAATTTTCTTAATTTCCAGCTTATGTGTCTTCTTAATGTCGTCATACTGTTGCTGAAGTTTTTCCTTCTGTTGTTGATGTTGACATCTTTTTTATTCTTGATTTTCTAGCTTTCTCTGGGTTTGCATCAATTCCGTATTTTTATCCATGATGAGCTTGTTTAAGCGCTTTATGTCATCTTCTAAATCGTTATTACTTCCATACGAAGATTCTTCGACATTTTTGAAGTTTCTGATTTTCTCTTCCAGGTTTTGATTGTGGCTTCCTAGATGTGAAATTTCCTTATCCTTATCTAATAACTCATTCTGGAGCTCTCGTTTTTTATTTTTTAATCTTTGATTCTCCTGTTCTGCTAAACGATTTCGCATTTCTTGCTTTATAAATTCGAATTGAAGATCGATATTGGTTGTTTTAGATTCCTTTAATTTGTTCAATGCTGCTTGTGACCGCGACGTCATTTCTGATTTTGAATTCGCCATAATTCTTGACTTTGGACGATAACTTGGTCTTCTTTTGAATTTGACTTCTTTGTCGAGTCTTTCTTTGACTTTGGCTTCTTCGATTTGTCGTCTTCTTATTAGGTTAAATAACCTTTTTTCTTTCCAAAAATAATAATTATAAAATAATAATAATTATTAATTAATTAATAAATAATATTATTATATTAATGTTTTATGAACTATATATATAAATTTTTTCTTCTTCTTTTTTTCCAAAAATATATATATTTTTTATTACGAAGAGTTCAAGCCTTGAGATAATAATAATAATATTATTATTATTACTATAGTTATATAATAACTATAATAAAACTCTAATAAAAAACAAGGTGTTTAATAAAATTAAATATTATTTAATAATATTTAAACCATGTACTCTTTTTAAGAAATCACGTACTTCTTTGTTTTTACTTTTTTGTTTCCTTTTTACTTCTTTGTTTTATTCTTTCCTTTTTCTTTCTATATTATCTTTTATTTTTACTTCTTCTTTTACTTCTGTGTTTTTACTTTTTTCTTTTGTTTTTACTTATTTTACTTCTTTGTTTTTTCTTTTCTTTTTACTTCTTTATTTTACTTTTCTTCTTTTTAGTTTTTTTACATTTTTGGGCCAAGGGCGTGATTTTTGGATAATGTCCTAGATTTTAGGGAAACCCTAATGATGGCTACGAGCCAAAAAATATATGGCCAAAGGCCGGATCAGCCAACGAGACTCTGATACCAATGAAGCGTAAAAGCATCTTAACCGCAATAAATAATTCTAGAATGCCCACAAATAATCCGAAGCCCACATTTCAGGGGTAAATAAGATATTGATAAAATATATGATAAGATGATTACAATGTAATGAGAGGCCCCGTATAAATACAATTCCAAAGGGCACCTTTAATGGTTGTTCACAAGAGTTATATCTCTTGGATAATTATTGTTAATTACTATTGTTAATATATTATTTAATAAATTTTGTATATTTTAGGTTTGTTACATTCACCAAGCTGATACCCTACACACTTTTCATCTATATTTCTCTGCTGAAATTTTTCTTTAACCCGAAGGCATGTTTCATCACCGTTTTGGGCTTCAAGAACTCTTGTCTTCAAATCTGATTAGCACATACTTAATGCTGCAACATGAATTTTTTTTGCTAAGAGCATCTGCAACCTTATTCTCTTTCCCTTTTACATGCTTAATTTCAAAATCAAATTCACTGAGAAATTCCAGCCATCTAGCTTTCCTAACATTCAAGTTTGGCTGATCAAACAAATACTTCAAGCTCATGTGGTCTGTCTTAAGCTCGAATCTTCTTCCCAACAAATAATGTCTCCACATCTTGAGAGCATGCACTATGGCTGCTAATTCTAATTCATGAGTGGCATAATTATTTTCATGCTCTTTTACTTTCCTTGATTCATAGCAAATAAAAAATCCTTCTTGCATGAGCACTCCACCTAGCCCTTCTATGCAAGCATCTGTGCACACTACAAAATCGTTCATTGGATCTGCAATCTTCAAAACATGAGTGCTGGGAAGTAATTTCTTTAGCTGCTGAAAGCTTTACTCACATTTTTCAGACCATACAAACTTGACAGTCCTCCTCTACAACGATGTAATTGCATGAGCTATCTTGGAGAATCCTTCAATGAACCTTCTATAATAGCTTGCAAGACCCATAAAAGATCTAGCATCTGTAACATTCTTTGGAGTAGGCCAATCCATTATGGCTTCAATCTTTTATGGATCCACTGCAATTCCTTCATATGAGATGACATGACCCAAATACTGTACCTTCCTTTGATAGAAATCACACTTGCTCAACTTTGCATACAATTGGTGTTCTCTAAGAACTTGCAACACCATTCTTAGATAATCATCATGCTCTTCTTCATTCTTTGAATAAACAAGGATGTCATCCAAGAATCTAACACAAATTTATCCAAATACTTGCTGAAGACACTATTCATGAGACAGATGAATGTAGCAAGTGCATTGGTAAGACCAAATGGAACCACTGTGAACTCATAATGGCCATATCTTATCCGAAAAGTTGTCCCGTGAATGCCTTGTTATTTTATTCTCACTTGATGATAGCCATACCTCAAGTCAATCTTTGAAAAAACTTTAGCTTCCTTCATTTGATCAAACAAATCATCAATTCTTGGCAATGGGTACTTATTCTTGACTGTCACTTTATTTAGCTGCCTATAATCAATACACAGCCTTAAAGTCCCATCCTTTTTCTTGACAAATAACACCGTTGCTCCCCAAGGAGATACACTCGACGTGATATACTTCTTGTCCATTAATTCTTGTAGCTGTATCTTTAACTCGATCAATTATGGCATGCTCATTCTATAAGGAGCTTTGGAAACTGGCGCTTCCCCTGGAACAAGATCGATGGTAAAATCAATATGTCTCTTTGGTGGCAGTCCCGACACTTCATCCGAAAACACATCTTTGAACTCTTGCAACAACTAGCGATATGTTAGAGAGTTTTATGAAGAATAATAGCCCCAATAGAGAGAGATGTTAGATGCTATGAAGGATACTCTGATAGAAGGTCAAACATTGGGTAACAAAAAATAGAATTCTCCTCAATTTTCAACTATTTAGAAATAAAAATCACCAAATAATTATCATACGAGTATTCATCAACACACCCTTAATTTGATAACCTCGTAAAATAAGTTTGCTCACCAAGAACCCTACACAGATGAATTGTTGAAAATGGTAAAGGAGTCATAACCCTACACGGTGCATACACAACATAAGATTAATTGTTGATAATCGTAAATTTGTGAAAATACTTCTTTCTTCTCTTGAAGAAATATGAAGAAATATAAGCATAGAAGAAACAAAAGAACCATTTATATGGAGTTTACCTCTATGGATTATGATCAATGAGTATATAAAGTTCTATGATGTCTTTAGTGATGGAATGTAAACTATGTATAAGATTCTTAGATGGAGTTTACCTCTATGGATTACAGTCACTGTGTTTTTTTCTCCAGGGTCGCGCCTATTAGGACTAAACCAACAATAGGCGAACCCTGGAGGGGATACACAAACAATCAGTGGATAAAGGGACGACTAAAGCCCAAGACCCAAGCAAACCAGAAAAGAACACAATTACAGTAAAAGTTGATTGGTTTTCCCAACTCTTGATAGGTGTTGGGTGCTTGGCACCTAAGAACAAGGAAGAACAGGAAGATAGGCACGCGGTTAATTCTAGTAGAGCATTGAATAGAGAACAAAAGGAAAATATATTGGTTCTCTACCATCTAAAGCAAAGTTCTATATTCTAGAGAAATAACAAATCATAATCAACACAACAAAATATTTTTTTGTAAAAATCAGATGATAAGGGCATGTAGCTTTCAATTTCATACCCAAAAAGCTTAATCCCCAACGTTGGCAAGTGTTTCTCCTTTGAAATTAGAATGAGATTTGAAATTTAAACTCACTGAACAAGCTAGTAGTAGGAAGTAAACCACAGGGAGAGTAATGAACATGATAACAAGCAGTGATCAAATTTGAAGGGTGGGTCTTAATTTCAAATGGAAGGGTATTTGTTCTTGGAACCCTTTAAAGATGACAAGTATAAACTAAATAATTGTACTTCAACTGACAAGTATAAATTAACTAAACCCTTCCCTAAAAAAATGCAAAAAACAAATATTTCCCATCCAAATTTCTACTATCTTAAACAATTGAGCACTTGTTAATATCTACATGAAAAATTGTATCTTTTCAATAAAACCTAATTTGAACACATTAATTTGGCATATAAGTAACATTAATTTTACAGTTCATTAAAATACCAACTATTCTGTTGTATTTTTCCTAGTTGGAGCACACTTCATTCTACATAATAGTTTTAAAATAAAACTAGAACCATGAGAAAATTACTTACTCTTAACTATGTACAAAAGGAATCCACTAATCAAAATAAGGCTATAATAAACCTACAACTAACAAATACATATAAAACCAACCAAAAACTTAATTCAAACCGGAGAGAGGGAATCCATTCAATCCTAGGAGATGTAAGAATGATGGGCATTGGGCGCCTAAGAAAAAATAATACATAGCTCTTAAAACATTAAAAAAAATTCGCCATACCAAGCAAGTTAGCGACGCTAGCATCATAGGGGATGGGGCATCAAATTTTGTTGTTCAACACTTGTCACGACAACATACAGGTATGGGATGGAGGGGAAGTGGAATCAATCCTAAGTCAACTGGACCCTTGCAACTCTCTGAATGTTTGAGTCTCGACAATCTGCCTTTTAAATTGAACTAGAACACCAAAAGAAGTTTGTTAAAGTCTCGATTTGAGAAAATTCTATATGTGAGTAATTAAGGGCTTGGAGCTCTAAAATTTGTTGTGTTTTGTACCAATCCACAATTCGATGAATTCATAGTCACTAGCATGAAATTTAAGTTATTTAATGAAAATAATTAATGTATCTACCTCTATGTCGAAACTGTTTTCAATGCTGATGTGGGCCACTACCCTCCTTATTGTCTTACCAGAAGGCATGAGAATGAGGAAGAAGACATAAAATTATGGACTTCACCTTTAAAGAGTGCCTTACAATCACACTGGTAAGGAGTGATAAGAAGATCACATCAATCCAACATGTCAAATTTAAGTTGATAGTGTCAATTAAAGACTTACAAGGTAAATTTAATAGAAGAATTACTTATAATTATCTCTTACCCTTTGCATCTTGACACATTTGATATTTTATGGTTGTCTTTGCGCCTTGGAACAATTGATATTATAAGGTGAGGATGTGCATGCATAATAATCCTTAGTTATGACTATGAGATGATGATTTAAAGAGAAGAGGATGTAAAGACAGGTAATTTTTATACGTATTTTGGTGGCGAGCGTCAAAGATAAATGTGGTGAGAAACCACATATATTTGGAAGGATGGAGGGAGATTACATCATGACTATTTGTTGGAAAATCAAGTAATACCGAGAGAGGGGGGGGGGTGAATTAGTAGTTATCTATTTCTTCAAATTTTATCACTTTTAAAACAAAATCAACAATAGGAACAAAACACAGAATTTTATCGTGGAATCCTAATTGGGAAAACCACAAACAATTTTCTATTATTGCAAAATTAATTTTACAAGTATTTGAAGCACCAAATTTCCGGATGCTACAACACCCAATATTTTTAGCTACAACTGAAGAATGCAACGACACCCTGTTTACCAACAACAACTGGAAGGAAATTACAACTTCCTACGGGATTTTGTAGCCTATCCTTGCGCCTCCCTACCACCCTTTAAATGATTATGCGTTCTCTATTTTTTGTACACCTTTTGATCAACTATTTGAATGTACATACATTCTTTATTTGAAGGATTAAAGCCTTGTTTATATACCCTCAATCGTGCCTCTTCACCTAATAGTCACAAATATTCAACATGACCCTTCACAAACAAAACTAATCTGAAATTACCTCTCTGTTTTAACTTGCAAAATTAACAGTGCGATTATGAAACACTCTGACTCCGCAACCGCAACTCCGCCATGTCAACTCCGACTTTCTTATTCGTTGATTTACAATATTTTGATATTCGCCATTGATCCTGACTCCGTCATTCCGATTCTGATGTTGAGAGTACTAGAACAACATCAAATTCATGAGAGTACTAGAACAACATACCACATCATCATTCATGTCATGTCATCACCTTCTTTGTTATTCCTTTGTCATTAATCAACTTCTTTGATATCAATGACAACCATACTCAACATTATCCCCCTTTGTCATTGATGAAAAAAACTCTTCAATTTTCTCCCCCTTTGACATTAATGACAAAGGATTTCAAAACCCCCCCCTATCATCATTTCTCCCCCTGTAAACTATATCCATCTTTTGTGACAAGGTACAATCTTTAGTTTATACAAAGGAAGAGGGATAATCCCCAGATTCTTCCTGAGATAGGCAAATGGCTCTCCAGTTAGTGGCTTAGTAAAGATGTCTGCAATATGTTCCTTTGTATCAACATACTCCAATTTGGAAACTTTTTGTGACACGTGTTCTCTTAAAAAGCGATATTTGATTGGAATGTGCTTTGTTTTCAAGTGCATAACTGGATTCTTGGATAAGTTATAGCACTTGTGTTGTCACAGTGTATCACAATTGGGTCCTCATATTTCACAAGTAGATCTTCTAATGTTTGTTTCATCAAGATGACTTGAGTACAACATGATGCAGCAACAATATACCCATCTTCTGTTGTAGAAAGTGAAATGGAGGACTGCTTTTTGCTTAGCCATGATACCAAGCAATCTGCCAAATAAAATGCTGCTCCATTAGTGCTCTTTCTATCATCAATACTTCCTGCCCAATCTGCATCAGTAAATGCACTTAGAGTGAAGTCATTTCCTTTTGGATACCATAAACCATACTCCATAGTACCTTTCAGATATCTAAAGATTCTTTTTACTTCCACCACATGTGTTTCTTTGTGGGCTATTGGTATCTGGCAACCAAGCCTACAAACTACATCATATCTGGTCCTATAGATGTTACATATAGCAAGCTACTAGTCATTGACCTATACATGGTATCATCTACTTCCAAAGACTCATCATCCTTGCTTAATTTACAACTAGTGACCATAGGAGTACTAACAGGTTTTGAGTCTTCCATTTTAAATTTTTTCAACATATCTTTGATATACTTGGTTTGAGAGATGAAGATCCCTTTTTTCTAATTGAGAGACTTGTAAGCCTAGGAAGAATGCCAGTTCACCCAACATTGACATTTCAAACTCCTTCTTCATTTCTGAATCAAAATTTACACTCAGAATTTGTAGATCACTTCCAAATATGATATCATCTACGTAGACAACAACAATGATCATATTTTTGTTTTCAAACTTTATGTAGAGATTACTGTTAGTGCCCCCTCTTCTATATCCTTGCTGCTTGAAGTACTTGTCCAGTCTTGAGAACCATGCTATTGGAGCTTGTTTGAGGCCATATAGTGCCTTTTTTAGTTTGCAAACATAATCTCTATTTTCTGATAAGAGAAAACCTTCAGGCTGTTCAACATAGACTTCCTCTTCAAGTTCTCCATTAAGGAATGCAGATTTTACATCCATTTGGTATACTTTGAATTTTTTGTAGCATGCAAATGCTAAAAACATTCTAATGGCTTCAAGTCTTGCCACATGTGCACAAGTTTCTTCAAAGTCAAACCTTCTACTTGAGCATATCCTTTGCATACTAGTCTAGATTTGTTTCTTATGACTTGACCATCCTCATTAAACTTGTTCTTGAAAATCCATTTGGTCCCAATAACATTCATGCCTTTAGGTCTTGGGACAAGTTCCCAAGTTTGTTTTTTCTCTATTTGGTCTGACTCATCATTCATGGCATTGATCCAATCCTCATTTTTTCTAGCTTCTGCAAATGTTTTTGGCTCAACTAACGAGATTAAATCTTGTTCTTGAAACATCAGTCTTCTTCTTGCAATGACTCCTGCATCCTTGTCACCTATGATTAGAGTTTCAGGATGATTCTTTCGGATTCTTCTAGATGGATTTCTTGTATCAGATATAGGAGAATCTTCGTCTTCACTTTCATGTGATTCTCCATCTTCTTTTTCTTCTTTTTCTTCTTTTTCTTCTTTTTCTTGTTCTAAGCCTCATGCTTTTGAGAATCGTCATCTTTCTCTTTTTTCTTTTAAAACCTCCTCCTTTTGAGAATAATCATCTTTCTCTTCACCATCAGTTTCTTCATCATCCTCATTTTATTGAATTTTATTTTTTCTTGGTTTAGTGTCATCAACAATTACACTTGCACTTTCTATGATCTTGTGTGACCTCAGATTGTAACATTTGTATTCATTTTTGGTGGATGAATATCCAAGAAATATTCCCTCATCTGTCCTGGAGTCAAATTTTCCAAGATCATCATCATCTCTCTTTATGTAGCACTTACTTCCAAAGACTTTAAAGTACTTGACTTATGTTGGTCTGCCAAACCATAGCTCGTAAGGAGTTTTGTCATTATTTACTTTGATCTGTCCTCTGTTTTGTATATAAACAAGTGTATATATTGCTTCTCTCCAATAGCTATCTGGAAGTTTAGCTTCATTAAGCATGGTTTTGGCTACTTCTTGAACTGTCATGTTCTTTCTCTCAACAACTCCATTTTGCTAAAAAGTTTTTGGGGCTAAAAACTGCCTTTTGATTCCATAAGTTTCGCAAAACTCATTGAATTCATTTGCGGTAAATTGACCATCATTATCTAACATTAGACATCTAATTTTGAGATTTGTTTCATTCTCAACTAGTGCTTTAAAAGCTTTAAACTTCACAAAGGCTTCTGATTTTTCCTTGAGGAATGTTACCCAAGTCATCCTTGTAGGATCATCAATGAATAACATCAAAGTAACTCTCACCTTGCATGCTTTTAGTCCTTGTAGGTCCACATAGATTAGTGTGAATTATTTCCAATGGTTGTGATGTTGTATTCTCTTTGATCTTGAAGCTTGCTTTTGTTTGTTTCCCATGAAGACAATGTCTACAAACATAGTTTGGCGGTTTTATGATCTTTGGAAAGTTTCTTGTAGCTCCCTTCTTACTTACTTTTACAAGATTGTCAAAGTTCAAGTGCCCCATCCTTCTATGCCACAACATACTTTCATCAATCTGACTCATATAACATTGTTCTTCATTTTCTAGGATGTGTACATTGCTTGGAGTTCTCACAGCAGTCCCAATAAGTTTTCCTAAATTTTTCCTTCTGATTTCACATTTCTTGGAGTCAAATATGAAAATGTGCCCTTGATCACAAGTTTGACACACACTTAGGAGATTAAATTTTAAGTTTTCTACTAGCAGAACATTTTTTGCTTTAACCTTGTTTCTAAGAGCCAATGTACCCTTCCCAATTATTTTAGAAGATAAATTATCTCCAAAGGTGACTTTTCCCATTTGATCTCATTTTAGGCTTATGAACTTGCTTGGGTCTCCTGTCATGTGCTTTGAACATCCACTGTCCACATGCCATAGATTTTGCTTTTCTATGGCACATAGAGCTATCGAACATTTTTCTTTCACGTCTTCTATCTTTTTCCAAGCCTTTCTTAGCTCCTTTTCTTTATTCATGGCTCCTTTTTCAATAGGAATCATTGGTTTACATTTTCTAGCTATATGCCCATAGTTACCACATTTGTAACATTCTATGTCACACCTCTCTAAGGGTGCAAAAGAATTTTGACTTCTGCCTTTTAGAATATCACTAGAATTGTCTTCCTTGTAGAGAGATTTCTGATTATGTTTTTCGTACATCCTACAATCAAATGCTTTATGCCCAAAATTATTACAGACATAACAATTACCCAAAAAGAGTTGCACAATTTTGCTTATCATTGGTCTTCTTGGCATTTTTTCTGTCCTACTTTCATTTTGAATAGAAGCAAATTTTTTATTATCTTCCTTTTCAACTGGGTCTTTGAGTACAACATCATAACTCCTTTTATTTCCATCTTGTATTGTGGACGAGGATTGTTTTGACTTCATTCCTTTGTCATAACCTAATCCAGTTTTACTACTGGATGATCTTTGGCAACTTAGGATGTCATCTAGAGTTTTTGAGTTGCTTTTAAACTTTGATTAAAAGGATTCTTCATCAATCTTCTTTCTAAGCAATACCATTTCAGTTCCAAACTTCTCTAATTCTTGCTCTCTTTTCTTGAGTTGATGTTCTAGACTGTTTTAAACCTGTTTAGCTTCTTGAAGCTAATTTTCTAAGTCAACAATAATTCTTTTTGTATCATTGTTTTTCTCTTCAAACTCTGTCACTTTGGTTTTTAATTGTTTGCACATCCTTTTATACTTCCTTAATTCTTCAAGAGCACTTATGAGGTCTGCTTCAAGATCTACTACTCCTTCTAATTCTTCTTCAAGTTTTTTGCTCTCTATTCCCATGAGAGCACTTATGAGATCTGCTTCGAGATCTACTACTCCTTCTAATTCTTCTTCAAGGTTTTTGCTCTCTATTCCCATGAATAGAACTTCTGCTTCTTCATCTTCACTAGACTCATCTGAGCAGCTATCATCCATGGAGTAAAATGTCTTCTTTTTGTTTTTCTTCCTAAAAATCCTTTTGTTCTTCTTGGATTCTTCGGGGTACTCATCATTGTCTTCTTGTTTGGGATAAGGGAATTTGGAAGCAAAGTGACCAATCCCCCCACAGTTGAAACATTTTAAGGGCAATTTACCTATGTACTTACCAATACCCTTCTTAATATTTTTAACAAGAAGTGCTTCTTAATCATCAGAGTCTTGTGATTGAATCTTCGTTTTAGATTTCTTAGCCACTTTTGATGCTTTAAAATCTACTTCCTTCTTTTGAGAATTATCTTGTCCAATCCTCATTTCATAAGCTATGAGGATCCCATATAGTTCTTCCATGGTGAGCTTGTCAAGATTTTCTCCATCTTCTAGGGTGGAAAACTTAGGATTGTAAATCATTAGAAGTGATCTTAGTACTTTTTTCAAGTATTTATGTTTCTTCCAATTCTGCTCCTACCCCTTGAATTGCATTATCAATTTCATCAATTCTCTCGAAGTATTCTAAAATGTTCTCTTCTTTCTTCATTTTTAGACTTTCAAATTGAGCTTTAAATGTCCTGAGCTTGGCCCTTTTTACCTTGGTGTCTCCTTCATAGATGGTATGCAATTTGTCCCATATCTCCTTCGCGGTTTTACAATGCATCACCTTGGCAAAGACTGTTCTGGCTAATCCATCCAAGATTGCATTAACAACTTTTGCATTGTATCCAAATTGTTTTATCCCTTCAAGATCGGTGGGAGGATATTTTGGATATATATACCCCGTTTCTACAGATAACCAAACTTCTAGTCCAATAGACATTATATGAAATCTCATCCTAACACTCCAGAACGCATAATCCTCACCATTGAATAGTGGAACCTTGGAGGACGTTTTTCCTTGTTGATCCATAGTGATAAAAGATCTCTCTTCAAGCGGTTAGACTTTAGTAAAGAGACTTGATATGACACCAATTGTTGGAAAATCAAGTAATACTGAGGGGGGGTGAATCAGTATTTAGCTATTTCTTCAATTTTTATCACTATTAAAAAAATCAACAATAGAAACAAAACACATAATTTTATCGTGGAAGCCCAATTGGGAAAACCACAAACACTTTTCTGTTACTGCAAAATTAATTTTACAAGTATTTGCAAGCACCAACTTGTTGGATGCTACAACACCCAATATTTTCAGCAACAACTGAAGGATGCAACAACAACCTATTCACCATCAACAACTAGAAGGAAGCTACGACTTCCTACAAGCTTTTGTAGCCTCTCCTTGCACCTCCCTACCACCCTTTAAATGATTATGCGTTCTATGTTTTTTGTACACCTTTTGATATGCTATTTGAATGTACAAACACTCTTTATTTGAAAATTTAAATCCTTGTTTATGTACCCTCAATCGTGCCTCTTCACCTAACAGTCAAAATTATTCAATGTGACCCTTCACAAACAAAACTAATCCGAAATTACCTCTCGGTTTTAACCTGCGAAATTAACAGCGTGATTATGAAACACTCCGACTCTGCAACCCCGACTCCGCCATGCCAACTCCGACTTTCTTATTAGTTGATTTACAATATTTTGATATTTTCCATCGATCCCGACTCCGCCATTCCGATTCCTACTAGTCGATTCCAACGTTGTGAGTCGGAAACCTCAAAAACATACATTCAACTTCGTCGCTTCCGACTGCGATTCCGACTTGTGACTTCGGACTGACAACTCTGATTCCGACTACATTTCTGACTCCAACTCGACTGACAATGGTCAACAAGAGGTCAACTATTGAATTAATTTACAAGGAATCGACCACAATACAAGAGGTCAACATCGACTAACTTTATATGACTATTGACCACTTTTTTTTGCTTCGACATTTTTGACCAGTTTTAAACATCGACCATTTACACCGACTTGCCATACGTTTACATAATGATGTCAAATTCATGAGAGTACTAGAACAACATGCCACATCATCATACATGTCATGTCATCACCTTATTTGTTATTCCTTTGTCATTAATGAACACCATGTATGCTTGAACTTTGATATAATCCTTCCCATCCTGGTACAATCTAGAATCTTCTCTTCTATTTATTAAAATTTTGGGATCCAACCTCTGTAATTTATTCCCGAAGAATGCCAAATTCTAGAGGTTGGGGCTTATTATCCATTAATAATTCAAAAAAAAACTCTAGAAAGCCTAAAACTGGAAAGCTGGAGTTTTTACAAGATATCAGAGATCTTGTAATAACTATAAAATCCTGCAACAAATTAGATTCTGGAAACAACTTTCGAACTCTTTGCAGCCAGAGGCATGGTTTTCAAGCAAGGTTTAGATTCAGTTGCGCCATAAGTTTGGTTTTCATAGTTGGGTATTATTTTTCTCTTTACTATTTTTTATTTTTTTATTTTTTTGAACTCTCACCTACTAGAAGCTTGGTTTTCAAGAGAGGTTCAAGCCCAGTTGCGTTAGAGGCCTGGTTTTCACAGTTGGGCATTATTTTTCTAGACTATTTTTTAATTTTTCTTTATATGTTTTTATTTATTTATTGAAAAACAAGAAGAAAATTTAGAGTGGGGAAGAAGAAGCATCTGGGAAACCCCTCTGCTTACAATCTCCATCTCATATTGATTCAGAATGTCATTAAGAAATTCCTCTTTAGATTTTGGCTTTTGATACAACTTGATTCTAAGCTGGCCATTAACCAAAAACTAAACTTTCTCATCATCAATAGTTCTAATCTTGATAGATCCATTATAAAAAACAACTTCAATTTCATATGGATGGAGCCAATGAGTAGTAAACTTCCCTTTAAAATTCTTAAATCTGGAATTAAAGAGAAGTGCCCAGTCACCTGCCTTAAGCTGCTTCTTTTTTATGAATCCACCATGTCATTTTTCTCTCTGCTATTGAATGAGATCAGATGTTGGAAAGCATCGAGGCACATTTTCTCCAATTTGTTAAGTTGTACAATCCTATGTTTTTGTGCCTCAGACAGGTCCATTCCATGTTTTACTGCAATTTTGAAAGTCTTGAACCAAAATTCTATTGGAAGGACATATTTACTGTACACCAGTTCGTATGGGGAAAAACTAGTAGTGTTCCTCCATGTTGTCTTGTATGTCCATAGGGCCTCTAGAATATTTTCTTCCCAATCCTGCTTATGCAGTTGGACTGTTTTGGTCAGGATTGACTCCAAAACCTTATTTATTGATTCCACTTTCCCATTGCCCTGTGGGTGATATAGGGAGGACTTTTGGTGCTTAATTTGATATTTTTGGGTAATTGCTAAGACTGATTTTGATGTAAACTTAGCTCCTTGGTCAATAACAATTTCCCTAGGTACCCCAAAACAAACAAAAATGTACTCAAACAAGAAATTGATTGCTGACTTTTCAGTTTCCCTAGGTAGGGCCTTTGCTTCCACACACTTAGTAACATAATCAATGCATACCAGAATGTACCTTTTACCTTTAGACAAGGGATTGATGGGTCCCACAAATTCTAGGGCCCATTTTTCAAAAGATCCTATAAGAACATGTGGCTGTAGGGGCATCTCATCTGCTGCAACTGAAATATCCATCCTTTGACAACTGTCACATCCCTTGACATACTTCTTTGCATCTTGAAAGAGGGTGGGAAAATAGTATCCCAAGTGAAGGAATTTTTAGGTTGTCCTTCTATCTAAAAATGTCCTCCATAAGGTTCATCATGGCATGCCCTCAGGATGTCAAACATCTCATCTTCTTCTACACACTTGCGAATAATCAAATCAGGTCCTGTGTAAAATAGATCTCCTTGGATCCAGGAGTGCGGGGCACTCAATTTGACAATCCTTTTCTTTTCTTTGGGTGAAAAGTGTGATGGAAGCTTTCCTGTAGTAAAATAATTAGCTATATCTGTGAACTACAGAGAGTTAGTAGATATGGAAAATAAAGTTTCATTAGGAAAACTGTCCTCAACAGAAACAACCTTACCTTCGTTATTAAGTCTAGAAAGGAAATCTTCAACCTGATTCTCCCTTCAAGGTATATCTAAAACAATGATGTTAAATCCCTATAATAACAAAATCCACCTAGTGATCCTGCCATTTGTTATTGGCTTGTTCATAAGGTGGTACCTGATGGCAGAATGGTCAGTATGAACAAAACCTTCATAACCCGTGATGTAATGCCTAAATTTATTAATAGCATGAACTACTACAAGAAAATCTTTCTTAGTCACAGTATAGTTTAATTCAGTAGGAGTAAAATTTTTTCTAATAAAATAAATAGCATAAGTTAAGAGATTTTACTTTTGACCAAAAATTGCTTCTATGGTTGAATTCGATGCATTCATAGAAATGTGGAAGGGAAGAGTCCAATTCGACCCTCTTAATACCGGGGCAGAGGAAAACTTTTCCTTGATTATATCAAAGGATTTTTAGCATTCATCACTCCAATCAAAGTCAACATCCTTTGCAAGAAATTTGAATAATGGTGAGTCTATTTTGGTAAGGTTCTCTATAAATGGCCTTTAATACCATGCACAACCGAAGAAAATTCTTATTCCTTTTTTATTGGTTGGAGGTGCCATTAGACAATCACTTCTATCTTTGTTGGATCTACCTATATTCTTGCAAAAGACACATGGTGACCCAATACAATTCCTTTAGGAAATATCATGAAACATTTCTCATTACTTAATGTAATATTTGTCTCCCTGTATCTCTTTAAAACTTTCTCAAGATGATTCAAAGATTCTTCCAAAAGAATCACCAAATGCAGTAAAATCGTCCATGTATAGCTCCACATAGTCATGTATTAAGTCAAAGAAAATACCAAACATTGCTCTTTGAAATGTGGTGGGTGCATTGTAGATTCCAAAAGGCAATACTTTGTAGGCATATGTTCCCCAAGGGCACGTGAAATTTGTCTTCTCTTGGTATTTTCGAGCAATTTGAATCTAGTTGTATCCACTGAATCCATCAAGGCAATACGGATATTTCTTTCTTGCTAATGTGTCCAGGACCTGGTTAATAAAAGGTAAGGGGAAATGATTTTTTAAGGTGGCCTTGTTTAACTCCCTATAGTCTAAGCATATTCTCCATTTACCATTCTTTTTGGGAACGATTACTAAGGGTGACACCCACTGACCGTCCGAGATGGGATAATAATTTTTGCAACTCTTTCTTCACTATTTCCCTCAAGGTTGGGTTCATTCTTCTTTGGGGTTGTCTAACAGGTTTGGTATTTTTTTGGATATAGATATGATGAATACATGTGTTTGGGTGGATTCCCTTCATATCAATATATACTATACTCCCATGCAAATGCATCAGAATATTTCTGCAAAATCTAGATTAATTGTTCCTCTTGTAATTTGTTTAAAACAACATTAATATTCAAACTTTTTCCAGGAAATATTTCAACAGTCTTGCTGCTAGATTCAAAAATATAATGTACAGGGAATAGGAATGAAAATATTGAATGTGATTCTTCTGCAGTACAAGTTTCTTGAAATTTTTTCTCTAAGAGGTGATCTGTGGAAGACTGTATGTAAGATGATGACTGCCCCCCAAAATACCGAGGAAAATCAGGATTAGTAATATGATTATTAAACAAATTTTCAACGGTATTTTCTTCAAGACTCATAGTTTGTGAAATTGTTAAAATAGGATGAATTATTTCCTCATTAGTATTATCCTCATCAAGCCATTGCACACATTCCAATTTAGATGCAAGTTTAGAGGGGGTTAAAGTGTAATTTGTTTGGTCTTAGTGTCATGTGCAACTATCATATTTCTAGACCTACAACTAATAAATACATTTTTTGTAGCCAACCAAGGTATTCCTAGGATTAAAGGGTGTCCTACCAAATTAAACTTAGGTTGTAAGACCATAAATTCCACGGGTTATTCCCAAGAATCTAGGGAAACAATAATGTCCTCCAGTACACCCTCAGGTTTAATTTTAGATTGGTCTGTTATTTCTAACACTGTGGATGCAGGTTGAAAATTACAAAGTTTTAATCGAGTAAAAGTTTCCAAGTCATTACATTTATTGTTGCATCCAAGTCAATCAAAGTATTTGAAATGGAAAGATTATTAATGAAAATTGTAACTATTGGATTCCCAGTGTCAACATATTTTTCCATAGTGACTTGAGTAGACATAAGACTTGCCAGTTTACCAATGACTTGGATGGTGGGTGGGTCTCGTTTTCATCTTATGAGCTTCTTAAGGCATAACTCCTTGCTTGTTTTTGCATAGATAGGTATGTCTTTCATAGCTTGCAGTTGAGGAATTTTTATACATACATTTTTTAGTTCTGTTAAGAAGTCAAATTCAGAAGGGATAATTGATTTTTCCAAATTAGCCTCTCCGTAAAAGGAGGCAGCTTGGATGGAAGTGATTGTTCCTTCCAAGGGGCAGGTTGTTTTATTATAGATTTGTTGTAACCCAAATAAGATTGAATAGGAGTTCCTCCTCTTCATTTTATTCTATGACCACTGAGGATTTTGGGTTGAGAACTTCCTCAGATGTCAGGTGAATTTCCTGCAATCCTACAGGAGTAATAGAATATGTGGGAAAGGTTTGCAGTTCAACATTGTAAGCAGGTTGAAATGCTTTATTGTTGTTAGGATTCAGGATTGGTTGTGCAAGAATCTGTGTGGGTCGTGGAGGGGTCTGAGTAGCGGGTAATTGCAACTGTTGTGGCTGATTAGTTTGAGGTTGTGGAGCCTGGGTAATATATGATTGTTGAGTTTACGAAGAGTATGAGGAGTATGTTTGTTGTGTAGGATAAGGGAAAATATGCATATCATAAGGTGTACCACGCCATCCTTGTTGCCAAGGTTGGTGTGGAACATGTTGAGGCGACCAAGCCTTCCATGGAATAGGAGTATTCCACATCTGACTAGGAAAATAATGAGATTCATGCACTTGGTTTTGAATCATACCTGGTGCTAGAGGATACCACGTTTTTTGTGGTGCCATTGCATAAAGTTAATTCACGGCCTCATGATCCCCTTGGTATGCTGCCTTAATCCTTGGCAAGGAAGAGCGGTTGTTAGTGATATGGTTTTAATCACAAATACCACAAATTTCAATGGTATTTAATGGACAATCACTCAAGGGATGCTTCTTCCTGCATTTAGAGTAGAATATGGATAGAGTCGGTTTTGCTTCTGTTGGAATATTCACTAATACCGAAAGGGGGGTGAATCAATATTAAGCACTTTTTACCATTTCAAACTTCAAATAAAACATGTAAACATTAACTTAGACATTCATCATCACATGAATCATACAAAATACACGATATTTTACGTGGAAACCCAAATGGGAAAAAACCATGGAATGATTTTCTTATATAATATAAAGATTGCATTCAATAGATTTACCAGCACCCACTAGAAGGAAGCACCGACTTGCTGATTTTCTAGAACCAACTAGAAGGAGGCTACAACCACCTGATGTACAAGCTCTAACTTGAAGTAACCTCCAACTCCTTGATTTACCAACGCCAACTGGAAGAAAGCTCCAACCCCCAGATATCACAGGCACCAACCTG
The DNA here is from genome assembly GCA_027924585.1 of Larix kaempferi. NCBI lineage: Eukaryota > Viridiplantae > Streptophyta > Pinopsida > Pinales > Pinaceae > Larix > Larix kaempferi. The sequence goes on along the minus strand of BSBM01000267.1, from coordinate 4,289,308 downwards.
CCTAGCACCACTCTGCCACCCTAATATGAAAAAGAGAATCAACATGTCACTGTCACTGTCTTTATCACTATCTTTGTCTCTATTTCTGTCGATGTCTCTGTGTTTGTCTTTCTATCTCTGTCAACTTGTACATGCCTCAAATTTATCTTTCCAAGAATACCTAGAAACAATCATCTATAGATTTAATTTATATCTTCAAATTTTTACATCATAGACATTTCCAAACTCTACGACATTCCAAGAGGAATCCTATATCATGCCAATAACATCGCAATAATTCATGCCAATATCACCATAGTTTATGCCAAGATAATCACCATGATCTATGACATTATCACGACCATAATATAAACATCACACTAATCCATGGCAAGATCGTTACCATAATCACCATGATCTATGGCAAGAGCATCACCATAATCACCATGATCTATACCAAGATTATCACTATAATCTATGCAACCATCATCATAATTTAAGCAAATTCCCCATAACCAATGCAAGATCACCACTATCTATACAAGATCATAATCATTGTCTATACAAAATTATCAACAAGATTTTACCAAGAGAGAAGCTCTAATACATGTACAAGATTCATACCATTGTCCAACTAACCCGATAGACCCTAATCCATGATAAACATTACATACCTTTATGAAAATACAAAGAAAGATAAGAAGCATGCCCCCAAAACTTTTCACTTTATCCTTACAAACTTCGCTTACCTCATCTTATGTCATAAGAAGCATGCACTAAAACTTTTCATTTTATCCTTACAAACTTCACTTACCTCATCTTATGTCATGATAAGCATGCACCAAACTTTTATTCACGAACCTCACTTAGCAGCTTATCCCCTTAAAGTTTCGTATAAGATTTTATAAAATAATTGATGATGTCTTGTATTAAAGTGAAAGGTTCTTAACTTGTATTTATACTAGTGCACGCGTTCACCTTTTTCACTGCGGGGTCGACATGTTATATTTACAAATAATATGACTTTATTTTTTTTTAAAGGGGCAGACCTATGTGATATTTAAAATAATATCTCTTTAATCTTTTAAAAATAAAGGTGGACCTTTAAGGTAGATTTACCCCTTTTGTTAGGGGAGCCTCCATGCATTAAATACGTTAAGACCTTTAGTTTAAGCCTTCTTTCATGCATTTTAAGGTTTTTGTGGAGGGGTATCTTTACCACTTTACAAGCTCCTTCTTCAAGACACCATTTGTGTATAACTCATAGGGGCCATGTAGATACAACCATATGTTATCTCATCCTGTGAGGGTCATGATTAATAACTATGCCATAAGGGGATCATTTTGGAGTTATAAAAACTTGTGATTGGATTTTGACATTAATGACAACTTTATTCAACAACTTCCTTCCGTTTCTTCTTAATCTGCAATGTGAACTCAAAGAACTAAGAATATAAGTTTTAAAATATTAAAATAAATTACCAATTTCAGCTCGTGTTACTCCTCCTGTGGTAGATTTTGCAAATTTGGAAGTGATGTCCTTGGGGCTTTTCCTAGTCTTTGAGTTTCCTCTTGAGTAACGTTACATAAATCACATATCTCAGCATATGATTATTGGGAAACATCACCTTATCCCATCAAGTGTAAGAGATCTAAACATTCTTCTCGAATTCCTCTTAACATGATTATTCGTAAAGTTTCCTTACCTAGTTGTCCTTGTTTTGACCTTTGAAGGTTGTATTGAATCACTCCACGTAATCTTCTAAACTCCCGTCCTCCTTCTATGTCATTTTGAATATTTATTCTTTGAGCTCTCTAGCCTTGTAGTAGTCATGATATTTCTTCGAAAAATACTTTATTCATCTCATTCCAGGTCTAAATACCATTCCCACTGAGGCCCATAAACCAACGAAGTGCTACACTTTTTAGGGTAGCAAGAAATAATTTCAACTTTTGGGCATCAATGGAATAGTCATAACTCCTACAAAGCACAATGAATTCAAAGAGGAATGCATCTGGGTCTTCAAGCACCAAACCATGAAAATTTGGTAAGGTAGAGGGGGGGAATATTCTTCATTTGTGTTATTCCTCCAAGCTCTCTAATAGGAAACTCAAAGGTAATAGTTTCTTCTTGGTTGGAACTCGTAACTTCTTCCACCATATAGTGCAAAATGAGAGGAGGTACTCCTTGTGCCACAGATTTCTCTTAGGAAGCAGATACTACTAAAAAATTAGGTTCTTGGATTGGATTTGTTTGCGAACCTGTATCAAGCTGCCCACTTATTAATTCTTCTGTAACTGCAGCAGAGGGAACAAATTATGCTTTTGCTGCATACATTTTTTCTCCCATGGAATCAATTGTAGGATATTTTTTGGCCCCCCTAATTTATGCCCTTGAAGTTTCTCCTCCTCCTGATTTTCTTGCTAGTTGGTTAGTAGGATGGGTAGCACTTACAGTGCTACGAAATGAAGTAGTGGAACTCACTCTTCCTTTAGGAAATATACCCTTGTTACCTCCAAACCTATTCAAGCAATCTTATCATTCTTCTGAAAGAAATTCTTATCTAAATCTACTCATAAAGCACCAAGACGACAAGGATTTGTAGAAACTCACAATAGTGAATGCACAGGTTCTTACTTCTCATATTACCGCTTCCACTCCTCCAAGTCTGAAAAGTTGGCACTACATAGACTAAAAGAAAATGAAAATAATAAATCTTAACACCTTATCTCCTTGGACTAACTCTTTTAGCACTTCCCTGGCAATGATGACAAAAGTGTTAGCCGATTTGTATGCTAAATCCTATTACACTTGATTGTCAATCCGAGGTACGCAAGCTTATGTAGTGTAGTCACTGTTTATGCAGAAATTAGTCTGTTTTAAAGTGCTTCAAAACCTATAATAATTTCATGTGCACACAATTATGCTAATGGAAACAAATTGCAATAATTCCACAGTAATCACATAGTATAATCCTCTTAAGATTAGCTACTCTTTAACCATTGATTAATCTGACTAGTGGCTATTGAAATGCAAGTGATCACCTTACAGGTTTTATTAGTGACACATACTCTATTTCAGATCACCTGAACTAGTTAATGAGACTCAATATTTTAGGAGAAACTTTGCAATGAAAAGTGAAATACTCAAACACAAAACCAACCTTAAAAGTAGTTATTGTTAATATTTGGTTGAGCTTTGATCTTTAATTCTTTTAGATGCAAAGACTTGAAGCAATGAGACAATCCAATCCATGAAATTCATACAACCATAACAAAAGATATACCATGGGGAAAATCCTAAAAAATTATGAGAACAAAAACCCCATCAATTATTCTCAGTATAATATAATGGATAGCAAAGAATGCTTTCTTTAACAACATAGCAAATTTCTTTCGGAAGATAAGATGTCACCAAACACTCTTGATGAAGATACAAAAGCAATAGAGAAGAGAGATCAATTGGATGTGTGCCCAACACAACAATAACAAGCACGAACAATACCTTGCACAAAGAGAAGTGCCTTGCCTTCAATGGAGAAGAGAATTGGCTTCACATTGGATTCATCAATCCCGTATAACATATTAATACATTCTTCTCTTCTATTTTTAACTTCTAAATTTAGGATGAACTCGCCCTCAAACTGGATGTATTAATCTTGCATGTAGAGGTGCGCCCCACTTCTCATGCAGTGCTTTATCTCACTGAGATGTCACTTAGGATGAACTCACCTCTTAACTGAAAGCTTGCCCACTTAGTTAGGTGGCTAACTTAAGTGTCTACATGTAAGTGTCACAAATCATGTGTCATCTTTTAGTTTAACATAAGTGTCGTCATGCAATAACACTTAGTTAACCGGATCTTCTTTGTTGTCACTTAGTTAAATCTCTTTAACTCAAGTGTCGTCTTTTAGTTTAACTAAAGTGAAAACACTTTAGTTAACTAGTCCTTTTTATTTAACACTTAGTTAACCGAAATCATGATGATTGATTTACTTGAAGTGACCACTACGATTTCTTTAGTTAACTGAGGCATATATTTAATTGATGCTTTAACTGAAGCATTGATACTTAACTGAAGCTTTTATAATTGAAGCTTTAACAATTCGAGTTCTCTTTAATTAGTTGAAGTGTCTGCATGGGCAATTTCAAATTCTCTTTATCTCTACGCGTTAGCTTTTATTTCTTTATCTCTTACTGCATGGTCAATATGTGCTAACTTTAATTATCCATCACATTACATTATACTAAGAAGAATTATCGGATGTTGTGATCATATTATATTATTCCGAACCAAATGATCATATGCTAAAGTAATTTACTTTAGAGGTGATTGATCTCTAAAGGAGACTTAATAGCAATTTGGTGACCATGGTTAATAATACATCACACAACATTAAATGCTTTTAACAATTAAAGCATGACCTTTATACGGAAGGTCCACCTCTATACGGGAGGTCCATATCATGGATACCTTTATACAAAAGGTTCACATGATAATCATGACTTGACACACACAAGTCTAGAGCCTTGTCCAACAAGACTTTACAACATCATTACTTTGATCAAGTACCTCTATACGAGAGGAATAACCTTTACACGAAAGGCAATCAAAGTGCTCACCTCTAAACGGGAGGATCAATCTTGGCTAAACAAGATTGGTTTGGAGAATGTATCATGATGCTATATATATAATAGTTATAGGTTCAATTCTCCTATGACCAAGTATTCTAGGATTGATTATAGTTAGTGACAAGTAATTGTATGGTGCAATTACAACATAATATTTGTTGTATGATTACTTTGTTATTGTTGATACCATTGATCCTTTAGAACTTAAATTTAGAGAAGATCATATACCCTGTAAAGAAAAATAATCACTCCACACTGTAAACATCAACATTGATAAGATCTACCATTACGGAAGTAACACTCCAAGCTACAAGTTTCAATTATTATTCAGATTTAATACTATAGAAAATAAGGCTAAAAATGTTTTCTCTCAATCAAAACTGCTAAAGCATGAAACAAAAATTACACAAAAATAATAAAGTGGCGTTACTTTTGAGATAAAGGGGGCTCTCCTTCACCTTGAAGTAAGCCACATAAATGTTATCAAATGCTCAATAGATTAACACCTCACAATTGATGAAGAAAAACTTTCCATTGCTTCATGAAGATTACAGAGTATCAATTACATGATTCTATATTGTTCTACCAACCAAATCCCAACAACCTTGAGCAATGGCTCAATCACCCTTTTATAATGATTACAACAATTCAAAAGAGGAATATAGAAACTGTATCCCTTGATATCCAGGTGAGATGATGACCATAAAATTGGATCTTGTACTAAAATAAGACAGAGCATCTCTGTGATCTAATTACATTACAATTGGATATTATTTTGAGTATATTGGTTAAGATCAGATTGATCCCTAGGATCTCTCCTTCAAAATTCTCAATCTTGATATACAAGATATGGTTTTCCATTCAAATCTGAAAATATGGTAATGAACAGGACGTGACTTCTCAACGTTGAACCGAGCGATTGACTAAGCTTCCACTTGGCCCCCAATGACTTTATTCACAATCCAAGAGGAGCATGAGAAGGTTCAAAACTTGTAGAATGGATTCCAAGTGGCATATTCTTCATTTCTCTTGTGCTTCCATCTAAAACAATCGTGTTACAAGAACTTGGAATTCATGTAACAACAAGGATTAACATCTGTAGAATGATAAAAAACACTATTCAAGTAACAAATAACAATAATTAATGTAAAAATTACCACAATACCTAAAATGCTCCTTGAGATGAAATTCTTGCAAGGATTATAGGATTTTAGATGAAAAATGGTAACATGGGTGACAAAAGAAGGATTTAGTGAGCAAAAAGAACACAATCATCAATCAAAACAAATGCAAAATGGAGGCTCAACAATATTCTTGACAAGATAAGGAAAAAATTCTTTAGATTTATTTGGACTAACAAGAAGGAAACAAAGGGCAATCCTCTTGCAAAATGGACAAAATTAACCAGGACAGAATAAGCTCAAAGGTGGGGACTAAAGGACATTTATATCTTCAATAGGGACTATTGGCAGTGGAGACAAATTAAGACCAAGAGAAGATATCCCCGTATTGGATGCAGTGGTAACTATAGGCTTTGCCAATATTTAATGGAGAGGCAGCATGCACAAGGCTTGACCAGACACTCAGATGTAGGCACTCAAGGAATGGTTGACCAGACATAGATGTAGCCACTCAAGTAATTTATGGTGGATGGATATAAGGTTAGAAAACTATAGGGATAATTGAATGTTGAATGGTCCCTTTATATTGCACTATGGAAACACAATGCTATAATCTTAAATGAATTTGAAGATGAGTTAAAGTGGTTCGAAAACAAAGCACCAGGAACCCTAACTGCAAAAATAGGTTATGAAGTCAAGAGAGAAGAAGTCAACAGAGAGGAAAATGAATTGTGGTGGAGTTTGATTTGGAAGCTTGAAATTTATTTGAAAACAAGAATACGTCCATGTTAGCTTTATCTAGTAAGATTCCAACATGAGACATCAGGTAGAAAAGAAATTGGATTGGCCCAAGTATGCATGTATTATGTAAGGATGACAATGAGACCATTGACCATGTTTTTGTCACTCGCCTCTTCTTAATCTCTATTTGGAAAGAGATGCTTCAGTCGTTCAATGGTTCATTAGATTGGGACAAAAATAATCTTCTGGATTGTTTTGAAAACTGGATTAAAAACATTACAACCAAAAGCCATAGATCAATGCCTTGTTATGTGATGTGGGGACTATGGTTAATTGGAAATGAGATCACTTTTGAAGGGAAAAATTTGACAATTGGTCAACTAACTCAACATCGTATTGTCTTATCAAGAATGTTGGAAGGATCCAAATCAACAAATAACAAAGATCTTTAAAGAACCATCCATATATCGCTTCCTTAGGGGTTCTTTGATGGGGCATGCCAAGGTAGTCTAGGTGGTCTATGGAGCTGAGGCCATTTTTCGTATTAAGAAACAACATCACTTTCTTCTAGAATATGGTGCACGTCTAGGAACAAACAAAATAGCATAATTTATGCATTGTGGGTTCTATTGAAAATGGTTGAAGGCAAAGGATTCAAATTCTTGGAGATTAAAAAATGCTTATGGCAAGTGACGGTTCTCTAATTTGGCTTTAGGACCTATTATGAATAGAGTTCTAGAGGTAAAAAAAAAATTGCTTTAATCTCCTTTACTCATATCTACAAGGTATGCAATTCAAAAGATCGGGTCTATATAGTTTTTTGGAAGATTGTGATAAGTAGTTGGGGTTAGAATTCAAACTGCTTCTGATCTATGGACATGAGCCGAGAGGCTAAGCTGATGCCTATTTTGATTTCTAGCTTGAAATATCAACTATAAAAATAGTTGTCTTGGAAAAAAAGGTGAATAAGAAGAAATGTGTAGTTGTGTTGGCCCCCCAACAACTTCCCCTTGATTCCAAAATCAAGCCCCCCCCATGTAAATTTTATATATACTTAGTTTATGAATTGTTTTTATTTCTCCATTGCTTGATTTAGTTAATAATTGAATAACTTTATTCCTTAAGTGTTTGCTTCTCTGCATACTTCTTTGGGCTTATTTTCACAAAATTGAGATTTGAAGATTTGTTTTATATTATCCTCCTGGGACTTATAGCTTCTTGGAGACTTGGTGATGCTTTCATGATCTATATTGGTCTTATCCGAACTAGTTCCATATCTTGTTTTGTGAAAATTGGATTAAATTCATTGTTCAATAATTTTGTCAAATTTTGGTCTTTCACTTCATGAATGAATTAAAAATGTGATTTGATAGATCATGATAAAATATCTAAAACGCTCAATTTCAATTTTCCATTCATGTCTTAAAAGAGTATAATTTAAAGAGTGGAGATGAACTAATCCTTCTCACAAAGAGTGAATTGCCAACTTTTATTAAACTCTTTCTCTCACCCAAAAGACAATTTTTGCACCATAATACTCGAATTTAATTAATCTTTCCCTTAATTTACAATGCTTATGAAATTCATCGTGGATGAGAAAACACCATCTTATTTTAATCAGAATAATATTTTAATTCATACTTTGGTTTTTGTGGATTTATTAATTATTGAAATTTAAAAAGATATTCTTTATTTAATCATTATGTAAGCTTTAATATCTTCTTAAATAATATTAATAAGTAAAATGATACCTAAAAGGTATATCAAATTACTATAATATATTTTCCTCACTTTTAAAACCCTGCTTAATAAATTAAAACCACATTAAAGCATAAACTTACTTTAATGCACTCATGTTTTGAGGATGAAATTTGCATTTCACATTCACGTGAAGTTGTCAACTCACATGGGGGCGGCAGGTGCGGGGGGGATAATTTTTGATCCCGGAGGAAATAAAGTAGCAGACTTCTCTTGGGGACTTGGTATCAGCACCAATAACCAAGCTGAATGGTTGGCCTTGTACCACTCTCTTGAAATTGCGGTCACCTTCAACATGGAACATTTGCAGGTATTCGGGGACTCTAGGCATGTAATTCAAGCTATGCGTAATGGTAAGTCCCACAAAAGTGATAAAAGTCAGAGATTTCAGAAAAGAATCAAGAGTCTCGAACTCCCAAAGGATATCCTCTTTTTCCATGTGCTAAGAGACCTCAATTCCATTGCGGATAAACTAGCAAATGTTGGTGTTACTATGGACAAGGGACAAGTCTCTCTCAACAAGGTCTTAAAACATCGTTTTATTCCTTAATGAACACATTGATAATTGGTTTTAATACATGGAGAAACTGCATGCAAGGTGGCCCTTTCCACCATTTCGAAATTCGTTTTGGGCATCCACCCATCCTCCCACGCGCCTTGGTTTGGCAGTCACGCATCCACCCACGCACCCTCCACATGGCCTGTTCACGCCCCACGCTTGGGCATTTAAGACCCCAAGTGTCCGTCGACTTCTTAGCTCGCAGAATGGAGAGCCTTACCCACCCTGCCCTTGCTCCAGTTCTGCAACATCTTTGCCTCACCCAGGATCTTGCAGCGCCGTTTGAAGTCGGTTCTCCCTCGTCAGCTAGCAGCATGGAAGGGGTCAGACAGGCCATAGCCACGCTGAGCCAGCTCTCTTCGGAAATTAAAACCTACCTCTCCAGGACGCACTCAGCTGTCTGCACCACTGCAAAACAAATTGAGGAATTAGCTATGGAAGACAGGTATATTCACTCCCGGCACTCTTGCCTGGAGTCACGCATGGAAGACATGGACAGAAATATCATTGAGCTGATGGGGAAAATGGATAGTATCAAAGCAGACACCTCAGTCTTTGCGTACAAAACTCATTGCAGCATTGTGCAGGAAGCCCCAACTATAAATCAGGAGATGATGGATGCGGCCTCAGTCCAGCAGCAGAATTTCAGTTAATGGCAACCTCTTCTTCCTTTGTCTGCAGGTTCTCTTAGTTGTTCATACTCTGAATGTTTTTTTGTCTAAAATTATGCAAACAATTTGTAAGGGTTTATCCCAACAGTAAGAACAGAGTTTATAGGAAAACAGGAAGCATAGAACTCCATGATAAAAACTCTATAAGTCTCTGCAATTTTCCTTTCTCTGATGCAGAGTGCTCGCTTTTGTTTTCTGTAATGAATGGTTGTGCACAGCTTTTGTTTATATAAATCTATCACCTGTTTCTATTTAAAAAAAAAAAGTTGTCAACTCACATAAACCTTGCTTTTATAAGAAGACTCTATTTTTTTATCTTTTATCTTCTATTATTGGTATAAAATGAGTAAAGTGAATTTTTAGGGATTCTAACTAATTCTATATCATTATTTCTAATTCTATATGTATTTCAATTAAGCTAGGTGAATTCTAAAAACAACATTTTATTATTAAAATATTTGGATCCTATTAAAGATCGCTTCAAACTTCATTTGAAAAGTTGTCAACTCACATAAACCTTGCTTTTATAAGAAGACTCTATTTTTTTATCTTTATCTTCTATTATTGGTATAAAATGAGTAAAGTGAATTTTTAGGGATTCTAACTAATTCTATATTATAATTTCTCATTCTATATTATTATTTGGCAGATTGTATTTCAATTAAGCTAGGTGAATTCTAAAAACAACATTTTATTATCAAAATATTTGGATCCTATTAAAGATCGCTTCAAACTTCATTTGAAATGGAAAGATTTTGGACTGTTAAAACTGGTAAGTGGTGATATCGGCTCAACGTCAAGTTACTTCGTTTAGAGTTCAAGGGAGATCGTTCCATTTGTCACAAAGTAGATGGATGGTAATTTGTTGAAGTCGGTGGTTCGATTAGCGAACTTAGAGCTGGAATTGGTCCTCATCGATGTTATTCCGATTATTATTATCCCACTTCACTAATTGCGTTAGAGAATTTCTGGTGTACGGTTGTTTACCAAAAAATAGGAAATAACACGCTATAAAAGACAAGCTTGAATGGAAAAACAAGGGGATACTCTGTAGAATTTCAAGGAAACTATTTTTCCTTTTTTATTTTATTTTTTGTTATGATTTCTCCTTAGCGGGGAGCCGCTCCAGAAAAATTTGAAAATTATTTTCCAGAACTCTGTTTTGTTTTTTCTTGGAACTTGAGACCGGTATGGAAGGAGCTTATAAGAGTTGATTGTAATTCTAGTTATTGTTCTATAACATAAGCACTGTTATGATCTTGGTTAATGATACTTTATGGATTTTCATTCTGAAGTTATTAAACTCATTTTGGTAATATTCATTGTGCATACATGTTTTGTTATGTTTTGTTATGATGTGCAAATGATTAATCCTTCTGTCTTGAGCAAATATTATTTTCATAATTCATTTAAATAATTACATGGTGGTTTTATAATCAATTTTATTGTTATTTAATTAAATGTGTAATTAGATATTGATGTTATTTAAATTGAATGATAAACTTTATATTGTCATTCTATTTAAAGACATTCATTTTGAATTCGGTTTTGATTATAACAGTGGTATATTTTCACTTTGCTCCTGATAGTTTTAGGTAATTAGTTTTAATTGATAATTTTATCACAATTTAGCAACTACTAAAGTGTTTACAGTTTAGTAGCTACTAAATTCCCGTGTTATGAATAGATTAGAATAGACCTTTTCTAACAATCCAATTAAGTGAGTTTTCATTTAGTTTGAATAGGAAGGAACTAACATCACAACTAATACAAAAAATAGATCATGAGACTCTCTTGTTGAGAGCAAACATTTAAAGGAAACACGACCTTATTCCTATGAAAACTAGTCATCCCAAACAAACAAGGGACTACTGTAAAAACCTTGTTTGGGCTATTTTTCCTTAGTTGGTCACTTGATAGAAAATCCGGCCAACAAGTTGGAAATGGAACCGAAACCCAAACACTAGAAACAACAATAAAAAAACAATTTCAATTTAAATACAAGTGAATAAGCAACATAGATTCTTAGTACCTACCTCTTATGTAAGAAATAATGTATAGTAAATTAGCACTTGACATCATATATGGCCATTTATAACTCCATGAGTGATTTAAGGGTTACCTAGCCCTTCATAGTCTTATGAACAATTTTTGTTAGACCTGATGCACCTAATAATAGATATGACCATTCATAGCCTTATATGTATATAGTAAATGCACACACCTCCTATGTATATAGTAAATGTAGTAAGCTAGATTGAATAAAAATGCAATTATTTTATGTTCATATTTGCACATAACACTTGCTTATAGTTTTATATGTAAACTAAGCTCCATAAGTTAAATACATAAACTAAACTTTAAATGTTAAATAGTTACAAGATTTTTGGCTATATGCATTTGATTAGCACTAAATCAATATAATTAGGGAGTGTTTTGTACGTTAAAGTTTGTAGGATTCTTTCTATAAATAACTTTATAAATAACTTTTTATAGACATTAGAAATAAAGGTTTTAACTTTTATTTTTATTAGTTGGAAACTAAAGATATACTTAAGTGTTTTGATAATAAATGTTTTGATAGCTTTGTAAAATTATTTCTTAATATTAAATACCGCCAGATTTTGTAATGTTTTAATAAAGAAAATGTAATTTCGAGATTTACAATTGAAGAAAGTTCAAAAAATTTACCATGTAAAATTGTCATTTTAAAGGTTAAATGAAGATTTATTGAGGGATAGATAATTTAAATTGCATACATAGATAGATTATTGGATGATAAAAGTAAAACATAAACATCATAAATTAAAATTTTAAAAATGTTATGATAAATTGATTTGAAATTTATTATACAGATCAATTTTTTTAAAGCATAAACAATAATAAATAAACTGAATTACTTATCAAAGCAAAATTAGTGAAATATAATTATAAAAATAATTAATAAACTGAATTACTTATCAAAACAAAATTAGTGAAATTTTAAAGGTTAAATGAAGATTTATTGAGGGATAGATAATTTAAATTGCATACATAGATAGATTATTGGATGATAAAAGTAAAACATAAACATCATAAATTAAAATTTTAAAAATGTTATGATAAATTGATTTGAAATTTATTATACAGATCAATTTTTTTAAAGCATAAACAATAATAAATAAACTGAATTACTTATCAAAGCAAAATTAGTGAAATATAATTATAAAAATAATTAATAAACTGAATTACTTATCAAAACAAAATTAGTGAAATATAATTATAAAAATAATTAATAAAGTTCTTTATTTATTATATTTCGTACAATTTCTTGTTTTGTATTGTCATTTAATTGTTTCATTCTTTCTCATCTTTTATCTAGATAAAATAATTAATAAATATTTTTTAATTATAATTAATCCAACTTTCTGGTTTTACATTATCATTTAGATTTTTCATATTTTATAAATATACAATTTCAGAAATACATTATAATATAAGATAAATAATTTTACATCTTACTAATTTTATAAATAATTATATTAATGAAAATGCAATTTTCACCCGATATTACATAATGGTGAATACACTTTTGGTGAATATATCATTCATTAATACTTTAATAAGCATATTATATGCCTTAATCCTTAAGGTTGGAGCTGTTAGTCACTAGCTGTCGGATTCTCGTAAAGCAACCACTTTTTACAAAGATCGAAAAAAATCTACTTTCACGCATAACTGCTTTATATTAAAGCAACCACTTTCTACAAAGACCCAAAAAATCTACTTTCTGCTTCTCATAAGCATTTATACAAAACATTGAACATTTGTCTAATACATATAGACCCAAAAAATCTACTTCTGCTTCTCCTCATAAGCATTTATACAAAACATTGATCATTTGTCCAATACATATAGGCAAAACATGTAAATCTGCTCCCCCACTGCTTGTTGTTTCATTTGTCCCCCTTTTAACTCTGGCAGAAGTCAATCAAGCTTCATCAGAAGTCAGCATCCATCGATGACAGAAACTCATAATAGCAATATTAAAGTAAAAAGTTTCGTACAATTTCTTGTTTTGTATTGTCATTTAATTGTTTCATTCTTTCTCATCTTTTATCTAGATAAAATAATTAATAAATATTTTTTAATTATAATTAATCCAACTTTCTGGTTTTACATTATCATTTAGATTTTTCATATTTTATAAATATACAATTTCAGAAATACATTATAATATAAGATAAATAATTTTACATCTTACTAATTTTATAAATAATTATATTAATGAAAATGCAATTTTCACCCGATATTACATAATGGTGAATACACTTTTGGTGAATATATCATTCATTAATACTTTAATAAGCATATTATATGCCTTAATCCTTAAGGTTGGAGCTGTTAGTCACTAGCTGTCGGATTCTCGTAAAGCAACCACTTTTTACAAAGATCGAAAAAAATCTACTTTCACGCATAACTGCTTTATATTAAAGCAACCACTTTCTACAAAGACCCAAAAAATCTACTTTCTGCTTCTCATAAGCATTTATACAAAACATTGAACATTTGTCTAATACATATAGACCCAAAAAATCTACTTCTGCTTCTCCTCATAAGCATTTATACAAAACATTGATCATTTGTCCAATACATATAGGCAAAACATGTAAATCTGCTCCCCCACTGCTTGTTGTTTCATTTGTCCCCCTTTTAACTCTGGCAGAAGTCAATCAAGCTTCATCAGAAGTCAGCATCCATCGATGACAGAAACTCATAATAGCAATATTAAAGTAAAAAGTAAAAAACAAGATCCACAAAAGATATGCAATATTTATATTTTTAACCTTCTTACAACTAAGAAGGCAACACAAGGCTCCACTGAAATTACTAATGCTATACATCCCTTGAACGTAAAAGGATAAGGACGTTACTGATACTGTACATCCCTTTCCAGCGACAGTACTAATACTGTACATCCCTTGCTGGATGGTATGCATTATGGCCAAGATTATACACACTACGCAGAGTTTGCACTATGCCCAATTTATTTTAACTAAAACCATTGTATGATCCAACTTAAAATGCCTTGGACAGAATGTAAATTCTACCTACTACCTAGTGTACAACCTTTGGGATCTATTATCACATCATAACAATCCACATCATAACAAGTACACATTGTTCAATGCAACATGAAAATTCATACATTCAATTTTGTTTTAAAATACTTTGTTTTGTATCAAGAACAGCTGGGGTGCAAAAGGTGTGCCACATGTATGGGTGTATCACATGTGGAATGCTAATAAACCAAAATGAAAAACAAAACAAAAAAGCACTATGTTGATCAATCTTAATCCAGGGCTTTTATGCACAAAGAAGTTTGCACCTTAGTTTTTAATTCTACTGTATGCTCAATAAATCCTCAGTTGATGGATTTATGCTAGCCAAGAGCAAAATTGATTACACACAACAACCAACCAGGTCTCCCATAATAATACGAATTTTTTAACCATTCTATTAATAAGCTTAAAGATATGATGCTTGAATTGGAAGACAACTTGTCATTATTAGATTACTTACAATAAAGAGGCTGGAGCTTCCATTTCTGGTTGCTCTGATTGTTCCAACCACAGAGGATAAGTTCGTTGCCATCATGTATTCTTCCAACACGACCATCTGCACCTTTTGCATCCATAAGCAAATGGATGTTGTTCACAGGCCTCAGGAATTGATACCCATGTCCAACATCTGCACTTAAGGTCCATAGGACAGACTCCTCTGCCTTGTCCTGATTATAATCGGCCAAGTATATCTGTTCAATACCATTCAACAAAAAGTGAGGATTAGGGACCACTGTTGTAGTAACAGATGGACAGTTCTAATGCAACCCTTAAATCTAACACCTAAGACCCTGGCAGTCCAAAACCCTAGGTTATGCTTCATAGCATTGCAGTGACTGAAGAGATTGGGAAAAATGAGACTTCTTCACATATCTAGAGGAGAGGCTATACTGAACAATGTAACAAAAGGAAAAGGGAGAAAGAAGGCTTTACCTGGTCCGATTCCTTATCGCCGTATTTCAGAGCATGCCTGGTGGCCTTACTCACCAAAGAAAACGCTGGGAAGCCAGCTTCATCCTTGAATCTAAGGCCCCATGAATCCACTTTGATCCATTGCTGGCGAAAGGATCCATCACAAGGGGATAAGGTTAGTGATCAATCAACAATAATTAGACCAACAAATGTCTTTCAGCAAGCTTCAAACAAAGTAGCTCAATTGATGATCATTACCTGATGGGGATCATGTGGATTTTCCAGCGCAAGCACGGCAACATTGCCCCGTGCAGCTATAAAAAAACCTGGATTGGCTTCACAATGGATCCTAACCATATGTCCTCGTGGCTGGACATTAGCTTGTGGAAAGAATGAACTCTGCATATCTCGAGGTTGATAGGCTGCATGTGAAGCACGCACTAACAAACAATATCAACATCAGAACTCAAATTCAAAAGCCATTTACATGTGTCAAAAACACCACATCCATCCTATAAACAAAATGTATGAAGCCCATTTTAATCAGTACATGCTAGAATGAATATAGTTTCAGTCTAATATCTTTGGTTTGCAGATTTCAATTTCAAAGCACGATCATCACAAACCCAAACACACAAAAACATATTAAACTGCAAGCACTATAAATCCCAGTGACAACCAGGTCATCCTGAGATGAAAGCACATGTGAATTAGATTACTCACTAAAATCCAAATCCAGACTCATGTAAGAAAACATATACTACCCCACCACTACAGAGTGAATTTCAAAAGGATCCTGCCAGTTGCGAAGGTGCAAGCCCAAGGGTGATTTTGATAGAATTACTACTGCTAAGACTTAGCACTGGGAGAATAACTACCCCCAGGACCTGGATGAAGACAGAAAATCCACTAATTGCATGCAAACCCCATGGTATATGTTTTTTAAAACCCATCAATATATCAACAAACATAACAGACATGCATACATACATACAACATCTAGGTAGACACCACCCATATTAGACTTCTATCTGAATATTTCTTTTTAACTCAGTTTAAGCAAGCTAGTATTCTATCACTGTATACAGATTTCAAACACGATATACCTCCCTTTTTACAATTTCCCAAATCAGATTAAATAATATACTTATATTTTTGGTAGCACATTAGTATGAATGATATAACTTACATACTGGACTGATCTTCCACTTCTGACTGTCCGTATTGTTCCACTTACTCAGAACAATCTTGGTTCCCTCACGGACGGCTACATGATGCTTATCATCTCCAGCGCAAGCATCCAGATTAAGATGGATGCTGTAGACAGGTCTGATAGACTGGTAACCCCTACCCACATCAGCACTTCGGGTAAAAAGCACAGTCTCATTCAAATAATCAGGATAGTAAGGACCTAAGGTCACCTGCACATCAAAGGCATACACATAAAAATCCAATTCGTCACCCAAACACCACAGATTCTCTTATCCTAAAATCCTTTTATAAACCCCTCATAGTAACCCCATTGAAAGCACTGCTCTCTCTATCCTTGAGTCCTGCATAAGCTCCTCGTAGTAACCCCATTGAGAGCACTCTTCTCTATATCATAAATCCCTTTATAAGCCTTTCACAACAACCCCATCGAAATCACTATTATCTATGTCATAAAACCTTTCTTAAACTCATGATAGTAAGTTAGTAACCCCTGTGACAATACTGACCTCATCATTCTCTGCACATTCGTGCGTCAATGACTGCCCTGTAGCTTTGTTTATAAGGGCAAATGCAGGAAATCCTGCATCATCCTTGGCTTTCACACTCCATGAAGTATCCATGATCCATTGCTGCAGATCCAAACCATATAATCGATCATTCCTTTCACATACACACATCAAAAACTAATCTCTGTAACAAACTAGTTCATTTACACAAACGCACAAACCAAAATTTAATCCCTGCCATCAACCTCATTTAGGTCTGGTTCACACTAACAGACACAAAAAACTGATCTCTCTCACCAACTTGATTTGAGTTTTGTTCACAGAGAGAGAAAGTGATATGTCACCAACCTGACACGGGTCCGAATCATATGCCAGTTCCATGATAACACTACCATTTCTGCCAGCCAAGAAGTAATCCGGATTGGCTTCACAGTATATCTTGACAGTCTCTCCTTGAATGGGGGGTGGATACGGACCCCCATGAGTGAGGGGTGGATACTGACCCCCATAAGGAGCCTCCTCGTATGGCTGGTGGGGGTCAGGGTAGTGTCCAAATGGGTTTTGCATTCTGTCTGACCTGCATATACACAACATTCATAGCCACCTCAAATCAGAAATTATGACTGTTCAGCCATGGAATCCATGCAAACAATGCTACTTCAAACACCAAACATAACAACAATAACAACAATGCTACTTCAAACACCATTGCATGACACCAAACATAACAACGTTCTTACCTGAAGATAGTGAAGGATGGGAAGCATGTCATAGATTACCTGAGAAAAAAAACACCTAAAGACAAAGGCGAATGCAAATCTCTAGATTGATCACTAGCAAAGCAGCTAAACTGTGTGTATTGGACAGTGGAAATGAAGTTATTTATAGATACAGGAGGGGTAAGAAGAAGGGAAACTTGCGTTTGGTGGATGGTGGTGATGGACCTGTCTTCCTTTTTATTAAATTTCATCATACTCATTAATTTTTTAATAAATCATAATTAAATTCGGTTTGAATTTCTATTTCGATTCAGAAAGAGAGATTCTACCAGGTATGACTTACCTGATTTAGCTGAACTACAGAAATGGCCAACAGCTCCAACTTAGTTTTGGCCAATAAAAAGTTTGAGGTTGTGGTTTTGAGAATTCAAAATTTAATAGAGAAATATTTAGATGAAGACAATTGTGGTTATTGATTTTGTAATCATGAACAGGTCATTTCACCTGGTATTGGTAAAGGCAGACTCATTTATTTTATCTTGATAAGCGATTTTGTAATCAGGTCATTTCACCTTGTATTGGTAAAGGCAGACTCATTTATTTAATCTCGATAAGCGATTTTGTAATCATGAACAGGTCACTTCACCTGGTATTGGTATTGGCATTGGCAGATGCATTTACTGCACCTTGGTAAGCGATTTTGTAATCATGAACAGGTAACTTCGATTTCAGGTACGCCTACCCTCACTTCACACTTTTCGTGTTCGTGCACAGTCTCCATGATTTTCTGTTTCCTGTTCTAACCGGGTATAGCTCATTGCATAGACTGATAGGCTGGCGTAGCACCCTCAAATCATATCTAACATGCTTCCAGGGTTAAATTTATCACGGAAATCAGCTACCTGGAAGACGACGAGAACTACCACGAAACCAAGCGTATTGTAGCCAGCCCCTCCATAATCGACTCTTTCCAGGCCTGTGGATTGGCCGGCCTCCAAGGAAGACTTGAGGTGAAGATTAATCATTCCATAATATCTGAGAATTACCACGGTGGAAGCTGTGAGGATGGAAGATGACGGCACCAGCGCTGCACCGGAAGCTGCCGTTATCATATTTGTGAATTCAAAGAGCGGAGGACTCTGAGGCTCTACGTTGAAGGCTCGGCTTCAGTGATTATCAGGGAACCGCAGGTTAGCTCCTTTAAATTGTTTGCTATGGAGCGAAAAAATTGGAGTGGAGGAACACTAAATCATTCAACCCTTTTTTAAACAAACTTCCCTCCAATTTTTTATTATAATGTCGAACACGTAATGCATGAACATGAAATCATTTAACCTAACTCACCTAGGTCATGACTATGTTTGAATTCGGGAACCACAGAATTCCAAAAAAGTTTGTCTCGACATAAAACTGATAAATTCACCATTAACTTCAATAAAGTGAATTAAATGAATTCCATTAGAACAACATATACCAGCATACCTCAAAACCGGGGAATGAAACACTGAGAAGAATTTCAATATGTTATAAAATGAGAGAAAGTTGTGTGTATTTAGATAATATAATTTTGTGTGTTTGAAAACAAGTCTAGCTAATATATGGTAGAGATTGTAGTTGATGAAACTGAAAGGAAAACTATGTTGCAAGTACTAATAAGCAATAAATAGAAATCCATTTAATCGTCAACAAGTAAAATGAAATGAACATTAATTTGTCATATGAGAAAATATACATATGTGAGTAAAACAATAAGGGGCTAGGTAGTGATCAAATTTGAGCGGAGACATGATACATTTACTTGTATCCCTACTTGCTCGATGCATTTTGAACATCCGTGGGCGCTTTAAGACAACTTCTTAGAAGGTATTCCTATAATGTGTTCTGCAACATCCTGGAATGCAACTATATTGATTTTGCTTGCTTGGTCTTCAATGATGAATTGGACAATGAGAATTTATAGCCTCGCGATTCCAATGACGTTCATGATAAGTGTTGCACATCAAATCAATTAATATCTCAACATTCATTTGATCGAAGAGATGGGGCCATGGCTACATTCCATCGACAAACATTCTTGTTTCATTTTCGCATCATCTTGTGAATTATGTGATCCAGTTCAAGAACAATGAACGATGCGAAGAGAGGGAAAAGAAACAAAAAAATAGGCTTCATGTAGCTGCGCTTTCCGTCTTCTCTGAAAACCCGGGTTCAATGACTTGGATTTCATTGTTTGTAATACACTTCAAGAGCCGAAAATGCATAGTTTCGTTTTTTTTTCTTTAATTCCAGTTGGATCAATTTCTAGGCAGTGTTTCGACTTGGATCCAATGCCATAATCAGTTGCGCTGCACTCCTTCTTCAAGGTTGTGTCCACAACATCAGGCCACAGGTTTGCACCCTTTCCACTCTTTGAATCCACCAATTGGAAGATGGGAAGCAAAAAATGACATGTTGAAAGTCCCCTCGTTCTGGATTCATTTAAACCCTCTATGTATTAGCAATAAACACATACCTTTCCCTTCATTAATGCTTATGCACCAATGATCATGATCCACGTTGTTCAACTCTTTATTTTCACTTTGATCCCAGTCCACAAATAACAAAAGTGTTCCCATGCTGATCTGGATCTACAACTTTGATTTTAGAGAGAAAGTATGCAGACTTTGATGGCTACAACTTTCATCAAGTTCTTTGATGCCTCTAAAACCAATTTATCGGCTACTATACAAATCTTGATCCCAATTATAAGTAGATTACATTGATGGATGTCCTTCGGCCTTCTGCATTTACCATACATTAATTTTACAGCCAAGCCAAATGCAGTAATGATGAATGAAAATGGAGTACACAACACGGGTTGTAAAATCACCATTTCATAAACATACCAATCTTATTACAAACCCCTTCCCATTCTATCTTATGATAAACAATGCTTACAACTTATTTTCTACATCAAAGTAAGATGACTCGAACCCAAAAAATCTGATTAAGATCCAAATCCAAACCAATTCCTAGACTTACTCTTACCTCCTACCTCCTAGATACATGCTAAGTAGATTTTTATTTATTTGGCTCATTAGGTGACTTTTAGGAGGTTATGGATGTGTAAGACTTTAAATAAGTATATGTTGGAATATGTAATTGAGTTGATTTGAACAGGTAACATGAGACGATGATGTAGAAGAATAGGTTAGTATCTAGAAATGCTCGATGGTTAAGTAGTTGATAAAGAAAAGGTTGTAATAAATATGTTGTTGACCAGAAGAAGAAGAATGGTCTAGAAGAAACAATGAGAGCCCTAGATCTTGGATCTAGGTCAACAACTGAGAGTTGTTGAGCATTGTATAAATATTGTATATTGTATCTCTTTGTGTACATGTCATGATGTTTTCAATTATGGTATCTATCACTCAAGGAAATTAGGGTTTTTACATATTTCTTAGGGCTTCAATGTCTTCTTTTAATTAAGACAAAATGAAGTCCATATTCATGTTGCAAACTGGAGTGACATTGGTATAGTACCCAAAACCTTATAGGACAATCTCTTTCAAGTGCACCTTCATCACCTTAATAGTAACGTGACCTATTTATATCAAAGCCATGGTCAATTATAGTTATCCGTATCCATCGCATATCATTGGATGTAGGAAGTCCCTTTATAGATAACTTAAAACCTATATGTCATGCTTAAAGGAAATACATGTCAAATGTTATTTTCATTCATGTATAATTTCCACCCCAATTCAATCAACTATTTTTTTAAGTTCCAACCTTCTAGTTATTCTCTTAGTCATGACATTATTATTTAAGTTGCAACCCTCTTCATTGTTGTCAATTGATGTTGCTAGTTGAAAATATTTTGTTTATTAATTGATTGGTCATTTAATAATTTAGAGAAATGTTGAGGTCAAAGTTAGTTGTGTAAATGTCAAAGCACCAAGTTATAGGTTGACCCACTTTTACTCCTCAATATGTAGGAGCAACACTAAATTTCTTCAAGATAATGGGCATGCTCATCCACGAGAGTGTCATATTTAGTTCCATCCATAAGAAGGAATTATCCTCACATCTTTAAATAAATATGTTCTCGTGCAAAACATCAACGTGGTAGCTTGAAAAATGCCTTTCACCAAAGAGGTAATGGACGTGGCTTGTAAATATTGCTTTCAATGATACATTTCAGATTGTTTGTCGGTAACCACTATTTGTTGGGTATACTTAGATATGTTGTTTATAATTGAATATTTGGGCATTATATCGATTTCGTCTCTTTAATGTCTTAGACCATAGTCACTTGGGGTATATGTGTTAACATTTCTCTTTGCTTACTCCTGCCTTGTAATGGTTAATGTTAGGATTTTGTCACAAAATCTTAGACCATAGTTACTTGGGGTATATGTGTTAACATGTTAAAGTGAGATGCCATTGTGAAAGTAAGTACCGCAACTTACTTTCACTGGCTGTGAAAGTAAGTATCGAGGAGAAGAGAGCTGCTGAGAAAGGAGTTGTTGTAAATCGCTGGCTGTGCTGTGCGTGTTGGACATCATTACTTGGTGTTGACTGTGGGGTATGAGTCTATATGACAAGTGGTGGCATACGTTGATACGCAGTTGATAGAGGCCAAGTGGCAGTTCCTTATAGACCGTTAACAGACGACGAAGGCCGGAGAGGAGTCGGCCCCTTAAAATATGCCTTCAGCGTAATTAAAATAAAAATAAAAGCCAATAAAAATAAGATCTAAAAAGTTATCAAATTAAATGTTAAGATTAAAATATATGCACACATACATACATATAAATACATGGTTTTGTTTTTATATTTTTAAAATTTAATTTAAAAATGCTTCTTAGTATTTATTTTGAGAATATTTTGCATGGCTGATTTAATTTTCCAATGCTTGATATTAGATGAAATTTAAGTTTTTTTCCTCTAAAATTGCCATACATAGTAACTCAACATTCAATTATTTTTTAGATAACTTGTTGCACTCTTTTGGGGTGAATTTGCTTGAAAAACTCTAATTATGTTCACATCTAAATGCACCATATGTTTGGCTCATCAAGCTTGGATGGCAAACCTTCTACAACTTAGGTGTTTGGATGGCAAACCTTCTACAACTCAGTTGGCTACCAAGATCTTCCTACCATACACCTATTATGATGGCAAATACAAGTTAGAAGTTCCACCAAAATTTCATAATTAAAATATTAAAATTAAAAACTTCTAAGTGAGTTGTGTTAGTTTTTTGGGTTTCTCTTAAAGTATGTACACCATGTTTGGGGGGCTTTATGAGATATGAGTTACATGGTGTATGGCTTGCCCTGGGATGGTTTGAGATATGTTGTAGCATGAGAGATGGTTTGTGATGGATATGCATAGTTAAGATAACTTGCTTAAGAGATGCTTGACCTTAGGATGGTGCTAGCTTGGATTTCTCCCCTTAAGTGTCGAAGATTCATGGTATTTTTGTGGATGCACTTCATTGAGGCCTCATGGAGGAGTCACTTACTTAGAGAGCAACATTTAGATGATGTGGAGCATTTTGCATCATGGAGGAGGGCCTTTTCTTCACATTTAGAAGGATTCAGTTCAAGATATCTAATCTTCAATAAGAAACTTCTACCTATAAATGGCAACAAACATATAATGTACATCTTAGCATTTGGATTCAGCTATCAACAATGTCTCCATGTCCTAAATGGCCACTTGTGCCCTTATTGGGGGGTTGAGTAATGAAATAAATGCATTTGAAATAAACAAAATTACAAAATTTAAATAAATGTAATTGATAAATAAGCACAAACTGTAGAGGCAATGAAGCTACTTATAAATTGAAATTCACATTTCTATTCTAACACAATGCCAAATTTACCGTGTCAAAATAAACCAACAAATTTAAATTTGTTCATTCATTCATCTACAGTGCATTAAGTAACATCACAATAAACATAAACTCTATGAATACACATTGATAAGCAAATTATCCTAGATTAGTTGTGAAGGAAAGAAGCAAATGAATTACATATTTCTTCACAACAAATTCAGCGTGATTGTATTATATTTGCTCAATGCAACTTGAATCTTGATTTGTCTTACCGACCTTGCACAACAATGTCCATATAACTAGGGACGCAACATTGAAAAGTGGAAGAAGAAAACTATCCATTGTCCATGTCTAGCTGCAATTTACTTCAATTCCAACCAAATACTCCAATGCCTTTCTTGAATTCTGCTGGAGTGAACTGCTATTATATAAGCCCTTCTATTCCTTTGATAATGACATATAGGCCTTACAAAACATGTCATTTTGTCAAACTGGGAGAGTATATGAAATACCTCATGTGCATGGCATGTTGATTGCATCCCTGCAACCACTCCTGATGAAACACCATTTGGAGATGAGGATACCAATCATAGCATACATCCCAACATGTAGATGAATGAATGGAAAGTTTCGTCAAGATTAGTCTCTACAGTAAATAGCCACATTAATGAACTTGACATGCTTGGCCTTTCATATTTTGACAACAACCATACATGGAATCATCCAAAAGTATCAACAAATACATTGGCTACTCAACCAAACTACATCAACTATAACTGAAGGAGTGGGAAAGTAATACAAGATAACACTCCCCTACCTACTTCCACAAATACATTATCTCACAATCAACAACTTGCATTTGACATAGTCCTACAACAATCACAAGTATAAGGAACTAAAGAGCCATTGAGGATGATCATCAAAGAAACTGTAGGAACATGTAAATACTACCTTATAAGCACAATAAAAAAGGCACCATCTTCTCAAGCAATGTCTGGCCATAGCTCACTATTGCTCCTCGCCCCTATTAGAGTTGCAACGTTTAACATACATGAAACCACTATACATGGAAGGCTTCAAATTCCTATAAAGGACATGAATCCTTTACATGGACAAGCCCTATCAGTCTTCCAAGAAGAGATGAAACATATTCAATACATTCTCATTAATGAGATAAGTTGCATAGGGCCTAAATTGTTCGTGAAGATTGAGAGTCACATGCGTGAGTGTTTTCTAGAAAAAAAATTACTCATTCGATAACCAGTCAATAATTCTTGTCGGCTATTGGGACAACTCCCACCTGTGATGGACAAACCTATATATGTAGGAGCAACTCTAGTGAAGTGTTTATGGACAAAATTTACCACTGTAATCATTTTGGAAACAATCTTCCATCAAAGGGGTATTGATGTCGCCCAACATTGTTTCCGACAATTATTGACAAACATACACAATGCTACACCAACCTTGGGAGACTAGAGCCTCCTCTAGTCTAGGACAAATAAATTCTTGTCAATAGAGGAGCATTCAATATTTGACACAACAATCCATCTCTTTGCAATGAACAATATTGTAAACAATCATAACAAATACTTGCTCCAAGCATTGGTTTTTCCTATTCCACGATATGTCGTAGATTCCACCAATGGTTCAGATGCACAACAAGATGATGACCATCAACAAGAAAAACAAATGTTGTTGTGTAGGGAAGAAAGTAGTGTTATCCTGCAATTTATGGGTCCAATCAGGAATAATAAATGGTGCACTCAGAGTGGTCATGCAAATTGTATACCCACTTGGATCTATCCTTCCAAAGTTACCAGTCTATGTTTTCATGGCATTCGATAATTACATTGGGCCTCCATGGGACCAATCTCAACCAAAGCAAATACCAATTCAACCCATGAATCAAAATAACAAGAAACAAATCTAGCTC
Organism: Larix kaempferi; assembly: GCA_027924585.1. Lineage (NCBI taxonomy): Eukaryota > Viridiplantae > Streptophyta > Pinopsida > Pinales > Pinaceae > Larix > Larix kaempferi. The sequence continues at coordinate 4,263,636 of BSBM01000267.1, read as the reverse complement.
AAGATAGTTTGGGCATTGACTATCCATAAATCCCAACTATTGACATTGGTAACAATGAATGTCAAGGCTTGACCCTCACATCAATGCCACACACTACAACGAATGAATGCAAATTACACCATTGTTCTCCTTCAAACGCTATGCAAAGATGAATGACATTTCATATATGCCACTTCAAAAAAAGGAAGAGGCACGACTTCATTCTCTGTCACTTTCACACTTAAAATTGCAGCCCTTAATCCCTGCACTCCCCCTACCAAATAAAAATACCAATGTTGATTGATAATATAATTTGAGTCAAACTTGATCACTACTGTCACTTCCTCGGTCGCCTTGGTGCCCTTCAGAGGCGATGGGAGACAACCTTGATAATTTATTATTTTCAAAAATTCCTTCCATTTTTACACGTAGCCGCAACGAACTCCAATCTGCAATCTGCAATGACCTCTGATTCACAATCCGCAATAAGAATTCAGAAGTCGGATTTCCCACTTACCCCTTCGCAGAAATCGCGCTCTCGAATTCTGCAATCCGCAATGTGGAAGTCGAAAGCTGGAAGTCAAATCCGCAGCCTCGAAAATTACTCATCTGACTTCAGCAATCCGCATTCGGAACTTGGAACCTCAAATCGCCATCCTGGGATAATTTACTCCTTCGACTTCCGCAATCCGCAACCTGTGTTGCAGAAGTCGAAAATCGGAAACCCCATTCCGTAATCTCGGGAAAAATCACCTCCCGTAATCCGCAGTCTGCTTGCGGATCTGGAAATTCGGAAATCCAATGCGCTAACCCCTTGGCAATCGACCTTCTGACATCCGCAATTCACAATCCGCTTTGCGGATGCAGAAAGTCGGAAATCCCACGAGTTATTTCAAATGTTCATTTAAATATAGAAGAAAAACATAATGGAAGATATAACATAGAGAGTAAACATGCACATATAAAGATAAAGGAAAAAACAGACTGTAAAGCTGATCAACACATGAATCTCTGGTCTCAAAAGACAGGTATTTTCACTGTACTGCCTTTATTTATCAAAAAAATAGACTTCAAAACATACTTGTCTCTCAAAGAATTTCCAACCCCTTCAACAATGACTCTCATTGTTTTTATACAAAATTTGGAAGAAGCTTGACATAACTGCTTCTTCTAACTAATAACTGAAAATACTTTAACTCGAAAGATAACTGTCTTTGAGCAATAGATAACTGTCTCCAAATAATATTACAAATTTAAAATAAAAGTATCTTTTTTTGCCACTTGGCAAAAATTTTGAATATCATCTTTTCGCCACTTGGCAAGAGTTTTGAATGCATCTACGAATGGACAGAATATCTTGTCCTTCCATATTTGTCCACATAATTCCATTGGTCGGCCGTGGGTAAATCATAGTTGGTCATTTCTTTTACCAAGACTCGCATTTCAACGTGACCTGCATAAGAAACATGAAGAAGTTCTCATAGGTTGAGATCAGCATATTTAAAATTTCAAAATCTTCCGCTATTTTCTCCATTAAAATTTTTCTTGTAAGCATATGATCCAATTGCTGAAAATTTCTGTGATCCATTCTTATGTCAAACAGCAACCTCTTATATTCATTAGGAGGAATCAATTCATTCTTTTCATTCCAAAAAGCATGGAATCCTTTGTTTATTAATTTTCCAAATTGCTTCTTAAACTTTACTACTTCTTCCCGTATTTCTCCAGCTTTAGCTTCAATATTTTCAACATGCGAGTACTTTCCCAAGATCCTTCTGGCCCATGTAATGACTGAAATTGTGTTCATTATATTCATGGCTGTCAAGTCTGCTCCAGTTAGACTGTTTAAGAATGTTATAGCTTTCTGGGCTACTTCTTTTGGCTTTTTATTTAAGTTCTCCCTGACTGCTCTGCAACTTTCGAAGGCATCTTTGGCTACCTTTTCTTTGACTCTTATGTAATCCAGATATGGTCTTAATTTTTCAAATTCCTTTATTATTTGGTCCCATACCATGTGTTTGCAACCTTGCATAGCAACTTGCCCTGTCACATGAGTTGCCAATCCTTTATTATTATCACTTAATTCCTGATTCCTTGTCTGCAAAGTTTTTATTTCCTTATTTTTAATTTCATTTTCTTCTTTCAGCTTCTGTATTTCCATCTTCAATTCTTTGATTTCACCTTCTTTCAAACTTACTTGGGACATGGCTTGTAAAATACCATCTACTCCAGTTTTATCTTCATCTGTGTCTGTTTGTACCTGTTGCTGACCACTTTCTGCTAATCTTTTCCTTGCTTCCTCCAACTGCTCTTCTAAAATGATTTTCTCTTTTTCCCAATGATCTTTTTCATCAGAGAGCCTTAACATTTTTGCAGTAACATCGTTGACCTCATTAGATAATTCTTCTTTTTCTTTTTCCAGTACCGTTAGTTTTGCTCCTTGGATAAGCACAGTGTCTGGAATTTTTAGCTTTCGTCTTAACATCAGAATCGTATCGTCTTTTTCTTTGAGCAATTTTGTTGCTACATCTCCCTCTTTATTTATCAAATCTACTTGCAATTTTTTAATCTGTTGTTGTCGAGACTTATTTTCTGCCTTCTCCTGTCTCAACTGATTATTCAATTTATCCAGTGAATTTTTTAATTTGTCTGCCTTTAATATTGCCCCCAAATAATCTGAATATATAACTTCTCATGTTTGTCTGTGCAATAAAATTTTATCTGGGGCATTTATTTTAGACAAATCTACTTTCATCTCTGAAATCTTATCTTTTGTGACAACTGAAAATTTCAAAGAATTCTCTCTGATATTTCTGCTAGTAAATAAACTTACTTCAGTATTGGATATATTTCTAACTTTTGGAAACAACTGACTGGTTTGCCTAGAGGATTCCTGTTTATTCTGACTATGTTCATTAAATACATCCATCATATTCTAGGGTCTATTTACATCACCTTCTACTGGGGTTTCTTCAATACTGTATTCTTTAACCGTGACCTCTAGTATTTTTTCTTCAGTTCTTTTTGCCTCTTCTGAAACTGGTATCAACTCTTGTTGTTCATTTATTTTCAACTTTTTTCCTCTTTCTGTTCCTTCGTCTTCAATGTTCATTACGTCCTATATGGGTCTTTTAAACCCCACCAATGTAGTATTCATTGTGTTTTCTGTCTCTGTTGTTGTATCTGTCAATACCATTTCTTTGTCGTGTGCATCTGGAATGATTTCTTCTTTATATTCCAGCCAATTGGCTCTGTCAGACATCCCTTCAATCATCTGATGGTTCAGTGCTTTGATGCGATGATTCATTCTCCGTTTTGATATTATGTTTAACGGATCATACTCAATAGCCATATCTGTCTCAAAACTCATATCCTTCAATAACTTCTCTATATACACAGCATCATTTTTATTCTTTATTGTGAATGGGCCAAGTGTGAACGGATATTTAATGTATGTTGCTTGTTTGTAAACCAAAAAATTGTTATCTTCAACAATTAACTTTTGTCTCAGGACTTCCAAAGCAAAAACCCTTAAGGTAAGAAAAGCTGGTAAAACATAAGGTTTATGTTTGAACCCGTATAATCTGATTACTGTACTGTCCTTTGAAAAGAACCAATCTCCCGTCGCGTACTCTGCACTCAATTGCATGCATGCCTGCATTTTTGGTAATACTCTAGGAATTTTTTTACCAAAGATCATTCTGTAAATCTCGGAGAGCATGTAATTGATGTAATTGAACATGTTATTTTCTAATAAAGTCGTGAAAATGATTTATGGGAACTGCAATTCTTCTTGACTAGCTATCATAATCATTTTCATCAAAAAAGACTGAAACCTGAAATGTCTCAGAGTGGGAAAATTGACCATCTGGTCATGAATCTTCTCTGTCAAAAATACTTCAAAATTAAGTCGAGGGATTTGATTTTCATCGATCCCTGACTAAACTGTACTCATTTTGTACAACAGACTCAACTGAAACTCGGTTACATACATGTCTGTATCAAACCCTAGAACTAAAGCCAATAATGTCAAAACTAATTGGGTATTTTCATCAAACAAATTGATATCTATAGGGTACGGGACCTCCGAAATGCTGGTTTTTGGTTTGAGACGCGACGACAAAAACACTTCTCTATAATTTTGAGAGGTTTGATGATAATTTTCAATAATGGAGATTTCAGAAAAAGTCTCAGACTCGAGGGTTTGGGAAAAATCTATTCCTGGGGCTTTAATTATTTTAGCCGGCTTTATTTCACAAATGACTCTGGTTTTTTGGCTGTCTAGGACAATTCTTTCTTCTCAGGAGTAATTCTCGGCACACCATGACACAAATTATGGGAAAAAAGGGATTTGGTTCGGGCTCTATGTAGGTCTATCCCATCTTTTAATAATTCAGACAACCTAAATTTAATCTCAGAGACTGGTAACTTAATTAGGGTATCATGAATGTCTTCGTCTCTATCCTCTAGGGCTTCTTTTGCTTTAAAAACGTCTATATCATGTACAGTTTCCATCTAAACGTTTCTTCAAACAAAATTCCGTTTAAAAAAGTGGGCCAGGTCACAAGACGCTACCTGTATACACACGCCTTTCGCCTTCTGTCGCAATCGTTGACCTCCACCAGTCCTCAGAGCTCTCCAAGATAATGACACATATAGAAAATGCCGTTATGTGAAGCCCTTTTTGTTTTATATAAGTCTTTTTGATTAACTTCCTGGCAACTTTATGAATGTGGTTAGAGAGCTCTATCCACTGGTGTGATTCCCCACCAAACCTGAGTACTCTAACCTTGTCATTTTTCCAACTTAAGTCTTGCCTAAACTCCCTCAATGCATCATTACCCTTCTGCAAGGAACTTTGTCTACATTCTTCCATGACTTCTCCCTTCACCTGACCCATAAAGGGATCATGACACACAACAGGGGGTTTTCCACTTCCCTTCTCCAAGTACAGATGAAGCCAAGCAGTCCCTCATAAAGGTGAATGCAATGCATAACTAAACAAATATTATGGAACTAAAACTAGTCAATGCATCTACAACCTACAAGGTTATCATTACATTAAACTCATGCAATTGATGAAGAATTCTAACATGAACTCAGCCTCTTACTCAAGCTTATACATAGTTCCCTATTGATCAATTTCATGAAAATCATTCATCCAATAACTTGAACATAGCAAGCATAACATAACATAGGGAAAACTAGCATCATTTTACACCACATAAAGAACGTATCTTGGAAATGAAGCTGCCCAAGCAACTGGCTAAGTGAGAGCAACGTTTCACCAAACCATAGGTCTCTGTCCAACCTATACTCTTTCAGTTGAGAGACCACCCCCGAGTTGCGCTGTGTATCCACCAAGGAGGGATAAATAGGCTCTCTCACAGTCAAGGCTCCACCCTAATGCTAAGCCAACATATAGTTGGGCTTATCAAGCATGTGAGGGAACAGGGAGGATGCTGTTAAGCCAGTGAGCTCAACCACAGAGCTACATGCATCTCAACTACTCAACAAACATGGAACCCACATTACCTACCTCACCTAACACAAGGAAGGCCCTTTTCTATGCTGCACAGTCCCTCAAGACCCCTTCCCTCCAGTTCTCTTCAGGGTGGGTATAGAAAGGTCCAAAATGTTGTTTTCATGAGAATTTTACCCTCACTAGGTTTATCAAGCATATCCAACCTCTATCTTGCCTTCTTCTCTGTTATTCTAGCTAGAAGCTTCTTAGGGTTGTGGTCGAAACTCTGTCCTGCAACTCGGTTCTTCTGCTATTAGATCAAGGTCTTCTCCAGGGTTTTCTAAGATTCTCACACTCTGTAATTTATCCCCATGCTGTGATCCATGGATATCCCAACCGGTTTGCCTCCTACGTAGGGTTTCTATGTTCTTTCGACTCTGCAAATTCGCGCTTACACAAAATCGCGATATTTCTCTCTTCTCCTTCACGTTTGGGCTCTACAATGCGTGATTCCTGAGGTCGTTCGTCAAAAATGGGATAGGGATTAGGGTGATCGAATTCCCAGGAGGTTTAGTGGCTTAAGGGTTAAGAAAAACAGAGCCATACCCTGCCATATGGATTGCAGGGCCGCTCCATACTCTATCGACCTCCTCAATAGGTTTTCTCAACAACCATCTTACATCAAAATTAAATGTTAGCATGGGGAGTCAAATGGGTTCACATATTGACATGTGGTAGCATGGGGAGTCAAATGGGTTCACATATTGACATGTGGTAGCATGGGTTCCAATCCCACAACCCCCTCACCTCTCCCTAGTGGATACACATGGCCCCTTCTCATTGGTTGCCTCCTTAGCCAGTTTTCTTGGTATTTTATTACAATATTTAATATTTACATTGTTTACAATATCTCATGGCTTAATAGCACATGGATAATCAAAATGTCAAATACTTGCCTTTTAAATAAAACCTGAACATCCTCTAGTGGGGCCTTGGCCTTGAGCTCCACACTAGGGCAACCACACATTGCATATATACAATATTTACATTGAAGCCAATAAACCCTAAGGGTCAAAATAGGGGTATTACAACTACCCATATGTTATTGTTTTACTCACATATGCATACTTTCTCTTATGACAAATTAATATGCATTTCATATTACTTTCCATCAATTACATGCGATTCTATTTATTGCGTATTAGTACTTGCAACAAAGTTTTCCTTTCAATTTAATTGACTACTATGCCTACCATATATTCTTAGACTTGCTTTCAACAAAATTTTCTCTCATTTTGTAGCATATCGAAGTTCGCTTGGGCGTTTCATTTCCCGCTTCTGAGGTATGCTAGTTATTTTGTGACATGAGAATTTTGAAAGCGTTTTTATTATTGTTCAATCTTTTCAAGGTTTTTAATCTTTTATTGATTTGAATTTTGCATTTTTTTCTAGAGATATATATAATATTGTTGCACAAAGTTTTACAAAAAAATTGTATTTTACCATTATAAATTCTAATGCTTTCCTCTTGGATTTTGGTGTTTAATAGTGGTCATCCCTAAGTTCATTTACTGTATTGGGATAGTTCTTGTGAGAACTTCTATGTCCGCTCATTTCTTTCTTCTTCTTATTAGTCCCCGCCAAGGCAGGGCTATACTTTTCGATGGGAAGTCAAATCTTTTTGACTTTGTATTAATGCTTAATTTTCATATCTTTTTTAAATAATGTTTTCTAATGTTCTCAGACAATAAGTTATTAAACTGGATATTTTAAAAATTAAAAATATTTTTATTTTCTGAAAAACTAAAATGACATTTTTCTATTGGTGAAGGACAGCTAGATTTGACATAAATCCCCTGCGGGAGGTTTTAAGGCTTTTAATTTTTAAAAGCTAAAATTAATTTAAAATTAAAAAAATGGAGAATTTTACAACTCAGCGAAAAAGCATTAAATGACATTTATTGAATCCTTAGCCAAGCAAGAGCAAAATAAAACAGCGTCAAAGCTTTATGGCTTATGCTCGGACGCTTCTGCTCAGACATGTCGCCTTGCTACCGCTCGTCTGGCCCACTCTGTAACGTTCTTTGTTGTTGGTTATGCAACTTCCTCCTGGTGCTCCATGACATCAACATGTATCCTTGTCATTTTGGCAAAGACTAGATAGGCTGAGCTTGGAAGAGCACCTTCGCCAAAAAAACCTGACTATTTCTCCTTGAATGTCTTAGGTGTCTGGTACATCTGCAATATTGGAACTTTCCAATTGTTAATTGTTGAAAAATAATCACAGCAAATAAGATTAAGCAGGGGTGATATGATAGATGCAACCCAGTTACCCTACATTTGGTCTAGCCTAGACAATTTGATAAACGAGAATTGCGGATGTAATAAATTTTATGCTTGTCCACAACTCCACGTATGCCTTCTTCTTCCAGTATTGTGAAATCCTTTACCTCATCTGATGGCTCTATGGCTTGTTGTAGACAATATCATACAATTGCAACTAACATGGGATGACTTGCTCTACCCTCAAGGCTTGAGATCCTGCAATAATCATTCAATACTTGAAAGAAGTTTAAGTTTATGATTGAATGGAAAAGATGAATATTTTATTGTTAATTGATCAATCTGGAAAGAATGGTTGATTTGTAATAACTTACCATGATAACCATTTCTGCTCATCCATGGTCTCACAATCAACAAACTTCACATCCACCACCTTGAATATTCCTTTTGTGAGTGTTCTGGTTTTATCAAACGCTATCGCTTTAAGCTTCCCTAAGGCTTCCAGATACTTCCCACCTTTGATAAGGAGCCCTGTTCTAGCAGCATGGGCCAACCCACAGGCTATGGCCACCGGTGTTGAGATAACCAAGGCGCATGGGCAAGCGATCACCACAAGAACTAAGGCTTTATAATCCCACTTGCGAATTCCAAGCTAGCTATCAATACAAGGGGTGATTAAGGTGAAAATAACTATTGGAAAAGCCCTAATATTTAATATGTGTAGCTATACAAACCACCTTTTAGTCTAATAGTTTTCTAAAGTATAAAAATAGAATCCATGTAGAAACGATCATGAATGATTTTGCAGTCTCTAACATGGCATGAAACCACTTATTTGCAAAATCCAGTGTCATATTTTTTTATCAGAACCGTGACAATAACAAATAGATCAAAGAGAACCAAAAGAAGGAAAAAAAATCCTACAGATCTAGAGGACATTCAGGATTATACCATGCAATCCTGTACAGTCATTTATGCCTGTTGGAGAACCTTATACAAAGCATTCACAAAATATAGAAGGGAAGAAAAATGCTTACCTGGGGTTCGGTGATTCAATAAGCTCCAAATATTGCAAAAAAATGTAGAGTGTGCCTCAGCAGAGTTCTTAGCAATTTGAATTGGAGCTCGAATGGAAGAATTCAATAGTCTGTGGGGTATGATTTGGCACCACCCTGGAATGTTCTCTAGCAGGACATATGTCCGATAGCTTTTGTGATCTTGTGCCTCTAACAATAGAGTGACGTAAGTCACGTGGGCTAAAGATTGTGCAGAAGGATCGATTACTTCACATTGAGGCCCTTATTAGGGACTATCACTCTGATTTGAAGTTGGGAATTTTGGCTGACCCAGATGCAGAGACTATCACTCTGATTCGAAGTTTGGATTTTTGGCTGACCCAGATGCAAAGACTATCACTCTGATTCGAAGTTTGGATTTTTGGCTGACCCAGATGCAGAGACTATTAAGTCTTTGGAAGGTGAAAAGGATGAGCTACTTCGAACAAAAGAAGAAATTTAGCGTTTAAAGAGCCGTGCTCTGTGGATTACACAAGGCGACAATAATACACAATTTTTCCATGCTTTATCAAATCAACAAAGGGTACACAATGCTATTTCGAAGATTGTTGAGCTGGGGGGTAATAAGGTTACTTCCTAGCTGGGCATAGAAAAAGTCTCTACACGACATTTTAATTCACTTTTTTCCAAACCACAAGCACATAACTTAGAGGCCCGACTTGAGATTTTGTAGTGTATGCCTCAGATTTTTACTGATGAAGAGAGTGCATTAGTTGGTAGGTTGGTTTTGTCTTAAGAGATTGAAGAAATTTTGAAGACGATGGCCAAGGATAAGAGTCCTAGGCCGGATGGTTGGACAATCGAATTCTATCTTCAGTTCTATGACCTGATTGGAACTAAGATTGTTCGTTTGGTGGAAGAATTACTCTCGACTGCCAGGGTTGCAGGGGGTGTCAATACAACATTTATCACACTTATTCCTAAGGTCACCAATCCTTCTTATTTCCAACAATTTCGTCTTATATCATTGTGGAATTTACTTTATAAAATTATTTCAAAAGTGATTGCAAACCGGGTGAAGAAAGGCTTGTCTCGAGGCATCTATGAGGAACAATTTGGCTTCCTTCATCAACACTAGATTTTCGATGCCATTGGGATTTCATAAGAGACTATACACTCTACAAAAATTAATCGGTGCAAGTCTTTAGTTCTTAAGCTTGATTTGGTTAAAACTTATGATATGGTTGATTGGTATTTTCTTCGACTACTCTTATTGAATGCAGGTCTGAAATTTGAAGTGACTCGATGGATATTGGGTTGTGTTTCATCTACCAATTTTGCAGTACTGGTCAATGGGTGTCTTACTCCTTTTTTTAAGAGCAGGTACGGCCTACGCCAGGGTTTCCCACTCTCACCTCTCTTATTCTTATTAGTAATTGAAGGCTTGAGAAGAATGCTAAACAAAGCAAAGATTGAAGGTAAGATATTGAGAATCAAAGTTTCCAAAAATCATGTTTTCATGCACTTACTTTTTGTGGATGATGTCCTCCTATTTGGTATTGGCAAGCTATTTGAATGGAAATTCTAGAAGCAACTTCTGGACCGATTATGTTTAGTGTTGGGTATGGTGGTAAGTTTTCCCAAATCCTTTCTTTATAACTTAAATCTTGAGGATGACTTCAGAGAACAGGTACGCACTATCTTCCCTTTCGATTTACTGGAGCTTGATGGTGGTCTGAAGTATCTAGGCTACTTCTTGAAGCCTAATGATTACCATGTTTCAGATTGACATTAGTTAATTATGAAGTTTGAAAAAAAGGATTTGCGCTTGGTACAATCGCAAACTCTCCATTGGAGGGCGACTCACGTTTTTGAATTCGGTTCTTTCTAATTTGCCTATCCATTTGCTTTCCTTGGCTAAAGTGATTTTGAGCATCCTACATCAGATCGAGCGCATAATTTATAATTTCTTGTGGTCTACCTTACTGGGTAAACAAGGCTTTCACCTAGTAGCTTGGGATAAGTTGGCACTTCCGAAGTTGTCATGTAGTTGGTGTATTTGGAATATATTTTGGGTCAATTCATCACTCAATTTGAAAATTCTTTGGCGAGGTATCACACACCCTGGTCTATGGGGAGTGATAATCCGGGATAAGTATTTGAAGGAACAAACTGTTCCAGAATGGATCATGCGAGCACAGAAAAAATCACCAGCAATTTCTAGTATGTGGAGTGGCATGCTTGATGTTTTTGCATTACTTAACAGGTGGCTGGTGTGGCAGGTGGGGGATGGTTTTCAAGTGCAGTTAGGGATGGATCCCATAATCGGTATTGCATCCAATTATGGATGCAATACCGTATTATCACATTCTACATTGAACTCATTGCACTCAAGAGGACTTTATTTTTTATTTCAAAAGTGAACAAATATGGACTATGAAACTCAATATTGTATCCACTCGGACACACTTGGTAGATGGTCTTTTGACATAGATTTCAATACTTAGAATATATTGTAAAGATTGTGATAACACATAACACTATCCATTGTATAGGTAACCTTTGTAGTTTCTTTGATTCACCCTTGAATATCAAGAAACTTGTTTCTAGATTGAAAAAAAAGGTTAAGCTTAAATCTCGATCCAGCACAGGCCTTCGTAAAGGTAGGCAACTGGTTAGGCTCAAGGGAATCGAATCCCGATCAAGCTCAAGCTTTCGTAAAGTTACGCAAGTTAGCGAAAATGTTCATACAAAACTTTAACAAACAGATCGCATGCGCTTTTCATTGTCTAAATCACTGAAAAAATTTAAAAATCTCGTATATCGATTTGGTTTTATTTCAATGTTTGTTGGAAATTTTGGTTTTGGAATTTTGAAAAGCTTTTCGTCTGGTCAAACTTTGGAATAATTTAAATTTTATCGTTATTTTAGTTTTTTTTAAAGCAAAAGAAGCTTTCCAGAACGTTCGGCATATCTTTTTTGTATTTTCTTCAAATTTGGTTTTGTAGCTTTAATATTTCGTCATGTTTTTGCTTTGAACTTTTTACAGCCATTTTTAACGTGCTTTATGTATTATGAGCAGACCGGCTTCTAAAATAAGTCAAAGATATGTTATATCGTACTTATTTTGAGCTTGTGTCTTGTTTTCTGGTTTAAATTCAGCGTGCATCTTCCTTTCTTGTTAAGGTTCAGTTTGAAATTTCAATTACGGTCGAATCTCCTAAAGAACTTCTGAGAAACATGTTGCAGCTGTGTATGTTGTGAGTCTGTACCTCCCGTTTCCCTGTTAATTTGATTGGACATATCACATAAATATTTGCCGTGTGATTCATGTAGTCTAAGTTTTGATGACATTTGGTGTAAATTCTTAGTTTATTATATTGATCGATCTGTGAAAGAAGCTAAAGATCTCAGCGAAAGCTAAGCATTGAGCTGCAGAGTATTTAATGCCGTAGCTTTAATTTTTAGCTTGTACCTTGTTTTTTGGCTTAATTTCAGCATGTCTTTTCTGGTTAAATTTTGGCTAACATTTTCAATTACGACTTAAATTTCCCATATTTCTTATAGATGAAATGCACAGTAAATTTATACATATTTAGATGAAATGTATATAACCTGAAATTTTGCCAGTACAACCAGGTTGGTCTTGATTATGAATCCTAATCAAGATGGTTTAATCAGTGACCCCTAACTTTGGAGGAGGGATTAAGCTAATCTAAGAGAACCCCAACTTTGGAGAAGAGATTAAGCTAATCTAACATTTCTCTGATGGTACCCAATGTATATTCAAAATTTTTTATTTGTACTTGTTTTTAAGTTTTACCTTATTGTTGAGCCCAGAATTGGCCCTTTTTAATCATCTTTAATCATCTTTCCTGCCCCTGTCCTACACCACTTATCATGGCAATCAGACCTATTGTCCTTACCTTATTCCCCAAATTACCAAGGTATGATTGATTATTGTTTTATTTTATTAATGCTTATGATTGTGATAATTAAAGCTATGCATCTCTCAATTGTGCTAACATGTTACGATTTATGAAGGTAGTTGAGATAAATGGACTGCAGGAAGATCGGGGCTGAACAAGTCGTGAAAGAAGGGGTGTTCGTTGCTTGTAAAGGGATCCTTGGGGCTCGAATCATCAATTAAAGCACAGCTGTGACAGGGCAGCTGTAACAGAATGCGCTATCTTGAGTATGTTGCTGCTCGAGTCTAGCTGTGATTTGAAAGGACCGCCACTCTTGGGTCAATTGATAACTTTCTCATATTTTGATGTCTCTGCTCTGCCACGTATTGTAACAGCTAGTTATTTAGGGCGCCTGAAGATCAGAGATCTTCATGGCTGCCCGATTATAGGGTTTGATGTTATGATTTGTATGAATAAATATGGGGAGTTGCCTCGACCCAGGGGTTGAACAACAGATAATCATTTTCATTGTATTAGCATCCGAGCAAACTGTGTATTCATTCTTCTATTAATATAAGGGGTTGCTTCTGAGCTAAAAGAATTTGCGTTGTTCAGCCAGCGTCTCTGTGTGAAGGCTGGGCCCGTCTTCCACAGAGATTGTTGAGTTAAAATAGGATTTTGAATTCATTGTTGTGTGATGCTTTGTTTATGATATTTCCTTTTGTACGCAGCAGTAATATTTATGGTGTGGATTTTCAGTACAATTAATATTAGATTCCCTTGAATTTGGCAAGTAATACAGAGTGACAGTCGACTGAGTAGAGACTTTATGCAATTTGTGTGATAATTATACACAGCCTTGTTCATCTTGCAGCTAAGTTGTGATCCCATGAGCCTTGCAATTTATCTTTCCTGTTGTGTGTTGTTGATTTCCATTCTGCAATTCAATTTCTTAGAACAGTTGACTCAATCTTTCGTAATTGGATTTCTAGATTAATGTTCGGTTTATGCCTTATGATTTCCAGAGTGATTAGATCAGACAGGTGATTGTTCTAGAATATGAATGAGATTTCTTCCCTGCAATTGTTGATTAGATTTGATACCATCTCTTGTTGATGCGTGATAGAGAGGAATTGAAGTGTAGCAGTTAGAAGGCAATTGGGATTGCATAGATTTTTGGGATGAACATGGATGATAGAAGATAAAAGTATTCAATTCTAATGGTTTGGTGTTTAAGCATAGATTGTGCACTTATCCTTTGAAATAAAAAGACTTTCTCGGGTTGACAATAAATATCGCATGCTCTGTGTGTTGGTGATAATTTATCTGCATATAGGGTGCACGACACTTATTTGCTGGCTTAATTTTAGTATGTGTCTTTTTTGGTTAGGGTTTTAGTTACACTTTCATTTTTGTTTAAATTTCATATATATATATGTTTGGAAAAAAAATTTAGAAAAAAAATTGGCACTTCTCTGTATTTTGTTAATACTACCTACATAGCAGAGACATTATGTATTTTGTTAATAATACCTACATAGTAGAGACATTATGTGAGACATACAACAAAGATAATTAGTATAATGGACTAACCTAAAAATACAAAAAGTCAAAACATTAAACAACTTGAGTTAGCCCAATGGCCTTGAATTTCCAAAAACAAAATGATGCATTTGTCATATGGAATGGAATGTACAACTTAAGTTCGTCCATTGGCCTTGAATTTCCTAGAAAAAAAATGATGCATTTGTCATCTGTAATGTATTTTGAGTTTGTATCTCCGGTTTACTATAAATTTATCTGGACATGAAAATGTACAATGTAATAGAATGAATAGTTTATTGAATTTCATAGATTTATGAAAGAAGTTAAAAATTTGTTCTACTTGACTTTAGTTCGCACCTTCTTTTCCGGTTCAATTTCAGCTTGTGTCTTCTTTTCTAGTTAAGCTTCAGCTTGCAATTTCAATTCTGGTTGAATTTAGTTGAGAAATTTTGAGAAAGGTGTTGTGTTTTCCTTTCTCTTTGTATATCTTGGTGTTTATATGGAATGTATGTATTCAGGTTTCCGCCTCCAGTTTAGTTTTAGTCGTAAATTTGTTTTGAGAGAAAAGGGGGGATTTTACCAATTTTTTTTTGGAATGAATATATATAAATTTGTCTCATTTATTGTTGGTAGACGATGCTTGTTAGATACATAAGGGACATTCAAGGCAACAAAAATGTCTAATCATATACTTGTATTGCAAGGCAACATGAATGGAGGTTAATGTTCATAAATTTTCACTTTTATTTATTGGATTGAACAAAGAGTTGGGATGAAGTTGGAAGGAGGTATTTTTAGATATTGCAATTTATTATTTACATGATAGAGGTTTAAAATATCTCGACTTTAGTCTTAAGCTTAATGATTATAAGGAAAAATATTGGATTTGGATTTATGAAAGAATTGAAGTTTGGGTTACCTATTGGTGTCATAGATGGTTAGTTAACAGAGGTAGAAATCCCAATGTATTGACACGCGTTAGCTTACTTCCAAAGAGCATGTTGGACAAAATAAAAGTTTAATTTTTGTGGATAGTCAAATGGGAGAAGGAAGAATCGCCCAAGTGAGATGGAAAAACTTAAAGACCAAGGACGGGGTGGGGTTTAAAGAATATCTATTTATTCAACTAAGCCCTATCATCAAAGATATTATGGAGGAATATTAAGTTAAATGGTTTATAGGGGGGAATAATGATTGGAAATTACATAGTTCTTAGTATAGTTGAAGACTGGATAAGGAAGGAACCTAAAAATCATTTGAGTGGATTGGTATGGAAGGATATCGTCAAGGCCTTTTGTTTTGATGTGAAGATGCCTGGCATGGAAAATTGGTAGGGGTGATATAACCAAAGTAGGAGAAGATTATTGGATGGAGAGCACTAGAAACTACTACCTATTAGAGAATCTGAAAAATGTATTGTTAAATATAGATCAAAAGCCTAGTAGAGGCAGTCGATCTTGAATCTATGTCAATATGAAATCAAGGATGAAAGTTAATGGAGTGTCTAAGTATTCAAGGGGTTTTAACAAATGAGTGGAATAAATATCTTTGAAATCTCATGAATAATGTCATTATATTAAATACAAAGGCAGTTGAAATTGTATGGACAAAAAACAAAATTGTATGGGGCTATATTTCAAAATTGGACTAGCCTTGAATGAAAGACAATGAAGATGAAGAGAATATATGTTGGCGGAAAGCAGCTTGGACATTAAAATGCCCACTCAAAACAAAAAATATTCTCATGGTTATTATTGCCTAATAAAGTATTAACATGGGATAATTGCAAGAAAAGGGATTAGTAGAGTCCAAGTTGGTTTATCTTATGCCAAAAGGAAGATGAGTCTGTGGATATTTTGTTTGTACATTACCAATTTACAAAAGAAATTTGGGAGGAGGATATGAAGTTTAACTATGGGCCAAGGCAAATAGGGAAGGGGATACACTACATGAATGTTGGGAGAAATGGCATAAGAGGATGTCTATTAAAAGCCATAGGTCATTTCCTTGTATAGTAATTTGGGCAATTTGGCTAGCAAGGAATGACAAAACTTTTTAAAACAAAGAGGTCATTTATGTTTGTCACCAAATTAGATATGCATGCAAAAGTTTATTACAAACATTGAAAGACAATAAACAAATAATTTGTAAAGCATTATCATGGAGTTATTTTGATGAAGCTTGTCCAGGTATATATGACATCAAGTTCAAAGTGATTGTAGGAGAGGGATCAAATAACATAGCAGAATTTTATGCTCCATGGTTAATTATGAAAATAGCAACAAAAGGGTTTAAACATCCCATAAATCATAAATTATTTGAGATAACAAACTTATAATGGAGTGGGCAAATGGAAACTACAATATGGAAATTTTATTGTTGGTTATAATAATGGATAGAAATAAGGAGGTGAGTTTAAATTTCACTTTATTATATTTTTAGCACGTCTATAGGGAGAGTCCAAAGAAGCAACAATAATGTAGGAAGGAAATATCCATCTTTGTATTTTTGGTGCAATTTGTATTTAAATAAATTATTGTAAGGATGATGTGTTTGAACAACTATTTTGGAAGCATATTTTTTATGTATAATGTTTATGTTAAAAACATGATGGTAAATCTTGAAGTTCATTTGAAAGAAGAATTAAATTTATGTTTAGCATATGATTATTATGAGTGATTGAATTTGTACCTAAAAATATCTATGAATTCCCTAGTGTTTCTTATAAAAATTAAAGCCATTTTTTAAGTTATACTAGAATTAATAATCGGCTAGAATTACCTAAGTTCAAATTTTACTAGTTACTACTTCAAACCTAGACAAGGTGCAACAACTTACAAGCCACACTTAGCAGTAACTCAATTTAGAGCAAAGACTTCCCACCTAGGGAGCACCTACCTTTTCAGCCCAAAACATAACATACCAATGTCTCATTAAAAATTTGAACATGAATAAAGGATATGAAATTTACCTCCTAAGTCTTCAAAAAATAAAACACACTTGCAAAAATCAAAACTTTTCTCTTATACACACTTTACAAAAATCAAAACCTTTCCATAACACAAAGGCTTTCGCTTAAAAGGCATTAAATTTGATTCAAACCTTTCAAGTAAACTTTCGGTTCCTGATACTGGGGCTACTATCATACAGGCAGGTCAGGCTTTTGTGCCCAACCCTCCAGGGGTGAACAGATCCATAGCTGTGATCCAGGTTGAGGAACAATGACGGTCACGAGATCCTCCGGTGGTTGAGAACCATCCTTCTTTCACAAGTAAGTTTAAATCTATTTTTCCTGCTTGTTTTAAGTCTTTATCTCAAGCGGATATATCTATGCTGGAAGGGTGGGGGGCTGAGACCTTGGGAAACAGCTCACCTGTAATGTCTGTTACATACCTTGAGCCGACATGTGACCCCCCTCCGATGAGTGAAAACCTGGAGGTTCCTGATTCTAGCCATTCTATATTTTTGGAAAACCTTTCTCTGGTGATGGACTCACAGATTGTTTAAGACGATTTTGTTACTCTACAGAATGTGGACCCTGAACCTGCCCCAAAGGCTTCTGGGGGGGGATTCCATTGTCTAGAGGAGGGCTTATTCACAAACCCTATTCCTGTTTTTTGTGATGGAATTATTTCAACTGACACACAATTCCCTACTCTCCCAAATGTGACTATCCGGAAAAAAGAGGGGGGTAGACGCAAAAAGGTATTGGCTCGGGCGTCCATGGGTGGTTCTACGGAGGTTCTTTTTCCTGCAAAAGGAACCCCTTCACAGTCGTTTACTGGTGGGGAAAGTCATTCATTGATCTCCTTGGTGTCTTGACCCCTTAGAGTAGAGAGGGTCCCCCTGGAGGTTAATCCATGATTATTTTGACCCTAAATATCTGTGGGGTAGGGGGCGCTCCAACACATTATGCCTTCAGGAGACTGATGAATTATATTCACCTGAATTTGGTTTTTCTTCAGGAAACCCTGGTCGATGAGTCAAAGGCCAAGTCTTTCTTTTTCTCCTTTTGTCCGATGTGGGAAGTATGCCTATTGGGGCTTTTGGGCATTCGGGTGGGTTATTGACTGCATGGGATCCTCTTCTTTTTAAGTTTAATCCCTTTGCTGTGGGGGGGGTATACTATTGTCTAGATTTTGTAGGGAGACTTCTGCACCGTTTCATGTTTTCAATTTCTATGGGCTCCGATTGGAGAAGCAACTTTATTGGAGTGGTATTGAGGACAACGGTTTGTTGGACATTAATTCCCTTGTTATTGGGGGTGACTTGAATTTTGCTTTGGGTGCGAGAGACTCTTGGGGTGTACATGCCCTTCCACAGTCAAATTATACTTGGTTCTCTAATCTTTTTGATAAACACTGTCTTACAGATATTGTGCCCAAGCCTTTATTGCCGACTTGGTCTAATGGGAGAAAGGGTGATGCTACGGTAGCAAAGCGATTAGATCGTTTTTTTATTCATGAGGACTTACTTGGGACCCTTTCACAGTGTTCCTCATGGGTGGATGCTATAAAACTTTTAGATCACTTTCATGTTATATTTCGGATTGGTAAAAAGGGGATTTCCCTACAAAATTCCCCTTCAAATATTGTAACCCTTGGTCTTTGGAGGATTCTTTTCTCATTTTGGTTCCCCGGCTTTGGGCATCTCTCCAGCAAAATCCTTGTCCTTTGGCTATGCAGAGACTTCCGTCTTTTTTGAAATTGTTAAAGCTTAAGGTTGCTCCTTGGATTCAGGGGAAAAAACTATTGTTATAGGCTAAGTTAGTTGATACTGAGTTTCATATTTTTGCTCTCACCTCTCGGCCTTTTGTTGAGACGGTGACTGATCCAGTGAGGACACAGATTAGTGTTCTGGAGGAATTTTTTTTTCCCTTCTTCGCATTAAGGAAGACTTGTGGAGAATTAAAAGCCGAGCTCTTTGGATTTCTAGTGGGGACAAAAATACCAAGTTCTTCCATGCATATGCTCATTACAGAAGGAAGAAAAAGGCTATTTGGGATATTTGCAATGAGGAGGGGACCTTGATTACTGATCAATCAGGGATTGCGGTGGAAGCTGTCAAGTACTTTTCGGGTATTTTTAAGAGTCCAATTGCTACCAATTTGGAGACTCAGTTACAGATCATACAGGTGATGCCACGCATTTTCTAAGAATCAGATTGTCTCTCTATTTTTGCACTTGTTACTATTGCAGAGATTGAAGTCATTTTAAAAAGTATGGACATAGAGAAGAGTTCGGGGCTGGACGGTTGGTCTGTTGAGTTCTTTATTCAGTTCTTTGATATCATGGGCTCGGAGCTTGTTCGGTTTGATGAAGAGGCTTGGGTGATGGGCAGGATCCCTGGAGGGGTTAATGCCAATTTTATTGCCTTGATTCCGAAGAAATCAAATCCGATGACATTTCAGGATTTCCGCCCTATATCATTATGCAATCCGATCTACAAAGTAATCTCTAAAATTATTGCACAAAGAATAAAGGCAGGTTTGTCAAGTGGTATTTCTGCTGAACAATTCGGTTTTCTGGAACATCGTTTGATCTTTGACACAATTGGAACGACACAGGGGGTTTTACATTCTGCAAAACTGAAGAAGATTGGCACCCTGGTCTTAAAACTTGACCCGATAAAGGCCTATGATCTGGTAGAATGGACTTTTCTTAGGTTATTTTTATTAAATGCGGGTCTTGATTTTCATATTACACAGTGGATTATGGGATGCTTGAAGACTACAAACTTTGCAGTGCCCATAAATGGTTGCCCTACCTCCTTCTTCAAGGCGACAAGAGGACTTAGACAGGGTTGTCCTTTATCGCCCTTGCTCTTCATTCTTGTCGTTGAGGGGTTGAGTCGTCTTATATATTAGGCTAGGTCTGAAGGACTGATTAGTGGTATTAAGGTTACACATAACCATCATATTACTCACCTATTATTTGTTTACGATGTCCTCATTTTTGGCATGGGAAATGAGCAGGAATGGCTTCATTATAAGTATATTTTGGATACTTTTTGTTTTGCTGTAGGGATGCAGATCAAATTTCATAAGTCATGTTTCTATACTATAAACTTAATTGAGGAACAGTTGTTACCCTTGTGCAGGATCCTTCCTCTGGAATTTTTGGACTTAAACAGAGGCTTGACCTATTTAGGTTACTTTCTTAAGCCAAATGCCTATTTGGTCGCTGACTGGCTTTGGTTGGTACAAAAGGTTGAAAAAAGGATGTTGTGTTGGATACATCGGAAGCTTTCCCTGGGTGGCCAGTTAGTTCTTCTAAACTCGGTTTTGGAAGGTCTTATGATCTACTGGTTTTGCATTGCACATGCTCCGATTTCCATTATACACATGATTAGGAAATTATTTTTTAATTTTCTGTGGAAGGGAACTCATCTCTACCAGGGCTGTCATTAGTTTCCTAGGAACGTATCTCTTCACTGAAGTCTTCCGGGGGATGGGGTGTCCGCAATTTGTTTTAGGTCTATAAGGCTTTACATACAAAGAGCCTTTGGAGGAGCCTTATGGATGAGGGCCTTTGGGGGAAGGTAATTTGCGACAAATACATCTATCCGAAATTAGTGATTGGTTGGATTCAGGCTAGTGTGAAGAAGCGGGGTAAGTGCTCAGTTACGTGGACAGGTTTATTGGTTGTATCTCCGATTGCACTCAATCGATTATCCTGGTTGGTGGGTAATGGCTATCAGGTCCTTGTGGGACTGGATCGGATTCTTAGATCACCTTCTGCTGGTGTTCTTTCTAAGGGGACCATTCAATTCTTAAATGCCATGGGACTTGTTTTCTTAAATAAGTTAAAAAAAGTTCATGGTGATTTCAGGTTAAAGGACATTTGGCTGTCGGCATGGGATCTTCACCTTACTGGCTTGGTCGTTGTTGAATGGGATATTTTTATTACTGGATCTTCACCTTACCTTAGTTGGGAGTATGGTGGCGGTGATGGCACAATTACTACAACAATGATTTATAAGGCTATTGCTGAGGAATCTTAGCCCCACCTTTCCGATTGGTGGCATTCCCCCCTGTGGTAGTGGGAAATTCCTGGGAAAATTAAACTGTTCTTTTGGTTGGGTTTCAATAATAAGCTGATGAATAGTGACCGTTTTCGTATTCATGGTGGTATTGGGCTGTTGGTTTGTTATCTTTGCTACAACACAGAAGGATCCTATCCACACTTGTTCACAAAATGCTCTGTAACTTTGCAGCTTTGGGATGAAATTGCCACTGTTTTCAGTTTATCAAGTAGTTGGATGGGGGAATCCCTGGCTTAGTGTGTTAAGCATTGGCATTTTAGAAACCGGTGGCAGATTGCTTTCCCATTGCGTTTTTTATGGGGTGTTTGGCGCTTGAGGAATTCGATCCTTTTTTAGGATAGGACATACACCTTTAACAACTATGTTCACTTTGTAAAGTCTTTTATGATGGACGCACATAATGTTGCTCCTCATGTTATTAGAAACACATTGGTTCCTCTTGTTATGAGCTATGGCAATCCTGTGGGTATGTTTGATGGTGCGGCGCAACATGATAGGTGTGGTGCAGGTTGCTTCTTAATCCTGGACCATGAGCATTATGTGGAAATGTTTTTTGGTGTGGTGCTGGAAATAATTCCAGATCCGAGTTAATTGCTCTGTGGAGCCTTTTAACATTGGCCAGCTCCTTTGGGTTTCACAAAATGGATACAGTTGGTGACTCTACTACTATTATAAATTGGGCAACAGGTCTACATCAACTACAAGTTCCTGCACTTTCACATTGGAAAAAAAATGATTTTGATTCTATAAGGCTCCTTTACTACTTTGAATTTTAGTGAGGTTAGCAGGATCTACAACAAAAAGGCAGAGTCTTTATCAAAAAAGGGTCTTCTTTTGAGTGAAGGAAAGGCTGTGATTTGCTTCTTTCAGAGGAATCAACTTGTGGATGAAAAGGAAACAGTCTTATACTGATTCCACAGCCTTTCTATTTTGGTTTATCTTTTTGTGTTTTTTCAGCTATTTAGAATAGTACTTAAGTTATTTTGTAAATATTGTTGGTCTGTTACATACAATTTTTTGGGACAAGATATTATTGTTGCATCTTGATAAGAATCAAAGGCCTATGGTGTTATTCTATGGCAAATGATCAAAACTCTTGTCCCTTGGAAGCTCAAGGTAGTTTTTTTGTATTTTGATACATCCGTGTCAGTGAAGGATAAATGTAATTTAGATGAAGAGATTTTGTCTTGTGGACAAGCTCCCCTGTGTAGTTTCTTTGATTCACATATGAATAGCAAGAGACTCTGTTTTTTTTTGGAAAAAAAAAAAACCTTTTCGCTTTGCTATGAAGCAAACAATAAAGTTTATCATTTTCATTACGCTTATTTATTAAAAAATAAGACATTAACTTTTTTTTGAGATTTTTGAAGTTGAACATTCCAATATGTACTTGGCAACATAATAATAATAATAAACACGGTATACATTGATAGGGAATAAGGATATATTCGTTGAATTTGGGAGCTGTATAAGGGTTAACTAAAACATCCTTGGCTCGAACGTAGTTTTAAAATTGGGTAATTAGTTTTAAATAAACAATTTCAATTGCTGAAATTACAAAATGGTAAAAATAACAATTTCTAACAAGAATTTTAACCAGTTTTTATCCCAAAATTGAGGGAAAAGCGGGGCCTTTTGGTTGTCAATGGTGGGTGCTGTATAAAGACTAACTAAAACGACTCCAAGAACAATTATTGCTAAAATCACCAATTAAAATGCTGAGATCGCAATTTCGACAATTTGAGTAATTTTAAAATTGTACAATTAGTCTAGAACAAACAATACCAATGGCTGAAATTACAAAAATAAAAAAATAACAATTTCTAATGAAATTACAAAAATAAGAAAATAACAATTTCTAATGAAATTACAAAAATAAGAAAATAACAATTTCTACCAAAAAATTTCAAAATCGCCACTTGAAATCTAACAATGTAAATTGGCGTATGCGACCATATACGGTTGGATATAAAACATTTTAAATTTATGTATCAGTATATAGCATTTATTACATTTAGTACTTTGTTAATGATTACGTATGGTTTACGAACCGTAAATGTTTATATATGACTCTAGGACAAAATTTACATTAAATGCTAGTTTATACTCTTATTTCCATCCACCAACCCCTATATAGACCGTTCCCCAGCCTCTAAAATTGTCTTTGCAGATCACTTCAATCGTACTGGTTAAGCTCAAGGCAATCGAATCCCGATCAAACTCAAGCTTTCGTAAAGGTGCGCAAGTTAGTGAAAATGTTCATACAGAACTTTAGACAAACAGATCGCATGCGCCTTTCATAGTCCAAATCTCTCTGAAAAAAATTAAAATCTCGTATATCGATTTGGTTTTATTTCAATGTCTTTGCAAAATCTGGTTTTGGAATTTTAAAAAGCTTTTTCTCTGGTAAAGGTTTGGAATAATTCAAACTTTATCGTTATTTTAGTCTCTTTTTCAAGCAAAATAAGCTTTTCAGAAAAGTTCGGCACTTGGTTTTCGCTGTAAGCAGTCATATCTTTTCTGTATTTTATTGAAATCTGGTTCTTTAGCTTCAAAAATGCGTCATGTATTTGCTTTGAACTTTTTACATGCATTTGTACCGTGCTTTCTGTATTATGAGCCGATCGGCTTGTAAATTAAGTAAAAAATATGTTATATCGTACTTATTTTGACCTCGCGCCTTGTTTTCTGGTTCAACATCAGCGTGCATCTTCTTTTCTGGTTAAGTTTCAGCTTGAAATTTCAATTAAGGTCAAATCTCCTAAAGAACTTCTGAGAAACGTGTTGCATTTATGTATGGCGAGTCTGTATCTCCCGTTTCCCTGTTTTCTTATTTGGACTTAAAGATTTGCCGGTTGATTCGTGTATCTAAGTTTTGATGACATTTGGTGTAAATAATTAGTTGATTATATTGATTGATCTGTGAAAGAAGTAAAAGATCTGTTATCTTGTACTTGTTTTTAGCTTGCACCTTGTTTTCTGGCTTAATTTCAGCGTGTCTTTTCTTGTTAAATTTCAGCTTACAGTTTAAATTTCCCAATCTCTTTATTTAATGAAACCGGAAAGCCTCCAAGTACTTCTCATGCATGGGAAATAGGGTAATCAGCCTTCATTTTGATTTGATTTTGGAGCCTAACCCTGACTGATAAGAGGTTGAATCTGTGAACTCCTCAACTTTGGAGAAGAGATCTTATGTTTGGCTCATGATTGCTTAAGCAAACCGGTACACGCACACATATTTTGTTTTTGCTTTTAAGAAAACCTTTGGCTCTTCATGGCATTTTGCTCATGGTACTTAGTGTATATTGATCGATGTGTGAAGACGTTAAAAATCTGTTATCTTGTGCTTGTTTTTATCTTGCACCTTGCTTTCTGGCTTGATTTCAGTGTGTATCTCTTCTGGTTAAATTTTGGCTTACACTTTCAATTTACTGTTTAAATTATCTCTCTGTATATCTTCCAAGGAGAACTGGAAGGAAACTTTTAGACACTTACCTGCATTTGGCTGACGGTACCCAGTGTAGCACCATCAGCCTGATTATGTGGTAGGGACAGTGAGTGAGTCATACAACAGAGGCAGCTACTTTGATGGATCAACCCATAGACCTTCTACATAAATCTCAAAGTATTCAACCACTCAAGTTTAGCCCACTGGCTTTGAATTTCCTAAAAAATGTGATGCATTTGGGAATGTTTTTTGAGTTTATACGTCCATGGATTGTATTTTGAGTTTGTACCTCTGGTTTACCTGTAAACTTATCTGGACATGAAAATGTAGAGTGTAATTGATGTGTTTTAGGTATTGATTACATTAGCGTAAATGATTAATTTATTGAATTTGATAGGATTCTGAAAGAAGTTAAATATTTGTTTTATGGTACTTGACTTTAGTTCGCACCTTCTTTTCTGGTTCGATTTCAGCTTGTATCTTCTTTTGTCGTGAAGTATCAGTTTGCAATTTAAATTTTGGTTGAATTTCGTTGGGAACTTTTGAGAAACGTGTTGCATTTGCCTTTCTCTTTGTATATTTTGGATTTTTTCTGGAATCTACTCAGGTTTGTGCCTCCGGTTTAGTTGTAAATTTGTTTTGGACATAAAGATCTACAGTATAATTGGTGTATGTTAACATTTAGTTGTAAAATTGTTTTGGACGTAAAGATCTAGAGCGTAGTTCGTGTAGTCTATGTCTTGATGAGTTTTGGCTTAAAACATTAGTTTATTGATTTGATACTGTTTGTTAACAATACAGATTTTTTTGTTCTGTTTTCCTTCTAGTTGCAAGGGCAAACTTTTTCTTTGGGAATATTGCTTATAGAAACTTACAGCTGACACGCTGTGCTATGAGGGGCATACCTATGCTGCCAAAATCACCAATACCTATGCTGCCAAAATCACCAAGGACTTGCACCTGGCTCCATCGAAGCCCACTTGGGGGTTTTGAATCTGGGTGTCCATGTTAATAGAAGGCTGATTGCCTTGCTGCTGGAGGACACTCCTGTGAGCTCAGTTGCAATTTCTTCCAGATTACGCTTTAGAGATTTCTGCAAATATTTTTTTTCTATGGGCATAAATTTGACTGGCCTATTTTTTGTGTAACACTGAAGATCTGTTTTTGGTTTCTCATTTCAGCTTGGAGCTCCATTTTTCAGAGGCACCATTGTTTTTATAAAAAAAATGAATTAAGACCTGTTTCTTTGGTAGCATCATTTCCTTGTGAATTTGTTGGGAATTTTGCCTATATACTCTGCTTGGACTCGAAAAGGGAAAATCCTAAACTTTTCATTGGGAGTGTTGAGATTTGATAGCCCAAAACCTCCCCAATTCCCCATGGGACTCTGGGATTGACATCTATGATTAAACTCTGATCAAGGCTCTTTCGAATGCTTCAATAATTTGGTTAAAAGGGCAGAGGGAGAGGGGGCATCCTTGATGTAGCCCTTTTCAGGAATTGATAAAAAAATGCAGGGTCCACCATTGATAAGAATTGAGAAAGAATGGAGAAGCATTCCTCCACCCAATTGACCCAATTCTGGTTGAAGCCAGCACTCAATAGGATTATATTTAACTTTTTAAGAAATTTCATTGGACTTTTTCACAGGCTTTTACCAAATCTAGTTTAAGGGACATTCTTTTATCCTTAGCTTAACCGATTGAATAGATTCATCGGCTAGAATAAGGTTGCTCGCAATCTGCCTTCCTATCAAAAAATCTCCTCCAGGAATGGTTTAAGCCTTGATGTAATGATTTGGCCATAATGTTGTAGGAGGTGTTGCACAGGGAAATTGGCAAAAGGGAATCAAAATCTAGAAACACTTTCTTTTTCGGAATGACGATAATAAACTAGTTAAAGGATTGAAGAGTTTCACCGAAATTCTCCTTGATTCTTCAACAATTGCGAGAAGGCTAGTTTTGATCACATGCCACATCATTTGATAAAAATCAGCCAGATAACCATCTGTGCCAATTTTCTTTATTGAGAATACTACATCTTGCAACTCATCTTTGAACTTAGAGGCCAAAATCCCTGTATCCATTTTTTTCAGTGATAATCTTTGGAATGTTGTTTAATAAAGCTTGTTTAATCTTTGGGGAATCTAGAGCCTAGATTAGTTAATAGAATTTGAAATAAAATCTTAGCTTCCTTGTAGATTTAGGCTTGTCCCTCAATGACTGATACGATAATTTTATTAATGTCTAGGAATGATCAAACATGGTAGGTCAATGAGACTCAAAAGTACGATTAGTATTAGACAAATTGCAGGAGTTTAGGGAAACTCCTATAAACCAATGTTATCGGAACTAGACCGGAACTGGCAGAACTGACCGGTCCGAATTGGAGTCATGAACAAAAAATGGCCAGTTCTGTACCGAACCAGCCGGTTCTGTATAGGAATCAACCTTTTTCACCCGACTGGTCGGTTCTGTACTGAACCGGCCAGTTTCGTACAGAAATTGACCTTTTTCACCCGACCAGTTCGGTACAGTGTCGTATGACCGTGACAGTGGGGCCAAAAAATCAAATTTAAAAAATAAAAATAAAAAAAAAGCAATTTTTGAAACTAAATGAAGGTAAACCGTAGTAATCTTCAGTGACATTAAATGGTAATATTAAATTCTTAAATGGTAATGTCACTTTTACTTAAATTTTTAACATTACCATTAATTGTTTCAGGATATTTTAGAGTGGTTCCATCCTCATCGGACTTCATATGCAAAACGTAGAATTTTAGATCCCATTCAGAATTCAACAGACTTAATAGTGTTCAGGGTTTCAGGATTGCAATGTTTCCACTGGATTCTATCATGTATGAGGGTATGCGCATCATCCCCTCTATGTACCTCAAGGCTCGATGTTGGTGGTGCTGATTGTTTGTTTAATTCCTTTGTTATGACCTTGGTAAAAATGTACCCTTCACTCAAACACAATTACTTATTAGGCATGGGAAGTGTTTTCTACCTTTTTTTTAATGCTTGGATTAGGAGGTTTCATCAAAATTGTAGGGTGGCGATTAATGTCCTGTTACAAAACCCACAGTCCATAATTTTCTAATTCATCTCTATTTGCCCTGCCAAGTTGGCAACTTATGCGTTTCTTACTGAACTTGACCAAAATTATCTTGCTTCATTAAAATGCATGCCTGGGGTTCATTTCTTGGGAATTGGAGAATTTGTATTTTCTCATTCCTCACCTTTCTACATTTCCAGATTTTCAATTTGAGCCTTGAAACTTGCAGTTATGTAAAAGTGTTCAAAAGCTGTCATCTTTTTAAACAATGTTGAAAAAATCTGAGGCCTTACCAAAATGCATGCCAAATCTTCCCATACATGATATAAGGAAACTGTTTGAGATGATATGTTATTTGTCATTGTAGACACAAAACCCATGTCTTATATTTCCTCAATTCATCTCCAAAATGCTCGTAGTTTGCCTACTAAACTGCCCTCTGACACTGTTTTTGACATTTCAAGAAAATGCATGCAATCATCACTAAATGTACACCAAGGCCAAGTTATGGTTCCAAATCAAGCTCTGAAAGATGATCTGAATTCTAAATTCAATTATCTACCAGCCCTTTTCATCTTGTGCCATGACTCTGTGTCTAATTCTATAGTGCTTAAAACAAAACTGCCCTTGTTTCCACAATTCAGGAAAATGCATGTCAAGAGCTTTAAAATGCATACCCTGGGCAAAGTAGGCACGCCTAAGTCCTGAAATTTGAATTGGAAGTACCACTAAGTTTTCCACACCTGTCTATGAATTCAAATGCATGCAAGATAGCTTGCTTAGCTAGGGATGCTCCTGCATCAATTCACTGTTCTCACTCTATAGTCTGGTTAGAAATTAGAAAGTGACAAACATGATTAGACGATGCATCTCTCGATTGAAGCTGCTGCTTCTTCTTCTTCTTCATGGTAAGACAAAGCAGGTTATTCATGTTAAACATGATTAGACGATGCATCTCTCGATTGAAGCTGCTGCTTCTTCATGGTAAGACAAAGCAGGTTATTCATGTTAATTTTAGAGTCACAATATCATTCTTCTTAAAATGCCACTAATATGGTGACATGATGATCAAA
Source organism: Larix kaempferi (assembly GCA_027924585.1). Lineage (NCBI taxonomy): Eukaryota > Viridiplantae > Streptophyta > Pinopsida > Pinales > Pinaceae > Larix > Larix kaempferi. The sequence goes on along the minus strand of BSBM01000267.1, from coordinate 4,234,819 downwards.
CATTTTTGAAGTGTAAAATGCTGATAATCATTTTGACTGTTTTGGTGTGTCATTCTGCTGACGATACATGTATTTTTCTTCCTGACGACAACAAAATTATACAACTACTTTTATTGTACAGAATTAATAAAATGTTTCACCACCATAAAGAGGTCGAGGTTCCCGAAGAATTTGTGAAGATTTATTGTGAAGCCAATCCGGAATACTACTTAACAGCAAAAGAAGATGATGTCGTGCTTGCACCTGGCGATGAATCCAATCCCTATCAGGTAAATTACATCGCTTTTTGTACTTCTTCCCAGAAGTCCGATGTACCAATTCTTTTGCAGGTTGTGTGCATAGCTTATGATAAATTGAATAAGTAATTTCATGAATGCAAGAATAGCTGTGTATCAACTTTATTCAAGTTTACTGGACTTTGCAGCAATGGATCATGGATGCTACTTGGGGAATAAGGGTGAAAGATAGAGCCGGTTTCCCAGCATTTGCCTTAGTAAACAAGGCTACACGTCAGGCTCTAAAGCATGGGAAGGAAGAGAAAGAGAAGGTCTGATAATCCCAAGGCTTAATACGTTGGCAAATATTTGTAATTCTTAGATGTGACTAAACCACACATTGATCTAGTGTTTTGTATCTCCGTTGATAGGATATACTGGCTGGTTCCTCTAAAACTATATATAACTTCAATTTGTATTTTTTTCCCAAATAGTCAAATATCATGCTGACTTATTATCTTATACATGGACCAGGTTCACACATGTCCGTACTCAAAAGATGAACTGGACGAAGTTGTTCTTTGGACTCAAAGTGGTGACGTTGGAAATGGTTATCAGTGTATCCGTCCAGTGGATAACACAGACCTGAATTTGGATGCAAACCATGGTGATCCAGAAAGTGGAGGCATACAAGATGGAACAGATCTTATTCTTTTCAAGTGGAAGAAACAAGAAAACCAGAAGTGGAAGATATTGCCCATTTGTAAGTAAAGCCTTTTGCAGGCAAGGAGACCTGTTTGATTTTGGTTGGATCTTTCTTTATGTTGGTAATTGGTATGTATACCTTATGCTGGTGTGGGACTTCTTATATTTTGTGTGTTATGATTTGTTTCATATTGAAATCTGGCTTTTACTTTGTTTCCATTTTGAGCACTGTGTTCTTTCTGCGTTCGAAACTTAGATCACAATGTACCAAGATGCGAATCTCCTAACTTTAATGGATTTCATATTCCATTATTTATTAGTTGTCATGCACCTGGTAGTCTAAGAGATGTTCATCTTGATTGTGGTTAATAAGCTTTTAATCCAATTTCCCAAGTCCAAAAGTATGAAGCAAAGGATTCACCATACGGAGAAGGTGTCCCAAAATATGAAGGTGTGTCAAGTTTTGGGGGTGCACAGTATGGAGAAACTGTCCCGAGTTATGGAGGTGCACCGCATGGAGAAGATTTCCCAAGTTATGGAAGTGCACCTTATGGAGGAGGAGGTGTCCCAAATTATGAAGGTGCTCCTTATGGGGAAAGGACAGACAAAGTTACAGACTATGAAGGTCCAGCATATGCAGTACACACACAACATCATCATCACGATTTCCCACAGCGCATTCCTGAAGGCCAAAGTGTAAGGATTTACTGTGAACAAAGTCCTGAATATTTCTTGGCTGTACGTGATGGGGAGGTGGTTCTTGCACCCGGTGATGCAGATGATGTTTCTCAGGTACCCAATGTTCATGATGGTTTTTAGTCACCAACACATAAGAACCTTGTAAATCTTTTGAGTAAATTTTATCTTTTCAATTGAGCTGTTATTGAACACTATAACGACTTTATTTGTGTGAACTAATTTTCAGTACTTTGGCTGCAGCACTGGATCAAGGTGGATGAATGGGGAAACAGAATACGGGATGAAGTAGGTTTCCCAGCCTTTGCATTGGTTAGTAAGGCCACATTGAAGGCTCTAAAACATGGCAGCCAAGAGTGGGATAGGGTGAGTTTCAAATCTTATTAGGCTGAAATTAGTTAGTTTGAACCATTCTTTGTGTTCACCGAGTGCCAGTTTGTGTGTTCCCTCAAACTAAAATATTTCTGTGGAACATACTAAACACACATTCTGAATATTTTGTAGTCGAAAAGAACATTATTTACTCTTTAATTCTGCTCTAAGTTTTCTTGACTTGTCTTCCTCTACATTCAACTACAATATGAACATTCTGTACCTTCCCAAAACACCATTTGTTATTAATATCACTTATGACTTCACAAATTCTGATAATCTATTTTGCGTGTGTAGGTTGAGCTATCTTATTATAATGAAAATGATCTGGATGAGTCTATTCTTTGGACGCAAAGTGACGATGTTGGTCGTGGATATCAGTGTATTCGTCCTGTGGGTAACATTCATTTGAATCTAGATGCAAAGCTTGCTGATGGAAAACATGGTAATGTTGAAGATGGGAACGAGTTGATACTGTTCAGTTGGAAGAAACAGAAAAATCAGAAATGGAAAATGCTACCTGTTGATTGTAAGTTATCTTCTAGATTTTGAGACAATTGTTGACATATGAAGCCTTCTTTTGTCAGAAATTATGCTAGTTAGATCATCAAAGTTTTTGTGTCTTGTGGATCAGAGATACTAATATTATCCATTTTGTATTTATGATACTTGGCAGAGGCAAGTGTGAGTGGATATGCGTAATTTAAGTTCTTGGAATCGGAGTGTGTATCTTTTGGGTTGCCCCGCTTTTCCAGCCACCTCAATTTTTCTAAAATAAGATAAGGACTTATCCATCTGCTTTATAATGTATTTAATATCTTTGTGTGCATTGCAAAGTTTATGTCTAGGTAAGATATCTGTACAAGGGTTTCCAAATCTAAATGTGTGCGAGTTTTGGTCAGTTGAATTAATACATTATGGAGGATACTTAGTGAATAACATAGGCTTTCTTTTAGATCTGCTGAATTGGTATTGAATTAGTGCAAATCAAAATCTTTTGACATTGCAGATGTATGGATAAACCAGTAACCATTTAGGTTGGATTTAAAAAAAAAAAAATGCAATTTCTATTTATAAATAAGAACCGAAATCACATGCAGATAACATAGATATGTTTTATTTAAATATAACCTATCAAATAGATGTTTAAGAGTTACAAATGAATTTTTTTACAATGAGTCAAGATTTAAAGAAATCCTTAATCTTGTCTTTTTTCTATCTTTTTATTTTTGTTTACCTCAATCCATTCTCTTGGTGATGGATCTACAACTACCATCTGTAAGTCAATGCCCAAAGACCCATTATTCACCAAAGGAATCTGATCTTTATCCGAATCAGAACTCTCAAGGCCACATATTCTCTTCATTCCTCTTGATGAAAGTATCCATAGTTACCATAGCCCCGGAGAAGAGAAATCCAAAAGTTGTACATTATTATTTGTTTTATATCATCATTCTTTATTCTGAAATATTCTTTCTTTAGGTTGGATATTTTGCATTAAAAGCAAAAGTCATTTAATCTTTTAATGTACAGTAACTTATGAATTTTAATTTTTCTGCCTTTTAGTAAATAGTCAATTTTCATAGCTGAATTTTGAAAACTATGTTGTCTCATTTTCATAGTAAACCAGACATCATTTTTAGCAACTATGTTAAAAGCAAAATGCAAAATAATGAAAACACGTAAAATGCCATCTCAATACCATCATAGATCCATCTTAACTATGGCTCTATCAAGCTGAGGTGTAAACCCCCTTTTAGAGTCCTAAACATCTTCAAGGGATTTGATCCCTCTCAGCACTTGATAGAGTGAGAGATAAGATGGATCTATGCTGGTTTATTAATATTCAATTATTACAAAACTAATATCTAACTCATTGTTTTATTATTAACTTAAAAATACATATTCTAATATATTTTAGGTTATAATCATTCAAGCATCAACTATTCCAATTTGGATATCTTACAAATAGGTCAAAGTTGCATTAATTAATTAGTTGTGAAGTAAAATAATTATTTACCCAAAACTAATATCTAACTCTCTATTATTAACTTAAAAGTGCATAATCCATTATAATTGTCCACCTACCAACTATTCCAATTTGGAATCATGTTGTAAATGTCAACACAAAAATCCCACAAATAAACAAAAATTTCATTAATTAATTAATATGAAGTAAAATAGTTATTTACCCAAATTTAATGGTTGAAGTGAACTATTAGAGGTTGTAAAGTATAACACATAAATCCTACAAATAGGCAAAATTTGCATTCATTCATTGATTATGAAGTAAAATAGTTGTTTACCCATATTTAATAGTCCAAGTGGCAACTATTTCATGTTGTAAATTATAACACATAAATCCCACAAATACTAAAAAGTTGTGTTTACTAATTAATTATGAAGTAAAATGTTTGAAATTTACTCAATTATTGATTAATTTGCAATTATCACAAAACTAATATCTAACTTATTGTTCTAATATTGCCTTAACAATACATAATCCAATATATTCATTCACTTGTCAACTATTCTAATTTGGAATCGTAAAGGATAACACATAAACCCTACAAATAGGCAAACATTGCATTATTTCATTAATTATGAAGTAAAATAGTTATTCTTAATATGATTGTATTGTGAATGTCTCTCTTGTAGATCAAGGCAAGACTAACTAATACACAAAGATTTAGTTGTCTTGTAACTATTTGTGAAAATATTTATTTAAAATGTCAAGATGCTTGAATGGAAATTGAAATTGAAACTCAACGTATATTTATATACATGTATTTTATAATCTAGCCAATTTAAATTTGGAGTCGACTTGTGACAGACGTGACACATCTCATCCACTTTGGGCTTTAGAAAGCGCCTCTCGGTGCAATAATACAATGTGATAAGTTATCAACTTCTATCTAGCTAGGCCCAACTACATAAGCCAAGAGGACGTCTTAAATGGAGATAAAAATGCTCTTATGAGAATTTTTACAACTAGACTTTTCTACTAAACTAGCAAAAATTGGCCCATACAAAGTATTTTTTTGTGGACTCCTAAGGTTGTTGTCTTAAGTGGTGCTACATGGTTAATTTCATTTGTTGCATTAAAGCGCATATGATAAGTTGTTTGTTAAGATAGACTCCTTATCATATATGTGGAAAAAACAATTGCATGCTTTTCAATTCTAGGCTTTAGTATGATGTTTTTGCATTGGCAGGCCATTATGCTTGGAGATATCGAGAAAATACTATGAAACGAAAACTGCCACCTCATCACAGAAGTTGAATTGATGGGTAAGCATCAAGGTTATCATACTTGGTGTGTTCCTCTACTAAGTAACGTGAGACTTAGGGAGAAAAGATAACTCACCATGTTTGAGCACAATTTAGTGGATTCTCAAATACTATTGCCAAAGATATTCCAGATATTTCAGCATGGGATGAGGAGCGCTCAAAGTGTCTAATTTTTTGATGGAATTTAACCTCCAAATTCGGTAGGAATTTTGTTGGAAGTCATGGTTTCATTTGATTGATGGAAACTTTCACCGTAAAACTTCGCCTATAAAGAATTTGGCTCATTCTAAGACTATCTAAATTATTAAAAATTTTAAAAATGAGTGGATGAAGCAAAATTTTGCCTCACTAAAAAAATACCCTCATCAGAAATGAGGTTATTTAAGTACCCTTATAAAGCTCCAAGTTATTCCAATGATTCGGAGTTATTTTCCCAATTATTTCAAGTTGTTGAGTTACCCTTTAGAGTTTGTCTAGTTAAGTCATTCCCAAGTTGTCGAATCACTCCAAAGAGGTTGTCTAGTTAAATCATTCTCGAGTTTGAGTCTAACAACCTTAGTAAGCATTCAAATGTCAGCGAAATTCACCTATAGTAACTAACATTCATTAGATAGAAAGACTTGGCATGGTGTGGAAAACTTTTGGATTGGATTAGTTCAAAATAACTTTGTAATGTCCCCATCCAAATAAATTATCATGGAGGAAAATTTCCACTAACCTATTGGTTCCCTAGGTTGGGGTGGAAGCATTAAAATTTGGAATAAGGGAGCTACAACGCCCAAATTGAACTTAGAGTTACAAATTCACATTAAATGGGTCAAATAAATAATAATAAAGAGGAAAATTAGGTAGCATTGGATCATGAGGGCACATAAGAGGTTGTGGGACCCACATGTGGCAAGATTTCTCACTACACTTGGCATCCTTCTCACACAAATTTGAGTTTAAGGAGGAGGGTAACGTACTTGGGGTAGATGAAGAGGCAATATTCATGGCAAGAATCAAGAAGGCTCAAATTGGAGTGGAAGAGTAACTCCCAATGAAGAGGAAAAGGCATCATAGAGAAATTGTGACACTTGTAACAAGATTCCAAGGCATCTATGATAGCAATAATGAAGGAATCTATGACAAATTCAAACTTGATTGCAGGCCTATGACGAATCTGACATATCATGGCTAAAAATAACCATCAAGAGAGTGCATAAAGGGAGTTATGGTCAGCGAAGATTCCTAATTCGAATGGGGAAAAAAGGAGTGCAAGGAAGAAGTGGACAAGTGTCTCATGAGGGAATCTATCACTAACTTGAGTTGGGTGAGTGGTCTTGGAGGGAATTCGTCCTCATGAGTCCACATGAGGTTAATAAAAGAGGATGAAGGAGAGCAGCTTTTGGATAATTTTTGTATTGCACTCTTGGAGAGCTTAGCTTGTCCTTGCACGGTGGGTGTTTACCTTCCCTGCTATTGAACCAATTTCGAAGGTGGAAGATCCTTGTCCAATTTGGTTGGAGGAGAGGCCATTCAGACCTCTTATCAAAGCTTAATGCAAGTGTTTTGTTGCAGGTTCGAGTCCCTTTCAGTTCAAGTTCATCTCACATGTCTTCTTCTCTATTCTCTTCTCAATGTCCATGTTCTAGTGTTGATGGCGCACTCATAGTTGCATAAAACTTGTGGAGGATTATTTTGTGACTCCAATGATGTATGATCAGATGTAGGGAACTATATTGAACTGCATATTTGAGCCATAGCTCGAAACCCCATGTCTATCATGTAAAAATTCCAAGCAAACCACTAATTCAAACTAATTTCCCCTATACTTTCTTATGGACTTTTTGGAGTAATTTTGCATCTGTTTTGTATCAGACATTCTCTGAGTTTTTTGCAGTTGTTCGAGCAGCCTATGATGTACTGTAAATGAACAAATTACTTTATGCAAGCCCCTCGGGAATTTGATTACAGTTTATGCAACAATTTCCATGTCCATTGTTTAAATTTTTCAAGCAATATCTATTTGTTATAACTTTCAGTTTGATGGGTGCAATAACCAGTTGTAAACCATGATGAATGCTACCTTTTGATTGTCAATGAAGCCCTTTATCCATGCCAAGTCTCTATTTAGAAATTAGGGAAGGTCGTCTAGTGTTTGGGAAGCCAAAAAGTCAAGACTAGTGGGGGGTTTCAACACCAAATTCACTAGTATTTTTCCCTTTCATTCCTCCTTGATTAATGCAAGTCCTAAAAACCATTAGCAAGTGTCTAAGTGTTCAATAACTACAGTAGGATGTCCTAAGACCCCTCAAGCCCTTCCAATCAGAATTCGAAAGCATTTGGGAAAACTTAAGTCTCACTAGTCCAAAGTTCGAAATTAGCCAAGATTGAGTAACTTTTCATAGTAAGAATGCTACAAACTTGGTCATCTATCGAAAATATATCATAGAATTGTAATTAAGTATTGCTTCCATGTTTTCTCAATTCACTTTGATTTTGGTAGCGATTATTATATCCATGTGGAATGGTATTTTAATTTCCTAATGATATCCTTAAAAGCTCTTTGAATTTTTCCTTAACTTGATTCAAAAGCTCTTTGAATTTTTCCTTAACTTGATTCAACACAAAAGCATCCCTACCATAAGTGGAATAAAGTTGTTTATTTGTATAACAAACAACCTTGATGTGTCGAGGTTTTAGATCGATTTAAAATTGGGTAAAACTCTTTGGGCAATATTCAACCATACATGTATAAATCGTGTTAGAATTCAAATCACGCCATAATATTTTTGCCATATTCATCTCTAAAATCAACCTTGAAAAAGATTTTTGTTTCCTCAAAATTAACTTAATAAATTAAAGTGGAATTTGTATGTATTTAAAATTGGCTTTAATTTTGGTAGTAATATTGCTTGATGGGGAAGCAAAAGTGGAATTTGTATGTATTTAAAGTTGGCTTTAATTTTGGTAGTAATATTGCTTGATGTGGAAGCAAAAGTCTAATAAAGGCATTGTAATTATCCAATACGTGTAAGGCTCTTAAAGGTGCTTTTCCTAAAGTCTCCACTTTGCTAACTTGTGTCATGTTTTGTTTTCATGTTATTACACAACCTTTTTTTTTTTCCAGAAAGAGAGTTCACTGCTATTCATAAGTGAATCAAGGAAACTACCAGAGCTCCTTTCAAAAAGATGATTACAATAAAATTGGTTCTCCTTAAATTATTACACAATCTTAAGAGACTATGATACCTAGTGCTTCAATATTGATCTTATCTTTTTCAAGATTGAAACAAAATATATTTTTATTGATATTTCATAATTTACATGCATAGGCCATACTTAGAGGCCTCTTTTAAAGGTATATGTGTACCCTATATTCTATTCCCAAGCGCTTTTGATAACCAAACATGTATTTCACTTTGTTTCTTCGTGAATATACAAAATGAGGGGGATTTCCATTCGTCTTTGTTTAACTATTATGAAATGTTGAGAATTTTGGATTGTACATATACAAACATGCAAGACAAGATGTAGTTAGAATTGCAAATCTTTTTTCGATCAACATGTTTTAGCTTCTTGGGTTTCATTTTTTTTTTAGTATTTCTTTACCTGTTGAGGTATTCAATGCGTTATTTCTTCATATCTTTAGGCACTCAATGTCTTATCCATTTCTCATGTTGTCATTTGGTCTCTTTGAATTTCCTAACTTTGCATTGCCTTGGGAATTGCACAATTTTTGTCCCTTGTCTTGTGGGGTATCCAACATCGCTCCTCTAGTTGCACGCCAGACACATTTTATTCCAAGTTTTATGTTACAATACTTCATATGTGGTTATCAAATGAGCTAGAGAGGAGGCACTCAAGGCTAAAGGACATGGAGGATTTTGTTAGGAGTCTCAAACCATTGACCACATCTTCACTCTTTAGGTGATTATCAAGAAGGCTTGTCATCACTCTTTGAAAGGCTTATGTTGTTTTATGGACCTTCAAAATACGTTCAACTACATTTAGAGAGAGGCCTTGTTCAAAAGGCTCAGTGACATTGGTATTTCAAATACCCTTCTAGTGGCCATCACAAGACAACTATGAGACGATACTTGGTTGACTTTGCTTTGCTTATGACCTCTTGGACTTCATTAAGAGCATCATTGGGGTTAAAGAATACTAACCCCCTCTCATCGATTCTGTTTGGGATCTACATTAATGAGCTCATGTCCTTTCATAGGTAGTACTCCTTTCACTGAATATCTTTGGGATCAACATCGATGAGCTCGTGTCCTTTCATAGGGAGCACCCCTCCCCTCCCAATGACGCTTTTTGGGATCTACATTGATGAGCTCATGTCCTTTCGGAGTGAGCACATATAGGTGGGTGATGGTTGTCTTCTAAGTTATCTTGATGTATGTCCATTGAGTTGTAGATGATTTGATCTCTTGGCCTCCTCACATGAGGGGTTACAAAGGTGTATTGATGCCCTATCTAACTTTTGTGGCCTTTGATAATGGATGGTCAACCTTAGTAAAACTAAGGTTATGATCTTCACATTCTCAATGGGCTCTCTTTGACTACCACTTTTACTTTCGAGGGGATGAGATTGGGGCTACACAAGTTACACATTCTTGGGGGTTTAGTGCTAAAGACCTCGATTTAGTTTGAGATATGCTTTCCAAACAAACTTATCAAGGGAGATGGTTCCCTCGCTTGACTTGAAAGCCAGTGTGCTTAGCTTCACTTCCAAGGTATCTTGTCCAATATGCACCTCTTGGACACTATCATTAGATCCACTATCATTTATGGCTTCAAGGTTTATGGACTTAGCTTGCCTAGTATTGATTGGGCCAAGATAATGAGAGTCTGAACCCTTCTATTACAATCTATCATTCATTGCAAATGAAGAGTTCCATATTCCATCATCTTTGCAGAGTTCAAAGCTCAACCTTTACATCTTGGGGCCATCTTTGGAGTCATATCCTTCATAGAATTCAAAGGTTGGGTGACTTTGCATCTAGTAGAGATAGGTGCCCCAACCTAGCTATACACTCCTAAGAGGATATCGCGTCCACAAACTTTCTTGAATGGGCTCAATGCTAGCTTCTAAAGGACTCTTAGTTGCTTCAGAGTGTGGTCATTTCTAATGATCTACTTCCTCCTTTCAAGTACTTCTTGGATGCTTCGAGTCACTCCCTATGCTCTAAACATGACTTGAACTAGGGAATTAGGGGTTATATCTACATGTAATGCATCTAGAGCACTTAGACCCCCCTCCCCCTCTATCCCCTAAAGATGACATTATATTTTGAGCACTTCATGCATTGAACGAGTGATCTTATTGTCATACCCAAGTATGCATGCATACATTCAATGCATGCTCATATGATCCCCCTTGGTGAGTGTAGAGTGGGCTACCATTATCATCAGGCTAAGACAAATCACATCCCTTGCCTTGAGAGGATTTGTTAACTGCCATTCATAAAGGACCAAGTTAGAGGAACACTTCATTTTCTGCTACCCAGTGTCTTCTAAGATCAAAGGGCAATTTGATTGCCTCTCCACCTCCTTTTTCTATTTGGACCAAAGATGCTTAACACTTTAAAGGGGGGTATTTTAGGTTATAAATCAAGGATCTTGCATGGATGGAACTCTTAGACCAAATACCACTAGGTAGATCACTTTATTCTTACTTGTCGTCGCATCTATTAGTGGTAGCAAATGACAGGGGACGGCCATATCACCTCAAATACTAGATCATTGTGGCCTCACAGTTCTTCTTAACCCTCCCACTCCCCTCGATGGGTCGGTCGACCTCCATGAGACTTTTGAGAAGCTTCACTAATTGATCCCAATACAAATCCCACAACATACCAACATTAGGAGATCCTAGGGTTGGAGTCACTCTACACACAATGTTGCTTGCCAAGTTTGTATAAGCAACGAGTGTTCCATTTGAAGATTCTTTCCTTTAATCTTGGATGTTGTGAGTGATGGGCCTCATTGATCTAGGGCTCTCCTCAAGAGTTGATAGCAAGTTACCCTTAGCCTCATATGTTTCATTGGATGAGATCATTAGGGAGTGTAGTGGTCCCCTCACAATTATTGATGACTCAGAATGTGAGCCATCCTCTCTCTCTCTCTCTCTCTCTCTCTCTCTCCACTTTGACTCTTGGCCAACTCGCCTTAACAACAACATTGTAGACTTTGCATGGTTTTGATCTTGGTATTGTATTTGCACTACTTTTTGCATTTCCATTGATTGATTAGTTAGCTCTTTCTCGACTTTACGAGTAATGATAAGAATTGCTTTTGCACTCCTAATGTTTATTCACATTTGTTGTACTTTGAATCCCATTGACTAAATTTTAACTCTTTCTAACGAAGACTCAAAATGGAATTTCTAAAAATATGTATTATAGAGATGGAGTTTCACAAAAATGCAACAATTGTACAAGCTATAAATTTGGTTGTAAATTTGGAATTTCATGGATTATATTGGTGTGCTCGATCCTTTGACCTCTTATCAAAGGCCCTAGTTTTATGCTTGCTACAATTTTTTTTAAAATATTATTTGAAATATAAGGGAAATACATATTATTTGGGTCTATTATTATTCTTTTCCCCTCAAATCTTAAATTTGAGTAAGGGTTTTCACGGAGAAAATTTCTCATTGAATATTAAACTTAGTGGCACATACATGTAAAATTGAAGCTTCTTCTTGTTTTATTAAAAGTTACTAGTCATATCTTGCACATGAATGTAACTATCAATTTTTGGCACTGCATTTGGATTCTTTGGAAGAATGGCACTAAACAAAACTAAAAACATATAAGGTAGATGCTGGCACAATAAGGATGGATGAATAGCACAAAACAAAACTAAAAATGTATAAGGTGGATCTACACACATTGAGAAGCTGAATTAATCATATGTCAGAGAAAAAATAAGGAGTGGAACTTTGATTGAACCACCCCCCACCTAATCATTATGTGATGTTTGGAATAGGGATAAAAGTTGGACAAGCTTACACCTATTTTATATGGTGGAATTGTTTAGGTTGAATAAGTGGTGGAACATTATAGTTAAATTGGTTGTATGTAGACTCAATGAAGTGATTTTTTCACTTACTCATTAGAAGTACAGGGTGGAACTAGTAGCAATGGAACTCTTAAATGGAGTTGCATGGAGGATCAATGACAACTTTGACATGAAATTATGACTTCCCTATTAGTGACTCATTGACGTGAATTTTTCACTTGCTTGGTAGAACTATAGGGTGGAACTAGTAGCAATGGAACTCGTAAATGGAGTTGCATGGAGGATCAATGGCAACTTTGACATGAAATCATCGTCTATATATCATGGTGGAAATATTAGGTTGATATAAGAGAAGGGGTGGAATTAACAATATGGAGGTTTTGTAAGGGGTGGAACATTGACTTTGAATCGTTGTTTTTGCCTTGTCATTAATCGATGCCTTTTATAGGGATACATGTTGAACATGTGTATACATTTTACATGGTAACATTGTATAGGTGGAACAAGGATCAATATAACTCAAGTAGAATCCATTGTATGGAGGAACCATACAAGTAGAACTTCGATATAGAATTGTCATTTTCCTAGCAATTATGCAATAATGTGGGACTTTGGCATGAAACCTATCATTCACGCATCGAACTTAAGTTGTAACTAGGAGAAATAGAACTCTTGAGTGGAACTAATTGTCATGGAAGGATCACAAGGGATTGAACTTTTAAGTGGAATTATCTCTTACCACAAAAAATTGCATGCTGAAACATCACAACTAAAACTAGGAGAGAGATATTTTCTTGAAAGTTGACTTGGAACCATTAGTTACACAATTGATCTATATGGTGGATCAACAATCAATTAAGTATATGGAGAAACTGTAAGGGGTGGAACTTTAATGTGAAACTAACACTAGACTAAAAATTATATAAACATGGAATCATTAGTTACCTAGAGGAACTAAAGGGTGGCACTAGGAGCAATGAAACACTTGATTGAAATTAACCATATGGAGAAACCATTAATCTTCTAATCTTGATGTGGAATCATCACTTGTGGAATTGTGGCATGGTGGAACAACATAGGGGAAGCAGTGGTGGATTTTCATGAAATTTGATAGGGAACCATAATTTTGATATAAGGTTGTTAGTTGCTAGGAGCAATGGATTATTAAGGAGGAACTAGAATCTCCAAGATTTAAGGGGTAAATCAACAATGCCTCAATTGTATGGAGGGACCGTAAGGGCTGGAACTTTGATACATGGAAGCATAAGTTTCCTAGAACTTCACATGGAATCATTAGTTAGTGGAATTTTAGAGTGAAAACTAAGAAAATGAAATTCTTCAGTAGAATCAACCATATAAAGGAACAATTAGGGGTGGAACTTTGAGATGTAGAATCATCATCAATTGTCTAATGATGACGCAATGACACATAATCACTTTGATGTGGAATTGTCAATTACACAATGGAATTATAGGGCGTATCTAGGAGCAATGACACTATTGAAATCAACCTTATGGAGGGACTCATAAGGGGTGGAACTTTGACATGGAATCATTGCCTACTTGGGAATTAAATGATGTCTTGGTAGAAATACAATATGGATGAGTATCATTACATGGTGGAACTATATGATTGGAACATGCAGTGGTAGAACCCTCGAATAGAATTTGTCATATGTAGGCATTACAAAGGATGGAACTTTAATGTGGAGTCATAACTTGCTTGAAACCTATGCAATGAGAGTGTTGAATCTTGATGTGGTATTGTCACTTCCTCCTTGAAATTGTAGGGTAGAACTAGGAGCAATTGAACTCTTAAGTTCAATTAATAATATAGAGGAACTATAAAAGGGGTGGAACTTTGACATGAAACCATCACTTATTTCACATTACACAATGTTTGAAATGCCTTTGAGAAAATTGGAATCTTAGTTAAAATAATCATCCATAAATTCATGTCCAATGTTGATTGTGGAAGTATGTTTCACATCAAGATGAAGTTGTATTAAGGTATTGTCACATATACAATATAATTCCTCTTTGAGGCTTTTTTATTCTTGAATTTGTCCTTATATTTTTAAAATGTATATAATTGACTATGTAACATTTGGACATGTTTTACCTTTTTTTGTTTCTATTTTGTGAGCATCCAAGGAAACATTCATGTTGAACAAAAGAACCTATTTATGTTCTTTTCTATTTACAACTTGTTGTGTTCTCCTTTTCTCTATATTCAATAAAGAAAGTTTACATGTCCATGCGTCATTACTCTTTCAACACACAAGTCTAAAAGTAGATGAGATGATATGTACAACATCACAATGCAATACTCATTGCATGGTGTGATATTGGTTTGTTGATTATTATTACCATTACCAACACTGGAAGGCAAAAAGAAACACTCTCTTGTATCCCTTTTGTTTCTAATAATATTATAGGTCATTTGTAATTGGTGTAAAATAAGGGGTTTCATCCAAGGAGTCCAAGGATCAAGTGAACTTTGTTGCATGAAATTTTGAAGTTATAACTTGCAATTAGCTACAGTTTTATGAACTTTTAGTTTATGATATATACACCTTTTGTTTAAGTCCCATGGTAAATTTTGCTAAAAAGGAGTCAAAAGCCTAATATCCAAGAAGCAATAAAATTGCTCACTTGGATAGAAACAAAGTAATTATACTACGTCAATTCAAATAATTGCTAAATTAAAAATAATCAAATTATGAAAGATCCTAAATCACGGAGCACCATTGAATCTCATCACTAATGTCTAGAGATCATAGAATGAATGATTGCATTATGTTATTGCATATAAGAATAGTAGAGTACTCTGAGGATTTATGGCAAGGAGATAACTTTGGGTTCAATTTATGGATGAAAAGATCCTTACAAGTAATTATTTTATAGATGTGATTTCTTAAAGCACTTGCTTTGTGTTTGTAGCTTTATTTTAATGTGTGATATTAGTTTATGAATGCCAATGGAAGATCAATAAATTTTGAACCATTCAATGTTGAAAGGTGGTAAAAAATGTCTTAAAAATGAGATTTTTAAATTTTAATTTTTTATAATTAGAAATGGTTTACATACCAATAGAATTCATATTGCTAAATTAAACCTCTATATTATCTTATAATGGCTTTCCTAGGATGAGAGTAATTGTACCATAACTGTTATGATCAAATAGAAGATGTTGCATAACCAATCCTCTTCTTTAATTTTTTCTCATATAAAAAATATTCTATTGATCCAAAAGGAAATTACATTTTTCATTTATTTTAAAGATCAAGTCAATTTAATAGGTCATGGTCTTAAGTGTATTGAGAATGTTTTTACCCTCTTTTTCCCTTGAAGGTCAAGCTTAGAGCGAGGTCTATGGTTTTATTTTTAGTAGTAGATGAATTTAGCTTATGAAAGAAAATTTGAAAGAGACACTTCATGCTAAACATTGTTGTGACGAGTTTTTATTCTTTCACAATACAATTAAAAAACAAATTATGATAAGTGCATCTTGCAAGCTCTTTATTACTTTTATAACCTCAGAATAAGCTTTATGTGTACTAATGCCCAAATGTTTGATCTCTTTCCTACCAAATTGAGCAACATTGCTCATCAATGCTAACAATGATGTTTTGACAAGATTGTGATGATCATGTGCCCATAAATGAATGTAAATTTATATGGACACCACACTCAAACAATATTTAACTTGATTTAAATTTATTCTATAGAAAAAAATGACAAATAAAGATAAATTATACAATATTAAAAAAGTTTATTATAAAATAGTGGTGGATAGAGTTTAGAGCAAGAACACATGCACATTAACCACAATAACCAACGCATTAGTATGCTAATAAAAACAAATTTCTAGGATAGTAACTTTAAATGTCTTTATGTAGCCACAATTAATTCATTTAAGAAAGACATACTAGCGACCTAACACTTGTAAATAATACATATGGGGTTAATGGTGCCCTTCTCCCCAAGCATCCAAAGCAAAGCAAGTGTAATAAAATTAATTGTTTCATTAGTCTACCATGCTAAGAAAGTGATAATTCCATGCCGAAGTTCCACAATGTTACCGTCCATAAATTCTTGTATGCAAAAACTAAATGGTGTTCAGATAAGTATTCGAACTAAGCACTATGACATTATTTACCTCCTCTCACTTGGAAGATAGTAATTACTAACTTCAAGAAGGTTCCCTAATTAATTTAAGGAGTCAACTATAGGTCAATCACTCCACTAACACCTAAAATAAAAATAAATACTTATTATCCTAACATAAACCCATAATTAAATAATAATAATTGTTCTAAATGTTGAATTATGTTAATTACGCATGAATAATGATGTGAGTGTGGGTATGATCCCAATGCAAGTATATGTTGAAAACTTGTTGATTAAAGTAAAATTCTACAACATGTTATAACTGACCATTTTAGAGTTATAAATGCTTAAATTTCATGTAGAATTTATGTATTTATGTTGGGTGGACAACCCAATGCAAAATAAAGGTAAATGCCTAATTTAATGTAGACAAACAATAGGAACAAGTTAAGCTTTTTTTATGTGCGTAAATACAATTACAACATTTTGTTTGTTGGTGTGTTTTGATGTTTTTAATTTCTCCCAGTGCACAAAAATAGAGAAATAGAGAAAAATGTAAGGTTTCTCTCTTTCTACACATTAAAAAAAACATGAAAATAATGAGTTAATCTTGTTCTTTTGTTTGTTTATGTGTTTTGATGTTTTTAATTTCTCCCAATGCACAAAAATAGAGAAAAATGTAAGGTTTCTCTTTTTCTACATTAGAAAAACACGAAAACAATTAGTTAAAAAGCTAACTAAAATATGTTTAGTCAAATTGCTTAGAGTGCATGAAAATTGAAATAAGAGTAAATTAACTTAAAGTGATTAGATTAATGTCTTTATGGAGTCGAAATATGAAGGAAGAAAAACTATATAGGGTGAATAATAAAACCCAAATCCTATTGCTTAAACATTATGAAGAATGAAATTCCTAACCTAAAAAACAAAAATTCTTAAACAAAAGTTAAGGGGTAGTTGCCAAAAAAGTGTTCGAATGTTTTTATTACCATGGGTTGTAGTATGAACAATGTCTTAGACAAGTTTGGACACGCTACAAAAACTCTCCAAAATCTTGGGCAAGCCAAGATGTACAATTCATATTCCACAAGACACGATCGGGGCAATCACAATCATACAAGGTGAAATCCAACTATCACAAGTACTTTGTGTTTGCTCTCAATTACAATATCTCAAGAAAATATTATGAAAACAATGAAAGGTGTAAGGAAATAACCAACAATGAGTCTTTGTTCCCAAAAACTTGGATAATAATGATTCCCTTGCCTTCACATTGCTTGTACAATTTATATAAAAAGAAGAATATGAAAGACGAGAGTCATAAAAAATAGAAGCATGTTGAGAACAGTAGTCTCCAAATATATTACTCCTCCCATGTGAGAAAAATAGTGTAGGCATGACAATTAGACCGTCTCCAAAAGTATGCTCTCATCCTTATTCAAATCAAATATGCCATAATGCTCCTCTTGTGGAGTGCACCCTCTCAAAATAGTAGCTTTATCCTTGCCAATAATAACCCAAGCAAAGAATGAAAAACTTTTCAAAGATGAGATTTTACCATGTTAAAAGTACTCAAGGGCTATGGTGCATGACTCTAAGGAAGGAAAAAATTCACCATGAGATTTTACCATGTTAAAAGTACTCAAGGGCTAAGGGCTATGGTGCATGACTCTAAGGAAGGAAAAAATTCACCAGGCCTAAAATCTTAGAAAAAGTGAGAACAAAATAGAAAGGTGAGTTAGGAAAGTGAGAACAAAATAGAATGGCGAGTTAGGATGATTTTAGGAAGGAAAGGCACTTAAAAATAGAAGCCAAGCTTCTCAAGTAGGACATGCTATCTAGTAACTTAGTACTTCAATAAGCTTCCTAAAAAAGTGTGTAACTCAATGTGTTTGTTGTGTTGATGTTACATTGGCTCCTTTTTTAGTTGAATGGTACTTTGATTGTTGCACTAAATAGTTGTTATATGCTATTGTTGGAGTCCAAACTATAAAAGGATCGATTTAAGCCAAAGATCTTATTGACTTGCACAAACAACTGTTAGATACTCTATTTTTTCTAAAGAAAGGGCATTGTGTTTCTTGCAAGCCCAAGTGACGAGTTTATAACAAGATTGAAGACTTTCAATCATCATGGTCATTGACCCAAACATAATTTGTTAAACAAACCAACATAGGAGATCCTCATTAATTGCACTACACATTAAACTGAACTATAACCCTTATATCGTCTTTGTTGTGTTTCAATGGATTTCATGGGGTTCTTGCATGTACTAGGTAATGACACCAACAACTATAAAGGAGATGTTAGGGTGAGTTACATAAAAAAGGTTGACAACTAATTGGTGATACAAAGTGGCCTCCACCTTGGGTGAGTTGCAGGTGGTAGAATGTCACATGTGAAAGTGGCAAAGAAGGTCACATGCATACTTAGGCTGTGAAAGATAAATAACTTATTTTCAAAACTTGGAGGTGAATAAAATAATGCAAGTGCTATATGTTTGTCATGTTAAATTTCTCTTAGGATTGCACATTGATGTTGGAACATTTGATGGCAGGACACATTGACTTTGTTCCTTGTGCATTGTCTCATTAGGCTAATTATTGACGCGTGATTATATATGAATTTGGTGATGCTCTTAGCTGATCCGATCACCTTCATGTTAAAATAAACATTGCTTATATCCTCCAACCTCAAATCAATTTGGTGATGCTCTTAGCTGATACGATCACCTTCATGTTAAAATAAACATTGTTTATATCCTCCAACCTCAAATCAATGCAATAGGAATCACATGGAGTCCAAAACAATATGAGGTGGATGTTCATTAAGATTCCACCAATGGCCACATAATTAGAAACATTCTTTGTATTTCCCTGCACAACATGTTGCACACTTATATCCTAGATGAACTCATCCAACAACTTGTAACAATGTGGTATCTATAACATATGTAGATGCATCCATGGATTTAATAAACCTTGTCCCCTTAGGGCAATTAACTAAGATATTTAGGAGGGACTTGTCCTTCCCATTTCACATGACTATGCATCAAGTGGTTTTCCACAATTGTTTTAGCTCCTCCACTCTAGTATTGATATGCATCTTTTATTTTTGAAGGATTGGCCCCCTCAAGTTTCAACTCAACAAGTAGAGAGATTATTTATTGGCCCAATCAAAACAATAACATCCCACATTGCTTGATAAAACATATTGTTCTTAGCAATGCTAAAGAGTATATTGCTCCATATGAAACCCCTAAAACAAGCCTCTCTACATCTTACTTTTTCATTTTTTTCATAACCAAACGAATGGAAGGTTGTGCCCTATATTCCATTTTGGGGACTAAGAAAAGTGGCTTGGTTTTCAGGGAAGGTGAATCAATTAATCCCTTCTCACTCCTCACCATCCTTGATATGCTTATAGTGCATTTTTTTTGCACCAACTGTAATTTCAAGGCACATAGCTTCTTTTTTCTTCCTAGTCCTTTGCCCTTTCATGAATTATTTCAAAAGATTGTTGTTGGACTTCTAGGGTAATATTTAGATAAGGGCCACAATCTCAACCTAGGAAGCTTGCAAGGTGGCATTTTAAACAAAAACCTTCCGAACATAAGCTTTCCACAATGCTTGCAATTCAACTTGTTATGATGCGTTCCATCAAAAGGTTCCCCATATTGCTAAAATTTATCTAAATCCCTTGGCATGTTGGTGAAATGATAAATAAAACCTAAGAGCAAAAACATTATATTTTTCCACCCTAAAGAATATTTGTATAAAAATAACTAGAGCGTGAAATTGCATCCAATTCTGCAAAACTCTTAAGAAAAAATCAAAACCAAACACAATGAAAAAATCTAATGCCAAGTATTGCAAACCCTTGAATGAATTTGCATTAGAATTTTTTTTTTAAAGAGTAGAGACATACTCGGCGATCTAAAAAAATACAAATGGAAGTCATGACCAAAATCCATGAAAAGGTCATTGAGAGCAATTAAACTATAATTAACCCCCCTCCAAAACACATTGGAATAGTCCTCTCTCTTAGTGAGAGCAAAAATAGTGAATGAAAATGACATATTCCGAAGCCAAAATTTTCTTTATAGGCATTTTTCTTGTCTCTAGATTTTTTAGCAAAATTTCGAGCTTGTGTTTTTTTGGTGGTGATTTGTCGAGGGGCACAAAAAATTGTTGGTTTTTGCAATTTTCCCTATTTTCCAAAGTTCTCATACACTAATCTTAACTACCAAAAAGAAAATCTGTCAAAGGTGTATGGAGGGAGAGCATGCAGTGAAAAACGTAGTGCCATCTTTATCGTCCCATTGAAGTTTCATCATGTGGAGGTTTGAAATGTTACAATATGACAATGATATATGATTTCCTAATGGAAGTTTTGGTGTACTTCCTCAAGTACAAGATAGAGGTGCTTCAAATGTTCGAAGAGTTCAAATCCATGGTTGAAAAGCAAAATGAGAATAAGATGAATGTATTTAAAACATATAGTGGTGGAGTTGAATAAAAGTTTCAATGACAATTCTTGTATTCTTATGAATGTTGATGTGATTGTTCTTGCTTCTCCTATTTTCTAAAACTTTCTAAAACAAAACACTAGACCTTTTTATTGCCTTCAAAGTAATTTGGAGAGCAACCATACCCCTTTTTGCTACATTTCAAATTGACATGATTGCATATGGATCAAAATTTCTTCAAGAAACTATGACAATAGTTTACTCTTGTTCCCTATTGGACTTTCTTTTTGCCTCTATAATTTTAGTGCTTGAGATTGGGATTTCTCTAAGAAGGAATCCTCGCTTTTCCATCTTTACCAAAGTTGGGTCATACTTGCTTAGATCCTCCTCTTCCTTCAGGATAAAAACCATCTTTGGATTGGTCAATCCCTCTTGCACCAAGTTCAACGTATTGTAGCTCAACAGGTAGGGATCAATAAACTTATCTTACCTACTACTCTTTAAATCTCATAGCCATCTCTAGTACCTTTGGTCAAGCTCATTGCTAGTTTACAAAGGCCTCCCGCCTACTCCAATCAATTGGTATCTTGATTGACCAACTCCCCCTATTAAAATGTTCTCTAGATGCCCATGTTCAACTCTTATCGAATAAGCAAGAGTTGAATAAGATCATCAAGGAGGACATCCTTAGACAATTTACTAAGGTTATATGGGTTGATCCTTTAGGTGGGCTTAGTTCCAAGATGGCATTCTATGCGGGGTACTTCTTGGAGCTAAGTAATTGCCTTATTGTTCGGCCTCCCTACACAGTTACACAATATATGCATACTCTTTGGATTACCCTTGGGTAGTTTTGGGTTGGTTCTCATCATCTTTAGGCAGAAACCGACCACCACATCGTCTAAGAGGACATGATCTACAATATTTGCCACCTTCTTGAGATCGAGACTTAGGAGCACTTCATCTTCAAGCGCCCAATCTATTCGAGATCAGAAGATAGTTTTATTGTCTTTTCAGGGAGTCTCAAAACTCTCTATCCACGTTTGTTCATTCCTTAGACCAAAGATGCTTGGCCTTGTTCATGAGGGAGGCCCTTGGATTCAGATCTTGCTTAGCCTGCACTTCTCAGCCTCATCCAAACCTAGTTCAACCAATTACATATTTCTTTTTGGTGCTTCCAATAGATAGAGGGACTGAGAGGCACGCATATGACAATACTACATTAGATATCAAATATGTTAGACCCCAAGGGGGCATTAGTGATCGACTAGTTATACCTTTATGGTCCTCTTGTCTCAACTCCCGAGATAGCTCGGATTGCATCAAAAGTCAAATTATCTCATCCAGCTCACAGTCACAAATTACTTCGTCCAAACAGTGAGACATATCTCATACATTATCTCCTGACTCTTCCAAATCATCTATCACGTGTTTCTTCACATTGGCGTTGAATGTTAAGAAAGAGAATTTCAGAGGATGTTGATCGCCTCCTAGGTGGGACATCCCCCTAGAAGGGTCAAGGGATCTTGGCATTTGATTTTCCATTGTACCTACATCTATCTACATCATTTCTTTGATTCATTTCTCCTTGCTATCATGACTTAGGCTTTGGACTCTTCTATTAAAATTAGGGTTTTAAGACAATAATTAAAATAATGCAGATGTACACATAAAAATCATAAACAGTAAAACAATACCATTGAAGTAAAATCATAAATAATAGGACAACAACAGTAATAAATTTAAACTAATTAACAAAAATTAAATTAAATCAAATCTGATAAATTAGGTTAGGGTAGAGGGCCTTCCTTATACTCAAAGTTACTTTCAGATCAGATCTTGCCTCTCAGAGGCAAGTCAATAAAATGGAACAAAGTTGGCCCTTACCTGAGGGCATGGACATACCTGAGAGAGAGAGACAAGTGCTAAAGGATAGGGTTGGATAATTATAACATAAGGTACAACAACTAAATGAGGGTGTAGCACAACCAAGATCAACCCCAAAACCTCAACCAAGACAACCAACAAGTACCACAAGTCCAAGCAGCCCCTCCTCCAGTCAACATTAGACAAATAGACACAATGCAGTCCCAAAAACATACCTCAATCAGCAGTACCACCCTCTAATCAAACTCTAACAAAAAAGGTACCCACAGAGTAGACATCAACAGCAAGTGGCAACCCTCAATAGGGGACGTCAGCCCTAGATCAGACCCCAACAGAGGACGACAGCCTCAAACAGTGGATGGTAGTCACAAGGCAGCCCACGATAGTCACAAACAACCCTCAACAAGTAGCGGCAACTACAAAAAGTCACCACGGTTCCAAAATCTACCGACAAGTGGCAACCCCGCAAAAGACCTTAACAAGCAGCGATAGCCTTAGAACAGTCCACATAGCAAATGGCAGTCACAAGGAGGCAAACAACACCCTCAGAACAGTCTACGCAGGTAACGACCTTCTCAACCAGTCCAAAACAGTCCACGGATCACACGTGTGGGAGAGAGGATGAGAAATCAGCCTTCAAAAGGAACAACCCTGAGTAGTAGATCAAAAACCAAGAGAGCGCCCAAGCACAAGGAGCAAAGAAACCCTAGACGTCACCCAAACAAGACCGTTGAAAAACCCTAGATCGGTCACACACAAAAATCAGAGCTGAGTTACCTCTCCAATATTTACAATGAAGGCTAGGCTCAAATTTATAGCCTCTCGATGACCCATAGAAGGTTCCACCTTCTATTTGGTCATTGAGGTTAGGGTTACCCAAAAAGGTCAAGACGTCGCCCCTTTTAGAAGATTCCACATATAAAATATAAGTTAATGTTGGGACATCTTAGGAGAGGGTACCTAAATCAAGACTAAGGTTAGGGTGACACACTCAAGGGGGCGCTAGCAAATAGGACCAACAAGGGAGGGGTCAACACAAGACTAAGCCAACACAAGGCTAACCACAAGTCAACAAGAGGTGTCACAACAAGGTGGGAAAACAACCCTTCTAACCACAAGACAAAAGGTGTAACAACAAGGTGGGAAGGCAACCCTTCTAACCCTCTCTCTCAGTGTATGTGGTCCACAAGTGTCCCATACAATAACTGGAAGTTTTATCATCACCATATAAGGAAGGTCCAAATTGGATGATGTGATCCTCTAATCCTCCTGACTTCTCCTAAGGTCAAATGCTAGTGACTCCATCAATGGGTGGCCAGTCCCTTGAGGAAACAACCTAGCTCAACCATTTCGAAGACCTAGGAGAGAAGGACATCACACATCATCATCATCTCGGCTAACTGACCAGGTTCCCTAGGGATTAGCTAGGGACCCTAGATAACTGCTAGGGACTTATCTAACTTGGTCCCAAACCAAGTACCCTAGATAATTATTGGGTTATGCACTGCTTGGTCCCAGACCAAGAATCTCTCTAGTGTAACTGACCAGGAGGCCCTAGTGATCAACTAGGGGCTTTTTCCATGGCTCTGAACTCCTGGTCCCAGACCAAGATCCCTAGATAACTGTTAGGGGCCCTAAATACCTGCTAGGGACTTATACTGCCTGGTTGACTGACCAGGAACCCTAGTTCACTGACTAGGGTGCCATCCTCCGAGAGAATGGCTCTCACAACTGCATTATCTTTAACATCTTCTTTATAGAGGATAGATATGCTTTTATCATGATTTTCTAGGAGTGGCTTTTGCAATCCCACTTTGTAATCTCACTGATGTACTTAACAGTCACATTGACCTATTTGTGGTCACTTGTTGGGCATATAAAATTGCTAGTAAGAGACTTTTCCTTCTCACTCTTTGATAAATGAAGGTTGAAACTTGATTTGGTTTGAAAGTACCCATTCTTCTTCTTTTTCTTGGTTACCTCTTGGAATCCATTCAAGCTTTCCTTTTGTAGTGGATATAAATTTTCTACAAACCAACCAAGGGCCCTCTTTAGACTTGATTCCTTGAGAAGACCAACCTCTAAACACAACCAACACCTGAACAATGTGTTTTCATAATATAATTATTCAACCCATTTTAGCATTTTCTCAATGAATGATGATCTTTTCTATGAGGCCTTTTCTCAAGTCTACTTCAACACAAATCCTAGCAGAGGAGAAAAATACCCTTATCTTCCAAGCTTCACCAAATTTTGATAAACTTTCCCATAGAGTTCCCCATTGTTTTAAGGGCTTCCTCATCCCATACGTAAAGGCAAAGATTCAATAATCTCACCCATACCAATGTCGAGGAAATTGTCATAGCATAGTAGAATTCCATAAACCATGGTTCTAACCTCTAGGAAGATACCAACTACCCTAGAACCATGCTCCTATTTTAAGTCATATGCACATTATTTTTAAATTAACTTTGTCTCATTCTCATTTTCAAACCTATGACTTTGAGAGCATTTACTTTTAGCATTCAACATTGTTATTTGGTTCAGAACTGAACAAGGGAGCTCCTAGGATTAGTCAATGGGTGTGATTGTTTAGTGAGGGAGAATATCAATTTGGTTAGTGATAATCATAGTGAAATTAAACATATATGAATATGTGAAAACTCAAATATGTTTATTTGATGGCTCTTGGGCCCAAGAAGGCAAATTAACTAAAGATACAAGATTTCAATTATTTCATAGTTCATACCAAATGCACATGGATTTGAAGTGATTAGAAGTCTTTAGATGTAGTTGCAAAGCATAGGATCATTCAAGTTTATGGTGATGATCTTTTGGCTATTGGTTTTGATTTGTTGATTGTCTTTCTTGATATAATGACGCATTTACTTGTAATCCAAGGAAGAAGAATTAACAAGACAAGTGGTCATGAAGATTGGAGTTATGGCTTTCTACACGGATATAACATGTCAAAAGTAGTCATAAACCCTCATTGAAGATAAAGTAAAAATTGTATTGGTGAGTCTAAACCATGAGCAAATATTAGTGAGCTTAGCAACACACATGTTATCTCAATTTGACCCAATCCATAGAAAGAGAGAGGGGAGTGGATTAAGTTGGTTTTCCCTTTAAAGGACACTAGCAAAGAGGGAGAAAAGGTCAAGGAGAACTCAAATCTATTTGGATACATCTATGATAGGTGGAGATTCAATAGTCCTATCCCATAAGAGGTGGGGGAAGATTGGAGATCAAGTGGAAGACTACTAAATTAACATAGGAGAGATTCAAGGAGAGGAACTCCAAAGGCTTCTAGAAGCAAGCAACATGGAACCTAACCTATTTGTGAAAGAAAAGTTGTCCACTTACAATGGTGTTGGAAACAAAGACCCCATTACCATTGTAACATTAGAAAAACAATTTAGATTATCGACATTTGCAAGATGACGAGGCATACTAGGTAAGGCATTCCTTTTGACACCTAGAGACATACTAGGTATATGATGATTAGTATTAGGAATTCCCCATAAAGAACTTCCATGATTGCCACATACTCAAAAAAAAATTTGATAAGGAGTTCAAATCATTATGTGATGATAATGAAGTTGTAGAAGAAATATATAACTTGAAGTAGAAGAGGGATAGAGTGTCCATCTATACAATTTGGACCTTAAGGATCTTATTAGGAAGATGGGCATAAAGGTAAAAGATGCACAACTTAAAATATGGGTCGTGGAGGAATTACTTAAAATATGGGTCGTGGAGGAATTGTTGCTTAAATACAAGAACAAGACAAGGGCATTACCCCCACTTCATATGAAGAGAGTGTGAATAAAGCGTTAAACCTAGAGCTGGAGACTAAGGAATGTTGACAAGAAGTGATGGTGAAGCCTTTGTAATTGATTCACCAAGGACATTTGGAATCTGAATGCCCTTATAAAGAATTCTATGACATACACAATGTAGACAACTGTGACACTTGCAAATGAAAATGCAATGCTCGGATTGGAAAAATAAGAAAGTCTTGTATTCCAAGGAGAGGAATAACATTAAGAAAAATAATGGTAATACCAATAATTGTAAAGGAAATAGTAGCAATGAGGAAACAAGGAGCAAACATAATTGAGGAAGACCTACAATGATTTATATGCAAGAAGTGGTCCCCGTTGAGAGTGAGCCGTTGGAAATACATCGACGGATCAATATTTTCAATGAAGCCATACGTATCCTTGGCAAAAACCTAGCAAATTTTGCAAGAGATGTGGACCAACTAGGTAAGCAATTCCAAAGTTTTATTGTTTAAATACTTGAATTTCTAGAAAAAGTAACAAACTAACCTGTTGGATTAACTTAACTTTGTCTTTGTTTGTCAGGATTTATCGCAGCACATTGTATTAACTAACTTTGTCTTTGATTGTCATGATTTATCTCAGCTAAAAATGTTTACAATTTGGATCCTATGTCAAACTGTCAGCACTTTTAGGTGTGAAGGCAACCGGTTTGTCTTTAAGCGGATTTAGACGAAGAAGAGAAACCATTTGGAACAACAACAATTACATGATCTTGTCTTCATGTAGTACAACCTCCAACTAAGGCACAGCCAATTGCTAAATAAAAGCCATGATACAAATCCCATTGTCTTGGTTGATATTGATCCATCCTCAAAATGGATAAAGGAGACTCACCTAACAGTGTTTGTTGCTAATGGCTCGGGGTGGATGGGTTTGGATGATGATCCACTAGTAACACCAAGCATAGTAGACACTAGCCGCACTACTAGTAGTATGGTAGATGTCCCTAGGTAGTTAGTTGAGTTCAAGCCAAAGGATGACCCTCTCGGGATCCCATTCCTAGCAATGGTGGTGAATTTGATGATCGGTCATGTTGATCATTGATATATAGTAGCAGTAGCATTCTGTTTTTTGGACTGTAAAGGCCATTTAGAGCTTCATTTCTTATGTATTTTGTTTAAGATAAGTAATGGACTCAGTACCATTTTGCTATATTCATCCTTACGTGGTATATACATAAGTATAATTTCCATATTTGGTCTCTAATGGTTTGGGTTTACACCGATGTGGGGGGTTGTTGGGTTTACTTACACCAATGTATGGGGGGTGTTGGGTTTACACCGATGTGTGTGTATTATGTATTTTTTTTAGTAAAACGGTTCATAAATTAAGCTGTTGGCCAATTCCAATACTGATCCAACTTAAAAGATTGCATCCATTGCATCCATCTTTGTTCATCACGTGCATGCATACACATATGAGTAAGATGAATAAGGCCTTTAATAAAAATTCTTGTTTTCTTATCATTGTTGTTGTGATTGTTATTTCTTTCTCACCTATTTATTTCAAACATTTCCACACATTAATTAACTGTTATATTGTTATTTTCAAACTCCCAACTTTTTGTTCAAAAACAAATTCGCAAAATAGATATGCCTAACAATGTCTAGTTTTAGAATATTTTCCGAGATCGATTTTTTTTCAAACTTCTTCTGAATAAAAATCATCTTCTTTTTGAATAATACTGGAAGGGCATGCATACACATATGAATAAGATGAATAAGAGCTTCGATGAAAATTCTTGTTTTCTCATCATTGTTGTTGTGATTGTTATTTCTTTCTCACCTATTTATTTCAGACACTTCCACACATTAATTAACTGTTATATTGTTATTTTCAAATTCCCAACTTTATGTTCAAAAACATATTCCCAAGATTAAATATACCTAACAATGTCTAGTTTTAGAATATTTCCCAAGATCAATTATTTTTTAAACTTCTTCTGAATACAAATCATCTTCTTTTTGAATAATATTGAAAGGGCTGAGTTGAAAACCTTCATTGAACAGAAGCATTGCAATGGTCAGAAAAAGTAGGGCACTCTAAGCTGGGAATTATAAGCTGTATGTGTGACTCTTCCACACGGCCTTAATCTATTAGTGAACAACAGAAGTTCTACCTGTTCAACAGGGATTATGAAGACTGTCTGGAACTGCCAGATAAGACAACATAATTTTGCTCCTAGTAGTAGAATATGAAGAATGTTTTTTTCCTGTTAGTAAATGGGTTACAGTGTTTCTCAAAACTCCCAAGTTCATGTTCAAAAACAAATTCCCAAAAGTAGATATACCTAACATTTTCTAGTTTTAGAATATTTTCTAACATCAATTTTTTTCAAACTTCTTCTCAATCCAAATCATCTTCCTTTTTAATAAACATTGAAAGGGGAGAGCTGAAAGCCTTCTTCAAATAGAATCATTACAATGGCCAGAAAAATAAGGCCACAAAATAAGCAATGTTCCCCCAAGTTTCCGGGACGCGGGAGCGTGGGAGCGGGGAAACGCACATTGGGGACGTGTGGAGACCACCCCCAAATTTTAGGGAAATTCGGGGGGGACGGGGGGGCGTTAAGGTCATAAAAATTATAAAAATTATAGAGGTTTTAAATACTAGCAACAACAATTCATTGCGTGTAAATACAATTTAAGCTGCTCCCTGTAAATACAGTCTAATTCTTCAATGATTCAATACACTTCAACATTGTGTGAATCCATGGCATAGATGTTGTAATGGGGAACTATGACTTGAGGATCCTATTTCTTCATGATTCTAGAGGAAATCACATTATTTGAGGCTTTCAAGTCCAACATACAATTATGTAGGAGTGAACTATTAATCCTATAATGGGATCCTATTCATCAATAACACCCTGTGCCCCCCTCCTCTAGGCTCTTAGCCCTTGCCTCTACCTTGAATTTCGAAGTTGATCCTCAAGGGACATTACTCAACGCACTACAATTTTGATGAAACTTCCTAAATCAAGCATTAAAATAAGGTAGAATTAGAAAAAAAATTCCCATGCTTAATAAGTGATTTTTGCTTGACTAAAGGGAACATTTTGATTAAGGTCATGATAGAGAAGTTCAACAATCAACACCACCAACATCAAGGTACATAGAGAGGTTGATGCGCTTGATTAAATGCCAATCCCTTAACCTCATACATGATAGAATCCAGTGGAAACGTTGCAATCCTGAAATCCTGAAAACTGTTAAAGTCTGTTGAATTATGAATGGAATCTAAAATTCTACTTTTTGCATATGAACTCCGATAAGGTTGGAACCACTCTCAAACATCCTGAAACAATTAATGGTAATGTTAAAAATTGTTCAGTGGTATTTTCCTTATCTTTCATTTTCTATCCTTTTACTTTAAGAATTTAATATTACCATTACTACTGAACAACTCTAGTAAGGAAGGAGCACCTAAGCGCCCCCCACTTCATCGGTGCGCGATTCAAAATAGGGGACGAGCTCCCCCATGCGTTTCCTGAAGTTTCTCCAAATTGGGGACGAGGGGAAACGTTTCGCTACGAGCCCCCAAGTCCCCGAGGCGCGGGGAGCGAGGGGGGCGCGCCCCCAACCCTAGGGAACGCGTCCCCGTGTAACACTGAAAATAAGTTGGGAATTCTGAACAACAGAAGCTCTACTTGCGCAACAGAGATTATGAAGGCTGCCTTGGACTGTCAGATAAAGCAACTCATTTTTGCTCCCAGTAGTAGAATATTACGGACGGTTAAGCCTGTTAGTAGGGGTTACAACTTACATTGTTATTTCAAAACTCTCAACTTCATGTTGGAAACAAATTCCCAAAATTAGATATACCTAATAACTTCTAGTTTTAGAGTATTTTCTGACATCAATTTTTTCACACTCCTAAATCCAAATCATTTTCTTTATGAATATTTTTGAAAGGGGAGAGTAGAAAACCTTCTTCCAATAGAAGCATTACAATGGCCTGAAAATGTAGGGCACTATAAGTTGGGAATGATAAGCTGTCTGTGTGACCCTTTACACTCGGCCTTAACCACTTATTCATGTCTCCAAAGTAGGGGCAGGAGATTTTAAAGTTGTTGAAACTAATCAAGGATGTGACTGATGTCGATCACAGCGTATTTTATAGTCATAAAACTATTCAAGGACGCCAATCATGGCATATTTATATTCATAGAAACTATTCCAGGTCTCTGAGGGGAAGAGGAAGAGATTTCATTTTAAGGTCATAGAAGTTATTTCAGGTCTCTGAGGGAAGGGTAGGAGATCTTATTTTAAAGTCATAGAAAGTACTGCAGTCATAGAAATTACTCCAGGTTTCCAAGCGAAAAGGTTATTTTAAAGTCATAGAAACTCTGACAGGTCTCTGTGGGAAGGGGGAAGATTTTATTTTAAAGCCATAGAAACTATTCCATGGCTCTGAGAGAAGGGGAGGAGATTTTAAAGTCGGAAGCTATTCAAGGATGCAAATCAGGGCCTATTTTAAAGTCATAGAAACCATTCCAGGTGCCAATCAATCACAGAGTATTTTAAAGTCACAGAAGCTATTCCAAAATGCTGATCATGGTGTATTTTAAAATCATAAAAACTATTGCATGATGCCAATCACAGCCTATTGTAATGTAAAGTCATAGAAACTACTTCAAAACACTGATCACTACTTATTTTAAAGTCATAGAAACGACAAAACACTGATCACTATTTGTTTTAAAGTCATAGAAACTAGCCCACAGGGAGTATAGACCGATTGACGATGAAGAAGTGAAATGATATGACATATTGGAAAGGGGGTGTAGACCAACTGATGCTGAAGTGGTGAAATGATATGACATATTGGAAAGAGGTGACAGGTTCAAATCCCAATTAGCCCGTGCCCATGCTTGCGAGCTGTGTGGGTATACCTAGAGGTATAGTGATATTGGACAAGAATCAACCCTATATCACACGAGTACGAAACTCGCCCATACTCGCCCTAACCCCATACTCACCCCCAGTTGCCCATTCCCCAAAGTCATGGTCATAGAAACTATTCCACAATGCTGATCACGGCTTCCCACGGCTTATCAGACAAACTTATTGTTTACCCATGCAACTAAACTTTGGTGAGTGGCCTCTCATGCGACAGGGACCTCATCAACTAAGCTCAATCTAATTTAAAATAGAGAATATTACAAATTTAAATAAAATTAAATATTTAATATGACCTCTTTATTGGCAAATAGTTTTGAAAAATCATACCATGACCCAAGCATTTGGCAGAGGCAAAATCCTGATAGGAAAAAATGATCAGCAATTAGACCGCTTATGAACAGACTTCCCGGCAGCAAATGTCTCTTTCACGCAACGGTCGTCTCCCAACATCATGAGCACGAACAATTTCTCTTCAAGGCTGCGCGCCCCCTCAATCCGGTGCCCGATCAACGGCGTGGCCTTGTAGTCGAGCACCACGAAATCCGCCTCGTTGCCCGTGGCGAAGCTCCCGATACGATCGTCGAGCTTCAAAGCCCGCGCACCGCCGAGCGTGGCCAAATAGAGCGACTTGAAAGGGTGCAGCTTGTAGCCCTGGAGCTGCATAACCTTATAGGCCTCGTTGAGCGTCTGGAGCAACGAAAAGCTGGTGCCGGCGCCCACATCTGTGCCCAGCCCCACGCTTACCCCATGCGCCTCCAGCCTGGGCAGGTCCAGGAGCCCGCTGCCCAAGAAAAGATTAGACGTCGGGCAGAAAGCCACGGCAGCGCCGCTCTGCCCTAGGCGGGCGCACTCCTCGTCCGTGAGGTGCACACCGTGGGCGAACACCGACCGCGGGCCCACCAGCTTGTAGTGGTCGTAGACGTCGAGATAGCCACGGCGCTCGGGAAAGAGCTTCGCCACGACTTCAATTTCCTTTTTATTCTCCGACAGGTGCGTGTGCAGGTACACCCCAGGGTGCTCCGCGAGCAACTCTCCGGCGCGCAGCAGCTGCTCCGGGGTAGAGGTGATTGCAAACCGTGGCGTGACCGCGTAGCTCAGGCGGCCTTTGCCGTGCCAGCGACGGATGAGCTCCGCGCTGTCCCTGTAGCCGGACTCCGCTGTATCGGTAACAGAATCGGGGGCGTTGCGATCCATGAGGACCTTGCCAGCTATCATCCTAAGCCCTCGCTCCGACGACGCCTCGAAGAAGGCGTCCACGCTGTCCATGTGCGAGGTCGCAAAAACGAGCGCCGTTGTCGTGCCGTTGCGCAGAAGCTCGTCGAGGAAGCGACGGGCCACAGTAGAGGCGTGGGCGCGGTCGACGAAGCGGGCCTCGGCGGGGAAGACGTAGTTGTCGAGCCAGTCCAGCAGCTGGTCGCCATAGGAAGCCACGACTTCGAACTGCGGGTAGTGGATGTGGGTGTCGAGGAAGCCCGGAACGATGAGGGAGTCCTGGTAGTGTACGACCTCGGTGCCGTGACTCAGGCTGGGAAGCAAATCGTGGGCGTGGCCTAGGGCTTGTATTTTCCCGTCGGAGACCACGAGGAGGCCATCTTCGTAGTACTCGTAGGAGGCCTCGATGCCCACCTGTGAGGGATCGTCCACGCTGTGCACAACGGAGGCTCTGTAAGCCTGTACCATGTTGCTGCAAGCCATGAGATTCGAACAGTTGATCTGCGTCTGTTTTAGTATCAGATATAGCAAGGATTTTGATAATTAAACTACATTACAGAAAACAAAAGGGAATTATAGTTCAATTAGCATTTAATCCTTTCGGGCAAAGTAAAGTTGAAAAAAAACAGATTGTGTTAGAACTTAGAATGCAAGCCATATGTTTGATGTGGGTTTGATTAGAATGTATGCATGCAGAGAAATAATTTCAAAATATCAAATGAGGTATGGTGTTCGAATGTGGGACATAAAAGAAACCATGAGGTTGGACGATGCAAGTATTTTTAGTTATCATGGCAACCAGTGACAGTGATATGTCATGTTGGTATACTTTAAAAGTCAAACCACCGTTAATATAAAAGTGTCAATATCATTTTTTATGCATGTGCATTATGTGGCGTTAGGTTTTTTTATTTAAAAAAAAAGAACCTAAATTGTATAGATCTATAAATGATATAAAGAGTCCTTACACAAAGTGGGTTTCTTATTCCAAGAGTAACAAAAAAACTACTCCATGACTTTTATATGTTGTGAGGAAAGGATTAGGGTTTTGAGGGAAGGAAGGATCACGGTTTTGAAGGTTTTGTTGTTATGGTGGTGTTGATGATCTATTGAAGACATGGAGTCAAGCTTTTCGAGCTCAGTATCAATCATGTATAAAAAAAATTGGGAATTATCGATCAGGTTAATATCATATGAGTAGTTTATTGTTTTCTCCTTTGGCTGGTATACAAATTCTTGGCATATGTTCTTGTTTCTTTGGTGATTTCGGATCAAATATATATTTCCCCCATTTGACATTAATGACATTGGGGGTTTCACCATTGAGGTGATCAAGAAACCGTGTCACGCCATGTGACAAATCACTGACGTAGGTGGTGGGTAGTCCGAGGCGTTTGGAGGTTTTTTGGATTTTCTTCTTTGGTTTTTTGGCTATGAAGAAGAGGGCATGAATAGAGGGTCTTGCAAACCCTAATTTCTCTCGGGATGAAGCTAATGTTGGTGCTAGCACGAGATCTTCTCGACACCTGTCCTGAACAGAATAAAGTCAACTTGATGAGCTTAGCAAGGGTAACGCACATAGTTCATCTAGGCATAGTGTTTTGAAGGGCTATAGGGAAGTTTTAAGCGATGCATTTTCTAGGTGGACCTCTGGTAACCTGAACCCGGTGGACATAAGTCAGAGAGCATCGAGGGTGTCCCTAGGAACATTGTATAACTTGGAAGGAACTGTAGCACATCTAGGCGAGGCGGGAGGACAAAGGAGAGGTCCCGCAAGATTCTATAATGGACATTTGTGATAGGGATAATCCTCATTATACCTCTGAATGACTCTTGTCCAAACTCAACAAGAATTGTATTAAAAGAAAATATGTTGCCCTAAATCTTGATCTAGGGGACGATCTCGAAATGTACGAGGTTTTCATGATGTTTGAATATGCCCTGGTAGGGTGTTTCAGGGGATGCAACATTTCCTTGGCTTCTTTTAGGGTTTGGGTGACGGAGACATGGATGGAATATTTGGGATATCCCCCCCAAAGCATTTCTCTCGCTAAGGGTTGGTTAGGTATCTTCCTAAACTCGTCGGAGGATGCGTCCAAATTATTGAATGGGATTTGGAAGAAAGACTATGCGGTTCTAAACCTTCGACATTAGAGCCCAACCTTTGATGCGAGGCGACATAAGACATACATACACCTTACATGGGTTAAGATGTCAGGGCTTCCATCGGAGCTATGGATTGAGGACATTTTTAAGAAAATTGGGGACTCGCTTGGTTTATTATTGTCGGTCGGTATGTCCTTCCTTGGTTCTGGTATAATGACTATGGCTAAAATCCTTGTTGACATTGATTTGAGGGATGACCTTTTGGAGACTATGGTTATTTCGAAAGGGGATTTATCTCAACAGAGGTTGGATTATATTGGAATACCCTTTAGGTGCAACATATGTCATCATTATGGACATTTGCTCAAAGAATGTTCTTTGTCGTACACAAAAGCCATATGGAGAGCTAAATCAACCGGGAATACAAGAAAGTTTGTATCGGTGTCATCTCATGTTAACGATATGGGTCCTTCATCATCAGATAATATGGTAGAGCAATTACATTTGGATCACTTGGTCAAAGGCTCATGCATTGAATCAGAACAAGGGGGTGTCCATGGCATCTGCAGTTTACAAGATCTTGAAGATAATCTTGGGACGCAATATATTTCTAGTAAGCATATGAATAATTCCTTCATAAGTCCTCAAAACATGTATTTAAATGGTTTCATTTCTCAAAAGTGATATTCTCCATCAAGATCATTGATTCTGAGTACCGCGGCATCATTTTTTAAGAGTTTTTCTTGTTATGCACCTTCGGGGTTGGATGGGATTTATGCTTCCAGGGTTAGTTTATCGGGGGGAGGCTTCCTTAACCCTCAGCCCTCATATGTCTCATTTTTCCCTCTTTTACCCAACCAATCGAGGGTATTCTCCCTTTTCTCTGAAGAGATCTCTCTTCCTAGAGTATCTTGGAGGAATACCTCTCCATCTTCGTCTCCATCCATTTTGGATTTTCCAATCTTACCTAGGCATTTTGAATTGAACTCGTATCCGTTCTCTAGAGACATACCCATGAAATCCCTATCCCTTCAGGAAACTTTTTCCCTAGATTATCGCAAGGACAAGGATTTGTTTCTCGATCTCCCCTCTTTGCAGGAATTCCCTCTTGATGGTCTTTGTCAATTAGCTTATCCTGAATGGCCTGTGACGACCTCATCAACTCTAGCTCAATCCTCTAATGAGCATTTGGACGATGCAAGATATAATGATTCTCTGGGTTCGGGATTATACCAGCATAAGGATTTTGCTCCACAGGGGTTCTCTCCAAAAGGGTATTTAAGTGGTGATGATGGATGCCCAGGAATGCTTCCTAAATCTGTCCTAGGATTGAAGGGGATTTTGACAAGAACTAAAATAGACCCTGCTCTTTCTTCCCCGTGTACACCAACCTTTGTCCCTAGGAAGCATAACTATATGCTCCGCAGCTATTCTGGTGTTATGAGTCTAATTACTAGGCAGGGGCTCTCTCTTGATCCACAACCTATCTCCAAGCTACGGGGGCGCCAATCTATAATGGCTATTGCCCGGGACCAATCGGCTTTGGAAGCTTGACCTGGCAAACAAATAACTATTGTTGGGAACCTTAGAGCAAGATTTCCCAGATCATTGATATTTTAATATTAATTAAGTCCTTGAATATCCAAGCGCTGGGGTACCCCTCCAAAAAGGTGCCCCTCAAGAGATTGGTGGACTCCAATCACCCACAGATTATCATGATTCAAGAGACTTTGGCAGTAGGAGAGCATATTCTTCCTGAGATGATTCGACTTTTCCCTGGATAGGAATTTTCCTATTTAGATGCTATTGGGAGGTCTAGAGGACTTCTCACTAGTTGGTAGAAGAATTCTCTACTCTATATTAACAGTTGGTCCATCTTCTTTGGTCCGGGGAATGTTTTTTTTTCTCCAGAGAATATGGATGGTCATTTACCTTGATTAATATTTAAGGTCATAGTAATCACAGACAAGCATACTGGGAAAAAGTTTTCAGGATGGGTCATCATCGTGAGGACAGAGTCATCCTTGGTGGTGATCTGAACTTCCCTCTATGAGAGATGGAAACATGGGGGGTTAATAATCATATTGATCCGCTAGCTGATTTCTTTCTGAAGAAACTTGGAGAGGTTAACTTATTTGATCTCCAGGAATATGAGATCTAGTGATAGTAGGATCACTAAGAAGCTTGATAGGTTCTTGATAAATGAAGGTATTTTGCATGGGGTTCCTACTATCAAGCAATGGGTGGGGGGAGGGGTAGATTCTGACCACTTCCCTATATTCATAGATGTGCAGGGTGATCAACAAAATCCCCCGTGCCCTTTTAAGTTTAATGCTCAGTGGCTTGAAGATGATGACTATGTTCAGAGAGTCAAAAGGCTTGGAGGCCATATGACCCAAATAGATTATCTTTTGTCGCTGTTCAATTTCTTAATAACTTGAAACTGATCAAATCTATGATTGTGACCGAGGAAGATGAGCACATGAAGCTACAGGACTCTGAGGTAAGAAGAATTGAAGGACTTATGTACTCTTTTCATGAGACACGTCCCAAGGGGTATTTTTCTTTTGCTCATAAAAGAGATATTGGGGAGCTTGAATCCAGTAGAAGAAAGATTTTATATGAGAAAGAAGCAGCCATCAAATTGGAAAGTAGAGCCATTTGGCTCAAGCAAGGAGATGATAGCACAAA
Organism: Larix kaempferi; assembly: GCA_027924585.1. NCBI lineage: Eukaryota > Viridiplantae > Streptophyta > Pinopsida > Pinales > Pinaceae > Larix > Larix kaempferi. The sequence goes on along the minus strand of BSBM01000267.1, from coordinate 4,197,297 downwards.
ATATTTCCACCAATTCCACAAACACATAATCTATACTAATACACTATGGAATCTGGAGGATGAAGGCGGTGGAGAGATCACAGGTTTCAAGGAGATGGCTAAAGTAGGGGTTAATCATTTCAAATACATATACAAAGAGGATGAGAGAGCATCCATTGCTACCATGTCGAGCATTATCATGCATTACCCATCTTTTGTCAGTGATGAGTAAAATTTAGCCATGAAGGATCCTGTATCACTCGAGGAACTCAAAGAGGCCATCTGGGAAATGCATAATGATGAGTCTTGGCCCTAGTGGATTTCTAGTGGAATTCTTTTCTAGTTTTATGGATATATTTCAGGAAGATATACTTGCAGTGATTGAAGAATCCAAGGTTAAAGGTAGAATCTTGGCAACCTTTAATTCTACTTTTATTGCCCTCATTCCTAAACATGATAGATCTACTTCTTTGGACCATTTCCAACCTATTTCTCTCTGTAACTGCATATATAAATTGTCTGCAAAGATTATTGCTAATAGAATTAGAGGTATATTATCTAAGGCAGTGTCTACAGAACAATTTGCCTTTTTAGAGAAAAGACAAATCCATGATGCAATTGGGATTGCACAAGAGGTGGTGCATACTATGAAGATGAAGAAACTTCATGCAGTCATTATTAAAGTAGATTTATCCAAAGCATATGATAGGGTTAACTGGACCTTCCTCTGGTTGCTCTTGGTTCAATTTGGTTTTGATCTACCCATTATCAATTGGATGATGTCATGTATACAATAGGTGTCCTTTGTTGTCCTCATCAACGGATCTGCATCCTCTTTTTTCAAACCTAAGAGAGGCTTAAGACAAGGTTGCCCATTAGCCCCTCTTTTATTCATAATGGTTTTTGAGGACCTTAGTAGAGCCATTCTTCATGTCAGGGATCATGGTGGGCTAAATGGTATTCTGATTGGTGGGAATGTCTCTATAACACATTTACTCTTTGTTGATGATATTCTTCTCTTCATCGATGGTTCTAGGAGGGACATTATTAAGATCAAAGCTTTGTTGTTTCTTTTCACTGAAGCGACAAGTATGGTGTGTAATGCATCTAAATATTCTATATATTTCATGAATTTGGATAATGTGACAATGGATTGGATCTTCTCTCAGTTCAATTTCACTTTGATCGACATAAATAATGCTCTGAAATATCTGGGTTTTATCATTAATCCCAATGATTGTTTCAAAAAAGATTGGGCATAGATGGTTAGTAAGATTGAAGGAAAACTCAATTTATGTTGTAATAAGTGGTTGCCTAGAGGCGAAAGATTAGTCATGATGAAATCTGTTCTTGAAGCCATCCATGTATATTGGGATTCCATTGCATACATTCCTACAGGTACTATGGATTGTATCCGAAAGATATGTTTTAATTTCCTGTGGGGGCGGGTGAGAATCACTATGCCTTTCCATGGATTGCTTGGAGGAGATTATCCCTGCCAAAAGAGTTGGGGGTATGGGGGTTAAAGTGTTACCCCTGTTTTGCAAGAGCCCTTGCTGCAAAGGGAATATGGAGAATGATAGTTGGTGAAGGGTTGTGGGTTAAGGCTATCCATCATAAATATATTCACCCACTCTCCATTGAATAGTGGATCAGAACTAGGAACAAGGTAACCATGAATGTTTCCATTATCTGGAAGGATATGGTCAATCCATATGATATCATAAGTGATTGGTTGGCATGGGAAATTGGAAATGGTAAGAAGCTCAGAGTTGGACAGGACCCATGTCCTGGATGCACAGTTGCATTCAGTCTTCTTGAGGAGATGATAGAACATCTGAGCGACGGAGGTATACATTATCTTTTTCAAGTGCATGGCATCCCAAATTCTTCACCGATTAGACATAAATGGCTTTTTGCTGATGTTTTGGGATTTAAAGGGGATCAAAATATGCTTTGGGATCAATATATCAAAGATTTTTATCGAGGTCATATCCATTTCAGTGATAAGGAAGATTCCCTTGTATGGACTAGGAATGTTACAAGGGGGTAAATATTTTCCAAGTTTGGGATTTATGGCGGCCAGATAAGAAGAAGATCATCAAAAAGCTATATGGTGGCATCAGACTATTTGGGATCTGCATTACCCTTTGAATACTAAATTGTTCTTCTAGTTGTCACTGAGTGGAAAATTTCTTGTTTGGGATAGAATGATTACTTTTTCTTGGCATTAGGCCAAGCAGATGTCCACTTTGTCAGGGAGCACCTGATTCCATTGACCATCTCTTTATTCACTTCCCATACATGATAAGCATGTGGCAATATGTTGCTCAGTATTATGATATCCATTTTATTCGACAGGGAGATAATCTAGTTGATGCTTTTCAGCTTTGGATTAACAATAACTTATTTCTTGAATTTAGATCCCTGCCAGTGCTCATGTCTTGGGGTGTCTGGTTGGCAAGAAATAAATCTATATTTCAAGACCTCAATATTCCAACAATGGTTTGTGCATCAAAGTGTGTGGCCATCTTGAATACTTTTCCACAGTCCCCTGATCCTATAAAATAGAGAATCATAAGGGAGGAAGTGATTGATAAATCTATAAGTTGGTGCTACTTTGATGGTGCATCACAAGGTAGGCCTGTGGAAGGAGGAGATGGTGGCATTTTATATGTTTCTGAGGACCAATGGTTCAAATTTGTTGTTGGGATTGGAAGGGATTCCGACAATATTGTGGAGATGAAGGTCCTTAGATTAGCTCTCCAGATGACCCTAACTAAGAGAGTTCAACAGTTACAGGTCTTTGGGGATTCTTTACTAGTGATTGACCGGTTCAAACTAAAGAAGCCTCCAAAAAGCATAATTCTCAAGCCTCTTTTTGAAGATATCCTCAGATACATGGGGCTATTTCAAGAAGTTACTTTTCACCATGTCTATAGAGAGAGGAATATGACAACATATTCCCTATCAAAACTAGGCATCCATGTGGCTAAGGGCACATGGAGAACTTGGGATGGCCACGGGGACATTGAGACAAAGAATGATCTGCAACATCAAGTTATATGAGAGTTGTTTATGGCATATATATATATATTTTCTCTATATATGAGATAGTTTATATTTTGTAATTTTGATGAAAACTACAATAGTAGACAGATTTAGTGCATAGAAATAGCAGTACTTATGGAACAAAATGATAGATCTAATATGTGAGGTTTTTTATGATCATACATTTGAGGGCATTCCGAGATGGGTATATTTTGACAGGCTACAACCATTTTGTACAATGTGGTTGATTATAATGAAATGAATCACACTTTTTTTCCATGGAAAAAAAAGTTTAAAATTTTGTTTTTTAATAACATTTATGTTATCACTCGACTTATTAGTCCCTCCTTAATGCAATGACAATAGTTCTACTTTTTGGTATTAGTTTTTATAATTATATTCAATAAAAAGGTTAGATAAAAGTTAACTAATTTTTCATATTTATCTTTAAATTTTATGAAAAATTATTTTATAATTGTGGAAATAGTATTGGACCAAAAACTATAATAAGACTAATTTTATCATTAACATTAATAATAATAAAAACAAAAATAAAATAAAATAAACCCTGAGTGACCATGTATCCCTTGTCTCAATGTACGAGTAGGGTGGGCATGTCCACCTCCGCCACCTGGTCGATACACTCGAGGAATAGATTATGAAATCTAGGTGTAGAGAGGCGCAAAAGCATAAGCAAAGGAAGCAACGATGAAATGGGTTGGGGAACATCGATTCAACACTGACCAGAGCGGTTTTGTCGAAGTGATGCAATGTGCCCTTCTAATATTGGATGGATTGCTAGCAGAGCTTCGTTGACCATGGAAAGTATTAGTGCCAAAAATAATGGCAATATTGTCTTGCCTATTGAGTGCTTCTGCATTAAGTTTGAATTGGACAGGGTAATGGTGTTGCGTAGGCGTACTGTGGCCTGTGGGATTGAGAAAAAAATAAAGAAATTATTTTAACGTCCACGAGGCTAACAATAGCCTATGGGACAGACCTCTTCACCCCTTGATTTCTGCAACTCAGCCCTTTTCTTGTTCAACTTGATGATGAGTGCCCCCAATTTCTCCACAGTCCCCTCACTGAATAGGTTATCCCAAGAGCTAGTTGTCAGGATCTTTACATAGTTGGCCCTACTGTCTTTGAAGGCTTCACACTCTAAAATAAAATGTTTTTCTGTTTCCACTTTCCCGGAAGTGCAAAATATACACACCCTTTCTTCCCGAGCTTCCTTTGGTCTTTTCCAGCGTCCAGTTTCACAACGGAGTTGATGGGAATTGGTTCTTAATTGAGCAATAAGTATTTTGGCTCTCCAAGGAATATTGGCCCCTATGTATGCTTTTTGATGGTGGTTGTAGGTGGGGTTAAACTCTTCAATATAATACTCCTTCTTTCTCCCCAACCCTTTATCCCAAGCTCGCTTGTGGAACTTATCAATAACTAACTCCCTTATCTCTTTACTATTCACATGGCACATGTTCAAGTAAATATCCCATTTACTAAGCCATTTAATATTTTGTTGCATCCACGTCTTCTTTCTTTTGCACAATGTGTCATTGAAAACGACCTTAGGCCATCGACTCTCTTCCATTTGCTCAATTCTTTTCAGATATCTTATGAGTCACACCATAGCAATTGCTTCGATAGGAGCAACCCCCATTTCATTTAGCATGATATCATAAGGGACTGAACTTTTAATTTTAAACTTGTTGGTAATCAATCGCTTTTGAATCTTTTCAATTTGCTTCCATTGTAAGTCAAATGTGTTGCTGGCCCATACTTCACACCCATAGAGGATCACCAGGATCATTAAAATCCCAAAAAGAGTTTGTGTAGTCTTCCAATCCCATAGTTCTACCTCTCTACACCTATTTTGGAAAGCATAGAATGCTTTCCAGCCTCCCAAAGTTCTTTTCTTCCTGCAATTTTCCCAACTTAAATTTTTGTTGAAGTCAATTCCGAGATACTTGTAATCTGCCACTTCTTCGAGAGTGTTTCCTTCAAAGTAGAATTAATGTTGGTTATGTTTTCTTTTGCTAGAGAAAACTACCACTTTCGTCTTGCTAGTATTGACTTGCATCCCCACTGTTCTACAAAAGAGCTCAAGGGAAAGTAAATGTTCTTGTAACCCAAGAGCGGATTTAGCAATCAAAATAAGGTCGTCTGCATACAAAAGAAGCCTTATCACAAACTCGCCCAAAAGAGCACCCTCACCATCCTGTAGGTTTAACCACTCTTCAAGTTTGTCGATATATAAACCAAAAAGGGTAGGGACAAAGGGCACCCTTGTTTGACCCCGATATCAGTCCGAAAACTTTCAGAGATGCCAGCTGACGTTCTGATTTTGACTTTAACCTCTTCGTATAGTCTATGGATGACTGCTCTAAGATGCATACGAACCCCAAGTTCCTCCATTCTATGCCAAAGCTTATCTCCAGATACTGTGTCAAACGCTTTTTTGAAATCGACAAAGCAACAAAAGGCTTCCTCTTTTTTTCCCACACTTTTTCAATGATGTGTCTTAAAGTTATACTGTGATCAATCGTGGAGTGTTTAGATCTGAAGCCTGCTTTCCCTTTAGCACGCTTATCACCCTCTTCCGCCCACTTGCTAATTCTGTTTTCCAGCATACTTCTGAACAACTTTGCAAACAAGGGGTTTATCAATATGGTCCTATAGTTGGAGAGATTATTGACATCACCACCCTTGAAAAGAGGTATTGCTAGACTAGTTGTCCAATCTATAGGGAACCCCTGCTGAATTATGTTGTTGAAAATTTTCATAATGTGAGGTGCAAGAGTTTTCGAACCCCACTTTTAAATATTCTGCTTGAAGTTCAATTAGATCTTTTGCTTTTCCAACACCCAACTTCTTAATACCCACCTCGATCTCTTGCACAGTGAATAGCTTAGTAGTAGTGTTGACCAAGGGGGGAGGGTCAACCTTAGAATCTTGCTCATAAAGATGTCGGCTTTTCCACCACCCAACTTCTTAATACCCACCTTGATCTCTTGCATGGTGAAGAGCTTAGTAGTAGTGTTGACCAAGGGGGGAGGGTCAACCTTAGAATCATGTTCATAAAGATGCCTTGCATACTCAAACCATTAATAAGCCGTAATGTTGTTGTCAGTTTGTTTCTTTCTCGTTTGAAGTTCCTTCCAAAATAACTTGGGGTTATTTTTCCCCAGGAAGATTACCTCCTCCCTCCTTGAGATCATGAACTCATCTTTTTTCTTTCTTACAATCTGCTTGTAGGATTTTAAATGTATTTCTTTTTGGTTTAGCTCTTTCAAAGTTTTCCTTGTTGTTTTGCATTCTTCATCAAACCAAGCATTAACAGGAAAACAATTTGTTTCATATTTGCATATTTGAAGTGGATAGGGTAATGGTACTACGTACAAGTATTATGAGTTGTTGGGCAGTGCATATTTAAATGTCATTAATTATCTGAGTGCCCATTTCATTCTATTTGTTAAAAGCAAAATTTCTGAACTTGTTACAGATGGGAAATAGGTGGGATAGGAAGATGGTAATAAATTTTATCATTTATGATATGTAAATTTTGTGAAATTTCAAAAAATAAACATGATGAAATTTTTAAACCAAACAAAGTTCTTTACTATGAACATTTTTATGAAAAGTTTTACCAACACATATAGTATTTCTTCCAAGAGTTCTTCGAACTCTTCCAAAACTTCTCAAAACCCTCAAAGATCCAAAAATATAATCAAACAAAGAACACCCCCTTGGACAATCCGTCAGTGTGGACACAAACCGATCTCCCTAGTCCGAATGGTTCGGATCTAGAACAAAAGAAGTACACAATACCAATTACTTTCCTAGATTGATCGAATTGCAAAGGATGTAAAGAGATAACTCACCTTATGAACGCAATTCCTATCTCCTTGCTTGATGAAGCTCTTGGTCTTCAGATCTCTGGATGCAAAACCACGTACAACAAGTGGAAACAAGCAAGTAATAATAACATATAATTGTAGATCAATCTAAACTAGCAGTCAAAGAAGTCAATTCTAAAGATCTTACAATAACAAGATGTTTATGGAAAGAATCTACATTAATGTAATTAAAGAAAGTACATAGAAAGAGGTTACAACCGAGCTTTGACGTCGTAACACCTTCCAAATGATCCTAGCCTCAAAGATCCAAGCTTTGCCTCTTGATGGATGAAAGGGAAGCAATCCTAACATAATTTCACCAGCATTTAAGTGCTCTATCTTCCTCCTCCTTAACCATGAAGAGGGGGTTTGTATTTATAGGCCTAAAGGGATAGGAGAGGTTGAGGATTTGTGGAAGAAACTCAAGGGATCATCCCAAAAGATAAGGGAACTGAATGCCACCTTTCCTAGTTCATAGGAATAAGCCCCCACGTAACCAAGGATTCTAGAAGCCGCTTGAAGCTTCTCTTTCTCCTTTTAAACTAACAACATCGCACCTTGCACACAAGCAACCTACGTCTTTGAGGGATGACACACCTTGTGCAAAGGCAACAAGCGTCACCGACGCGCTTTGTCAATGTGTAGAGCGCATCACCTATGGTCTGACGCATCTTGTCAACGAGCAGGGCGCATCAGGGTGACAACAAAAGTTATAAGGAACAACAACAACTCTCCTTTCAATCATTTGGCCCAGGTGCTTTAGGAATTAGGGCAAATAGAGGACACATAACCCATGATGACGAGATTTTGGTGTAACAACCAACACATATAGTATTTCTTCCAAGAGTTCTTTGAACTCTTCCAAAACTTCTCAAAAACCTCAAAGCTCCAAAAATATACTCCAACAAAGAACACCCCACCCCCCCTTCCAATCTCAAGTCTCCTATTTATCCCCAAAAATCCTCCCCACCTCCTCATCCAATATTTAGTCAAAATAAATATTCAATTTTTAATTTAAAAAAAAAAAAGAATTTTTAAGGGGCTTTGGATAAGTCGAGAGCAAAAAATACAAAGTGAAGGGAAGTTGCTGACCTCTAATAGTGATGTCAACTTCATGTTGATGATCTTAGGAGACAAATCCCAATTGTTCCAAGTACATTTTATTTTGATAATCCAAATTGTTTTACAAGTGTATATCCTCACAAATTGGGAACATAACAAAATACACTCATGACAATCTTATCACCAAACCTATGTAGATATATCTACCCATTTATTTATATTATCCGCACATACACAAGTTAAAGAAGATATTTTCATATAATATATTATATTATGCATATTTATGTATCTATCTTTCTATATATAGATAATATCTCCAAAAAGGATGTTTATTTTCTTCATTTGTATGGAAAGCAATATTCAATTATTAAAACAAATAACATTTGTAATTACTCTAAATAAAAAAGGTTGAAAAAAATTAAAATAATACTAAACTTTGGGTGTAAAAGTCTCTCTTGTCATACTACCTTAAATGCACTCATAAAAATCTTATCGCCATATCTATGCATATCTATCTACAAAAAAAAAAAAAATGTTTGATATTATATTATATGTATATATTTATATATATTATTCAATAATCCAAGCAATTTATTTAAATCTAAAATATATTTAGCAAGTCAACCAAATCATACTATAACATGTGTGTGTTAACAAGGCATTCAATGCATTTATATATAATATTTCAACGATTATTTACACTTTCAATACATAAGTAATACAAAAACAATGTTGAAAAGCCTTCAACTCTTTTCCAACCATAAATATGAGTAGTAAGCTACAATTTTCTTGTTTTTGGCAACCCGAAGCTTCTCAAATCATCTAAGATTTCTCAAAATGTCTGCTCCATACCAAAAAGAGATAGTGTTGGTTGAGATTCTACAGTTTAATCTGTTGGCATCAACTGGAGATGCTGTGGTGGAGTCCATTTGTCTGTCAACTTTTCAAGCCCCCTCTTAGGCTCATCTTCAGGACAAAAACGATGTCGAGAAGCCTTCAACTCTTTTCCAACCATAAATATGAGTAGTGACCTACAATTTTCTTGTTTCTAGCAATTCAAAGCTTCTCAAATCATCTAAGGTTTCTCATAATGTCTGTTGCATTTTTTTTAAACAATAAGTGTTAGAATTTTGATACTTCCAGGATGGCTATGTTAGATCTTCAAACAATATATATATATTATCATAATAACCATCTACAATAGGATCACTGAAAGATAGACAAGCACATCCTACAAAAGAGATAGATATTTACCCTGGGAAAACCCTCTCACAGGAAAAATCCAACAAAACTTCTTTAATATAGATTCGTCAAAAGTACAATGCCAATCTAGTACTTCAAGAGCTAAAAGATCTTACACAAAGATCCCAAGAATAAGATAAGATAGAAAACCCAAACATAATCTTCCTCCAGCTGTAGCTACTCTCCTATGCACACTTGTTCACTTGCTTGAGCGAATTGTAATGATGATGCAAATGAGCAATTCGACCCTCTTATTTATACACTTGTCTGATTGACTTTTTCACTATAGGGTTGACTTCACTGAGGCAGACTGCCCATTGTTTGGGGCAGTTACCCCACTGACTTTTGTTGAGTCGACCTGTCTATTTTGACTTATTATTTTAGGTTTTTACATAATCAAATACGATATGAAACAATGGAGAGAAACTCTCTAGGAGGTGTGGGGTTCAAGGGAAGCCAACAATCTCCCTTGGGGAGGCCTTTTTGGTCCAAACTAAATGCTAAGTCAATGGTGAAACAATGGAGAGAAACTCTCTAGGAGGTGTGGGGTTCAAGGGAAGCCAACAATCTCCCTTGGGGAGGCCTTTTTGGTCCAAACTAAATGCTAAGTCAATGGTGAAACAATGGAGAGAAACTCTCTAGGAGGTGTAAAGTGGTGGGCTATGAGGAAGCTCCAACTCAAATCCAGCAACATAACCTTGCTCTTGATTTCTCTTTACAAAATGCATGCCAATGGCTTCATTTTATAGGCCAAGAGGTGGCCAACAAACAACCAGATCCAGATGTGAACTCATCTTCTCCACGAACTAGTTCCAAGGTACACAAGGGGGGTTGGTTATTGCCACCATGTGTGCGAAGAGCCGAATTCGGATTCTTGTAGAGGATTTAGCCTTTAATGCACCGCTGGGAGTTAGTGGTCCCGCCGTTTTGATAGTAGCGCAACTATCGAAGGAATAGCCGGATTCTTGGATAGGATTTAGCCTTTAATGCACCGCTGGGAGTTAGTGGTCCCACTGTTTTGACAGTAGCACAACTATCGAAGGAATAGCTGCACAGGTGTAGCATAGGCATTGTTCAAGTAGCCTACACTATTAACAGTGTATTTGGAGCTTTACTGGAAAACTTGTCAAAATGTCGCATGTGTGCACGTTTTAGACATTAATAATCCAAATACACTTTCAAAATATTTTATGAACCTCCTCCATATTTACTAGGTAGATCTTGCTTAAACATTAAAAAGTGAAAAAAAAAACTTTTAAATACAATAATAATAATAATATATTTCATAAAAAAAATTGATCTTTTACTAAAATCCAATTACATTTTAGAAATGTTTTATATTCTTTATATAAATTTTATTTTTTATCCTGTAATTTGCTCTTTTTCTTTACCAGATATACCATATATTCCACCTATGCTTCATAAATTTATTTCTCCACGTCCCTAGAAATGGGAAACGCAAAGAAAAAGAAACCTCCACTCGAGATGAATATTCAAATTTCAAATCAATACGGAGCCCTTATTTACACAGCTATTCTGGCTTTGTCAAAGATTTTCCAGATTCCATAGTTGATATGAATTCATCAAGGAAGAGGCACGAAGCAGCAGTAAATAGGGCGCCCAGTAAATAGTGCCAATAAAAGAGGGAGAAGAGCGGAAGAAGGAGAAATAAAAGAGGGATGATTTGGATTCTCGACAATTCCACTCATGTAACAGCACCAGCCACTGCCCCTACTTCCAAAAGGGATTATTGACCTAATTCACTGGGAAGAGGATTGAAGAGAAAGCTTCGCTGTATTGATGCTTCTCCCCATACCAGCTGGAAGCGAAATCTTGAAACTGATTATTATTTGGACTCGGGATGAGGAAAATTGGTCTGCTCAGAATCTGCAAAAGCAAATCTATTGGAGAAGATCTGACCTGCGAGAATTTACCCAAAAATACCAAAGAGATTGTCCATCAAGAAGTCGAGAGCATGCAGAACGTTCCCAGTCATCCCCAATTATGAAGATACAAATTCTTTGTATCTTGTGGTGAAGCTAGGCTCCGGGGGACGCCTTATTGATGACATGTCCAGAAATGGATGCTACTTGAGCATCAGGGTGCAGAAATACTGCCATGAGATGGGTACCTGAAAAATCAAGGAGCTTATTAAGTATCGAAAATTGAAATCTATTTTTTCCAATTTTAGAACAATCTGTAGCTTATTTTGAGCCGCAAGATCAGTAAATAAAAACCACCTAGTCAGTAAATGACCACTGTTGAGTGGTAACAATGAGCAATGACGTTATTATAACTTCTCCAGCGATTCTTCGCTGATTCTTAATCCATAACATAACCGTTTTTGTTAAAAAAAACAGTGCAACGACATGCTTTCAAAATGTTGTACACAAGCTGATTTTTATGTTATGGGCGCAAGGGAACAGCAGGGAATATTTTTGGGCTTAGGTAATCTTATCCATGAAATAGCAGCCGCAAGACCATCTACAAGGTCATATTTTCCTGCTGATTGGGTATCAAACTTTGGTTGCTTTGGATGTAAGAGACACCTTAACAATAATGTCCAATTCAGACCATTCACCAATGACAGGCAGGATTTCCTTGAACATTGGAATAATTCAGACCATTCACCATTGACAGGCAGATATGTTAATTTTTTCTTTTTGACCTGTTTGCTGGCAGCCTTACATTAGAGTCTAAATCATAAACCAAAGCTAACCTGCAGCGGGAAAAGAAGATATGGTCACAAAACAAAACTCATATGCATAATTGCATCTTTGGGCTAGGTTTTTGCCTCGTATGCATAATTGCATCTTTGGGCTAGGTTTATTACCTCAAATATGGCTTCAACAAATTTCTCAAGGAACAAACCTATCAATAGAGCATGTAGGAGGACACCAGCCCCCTACACATCAAGCTTTTCTGAATATGTCCCTGCCAACACTTCAGGGGCAATACATGCAGAGCTTCCCATAGAAGGTAAGAAGGTAGACCTCTTTTAATGCAAAGAAATGTTGGTTAATGAAATACGTAAACACAATTCATGGACATATTTAGCAAAGATGATAATGCCCTTATCTAGATGTTTAGTGAGAAGAGTCAAACTTGATTACAACACAATTTAGAAATAAATACCTTTTGCAACCCACATGGACAAGCGAAAATCAGCTAACTTAAGCTGTCCAATCCAGTACAGGTTCAGAAAATATTAAATCTTTGATCAGTTATGCAGCCTGATGCTGAGAGTGGCATCCATTCCTGAGCATAGCTCCTTTCACAAGATTCAAAGAGTCTGCATCTTCATACATCATACATGGTACTCAGTATGATAACACTAAGATGGCCAGAAAGGTGCTGTATGATCTCGACTTCTCCATGGACAATCTCTATGGTCTATTTGGGGAAAATCTTGTAGGCCCACTCTTCTTCAGTAGCCTTGCTCTTGCAGATTCTGATCAGACCAATTTCCCTCATCGCAATTCTGGGCCCAAATAATAATCAGATTCCAGCTTTTGCTTCTTGCCAGTCCGGTGAGCCGCATCAATAAAGCCGAACTCTCTTTAATCCTCTTCCCAGTGAGTTAGGTAAACAGACCCAAATGCCGAACACCCAATTCTTCATCCTTCATCTTTTCCTTCCTCCGCTGTGCCAAACTGTATGTTCTAAGTCAGTGCGATCCACTGCTGCTCCTTTTCCCTTCCTTCTTAATGATTTCATTTGAACCCTCGAAAAACAAAGTAACCAAATGATCCAGGGCTGCTCACCAGAAGCGAAGAATGTCTCCTTGTCAAACGGTAGCAATACAAGCACTCCTATTAGTGTTTGAGGAACAATACAACCTGCAGACATAAGCAAATAGCTTAGTAAAATAAAACTACCCACAATCTGTAGACATAAGCAAATAGCTTAAAACAATAAAACTACCCATACAATCTGCAGAATAAGCAAACAGCTTAAAACAATAAAACTACCCATACAAGCACCACATAATAAAGAGTCTAAACTGCCTACTATATGCCAATACATGACAAGTTCATGATACCCTTTTCTGTTGTTTGCTATGTAATGCATAGACATTATAATAGAATAACGAATCAAAATCATTTGTGATGAGAACAGTCTACAGACATTCAGCCTCAAACAATATAATAACAAAGTAAGAGTTGGTTCTCTTGGCCCCGTACTTCAAGTAGGGGATGGCGTTGCTCGTATTCAGTCTTGCCAAAATAATGGCAGGGGAATTAGTAGAACTTGGGTATGGTACAATAGGCATTGCCCTAAATTTGTAATCAGAGAATGTTAGACTGTATTAATGGGTGATGGCCTGATGATACAAGAAGGCAGTTCCGTGAATGTAGCTAAAACACAATTACAGGAACTCATCATCCTCCGAATGAAGTTCGTTCGGTTCTTGATTCTATCAGATTATCTCATCCTTCTTGTTCATCCGAATGAGTTTCGCTCGGTTCTTGATTCTATTTAATTTATCCCATCCTTCTTGTTCATGTTTCTCGTATCCCGAATATTTACTAATGGAATTGAAAATACGAAATGATCTGAATCGAATTATAAGAAATTTTCAAAAGGAAAGACAGACAAATATGGGGAATTGGATCGAACTTCATCGTTGTTCAACTATTGTTACCCAAAAAACCAAACTACTAGTAAGAATTTTGGACACCTATTGACCTTAAAAAATCAATTAGGTTCCTGATTTTCCCACGTTATTTTTGCGAAAAGAAATCTTAGTAAACATCGAATTACAAAACTTTGCCAAAAATATTTAAACCCCACTTTCTAATTCCTGGAACATATCATAAACCTTCTTAGATTTTCAGTTAAAACCAATCCAGAAGATTTCCGGTACTCTCTTTTCAGATCCCACCCCCAACCCTAATGTTTTTCTGCTTGTCCTAATATTTTTCGACCCGCCTTTTCCCAACAGAAACACGATCGTAAAAATACCAAAAGACCAAAAGACCAAATAAAATTTTGAAAAATAAATTACATACCTCTGTAATTTCTGTCCAATCATCTGAATTTCTCAATTTCAAGTCTGTGGGTCGCAGAAATACAATGGCCGAATCAATTTGAAACAGAAATTCAGCGTGTCAACCGTGGGGAAGTAAGAATTTGTGAGAGAATACAAATCCCGGGAGCCTCTGATGCAATGCAGGACTGAAAGGACGTTTAAAAATCAAGACGAAGAAAACCCACAATGTTGTATTTTCTAAACTCCATTGGGTACTTATGGTTTGAGAAAATATTTACATGTATAGAATTTGCATTTTTCAGTTGCCGTTTCTGTTTACTGGTTGGTAGGCAGTTAGAACTTCGTTGTTGTGGGTTACTGTTAGTTTCAATTGCGTCGGTTGCGCTGCTGTTTGTTTCAATTCAGTTTGTTCGGAATTTGCTTTGAGCGGTTGTTTCTATGGGTGATGTTTGTCTTTTATTCGTATAAATATAAATTTTGAGTTTTTTTTTCAACCGAAAAAAAACGTATTATTGCTATATCCAAACAGATCAAGAGAGTTGTCCCAAAGACTTCAAACTATCATCGTCAAAGAGATTGTCCATGCTGGATTATATGAATAATATAAATTATTCATATAAATATAAATTTTGAGTAGGGGTGGGGTGCAGGGGTCTTGGTGGGGTCTGATAGTTGTCTTGACAGAAGTCTAGTTTCGATTCCTGTGGGGGAGGTGCGGCGGGCGTAAGCTCCTTCAGAAAAGTGCATCCCAGAAAAAGCTCGTACAACTGCGGTGGTGACTGTACCCATCATGGAGACCCTGTACTTTTCGAAGGCTGGCCCCGGCTCGCGGGTTTGGTATCCAGGTGGCTCAGTGACAATGCTCACTGGGCGGTCTGGAGAGGTTCCCTCGGTTCGTAAAAATCTATATATAAAAATTTTGAGTAGAATGCGGTATGTTGTCTATTGATAAGTGGTTTTAGTTAGTTTGTTGTGCTACTTCACTGGTTGAGTGTATGTAAGAAGTTTTGGGGTTATTTTTAGGATTGATTGTTTTTAATGTGTATTTGACTTGATGTCTCTATTAAGTCAAGTCTATCATGAATACTCATGGGTATCATCAAATTGATAAAGTATTTAAGGTATTCTTTATGAGGTTTTTTTTTGAAAAAAAACCAGTGGTTTCATTTGTCCAATTTTAATGAAAAGTATAGTTTTGCTTCTAAGTCTATCGCAATGTTATTATTTGATAGGTAAAAGAATATTAGCCCGGACTCAAATTGCCTCAACGGTGGCATCACTTTGTAAGTGTTATGGTT
Organism: Larix kaempferi; assembly: GCA_027924585.1. Classification (NCBI taxonomy): domain Eukaryota; kingdom Viridiplantae; phylum Streptophyta; class Pinopsida; order Pinales; family Pinaceae; genus Larix; species Larix kaempferi. The sequence continues at coordinate 4,181,773 of BSBM01000267.1, read as the reverse complement.
GGTTCAATTGTAAAGGTTATTGACGTTATGGTGTACAATAGTGTCTTAACATAATACATAGAGTCTAGTGATACAAGTTGAAAACATTATTATTTACCATCGTAGATCCATCTTAAACTAGCAATGGTGGCATCACTTTGTAAGCACTGTGTTTGGTTCAACTATAAAGGTTATTGATGTTATTGTGTACAATAGTGTCCTAACATAATGCATGGAGTCCAGTGATACAAGTTGTCAACATTATTATTTACCATCATAGATCCATCTTAAACCAGGATCTATCGCATCATGAGGGATAAAATTTATGGATAGATCCGGGTTATAGATGGATTTATGCTAGTTTTATATTCGTAGCTTTTGTGTAAATTTTAAAATTGAGTCGACATATGCTCTCAAATAACTTGATTTAATCTTTTTGTTGTCACATACATTACATGAAAACATCTCCCGCGTTATTGGGTTGTAGAGCACTGAGAGTACAATAACATAATACGGTACAATGCTTATTAACATTATCAATGTCCTCTTGCTTAAATCTTTTACAACATTTAACCTCGTAGACAATATTTATCCATTTGTTGCAAGAAAGGCTTGAACTAGGCTTTGTAAAAATAAGAAATGGAGGATCTTTATGTGGTATTTTACATGGTTAAGAAATTTGGTCCACAATAGCATATAAATCATAATATACCACAATCTTTATGTAAATGGGGATGGGGATGTCCATAAAGGCAATGGCCCTCCTACTAACATAATGTTGGATTGGTTGTCGAATGAATATGCATGCTTACTCGACCCCCCCCCCCCCCTCCTTTGTGTGTTGCATGGGTGCATGTGATTGTTAAATAGGATAATACACAATTAGATACACCATGTGCCACCCCCCTCCTCTTTTGTTGGACATGTTGTACTTTAAAATATTTTCTCTTCATGTGCTATGCCACATTGGTTGTGATAGTGTGTAAGTCTCAATATATCATTATCCTTGTGACAACGAGAGTGTCAATAGTTATGCCAATGGAGACCTATGTTTAATGTGGTGTGTAGGTGGGAACAAATATGAATGCTTCCATGAGCTCAACGTACATTCCACCCATCATCATAAACACAAGGTTTGGGACCCTTACTTTAAAGGGCAATCCTCCTAGTGCTCTCTTGTGTCCCTCCATGCTTCACGTCAAGCACAAGCCCAAGCCTCCTGGTAATGATTTTAAAGCAAAAATTATGGACCACGTGTGATAATTGGCCAAATACTATGTTGAACAACATGATTAAGAAAGACATTTGGGAATTAGTACATGAAGTTGAGATGCAAGGGTATTGCACAATGAAATGGAAACAAGGGTATTGCACAACGAAATGGAACATGAACAATCTTCACTTGTGGCCTTCATTGATCCTAGATCTTCCTATGGCAAGGGAACCTTAATTTTCTTCCCCACCACAATAAAATGGGCTATCTAAGATATTTATGTTGGATATGTTAAAGTTTTGAGTTTATTTAGAAAATTTAGTTGAACAAGATTGACACTGTGCTTAGTTAGTTTAGGGAATATTTACAATCCCGTAGAGTTGCTATGAGCCTTATTACGTTTAATAAACAATGTGATACCGTACACAAAATGGAATCTATGTGTAAGTGGATCCTCCTTCAACTTCAACAAATCCAAGAAGAGATAATGGATTGAAGTTTTAGTTAGCTATAGTTGCTAGCCTTGATGCCAAATGTACCTTCATCTTTGAGATACTTAAAAACTTGGGATTCATATTTCAATGCCATCTCCATTCTCCCCAACTTTGGCCTTGGGAACTAGAACATGCCTCTCATGATAGGGGGATACCGGCCAAGATAATATCCTATATTTGATAATGCATCTACATTTTTTGTGGAGAAGTGATATTGAAGATTTGAAACGAACATCTTTCAATAGTTGGTTGGGAAGTAGGACAAGTAGCAAGACAATGTACACAATCCTTAGCTTGTCAATATGATGATGAGGATTATTTTGGGGCGAGACCAAGTTCCTTGCCACTCTAGATGCAACATTGAAGGTGAAAACATTGCAATTTTTGTCAAATATCTATTTATGTTTCAGCGATGGATCCCTTTCTTATATTTTCGTATGCTACTATGTTGATAGAGCTTACAAGGGATGACATACACAAATGTGGAGAAGTCTCCCTTGGGGTTCCCCATGACGTTTTCCTTGGAAAAACAACAACCATTCATACATGCGTGTCTTTTGTGTTTGCATTTGGTTCTCTTTATGCTCAATGCACTCAACTTAGAGTAGTGTAAAAAAGATGTGATTGGGTTAATTATTTATCTTGTTCTACTTCAATGCATATATTTAGTTATCCATTATTAGTTCACTTAGTTAGGTTGTAACATTAGTTATGTCTACACCATAATTCTTAAGGTATGGTTGTATGCTAACCAATTGTATGATCATCTAGGTTTTCAAATGCATAGCTAAGCCTGTACAGATTTAACATGAATTTCATTATTGAAAGCATATTATTTTCTATAATACATGGGTCTTTATGTTACTTTGCAGTGGTAAATCCACAACCTACCATCTTTTTAATTTGATGTCTTCTAGCTCGTCTCTTGAATCCTAGGTAGAGCACCACCAACCATATGAGAAAGAACACAAAAATGTTAAATAATACCTTTCATGCTTCCAACCACCTCATCTAGAAATAGATATCTATATACTTATAAAATATGAATTTGAAGTAAATCACACAAAAATCTTGCAAAACAATACCAAGGTTATTGATGATCTTTTTACTCAACAAAAGCACAAAGACAACAATCTATTGTTGTTAAGCCATACCTCATGTAATGACCAACAAGATTGGATGGCCATGAAATACTTTGGGAGAAGTAAGGCCTCTTCCTTCCACTACTTATATCAAGGTATGTAAAAATTAAAGTTGGATGACAAAATATCTTGCCATAGTTTATATGATTTAACATGTACGTCTCGACAATGCAATCATACGCTTTTATATAAAATCTTCCCTATTTACTCAATGACAATGTAATCACATTGCTTGGCCATTAGTTGTTGAAATTATTTTCCTATACATTTAAGAAAAAAAAAATAGATCATGTGTAAATGAATATATTAAAATTGATATATTTATTAACTTGTGAGTTTTATATGGGTTAACTTAAAACCAAAGAAAAAAATTTGTAGTTAATAGATCATATTTGTAAATGAATATATTATATTGATATATTTATGGGCTTGTGAGTCTTAGATTGGTTGACTTAAAGCCAACAAGGGTAAAATGGTCATCCTACCACCTGATTAGTTGTTAAAAGAAAATTAGCACATTTAAGAAAATAATTTGTAGTTAATGGATCATATGTAAGTGGATCATATTTGTAAATGAATATATTAAAATTGATATATTTATTGGTTTTTGAGTCTGAGATTTGTTAACTTAAAGCCAACAAAGGTCAAATGGTCATCCTACCACCCGATTAGATGTTGAAATTATTTTTTCTATACATTTAAGAAAAGAATTTGTAGTTAATGGATAAATAATATGTAGTTAATGGATTATATTTGTAAATGAATATATTAAAATTGATATATTTATTGGTTTGTAAAGTTTCTTATAAATAGAGAAATAATATTGTTCTGGAAGGTTTCTCATAAGTTTGTTTCGAAGGTTTTTCATAAGTTAATGAATATGTCGTAGTTTGTGATGTGCCAAGGTATCAAACTTTGTTAGATCCCTTTGAAGGTAGAGTCCCCCATAATCTGTTGTCAAGGCTTGGAAGCCTTATGGTTTCATGGCCACTCAAAGCTTGATAAAAGGCTTTTTCTAGTTTGCGTTCAAGGAGGAAAGCATGTCATTGAGATGGTAATGCATAATCCCTTGGTGTGTTGCAATACCCTAGTGGTATTGTTGGATGGTATGAAAACTTCTAACTTATGAGTTTGTTCAACTTCATTGTCATCCAGGTTGAAATCTAATACCTCCTAATGCAGCTCTAGTATTTTCTCAAGCGCGACTTGACACCCATTGGGCAAGTCCTTTGCCACAAACCCCAACAATGTTTAGCCCACAAAACCTTGTTTGGATTAGGGTTACTTCTCCCAAGACTTGAGAAAACAAATTTACATCAAGGTCAATTCCAAAGTCATTCCACAACCCGTATTGTATATCAACCTTCCAAACACCTACTTTTGTTTCCAAAGCCCAAGCCAAAGGATTAGAAGTTGCCCTCTATTATGTAAGGTAGATTCCTCGGATATGCCTTTGGCTATTATCATGGCTTCCTAGACCCAAAAGGCTTTGGCCTTGTCTAATGGTGAAGAGTGGATTCGAGTGGCAGATAAAGGAAATAAAGATAATGTGGCTCCCAAGGTTTCAGCTAAGAGCACGACCAATTTTGGGTCGACACCTCTGAAGGAAATCAACTCACTGATGAGCAAGGAACATGTTTCACTCCTCTCAAGTTGTGACTTCTTGTTGGTGGGGAGTTTATCAACAAGGCTTGCTCTCTCCTCATCCAACGTTGGACAAGTAGGCCACTGCTAAAACCCAAGATTTATGAAGAATACTATAGATGGGTACATTCACTAAAAAAGAAGTATTTTGTAATTTTGAACTCTTTCCAGGGACTAAGTAGTAAGTGTTGCCGCCTGGTTCCACACCTGGGAAAACGCAGCAGAAGTCTTCAAGCTGCTGGTGTGGCCTTGGGGGCAAGTCAGAGTCAAGTGCTGTCACTTGGGACTCGACTCCTCCGTCTAGGCTTTCCTAGCGAAGCCAAGGGGGGTAGACCCTAAAAAATAAAAGAAACTAAAGCCTCTAATCTAGGAGTTAGAAAAAATACTTTTGCAACCAAGACAGACAACATATAACTTTTTCAAATAAAAACATCATTTATCATTTACTCCCATTAAAAATAATCATCATTCACTTGCATACTAGTCAACAATAAAATGAAATTTGCATCAGGACCAGTGCCTTGCTATGGAGTCAAATAACAAATGCATAAACAGAAAAGTAAATGTTGTGGAGTGTTCTTGGTTTATTTTAAAATTTAATGTGATGGTGATCTTTTTTTATTAAGGCATGTGGGTTCCCGATATACGCAAGGTACGGGGGAACATGTCCGGAAATTTGAAGCGTGGCTTCCCTCTCAGGCTTTAGGCTGGATCGGAGTCTCGAGGAGGTGTTCAGATGCTATACCAACGAGGGCAAGCCTAACGGTTTCCAAGAGGTCGCTATCCAGTTTTATCCCAAGCCTTCTGGGAAATTTGCCCACGACAACAAATTGCGTGTTGTGCCGGATTTTCACAAAAAGGGTTTTTTATTGGGGTGGTGTTAAGTCCTATTACTAGTCATCAACTCCTTTCTGGTGTGTACCAACTGGATCAGACTAAGCTGCAAGTTGGCCACAGAGCATACGGGAGAAGACCTTGGTATATTTTTATAAAATTTTTAAGAACCCAAATTTTATCTTTTTATAACCCCAAGAGTCTCTTTTCAGGCATGCATTTCGGGCAAGCCCTCATACAAAACCCTACTTCGGGAAAGCAAGGGGGGCGTTATGAATTTGTAAAAAAATGTGAAAAGCTAGGTTGTGAGTGAACTTGTGGCCCGCTAGTGAAACGGACCAACAAGGTTTATTTTAATCCTAATTGATTTTATTTAATGCCGAAAAACAAGAAATAAAACTACTCTAACAATCACGCCATGAAAATGAGACGACACAGGCCACCCCTGGGGGGATGGGGTATGGGCGCTGGCTAGCCCACTTGCTCTCGTTTAAAAATGTGTACAATGATAAAGAGAAGTGCCCCAAGTCTACTTAATGTGACTTGGTGGCTTACAAAATTATAGAAAAATATGCCCGGTTTTGTCAAATATGGAAATATGTGTTCCGGATCGCCTGGATGCTCGAAATTTTGCCAGCACTTCCTCCTACCTGCTCATCTTCTGCTGCAAACCAGCAAGCAATAATTAGAACAAGATGCCCAAAAACACTTTAAGAGTGTCTTTGGAACACCTCCTAAAAAACCCAAAATTTTCTAAGTCAAAAACTAAGTAAAAATGACAAAAATAACCAAGTAAAACAAGCTATGGAGCTTGCCTACTTGGGATCTTTGCTAGCCCTTAAATGGCTGCAAATTATCAGCTCTATGGCAGCCAGATACTACTTTGCAATCAGATCTAATACTTCTTTAGAAAAAATTTGAAAGATTTCGACAAAATTAACTGTTTCTTTGTAAAGAAAGTACTAGTAAATCATAAAATTTGAATTTTTTATAAATGAGAGAGAGAGAGATGGAACAAATCCTTGTTGAAAATCGAAGCTTTGAAGATGGTTCAGTGATGTATGAAGGGACTATATCTGCAAATAATAATTAGTAAAAAGCAGAAAACAAACAAGATCCTGCTTCTTGCCAACTCAAGAAGACACCTGCACATCACAGATCTCACCAAACAAAAGATTAAGTGTAGATATATATACTCATAAGGAACTAAGCTGCTACAAATAAACAAATTTGACAAACAACTTATCTCATAGATGAGCACATCACACCCTTGAAAAATAAGACTTATGCACAAGTCACCTTGGAAGAGAAATCAAGATACTTCATCCACATGTAACCAAGACACCACAAGCTGACCTCCAAAGTCTTCTTTTATTCAAAATGATAAAACTATTACAATCATAAGTTAGCTGCTCCAAATCTCACTAGTGAACAATGGAGAGCACTCTTCAATTTATAGAAAAAAAATGGCTAAGGAGGGAGGGCGCACTTGCCAAAATGGGTGGAAAGGCGTGGCATAGATGGTGGAGGGAATGGGGCTGCCATCCCCATGTCTTTAGCTGCCCATGGCAGCCCCAAAACATGCTACCATATCAGCACAAATAGTGCTGCTCCTACCTTAACTCGTGGGCTGCCCATTAAGTGAAGTGCGCCCCTCCCTTGGATAAATGCGCCCCTCCTATTTAGCATTGGTTCTCTCCTCAAAATGGGGCTGCCAAAACATGACAAATCAGCCCAATATGTTCCACAACATATGCTGATCCAAATCAGAGCCCAAAATCTCTCCAAAAATTAATATTTTTTTTAAGTCATTTTTCACTTTTTTGATTTTTTTATGACTTTTTTGGGATTTTTTGATTTTTTTGATTTTGACCAAGGTAGAAGTACCCAAACATTAGGAAAAGTGGGTTTAGGGGTTTAGGGGGTGCTCTGAGTTAGAAAACGAGCACCCCTAAGGCAAAAAACACCTCCAGACGCCCCAGATAGGCCAATTACAAATTTTTTTAAATGAACCATTAAAAAATGGCCCAAATTACGGAAAAATTAAAACTTGCCGAAAATTAAAAAAAAACACCTAGGGGGACTTAGACATGTCCATATGACTCAAAATTAACGCCTAGCATGTTCATATACATTGACCCATAGACTCTAATAATTCCCTAAGGCCCGTCAGCCTCCCCAGGCATTCCAGCTTTGGAGGAGCAGGAGAAAAACCAGTTAATTATGGAATGCAGTGATGCAAAACATAATAGATAGGTGAAAAAACTCCTTGGAATACCTGACTTGGCCAAAAAGTCCTAAGGAACCGAGTCTTTTACAAAACACCATGCTAGCACGTTTTTATTACAAACCCCGCAGGGTCATGGACATGTGGAAAAAAAATTAAAAACGGGGGCCTTTTAAAGGCCAGCTGGACATCAAATCACCAAAATTGAACATGTGTCATGTTCCACTTTGCCCGCTCGCTTGATAATCCAACCAAGTGCAACTTAGTTGGCAACATCTGGCTCCAACTGCGGGACGTGTGCTCGATCTGATTCAATCAAATAGAGTATGCGAGAATCCAAGAATCTCTGGTTCCTGCCACAAAATTAAAATGCATCAGTCCCATATTTTTGCCAAATGAAACATAAGTTGCAACATTTATTTCAAAGCAAAACTAAAGTAAGTAAATGAAACTAATATACATCAATAATATACAAAATATAATGTACAAAAATGCAAGGCAAAGGTTTAGAGATGGCCCTGCTATCAATCTGCCCCCGTGGGCATTAGGAAATCTTCTTTGAAAAACAGCTTGAGATGTTGCCCATTGACTGGGAGAGTCAACCTTTCTCCATCCATAGTGCAAAGGAAAAAAGAATTAACCCCTGCTGGTTCAGATATAATATATGGTCCCAACCATAGGCTATCAAACTTTCCATGCTTTCCTGGCTTATCCCTTCGCTTGTCCCATAGAAGAACCCAATCCCCTGGCTGAAAATCTTTTGGCTTGGCTGACCTGTCAAAAGTTCTTTTAACCCTGTCCTGATTTCTGATACTTTGGTCTAAAGCCTTTCTTCTAGTCTCATCTAATTTCATAATTTGCTCAATTCTGTTCTGCATACCATCATCATTTGACTCATAATCATGCAACATCTGATACACTGGCAACTGAATATGAATGGGAACAGAAACTTCCAAACCATAAACCAACTGAAAAGGGGTTTTCCCAGTAGCACGTTTCTGTGTTATTCTGTCGGCCCATATAGCAAATTTTATCTTAGAATCCCAAGACCTTTTGTTATCACCCACAGTTTTCTTTAAAATGTTCATTAAGGTCTTGTTGGTTGATTCAGCCAATCCATTTCCTTGGGGATAATAGTTGGATGAGTGGGAAAGGATTATACCATACTTGAAGCAGAAAGCTGAAAAGGCGATGGAACTAAAACTAGGACCATTGTCAGTTGTTATCTTGGATGGCACCCCAAATCTAGTTATAATATGATTTTCAAGAAAATCCATAACTACTTTATCAGTGGCATACTTAGTAGGGATTGCTTCCACCCACTTGGTGAAATAATCGGTGGCAGTTAGGATCCAGGTATATCCATTGCTTGAGTTTTCCTTAAACTGACCGATAAAATCAAGACCCCATTGTTGGAAAGGGGCTTGAACAACTACTGGCTCAAGAGGTAAAGTTGCCAATTTCTGTTTCCCAGTGAACAACTGACATTGGGGACAAGATCTGACAAACTTGTGCACATCAGCAAATATAGTGGGCCAATAGTAACCTGATCTAAGGATCTTGTGGGCTATGGTGTCTGCTGCATAATGCCCACCACAAAATCCATTATGAAACTCAACCAGAAGTTTTTTGGAATCTGGTTCATCAACACATCTAAGAACTAAGCCATCAGGATTTCTCCAACCTAATCCATTTTGAGTTATGCAATACTTAGTGGCTTTGAGTCTTAGGGACCTTCTTTTGTGACCAACAAGATGTTCAGGACAAGTAAAATTGTTAAGAAGGTAGATAATGTCGGAATACCATTGAGTTTGACTTAATCTTTGAAGCTCTTCAGATATGACAGGTGCTGACTCATTATGCTGGCAAATCATCCCTACAGCTTTCTCATTACTTTCCGTCATCATGCGTGCAAGACCTTGACCTTTGATTAACTTGGTAGGTTTTATCTCCAAGTCATACTCTTGTATTTTGGACACCCATTTTCCCCTTATACCAAGGCAATCCTGTTGAGCTAATATATCTTTAACAGCAGTATGAGGAACATAACCCACAACCTTGGAATACCCAATATATATCCTGAAATGTTTCAAAGACTTAACAAGGGCATAAGCTTGTTTCTCCATTATAGTATATTTAAGCTCTGAATTTTGTAAAGCTTTACTAAAGAATGCTATGGGTTGTTCTTGGCCTTGGTCATTCTTCTGAAGTAAGACTCCGGCAATAGTATGCTCTGAAGCAAAGGAAAAGATTTGGAATTCTTTTGAATAATTAGGGCTTATCAACACAGGGGCTTTAGATATGGCATCCTTAATACCTGCAAAAGCTTCTCTTCCTTGCTTACTCCATTCAAACTTAGCATCTTTTTTAAGTAAGAGTTGTAAAGGCTTCATTAGCTCAGCTAGATTTGGAATAAATCTTCTAATGAAATTAATCTGGCCATTGAAGGATTGGAGAGCTTTGACATTGGTGGGGATAGGAACCCTTTTAATGGCCTCAACTCTTTCAGGATCAATTTTTACACCATCCTTAGTGATAACATGCCCTAACAGTTTGCCCTCATCAACACAAAGCACAGATTTAGCTGGATTTAAAGATATGCCATACTTTCTGCATCTCTCAAAAACCTTTCTAAGATGGCCAACATGATCTGATCTTTCCTTACTATATACTGTCAAATCATCTTGATATATTTCAATAATTTTACCAATCAATCCATTAAAAGCAACATCCATAGCACGTTGAAAGGTAGCACCAGCATTAGTAAGACCAAAAGGCATTCTAAGGTACATGAAAGTGCCCCAAGGTGTGGTAAAAGTAGTTTTATGTTGATCCTCTTTGTTGACTAGCACCTGGTTATATCCCGAAAACCCATCAAGAAAAGACATCAAGCCTGATCCAGTCACCTTCTGAAGTAAAGTGTCCATGCTTGGCAAAGGATAGTTATCTTTTAGGCATGCCCAGTTCAAGTTTCTAAAATCAATACACAATCTGATATCCCCATTCTTTTTTCTAACCACCACCAAGTTAGAACACCAAGAAGAATGTCTTGTTGGAGTAATGATGCCTGCTGCCAACATCTTTTGGAGTTCTTTGTAAACCATAGGAGCCAACTTGGGGTTTATTCGTCTCAGTTTTTGGCGAAAAGGCTTGATACCTGGTTTAAAAGGGATTGTATGTTGAAAAATATCATCACGATAAGCCTTAAGTTCATCATAGCTGAAAGCAAATATATCCCTATATTCATAGATTAAGTCAATCAAGGCTTTTCTTTCTTCTTGAGATATTCCCTTTCCAATTTTTATCATCTTTGGTTCCTTCTCAGTCCCTATGTTTACTTCAATATACCTCCCTGGTTTTATTGAACCCTTTTTTCTTTTATGGCCATCTTGCCTGTCAAAAAGCTGCTCTAACCGGGTGATGCCCTTGGGGATTTTGTTCCTAGGTTGGTCCTCTTCTTCAGGATACTCTTTCCCTTCTTCCTTATAAGTGATTTTACAATCAGAAAATTCTTGAAGGTTATGGATGAAGTTGAGAATTTGCTTGTCACTATCAAACACTTGCCAATGATCTATGTTGTCAGGGATTAAAGGTCTAAAGTTGATTTCAAATTTCCCATTCCCCTTTAATATTTCCTCAGTTGGTTGAAGTGTAGAAGCTGCCACAGCTAGTTCATCTGCCTCAATGTTTTCTTCTCTAGGAATTGCCATGATATTTAAAGCATCAAACCACTCCATAGTATCCCAGACAGCATTCCTATACTGTTTCAACCTTCGACTTTTGCAAGCAAATATATTTTTAACTTGGGAAACCACTAAGTCAGAATCACCTTTAATAGATAAAATTTTAATCCCCATATCTTTGGCAATTTCTAACCCTTGCAAAAGGGCTTCATACTCAGCCACATTATTTGATGCATCAAATTCAAGTCTGAAAGCAAATTTGAAGGTTTGTTTAGAAGGAGAAGTTATGACAATTCCAGCTCCTTTTCCATATCTTGAAGATGCCCCATCAAAACTCATTCTCCATATCCCATCCTTATTTTCATCTTTGGATGCTTCTTTAAAAGGTGCTAGGAAATTTGAACAGATAGAATAGTTTCCAAAGTTGTCCGTTTGATGCACAAATTCATTAGCCAGATTTTGTGGGTCTTCAACATGGAGTTTTCTAGCTTGTTCATTGTATAACTTAACAGTTGTATGTTCTGATGCAGGGATAGTAGCATATGACCAATCCATCCTTATGTCTCCCCCTAAAGATGCAGCCCACTTTCTAGATAAAAGCATTCCCCAATTGTCTGGTACATCAATTACTACGACATCCATGGTTAAATGGACATCAGGATACTTGGCCAACCTGACAGGTAGATTTATAATTATACCAATAGTATCAACTTCCCTTGAATCCATGGCACACACATTGTGATAGGGTCTAGTTGTCTTTAAGCCCAATTGATCCATAACCCTTTTGGTCATAACATTTGAAGAAGCACCAGAGTCCAACATGCAATTGTGCACAAGCATATTATTGACAAGCAAGGAGACATAGAAGGGAGGGTGGTCTTCTTTGTGAGGATCCACACTATGCAAAATAATCGGGTCATCTTTATGGCTAGGTTCTTCTCTAGTCTGGTTAAGATTAACTATCTCTGAGTCCATAGGAGCCTTGCCTTTTTCATGTTGAGGATGATCTATCACTTTCATAAGATTTTCTTTCAAGCTTGGGATTTTGATAAGGTCAGTAACAAGAACATGAATCTTTGCGGAAGATAACCATTGAGCCAAATCGACATGAAGACTTTCAGAGTTGGAAGAAGATGTTACCTTAGGGATATTCTGATTTGAGTTTGAGTTTCCAACATTGTTCTTTCTTTGATATGTTAGGCCTTTGAACTTTGACATCTCAAGAATCTTCTCTGGTGGAGGCATCTCACCAAATCTAAGGGTTGCTTTATCTTTCAAGTCCTGGCTGTAACATCTAGCTTGTTCCCAAGTTTCCTTAGAGACGGGGTGAGTTTGACCCACAACATTGATATATTCAGGCTGGTTCTCAGGCTCGCTTGCTAATCTGACACTGCTACTGGCTTCTGACGGATTCTGTTCCATTGACCATTTAAATATAGCACAAGTAGACTCTTCATGGAAACTATCACATGCCCTACAAAAGGGAGGAATTTCTTCTGAAAGAGTATTTACAGTTTCCAAAGGATTTGGGGTCCTTTGATCTTGAAATGGAACTTTTCTTTGATATTGAGGCCTAGGAGCATATTGGGGCTTAGGCATATACTGATTTGAGACCTGGTGGTTTTGAGATCTTTCAATGGAGATCAACCTGTTCTGTATGGCAGTCATGTTGGAGGCTTGATTTGAAACAGCTTCCTTCAAGAGTTGGGCAATTTCTTTCAAAGGTTCCTTTGAAAGATCCTTGATCTCAGTGCTAATGGTTTTATCTTTACTCTCGCTTTGCTTCATAGGAACATTGGCCCTTGTGAAACCAGGAAGATGAGACTTGCCACAATTTAACATGTTCTTATCAATTTTCTCGGCCAATTCCATGGCCTTCTTTAGATCAGTAGGTTCTTTATCAGCTAATTGATATTTCAACTCTCCGCTAAAAGCTTCCATGTAGTAAATGAGGATGGAATTATCAGGTGGCTTGATATCAGCATGAAGTCTACCCACAATTTCATTGAATTTGTTGTTGAATTCTTCCATTGTCTCATTTTCATTTTTCTTAGTATTGGTCAAGGCAGCTAGAAGGTAGCGGTCTTCTTTGATGTCCCCCCATTTGGCCAAGAAAGCAGTTTCAATTTCTTTGTAGGTCTTGTACTTGTCAGCTTCCAACTTGTTAAACCATTCATAAGCATTTTCTTCCAAAGATAAAGCAAACAACTTCATTTTTACATCCTCATGCTTGGCACCTAAGCACCACTTGTCAAAACAATGGCAAAAACGAGTTATATGGGATTTAGCACTAATAGCATTATTTCCTTGAAAAGATGGCAACTTATCAATGGCTTTTTCAGGGATATCATGAGGGTAACCAACTATAGCAGTAAAATCATAAGGACCAAACTCAGCCATTTCAACAATAAGATTATTCAAATTATTTTCTGTGAATAAAAGGTGAATATCAGAAATTGACTGAGAACCAAGATCCTCAAGGGTTTTTCGAGAAGATAACTTGCTTTTCCTTCTATGATAGACCTTTTCAGGCTCAGGAAAGAACTGAAGCAAGTTCTGAGGATTCCTTCTTGTAAAACGCCTTGGTAGATTTGTTGACAGTGGAGTCGCCAGATGTTCTTAGTCAATTTAAAAAATTCACTACATACATCAAACAAAGCGAAAATAAAAAGGAAAACTCAAAAGTCGTATTCCGGGAATAGAAAGACTTATCCCCGGCAACGGCGCCAAAATGTTGCCGCCTGGTTCCACACCTGGGAAAACGCAGCAGAAGTCTTCAAGCTGCTGGTGTGGCCTTGGGGGCAAGTCAGAGTCAAGTGCTGTCACTTGGGACTCGACTCCTCCGTCTAGGCTTTCCTAGCGAAGCCAAGGGGGGTAGACCCTAAAAAATAAAAGAAACTAAAGCCTCTAATCTAGGAGTTAGAAAAAATACTTTTGCAACCAAGACAGACAACATATACCTTTTTCAAATAAAAACATCATTTATCATTTACTCCCATTAAAAATAATCATCATTCACTTGCATACTAGTCAACAATAAAATGAAATTTGCATCAGGACCAGTGCCTTGCTATGAAGTCAAATAACAAATGCATAAACAGAAAAGTAAATGTTGTGGAGTGTTCTTGGTTTATTTTAAAATTTAATGTGATGGTGATCTTTTTTTATTAAGGCATGTGGGTTCCCGATATACGCAAGGTACGGGGGAACATGTCCGGAAATTTGAAGCGTGGCTTCCCTCTCAGGCTTTAGGCTGGATCGGAGTCTCGAGGAGGTGTTCAGATGCTATACCAACGAGGGCAAGCCTAACGGTTTCCAAGAGGTCGCTATCCAGTTTTATCCCAAGCCTTCTGGGAAATTTGCCCACGACAACAAATTGCGTGTTGTGCCGGATTTTCACAAAAAGGGTTTTTTATTGGGGTGGTGTTAAGTCCTATTACTAGTCATCAACTCCTTTCTGGTGTGTACCAACTGGATCAGACTAAGCTGCAAGTTGGCCACAGAGCATACGGGAGAAGACCTTGGTATATTTTTATAAAATTTTTAAGAACCCAAATTTTATCTTTTTATAACCCCAAGAGTCTCTTTTCAGGCATGCATTTCGGGCAAGCCCTCATACAAAACCCTACTTCGGGAAAGCAAGGGGGGCGTTATGAATTTGTAAAAAAATGTGAAAAGCTAGGTTGTGAGTGAACTTGTGGCCCGCTAGTGAAACGGACCAACAAGGTTTATTTTAATCCTAATTGATTTTATTTAATGCCGAAAAACAAGAAATAAAACTACTCTAACAATCACGCCATGAAAATGAGACGACACAGGCCACCCCTGGGGGGATGGGGTATGGGCGCTGGCTAGCCCACTTGCTCTCGTTTAAAAATGTGTACAATGATAAAGAGAAGTGCCCCAAGTCTACTTAATGTGACTTGGTGGCTTACAAAATTATAGAAAAATATGCCCGGTTTTGTCAAATATGGAAATATGTGTTCCGGATCGCCTGGATGCTCGAAATTTTGCCAGCACTTCCTCCTACCTGCTCATCTTCTGCTGCAAACCAGCAAGCAATAATTAGAACAAGATGCCCAAAAACACTTTAAGAGTGTCTTTGGAACACCTCCTAAAAAACCCAAAATTTTCTAAGTCAAAAACTAAGTAAAAATGACAAAAATAACCAAGTAAAACAAGCTATGGAGCTTGCCTACTTGGGATCTTTGCTAGCCCTTAAATGGCTGCAAATTATCAGCTCTATGGCAGCCAGATACTACTTTGCAATCAGATCTAATACTTCTTTAGAAAAAATTTGAAAGATTTCGACAAAATTAACTGTTTCTTTGTAAAGAAAGTACTAGTAAATCATAAAATTTGAATTTTTTTATAAATGAGAGAGAGAGAGATGGAACAAATCCTTGTTGAAAATCGAAGCTTTGAAGATGGTTCAGTGATGTATGAAGGGACTATATCTGCAAATAATAATTAGTAAAAAGCAGAAAACAAACAAGATCCTGCTTCTTGCCAACTCAAGAAGACACCTGCACATCACAGATCTCACCAAACAAAAGATTAAGTGTAGATATATATACTCATAAGGAACTAAGCTGCTACAAATAAACAAATTTGACAAACAACTTATCTCATAGATGAGCACATCACACCCTTGAAAAATAAGACTTATGCACAAGTCACCTTGGAAGAGAAATCAAGATACTTCATCCACATGTAACCAAGACACCACAAGCTGACCTCCAAAGTCTTCTTTTATTCAAAATGATAAAACTATTACAATCATAAGTTAGCTGCTCCAAATCTCACTAGTGAACAATGGAGAGCACTCTTCAATTTATAGAAAAAAAATGGCTAAGGAGGGAGGGCGCACTTGCCAAAATGGGTGGAAAGGCGTGGCATAGATGGTGGAGGGAATGGGGCTGCCATCCCCATGTCTTTAGCTGCCCATGGCAGCCCCAAAACATGCTACCATATCAGCACAAATAGTGCTGCTCCTACCTTAACTCGTGGGCTGCCCATTAAGTGAAGTGCGCCCCTCCCTTGGATAAATGCGCCCCTCCTATTTAGCATTGGTTCTCTCCTCAAAATGGGGCTGCCAAAACATGACAAATCAGCCCAATATGTTCCACAACATATGCTGATCCAAATCAGAGCCCAAAATCTCTCCAAAAATTAATATTTTTTTTAAGTCATTTTTCACTTTTTTGATTTTTTTATGACTTTTTGGGGATTTTTTGATTTTTTTGATTTTGACCAAGGTAGAAGTACCCAAACATTATGAAAAGTGGGTTTAGGGGTTTAGGGGGTGCTCTGAGTTAGAAAACGAGCACCCCTAAGGCAAAAAACACCTCCAGACGCCCCAGATAGGCCAATTACAAATTTTTTTAAATGAACCATTAAAAAATGGCCCAAATTACGGAAAAATTAAAACTTGCCGAAAATTAAAAAAAAACACCTAGGGGGACTTAGACATGTCCATATGACTCAAAATTAACGCCTAGCATGTTCATATACATTGACCCATAGACTCTAATAATTCCCTAAGGCCCGTCAGCCTCCCCAGGCATTCCAGCTTTGGAGGAGCAGGAGAAAAACCAGTTAATTATGGAATGCAGTGATGCAAAACATAATAGATAGGTGAAAAAACTCCTTGGAATACCTGACTTGGCCAAAAAGTCCTAAGGAACCGAGTCTTTTACAAAACACCATGCTAGCACGTTTTTATTACAAACCCCGCAGGGTCATGGACATGTGGAAAAAAAATTAAAAACGGGGGCCTTTTAAAGGCCAGCTGGACATCAAATCACCAAAATTGAACATGTGTCATGTTCCACTTTGCCCGCTCGCTTGATAATCCAACCAAGTGCAACTTAGTTGGCAACATCTGGCTCCAACTGCGGGACGTGTGCTCGATCTGATTCAATCAAATAGAGTATGCGAGAATCCAAGAATCTCTGGTTCCTGCCACAAAATTAAAATGCATCAGTCCCATATTTTTGCCAAATGAAACATAAGTTGCAACATTTATTTCAAAGCAAAACTAAAGTAAGTAAATGAAACTAATATACATCAATAATATACAAAATATAATGTACAAAAATGCAAGGCAAAGGTTTAGAGATGGCCCTGCTATCAATCTGCCCCCGTGGGCATTAGGAAATCTTCTTTGAAAAACAGCTTGAGATGTTGCCCATTGACTGGGAGAGTCAACCTTTCTCCATCCATAGTGCAAAGGAAAAAAGAATTAACCCCTGCTGGTTCAGATATAATATATGGTCCCAACCATAGGCTATCAAACTTTCCATGCTTTCCTGGCTTATCCCTTCGCTTGTCCCATAGAAGAACCCAATCCCCTGGCTGAAAATCTTTTGGCTTGGCTGACCTGTCAAAAGTTCTTTTAACCCTGTCCTGATTTCTGATACTTTGGTCTAAAGCCTTTCTTCTAGTCTCATCTAATTTCATAATTTGCTCAATTCTGTTCTGCATACCATCATCATTTGACTCATAATCATGCAACATCTGATACACTGGCAACTGAATATGAATGGGAACAGAAACTTCCAAACCATAAACCAACTGAAAAGGGGTTTTCCCAGTAGCACGTTTCTGTGTTATTCTGTCGGCCCATATAGCAAATTTTATCTTAGAATCCCAAGACCTTTTGTTATCACCCACAGTTTTCTTTAAAATGTTCATTAAGGTCTTGTTGGTTGATTCAGCCAATCCATTTCCTTGGGGATAATAGTTGGATGAGTGGGAAAGGATTATACCATACTTGAAGCAGAAAGCTGAAAAGGCGATGGAACTAAAACTAGGACCATTGTCAGTTGTTATCTTGGATGGCACCCCAAATCTAGTTATAATATGATTTTCAAGAAAATCCATAACTACTTTATCAGTGGCATACTTAGTAGGGATTGCTTCCACCCACTTGGTGAAATAATCGGTGGCAGTTAGGATCCAGGTATATCCATTGCTTGAGTTTTCCTTAAACTGACCGATAAAATCAAGACCCCATTGTTGGAAAGGGGCTTGAACAACTACTGGCTCAAGAGGTAAAGTTGCCAATTTCTGTTTCCCAGTGAACAACTGACATTGGGGACAAGATCTGACAAACTTGTGCACATCAGCAAATATAGTGGGCCAATAGTAACCTGATCTAAGGATCTTGTGGGCTGTGGTGTCTGCTGCATAATGCCCACCACAAAATCCATTATGAAACTCAACCAGAAGTTTTTTGGAATCTGGTTCATCAACACATCTAAGAACTAAGCCATCAGGATTTCTCCAACCTAATCCATTTTGAGTTATGCAATACTTAGTGGCTTTGAGTCTTAGGGACCTTCTTTTGTGACCAACAAGATGTTCAGGACAAGTAAAATTGTTAAGAAGGTAGATAATGTCGGAATACCATTGAGTTTGACTTAATCTTTGAAGCTCTTCAGATATGACAGGTGCTGACTCATTATGCTGGCAAATCATCCCTACAGCTTTCTCATTACTTTCCGTCATCATGCGTGCAAGACCTTGACCTTTGATTAACTTGGTAGGTTTTATCTCCAAGTCATACTCTTGTATTTTGGACACCCATTTTCCCCTTATACCAAGGCAATCCTGTTGAGCTAATATATCTTTAACAGCAGTATGAGGAACATAACCCACAACCTTGGAATACCCAATATATATCCTGAAATGTTTCAAAGACTTAACAAGGGCATAAGCTTGTTTCTCCATTATAGTATATTTAAGCTCTGAATTTTGTAAAGCTTTACTAAAGAATGCTATGGGTTGTTCTTGGCCTTGGTCATTCTTCTGAAGTAAGACTCCGGCAATAGTATGCTCTGAAGCAAAGGAAAAGATTTGGAATTCTTTTGAATAATTAGGGCTTATCAACACAGGGGCTTTAGATATGGCATCCTTAATACCTGCAAAAGCTTCTCTTCCTTGCTTACTCCATTCAAACTTAGCATCTTTTTTAAGTAAGAGTTGTAAAGGCTTCATTAGCTCAGCTAGATTTGGAATAAATCTTCTAATGAAATTAATCTGGCCATTGAAGGATTGGAGAGCTTTGACATTGGTGGGGATAGGAACCCTTTTAATGGCCTCAACTCTTTCAGGATCAATTTTTACACCATCCTTAGTGATAACATGCCCTAACAGTTTGCCCTCATCAACACAAAGCACAGATTTAGCTGGATTTAAAGATATGCCATACTTTCTGCATCTCTCAAAAACCTTTCTAAGATGGCCAACATGATCTGATCTTTCCTTACTATATACTGTCAAATCATCTTGATATATTTCAATAATTTTACCAATCAATCCATTAAAAGCAACATCCATAGCACGTTGAAAGGTAGCACCAGCATTAGTAAGACCAAAAGGCATTCTAAGGTACATGAAAGTGCCCCAAGGTGTGGTAAAAGTAGTTTTATGTTGATCCTCTTTGTTGACTAGCACCTGGTTATATCCCGAAAACCCATCAAGAAAAGACATCAAGCCTGATCCAGTCACCTTCTGAAGTAAAGTGTCCATGCTTGGCAAAGGATAGTTATCTTTTAGGCATGCCCAGTTCAAGTTTCTAAAATCAATACACAATCTGATATCCCCATTCTTTTTTCTAACCACCACCAAGTTAGAACACCAAGAAGAATGTCTTGTTGGAGTAATGATGCCTGCTGCCAACATCTTTTGGAGTTCTTTGTAAACCATAGGAGCCAACTTGGGGTTTATTCGTCTCAGTTTTTGGCGAAAAGGCTTGATACCTGGTTTAAAAGGGATTGTATGTTGAAAAATATCATCACGATAAGCCTTAAGTTCATCATAGCTGAAAGCAAATATATCCCTATATTCATAGATTAAGTCAATCAAGGCTTTTCTTTCTTCTTGAGATATTCCCTTTCCAATTTTTATCATCTTTGGTTCCTTCTCAGTCCCTATGTTTACTTCAATATACCTCCCTGGTTTTATTGAACCCTTTTTTCTTTTATGGCCATCTTGCCTGTCAAAAAGCTGCTCTAACCGGGTGATGCCCTTGGGGATTTTGTTCCTAGGTTGGTCCTCTTCTTCAGGATACTCTTTCCCTTCTTCCTTATAAGTGATTTTACAATCAGAAAATTCTTGAAGGTTATGGATGAAGTTGAGAATTTGCTTGTCACTATCAAACACTTGCCAATGATCTATGTTGTCAGGGATTAAAGGTCTAAAGTTGATTTCAAATTTCCCATTCCCCTTTAATATTTCCTCAGTTGGTTGAAGTGTAGAAGCTGCCACAGCTAGTTCATCTGCCTCAATGTTTTCTTCTCTAGGAATTGCCATGATATTTAAAGCATCAAACCACTCCATAGTATCCCAGACAGCATTCCTATACTGTTTCAACCTTCGACTTTTGCAAGCAAATATATTTTTAACTTGGGAAACCACTAAGTCAGAATCACCTTTAATAGATAAAATTTTAATCCCCATATCTTTGGCAATTTCTAACCCTTGCAAAAGGGCTTCATACTCAGCCACATTATTTGATGCATCAAATTCAAGTCTGAAAGCAAATTTGAAGGTTTGTTTAGAAGGAGAAGTTATGACAATTCCAGCTCCTTTTCCATATCTTGAAGATGCCCCATCAAAACTCATTCTCCATATCCCATCCTTATTTTCATCTTTGGATGCTTCTTTAAAAGGTGCTAGGAAATTTGAACAGATAGAATAGTTTCCAAAGTTGTCCGTTTGATGCACAAATTCATTAGCCAGATTTTGTGGGTCTTCAACATGGAGTTTTCTAGCTTGTTCATTGTATAACTTAACAGTTGTATGTTCTGATGCAGGGATAGTAGCATATGACCAATCCATCCTTATGTCTCCCCCTAAAGATGCAGCCCACTTTCTAGATAAAAGCATTCCCCAATTGTCTGGTACATCAATTACTACGACATCCATGGTTAAATGGACATCAGGATACTTGGCCAACCTGACAGGTAGATTTATAATTATACCAATAGTATCAACTTCCCTTGAATCCATGGCACACACATTGTGATAGGGTCTAGTTGTCTTTAAGCCCAATTGATCCATAACCCTTTTGGTCATAACATTTGAAGAAGCACCAGAGTCCAACATGCAATTGTGCACAAGCATATTATTGACAAGCAAGGAGACATAGAAGGGAGGGTGGTCTTCTTTGTGAGGATCCACACTATGCAAAATAATCGGGTCATCTTTATGGCTAGGTTCTTCTCTAGTCTGGTTAAGATTAACTATCTCTGAGTCCATAGGAGCCTTGCCTTTTTCATGTTGAGGATGATCTATCACTTTCATAAGATTTTCTTTCAAGCTTGGGATTTTGATAAGGTCAGTAACAAGAACATGAATCTTTGCGGAAGATAACCATTGAGCCAAATCGACATGAAGACTTTCAGAGTTGGAAGAAGATGTTACCTTAGGGATATTCTGATTTGAGTTTGAGTTTCCAACATTGTTCTTTCTTTGATATGTTAGGCCTTTGAACTTTGACATCTCAAGAATCTTCTCTGGTGGAGGCATCTCACCAAATCTAAGGGTTGCTTTATCTTTCAAGTCCTGGCTGTAACATCTAGCTTGTTCCCAAGTTTCCTTAGAGACGGGGTGAGTTTGACCCACAACATTGATATATTCAGGCTGGTTCTCAGGCTCGCTTGCTAATCTGACACTGCTACTGGCTTCTGACGGATTCTGTTCCATTGACCATTTAAATATAGCACAAGTAGACTCTTCATGGAAACTATCACATGCCCTACAAAAGGGAGGAATTTCTTCTGAAAGAGTATTTACAGTTTCCAAAGGATTTGGGGTCCTTTGATCTTGAAATGGAACTTTTCTTTGATATTGAGGCCTAGGAGCATATTGGGGCTTAGGCATATACTGATTTGAGACCTGGTGGTTTTGAGATCTTTCAATGGAGATCAACCTGTTCTGTATGGCAGTCATGTTGGAGGCTTGATTTGAAACAGCTTCCTTCAAGAGTTGGGCAATTTCTTTCAAAGGTTCCTTTGAAAGATCCTTGATCTCAGTGCTAATGGTTTTATCTTTACTCTCGCTTTGCTTCATAGGAACATTGGCCCTTGTGAAACCAGGAAGATGAGACTTGCCACAATTTAACATGTTCTTATCAATTTTCTCGGCCAATTCCATGGCCTTCTTTAGATCAGTAGGTTCTTTATCAGCTAATTGATATTTCAACTCTCCGCTAAAAGCTTCCATGTAGTAAATGAGGATGGAATTATCAGGTGGCTTGATATCAGCATGAAGTCTACCCACAATTTCATTGAATTTGTTGTTGAATTCTTCCATTGTCTCATTTTCATTTTTCTTAGTATTGGTCAAGGCAGCTAGAAGGTAGCGGTCTTCTTTGATGTCCCCCCATTTGGCCAAGAAAGCAGTTTCAATTTCTTTGTAGGTCTTGTACTTGTCAGCTTCCAACTTGTTAAACCATTCATAAGCATTTTCTTCCAAAGATAAAGCAAACAACTTCATTTTTACATCCTCATGCTTGGCACCTAAGCACCACTTGTCAAAACAATGGCAAAAACGAGTTATATGGGATTTAGCACTAATAGCATTATTTCCTTGAAAAGATGGCAACTTATCAATGGCTTTTTCAGGGATATCATGAGGGTAACCAACTATAGCAGTAAAATCATAAGGACCAAACTCAGCCATTTCAACAATAAGATTATTCAAATTATTTTCTGTGAATAAAAGGTGAATATCAGAAATTGACTGAGAACCAAGATCCTCAAGGGTTTTTCGAGAAGATAACTTGCTTTTCCTTCTATGATAGACCTTTTCAGGCTCAGGAAAGAACTGAAGCAAGTTCTGAGGATTCCTTCTTGTAAAACGCCTTGGTAGATTTGTTGACAGTGGAGTCGCCAGATGTTCTTAGTCAATTTAAAAAATTCACTACATACATCAAACAAAGCGAAAATAAAAAGGAAAACTCAAAAGTCGTATTCCGGGAATAGAAAGACTTATCCCCGGCAACGGCGCCAAAATGTTGCCGCCTGGTTCCACACCTGGGAAAACGCAGCAGAAGTCTTCAAGCTGCTGGTGTGGCCTTGGGGGCAAGTCAGAGTCAAGTGCTGTCACTTGGGACTCGACTCCTCCGTCTAGGCTTTCCTAGCGAAGCCAAGGGGGGTAGACCCTAAAAAATAAAAGAAACTAAAGCCTCTAATCTAGGAGTTAGAAAAAATACTTTTGCAACCAAGACAGACAACATATACCTTTTTCAAATAAAAACATCATTTATCATTTACTCCCATTAAAAATAATCATCATTCACTTGCATACTAGTCAACAATAAAATGAAATTTGCATCAGGACCAGTGCCTTGCTATGAAGTCAAATAACAAATGCATAAACAGAAAAGTAAATGTTGTGGAGTGTTCTTGGTTTATTTTAAAATTTAATGTGATGGTGATCTTTTTTTATTAAGGCATGTGGGTTCCCGATATACGCAAGGTACGGGGGAACATGTCCGGAAATTTGAAGCGTGGCTTCCCTCTCAGGCTTTAGGCTGGATCGGAGTCTCGAGGAGGTGTTCAGATGCTATACCAACGAGGGCAAGCCTAACGGTTTCCAAGAGGTCGCTATCCAGTTTTATCCCAAGCCTTCTGGGAAATTTGCCCACGACAACAAATTGCGTGTTGTGCCGGATTTTCACAAAAAGGGTTTTTTATTGGGGTGGTGTTAAGTCCTATTACTAGTCATCAACTCCTTTCTGGTGTGTACCAACTGGATCAGACTAAGCTGCAAGTTGGCCACAGAGCATACGGGAGAAGACCTTGGTATATTTTTATAAAATTTTTAAGAACCCAAATTTTATCTTTTTATAACCCCAAGAGTCTCTTTTCAGGCATGCATTTCGGGCAAGCCCTCATACAAAACCCTACTTCGGGAAAGCAAGGGGGGCGTTATGAATTTGTAAAAAAATGTGAAAAGCTAGGTTGTGAGTGAACTTGTGGCCCGCTAGTGAAACGGACCAACAAGGTTTATTTTAATCCTAATTGATTTTATTTAATGCCGAAAAACAAGAAATAAAACTACTCTAACAATCACGCCATGAAAATGAGACGACACAGGCCACCCCTGGGGGGATGGGGTATGGGCGCTGGCTAGCCCACTTGCTCTCGTTTAAAAATGTGTACAATGATAAAGAGAAGTGCCCCAAGTCTACTTAATGTGACTTGGTGGCTTACAAAATTATAGAAAAATATGCCCGGTTTTGTCAAATATGGAAATATGTGTTCCGGATCGCCTGGATGCTCGAAATTTTGCCAGCACTTCCTCCTACCTGCTCATCTTCTGCTGCAAACCAGCAAGCAATAATTAGAACAAGATGCCCAAAAACACTTTAAGAGTGTCTTTGGAACACCTCCTAAAAAACCCAAAATTTTCTAAGTCAAAAACTAAGTAAAAATGACAAAAATAACCAAGTAAAACAAGCTATGGAGCTTGCCTACTTGGGATCTTTGCTAGCCCTTAAATGGCTGCAAATTATCAGCTCTATGGCAGCCAGATACTACTTTGCAATCAGATCTAATACTTCTTTAGAAAAAATTTGAAAGATTTCGACAAAATTAACTGTTTCTTTGTAAAGAAAGTACTAGTAAATCATAAAATTTGAATTTTTTATAAATGAGAGAGAGAGAGATGGAACAAATCCTTGTTGAAAATCGAAGCTTTGAAGATGGTTCAGTGATGTATGAAGGGACTATATCTGCAAATAATTATTAGTAAAAAGCAGAAAACAAACAAGATCCTGCTTCTTGCCAACTCAAGAAGACACCTGCACATCACAGATCTCACCAAACAAAAGATTAAGTGTAGATATATATACTCATAAGGAACTAAGCTGCTACAAATAAACAAATTTGACAAACAACTTATCTCATAGATGAGCACATCACACCCTTGAAAAATAAGACTTATGCACAAGTCACCTTGGAAGAGAAATCAAGATACTTCATCCACATGTAACCAAGACACCACAAGCTGACCTCCAAAGTCTTCTTTTATTCAAAATGATAAAACTATTACAATCATAAGTTAGCTGCTCCAAATCTCACTAGTGAACAATGGAGAGCACTCTTCAATTTATAGAAAAAAAATGGCTAAGGAGGGAGGGCGCACTTGCCAAAATGGGTGGAAAGGCGTGGCATAGATGGTGGAGGGAATGGGGCTGCCATCCCCATGTCTTTAGCTGCCCATGGCAGCCCCAAAACATGCTACCATATCAGCACAAATAGTGCTGCTCCTACCTTAACTCGTGGGCTGCCCATTAAGTGAAGTGCGCCCCTCCCTTGGATAAATGCGCCCCTCCTATTTAGCATTGGTTCTCTCCTCAAAATGGGGCTGCCAAAACATGACAAATCAGCCCAATATGTTCCACAACATATGCTGATCCAAATCAGAGCCCAAAATCTCTCCAAAAATTAATAATTTTTTTAAGTCATTTTTCACTTTTTTGATTTTTTTATGACTTTTTTGGGATTTTTTGATTTTTTTGATTTTGACCAAGGTAGAAGTACCCAAACATTAGGAAAAGTGGGTTTAGGGGTTTAGGGGGTGCTCTGAGTTAGAAAACGAGCACCCCTAAGGCAAAAAACACCTCCAGACGCCCCAGATAGGCCAATTACAAATTTTTTTAAATGAACCATTAAAAAATGGCCCAAATTACGGAAAAATTAAAACTTGCCGAAAATTAAAAAAAAACACCTAGGGGGACTTAGACATGTCCATATGACTCAAAATTAACGCCTAGCATGTTCATATACATTGACCCATAGACTCTAATAATTCCCTAAGGCCCGTCAGCCTCCCCAGGCATTCCAGCTTTGGAGGAGCAGGAGAAAAACCAGTTAATTATGGAATGCAGTGATGCAAAACATAATAGATAGGTGAAAAAACTCCTTGGAATACCTGACTTGGCCAAAAAGTCCTAAGGAACCGAGTCTTTTACAAAACACCATGCTAGCACGTTTTTATTACAAACCCCGCAGGGTCATGGACATGTGGAAAAAAAATTAAAAACGGGGGCCTTTTAAAGGCCAGCTGGACATCAAATCACCAAAATTGAACATGTGTCATGTTCCACTTTGCCCGCTCGCTTGATAATCCAACCAAGTGCAACTTAGTTGGCAACAGTAAGGATGGTGAGGAAATTGATGTTTTTATGATAGTTTCCAATGAAAGTTACATCATGGAATGTAAGTGGTCTTACAAAGCCAGTAAGAAATACCATGGTACATAAAGTGCACTTGTTAGTGTTAGAATTGGATATCGCGTGTTTGCAAGAATTTAAGGTGACTAATTTTACATAGAGCATGACGTTACACTACATTTGGAATTTAAGGTGACTAATTTTACATGGACCATGACCTTACACTACATTTGGTCTAGAGTTGGCATGTTTCATACAAGCATGAGGATGGGTGATGAGGGGTGGCCACTCTTATCTCACTTAAATTCATGGCTCGCATTATTAACTAGCATAGATCTATTTTAGACTACTAAGAGGGTTCCAATTTTTTGAGGTGTAAATTTTTTTATCTTATTTTTTTTTTTACACATTAAGACAAAATTTAAACCTAAAAAATTTAAACTTCAAGATATTTGATCCTTCCTGGTGCTTGATATATTTAAGTTTAAGCTGACGTGAGTGAAGAAATGAACTTGGTTGAGTGGGTGCTCCTCAATTTCAATGGAAGGCTAATTTGTATGCACCCACTGATGTTGAAGATAACGCTAAGTTATGGCATTGGATAGCTAGGTTCCTTGCCGATGTAGGCTAGATTTTGTATGAAGACTTTCATAATGTGGAATCTTAGCATGATAAATTGAGTTAAGCTTCTTCGCATTCCACAATTCATCACGCAGCTTGCTTCTAGATTGTATTTCAGATTCAAAACTTGCTACCTTGTTCACGGGGGAGAATGCTTGGTTCGTTTGGCGGAATGATGCCATCAACCGAATCGCGACCTTCTTACAAGAGTTCGGATGACAGATTGTAGTTGTGTGGCTTTCACACCATAAACGTTCAGAGAGGAGTTTAAGAGGCCTTTCTACCATGAATTGCCAAACAAGTACATTTTTTGAAAGGCACGAGGTCTCATCTCCACTCGCTTAAGACTAGAGATCGGCCCATAAAAGCCTTCTTCAAATCACCTGCTATCAAGTGAATTTGGCACCCTAACGACAAAGTTGGGCACGGTCACTAACTAGGAGACAAAGTTGGAGACGGTCACCAATTAGGAGACAAACAAATAGGTGGAAATTTGTTGTGCATTATGGCATTGGTTCAGTCTCAAGGCATTTCTAATGCATGGAGGCTGGCCATGCAGAGGTGCAATGACCAAGTACCCCTTACCAGAAAGTGGGCTCGATGCCCACCTGCAAGGGGTCGCTGACGCTGTGAACAACAGAGGTAGTGGGGCCTCCATTTATGGACTTAGGAGAAAATTATGAGGAATATTATTGAGAGGTTTTATTTAGGCCTTATGTTGGACGATGGGATAATTTTGTTGAAAGTTATAATTTGAATAGGAAATTTTAGCTATGATTTCAAAACATGAGTAGATCAAGGTGGAACAAAATTGACTCACCCAAAAAATTTCCTAAATCTGATTGGAATTTTGTAATTCATTTTCATTTGATTGATGGAAACTTTGACAGATTAAAACATGAGTAGATCAAGGTGGAACAAAATTGACTCACCCAAAAAAATTTCCTAAATCTGATTGGAATTTTGTAATTCATTTTCATTTGATTGATGGAAACTTTGACAGATTATTGGTCTATCAAGGGTTACCCTCCAAGGATCTCATGAAAAGATGCAGAGTTTATGAAAGACAAGCTGAAGCAGAAAAGCACCCTGATGAGTAAGCAAAACATTACCGATACACGTTTGAATATGTGTTGAAAGTTTCTGCTTTTGGGAGAGAATGCTATGGCATTGGGGTGAAGCAAACTACACCCCAAAAAATGCCACTATTCAAACCCACTATTGTAACTATATGTTGCTTGAAATGCTCTGAAATGGTTAAGCCTTAAACAGAAATCCACTCAGTAATTTTGAAGTTATCTCTAATAAGCTACACAGCAGCCACCGTACATAAAACATGAGTGGAAAATTAAAATTCATCAAATCATTATACAATTCTGAATCTGTTTTCTCAATGCTGATTTATAGCAGTTGTAGTTAGTTGACAATAGAACATATCTGGTTTTAGCTTGTTATTTATCCCAAAAGTATCAATAGACGGCTGTTTTTCTTAGTCTATAGAAAACTGTAGACAAATACCAGTGATTTGAATTGATAAAATATATACAACACTTGGCAACGCTTATGCTCTTTATACCCAAATTATATCTCGATGCTGTCTTTGTTCTTTGAAACTACAACCTTATTTTATACTGGGGATTGACTTGATCATGGAGTTCAAATTGAATAGAATAGAAATTCTTTAGATCATTATTACTAAATCCTTTTATTAATATTAACTTGTAGCAATCATAGCTTGCTGATTAGAGGACATCTCTATTTTGCTCCTTTTAGATTTAGTATTGGTTATTATAGACTACCATGAGATGGGTCCCTGAACACCAAAAAATTTATCATAAAATATAATAGCAGTAAGAATAATTAATTGCTAAAGATATAAGAGATCTATAAAGCATAATTAATATTAAGTAAATATACAGAATGCAATTCTATTTTTTCCAATTTTAGTAGGTGGAACAATTCTAAGATCCCAAAAAGCAATTCTAATATCTTGTATTTCTCTAACTTCGTTAATTGTGGGGAAAGATTTGTATAGATATTTAAACAAATCATTAAAATGTTGTACATAGAATGATATTAGTAATTCGTGAGCGCTCAACCTCAACAGTTTCTGAACCACAAGATCAGTAACTAATAACAACTGTCAGTAAATGACCACTGTTGATCAGTAACAGTCAGCAACAATATGCTTTCAAATGCTTTTATTTTAGGTAAGCACTGCAGTGGAACAGAGCATATAGGCAGACAAAATCTGCTCCTTTTGGGCTAAGGAAATCTTATCCATGAAAAGGCAGCCGCAAGAGCATCTACAAGGTCATATGTTCTTTCTGCTTGGATATCAAGCTTTGGTTGCTCTGGATGTGGCAGATTCTGCAAATGCGTGGAGAAAGATTTATCTTCTCCATGCTCCGTTGGAATTGAATTTGTGAAGTGTCTTCTTCTCTCACTCTTACATGGAGATAATTCAGACCATTCACTATGAAGAGCCAGGGAATGCTTTTTCCTTTTGACCTTCTTGCTGGTAGCTTTGCATTAGATTCGATGTAAACCATCAATCAGAGGTGCATTAGATTCGATGTAAACCATCAATCAGAGGTGGCTCTCAGAGCAGAAGAAGACAGGGTCAGGAAATTCATATATGCATAATTGCATCTTAAGAAAAGATCAAGTCAACACATTTACAAAATATTTAATGTTCAACAATGCAACAGTTTTACTTAATTCTTCATGTGGAGAAAGTATTTTTTCCACATCCCTCAAAAGCATCCTTGACAACAAATCCTTTGGTCCTGATATGGACTACCATTTTTCAGAACGAAAATCCAAATGGACTAGTTTATTGCCTCAAAAATGGTTTCAACAGATTCCCAACGGAACAGTGATACACCTATCAAGAGAGCATGTAGGACACCAGCCACCCACATATAAACCTTTTCCTTCTGAATGTGTCCCTGCCAAAACTTCAGGCCCCAGGGGCAATGTATGCAGGACTTTCCATGTAAGGTTAGACCTGTTTGAATGCTAACAAAAGTTGTTAATGAAATACATAAACGAAACTCTGGGGATGAAAATGCCCTTGACCAGATGATTAGTCAGAAGAGTCAAACTTGCATACAATGTAATTAAGAGATATTACCTTTTGCAACTGGTATGGACAAGCCAAAATCGGCTTGTGCAGTGCTGGTTCGGAGAATATTCCGAGATTTTATATCCAATGGACAACACTCATTCCAATTCTGACCTGACAAAATTCGGATGAATCTGCAATGGGTGTTGTCCATTGGGATATAAAACCTCAGAAATTTCTCATGGCGGTCAACCTCCCTCCTTATTCCTCTTGGAGTAGGAGCAGTGGCTGTAGGATGGAAAGCCAAAAACCCAATTCTTCATCCCTCGTTGGAAGGAAGGTGCAGAGGTCAATGATGTGGAAGATACACCGCCAACACATAGACAAGCTGTCTGTTCTAATCAGCACGATCTACCGCTGCTCTTTTCTGCTTCCTTCTTAATGAATCCATTGGAACACTGGAAAAACAAATTAACCAAATGATACAGGGCTGCTCAACAAGACCAACAGTGAAGAATGTCTATTTATCATACAGGAGCCTAATCTGACTGACTCTCATTCATGTCAATACAATTTGCATACAATAACACCATCCATGCATATGAGTTCAAAACAGCAACCTCATGACACAAACACCACACAATAACATAACACAAGCACTACCTAATGAAGAGTCTAAACTGTCTACTATATGCCAATACATGACAAGCTCATGATACCCTTTTCTGCTGTTTGCTAGACATCGTAATAGAATAACGAATCAAAATTATTTCAATTTCTGCTTCAACATCCAGTTCCAAATGCTGCCATTCTTACAACATAGCTAAGAAACACTGCACGAACTCAGCATCATCGCCCGTGAGTTTCCCTCAGTTCTTGATTCTATGAGATTAACTTATCCTTTTTGTTCATGGTTTTCTCATATCATGATTTTTTTATACTAATAATGAGATCTTCTCAATGGGAAATACAGAAAAAGTTGCGGAATTGGATCGAACTTCTTCTTTGTCACAGTCAAACTATTGTTCTCTAGAGAAACAAATTATAAAATTTCCGAACACCTATGACAGTCCAGCAGAGACCTTAACAAAAAACCAATTGGATTCCCTAATTTTAGCCCAAATTTTCCGATCCCCTTAAACCCACGTTATTTTTGCAAATAAGAATTCTTGCAAACATCAAATTACAAAGCTCTGGAAGAAATTTTAAACCCGATTTTCTAAATCCTGGAACATATCAAATACTATTTTCTAATTCCTGGAACATATCATATACTCTTCTAAAATTTCCAGTTAAAATCAATCCATGAGATTTCCTTTACTCTCTTTTCAAAACCCATACCCTACCCTAATGTTTTCTGCTATTAGAAATATTTTTCAACCCTTATTTTCCGAAACAAACACGAAAATTAAAATACCCGAGACCTAATGAAATTCAATTTTACATACCTCTGTAATTTATGTCCACTCAACCTCGAACGCAATGCATGACTGTAAGACCACCCAACAATCAAAACGAAGAACACCCCAGTGATGTTTTCTGAACTCCGTTGGGTATTTATGGTTTGAGAATATACTTACATGGGTAGAATTTACTGTTTCACCAACTGTTGTTTGTTTCAATTTAATTGTTGGCCGTTATGGTAAATCCAGTAGAGTCAGTTGCGCTGCTGTTTGTTTCTATTCAGCGTCCTCTTAATTTCCTTAGTTTCAGCTGAGTCAGTTGCAGAATTGGCCCAATGGGAGTCCCTGAGTTAGACAATCCAGTTTCAATTCAGTTTGCTCTTAATTTCCTTAGTTTCAGCGTTTCAGCTGAGTCACTTGGGTTGTTGTTTGTTTCAGTTTGTTATTAATTGGTTGTCAGTTTGTTATGAATTAGTTGTTTTATAGGAAATTGTAATTTTTATTGCTAATTTTTTTATATTTGAATGCATATATAGATTTAATGCTTGTAGTATTGCAATTTCAATAATTGATATTTTTGCATCTAGATTTGCAATTTTTACAACTGATATTTTTGCATTCAGATTTGCAATCTCTAGACATTCATGTCTATTAAGATTGAAGAATGTTTTCATTCCTCGTTTTTACTTAATTTGGATTTCTTACCATGATTGGTATTTGTTCTAATTTTTTGGTTTCAAAAGACATTAATATATTTTGCAATTTCAATAATTCATATTTTTGTATCTAGATTAGCAATTTTTACAACTGATATTTTTGCATTCAGATTTGCAATCTCTAGACATTTATGTCTATTAAGATTGAAGAATGTTTTCATTCCTAGTTTTTACTTAATTTGGATTTCTTACTAAGATTGGTATTTGTTCTAATTTTTTGGTTTCAAAAGACATTAATATATTTTGATTATTAGAATATTTATTATATACATAATCCTATGGACTGATTTAAAGAGATTTTATGAAAATGATTGTTTTACGAAGAATTCATACTTACTAAGACTCAAAAGATAACTAAGCATTTGATTTGATTTACGAGGGAGGGTGTATTTCATAATAGTGAATAAGTGGTTTCTAAACAAAAATTATTGTGTTTTTCTTCCTTTTTCCTTTTTATTTTTTAGATAGGTTCTCATATCTATAAAAACCAAGCAATACTTTATACCATATAAAGAATGTAATTTCAAATTGTATTCATTAATTTTTTAATTTTTTTCTCAAAACAATCATGGGTATGAGTTTGAAAAAAACCATGCAAAAACAATGATTCTAGCACAAAACAAACAATAAACCAAAGACATAGTAAATAGATACATGCGAATCAAATAACACAAATAAAATGACCAAATCAATATATTTTTTTTATAAACAAATTAATAAATATACAATTAGATAAACATAATAATGATTCAATCTAAATATCCAATCTTAAGGGGTGTGGCGATATCTTCACTTTGAGTGATTCTCATATCATTAAGTTTAAAGTGGGTCTGAGCATAGGTACAAATGACCATACCAAACCAATAGCTTTGCTTCCACTCTTTCTTTTTTCTTTTCTTTTTTCGGAGAACAAGGCCACAAATCTACGAATATTGGGTGATTCAATGGAGATAAGTAATTGTATGAAAAGTCTTCATAGGATCGAAGTTTTTTATTTTAACTCTAATCTATGACTATGTAAATAGGATGGCATATATTTCATTCTCAATCACTTTTTTTTTTATTTCTTTTTTCTTTCTTTTTTTTCTTTCATGTGGTTCATGACATTGAATATTGGTGCTTGCTATATTCATGGAACCCCCCCTCCCCTGAAATTTGAAGAATGTGGGGAAGCTAATCCTTTCTATGGGGTAAATCATTGGCTATAATAATGGAGCCTAACTCGATGGGGATATCGAGTGAGGCCCTATTACAATCTATGCATAGCCAATGAGGGATTTGACCCCAAGACCTCATGCTTACAAGAACAACTCTCAACCACTTTAGCTAACCCACCGAGCTCATTCTCAACCATTTATATTCATATCTTAAAGGAAATAAATTTAACTAATGACTCGCTCTCCCAAAAAAGGTCTATAAATGGGAGAACATACTTAGATAAAATATAATAAATCACTAGATAGATAGATAAGGCAATTGTCATTCTTTCAATCTATTCTATGAATAATAATTTATTGCACCTAGTGAAACGAGGTGCTCTACAGCCCAGTATGGGGGAGATGTTGTAACGTTTGTTACTAACAAAATAATTAAAAAAAATTATGCCGACTCATAAAATAAAATATTATGAAAAGTAATTAAAAAATAGATGTCCGTTTATAAAATAAAAACTTAAAATCCGATCTATCAATTAAGAGAGATCAAATTTCTTGAGTTTAAATTTAAAAAAAGAAATACACCTCAAGAAATTGGATCCCTCCCGGTGCTTGATAGATACAGGTTTAAGATGGATCTATGTTGATGCTTAATACAATGCTCACAATATATAATTGACTCTAGACTAGTGTTGCATTTAATACAATAATCGCATTGTATAATTGACTCTAATTAGTATTGCATTTTAGTGAAACATCAAATAAAATTAATGTTTTTAGAGCAATAATGAATTATCATTTTCAGTCTCATGTACTAGATTTATGAATATTGAAAAAATAACATTTTTAAGAAATATGTAGGTCATGATCATACATCTGAAGCCTTTCAAGGTTTCCTCTAAATTTGTCTAGATGCTCGAATGAACTTTGTGGGAGCCCACATACAATCACCAAAGACGAGATGCACTTGGTAACATTTTTTATTATTGAAGATGGAAGGAAATGATGTTAAGACAATGCCAAATGTCACACAAAAATGTGGAATGGTAATTCACACCGAAAGTAGAATGATGACCTTTTTAGCTTAGCTCGCAACAACCTTTTGAGACTTTTTTTTGTTTTGATTTAAGGATGTAATATTTTTAAACTATTTGTGCTCACTAGATGGCCTTATATGGGCATTGAGCCCATGATTTAAGAGTCATTTCATGACCCATTTAAGTCAAATTGATTTCATAAGGATTTATCAATGCCATGAGCATTTATAGGATAGGATACAATTTCAGTTTTTTCTTTCAACAAAAAGTTTTTTTCGTAAGGAAAAATAAAATAAATAAACAATCAAAACAAAAAATTAATCATAATATTTAATTTTAAATTTAATGAACTTTTAAATATATCATTAAGTTGATTTTGTTTGTTGGTTTGTTTGTTTTGGTAAAAGGGGGTGGTGTTAGAATTGATAAATATACATTAAGATATAACAATAAATTATTAACATGTAAATAAATAACTAGAATCTTATTAGTCTAATCTCTTATCAACGTAAGTATCAAATAGTCAATAAAATATGCAAGAAAGGAAAGAGAAAAGAGAGGACAAATTTTAGGTGGTAAAACCTCAAATGGGGAACATCCACAAAAGGTTGATCTTCTTCTTATTCTCCAGGAAACTTTCACTGTTACAATGCTTGGAACCCCCACATATGCTTTACATCATAGCTTTACAATATTTGTCACAATAATTTTCAAGTACCCAATGGGTCTCCTTCACTATATATGCTAGAGGGATGGATATCCATATCCCATAATACACATGGGATAAATATTTTTCCACCTCCCTTATATAAAGAATGGTAGTATAAGAATTTTACTCCATGATGCATGTGGGATAACTTTATTTCATAAGCTAGAGAGTTATGAAGAATATTATGTCTTATTTGCTAGGTATGACTCATTGTGTTTACAAAATGCCTTGGCTAGGCTTGTACAACAATAAATGAGACCACTAGACATCATTACACATTCTAACAAGGGGGTGCCACATATTATCCCAAGGGAAATCATGAAATAAGTTTTGCATAACGATTAGGAGAGTCACCCAACAATCAAGTAGAGGCTTTGGTGATATACCAAGGGTCGGGGATCCTTGAAAACTCAAGAGGAGTCAAGAGACTTTCTATAGCAAGGGACTCTTCAATTATTATCAGGATTATACAAAATTAGTCAATACCCAAAGACTACATTTTAGAAAGGCTTGTCTATAACGTTCAGGGGGAGCTAAGGAGCTTTGAATTAAATGAATTCTTTCAGGCACTAAGAACATTTAAGAAGGTCATAGATAAATTGGCAAACAAAGCAACTCTTTTAGAAGCAAGAACAATAAGGATAAATGGGGGGACTATTTCATCATCCCAACTCCCATATAAATATTGTTTATAGTCATTGTTGGGGGGTCAATATTATCCACTAATGGTGGTGGTGGTGGATGCATGTTGAGATAAGTGGTGGTGCTCATCAAATTGAAGAGACAAACATTTATACCCTTAAGTCCTCTAATACCTTCATCCATTTCTCACACAATCGCAATGTAGGTTCACAAATTGGAACAAATGCTTGGGAGGGATGCATGTGGGATCATCTAAGCTTTTTTATATTAGAAATGCTTTATGGGTAGAGGTAAATGTGGTTCCAAAGGATTTTTCCTCTTCTCTCTGGCGCACGGTTGTTGGCACAAGGTTGGTTTCCATGGGCAAACACTCATAGGGTTTATCACTTTTTAGTCCTATAGTCTAGTCTCTAGATTTCATTGCTTGTTTTAGCGTTGGTTTTGTGTCTTCAAAATGTTAATTTGTACTAAATATTGGAGGGGTTGGAATCAAAACAAGATGGCCAACATAGTTATTCCAGTCGTTGCTTCCTGGTGAGTCCTTAGACATGCATTGTGTCCAAAGAAGGAACGAACACCTCCTTGGAAATATCTATGTAGCCACTTCTCATTTAAACACTACATTGGTTAACCAAAAAAATTTAGAACTTCAAAATGAAAAGAAATTTAGAGATAATGACAAATCAAAAGACACAAATAGAAAAGTTGGAAGTGAAGTGTAGCATACTATATCAAATATTTATGGGTCTAACTAGGAGATCACAATCTCTAGCTTCTCCTCCAAAAGTATCAAATGGCTCTATCTTAATTGTAGTGAGGGATTATGAAACAATCCAACAAGTTCAAGGATATTGGGAGATGTAATATGTTGATGTGTCTATCACATAGGAGTCCCTTGTTGCATTAACCTACTTAACCTTCTCTTCAAATTACGATCTCCATCTATCTCGACAAATCTTGGATTCAATAACATTGCATTGCTCCTCGCTGACATCTCTAACACATGTCTTCAAACCTTTTTAAAATTACCCAAGCTCATAGAGGACACAAAACCCATTTCTTTAGTGGAAATCCGCCACAACAATTCTAAGCTATACTATAAGGCACGGTTGAGTAGAACTAAGGATCCTAGAATCGAAACTATTGCGGCAACTCAATTGTAGAGAAAAAGGAGGAAGCCACTCACCAACACTCATCATAGTACCCACTTGCAAACCCAACAATCCCAATACTAGAGCAACAAGCCATAAAATCATTAACTGGAAAGGACAACCATACATCAAAATTAACCCTCTTTGAATACTAGACTTCATGATCGAACCCTTCATAACTATTCAAACAAGTAGGACGAAGTAACAAGGAGAAAGATGTTATTGATTCTTAAATATCCAACTCTTCAACCTTAATTTACTTGCCATATTAAGGATTGGAAAGAGATTCATCATAACCTTAATTATATCGCGGGGGAGTTAGATAGAAGTCCCCCTTTTTAATACAATAATGTAGCTTGATCATCTGCAATTAAGTATGGTACAATAAAACATGATAAACACATATATTTCCAAAGTCCATTTCTTCTTGAAGGATTCTATAAGCCAATATAGCTAAGTTACTATGGATTGGAAGGGATTCCCCTTTCTTCTTCAAGAATTCTGAGAGCCAATCTAACTGAGCAACGATAGATTGGAAGAGATTTATATTAAACAATTATGATTACTTATAGAGTCTACTATCATTAGCACTACATGGATCCATTGATTTTTTAATAAGTTGAGGCCTTTGACCATTTGTAAAGAGTCAAAGTTTCAACTTTGTTATTTGTAAATATTCAAAATGCTTCTTTATAATGAGAAAGAATACATTCAAGGAAGCACCAACTTCATGTGCTTACCAACACCAACTAGAAGGAGGCACCAACCCCCTATGTTTTATCCAGCACCAATTGGAAGGAGGCACCAACTCCCTGTCGCTTTGTTTTACAGGAACCAACATGAAGGAAGTTGTGACTCCCTGTCTCCTTGTTGTTTTACAAGCACCTACCCAAAGGAAGCTCCAAATCCTTGTCTCCTTGCCTCGTCCGACCGCCCTAATGTCTAATATATTTTTTTCCTTGCTAATCTTCAACTCTACGCACTTGAGTTAGGTCTTCTGATGATGACAGTTTCTGTTGTGCATTTCCATTCTATGCATATTGTACTATGTCACTGCGTTGCATACATCACTTGACTTCTCATTCCTCACAATTCACACTTTTTCTAATTACTTGCTTCTTGTATTGTGTGTTATGCTGAATCTACAGTCTGTGCATCTGATTTAGCGTTCTCTTCTACGTGACTGCAAAGATAAACTAATATTGTGCTTTCAATTGATATTTTGTTGGTCAAAGTGAAGCATTAGTAACAGATTGAATTGCACACATTCTAATGTGTCCGTTCTGATGAAGTGCTCCAGTTACTCAAATAATCTATGACACCATGTGCATCAAATAGTTGGTTCGTTCAGTTTAACTCACTTGTCTCGGATTATCTGCATAGTGATGCGCCTGTCGCGTTCTACTGATGTTGTTTTGTTGCACATCAGATGGAGTCTTCGCACACTTTCACTTATGTCCTTGTGCATCAGCTAGTAATCTGCGTAATTTCTGATAAACGTCAATTTTGTCTCTGCGCTTCTGTCTTTACAACATCTGTGACTATCGACGTGTTGATTACAATACTATCCTTTGAGATATCCAGCACTTGCACATTCTTCAATATGTCTTCCTTTCGGTGTTTGTGCAATTGTCACATGTCTACAGCATTATTATGCGCACCATCAAAACTTTGTTCTACTGCATGTGCGCATTCGGCACTTCGCTAGATCATTTGTTCTGTCTACGAGCTCCTTAATGCCCCGAAAAACAAACTAAAAATTTCACACAAAAAACACTTATGTTATTTCTATCAAGCTTACTTTTGTGCAAGAGCCACATGATGTAGGATCCATTACTTGTGTTTCTGCTGGATATTTGTGAAGAATCTTCTGGATCTACATGATGTATCATCTTGTGTACTTATTCAAACTTTACCTGCAAGATGTATCCTTGATGCACTCTTAGATATACTCCAAATTTGTTTGAGTGTTGTATCCTTGATATTCATTTTTATACAGAATGCACTCTTAGATATACTACAAATTTGCATACATATATTTCACCTTCACCATTTGCACATATACTTTTGGTGTTCATGTTTCTTCATCATACACATAGACAACCTCAAAGTGGCTTCTTCATACTTCTGTTGGAATGTTGCATCCCCTTTGACTTAGGCTGATATCAATGACTCATACTGAATCAGTTGACATCCTCTTTGACATTGGATGACATTTAAACACTTGACACCCTCTTCAGTTGACATCATTGACAACCAATGCTCAACAATCTCCCTAGTCAAACAATTTATAAGGCTTCTTTAGTCGAACACTTGACATCAATGACAACCAATTCTCAACAATCTCCCCCTTTGACATTGATGTCAACACCTTATGAAGTTGTACCTAGTCTTCTTGAGTTGAGTGCTTCATCTATGTTTGGTTGCAGTGCTCCCCCTTTCTATGTGCTCCCCCTCAGTTCTTTGGGATTTTAGCTACTGCGCTCTCTTTCAGTACTTATGTCATCTATGCTCGACCTATGTTGCTTCCTGTCGTATCTGTGTAGACCATATGTTTTTCGCGTACTTTCATATATGTTGTAGCTTCATGTTGTGTTCTTCACGCCCTTTTATGTATTCTGTAGCTTCATGCATCTTGACTGGCTTCTTTATGTATCAGATTCATGCTTCTTGCCTCGGCTTCATGTATCTCTCCTCAGCTTCATGCATCCCTCCCCCTTTGACATCAATGGAAAAGAGGTCCATTGCGCAATGTAAATTCTTCCCTTTGAATTTTGTGCCTGAACTCTTCCTTACTGTTTCCTGGGATAAATCCCCCCATCTTTATACCTTATTTGTTAGAGTCTCCTCATAATTATCTTTTATTACCTTTTCTGATAAAAATGTTGTATTGCTCTTTCATATTGATCTCTTGTTCTTGCCACAAAACATCACTATACTTTGCGCAGTTGTCTATGTTATCACCCTTACTTCTCCATTGTGCATGTGCATGAGTTAGTTCTTTACTGGTTTTGAATTACACTCCATGCACCACGCTGCTTCACGTGTCGCATTTACTGCGCTATCACAGAGTCTTGTCCTATGTAGTCGCACTCTTTGCTAAATATATGACATGTTTTCATTCATTGGCCAACTTGTCACAAAAGTGGACATGCCACTTAGTTCATCTGGAAAGAGTGTCGTGTCGTTTACGTACTACAACCTTTTAAGGCAACAATCTTCATCGTATGGTGCAATGAATCGAAATTCCCCCTTTTTGTACCGATTCCAAAAATTCATTAAGTTCAACATTTATTTATGGTGACTCCACCATCCGTTCAGACTTGTGTGACATTCAATGCCTTTCTCATTACTTAACTGCATGCGCATGAACGTCCCTTAATGGATTCTATAAGATCTTTGCGAGCAATGTCTGGTTCATTTCTTTTTGCATACTTTCTCTTCCGTATCGCATTGTTGTCTAGTCATTTGTTGCTTTCCTTTTCCTTCCAATGGCCTACTATCATCACAGAGTAATAAAATCCCTCGAGAATGTGCAGCATGTCGTTCAGTATCAACAAGCTGAATTTTTGTGCTTGAGAATGGATATGGATTCCTCGCAGCAACGAATGCATAATAACCAAATTATCCACCAATATCGTTATTTTGAGCAGGTAAATCTTCTAACTTGCAAGGTTGACAATATGAAGTGTCAGAAACAATAGATTCTGCAAGAATTGTCTCGTCTACTACCTTAGCAGGATGGCATGTCATCATTTTCAACTATGCAACTTCTTCCTTTGCACTCTACTTCCGAATACACTTCCCTAGCTCCGGTGGACTTGGAATTAAAACTTGCGAGCCAACCAAATTCATACCTTGACCTTGAACTACGGTTGTAGAATGCCTTGAAATTTTCAATTTTGC
This sequence comes from Larix kaempferi, assembly GCA_027924585.1. Classification (NCBI taxonomy): domain Eukaryota; kingdom Viridiplantae; phylum Streptophyta; class Pinopsida; order Pinales; family Pinaceae; genus Larix; species Larix kaempferi. The sequence goes on along the minus strand of BSBM01000267.1, from coordinate 4,140,961 downwards.
TCCCTTCTTTGTATATGCCATTCATGGCTTCGACATGGAGTCTTAACTCATGGAATTTTGTAATCATGCACCAATTTTGAATATAATGAAAAGGTTATGTTTTGCGCAATTTCATTTTCTTAGAAGTGTTTAGTTCTTCATGCAATCTCTTCTACTTATATTTGTGCAATTGAACCCAATGTGATGCTTCTTTGTTCTATGATATACAAAATAAATGTATAGCTATGTATGTATGCAATCTTCATAATCGATGAATGTGTGTGAACAAAATGAATCATATTCTAACTTCAAATACTTCATACAAACCTAACTGACATTCCCTTGAATTCCTTAAGATGCATCGTATTGAACTCAAGGGCCTCCCATAGTCCTTATGAGACTAGCCAAAGAGGTAGCAGTTGCTTGTTGCACCTGGATCTTATACATCTTTAGAGGACTTCTGGGGAGTTTTCTTGATCCAATTTTTGTTGTGCGCACTTTTTTTTTATTGTGCCTGGGAGGTTTCCTACTGAAATTTCTTTATGTAAAATAACCTTTGCGCAACAGTTCTTCATCCGGATAGTTTATTGCTCTTTGACAATACAAGGCTTTGTGTCCAAAGTGATCGCATGCCTAACATCTTACAATTTGACAATATTTTGCAATATGGTCAAAACGATTGTATCTTGCGCACATCACTCTATTGATCCTTCTTCGGTTGGAATATTGAAAAGAATTGTGATCGAAGGAGTCATCATACCTGAAATTTTTGTCATGACTTGAGCATTGTTCTTTGTCGCAGATCTTCTTAGGTGTCTTTAGAAAACCCAGACCAGTTGTGTCTTCTAGTGGCCTCTGAACCTTCAGAATCCTGTTCAGTATTCTTGTGTTGTCTTTTAACTCGTTATACACTTCATATTCAGATTTTGTCTTGTCACTTCACGATTGTGCGCAGATGGGGTCAATATGAACTTTTTTATTTCCCTTTATCTCAGTCAGTTTCTCTGTTAGACGGGATATTTCTTCATCCTTTTCTTCAAGTTGTTCTCTCACCATCCTGATTTCATGCACCAGTTCCTCTAGTGAAGCTTTTAAGGAAAAATTTTATTTCTCAAGTACTAGAACCTTTTCTTGTGCGCACCTCAGCTAAATCTCATAGTTTGTTATATCTCCGCCAACAGATTCTTGACATGGCTTGTCTTGTTCTTCATACGTTGAAATTTGATCCTGTAATAGCTTATTCTTTTTCTTAGACTTCTTTAATTCATCCAAATCACTTATCAATTCACCTTCCCAATCAATGTCTGCAACTTCTTCTTCTTCGAATCCACTATCATTCTGAACCTCTTCAATAGGTTTTGGAGGTGTGACTTGCTTCGGAGGCGTTTTGAACGATCCACTGAAAAAATATTTGTCTAGTGACCTTGGCTTGCTTTGCACAACTAGAGTGCCCTTTGAATTGTTCTTCTTACTTTCTTCCACTACATGAGCCATGAAGAGTACTTCTTTGGGTTCCTCGTCGCAGTAACTTTCTTCAGATGCATTGCTTCCTTCTTCCATGTACAGACTCTTTCTCTATTTTAGAATCCTCCTTTTATTATCAGGTTTGTGTTGAGAACGCGTAGTCCTTCGATCATGTGCACTAGACTCTTCATCATTGTCGTTGTCTGCCTTCTTGTAAGGAAATTTTGAGGCATAATGACCTACTCCTCCACACCTAAAACATTTGAAGGGTATCATGTTCTTATACTTACCTTGTCCTCCTTTTATTTCTTAAAAAAGTTTGATTCTTCATCATCTGATTCATCACAACAATCTTTGTCATGATCATGTTTTTCCTTTCCTGTGGCTTTGAAGGAAGCCTCATTTTTTATGGGAGTCCATTTCTTAGTTCTCGTTTCATATGCAATGAGAATCCCATGAAGTTCATCCTTTGTTAGTTCTTCAAGATTTGCTCGATCTTCTAACACAGAAACCTTTGAATTAAATCTTTGAGGTAGAGTTTTAAATATCTTATGTATAATTGATACTTCATCTAGAGTGACCCCAAGACTCTTTATGGCATTAACTATATCATCAACTCTAAGGAAGTAAGATGTAATATTCTCTTCATCTTTCATTCTCAGAGATTCAAACTATCCAGAGCAGTTTTCCTTTCTTTACCTTGTTGTTTCCTTCATATATACCTCTAAGTTTGTCCCAAATTTCTTTGGCTCATGTACAGTGCATAATTTTGACAAATTCATCGCCTGTCAAACCATGGAGCAAAGAATTATTGGCTCTAGAATTGCTTTCATAGAGTCTCCTTTGCACTCGGTTAACTGGTACTACCGCCGGGACATAATAACCATCGACAATAGATTGCCAGACTTCTTCTCCTATTGATTGCAAATATACTTCCATGCATACCTTCCATAAAATGTAATTGGTGTCATCAAACCTTGTAGAAAGGCCTTCCTGCTTGTCCATTTATGCACAATGATCTATCTTCCAGATGTTAATTTGTTACTGAAGACACCCACTTTGATACCAATTGTTGGAATCGATTTAATACTGAGAGGGGTGGTGAATCAGTATTAGCGCGATTATTAGCATATTTTACCTTCTTTAAATAGATTATCCTTTACTTAATATTTATATTTTGTTATGCATCAGTAAATAAACATTCACACATATAAGCACCACATCATCAACACATAACGCACATGAATTTTACATGGAAAACCAAATGGGAGAAAACCACAAAATGCTTCTTTATAGTGAGAAATAATACATTCAAGGAAGCACCAACTTCATGTGTTTACCAACACCAACTGGAAGGAGGAACCAACCCCCTATTTTTTCTCTAGCACAAATTGGAAGGAGGCACCAACCCCCTGTCGCTTTGTTTTATAGGCACCAACCCCCTGTCGCTTTGTTTTACAGGCACCAACCTGAAGGAAGTTGTGACTCCCTGTCTCCTTGTTGTTTTACAGGCACCTACCTGAAGGAAGCTCCAACTCCCTGTCTCCTTGCCCCATCCGACCGCCCTGATGCCCAATATATTTTTCTGCCTTGATGATCTTCAACTCTGCACACTTCTTCAATTCTTCTGATAATGTTTATGCTGTGCATTTCCATTGTATGCAGATTGTACTCTGTCACTGCATTGCATACATCACTTGACTTCTCGTTCCTCTCAAATCACACTTCTGCTAATGACTTGCTTCTTATATTGAGTGCTTTGTTGAATCTGCAATCTGGGAATCTGATTTAGTGTTCTCTTGTATGTGACTGCAAATATCAATTGATAATGTGCTTTCAATTGATATTTTGTTGGTCAAAGTTAAGCATCAGTAACAGATTGAACTGCACACATTTTGATGTGTCGTTCTGATGAAGTGTTGTAGTTACTTAGATAATATGCGACGTCCTATGCATCAAATAGTTGGTCCGTTCAATTTAATGCACTTGTCTCAGATCATATGCATCGTGATGCACCTATCGAGCTATGTTGTTGTGCATCAAATGGAGTATGCAACTTCACACACTTTCACTTATGTCCTTGTGCATCAGCTAGACATATGTGCAATGTCTAACAAACATCGATTTTGTCTATGCGCTTTTGTCTTTACAACATCTGTGACTATTGACATGCTGATTGCAATACTCTCCTTTGAGATATCTAGCACTTGCGCATTTTTCAGTATGTCTTCCTTTCGGTGTTTGCACAATTGTCAAATATATACAACATCATTATGCGCACCATCAAAACTTCGTTCTATTGCATGTGTGTATTCAGATCTTCGCTAGATCATTTGTTCTATCCACGAGCCCCTTGATGCCTTGAAAAAAAAATTGAAACTTTCACACAAAAAACACTTATGTTCGTGCTATCAAGCTTACTTCAAATCTTCAACTTGCATCACTATTTATACATGTCCTGCACGGATTGTTTGTTCGCAAGTTGGTCGTGGCATCCCTTCTTCCATACTTCATGGAATATGCATATGACACGTGTCATCATCTGTGTTATTGATGTGTCATCTCAGATGTATCAAGCGCCCTTAAGGTCCACAACTCAGTGGGACTTTACACCTTCATTGCGCTCTTGATGTACCCTTACCTTGTGGTGTGTGTGCAATCTTCCACTTCATCTTGGTATGTTCATGACAATCCTTTGTGAGTAATGCACCCTTGTGATATTAATACTTTGCATAATTTGGGCATTCTTCAACTTTTATTTGGTGGTACTTTTGACTTCTACCTTGTCATCACTTGTGGGACTTGTGCATTTGTTGTTCGTAGGTTGTGGAATTTGTGCATATACGAACTTCAATTGTTGTACCATTCTAGGAGTTCGTGTGTGTTCCGCTCACTGAAAGCATCTTCTCATTGGCTTTTTTTGCGTGCTTTTAGGATTGTCCGACCATCTGTTGTTCCTTTCTTCCTACGCACTCCCAACCATCAATCAAGCAATGCTTAGGCTTGCTTGCTTACTTGTCCCATTTGTTCAACTCACTTCTTGGCAATTTGAGCACTTGTACCATTTTCCAACCAAATCCTTCAATTTGTTTTCATGTGAGAGTATGGCTTGGTGGGATTGATTTTTGTGCAAGAGCCGCATGATGTAGAATCCATTACTTGTGTTTCTTCTGGATCTTTATGAAGTGTCTTCTGTATATGCATGATGTATCATATTGTGTACTTATTCAAACTTAACCTGCAAGATGTATCCTTGATTCACTCTTAGATATACTCCAAATTTGCATACATATCTGTCACCTTCACCATTTGCGCATATACTTTTGGTGTTCATGCTTTCTTCATCATGCGCACAGACAACCTCAAAGTGGCTTCTTCATAATAATGTTGGAATGTTGATTCCACTTTAAATTAGGCTAATATCAATGACTCACACTAAATCAGTTGACATCCTCTTTGACATTGGATGAAAATTAAACACTTGACATCCTCTTCAGTTGACATCATTGACAACCAATGCTCAGCGATCTCCCTAGTCAACCACTTGATATCTTCTTCAGTCAAACACTTGACATCAATGACAACCAATGCTCAACAATCTCCCCCTTTGGCATTGATGTCAACACCTTATGAAGCAGTACCTAATCTTCTTGAGTTGTATGCTTCATCTGTGTTTGGTCGCCGTGCTCCCCCTTTGTATGTGGTCCCCTGAGTTCTTTGGGATTCTAGCTACTACTCTCTCTTTTCGTACTTTTGTCATCTCTGCTCGACCTATGCTGCTTCATGTCGTATCTGCACAGACCATATGTTATTCACGCTTTTTCACATCTGTTGTAGCTCCATGTTATGTTCTTCACGACCTTTCACATATATTGTAGCTTCATGCATCTTGTATGGCTTCTTTATGTATTAGCTTCATGCTTCTCTCATCGGCTCAATGCATCTTCATGTATCTCTACTCAACTTCATGCATCTCTCCCCCTTTGACATCAATGACAAAGAGTTGCAATACGCAATGTAAATTCTTCCCTTTGAATTTTGCGCCTGAACCCTTCCTTACTGTTTCCTGGCATAACTCCCCCTGTCTTTATACCTTATTTGTTAGAGTCTCCTAGTAATTATCTTTTATTGCTTTTTTCTGATATAGATGTTGTATTGCTCTTTCATATTGATCTCCTTTTCCTATCACAAAACATCATTATACTTTGCACAGTTGCCTATGTTTTCACCCTTACTTCTCCATTGTGCATGTGCATGAGTCAGTTCTTTACTAGTTTTGCATTACACTTCATGCGCCTGACTACTTCACATGTCGCATTTATTGTGCTATGATAGAGTCTTGTCCTATGTAGTTACATCCTTTACTAAATATATGACACGTTTTCATTCATTGGCTAACTTGTCACAAAAGTGGACATGACACTCAATTCGTGTGGCAAGAGTGACATGTCGTTTCTGTACTGGAACCTTTTAAGGAAACATCTGCATTGTATGGTGCAATGAATCGAAATTCCCCATTTTTGTACTAATTCCAAAAATTCATTAAGTTTAGCATTTATTTTTTGAGACTCCACCATAATTTCCGACTTGTGCGACATTGAATGCCTTTCTCATCACTTAACTGCATACGCCCAAACATCCCTTAATGGCTTCTATAATATCTTTGCAAGCAATGTATGGTTCATCGCTTCTTGCATCCTTTCTCTTCCGCATTGCATTGTTGCTTTCCTTTTCCTTCCAATGGCCTCCTATCATCGCATAATAATTAGCTCCGTTGAGAATGTGCAGCATGTCATTTAGTCTCAACAAGTTGAATTTTCATGCTTGAGAACGGATATGGATTCCTGGTAGCAATGAATGTAGAATAACCAATTCTCCACCAATATCGTTATTCTAAGCAGTTGAATCTTCTAACATGCAGGGTTGACAATCTGAAGTGTCAGCAACAACAAATTCCGCAAGAATTGTCTCGTCTTCTACCTCACCAGGATGACACATCATCGTTTGCAACTATGCAACTTCTACCGCTGCACTCTGCTTCCAAATACACTTCCCTGGTTCCAGTGGACTTGGAAGTACGACTTGCGAGCTGACCAGTTTCATACCTTGACCTTGAAATACGGCTGTAGAATGCCTTGACATTCTCAATTTTTCTCCCTTTCTTTTAATATGCCATTCATGGCTTCGGCATGGAGTCTTAACTCATGCAATTTTGTAAGCATTCCCAAATTTTGAATATAATGAAAAGGATCCGTTTTGCGCAATTTCATTTTCTTAGCAGTGTTTAATTCTTCATGCAAGCTCTTCTGCTTGTATTTGTGTTGTTGAACCCAATGTGATGTTTCTTTGTTCTATGATATAAAAAATAAATGTATAGCTATGCATGTATGTAATCTTCATAATCAATGAATGTGTGCGAACAAAATGAATCATATTCTAACTTTAAAAAATTCATACAAACCTAACTAACAATCCCTTGAAATCCTTAAGATGCATCGTGTTGAACTCAAGGGCCTCCCATAGTCCTTATGAGACTAGCCAGAGAGGCAGCAATTGCTTGTTGCACCTAGATCTTTTGCATCTTTAGCGCACTTCTTTTGAGTTTTCTTGATCCAAGTTTTGTTGTGCTCACTTTTGTTTTGATTATGCTCTGGAGGTTTCCTACTGAAATTTATTTGAGTAAAATAACCTTTGCGGAACAATTCTTCATCTGGATGGTTTACTTCTCTTTGACAATACATGGCTTTGTGTCCAAAGCGATCACATGCATAACATCTCATGGTTTGAAAATATTTTTCCTTGAAAGAATATTTGTCTAATGACCCCAGATTGCTCTACACAACTGTAATGCCCTTTGATTTTTCCTTCTTGCTTTCTTCCACTACATAATCCATGAAGAGTACTTCTTTGGGTTCCTCGTCGCAGTCGCTTTCTTCATATGCATTACTTCCTTCTTCAGTGTACATACTCTTTCTTTGTTTCATAATCCTCCTTTTATTCTCGGGTTTGTGTTGAGAACGCGCAGTCTTCTGATCATGTGCACTAGACTCTTCATCACTATCGTTGTCTTCCTTCTTGTAAGGACAATTTGAGGCATAATGACCTGCTCCTCCACACCTGAAACATTTGAAGGGTAGCTTGTTCTTAGACTTACGTCGCCCTATTTTTAGTTTATTGAAAAAGTTTTATTCTTCATCATATGATTCATCACAACAGCCTTTGTCATGATCATGTTTACACTCTCCTGTGGCTTTGAAGGCAACCTCCTTTCTGATGGGAGTCTCTTTCTCGGTTCTCATTTCATATGCAGTGAGAATCCCCTGAAGTTCATCCTTTGTTAGTTCTTCAAGATTTGCTCGATCTTCTAACACATAAACCTTCAAATTAAATCTTTGAGGTAGAGTTCTCAATATCTTATGTACAATTGATTCTTCATCTAGAGTGACCCCAATAATCTTGATGGCATTAACTATCTCATCAACTCTTAGGAAGTAAGATGTAATATTCTCTTCATCTTTCATTCTCAGAGATTCAAACTGTCCAGATCAGTTTTTCAGTTTTGCTTTCTTTACCTTGTCATTGCCTTCATATATACCTCTGAGTTTGTCCCAAATTTGTTTGGCTAATGTACAGTGCATAACTTTGACAAATTTGTCACCTGTCAAACCACATAGCAGAGCATTCTAGGCTCCAGTGTTGCTTTCATAGAGTCTCAGTTGTGTTGGGTTAACCGGTACTACTGCTGGGACATCATAACCATCGACAATAAAATGCCATACTTTTGCTCCTAATGATTGCACATATACTTCCATACATACCTTCCAGAAAATTTAATTGGTGTCGTCGAATCTTGGTGCTCTGTTTGTAGAAAGGCCTTCGTGCTGTCCATTTCTATGCAATGATCAATCTTCCAGATGTTAATCTGTTACTGAAGACACCCACTTTGATACCAATTATTGGAATCGATTTAATACTGCGAGGGGGGTAAATCAGTATTAGCACAGATATTAACAGATTTTACTTTCTTTAAACACATTAGCCTTACTTAATCTTTAACTTCTATTATGCAACAGTAAATAAACATTCACACATATAAGCACCACATCATCAACACATAACACACATGATTTTTATGTGGAAACCAAAATGGGAGAAAACCACATAATGCTTCTTTTTAGTGAGAAAGAATACATTCAATGAAGCACCAACTTCCTATGTTTAGAAGCACCAGTTGGAAGAAGGGACCAACCCTTTGTGTTTTCTCCAGCACCAACTAGAAGGAGGCACTGACCCCCTGTTTATTTTTTTTACAAGTACCAACGTGAAGGAAGTTGTGACTCTATGTATCCTTTTTTTTTACAGGCACCTACCTAAAGGAAGCTCCAACTCCCTGTCTCCTTTCCCCATCCGACTTCCCTGATGTCCAATATATTTTTCTGCCTTGTTGATCTTCAACTCTACGCACTTCTTTAGGTCTTCTGATGATGTTTTTGTTGTGCATTGCCATTGTATGCAAACTGTACTTTGTCACTGCACTGCATACATCACTTGAATTCTCATTCCTCTCAAATTACACTTTTGCTGATGACTTGCTTCTTGTATTGTGTGCTCTGTTGAATATGTAGTTTGCACATCTGATTTAGCATTATCTTCTACGTGACTGTAAAAATCAACTGATACTTTGATTTCAATTGATAGTTTGTTGGTCGAAGTGAAGCATCAGTAATATATTGAACTGCACACATTCTGATGTGTCGTTCTGATGAAGTGTTGCAGTTACTCAGATAATCTGTGACGTCATGTGCATCAAACAGTTGGTCCGTTCAGTTTAACGCACTTGTCTCATATCATCTGCATCGTGATGCGCTTGTCGAGTTCTATTGTTGTTCTATTTTTGCGCATCATATGGAGTCTGCAACTTCACACACTTTCACTTATGTCCTCGTGCATTAGCTATACATCTTCAAAATGTCTGATAAACATCGATTATGTCTCTGGGATTCTGTCTTTACAACATCTGTGACTATTGACGTGTTGATTGCAATACTATCCTTTGAGATATCCAATGACTTGCGCACTCTTCAGTATGTTGTGTGCATTCTCGTCTACTACCTCACCAGGATGACACATCATCATTTGCAACTATTCAACTTATTCCTTTGCACTTTGCTTCCGAATACATATCCCTGGTTCCGGTGGAATTGGAATTACTACTTGTGAGTCGGCCAAATTTAGACCTTGACCTTGAATTACGGTTGTAGAATGCATTGACATTTTCAATTTTGCTCCCTTTCTTTGTATATGCCATTCATGGCTTTGGCATGGAGTCTTAACTCATGCAATTTTGTAATCATGCCCCAATTTTGAATATAATTAAAAGGATCTGTTTTGCGCAATTTCATTTTCTTAGTAGAATATTGACATTTTCAATTTTGCTCCCTTTCTTTGTATATGCCATTCATGGCTTTGGCATGGAGTCTTAACTCATGCAATTTTGTAATCATGCCCCAATTTTGAATATAATTAAAAGGATTTGTTTTGCGCAATTTCATTTTCTTAGCAGTGTTTAATTATTCATGCAAGCTCTTTTGCTTGTATTTGTGCAACTGAACCCAATATGATGCTTCTTTGTTTTATGATATACAAAATAAATGTATAGCTATGTATGTATGGCATATTCATAATCAATGAATGTGTGCGAACAAAATGAATAATATTCTAACTTCAAATACTTCACAAACCTAACTGCACACCTAACTGACATTCCTTTGAATTCCTTAAGATGCATCGCGTTGAACTCAAGGGCCTCCCATAGTTCTTATGAGACTATCCAGAGAGGCAACAATTTCTTGCTGCACCTGGATATTCTGCATCTTTAGCGCACTTCTCGAGAGTTTTCTTGATCCAATTTTTATTGTGCACACTTTTGTTTTGATTATGCTCCGAAGATTTCCTACTGAAATTTCTTTGAGTAAAATAACCTTTGCGCAACTTTTCTTCATCCTGATAGTTTACTGCTCTTCGACAATACATGGCTTTGTGTCCAAAGCAACCACATGCATAACATATTACAGTTTGACAATATTTTGCAATATGGACAAAATGATTGCATCTTGCACACTTCACTCTATTGATCCTTCTTTGGTTAGAATATATAAAATAATTGTGACTGAAGGAGTCATCATACCTGAAATTTTTGTCATGACTTGAGCATTGTTCTTTTTCACATATCTTCTTAGGTATCTTTACAAAACCCAGACCAATTTTGTCTTTTGGCGGCCTCCGAACCTTCAAAATCCTATTTAGTATTGTTGTGTTATCTTTTAACTCGTTCTACACTACATCTTCATATTGTGTCTTGTCTATTCCCGATTGTGCGCAGATGGGGTCAATATGAACTTGTTTCTTTCCCTTTACCTCAGTCAGTTTTTCTGTTAGATGGGATATTTGTTTACCCTTTTATTCAAGATGTTTTTTCACCATCCTGATTTCCTGTTCCAGTTCCTCTAGTGAAGCTTTTAAGGTAGATTTTTATTTCTCAAGTACTAGAACCTTTTCTTGTGCACACCTCAGCTGAATCTCAAATTTGGTTATATCTACACAAATAGATTCTTGACATGGCATGTCTTGTTCTTCATACGTTGACAGTTGCTCCTGTAATAGCTTATTCTTTTATTTAATTCATCCAAGGCAATTATCAGTTCACCTTCCTAGTCAATGTCTGCAGCTTCTTCTTCTTCGAATCGATTGTCAGTCTTAACCTCTTCAACAAGTTTTGGAGGTGTGACTTGCTTCGGAGGCCTTTTGAACCACTAAAAAAATATTTGTCTAGTGACCCTGGCTTGATCTATGCAATTGGATTTCCCTTTGAATTGTTCTTCTTGCTTTCTTCCACTACATGAGCCATGAAGAGTACTTCTTTGGGTTCCTCACCACAACCGCTTTCTTCATATGCATTACTTCCTTCTTCATTGTACAGACTTTCTCTGTGTCACAATCCTCCTTTTATTCTCAGTTTTGTGTTGAGAACACACAGTCTTTTGATCATGTGAACTAGACTCTTCATCACTGTCATTGTCTTCCTTCTTGTAAGGACATTTTGAGGCATAATGACCTACTCCTACACACTTGAAACGTTTGAAGGGTAGCGTGTTCTTGTACTTACCTCGTCCTCTTTTTAGTTTATTGACAAAGTTTGATTCTTCATCATCTGATTCTTCACAACAGTCTTTGTCATGATCATGTTTGTCCTTTCCCGTGGCTTTGAAGGAAACCTCCTTTATGATGGGAGTCTCTTTCTCTGTTCTCATTTCATATGCAGTGAGAATCCCCTGAAGTTCATCCTTTGTTAGTTCTTCAAGATTTGCTCGATCTTCTATCACAGAAACCTTTGAATTAAATCTTTGAGGCAAAGTTCTCAATATCTTATATACAACTGATTCTTCATCTAGAGTGACCCCGAGACTCTTGATGGCATTAACTATCTCATCAACTCTTAGGAAGTAAGATGTAATATTATATTCATCTTTCATTCTCAGAGATTCAAACTGTCGAGAGTAGTTTTGCAGTTTTGCTTTCTTTACTTTGTCGTTGCCTTCATATATACCTCTGAGTTTGTACCAAATTTCTTTCGTTGATGTACAATGCATAAGTTTGAAAAATTCGTCACCTGTAAAATAAAAAAGTATAACATTCTTGGCATGATTCAATGACAACCAATTCTCAACAATCTCCCCATTTGGCACTGATGTCCACACCTTATGAAGTTGTACATGATCTTTTTGAGTTGTATGCTTCACCTGTTTTTGGTCGCAGTGCTACCACTTTGTATGTTATCCCACTGAGTTCTTTTGGGTTTTAGCTATTGTGCTCTCTTTCAATACTTTTTGTCATCTATGCTCGACCTATGTTGCTTCCTATCATATCTGCACATACCATATATTCTTCATGCTCTTTCACATATGCTTTCGCCTCATGCTGTGTTTTTCACGCTCTCTTTCAATTATGATGTAGCTTCATGCATCTTTCCTAGCTTCTTTATGTATCAGCTTCATGCTTCTCTCCTTGGCTTCATGCATATTCATGTATCTCTCCTCATCTTCATGCGTCTCTCCCCCTTTGACATCAATGGAAAAGAGGTCCATTGTGCAATGTAAATTCTTCCCTTTGACTTTTGTGCTTGAACTCTTCCTTACTGTTTCCTAGGATAACTCCCCCTGTCTTTATACCTTATTTGTTAGAGTCTCCTCATAATTATGTTTAAATTTTATTTTTTCTGATATAGATGTTGTATTTCTCTTTCATTTTGATCTCATGTTCCTATCACAAAACATCACTATAATTTGCGTAGTTTTTTATGTTGTCACCCTTACTTCTCCATTATGCATGTGCATGATTCAGTTCTTTATTGGTTTTGCATTACACTTCATGCTCCTGACTGCTTCACCTGTCGCATTTATTGCACTATCACATAGACTTGTCCTATGTAGTCACATCCTTTTCTAGAGATATGACATGTTTTCCTATGTATGGTGGAATGAATCAAAATCCCCCCTTTTTGTAATGATTCCAAAAATTCATTAAGTTCAACATTTATTTTTTGAAACTCCACCATCCTTTCTGACTTGTGCCATATTGAATGTCTTTCTCATCACTTAACTGCATGCACACGAACGTCTCTTAATGGCTTTTATAAGGTCTCTGAGAGCAATGTCGGGTTCATCACTTCCTTCATCCTTGCTCTTCCATGACGCATTTTTGTCTAGTCCTTTGTTGCTTTCCTTTTCCTTCCAATGGCCTCCTATCATCGCAGAGTAATCAACTCCCTTGAGAATGTGAAACATGTCATTCAGTCTCAGCAAGTTGAATTTTCGCGCTTGAGAATGGATATGGATTCTTGGTAGCAACGAATGCATAATAACCAAATTCTCCACCAGTATCGTTATTCTAAGCAGTTGAATCTTCTAACTTGTAGGGTTGACAATCTGAAGTGTCAACAACAACAAATTATGCAAGGATTGTCTCGTCTACTACCTCACCAGGCTGACACGTCGTCGTTTACAACTATGAAACTTCTTCCTTTGTGCTATGCTTCTTTATAGTGAGAAAGAATACATTCAAGGAAGCACCAAATTCTTACGTCTACCAGCACCAACTGGAAGGAGGCACCAACCACCCATTTTTTCTCCAACACCAACTGGAAGGAGGCACCAACCTGAAGGAAGCTACGTCTCCCTGCATCCTTGTTGTTTTATAGGAACCTACCTGAAGGAATCTCCAAATACCTGTCTCCTTGCCTCGTCCAACCACCCTGATGTCCAATATATTTTTATGCCTTGCTGATCTTTAACTCTATGAACTTCTTCAGGTCTTATGATGATGTTTCTGTTATGCGTTACCATTGTATGCAGACTATACTCTATCATTGCGCTGCATACATCACTTGACTTCTCATTCCTCTCAAATCACACTTCTGTTGATGACTTGCTTCTTGTATTGTGTGCTATGTTGAATCTGCAGTCTGCACATCTGATTTAGTGTTCTCTTCTACGTGACTGCAAAGATCAACTGATATTGTGTTTTCAATTAATAGTTTCCTGGTCAAAGTGAAGCATCGGTAACAGATTGAACTATGCACATTCTGATGTTTATGTTCTTATGAAGTGTTGCAGTTACTCAGATAATTTGCGATGTCCTGTGCATCAAATAGTTGGTTCGTTTAGTCTAATGCACTTGTATCAGATCATCTGCATCGTGATGCGCCTATCGAGTTATGTTTTTGTTCCGTTGTTGCGCATCAGATGGAGTCTTCAACTTCACACACTTTCAATTATGTCCTTGTGCATCAGCTAGACATCTGCACAATGTCTGATAAACATCGATTTTGTCTCTGCGCTTCTGTGTTTACAACATCTATGACTATCGACATGCTAATTGCAATACTGTCCTTTGAGATATCCAGCACTTGCGCATTCTTCAGTATGTCTCCCTTTCGGTGTTTGCGCAATTGATCTACAACATCATTCTGCTCACCATCAAAACTTCATTCTGCTGCATGTGCGCATTCGACTCTTCGCTGGATCATATGTTCTGTCCATGATCCCCTTGATACCCCAAAAAACAAATTGAAACTTTCACACAAAAAACACTTATGTTCTTGCTATCAATCTTACTTCAAATCTTCAACTTGCATCGCTATTTATACATGTTCTACACGGATTGTATGTTCGCAAGTTGGTCATGGAATCCCTTCTTCCATACTTCACAGAATGTGCATATGCCACATGTCATCATCTCTCCTAATGATGTGTCATCTCAGATGTATCAAGCCCTTAAGGTCCACAACTCAGTGGGACTTTACACCTTCATTGCGCTCTTGATGTACCCTTGCCTTATGGTGTGTGCCCAATCTTCCACTTCATCTTGGCTTGTTCATGACCATCCTTTGTGAGTAATGCACCCTTGTGATATTAATACTTTGGGTAATCTTCGCATCTTTGACTTTTATTTGGTGGGACTTTTGACTTCTGCCTTGTCATCACTTGTGGGACTTTCGCACTTGTTGTTCATCGACTGTGTAATTTGTGCATATATGAACCTCGACCGTTGTACCATTCTAGGAGTTTGTGTGCGCTCCACTCACTAAAACCATCTTCTCATTGGATTTTCTTGCATGATTTCAGGATTGTCCGACCATCTTTTGTTAAGTTCTTCCTTCTCACTCCCAACCATCAATCAAGAAATGATTAGGATTGCTTGCTTGCTTTCCCCATTTGTTCAGCTCACTTCTTGGCGGTTTGAGCACTTGTACCATTGTCCAACCAACTCCTTCAATTTGATGTCATGTGAGAGTATGACTTGGTGGACTTGATTTCTGCACAAGAGCCACATGATGTAGGATCTATTATTTGTGTTTCTTTTGGATCTTTATGATGTATCTTATGGATCTGCATGATGTATCATCTTGTGTACTTCCTCAAACTTTAGCTGCAAGATGTATCCTTGATGCACTCTTAGATGTACTCCAATGTTGCTTGAGTGTTGTATCCTTGATATTCATCTTCAGACATAATGCACTCCTAGATATACTCCAAAGTTGCATACATATCTGTCACCTTCACCATTTGCGCATATACTTTTGGTGTTCATGCTTTCTTCATCATGGACATAGACAACCTCAAAGTGGCTTCTTCATACTTCCGTTGGAATGCTGCATCCACTTTGACTTAGGTTGATATCAATGAATCATATTGAATCGGTTGACGTCCTCTTTGACATTGGATGATAGTTAAGCACTTGACATCCTCTTCAGTTGACATCATTGATAACCAATGCTCAACAATCTCCGTAGTCAAACACTTGATATCTTCTTCAGTCAAACACTTGACATCAATGACAACCAATGCTCAACAAAGGCGAGTTAGGATAAATATTTAATTAGTTGTAAATATATTATAAATAAAGGAGGTTGGGAGATCTATGCCTCTTTACCTATTGGTAATAAAATTATTTTTAAATTTTATTTAATAATATTTTCTTAATTATAAATATATATGAGAGAAACGTAGGTTAAATACCTAATAATTTTAAAAATATGATAAAGAAAGGAGGTTTAGAGATATATGTTTTACACTATCGTAATAAAAATGTTTTAAATATAAATATATATGTGAAATGTAATATGGTTCAAAGGAATTGGATCTATTTGTGAAGAGTGAGGAGTTTTTTACCATTGGGAAAGGTTCAATTCCAATGAGGATTGAGTCTGAAGTCATGGGTCACCTTGAGGTAGTGGTCGAATGCGTGGTTGCATCCAAAGAGATTGTATTAAATGATGTTGTGACCTGTGCATACATAATTGGATCAAAGCCCACCCCCATGTCCTTCAATTTAAAAAAACAATTGTCGCTACTCGGTTAAGGTGTGGGTTTTGTTTGCAAGGCAACCCAAGTTCAATACCCTTAGGGGTGACTTTTTTTTCTTTTGTTTTAAGTACCCAAGGGGATTTGAACTTGTGACCTTTCATTTACAACTCCTTATCTCAATTAATCAGTACCAATTGCTCTACCCCCGTGGGATACCCTTAGGGGTTACTTAATTGGTAGGAGACAACAAAAAAATCCATCCATGTTAAGGGTTGGTGTGGCCCAGGCCGAGTGCGATCCCCGGGTGATTTTGACAGTTGAGATGCCCCTGGGTTGCAATTTCATATCCAATGATTGAAATGCTTTGGCCCTAACTGACGGGCATTTCTAAACAAAAATAAATAAAGAAAGAAATGTAATATGAATAATATTTTTAAATTAAATTGATATATTTTAAAGCTATATAAATTAAATGATATAGAGGGTTTGTGATTTTCTTTTCATTTCTTTCGATGTTTTGTAAATCTTAGGTTAAAATGAATGAATATTGATAACAAATGATAAATAAAGTAACTTTGTAATAATCAATAATAAACTATTTTAATAGCTAAAAATAAATTGGCTTCCGTTTAGCTCAGCTTTTTCCTCCAACAATTCATGGTTGCATTTTTTTCTTCCATCAATAAGGCGAGTTTAGTTAAGAGTTTGAACATGAGGGTGGTCTGTGTTTCAGAGTTTGTGCAAATCATTTTCTTGTGTGCAAATTTGATCCCATTCCTTATATACCTACCAACATCTTCTAATGCATGATTACCAACTCTATAAGGCGTACCATTTGTGGGGTGATTTGCTTCTCCGATAAGTGGGTATTTAACTGTCATTCTTTCAACAATCAAACATTATGCTTGGTTACTGAAAACCCTATTTTCCAATAGTTAGGAAAGTGAGAGCCCTTTTTCTAGCACCACCTACTAAGGTGGAGAGATTTTATGCAACCTATTATTTTGCTCGACCACTCCTGCATCAAGGGTTTCATCAAATATGTTATTTACATTATGAATAGCCACTCAACCAATGGGTTGTAATGCAATTTGGTGTGGTATCTCTAGCAGAATGAATTTGAATGATTTTATGCATGCCTACAGGTCTATTCCTTATCCATTATATATTGAGAAGTGGACTTGGGTATGGATCGATAGGGTCCTTGGAGATCTCACTCAAACATCTAAATAATATTTGCAGAGTGCAACAATGGGGTTGACATCTATTTCCAACCAGGAAATGACAGTACCTACATAGGGACATGTTTTTCTTTAGGTGGTATGGAGGCTCGCATATTAGACTAGAATCAAAAGATGACTGTGGATGATGCGAATGCCCTAATCAAGGAATACCTATGCCAAAATTTGGGTTATGAATATCATTATGGCAATTATGAAGCTTTAATTTCTCCCCACTATCATAGTCAAGCTCTCTATGACCCTTCTATTCTTCATTCAAAACATTGTAGTATGGATCTGGTAGTGCAAGCAATGGTAGTTTCAATATCTGTGCGGGATCACCATTAAAAAGGAAGAATGTGAATAAATGTTTGGTTAGTCTAGAAGTCAAAGGTAGTGCTTCTATGAAGGATGGTACTTATGTTCATGTTGATCTATTGTTTAAGGATCCTAATGTGGTGTCTGCAAAGGGTTTGTTAGAGAAAAGGGGAATAATTAGATAAGGGCATCAACATCTAGGTAAGTGGGTCGAAAGTTGTTGATATTTTGTAGCTTTGTTGATCACTCCTTGGTGATTCTAATATTGAGAAGAAGCAAGGATTAAAGGATAAGGACTAGGAAAATGGAAAGAACTCTTTGGTGATTGAGCCTAGTGTTGAAATTTTGAATGGTTTGGGTGTCAAAAAGAAAAAGAGGAATAAATGCATCAAGAAGAAGCATAATATTGCAAGGTTGGTGCTAGGATATGATATAAAATTGAATGAAGCCATTAATATGGTTGCTTATATCTTGGTGGGGAGAATGTTTGGTAGGTGGTTTAGAAACACAAGCATGTATGACTAGATAGAGAAGTTGTGGGGACCCTGGATTGGATATGTTTTGAGGGTATTTTTTCTTGTGAGAGGTTGGTCAATTTTTTCAATTATATCGATCCCACATGCAAATACATTTTTGTAATCTCCCTAGTAGTGGGAACATACCCCTCCCATATTAAAAAGGTGGTCACCCTCTTTTCATGCGCATCCAAACAGTTTGGAAATAGTCCCTTTATGGGTGAATCTTTCGGGTCTTCCTATTGCATATTGGTATGTTGATGTATTCAAGGAAATAGGAAACTCCTCATGGAAGTTCTTGGAGGTGAACATGAACTTTTAAATACCAAAAAAGTGACACTAACTATGATATTGGTTGGAATCAATATTAGAGATGACTTGGCCTCGGAAATCGTCATACATAAATGAAATTCTTCTTTTACTTAAGACCTCGACTACTATGGAGTGCCATTCAGGTGCTTTAGATGTCATTGAATTTGGCACCTTGTAGAGCACTGTGTTTCACATTTTAATAATAAATATTGGGTTAAGAATCAACATGCATGAGTTTTCCAAATGGGCAGACTCAAGTGGATTTAGATAAGCCACTAAGGGTTGTAGGTGAGAAGGTTGATATGATTGCTCATGATGACAAGAATGTTGTGAAAGTCATGGATGGGCCTACTATTGAGAGGACCAAAGACAAGTTTAGTATTGAAGGTTTAGTTATAAATATGGGTAGAAACCCAAATATGGTTGTCAGCCTTGTGGAGGATGTGCAACTCTTGGAGTCTCCAATATTCAGAGGTATATCTATTTCTAAACTAGCTCCTAGGCCCAACGAAAGGACCCACAACCAAATTTGTTAAGTAATGTTTCCCTTAGTATGGAGAATTAAGTTGGGAAGGAATTATATCTTAGAATGACATGTTTTATGCATGATCATGTTGTAAGGGTAAGCTTATTAAGAAAAAATAGGAGGAAAGGGTGATTTTGCCACAGTCCTTTGTGAAACTGAACATGTTGAACAAAGTGACTTCATGGAGTGTGATAATAGGTATTATCCGTGAACCCAAAAAACATATTATTTACATGAGGAAGGGGGATTAGTGTTTGATATGAATTCAAGGAGAGAGGTAAAAAAGTCTCGATGGGGGAAGAAGACTTGTATTTATTAATCACAAGATAAGGAAACATTAGAGGTTTGGTTTGGTAAACAATGTACACTTTGCAGGGTACTTAGAGAAAATGGCCCTCTTGAAGATATTTGTGCATGATGTGCTTATTCCTTAACTATAGTGGTTTGGAAGCTCCACTAAACATCTTTCTATGAAGAGACTTGTTGATCTTCATAAACATGGTATTATTATGTTACATGAGACATTAGGGGACGATGGGAAATTGGTTTTGGAGAAGGAGAATATACTCACGGGATGGGATTTCTCCTTGAATATTCATGATCACTCAAGAGGGTTAATCAAGAGGTGGTATACATGTCCTTTCTACAACAAGAATTATGTGTCTATAGTTTTAGGCCTAGCTTGTGTATTTTATCCATACGAGTTCATAATGTTGAATTTGTATGGCCTTATGTTGAAACATCGGTGTATTGGGAAAATATGTTTAGCATGGATGTTTTGAAAAATAATGATCTTATTTTAGGGTGTGGCTTAAATTTATCAACAGGGAGAGCATAAATATGGGGCTAAGTTGCCCAAGTTCATTCCCTAACAGATTTCTTTATTCAAATACTGAAGGATAATGGTCTACTTGATGTAGAACCTATTAAATTTTGACCTACCTAGAGGAAAAAGTGGGTAGGTGTTGATGGGATTGAGAAAAGAATTGTCATGTTTCTAATATATGAAGGACTACTCGATGATAATATCAAGATCAAGCAATTTGCTTGGCTTAAATTGTTTTCCCATATTTTTGGAAATGGCCAAGGTAGGGAATAAGCCTCCTAGTCCCTTGAAATAAAGCACCTCTCCTCTGGAAGGATAAGATTTTGTTACCTTGATATGAAGAATTGGTCTCCCTTTGATGATACTAGAATTGAATCAACCTTGATAGAGTTTGCATAAAACCTCAAAAAGACAAAACAACCAACTATCTCTTGGGAACATGATAAAATAAAATGAAGAATAATCAAGAGTTGAGGGAGGTGGAGATCCATTTAGAGTTGTTGTAAACCCAAAATTTGGCTAGATATTCTTCTATTGATGTTAAGAAAAAGATCAATCCCCTAGATGAAAGAAAGAGGAAAATGTTCAAGGATAGAGAGGCAACGTAGAGGTTAAGAAGCAGAGCCATCTAGATGCAAAGGGATGTTGAAAATACTGAGTTTTTCATTAGTATGCTAACAATTGAAAAAATGTCAATACTATTTGGAAGCTAAGGAATAGAGATGGTGAGAATGTTTTCGATTTTGAGGACTTATCCATACTTGGAATATAATATTTTGAAGGGGTTTATAAGGATGAAACAAGGTGAACATTGCACAAATAGTTCACATGATGTCCTACTTCCCAAATTTGGTTTCTTATTAGGCTAATAGAAGATGAATGGATGAGGTTTCAAAGGTTGTACCGGAGGAAGTTCTTCATAGATTCAAAAAGGATAAAATTCCTAGCCTAGATGGATAGTCGGTTTGATTCTTCCTTGGGTTTTATGAGATCACTGGTGAAGACATATTGAGGGCCATTGAGGAATTAAGAGTCAATGGAAAAATGTTGGCAGCCTTTAACTCAACATGTATTGCCTTAATCCCAAAATATGATAACCCTATGTCATTTGATGAATATAGGCCTATATCCTTATGCAAATGTATATACAAAATAATAGCTAAATTAAAATTGATGAAGGTAAAATATATTCTCTCAAAGTCAATATCCGATGAGCAATTAGGTTTCCTATTGGGTCAACAAATCCATGAGGTGATTGGTGTTGCGCAAGAGGGATTGCATTCGGTCAAAACTAAGAAGATGTCTAATATGGTACTCAAACATGCCTCACAAAAATATTATGACATGGTGAAATATAACTATTTGAGGCTTATGTTGATACAATTGGGGTTCAATGCACAATTTAGGTAATGAATTGTGTATCCATAGTTTCTTTAACTGTATTGATTAATGGGTTCAACTTCATGATTTTTTAGGCCGGTTAGAGGACTGTGATATGGTGTCCCCTTTCGCCTCTATTATTTCTTATTGGTTTCCACAAATTGTCCTTCAAATTAGGTCTCGAAGAAACTAAGCATGGGATTGAAATCATTGAGAAAAAGTTGGAAGGAATTTTGGAAAGAATTGCTTGTCCAAATCCTCCAGACAAGGTTGTTGAACAAGAAGTAGCATCATTGGATGTGGTTGTGGATGATGCTCCTCGTGATGCCCTTTTGGATAAGAATTAAATACCTTGCTACTCTTGATAAAGTACCAAGCACTCCATTCACAAGATCCATTTACTTGAGCAAGAAAAGTTCTTACTACATCCTAGAAGATCAGTATGGGTGGTACAATAGGTACATTATGAATACCCAAAATAAAATAAGGCTCCAACGAGAATCCAAAGCCTCTATTCTATATCCAGTTTAGAGATAAAACATAGGAAAAAGCCTTCACTTTTTCGCTGACTAACCTCAAGGTCTTTTTCAATCCATGGACTAGTCATAGAGTAGTGTGAGTTTGTTTATTGTTTATGATCCGATGAATATAACTCCCACCATGTTCCTATATGAGCATAAAATTGTGGAGACATGGGTTGAAAAGAATCCACAATATGCATCCATCCCTCAAACCTGGCAGCTTTTCCTTACATGTGATATATCTCCAAACGTTGCTTCCAGAGCAAAGACGAGATAACATTTCCAAAGAGTTATGTACAACAAATACACTTACTGCGAAGATAAGCACTGGGCATAATAGAGTAGTTATTGCAAATACCATCATGACAACTTACAAGCAAATTATAAGAAAAGGAAGATTAAAAAAAATGGTTCTCAACAAGAAATTGTAATTGGTATTACCAAACAATGTTTGAGTAATAAGTACAAGATAAAGGAACCCAAAATAGTTGTCATTGTGATTTTTCCTAACAATATGTTTTATTTGGAGAACGTAAAATATGTTATAACGATGGAGGCGTGGAGAGATCCTACTTCCACAAAGAGTTGTGATATTAACTCAGTGTTCCCAAAGGGACATACGAATAATATTGTGGTTGAATCTCTATTGAGTGGACACATTTTTAGTATTGGGAATCTGAACTTGAAGTTGGAAGCGAGTGTTTTTAGGGGAGAGTAATTTTACAATGCCTTACGACTCATGTGCACAGGCATATAAACAAGAGAAGTTGGTGAATGCGTAGCAGTTCACATGGTGTTGGATGTAAATACTACATGGTATTCACAAAACCAAAATGGATACAAGTGGGATGTTAACAATGTTTTCTTTGCATGGAATGAAAGGTTTTATAGGTGAAATTTTACAACAAATATGATAAAGTATTTTGAGTTTTAGATTGGCAATGGACTTGATATCAAAAATTTAAGAAGGACTTTCGTACAAATTAGGACAAATCTTCAAAGATTAAATCTACGTGCATTAAAAATATCAGATCCACCGTGCCCATCGCTCAACAAATGACAACGAGTGCCTCACCAAGTGAGGTAACCTACCAATAGATAAACCTACCTAGGAAAATGTTGTACTCAATTCATTGCACTCAAATCACCCACAACAAATGACAACGAGTGCCTCACCAAGTGAGGTAACCTACCAATAGATAAACCTACCTAGGAAAATGTTGTACTCAATTCATGGCACTCAAATCACCCATGCTTTGAGGATGAAGCATTTCAAGAAGGGATAACTTGTAAAATACCCAAATTAGGCCATACGTTAATTGTAAGCAATTATTCTAAATAAACAATTATTGTAAAGTATTGTAAAAAGTCAACTCTTTATGAAGAGTTACTAATCCTAAATATTAGTTGTATAAATAAGCGAGCTAACTATCACTTGGAATTAATAAATCAAATATATTTTATAATATATTGGTTTCCTCCAAATGCCAAGATGGGTCATTATTTGCCTCACCGACCATTGTACCAAATCTAGTTACACTATAACTTATGTATACTTCCTACCATGAATACACTATAACTTATGTATACTTCCTACCATGAATACCTCTACCTCCTTATGTGATTTTCTCATATCCACCATATTCTTTGATGTGTCCATGGCATAGGAGTTCCTTGTTGCATTACCTTGCTTAACTTATCTTCGAATTATAATCACCATCTATCCCAACAAATCCCATAGTCGATAACATTGTGTTGCACTTTGCTCACATCCCTAACACATCTCTTCAAACCTTTTTTTAATTCTCCAACCTCACAGTGGAAACAACACCCATTTTTGTACCGGAAATGAACCATAAGGATCCTAAACTACATTACAAGGAGGCGCATAGTGGAACTAAGGAGCCTACACTAAAGACCAATGTGGTAACTCAAGCACAAAGTAAACGAAGGAATCCGCTCATTGACACTCGATAGAGTACATAGCTACGACCCAACACTCCCAATACTAGAGCAACAAGCCATATAACCATTAATTGAAGAGGATGCTTATAAATCGAAATTAACCCACAATGAATGTTCATGATTGAACCTTTCATACCCATGTGCACAAGTGGAAGGAGATAACAAAGAAAAAGAAGCTATCGATTTAATACATATCCACCTATTCAACCTTAAATTACTTGCCATGTAGAAAATTGAAAAGAGTTTCATTATAACCTTAGTCATATCACAAGGGGAATTAGATGGAGCTCCCTCCATTTTCAACACAATAACACAGACTTGGACATGCTCCTATGTTACCTTAATCATCTAGAACTGAGTTGTGTAATAAAACATGACAAAATTTCCCCGGATGGGGCGACAAACAACACATGCTAAGAAACACAAGGAGTCTGAAGGGAATGGGATGGTAGAGTTTTCTTATGCGGCTCGTTCATGTTTTGTTGGGCCATTATATTGCGATGAAGGAACTCTATGGTTTCCTTTGGATTTGATGTTTAATGATGCGTCCTTTCCGTCGAATTGGCCCAGGTTTGAGTTGGATGGCTTTAATTCCAACTCTGGATGATGGTATTTTCCCCCACTTGGTTTGGATTTCGTTACCTGGACTTAGGTGTACTTATCCTCTGGAAGTGATGGTGCAATTATGGCTAAGACTGCTTGTTTCATTCGGGCACTCTGGTCGACATCCTGAATTCTCGGTCAATTTTCTAAGTGATTTGGAAGAAACCGGCTTTGTTCTGCTCTCGCTCTAGAGCATGCCTATTCTCAGGCTTTGTGGTCGCTCTCGTCGGGGGCATGGTGAGCGTTCTCAGGCTTGGGATACTCCCGCTTCCCCATCTTTTTATGTTGATTCTAGCGCACAACCTTCTTCGAGATATATGGCATATAAGTCGGATGAGGGAACTTCTTGGGTAGGAAAGGAGAAGAATGGATGATATTTCCTTATGGAGTGGTTCGATGCCTCAGGGAATTCGCTTGGCTTTGGGGACTACATGCCGCCCCTTCGACCCTATACAGGTTAGTCGCTTCATCAGAAGAACACGAGTAAGCCCTTATGTTCTCTTTGTGGTGAGTCAACTCAGCAGGATTATAGGGTCGACTCGACTATCATTCATGCTCTCTGGGAGATGACCTTTGAAAACCGTCGTAATGTGGAGGATTTGTCCTTCAAGCTGGAGCTTATGGACAAAAAAAATTCTGCTATCCTTTCTATCCTTTATGTTCAGGGACCTGGTTCTCTGAGGATGGATATAGTCAATTACAACACTATCATTGTGCAGGGTGATGCTCCTAATCATGGAATAGTTGAACAGATTCAACGGGATGGGTCTTAGTCTTCATGTCAATTATACATCTCTGTCTTTTGGTTTCATGTCATGTTTTCTTTTAAACTTAGATATATACTGGGTCATAATTTTCTTTATGTTAGCTTGAGGAGCCAATTTTGTAATCGGTTTAAATGTCTACCAATTCTTAAAGAACAAGCGTTTGGGTTATTAAGACAATTTAGTGACAACCCTTTATCTATGTTATGTACTCCTTTTTATGATATAATATAATGTTGTCTTACTTAAAAAAACAATAAAATAAAAAAACATTACAAAATTCAATTTTCCCAAAATACCTTTCATCTTAGAGAATTTTAAAAGCAATTTAGTTGACTTAAGAAGGATTAGAGGGGATATATAACAAACAACTTTGACGATGGCTATAAAGTCTACTATTGATGACACCACATGAATTCCTTGGTTTTTTAAGAAGTCTAAAAATTAACTTGCATAGATGTTGAAAGTTAACGGCCTTTTAAAACAGAGATGGTCGTGGCCCCACCACATTATATTAAATCACCGAGTTTCTACAATAATAGAGAGGATATACTAGACGGAACCTTTAGGTGACAAGGAAATTAAAATCCTTAGATATGAGGTGGGTTAAATATTTTATTGGTGGGTTAAATATTTAATTAGTTTTAAAGACGTGATAAAAAAAAAGAGGTTGGGGGATTTATGCCTCTTTACATAATTGTAAAGAAATTATATTTAAATATGATTGCTTTAATTATATATATATAATGATGATTAATGTTTACTAAGACTAACTTTGGACTAACTTTGGTTTATTGAACCTAATAAAATGAATTATTTAGTTTGCTTTAGAATTGTATTCCTATGCTAAAAAAGTTTGGAGAGAAGCATTTCAAAATCACTATAATTTTGATGCATTAGAAAGCTAGGAAGGTCGGTATTGCAACAAAGATTATAGAATTGAGATCTAATGTGGGTGTAGGCAAGGCACTCTAAGAGAAAGTGTTTTTCGTCCTCAATGCTCACAGTGTCGTAGAGATGACAAAGCCTTTCCTCCCATGGTGTTTTAGGAATTGACCAGCGCCCTATTTCACTATATAGCTCATGAGAGTTCGTTATGATCTTTGGCTATATTAGTTTTCTTCTTCGAACTAGTTAAGACAAATAGATACTTTTGAGCTTCTAGATTAGGGTTAATGACCTCCTTATAGTATCTTAAAGTCTTTTTTGCACCACATTTTCTCTTTCAACTTATACGTAATAATATTTTTAATCTCATTAATGTTTTGCAAGACAACATTTTCATCAATCTCCCAATGGTTTAACCAAGTCATGGCATCTTTATACCACCCTCGTTTGAGCCGAAGGTGGTTTTGACTAGCTTCTAGGGATAGCTTAGGAAGTCTTTTGTCTCCAATGTTATTTGTCTTGTGCTTGTACATTGCGAACCTAGTCATAGCCATGCTCTCGATATGGGAGAGACCAACTTCTAAAAGGAGAATAGGATAAGAAGTATTGTTTTTAATTCAAAGGTTATAGGTTATAAAACGCTTCTGGATTTGCTCAATCTTTCTCCAACATTATCTAGAGATACTGCAACCCCAAACCTCACAACCGTATAAGATAACAAGAGTGACAAGCATTTCAAAGAGGAATTTCTTTTTATCCCACATAACAAGGTTTGTTGATTTACACTTGTTTTCAAGACCGAAATAAGCTTTCCAACCCCCATTAATCATTTTCTCAATGCTATGGTTCCAATTAAGCTTGTGATGAATATCAATTCCTAAATATTTATAAGAAGACACCTCTTCCAAATTGATATTGTCATACACAAAATTAATGTACGTGTCCCCCTTGGACTTGATAATCTTAACCTTTGTTTTGTCTGTATTAACAGGCATGCTCATGTTAGAGCAAAAGTCCTTCAGAATTCTTAAATTTTTTATCTAGATCAAAATGACACTTTGCCATAAGAACAATATGATCAGCATAGAGGAGAAGGATGATGACAATCCCAACTAAGATCGTGCCAGTGCAACCTGCTTCTTCCAAATAAATTTCTAGCTTATAAATATAAATGCTGAAAAAGGTAGGGGAGAGGGGGCAACCTCGCTTAACTCCTATATTACAATTTATATCTTTCGACCATCCCTTAGTGTTTTTAAACTTGGCAATGACATTCTCATACAACCTTATCGTGGCAACTCTCAATTCAGAAGGCACCTTTAGCTCTTCTAACCTATTCCATAAGTTATTCCTAGGCACTATATCGAAAGCTTTCCTAAAGTCCACAAAGCAACAAAAGAGTTTGGATTTATTGTTATGACAATCTTCTGCAATGACCCTAAGTGTGATGAGGTGGTCCGTGGTTGAGTGATGCCTTCTGAAACCCGCTTGACCTTTAACCCACTTACCTTCAATTTCAAGCCATACATTGATTTTCTTTTCTAGAATAATACCATGAAGCTTGGCTAAGAGAGGACTAATCATAATCGTTCGATAATTAGAGGGGTTATTCGTATCCCCATTGTTTAAAATAGGAATAATGAGGCTTTGGGTCCATGTTTTAGGGAACCCATGCTTAACCGCTTGTTTGAAGAGCTTGTGGATGTGCGGGATGAGGACAGAGCCTCCAATTTTTAAAATTTCTGCTTGATAACCTTTAATGTCCTTAGCTTTTCCTTTTGCTAGGTGCTTAACTCCAAACTCAGTGTCATCTAACGATAAAATTTATTTTGTTGTGGAGAGGGTTTGAATGTTATCTATGGCATCTGAGGACTCGTAAATCTTTTTCAGATAGCAATTCCAGTCTTCCAAAGTAATCTTATTATTTTCTTTAGCTTTCCTAGTTAGAATTTGCCTCCATAATTTCTTAGGAGCCACCTTAGAGAGGTGTAGAAGATAATTACAATTTAATGTAGTTTTATTTTTATTTAAGATTTTAAAGTTATAGGGAGTTGTGTTTTGATTTTTTATTTTTTTATTGAATTGAGAGTAGCTAGGTGTTGTACAATTTAGGACGGGGATATGTTGTCATGTAACGTAACATAACGTAATGTAACATAACATAATGTAAAGTAACATTACATTATAAAAAATAAAAAAATTAAAATTAAAATCATTCATGTCGGCTCATAAAATAAAAAAACTAAAACCAAATGAAAAGCAATTTAAAAATTCATGTTGCTGAAATCACTAAAGTGGGACCCCCCCCCCCCCCCTCCTCCTTAGAAGAACCCATCGATAAATCTTCCAAAAAGCCAGGAAGGAAATCTACCAAAGATCTAAGGGAAGAAGAAGCCGAGCGTGAGAAAATCCAAGGATCCCAAGCCACGATAGATATGGCTTTCAACAGAAATACTAGAACCGGGACAACAAGAAAGAAATATGGAGATCCAACAGGAGGAACACCCTCCTCCATATACATCTCTAAATGATGAAGTTGGTCTCTTGGAATTGCATAGGTTTAGGCAATCCCTGCAAGATTGAGGCAATAAAAGACCTTCAAAGAATCGACATGCCCGATCTCCTATTACTCCAAGAGACCAAACTCGATGATAACATAGTCTTAGCTATTGGAAAAGAAAAATGGAAGAAAAATGCAGGTTACGCAGTTAGTGCCAGAGGAGATTCTGGCGGACTAGCAACCTTATGGTCATCCGAAGCATTCCATATCCACAACTCCTTTGCCACTCAACATTGGATATACACTGAGCTCGCCCACCTTCGGAGCAACAAGCATATCGCTCTCTTCAACATGTACGTACCCAATCTACACTCTGAGAAACAAGATTGTTGGAGTCTACTTGAAGATTTTCTGGAGGCTTATGATCCCCAAAACATCATACTCGTCCATGATATGAACATCACCCTTTCCAAATATGAAAAGAAAGGTGGCCTCACTGGAAATGATTACTTCAAACCTCAGGTTGAAGCCCTACTTCATACATGGGACCTCATTGATATCAATCCCCAAAAAGGGAAATATACTTGGTTGAATAAGCGCCCTGGCAAGGGAAATATCATGGCCAGATTGGACAGATCCCTCGTCCACAGCAGCTTGTTGTCTGATACCCATACCATCTCCTCCAACATCCTTGCCAATCTAGACTTAGATCATAAATCCATCCAACTCCACTTTCTTGACAATGAGGACCTCAGCCCAATCCCCTTTCGGTTCAGCCTCCAATGGATCGAACATGCCAGCTTCTGGGACATCCTGGAAGAAGCGTGGAGATTCCCCGTATTTGGCTCCCCTGCTACGTTTGGGAACGTAAGTTAAAAAATAACAAACACGCCCTCAAGAAATGGGCCAAATCCAACTTCCCAAAACCCGCAAATCCCAGCAAGATCGTTGTGCGTGCTCTAGAAAACCTTCAATTCGTAATGGAAACTCTTCATGTCGAAGCAACCACCCTGGACGATGAAGCTACCCAGCAATCCAACGTATATCACGCTTTTCGAGCTGAAGAGGAATACTGGAGGTTGAAGTCATGGAGCATTTGGCTCAAAGGAGGTGATAAGAACACCAATTATTTCCATAAGCAATTCAAAGTCAGACAATCATCCAATCATATTGCTGAAATGAAAAAAAAGAACGGCTTGTTAGTCTCTGGAAGCACGAATATCAAAAACGCTGCTCTCATTCACTTCTCCAAACTATTTGCTGAAGATGGAAACGCTGAAGGTGAAGATGAGCTAACACTTATGGAGCACATTACTCGGAGCATTACGCAGGAGGATAATTTCATCATCCACAAACCTTTCACCGAGCAAGAGGTATTCAAAACTATTCTCTCCTTCGAATCCGACAAAGCATCGGGTCCTAACGGTTTCTCTATGCATTTTTACAAAGCATGCTGGAAGTACATCAAAAAAGACTTCACGAGAATGATAGGGAACTTCCATTCTAAGGAAAAAATCGACGGATGTACAAACAACACATTCCTGGCCCTCATCCCAAAGGAAACCAAACCCAACTCCTTTAGCAGATTCAAACCGATATCACTATGCAACTCCTCCTACAAAATTATCTCCAAAATGCTTGCAAATCGGATGAAGCTTTTACTCAACAGAATTATTTCTGACAACCAAGGTGGCTTCCTGGAAGGGAGGCAAATACTTGACAATGTCATCCTCGTACAAGAAGAAATCCATTCAAGCAAATCCCGAAAGGAAAAAGGTATGTTAATCAAGCTTGACATGGCCAATGCATTTAACCGTGTCAAGCATTCTTTTCTCCTTAAAATTATGACACGCTTTGGATTTGAAGAAACCTTCATCAGCTAGATCTCAGCGTGCATATGCAAACCTTGGATCGCTCCCCTAATTAATGGTCGTCCCACGAACTTCTTCCAAGCCACGCGTGGCATTATACAAGGCTTCCCACTCTCCTCTTTCATATACATTGTCCTGGTAGATTCACTTAGTCGAAAATTGAACCATGAAATGACCACTGGATCCCTCCCTGGCCTCCACTTGACCCTTGATTCCCATCCCCTCAATCATACCCTTTTTGCCGATTATTCTCTATTAATAGGCAGAGCCTTCTCCATCAAAGACCAAAAATTCAAGCGTAATATGAATTTGTACTGCAATGCATCCAGAGGCAAGATCAACTTGCAAAAAAGTGCAGTCTATTGCTCGAATCTAAACAACCACGTTGTAGCCAAAATTAGTAGAATTCTTGGCATCAAAGTCCACAACCACTGGGACAAATTCATATATTTGGGCCTTCCAATCGCAAATGGTAACACACATTCTAGAAATTGGGAGGAAACGATCAACAAAATAAAAAATAGAATTAGAAGATGGGGAGGACATTGGCTCAAGAAGGCGGGAAAACTGATTTTAGTGAACTCTGTCCTCTCTGCTCTACCTATCTATCAATTCTCAATCCTCCTTGCCCCAAAAGGAGAAGCAGATTAAATAAGTGAACTAACAAGAGATTTTCTATGGTCTGGTGGGAAAAACAATGAAAACAAAATCCACCTAGTGAATTGGGAGACCATTAAGAAGTCAAAATCCTCAGGAGGCCTTCAAATTTGCGATCCACACCATGCAAACTTGGCACTGGGTGGCAAGCTGCTCTGGAAAATCCTGCACAATAAACTCCATCGAGTTAGTCAAGTACTTAGAAAGAAATATTTATATGGGACCAATTTAAGATGTCTTGACCAAAATCCAACCTCCAAAGGCTCTAGCACTTGGACACTATGCAAGGCAGCTTGGGAGTTTTTCTCAAAAGGCCTTTACTAGGTACCTGACAACGGAAAAAAAAATGATATCTTCACGGACAAGATCATGGACAAAGAAGCACTTCAAAGTACCCATGAGTTACAAAATATTGCAGCCTGGCTCAATCAACATGGAATCACAACACTAAAAGATTTCAATTCATGGGATACTCATGGAAATTGACAAAGCTGGAATAACATAGCCATCCCCCTCCATCTTGAATCTGCGAAAACCATACTCATCGACAATCTGAAAGGATGCGCCCCATACATCTCATGGCCAAAGATGAACGGGGTTGGGGTCCTATAGGTTCTTACACCTCTGTTCTCGGTTACAAAGCTCTTCAGACTCATGATGATGCAAGAAATGATTTATGGAAACTTGTATGGGACCCATTTGGACTCCCTAAAATCAACTTCTTCACCTGGACATTAATCCATTGCAAAGTTCTCACCGGAGACAATCTCAACAAGAGAGGTTTCCACAGGCCTTTTTAGTGCCCCCTCTGCCACAAAAATCTTGAAACACTCACCCATCTCTTTCTAGATTGTCATTACACCAAGCTCGTCTAGAAACTTATGCTCCTTGAACTCAATATTATCATGCCCCCCTTTACCTCCATCACCCAACTCTTCAATGATTGGAAATCCACTCATCCTTATCCCCTCTCCACAAAGAATCTCTGGTACCACTTATGGATTTCCATTCCCAAATACACTTGCTGGAAAATATGGACCACAAGAAACAATGCCATCTTCCAAGAAAAGCATTACACTCCCTTACATACCGCATGCCAAGCCAAAGGATTATTGATTGAATGCCTCAAAATCTCCAAGTACAAGACTGATGCAACCCTCAGCAATAAAGAAATGAACTGGATTGGAACCTCCATCCCTCATCCAAGTAAAGAGCCTCATTTGCGAAATCATCCAGCATGGCAACTCAGATTTACTAACACTGATTTCCAAGAATGGAGAAATAACCAGGATATAGACAGCTTACAATTCGATAGTGCCTCCAAGAAAAATCCTGGAGTAGCAGGAGCAGGGGGAGTCTTGTGGACAAGGGAAGGAGCAATGAGACTGAAATTCAGATGGGGCTTGGGAATCTGCTCAAACAATACATCAAAAGCCCTAGCACTGATGAAAGGATGCCAGATCGCCAAAGAACAGAAGATCGACAACTTACACGTCTTCGGAGACTCTAGCATAAAAAATTTAGCTCTTAACTGAATCATCCAGCGTAGAAGGAAAATTTCAAGTACTTTTACCAAATTCAAGGCTTTTCATATCTTAAGAAACTTAAACAACGAAGCTGATACTGAAGCAAACATAGCCACCAGACTCAATCAAGGGATCCTCCATATCTCCAACATTAACAACGAATCTCATCACATTCCATGAGAATGACTCATCATTTATGAAACAGGGCAATCGGTCTCCCCTCTGCCACACATCCAATCCATCACTCTGTAATTGAATGCTCTCTTGGCATCAAATCTCAGCACAGTTCGAATTTTGACCACTCCAGAACAATTCCATAACTTTACAACGCAAAATGCCTCTCATCAAATTCTACAGAAGGAATTCAGACTGCCTTCATCGAACTCTATAGCGCAGAATCCCTTTAATCATCATGGACGCCCGAATCAGAAAGTTGATCCTCGTGCATTTAAAAACATTTAGCATTTACTGACTGTCACATTCATTTTAGTATTTGTCATCAATTCTCTTAGTGCATTTTTCGACTTATTCATTTGTAAAAAACTCATTTATGTTAACATCTGTCATAAGCTCTTTCAGCATGTGATTCTTCAGCTGATGAAAGACAAACATATTATCAATTGTAACCTCAATCAATAATGGCCTCTACAGGTTCTCAACTTGGTGATGTTGAAATTTGTGTATTGCCAATTTGGCCATCAATTGTCCTCTGCCGATTTGGTTCATAACCACGGCTTTTTTTATACAATATACGTTTCTGTTAAAAAAAAAAATTAAAAATTCATGTCGACTTATAAAATAAAAAATTAAAACCAAATGAAAAAAAAAGAAATCCATGTCGACTCATAAAACAAAAAAATTAAACCAAATGAAAAGTAATTTAAAAAATCCATGTCTGCTCATAAAATAAAAAAATTAAAACCAACATAGATCCATCTTAAACCTGGATCTATCAAGCACTGAGAGGGATCAAATTTCTTGAGATGTATTTTTTTTCTAGGCGTGCAAAAAATACAAGATAAAAAATTTTACACCTTAAGAAATTGGATCCCTCTTGGTGCTTGGTAGATCCAGGTTTATGATGGATCTATGCTGGTGCTTAATAAATTTGGAGTTACGATGAATGAATGTTGACAACAAATAATAAATTAACTAACTTTGTAAATATAAGTAGTAAATTAGCTTTAAGGGTTAGCTCAATCGATTGGTGTCATTCTTGTTTGTACATTGCTAATAATATGATGCACTATGCATGTACTTGGTTTAATTCCCATAGGTTAGGGGCATTAAGTCTATGTCTCTCATTTTACACTAGGCACTATCCTCATCATTAACATTAAGATTAAAGGTGGTTTCAATGAATGTTAATAACCATCATCAACATTATCATCATAAGACAACATTGACACATAATTTATGGTTACACATTCAATAATAATATAGAAAATTCACATACTTAAACCACTAAAATGTTGATATGCGATTAACGAAACTAAATCCTTACACATTAGGTAGGCTAAATATTTTAAGATATGATAATTAAAGGGGATTTGAAGAACTCTTTACATTATAATGTTTTTGTTTATTTCTAGTTATTTTTTAAAAATATTTTAATAGTAAACTCATTAATAATAATAATATTTTAATAATAAATTCATTAATAATAAAAATACTGATTTAATTTTAAAGTTATAATTTAATTAAACATCGAATTAATATATAAAATCACTTTATTTGTGAGATAAATAACTCTTTTCATATAATGATTTGATTGCTTAGTTGATAGAGATATTTTTACTTTATCCTTTTACAAACGAACTCATAACCTTTAAAAAATAAACACATATTTTTAATTATTAAATTTACCAAAAATAGATTTAAAACTTATTACAAACACAAATATAAATTATACAACTATTTTTTACGGTCAATGTATTTATATAAAATAAAAACCAATACATAAATTATTAAATTACTATAAAATAAGAATATAATTTTTTATAAGAATATAATTGCAATAACATAGACATAAAACATAATGTCATCAGTAAGAATATAATTGCAATAACATACACAGAAAATAGAATGTCATCAATAAGAATACAATTGCAATAACATAGACATAAAATAAAATGTCATCAATATGATATTTTTATCAGAGAAAACGAGTGTAGGCAAAAGCTCCAACAAAATGAAGCATTGTTATATTTTTCTTTTTAAATATCATAAAGTGATGAGACATTAAGGTTCACTATAGTTTTTATATAAAATAGAATGTCATCAATAAGAATACAATTGCAATAACATAGACATAAAATAAAATGTCATCAATATGATATTTTTATCTGAGAAAACGAGTGTAGGCAAAAGCTCCAACAAAATGAAGCATTGTTATATTTTTTTTTTAAATATCATAAAGTGATGAGACATTAATGTTTACTATAGTTTTTATATATTGTTTGTTCTTCTATATTTTATTATGTTTTATGAAGTAGTTTATTTATTTTATTTATTCTATCTTTTGGATTTTACAATGAGTTTTGGTCGAAATTTGGTAATTTTTTTTTGGATAAAATCTAAATTTGAGAGTGTTTAAATTATGTTTTTGAATTTATAAATAGATATAGCGCCCTCAAATACCCCCATGGCACCCAAATTATGCAGTTTTCATAGCTAATATACGTGATTATAAGATTTTTTAAAGATTTCCAACCAAACTTCGAACAAAATAAGACGAAAAATATACTTGGAAAAGATTGAAAACGTAGAATATTTAGACTACACCATGTTTTACTATCTCTCAACCCTTTTTCGCAGTTGCTATGTAATGAAATATAAAATCACTACAATATGAGTTGAAATCATTTTCTTCTTTTTTACTCTAGTTTTAACACCCTTTCTTCGATATCAATGTTAATGTTTTTTTTTTAAATTTTCTTGATGTTTTTAAAATTCATAAGTAAATTTCACGTGTTATTAACTTAACATGGGTGAATTATGAGGAGTTTAGTGGCTTCCACATGAATATGTTGGAAACAATCGATAATTATCTTGATGGGGCATAACTTTTGCATACAAACTCTATTTGGTGCAAATGATTCACCATTGAAAAGCTCTCGACCTATAACATGCATTAGAAATTTCTAAGATACCATTATTATGGTTATAAACTTTTATATATTTGTAGTTTTGGATTAATCATTAAGATTGATTATTAGAAGGATTAAAGTAATAGTGGAAGAGGAAAAATAGATTACTTATGGTACAATTTGATAACCTCCATATCAAGCATGTTTCTAGTTTCTACAACTATAGGGTTGATGGTTTATCGAAGAAAGGACTTAACTTGGAAGAAGGTTCTCTCCAAATTACTCACTATCATGAGTTGAGGCCTTCGGATTCCAGGACTGTGCACATCTATTAGCGCCTATTTACTATATTTTGCACCTTTTTTTGTATATTTGGATCATCTCATGTTGTGGAATGTTGTGGAATGGATCCATTTTATTGATGATCTTTTGGTAAATTGGTACTCTGGAACTACAATTTCTACTGGTATTTTGTTTTATAGTGATTAGTGTTAGCTTATATTGTTGTGAAAGACTAAACTGAATGTTCGTCACTCTATCCTTGGGATAAGACACATTGTAAATTTCTTTGATTGTAATGTCCCTATTCAAATAAATTCACAACAGGAAAATTCCATCAATCCTACTAGTTCCCTAGGTTGGATGGAGACATGAGGATTTGCAATAAGGGAGCTAATAAATGGTGTTTGGACATTAGAATGGAATAAATATTTAATAAACGATCTAAATAAATAAATGCAAGAGAAAATCAAAGTGGAAATTGATCACGAAGACACATGGAGGATGTGGGACCCACACAAAGCTAGGTTCTTCATGCCACATGCAATTCTATTCTCACCCATTTGAGTCCAAGGTGGAGTCTAATGGTATTGGGTAGTTGGAAGGTCAATATACTTGGCATGACTCTTTGCAGGTCGAATTGGAGTAGAAGAGTAACTCCCATGGAAGAGGAAGAGGCATTTTGGAGCTAGTGGGACACTTGGACTAGATTCCCTAGCTCTATGACAACAATGATGAAGATGCTATGACACCTATGACACAAATCAGACTTGAATGCTGACATATGACATAAATGACATGTCAGGGCTAAAAATAACCTCCAAGAGGGCGCTCAAGGGAGTTAGGGAAGCCAAAGAAACACCTATTCGAATTTGGTGGAAGAGGAGGCTAGAATTGGAGGGACAAGTGGCACACATTAGAATCTCTTCCCAACTTGAGTTGGCATGAATCCTTTGGAAGGAATTCGACCCAGGTAGGAACTTATAAGTTTATAAAATACAATAACAAAAAAGAAGGATGGCTTTTGATCATTTTCAGAATTTGCATTTGTGAAGAGAGCTAGTGGAGTGCTTCTCTACTTGCCTTAGCTAATTTTGAGGGTGAAAGATTCCCATCCTAGTTGGTAGTGGGAAAGGCCATTCAGAGCTTTCATGAGAGCTTTAAAGGAGTCTTTTGTTGTAGGTGTAAGGTACAGGGAAGCTCGTGGTATCTCTTAGTGCAGCTCCTTCCTCCAACCATTTCCAGTTTTCTTGGCATATTCATGATCCTTGAGGAGAGGCGCATTGGGTGAGCTATTGTTCTCTCTGGGGGAGCTTCTAATGCCCCATTTATTTTGTCATATAATTTATTTGCTATTTTATTCATGTTCAGAACTGTACCAAGTCGAGAATGCAAGTGGAATGATTAAAACTGATTATTAATGAACAAATGGTGCCTATTTCCCCACTATGTTGATGTATGCCAATAATATGTTGATGTATTCGAATGGACCAGTGAACTATTGATGGATTAATGATTTATGGACTGTTATTTATCTATTCTACAAGTTTCATGTTCAGTGCATAAGCTTTGAGAGTCATATTGTTCATTTTTAAAGCATTTGGAGAAGATTGCCTTTCATTTCCCCCAAGGTCGAAACTAATATTTTGCTTCTGATTTGGAGAGGGTTGTAACATAGTTAACTGACTGAATAAAGATGCATATGAGTCCATATTAATGTCCCATAGATGTCCCCTACCTCTGTCATGAAATTCGAGAGGGTCCAATAGCACTTGGAGAGCCATCTTTAGCACCTACCTAAGGGGGATTCGAACCCCAAATTGCTAGTAAAGTCTCTACTCGGTCCAGAACTTAAAGGAGAGTTGCAGAAGCTATTTGATGACTCTAAATCATCCATGAAACTCATATTTATGTACTAAAACCATTCATACACCTACTGTGACAATTTGGGAGCATTTGGAGCCATTTGGAGGTCAAGAACCCAAGACTAGTCAAAGGTCGAACTAGTGGAAAAAGTTGAAAAATTCACCATTTTAATAAAATTCAAAAAAGGGAGATCACATTGATTCACCCTCACGAATAGCAAGATTTTTTTATTTTTTTTTGTTCAGTTGAAAAAAAAAAAGACCAAATAGATAAGGTCATTGCCCAAACATCCAATGATTAAAGCTTATAATATCAAGAATCAAATTTCACCAAATAAAA
Organism: Larix kaempferi; assembly: GCA_027924585.1. Classification (NCBI taxonomy): domain Eukaryota; kingdom Viridiplantae; phylum Streptophyta; class Pinopsida; order Pinales; family Pinaceae; genus Larix; species Larix kaempferi. Next base: position 4,102,689 of record BSBM01000267.1, on the reverse strand, counting down.
CTTTGGCTAATGATCCCGTCTATGCCAGTAATTTGTGCCATGTCACTTATGTTCATCATATCATCTTTAACATGTTATTTTTTTTGCATGTACGGATATTACACATATGCCCATCTTATTCCCGTCCACAATGCTATAAAAATCACTTCAATGCATAATGTTTTTCCATTACAATTCTCAAATCATTCTCCTTAATGTTTAACATTTATTTGAACTTTATATATATATATATATATATTTTTGGATCTAATAAATATTTTTTTTAATAAAAATATCAAGGAGAAGTCCAATGGATGTTTCTTCACATTCATGTATGTCATCTCTAATAAACATGCCAATATGAACTAATGTGCTTCACTTATGAGGATTTGAACCAGTCACATATCGACATAGAGTCAACCAAATACTTAAAGCATATGGTTGAACTAACCCCTTAGGTTATGGATTTAGTAAGTATATATGCTAACTTATATGAAATTTTGTAAAAGTACATTTGACTTTAGCCTTCCTCCTACAACATTCTCAATTAATAATGTACTTCAATTAGCTTACATCTTACATACAAACTACATTTTTTGCTTATTGAATTTCTTCTTTCTTTCTCTAGAAAAAAATTTGCAATTTATTATATTTGTAATAAATCACATTGTCCAGACCCAAAGAGATTGTATTAAATGATCTCGTGACCCGTGGACACATATGTGGATCAAATCCCACCCCCATGTCCTCCTAACATTTAAGTCAATTCTCGCTAGCTCTTTTGGTTAAGGTGTGGGCCTCGTTAGCGGGGCGACTTGAGTTCAATTCCCCTTAGGGGTGAGCTAGTTGGGAGGAGTCACCCAAAAATCCAACCATCATAAGGGTTGGTGTGGCCCAAGCCGGGTGCGATCCTCGGGTGACTTTGACGGCTTAGATGCCCTTGGGTTGCGGCTCTTACCAATGGTTCATTGCTAGTAGCCCCGAGTGACGGGCAATTGAACAAAAAAAAAACACATTGTCCAGAGGCATATCAATGCCTTGTCAAGCTTACATAGCATGTTGTAACAATATTTCTAGAAAAAAGACACGAGTCCCGTAAACTACCATATACCTAGGTATATGTAGAATTAACTACAATATAAAACATCTCTTCATCAAGAGATGTTTGAGATATCAACCATATTTTCTCAAAATTTGTTATGGCATATAGAGACAAATATAAATAATTAAATCTTGATACCAATATGTCACCTAGAAAAAAAAAAACATTCAAAAGGGAAAATGACCAGGATCTAACTCCACGATGTTATAATTGGTGTGTTCCCATTGGAACCAAGAGCCCTCATCCATTTGTAGACCTAAACATTCCTCTCCCGATGTATATGCTGAAAAGTAATGTTTTGGAATATAACTGTAAGTTGTTTCATTTCTTCAAATATGGCTACAAGATAGAAGTTCTTTGGAGCTCTTCTCATCTTCATCCAATCCACTACAAGCTTAAATCACCAAACACTTGGAGTCGTGTTATACCTTTTGCAAGAGCAAGTAGCATGGTCAACTTTAAAACCTTTAACTCAACTGCATTATTTTTCCCCTATCCCAAACCCGCTGCAAATTTATACCAATGAGTATTTGATAGATGAAGAGTACCACCTGCACCCCCTCGGGCTGGATCACCTTGAGAAGCACCATAAAAAAATGCCCAACGTTTGGATCTGTCTATCATTTCTTCTACCACCCTTGGAACTTTTGGAATATCCCCATTCTATGGGAAGAGTCTAAGGATGGCTCGACTTTTGGATACATAATGAACATGAGCCAAAAGAATATCATCAAATATGACCCTATTTCTTGCTAGCCAAGTGCCAAAAATCAATAAGGCTAGTAAAGCTTTATACTCTGTGAATAAATCATTAGATATCCAGTCTTTAAAAAATTCCCGTAGTTATAATCCATTCCAAATAAAATTAACCCTAGTGACCTATGTAGCCAGGAGCCACATACTTCTGATGTAACGACAAGAGATGAATAAATGGTCTAACTCTTCATTTGTTTCCTTGCATAACAGGCATCTGCTAGGTCCAATCTAGTACCTCCTTATCATAATCTCCCAAACATGTATCTTCTTAAATAAAACCAGCCACATAAACAACTTTATTTTTAATGGACAATTAAGCTTCTAAATAGCAGGAGTCTTCTTCTCTCAAGACTCCTTAGCCCAACTTGGGTCTGTAACACCCTCCAGTTTCATTCCTAGACCGAACCAAATGATCCACTTTGTCCACCAAGTGTATGTGACACTCCTTAATTTCTTGAATTTTTTCTTAGTAGTTACATCATGACATTATCAAATTTTCTCATGTACTTCACTATTAGCTAATAATTTCCTTCACCAAACTCTTTCATGTGCTTTAATATTAATGAATAATTTCCTTTACCAAACTCTTTCATAAATTACATTCAATGTACTTTTTATAATCTAACTTCTATTTAAAAGAAATACAACCAATTTTTATTTCTTTTTATATTTTTGAATCAATATTACTTGATGGACTGTGTGTTGTTGGGGGGTTATCTACATAAATAAAGATCACTATATCTATCTAATGATGAACTGTGGGAATGACACAAATACTAAAGCTGAGCTACTCGGACTCTGGTGTCTTATTATTGTTGCTGCCAATATGGGATTGCAGGAGATGACTGTTTTTGGGGACTCCAGGGTGACGATAAAATGGGCGCTGAAGGAATATAGTTTTAATATTATTGCTCTACATCAGTGGTGTCGCAGGATTCGTGCTCAAATTCAATGGTTCAAAGATATTTCATTCGAACATATCTTTCGACAATATAATATGGTTGCTGATTCACTATCAAAAGAAGCTCATGGAGGTGATGAAGGTTATGTTTTTTTGACAGAATACATTGAAGATCAAGTTGTTGCCTTGTGAAGGGTTAATATGTTTGATTTTTAATTAGTATGTGATGAGTATGTTTTATTTTGTGAGACTTATATTATGATTCTATAGAGGATTGGTATAGAACTTGGGATCACAGCGATGTATTTTGGAAGCAGTTTTTTGAACATAAGTCTGAACAAGGCTTATATTTCTGTACTGTTTGATTCGTTTTTAATGAATACCAATAATATGACCTTTTTTCCAATAAATGAAAAAAAAAATCATAAAAATTAAATATATAACTATCTATATTTCCTATTAAATATACATCCAACCAAACTTAATTAAAATCAATATATCTAACTCAAAATCTGTAATTATATCAATATGATCACATCATTTCACATTAATTAATTAATATATATCCACTTTCTCCACCAACTATATGTGACAAGTTCCTTAATTTCTTGAATTTTTTCTTAATAATTACATCATGACATTATCAAATTTTCTTATGTACTTCAATATTAGCTAATAATTTCCTTCACCAAACTCTTTCATGTACTTTAATATTAATGAATAATTTCCTTTACCCAACTTTTTCATAAATTACATTCAATGCACTTTTTATAATCTAACTTCTATTTAAAAGAAATACAACCAATTTTTATTTCTTTTTATATTTTTGAATTAATATTACTTTTAACATTAAATATATAACTATATATATATTTCCTATTAAATATACATCTAACTAAACCTAATTAAAATCAATATATCTAACTCAAAATATTTAATTATACTAAAATGATCACATCATTTCACATTAACATCAACATCATTTGACATTAATTAATTAATATTATATATATTCTTTTAACACCCTTTAAGTGACTAACTTTTGGTTCAAACATTTATATAAGGAATTCACCAATAACAAAAGTGACTAACTTTTGGTTCAAACATTTATATAAGGAATTCACCAATAACAAAAGTGATGTTTGACCACGTTATGTTGAGATATATCAAGCCTCTCACTATTTCTCTACATAAGCTTGTTAGGCTAACAAGCTTCCTCTTTAATATTTATTATTTTGTATCCAAATTTGGGTTATATATATATTTCCTTTAAATTGTGTGTTATGCTCAATTGCTTTTTAAGATCTTTTGGCATGCTTGCATATACATGATTCAAGATTTCGAATTATATAAGATGAAAAAAATATTAATACTAATAATTTTGTATTATTATATAATTATAATAATTTAAAATCTAAATATATAAATTTTTTTAATAAATCAAATTATGATAAAAATAATAATATTATTTATCTTTATTTATTAATTTAATATATATTTTATATAAATAACAACATTTAACTCCACTTTCTTAACTTTTGTACAACATGTGTGATATATAAATACAGTCATTAGTTTGATTCATACTTCTCAAAACTACCATTCCATAACTAACATTCATAATCATATAATGTCACAGGATACCTCCAAGTTCATTGTTTATGAGATTCAATATATGTATATAATGTCACAGGATACCTCCAAGTTCATTGTTTATGAGATTCAATATATGTATTATATATTGGAGAGTAGTTTCCACATGCTTCTTTATAACTTTATTTCGTTTTCACATTAACATTTTTTAATTTTAAGCATTGAACATGATGCTGTGTTAGGTAGGTGACAATGGATTTGATATTTAATTTTGTTGAAAGATATGATAAAGAAATGAATCTTGGTTAGCATTTGTGACAAGAGTTGTAGATTGTAATTTAATAAAATGATGTGAATGTTTAATCAAAATTTAGAATTTCATTCTTTGACTAACCAAATTTAGAAAGTTATATGATATGGAAATATTAATTATGATTTATAATATTTTTACAATAACAAATGTTTTTATTGTTTTATTAAAATGTGCTAATGATAAAATTTGAAATATTGAAATAAAATTTATAATTTATAATGAAATTGTAGATATCGAATAAGTATGGATATACTTAATTTAAGAGTAAATACGTTAAAAAGTGGAATTCGAATCCAAATAAGAAAGGTGGCAGATTTTTTTTTAATATCACTTGGAAGAAAACTTGAGTTATTTGCATGGTGGCCTTTCACTTTACAAACAAATAAAATCTTCACATAGAACTAAAATTTATTATTTATATATTAATTACAATTATTCATTTTTTTCAAATAACATAATTTTGAAATGTTTATTTATTACGAAGATTCAAATTAAAAAAAATAGACATTTTTAATGAAGTAAACACACCTTTTCTAGCACATACTCATTTTTTTTTATAATCTATTTCTTAAAAATAAATTAATATTTATTTTTATACAACAAATATAATCCAATACCATTATCACGTGGCAAGCTCATCCATATTTATGCATTAACACAAATTCATGTAAATTGTTAGTCACAAAGTAATTTAATAGTGAAATACAACGAAGAGTGGGCATCTGGCCCATGGGTAGGACTAATATAAGCTAAATTCATATATCCAATACCATTATCACGTGGCAAGCTTATCCATATTTATGCATTAACACAAATTCATGTAAATTGTTAGTCAGAAAGTAATTTAATACTGAAATACAAAGAAGAGTGGGCATCTGGCCCACTATGGGTAGGATTAATATCAGCTAAATTCATGTAAATTGTTAGTGAGAAAGTAATTTAATAGTGAAATACAAAGAAGAGTGGGCATCTGACCAACTATGGGTAGAAAGTAATTTAATAGTGAAATACAAAGAAGAGTGGGCATCTGACCAACTATGGGTAGGATCCAATTTCTTGAGATGTAATTTTTTAAATTAATTTTCATAATCTTTTATTTTATGAGCTTATATGTATTTTTTTAATTTTATTTTTGGTAATGTAATGTTAAGTTATGTACGTGACAACATCTCCCCCATTTTGAGTTGTAAAGTACCTCACTCCTCTCGATACAATAACTTAAAAAAAATACCTCACTCCTCTGGGTCCAATAACTTAAAAAAAATACCTCACTCCTCTGGGTCCAATAACTTAAAAAAATACCTCACTCCTCTCAGTGCAATAACTTAAAAAAAAATTACATTTAGATTTTTTTTTTAAATTTTGATTTCAAAATGTATTGAGCTTAGATATAATTTTTTAATTATTGCCTCAAAAAATATATTTTAACCACATCTAATTTTTTTACACCATTTTTATAAATCATCCCTCCAAAAAAATAAATAAAATTATAATATTTTGGATAAAATTTAGTAATCTTATAAAGGAAAAACTCTATAATTAAAGTAATTGATTACTGTGAATTGTAAGTCCTAACCGACTATCTCTATAAATATTAAGAATTTAAAAATAAATAACATCTATCTATTAAAAACAGATAACTTTAAAAGTTCACCAACTAATTAGAAAAACAACAAAAACACAAATATAGAACAGCCTTCCTTAAAAAGGGCAAAAACAGAAATATAAAAAACAACTAAAAGATCAAATACAATATCAATCAATCTCAATTCCCTCCCAAAAGTTCCGATCTCCTCAAAATCTACCCCGTCAATCGCAGCAAAACTAACTTCCGTTAACTGCCGCAATCATAGATTTACCTGCATTTCTTCCCCGCCTCGAAGAAAACACGAAAATTCCAATGGAGATTGAGTCAATGACAATTTATTTATGTTTTATTTTTGGCACAAAGATTTAGGTCTATCTGCGTGAATTCAGTCCAAGGTGGTAATTCCCAACACACATGCTCTGTGCAATTACACATTCACGACAGCAGCCTCTTCGCTGGCGTATTCACCCACAGTGGCCCTGTAGGAGCCATCGTTGATTTTCTTTTCTCTCATATTTATGCAATGGGAGACTGCACCATGGAAGGGTGGTTGTATACAATCTACCCCAAGCTCTTGAGGTTGCAGTCTTCTCGCAAGAACTATTTTATGCTGCAGGCGAATACGCTCATCTGTTTCAAGTCACCGCCCACAAACAGCAAAGAGGTCAGTTGATTTGAAATCGAGCCAACCATGTGTTTTCAATTCGATCCCGAATTCATCTATTTGTGATGTTGTTGTTCAATCTCTGCTTTTCTTTTGATAAAATCTTGGTGCCTGAATTCATATATATGCCTCTCAAATTGTCACAATTTGATTATTACCCAAAGAGATGAACAATTCAGAATCAAATTGACACCAAACTGGGCGCATTCAGATACTTAAATTGAATTTTCAAATAAAATTTCGCACTCAGAAACCACGCACACCAATACTTTTCAATAATTGACAATACCCAACGAGACAAACGAGTCGTTCATATTCAAATTGATGCGATTTTAGGTGCATTCATATTCCAAATTGAATTTTCAAATTAATCCTTGAATGATCTTTGAAAATTCAATATGGGTATCAGAACACAGTTAATGTGGTATCAATTTGATTCTGAATCATTCATCTTTTGGGTACGTCAATTTTATAAAAACTTTGGTATATTTTGGTGTATCCTGCTATTCGTATGTCTGTTGCATATATATTGTTTTGTGTGGGTGTAATTTTTAAATATTCTTTCAAAATTCAATCTGGTTATCTGAATAAACCTGAATCTGAATCATTAGTCCTTTTGGGTTTTTCAATTTGATAAATTTTGGTATGGTTTGTAGTATTTTAGCACGTAGATTTTCGCAGTTAATTGACGGCTTCTGCATTTTTATGGGTGAACTGCATGTAAATATTTTTTCTCTGACGCAGTCTACCCGTAAACCTGCAGAAGTGGTATCATATTGCTATATCTGTATATGCATATGTATGTATTTATGCATGCATATATATATATATATATGTATGTATATATATCGTTTTTGGGTAGCTTTAATTGTTGAATGTTCTTTCAAAATTCAATCTGGGTGTCTGATTGATTTAGTATGGTATCAAATTGAATCTGAATTATTCTGCTTTTGGGATTTGTCAATTTTTGAAAAATTTGGTATATTTTGTAGTGACTTAGTGGTTGGGACAACGTGCTGCGATGCAAACGGCCGAGGTTCAAACCATGGTGGGTATAGAGCCCCTTGTGTGTGTATGAGGGGAGGGAAGGTGTTTGACCTTCAGGAGTTGGTTTCCTTAACACATGTCTTATAAGCCAAATTGGTTTGAGTGGATGCTAATAGGAAACTTTATCCTTTTATTATATTGATAATAAAGAAAATTCAATGGGAACCTGCCTGGGCAGAGATATGTCCTGAAGCATTCATTGTGGGCCTATCGAATCACATGGAAGTATAGCTTTTTTTGAACCCCTGCTCGTGTATGGGAAGGATGTGCTGCTGCCCATTGCTGAAGCCAGGATACTTTATCCTTTTATTATATTGATAATAAAGAAAATTCAATGGGAACCTGCCTTTTCACAGGTGGTAAACCTGGGAACAAGCCTTGTCCCACCCTCCCTCAAGTGAATAATGGGCTTGTTGGTACCGTGCCAGTACTATCACAATGATCTGCCCAAAGGCTACAATCAATAATTGGCACAAGGCCCAAGATCAATAAGCAACATCCAGCAAAACCCATATAGGGGAGGAGCATGCCCATGAGGATTTGAATTTGGGTGATTGGGTCATTGTGACAACAACTGCTCCAAGATGCTGTCAGAACACAGCCTTATGAACTTGTAGTATCTTGATATATATTTTTTTTCCAAGGAGAACCTTACAGGATTCCCCCCTCTTCCCTATAATATCTAGATGGAAGGCACTCAACCATTAGCCACAATAGTGGTTGGTAAAAGGGACTGGACTGGCTTTGAAGTTGTGACCTATGGCCTCCCCCATTGGCAATGTGCCTTGGGCAGATGGTTCGACCAATCGAGCTAACCCTTGGAGCTGTGTGTGTGTGTTTGTAAGATGGGTTCACTTTACATTTTCTTTGAAAATTCAATTTAGATATCAGAATGAATTTAATATGGTGTTGATTTGAATCTTGAATCATTTAATCATCTTTTTGGGTACTGTCAAATTTTGAAAATTTTGTCTATTCTGCTTATGAATGTTTATTTGTTTGGTGGGTATTGCATATATTTTTCAATTAAAAAAAAACTAAAATATTTGCAATAGCAATTATTTCTGAGATAATTTATCCCACAAAAACCAAAATCAATTACTAAATTTCATAAATGAGCTGTTTAAGCACAGGAACGAGTGCTTAAAAATCTAATATCCTTTGTCAAATCTCTAAAAAGTCGTTAAATTCATTTTTTTTTATGGTAAGAGAAGAGGTCACATCTCTCTCTCTCTCTCTCTCTCTCTATCTATCTATCTATATATATGCATTACAAGGATAAGATAAGATAATTTTATTAATGTCCAATGAATGGCCACAAAAGTAGGTCAATGGGATTAAAAGGGTACAACCAGTATGAGTACAATGTGGGAGTGCAAACGCAACTCCTAGATAATGTCAGAACCAAAACTAATAGTAAAAATAAAGAAAGATACAATCAGTGCGATGGCCTCGTAAACATGTACAAAACAATAACAAAGGCACCATGATGTAGAAAAAGAGAGAGCTGAGCTGAACATGAGATTGATGATGTCAAGAATGCCTGAGTTTGATAGTCGATGGCGTGGGGGTTGAATGGGGCACTGGCTCAATATTAGAGTCCTTTGGGTCGCCCGAGGTGTCTATCTGTACGATCTTTGGGGGGATGTTAGGATTGAGAGATACTCCTAGCATCCAAGGACGAAGCGAAGAAACTTTGGATAGATCTCTCACTGCTCCGCTGGGGCTGGGAAGGAACCCGATGGGCGGGAGGCACCTTGCATTGAATCTGCCAGGAACTGGACCCTTTGATGCTCACTGCTACATTTTGGATTGTATGATCTATAGTGTTTGGAGAGAAACTCTATACTGCCAAATATAAAGCTTAAAACGTTGACAGTCCCCTAAGAGAACAAAGGAAAGTCCCAATCAAGCAACTAAGTCCAGGGCATCAACCCTACAACCTCAAACCATTCAGATCACAGGAAACTTAGAACAAATAGTCCTGCAAAGATTAATGACATAAGTCTCATAAGAGATTCCTCAAAGTGTGAGTACTATACCCATCACTCCCCAATTCTTCCACCTATAAGGATCCCTTTGCCAAGTCCACATCTCGTTTTGCCAAGGCATCAGATTCACAGTTTAGCTCTCAAAAGATATGTGAAAAAGAGATTACCCTGAAGCTTTTAGCAATTGATTTGGTTATGTCCATGCTTTCTTGTAGATTACTATTCCTAATGTACGTAGGCCTAGCTAGCCATCCAATATCCATCTTTGGGTCTTCATAAATGGGAATGGTGTGGACACCTCTGTCCCAAGGCAAGGAAAATAGTGTAGTGACTGCCATGAGTTCTGCCTTATTGTTTGATCCTCTGCCGAACCCTGATCTGAAGGAGATTTTAGAATTATCCTATAGTAGTAAGGTTCCACCACCACAACTAGGGCCCAAAATCCCCCTCGGAGCCCCACCAAAGTATTCCTGTGTAATATCGGGGTTTCTTCCAGGACCATTTAAAATGCTCCAAGGTTTTACATGGGATTAACTGGCTCCAAAGGAAGAGAAGCTTAAGTCTGTGATAGACTTGTGTAGGAGATCTTCTCTTTCCAGAGAAAAGTGCATTGTTCCTTGTTAACATGGAGACTAGATGATGAACAGTGGGATGGATTTCAATCTTAAAATGTCTTGTTTTCCAAGGACTTTTCAAGATCAGTACCTTCCCAGGATATCATAACAATGGTCAAGCCATAGACATAGTTCCGTCTTCGTTAGAAAAGTGGCAACAAACAAACAGGTGCCTCACAGATTTCACAACTTCCTCTCACAGTGCATAATGACTCAAGTCCTCCTACGTCCTCCTTTATAATTTGTCCCAAGATAAGATTTTATCTTAAGTGCGACCCATGTAAAACTTTGTTTTTGGATGGAGAGTGTCTTCCATGTCCAAACCCACCACCATTTATGTTCCCCTTAGGAGCACAAAGAGCATTGTAACCAATCTTTAGTGAATATTAGTGTAGTTTGACTCGGCTAAGACTCACGAGTCTTGGCTGGGGCGAGTATTGGCCTAAGACTCACCCTTGAAACTTCCCACTTGTCAGACTTGTGGGAAACTCGCCATACTCACCACAAACTTGCCATATTTTATGTGCATAGAATTTACTATATTTTAAGTTTTTTTTATATTTGCCTGTCTTTCCCGAGTCACCAAGTATTGCCAAGTCCCAAGCTTTTATTTGTAAGTTCTAGGCATGTAAAACTTCGTTTTTGTATGGGGAGTGTCTTCCATGCCCAAACCCACCACCATTTATGTTCCCCTTAGGAGCGCAAAGAGCATTGTAACCATCTTTAGTGAATATTAGTGTAGTTTGACTCAGCTAAGACTTGCGAGTCTTATCAAGTCTTGCCCGAGGTGAGTACTAGCCTAAGACTCGCCCTTGAAACTCCACTACTCGCTAGTCACGTGCGAAACTTGTCATACTCACCAAAGCTCACCACAAACTCACCATACTTGCCGCAAACTTGCCATCAAACTCGCCATATTTTTTCTGCACGAAATTTACTATATTTTAAGGTTTTTTTTTGTATTTGTTGAGTCTTTCTTGAGTCATTGAGTCTTACCAAGTCCCAGGGTTTTATTTGTAAGTGCTATCCATGTAAAACTTCATTTTTGGATGGGGAGTGTCTTCCATGTCCAAACCTACAACCATTTTTGTTCCTCTTAGGAGCCCAAAGATCATTGTAACCCATCTTCTGTGAATATCAGTCTAGTTTGACTCGGCTAAGACTCACAAGTCTTGCTGAGACTTGAGTCATGCTTTGGGAAAGTACTAGCCTAAGACTTGCCCTTGAAACTTACCACTTGCTAGACTTGTGGGAAGCTCGTCATACTCATCATACCCACCACAAACTCGCCATATTTGTTTTGCACAAAATTTACTATATTTTAAGGTTTCTTTTGTACTTGCTCAGTGTTTCCTGAATCACCAAGTCTTCCAAGTCCTAGGCCAGCCGAGCCTTTCTCCGAGTCCGAGTACCTAATATGTACCTGCTTGTGGATTTGCATTCCACCTGATGTGATCCTGCTCATCTGAGTCTTAGCAGTCCCAATGACCTATTTGTTGGACATTAAAAATTTTATGTTATGTTATGTTATCTTTATCTTATACCAGATTTTATCAACTAAGATTTGAATTCTCCACATTCTTTATGCTTACATGCTTAGATCCATATACTGAACCATCCAATCACATCTGATCCAGGGATGGGTGGACCTATAATATTGCAAAATCTCTGCTAGTGTGAAGTAGCTATTTTGAATGAGTTCCTTTTTCAGTTTGATGGTATTCTAATTCTATATTTCTGGTCATTGCCCAACCATTCCTCGTTCTCTAATCTCACCATGGTTCCGTTTCCTCCTTTCCAGCAGAGGAATCTCCCAATGATGTCAAATTATGATACAATAGCTTTCCAAAATTATAGTCCCCCTTTGGATTTCTTATTGGGTAGTCTGATCCTGTTTTTTTTTTTTTTTAAAACTGAAGCGGTTGTTTTTGTATTAACAAAGGCTGCAGTTGAACTGGACAGCTAGAAAATGCACAATATAGAGAGCATAGTTTGCCATGAGACCTCAAACCATTTATTAAAAAACTGGTCCAAAAAATTACGTCTTTCTTTGCAGAGGAGCTTCTAAAAAGATTGCTCGAGTACATATGCCAAAAGATTCCTGAACAGTGAACACAAACTAAACTTACATACCATTCCAAAAAATTTAAAAAGATTAAGGGATAGCTAATTTACTGTTTACATCTTCATGACTGTTTGAATTGTCCAGTTCCATGTTGTCCAATGCTTGGCACACAGTTTCTTCCTCTCTGAGGTGACCTGGTGCAGAGCCCAAGGAAGGCCTAGGATTGGAGGTTGTTGGTTGTACTCCTTTTCTCAAATTCAGGACCATGTTTCCGAGCATGGTTGTTTCAGCTTCCAGTATTTGAATCTCTGAGAATGGTTGTTTCAGCTTCCAGTATTTGAATCTGCCATAGTAGCATGGCGATAAACTTCCATGTTATTAATACTCTGATAGGTATATTGGTGTTCATTTGAGTGGACTTTAGTGGTTACTGAAAAGATGGAAGTCCTGTTGCTTTCCATTAATTCCTCATGTATCCTCAGAACCGTGTGTATTTCTTGGATGTCTATGTGGACTTTAGCTTGGCAAATCCATTGTCCTGCTGTTATGGCTTCTTTTCTGTATTGGACACAAGGGCTGCGAGGTGAACTCTGTGACTTTGCTTAAGAGAAGAGAAAGCAAACTCTTGGGCTGTGAATGAGTCTTTCCACAGATTCTTAAAATCACTGGACAAGGAAAAGGGATGAACTAAGGAACAATGCAATCAACATAAGCCTGATTCCAACCATTGCCTGAGCATAACCAGAGGGCGATGAAGTTTCCAAAGCTCCTGTTGGAGTAAATCCAAACTTGCGAAATGAATAAGCTCTCTGACTGGTTAATAGCTTTTCCACAATTCCTTATTGTCACCAAAGAAGGGAGGAGGAGGTAGACAGTAACAAAACAGTCTGAATCTACCAAATTCCAATCATTACCAGAACTAAGCCAGAGTGCAAAGATGTTTACAGAACCCTTGTTGTAGTAAGTACTAATCAACTCAAACCAGAGGCTAGTGAAAATCCAAAACTGCAACCTGAGCTTGGAGCTGGAACCATCTTCAGGTTGAATTCAAATTGGGTGGCGAGGTTGCTCTGTCTTCAGAGAATGAACCCAGCTCTGCATCCCACATTCAAAACCAATTGAAGTTGCCGTCATTTCATTGCCAAGCTGTGAGCTGAGTAGTGCATACGACATTTTGTGTGGAGGTTCCTTGCATTTAGATTTGGAGGGCAGTTGGTACTTGTAGTTGTCATGCTGTGATTGCTTTTGACACATGGCTCAGATTTCGCATGCATAGAGGATTAGGGGATGTTGCAATTTAATAGCCCCTCTTTTGTTTTAACGTCCTCAAATTTTAGTTTAGTTGCATCATTAGCCTGCCTGTCCACCTTGGAGTTGTTACCCCCCAAAACATGGAGAAAATTGATCTTAGAAAACTTTTTTGCCTCTTGCTTGATCCTGGTGATTAGTCTCGCAAGGTGGTAGTCCTTAGGAGTGTTGGAGTTGTGCATAAGTCTCGTGACTAACAAAGAATCATCGATTGCGACAAGGCTATTGATTTGAAGAGCTGATGCTTGCCTTAGCCCTTGATAGAGAGCTAGTGCCTCAGCCTGGTTTTTTGTGGCTATTCCACGACCCCACTTGTAATGTTGCTTCCGTTGTTCATCGGGGTCCAGAATGACCACCCCCACACCTGCCACCCCAGGGTAGTTGGATCTTGTTATCTACTTGCATTGGAGAAATGTACTTCTTAAGCTTTCTTGCCACACCCCATTTTCAGTGATAAGCTGCCTTGCGCCCTTAGCAAAATGTGGAGAATACTGCTAAATGCTTTATCCCCAACCAACAAATTGTTGGGGCCTGGACAAGCCTTTCGACTTCATTAGGAATGCCAGTGGCCACAATATCCTTATTCCCCTACCATAGGAATGAAAAACGATTTTTCTCATCTTGTTAAGAATTTGTTTTGTTATGGATGCCAGTTAGAACCAATAAACTGGGATTAATGTTGGACAGTCATAGAAGGCACAGGTCTGAACACAAGTGATGACCCTCTTCTTTGTCTTTTTCTACCATCCAATTCCAATCCCCTACCCTATAATCATTTGGCTATTATTAGAAACCAATTTAGGTAATTTTTGCCTCGAAAGGCTGGATAGTATATGGGTGAAATTTATGGATTTTGGATCTTTGAGATCAGGGAACCAAATGAAATCTTAAAAATGACTTTGCTTTAATTACCTCCATCCCTGTAGCACCACAAAATTTTTTTAGTATCCTTTCAAATGATTTGGCCTCTCTCACTGAGCCATTCCCAAACAACAATGTATCATCAACGAAGAGTATGCGTGTAGTATCAATATTATCGGCAATCTTGATACCTTGGATATGTAAGTTTTTGGTACCTTGGAAAGTGTGTCCAAGTCCTGGGTGCACATGTGCAGAAGAAGGTACAGACAGAGAACAGTTCAACAAAGGATGTGCTGGAGCAGGTCCATACTACAGCAGAAGGTACATCAGTGAAGATGTTGCAGCTTTCAAATAGGACAGTGAGGGTGCACTTTCTATTTCCAGATTCAACAGACTTGGGCACTTTAGTTACTGCAGCATGACACACGGCAGATTTGTACAACATTGGCTAGGAGGGAGTGCATCACTATTTGTAGGGCTTCCAGCAGTGAGGGCACATGCATGCATTCATACATGCACTAGATATAGATAGGATAGGATAAGGTTATAGTCCATTTTATGAATAAGCATTGATTCTTAGAGGATAAGGTGCTATTGTGTGGCTTTACTATTCTCAAGGGCGCAGTTGACGTGAGGATAAACATGCATGCATTCATGCATGTTGAGCACTCTAATTCAAGACACCTTAGGTTAGCGTTTGCTTATTTAGGTAAGGCAGATGCAGTCCATTTAAAGGTGTATATCTCTAGGAGGATGCATGCTTGCATGCCTCAAATCATCTCTAGTTGAGGTGCTGTGCATTTGTTCAGATTCGCTGTACCAAGTCTTCTTCCTAGTCTATAAAGGAGAAGGCAGGGGTATAGATTTAAGGTATACAGTTCAACGAAAAGTAGTGAATTAGCTTCATGTATTTTTCTTGTTGCAGATTTCAGTTCATAATCAATAAGAAAGCAGTGATAGGTTTTGAATCTTGATAGTCCATCTACTGAGTTTCTATTTTGCTTTTAACAATGATTTAGCAATTACAAAGTAATTCTGTTTTTCTGTTTAATACCAATGATGTGATTTAGGACAGGCCTGTGAGTTTTCATTATAATTTTTTTGCAATATATGTCTGTAGACTTTAGCATTATTATAACAACAAATTTGAGTGGGTTTTAGGTTCTAGCTATATAGTAGTTTAGGAATTCTTATAATGTAAAGTCTGCTTACCATGGTTTAGAAAATCTAATAAGGTATCAGAGTGCAATTTTTGAAATATTCCAAATTCCTAATGGAGAGGCAAGCTGTTTGGAGTAGAGAGCTGTGGGAAGGTTTCAATGGGCAGTATGTCCAGGCTTCAGTCATCGAAGTAGAATTGTGCCAATGAGTGGCAAGTGGACTTGATAAGGGTTGTGGAGTGTGAAACCCTTGTTGATCTAGTTATTGTAGATTGTAGCTTGTTCAAAGAAGCTATGGTAATGGAAACTCCTAGTATGCCCGAGAGTCACTTGTTGGAGGGAGCTTCCAACCTTGTGTTATGGAAGTTGAGATTGCAAAACCTCTTGGAAATGCATATCTATGTTACGTTGTGGAGAAGGTGGTTGCACTACCTATAGATCCCAAATATCTGGCATCACTTGCTGGAGGGAGCTTCCAACCTTGTGTTATGGAAGTTGAGATTGCAAAACCTCCTGGAAATGCATATCTATGTTACATTGTGGAGAAGGTGGTTGCACTGCCTATAGATCCCAAATATCTGGCAGAGAACAACAAGAAGGTAGGGAGCGCAAAGCTGATCTTGTTGGATTTGGTGAAGGATCATCCAATCCTTCATTTTGCTGGGAAAAAGACTACCAAAGATATGTATGATGCCTTGGGAACCTTGTACCATAGTGTGAATGTATTTAGTAAGATGCTTTTGAAGAACAAGCTCACCTCTACTCATGTAGTGGCAAGCTATCTCATGAAGATTGCATAGTCGAGAGATTAGATCACTGTAGTTGGGGATGTTACCACTCAAACTAGCAGTCCTTTCAAAGTAGGCTAAGTATGCCCTGTGCTAGTGATGGTAAGCATACGAGAGGGGCTAGATCCAATGTCACCACAACTTAACTCCTCAACTTCTTTGGGTAACTCCTAAACCTAGGGGAGAGTCCCTAATGGATGAGGAACACCTGCAGACACCAACACACCTGCAAATACCCTTCTACAAGCCTTATGGCTAAGATCAGTGCCTTATATGGAGTCAACAATGGATGATAAAGACACATAAATCATATAAAATGAGTTAATTCATTCTACCAATCGATATCAATAAATATCACCACTTCAATACACTTCACAAATCCCAAGGCACCACCTTAGAAAAGTGTGCTTTGAAGGGGAGATGATCAAGTGGCCTAGGGCACACTTGATGGTCTAGTCAGAATTGCAAAAACCCTTGCAAAAATCTTAGTTTGGGTGATTTCATGTTTCCCAATGCACTTCCTCAAATGAGGATGCCCTCTAAGATTTGTGGCTAAAACCCCATGGCAAAATTTTATGGTGGAACAAAAATACCAAATCACATCTTAATTCACCAATTACAAGGTTTTCACGTATCCCAATGCACTTCCTCAAAAGAGGATGCCCTTTAGGGTTTGTGGCTAAAACCGTAGGGCGAATTTTTAGGGTGGACTAGAAAAACAAGTTCACGACTACTTTTGGATTTTTTGAATTTATTTAGATTTTTAGGGTTTTTTCAACAATATTATATTTTTTAGGGTTTTTCAGTATATAAATATGCATGTGAAATAAATGCATGTGAATTGATAAAAGAGAGATAGATTTGTTGAAAAGATAGGGCATATGATTCTTGTCTCAGTCCCTAGGGCATTGAGAGATCGATACCAACATCCCTCTCTTAGGATGGATTTCAATACTTGCAATTAGGGTATCAACTAACAACCACAAGAGTTAGGTAGAAGAGCCTAATTAGGGCAAGAGAAGAATTCTAAGGCCTAGCAACAATGGAGAGCTCCTTTGATGGGAAGGTCTCCTCATACAACGTTGACAAAATGCTAGTAAGAAACCCTAACTTAGCCCAAAGCACTTCAAGAATAACATTAAACTAGGGTTAGGAGATAAACTTACCAACATTAAACAAGGGATGAGCAAGGAGATGCACCTTAGGTCACCCTTGAGCACGAGTTATCACAACTATTCTTAGCATTAACCAATAGCATGTGTAAAAAAGACCCTAGAACTTCATAAAATCAACCTTCAAGAAAGAAAGATCGTCCAAAGAGAGGTGTGCATAGCATCAAGAGCTCCAATAAACCAAGAGAAATAGAAAAGATCTCATAATGAACCCATATCTTGTTTGTGTTTTTACAATGAGAGGGAGGTGCTATTTATATAAGATCAGCCTCGCCTAATTTTAAGTTATGAGCCTACAAGATAATGTGAAAAATATAACATTTGGTTTGTTCACCCATAGCTTTGGGGGCTAAACCACTCTTAATAACAATAAAATATCTCTAAATGACATAAAAATAGTAAATAAAGTGCAATTAGGCTACACCAAGTGCTAGGTGTGCCAAAAGGAGGACGTCATGTCCCAACTAACACCAACAGATGTGTACCCTCTACATCCTCCTTCATTATCCTTGTAGGCTTCTTCAACAAGGAAGTACAATTTGCGGGTAACATAGCCTAGAGGAGGGGTCAAATAAGGTCCAAGTGAGCAAATAAGGTGTGCTAGATAGGGTACAAAGCCCTTTACAAAGTGATATCACCTTTTACATGACAAATGAATGAGTGTGGTAATGCATCCAAGTGATCAGAACCCCAAGGGCACCAACCCTTACAGGGCGAGAACCTCCTAGAGGTGGAAATCAAGCAGACCATCCATGACATGATTAGGGGTATTTAGCCCCAAATCAACACTCTACTCTTCAACTTGGATTTTACATCAAAGTTTTTAACCCCTTTTTGGTAGACCGACTGGGAATGTTGCAGATGCTCTGAGGCGTAACAGGGGACACAATTTGAGGATAATGAGCTATTTTGGATTTCTTTGAATGACTTTAGTCTTGTTGACCACCAAACCAACTAGGTGGACAACCATGTACCATGCACATGTACCATGTGCCTTGAAGATGAAAAAGAAATACCTAATGAAAATTTTCAAGTGAGGCAACTCTTCTTCTTATCTTTTCTCCATGAAATTTCCGCACCCCTGCAGGGGATTTTGTAAGGATATGTCAGCATGAGGGTCAATTTTTGTGTAACCTAGTTTCCTACGACTTTATCATTAGGTAAGTCTTTTCATCGAGTGTTTTTTCCCTTGGATAATTAAAATTCCTTTTTAGTGATTTTAATTATTTGAGTTTTTCACTCAAAAATACCTCCAAAGTGGTGAAAGGTGTTCTAATGATTGATTCCATGGGGTGATTGGGGCCTAGGAATGTTCTATATTACCATGCTAGACATCATCCAGAGTCTTGCGGAATTTCATTAAGTTTTACTTAGGATTTTTTAATTTTTGGTAATTAAAAATTGTCCCTCAGCATAAAAAATTGTAATGTAAAAGAGGGATAAGTGGTCCTTTATGATGTTGTATAGGGGTATGGGTACTTAAGATAAATGGCATGAGACCTCCTACACCCTTGAACCAAGTTTGAATTCATTCGGACAAGCCTTGCTAAGGTTTTGGACACATTTGCCTAAGTCAGTCAAAGAAATCAGGAAAATGGGAAATTAATTAGTAAGACAAATTTTGGAAAAGTGCCTAAAGCTACTTGGGGTGGCCAAATTAAGTTTCCAAAGGTTATGTTATGACTCTAAGGTAAAATTAAAGGCCAAAGCCCCCCCCCCAAGCAAGTGTTTTTCAAGTTTGAAATTGTCTCCCTAAGGGGGAAACCCTCTCTCACCATGGGAAATGAGAAAAATTGAAATAAGCCAAAAGAGGGGGTCCCACCTTCATGATTCCTTCCCCTTGGCCTAGCAATGAAATATAAAACAGGAGTAAGGGGTTTTTTTCCTCCACATTGTTTGTTATTTTTAACCCAAGGAAGTGTACCCCCCTTCATGGCCCCCCTTTCTCTCTAAGTGACAAATGTCACTCATGCAAAGGAACTGTTATCACACCATAGTAGCTAGGCTACTATATTTGCTGAGCAGATATCTGCACTTTTTCAGAGCTTTGCCTTTACACAGTTTCAATGAGATCAGTTATGATGAGCAACACCATTTATGATCACTTACACATCAGAGCAACTTATATCAGACATTGTGTAGACCTTGTGCCAAGGCTAAGCCTTGAGAGCTTAGATTTGATGATCGATATGACCTTTTGTTCCATATAGATTCAGTTCAGTGCCTAGAGTTCCAGTTGTTATTATTACAGTAGTGTTTCATTGGTTCTAGATGATGATGATGAGATATATATTGATATGACCATTAGACTTGTGATTGTTAGCATTGATTACTATCTTGTTTTAGTCATCTTCATAGCATTGACTTGGTATATAACTCATGATGTTGCAGTATTATTTAAATAAATGAAATGAACTATCTTGGTTGGATTTAAATAATGAATTGGATGTATTACTTGTACTTAAAGGTTTACTGACTATACTCATTGGTTTCACTTACCCTCCTATGAGCATGGACATGGTTTTTCCTGACATTTATGTTTGCTAGCTTAGGCACCACATTCACTTGACTCCATCCATCCATGACCTTCCTTGTTTTGGCTTTCACCTTGACTTGCCTTCTTGACTTTTGATATGGAGGACTTCCCCTTTTTCCTACCTCTGTGTTGGATTGCATCCACGTTTGTTTTGTGTCTCGGCTTTGAGTTGGTGATAGAACTTGCCTTTGGTGAGTTGGATTTTATGCCTTTATCATTCTAGTCGGTTGCCCCGATGTGTGGTTTAGATTGCGGAATTCCCCCTAGTCACATGAGATGTTGTTGGCTAAAACTTGAAGCACATGTACTAGTTTATGGAAATTATTGGAAATCTTTTTTATGAAAGCCCATTGAAATTAAATCCTAGAATGTATTTCTAAGCACACAATGGAAAAGGGCTAAAGCAATGAAATGCTAAAAGTACCCCATGAAGGGTCCAAAAAGGTCTAAAAAAGCAATGTCTAAATAAATGCTAAATCTACAGATTGTTGGATGCAAGCTGCGATTAGTTGTGCTTTTAAGCGCATGCAAAATCCCAAAGGGGTCATATAGGCCAAAAAGGCCATGGAAAATAAATGAATGATCCTAATGAACTTGGATCAACTTGATGTAGACATGATGCCAAGGTTGAATAAGCACTCTCTAAACAAATTATCCATTTGTGAGACACTACCATTCCCTTTGTTTATCTTATCCAGCACAGTGTGTAGCTTCCCTTTTCCCTGTCCAAAGTATCACCTAGTTAAGTTGGTCAAGTCATCTCTTCTACCTAGCCTTGTCCTTAGCCTTCACCCTTGGCTAGCAGTTAGGCCATGTCCATTTAATGAAGTATGTCTTTAGAGCTTTGGTGCAAGTAAGTTATAAATAACATTAAATATCTATATATTAACTGCCACTTGATTGATGTTTATACTTTAAGTTAAGCTGTGAATATGGTTAAAGGAACATGTCTTAGTCATTTGTTATAATCTAGTCTTTGGTTGTATTTTGACCTAATCAAACATAGTTTGACCATGGTCATTCTTGGAATCTGTGATGAGATGGATCACTTATGCTTTATGATGTTGATCTATGGTCCCACATGCACCTATTGATGATTCCATATGTTGGACATATGCTCTAGATGATGATTGATGCAGTTGGTCATTTTTATTATTATTTCCAGATCATCATATTTTACACTGTCCGGGTATGGTGGACCCTACAGATGATCCCACAGGTTATCATGAGGTGTATGAGTACTTATCTCTAGTGGATTTGGGTCTTCTGGATCCATTGAGACACTTATCTTTCAGTTCTGGGCACTCCTGGGCATGATATTAGTAGTTTTCCACCTGTTGACCAGTTTGGGCATGCTGATGTGGCCTGTCCAGCAGGAGCATTGGAGGCAAGTCGTTTCCTAGGGCGCTACAGAGGAAGGGGGTGGTCCAACCACTTGTGTTTACCATTATACCCTCCTTCCAGACAACATGGTACACTCAGTTTGACAACGCAGTCACTCCAAAGGCTGTTTTGGTCAGTTTGAGGGTTTCTAGGAGGATTAAAATATGGAATAAAAAGGTCATTGAGGAATTCGATTTGGGCAATTGAGGCAAGGTTTTGGCACTTGGTCTACTCAAAGGTCATCCATGGTGTATCCCCCTTCTTCCAGCTCAGTTGGCACCAGTCAGTGGGGTCCACATGGGCTACAATAGCTCTTTTATTGTATTTCTCTCTCTGATGATGGGGACAGGATTTGATCATTTGTATACTTGGACATGTCATAGACTCATATTTTATATTATTGTGCCATGGGGTCATGCTAGTGAAGGGGATTAATACCTCCTAGCCCCACCATGTGCTCCCTTGTCTTGGTCCTATTGTTGTGGCACACATGTTATTAGCCACCCCCATGTATGACGTCACCCCTCATTGAGATTTTTAGGCTATGACGTCATCACTTAGTGAGTGATCCATGTCTTATATTGTATTGGCTCATCTTAGTCGTTGATTACATTGTTATATCTTTTGATCTCAACCACTAGTTTTCAAAATTGGTTTAGGGTTTTGGTCTTTCTCTCCTATAAAAGGAGGAGACCCCCTCATTGTAAAATCATCTAGAGATTTTTGGCTCTTGGCTATTGGAATAAAATATTTTCTTGGGCATCTTGGATCATGGAGTTGAATGCTTGTTTGTGGTGATTGTAAATGCTTCTTCCTCTACACTGACAGACATTGTTGGCCATCTTGGATTTTATCTTCACTAACACGATTTGCAGGCAAAGAGGACATTTTGGAGGAGGGCATATTGGTGGGGAGGCCTACCCTACTATCTTCATCAAGACGTTTTGGGTTTACAGGGAGTTGTTTTGTCTTTGCACCAACAATTTCATGTTTATTCATTCTTTGTTTGCATCTACCTCCATTTCTTTTGACTGATTGATCTTTGTGTCCTTGGTTGATAGAAGCGGAGGGCGAATTGGTTGAAGGAGGCATAACGCATAGCAAGAAGGGTTTCATCAAGTTTGGCATTTGATCTTTGTGGGAAGTAATCCTCGTCACAAGCAACATTCTTCTTCATTTTCTAGGTACGCTTAAGGAGGTACGTTATTCTGCTACCTTGTCCATCTATTCTCTTAGATCTACAAACCCTCATTGTCAAAACCCTCATTTTTACATTTTTTAGATCTACTTGGATCTAGCATGCTTTTGTGGATAAAACTTAGAACCCACCTCTATAGTATCCATGACAATTCGGATCTATAGTTTGGTGGTGATTGGACTCCTTTTGGCCCACTTCCCAAGGCACCTAGCCCTCCTTGAGTGAAAACGCATTCCTTGAGGGAGGTTAGTTTGCTAGTTCCAAGACGTGGGTAGGTGAGATTTTTGCTTCATTGAATAGATCAACCTTTGAAACCTACCCTTAGTGCTTCACCTTGTTGATTTTCACCTTGTGGGCCTCATTCCTCATTTTGAGGGTTGTGCCCCACTTGGGTCACCAGGTGATGCATTTTCATTTTTAGATCTGGAGATCTAGCAAGCATTTGGAATTGATAATTGAAACCCACCTTGCTTATTGCCTTAACTATCATGATCTACAATTTGGTAAAATTTGGAGTCCATTTGCCCCCTCAATTTAAGGCACTAGTCTCCCTTGGGCAATTCGCACTCCTTGGGTTAGTGGCCTTTTGCTAGATCCCATATGTGGGTATCGCTCCTTTCATCTTTAATCCGTAGATCCATGCTATAGCATACCCCTTAGTGCCATTTCACTTCTAATTTGACCTTGTGGGCCCCGTTAGGACCATTTTCCACTTTTTAAGGGTGGGCCCCACTTGGGTACTTTTCTCTGGCATTAGATCTATCTAGATCTACTCATCTTAATCCATAAGTGATCCTATCTTGCACTTGGTTGAACTTTGTCACTCCCTTAAGCCTCTTCAACCAAGCCTTAACCACTTTGAGTCCTGTTATCACCTAAACTGTAGTTACCCCTATGAATGTATCCACTCATGGATGGCAATAGGGAAGGGCAACTCAAAAGGTGCAACCACGATCACCTCGACCTCCAATAGATGGTTGTCACGCTAGTCGAGGCAACCTTCACTTTATGTTATCTAGCCCAGACAACAAAGGGGGAGACCCGATCTACTCTCGACAGGAGAGATCAAAACCAAGACACTAAATCAAGTTAATTCTAAGTGAAGTAAGGTGTATGGTTTATCCTAGACCTTAGGATGAAGTCACAAGACAAGTGAGGGGTTCAATGAGTATAGCTTTAGTTCATTGTTGATGTGAGAGTGACTTATGATTTGTGAAATAGGATCTAGGATTAAAGTACTAGTTCAATGTGAGAAAATCCACTGCCTTGGGAACCGTGTCCAATGCAGGGTAGTTTAGGGTCGAATTGGGGCTAACTAGTACAAGTGACAAGCTTGATCATGAAGTATGATGGCATCAAAGGGTTTAGTTTACCACACAAGGGTCAAACCACAAGTTAATCCAACAATCTAGGAAAGTCGAATTGACTTGGAGAGAGACCAGTGCCTTGGGAATTGGGATAATAGAGTCAAAGTAAAGTTAACTTGTGGTTAAGGACTCCTATTGCATGAGACAAGTGGGTAATTAAAGTCTTGATGGATGAATAGGTCTAGATCTAGGTTTGACCTAAGTGGACCACAATCCCTTAAAACAAGGAATGCTATCCCCAAGGCAAGATTTGACAAAGTGACCTACTAGACCTAGGTTTTGAATTATTTCCGTTCCAAATCCATTGAAATCTCAAGTATCCACATCCTAGAAGTGGGACAACTCCCTTCTCCAAGGTAGTGCGACTTTACCCAAGGAGGCCAAAATGTGGGTTAAGTGGGTCAAGACAAGTCCGATGGCATCCAAACTTTAGATCCGGGTAGGTTAATCAAGTAGGAGTTTGGATCTACAATTTCAAGGCAATCCAATGGCTAGATCTTACTAGATCTGAGTTTGAAAATACCAAGTGGTCCAAAATGGGGATTAAATCCCTTAAAATGTGGAATAGGGCCCACAAGGTAGCAATCAGAAAAATGACAATCTGGGGGTAGGTTATTGGATGTGTAGATCATGAATCAAGCGAGATCTCACCTACCCACATACTAGATCTAGGTCAACTCACCAAACTAGGAAGTGCGCCCTTGCTTGGAGAGGCTAAATGCCTTGGGAAGAGGGTCAAATGGAGGCCAATCCTCACCAAACTATAGATCCGGGATGCCGTGGATACTATAGAGGTGGGTTTTCAATATCTTACCCAAGAAGCCACTAGATCTTAGTAGATCTGAAAAAATGTAAAAATGGGGTTTTGATTGATTAGGGTTTTAAATATTTTAGACAAGTGGATAGATCATGGAGATAGAAATTACCTTGAGATCATACCTGAGTGATGAAGAGAGATGCCTTGATGTTGAGGAAGATTCCCGCAGAGATCAAATGAGAAATTATTGATTTTGCTTGCCAAATTGATGCCCTAGCCCACAAGTGCGCCCTCCTCTACCTGTCAATCCAAGGAAAATCGATTTCAATCAGAGAGGTCAAGTATGGAGGAAATACAAGTAAAATGCAATGATAACATAGAATAGAAGGTCCTGGGACAGTAATACTCCCTATTACCAACGAAGAGATCCAAAGAAGAAGTAGGGAGAGTCTTCCCCTGCCAATACTTCCTCCTCAAAGCAAATCGGCCTCCACCTGTAGATGCAAAAAATGTGGTACAAAAGATATGGCAAACAAGATCTCCAATAACTCAGTGCAAAGGAAGAACCAACGAACGAACACCAAAAACATTCACCACAACACTGGAGATAGATGCAATAATAATTTTCTATTCCAATAATCCAGAGCCACCAGTCCCCTTACATTGAGAAGCTCTCTCCTTTAAATAGGAAGGAGAGGCATCAAAATCCTAACCACTTTTTGAATGAGTGGCTAAGATTAAAAGATACAAATGTCTAATCAATGGTTGAGATGAGCTCAACAATAAAATACATGGATCACTAATAAAATATAATATGAGTGGACAAAATCGCCCTAGAAGAGGGGAATCCCACCAAATCATGATGACAAAATATAATAAGAAGCTTATGGTGGGTCCAAGGGGTAATTTTAGCCACCCTTGGTCAATCCCCATAGCACAATAATAATAAAATAGTCATCAATATACCAAATCGTGCCTCTATGGTCAAATCGTAGGCCTCAAAAGACCTCAGAAATCATCAGAAAGTGCCATAAGTGATGGATGCGGGCCCCGATGAAGTTGAAACTGCTAGAGAAGGTGTGGAAGACATCGATCCATCATCACTGATCATCCCATGCCATAACATTGCCTCAGTAGCCCAAATCGAATTCCTTAATAGCCATTTCTACCAATCCTGAAATGCCTCGGGAAGCGTGAAACTGCCCCAAACTACCTCCTGGAGTGCCTGCGCTGTCAAGGTGAGGGCACCAGTGTGTCTGGGACGGGGGTAATATGGTAAAAACAAGTGGCTGGACCACCCCCTCCAAGCACAGCGCCTTAGGTCAACCGGATAAAAATCACATCTGCTTTGACAGGGCCTCTGACAGGCCAAAACTGCACTGGGATAGCCTACTGAGGCTCAATCATCACTGTAAGTGCCCGGAACTGAAAACAAACTGTCTCATTGGACTCAGAAGGTCCAAATCCATCCAAGATGTGTACTCATACACCATATGAGTCTCTGCATGATCAAAATATATATCCAATATACCGGAACAGGTCAAATAATAATAATCTGTAAATGATCAAATACTGTTGTAAACCATGAATCATCATTATAACCCTGTAGCTGCTGCATAGAATCATCATGTATGTGTACATAGACCATATATCATCTATCCATATCATCATAAGGTCCAACCATCTCATGTCCTATGGTTGACCTTGGTCAAACTAGGTCTAACCAGGTCAACATGATCAACTATAACTTAGGCCATCATCGGAAGCTGCTGCAAAGTGTCAAAGGTTAATGCATGCTCTACAATTTATTCAAATAACAATTATAACACAAAGTAATCATTACTGGTGATCTAAATCCAAATATATAATGTCATTAATTATTATTATTACTCAGACTAGACTTTCAAGATCATACTCACTTCATAGCTGTGATCAATTTGCTAGTGAAGGGTGAAGGCTAAAATAACTGGCTAGGCTAAGGGATGACTTAACTGACTTAACTTTGTGACACTTTGGCAAAGGGAAAGGGAATACACACCATAGTATATACTGAATGAGCAACAACACAGGGAATGGCGGTGTCTCACAAATGGATGAGTTGTTCAAAGAGGGTTTATTCACCTTTAACAGATGCGCACAATCCATAATACAAATGAGTCCAGCAATAATTTAGATATAGCATTTAAGTTCCATTGCTTTTTGGGCTTGAAGTTTCCATAGCCTTGATCTATGTGTGTTTATAAACACATTGCATAGATTTATATTTATTTTAGGCTTTCTGCTGCAGGTGTGTTTTTAAGGCACTTGTTTACCTGAGCACTTCTAGGTGTGTCATGGACAACTTGTTTACCTAGGTATTTACATTTCCAAAAGATATAACATTTTATTTTCATGGTCATTTTCATTTGGCATGCCTTTCATTCATGTGTGTTTAGAAACACATTGCATGAATGGGCTTTTCATACAAGATATAGCATTTCATTTTTTCCAGATTTTGTATTCATGGCAGCATTAAAAGTTTCAGCTTTAGCCAACACAACTTTAGTGACTGGGGGGAATTCCAAGGAACTCCAACTCACCATAGGTAAGTTTTTGTCACCAACTCAGAGGCGAGACACAATAAACAGGGAAGCTCATCCAATACAGAGGCTACAGTGGGGAAAAGTACTCCATGCCACTAGTCAAGTAGTAAGTCAAGGTGATAAAATAAGAGGTAGGCAATGGATGGATGAAGACAATGAATAATGGAGCGAACCCTAGCAAGCCAAGGTATGGTGGATTGATCACCTCTATTCTCCCTAAGGAGGGTAAAACCAATGAGTATGAATAGTGAACTTCTAAGTCTGAGTAGGGACAATATAATATATATAATAAGATCAACCAGGCCCTCATATCTATATGATCGCCAGATCATGACACTAAGTGCTAAGACATGCTATAAGAATAAGTATAAAAGCAATTTAACCATAACACAATGATATACCTGCTGAGTCATATACCTGAATGCTCATCAACCTGTACCATCATCTGTCCTCTGAAACTGCTGCTGTAAATCTGGGCACTACTGACTGCTCTGTACCAATGGTATAATGGCTACATCGGTCATCTCTCTGAGTGTCCTGAGACTTAGTCATGGCATGGGGAATATACATTGTTGTCCACAATCTGATAGTGATCCAATAGATGCTCATCTCAGCATCTCAAATGTAAGGGAACTGGCTGAATAGTGTACTGGAATCAGAAAAATAATGTATGGTAGCCTGGCTACTATATATGTGATAACAGGTCCACTTATCCTTTCTAGATCTAGATCTTATTCCATCTTCGTCTCCCTTCATTTCATCATCGCATTTCCCTAGGAGGCCTTGATTGCATTCGCTAGCCTTCATTTGCTAAGCTAGGGTCTCCCCCTTGGTCTTGCTTAGGCTTGATTTAAAGAGAAGGTTGCCTCGGTTATCGTGACACCCACTTGCATTGGGAGCTGTGGCAAGCCTTGGGTCACTTCTTTAGTAGTCCAACACCTCTACCATCCCGGATGGGATACCTTGAGGGACAACTACATGTTGTGTGATAACATGAACTTTCCCCTCTCTCTTTTCCTATTTAAGGAGGCTCCTCCTCCTCATTTGGGTTACAATCTCTCATGCTCTTGCTTTCTTTCTCTTTCTCACTCTCTTGCTTCCATTTTGCTCCCATTTGGGCCATTGTAATTTTTAGCCATTTGAATTTTGGCTTAGTTAATAAAATTATTTGGAGGAGATCTTGTGTTGGTGTTGCTCTATGGTGGTTTGTTTCTACACTTCATAGCTACTCAAGTTTGGGAAGGCCAAACAAACAAGTTTCTTTGCTTTGGTAAGATTTGTGGTATTTTTGCCGTAGGTTTTGTGAGTTTTCAGTTTTGTAGTTAAGAACTCCATATTTTTCTCGATTGAAGTTTATGATTTCTTAGCTCATTATTTGGATCCCACCTTCTTTTTAGTTGTGTATCAAATATCTCATAAGTTGCAGGTTACTAAGAGTGGAATTTCTCGGTTGGACACCCCACTACTTCAAGGATTTGAAGAACAAAGAGCACAAACTCTTCCCTTCTTTCCAAATTTTCTGCATACTTATTCCATATCAAAATATGTTTTTAAACCTCATTTACAAGCTCTTATATCATGCAAATTTACTCACAAAAATTTCAGAATTTTTTGTTTTATTTTGTATCATACAACTAACATTGCCCAAGAGTGATTTTAGTCATTTTCTGTGACATTTTGCTTGCTGGTTTTTAGCAAGTTTGTAGAACTTAAGGTGTTACTCTACTCATATTTGGCCACCATCAAGCAAAATGGGCACCTACAAGCTACCATTTTCATCCACTTGCAAAAAATGGTCAAAATAACTCTTTTCATATTCTCTTTGATACTAAGTGTTGAAATCCATATCATTGAACAAGTCCAAGAGAGTCTCTTGGGCTTGATTTGTTGTTTTCTTTTCAAGTTAAAGTTCTTCATTTTTTTTTTGCGTTCCATTTCATGCAAGTGAGAAGGCATTGCCACCTTTGCATAGCAATTGTTGAGTGGCTTGGGTTTATCATTTTCTTTCTTTAAAGTTTATTTTTCCCGCACCTTACAAGTGAGTTGGCTTTGCCACCCTTGTAATATCGCGTTGGCTTGCATTTTGTTTTCCCACACCTTGCATGAGAAGGGGCTCTGCCCATCCATGCAAAATCGTGCTAGCTAGTATATTTACTTTCTAAATATTTTTGCTTTAATTTATTTTGCCCGTACCTTACAAGTGAGTAGGCTTAGCCTCCCTTGTAAAATCGCGTTGGCTTGCATTGTACTTTGGTTTTTGTTTATTTATTAAAAGTTAAAATAAACTGTGCCCCGATTTTTGCCTCGTATTCACTCCCCTTGCCGGTTCAACCGATCCTGGGTGACAAGAAAGGGCAAGGATTTGTGTTGGCTAGAATAATAGGCACGCAGAGGTTAATCTTAACTAGATATTGAGAAAAAAGAGTTTGACTTGTGGAGCTAGTGGGGCAGAGGCTGTTAGGAGCCTCGGGGCATTTTGTGTCCTCCAGTTGAGCACCCAACAAGCTTTGGGATTAACCCGTGGAGCTAGTTGAGAACCTTGTGTTCACTTGTTGAGCACCCGAAAATCTCTCTCAAATCGAAAGAGATAATTTTTTGGGTAGACACATAGAGTAGCATTAGTTTTCTTGCACAAACCTTAATCGCCTAAGACTTAAAATCAACTAAAATTTACAGGACCATTTGCAAAACACAACAATTGTTATTTCATTTCCAAGTACTTTACTTTGAAAGCATTTCGATTTTTGGTTCAATCTTGTTGTAAGCATCTTTCATTCATTATATTGTTCATTTTCTACAAGTTAATGTTAAATGTGATATTTTGATAAGTGAATGATTTAATGCCGTTTGAGAGTCTTTGGTAATCTTGTTTTATTTATATTTGTGACTCCATAACCCAAGTAAAGTAGGCACTGGTCTTTGTTAGTGAATTGTTTAATTTCTCTCTTGCAATCACATTTGGTTTGTTTAAAAAGGTTTGCTTGTCATTGAAATTATTGCATCTCTGCACGATTGCTTGTCATTTGGACACTGAATATTTTACAACTCTTGAAATAAACTCATAAAAGAATCTTAGTAAGTAGGGACTGCCCCCCTTGAACTTTAGGAGTTGGGGTCTAAATGAAGGAGTTTAGAATCGAGGTGACAGTGAGTTCTACACTCATAGTTGCCCTCAGGAACACACATAGCGGTTGGGAGACTTATTTGTGGTCAAGTGTGTTTTAGGTGGCAACAAGTCCATCATGGCACAACTTTGTCAAAGTTATTTGTGGTCAGGTGAAGCTACTTGACCTTGAGAAGTTGTGGGATGCTTTCATTGGGGAGATGTTAACCCCTAGATTGCTTGCGCAACTGGAGGGTTAAGATCCAGCTAGATTCCATCATGTTAGTTCCATTACAGATGCATCCAGGTTTTCATAGTGATCAAATATTGCTACAGAGACAATTTCATCAAAGTCCGAGAAACTACTATTTTTCTAAGAGCCATAGTTTAGAGCCCACATGTTAGAGATTTTACTTATTCTTGGTCCTCATGAGCCCGTGATGCTGATGAGCATGTTTTTGGTGACATGCAAGCAGTTTCACGACATTGCTATTTTTAGCAATTTGCTTTTCCAGGCTTGCATGTTGTTTTTGAGAACATATTTGGGTTCCTTGCAGAAAAACGAGGCTAATGAGATTGATTTCGTTGACATGCGAGATGCAAGATGTTTGATATGCTTGGGTCATTATGCTTCGAAGGAAAGTTTGCTGGAAGGAGGGTTATGATAGTTTTTTTGAGAATTGTTTAAGGAAAGAAATCCAAGTTATTAAGATAATGCACAAACTAGAGGAGGATGCCTTTTATCTTGGTTTTCAATTATATTTGGAAATTACAGCTTTATGATGCCAAGAAGGGCGAGACTATAGGTCTGTTCTAGACATGTTTGAGGGATAAGTGTGTTGTTTGTGGATGAAATTAGCAGTTGGGAGTGATGGTGAGTGAACAACAGACCAATCCATAGGATACCTAGATTAGCGTTGAGCAACAGGTTCTAGCATTGGGTCAAGCAAACCACTGCTAAATTATAAGTTTAACTTTTATTTCAATATGTTCCTGACTGTGCATGCAACAGACACCAGATTAGCGCGATTAAAGCCAGAATTAGCAGTTTTTTATTGATTTCATGCTACAACATAACATTGACTTTTTCAGTTCTATTCCTAGAAGGCTCTATTTTGGAGGATTATAGCAGGCAAACGACTGATTTTGGGTGAGGTTGACCAAATTAAACAGCAACTGCAGGATGAATTTGTTGATTTGGGAATATAATATTTTGTTTTGTTTTTAAGGGTTATCAGGAGTAAACAACAGGATAATGGTCACATGGACTCCCAAATCAGTGCTGAGGTGTTTTGTTCTTAGCAATTATCATCAATAAAATTAGGAAATGGCAACTTTTTGTCATAAATCTCATCCAAACAGCAAGTCAACCCAGTTGGCATGCATGCGGAGTGTTACTATCCAACCTGTACATTAATGAGAAAAGTCACAACCAACTAGCACAACCTAGATGGCAACAAAGGTTGGGTGTCACTGTCACTTCAACACACACAACCTCTCACTTTAGGCCTAACTCTCTAATCCATAGCCTAGGGTGGCTTCCCTAACGAATTAATGATTTATTATCTTTAAGGTCTAGATTGGAATATTTATCAATTATAGTTGTCTAGAATAACTAAGTACAATGTAACAATGTAACTAGTGAAGTAACTTGCACTTAGTGAAAGAAGCTTAAACACCATAAAAGATATAACAATAACAATATGTGCTGAAGTCTAAGCAATGAATCTACTAAAGAATGTATAATGTATCAACACTAGATTCAAAGAAATGCTTCCAATCGATATGAATGTGAAGCAAGAAGCATAACGAAAAGGACTAATTATTTATCCACCAAGATGTATTAATTAAATGTATGAATTAACAAGAAGTCAAAAGCTTATGACAAGATATAAGGCAAATTCCCTAGAGCTTGTAATAGGCTCAAGGATGATTGTCTTATAGGGTTTTTTAATCATCCAATAAATCTGAATATGAAAAATAGAACATATAAGGAACACTTGAGATTTACAAAACTAAACCAACAAGATATGATAAATTATCTTGGAGAAAAACTTAATTGGATTAGATTGCTAAAGATAATCACCACATAGATAAATCTAATTGCAAGATAAACAATGAACCAAAGATGAATTATACATGCAATTAAATATGATTAACTTAGCGATTCTGCTCAATGGAAAGTGGTTAAAACTACTTTTGTGGTCATCGGTTGGACATTAATGCAATTATCTTATTTTATCCTATTATCTTGTACTTGAGTAATTGTGTTGGAATTAACAAGAAAAAAGACAATTTTGGAAATAAATAAAATGCAGAAACTTAAAGACAATTTTCAGAATTAAATGCTAAATAAATGACTAAAGCTATGCTTGAAAAAGTGTCTTTTAGTTCACTCAATTTTGCAATAAAGAGTGATATAACTTGCTGAAATTTAATGTAGAAATATGAAAATATGACTCAAAAAATAAATGATAAATAGTTATGTACTAAGAGTTACTAAATACGTATTTTTGTTAACACTTATTTGTAAATTCCAGATTGCATAAATTTATTAGTTACCTCAAATGAAAGATAAATGATTTGTGAAATATAAAAAATAACTATAAAAATCTGAAGATGAAAAATATGCGATGAAAAATATGCAAGTAAAACAAATCAAATTTATAAGTCGTCCTATGAAGACTTGACTAGACAAATCTGAAATTTAAATATTAAACCCTTGGATACAAATTCCAGATTTGAGACTTAAGCTAGTTACTAAAATAAAATATGCTTTGCAATTAACACTCAAAGAGTAACATTTAAATCTGAATCTATTGATGTATCTATGATAAATATTTTAGTTTTATATGACATCTAAGCTTGAGATATTCAATAAAATCAATTAGATCTATTAAAGATTTTACCTTAGTATTAGTAGATTTCACCAAAAGAAAGAACAATATTTCTTTTATTTTTAAATGGATGGTTGCAAGAAGAGATTAGTGCCAAATACCAAGGGCAAAGGAGTCACCCTAGAATCACTTAGAGGGCCTTGTTTGAAAATATCACGAAGGATTTGAGAATGCTCTAGGCTACCTTCAACTCTCTTGATGTATTAGATGGTTTTATGCAATTACATAGGGAAGAGAAATTCCCTCCTTTACTTCCTTTCTTGGGTGTACCCTACACAAAGGGGGTTAGTATTACACCATTTAAATTAAGTAACAATGCAAAAAGTAACATTTTTTAATTCACAATAACAATTGAATCTATAATAGAGACTAAATTACCATAGATTCAATTCAACTAAATAATGCTATCCCATCAATGTTTCAAAAAGAGAGCCACACTTCAACATGAGACTCCAAGTCTTTACCTCCAAAGCCATAGATGATTTGTATTAAGACTGCCCATATAATACAAAGATAGCTCTGGTGTGCAACTACAACCAACAAGAGAAATGAGAGAGTAGTTCTCTTTATATATGACTAGGAACTTAACCTCCTTCTAATTAAACAATTGCTTTCTTGACTAAAAACCTAGAGATAGATCTATGTTAGTTTTTCATCATTTAATTCAATGTGATCTAGGATCTTAACTGAGAGAACAACATGTACAACATATCAAACATAAGAGACAAGAGACACAAAGCATTTCACCGGGGAAAACCAAGAAGGTGAAAAACCCCGCAACTTCCTCAGAGATAGAATGAGCACCAATACAAAGATCACAAAGATCAAACCCCAAAATAAGAGATAGTCTCCTAGCAGCTTCTCCTCCTCCATTTGTGCGCACTCCTCCTCTCTCTCACTAATGCGAAGTGAGTGAGTGAATGAATGGATAAATAGAGAGGTGCTCCTCTCTATTTATACTTTACCTTTACTTGCCTTTTACTTTAACTGGGCCGACCTCCCTTAGGAGAGTCTAATAACCCATTACCACTTGTCACTAGGCCGACCCCACTAGGGTGGTTTAATAACCCTTTAACTCATACTGGGCCGACCCCTCTAAGGTGGTCTAATAACCATCAAATATAAGTTATGACACTTGCAAATACAAATGACGACACTTCCAATCGGATGAATAATACATCTATGTTGGGGATACAATAAAGTACAAATGTAATGCATACAATATACAAGTGAATATCTTCCGAAGTTACAAATACATCAACACTCCCTCTTAACTAGGAAGGTATTCTCTTGACATAGGTCATCAATACATATAGGCACAAGTCTTCAATACTGGAGCTGGATCATCATCACTGGATCATTGGAGCATCATCGTCACTGCTACTGTACTCGTCATCTCGATCACTGGTGCTATCTCTCAATTCTTCTTGTCATAGGAAGTTCTACAGAGCCAACCCTTTTTTATGCTGGATGTAGGCCTAGCCTCCATGTAGGTCTTCATCATCTCTGCGAGCGGCCCATACTGTGGAATCTCAGGACTGATTATGTGCATCTGCAAAACCTCGAAAGAGCATCCCAAGACTGATTACGAGCTTACTGCTCAACCTATAGGATCTCCTAGGGAGCTATTATATGCAGACTTCGCAAAACCTCGAAAGAGCATCCTAGGACTGATTACGAGCTTACTGCTCAAACTATAGGATCTCCCAGGACTGATTACATGCTATGAGGAAAAACCTCGAAAGAGCATCCCATGACTGATTACGAGCTTACTGCTCAACCTATAGGATTTCCCAGGACTGATTACATGCCTATGCACAAGAAAAACCTCGAAAGAGCATCCCAGGACTGATTACGAGCTTCCTGCTCAACCTACAGGATCTTCCAGGGCGCTATTATATGCTCATGCTACTGCACAACCTGCCCATAGCCACGGAGTATCATCCTGATACTCATGATCATACTGATCATCCTCGCACAGAGCATCATGTTGATGCTCATGATCATACTGATCATCATCATATAGAACATCATCCGGATGTTCATAGCGGAGCATTGTCCTGATGCTCATCACACAACACTTACATCCACAGCCATGGGAAGGATCCTCCTACCACCATGCTTGGAAGGGATCCTACATCTGTGTCCCGTCACTTCCTCCTGGAAGTAACTTCAATCTGAAGAACACCAAGCCTCTCTCGGAAGTAGTCGAACTTCACTCTGGCTATTGGCTTGGTCTACACATCTGCTATATGCTCGTTCGTCGCACAATATAGGAGCTTCACTACTCCTCTCTGCACCATATCCCTGATATAGTGATACTTGATCTCGATGTGCTTCGACTTGTCATGGAATACCGGGTTCTCAGACAACTTCACACAACTTTGGTTGTCACAAAAGATACAAGTAGCATCCAATTGGAGATCAAACAGATCAGGCAATAGCTTCCTTAGCCAAACTGCCTCACAACTAGCCGAACAAGCTGCGACATACTCTGCTTCGGCTGTACTCAGTGTTACGTAGGATTGCTACCTACTAAACCAAGAGATCACACTTGATCCCATACTGAAGCAGCACCCCGAAGTGCTCTTCCTATATGCAGCACTGCCTACCCAATCTGAATCAACATAACCCTCCAGGTTAACCTTTTGATTCGCATCATACTTGAGCCCATAATCAACCGTACCCTTCAGGTACCTCAGAATATGCTTTACAGCAATCAAGTGAACATGTCTAGGATCCGTCAGGAACTGGCTCAATGTGTTCACCGCAAAGCAAATATTTGGTCTCGTGTTTGTTAGGTACGTCAAGGACCCAATCATCTGACGATACATCGTGGCATCAACCGACTCTGATGAAGCATCACACAATAGCTTCATGTTCGATGCCATAGGTGTGGCCATGGCCTTGCAGTGCATCATCCTGAACCGCTTCAGGATCTCTACTACATACTTCCCTTGACCAAGGAAGATTCCATCTACACTCTACCACACCTCCATACCTAGAAAGTAATGCATCATACCCAAGTCCTTCATCTCGAACTCGGCAACAAGCTTCCTCTTCGTATCAACAATCAACCCAATCTCACTTGTCACAAATAGCTCATCTACATACAGTAGGAGTATCACTAGATTGCCTTCCTCAACCTTGTAGTAAAGGTTGGAATCCACTTTACTCTTGGTAAAGCCCAAACTGGACATGAAGCTGTCAATCCTGCCATACCAAGTCTTGGGTGCTTGTTTCAAACCGTACAAGGCTTTCTTCAATCTGCACACATATGAATCCCTGTCATGTGTCTCAAAACCGAGTGGCTGCTCCACATACACTTCTTCTTTGACTACACCATTCAAGAAAGCTGTCTTGACATCCATCTGGTGTATCTTCCACTTCATCATTGCAGTACTATTCTGATGGAAGTGTATCTAGCTACAGGTGCAAAAGTTTCTTCATAATCTATCCCTTCTTTCTGGGAGAAGCCACGAGCCACATACCTTGCCTTGTATTTCTCTATGCTACCATCTGCAGCATGCTTGATCTTGTAGATCCAGTTGGAAATCACAACAGACTTCCCTTTTGGTCCCGGGACCACATCCCAGACATCATTCTTCATGATCGACTGGTACTCCTCGATCATGGAATCCTTTCATTACTGCATCCTTGATCCTGGGAACTTCAAATTCTTCAATATCTTCATTAGGTAGTTTTCTTGAACTTCGTTGTTGGAATAAATGTCGTTGTCCTTCTTTTGTAGGTGATTGTACATGATCTTTCCTACAAGTCAAATTCAATTGCATGATTAGAAATATCTCATAGTTTTCAGAACAAATTCTTACGCATAAAGACATATGTCATACAGTCATGCAATTATCTTAGCCAATGCTGCAATACAACATTCATCCATATCTCGTATTCATACAGTAACTTTCTAGATGCCTTCCATCTCTACCAGAACATTGTTAAGAGTGTGCACTACTCCCAGCATGTCAGCAAAGAGGTTTCATTCTAAATAAGTAGCAATGGAATGTTGTACAGTACCATAGGCCACTTACCTACTAGTATCTTGTTCATTAATGCAACTTTTCTAAAATGCATAATATACATCCTAAATCTAGGAACATAAGTATGTACATGACTTAACAACATCATTTAAGTAATCATATATACAAGAAATGATAATTCAAATCCTTATCTTTGTTTAGTTGTTGGGTGGACTCCCTCTCAATCTTTGCTTCCTTGCAGGAACTACTGGAGTGTGCTCCCTCTTGATCTTTGCTTCCTTTATGATATCATTTATGTCTTTGAACTTCTATCCATCCTGGACCACTATGCATGCTTAAGTGTGCACTAGTGTCATCATTGTGTCATCCTCAAGATTTCATACCTAATCATACTTCATTAGTATAATCTCACTATTATCAAAACATTATGATTCTAAATAATCTTAAACATGTATGGCCATGGTCATTTCATATACAGGTAATTTATCACAAGCGTTAGTATTCAAGGTTTTAGGGAGGACTTCTTTGACTCATGCATATTCTTATTTGACCATAGGACTCTTCTGGTTTGTTATACCATTAATCAAAGTAAGAAGCATAATATGCATAAACCCATGATTATTCAAACCTATAACTTCATGAATAATCATTATCAATCATACGAAAGTATACTTATATGATATCCTAACACAAGGTAGGATTCTAACTTGATATAGGAAAAACATACCTGGATTATCATGTTTGCGAGTTATGTCTAACATACCCAAACAATGTCTTCTTTGTTCTCTTCAATGATTTAGAGACCTTGTGCTAGTAACCTGCATATCTCATAAGTTAAGCATTGTAGAACCAAATTATACATACCTCGTAAGTAGAGCTTCTATGTGATCAATGGCTATGGATGAGTCTTTGTCTTCATGTCACCATGGTCATATGTTCTTGATCTAGAATGTGATTTGTCTTTCTTGATGTACCTTTCATGTTAGCGGACAATATCATCCTCATACAACACCACAGTGCATTAGTACAATCGTAAGTGTCACAACCTATTCAATGAATGTCTTCTATCATTCACATGCATTCATTTACTAAGGTGATAAGACAAGTCTAAAGTTAATCAAGATTGTACTAACCTCAATAATATGAAGATAAACTTAATCATGAACGGATTTCAAAACATACCTGTCGGGATTGCTTGTAGTCTTCTTATGTAAGGCCTTAGCCTCATCTTCCTTTGGAACTGGAACTTCTTCACTTATGTAGGTGTCCAATTCATTCTCTTCTAGGATTAACCCAATCCACTTTGATTTGTTGAAATTGGATCTAGAGCTGGCTAGGGTTTGACAGAGAAACCCTAAAAAATCCAAACTTGGAATTTCAAACTTCTGTCTAGATAGGGAGATGCAATTGACTGAGGTGAGCAAGCTGGTGTGCTCAGATTTTGAAAACTCCAAAAATTGACCCTCAAAAATGACCTACGAATTTTGGATTTGCAACTTTTGTCAAAATCTGTTTTTTTGGTCCAAAACCCGAACTAGGGTTTCATATATCCCGGGGTTCTACCCAACCAAAAACTTTGATCTTGGTCTCTAAATTTCGATTTTTCTGAGGAGAGCAATCTTATGTTGAGAGAAATCCAAAATTCCACTTCTGTCAAAAGCCCTAATTTCCCGCAGCAGTGACAAGCCAAAAATGAAAATGCTCAGAATCCAATTCTGTTTTGATAGAAATATATACCATATTGATTCTGGTACATCTCTGAAATTTCGGATCCTCGGGGTCTGAAACTTCAGCCTGTGGTAGACTGACTTGTCATCTTTCCAACCCCACAGATCTGAGCTTCAATGGATTCTCCATGAGAGAGATATGCTAAGTGTCGCAACATGACCTGTTTATGGGATGAAACAGAATAACGAACTTGTACGGAGTGCCACATGTCACTGTTTCAACTTCGGCCTTTGAAAATCGGACCTGTGAAACTACAGTCTGTGCCCTAACTGACACTTTTTACGGAATTCCATTTGGAGCTTCCTAGACCGAGATATGACCTTTGTGCCTAGGTCACCTGTTTAGGGCTGCATTCTGGAAGAGGCAGAAACCCTAACTTGTACGGATCATATCTCACAAAGTACAACGAATCTGAGGCTGAAATTTTTACACAGGGTACATCTGTGTCTGATATTTGGCCTGTAAAAAATTCAGACCCTGAACCTTCGCCAAAACTGATTTATAACGAAAGTGCCACAATGACTAGTTTTTACTATATCAAGCCCGAGCTTCCAATTTGTCGCAAGTGCAACAAGTGTCGTAAATGCCATACAATGCCTTCCTTCAGGCTCGCTCTGATACCATGTTAGAATTTCGATAATTTCATTCAAATATTATCTAGGATCTTAACTGAGAGAACAACATGTACATCATATCAAACATAAGAGACAAGAGACACAAAGCATTTCACCGAGGAAAACCAAGAAGGTGAAAAACCCCGCAACTTCCTCAGAGATAGAATGAGTGCCA
The DNA here is from genome assembly GCA_027924585.1 of Larix kaempferi. Taxonomy (NCBI): domain Eukaryota; kingdom Viridiplantae; phylum Streptophyta; class Pinopsida; order Pinales; family Pinaceae; genus Larix; species Larix kaempferi. Next base: position 4,062,449 of record BSBM01000267.1, on the reverse strand, counting down.
ATACAAAGATCACAAAGATCAAACCCCAAAACAAGAGATAGTCTCCTAGCAGCTTCTCCTCCTCCACTTGTGCGCACTCCTCCTCTCTCTCACTAATGTGAAGTGAGTGAGTGAATGAATGGATAAATAGAGAGGTGCTCCTCTCTATTTATACTTTACCTTTACTTACCTTTTACTCTAACTGGGCCGACCTCCCTTAGGAGAGTCTAATAACCCATTACCACTTGTCACTGGGCCGACCCCACTAGGGTGGTCTAATAACCCTTTAACTCATATTGGGCCGACCCCTCTAAGGTGGTCTAATACCCATCAAATATAAGTTACGACACTTACAATATAACTTGCGACACTTGCAAATACAAATGACGACACTTCCAATCGGAGGAATAATGCATCTCCGTTGGGGATACAATAAAGTACAAATATAATGCATACAATATACAAGTGAATATCTTCCGAAGTTACAAATACATCAACAATCTATTCTAGAAAGACTCAAACACAACTAAAACCCCTCTTGACATGGTAAAATGATGAGTAAAATATTGGAAGTGGTTAAAACAAACCTTTGACAAGCCAAAAAGGAACACCTCACTTAAAGGATGGAATGTTGCTCACTTAAAGGATGGAATGCTTTGCTTAGAGGAGGGTCGATTTTGTTATAAGAGGGACTATTTGGCACGTGTGGGTCAAAATGAGGTTGCGACCTCCTCAAACCACCTCCCAAATGGTTAGAAAGGGTCAAACAAGGCTACACGTGTGAGGAGAGAGGAAAAATGCCCCATGTGTGAGGAATTGATGGGACGTTTCACATGTGTGAGGGAAAAGAGGGTGCGATTTGCATGAGGAGGGGAGTGTTTGAGATTTTGAGGCTATGGGAGCTTATAGGGAGGTCTAACACTTCATCTTGTATGGTCAGACATGGGGGCGCTAGGCTAGAAGGGTGTCTAGGTGGACTGCATGGGGATATGTGAGACTGCATAAAAGTATGGTGAGGGTTTAACATGAGAAGGACGAAACTGAGTAATAACGTAAATGAGAAATTAGATTTTTAAACCCAAAGTTGGAGCTAGGGAAAGGCACTTCTAAATGTCATTACACCTTTCCACTAGCTAGAGGAAATGTTACATTTCACTAGAGGGTTCGACATTCAAAACATGTTACATAGTTGAGAAAAGAACATTGAAAACATGTGACCTTTATAGTCGTAGACACATAAATTCATTCTTTATACATGTAATCATGCAAAGACTTATTAGGGGGGGTTTACATATGCTCAAGGCTGCCTAGTTACCAAAATGGGATGGAAATCCTCACCCAAGGGATTGGGGTGTGATAAACCCTCTGAAAAGGGCCCCAAAAATAAAAGTGTTCGTTCTTATTTTACTTATTGGGTGGGGGCCTACATTGGGAAAGAGCTCAATACACCTATTTTACTGGGTTTATATGCAACTACTTATATATAAAAAGTTGTTTTTGATATTTAGTTCGTTTCTAATTCTACTTATTGGGTAGGGAGTGCCCATTGCATCTTTGTAACTATGTTCTTCACCCTCCTTGAATTGACGAGTACTCCATGTACCTCATCCACTTAAGGTCAGGTGAGTCACTAATCATACCTCACCAAATGAGTAAATAATCGTACCTCACCCATGACAACCAAGTTGCTATTCGTACCTAGCCCTCCTATAGCAACTTAACGTACCTCACCCTCACCCTCTAACTAAATACCAAAACCAGAACCGCTGACTTCTTCGATTGGATTCCTCTTATTAATGTTTATGTGGGGACAACGCCTTAGGCATAAGTGTTGAAATCAAGTCATTTTTGGATGGTTAGACATTGGGGCTCTAGGCTAGAAGGGTATCTAGGTGGATTGCATGGGGATATGTGAGACTGCATAAAAATATAGTGAGGGTCTAACATGAGAAGGGCAGAACTTTGAGTAATAAAGTAAATGAGAAATTAAAGCCAAAGTTGGAGCTATGGAAAGGCACTTCTAAACTTTTTACTTAATTCTAACCAGAAACACACTTTAATAATCATTTAACCATGTGCAAGATGAGACTCCTAAGACTCTAGACCTTGATTAGCATTACACGTGTGTCCATGGTGACCAAATACATGAGATGTGATACATTACATTGACTCTAGGGCTCAGGTGCTCAATGACATATGGTTGAGATACTCAGGACATGCTCTCGCTTTGGAACATTTTATGAGTGAAAAAATGTCAAAGGATTTATGATTATGAAGATGTAAATCCTCTTCAGTAAAAAAACACTCAAGAGTCACTTGCCTCGGTACAATCGTCATAGTTGAGCCCTTTACATACAAGAGTCATCTCAATTACATCACTGTTGCAATATAACCTTGGACAAGTGATACAATGATGATACATTTACAAATTTAGCTTAGACAAGCCATACATTGGACTTCTTTTGGATCATCTACATCTTTACCCCTTGAATAAACCTCGTGCAATCTAAGGGGTAATATAGAGCTTGTCAAATTTAACATTCTTTTCTTTCCTCTTTCAATGGATAGCTAGGGAGAGTTAGTCTTCATGGTTTTGGGCTTGTATATATATAGAGCGAGAAAATTTGAGAGGGTTGGACAGTACTTTCTGAGTAGATTACAACAATAGATTCTCATCATCCTCCCATCTTCTTTATTCGACAGATCGCTTCCATCACTAAATGCTACTAGACCTACTGTAGCCTATCATGTCTTGTCATTATGGTGTAATTAGGTCTCTTGAATAACACATTGATTTGGTTTGATTATGCCTTGTCTCCAGCTCTTGGAATCTCTTGGTTGGATATTAGTTTGATATTATTGCAGTGGTTTGGTTGCTTCAATGCACACACTTTGATTTCTTGTTCACTTAAGGTGCACATTCGCTTAACCTCATTTATTTCATTGATTGTTATAGTTGCCTTAGGAATATGATCTCAACCACTTTAAATTTAAATAAGAAACCACCTTGCTCCTAATTGATTATAGGTGTTAGGACTGGAATTGTACCTAGTCTTTTAGTTTTTCTTGGTTTCTCATTTCTTGTTGCTTTGTATTTTCCTTTATTTTGAGTTATTATGAGTAATATTTTGGTTTTCTCATTTCTTGTTACATGAGTGTTGTTTATTATTTTATTTTATTTTTTATTACATGCTTTAGGTGTTGGCTTATAATATATTTCAATTTTTCTTAAGTCTTCAAACATAGGCTAATACTTTTCCTAACCCTTATTGTGAAAATTTGTAAATTCTTCATAGTTGAAGATTCCGGCAGCGCAGTCATCAAATCTCACTCATATGAGCGCTGCCAAAATGCCCAAAATCATTAAAAGACGTGGCCAATTGACATTCAAGTTTGGCGTATTATTTTTCATGAGTAAAAAGTTCTAACGATCTGTTAAATGTATCATAGCAACTGTCAAGCTCAGGAATTCGCCACCGATCATTTGAAGACAAAGAAGACTCGTATATCTGAGAATCGAATTGATCCAAGTTCTGTTTAGCTTTGGCAAGATAGACAATAATTGAAACGCAACAAACATGGGCAAGAGTGGTAAGATGTGCCGATTTGAGCCAACAAACACCAGTTGGGTTGAAGATTTTCCTGAATGCGCAAAGTTATTCAAAAGAGCTGGGTGGTTTACTTTCTTTGAGAAAATTTCAGGTTTTAATGTAGATGTCACTCATGCCTTTGCTCAGAATCTCTCCAACTCCTGTGTTAGCTTTGATACTTTAAAATTTGAGTTGACAGAGGGATTAATAGCTGAAGCCACTGGTGTGGCCATAGAAGGAGAGCGTTGGTTCAAGAAAATCCCTTTTGAGTTTGATCCAAGCATGGTTTTGCTACCAGGTTGCGAATCTCTTGATTGGAACAAGGGTGTTCATTTAAATAATTTTAAACCAGAATGGAAAGAGGTCATCGGGATCGTGCAAAGCTACCTTACCTGCGAAGGAAGGTTTGCATTTGTTTACAAATACCATATCAGGTTTCTTTTGCATTTGAATCAGCAATCCAAAATGAATCTACCATTTTTCCTGTTTAAAAGTCTCCAAAAGATGTCAAATAGGGTTAAGAGCCATACTGATCACACAAATCAATCTCTATTTCATCATGATTTGGTCAAACTAATTGTTTTAACAGAGCTGGAAAAGAAGAATCAAAAGTGGCAGCACTTTTTGTTTTGGTCAAGGTTTGAGACAGACAAGGATGAGCATGGAAAGAAATCCCTGCCTAGAAAACGATCCAGCTTTATTAAAAGGTTCAAAACAGGTCTAATTGAAGATACAGTAGAAGGTAATTTACAGGAAGGCAATCTACAGGAAGAATTTATAGAACTCGATGGTGCAGAACAAGAACACATATCTGAAGAGGAGCATAAATACATCCTTGAGGATGATACAGTAGAAAATATTGTTGCTTCGAATAAAGAAGAAGGTGTTATTTCAATGGAGGGAAAACAGAGTTATATTTCTGAAGAAGAGAACTCAGCTCTCAATATTCTTGCTGTCAATACAAAAGAAAACATTCTCCATGTTCCAAATTTCAAAGCACATGTCAAGTCTTTGGTAGAGCTTGAAAAACCTAAGTGGATACCTAAAACTAGAGCTACAAACAAACTGAGATTGAACATGAATAGGATTCTAAATCCTAAGTTGGAGAAAGAGAAAATTACCACTATTCAAGATTCTTCAGGTGAGGAAGATGGGGATAACAAAGAAGAATTAAGACCACAGCAGCTTCACAAAAGCACAGGGAAGGAGCCTGCAATGATATCAAAGCCAATCAAGGAATGTGATGGAGTTACAGAGGAAGGAATTGTTCCCAGTTTTGAAGAAGGGATGAGTTCAAAAGCTTCAATTTCAGAAGTAGAAGCAAAGGATAAATATGAAGAAGACCTTATTTTTAGAATATTAGACATTCCATTGGCATTAGATCAAGATTCAACACTACATGGAGGCGCTCAGATGGATTCAAAAGTAGACAATCTTAAAAAGTCATTGCAACAGCATAAGACACAAGTTAGGTTCCTAAATGAGTCAAATGAAAGACTTGTGACTACAAACAAAAGACCGAGAGAAGATATTGAAGATGTGAACGGCCATTACCAGGAGTTAATTTTAGTAGCAAAAGAAGTCCTCAAAAGAAAAAGAAATGCACAGGCACAGGTTGAAGAGTTAACTAAGCAAATTCAAGACTTGAGCAAGCAGAACAAGGCATTATCAAACAAGATTTGAGGCATGGAAATAGAGCAGGATCGTCATGTAAAAAAGATCACAAGCGTTGGATGGAATAACTATGCTAGCAGAAGCTGCTAAACAATTCTAATTGCCACCTATTTTCACAGCTGTCCAACAACTCCTATATTTCATCTTGTTGATAGGTGTGAAGAGCTATTTTTAAAACTTTTTGTTTATGTAACTGCTAAATAGTTTCGAGACCTGAAAAAGTGGATCTGGAACCACTTCACTTTAATGTCTTTGTAATTATAAAAGGGAGAAAAACATACAGTATAGGGGTTGGTTTTTATTCGGGAGAAGGGGGTTAGAATGGATGATCTTTTTTGCTGCCACACATATGATACACTCCTGTAAGTGGTTTTTGAAGACTGAAGTTTAATATGGAATATATTATATAAGCCATATGTTGTTATTTGTTCTGGTTTATGTTTATGATCAGTTTGATCACTTGATTTATGAATTCATTTCTTGATGAAAGTTTTTATCTTGTAAGTGCTTATAAATCTGTGGACATGGTTTGATTTTCTGTTGAATGTATACTTATGGTTTATGTCTATATTTCATGTTGCATTTCAAATCTTTGATATTTCTTATTGATTTAGTGATTGTATGTGTTGGATATCATGTTACCCTTCTTATGAATGATACCTTCAAACAAAATTTGCAAAAAACAAATTGGTTTCCTTTTAGTTTTTCTTGAGATAGTCCTAGCTTGTACCTTTGTAGTCTAGGTACAATTTCTAGTACAAACAATAGGCATCTCAAGGGAAATTTTTTTGTGCTGATTAATCATAATGTTTATGTAGATTCATTGGTAGGTTGGTGCAAATTTTCATGATAACAAGAGGAACTGAGGCTAGAGCAAGTCTCTGCTAGTTACAAGGATGAGGATGATGGACTAGATCTTTCCCTCACTAGTAAGGTGAGGAGAGGAGGTAGGAAAGGAGGACTTTGGAGGTGTCAAAAGATGAAGGAAGAAGAGTCAAATTCTTCATGTCAGGGGTAGAAAAACTTGAGCCATATCCAATGCTTAAAGTGTGACAGGACGATCACTATGCTTCTCAATTTCTTGAGAGATAGAAGAGGAGGTCAAGATGTAGCAACAACAAGAATTTGTAGGAAGTGCAAAATCTTTAGGTGTGAACAAGTTTACTGCCAAGCTTGATACTACCTTTTCCATGGTGTTGTGTCTTTCCATGAACTTAATTTCAAGTGTTGGATGGTATATGGACAATGGAGCTATTGTCAAACAACTTGTAGTTGCCCCTAAAGGATGATTCTGTCTAGGATGGTAGAGGAGCTCGGCAACTAAAGAGGTGACCTAAGAGGGCCTCGATCCTTGGATGGATGAGTTGTCACACCAATCGAGTCACTCTTCGCTTTATACCACCAAATCCCAAGGTAGAAAAGAGGGAGACCCTGATCTAACTCGACAGGATAGATCCAAACCATATCAAACTATATAGGTAGAATACATAAGGTGACAAGTAGATATAACCTTAGATATATGGGATGAAGCCACTATAGGAGTTATGTTTGAGTTGAGAGGCTTATGAGTTATGACTAATGTAATATCAACCCAATGTGTTTAAATCAAGTGACTTAGGGGATTAATTAAAGATTTAGGATCTAGGTGCTAATCCAAATGATCAATTCTACTACCTTGGGGGGATTGAACTTGGATCTTGAGAAAATAGCCCAAGTAGTAGATCTAGAAGAGATTAGGGCTTTCTAAAACCTGAATGAAGTAGCTTGATGATAGATCTGACAATGTCAACGCATACAAGCACAAGTTGGATCACAGATCAACCGAAAAAGTGACTAAACAAAGGAGGGCGAATAGCATGAAGATCAGTGCCTTGGAAAATGGGTTGATGGAGTCCTCCAAGGGTGACGCCTTTGGGAACCCACTTTGGGCTAAGGCTTGCGATAAAAACCCAGAAAGGATTCGCCAGAATTTTAAGTTGTGGAACCCAAAGAATTTTTTGAAGTTATGGAGTTAGGGTTTAAATGTAGATCTAAGTAAGACTAATGGATAGATAAATAAAATGAAAGATAAACACTTACAATCACTTACTTGGTGTTTGTAGATGCTTTCCGCATGGTGAAGACTAGCCCCAATAAGATCAAGTGAAGATTTTGAGTGCCCACATTCAAGTAAAATGCCCAAGGAGCCAAGTGCGTCCCTCCTAACCTGCACAACCGAGGAAAAATTCAATCAATCATGCAAGATAATATGGATGATAAACAACACAAGACACAAAATGAGAAATTAAATGGTCATGAGACAATTCTACTCTCTGTTTGAACCAAGATCCGAGAGAGAAGCAAGGTGAGTCCCCTCTACAAGTGCGCCCCTCTTCAAATCGGCCTCCATGTTATAATAAAAAAAATATGGATCCAAAAAATACGAGAGCTACCACAAAGATCTTTCAATGCAAGAGAAAACTAGTATTTAGTCACCACATCTCACATTCAACCACAAGAGCACAAGTATTTGATCACAAAATGTTTTCTTTATTCCAGAAATCCAGAGCCAAAAGTTCCTTTACAATGAGGGGTCTTGTCTCTTAAATAGATCCGAGATATTTATCGACAACTTCCTTTTTTTAGAGTACAAGATTCTTTTAGCTTTGATTTGCGGCATTCATACACTAGAATGGTAATGAGACCATATGTTGTTACTAACAACAGATCATTCACAAAGGGGAAAAATGAAGGGGGTGAGTGAATTGGTTAATGAAATGAAAAATGTCTATTAAAAGTTGTGAAATGGATGAAATCACATGACTTAATTCACCAAGGTACAAATCAACATCGTAATAACACACTTATTACGCAAGAAGAATAACACCAATGTTAGACTAAGAGATGAGCAACAATTTAAGAATACGAGTCATTATAGAAGCATACATGTAACATCTCATGCTAAAATGTTGTCACTCCATAAAACATGCTAAGAGTAAATGAGGGTGAGAGATATCACATCACTAGAAGATTAGGCATTGTCTTTGACTTGGCACATCAAGGCACATGGACCATTTGAGAAAGCTGGAGGACCTTTGACCAATGATCTATGGTGAAGCCATAGATCTCTTTGATCAAGATTGCCCCTGCTGAAAGAGGGTTAACAATAGGTACTAACATAAAACAGTTTAGTAAAGGAGGTGATGGAACAAGTCCGTACTATAGCAGAAGGTACAATAGTGAAGTTGTTGCATCTTTCAAAAAGGATAGTGAGGTTGCGCTTCCTCTTTCTAGATTTGACATATTGTTGTGCTTTAGCTACTGCAGCATGACACACTTAGCAGAACCCTATAACATTGATTTTTGTGTAGCATGATGGTCACTAGATGAGGGTGTAGTGGTAGAATAGACTAGGAGAGAGCACATCGTTATTTGTAGGCTTCCAATAGTGAGAGCGCATGCATGCGCCAACTATAGATAGGATAGGATAAGGTTATCCTTAGAGTCCAATTTTGGAATAAGTGTTGATCCTTAGGAGATAAAGTGTTGTTGTCTTGCTATTCTTAAAGGTGTAGTTGACTTGAGGAAAAGGCACATGCATTCATGCATTCAAGACACCTTAGGTTAGGGTTTGCTTATTTAGGTAAGGTGCATGTAGTCTAGTGAAAGGCACAGATCTCTAGGAGGATGCATGCTTGAATGCCTTAGATAATTTCCAATTGAGATGCTCTTGTGCATCTGTCTAGAGTCACTATGCCTACTTTTCTTCCTAGTTTATAAAGGAGGAGTCAAGGGTATAGGTTTAAGGCATTTAGTTCAACAACAAATAGTGAATTAGCTTGCTGTCAATTTGAGGGAATATGGACTTACTCGCCGATTCCTGCCATCCCCAAGGTTGTTATGTTTTTGAAGGATAAATGGTGGAAAACCACCTCCAATACTGTCAGTGCTTTCGTCCCTATTCGGATGGACAACCCTTTGCAAACCCCTAACCACTACCATCCAAAGTCACATATGTTGAATCCATAAGAATAACCAATTGGGCAAGTTTCTTGTGTCCTCTATTACTGGATGAATTGGCAGAGCTAGTATCTGATGAACAAATGTAGGAGAAAGTGACCACTGTCACCTTAGTCACTTCTCCAACTTCTTCGGAGAGTCGGAACCTCCAAGGGGAGAGCCCTTATGTGATGTACAAAAAACACTTAGATGCTATGTCTTCTACACAACAAAGTCAGTGACCAGTTCCTTAACCAATATGTTTATGCGAATGAAGAAGACATACTGTATAATTACTCACTCAATATGTCAAAGCCAACGTAGGAGTAAGAATAATCAATGACAAATTGGCACAATAGTGATTAACATCACGGATAGCAATTTATTTCACAAGCGAGATCATGTATCAAAGTTTAATCGTTCACCATATAACATAAATTACCAAGCGAATGTAGCTGATGTAGTATACTATGTTAGTTACTTTAGTATGGTGATATCAATTCAAACAATAGTTGAGCAAAGATTTTGATGCAAAGCTTTAATAGCCAAATGATTACAGCATAGAGCCCAAAGATTCACCACTTTGAAGTAGCCCAAGAACACTTGTTTCAGATCTATATAAGGATGTATCAGCCACAGTATTGCAGTATAGTCAATATAAATTGGTAACAATAGCAAATAGAAAAGTAAGTAATATCAACTATACTACACCAGCATGTAATGACAATGGTACCAGCAATAGTAAGACAATTACTTGTAAACAGTATGTCTATAACAGCTGTAAGATATCTTCATAAAATGCCAAATTTGTAACTAACAAATGTCAAAGAGTTGCTAGCAATGAATAGTACAAACTTCAATTTTGTCCGTCACATAAAAGGATGATATAGCAGACTGTAATAATGATCTTTCAGACCTGAGTTAGAGCAGATTTCAGACTTACCTATTATGCCACAATTGCCTTCAAAATAGTATATTATTTGTGCTAATGCTTAACAATTGTTATTGTTTGTGTGTGCATCTGTGAGGAGGCAAGACAAAAGATGATTGCTTGATCTTGAAGGTCTGCAAATATATGCAGAAGTAGAGCAGCAGTGGGTCAAGGCTCAGGTAAGGCAGTTGTAGGTCGTAGGAGGGCCCCAAATGAGGCACTTAGGTTTGCTAAGGCGAAGCTAACGCAAAGGACAACAAGAAGGGAGAGGACCGAGGTCCTAAAAGAGGAAAGCGAGGGTCATAAAGGAGAGAGCGAAGGTCTAGGGAGGATGTAGAGGTGAGGGCGAGGCCAGGAGTAGAGAGGGCGAGGCCAGGAGAGGAAGGACAAGAAAGTCGCTAGGGCTGATTTTAGGGCTGCAGCTAGGGTTTTAGTGTTAGAATTTAGTGTTTAGGGTTTTATTCTATGAAATTTTATGTACAAAATCAATAAAAATCAGACCTAATTACAAAAATAAAAATCTAATCTAAGATAATATGTACAAATTTACAAATTAGGGTTTTTTTTAGGAATTTTTATTTTTTAAGATTTTAGGGCTTCTTAAAAAATTTCCCTAGGGTTTTTAAGGCTAAAGAAGGCAGGTCGAATTTGTAGGAGATAGAATTGAAAAAATTATTTTTTTGATTTTCTAGGGTTTTAGTCATAAAATTGCAAACCTAATTCTAACCCTAATTCTACCATGAAAATGCAAATTTACACATGCATATACAAGAAAAATTGGTAAAAGAGTGACAACTTAGGGTTTTTGTGGATATTACCCCAAACCCTAGTCTTAGAGGAAGGTGACCAGGATTCCTCTTGGAGGTAATTCCCCTTGTCAACTAGGTTAGGGCTTCTTGAAACAACCTCTAGGGTTCGTTTTAAGAGCCTAAACTAGAGCAAAGTTGGAGATCCAAGGCCAAACTTCGTAAAATACTCTTCTTGAGAGCGTTTCTACTATGCCAAGGGGATAAAAAAGAAGATAAAGGCCCTATTCAAAGATAATGCAGCCCTAGAGCTACCATTCAATCATTTAAGAAGCAAATTTTACCTACCATTCACCAAGCAAGACTTAAAAATGTAAAAGACTTACTTGAGAATGAGTCATTCCAACCATTCTAGCATCCACAAAGCATTAGCAAGACAAAAGAGCAACCAACTTTATCCACAAGAGCAAGAAGATTTTTCCTCCAAGAGGTGCGCATCACTCCAAAAAGATTATCTTGGGTAAAAAAGTAACATAATGAATTTTTGTCCAATAAGTTGTGTGTAAAAATGAAGTGAGGAGATTGTATTTATATGATCTCACACTCACTTTTTACAAAATATCCAAGCTACATGCTTTAAAATGTCAATTTAAAATTAAAATATGTCAACTTAAAATTATAACATAAAATAATCAAATATGTGGGTAACTTGGGGCATTTTCCCTAGAGTTTACCCAAAAATTACTAAAATAGCTAAAAATGAGCAAATCATTCCAAACTGAAGGTTGGAGTGGGGAGGGGGGAGCGTCATGCCCCATCTAACTTCAACAGTAGTGAAAATCCCTCAATGCCCCCCCCATATCAAGCAGTGTGGCCTGGTACAAAGGATGATGTCATCATGCCAAGGAGCCCAAGGAGATAGGGCGTTGTGATGCAAAGAGGCCAGGAGGGTGTAAATGTTGACTTGGAAGAGAGACAAAAGCCTCAGTGTTGAGACTTGAGAGAGATGTCACCGGAATGATAAAACAGGTGGGGGGTAATGTGACCCAGTGACCCACCCCTAGGAGCCCTGAACACCAACCTCAGGGGCTTCAAGCCCTTTCATGAGGTAGTCAACAATGCCACTAAGCCATAGTACTCCCAGGAGAAGTACCAAAGGATCTAGCCATAACCCCCACTCATAAAACGCTGGATATCACCCTTCTTGGTCTGAAAAAATGACCCTCTTTCCCTGGGGACACATCTGAAGGTGCGCTGGTACTGGTACCACGTAACATCCTCCATGACACAACTTGCCAAGCAATCATAAGAACACCATTCATATGAAAGTATGCGATAGCCAACTTGCTATTGATACATTGTGTAGTGTTACTGCCACCAGAACCTTGCGGAGTCAGCAATATGCAGGTTAGTTCATCAATACGCATATGCATAAACATCATAACCACAGCCCCTTGGGGATCACATACATATCAAGACATAAGATTAGTAGATATAATTGGAATTAGTTGGATCACCATAAAATCATATACATCATAATTATCATCCTTACATCCTAAACACCATAACCATATCACCATTGAGATCACATACATATCAAGACATAAGATACGCAGATATAATCGTAATTCGCTGGATCACCATAACATTTTTTATGCATACATAACAGCATATAAGATTATGCATGTAAAATTTGAAGCAGATAATTAGACATCAACATCATATAATCAGTTGCATAATCAGAATCAAAACCACACTGTGGGTAGTGGCAGACATCACATCAACATAAATTTAAGTAACCACACACACACAGATTCATGCTGTCTCATAGCTGCTAATAGGTTCTGACAATGCCTGATTGATGGGCAGTTGACCCGAACCAAGGTGAAAACATGAGTTAATTTGCAGTTTAGCAGGGAACTGAAATGTGGGGCACTACATTAGATGCATATAGGTTTCATGTCAACTATGGTTGAAATACGTTTTATGACATAGAAACCTGCCAATGCCTGGATCCTAAATTGGAAGGATCTGAATAACTTAAGAAATATATGCATCGTCCCATGTGTTCCCTCACTTTACAAGCTGCTGTAGTGCCTCTGCTCAGAAGTTTTCCTGAAGTGTGGTTCATGATTCATGAATCATAACTATATTCTTGCTAACTGGACTTCCTATATTTAGCCAAATTTGGATATTTCTTCAATTAAATCTCATTACTAAAACTTATTAAACAAGCAAGGGGACCCGACTTTCATCAATGGTTGTGTTTTTGTAAACTTAAAATTGATTTCGGCTCAAATAAGTTGCTCACCTGAATGTGTTTACAGTACCAAAAACCTTTGTGGGAAGTCCATGTTTCGCATGAGCATTTGTAGTATTTTACGTTGGAAAGATCCACCAATTATTTATAATTCTTTGGGATTGTTCCATAAAAAAATTGCTGATAAGTATACTGTGATCCCGCAATATTCTATCTCTGAGTTTTGATCTTCTTTTATAATTCTTAAATTCTGATAGGATTATCTCTGTTTATATTTATGCCACTATATGTGCTCCTAACCTTTTTCTCCAGCTCCATGTTATAAAGTCAAACTACATAATTGATCAAAATGCTTTTTAACACAAATTAATCTTAATCTCAAGTTGAAGGGCGCTCTTCCAATGAGAAAAGAAGGCAGTTTATTTGGTTTTTCATGATCTATATTTTATATGCTTCTTGACTGATATTTAGTGCTATATGTCCTGGTTACTTGCTCTAGTTTCCTTGCAGTTCCTGGGTTTTATGAGATTAAAAATGGGAAAAGTTTAGCTATCTACTTTTTTCTATGTTTGCAATTTGCTTTATTGCTTTTTCCCTTTTTAAAATAGTTGAAATGCTCTCACATTTCATGGAAAAGGTTATACCATGTCAGGTAGGGACCAATATGTCCCCAAGATCCTGTGATACAGATGCGATACAAGTCAACGCCATTCTCAATGACCTTAGAATACATGATGCATAGATCTTCGGTTTTGTAACATGACACGGGTACCCTTTTTTCTTCCCTTTCAGGATCCTGTAAAAACAGTGCATATCAACCCCTGCATACGAGTTGCAGACAACGGAAGAGAGAACGTTCAAAGAAAAGTATAAGCACTCTGTAGTGGCTGCCAAACTAAGAGAACATCTCCTTTTACTTTTTCAAACCTTTAATGCACATCTATAATTGATATATTATCAAGCGATTAAAGCACTTTTGACATGAGGTATGAAATGTATTATTTGCAGGTCTTATTTGTTTTCACTTTATATGATTCCTCTAATCATGATGATAACCTTAAGGTAAGCTTTTTCTAACTATAGCATCTTAAAGGATGAAGTTTGGGATGAATTTTTTTTGTTTGCAGTGGGGTATATTATACTTTATAAACTGTTGTTTCAGCTTTTGATTTCTGAGTCATTGATACTTGTTTCCTCGACCTAAGAGTTAGTACAGGTTTTTCTAGTTTGTATAATTTCAATGTATTTGGGCAGTTGGGAGCAAGGAGTTCAGAAGAGGCTGCCAGGTGGATGCATTTTTTAAAAGAAGCTGCATTACAGGTCAACTTGATCCCAAAATTGGAAGCAAGTTTTTCATGCTGTCAGTGCTTTTGTCTTTCATTTGTCTGTAAGACAGGGGAATGTAATAACTAATAAAAGTAAATCAGTCATTTCTCAGGATTTCTGATCTCGACTATTTTTCCCGACAATGCAGGCCCAACCCTGTCAAGAGGACAGGCTTTTGATTTTTTCTAAGAACAGCAGGCCCTCTTTTAGGTAATCATATTAACTATTTTTTAATTCTTCAGTCGATTACTGGGTTTTGAGGAGATAATGTTATACTAGACCTTAAATCTTACACAGTGTCTCCGCTATATGGATACTCATATTAATACTCAACAGTGATCCTGGATTCTTCTTGTATTCTGTTAGAGGACTTAAGTCTTCCATACCTGTAAGCTGTAATACAAATTACAATAAAAAATGAGAGGATTAAGCTATGAGGATAAGCATGAATTGGATGCCTACTCAATCAAGCAATGGATTATAATTATTATGCCAATGCATTGTTTTCACAATGGACAGTCTTGCATTGGTAGGAAAAGTCATATGGCCAACTAAGAAACCTCCCCATGGATGCTCAATCCATGGTTCAATGCTATGCCTCCATTACTACCCCTCTCCAATAGGAAGTAGCGCACAACCCACCATATGGCAATAAGAAAATGATGCCTATCTTTAGTGCCTCACAGCTCATCATCATTCCTTATACAAAAAAGAGTGATCATGTTGCTATTAGAGTCTGATTAATCTCTTACAACCCAGTAAGAATTTATGTTTCCCGCTATGTGGCAAATATAGTTAACAATGGTGCTCATTGGCATTCCCAAGGTATAGATCCCACTCAAGGTTGTTGCCTATCCTTTGATCA
This sequence comes from Larix kaempferi, assembly GCA_027924585.1. Classification (NCBI taxonomy): domain Eukaryota; kingdom Viridiplantae; phylum Streptophyta; class Pinopsida; order Pinales; family Pinaceae; genus Larix; species Larix kaempferi. The sequence continues at coordinate 4,047,100 of BSBM01000267.1, read as the reverse complement.
TAGTGCGAAAATCATCAACAGTAGGTCTTCATCATTTGGACCAGCCAGGTGGTCAGTCTGATACCATGTGTACAATTCACTCCAATGTTAGCAATCATCACAGGGCCTTTACATCCATATAGCTTTATGGTACCAAATAAAATACAACGTATTTCAACTTCATATTTGACAAAAATACACGAGCACATGAAATCTAGATCCATAGCTGGAATAAACAAAAGTATATGGCAAAAATAGACCTACCAATACTGTAAAAAAGGTTTACCATGCTGGAATGCATAAGAACGTTACATGTTATCAGGCAAGTCTATAATGTCACCCCTCCATTTTGGGTCCAAATGTCTACATGTAGGTTGGCTATCAATGAATAATTCATTATTGCCATATGAGTAGGTTGCTTGGGCTGTATCTTGCTACAAAGATACCTGAATTAAAAACTGTTGATATGAACATGTAGATCAACTCTTGATTCCCAAAATCGTTGTTCTATATGATATACTTCCTGTTCTTGTCAAAAAAAGTATTATAGTGAACCTTAGTAGATGAAGTTAAAACCCTTAACTTCAGAAGAACCAAGGAAGCCACACAAGAATAATCGACAAGAATATTCAGAAAACCCTTGAGGGAGGGTAACACCATCAATTACTTATGGAAGGAATCACTCCACAAGCCATGCTTGTACAATACAATATCCAACATATTTAATATAATGATACTCTCTCATGAGTATTCCTAGGGTCCTATGACAACTACCCCTCATTATACGTCCTATGACAACTACCCCTCATGAGTATTCCTAGGGTCCTCAAGGCTTTGTCCAGCCTCCGGTCTCTCAACCCCTTTGCTAATATTAGTCCATGCAAACCAAAGATTGGTAAAGTCTTGTCCCAGATTACAGTTACGGTCATAGAGCCCATGTAGGGCCTTTAGTGCCTACCATGCCTTTTCTTCTCTGATTGACAACTGTAAAGGAAGTGCCCCTGTTTTGCCTTCTTGACACTCCATTTGAAATTCCCCCATAAGCCATGGGGCGTTAGGGAGGTCATCAATGATCCAACTCCAAAATGTTGCACAATGCATACTCATCGGTAACATTGGAGGCAGACACTGGCCAACCCTAAAAATCAATTGTCTAGGTTAAGAAGAATCTACACAAGTCTCTAGGAGATGGGGTGTGGGCACTAGGTAGCCCACTTGCTCTCATTTAATTTTTCTTTTACAATGCAAATAGAAGTGCCCCAGTCCTTGAAAAAATGACTCAAAGGCTTACAAAATTTCATAGAAAAAGGTATATGGTTGAAGGGTAATGGTTCTTGGGTGCTCCGGATGGCTTAATTTGCTGAAAAACGACCAGAGTTTCCTCCTACCTGTTCATAAAATGCTGCAAAACAACAAGCAAATGTTAGTAACTAATGCCCAAAAACACTTTAAAAGTGTCTTGGGACTTACCAAAAAATTACCCAAAAAAAATTCTAAGAGAAAATCTAAGTAAAATGCGAAAAATGAACTAAGTGAGATAAGCTGTAACTTAGGATCTTTGCACACTCAAAGAGCAGCAAATTAAAAGCTCTTGAATTAGCTGAATAAACTTTTTAAATCAATATAAACATACTACTTGTTCAAGCCTTAAAATATGCAGAAATCAACTTGTAACAAGAAATATGCTTATACGAGATCTAGATTTAGGAATTTTACTTTTTTTCTTATAAGCTATATTTAGGTCCTTATATTATCATCATCAAAATATACACAGTTTGGGTAGTGTCGGGTCCTCTCATAAGTGAGAAAACAGACCCAAAATAAGTTTGGAAATGTATCTTTAAAACATTCATGCTATCTAGGAAACCAGTAATCATAGACATAATTAAAGCTAGCAAAGCTACAGATAAGTAGATGAAGAAACAGTCGAAACAAAAAGAGCTGAGACAGGGCAAAAAAGAGAGCATAGCTTAGTTGCTGTTGTAGTCCTTCTGAACTGGCTGAGTAGTCGGATCCTTGGCCAGGGTGATGCCAAAGCGGTGGGCAAACTGCTGCTGATTGTAAAGAACCTGCTTCAGCATGTCATGCAATTCATCCTGCTGCATGAGTATTTCAGCCTGCGCCTCGTGGTCGGTTAGTGCCTTGCCCAAAACCAGCTTGTGAGACCAGTGCAGGTCCAGAGTCTTCTGATAAAGAGTATTCCGACCCCAAGTGTTGCCAGGGTCAGCGATGAGGGCTTCAAACTCCTCGCGAATTTCATCATCCGTCAGACAGCGTCGAGAGACCCTGGCATGCTCTTCGGCGTCTTGAATCTTCGCTTGAGCTTGAATAGGTATCTCGGAATGGAACTTACGGGCCTTTTCAACCACCCCGACGAAGTGGAGGAGGAGCCGCTATGATGCTGAGCATTCAACTGCTGGGTATCCTGCCGGGTACGAACTCTCTTAGGGGGTGCCATAACCACGAGAACGGTGGAATTTGTAGACTGCAAATACTGGAGAACCGGGAACCTAAGCCAGCTAGCGTCGTGAGGACGGGAGAACCAACTGCCGGTATGCCAATAAGTCAAGATTCGGAGAATGAGGGAAGCCGAGGACTGGTACTTAGTAAACCAGAAAAAAGAAGCACCAGAGAGCTCACGGCCTGTGGCTAGAGAACCAGAGACCGAGCACTCGGAATGAACAGAGCCGAAAGAGCTAGAGCAAGGGTGACAAGAACAGAAATTGGGGCCGATGCAAAGAGCTTGCGGCTGAGTGGCAGAGGTGGAGCCTTTTCTAAGCAGAGCCTTAAACCGAGCGTCTACCAACCTGAGCAAATGCTGAACACAGAGAAAGTGATTTCTTGCCATATTACTTGGAGTGCCTGTAAAGCCATAACCCAGATCAGGATAGTAACAGCAGACTGGACAGCGGAATGGATATTACACACGCAGGAGTAGTTAAGTCGTCTACAGGAGGCTGAGCTCCGGACAGAAAGAGCGTTGAGATAATTAACGTTCAGCATGGGACGGGTGAGAGGTGGAAGGCAGCACATTATCATCCCCGGAGGTGGAGCATGCAGGCAGCACGTGCGGAGGCACATGGATAGGCAGCAGGTGGCTGGACCTGGAGGCGGGCGCGTGGCTGGATCTGAAGACGGACATAGTGCTGGGGTGGGGAATATAGTCAGGCAATTGGGTGCTGCTATTGGCATGGCCCACATCCGGCGGGCCTATGGTGGCGCCACGTGACCTTCTCTGCACCCGCTGGGGGGGGGAATTTTACTTTGAAAATTACTTAAGATCTAAATAAATTAGATCTATTTATGATATTTCAAAAGGAGTAGATCTGAGATACGCAAACCGAGGTAACCGAGAAAAATTTGAAGTTTTGGTGACGAGAAGAAAGAAGAGGAAAACGCCTTGAACTTGGGCAATGGGGTCCTTGAGAGTGGGGATCAGAGGGAGTAGTTCTCCTTGGATCTATCCTGAAGGGAAATGGACGCAAACAAGCTCCACAAACTCTTCAGACTGGCAACATGTAATCACATAAAACAACTCACACAAGAAAGATCAAAAGCAACTGGTGTAGACTAATGCAAAGATTTAGATACAAGTATTTAAAGAAATATAACTTTGTAAATCTAGTTTCTCTACAATAACCTAATAGAAAAATAATGGATTAAATCACACTATTTCACCTTACTAAGATATAAATCTCCTTTAAAAGCCAGTCTTTGATCAACAAACAAATGCGAATAAAAATGTAAAGACATAGGTTACCTTATGTAAAAATTAGAACATGATCATCCACACACCATAGAGCCACACACCGATTTGCTTCCAAAGCCTTTTATTCATAAACAGAATTCCAAAAAAAGATATACAATATTTAGGAGTAGAGGTTTCACCTTCTCATGAAAAACAATGGAGAGGGGACATGCTTATATAGAATAACTAAGAGGAGAGGGCGAACTTGTCATGGAGATGATCGAGCCATAAACCAAGGCTTGATGGAGGGAGGGGATTGATTCCTACCTTTTAGCTGCCATAAATCAACCAAAAGGCAGCCACAAATATAGCTGCAAATTCCTTAATTTGTGCACCCCCCTTTAGAGGAATGTGCCCTCCTTTAGTGCAGACTTGATTCCTTACATGTAGCTGCCCCAAATCATTCTAAAATCATCTCTTACACCTCCTTACATAATTCTGACCTTATCCACTTCCAAATTCCATAAAATTAGGAAATGGATTTTTTGACATTTTTCAATTTTTTGCTATTTTTTTACTTTTTTTATTTATGTTTTTTGACAATAAGTGAAAAATAAAGCACTCAACCACTTAGGAAAGTGGGTTTTGGGGTATAGTAGATGCTCTGAGCTTGAAAATGAGCACCCCATGGCAGAAAAGACCCCTAGACTACACTTTTATCACATTTTTAATTTTTTTAATCAAACCATTAAAAAATGACTTAATTTTATGGAAAATTTTTATTTTTCTGAAACATAAAAAAAAACTAGGGGGACCTAGCACATGTCCATATGACTCAAAATTAGTGTCTAGCATGTTCATATACATTGATCCATGGACTTTAATAACCTCCTAAGGCCTAACCACCACGCCAAGCATTCCAGCTTTGGAGGAGCAGGAGAAAAACTAAAAAATTATGTCCTGCTAAAACGCAAGACGTAATTAATAAATGAAAAACCTCCTTGGAATACTTGACTTGATCAACAAGTCCTAGGAAGCCAAGTCCTTTACATAAAAATACCATGCCTTGCACACTTTATTACTAACACTGAAGGGCATGGACATGTGAAGAAAAAATAAAAAAATGGCCCTGAAATAGGATTGATGGACTTCAGATCACTGATAATGAACATGAAACATGTTCAAACTTTGCCCGCTCACTTGAAATTTCAACTAAGTACAACTTAGCTGGTAACACTGTAGAAGATGACAAACCAATTAAGAAGAAAGCAAAGGAAGATTCTTCAAATGATGAAGAATATGTCTTGAACTTTTGATGATACAGTAGTAATTGGAGAGCAAGAAGGAGGCTTGTATGGAACCAAGTGAACTATGGCTCAGAAAGGTTTGCATATATATATACACTACAAGGCTTTACCAATCGTAAGCAAAATGGTGACTGGTATACCCGATATCCAAACAAAACATGATGGTGTATGTAGGGATGTGAAAAATCCGTTTCCAAGCAAAAGGAGATCTTGAATCCAATACATGGGGACCAAGGATGAAGACTTCAGAAAGTTCCAGACTAGACGAAGATGAAGATCAGGGTCTTCAAAATCAGATGATGGAGTAGAGTATGCTTCTAGAAACTCCAGTGACTTTTGCAAGGAGGCAAAAACTAAGAGGGAGCCTACAAAACACATGAAATATAAGTATTTAAATTGTCATTTGAGTTATCCTTTAAGTGTCTAAATGATATTGTTCATGCATATTTGTATTCCTAAGATCATGAAGTGTATTATGCATGTTATAGTAAATGCATTGATATGGATAGGATATTGTTCATAATAGTTACATGTAGATCGGTGATACAGTTGTATTTTATGCATCTATATATGACTAAGATTGACTAGCAGTAGGCTCATGTAGTGCATGTTATGGGTAAGTGGCCTATAGTGTTGCACAACATCTCATGAGTCCTGTTACCAGCTAAGTTGTACTTAGTTGGATTATCAAGCGAGCGGGCAGAATGGAACATGATACATGTTCATTTTTGGTGATTTGATATCCAGTTGGCCTGTTAAAGGCCCCCGTTTTTGAATTTTTTCCACATGTCCATGGCCCTGCGGGGTTTGTAATAAAAACGTACTAGCATGGGGTTTTGTAAAAGACTTGGTTCCCTAGGACTTTTTGGCTAAGTCAGGTATTCCAAGGAGTTTTTTCACCTATCTATTATGTCTTGCATTAGTGCATAACATAATTAATTGGTTTTTCTCCTGCTCCTCCAAAGCTGGAATGCCTGGGGAGGTTGACGGGCCTTAGGGGATTATTAGAGTCTATGGGTCAATGTATATGAACATGCTAGGCGTTAATTTTGAGTCATATGGACATGTGCTAAGTCCCCCTAGGTTGTTTTTTAATTTTCGGCATGTTTTATTTTTTCCGTAAATTGGGCCATTTTTTTAATGGTTCAATTAAAAAATTTGTAATTGGCCTATAAGGGGCGTCTGGAGGTATTTTTTGCCTTAGGGGTGCTCGTTTTCTAACTCAGAGCACCCCCTAAACCCCTAAACCCACTTTTTCTAAGGTTTGGGTGCTTCAATATTTTCCTATGGCCAAAAAACCCAAAAAAGTCAAAAAAGTCATGAAAAAATCAAAAAATTGAAAAAGTGACTTTAAAAAATTATTAAATTTTTGGAGTAATGACAACTCAGTTTTGGACCAGCACTATTATAGGAGGATATTGGGCTGATTTGGAAGGTATTTGGCAGCCCCATAAGGGGAGAAGATTATGCCCATGAGAGAGGGGCGCACTTATTGTTTGGGCAGCCCACGAGTTATGGTTTGAGCAGCACATTGTATGCTGCCATGTTAGCACCATGCATGCTGGTTTATGGCAGCTTGTAAGGTGGGAAGGCAGCCCCTATCTCTCCATGTTTCGTGCCAATACTCCCCCAATTCCTCTCCTTGACATGGGCGCACTCCCCTTAGCCATTTTCTATATATTCAAGCACTCTCTCCATTGTTCACTAGTGAGAATTGGAGCAAGAGACTTATGACTGTAATATTTTTCTCATTTGAATAAAAGAAGACTTTGGAGGTCAGCTTGTGGTGTTTTCTCACATGTGGATGTAATATCTTGATTCATTTCCCAAGATGACTTGTGCATAAGTTTCATTCTTCAAGGGTGTGGTGTGCTCATCTATGAGATAAGTTGTTTTCAATTTGTTTATTGTAGCATCTTAGTTTCTTGTGAGTATATATATATCTACACTTAATATTTTGTTTGGTGAGATCTGTGATGTGCAGGTGTTTTCTTGAGTTGGCAAGAAGGAGGATCTTGTTTGTTTCCCCTTTTTACTAACCATTGTTTGCAGATATAGTCCCTTCAAACATCACTGAACCATCTTCAAAGCTTCGATTTTCAACAAGGATTTGTTCCATCTCTCTCTCTCTCTCATTCAAGAGAAAATCAAATTTTATGGTTATCTAGTACTTTCTTTTCAAAAACTAGTTTAAGTTGTCAAAATCTTTCAAGTTTTTCTAAAGTGGTATTAGATCTGTTTGCAAAGTATTATCTGGCTGCCCTAGAGCTTGAAATTTGCAGCCATTAAAGGCTAGCAGAGATCCCAGGTAGACAAGCCCCATAGCTTGTTTTATTTGGTTATTTTTAGTCATTTTTACTTAGTTTTTAACTTAGAATTTTTTGGGTTTTTTAGGAGGTGTTCCAAAGACACTCTTAAAGTGTTTTTGGGCATCTTATACTAATTATTGCTTGCTGGTTTGCAGCAAAAGACGAACAGGTAGGAGGAAGTGCTGCCGAAATTTCGAGCATCCAGGCGATCCGAAGGACAAATTTCCATATTTTTCAAAACCGGTCATTTTTTCCTATAATTTTGTAAGCCACCAAGTCACTTAAAGTAGACTGGGGCACTTCTCTAAATCATTGTAAACAATTTTAAACGAGAGCAAGTGGGCTAGCCAGCGCCCATACCCCATCCCCCCAGGGGTGGCCTGTGTCGTCTCATTTTCATGGCGTGATTTTTAGAGTAGTTTATTTCTTTGTTTTCCGGCATTTAATAAAATCAATTAGGATTAAAATAAACCTTGTTGGTCCGTTCCACTGGCGGGCCACAAGTTCACTCATAACATAGTTTTTCACATTTTTTTTTTTACAAACTCATAACGCCCCCCTTGCTTTCCCGAAGTAGGGTTTTTGTATGAGGGCTTGCCCGAAATACATGCCTGAAAAGAGACTCCTGGGGTTTTAAAAAAGATAAAATTTGGGTTCATAAATTTTTTTATAAAAATACCAAGGTCTTCTCCCGTATGCTCTGTGGCCAACTTGCAGCTCAGTCTGATCCAGTTGGTACACACCAGAAAGGAGTGGATGACTAGTAATAGGATCTAACACCGCCCCAATAAAAATCCTTTTTGTGAAAATCCGGCACAACACGCATTTTGTTGTCGTGGGCAAATTTCCCAGAAGGCTTGGGATAACACTGAATAGTGACCTCTTGGAAACCGTTAGGCTTGCCCTCGTTGGTATAGCATCTGAACACCTCCTCGAGACTCCGATTCAGCCCAAAGCTTGAGAGGGAAGCCACGCTTCAAAATTCCGGACATGTTCCCCCGTACCTTGCGTATATCGGGAACCCACCTGCCTTAATAAAAAGATCACCATCACATTAATTTTTAAAATAAACCAAGAACACTCGCACAACATTTACTTTTCCTGCTTATGCATTTGTTTAATGACTCCATTATAAGGCACTGGTCTTGTTTCAATTTTATTTTCATATTATTGACTAATGTGCTGTTAAATGATGATTATTCTAAATGGGAGTAAATGATAAATGAAATTTTTATTTGACAAATGTATGTGTTGTTTATTCTCGGTTACCAAAAATATTTCCTAACTCCTAGATTAGACGCCTTAGTTTCTTTTTATCTTTAGGGTCCACCCCCCTTGGCTTCGCTAGGAAAGCCTAGACGGAGGAGTCGAGTCCCAAGTAACAGCACTTGACTCTGACTTGCCCCCAAGGCCACACCAGCAGCTTGAAGACTTTTGCTGCATTTTCCCAGGTGTGGAACCAGGCGGCAACATTTTGGCGCCGTTGCCGGGGATAAGTCTTTTTATTCCCGGAGTACGACTTTTGAGTTTTCCTTTTTTGCTTTTGCTTTGTTTGATGAATCTTTAGATTAGATTTTTTAATTTTTCATCTGGCGACTCCACTAACCTTTTTCCTTTTATAAAATTTCAAAGAAAAACAAAAATAGATTTCTTTGTGAGATTATTTAATATGCATATTTTTATTCTCACATGGCGACTCCATTGAAGGGATAAAACCCTTGTTTCTCATACAGTTTGTTGAGACTGTTTGTGTGTAGATGAGCCTGATGCATTACAGTAAAATCTATAAAGCTCACCTTTTGACAACTCCATTGATTCAGTACCATATTTGCTCCATGATTACTTCAAAATAACATTGTTTGATTCTTAATATGGATGATGAAAGAAAAGAGTACGGTATTCAGGTTTCCAGTGCATTTCCTCCCATCGACTTCTCACACATTCCGGGTTTCCCTAACTCTGAGCCATATCTCCCAATTGATGGATATGTTGAGGCTCCGATTTTTCATGGAAATGGTGATTCACCTGTATTTCACATCATATCTTTTGTTTCACTGTTGGGTGAGGTCAATATTTGTCACGAGGATAATAAGATGTTGATGTTTGCTAAGTCCCTAAAAGGAGATGCATGGAGGTGGTATTTTGGCCTTCCTAATGGATGCATTACCTCCCTAGCAAATTTCTTTGCTATGTTTTTCCAGAGATGGTATGATGGTGATGGTGATATGATAAGTGTCATGGACAGAACTTTCACATACCTAAGTAACTTGGCAAGGCTGGATGAGTCCATGATTTCCATTACTGAGCAGCCTATCCCAAGTGATCCTCTTGAAGAAGTTCATGAAGCTCCCTCGACTGAAGATTTTGTTGTGAACCATCCTCTTGTCAACATAACTGAAAATATAGAAGTTGACAAAGAAATTCATGAAGGGACTCCATTTCCAATTGAAGATGTTTCAGAACAGCTTCCTCAATTTGCCATTGAAGATTTGGGATTTCAGGATTACTTTAGTGAAGATGATGATGTTTGTACTTCAAATTCACCTACGGAAGCAACCATTACAGGAGCCTTTAAAGAAACTTGTGATGATTTTTGTATGGTTTATGATGACACTCCTCCTTTTTCTTTGCATAGTGGTGAAGTCTTGGACAACTTTATACCTTGTAATATCTTTCAAACCAAGCCTTCTGAGGATAAGTATCATGCTCATGAAAATTGTGAAAGTTGGCTTCCTTGTGATATCTTTGAAAGCACTCTTTTCGAAGATGAGGATGAGTATGGCCAGGATTGTGATGCAATAGACAAAGACTCCCCTTTCATTTACAAGGATAGGTATGATGATTATTGGACGGATTTAGAAAAACCCATCTTTGATATATCAAGAGAGGGGAGTGTTGATTTTGAGACCTTGGGGAATCTTGACATGGAAGAAAAACATACAGATATTTCTCATGATCAATCAGAGCCATGCATAAGTATTAGTAATGAAGACTTGGATCAGCAGTATAACGAAGAGTTGGATAGGATGGAATCAGTGGAATGTCAGTTTCAACCTTCATCAGCACATTCTGAGGTTCCTTATGATTTGGAGCAGCTTGGGGCTTATACTTTCACAGAAATAAACTATCAGAAGAGCCTTTCGGACCAATATGATGAGGTAGTTGGTCTGCCTTATCATTCCGAGTTTTTTCTCAGCCCTATCCAGTCATGGGTAGAAGAGGCCTGCATGAGGACTCACCATTGGGGGAAGCACTTCAAAGATTTATCATATACCTATGATCTACCATCCAATCTTTCAATCCAGAATTATCATGCAGGTTTGCATTTTCTAAACAAGGTACCCTTGTTTTGGCTGGTAACCAAACACAAGGTGAAAAGTTTTTACATTGATAAAGTGTTAAGATGGTTGCATTGGATTTATCATTTTACTTAGCATTTATTTTGTTATGCTTAGAGTAGGAAAATAAGCTCATCAAGTGAGCATTTACTTTCAACATTTCTTTTTCAATACTTTCCTTTTATGTACTTAGAATTTTTCATTAGTCGTTTTTTAGTTTTTGAATAATGCAACTTATGGTTCATTGGCTTCTTATAAGAACTTGTGCTACTGAAAGGTTTTCTTGTCAAGTTGAGATGTTTTTACAGGTCATAGAAACCGGAGATTCTGGTATTCTCGTATGCTCTCCTTTCATGAAGACCGAATCGAGCACACGTCCCGCAGTTGGAGCCAGATGTTACCAGCTAAGTTGTACTTAGTTGGATTATCAAGCGAGCGGGCAGAATGGAACATGATACATGTTCATTTTTGGTGATTTGATATCCAGCTGGCCTGTTAAAGGCCCCCATTTTTGAATTTTTTCCACATGTCCATGGCCCTGCGGGGTTTGTAATAAAAACGTACTAGCATGGGGTTTTGTAAAAGACTTGGTTCCCTAGGACTTTTTGGCTAAGTCAGGTATTCCAAGGAGTTTTTTCACCTATCTATTATGTCTTGCATTAGTGCATAACATAATTAATTGGTTTTTCTCCTGCTCCTCCAAAGCTGGAATGCCTGGGGAGGTTGACGGGCCTTAGGGGATTATTAGAGTCTATGGGTCAATGTATATGAACATGCTAGGCGTTAATTTTGAGTCATATGGACATGTGCTAAGTCCCCCTAGGTTGTTTTTTAATTTTCGGCATGTTTTATTTTTTCCGTAAATTGGGCCATTTTTTAATGGTTCAATTAAAAAATTTGTAATTGGCCTATAAGGGGCGTCTGGAGGTATTTTTTGCCTTAGGGGTGCTCGTTTTCTAACTCAGAGCACCCCCTAAACCCCTAAACCCACTTTTTCTAAGGTTTGGGTGCTTCAATATTTTCCTATGGCCAAAAAACCCAAAAAAGTCAAAAAAGTCATGAAAAAATCAAAAAATTGAAAAAGTGACTTTAAAAAATTATTAAATTTTTGGAGTAATGACAACTCAGTTTTGGACCAGCACTATTATAGGAGGATATTGGGCTGATTTGGAAGGTATTTGGCAGCCCCATAAGGGGAGAAGATTATGCCCATGAGAGAGGGGCGCACTTATTGTTTGGGCAGCCCACGAGTTATGGTTTGAGCAGCACATTGTATGCTGCCATGTTAGCACCATGCATGCTGGTTTATGGCAGCTTGTAAGGTGGGAAGGCAGCCCCTATCTCTCCATGTTTCGTGCCAATACTCCCCCAATTCCTCTCCTTGACATGGGCGCACTCCCCTTAGCCATTTTCTATATATTCAAGCACTCTCTCCATTGTTCACTAGTGAGAATTGGAGCAAGAGACTTATGACTGTAATATTTTTCTCATTTGAATAAAAGAAGACTTTGGAGGTCAGCTTGTGGTGTTTTCTCACACGTGGATGTAATATCTTGATTCATTTCCCAAGATGACTTGTGCATAAGTTTCATTCTTCAAGGGTGTGGTGTGCTCATCTATGAGATAAGTTGTTTTCAATTTGTTTATTGTAGCATCTTAGTTTCTTGTGAGTATATATATATCTACACTTAATATTTTGTTTGGTGAGATCTGTGATGTGCAGGTGTTTTCTTGAGTTGGCAAGAAGGAGGATCTTGTTTGTTTCCCCTTTTTACTAACCATTGTTTGCAGATATAGTCCCTTCAAACATCACTGAACCATCTTCAAAGCTTCGATTTTCAACAAGGATTTGTTCCATCTCTCTCTCTCTCTCATTCAAGAGAAAATCAAATTTTATGGTTATCTAGTACTTTCTTTTCAAAAACTAGTTTAAGTTGTCAAAATCTTTCAAGTTTTTCTAAAGTGGTATTAGATCTGTTTGCAAAGTATTATCTGGCTGCCCTAGAGCTTGAAATTTGCAGCCATTAAAGGCTAGCAGAGATCCCAGGTAGACAAGCCCCATAGCTTGTTTTATTTGGTTATTTTTAGTCATTTTTACTTAGTTTTTAACTTAGAATTTTTTGGGTTTTTTAGGAGGTGTTCCAAAGACACTCTTAAAGTGTTTTTGGGCATCTTATACTAATTATTGCTTGCTGGTCTGCAGCAAAAGACGAACAGGTAGGAGGAAGTGCTGCCGAAATTTCGAGCATCCAGGCGATCCGGAGGACAAATTTCCATATTTTTCAAAACCGGTCATTTTTTCCTATAATTTTGTAAGCCACCAAGTCACTTAAAGTAGACTGGGGCACTTCTCTAAATCATTGTAAACAATTTTAAACGAGAGCAAGTGGGCTAGCCAGCGCCCATACCCCATCCCCCCAGGGGTGGCCTGTGTCGTCTCATTTTCATGGCGTGATTTTTAGAGTAGTTTATTTCTTTGTTTTCCGGCATTTAATAAAATCAATTAGGATTAAAATAAACCTTGTTGGTCCGTTCCACTGGCGGGCCACAAGTTCACTCATAACATAGTTTTTCACATTTTTTTTTTTACAAACTCATAACGCCCCCCTTGCTTTCCCGAAGTAGGGTTTTTGTATGAGGGCTTGCCCGAAATACATGCCTGAAAAGAGACTCCTGGGGTTTTAAAAAAGATAAAATTTGGGTTCATAATTTTTTTTATAAAAATACCAAGGTCTTCTCCCGTATGCTCTGTGGCCAACTTGCAGCTCAGTCTGATCCAGTTGGTACACACCAGAAAGGAGTGGATGACTAGTAATAGGATCTAACACCGCCCCAATAAAAATCCTTTTTGTGAAAATCCGGCACAACACGCATTTTGTTGTCGTGGGCAAATTTCCCAGAAGGCTTGGGATAACACTGAATAGTGACCTCTTGGAAACCGTTAGGCTTGCCCTCGTTGGTATAGCATCTGAACACCTCCTCGAGACTCCGATTCAGCCCAAAGCTTGAGAGGGAAGCCACGCTTCAAAATTCCGGACATGTTCCCCCGTACCTTGCGTATATCGGGAACCCACCTGCCTTAATAAAAAGATCACCATCACATTAATTTTTAAAATAAACCAAGAACACTCGCACAACATTTACTTTTCCTGCTTATGCATTTGTTTAATGACTCCATTATAAGGCACTGGTCTTGTTTCAATTTTATTTTCATATTATTGACTAATGTGCTGTTAAATGATGATTATTCTAAATGGGAGTAAATGATAAATGAAATTTTTATTTGACAAATGTATGTGTTGTTTATTCTCGGTTACCAAAAATATTTCCTAACTCCTAGATTAGACGCCTTAGTTTCTTTTTATCTTTAGGGTCCACCCCCCTTGGCTTCGCTAGGAAAGCCTAGACGGAGGAGTCGAGTCCCAAGTAACAGCACTTGACTCTGACTTGCCCCCAAGGCCACACCAGCAGCTTGAAGACTTTTGCTGCATTTTCCCAGGTGTGGAACCAGGCGGCAACATTTTGGCGCCGTTGCCGGGGATAAGTCTTTTTATTCCCGGAGTACGACTTTTGAGTTTTCCTTTTTTGTTTTTGCTTTGTTTGATGAATCTTTAGATTAGATTTTTTAATTTTTCATCTGGCGACTCCACTAACCTTTTTCCTTTTATAAAATTTCAAAGAAAAACAAAAATAGATTTCTTTGTGAGATTATTTAATATGCATATTTTTATTCTCACATGGCGACTCCATTGAAGGGATAAAACCCTTGTTTCTCATACAGTTTGTTGAGACTGTTTGTGTGTAGATGAGCCTGATGCATTACAGTAAAATCTATAAAGCTCACCTTTTGACAACTCCATTGATTCAGTACCATATTTGCTCCATGATTACTTCAAAATAACATTGTTTGATTCTTAATATGGATGATGAAAGAAAAGAGTACGGTATTCAGGTTTCCAGTGCATTTCCTCCCATCGACTTCACACATTCCGGGTTTCCCTAACTCTGAGCCATATCTCCCAATTGATGGATATGTTGAGGCTCCGATTTTTCATGGAAATGGTGATTCACCTGTATTTCACATCATATCTTTTGTTTCACTGTTGGGTGAGGTCAATATTTGTCACGAGGATAATAAGATGTTGATGTTTGCTAAGTCCCTAAAAGGAGATGCATGGAGGTGGTATTTTGGCCTTCCTAATGGATGCATTACCTCCCTAGCAAATTTCTTTGCTATGTTTTTCCAGAGATGGTATGATGGTGATGGTGATATGATAAGTGTCATGGACAGAACTTTCACATACCTAAGTAACTTGGCAAGGCTGGATGAGTCCATGATTTCCATTACTGAGCAGCCTATCCCAAGTGATCCTCTTGAAGAAGTTCATGAAGCTCCCTCGACTGAAGATTTTGTTGTGAACCATCCTCTTGTCAACATAACTGAAAATATAGAAGTTGACAAAGAAATTCATGAAGGGACTCCATTTCCAATTGAAGATGTTTCAGAACAGCTTCCTCAATTTGCCATTGAAGATTTGGGATTTCAGGATTACTTTAGTGAAGATGATGATGTTTGTACTTCAAATTCACCTACGGAAGCAACCATTACAGGAGCCTTTAAAGAAACTTGTGATGATTTTTGTATGGTTTATGATGACACTCCTCCTTTTTCTTTGCATAGTGGTGAAGTCTTGGACAACTTTATACCTTGTAATATCTTTCAAACCAAGCCTTCTGAGGATAAGTATCATGCTCATGAAAATTGTGAAAGTTGGCTTCCTTGTGATATCTTTGAAAGCACTCTTTTCGAAGATGAGGATGAGTATGGCCAGGATTGTGATGCAATAGACAAAGACTCCCCTTTCATTTACAAGGATAGGTATGATGATTATTGGACGGATTTAGAAAAACCCATCTTTGATATATCAAGAGAGGGGAGTGTTGATTTTGAGACCTTGGGGAATCTTGACATGGAAGAAAAACATACAGATATTTCTCATGATCAATCAGAGCCATGCATAAGTATTAGTAATGAAGACTTGGATCAGCAGTATAACGAAGAGTTGGATAGGATGGAATCAGTGGAATGTCAGTTTCAACCTTCATCAGCACATTCTGAGGTTCCTTATGATTTGGAGCAGCTTGGGGCTTATACTTTCACAGAAATAAACTATCAGAAGAGCCTTTCGGACCAATATGATGAGGTAGTTGGTCTGCCTTATCATTCCGAGTTTTTTCTCAGCCCTATCCAGTCATGGGTAGAAGAGGCCTGCATGAGGACTCACCATTGGGGGAAGCACTTCAAAGATTTATCATATACCTATGATCTACCATCCAATCTTTCAATCCAGAATTATCATGCAGGTTTGCATTTTCTAAACAAGGTACCCTTGTTTTGGCTGGTAACCAAACACAAGGTGAAAAGTTTTTACATTGATAAAGTGTTAAGATGGTTGCATTGGATTTATCATTTTACTTAGCATTTATTTTGTTATGCTTAGAGTAGGAAAATAAGCTCATCAAGTGAGCATTTACTTTCAACATTTTTTTTTCAATACTTTCCTTTTATGTACTTAGAATTTTTCATTAGTCGTTTTTTAGTTTTTGAATAATGCAACTTATGGTTCATTGGCTTCTTATAAGAACTTGTGCTACTGAAAGGTTTTCTTGTCAAGTTGAGATGTTTTTACAGGTCATAGAAACCGGAGATTCTGGTATTCTCGTATGTTCTCCTTTCATGAAGACCGAATCGAGCACACGTCCCGCAGTTGGAGCCAGATGTTACCAGCTAAGTTGTACTTAGTTGGATTATCAAGCGAGCGGGCAGAATGGAACATGATACATGTTCATTTTTGGTGATTTGATATCCAGCTGGCCTGTTAAAGGCCCCCGTTTTTGAATTTTTTCCACATGTCCATGGCCCTGCGGGGTTTGTAATAAAAACGTACTAGCATGGGGTTTTGTAAAAGACTTGGTTCCCTAGGACTTTTTGGCTAAGTCAGGTATTCCAAGGAGTTTTTTCACCTATCTATTATGTCTTGCATTAGTGCATAACATAATTAATTGGTTTTTCTCCTGCTCCTCCAAAGCTGGAATGCCTGGGGAGGTTGACGGGCCTTAGGGGATTATTAGAGTCTATGGGTCAATGTATATGAACATGCTAGGCGTTAATTTTGAGTCATATGGACATGTGCTAAGTCCCCCTAGGTTGTTTTTTAATTTTCGGCATGTTTTATTTTTTCCGTAAATTGGGCCATTTTTTAATGGTTCAATTAAAAAATTTGTAATTGGCCTATAAGGGGCGTCTGGAGGTATTTTTTGCCTTAGGGGTGCTCGTTTTCTAACTCAGAGCACCCCCTAAACCCCTAAACCCACTTTTTCTAAGGTTTGGGTGCTTCAATATTTTCCTATGGCCAAAAAACCCAAAAAAGTCAAAAAAGTCATGAAAAAATCAAAAAATTGAAAAAGTGACTTTAAAAAATTATTAAATTTTTGGAGTAATGACAACTCAGTTTTGGACCAGCACTATTATAGGAGGATATTGGGCTGATTTGGAAGGTATTTGGCAGCCCCATAAGGGGAGAAGATTATGCCCATGAGAGAGGGGCGCACTTATTGTTTGGGCAGCCCACGAGTTATGGTTTGAGCAGCACATTGTATGCTGCCATGTTAGCACCATGCATGCTGGTTTATGGCAGCTTGTAAGGTGGGAAGGCAGCCCCTATCTCTCCATGTTTCGTGCCAATACTCCCCCAATTCCTCTCCTTGACATGGGCGCACTCCCCTTAGCCATTTTCTATATATTCAAGCACTCTCTCCATTGTTCACTAGTGAGAATTGGAGCAAGAGACTTATGACTGTAATATTTTTCTCATTTGAATAAAAGAAGACTTTGGAGGTCAGCTTGTGGTGTTTTCTCACATGTGGATGTAATATCTTGATTCATTTCCCAAGATGACTTGTGCATAAGTTTCATTCTTCAAGGGTGTGGTGTGCTCATCTATGAGATAAGTTGTTTTCAATTTGTTTATTGTAGCATCTTAGTTTCTTGTGAGTATATATATATCTACACTTAATATTTTGTTTGGTGAGATCTGTGATGTGCAGGTGTTTTCTTGAGTTGGCAAGAAGGAGGATCTTGTTTGTTTCCCCTTTTTACTAACCATTGTTTGCAGATATAGTCCCTTCAAACATCACTGAACCATCTTCAAAGCTTCGATTTTCAACAAGGATTTGTTCCATCTCTCTCTCTCTCTCTCATTCAAGAGAAAATCAAATTTTATGGTTATCTAGTACTTTCTTTTCAAAAACTAGTTTAAGTTGTCAAAATCTTTCAAGTTTTTCTAAAGTGGTATTAGATCTGTTTGCAAAGTATTATCTGGCTGCCCTAGAGCTTGAAATTTGCAGCCATTAAAGGCTAGCAGAGATCCCAGGTAGACAAGCCCCATAGCTTGTTTTATTTGGTTATTTTTAGTCATTTTTACTTAGTTTTTAACTTAGAATTTTTTGGGTTTTTTAGGAGGTGTTCCAAAGACACTCTTAAAGTGTTTTTGGGCATCTTATACTAATTATTGCTTGCTGGTTTGCAGCAAAAGACGAACAGGTAGGAGGAAGTGCTGCCGAAATTTCGAGCATCCAGGCGATCCGGAGGACAAATTTCCATATTTTTCAAAACCGGTCATTTTTTCCTATAATTTTGTAAGCCACCAAGTCACTTAAAGTAGACTGGGGCACTTCTCTAAATCATTGTAAACAATTTTAAACGAGAGCAAGTGGGCTAGCCAGCCCCCATACCCCATCCCCCCAGGGGTGGCCTGTGTCGTCTCATTTTCATGGCGTGATTTTTAGAGTAGTTTATTTCTTTGTTTTCCGGCATTTAATAAAATCAATTAGGATTAAAATAAACCTTGTTGGTCCGTTCCACTGGCGGGCCACAAGTTCACTCATAACATAGTTTTTCACATTTTTTTTTTTACAAACTCATAACGCCCCCCTTGCTTTCCCGAAGTAGGGTTTTTGTATGAGGGCTTGCCCGAAATACATGCCTGAAAAGAGACTCCTGGGGTTTTAAAAAAGATAAAATTTGGGTTCATAATTTTTTTTATAAAAATACCAAGGTCTTCTCCCGTATGCTCTGTGGCCAACTTGCAGCTCAGTCTGATCCAGTTGGTACACACCAGAAAGGAGTGGATGACTAGTAATAGGATCTAACACCGCCCCAATAAAAATCCTTTTTGTGAAAATCCGGCACAACACGCATTTTGTTGTCGTGGGCAAATTTCCCAGAAGGCTTGGGATAACACTGAATAGTGACCTCTTGGAAACCGTTAGGCTTGCCCTCGTTGGTATAGCATCTGAACACCTCCTCGAGACTCCGATTCAGCCCAAAGCTTGAGAGGGAAGCCACGCTTCAAAATTCCGGACATGTTCCCCCGTACCTTGCGTATATCGGGAACCCACCTGCCTTAATAAAAAGATCACCATCACATTAATTTTTAAAATAAACCAAGAACACTTGCACAACATTTACTTTTCCTGCTTATGCATTTGTTTAATGACTCCATTATAAGGCACTGGTCTTGTTTCAATTTTATTTTCATATTATTGACTAATGTGCTGTTAAATGATGATTATTCTAAATGGGAGTAAATGATAAATGAAATTTTTATTTGACAAATGTATGTGTTGTTTATTCTCGGTTACCAAAAATATTTCCTAACTCCTAGATTAGACGCCTTAGTTTCTTTTTATCTTTAGGGTCCACCCCCCTTGGCTTCGCTAGGAAAGCCTAGACGGAGGAGTCGAGTCCCAAGTAACAGCACTTGACTCTGACTTGCCCCCAAGGCCACACCAGCAGCTTGAAGACTTTTGCTGCATTTTCCCAGGTGTGGAACCAGGCGGCAACATTTTGGCGCCGTTGCCGGGGATAAGTCTTTTTATTCCCGGAGTACGACTTTTGAGTTTTCCTTTTTTGCTTTTGCTTTGTTTGATGAATCTTTAGATTAGATTTTTTAATTTTTCATCTGGCGACTCCACTAACCTTTTTCCTTTTATAAAATTTCAAAGAAAAACAAAAATAGATTTCTTTGTGAGATTATTTAATATGCATATTTTTATTCTCACATGGCGACTCCATTGAAGGGATAAAACCCTTGTTTCTCATACAGTTTGTTGAGACTGTTTGTGTGTAGATGAGCCTGATGCATTACAGTAAAATCTATAAAGCTCACCTTTTGACAACTCCATTGATTCAGTACCATATTTGCTCCATGATTACTTCAAAATAACATTGTTTGATTCTTAATATGGATGATGAAAGAAAAGAGTACGGTATTCAGGTTTCCAGTGCATTTCCTCCCATCGACTTCTCACACAATTCCGGGTTTCCCTAACTCTGAGCCATATCTCCCAATTGATGGATATGTTGAGGCTCCGATTTTTCATGGAAATGGTGATTCACCTGTATTTCACATCATATCTTTTGTTTCACTGTTGGGTGAGGTCAATATTTGTCACGAGGATAATAAGATGTTGATGTTTGCTAAGTCCCTAAAAGGAGATGCATGGAGGGTGGTATTTTGGCCTTCCTAATGGATGCATTACCTCCCTAGCAAATTTCTTTGCTATGTTTTTCCAGAGATGGTATGATGGTGATGGTGATATGATAAGTGTCATGGACAGAACTTTCACATACCTAAGTAACTTGGCAAGGCTGGATGAGTCCATGATTTCCATTACTGAGCAGCCTATCCCAAGTGATCCTCTTGAAGAAGTTCATGAAGCTCCCTCGACTGAAGATTTTGTTGTGAACCATCCTCTTGTCAACATAACTGAAAATATAGAAGTTGACAAAGAAATTCATGAAGGGACTCCATTTCCAATTGAAGATGTTTCAGAACAGCTTCCTCAATTTGCCATTGAAGATTTGGGATTTCAGGATTACTTTAGTGAAGATGATGATGTTTGTACTTCAAATTCACCTACGGAAGCAACCATTACAGGAGCCTTTAAAGAAACTTGTGATGATTTTTGTATGGTTTATGATGACACTCCTCCTTTTTCTTTGCATAGTGGTGAAGTCTTGGACAACTTTATACCTTGTAATATCTTTCAAACCAAGCCTTCTGAGGATAAGTATCATGCTCATGAAAATTGTGAAAGTTGGCTTCCTTGTGATATCTTTGAAAGCACTCTTTTCGAAGATGAGGATGAGTATGGCCAGGATTGTGATGCAATAGACAAAGACTCCCCTTTCATTTACAAGGATAGGTATGATGATTATTGGACGGATTTAGAAAAACCCATCTTTGATATATCAAGAGAGGGGAGTGTTGATTTTGAGACCTTGGGGAATCTTGACATGGAAGAAAAACATACAGATATTTCTCATGATCAATCAGAGCCATGCATAAGGTATTAGTAATGAAGACTTGGATCAGCAGTATAACGAAGATGAGTTGGATAGGATGGAATCAGTGGAATGTCAGTTTCAACCTTCATCAGCACATTCTGAGGTTCCTTATGATTTGGAGCAGCTTGGGGCTTATACTTTCACAGAAATAAACTATCAGAAGAGCCTTTCGGACCAATATGATGAGGTAGTTGGTTTGCCTTATCATTCCGAGTTTTTTCTCAGCCCTATCCAGTCATGGGTAGAAGAGGCCTGCATGAGGACTCACCATTGGGGGAAGCACTTCAAAGATTTATCATATACCTATGATCTACCATCCAATCTTTCAATCCAGAATTATCATGCAGGTTTGCATTTTCTAAACAAGGTACCCTTGTTTTGGCTGGTAACCAAACACAAGGTGAAAAAGTTTTTACATTGATAAAGTGTTAAGATGGTTGCATTGGATTTATCATTTTACTTAGCATTTATTTTGTTATGCTTAGAGTAGGAAAATAAGCTCATCAAGTGAGCATTTACTTTCAACATTTCTTTTTCAATACTTTCCTTTTATGTACTTAGAATTTTTCATTAGTCGTTTTTTAGTTTTTGAATAATGCAACTTATGGTTCATTGGCTTCTTATAAGAACTTGTGCTACTGAAAGGTTTTCTTGTCAAGTTGAGATGTTTTTACAGGTCATAGAAACCGGAGATTCTGGTATTCTCGTATGCTCTCCTTTCATGAAGACCGAATCGAGCACACGTCCCGCAGTTGGAGCCAGATGTTACCAGCTAAGTTGTACTTAGTTGGATTATCAAGCGAATGTGGGGCAGAATGGAACATGATACATGTTCATTTTTGGTGATTTGATATCCAGCTGGCCTGTTAAAGGCCCCCATTTTTGAATTTTTTCCACATGTCCATGGCCCTGCGGGGTTTGTAATAAAAACGTACTAGCATGGGGTTTTGTAAAAGACTTGGTTCCCTAGGACTTTTTGGCTAAGTCAGGTATTCCAAGGAGTTTTTTCACCTATCTATTATGTCTTGCATTAGTGCATAACATAATTAATTGGTTTTTCTCCTGCTCCTCCAAAGCTGGAATGCCTGGGGAGGTTGACGGGCCTTAGGGGATTATTAGAGTCTATGGGTCAATGTATATGAACATGCTAGGCGTTAATTTTGAGTCATATGGACATGTGCTAAGTCCCCCTAGGTTGTTTTTTAATTTTCGGCATGTTTTATTTTTTCCGTAAATTGGGCCATTTTTTAATGGTTCAATTAAAAAATTTGTAATTGGCCTATAAGGGGCGTCTGGAGGTATTTTTTGCCTTAGGGGTGCTCGTTTTCTAACTCAGGGCACCCCCCTAAACCCCTAAACCCACTTTTTCTAAGGTTTGGTGCTTCAATATTTTCCTATGGCCAAAAAAACCCAAAAAAGTCAAAAAAGTCATGAAAAAATCAAAAAATTGAAAAAGTGACTTTAAAAAATTATTAAATTTTTGGAGTAATGACAACTCAGTTTTGGACCAGCACTATTATAGGAGGATATTGGGCTGATTTGGAAGGTATTTGGCAAGCCCCATAAGGGGAGAAGATTATGCCCATGAGAGAGGGGCGCACTTATTGTTTGGGCAGCCCACGAGTTAATGGTTTGAGCAGCACATTGTATGCTGCCATGTTAGCACCATGCATGCTGGTTTTATGGCAGCTTGTAAGGTGGGAAGGCAGCCCCTATCTCTCCATGTTTCGTGCCAATACTCCCCCAATTCCTCTCCTTGACATGGGCGCACTCCCCTTAGCCATTTTCTATATATTCAAGCACTCTCTCCATTGTTCACTAGTGAGAATTGGAGCAAGAGAACTTATGACTGTAATATTTTTCTCATTTGAATAAAAGAAGACTTTGGAGGTCAGCTTGTGGTGTTTTCTCACACGTGGATGTAATATCTTGATTCATTTCCCAAGATGACTTGTGCATAAGTTTTCATTCTTCAAGGGTGTGGTGTGCTCATCTATGAGATAAGTTGTTTTCAATTTGTTTATTGTAGGAGTATATATATATCTACACTTAATATTTTGTTTGGTGAGATCTGTGATGTGCAGGTGTTTTCTTGAGTTGGCAAGAAGGAGGATCTTGTTTGTTTCCCCTTTTTACTAACCATTGTTTGCAGATATAGTCCCTTCAAACATCACTGAACCATCTTCAAAGCTTCGATTTTCAACAAGGATTTGTTCCATCTCTCTCTCTCTCTCATTCAAGAGAAAATCAAATTTTATGGTTATCTAGTACTTTCTTTTCAAAAACTAGTTTAAGTTGTCAAAATCTTTCAAGTTTTTCTAAAGTGGTATTAGATCTGTTTGCAAAGTATTATCTGGCTGCCCTAGAGCTTGAAATTTGCAGCCATTAAAGGCTCGCAGAGATCCCAGGTAGACAAGCCCCATAGCTTGTTTTATTTGGTTATTTTTAGTCATTTTTACTTAGTTTTTAACTTAGAATTTTTTGGGTTTTTTAGGAGGTGTTCCAAAGACACTCTTAAAGTGTTTTTGGGCATCTTATACTAATTATTGCTTGCTGGTCTGCAGCAAAAGACGAACAGGTAGGAGGAAGTGCTGCCGAAATTTCGAGCATCCAGGCGATCCGGAGGACAAATTTCCATATTTTTCAAAACCGGTCATTTTTTCCTATAATTTTGTAAGCCACCAAGTCACTTAAAGTAGACTGGGGCACTTCTCTAAATCATTGTAAACAATTTTAAACGAGAGCAAGTGGGCTAGCCAGCGCCCATACCCCATCCCCCCAGGGGTGGCCTGTGTCGTCTCATTTTCATGGCGTGATTTTTAGAGTAGTTTATTTCTTTGTTTTCCGGCATTTAATAAAATCAATTAGGATTAAAATAAACCTTGTTGGTCCGTTCCACTGGCGGGCCACAAGTTCACTCATAACATAGTTTTTCACATTTTTTTTTTTACAAACTCATAACGCCCCCCTTGCTTTCCCGAAGTAGGGTTTTTGTATGAGGGCTTGCCCGAAATACATGCCTGAAAAGAGACTCCTGGGGTTTTAAAAAAGATAAAATTTGGGTTCATAATTTTTTTTATAAAAATACCAAGGTCTTCTCCCGTATGCTCTGTGGCCAACTTGCAGCTCAGTCTGATCCAGTTGGTACACACCAGAAAGGAGTGGATGACTAGTAATAGGATCTAACACCGCCCCAATAAAAATCCTTTTTGTGAAAATCCGGCACAACACGCATTTTGTTGTCGTGGGCAAATTTCCCAGAAGGCTTGGGATAACACTGAATAGTGACCTCTTGGAAACCGTTAGGCTTGCCCTCGTTGGTATAGCATCTGAACACCTCCTCGAGACTCCGATTCAGCCCAAAGCTTGAGAGGGAAGCCACGCTTCAAAATTCCGGACATGTTCCCCCGTACCTTGCGTATATCGGGAACCCACCTGCCTTAATAAAAAGATCACCATCACATTAATTTTTAAAATAAACCAAGAACACTCGCACAACATTTACTTTTCCTGCTTATGCATTTGTTTAATGACTCCATTATAAGGCACTGGTCTTGTTTCAATTTTATTTTCATATTATTGACTAATGTGCTGTTAAATGATGATTATTCTAAATGGGAGTAAATGATAAATGAAATTTTTATTTGACAAATGTATGTGTTGTTTATTCTCGGTTACCAAAAATATTTCCTAACTCCTAGATTAGACGCCTTAGTTTCTTTTTATCTTTAGGGTCCACCCCCCTTGGCTTCGCTAGGAAAGCCTAGACGGAGGAGTCGAGTCCCAAGTAACAGCACTTGACTCTGACTTGCCCCCAAGGCCACACCAGCAGCTTGAAGACTTTTGCTGCATTTTCCCAGGTGTGGAACCAGGCGGCAACATTTTGGCGCCGTTGCCGGGGATAAGTCTTTTTATTCCCGGAGTACGACTTTTGAGTTTTCCTTTTTTGTTTTTGCTTTGTTTGATGAATCTTTAGATTAGATTTTTTAATTTTTCATCTGGCGACTCCACTAACCTTTTTCCTTTTATAAAATTTCAAAGAAAAACAAAAATAGATTTCTTTGTGAGATTATTTAATATGCATATTTTTATTCTCACATGGCGACTCCATTGAAGGGATAAAACCCTTGTTTCTCATACAGTTTGTTGAGACTGTTTGTGTGTAGATGAGCCTGATGCATTACAGTAAAATCTATAAAGCTCACCTTTTGACAACTCCATTGATTCAGTACCATATTTGCTCCATGATTACTTCAAAATAACATTGTTTGATTCTTAATATGGATGATGAAAGAAAAGAGTACGGTATTCAGGTTTCCAGTGCATTTCCTCCCATCGACTTCACACATTCCGGGTTTCCCTAACTCTGAGCCATATCTCCCAATTGATGGATATGTTGAGGCTCCGATTTTTCATGGAAATGGTGATTCACCTGTATTTCACATCATATCTTTTGTTTCACTGTTGGGTGAGGTCAATATTTGTCACGAGGATAATAAGATGTTGATGTTTGCTAAGTCCCTAAAAGGAGATGCATGGAGGTGGTATTTTGGCCTTCCTAATGGATGCATTACCTCCCTAGCAAATTTCTTTGCTATGTTTTTCCAGAGATGGTATGATGGTGATGGTGATATGATAAGTGTCATGGACAGAACTTTCACATACCTAAGTAACTTGGCAAGGCTGGATGAGTCCATGATTTCCATTACTGAGCAGCCTATCCCAAGTGATCCTCTTGAAGAAGTTCATGAAGCTCCCTCGACTGAAGATTTTGTTGTGAACCATCCTCTTGTCAACATAACTGAAAATATAGAAGTTGACAAAGAAATTCATGAAGGGACTCCATTTCCAATTGAAGATGTTTCAGAACAGCTTCCTCAATTTGCCATTGAAGATTTGGGATTTCAGGATTACTTTAGTGAAGATGATGATGTTTGTACTTCAAATTCACCTACGGAAGCAACCATTACAGGAGCCTTTAAAGAAACTTGTGATGATTTTTGTATGGTTTATGATGACACTCCTCCTTTTTCTTTGCATAGTGGTGAAGTCTTGGACAACTTTATACCTTGTAATATCTTTCAAACCAAGCCTTCTGAGGATAAGTATCATGCTCATGAAAATTGTGAAAGTTGGCTTCCTTGTGATATCTTTGAAAGCACTCTTTTCGAAGATGAGGATGAGTATGGCCAGGATTGTGATGCAATAGACAAAGACTCCCCTTTCATTTACAAGGATAGGTATGATGATTATTGGACGGATTTAGAAAAACCCATCTTTGATATATCAAGAGAGGGGAGTGTTGATTTTGAGACCTTGGGGAATCTTGACATGGAAGAAAAACATACAGATATTTCTCATGATCAATCAGAGCCATGCATAAGTATTAGTAATGAAGACTTGGATCAGCAGTATAACGAAGAGTTGGATAGGATGGAATCAGTGGAATGTCAGTTTCAACCTTCATCAGCACATTCTGAGGTTCCTTATGATTTGGAGCAGCTTGGGGCTTATACTTTCACAGAAATAAACTATCAGAAGAGCCTTTCGGACCAATATGATGAGGTAGTTGGTCTGCCTTATCATTCCGAGTTTTTTCTCAGCCCTATCCAGTCATGGGTAGAAGAGGCCTGCATGAGGACTCACCATTGGGGGAAGCACTTCAAAGATTTATCATATACCTATGATCTTCCATCCAATCTTTCAATCCAGAATTATCATGCAGGTTTGCATTTTCTAAACAAGGTACCCTTGTTTTGGCTGGTAACCAAACACAAGGTGAAAAGTTTTTACATTGATAAAGTGTTAAGATGGTTGCATTGGATTTATCATTTTACTTAGCATTTATTTTGTTATGCTTAGAGTAGGAAAATAAGCTCATCAAGTGAGCATTTACTTTCAACATTTTTTTTTCAATACTTTCCTTTTATGTACTTAGAATTTTTCATTAGTCGTTTTTTAGTTTTTGAATAATGCAACTTATGGTTCATTGGCTTCTTATAAGAACTTGTGCTACTGAAAGGTTTTCTTGTCAAGTTGAGATGTTTTTACAGGTCATAGAAACCGGAGATTCTGGTATTCTCGTATGTTCTCCTTTCATGAAGACCGAATCGAGCACACGTCCCGCAGTTGGAGCCAGATGTTACCAGCTAAGTTGTACTTAGTTGGATTATCAAGCGAGCGGGCAGAATGGAACATGATACATGTTCATTTTTGGTGATTTGATATCCAGCTGGCCTGTTAAAGGCCCCCGTTTTTGAATTTTTTCCACATGTCCATGGCCCTGCGGGGTTTGTAATAAAAACGTACTAGCATGGGGTTTTGTAAAAGACTTGGTTCCCTAGGACTTTTTGGCTAAGTCAGGTATTCCAAGGAGTTTTTTCACCTATCTATTATGTCTTGCATTAGTGCATAACATAATTAATTGGTTTTTCTCCTGCTCCTCCAAAGCTGGAATGCCTGGGGAGGTTGACGGGCCTTAGGGGATTATTAGAGTCTATGGGTCAATGTATATGAACATGCTAGGCGTTAATTTTGAGTCATATGGACATGTGCTAAGTCCCCCTAGGTTGTTTTTTAATTTTCGGCATGTTTTATTTTTTCCGTAAATTGGGCCATTTTTTAATGGTTCAATTAAAAAATTTGTAATTGGCCTATAAGGGGCGTCTGGAGGTATTTTTTGCCTTAGGGGTGCTCGTTTTCTAACTCAGAGCACCCCCTAAACCCCTAAACCCACTTTTTCTAAGGTTTGGGTGCTTCAATATTTTCCTATGGCCAAAAAACCCAAAAAAGTCAAAAAAGTCATGAAAAAATCAAAAAATTGAAAAAGTGACTTTAAAAAATTATTAAATTTTTGGAGTAATGACAACTCAGTTTTGGACCAGCACTATTATAGGAGGATATTGGGCTGATTTGGAAGGTATTTGGCAGCCCCATAAGGGGAGAAGATTATGCCCATGAGAGAGGGGCGCACTTATTGTTTGGGCAGCCCACGAGTTATGGTTTGAGCAGCACATTGTATGCTGCCATGTTAGCACCATGCATGCTGGTTTATGGCAGCTTGTAAGGTGGGAAGGCAGCCCCTATCTCTCCATGTTTCGTGCCAATACTCCCCCAATTCCTCTCCTTGACATGGGCGCACTCCCCTTAGCCATTTTCTATATATTCAAGCACTCTCTCCATTGTTCACTAGTGAGAATTGGAGCAAGAGACTTATGACTGTAATATTTTTCTCATTTGAATAAAAGAAGACTTTGGAGGTCAGCTTGTGGTGTTTTCTCACATGTGGATGTAATATCTTGATTCATTTCCCAAGATGACTTGTGCATAAGTTTCATTCTTCAAGGGTGTGGTGTGCTCATCTATGAGATAAGTTGTTTTCAATTTGTTTATTGTAGCATCTTAGTTTCTTGTGAGTATATATATATCTACACTTAATATTTTGTTTGGTGAGATCTGTGATGTGCAGGTGTTTTCTTGAGTTGGCAAGAAGGAGGATCTTGTTTGTTTCCCCTTTTTACTAACCATTGTTTGCAGATATAGTCCCTTCAAACATCACTGAACCATCTTCAAAGCTTCGATTTTCAACAAGGATTTGTTCCATCTCTCTCTCTCTCTCATTCAAGAGAAAATCAAATTTTATGGTTATCTAGTACTTTCTTTTCAAAAACTAGTTTAAGTTGTCAAAATCTTTCAAGTTTTTCTAAAGTGGTATTAGATCTGTTTGCAAAGTATTATCTGGCTGCCCTAGAGCTTGAAATTTGCAGCCATTAAAGGCTAGCAGAGATCCCAGGTAGACAAGCCCCATAGCTTGTTTTATTTGGCTATTTTTAGTCATTTTTACTTAGTTTTTAACTTAGAATTTTTTGGGTTTTTTAGGAGGTGTTCCAAAGACACTCTTAAAGTGTTTTTGGGCATCTTATACTAATTATTGCTTGCTGGTTTGCAGCAAAAGACGAATAGGTAGTAGGAAGTGCTGCCGAAATTTCGAGCATCCAGGCGATCCGGAGGACAAATTTCCATATTTTTCAAAACCGGTCATTTTTTCCTATAATTTTGTAAGCCACCAAGTCACTTAAAATAGACTGGGGCACTTCTCTAAATCATTGTAAACAATTTTAAACGAGAGCAAGTGGGCTAGCCAGCGCCCATACCCCATCCCCCCAGGGGTGGCCTGTGTCGTCTCATTTTCATGGTGTGATTTTTAGAGTAGTTTATTTCTTTGTTTTCCGGCATTTAATAAAATCAATTAGGATTAAAATAAACCTTGTTGGTCCGTTCCACTGGCGGGCCACAAGTTCACTCATAACATAGTTTTTCACATTTTTTTTTTACAAACTCATAACGCCCCCCTTGCTTTCCCGAAGTAGGGTTTTTGTATGAGGGTTTGCCCGAAATACATGCCTGAAAAGAGACTCCTGGGGTTTTAAAAAAGATAAAATTTGGGTTCATAAATTTTTTTATAAAAATACCAAGGTCTTCTCCCGTATGCTCTGTGGCCAACTTGCAGCTCAGTCTGATCCAGTTGGTACACACCAGAAAGGAGTGGATGACTAGTAATAGGATCTAACACCGCCCCAATAAAAATCCTTTTTGTGAAAATCCGACTCAACACGCATTTTGTTGTCGTGGGCAAATTTCCCAGAAGGCTTGGGATAACACTGAATAGTGACCTCTTGGAAACCGTTAGGCTTGCCCTCGTTGGTATAGCATCTGAACACCTCCTCGAGACTCCGATTCAGCCCAAAGCTTGAGAGGGAAGCCACGCTTCAAAATTCCGGACATGTTCCCCCGTACCTTGCGTATATCGGGAACCCACCTGCCTTAATAAAAAGATCACCATCACATTAATTTTTAAAATAAACCAAGAACACTCGCACAACATTTACTTTTCCTGCTTATGCATTTGTTTAATGACTCCATTATAAGGCACTGGTCTTGTTTCAATTTTATTTTCATATTATTGACTAATGTGCTGTTAAATGATGATTATTCTAAATGGGAGTAAATGATAAATGAAATTTTTATTTGACAAATGTATGTGTTGTTTATTCTCGGTTACCAAAAATATTTCCTAACTCCTAGATTAGACGCCTTAGTTTCTTTTTATCTTTAGGGTCCACCCCCCTTGGCTTCGCTAGGAAAGCCTAGACGGAGGAGTCGAGTCCCAAGTGACAGCACTTGACTCTGACTTGCCCCCAAGGCCACACCAGCAGCTTGAAGACTTCTGCTGCATTTTCCCAGGTGTGGAACCAGGCGGCAACAAGTCCTAGATAGAGCTAGTCCAGGATGAAACCTCTTTGCTAACATGTTGAGAGCAGTGCACGTTCTTAATAGTATGTTCTGGTAGAGATGGAAGGCATCTAGATAGTTACCGTGTGTATACGGGATATGGATGAGTGTTGAGCTGAAGCATTGGTTAAGATGCATTAGTTACATGACTGTGTACATTATGCATAAGAAGTTTTAATTACATGGAATGATACTAATCATATGACTAAATTGGACTTGTAGGAAAGATCATGTGCTATGACCTACAAGAGAAGGATGATAAGACTTGTTCCAAATAACAAGTGATGAAGGTTCAAGCAAATTTACAAAATCAAGCATACTACAGAAGTACAAGGCAAGGTTCATGATTTCTCTCAGAAAGAGGGAGTCGATTGTGACGAGATGTTGTTGCTCTTGTATCAAGATACACTTGAATTAGAGCTATACTTGCGATAGCTGCAGTGAGGAAGTGGAAGGAACACCAGATGGATGTGAATACTACCTTCTTGAACGACGTAGTAGAAGAGAAAGTGTATGTGGAGCAGCCACTAGGATTTGAGACACATGACAAGAAAACTCATGTGTACAAATTGAAGAAGGCCTTGTACGATTTGAAACAGGCACCCAGGACGTGGTACGACAGGATTGATGGATTTCTGACAAGCTTGGGATTCCCCAAGAATAAAGTGGATTCCAACCTTTACTTCAAGGTTGAGGATGGGAAACAAGTGATACTACTGTTGTATGATCTATTTATGATAGGTGATGAGAAGCTCATAGCAGAAACGAAGAGGTAGCTTGCTAAAGAGTTTGAGATGAAAGACCTGTGTATGATGCACTATTTCTTAGGTCTTGAGGTGTGGCAGAATCCAGAGGGACTTTTGATGAGTCAAGGAAAATATGCGGTAGAGATCCTGAAGAGGTTTGGGATGATGGATTACAAGGCCATGGCCATGGCCACACCTATGGCACCGAATCTGAATTTGCGGTGTGATACTTCTTCAGAGATGGTGGATGCCATGATATATAGGCAGATGATTGGTTCCTTGATGTACTTAACGAAAATGAGGCCTGATTTATGCTTTCCCGTGAACACACCGAGTCAGTACATGGTAGAGATAAGACGTGTTCACCTAGTTGCAGCAAAGCATGTGTTGAGGTACTTGAGGGGTACAGTTGATTATGGCCTCAGATATGCATCAGATCAGAGGATTAATCTGCAGGGTTATGTTGATGCGGATTGGGCCAATAGTGTCATGGATAGAAAGAGCACATCGGGGTGCTGCTTAAGTTTTGGATCTGGTATGATCTCATGGTTCAACGAGAAGCAGACAAGTGTGGCACTCAGTACAGCCGAAGTAGAGTATATGGCAACTTGTTCAGCAAGCTGTGAGGCAGTATGGCTTTGAAAGGTGCTTGCAGGTTTGTTCGATCTCGAGTTAGAGGTGACTTGTATTCTTTGTGACAACCAGGGTTCTGTGAAATTGTCTGAGAACTCGGTGTTTCATGACAAGTCGAAGCACATCGAGATTAGGTATCACTATATCAGGGATATGGTGCAGAGAGGAGCAGTGAGGCTCCGGTATATAGCGACAGAGGAGTAGATAGCCGATGTGTTGACTAAGCCTCTATCAAGGGTGAAGTTTGAGTACTTCAAGGACAAGCTTGGGGTGGTCCAGATCAAGAGGGAGTGATGAGTAACATAGCACGCGTGAGACGCAGGTAGTCACGGGTTATGTGGCATAATTGAGTCTCCTGGGCATGTCTCCACTTTACATGTGAGTTGTAGCGAGTAGTCACGGGTTATGTGACATAATTGAGTCTCTTGGACTACACTCATGAGGTTGTAGCGGGTAGTCACGGGTTATGTGACGTAATTGAGTCTCCTGGACTACACCCATGAGGTTGCAGTAGGTAGTCACTGTGTGTGACGTAATTGAGTCTCCTGACTGCAGTGCTATGTTGGACAACACACATGTGCGAAGACGCAGGTTTTGAACCTGGGTTGTTCTCCACATGAGGTGACGTGGTAGCGGGTAGTCACATGTTATGTGACATAATTGAGTATCCTAGGCTATACTCACAAGGTTGTGTTGTCCCAATGTTGATATGTGACATGGTAGCAGATAGTCATGGGTTATGTGACGTAATTGAGTCTCCTAGGATACACTCACAAGATGATTTGGACACGTGCTGAGGTAACACACGTGGTTGCGATGTGCAACATAATTTATGCTCCTAGGCTTGACCCCACCGGATGGCTTGCTCGGTTCATGATACAGGGTGAGGTAACGCAGGTGGTCGCTATGTGCGATGTAATGTACGCTCCTAGACCCACCGGATGATTTGATGGTTCAAAACTTCTAATGATGTATAGATTCGAGAGATGTCAGAAGTCAATGGTCAGGGTACAGAGTTGCAGCAACAATATTGATGATGATAGCGTTGGAAGAATACCTTCCTTGTTAAGTGGGAGTGTTGAAGAATGTAACTTCAGAAGATATTCTTATTGTATTTTTATTGTACTTCCTTTGGGAAATATTCATATTGTATTTGATTATGTAAAAACCCTAAAAGAAATAATGTAAAATAGACAAGTCGGCTCAGTGGGTAAACTGCCCCAAACAATGGGAAAAACTGCCCTAGTCAGGTCGTCCTAGTTAGGAAAATTTAGGTCAGCCCAGTTATGTAAAAGGACCAGTTTTGTGACCAGTATAAATAGGGTGGCGCCTAGCTCATTTGGAGCATCACGTCACTCAAGCAAGTTCGCATGAGCAATAGCAGAAGGACAAGTTTCCTTGGGAGAAGGAGTAGCTGCATTGAAGACATCTTTTCTTGGGGTTTCTATTGTATCTTGTTCCCGAGTTATTGTATGAGATTGACATTGTACTTTCTAACGAATCTATACTGAAGAAGTTTTGCTGGGTTTTGCCCGTGAGAGGTTTTCCCTGGCTAAATCTTTCTGTACTCTTGTTATGTTGTGCTTGTCTATCTTTCAGTGATCCTATTGTATATGTTTATTGTGATAATAATATAAATTGTTTGAATATCTAACACAACCATCCTAGAAGTATCAAAATTCTAACACTATCCAGACTGGACCAAAGAGAAGTAAGCTCTTTGTTTGAATTGGAGTCATGATGTTTACGTTATAGTGGATTGCCAACAAGATGTATTTCCTTACATTCATTAATGCAGCCACATCTGTCCTCCCTACATTTATTGCTTACTTGCAGGTCCTGGGAAGCCATATAGAGCAATTTAATGCTCCCCTGAGTGAGTGTTGCCAACTAAGTTGTACTTGGTTGGATTGTCAAGCGAGCGGGCTGAGTGGAACATGACACATGTTCAATTTTGGTGATTTGATATCCAGCTGGCCTTTTAAAGGGCCCCGTTTTTAATTTTTTTTCCACATGTCCATGGCCCTGCGGGGTTTGTAATAAAAACGTACTAGCATGGGGTTTTGTAAAATACTTGGTTCCCTAGGACTTTTTGGCTAAGTCAGGTATTCCAAGGAGTTTTTTCACCTATCTATTATGTCTTGCATTAGTGCATAACATAATTAATTGGTTTTTTTCCTGCTCCTCCAAAGATGGAATGCCTGGGGAGGCTGACGGGCCTTAGGGAATTATTAGAGTTTATGGGTCAATGTATATGAACATGCTAGGTGTTAATTTTGAGTCATATGGACATGTGCTAAGTCCCCCTAGGTTGTTTTTAATTTTCGGCAAGTTTTAATTTTTCCGTAAATTGGGCCATTTTTTTTATGGTTCAATAAAAAATTTGTAATTGGCCTATAAGGGGCGTCTGGAGGTATTTTTTGCCTCAGAGCACCCCCTTAACCCCTAAACCCACTTTTCCTAAGGTTTGGGTGCTTCAATTTTTTCTTATGGCCAAAAAACCCAAAAAAGTCAAAAAGTCATAAAAAATTCAAAAAATTGAAAAAATGACTAAAAAAATCAATAAATTTTTGGAGTAATGACGGATCAGTTTTGGATCAGCATCATATGTGGAGCATATTGGGCTGATTTGTAAGGTGTTTGGGCAGCCCCATGTAAGGAGAAATTCATGCCCATTTGAGAGTGGCGCATTCACTATATGAGAGGGGCGCACTTATGGAATGGGCAGCCCACGTTTTTGGGAGGGGGAAGCACTATTAGTGCTGGTTGCTAGCACATATGGTGCTTCACATGGGCAGCTAAAAGCATGGAGTGGGCAGCCCTATTCCCTCCATCATTCGTGCCACCACTCCACCTTTCTCTCCCTCACCAAGTGCGCCCTTTCTCCTTGTTGGTTCTATAAATTGCAGCCTCCTCTCTCATTGTTGTTAGAGAGTTGGATTTGGGAGCATCAAACTTATGATTGTAACACTTTTGTATGAATAAAGAAGACTTTGGAGGTCAGATTTGTGGTGTCCATTGTGTGAGTGGATTAAACATTTTGGGCTTGTATAATGGAGGTAACCTGTGCATAAGTTTTGTTATTCAATAGTATCAACTGTACTCATTTGAAAGATTAGTATTAATTTATGAGATAGACTAGTTTCAATTTGTTTATTGTCTAGTCCATTGTTATATGTTTGCAAAAGAAAATCATGCATGTATGTTTCATTTGTTTATGAGTGTTCAGCATAGATTTCTTTTTCAGATATATCTCTACACTTGATCTTTGTTTGCAAAGTGTGTATGTGCAGGTTATTTCAACTGGAGTAGGCGGATGTTGTTTGTTTCCTCTTCTCTAATCTTTGTTTTGCAGATGCAGTCCCTCGAAACACCACAAATATTTCTCCAAGGCTTCGGATTTCAAGCAAAATTTGGCTCATTTTCTCTCTCTCCCTTATAAACAAAATTTTTTCTTTGGTTAACTGGTTACTTCTATTTGAAATATTTCTGATTTATATACTCATATCATATTTTAAATAGATCAGGAATCATTTCATAAAGGTTTGGTTTAGACAGTTACAAAGCTCATATCTTTAACTGTTAGATTTTTCCTTCATTTAGCATCTACTTTTCCAAGACTTGCAATAAAATTGTCAAATTTCTTTTAAGTCTTGTTGGGTAGTTGTAGTTCTGATTTTAAAAGTATATTTGGCTGTCCAAGAGCATACAATTTGCAGCTCATAAAGCTTGCAAAGACCCCAAGCAAAACTAGCATTACTGCTTGTTCTACTTGGTTAAATTTTGCAATTTTTACTTAGTTTTTTTTTACTTAGAATTTTTTTGGGTTTTTTAGGAGGTGTTCCAAAGACACTCTTAAAGTGTTTTTGGACATCTTATACTAATAATTGCTTGCTGGTTTGCAGCAAAAGACGAACAGGTAGGAGGAGGTGCTGCCGAAATTTCGAGGATCCAGGCAATCCGGAGAACCAATTTTCATATTTTTGCAAAACCAGTCAATTTTTTCCTCAAATTTTGTAAGCCACCAAGTCACTTTAAGTAGACTGGGGCACTTCTCTAGTCATTGTAAACAACTATTAAACGAGAGCAAGTGAGCTAGCCAGCGCCCATACCCCATCCCCCCAGGGGTGGCCTGTGTCATCTCTTTTCATGGTGTGATTTTTAGAGTAGTTTATTTCTTTTATTTTCGGCATTTAATAAAATTTACTAGGATTAAAATAAACCTTGTTGGTCCGTTCCACTGGCGGGCCACAAGTTCACTCATAACGTAGTTTTTCCATTTTTTTTTACAAACTCAAAACGCCCCCCTTGCTTTCCCGAAGTAGGGTTTCTGTATGAGGGCTTGCCCGAAATACGTGCCTGAAAAGAGACTCTTGGGGTTTTAAAAAGATAAAATTTGGGTTCATAAATTTTTTTATAAAAATACCAAGGTCTTCTCCTGTATGCTCCGTGGCTGACTTGCAGCTCAGTTTGATCCAGTTGGTACACATCAGAAAGGAGGGGATGACTAGTAATAGGATTTAACACCGCCCTAATAAAAAATCTTTTTTGTGAAAATCCGGCACAACACGTATTTTGTTGTCGTGGGCAAATCTCCCAGAAGGCTTGGGACAACACTGAGTAGTGACCTCTTGGAAACCGTTAGGATTGCCCTCGTTGGTATAGCATCTGAACACCTCCTTGAGACTCCGATTCAGCGCAAGCCTGAGAGGGAAGCCACGCTTCAAAATTCCGGACATGTTCCCCCGTACCTCGCGTATATTGGGAACCCACCTGCCATAATAAAAAGATCACATTCACATTAATTTTAAAATAAACCAAGAACACTCGCACAACATCTACTTTTTCTGCTTATGCATTTGTTTATTTGAATCCATTATAAGGCACTGGTCTTGTTCGATTTTATTTTCATATTATTGACTAATGTGCAGTCAAATGATGATTATTCTAAATGAGAGTAAATGATGAATGAAATTTTTTATTTGACAAATGTATGTGCTGTTTATTCTTGGTTACCAAAAATATTTTCCGAACTCCTAGATTAGATGCCTTAATTTCTTTTCATTTTTAGGGTCCACCCCCCTTGGCTTCGCTAGGAAAGCCTAGACGGAGGAGTCGAGTCCCAAGTGATAGCACTTGACTCTGACTTGCCCCCAAGGCCACACCAGCAGCTTGAAGACTTCTGCTGCGTTTTCCCCAGGTGTGGAACCAGGCGGCAACAGTGAGTAGTAAAATCCTCTTATGGGAAAAGAGTCAAACAAATGCAGCTAAGTTGCACGAAACAGGGAAACGCTTAGAAGTTTTCGAAACGGGGACGGCAGGAAATACGACCCTCCAAAAACGGAAACGTCGGTGGAAACACCGAGGGAAATGCTATATATAAAAATATATATACTTATAGATATATTTTAAAAACACATTATTTGATTCCAATACACTATTCAGCCAGTTCCCTTGCATTGAGATGCTGAGATGAGCATCTATTTATGGATCATGATTATTATTATGGACAACAGTGTATTCCCCATGCCATGATTGAGTCTTAGGACACTCAGAGAGATGACTGATGTAGCTATTTAGCCATTTGTACAGAGTAGTCAGTGTTATCACACCATAGTAGCAGGGCTACTATTCTTGTACAGCAGATATCTACACATTCCAGAGCTTCCTTTATTCCAGAGCATGGCTATATATTTTGGATCACTCATGATCAGAGCAGTACACTATTCAGCCAGTTCCTTTACATTTGAGATGCTAAGATGAGCATCTATATTGGATCACTATCAGATTGTGGATAGCAGTTGTATTCCCCATGCCATGACTGAGTTTCAGGACACTCAGAGAGATGACCGATGTAGCCATTATACCATTAGTACAGAGCAGACAGTAGTGCCCAGAGTTACAGCAGCAGTCTCAGAGGACAGATGATGGTACAAGTTGATGAGCTTTCAGGTATATGACTCAGCAGGTATATCGTGGTGTTATGGTTAGATTGCTTTTATACTTATTCTTATAGCATGTCTTAGCACTTAGTGTCATGATCTGGCGATCATATAGATATATGGACCTGGTTGATCTATTATATATATTATATTGTCCCTACTCAGACTTAGAAGTTCACTATTCATACTCATTGGTACATACCCTCCTTAGGGAGAATAGAGGTGATCATTACACCATACTTTGGCTTGCTAGTGTTGGCTCCATCATTTCATTGTCTTCATCCATCCATGGCCTACCTTTTAGATTATCACCCTGACTTACTACTTGACTAGTGGCATGGAGGACTTTTCCCCACTGTAGCCTCTGTATTGGATGAGCTTCCCTGTTTATTGTGTCTCGGCTCTGAGTTGGTGACAAAACTTACCTATGGTGAGTTGGATTTCCTTGTGAATTCCCCCTAGTCACTAAAGTTGTGTTGGCTAAACCTGAAACTTTTAGTGCTGCCATGAATACAAAATCTGGAAAAATGAAATGCTATATCTTGTATGAAAAGCCCATTCATTCAATGTGTTTCTAAACACACATGAATGAGAGGCATGCCAAATGAACATGGCAATGAAAATAAAATGTTATATCTTTTGGAAAATAAATACCTAGGTAAACAAGTTGTCTTTGACACACCTAGAAGTGCTCAGGTAAACAAGTGCCTTAAAAACACACCTGCAGCAGAAAGCCTAAAAAAAAAATGTAAATCTATGCAATGTGTTTATAAACACACATAGATCAAGGCTATGGAAACTTCAGGCCCAAAAGCAATAGAACTTAAATGCTATATCTAAACAATTGCTGGCCTTATTTGTATTATGGATTGTGCGCATCTGTGAAGGTGAATAAACCCTCTTTAAACAACTCATCCATTTGTGAGACACCGCCATTCCCTGTGTTATTGCTCATTCAGTATATGCTATGGTGTATTCCCTTTCCCTTGCCAAAGTGTCACAAAGTCAAGACAGTTAAGTCATCCCTTAGCCTAGCCAGTTAATTGAAGCCTTCACCCTTCACTAGCAAATTGATCACAACTATGAAATGAGTATGATCCTGAAAGTCTAGTCTGAGTAATAATAATAATTAACGACACTATATATTTGGATTTAGATCGCCAGTCATGATTACTCTGTGTTATAATTGTTATTTGAATAAGTTGTAGAGCATATATTAACCTTGACACTTTGCAGCAGCTATTGATGATGATCTGAGTTATATTTGGTCTTGGTTAGACCTAGTTTGACCATGGAGGACCATGGGACATGAGATGTTGGACCTTATGATGATATGGATAGATGATATATGGTTTATGTATACATACATGATGACTCTATGCAGCAGCTACAGGGTTATGATGATGATTCTGGGGTTACAGCAGTGTTTGTATATGTACAGCGCATTATTATTGGCCTTGATCCGATATATTGGATATTTATTTTGATCATGCAGAGATTCATATGGTGTATGAGTACACATCTTGGATGGATTTGGACCTTCTGAGTCCAATGGGACAGTTTGTTTTCAGTTCCGGGCACTTACAGTGATGATTTAGCCTCAGTAGGCTGTCCTAGTGCAGTTTTGGTCTGTCGGAGGCCTTGTCGGAGCAGATGTGATTTTTATCCGGTTGACCTAGGGCGCTGATGATGGAGGGGGTGGTCCAGCCACTTGTTTTTACCATATTACCCCCCTCCCGGACACATTGGTGCCCTCACCTTGACAGCGCCAGCACTCCAGGAGGCTGTTTGGGGCAGTTTCACGCTTCCCGAGGCATTTCAGGATTGGTAGAAATGGCTATTGGGGAAATCGATTTGGGCTACTGAGGCAAAGTTATGGCATGGGATGATCAGTGATGATAGATCGGGACCTTCCACACCTTCTCCAGCAGTTTCAGCTTCATCGGGGCCCGCATCCATTACTTATGGCACTTTCTGTGGATTTTTGAGGTCTTTTGAGGACCACGACTTCACTATGGAGGCACGATTTGGTACTTTCATGATTATTTATTGGTTATTGTGCTATGGGGATTGACCAAGGAGGGATAAAATTACCCCTTGGACCCACCATAAGCCTCTTATGATATTTTGTCATCATGACTTGGTGGGATTCCCCTCTTATAGGGCGATTTTGTCCACTTATATTATATTTTATTAGTGATCCATGTATTTCATTGTTGAGCTCATCTCAACCATTGATTAGACATTTGTATCTTTTAATCTTAGCCACTCATTCAAAAAGTGGTTAGGGTTTTGGTGCCTCTCCTTCCTATTTAAAGGAGAGAGCCTCTCATTGTAAAGGCACCTTTGGAGCTCTGGAATATTGGAATAGAAGATTTTTTGTGGAGCACATCTCTCTTGCATTGTGGATTCTCTTGCAAATTGAATATACAGTATCTCTTCTATGTATCATTGTGGATTTTGGTGCTTTTGCTAATCTTTTGACAGGAAAGTCGAATTGGAGAGAGGAGGGCGACTTCATGAGGGTTATTGTTGGAGGGATCCACATATTCTCTCTTGGGTTGATCTTGTGACAGGGAGTATCATTATTGTATCTTCGTGACATAGTTGATGCTTTCTATTACATCTTTCTACCATTTTCATAATCATCTTGCTTGACTTGTTTCTTTGATCTTGTCTTGTAGGAGGAGGACGATTTGGCTATCTTGGAGAAGGACGTTTTGGTTGGAGCACTTAGATATCACTCTTGAATATACACATAGGAGAATGCTATCAACTTGCAAGGTGGCCACAAGCAATTGAGGTAAGATCTACAAGGTATGTGCCTCTTTCATCCATTCTATCTTCATTGGTCATAAAAACCCTAATCAAATTAAAACCCTTGTTTTTTTTTGTATTTCCTAGATCTACTTAGATCTAGCCTTGCATTTGAAGAAAAATTGAAAACCCACCTCTATAGCATCCACCCCTAGTTGGATCTATAGTTTGGTGGTGATTGGCTAAAATTTGACACACTTTTCAATGCAAAAAGCCCTCTTGAACCAAATCGCACTTCCCTAAGAGAGGCTTGTTGGGTTAGATCTAGCACATGGGTAGGTAAGATCCCGCTTGATTTGAAATCTAGACACTTGATAACCTACCCCCACATCCTTACTTTGGTGAAAACTACCTTGTGGACATCTCTCCATGTTTTAAGGGGTTAAAACCCCCTTTTGATCTTCTTGGCACCTTAAAACTTAGATCTACTAAGATCTAGCCCTTGGATTGACTTGATCTTTTGAAGATACATAGATCGGGGTACTAGCATCCCGGATCTACAATTTGGTGGCCATTGGACTTGATTTGGTCCACCAAAACCCACTTTTTGACCTTCCTTGGGCAAATCGCACCCCCTTGAAATTTTGAGTTGGTCCACTTCTAGGAGGTGGGTGTTTGAGCTTTTCGTGGATTTGGAATGCCCATGCCTTGAAACCTAGGTCTATACTGTCCTTTTGTCAAGATCCGCCTTGGGGATTGCATTCCTTGTTTCAAGGGATTGTGGTCCACTTAGGGTAATCACTTAAAAACCTAGATATAGTAAGATCCAACCATTGGATCTCATCCAACCCACTTGACTTGGCTTCTAGGTGTCCCGATCTACACTTTGACATACGTTTTGACTCCATTAGCCCATTCAACAAGGCACTAGTCCTTCTCCAAGCAAGTCGCACTCCTTGGGATTCGTGTCAAACCCTAGATCTAGTACATGGGTACTCCTAGAACCAACTCAAACTCATAGATCTAGCCTATATCTAACCTATAGTACCATCCTCACACCTAACTTCACCTTGTGGGTCCACCTAGAACCATTTCACACTTCCCAAGAAACTAGACCCACTTGTG
Source organism: Larix kaempferi (assembly GCA_027924585.1). Classification (NCBI taxonomy): domain Eukaryota; kingdom Viridiplantae; phylum Streptophyta; class Pinopsida; order Pinales; family Pinaceae; genus Larix; species Larix kaempferi. The sequence goes on along the minus strand of BSBM01000267.1, from coordinate 4,005,574 downwards.
TAAACACATGGTACTTTACCTAGTTATCATACCCCATCATGTGGCCTAAACCATACATAGGTTGAAACATCAACAAGATCTTACACCTCCCTCAACCATACCTTAACCCTTAGGTCCACTTAGCCTTGCATTGGTTTCCGGAACTCATTACTTACCTACCCTTAGAAACCTTTGTTTGGGTCCAATCAACTGTGATTGGGGTATAGGGTCTCCCCCTTGGTCTAGTTACACCTTGACCTAAAGCGAAGAGTGCCTCGGTTGACGTGACTCCCATCTTGCATTGGGAACCGTGGCATCTCTTGGGTCACCTCTTTAGTTGCCTAACTCCTCTACCGTCCCGGATGGGATACCTCTAGGGGCAACTACAAGTTGTGTGATAACAGTCAGTAGTGCCCAGAGTTACAGCAGCAGTTTCAGAGGACAGATATTGGCTCAGATGATGGGCATTTAGGTATATGACTCAGCAGGTATATTATGGTGTTATGGTTATATTGCTTTTATTTTCATTCTTATAGCATGTCTTAGCATTTAGTATCATGATCTGGCGATCATATAGATATGTGGACTTTGTTGTACTTTTATATATCATACTTGTCCCTACTGTTATCTCCATATTTATCCCATAAAATTTCGGATCCTGGCAGCATCCCCCAAAGGCACTGTGTTGTTAAATGATTTTGCAAATTACTTTTAATGCATAGAACCATTGTAAATGTTGGAGATACTGGAGATTGACGGAAATCTTTATGCATTCCTGATTGTGAATGGAGGAAGAAATCGAAACAAAACAACCGGAAAAAGATTCTCAATTGCCAAACTTACACCAGAGCACCGAAAGGGATGTTTTCACTACTTCAATGCCAACTAAACAACAAATTGCAAATGTCAAATACTCTGCCCAAAGCCTTCAGAGGACGCATAGGATGTAAAAGCTGGTGAAATCGGGTTTTGGTTATGTTTCAAATAAGCAAGTGATTATGGTAATGATGTTGAAGCCTATCCAAGCAACGTCATGTATGCTGCGTACCTGCTACACTTATCTTTCCTGCGACCCTCGTATGTTTCAAAGGAAATTGTGCATCATGTTTCCATGGATTTCCCATTCAGATAAGAATTCACAACAATCAGAAATGAAAGCTGGAGTGTGAGTAAATTTCATCAAACGGTTAATTGCCACGGTGCTGCCATTCTCCAACTATGATGTACAATATGACAATGCCAAGTTTCATTGTTGTTCATTCTTTAAGGTGATCACACAAGCAACTCTCACAAGTGGTGTTAGGTGAAATTACTCATACTAATCCTAATGTGTGCGGCAATTGGGAAGCTTCACAACTATGCTGCCAGATAAATTAAATGGAGATCTCCAATAGAACTCGCGGGGGATCATCATCATAGATCGAAAACATGTTAACTAAAATTGCTATATGCCAGTAAGGTGTTAAATTCCACCTAATTACTGAGATTGCTGCGATTATTAACCTATTATGTTGGATCTGTTAGCATCAGAATCGCCATCATTCTAGAAGGATGACACGAAATTGAAGCCAGCTCCAAAGGGAACATCACCATCAGATCTCGAATGAAAATAAAATCAATGCAAAAGTCACAAGTTGTTGAGAAGAAAGTGGAAGCTGGAATCATTGCTGGCAAAATCATAGGAAAGTTTGACATCCAATTGAAAGTTCGGTGACAACCAAAGTTTGAAAAATTGAAATCGGACTCGGAATCGGTCGAGGGTCAACTCGGAATCGGAATCGGAATCGGTAATGAATCGGTCGATTTGAATTTAATAAATCGGTTTGCTAAAAAATACATAAAATATTTAATTTTTTAAGAAAATTAACATTTTCAAGATTCTAATTCATTATTCCATAGCATTAGAAACAAAATATCCAATGTTTGCTCATGTATATACCATATAAGAGTCAATATATCAAAATGGCACAAAGTTTTGTTTAAATTTTTAATTTTTAAAACTAAATTTTTAATTTCTGTTTAAATTTTTAAAATTAAAACTTTTAAAATTATGTGTAATTCATAATTTTTTTTAAATTTTTTATTTTTATTTAAAAACAAAAAAATAGTGTAAATTGTAAACTTACACTTACGTTGGATTCTGGAAAATTTCTATTGGAAATTGGACAGTGCACAGTGCACAGTGCACACACACTCCACGAGCCCACTCACCCCACGAGACCACCCCCGCAGCTCCACTCCACTCCATAGACCACTCTGTCGCAGTCTGCGCGGAACTCGTGAGTCCATTCCACTCCAAATCGGCTAGCTCCACTAAGCAGTAAGCACTCCACTTCTGCGCTGTTTCAAACTTTCAAAGAAATAACAATGGGTTGGGTTAGGGGCTCGGGGAGGGTAATGTAGGTTAAGTTAAAACTTAAAAAATAAAAATAAAAAACCTAAAAAAAAACCTTTTTTATGCCCGGGGCTCACATGAGAAAAATCGGCCGAGTTATGTCTAGAATCGGCCGACCAGACCGGTTTGAGGCTCACACGAGAAAAATCGGTCGAGTTATGTCTAGAATCGGCCTCCGATCCGATTTGGCCACCGGTTCGAACCGTTAAGGCATCAAATCGGCGAATCAGCCGATTCTGATTTCGATTCAGTCGATTTTTAAAACTAGGGTGACAACTAAGAAATTGAATTCAATTTCTATTCTATCTTATTGTATATATAAAGAGTGATAAGTAGATTGCATAAAGGAGTAGAGTTCCAGCTGAGAGGGCTGAGCAGGAGGTTGGAACTTGAACGACATGATGGAAGTTCGGTCTTAGAAGTTTTCTATACAGGCATATATGGAATTTCTTATGTTAATATGTTCCAGAAATGGCTGTTTTTTAAGTAAAGTATAATCTTTGAGCCTAATTTATTTTAATCTATGAAGTATATACTATCATTATTTTGTCAATTCATGGTCTCAATTTCATGTTGTGATTCTCTTGACTAGTATACAACTATGCCCCAATTATAAAATGAAATTTGAAGCTCTTAAAATTTATATGTTTATGATCACAGTCATTTTCTGTTTTTGTTCTAATAATTGAAATTTTATATTATCCCCGTCTTCTGTTTCTGATTATCCAACCTAAGTCATAGCTTCATTTACCACCAGAATTACCTAAAATTACTGTGTAGATGTCTGATATCTACCATCTAAGATTTCCTTAAGCTTGAACCCCCGTAGTCTAGGTTCAACTTTAGGGATAACATCTACTCAGACTTAGAAGTTCTTGACCTATACTCATTGGTTTTACCCTCCCTAGGGAGAATAGAGGTCATCATTCCCACCGTACTTTGGCTTGCTAGTGTTGGTCTCATTTTTCACTATCTTCATCCATCCATTACCTACCCAGTTTGTTATTTACCTTAACTTACTACTTGACTAATGGCATGGAGGACCTTTCCCCGTTGTAGCCTCTGTATTGAATGAGCTTCCTTTTTTATTGTGTCTCAGCTCTGAGTTGGTGATAAAACTTACCTTTGGTGAGTTGGATTTCCTCATGAAGTCCCTCTAGTCACTAAAGATGTTGTTGGCTAAACCTGAAACTTTTAGTGCTGCCATGAATACAAAGTATGGAAATAAAATGTTGTATCTTGTATGAAAGCCCATTCATGCAATGTGTTTCTCAACACACATGAATGAAAGGAAAGCCAAATGAAAATGGCTATGAAATATCAAATGTTATATCTATTGTGAAATGTAAATACCTAGGTAAACAAGCTGTCTAAAGACACACCTAGAAGTGCTCAGGTAAACAAGTGCTTTAAAAACATACCTACAGCAAGAAGCCTAATAAAATGTAAATCTATGCAATGTGTTTATAAACACACATAGATCAAAGGCTATGGAAACTATAGGCCCAAAAAGCAATGGAACTTAAACTCTATATCAAAAAGATTGTTGGCCTCATTTGTATTATGGATTGTGCGCATCTATCAAGGTAAATAAACACTCTTTGAACAACTTACCCATTTGTGAAACACCACCATTCCCTATGTTGTTGCTCATTCAGTATATGTTATGGTGTGTATTCCCTTTCCCTATCCAAAGTGTCACAGTGTTAAGTCAGTAAGTCATTCCCTCTAGCCTATCCTTTTCAGTACAAAGCCTTCACCCTTCACTAGCAAAATGGTCACAACTATGAAGTGAGTATGGTCTTGAAAGTCTAGTCTGAGTTATAATAATAATTAATGACTTTATATATTTGGTTTTAGATCACCAGTGATGATTACTTTTTGTTATAATTGCTATTTGAATGAATTATAGAGCATGCATTAACCTCCAACACTTGTAGCAGCTTCTGATGATATTCTAAGTTATATTTTGGTCATGTTGACTTGGTCAAACCCAGTTTGACCAAGGTCAATCACAGGACATGAGATGATTAGACCTTATGATGATGCAGATAGATGGTATATGGTCTATGTACAGGTACATGATGGTTCTATGCAGCAGATACAGGGTTATGATGATGATTTGTGGCTTTCAACATTATTTGATCATTTATAGATTATTATTATTTCACCTATCCAGGCATATTGGATATATTTTATGATCATGAAGAGATCCATATGGTGTATGAGTACACATCTTAGATAGATTTGGGCTCTCTGAGTCCACTGAGACAGTCTGTTTTCAGTTTCGGGCAGTTACAGTGATGTTTTAGCCTCAGTTGGCTATCCTAGTGCAGTTTTGGCTTATCAGAGGCCCTGTCAGAGCAGTGATGAGATTTGATTGGTTCACCTAGGGTGCTGTACATGGAGGGGGTGGTCTAGCCACTTGTTATTACAATATTACGCCCCTCCCAGACACATTGGTGAGCTTACCTTGACAACGCAAGCACTCCAGGAGGCAGTTTGGGCAGTTTCACACTTCCCGAGGCAGTCCAGAAATGGTAAAAATGGCTACAGAGGAATTCGATTTGGGCTATTGAGGCAAGGTTATGGCATGGAATGATGTTTGATGATGAGTGGGATGTCTTCCACCTTCTCCAGCAATTTTAGTTTCCAGTGGGACCCACACCCATCACTTTTGGCACTTTATGATGATTTATGGAGCCTCCTAAGGCTCACGACTTTCCCAGAGGGGCACGATTTGGTGTCTAGAGTGATTATTTTATATTATTGTGCTATGGGGATTGACCAAGGTTGTTAGAAATTACCCCTTGGACCCACCATGAGCTATTTCTTATGTTTTATCATTGACATTTGGTGGGACCCCCTTATTATGGGTAATTTGTCCATTATTATATTGTATTATTGAGTTGATCCATGTATTGTATTGTTGAGCTCATCTCAACCACTGATTAGATCATTTGATCTTTTAATCTTAGCCACTCATTCAAAAAGTGGTTAGGATTATGGCCTCTCTCCATCCTATTTAAAGGAGAGAGCCTCTCATTGTAAAGGGGACTTTTGGCTCTGGATTATTGGATTAGAAAAATATTATTGCATCTATCTGTTGTGTTGTGGTGAATGCTTTTGGAGTTCGTTCGTTCATTCTTCCTTTGCACTGGGTTATTGGAGATATTGTCTTGCTATCTTTTGTACCACGATTTTGTCATCTACAGGTGGAGGCTGAATTGGTTTGAGGAGGACATATTGGTAGGGCAGGACCTTCCCTACTTCTTTCTTGGAGTTCTTCGTCGGTAACAGGGAGTATTACTGTCTCTGACCTTCTACTTCATGTTGCTATTGCATTTCACTTGTATTTCCTCCATGCCTGATCTTTCTGATTGAATCAATTTCCTTGGTTTGACAGGTAGAGGAGGGCGCACGTGTGGGCTAGGGCATCATCTTTTGGCAAGCAAAATCAACAATCTCTCATTTGATCTCTGCGGGAATGCTCCTCAACATCAAAGGCAACCTCATCCATCACACAGGTATGATCTCAAGGCAAATTTTTCATTCCATGATCTATCCATTTGTCTAAATCATTAAAACCCTCATAATTCAAAACCCTCATTTTACAATTTCTCAGATCTACTTAGATCTACTTGGATTTTGGGTAAAACATTTAAAACCCACCTCTATAGTATCCACGGCAATTCAGATCTATATTTTGGTGTGGATTGGCCTCCATTTAACTCATTTCCCAAGGCAAATTAGCCTCTCCAAGGGAGGTCGCACTTCCTAGTTGGGTGAGTTTTGCTAGATCTAGCACTTGGGTAGGTGAGATTCCACTTGATCCTTAATCTCCACAGTTGATAACCTACCCCTAGTGTGTCACTTCGGTGATTTCTACCTTGTGGGCCCCATTCCTCATTTTGAGGGTTGAGCCCCACTTGGGTCACTTAGTGATACATTTCAACCTCAGATCTACTGAGATCTAGCCATTGGATGATCCTAATTTTCAAGATCCACCTAGCTTGACACCTCAACATCCTTGATCTACAATTTGGTGGATATCCGATTCCATCTGGCCCATTTCCCAAGGCATTGATCTTCTCCAAGCCAATTCGACTTTCTTGGGTTGTTGAGTTAGCTTGTGGTTTGATCTTTGTCTTATTGCTTGAGTACCTAGACATTGTCATATCCACTCATCAAGCTCATCTTCAATATTGGTTAGCCCCAATTTGGTCCTTAACTACCCTGCATTGGACACGGTTCCCAAGGCAGTGGATTTTCTCATCTTTGACTAGTACCCTGATCCTGGATCTTGTTTCAAACCTCATAAGTCACTCACATAACCATGTTGGACCAAATCTACATTGTTTAAACCTCTTGATCCAACCTATTACCCATCTTGTGACTTCATCCATAGATCTAGGATTTACCATACACCTTACGTACTTCATCCGTACTTGATTTGATCTGGTGTTTTGGTATGATCTCTCCTATCGGGAGTGGATCTGGGTCTCCCCCTTTGTTGTCTTGGGCTAGATAACATAAAGTGAAGATTGCCTCGATTGGCATGACAACCATCCATTGCGAGTCGAGGCTATCTTGGTTGCACCTCTTTGGTTGCCTATCCCCTCTGCCATCCATCTTGGATCCATCTGTAGGGGCAACTACAAGTTTGGTGATAACAAACACCATTGAGGAAGGCGATCTTGACATCCATCTGATGCAGCTTCCATCCCATAGTTGAAGCAATAGTAATAATCGTCCTAATGGAAGTATATCGAGCCACAAGAACAAATGTCTCATCATAATCAACTCCCTCCGTGCTGGAGTGTCTTGCTCCCTTTGTATTTGAGCATTCGACTCCCTCTCTGGAGCTATCCATCCTCCATCCTAGTGACAACCAGGTACATCAAGGATCCTCTCAACTGCCAGTCTGAATCTATCAGCAACTTTATGCTGGATCTGCTCAAGATCTCAACTACGATCTTCCTTATCCTAGGAAGATCTCAACACATCATCGATAAGCCAAGATCCTCAATTCAAGGGCTAACTCTCTCTAAACTGCTAGAGGGGGAGATGATCTCATCTCCTTATGATCTATCAGCTCCTCATCCTCGATCTTCAGATTGGATCTTCTAGGCCTGTGAGTAAGGTATCAAATATAGCTGGATGTGTTAGGTCCATGTTTGTTTTGCATGACTTCCATCTAACTACTTTGTCTAGGATTCATCCTTCTAGGCTAAGAGTCATGCTCCTAAAAGATTCCTGCTTTTGATTAATCTGAACATCAACGGGATTCATGTGTCCATCACTTGTTCATCGAAACAAGTCTCATCATCCCTCTCTTGTAGGCCATATCATATAGTCTTTTCCCTACAAGTCAAATCTCGTCAGATGATTAGTAACATTACATAATTAAGTTTATACAATTCGATTTCTATGCAATGGCAATAGTTTACACTAGGCATCTTGGCTAATGCTTCAGCACAACAATCATAAACATGTCTTCCAAACACATATGGTAACTAACTAGATGTCTGTTATCTCCACTAGGACATGCCATCAAGAGTGTGCACTACTCTAAGCATGTAAGAAGGAGATATCATCTCTACTAGCTCCATCAGGTGTTCATGGAATGTTATGCAGCCCATATGCATAACAAATACAACAAGAGCTTGCGGTACATCAATAAGTGGACTATATCAAGTGCTCAACAAACTTCCTAATGGATCTGCATACAATTTGTTATGAAAACATATAAAACAAAACAAATCTTTGTGAGCAATAAATCCAAATACTTATCTTTTATTGTTTTTGTGGTTGGGCTCCTACTGTCTCCTTGTGGGAACCAATGAGAGACCTTTGTTCTTCATTTTCTTTCTGGGGGATCATCGCAGTCTGGATCTTCATATCATCACCTCAACATAGAAGAACTTTGTATGATCATCATTCCTTGACTTCTTGTGAGGAGTGTCTTCATCAACATCAGCGGTTGAGGCTTTGTGCTTCCTTTTGTTTGAATATCTGGCATAGTGGCCATGCATTTGAAGCATTGAATATGAGAGAGATCTTTCTTCTTCTACTGATCCTGGAACCTTCTCAATTACAACCTTTAATAGGTCACTTAAAAGAACTCTAGATTTCCAAGAGCTGAAAGTTCGAAGCCCCATCCAACCGATCCTCAATCTTCATCCCAATCATCTTGACTACAACTGGATCAAAAACCCTAGCAGGAGCTAGGTCAATTTTGAAGTTGGGAATCTTGGAAAACTAATTCCACAGATAGATGCGCCCTATTAAGGCGAGTTGAGAGAATGTAAGATCGAGCCAAAAATGTGGACCGAATAGTCCAAAACTTGAAACCCTAATTTCTGCAGTAACCGTCGCAGCTGCAGAATTAGGTCAAAAATGAAACTTCTCATAACTGGATTTTGACTTCACCAAAAGATGCGCCTTCCCTGGGGCGAAGTTTTCAATGCTCTTTTCAAGCTAAACTGATGAGGGAAGGCCCCGAAAATTGAAACCCTAGTTTTTGGCAATAGCTTCTTATAGTACTGCTCTGATACCATGTTAGATTTATAGTAGCATAACCAAGATCACTAAAAGAATGGCAAAGCACAGAAACAAAATGAGTGTGGAGCTCGTTTAACCACGATGATAAGAACAATCATCTCCCAACCATAGACAAAGCTATTTGTCTCCCCCAAGCTCACACCTTCCAATAGAGAACGATGTACATCCAGATAATAGTAGCGCAAACCCAAGAAAAATAATAGAGAAACTTCTTCAATAGTGAAGAACCCTAAAAATCACTTCTCTAGATATAGATGCAAACTTCTCTTTCACTAGTGCGAACTTGCTTGAGTGAATGTCCGAATGAGAAGTTCGACCTTTCTATTTATACACATCAAGATTCAACCCTTACTGGGCCGACCTAACTTGCTGGGCCGACCTAACTGGGGCAGACTGCCCAATGTTTTGTGGCAGTTTACCCACTGGGCCGACCTGTCTAACTGACAGGGCCGACTTGTCTTGGGGAAAGATAAAATAACATTTAAAGATACTTTTCTTTGTGTGTTTTTCACCCCAAGGTTTACATTAATTCTTTCAAGGGTTTACTCGATCAAATACATCAATATCTTCTTCCGTAGGAGGTACAACAATAATATAGTAAGAATAGCTTCTGAAGTTGCACTATTTCCAACACTCCCTCTCAACAAGGAAGGTTTTCTAATTTTATTCTTTCTTGGGTCGACCTATGAGGTGATGCCTCATGCAACGACTACTCCAACAACCTTACCTATACGGATCACACAGTCACATTGCAGGGAGATTAAAGCTTTTAATTGCCCCAAGTTTCCGGGGCACGGGAATGTACATTGGGGACGTGTGGAAACACCCCCCAAATTTTGGGGAAATTCATGGAGGACAGCAGACATCTGTAAAATAAAAATCCCAAAAATAATAATTCATCTGATATATATTTATTATTGTACAATGTAAATACTAAATATGTTGATTTATTTTCTAAATTGCACCAAGTAAATATTGCAAAAATTAAAAATAATGGAAAAACAGAACAAAATAATTTCTTAGGGGAAGGTGGGGGAGTGAAACATTTTGCCAAGGGCCCCTCGTCTTGGGGGCGTGGGGAGTGCAGGGGGTGCACCCCCAACTCTGCGGGATGTGTCCCCATGGAAAACTGATTAAAGATAATAAGAAACATGAAGTAATTGCAAATGCCTTCAACCAGATATACACATTACAGTGACTTCAACCAAGCTTTTAGAGATAGGATGGATACTATGATATATGGGAGATAGGTTAAGACAAGACATTTGAATGATTTTCTCTAATATCTGAAAGAGCTCAGAAGTTTTCAATGGAAAACGATACAGCAAATGCTCATTTGGGTGATTGCTTCCTTCTTTTATTTTCAGAAATGCTTTTTGGAGAAGTAAAACCTTGAAAGTTGGATTTCAGAGTAGATTCTAGATATTTAAGGATTGGAGTATCCACAATAGTTGAATAAAACTTAAAAGCTCTCGGTTTCACAATACTGTGAAATGGGGGTCATTTTGGGATTCCATGGATCAAAAATTATTCTGCAGTTTAGAAACTGTTTCAGATAAGCTGTCATTTCTTCTATATCAAGGAAAAAAGCAGTGAGTATGGACTGCACAATCTGGCATCGGCTGATTTTTTAGAGTAGATTTGTAGTTGTCTGAGTGGTTAGTTTGACTTGGGTATGTTTTCTTATCTATGTTAATCTTCTCTGCTTGAATGGTCACTTTGTTTAAGCACCACTATGTATTTTTCTATCACTTTCTAGCACTAGCACTAACTGTGCTATCAATCCCAAATTTTCCAAAGCAAGCTCATTAAATTGCCTTGTAGGAAAGCACTAGCAAGCTAGAATGCTGTCTGACAGAGGTCCATCAAATTTATTATTTTGAAATATCATCAAGTTCCATAAACTGAAGAATTGAACCAAATTATGCAGAGAACTAGAATTGAGGCAAACTATAAGAGATTAAACAAAGGCAGAAGTAGACGTAAAATCAAATTCAATGCATATATTGCATATTTTAATATTAAGATGAAAGACTTGACACATTTAAATATGGGAGTATGAATCATGGGTGGTTCTGATTTATTTTTCAGATTGACAGCATCATCTTTATGAACTCTATGGAACCTGTAATTTTTCCATCTTTAATTTACTGAATGGTTGTCGTGATTTTCTTATTTGACAGGTCTAGTACCAGAAACGAGTCTGCCCTCCTCAGAACAACTGCTGGTAAAAAACAACATCTTATTTAGTTTCCTCGTTTTAGTTCCTTTTCTCCAAGCTTGAGCAGCGATTATTTTTATAACAAACAATCCTGATGCTTCCAGGACATTTTATTTTGTTTCCTTTTTTGTAATCCCTTGTCAGATAATTTCCATTCATATGAATGCCGTACAGCTATGTTTGGGCTCAGGGTATGTTGGGTGTGCAAGGGAAAAGGATCCATGGAATTTGAATTATGATTCCTATTTGGAAATCCCTATCAAGTAACCATTGGATCAAACTCACTTTCTATTCCTACCAACAATCATCAAAATTTAGGACAACAAGATACATTTGAGTTTCACCAAGGTTAACTAGTTGATGTTGTCTATTTTATTTAAGAAAAACAAAATCCAGACTCTGTACAGCAAGAATATTCATCAAATTTTTTATAGTTGACATTAAGTCATAGATTGTAATGATTCTGTTATTTTCTAATTTCTTTATTGGTTGCTCACTGAGACATTTTTCTGGAAATCTCCCCTCAGAAAAACTAATCTTTTTCTTGTATTTTATGTAGATTTGCGGGATTGGACTGGATGGATGTCTATAATGCAGCCAACAGCTGATGTTGTTTCACCTTCACCATGGAGGATTTTTGGTTGTGAGAATGGCAAGAGAAATGCTTACCTTCTCTATAATCTTTTCCTTTGTATTAGTTAAGTGAGTTGCTTTTGTAGGTGATGATGATGAAAAATGTTATGCAGGATTGCGATTATTCGAAGAGGCAAGAGATGGAGAATTTAAAAGCAAGGTAATTGTTTTTCTCGTATTTCAATAAATTTCAACAAACTATGCTTCTATTGCTAAATTGTGCATAATCTACACAGCGCTGGGGTGATCATCGAGCAGTGATGGCAGTTGGTGTTGTGGATGCAACCTGTGAATCAATATTTGAGACTATTATGGCTCTTGGACCATCGAGATTAGAGTAATTTTTTATTTACCCAGTTCATTACTTTGGATAGTATATTAGATGTTCAGGTTGAATTCTATTACATTTTTTAGCTCAGTAAAGCAATTGTGCAGGTGGGATTTTTGTTATCTCCGTGGTAAAGTTATTGAGCACTTGGATGGTCACACAGACATTGTCCACAAGCAATTCCACAGTAACTCGATGCCTTGGTATGCTCATTTTACATCTTATCTGAAACCCTAGGTACATTCTCTTTAATTATGAATAGGGTATAAAGAATATTTATCGTACTGAAAAGTTGTTCCATTGTGCTTAGCTAACAGTCATATTTTTTTTAGTACAGGGGATTGACACCAAGAGATTTGCTGCTTCTTCGTTACTGGAGAAGGGAGGATGATGGCTCCTATGGTAATTTTTTTCTACATTTGAAAGCCGAAAGCATGAATTTGTAGAGGCCCTCAAGCTTTGAGCTAATGGGAAACTGGTAAAGTTTTAGTCGTGTTCCCAGAACAAGATACATTTCTGCTGTGATATCATTCTTGTTTTTTGGATGCAGTGATACTTTATCATTCTGTGGAGCATATGAAGTGTCCACCTTGTCGTGGATTTGTGCGTGCCTGCATAAAAAGTAATGTACACCTTCAATGGAAGAGAACTAAGAGTAAAACATGCACAATCAGAAAATATGCATTTATAGTTTATGCTCTTTGCAGGTGGAGGATATGTGATATCACCATTGACTCGTCCCCAACAACATGCATCTGCAGTTAAACACATGCTAGCAATAGATTGGAAATATTGGAAATCTTATTTACTATCTTCCTGTGAAAGGACTATAACCCTTCAAATGCTTGGGCGCATTGCAGGTATCTTTGAGATTAATTCATTGCTGCAATTTCAAGCTTGAACAGTCTTGCTTCATCTTTCAAAAGTTAAACAGTAGCAATTTTGAGAACAAAATAAATGGATATTTATCTTTGTTCTTGCAGCAATGAGAGAAATGTTCAAGGCCAAACTAGTACATTATCCATGTTCTGAGTTATTATCATGTGAGCTAGTAAATGAAAATGCAACAACGCAAATGGATGGAAGACACGTAAAAGAGGACACAACTCATTCAACAGAACAAGAACAGAGCTCTGATGTTACAGTGCAAGTACATGATGCTCTCCTTCAAGCAAACGATTCAGCTGGCTCACTGCTTCAATTTAGTGATGCAGTGGATGAATTCTTTGATGTACCAGAAGGCTCAAACCATGGATCATCTGCACTGGACTTAGATCAGTACTCAGAACAATTTATAGAGACTGAAGGGTATCCAGATTATGAACAAGCATCTAAGTGGCAGGTATTAAGAAAATGGCTGCATAACTTTAGAAATTTTGAAAATGAAGTCCAATATGACTAGCTCATTGTGTTATCGAGTGACAAAAAAGCCAATAAAGTAGTTTCCACAATTTGTTTAAAAGTAACTGTTTTATATTTGATGAGGAAAAGATGGGGTGTTCTTAGTAATGATGTACAGATTGAAGGTTCAGCTAAGTCATGGTTGCAGCAAAATGTGTTTTAACTTTTGACTTGTTCATTATAATTTAATTCCACTGATTTGCTGGATTCAGCCCTTTGGCTCGAGCTAGAAAACATCCTAAACCAAACTAAAACAGTTTCTATTGAAGACCAAAATTGCATGTTGACGTGAGCTTGTTCACAAAATGTTTATTTGAGTCCACCATGCCTCGTAATTGGTCCATCTTTCCAATGTTACTATAATATTATCCTTAAAATATACATGTATTGTTCATGTAAATTTTTACAAATGCTGATGAGCATGCATATTCTGAAATGATATCCAGTCTTATTGGTAACTTAATTATTTGGCTGCATAGTTCCACACCAGAAACAGATCCAAAACAAAAATAGTTGCTGTTGAACATCTATGTTACATGAGTTTCCAAAATATGGTAATTGGGGAAATGCCAGTATGGGTGTCTTGGACAGCTAGAACCCCCCCCCCCCCCCCCCCGACTCGATTTTGTAGGAATTAGTAAATGACAAGTTGGGAGTGGCAAGAATATCTATTAAATAAATATGCAAAATAAAAAAAAATATGAAAAAGGGAAAAAATAAAAAAAATGTATAGGAAATTAACCTAAGTGTAATGCATACATAATACAATTGCATAGTATGTACTAATACAACTCAATTCCATAAATTTTAAATGTTTAACATGATATTGATCAATGATAAGGTTGTGTACATAAACACAACACTTCTATGCATGCAAGTAGATATATATGTATGAGCTACTTTGTGCAGGCTCATAGTTTTGATGTAGTCCTTTGATACTTGTACAAGGCCACTTATTTTAAATAAGACCTCAAATCCTGGTGCCATTGCATTGAATTCATTGGAGAAATCCAATGAGGTCTAGCCAGGTGTGAAGGATCCGGATAAAAGTGCCTACTGTCCTAAAGCAGTGCTCAATAGTAGTCTACCTCCTTATTGAGAGTTTTTTGCAGGTTATTCAAAGTTTTTGAGTGCAGCAGTAGTTTCACCTTGTATTCGCTCCAACAGTTGTAATGGACAATTCGAACTCTCCTCTCCCTCCCAGGATCTTGACACCCTTCAATTATGTTGATTGGAGGGATGATATGCAGATGGTATTGTGAAAGAAATCATTGTACAGGGTGACAATGGGGAAGGATCCCGAACCAACATCAACTGTAGAGAAAACCAAGTATCTGTATAGATTGGATGAAGCATTTGGTTTCATGTGTATTCATATTCCAGAGATCTGCTCTTCTACATCAAAGGATTGAAGACTCCAAGAGAGTTATGGTTGAAGTTAGAGACCCTCTTCGGCAAACAAGATGAGCTAAGAGGCCATATTCTGGAAAATGAGTTGATTGCTCTACAACCGAGCAGTTTTGAGACCATTCAGCAGTTCTTTTCAAAATTCAAATCTTTGTTTATGCAATGCAAGTAGTGTGGCATTGAGAAGAAGGATGAGCAGTTGGTGCTATCCATTCTGAGCAACTTAGGTCCTGAGTTCTCTATCTTTGTCTCTACCTTCCATTTTGGGCGAATGTCAATCCTGGGTTGGAAGATGCCCTCCTTATATGTTTTCACTGAATCTCTCATCCATGAACAAGATAAGATGATACAGATGGGCACCTTGCAGGACTCCAAAGACCAAGCTCTTATGGATGGAGAAGCAAAAAGTGCGAATGGGAAGGGGAAGCACAAAGGCAAGGATAAGAGGCAATCTAAGCCCAAGCAGAATGCCAAGTCAGGTCCATCAGAAGGAGTCTCTAGCTCTAAGAAGGACAAACAGAAGGGATTTGAGAAATCCAAGTGTTCCTATTGCAAGAAAGGAAACCACCCAGAGAGATCTTGCATGCAGAAGAAGATAGATCAGATGACCAAGCTTCTTGAACAGCACAACATTTCCCTCCCAAAAGGTGCAAGAGAGACTGGTTCTGGAAGTGAGACTGATGGTCATGAGAGTTGCCATGCACTGAAGGCTGGATTTTCAAAATCACAAGCCCTCCTCATAGATTCAGGAGCCTTCAACCACATGGTTGCCTCCAGAGAATCATTTTCTTCTCTAGATCTCAAAGATGGTCTGATTATTCACATGGGAGACAACTCTCAGATCTCTGCTGAAGGGAAGGGAACAGTACATAAGGAGCATGGAAAGTTCAAGAATGTTCTATTTGTGCCTTCTTTGTCGGCAAATTTGTTTGTTTGTATATCAGATGACTCACACAGGTTCACCGAAGGAAGTGGTCTTTGGTCCTGACACAGTTGAGATTGCAGAGATCTCCACTGGGAAGATTATAGCGAAAGGGTTTGCAAACCATGCCTCCAAGGCATATGAATTATCACATTTTTTTCCATACTCTCTACCTACCCCATCGAAATCTGATGAAGATCGGAGTGATACATCTTCTAATGAAAATGAGGATCAAGATCTTGATGTTGAGAATAAAGTTCAAGGAGATTCAGATTCAGATCCAGATCCAACACATGCTCCCAATCCATGGCCAAGGCCAATATGTGCTCACAAAGTCCTTGTAGCTATTGGGAACACAGTTGGGGATCCATTTGACCATAGAACCACCAGATCTCAGTATCATGCAAAACTTGCGCTATGTCATGCAGATCCACTTCTCTTAGAGGGGTGTTGTATGATGGTGGGGTTTCATCCACAATCTCTTGGAGAGACTTGCCATGGGGGATCTACAACCAGGAAACAATCTCGGTTGTCTGACAAAAGGTACTCAAAGGTTCATGATTTGGACCACAATGAGTCGTTCGCTCCAGTAGCAAGAAGGGTTCCTGAAAGACTTGTTTTGGCAAATACAACTTCTACACAGTGGGAAGCACATCAGAGGAGCAGATCCAGATCTAGCACCTGCATTGCTATCCTACAGAGGAGCAACTTGCCAATATTTTTGCAAAGGCTTTCACCGAGGAAAGTTTTTTCCTTCTCCGCTTAACATGAAGGTTCTTTGAGTTCCCTACTGTTGTTCTTTTTGAGGGGGGGTATTTTTCCCATGAGGTTTTTCCCCATTTCCTTGGTTCATGGACAGTTCTTTATTTTTTATCATTTATTTGATTGTATGGGTGACCTTTGGTCTTTGTAACCAGGGCCCAGAATGCAAAGTATGGATTAAGGGGGGGTGTTAGGATATTTCAATACTCCATCCTTGTCCTACCTAGCATTATTTTTTTTCCTAGTTGTTGATGATGTCATTTGCCCCTAGTGCTGTGCAGATGTCATACAGGATCCATTCACCATCTTTTGAGCCCTGCATGCATCATTTTAGGACCACTTCAGTCAGTTCCCTATTTTATAGGAACCTACTAAGTGTTCCAGTGCAGTCCACCTGAATTATCTGACTCTTGTGGGGGGTTAGAGCTCCAGATGCCACTGATTGTGGCCTCATGTGCCCTTTTCTGACTGGCATGCATGACAGACTCACTATTGTGCCCTCCTTAGTCAATTAACTGATTGTGACTTCAGTTAACTGAGTTTAGGTTTAGTTCAGTTGACTTTGAGTCTTCCGGAGCACTCCAGTGGTGATAATCCCTATGCTAGACCAACTGAGGTTCGAATTCTCCTGCATGATTCGAATTCTCTCCATTGTAACATCATTGTTTATTATACTAAGAGCACCTGAGTGGGCCTAATGGTTAAGAACATGTGTTATCTCGGAGGAGGTCACAGGTTGAAAACCAGGGGGGGTAGGGTTGCTCATTGGCCTGTTGAGACAAGGCTCAAAGGGTAGGCGACCCCTAGGATAGAGGCTCTCCCCTAGGATAAAGGGTCTCGGGACATCTCGGCCCCTGCTGAGTCACAATTTTCTGGTATATCTGGCTTGCGGGCTGTTGGATATACCCTTGGGAGGTTGTTGTTCCTATGGTTAAAAAAATAAAAAATCATTGTTTATTATACTGATAATTGGAACATGTGACATTCTGAGTTCTGCTGCATTATTATTCTTCTGCTCTTGTTTACTGCAGTTTTCACTCTTATTCAAATTTTCTGCTCATTTTTTCTTTGTGAGATATCCTCATCTCTTTAGATCTGTTGTAACATAGAATGTCACACTAAGTCCTAGGAAGCCAAACTCTTTACATAGACCATCATGCTAGCACATTTTTACAAAATCCCCCAAGGGGGTATGAACATGTAATTATTAAAAAATGGGCCAAAATTTGGCCTGATAGATCTCGGAACACTGATGATGAACAATTAGATTGTTCAAGTCTTCGACGATTCACTCGGAATCCACTAAGTACAATTTTAGTGGATAACACGCCTCACAATAGTTTTCTTTAGAGCAGGAATGTAAATGCGATAGGCTTTCGAGGTCTCATCATATCCAACAAGAATCCCCGTCTCAATTGTGGGTTCCAACTTAGTCCTTTTCTCTGAAGGGACATGTGAGTAAGACATCCAAAAATCCTGAAATGTCCAACCTCAGGTTTCTTTCCAGAGAAGGCTTCTTCTGGAGTTTTGTTCCCTAGGATTTTATGAGGACTTCTGTTTTGAATGTAAGTAGCAGTGTTACATGCCTCAGCCCAAAGGAAAAATGGCAAGCCCTGATCATGCAACATAGATCTAACAGCACCAACAATTGCATTGTTCTTCCTCTCAGCCACCCCATTCTGCTGAGGTGTATAGGGAACTGTTAACTTCCTCTCAATGCCCTCCTGAATGCAAAAATCATTAAACTCTTTGGAGGTATATTCTCCTTCATTATCTAATATGAAAGTCTTGATCTTTCTTTCTGTCTGATTTTCCACAAGTGCTTTGAATTCTTGAAATTTCTGCAAGACTTCTTTTGATTCTTTATTTTTCAAAAAATAAATCCAGGTCTTCCTGGAGTAGTCATCAATGAAGGATACATAGTACTTGTAACCCTTCAAGGATGTGGTAGACATCGGACCACAAAGGTCGGAATGAATCAAATCAAGGGCTCCTGCAAATCTGTTGTCACTCTTGGGAAAGACTGTCTTGACATACTTACCAAGAGCACATCCTTTGCACAAATCACTGTGCTCAGTGCTAAAATCAAGCATTCTTGTCACAATATCCCTCAAGATCTTCAGAACTGGATGATGTAGATGAGCCATCCTCCTGTGCCAAAGCTCACACAGATCACAATCATCATCTCGGCTACTATGAGTCAAAGCATGATGAAGCTAAAAGTTAAGCCTGTAAATTTTTCCGCTACAGATTCCAATCCTCACAACTGAAATATCTATGGATCCCTTGGGATGAACTAGAACATTCCCATCTCTGAACATCACCCATAATCCTCGATCTTCAATAGTAGAGACTGAGATCAAGTTCTTCTTTAGACCCAGAATATATAGAACATCACAAACTCTCATAGACTCTCCTAATTCTTTCTAGAAAGAGACAGTTCCCCGTCCAATTGCTTTGACGGTAGAATTGTCTCCAAGTACAATCTCAAGATCTAGCCCATCCTCGGCAAGATCTAAAAATACCCTCAAATACCTGTCATGTGGCTGGAGGCCCCGCTGTCTATATACCATATACTAGAAGTAGAAGCACTGGATGATTGGAAAGTGTTAAGAGCCAGCTCTCTGTCAATATTTTCAGTAGAATACTTTTCAACATCTGTTGAAGAGCATGAGATGCAAATAACCTGATCATCCTTCATACTTGTAGTCCTGGTCTCCTGATCTCAAAACATACCTGAAAACACAGATCTGATAGATTTGACCTCTATAACTGTAGATCTGAACACTGTACTTCAGATCTGGTAGATTTGGTTACCCTCTCCACAGATCTGATACCCAACTAAGTTCACCACACAGATCTAGTATGAAGCTTGCAGATCTGAGTGTGATTTCTCTCCCTGACCCTTACCAGGGCTTTGATACCATGTTAATATATCTAGAGATCACTACTCCCTCTGTATGCCTTGAGATCTCAAGCGGTTTGAATCTCTATAAATCATAAATGCAATAATGACTTAAGATACAAACACTATAGATCTCTTAACACTTCCACAATGACAAACACAACAATCACACAATAACTCAGGATGTACCCTGGAAATCCCAAACTAGGAAAACCAACAATCTGTGGGGCTATCTTCTATCGTGAGCCCGGAGCAAAGTAAGTAGAAGATGAATACATACAAATACTTCAGATGAAACAATCGAACTTGACAGGTATCAAATACCCTAGATATGCATGCAAAGACTGATGTATGCACTGAGGAAATGTGCCCTAACTGTCAATACGGATCTGGATCTCTGCAAGTCAAGCTCTGTCTATACTATCTCTCTCACTCCACAGCTTTGATCTGCTCTGCCAAAGAAGAAGGCCAACTGCCTAGATCTGAAGAATGCACCCCTCTCTGCTTGGAAAAGTGTGCCCTCATCCAACTGTCGGAAGCTCGTACTGAATCAGATCTCAACATATTTGAGCTCTGATGTTCACATTTCTTTGTCAATCACTAAGGAAAGCCTACTCCGAAAGTCTTAGCTATTGAATCCTCAATCCGGATGCACAACGAACTTCTCTCCTCAAAAAGTGCGCCCTCCTCTCTCAGGAAAGTCGCCCACCTCTCAGACAGATCTAACTTTGATTTGTCCGCTTAGTAGTATCTGTCGGTGACCTCCTGTTCTCTTATAAGATCTCACTGGCCAATTAGGTTTACCAAAAACCTAACGCGAGTCCATGCAAAAACTCACTTTTGCATGCATCTTTAACTAACTGTTGTGCTTGTAAAACTTTGCATGCATCCTGAAGAAAAACTTGTCTAATTAACATTTCAACATAGTGTCTCTCTGTTACCTGTTATCACATAACTTGTAGTTGGACAACTAAAGAGGTGACCCAAGAGATGCCATGGTTCCTAATGCAATTGGGTGTTACGTTAACTGAGGCACTCTTTACTTTAGATCAAGCCTAAGCAAGACCAAGGGGGAGACCCTAGCTTAGCCAATGAAGGCTAGCGAACCCAATCAAGACCTCCTAGGGAAATGTGATGATGATAAAGGAGAAGATCAAGATGGGATTAGATCTAGATCTAGAATGGATAAGTGGACCCAATGAGTTAGGGCTTGGTTGAAGAGGCTTAAGGACAAATGTTCAACCAAGGTTGAATAAGGGTCACTTATAGGTTTAAACAAGTAGATATAGATGGATCTAATGCCAATATAATAGATCCAAGTGGGACCCGCCCTTAAAATATGGAAAATGGTCCAAATGGGGCCCACAAAGTGAAAATCAAAGTAAAATGGCACTAGGGTGTTTGCTACACAAAGGATCTATGACTTTGAGAAAGAAGGAGCAATACCCACAATGTAGATCTAGCAAAAGACCACTTACCCATCAAGTGCGACCTCCCTTGGAGAGGCCCAGTGCCTTAGATCGGGGGAAAATGGAGTCGGATGTCCACCAAACTTTAGATCGGGAATGTTAAGATGATTATTAAGGTGGGTTTTAATTATTAAGCCCAAGTGATTGCTAGATCTCCATAGATCTTAAAAATAGAAATGCAAAGATTTTGACTTTTAGGGTTTGAGATGATCAATGGATGAAAATGCATGAAACAAACCATTAACCTTGTAGATCTTACCTCTAGAGCTTGAGGATACTTTGCAAAGTGATAACTTTCCCCTGTGTGTATATTCAAGAGTGAGGTCCAAACCACCCAAGTGAAATGGCTAGCCCTCCAAGATCACACGTGCGCCCTCCTCCTGCAAGAAAAGATCTATATGAGAATCATTTTGGCATGAAAATGACTATAAGGATGAAAAGATGAAAGAGAAAGTATCAACTATGTCACTAAGATACAATAATGATACTCCCTTAGACAAAAAGTAGATCAAAGGTAAGATATGGGGTTTCCCCACAATAACGTTCCCTTGAAACGTCCTCCTCTTCAACCCACACGGCCCCCTGTAGAGCAAGTGTTTGGATAGATAAATCCACAATGATACACAGAGAAAAAGTTGTATATTCAAGTTGCAATGATACCCATCAAGACAAAAGAAGCAGATCCACAAAAATAGTAATTTTATTCCAAGTTTCCAGAGCTCCAAAGATCCTTTACAATAGGGGGGTCCTTCCTTAAATAGGATGAAGGAGACCAAAACCCTAAACCACTTTTGAAATGAGTGATTGAGATCAAAAGATAAAATAATACAATCAACGACTAAGATGAGTTGGTACAATATAACATGGATCACTCACATGAGGGGGGTGCGCACTACATAGAAGAAGACTAAGGGGGGTGCGCACTGTTATCCACTAAATTGCACTTAGTGGATTCCAAGTGAACCATCGAAGACTTGAACATGTCAAAAT
This sequence comes from Larix kaempferi, assembly GCA_027924585.1. Classification (NCBI taxonomy): domain Eukaryota; kingdom Viridiplantae; phylum Streptophyta; class Pinopsida; order Pinales; family Pinaceae; genus Larix; species Larix kaempferi. The sequence continues at coordinate 3,983,598 of BSBM01000267.1, read as the reverse complement.
GTTCATTATCAAAGTTCAGAAGTCCAACAGGCCTTCTAGGTCCCTTTTATATTTTTTGTATCACATGTTCATACCCCCTCGTGGAATTTATAATAATGTGCTAGCATGGTATCTTTTTGTAAAAGACTCGGCTTTTAGGACTTAGACGTTAGTTCGACTAGCCTAGAGTGTTTTTTTCCTTGGAAATTATTTGTTGTTGAACAAACGACTAATAATTTTCGAGTTTTTCACTCAATCCTCCAAAGTTGGGGTGGTCGGCGTAATTTTTAAGCCTTAAGAGGTTATTAGAGCCTAAGTGTCAGTGTATTAAACCATGTTAGGCATAGTTTTTGAGTTGTATGGACATGTATTAGGTCCCCCTAGGTCTTTTTTAAGTTTCGTGAAAAAAACAAATCTCGTAAAAACAAGCCTTTTTTTAATGGTTTAAGTAAAAAAATTTAAAAAGTGATAAAATTATGGTCTAGGGGTTGTTTTGGCCATGGGGGTGTTCATTTTCTAACCCGGAGCACCCACATTACCCCGAAACCCACTTTCCTAAGTGTTTAGACACTTTATTTTTCATCTATTTTGCAAAAGGTCAAAACGGTCAAAATATTCAAAAAAGTAAAAAATCATAAAAAATAAAAATCTTAAATTTTGGGGATGTGTAAGAGATTTTGGATCAGCTATGTTTGGGGGCATGTAAGAGAGATTTTATGACACTTTTTGCGTAGCTAACTTTTAAGGGATGACTTCCCCATGACTTGGGCGCATTTCCCAAAAAGAGTGCCCACGATTTGGGGATTGTTGCAGCTGATTTTTAGTCCATCTTTGGGCTAATGTATGGGTTGATTTGATGCTGATTTTTAGTCCATCTTTGGGCTAATGTATGGGTTGATTTGATGTTGATTTTTGGCAGCCAAATAAGTGAGAGGCAGCCCATCTTCTCCTTAACTCATGGCACACTAACTCCTTCACATGTGCACCCTCCCCTCTCTTCTCTTTTCTATAAATTATTAAATTGAGAGCTCATTTCTTATTGCAAACTAGTTAGGGTTGGATGAGAGAAAGATTGCTATTGTAATCTGATGTATCATTTTTGCATTGAGAATAAAAAGCTTTGGAGGCTAAATGGTGTAGTGCATTGTTGTGTGGATCAACATTGTGATGCTTTTTATATGGTAACTGTTTCCTACTTGCAAATTTCTTTCTTATACTTATTGTAGATCTTGTCTTGATAACTCAGTTGAATTAATAGGAATAAAAAATTGTTAGTAAGCTTACTTTCATTTTCTATTTTCATGTTTGATTGGAAACCAAAAATTTGCATGTTAAATAGGTTTATTTGCATGCTATTTTAATTTATGGTTTATATATGTTTTACAAGATCTCATGGGTATGCAAGTGTTTGTGATTTAGCTTTCAAGTGGCCAAGCTTGGAGGAGGATTGGATCAAGTTTGACTCCATTCCATCTTCAACAAACTTCAGAAACATTGTCCCTCAACACTCCACAATGAAGCATTCTTAGTTTGATATTTTCTGGCACAAGTTCTCTCCTACTTTCTCTTTCTCCTTAAAAAATAACTTCTTCTTGGTTACTTTTTTTTTGGGTACTTTCAGATATGATCTTCTTAACATGCTTATTAAAAATCAGATTTGATATTTTTATGCATAGATCCAAGATACATCAAATTTTTATTTCATTGTTTGGGTCTTGCTTGGAAAAGAATCATTAAGTAATTTTTGAAGTCAAATTTTAGGATTGTTTAAGGATTCATTTTTTCAAAGTTTTAAAAGTTTATATCAAGCATCTAAGTGCTCTATTGGTTGTCTTTTCAAGGCTGTCCAAGACCCTAAGAGGGTGGTTTTTTAACCAATCCATCTTAGTTCATTTTTGCAGTTAACTAGTTTTTTAACTTAGATTTTTTTAGTATTTTTTGTTTTTGCCCAAATCACTTTTAAAGTGATTTTGGGCACTTTTTATACTAATATTGTTTTCTGGTTTTTGTACTGTGACAGTAGATAGAAGGTTTTCAAGCACACTTTCTAACTAATTTGGATGATCCAGAACCTTCACTGAACCTTACCTTTCCTTGCTTACTCTACCTCTACAATTTGTAACCTCTTTTCTCCATATCTATAAGGAGAAAGAGGAGTTATTTATTTTCAGTATTGGGCATTGTAACTTGCAATAAAAAGTATTTTGGAAGTAAGCTCACAGAGCTTGCTTCTCATCCCCCTAGGGGGATTGGTGTCGGTTCGAATTTTTGTGATTGTTGTCAATTTTCAAACTTCAACAAATTTTCACATTAGATTAGATTAACTTAGAATCAACCAAGTAAAATAAAATTTAACGTCGTGATCCAATCCAAATATTGGGCCATTGACTCTCTCATGACGTAGGAACATTTTTGTTTTCATTTTGCAGACCGTATACTTTTTTCACTACAATCTTGTTCATCTTTTTTGCAAAAAAGTAATTTGGATACTAACCCACTACCTCGGTAGTGTAGTAATTAGAAAGCATTTCTTTTTTTTTTTAGTTATCTACAATCAAAGTACCCCCTTGCTTTCTCGAAGTAAGGTTTTAGGATAAGGGCTTGCCCGAGTACTGGCCTGAAAAGAGACTCTTGGGGCATAAAATGTAAAACATTTGTTCAAAAAACTTTTAAAATAAACAAAGCTCTGTCCTGAGTATGCTCTGGATCACTGCAGTTATGTTTGAACATGTTGAACAAACCAGAAAGGGGCTTAGCGAGTAGTAATTAGTTTAACATTTCCCAAATTAACCACCCTTTACGAAAATACGGCATAAACGATTATTGATGCTAGTGGGAAAATTTCTCAAAGGAAGCGGGAACCACTAGGTAGTGACCTCGAGATACCATTAGGAAGCGGGAACCCTCGTTTGGTGTAGTGTTGAACACCTCCCAAAGACTCCGATCCAGCCCACATTTCTGAGTGAAGAGCCACCTTGTCAAATTCCGAACATATTTCTAGTACCTTACGGAGTATTGGGAATCCCCCATCCATAATAAAAACTCATTTTCACATTAAATTAAAATTGACCAAGAACATTTGCACAACATTTTATTTCCAGCATTACAGGCAGCATTTCATTTTGACTCTATTTTTCATCACTGGTCTTTCTTATTTATCATTGCAAATTATATTTAATTGCTATCATGTGTTGAATGAATTGGTAATCATGTTTAATTTCTATGATGTTTAAATCTTTATGCTTTTATGCTTTCAAGTTATATTGCAAATCTCTTGTGTCAGTTTTGTCATTATAAAAAACTCCTAAAAAACTAACTCATCCACCATAACCAGCTTAGCTTAATCATCCTTAGCAGTCTTTAGGATCCACCCCCCTTGGCTTCGTTAGGAGTTTGCCTAAATGGAGGAGTCAAGAATCAAGTGACAGTACTTGACTCGAGGCTTTCCCCCAAGGACACACTTAGTGGCTTGAAGATTTCTGCCACGTTTACCCCAAGTGTGTTTCCGGTGGCAACACGCACCACATAAAATGACTAAGATACAAGTTGTGCCACATAAGATGATAAGGACAAGACACTAGGAGCACATGGTGGGGCTAGGAGGCATTACTTTCCTTCACTAGCATCACCCCATGGCACAATAATATAATATATGACTCAATGACATGTCCAAGTGTACAAATGATCAAATCTTGACCCCCTCAACTGAGAGAAGAATGCATCAAAACACATCATGACGACTGTGTGAACCCCACTGAATGCTGCAAACTGATCTGGAAGGAGTGGGATACACCACAGATGACCTCAGAGCAGACATCATGCCGAAACCTTGCCTCAATTGCCCAAATCGAATTCCTAAATGACCTTTTTATTCTATTTTTTATTCCACCTGGAAAACCACCAAATTGCCCACAACCCATTGTCTGGTGCATGGGCACAAAATCTGACTGTACCATCATGTTCAGAAGGGGAGTAATATGGTAATAACAAGTGGCTGGACCTCCCCTTTCCTATGTAGTGCCCTAGGCAATGACTTGCCTCCAATGCACCAGCTGGACAGGCCACATCAGCATGGCCAAACTGGTCAACAGGTGAAAAACTGCTCAAATCATGTCTGGGAGTGCCTGAAACTAAAAGGTAAGTGTCTCAATGGATCCAAAAGACCCAAATCCACTAGAGATGAGTACTCATACACCTCATGGTAACCTGTAAGATCATCTGTAGCATCCACTATACCCGGACAAATAAAAATATGATGATCTGGGAATAATAATAATCAATAAAAACTGCATCAATCATCATCTGAAACCTATGCCCATCATATGGAGTCATCAAAAGGTATATAAAGGACCATATATCAACATCATACAATATAAGTGGTCCATCTCATCATAGATCCCAAGGTTGACCTTGGTCAAACTAGGTTAGACCGGTCAAACTAATCAAAATATGACCCTGGCTAAAGAAGCCATGCTGCTGCAAGTGCAAATGGTTAAGACATGCTCTTTAAATCATTTTCATAGCAAGACTTTAAAACATTAAGCATTATTTCATTGGCAATTAATAGATAATAGTAGGTTAATTAATAATTTACTTTCAAAGAGAACCTCAAAAATATACTCATTTGTAGACATGATCAATTTGCTAGTAGAGGGTGAAGGCTAAGGATGCAAGGCTAGGCCAAAAGGGGATGACTTGACTGACTTGACATTGTGATACTTTGTATAAGGGAAATGGTGTTACACACTTAAGCATGTGTTGAACAAGGAATACACAAGGAATGGCGGTGTCTCACAAATGGGTAAGTTGTTCAAAGAAGTGCTTATTCAACCTTGGCAAAATTTCTACTACTAGAACCGACGTGAACTAGGTGCCTGGATAACCGTAACTTGAGGTTCTAGGGGGCACTTAGAATTAGTTGTCCCTTGCTCCATCTCATATCATAACCCGCGGGCTCAATGAGGAAAATTTCATCTAAGGTCAACAGTCTTTAGATTTGGTATATACTTAACCACTGCTTTATTTGGACTTTTCATATCATTTACTTGGCCAACAATCTTTAGATTTAGCATACATTTATCCATTATTTTTTTAGGCCTTTAGGACCCCTCTGGGATATTGCATGTGTTTAAAAGCACAACTAATCGTAGCTTTCATCCGGGGTGCATTTATATTTCATTGCATTTCATTTCACAACCCTTTTCATTGGGCTTTACAAAAGATATATATCAATAATTTCCGAAGGTAGTACAATTTGCTTCAGGTTTTAGCCAACACAACTCAAGCAACTATGGGGACTTCCACAATCAAGATCAAACATCGGGGCAACCGACTCGAGAGATCAAGGTATAAAATCCAACTCACCAAAGGCAAGTTTTGTTGCCAACTCAGAGTTGAGACACAAATAAACATGGATGTTGTCCAACACAGAGGCAAAAGCGGGGAGGTCCTCCATATCACAAGTCAAGGTGTAAGTCAGGGTAAAGATCAATAATGATGAAAGATAAATGGATGGATGGAGACAAGTGAAAATGGTGCCTGAGCTAGCAAGTAAAAAAGACAATAGTGATCATGTCCACATTCCTAAGAAGGTAAAGACCAACGAGTATAAAACAAGAGTTTCCAAATGTCAGTAATACAATCATGCATATAATCCATAATAACCAATTTCATTTTAACATATATATACTGCCAAATCACAATTACTATATGCCAAGTCAAGCTATCAAAATGACCTAAACAGCAAGATAATACTACCAATGCACATCATATATATACTGGGTCATATATCTATATCTGTAATCTGGGCCAACTATACCCACTGAGAACATTGTTGCTGAAACTCTGAACACTGCCATGTACCTGTATGGAATAAAAGGTCATCTCGGTCATCAAATCTGAGGTCTTAAGGATCAGCCTTGGCATAAGGTCTACTGCATGTCTGCTATAAAGTTGCTCTAATGTGTGAGTGATCACAAATAACACTGCTCATCATAGCTGATCTCATTGAAAATGCGCAAAGGCAAAGCTCAGAAAAGTGCAGATATCTGCTCTGCAACCATGGTAGCCCAGCTACTATGGATGTGATAACATTACCATACAACATGCTTGTTTCAAACAATTCAAATCTCGATCGACAATCCAATCATCCTAGACTGACCCCTTTCTTCTTGTTAGTCAAGCTCTTAGTATATCATGCACCCAAGCTGTTACAATTTCCAGACATCCCAATTGTTACCACACACTCTGCCATGTGTCTTGATCTTCATATCATTGATTTTAATATTGGGGTCTTTGGGTGGTTTCAACTTCCCGCAAAATTTTTGAAATGATCTCAAGTGTTGACCTCTAAACCATCAGATAAGCCTTGTGCAATTTTGTCATTCAAAATTTCCATTTATTTTATACATTGTGGTGGGGTCCACACCCCTTATTGAACACTTCTTCCTTTTCTCCCAGCCTCAGATCACTTAGTCTTGCTAGTGATGTTGATGGTAGGATGTGGGAGGATATCTCATTCCCTAGTTGGTAACCTTGCTCCGACATTTGGCTTCTGTACTCTGCATTCACTTCCTCACCCCACTCTACCTCCGGCTTTTCACTTTGCGCTCCCCCACTCCACTCTAACTCTCCACTCTAGCAGTTAATCTTTGACTCTGTGGACTAATAAATGAGCTCATTTGTCTAACATGAATTCTTTATTCGGCCTTGGTCATTTTTCTGTAGCCACACACATGCAAAGACTTTGAACAAAACCTGGGAAACTAACAGAAAAAAAATGTTTGTGGTTGATGTGGGATTGCTCTTGCATCACAACCTATCAAGGAGCATATAAAAAACTCCTCGATGGGTTGGAAGATTACAAAAGCTCTTAATGGTCATAAATGCCACACCATGCTACAGAGTTGAACTTAGAATGTTTGAACATGCAAATATCATTTTTAATTATGCAAATTTTCCTTGTATTGATATGTAGTGCAATCCAAAACATGGGTATTATAGAGTGAACTTCCCCTATCACACATATCAATTGAAAACAGAGAGGAGGCTAGTAAGCCTCAACTAACACCAACTTAACTTGCTAGCTTTTAAAAGATGACCTGGAGTTCCAGTACTGCATGAAACCAAAATACATATAATTTACTACCAATCTTATTGGCTGACATAGGCATAGATAACTTTGACCATTTGAGGTGATAATACCCAAAAAAAACAGATAAGTCCCTCACAAACTTGAATACTTAGCTTATCTGGATGAGGGTAGTTTCCCTGACTGACTGAGGATATGTTTTTTTCATTAGGTTTTTTCTCCATCCATAGAATGGAGAGTTTCCTTCGAGAAGAGTCTCCAGGGGTGGTCTAGATATAACATAATACTGTATCCTTCAAATTTGCTAGGCTGCAGTGGAATTTTTCTAATCCTTAGACCGTCAATTCCCTGATCTGTTGAATTCCTGTGAAACTTGTTGTTGATGAACAGGATCTCATTCTGGACTTTGGACTCCAGCTATGATATTTTCTAACTGATATCATCATAATTTTCCTTTACAAGTTTTCCCAAGAGCTCCATCTTCAGGTCCACGTTTTGCAAGACTAACATAACTTGATGCATCTTGTTCCTCATCATTGCTAGACTGTCTTCAACAGCATCTTTGTCTTCCCTTGAAAGCTAAGTTGCACTGAAGTGGATACGGAAATGGATATGGATATGGAGGGGAGAACAGATATAACAAATTTTCAAAAAGACCAGATACGATACAGCGGGGAAACGACATATATATATATATATATATATCATTGTACATCACCATCATCACCTGACACTACTATCAAATATCATTAATCATACATGTAACATGATACTATGAAAACTTTTAACTAATATCATCTAAATCCTCATGCTCAGAGTTAGAGTCATCATCTATGTCATAACAAAAGTAGACCGAAAATAGGGATCCTGAGCCTGGCTTGATTCCCTTGGGCTTCAAGGCACCCTTCCAACACCAATGTTCACATCCTCTGGCTATGGAAGTGGATCCAAGTCCATTCAAGACAGAGGAGTTCAACAATCAACACCACCAACATCAAGGTACATAGAGGGGTTGACGTGCTTGATTGAATGCCAATCCCTTACCCTCATATATGATAGAATCCAGTGGCAACATTGCAAATCCTGAAAACTGTTAAGTCTGTTGAATTCTGAATGGGATTAAAAATTATACTTTTTGCATATGAAGTCTGATGAGATTGGAACCATTCTCAATCATCATGAAACAATTAATGGTAATGTTAAAAATTTAAGTAGAAAATGAAATATAAGGAGAATGTCACTTTTACTTTAAGAATTTAATATTACCATTTAAAATTCTTTATGTCTTCCATGGAGAGGTCGTGGGTCCTTCAAGGTTTCAATGCAGACCAGGGAAACAATTAAAAAGTCAACTTCAGGAATAAAAAACCGTTAGAAACATGGCCCTCTCTCTCTGATACGTTTCACAATTTCCCTGAAACGTATCACCTCTAGGCTGAAACATATCCAAAACCCTTGAAACATATCTGTACCAATCTGATACATATCAGTGACATTTCAAGGCCGTATCCCCTCTGTTTCAGGATCCGAAACGGGGAACGGCGTTTCACCAAGGCTTCTGGGACGTTTCCAATAACTTAGCTTGAAAGTCATTCTATTGCTCCTAACCTGCAGTCAACATCTCCCTACATAACTCTGTTTTTCTCCTTCAGTTGGTTGAGTTCAATTACTAGTGGGTTTTGCCTTCTTCCCCTCCTACTCTGAATTACCACTACCATGGTTCTCCTCAAAATGGGATTTGAAACAGACAGAAATCCATCGAGCTGCTGAAGGGGAATGCCTGCACTTAGGAGGATGATAATCTTGTTTGTTGTGCACCAGCCTGGGCAATGAATGAGGTATGATACGACAATGTGATGGCAGGATGATCCATTCTTCGAGGGCAGCTTTGATCCTGCCATTTAATATCCAATAACTCCTGTACATTAATGATACATGGCACCCCATTCCTGAGGTTGACAAGGGGATTGGCTAAATGTTGGGTGGTAGGGATCCATGGGGCTAAGCTAGGGGGTTAGGATTTGAAACAACTCAGCCTCCCACCTTTTTTATTCCCTTAGTTTGTTACATATCTCCATTTTCCACAGGCCCTGTTTCTTATCAAGTGCTCCATTGATGAGCTGGTCTGGCAACTTGTTGGCTTATTCTGACTTGGCCATAAGCAACATTTCTACTAGCTATTGGAGAAACCAAGAACTTTCTCTTGCTTTGTTTAGTAGTAGGTCTATAACTAGTTTTGAATCACCTTCAATCTCAATATTCTGGATTCCTTGGTTAAGGCATGGTTTGATGCCTTCAACAAGGGCCTCTATCCCTGCTCGATGGTTTGTGTCTTCTCCTAGGAATTGGAAGTATATCCCTAAGATTCTATCCTCCCTATCTGAGTGCCTCTCCAGGTCCAGGGTTACCTCTAGCTGCACCATCTTGTCTTTAGGTGGTGTCCAACTCATCTGAGGTATTTTCTTACCCTTTGCCAATTTCCCTTCAACGGAGTGTCCTTGTATTGATTGGGGCCTCCAAAAGTTTTGATATGTTTTACAATATTACAATTTTTTATCATGATCTGCATATTCTGATCAGAAAAATTCTGACTAAAATTTCTCCAGAAAGGAAATTCTTTCAAATGGTGATTCAATTTTCTTTTTCAAGGAAATGTGATCTAGATTAGATTATTTTTTTGATGAGGCTGCTATAAATTCTATGATGCATCTGCTCATACAATCTGTTTTGTTTTATCTATTTCAGTCTGGAGGGCAGAATAGGTTGTCGACAGCTGCAGTTTTTGTCAAGCGCTTGCATGAGCTTGCTTCTGCAGGTAACACATATCTTTCATATGAAATTACAAATGTTTTTGGGTGCGAAATTAGAAACATGGTTTCTTAAATCACTAGTTTGATGATATATGGTAGAGTCTAGAACATGTTGGTGTATTACAAGTTACAACTCCTACTGGTCTTGTCTTAAATGCAGATGGAAGTTATTTTAAAGTTTAATTGAAGGCATATATGATATAAGCTTGTCGGCTCTGTTTTATATTTAAGTTGTTTTTACTATGTCTGATGGGAACTGCAAATGGACATGTTCTTTCACCAGCTCAGAAAAGGTCACAAGTGGACACAGTTGGAGAGCAGGATGATGCAGATTTTCTTAGCTATGAAGCGACACTTCCCAAAAACTCTGCTTGTACACTGCCAAGCAGCTGGGCCATTGCAGATCCAGCTACATTTTTGATCCGTGGCAAGAATTATTTGCAAGATCGTCAAAAAGTATTATTGTTGTGAGCCTATATCAAAATCTAAAATTACTGTTGCTAGAAATGTAGATGTCTATCTTTCCTCTATAATTACTTCAAATCTTCTTGGCTAACTCTACTTCCGATATGAGCACCTCTAGTCTTCCACTTTAATTGCTTAAGATTTGCAAAATTTATAGCTGCACCATGACTTGCTTTTCAATATGGAAGCTTGTTTCTTAGAATGTTTTTCTCATGAGAATGTTAATTGTGTATCCGTTGTTCAGATTAAAGCAAAGGATACCTTGATGCGTATGGTTGCAGCAGACTGGCTCAGATCTGATAAGCGAGAGGACAACCTTGCTGGTCGCCCAGCATGCTTTGTTCAGGTAGAGGTCAATTGCTGTTTAAGAGTTTATGTTCTCTAAATGTTAATTAGAGGGCCTTACAATGTAAATGATGGTTTTTATCCATTAATCAACTGGACGAATTCCTTACCATTATCGTATAGGGAATGAATCGAATGACTAAATCTCATAAGTATCTGTTTCCTTTGCAACATCTCACAAGCACTTGGAAAATTGTGATATTCTGATGCCCAATGTGAAGCCAGTCATTAACTGCCTAAGTTGAAGAGGCTTTTATAATGTTAGTGTTCATGATTATTCAATGTTTCTAGTTAAATAATGCTTTCTTGAAGCTTTGTTGTCCCTACTAGGAGCATAATTTTCATCAATTATGATTTTCACGGTTTTGTAGTATTTTGTAGAGGAGATCACTATTTTGTAAAGAATAATTTAACAAAATATTCCTTTAAAAAATCAGGAATACTTTCAAAATGAATGGCTAAACAGTAACGTCTATTTGCAAATTTTGGTCAGAATTCATAGATTTGAAAGATGATATATTTTACATAATATATTTTGGGGACGCACGAATGCACAACACTAACATGAGGCTTGTATATTCCTTAGGTGGCATCCCTAGCTTACTAACTTAGGTTGTAATCACAGCCTCCTTTTGTATATTTTTTTGTTAATTCCAATTGTTAATATTTTGGTGTATTGCACTGCATTATGGTTATTTAGTACATGTGCGTCTGATATATGACAACTTATCTGCTGACAGAGGAGAGCATCTCAGGGTGGCAAAGAATTTTTTGTTGTTGTAAATTTCCAGGTAAGTGTACCAGGTAGTGCATACCTAAATCATGGTACATAGATGTTTGTGAAGGAAATTATGAATATAACATCAAATGCTCTTTGCTTTCCAGGTCCCAGGTGCAACAACATACTCTCTTGCCTTGTATTACATGATGGATTGTCCTATTGAAAATGTTCCTTTGCTAGAAAATTTTGTGAAAGGAGATGATGCTTATCGCAATTCACGATTCAAGATCATTCCCCATATTGCTAAGGTAGATAAATATCTAAGGCACCTCATTTGGATTATATTAGAAAAATGTTCGAATTTTTGTGAATTGCAGTCCAGGAACTACAATGACGGTGTTTATGTTTCTCAGGGTTCCTGGATTGTGAAGCAGAGTGTAGGCAAAACTGCATGTTTGGTGGGTCAAGCACTAGAAATCAATTATGCAAGGGGAAGCAACTATATTGAGGTAAGTTCCAAAACCATTTCCAAGGACAGTATGGAAACATAATTTAAGTGCACCATATGCAGTTTTGCTGGACTTCAGGTGGAGCGTTAATGATCTGCATGCCTTCTCAGCTTCTGATTGTGCCTGAACTTTTATTTTTTTTGTTATAGCTGGATGTTAATATTGGTTCATCTTCAGTGGCCAAGGGTGTTGTTAACCTTGTGGTTGGTTACCTTACTAAGTTGGTTATCGAAATGGCCTTTGTGATACAGGTAAAGAAGTCGTTGTACAACTATATCTGGAAAATATTTTACAACTGAACTTATATCGTTTTGATTGTCATGTAATCTACATGTAAAGAGCTGACCTTATATACTATGCTTTGTATATAGGCAAACACGGAAGATGAGCTCCCAGAGTTTCTTCTAGGGACATGCAGGCTTAATCATCTGGATGTGTCCAAATCAATTCCAGCTGACCAGAAATATTCTTAAACTGCTTAATGTTAAGTTCCATGGAAAAACCTCACCTGTAATCATCAGAAAATTGATTATTAGAAAATCAGCTGCATTATGGGAAGACGAGAAATTTGATTATTAGAAAATCAGCTGCATTATGGGAAGACGAGGCAGGAGTCATTGCTAGTGTCAATTAGAAAATAAGGAGATTCAAGAATGATAAAAGATGAATTTCACATCATCTTCCAAGGTGGTTTTCAAGTAATTGCCTTCATTTGATGTTTTATATGTTATCACCAGAGCTCCTGGCTATGTTTGCTGACATCAATGTCGAGTATGCGTCCTATCCATAGAACATTTTCTTTGAAAATTCATGTAATCACATTGTATTTTTTTCCTCAGTTAATAACAGCTTTCAATTAATTGCCTTCAAACTTCTATAGACAATAATGTGAATGACATGAAGTTCATAATTTTTTCTCGGTTATGCAACAGAATAAACAACTACTGTTTGATAAAAAATTCAGAAGCAACCAGTGTAGCTCCCAAGCCACGGTAAGAACGTGAGTGTCTAATAAGAACAGAGTTACCTTTGAGCCCTGAGTTTCACCAGCACTAAATAAAAGAAATAATTCAACTGCACACTATAACTAAATGAGGGCTTTACTGCAAAATACTTGTAAACACTATAATATAATGAAGATAAAATGAATATGATGATTTCTTACCTACAACATATATCAAAGTTAATCATTTAAAATTCTTAAAATGAGAAGAACTTGCCCATGTTATTTTAGAATTTTAAAACATGCATATTTTAGATCTTTATTCAAACTACCAGAGACTTGATCTTGTGTCAGCAACAGTTAAGAGATGTTTTGAAGTTATTTATGTTGGGTTGTGCTGAGAACATAGCTTTCTCACTATTTAACTTTTCATTTGTCCATCTTCCTACAAAGCTTCATTATGATATCTTTTACAATGCATGTAAATGTCAATATAAAGAAAATTATGTGGAGGTGCACAAATAACTAATGTTGTTCTCCAAAATAGTTTATTAAACTTTCGATGAAGGAAAAGGGATTATGTTAGAGATATAGAAGGTGCCTCGCAGGGTCTTAAATCTCCCAATTTTTGGGGGCATGTTACACCATATATTGTATGGGGTGTCAAAGGACCATTCTATGAACTTTCCAAGGACTAGTTTCAGATCATAAGCATTATCATGTGGTACTTTGCTTTCCTGGATGCCATCCTCATATGTGGTATTCACGGAAATTTTGCACGATTAACTTAGCTTGCCTTTTCAGTGTCTTTAGTGTATCAAATGGATTGGCTATGCTTGTACCATTGGTGGAGGTTGCTTCAGCTGCATATCATGTATCTCCATCTTATTGTATGTGATCATCTTTGGTTCAATGTTGAGAAGACCATATTATTATTCCCCTTGCTCATGGTGTTCTAGTCATTGCTTTCGTTGGGTAATTGCATGGTGGGTTCATGTCTTGGTCTTAGTTGTTTGTGTCCCCATGGTGGGGTGTTTTATTGGAGTATCACCTTTCCACACTCAAATTTCATTATGTTTTCATCATATTGCCTAGGTATCTTCCATATTTGACCACATTACCACTTTGTACCTTGATAGAATCCACATCATGTACATATTCCTTCATACTCCCATTCCTAAAGGTTGCACTAGTCATTTCATACATTTTCATATAGTTGTTCCTTCATATTTAACCTTTCATTTGCCATATTGCATTTTGTCACCATTTCCATGTGTGAACACACTAAACTACTTTGGAATATTCTTATTGCTAAGTAATTAAACCTAAACATTAAGTTGAGTGTTACATTATTGCCCGGTTAATATTCAAAGGTTATAAACCTTCATTGAGGCCTTATTACCTAAAGTTCAACTTAAAAGAAAATAAAAGAAAAAATAGAAGAAAAAAGTGCATTCAAGAGAGAATACAGCTTGTACCTCAAGTGGTACTAGAGGATGCTCTCCCCTTTGGCACACATGTCGAGGCAACATTAAAAAATAATATTTGATATTGGTTGCCATCTCGTCATTTTGATGGGGTATTTTTAGCTTCATCCAAAATGTAATATTTGATATTGGTTGCCATCTCGTCATTTTGATGGGGTATTTTAGCTTCATCCCTGTTGCTTTGTTTGGCCTGATCTCTTGGCATACATGTCTATGGAAGTTGGTTGAGCTTGCACATAGTTTGAGGGTTAGTTATGCTTGCAACGTTATCCACATTAGTTCATTTCCATTTACACTCATTTATCCATTTCACTTTATCCCATTGATAGAGTTTCCATTAGGTGGTTTCCTTGCATCTTTGATTGGTATTGTTCAAATTTTTGCTTTTTCTTTGTTGAAGGTTAATTCACCCTACCTTCTTAGGAGTCGTGGCACATCTTCTTGGGGTGCATTATGTCTATGCTTGAGGCACTTGGTCTATGTGGATACATTGCACATGCTCCTATGTGTCACTATTTTGAGATGGTTGTTAAGCTTTGGAGACCATTTATTTGACCACTTTTGCTATTTTCAGATGAATATTGGATGGTGCATTCTTCTTGGAATTATTTTATTATTTGCTAGAGAGTGGTTGTAATCACTTGGACCATTTGGAGGGTGCATTCTTTTTGGAATTATTTTATTATTTGCTAGAGAGTGGTTGTAATCACTTGACCATTTCTCTAGGGGTACACTTTATCTCTTTTGGAATTCTTATGAGAAAAGAATATTATACTAGTAACTACATTAATAATAATGTGTCAAGTATATGTTAATAGGTGCATATTTAGCACATTCGATAGAAATAATAATAATAATAATGTGTAAATATACGTCTATAGACGACACATTATTATTAATGTAATTGTTGCTAGTTATCGGTTGGCAGATAAACATGATGAAAACAATAATATAATAATATTTAAAAATATTTTTATCTTAATACAAACATAGATTCAAAGCAATATATTATTAAATTGCATTTATATAAAAGTATTCACAATATTTTAAGATTTAAAAGAAAATGTCATAATAAAAAATACATATATGGTAGATAAATAATGTTTAAGAAAATTATAAAGATAAAGTTAAAAAGTCATAAAAATATATAACTTCATAAAATTTATTGATATAATAAATTTTTAATGAAAATATATTAATTAAATTTATTCTTAATAAATTGTATTAATAACACTAATGTTATGAATGGATAAATTATAAATTAATTAATAACATTAATCATATAGTGGATTGATTGTCTATGTTGTATATTATAAACCATAAAGTTATGTTAGAATTATTTGGTGTAAGGCTATTAACTTAATATCGTCTATGAATGAACTATCATCAACCATAAAGTGATGTATGAAATATTTGTCATGAGTAACATTGTCTTTTATTTGACGTTTAAATCTTAATTTTACCTATCATAATAACAACTATGAATGAACTATCATCAACCATAAAATGATGTATGAAATATTTGTCATGAGTAACATTACATTTTATTTGATGTTTAAATCTTAATTTTACCTATCATAATAGTAGTTGATTTTTTCTTTTGAAAAAACATTTATAATAACTATATGAAACATTGAATTCTCATATCTTGCCTCCTATAATACAAAAATAAAAAGTTTACAAAAATATGATAAACAAAAAAACATAATAAATATAATGATTAAACCATACACACATAATGACAAAGAAGGTTTATCCCTTCTTCACAAGCAATACAATGGGCCATTACCATGGGCCATCGAATACCATGGGGCCAAAAAACCATGACCAAGTCAAGTTTACCTAACAAAGCCAGACAATGAGACAATGACAAAATCAAAATTTCCATATTAGAAATAGAATATAAATAGAATATAAATAGAATATAGCAATACACACGAACATATACATAATTACTAATAACTAAATTAGATAACACACACACACACATATAGGCTTGGGATATAGATATTAATGATGTGTAAAAATATAAATGCACTTCAAAATGACGAGTGAAATTATAATTCACACTTCATTAATGACGTTTAATTTTATGAAGTGGCAGTATTTTGACGTGTAAAATGGAGAATAATGGTTATCCACTCGTCAAATTTTGTAATATCTCTATTGTGCAAAGTTCTCAAATACACCCATTTCGAATCTAGGGATGGTGTACATAATCTATTCCAAATGCTTCCAAATGTTTTCAAATGGTGCAAGGAGGGACTTGGGAGGGTATAGGACACTTTAATACAATCACTAGACACCCAAACACCTGCTATAAACATCCATGGTCTTCAATTTACAAGGAGAGAATACTTGGGACAAAACTAATCAATTGGATTGGTGGAAATCCCCCCTAGGTCAACCACTGTTTTCCCTCCCAAACATTGTACGGACTTCCCTAATTTTTAATCCGAGACTTGACTCTATTAAAGGAGATCAAGGACAACATGTGTGCAGCATCATATCATGTTTTAGGGTCTAATAGGTATCCCAAAGGACAACAACTTCAAGAGTATATAATTTGGATGAAGATGGTAAACAAGGGGCCTTGAATTTATGTCACAAACTATAGTAAGAATTTAGGGTTTTGCATACATTATTTGGGCCATCAATTTAACTCCATATGCAGCTCATAACATAGACAAAAATCTCAGAAATATCTGATATCAAATAGGTACAATCTCATCCCAAAATCACCATGAAAATGCTATGAGGAAAATGGCTCGAATCTCAGTTTTAATTGGAAATATTACATGAAGTATGTGGTATTTCGAGTTGTGGATATCATGATATATCTATTACAGATCTATGCATCAACTAACATATCCATAAGGTCGAAATAGCAATCATCCATTAACTAGATGCAACAAGAAGTGCACCATCACACTTTTACATGACATTGAGAGAAAGATAATAGAATGAGAATAGAGAAGAATGAGAGAATAGGAACTCAAACTTAGATGAGGGTTGAACCTGCATCAAAACATCTCCATGAAGCTCTGTTGATAGGTCTGAATGGCCTCTCCATCAACCAACTTGGATGGGAATCTTGCACCCTCGAAATTGGTTCCAAGGCAGGGAGGATGAACATCCATCGTGCAAGGACAAGCTAAGCTCCCCAAATGCCCCAAATGAGAAATTATCAAAATTTTCTCTCCTTCTTCATCCTCACCTTTTATTAACCTTCAATGGCCTCCATAGCTCGAATTCCCTCCAAGAGTCTTCTCCCAACTCAAGGTAGGGAAAGCTTCTCATGAATGACACTTGTCCCTCACTTCTTAGCCTTCCTCTTCCATCAATTCGAATGGGGGAATCTTGGATACGATAACTCCCCTCGTGCGCCCTCTTGGAGGCTATTTTTAGCCCTGTCATGTCAGAAGTGTCGTATGTCAGCAATCAGGTTTGGACTTTTCATAGGTGTCATAGAATCTTCATCATCATTGTCATAGAGATTAGGGAATCTATCTCCAAGTGTCACAATTCTTCCATGATGCCTCTTCCTCTTCCATGGGAGTTACTCTTCCACTCCAATTCGACCTTCCTAGATTTATGCCATGAATAATGCATCTCCAACTCATCCAAGAACATTATACTCCACCTTGGATTCGAATGGGTGAGAGAATGATGCCATGTGGAATGGAGAATCTAGCCTTGTGTGGGTCCCACACCACCTATGCACCTCGTGACCAAATGCCACCTTTTTTATCCATTATTTTTATTTATTGGGACCCCTTAATGTGTATTTGCCAATGTAAGGTTCATTTGGGGTCTTATAGCTCCCTTATTCCAAGTAATTGTTTCCACCCCAACCTAGCGAACTAGTAGATTGGTGGAGACTTTTCCTTCATGAATTTTATTTGGATGTGGACATTACAAATTTCAACACTGGTCATGAGTACATCTTGACTTGCTTGTGTCAAATTGCTACAATCTCGAATTATTATGTTGTATTGCCATGTTCAATAGTGATTATGTTATGTTGAGTTTGGTTGACTTCGGTTCGCCATGGTTGTCTACGGGTGTCTATGGTTGACTATGAGTGACAATGTTTGACTATGGATGAATATATTCAACCATGGTTGATTATTGTTGAATATGGTTTAACAAGGTTGAGTTTGGTTAATTTTGGTAGGCCACGGTTTCAAAGGGTTATGATGGATTATGACATTCCTCAATGGTCATGTCTTATTACAATGTTCATCTCAGTTGATTGATGTCGAAATGTTATGTGATATAGAAAGATTGAGATTGGTTGAGTTTGGTTGGCCATGGTTCTCAAGAATATGTTGAATTGTGATGTTCCTCAATAGTTATCTCTCATTGCAACATTCATCTTGGTTAAGTTATATCAAATCACAACATTCCTAATGTAATCTTGGTTAACCATAGTTGATTATAGTATGACCATGGGTGACCAAGGCTGACAGTTTAAGTTTGACCATAGTTAACCATGGTTGACTTTGGTTGACTTTAGTTAACCATAATTGATTTTAGTGAACCATGGTTGATTATGGTTGGCATTGGTTAATAAGGTTAACCATCTTTGACAACCATTGACAATAATTGATAACAAGTGTTGAATGATGGTTGACAAAGTTTGACCATAATTAACAATGGATAATTATTTTTACAATGGTAGAATTTAGTTACAATGGTATGGTTAACTGTGGTTGATGTTAGTTAACCAGGGTTGGCTATAGCTGACTTTGGTTAACCATGGTTGACTTTAATTAGCTAAGGTTTACAATTTTTTATTGTCATTAACCATGGTTGACTATGGGTGACAAATTATGGTTAAATTAGTTTGGTCATAGTTTACCATGGTTGATTATTGTTTGGCCATGCTTGACTTTAGTTAACCATTGTTGACTTTAATGAACCATGGTTGATTTTGGTTTGTTAAGGTTGACCATGTTTGACCATCATTGAATATGAGTAAGTTGGTCATGTATTACTTTAGTTAACCATGGTTTACCATAATTGGCCATGTTTGACTATGTGTGACCATGTTTGAATGTCATAAACCATGTTTGATTATGGTTGACTATTGTTGACCATGGTTGAAAAATTTAGACCCTTCTTAGCTTAATCATAGTTAATTAAGGTTAGACACTTGGTTATGTAGGGTTAACCATTTTCAATCATCATTGACTAGGTTTGACCATGGTTAACCATGTCTTACTAGGGGTGACCATAGTTCATTGTGTTTGACCATGGTTGACAATGGTTATTGTGGTAGAGTATTGTAGACAATAGTTAACCATGGTTGGTTATGTTTGACTATGTGTGACCATGTTTGAATATCTTTAATCATGTTTGATCATGGTTGACTATTGTTGCATGTGTTTTTTTGAGTAAGTTAGACCCTAGTTAACCATAATTGACTAGGGTTTGATATGTCGAGAAAGTTAGACCCTAGTTAACCATAATTGGCTATGGTTTGATCATGGGTAATGAAGGTTTACTGTGTTTAACATGGTTGACTAAGTTTCATCGTAGTTAACCATGGTTGACTATTGGTTGAGCATGGTTCTTTAGTGAACCATGTTCAAATTTGGTTGATTGTGGTTAACCATGGTTAATTTATCAAACCATGCTTGATTATGGTTCACATTACTAATAAATGATGGTTGAATAAGTTTAACCATAGTTTAACATGGTTGATTATTGTTTGATCATGGTTGATTTTCAATGAACCATGGTTGACTTTAGTTACCCATTGTTGGTTTTTGTGAACGATGCTTGGCAATGGTTGACTTTGGTTAGGTAGGGTTTATCACATGGTCAATTATCATTAAAATAATACCATTACATCTTTAATTTTTCTTATGCAATCTTTAAACTATTTTTTAAAAACAAAATATGCATTATTTGTATTGTATGTTCTTTTTAAAGTCTGAATACAAAAATTCTATCCATTTCCACTTTTTCCTTTTAGTTTAATATAGTTTTTAAATTAACTTTTAAAATTATAAAATATTAATAAACATTATTACAATTTAATATTTTTAAAAAAATATTAATATAAATTACACTTATGAAATGGTAAATTATTATATTATTTACTACATTACAATAATAAATTAGAAGTCAAAAATCGAATTATAAATAGTAAATTATTATCATATTATTTATTTATTACATTACAAGTAAAAAAAATTATTTTATTTTAAAATAATAATATAAATAATTCAATAATATTAAATAAAGATAATGTAAGAAACATTTTTCATTTTCATTTTGAATATATATATATATGAGTTTTGAATTTCTTTTTTTTAATAAAAATTTTGAGTTTTTTAATTATGATTTAATTAATTTTTATTAATCATAATTAATTTTTATTTGTAATTTAAGTTTTAAATTTAAATTTAAATTTATTATAACAAAAAATTATATTATTTATATTATTGAATTTGATATTTTAAATTAATTTAATATTTAAAAAAATTAGTTTATATATTAATAACATTAAATATTGGTGTCAAAACAATTCAACACACTCACATCTATTTATTTACATTGTAGTTTATATTGTTTTTCAAAATAAATATATTTAATTTATTTAGGTTCACCTATTTTTTACTATTCTTTTCAGAAGTTTGCAATTTCATAATTTTTAAGATTTTTAAATATTAACATTTAATACGCAATTTCACAATGTTTAAAATTTTAGATATGGTGTAGTTTAAATATTTTAGGTTTTCAACATTTTTCAAGTATATTTACACTTTTGTTTTGTTCGAAGTCTGGTTGGAAATCTAGTTGCCATGGATGTATTTGAGATTGCTGAATTTATTTATGAATTTAAAAACACAATTTGAACACTTCCAAATTTGGATTTTACAAAAAAAAATTACTGGATTTCTACTAAAACCCACAAGAATTACCCAAATTTACCTGATGTAGAGGCAATTAAAAAAGCTACATAAGTGAATAGATAACATGCATAAAAGTGAGCTAATCCAACTAATCGTGCGTGAACAATGGAAAGAGCTATTGGCTTGTCCCTCCATCGAACTAAATTAGCCAAAGGTGTGCGTTCATGGGCCCATGCATGAATATCGATCAGTTCCTGCGAATATCCGCCCCAAGAAATCAGGAGCATAAATCTAGTAACCCAAACAAGATGCCCAAAAAATCCAAAACATAAAATAAATAGACTACTCCTTTTAGATATTAACATTTGATATATGTTGATATAGATATAAAACACTTTATATGATATAATATTTTTTACTTATTTGTATAAAATTTTCTTTAAAAATTATTTTTATTTTTAAATTAATTTCGATCATTTATTTATTTTTTATTTTTTTAATTAAAAGACACGCCTAAGCTTTATGCAGCTTTTGTTAAGTTATCTATCTTATATGCCATGCCAAAGAAAATGTTAAATATTCAAAAAGGATATACATATGGTCAAATATGATTTTTTTTCAAATAATAAAATGTAAACTAGCAAAAAAAACATTACATTTATGATCAAATTAATGTGTATATCCTTAAGAAGTTGCATTTTTAGGAATTATAACAAAATGAAATTATTATAACTAATTTGATAATACTTTGGGATCGGTTTTATCATATTTTTAAAAAATTACAAAATGCCTATAATATAAATCTATTGCACATTAAAATATCGATATTTGGATTATAAAAAAACAACGTATAAAATATGAAAAAAATATGTTAATCATAATGAGATATTATTTTAGATATAAATATCTTTATGACATAATACATATTTTTAAATTAAAATCTTTAAAAAAAATAATTGTAATCAATATCTCATTACAAATTTGAAACTTTTTTTTTCCAGAGAAAAAAAGCTACTATTGATATTCTTTATTAGAATCAAATAGTACAAAAAGTTTCCTGTTCCAACCCGGTGGAACCCTCTGAGATAACCAAAGATGTTATCTAAACAGTTTGATCTCCAACAAAAATAACAGAACTTATACCAAATAGGACAATATCACAACTGTGGATACATATCAGTCTTTCCCACTACATGACTAAAAACATCCATCCAAACTATCCACCTGGAAACTTCAGCAAAAATCATTAAGTACAAAGATCAGACATAACTATTCTAATAACATCAACGTCTTATCAATCATAGAAATATATGGAGCCACAACCCTGGATGCAGCCCTCGCACCAATCTTCCCAGATTAAGTGACCTTCATATCCATCGAGAGCTTGTTTGGAAAGCTTGTCTGCCATATAGTTGTGCTCAAAAATGATGTTCTGCTGCTTTTGAATTTCAAAAAGAGTCCTGGAGGCCCAGTGTCTCAGACCTAAGACATTTAGCTTGAATTTACCTTCTGCCCATTTGATGGTTACCCGAGAGTCACCATATACCTTTATGTTGTTCAAACCAAAGATGTTGGCAATCTTAAGAACACACCATAGTGCTATTAGTTCTGCTTTCATGTTAGTTCCCTTTCCACAGTTGAGTTTGATGGTGTAGAAATGTGATTCATTTAAATAAATCACTCCCCCTACTGCGCATATTCCAGCTTGTGAAGCACCATCAAAAAACAAAATGGGACGATCAACATTTAGATTAAAAGTACTAACTCTGTCAATTTTCAACATCTCCTCATCCAATTTGCAGGAGTTATACATTTTGAGAGCTGTCAAGTAACAGTTGTTATGATCTGTAGGAGAATTTTGAAAGATGGTACAGTTTCTGGCATGCCAAATAGCCCAGGGGATGCAGACAGCTAGGAAGAAGTGTTTTTTACAGCGTCTAAACCAATGTAAGAAACATGAGTTGAAATCCCCAACTGCCCAACATTGTGTGAATTTAAAATTTATTGAGAACATTTCCCATATTCTGCGAGAGAAAGGACATTGTACAAACAGATGCAGTCTTGTTTCAACATCATTTTTACAGAGAACACAGAAACCAGGTCCTGTCCATCCTCTCTTGCAAAGATTATCCCAGGTTTTTAATTTATTTTGTAAAATCAGCCAGGAAAAACATTTTAACTTGACTGGAATCTTCCACTTCCATAACTTCAAATACCACCAGTCTGGTGGAAAAATATACTTTTGCTGGAGAATTCTTTTGTATGCATCTTTGGCCGTGACTGAGCCATTTCCAGAATTACCACTCCAAACCAACTTGTCCTCAGTATTGTTTAATTGTACACCAGCAGAGTCCAATGTTTTAGTATAATTGTCCCAAATGTAAGCGAGGTGTCCAGATAAACCAATCTCCTGAGCCGAGATCCACTTCGAACTACTAGCTGAACCAAAGTTCCGATTCTGAATCATGTTTAGCGTGGAGAGTCCGATGACTTGAAGATATTGAGTGATTGTAGGGGGAAGGTTCTGTTCCAGTTCAAGCCCAATAATGGGATCAATCCCGACTCTAATAAGTGCCCCTGATCCAACATGCCAAACAAGATCACTTTTAATCCATTGAAATACCTTCATGAATCCTCTCCACATTGGTGAAAAATCCCAGTTTGTCAATTTAGGATTTCTGATCCAGATATTGAAATCTGTTTTAATGTATTTATTATGGAGAATTTTTGACCAAAGGGAGCAGCCATGAATGCCACGCCAGAAACTTTTTAATCTGAGAGCTATATTAAAGATTTCCAAATCTTTAATTCCCCAGCCTCCATATTTATAAGGTCTAGCAAGTGTGTCGGCTGCTACCAATGGGATCTTAACGCTGTGAGCAGTCCCATTCCAAAGAAAGTTAAAAATATATCTCTTGATAGTTTTTATGATGGAGATAGGGACTTCAAGCATAGAGAACCAGTACACAGGAATGCTGGAAAGAACTGACTTCACCAGTATAAGCTTGCCACCGATTGACAACAGCCTGTAGGACCACTGCGCAATTCTCACTTCTATTTTTTTTAATAGCCAATGCCAATCTCGGATCAGGTAATTATTGGGTTTAAGGACATAACCCAAGTATTTAAAACCCTGCTCAAATGTAGACCAATTGTATGGCAAGACAGATCTAATTTCTCTAATCCGGCTTTCTTGTGTAGACAGATGTATAAAATTGGATTTGTCCTCACTGACAAGCATACCTGTAGCATTGCAGAAAGTAGTGATGATGCTTTTGTACATTGACCATTCATCCACCGTGTTAATACCTCCAACAAGGACATCATCTGCAAACATCAAATGTGTGAACACACAGTCTTTTGTGCATTTGATACCTTTGATCTGACCACTCATCAATGCCTTGTTCACCAGTCTGCTAAAGCCATCCATTATCAAAATGAACAGAAGAGGGGATAATGGGCATCCCTGTCTCAAACCCCTGGAGCAGCTGAAAAAATCTGTAGGGCTACCATTCACCAAAATGGAAATATTCATGGAACTAATGCAAGACATAATCCACTTGATGATAATAGGAGGCAAACCAATCCTGATTAGAATCAATCTGATGAAGGCCCAGTTAGCCCTATCATAGGCTTTGACAAGGTCCATTTTTAGCAGAATGGCTTTCTTTTTATGTAGTTTGATGCTGTGGATCAATTCTTGAGTGATGCCTATTGCATCATGTATTTGTCTCCCCTCTAAGAAACCAAATTGCTCTTCAGAAATGTGAGCAGAAAGTACCTTTTTTAATCTATCTGCAATAATTTTTGCAATAATCTTGTATAACAAGTTGCAGAGAGCAATAGGCCGGAAATCGCCAAATGAAACTGGTTTGTCTTTTTTGGGAATCAAAGTAACAAAAGTAGAATTTAATCCACCAGGGATGTAGCCATTAGTCATTGAATAATTTACCATTTCCAACATTTCCTCTCCCAACAACTCAAAAAAATGGATATACAGCTCGACCGGCCATCCATCCGGTCCTGGTGCTTTGTCTTTTGCAAACAGCTTTAATGTCTGTTCAAGTTCATCCTTCGTTACCAAACATTTGATGCTATCAGAATCATGTTCATCAAAAAACCTAGGGTATAATGAAGCCACTTCTATCTGATCTCTTTGACAAACTTCCTCAGGTTCTGTGTATATATTCCTGAAATATTTATAAGCTTCAGATTTAATGTTACCAATACCTGTGCACTGATTCCCAAAGTCATCCTGAATTTCCCAAATGTGCTTTGATCTCCGCCTTGCCGAAGCAAATGCATGAAAGAACTTAGTATTCTTGTCTCCTAGAGAAATCCAAACTGCTCGACTTTTTAATCTCCAAGCTTTTTCTTCTTGTAGAATAAGTTCTTCTTTTTTAAGTTCCAGCTTCTTCATTATCTCAAAGGCATCCAAAGAGAGGGTATTATTGATATTTGCAACAGTGGCTTGCTGCAACTGTGTTTCAAGCTGAAGTAACTCAGTCTTATCTGCCTGCTTTTTTTCTCTAATCCACTTGATAACAACTTCCTTTAATTTTCTCAACTTCAAACCAAAATTCAGAACAGGATTAGAATCGGCAACCTCACAATGTGTCCAGAAATTACTAACCAAAAGACAGAAGGAATTGTCTTCGAGCCAAGAAGCATTGAATTTGAATGGAATAAAATCAAACTGCTCATATTGTTCCATCTGCAGCAGGATGGGCCAGTGGTCCGAAAATTTTACACTATGTACCCATGACCTGTGTTTAGGGAAATAAGACAGCAGGTTTTCCTTAACAAGAAATCTGTCAATCCGCTTGTGGACACCTTCAATGCCAAATCTACCATTCGACCAAGTAGGGGATAGTTGATTTGGCATGACATCAACTAGGTTTTTTTCCAGGAGCAAATTTAAAAAGAAATCCCCTAAATCATCCAATCTGGCAGAGATGCCCCAGATTTCAGAGGCTTGATATGTGAAATTTAAATCTCCTGCCAAAATTAAATCAGGCATATCCAAGATCCCCGAATCTTTTAAACTTGTCCAGAAAATATGCCTATCTCTGTATGGCGCATAACAATTGAGCATAGAAATGGATTTTTTGCAGCTACAAAGTATGCCCTTTAACATAATGCCCCAAGGTGTATGGAAGGCCTTTAATTCAACAAAATTTGGATTCCATGCAGCAGCAATACCCCCGGATTGACCGCTTGAGCTGATAGCAGATACCTCCCAATCTGGCAGAATGTTACACAACTTTTGTATGGCCGAAGAATCCACACACATAGTCTCCTGAAGGAAGATTATAGCAGGGCCAGTATCTTTTATCAGACTGGACAAGGCCTGAGCCCTCGTCACCTTGCCCAGTCCCCTCACGTTTAATGACAGCAAGGACATTAAGTAACCCTCCTGTTGGGGGTCACTGCTCTAAGCCCCAGGGGTTCTGACTTATCATGTGAATCAGCTTCAGCCAATCTCTTAGAAATAGGTGTGTAGGAATCAGGGTTGCTCAAGGCGTCTTTCTTCTTTTTTCCTTTTCTAATGGTAACATTTTGTCGGTTAAGTGTAAGCAGTGGGCTGGCATCAGAATCTCTGCTAGGATTCTTAGTGTAGACTTGAAGAGGTGGGAATTCCTCCCCATACTTTGACATGTGGTAACCACTACTTGATAAAATGTCCAAATCAGACATATTGAGGGAAGAGCTGGACTTAAAAGTACTCACATCACCCTTCAGAATGGACCTCTCTATGACTTCAGTACCACCAAGTGCTTCCTCTGATACATCAGGTATAAATGTACTAGAAACTTTAGGATGAAAACCCGACTGTAAATGGGAATTGTCCAAGTCAAGAGGAGGAATGGACGATGATTCCCCAAGGTGTTGACATTCAGGACGAGAATCTACTAAATCTGAATTAGGGCAAGGATTAACTGAAAGGATTACTGCAGAGTCGGAATTATGGACAAATTCAGAATTAGGGTTAGGGTTTGAGTAAGCATCCCCAACCGCGGCATTGAGAGGGTTCGAAGTAGAAACTGAGGATGGGTTTGTCAAAGACTCCTCGACAGGGACAATAATAGGGTTAGCCTTAGTATCTCCAGCAGGTGCCGTGGGAGAAAGGTCAGCTCTTGTAACTACAGGTGCCAAATCCTCAAATAGCTTGCGGTTTACAAGAGACTCAGAGGGACCTAAAGGCAATTTATTGACAGGTAAACCAGTAACAATATCATGCCGAAGATGAATTTCCCCTTTAGATATACGGGTAGATAAGTTAAATTCAGAGGATTCTATGAAGGCCAGCTCTTCATTAGACAGATCTTGATAATTTAAAGAGGGTTCTTTATAATACTTACCAGGGTCTTGTATTGCAGGAATTTGTAGCTCGTTTTCTGGCGAGGAGAACTCAGACGAGCTCAAGGAGAGTGCCCGATTGGTGGGGCAGGCAGCTTTCAGGTGACCAGTCTTACGGCAGGAGAAACACCTAAACGGAACCTTGAAGTAATCCAGTGTTTGGTGCCAAACCCGGTTGCCCGAAGAAATTAAAATCTCTGCAGGAAGGCCATCTTGCATATCAACTTCTACCATCACCTTTGCAAAACGCCGGTCCATCCCAAACAGATTTTGTTTGTCGAAGCGAATAAACCTACCCACTGAGTTTGCTATGCCTTTTATAACTTCTTCTGACCAA
The DNA here is from genome assembly GCA_027924585.1 of Larix kaempferi. Classification (NCBI taxonomy): domain Eukaryota; kingdom Viridiplantae; phylum Streptophyta; class Pinopsida; order Pinales; family Pinaceae; genus Larix; species Larix kaempferi. The sequence continues at coordinate 3,955,686 of BSBM01000267.1, read as the reverse complement.
ATTTCTATAGGCAGTCCAGGGAGAATTAACCACAGATGGCGCCGAGACTGGACTTCACTGGCAGGGTTAAAATTTATGTGCCACCGTTTTAAAAACAGTGACCCCTTTTTGAATTCCCAGAAATTAGACAGAATTAAGTCGAGCTGAGACGCCTCTGTGAAGATGAACAACATCCATCTATTTGGGAGCAGGTTGATTCGGGGGGCCAGTCCAGTGAGGGGAACCCAAACCCTACTGACCCATTCAGCAATTTCCATTTTGTTACCAGATGTGAACTCAAACCTGCCTACCAGAGCTCGCTCAGACAAAGTCCGGATACGTTCTAGATTTTGATCAGTGTCAATATCATACTTGCAGATATCACTGCGGGCTCGGATGGCTTTCAAAGACCTCCTGTGTTTAGCCTTCACACCCCATACGCGTCCCCCATGAGCATTACTGCGAACATTCAAGCCAGGTCTCACACCCAGTCTCGAAGCTTCTGCCGTAGTGTGTGGAGGGTTAGAGTCCAACGTTTCATTTCCCAACGATGACATAATCTCTGCCAAATACAGAGCCCGACAGTTGCCGGTCACCACCAGGGCACCTGTCACCCGCCACACAAAAGGTGAAACCGCCAAGGGTGGAGACTGTACCACTAAAAAAGCCCCAGCTAAATCTTAGCAAAGAAAATAGAATGGGGCCCAAAATAGCAACCTGGCACCAAAAAAACTAAAATAAAACCCTAGCTGCAGAAATCTGAAAACTTTAGAAGACGAGAAGTGAAACTAGTCTCCGGCTAAGAAAACAAACTTCCCACTTTTTTTCCTTGGCTGGTACTAAGCTGATTCATTGAATCAGCGGACTCCAAGTCGCCGAGAGACCCCAACACCTCCAATCAACTATCGTAGACAGATTTTCCTGCAGAAAGATCATGAAACCCTAGGGCCGCCACCATCTTTTTCCAACCAAACTTCATCATCCTATCTACAAATTTGAAACTTTATTAATATTATTGTTGATTTATTTATTTTCTAATATAAATATATTTAGAAGGGGTAGGTGTGGGAGGGGTTGTTGTCAACCCCAAAGGGAAAAAAAATACATTCCTATGCTTGGAGCTTGGGTAAGAGGATGAATAATTAGACTGAATTGGCAGTTTTAATGCAAGGTGTAGAAGCAATGGCAAATTTGAAAATACATTCCTATCAAGTTTTCAGAGACTCCTAGATTGCCATTAAAAAGATACGTAATATACAGTCAGGCAAGGAAAAAGAAGTAGGGAGGGTCCATAAGAAAATATTGGCCTATATCTTAGACATCACTAAGGTTCAGTTCTTTCACGTCAAGTGCCAGAACAATAGAGAAGTTGGTTCCATGGCTAATGAAGGCTCCAAGTTAGGACAAGGAGAAATTTTAAATTATCAATAAAATCCATCCTTTAAAGGGATATCTTGCATTTAAACATAGGCATTTGGATCTTTATGGTAATCAAATGGAGTAATCCATCTAGATTAAAGGCTAAGTTGAAGTGGATCTACGGTGGAAATCTCATTTCCTCGAGATGGCGGATCAATGGTGTGTGTAGAGGCAAAGCATGCCGGCGGACAGGTGGAAGGTTGATGCATTGGATGGTGTTCTTTAAGGGCTCACATTATGGTTCATTTAAGTCCACTACCCTTGAACGAATGGTTTGTTTGACTTCTTCCATGATAGCATTAATGGACGGCCAGTGAAAGGACTGGGAATTTCCTTCACACGCTCTGCATCCTATCAAAACAGATGGATTCAGGATGCATTGCATTAGTTGGCTCTCTTTGGAATGTTGATTTAGGGGTTTGGTTTCATTCTTAGAGACCAGGAGGAATATTGGGTAGCCAACTCTGGAAGGCATAGTCTCAGAGTCGGTTTCTTGAACAGAGCTATGAAGAAACTCCTGGGAGACATTAAGGATTTGAAAAACACATTAGTGGATAACAAGAAGATGTTGCGATGTGTCTTTGAGGTTGCGAAATCAGCGTTGGAGGAGAACAAATGGATCTCGGTAGATATTACCTGCTTGGACTCTCGCATGGAGGACATTGAGAGAAATATTTAGGTTTAGGTTGGATAAATGGAGGACATAAGGCGGGTAGTGAATGGAATGGAGAGGCTTCAGTCCGTAAGGCATGAGGAATTGCGCAAGGTCATTGCAGAGACAAAAATTCAGCAACAGGAGCATTTTATGATTGGTAAAGAATGAAATGAGAACCGCTTTGTTCAGTTAAAGGAAATCTTAAGCGAGCAGCAGAAGGAACTAGAAGGACCAGACGAAGAACTGAGCGCCCATATGCAACAAGAAGGGAATTCCTCCATGGAAGAAGATATCGTTATGCAATCGGGTGAAGCAGGAAACCAGGACTAGGAATTATGTGTTCTTACAACCCTTTTTCCCTAGTTATATATGTTTTTATGATTATACTTATGTAGTCAATTTGTCATAATCTATTATGTAAAGGGCAGTAGTATAAGACTGTTATGCATTTTGGACTCTTAGATAGAACTGATGGAAGACTTTTTCTCCTAGGATTTATAATGCCCATCTCTTTTTTGGGTTTGGTTTGGTGATGATAGCCTATGATCTCTTTGTAATCTTTGTTTATATATAAATACAATTCTCATTTCTGTTAAAAAAAAACATAAATATATTTACAATTCTTCGAGGGTCCTCAATCGGTCTAGACAATAGAATGATATGATGCCTAGATAAGATAAAGAAGTAGTTATGCAACTAATTAGTACAGGAAATTTGTGGAGGTTGAGATCGGGTTGTGATCGGTGCACAAAATCTCAGTACTTTTGGCTAGGTCGGGTCTCCTTACTGTAAAGACCCAACTCGCCACTGCATTAAGAAGCACCCACTAACAACCACGACCCTAATGACGATGAAGAATCTCTCCCCCAATCTCGGGATTCTAGAGGTTGACCTCCATCATGGGGAAAAGTGGAGAGAATAATGCCTATCGCGTAATTATTTGATGACCAATTCAAGTCCATGTAAACATTATTTTATTATTGTTTGACATATCAAAGTCAAACACAGACTCATACTATTATTTCATTTAAGATGGTTGAGTGTGGAACTCTATAAATAAGAGGCTCCCCACATTTGTAATGGTTGTTGAGAGAGTGAATAGTATTAGAGTTATCTTCTTGGAGCAAATATTGTTTGTACAACTTTTCATGTTATATGAGGTTTAGTTTTTGAGTTTATTTGTTTAATATTTGAGCTAATATTATGCATGCAAGGACCTAAATCTAGGTCATCCTAGTAAACAACAATTCCAAATGGTATCTCGATGATATAGATGTAGATGTGATTTTTCCCATTATACTAATGCTATTATTTGTATACTATATTTTTTTTACTTTTGTTACTTCAAAATAGTAATAATTAAATATAGATTCATTTAGGCAAACAAACCTAGGCTTAGTACTAACAATTAATATATTACAAATGATTTTTCCTGCATACTAGTTAGTCTTATTTTTTCCAGTCACATAGGACTCTAGTTGCAAGCACATAGGCAGCCATACAATCATATGACATTATAGACTCTTATGCCCTCCTCATATGCAAATGACTTCATATAGTCCAAAGGAGATTTTTATATCTGATCTTTCACTTTTCACCACCATAAAATTAATTAAACAACAATTACTTTCATTGTATTTTGGAAATTAGATTTTATTTTTGTTTTAAATATGGTGTATTTTGCATTTTATTTTTTTTCTATAATTACATTTTATTTTATTTTTTTTCTATAATTACATTTTAGTTTTTAGTTTTTCAATTTTTTTATAATTATATTTTAGTTTAGAATTCTACTTTCACATTTTAATTTGGGCTAAGTTTAATTATACATGTTGGAAATAAATTTAAGATTTAAGTTTTAAATTATGTATAATTTCTAAATAATTTTTATTTGGAGTCTTGCAATTTGTCTAGAATTTTTACTTTACATTTTAAATGAGATCAAGAATTTTATTTTCATTATTATAAAAATTCTTCTTTTTTTCATTTTCAATAATTAAATTAATGTGAATTGAAAAGAGATGATTTTTTAGCGAGCGATTGGTGAGTTGAACCATCGAACTCCCTACATAAGCTTCCTGCTAGCGCCCATCCTGGGCCTCCCTTTCGCTGAGAAACCTCTGGTAGAACCATGTGAGCCAATGCCTCTCCATCCCTGCGATCCTACAGCTGGGGCTCGGCCCCTGAGCCAATCAATCGCCTCGGGAGCAGACTGTCCTTCCCCCCCTTCTGAACTGATTGATTTCCTGACGCTCATAGCCTCCCAAGGAAAGAAGATCCTTACCACTTCTCAACAAAAATTCATGAAAAAAATTGATGAGATACCCACCGTTGCGTTGCCAGTAGAGAAACCCTGCAAAACAGCTCTCAACCTGTCGAAATGTGGGCTGATCGGTCAGTTTACAGGCCTTTGGCCTTCTTTGAAAACCACCGACTCTTGGGTACAAAAATATTCGAGACCCCTGATCTCATAAGATGTGAAATCTTATTTTCTGGGAAAGGGTTTCTACATTCGTTTTCGAAAGCAAACATGATCAGGAATTAATCTTCAGAAATGGGCCATATTTCATGGGGCCACAAGGGCTTTACAAGAACAAATGGAACCCATATTTTGACCCATCCCAAGATATCTTGTATGTTGTCCCGGTCTGGGTAAGACTTTCACACCTACATCTCCATTGTTGGAACTCAAAATCACTAGAAGCCATCAGAAATACCCTCGGAAAGTACATTGATAAAGCAAATCAGAAAGACCAATATGCTTGTGCGAGAATCTGCGTGGAAATAGATCTAGAACATGGCCTCCCAAAGGCAATAAATCTCACTACGATAGATTGGTCTCACATACATGAGTTAGATTACGAGCAAATCCCCTTCAAATGTAGGTTATGCCATGAATATGGGCATTTTGCTCGTTCATGCAAGAAAAAACCAGCAGATCCAGAGGCAGGAGGAAAAAAGAACAATGGACAGTCATCCAAAAAAATGCCAAAGTGGGAACAAAAATCCAACCTAAAGGACAAAGTCCAAAGAAAGCATATCAACAACATCAAAATCCTATGGCCACCAATAACATGAACAGATTCATAGCTTTAGAAACACCAGAAATCCAGGAAACCTCTAAAGCCCGGGAAGAAGGAGAAATCTCAAAACACCAGGAAGCTCAGGAAGTACCCCAAATCCAAGAAGAACCGAAATACCTTCACCCCAGAATATCCCAAGCCCCAAAAGACCGAATTCGAATAAAGATCTACTCTCCTATGTAGAAATCACAAAAGCCAAACCCACGATATCCCCTGCATCCTCAGAAGAACTTACCGACAAATCATCCAAAAAGATAGGATGAAAAACAAGCAAAGATCTAAGGGAAGAAGAAGTTGAGCATGAGAAAATCCAAGGATCTCAAGCTACAATAGACATGGCCTTCAGCAGGAATACTAGAGCTAGAATAGAAGGGAAGAGAACGGGAGATTCAGCAGGGGGAGGGCCCTCCTCTACCCACAATACTAAATGATGAAGTTGGTCTCTTGGAATTGTAGAGGTCTGGGCAGTCCCAACAAAATTGAAGCAGTCAAAGATCTCCAACAGATTGACATGCCAGATATTCTCCTACTCCAAGATACCAAAATCGATGAAAAGGTTGTCCTAACTATTGGAAAGGAAAAATGGAAGAAAAATACAGGCTATGTTGTCAATGCTAAAGGGATATCCAGTGGCCTTGCAACCTTATGGTCTTCGAACAATTTCCACTTACTTAGCTCCTTCGCCACACAACATTGGATATACACAGAGCTCATTCATATCCAAAGCAACATACAAATTGCTATGTTCAATCTGTATGTTCCTAATCTATACTCCGAAAAAAAAGATTGATGGAAACTCTTAGAAGACTTTCTAGATGCATATAAACCACAGAATATCATTCTAGCTGGCGATATGAATACTACCCTCTCCACAATCGAAAAAAAGGGAGGGCTCATTGGAAAATATATCTTCAGATCTCAGGTTGAATCCCTCATCTAGAGATGGGACCTACTCGACATCTAACTCAAGAAAGGAAAATATACTTGGTCCAACAAACGATTAGGAAAAGGAAACATAATGGCCCGGCTAGACAGATTTCTCGTCCAAAGCAGTCTTTTGACCGATGGGCAGACGGACATCTCAAAATTTATGGTAAACTTGGCCTCGGATCACAATCCAATCCATCTCCAAATCCAGGAAAATGAAGATCTCGATCCAATTCCATTCGGGTTCAGCCCCCAATGGTTAGACCACACAAAATTTTGGGACATTCTGGACAAATCGTGGAGAACCCCTATCTCAGGATCCCCAAGATATGTATGGGAACAGAAACTCATTAGAACCAAAAAATCCCTAAAGGAATGGGCCAAACCCAACTTCCCTCCACCCTCTAATCCCATAAAGAAAGCAGTTGGCGAATTAGAACAACTCCAAATTACAATGGACGAACAACCCATCAAAAATACTACGTTGTATGAAGAGGTCACGCACCAGATCAAGGCATATCAAGCCTTCCGCAAAGAAGAATAGTAATGGCGACTGAAATCCCGCAGCACTTGGCTCAAATCCGGCGACAGGAACACCTCTTACTTCCACAAGCAATCTGAATTCATGCACTCCATCAACTACATCTCATAAATTAAATTGGATATGTTTCGACTGTCAAGGGACAAGCAAACATTAAAAATGTAGCTCATAATCATTTCTTAAATCTTTACACAGAGATCGATAATGCTGAGGAAGAAGGAGAGTTAATTTTCCTTGAGCACATCCCAATGAGCATTATGACTGAAGACAATGCAGATCTTCAGAAGCCCTTCTCTGAGCAGGAAGTTATCAATACCATCAAGTCCTTTGAATCTAACAAAGCACCTGGACCAGAAAGATACTCAATTCATTTTTACAAAGCTTGTTGGTAGTATATCAAAAAATATTACATGAGAATGGTCAGAGATTTTTATTTAAAAGTAAAGATCGGAGGTTGCACTAATTCCACTTTCCTGGCTCTTATCGCAAAAGAGATCAATCCCAACACTTTCGGCAGATTTAGACCAATTTCTTTATGCAACTCATCATACAAGATAATATCCAAGATGCCGGCGAACAGATTGAAGCCTTTTCTCAACAAAATCATCTCAGACAATCAAGGAGGCTTCTTAGAAGGAAGACAAATCCTCAACAATGTCATTCTTGTACAGGAAGCTATCCATTCCAACAAACTTCGTAAAGAAAAAGGTATGATGATCAAGCTTGATATGGCCAATGCATTCGAGTGTGTCAAGCATTCATTCCTTTTTAAAGTCATGCAAAGATTTGGATTTGGGGAAACCTTCATAAGTTGGATCTCAGCATGCATAAGAGGACCCTAGATTGCCCCTCTTATAAATGGATGCCCCACTGACTTCTTCCAAGCCACACGTGGAATCCAACAAGGATGTCCCATTTCCTCCTTCTTGTATATTATTTTGGCAGACTCCCTTAGTCAAAAGTTGAACTCATAATTGATTACAGGCTCTCTACCGGGCCTCAATCTTACCTCTGATTCCATGCCTCTCAATCACACTCTCTTTGCCGACGACTCCCTCTTATTGGGTGGAGGTTCTTCTATCATTGCTCGAATATTCAAACAAAGACTTGGTACTGCAACGCCTCAAGAAGCAAGATCAACCTCCACAAGATTGCAGCCTATAGTTGGAATTTGAACAATGCCTTCGTAGCCAACATCGACAGCATACTTGGCATCAAAGTTCACAAACACTGTGACAAATTTACTTATTTGGGCCTCCCAATTACACATCGACATTCAAATTCAAGAATTTGGTATGAAATGATAAGCAAAATCAAAACCAAGATAAGAAGATGGGGAGGTTAGTGGCTCAACATAGCTGGGAAAACGATCCTGGTAAAAGCTGTCTTATCAGCATTACCTATTTTCCAATTCTCCATCCTTTTGGCACCTAAAGGAGTGTCAGAACAGATTAGCAAATTTTTGAGAGACTTTCTTTGGTCTGGAGGAAAAAACTCCACTTAGTGAATTGGGGTATTATAAAGCAACCAAAGCTCTCGGGTGGCCTCCAAATCCGAGACCCCCTCCATGCAAACTTGGAAATGGGTGGAAAATTACTCTAGAAAATTTTGCAATAATAGAAATAATCACGTCAGTCAAGTGCTAAGAAAGACATATCTAGATGGAAACAATCGCAGATGTCTCGATTGCAAGCCAATCTCAAAAGGATCCTCAATTTGGTCTGATTCGGATTTATGTGGGAACGAAACAAAAGATAGCATATACAGAATCATATACAGAGATATATTGCAAATAACACAGTGATACAGTAAACACATATTCTATTAAATAGCGGAAATAGAACAGACTGTAAAATACAATAGCTAGAATGGTAGTAGCTATCTCTGAGAAGAGATGTGGCCGCTATGCTCATTCGTGCCAAGATGAATACAAAGAGAGGCCGAAAGGGCATATTTATCATAAGCACGAGGGAAAGAATCCCAAACATCCAAAAACCTAACCCTAGAAGATGAACCGTCATAAAGTTTGCGGCCCCAAGGTGGTTAGTTGAACAGTCAACTTCCCGAGGTCATAACTTTTGCATACGATCTCCGTTTGGGGCGCTCGGTAGCCCGTTGGGAAGGTCTATCCGAGATTTACAAATTTTGAATGGGCCCAAATGCATGCCGAAGGCAACCATTTGGTCCCCCAAATCACCAAAAAATGTCGTTTGGGGCCTCAAAATGGCTCCGGAAGTTCAGGACCCGAAAAACTGCTAAAAATAGTAATTTACCAAAATTGCCAGAAGACTGTTTTGAGCCAGTTGGAAGAGGTGTGCCGCCACCGATATCCACCTGGATCAATCCTCCCTCCTTAGGAAGCAATGGTCTCCATTGCGTTAAATCCCTTATCATATGTCGAGTTGTGTGTCGAGTTGAGCACTTGGTGCGACATTTGCTGAAGTGGAAAGATTGCCTTACTTTGACATCTTCAAAGGGTTGTAATTGTCGTTGAGGGATGCGCTGGAGCTGTTCAACAGTTTTGGTTGTTGTGGTATCCTTGGTATGCACCAGTGTGGATGGTTTCTTTTTGGAGGGGCCCCTTGAATGCGTGGCCTTGCACTGTAGAGGTACCCGAATAGGCGATGCTGCACTAACTTCGTGTTTTTCTTGTTTCTGCTGAGTAGAAGGATAATCTGCAGAGGTTGTGGATGTCTCCGCGATCTGATGTTCACCTTTAGTGGAAATTGCGAATAGGGAAAATTTCCCAGTGTGGAAGATTATCTTTCTTCCCTGCTCGTTTGGGGTAGGTGCAACTATCTCTGGTATCCGATAGAGTTGTCCTTCCAAATTGACAATGACACTGCGAGGTCGTGATTCATATACAGCATGACGCTTCCACATATATGGTTGTCCTAAAAGAACATCACATACTTCAAGTGGGACCACATCACACAATACCTCATCTTTGAAGGGCTTGATGCCATATGGTAGGCGACATTGGTGACTGACACGGATCCTTCGTCCTTGGCTTAGCCATCCAATGGTGTATGGTTGTGGGTGTGGCGTTATTGGTAGCTCCAATCTCTTGATGACTTCTTCTGAGATCAGGTTCTTCTGGCTGTCGTTGTCCACAACAAAGTGTAGGGGAATTCCCTTCACCCACATTTGTGAGTGGAAAAGGCGCTCCTCTGCCTCCGACTCTTCAGGCTCCTCTGGCTGAATCTGTGTGGTGGAAACAACGGCACTGGGTTCTGCATCAATGATCTGCTTCCCTTTTCGCGCGGCTGTGAAATTAGGTTCCGAGTTAGAATCAGAACTGGGATTTGATTCTGAAGCTTTGATCTCAGCCACCAATGACTGTTTTGAGCGACAATCATCAGTGTTGTGCCAGGGGCTTTTGTGGAACTCGCACCACTTCCCGGTGTCCTTCTTTGTCTTTTCTTTACCCTTCTTCGCTTGTGGTTGGGACTGGTTGTCCTTTTCCTGCCCCGTGCTCTGCGAGCTAGAGTTTCCCTTGCCCTGCTTCTCCGCAGGTCCGAAGTCACGCTTGTTCTTTTGCTGAAATTTCTGCTCAATTTTGACAGCATATCGATAGGCGGATCCGAGTGAAGAGATTTCAAGGAAATCCATCTCTATTCGGATGTACCGGTGTAGGCCACTGCGATATTTCAGTACTAGGTGCCGCTCAGAGTCCTTGATACCTAGCTTTGTGAGCAAGGTATGAAATTTGTTGGTGTACTCCGACACCGTTTGGTCCCTCTCTTGATGCAGAATGGTCCATTTTGTGTACTGGTCATCATAGTTTCCAACAGGGTAATATTGTTCCTTGACGGCATCTATAAAAGAGGCCCAAGTGGGATTGGAATATTCAAACAATCCAGACTCGTCTGATGAGTTTTGCTCACAATAAGTTTCCCACCAATTTTTGACATGGGGGACGGCCTTAAGGAGCGCAAAGATGATCTTTTCCCTGTCAGAAAATTGGTGGACAGAGAAATACCCTTCTAGTAGATTCAACCATTTATCTAGGGCATTGGCATCGATTTGGCCTTCAAATAAAGGGATATCAAAATTAACTTATACCTTGAAGGGAGTCGTATCTCCGAAATGGTTGCTCGTTGAGGGTGCATTTGCCGTTGTTGGCATGCGTTGAAGGATCTGAGCGAAATTATCCATCATCTCGTTCCTCTGTCGCGCGAGGGCTTCCTCGAGCAACAACTTGATAGGATCTACTGCTCCATCGTCTCTCTTTTCTTCCGCCATGGGAGGCCGTTTGGGGCGGCGAGAGTGGTCTTCCCCAAGTGAAACTAGTTCGAGACCCAACTCTCTGTATCCTGACCTCGTTGGGGACATGCACCGAGAAACAATCAAAGAGCAGACCGCTCTGATACCACTGATCCGGATTTATGTGGGAACGAAACAAAAGATAGCATATACAGAATCATATATAGAGATATATTGCAAATAACACAGTGATATAGTAAACACATATTCTATTAAATAGCGGAAATAGAACAGACTGTAAAATACAATAGCTAGAATGGTGGTAGCTATCTCTGAGAAGAGATGTGGCCGTTATGCTCATTCGTGCCAAGATGAATACAAAGAGAGGCCGAAAGGGCCTATTTATCATAAGCAAGAGGGAAAGAATCCCAAACATCCAAAAACCTAACCCTAGAAGATGAACCGTCATAAAGTTTGCGGCCCCAAGGTGGTTAGTTGAACAGTCAACTTCCTGGGGTCATAACTTTTGCATACGATCTCCGTTTGGGGCGCTCGGTAGCCCGTTGGGAAGGTCTATCCGAGATTTACAACTTTCGACTGGGCCCAAATGCATGCCGGAGGCAACCATTTGGTCCTCCAAATCGCCAAAAAATGTCGTTTGGGGCCTCAAAATGGCTCCGGAAGTTCAGGACCCAAAAAACTGCTAAAAATAGTAATTTACCAAAATTGCCAGAAGACTGTTTTGAGCCAGTTGGAAGAGGTGGGCCGCCATCGATATCCACCTAGATCATGGTCCTTGTGAAGAGCAGCATGGGAATTCTTCTCCCAAGAACTTTACTGGGTACCTAGATATGGAAGGAAAATAAACATCTTTACACATAAAATAATGGGTAGCGGACCGCTACAAATAATGCGTAAAAGACCACTACAGTCGAACAATCAAGAGCTCCATGACATAGCACAATGGTTAGCTCAATAAGGAAACAACATTGAATGATTTCAGCTCCTAGGACATCTTCGACACTTGGCAGAGCTGGAAAAACGTTTCCATCCCAGCCAATCTTGAATCAACCAGAATCCTCCTCATTGACAACCTGAGCGGTTGTGCCCCCACTCATCTTCAGGGCAAAGATGAACGTGGATGGGGTCCAAAAGGAAATTATACCACAGTCCTAGGTTTCAATTCCCTCCAAACCCATGAAACTGCAAGGAAAAGATTATGGAAGTTAGTATGGAACCCATTTGAACTCCCCAAGATTAACTTCTTCATCTCGACACTTGTTCACCGAAAGGTGCTTACCGGAGACAACATTATCAAAAGAGGAATCTTTGGGCCACATTGGTGCCCTCTCAGCCGCAGGAACTATGAAACTTTAGACCATTTATTCCTGGAATGCCATTTCACAAAACACGTCTGGAATCATATGCTCCAAGATCTCATTATAAGCCTGCCAATGTTCAACACCACAACCTGCCTCTTCAAGGAGTGGAAATATACCTATCCCCCCCCCCCTCTCCAAAAAGAAGCTTTGGCTCCAAAACTGGATAACCATTCCCAAATTCACCTGCTGGAAATTATGGATCGCCAGAAACAAATCCATTTTCCATGAAGACTATTACACCCCCTGCAGATCGTTGTACAAGGCAAAGGCTTGCTGATAGAATGCTTGAACTCCTCCAATTCCAGGATAGATACAAATCTCAACAGAAACGAAATGAAATGGATCGGAGTCACTCTACCAAGCCTCAACAAAGTAATAAATCCCCGATCTCGATACTTACCACCTTGGAAAATCAAGCTCTCCAACTCTGATTTTCAAGAATGGAGGAATAAACAGTCTATGGATAGTTTACATTTCGATGGTGCATCCAAAAGAAATCATGGAGCAACAGGAGCAGGTGGAGTCCTATGGTCTATTGATGGATTGTTGAAAATAATATATAGATTGGGGTTGGGGATCTACTCAAACAACATAGCAGAAGCCTTATCTATGCTAAAAGGGTGTCAAATCGCCAAAGAAAAAAGGATTGAAAGACTACAAGTGTTTGGAGACTCTTGTAATCATCCAAGCTCTCAATTCGAAGACCGATTTCAATACTTTGGCCTTAAAAAGAACTGTTCAACGAATCCAACAACTCGCAAACACATTCACTCAATTCAGGGCATTCCATATCATCAAAAATCTAAACCATGAAGCTGATGTGGAAGCAAAGGCTGGTACCAGTCTCAAATCCGGATACATTGAATTTTCCAAAAACGGAATTGGTCATCATTACATCCCTTGGTGATTGTATAGCGAAGGAAAGACATGATAATTGCAGATCCAAAATCACAGGTTATGATTACAGGACTCGAATTCTTCAAACTACGCAACGAAGATTCATAAATTGCGCAGGCTTCACAGAAAGCTGCACAATGTTGGAAAAAGTAATTACCTCCCGCTTTTGTGAGTTGTATTATTAGAAGTAAATCTAAGTTGAGTTAAGGCCTTTGTAAAGCATAAAGCTTAGGGCATAAATCTAGGCTAGGGTTTTAGCATGTAGAAGTGTTTAAATACAGACCTTCGGGTCCATTGTAAGCATGAAGTTTTATGTGAATAGAAAGTAGCAGCTTGTTCCTTAAAATTCATCATGGTATCAGAGCTTGATTAAGTCTCTTGGAAAACATATTGATCTAAGAGCTGATCCAAGCCTGCTGTATTCTTCCCTAGCGAAGAAGGATTCTTCCATAGCGAAGAAGGCAAAGATCATTCGATCCAAACCAAGATCTTTAACCAGTCAAATGAGAGAATTGATCCAAGAAATTGGACAGAGATCCGGGTTCGAGTCTGAAGCACAAGACCGAAATCGACCCGAGAAAGCTTTTAGATCCTCAAATCTGAAGCAAATTCGTGAAGAAACTCCATCAGTCTTGGAAAGCATGAAGAAAGCAGCCAGGACCTAATCCGCAAGTCGTGAAGACAAAATATGATCCGTGAAGAAAGCAGCCAGGATCTGATCAGTGAAGACGAGACAGCAGTCTTGAGGAGCCATCCCAATATACCAGAGGTGAAATCGCTGCCAGAGAATCCGCAGAGGAAGATGACTGCAGCGTTGGAGTTATACAAGTAGGCATATTGTCGCTAGTTGAGCTGTGAAGAAAAAGTTTGAAGTGTGAAAATCCGGGTGAAGAGATCCACGGTTCAGCAAATTTGTGGAGAAAGACCTCGCTGAGATCAAAGAATCGGCCGAGGAAGAGGCACACGCTGCTATGAAAGGTAAATGTTTTTTCCAAAAATAATTTTAATTTGATGCACAGATATTCATGAAATCCACCTCATGGATTGAGTTATAAGAGAAGATACGAAGCTTTAAAGGTGAAAAATAAAGAAAGCTTTAGTTTTTAATGCCATAGTTTTTCATGCCACGTCCTTTTCTAAAGGTATTTAAAAAGTTATGCAAAGTTTTATAAAACTTGTAAGAGCTTTGTTTACTAAAGGAATTGCGGAAAATATTTTTTTTAGGAAAAGAGAAGTTTGGTGTGATGTTTGCAACTTGCATGATAGTAAAGTGTCTGTACCCCAAGGTTGAAGGAAAAGCTAAGATCTAAGGGAGATCTTGCATTAAGGGAGCATCAAGCAAACTTCATATTTCTTTTAGGGGGCGATAAGGAAGAGAGTATGTGGACTCAAGAGAAGGAGGCCATAGTCCTCAGTGAGCCTCGGCAGAAGGCAAATACACAAGTTGATAACCTATTAGCAATAGAGGATGAAGAATTTGAACCAGAGTATGATGGTGATCACCTTTCTTATGAAGAAAGAGTGATAGTGCTACAACAAAAGAAGCTCATTAATGAGTTGTTGTTTGGAATGGTAACCCTACTTGAAAATGATGATCAAGTGGATGATGTCTTTGTAGCAGTGGCAACTAAGGAGGATGAAGCTAAAGTAATAAGTTTCGAAGAAGATTTGACATTCATTGAGGATTGGCTTGCAAAGCCAAAAGAAGTTGTAGATGCCAACTTACATTCTGTAGTAGCAGAATCTGAAGAAGAAGCAAGATATGCTATGTACCCAGTTGAAAAGCTGGAGGAAGAAACATGCAACAAGTATTTTGCAGGAAGCATTGAAGATGTTGTATATCACCATTTTTTCAACGAAAGCCATGGAAAAAAGAAAAATCCATGCAATAACAAGAAGAGATATCCAGAGTTTAAAGTCTGGAGCACAAAGAAGAAGAAAAGCATTGAAAGCTTCAAAGTTTGGAGCAAAAAGTATGAGAAGACATTGCATCAGCACATTGCAGCAAAGAAAGTCAAGATGAAGATGTTCTGTAAGCCTAGCTGAGACATAGACCAACAGGCAATTTTTTTTATGTTCTTAGCTGCAATTAGAACGTATGTTTAGCGGTTGTAATTAAGGGGGAGTGTTGGAAAAATTAATTACCTCCCGCTTTTGTGAGTTGTATTATTAGAAGTAAAGCTAAGTTGAGTTAAAACCTTTGTAAAGCATAAAGCTTAGGGCATAAAGCTAGGTTAGGGTCCATTGAAAGCATGAAGTTTTATGTGAATAGAAAGCAACAGCTTGTTCCTTAAAATTTATCACACAGGAAGAGAGAATCTCTAAGAAGGCTTGGCCTGAGGAATGATATAGCATCTCAGAATGCGTAAGGTGAGATTGTCCCTCTATAAAATCATTTGGATGCTCATTAGTTCACTGTGATCTTTGACACCGGAAGCTTTAAAATATGAACGCCTCCATCGAAATCATACTTGTCAATTGTTGTTGGATATCAAATAAATCTGCAAATCAAGAAAACACAACTAGCAGGAACTTACAAGAAAAATTAGTTTCATTTCTGAGCTTGGTATCACAAATTATCATCCAAATGTAATGGAAGAAATCGCAGCTACCTTGAGATTTTGGATCACTTCCCACGGGTCACGGCTCCCTCTCAGTATGTCCACACATCAGTCACCTGGAATCTGAATATGCCCTGGTGTTCTTTCGATGGTGTTGCCCAAAGGTCCCCATATACTGGTGGCATCGGGGCCACTCTCCATATTCCACATCGCTTTCTCTACAAGCTCCCAGCTAACATCGGTTCCTCTACCAACAATGTTGTGGAATTTATTGTTGCACTTAGAGTCGTCAAAATGGTTGTCATCCTGGGCACAAAGGAGCTGCAAGTAATTGGTGATTCCCTTTTGGTTATTACTTGCCTTTCAGATGGAAAGCCTCCAAAGAACATCTTCCTCGGGCCTATTTTTTATGATATTTGCAAACGATTGGTATTTTTTGATACCATCTCCTTTATCCATGTCCATCGTGTGTAGAACAAAGAAGTGGGCTCTCTTTCAAAACAGGGATTATTGCTCTGCACAGGAGAGTCAAAATACTGGCTTGTAGGCAAAGATGTGAATAAGGATTACGATCTAGGACCTGCCATGGCCTTATGAACAATAGCCCATTAAATTGGGTCTTACTTGTTTTTTGGGGACACATAAGATCCTTTTTTATGAATGTATCTAGGGGATTGCATCTACCCACAGTCTAGATGAACAATGGACCTGATTTTTTAATATTATGAAGGATATACAATGTATGGCATTCTGCTTATGAACAAAGTGGTTCGATTTTAATAAAATCTTGAGCTACGATCTATTTTTCTTGGAAAAAAATATAAAAAGTGCTCAAACATTTTTAATTCAATAAATCTAAATAATTGAACCACATTGACAATCAAATATTTATTTTAACATGAATTTTTTCACATTTAGTAATCATTGTGATCAAATGATCAAGAAAACCATAAAATGTAAGATAACAAGTAGAATATAAAAAAGAATGGGTTACATAGGAGAAAACGAGTTAAAACATTAAAAATATGTTAAAATGAAAGAAAGGAAAACGGGTAGAACACTAAGGAACTAAAATGATAACACGAGGAGGGGAGGGTGGTAAGGGAGAGAGAACAAGAGAGGGAGGGAGAAAGATAGAAGGAGAAAGGGGGAAGACAGAGACAAGAGGAGTAGATTTACATTAAAGATCCGTGGATTAAAGGTTTCCAAGAGTGACTAAGTTTATAATCGTTTCACGATTAAAATTGTTAGAATGTTTTTCGATTTCAAGAGCTTTCCTAATGAGACAAGTGGAGTAATGAGAAGTGGAGGCTAAAATCCTCATTTCGTCAAAACATGTGAGGAATTTAGTATTATGGGAGTTCTCTGCAGTGGCAGATTTATGAATGTGAAGGAGATTAGAGTTAGATACATGCTCTTTGAGCCTAGCTTGGATGGATATGTTAGTTTAACCAATGTGTGATTTACCACATGAACATGGAATTTGGTGGACCCCTTGAGAGAGAAAGGGGTTGGATTTGTCTTTAACACTTCAAAATAATAATTTAATGGTTTGTGAGGCTTAAAGATAGTTTTTATATTCTTTTTAATTAAGATCTTGAAGATGCGATCAATAATGCCTTGGATATAAGGAAGGAAAATTGAAGACTTGGGAGGAAGATTCAGGCGGGGTAGAGAAGGTAATTACTTTTATGAATTAGAATTTGTCTCAGAAGTTCTTAGGATCTAAGTTAGAGGTGTAAAAGCTTCTCTTGCTTTTTATTTATATAGTATAACTTTTTCCTTTTAATTAGGCTTTGTACCTATATATCTTGTCATATTTTAAGTACTTGTTAGAAGCATTCACAATGGCTTTTCTAGCATGCTTGCACTCTTTCTGATATTGAGGGTTGGTCATTCTATTTTCCTTTGTACATGACACCTCAATAGAGAACTTGTTAGTGGAAGTAGAGAGGGTTGTGGTAAACTAATGATAGAGGTCTTCAATATTGTCATTATTATACCTGCCAAGGTAGGTATATAGCAATCGGTCATATTCAAACTTTTTTTAATTTTCAATTTTTTTTATTTTATTTTATTTATTTTTATTTTTTTTTTCTATAGTTTTATAAATTTTAATTATTAAATTGATTTTAAAATAAATAAATAAATTATATTTTAAATTTTATAAATCATATAAACCTTATTTTTTATTGGTTATTTTTATTTATTCTTTTTTTGTTGGTTAACAGATTTGATTTGACTAATTATCCCTGCTTGGGATGTGACTTTTCTCTGTAAAAACTAAAAAAAATATTTCAAAAACTTGTGATTGGCTTCTTAATGCAATGCTTCGATAGTGTATCCACGAATAAATACATGTTATCTAATCGTACAAATATTGTACGCCTGTGGAAAATTAAGAGGTAACTTGGCTCAATACTACGTATCATCTCTAACATGGCATTTTTTGAATAGACAGACAGCGCTGAACCTTCAAATGCACTTTAATTACCCACCAAGTGTACCTGCAAACCCCATTAATGCCCTGGTTGATTTGACACCACCCATACAACTTCTTAGCAGTCATCGCATGGTAATTGGCTATTTTTTAGTATATAGGTTATTCATTAACTTGGGATTTTGGATCTGGATATGCGTGCACTACACAGAGAATGATCCGATTTATATAAATAAAACCTTTATTGTCTCGACAGCATTCTCATTCCAGGTTCTAGCAATCAGCATCCAGCTTGGGATGAAATTGTAGGTTTGGGATGGTGCTAGGTATCCGTAAACGATGACACCTCGCTCTTTAAAGACATCCAACTACCATTTTTCATTCAAAAACTATGCAAGATGTATACATCTACTTCACTTTTGTGTATATTCACAAATTATTTGATCCTTGTCATGTGACTCAACGGCCTGAAAAGTTATTATATAGCTTGGGCATTAATTTATTAATGTTATTTTAAGAAAATCATTATTAATTTATTTATTTTAAATTCTAAATAAACAAATTCTTAATTAATTATAAACAATTTTAAATCTTATTTTAAAATCAAATATTAATAAATATTTTATATAAAGAAAAAATAAAAGAAATAATATATTTATTGATATTAAAAACATTCCTAACTTTATATATTTAAAAAAAAAGGACATTTACTAATATATTAATATATTAAGTAGTTACATACGTTAAAGTAATTTAACATTAATTTTGATTAAATTACAAAATGTTGTTATTTTCTAATATTTGAAAAAACATTAATAGCTTTATGTATTTAAAAAAAAATACGAGATATTAACTTCAAAACATTTAATAATAAATTAAGTAGTTACATACATTAAAGTAATTTAACATTAATTTTGATTAAATTACAAAATGTTATTATTTTCTAATATTTGATTTAGGTTTTTATTAACAATATGCAATATGTTTTTGATTAACAATAGTTATTCCACATTTAATTCCACAAACTCTTACAATGTTGCAATACCACTAAATCTTAGTACCATGTAGATTTAATGCGCATGTAAACAACCAATTTTCTACGTTCCACAATTTTTTTAAATAAATTATGTTGAGTGTTTATCTAGTGTTTATGTATTTGGGCTCTAAGATATATTAGATTCTTTGATAGTACCACTGCATTCTATCAATTACAATGTGTTGTGATGGGATGTTCCACCTCAATACATTGCATTACTACATTTTAAAAATATTATACTATTAAATTATTTTTAATCCAATTTAATGTTTTTATTTTATTTTATTTTAAATAATTTTATATTAAAAATAATCATATTTTCAATAAAGAATTTTTATTATTTATTTAAAAAAAAATTATAATAGAAATTTTCAAAACAATTAATTACTTAAGAAAGTTTAATTTTCATTTTTTTATAATTTTATCAATTTAATAGTAATTTTATAATGTCATGCAAAAAATACTTATTAATTTTAATTTTTTTAACATGTTTTCACGTGTTAATTTTCGCGTTGATATTTAACTCCTGCAACCTTCTATTATGAAACAAAAACGTAAACTTAGATTAATCAATTTAAAGTAAAATCTCATTTTTAATTGTAATTCTTTTAGTGTTACAAAAAACGAGAAAGCTTCTTAAAGTCAATCAATAGTAGACAACATGATGTTGACTAAGCTAATTGCTAACATATCTCTCTTATAAGGCATAGTTTAAATATTAGGCATAGTTTCTCTTATAAAGCTTGGTTTAAATATTAGGCATAGTTTAAGAGATTTTATTATTAGGGAGGAAACTATTTCTAAACTATTTTAATCTTAATTTTTATTTTTTAACTATATATAATTATTGATTAAATTATTTTCAAATAACAGGTATAAGCAACTTTGCTACTATTTTTACTTGTTTAATAGTAGATTCAATTCATTATTTAAATCTTTTAAAAAAAAATAAATTTATTTTTACGAAAGATAAAGTGATTTTGGTTATTAGAAATATCTATTGTGGGGCTTATGTGCCTAACAAAGTTTAGACTCAAGCCTAAAGATTTAAGATTTATGGTCGGAGTTAGGCTCATGGTAATTTAAGATGTCAAAATTTACTATTTGGTTGTATACGAGGATACTAGATATCACATAATCTATGACATTGTTAACAAGCCCATGAATACAAGTCATTTAGTTGGATTTTGGCCACTGCATAAGATTGTTGCAAATTATTAAATCTTGAGAACGTTATATCTTTATGAGCTCAATACTGAACAAATTCTCAACCAAGTCTTTAGATTTTATTTTGTACATGCTACCTAAATCAAGGTCTCCATCTAGCCATAGAGGATTAGAGTTGGAATCATTGCTTAATATAATAAATTAGTTAGTTGTTGTTCAATAATTAAAGTCTCATGGCAAGAGGATATTGCCTTCAATTCTTAGCTTTTAAATATCATATTTTAAGCCATTGTAAGGACAATTTTCATTGAGATTATGTTTCTTATAAAAGGTAGAATTAATAGGAACCAAATAACATATTGCTATATAAATCTTCTTAGCACTGATATTTGAAATCTCCATCCACATGTACTGATTGAAAAGATCTTGTTTGTGAAGCTTAATATGAGAAAAAATGTTCTTCTTTATGTAACAAGTTGTGTCTCCAATCCCTCTAAGGTAGGACCTTTTGGTCCATATCGACCACAAGACAAATCCTTCTATTTTGGGGACCTTAGTTTCAATTGATGCTCCCAACTTTCAACAAGCAATATAATATCAATTTCACTCACGATCCAACTTAACATGGGACCTTTGCTCCATGGAAAGCCAAGTTAATTCCAAGAAATGATCTATAATGTCCCAAATTCCTATTTATTGTTTTTTGTTTGCTCTTTATCTCTAATAATAGCTTTTATATTCTTGATTATTGCTCATTTTCCTTCCTTCCTGTCTTCTTTTGCCTTTTACACTCATTTTCTTAATTTAGCTTGATTTTCTAGAATGAGATCTTCATTTATAAATATTCCTAACCCTTTTAGGCTTGAGGTTTTACTAATTATTCCATAGTTATTGTAAATGGAGTTTTCCTTAACACAAATTAACCTTTCTTTGTGTTCAATTATTTTTCCTAGCCTCTTTTCTTTTAGGAGACAAGTTGTTTCAATTTGTAATTTACCCTATAGTTTTCCTTGGCAAGTACAAGTGTGTCCTCTTCTTTCTCCCCTTTCAAATAAAAAATTATGAGGCTTCAAGGCTCTTTTGATATGGTCATGGTTTTACTTTATAAGCTTATTCATTTCCTCTTTTATGGGTTTGATATCGAGTTTACACTCCAAATTATTATTTAGTTTTTCTTATAACTCTTTAATCTTGTTCTTAATATTGTGATTTTCTAGATTATCCACCTCTCCTTCTTGGGTTGGATGTCTCTATTGTTGGCTTTGTTTTTTCAATTTCTTGTAATCTAATCTCCATCTTCTCGCACATATTTTTCAACCCTATTTTTTTAATGTCTATTTGTTTCTAAATATTGTCTTCAAATGATGCAAGCTTAATATCAAGCATTACCCTAACTCAATTTGAAGTTTGGTTTCTCTTTCTTCCTTGTGTTTATCTAATGATTCCATATATTCACAAAGACTCTCTAGGGTTACTTTGTTAGGTCTCCCCTATAAAGTTGCTTTTGGTAAATGCAATGAATTGTTCATATTGGAATAAAGAAATAGAGATGAAATAAATTATAACCAAGATTGGGAGAAGGATATTGTTCACCTAGTTAGGTCGAGATCATCAACTAGGGTTTCAAAGTTATGCCATAAAAATGAGAGGTGAGAATGCCCTAGTAAAAATGACTTGTGAAAATGTCTTAGTGAAAACAACTTTAAAATAAATCAAATGACAAAGAAATAAAGTGGAAATAAATTAGATTGGGAGAAGGAACTTGTGCACCTAATTAGGTCAAGGCCATGGATTAAGTTTTGAGAGGTATGCCATGAAAATTCCCGATGAAAATGCCGCGTGAAAGTTTCCATGAAAATTCCTCATTGAAAATGTCCCATGAAAATTCCTCACTGAAAATGTCTCGTCAAAGTGCTTCACTGAAAATGCCCATGAAAAGAATGCCATGTGAAAACGCTTGGTGAGAAAAAGCTTTGAAATAAATAAAAAGATAAAAAAATAAAGAGGAAATAAATTATAACTAAGATTAAGAAAAGGAACTTGTGCACCTTGATAGATCTAGCTCATGGATTAGGGTTTTAGAGGTATGTTGTGAAAATGTTGAGATCTTGAAAATGCTTGGTGGAAATGCCCCATGAAAGTGCCTAAGTGAAAATGCCCCATGAAAGTGCTTTAGTGAAAATACTCCGTGAAAATACCTTAATGAAAATATCCCGTGAAAAATGCCTCAATATTTATCGTAGTTTTTAAAAATTATTAAAAATAATAATAACAAATATGTACATCATTCCCAACAAATCACGTTGCAAGGTAATTGAATTTTTTTAAACCTTGGGAATCGATAACTTTTCAGAATTACTTGGGCGAGGACCAGGTTCAAACTCGACGACTCCCATTATAACCCAGGAGTATATCCAATAGCTTGCAATCCAGATATACCAATAACTCGTGACTTAGTAAGGGTACAAACGTTTGGAGGACACACCGAATATATGGGTCCTCCCTAGGGGGGGTGCCTACCCTTCTAGCCTTATCACAACAAGTCAATGTCTCATTGGGTATTTGAACTCAGGTGTGGAGAGTGCAAAACTTACCTCCTCGTCATTTGATTTGTTGACCCCTAAACTACAAGATAATTGATATTACATTACAAAAAAAATTATGCATATGGGTCTCCTTCGATAGAAGATCTATAACAAAAGGAATAAAATCATGGAATGGTTAAAAATAAAGAGAGAGGTGATGATATACATCATGGATATTATTGAATATGTTTTTAATTATGAAATTATTAAAAAACAATAATAAAGAGGGAGTAAGTTAATGCTATAATAAACAGGGATGGAAGGTGCAGGGGGGATCATCTTTGATCCAGGAGGAAAATTTGTGAATTCTTTTTCACGGGGTCTCAGAAAGAAAACCAATAATGAAGTAGAATGGTTGGCCCTTCTTCATGGCCTAGAGCTAGCCTCGACATTAAAAATAAATAGCCCGATGGTCATTAGGGACTCCCTACATGTAATTTAAAAAATGTGATAGGGGTATTTGACAGGTACTTCAAATTGCAAAAGGATTTATGATCCCATAACTCATCTCCTCAAGCCCCCATGGATAAAATTTTACCACGTGAAAAGAGAAAACAACCAGATAGCAGACAAGCTTGCTAACAAAGGAGCAAGAACCAAGCAGGGCATAGTGGTTTATGTCAACAATTCAAAGGTTAACAAATGTGTTCCATAACAAGGTTATCAAGTTTTATACTAGACCCTACTTAGCATATAGGAATTTAAATAATATTTTGAGGGTGTGCCCAAACCCCTCTTCACCGTCATGGCTACTCATCAACAATGAGACACTTGGCTCATTGATGGCTCAGGTATCTCTCCACCCATCCGAAAGGAAAAAGTGGTTTTGTGTGAGAGTTAAAGCTCTTTATTTTGGGGTCTTTACCACATTACTTCAACAGGTTAGCACACTTTAACTCATTAATTCCTCAATGGGTTTTATTAGAAGTAAGGCTGAGGTGAATACGAGACAGTTAAATGATTTATCAGAAGAGGTTTCGGGAAAGCATGCGCATCACAGTGAGATAATCCATCCCTTTGAGATCCTTTCCGTCACAATTGCAGGGGATATTTGTGAATCTTGGGTGCAGTTGATAGACATGACTCCTCTTGGGTTTATGATGGAAAGTTGGGCTGAGATGTTTGCATTCATCAAGGGATGCATTGAGGATTTAAAGAAAAATATTAGGAGGGTTTTCGAAACAGCAAACAGAGGACTCCAACAAACTATTTATGTCTCTGAGGAAATAAAGTATAACACGCAGCAACTCTCCTACATGGACTCTCGCGTATAAGACTTGGAAGGTAATATGAGAGAATTGTTGGCTACAGTGGGAGAAATCAAGGAAGAGCTTCAACGGATAGCAAAGATGAACCAGTGCATCCATTCTCGGGAGTCTCCCTATGTAGATATTCGCCCAATGGAGGAAGCATTAGTCATACAGCCAAAGAATGGCCTCGCAGGCATGCCCGAATAGTAGATTGTCTCTCCTTTAATTGTTAATTTTGCATGTTCTTCTGCATCTTTTTGTGTAAATAGTTTGTGTGGATATACTCCACTCTTTTTTTGGACATGGAAGGGAAGTTTGTTAAAAAAAATTGCAGGCTTGTAGAAGCAATTGTAATAGATCTTCAACCTAAAACAATTTTACCTCTCAGACTGTGGCTCTTTCTGTATATGGATGGTTGTGCACAACCTTTTTAATACAAATACTATTTCTAGTTTTTGTTTTAAAAAAGTGTGAAAATAAATATATTTTTTGGTTATAAATTTAATAAGAATTTGTTATAAATTTTAAGTATGAATAGAGTTTTTTTTGTTTGCTAGTTTGTTTGTGACTTGTGGGACTAGCCCGTGTTTTAAGAAACTGCGACCCAAGGGCATCTAAACCATCAAAATAATATGAGGATCACACTCGACCTGTGCCACACCAATTCTTAACATGGTTGGATTTTTAAGTGTCTCCTCCTGACTACCTTGTGGGGTTTGAACTCCAGTCGCCAAGTGGAACAAGGCCCATTGAAACCAACCATGCTACCAGGATTTGACAAGTATGAACAAAATTATAGGATGATCCAATGTCTATTTATGATGAAACACAATATGAATTTTGTCTAATTCTAAATCAACTAAAATTGTCAAAAATTAAAATAGAGTTTAAAATCAATGAAAACTCTAAATACTTATATTGCCAAATTCCAACAATTTAAAAACATTTATTAAAAAATTATATAACTCTTAGTAGAATGATGATAGATTGCATAATGATTATTAATTATGTTTTATTTATTTATTATGTAACCGTGTTTTGTTTTACCTCGGTTGGCAGGTGTGGGGGGAGTAATCTATGAGTCCAAGGGGAACAAGCAGAGAGAGTTTGCCTAGGGCATTGGGAGAAAGACCAACAATGGTGCGGAATGGCTCGGTCTCATAAAAGGTATGGAGATTGCTATAAACCTGGGAATTAAAAACTTGATGGTCGTCGGGGATTCCTTGATTGTCATCAGGGAGGCTAGAAACATTGTCTACAATAGGAAAAAATGCCTCCTCTAAGATGCATCATCTATTAGTCAACATCAGTAAGGAATTCCAAGAAGTCACCTTTCTACATATTCTGAGAGATCTAAATTGGCATGCTAATGGCTTGGCCAACAAAGGGGTCGAGCTCCCTTATGGTTACCTTAATTGTGACAATGCCATACTAAAAAACTCATGGATTCCCTAGTTTATGGCTCCTCCATAGACCCTGGGCTCCTCATTGCTCTATTTGGAGCATTCATAATTCATTTGCCTCCAACTATAGAATTACAAAAAACTTGATTTTGGGAAACTCAAGCTATCCTTTCGATGACCATCTCGATCTCCATGGGATCCTCAATCAATTCTGCATTAATGTCTATCGACCAGATTGCCAGTTGGCTGGCATGCGGGGCATGGGTTTGTGTATAAGACAGGACGGGAGAATGATTATCACACATTCCAATGATGGTTTATGCTGTCCGAGTAGGTTATTAGTTTGGACTGTCGAGCTTTGTGCTGGAAAGCATATAGTAACATTGTATTGTGTAGGGTGTAGCAGAGCTTGGAGAGTTGGTCCTTGTACTGGAAGGCAGTTTGTTGCAGTCATGAGATTGGAATATAATTGCATTGGGAATTCACAGAAAGATGGAGAGGTCTTCCTGAAATGCATTAGGTGTAGCAAGCCTATTCGAAGATCTACTGGTGGTTGCACCTGGGCAAACTCGTCGGCGGGTGATAATATGGAAGACTTGGGGGGTAAGGCTCATAACACCTCCCCTGGACTCGACCCCTGTCGCAGGCATGCTAGGGTTGGCAACTTGCATGGACATAATGTAATTCATGGGGCTTCAAAGCATGATGAGGATCTACATGACCGTCTGCAGGATATTGAAACGCAGGTTCGTATGGTCCGCAGTGAAAATCTGGAGTTCAAACGGGTGTTGAATCGTCTCTACACTCTGTCTCTTGCAACCCACTCCGAGGTGAAAACCCAGAATAGTAATGCAGCTGAGAAGAAAGCTAAGGCTTCGAGCGGCGAGATGGCTGACCTGGACAAGAAAATGGACAAGCTGAAGCAATTCATGATACACGTTGGCAATTTTGTGGACATTAATGCTGAAAAGATTGGGGTAGCTGATACTGAGGGGGTTGTTATGGACATTGGACTCCAGTAGCAATCTGTCAGTTGGCTTTTTTTGGTTATGCTTTGTCTCTTTCTCTGCTCTTTAGTTTTTTGCTTGCTACTTTTGAAAATCACAGAATGGGAACTATCCATAGATCTGTCAAACTCTTAAAGAGCTCTAATCTTCAGTTTTTGGTGTAAGGCAGTATAGTAATTATGTTTTATTTTTGTATCTTCCTTTTGGGACAGTTCGTAAGATGCTATAGTTTTCATAGAACAGGAAGATATCATGTAAGCTATAGGCTTGAAAAATATGAACTTGGCGTGATGGATGCCCTCCAGTTATGGGAGCAATCTGTAAACCTTGTTATGTAATTTCCGTTTTTTATAATCAAAGCTCTTTAACCGTTTGTGTAAAAAAAAAAGTAATTGTGTTTTATTTTAATGAGATTTTATTGAGCACTTTGGTATACAACATATAACATTAAAAAGTAAGGAGTGAGCTAATCATTTTACGTTTTAAACTTTTTAGGTTATTTTTGTCGAAATTGGGTGATAAAAGTTTTGCTGAATTCGCTATTTATATTGTTCAAATTGCATTTTTTATTGCAAAAATAGATTCAATGATCTCAAAAACTCCTAGGCACCTCCTTTATGCAATTCCAACAATGTATATATGAAATTCCAACAATGTATATATGAAATTCCAACAATTTCAGTCAGATTTTAGCTAGAAAAGTTATCGGAAAAAGGATTCAAAAAGTAGAACATTTAACTTACTCAAACAAGTAATAATTTTTGTGTACTTGTTATAGATTTAAGTTCTTTTTTAGTATTTTAAGATTTATACAAAGTTGAGTTTAATAAATTTGGCACTAGCTATTAACAATAATTAATTTCATTTCTTTAATTAAAATTCCAATTTTACGCATTTCACTTAAACATTAAAGTAGTTGAAAAAACCTCCAAAGATAGGGTTTGACTAAAAACTGACGGCATGTACATTATGTTCTTTTTCAAGTGGATGCTATTAATTAGGTTCCATTTTATGAGTCTTTACATGACACCTTGAGATAGTCATGAGGACTTATTATAGGTAGGGGTTTCAATAATAGTATCGAGGAGGTCATTATTTGTGTGTATACATTATGAGTCCAAGTTTGTTTCATACTTACTTTAAGACCTTATAAATTTTAATCTTAATGAGTTTGAGATTAGTGGTGAGGACTTATTAGAGGTAGGGGTTTCAATAATAGTATTGAGGAGGTCATTATTTGTGTGTATACATTATGAGTCCAAGTTTGTTTCATACTTTCTTTAAAACCTTTTAAATTTTAATCTTAATGAGTTTGAGATTAGTGGTGAGGAGTGAGCATTTTGACATCTTTAATAAAGGTTGCAATTTAATGAATTTCACCTAATACCACAAGGTAGTTATGGGTGCACCCAAATGTAGGAGTTGACCTTATGATACTAGGAGGTGATGATTTGCATATACATATTATAAACCCAAGTGTGCCCTCAATGTGAAAACTACTTACTAATTTTTATTTTCATTAACCTTTACTCAACATTTTAACTTTAACTTTTAACGTAGTCATATGAACTTATAAAACTAAGAAGTAACAACTAACATGTATAAATTATAAACCTAAATCCATCTCATGTTTTCCTAAAGCTTGCCAAAATTTTATTAATAACTCAAAAAAAATTGTATAAGTTTAACTTGAATAATTAAATATTTTGAACTCGTGAGAAATCTTAAAATCAATCCCATAGACCCTTTTAACTTGAATAACAGGTTGCAACATGATTAAATTATAAATGATAATTGATTCTAACTTTCATAAAACTTTTTGAAAATATTTCACTTTGTGCTTCAATATCTCCATTGCCCTACCATGAAGTGATGTTTCAATGTTCCACCTTGGATATGTGAAATATTAAATCGCTTAAGCCTTTCAAAACTATGGGCTTCACGTGGCCCCTCCCTAAAAGGAAAACATGTTTTTGAAGCATATGGATACATTTTGTACTTGGGTGGGCATATCCCACGAGAGTGTCGTGCCTTGTATTAACTTTATACAACAAAACTTATAGACATTCAAGAAACTTCAATGCATGTGCCTTGTATTAACTTTATACAACAAAACTTATAGACATTCAAGAAACTTCAATGCCACCCATGCATTTATTTTGTGGAAGTTATACATTATGTTTGCATTAAATTATAATTACAATGCATCGCCAACTTTTTAAAGAGGTACATTATGTTTAAGTTGTATGTATGTGAAGGGGTAAATTAAAATTAATGAATTTTTATTTATTGATTTTTGGGTTTTAAATAAGTGTCAGATGTAGGTATAGTTTAAGTAGTTAAGAGTAAAGTTGTTATAGAAAAAATTTCAGGGTAAATTTAGTCTATGAGTTAATTTTTTTATTTTTTTTCCCAAAAATAGATTTGTTAATTTCCATTTTTTTCTAAATTGATTAATCCAAATTTTACGAGATAAACCAGTCCCAGTGACCTTTCATTTTGAACTTCAGATCCAATTGACCTTGTTAACCGAGAATCTTATATTGATCATGTGCTAATCAATGACTTTGAATCAATCAATTGGAATGGAAGCTGACCCACCATTATCAACAAAGGTAGCAATAACACTAATAACAGTTGCCAATGTGAAAGTAGCTAAGGGGGGAAAGAGCCACATTAAGGCGAACAAGAGGAGTTCGCACAGATACAGATGCCATTGATTAAGTCAAAGCAACAATGGAGATAGAAATAAATGAGGTAAAGGCATTAACGGGAGTAGTTTACCGAACATTAATTTATGTTCCAATGTTCTATTCTCCAGTCCCCTTATTGTATATATTGCCAAAATTGTTTATAAACTATATAAAACCCTTAGAAATTTGAATCTTAAAAAAAAAAATATCGCCCAACATATTATGGTTGGAAATTTAAGAATTAGTAAGATTCTCCAAAGTTTCTATACTTTAAGAAAATTATGGATCCTTAAAATTTTCCATGGAAGTCGTTATCCTCTTTTGCCTAAATTTAAATCTCACTTTGTGACACATTTATTTTTTTAGCCAATGGTTAATTGTTGACTTGGTTTTAAAACCTGGAAAATATGGTTTACTGTAACTATCATCTTCAAAATGGAGAGAAGTTTCTTCGAAAAATGATATGCCATAATAAATTATTTGAATATTAAATATTATATGTAGTTAATTTCAAAAAATTATATTTAATATTGTTAAAGTGCACAAACTCACACATTTTAAAGCTGTGTCTTTTCACCTTTGTCTTTTTTTCAAAATTTTGTGTTCCAAACATATATACTAAAAATAACAATTACCAAAATCCATGTGACATTTTTCTTATATTTCTCTCTCAAGAAACAAAGCACAATGATTTGTAATTAAAATGGAGACATTGATATCCATAAGGTGCATGAGGCAAAAATGACTTAACATCACAAACATAGACCCAACATTAAAGTCTCAATTAAACATGACCACTTATAATGCATTCACTCTATGCAACAATATGCACTTCTCACAACTTGGCATATCTCTGTAGAGATTTCATTTGACATTAATATTTTTTTTTCTAAATTTTATCTAAATTTTAAAGGTGTGTTAACATTGTCATTAAGTGTATTGTAAATATTTTTACAAACATAACAATATAAGACAAAAATAATTAAAATATTACTCACACTAATTAGTTGATGAGGATGTGAATTAAAATATTACTCACACTAGTTGATCAGGATGTCATCTAATAATACATTCATGAAAGTTCACCACAATTAATCCTAGTTTGATACCTAGTGTAATCTCTATATGGACTATATTTAAAAATCCCCAAAGTAATATGTTATTAGAATTGCAATCTTATTTCAATAAAAAAATTAATTCTCTCTCCTTATTTATATAAGTATTACTAACACCAAAATTTATACCAATTTAAACATTAATTTTAAGATACAATTCATAATATTATAAAAACATCCTCACTCACTTTAATACTAACGTATACTAATTATACTTAAATACCAAATTTATAAATAATACTCTATATAATATTAAACGTCACCTTTTCAAATTTCATCACTTAAATACTCTATATAATATTAAATCTCACCTTTTTCAAATTTCATCACACTAATATCCAACCTTTTTTTCTTTCTCCCAATCACTACCATCCTTATCTTACATTAATACCCACTTTTCCCCTTCTCCCAATCACTACCATCCTTATCTTACATTAATACCCACTTTTTCCCTTCTCCCAATCACTACCATCCTTTTAAAAAGACATTTCACTTTCCCTAACTTTTTTCACTTCTCCCAATCACAACCGTTCATCTAGAAAACATTTCACTTTCCCATCACAATCCCAGGAAGAAACAAGCCACAAACACCTCCTTGTGAGTTTGTGGACTTGTCCCCTTACTAGTCCCCATCTATGTGAGACATGCATAACCTTTAGAGAATATTATAAAATGTTTGTCACCCATGGACCAACCATTAACCTAGTGACCCTATGTAATTAAATTGTTCACTTGCTACATTGTTCTCCCTCCCCTTCCCCAAAATACTTTTGATCCACGTCGGAGCTTTCACATCGATAAGAAATTGCCATGTCAGGAAAAGTGGCATACCCCCTCCTCCTCTTCTATCTCATCAACAAATTTGTTGAAGGCAAGATGACATTATCCTCTAAGTGTTCAATTTTTACCACTTTGAAGCCATTGGGTATATGGAGATAAAGGTTTGGACTCAATCAAGAATAATGTTTTTATATATCTATGCTTATTTCTTATTAGGGTTTAAATCTAATTTCCTATTAGGGTTTAATCTGGTTTGGGGTTATTGAGAATGGTTTTGGAATTTTAAGGTGTTAATTTGATTAAAAATGAAAATAAGATTCAAATCTAATGGGTTTCAAGTTTAAGATTATTGAGAATTGTTTAGGAGTTTTAAGGTGTTAATTTTATTAAAAAAATGAAAATAAGATTCAAATCTAATGGGTTTGGGATTATTGAAGGTTTGAAATTATTGAGAATTGCTTAGAAATTTTAAGATTTTAATTTTATTTAAAAAATTAGAAATAAGATTCAAATCTAATGGGTTCGGGATTATTGAGAATTGGTTAGAAGTTTTAAGGTGTTAATTTTATAATAAAAAATAAAAATAAGAGTTGAATTTATAATTTTAGAATTGGTGCTCTATATGTTATAAAGCAAGTTTAATTAAGTCAGTTTTTCTTTTTCTAGGTAAATTATCTCGAGACAAATCTTTAGGCACTTCCCCTCATTTTTTAGGATGGTGCCCAAAGTAAACCCTGGATTCTTTAGGGAACAAGGTCATCTCTCATCATAACAATATACTTAGTATGAGCTCAACATGTCACAACAAGAACAAACATGAATGGGGAGGATAACACTCCATCCCACAACCACTCAGACTAAACGTAATTGAATTAGTTGATCAAGTTATATGTATATGTTATAGCGCAAGTTATGTTATAGGTATAATAATTACGACACTTGGAGCTAAGGTTAAATTGATAGTACCAACAAAGTTATGGCATTCATGTACATATTATAGATTCAACTCCACATCCATGTTCTCCTTAAGACTTACTGAAATTTAAATATAACAATTTTGGGACCAAAGGTGGGGAGTGAGGAGTTTCACACCCTTGGTTAAGGTTCCAATCTCATGGACTTCATTTGATACCTTTCGGTCACTGTGAAGGCACTTCGAGGTAATGGTTGAACTTATGCTACAATGAGACACTAATTTACTTTTACATAGTACCAAGGTTACACGAACCGTGGGTACGATCGGAATCGACTGAAGAATCCGATACGGGTGCGACACTCACCCCAAAATTAGGAATCAGGGATTCGGAACCCTAATCCTAATTATCCTACATTTATCCTACGTTAACAACTTTAGATTTGTTAAAATGAGGTGGAAGAATCCGATTCGGGTGCAGTTAGGCCTAGGGCCAAATCCGGTAACTATGCATAGTACACATTGAAATCTACACCACAATTGTCATGAATGTTAGTACTAATCTTCGTTTGACCCTTGTAAGGAGTCATAGGAGCTCTTTGAAATAAAGATTGAAGTTGCAAAAATAAAGATTGAAGTTGCATTATCAAGAGTTCATAACTCATGTGTATATATCACAAATTGAGCTTAATCTTATGTATTTTTAAGATCCGCTAAAAGTTATTGTCAATCAAGTTATGATCTAGTTGTTGACTAATAAATTTTTACTATGACTAATCCAAATTTAATACTTAACACATCTCAAATCATTACAATTTTATTTGAAAACCCTCATAACAAGAAGTTAAAAAAAGATCAATCCTACTTCTCGAAATTAACCCCAGCCTAACTAAAAAAATACCTTGTATGTATATATGACAAATCTAAAACCAATCTTGCCCACATGGCATATAATAGATGGTGATTGGGTGTACTGTTAAGGCACTACCTGGGTAAGGTCACCAGTTCAAAACTCTGTGGGTATGATCCTATACAAAAAATCTAAAACCAATCTTATATATTTAAAAAATATACTATTTTTTCACAAAAATAAGTGCTTTTTGTATGAATATAAAAAAGGAAGGGTTGTCATCATATCGTCCAATCTTTTAATACAATAAAAAGTATGTTACATAATAAAACAATTCTCTAAAGACCATAGTCTGATTAGGAGGAGCTTGGGCCATCCCCCTCTCAACTAACTTGGAGAAATAGTTAGTCCCGACTGATCCTACTTATTCCACAAGGCATACTAAAATATGGAAAAGAAGTTGATTTTGAGTCTCTTATTTGTTGACTACTCTTTCAAAGTCATTCATTCAGTAGAGTAGGGTGGGGTAATTCTTGATTCCCTCCCTCCATTGGGTCACACAAACCTAAACAATGGGAGTTCATGGAGAGCTGATAACTAGACATATTTGCCCTATATCCAAAATTCTATTACTAATATTAATTGTTTGGCTTGTATAAAGCCTTACATATTGGCCAATAAAAATTAATGTTTTAAAAACATAAGGAAATTCAAACATTTTCTTTACCATGCCTAACATGGGCATTCTTCCTTCTTGCCACATCTGGTGATATAAGAGAGGGATTCCTATTCCTATTCTATTCAATTGTTTGTTCAAATGTATCCTCTTCCCTAGACTCTACTTGAGCTTGTCAAAAGGAACCCACTAAGACAATTGGGGATGCAGACTTCCTCAACTCCTCAAACCTAGGGTTTTCATCCACGTCCAAGTGTTGTACTTTCTCTTGCAATTCCTTTAGTATATTTTCTTCCTTCTCTAATTTATCTCCATTGTTCTCTTCCTTCACTTCCAAAAGCACAATTTTCCCTGTGTGCTTTTCCAATTAAGATTTCATCCTTATCATTTGTCTTAAGGTTCCTTTTAGGTCCCTTACATAGTTGTGTTCCCGTACTTTTCTCTAGATTTCCCACCTTCCCATTGCCAATGCCACATTTTCTTGGTTGTCATCATTGTGTTGTTCGTATATTCAAATGGAATCTCAAAGAGAGGAATGTTGACAACGTGCAAATGGTCGCGATTGTTCATAATACAAATTCCTTGTGGAATTGCCAAAACAAGTTCTAAAGGAGGCTTTAATTGTTTGACTCGTAGAATAAAGGGTTGGGGAAATCCTCTTGACACTGTTGGGCCAAGTGAACAATTCAAAGGTCCACAACTATTGTGGAATCCCCAAATTGTGTCCATAGGACCTCCCAAAGTAATGTAGAGATTCAACTTCAAAGTATTGTACCAAATAGGCTTGAAAGGTTTTCTCGAACTAGACAAAAAGAAAACATTAAACATTATACTTGGGTTCTATGCTTGAAATCGAAGTCTTCCCTAAGAATTTTTCGAAGGGTCTTGTTCCCCACTACCACGCTATAGAGTTGTGTCCTTATATGTCTAAAAATAAGAAATGCTCCTAGATCCAGAACACTAATTTGATACTAATTAAACAACCAATCCCACCATTTAGAGGTACGGCACTCCAACATAACTAAAGGAGGAGAAAGCTAATCCTTAATCCTCCCATTTGAATAACATAACTAGTTTTCCAAATGCCCATCCAATTCATGGGATAAAACCCACCTGCTTTGTGCTGTTCCATCTTCTGAAACTTCATAATGAAGAGTGCCCATGAATTCGAACAAGAAGTACAATAGCATGTCCTGTTGATCAAGTGCAAATGCATGTTGTCATGGCATTGCCACTTGTGTAGGTGTATTAATGTGATCTTTAACTATTGAGAGGTGGATAATAAACTTAGGAGAGGTTGCAATAGACCTTTCCCCCTACACCCCACACCTCGCCACTCCCTAACCCATTTTTCCATATAATTCCTAAAAGTAAATCACATACCAAACTCAACATTTTTAATTCCTTCTATCAATTTTTGTATACGAAGTAGTAACTTTTGTAGATGCAGTTCCTTCAAATAAGTTTTATTAATCACCTGACAAATGATGATCATCAAATCACGACCAATTGCCATATTCTTTATGCCTTATTTCTTCATTATTAATATTCCTTTAAAAAAAGTCAAGGCTTCGAACTTTGCTTTGTCACTAATTCCTCATATAAATACAAATTATTTATTTCCTTTAAAATTAAAAATTACCAACACCTACCCTTCCTTTAAAATTTCATTATCATTTAAATTGTGATGTAATCATAAACTAATAATAATAATTTATTAGCTGCTCCTTTAAAATTTTATTATCATTTAAATTGTGATGTAATCATAAACCAATAATAATTTATTACAACTAACTCAAATTCAATATTCCAACACATCTTACGATATCGACCTCGCTAGTGAAAATAAATGCCAATTAGAAAAATATTATAATATCATAATACATCTTCAACATTTGCGAAAGAGAAGTGTGAATTTCGAAGTCACACGGGAAAGGACAAGATAGGGTTTGAACCCATCGCCGATCCCTATATTTTTGTCTCCATACAAATATATCTTGCAAGGCTTATGAGTTGCATTAGTCATAGTTACCTAAGGAAATATGATGAATATCTTACCAATGTAAAGAGAAGTTGTGTAAATTGTATGTAAATTAGCAATTGCATTTTGGGGTGCAATAGAAGAACACCAAGAATACCTTGTATTGTTTATATAAGGTGGTTATGTTTCAATCGAGACAATCGCAGTAATTTTTATATGCTTGGTTTTTACGACGCCTACGTTAAGCTACTAATATTTATCTTTTTTGCTTCTTTGCACAATGATTAAATGCTAATACAGAAAGCCTGCTTTCAATGGCAGGCAATAACATCGTTGGACACGCAAATTCATGAATACGTGACGGGACACATTGTAGAAGGCAAAATTCATGAAATCTGTATGGATGGCAGAAGCACGTGACTCTCATCGTGCAAGAATAAATCAAGGGTATAAATCATTTCAATCATCAAACATTTTGATCAGATGGTGGAAAATGTGTTAAATAAAAAAATTGAGAAGTCTTTCCCACTTTAAAAACATCTTATAACGTGATATATATATATATATATATATATATATATATATATATATATATATATATATATATTACAAAGTAACAAAACAAAAAAATAATTTGATAAGAATTTTGTTTTTAATGATTTTTTATTTATTTGGAGAAAATTCAGAATGTTATAATTGTAATACACGATTAAATTAAGATGGAATTTTATTTTAAAAACAAACTCATGAGAAAAGTTGAATTTATTCACTTTTTAATTTAATCATAGAATTTTGCATAATTTGTATGACAAATGAACTTTCACTAATATGGATATGATTTATTGAATTTTGACTGTGTTTATTTTCTTTGAGGAGATTGTGATGTAAAAAGTTAGTGATACCACAAGTATCATGGTGAGTACATGATTTGATAGAACTTTGACTTTTTACTTTATGATTGCAATTTATACTAGAAAGTGTGTTATCATGTTGTTAGTTTAATTTGGGAGAGTTATAAATATCTTTATATTAATATGTTATGAATAACTAAATTGAATATAGAAAAAATAAATTTAAATCTTAAAACATCATTAAGTGATAATGTATAATGTTCATGTATTGAGTTGTGTTTGTATATAATACAATGTTAAGAGAATTATGTAGAAACTAAAACTATATAAACAACTATTGTTTTGTAATTTTCTAAAATGACATTTTGTTATCTAGTTTGAGATCTTGAAACTAAGATAGCAAGCTCAATTTGCATCTTTTGTACTTTGTTGAATTGTTGTGAAAAAAAATGTCATCACACAATTTTTTTCCTTATTAAACCTAAATTTGATACTCATTTTGTTTATTTGAACTTATTCGTTGCACTTTTACTAGTGAGAAGTTTAGTTCAACATGTTGTTAAAGGGCAATCTTAGTGTTTATTTCATGGCAATAGATCCTTTATGGATTGAGAAACAAACCTAACTCTTTTTTTTTTGTCAAATTTGTCATAAGATTTCCCCAATAATCCTAACTCAAATTTTATACTCAAATTTTATACGTCACTCTAGTTATTCAAATGAATTAATTTCGCCATTACTTTGCATTCTTAATCCATATTACTCTACTTTGCATATATGAATACTTAGCATGTTTCCTTTACACTTTGAATGTTGAACCTCGACCACTTACCAAGACACTAGACATTGTGTTACAATAATTGACACATGACTTATAACTTAACGTAATAACTATAATCACTTCAACTAGTCAACAACCTTCTTATAAAAATAAACTGATTCAAAAAAATAAAAATAAATATATAATTATGAAAATTCAAATCTTCATTTAAAAAAAACCACTTTTAACATCTCAACAAATCCCTTTTAATCCACTACGTATTGAAATTAAGCTTTTCATTAAAAATGATATCACTCCTTTTTTACTAACCCAACAAACTCACCCTATTTCACCTTTGAATATTTATAGATTATTAAACCTCCATGTCCTTTCAAATCAACAGATGTTACTGAAATTGATAACTTTGTTTGTCCCACTTCCCTACCTTGCCTTGAATATCCATATAATATTAAATTTCTTTGTTCCTTCAATCTAATGGATGCTATTGGAATTGGTAATTTCTATGTCCCTTCAACCCAATCGATGCTACTAGAATTAATAGCTCCATGTGTCTCTCTTCCCTAAAAGTAAACATGGTCAAAATCACATGGAGACATTTTGTACTTGGGAGGGCATCTCCCATGAGAGTGTCTTGCGTTGTCTGATCTTTATATAACACAATTTATAAACACCGGAGAAATTTCATAAAGAAAGAAAATAAAGACAAACATTCGAGGTTCATGGTAACAAAATTTTCAAGAATGGAAGAAATTTCATAAAGAGGGAATATAAAGATAAATACTCCCGTTTCATGTACTTTATAATGACATAATTATAGTGAAGGCTTATTTTCTTTTTCAAATCATAAACCTAATGGGATTATAATTATTCAAACGTTTATGAAAAATGTTTTTAAGAGTGTTTTGTTATAATTAAAAAAATTATAATGTATTTATTTTTAAATACACAGACATAAGAAATAGATAATTTTATACATAGTAGAAGTTTGAAAGTATCGATTAATGTTTTACAATTTATATTTTTAATTCTAATTTTAATTTGATGATGATGATGATGATGATGATTTTATACATAGTATAAGTTTGAAAGTATAGATTAATGGTTTACAAATTATTTTTCTAATTTTAATTTTATTTATTTATTGATGGATGATGATGATGATGATGATGACGACGACAACGAGGTATTGGTGTGAGATGATGAAGATGATGATGATGATGATGATGACAACGACGACGACGATGATGAGACGACGACGACGGCGGCAACGACGACAGTAAATAGATAATTTTATACATAGTAGAAAGATTAATGTTTCACAATTTATTTTTCTAATTTTAATTTTATTTCTTTATCGGTGTGAGTATCATATGATGATGATGATGACCACCACCACCACCAACATGGCCATGACCACGACGACCACTAAGACCAACTTTGGTCTATCGGACCTTAAGACGATTATTACTTGGTTTGCTTTAAACTTTTGTTCCTATGCTCAAAAAGCTTGGTAACAAGCTTTCCAATCTCACTATAGTTTTGGCAAGTTAGGAGGTTTTTTTTTTCAGTGGAAAAATCATCTTCCTGCTATTCCGAAGGAATCAAGGAAAGCTAACAACACACGGGAAATCTCAACAAACTTCCTCACATATCGTGGATGGTAGGTCGAGCAAACCGTCAGCCAGTAATCCAAGCCAGAAGATGTCTCAACGGAATTGAATCCGGGTGGATGGAATGAAATCCATCTATCCCCACCAATGGACCACCGTATCCTTGATGTTGGCAAGTTAGGAGGTTAGCAAGGTTTGTATTGTAGCAAATACTATGAAACTCATATCTAATGTGGGTGTAAGCAAGGCACTCTAAGAGAAAGTGATTTTCATTCTCAACGCTCATAGACTCACAAAGATGGCAAACCCTTTTCGCCCACGGAGTTTTGGGAATATACCAATGCGTTGTTTCGCTATGAAGCTCATGGGAGTTCGTTCTAATCTTGGCTATATTAATTTTCTTATTTGAACTAGTTACTATCGAGAGATATTTATGATCTTCCAAATTAGGGTAAATGACCTCCTTATAGTATCTTAGTTTTCTCTTAACTGTTAAATTTTCCTTGCACCACAATTTCTCTTTAAACTTAAAGGTAATAATATTTTTGGCATTATCGATATTCTGTAAAGTGTCATTTTCATCAATGCCTCAATGGTCTAACCAAGCCATCGTATCATTACACCAACTCCGCTTGAGGCGTAGTTGGTTTTGACTTGAATTTAAAGCAATTTTAGGAAGTCTCTTTTTTCCCATGTTATTTATCTTGTGTTTGTACATCAGGTACCTAGTCATGGCCATGCTCTCGATAAGGAAAGACCCACTTTTATGAGGAGAATAGGATAAGGTGTATAATAAATGTAAAGTATAATTTTGAGGTTCTTAAAAAAATCATTAATGTTTAGTGCTGATAAGAAATGGACCATAATACATTTTATTATTAAATACTTCATATAGTTAATCTCAAAAAATAATATTTCATAATGTTTAATGTTTAATTGTAGAAGTTTAGATGTTTTAAGTTGCCTTTTTTCACCTTGATTTTATTTCAGAATTATGTGTTTTGAACATATATAATAAAAACTAACATGCATACAATTCCATATCATACCCCTTTGTGCTTAGGTTTATCTCCTAATGAACAAAACACAAAGATATGTACCTACCATTAATGCATTGATAAGCATATGTTGCCAACTATAGGATCGATTGACCATCATAGATCTAGGCCCAACATTTAAGTCATGACATAATATTGCCACTTTTAGTGTGTTGCCCTTAGGCAACAATAGACTAGCATATCGCTATGTTGAGATTTGGATCCACATTAATACTCCTCTTCTAAATTGTGTGTGCATGTTTAACATTGTTGTTTGGTGTGCATGTTTTGAATAATCTCACATATATAATATGGTGAGACAAAATGATTTACAAGTCGTTTCCTTCACCAAAATCTCTATTAATCACATATAACCATTTATACCTTGTTGAACCTAAGAATGAACTGTAGGGCACACTATGTTTACAAGATATATCATGACACCA
The DNA here is from genome assembly GCA_027924585.1 of Larix kaempferi. Classification (NCBI taxonomy): domain Eukaryota; kingdom Viridiplantae; phylum Streptophyta; class Pinopsida; order Pinales; family Pinaceae; genus Larix; species Larix kaempferi. The sequence goes on along the minus strand of BSBM01000267.1, from coordinate 3,915,415 downwards.
CAAATATATGTGTATCTAATCGCTATTATACCAATTATTATTCACATATGCACACATGCCACACAAAAGATGAATGGGAAGGATAAGCAAGCGTACATAATTGCCTTGCAACCAATCAACCATTATGTTAGTAGAGAGGCACTGTCTATGTGAACACCCCCATTGATATAAGAATCATGGTATATCAAGGCTGATATGATGTTGTGTACCATTCTCACACACACATGCCATGTAAAGGACAAAGAGGAAGATCGAGTAAGTAATAATAAACACTTACACTTATGCAATGTATCGGTATGTTGGGATTTTGTTCTACATTAATAATGTTCTTCTAAATTATGTTTGTTGATTTTCTTATTGGATGTATATGTGCATGTTTGTGAATAATCTCACATACATAGCAATTGTGAGACAAAAGTGGTTTATAAACATTATTTACATTAAAAGCTTTGTCAATTCAAAAGATCGATTTGGAGTGCATGTCTACGAGTCGAAGTAATAATATCCTCTCTCACTCCAATACTAACATCATCGACCATTCATTGTCATACTTACAAATTATCTTGATACATTGCCATATCCTTGTATATCCTTATGTTAAGATACTTTTTTGAAATATTACAAAAATATCTTATGAAAGTGACATATTTCTATGTTAAAATTTTGTTCCATATTAATACACTATTTCTTCCTCTTAAACTTTTTATTATTATAAAAACCATGGGAATCAGTAATAGGATGAAGTGACTTGAGCTTGGCCCAGATCAATCCACCTAGCTTCCATTGTAACCCTAAACTATATCCAACAACGTAGTCTAAATGTTCTATGTTTTGGACCACTTTTTCTAGTCATTTTTCAACATTTTTCGCCCAAAAATACGACTATAATTGTTGGAATTGTAGATATAAATTGTTGAGATTGTACAATCCAAGTGCAACAGGGGCATTTTAGGGCACCGAATCCATTTCTCCTATCAAAATGGAATTTGAACAATGAAAAATTCAAATTTAGTTAAAGATTAAATCATCCGATTCAACAACCAAAACATAGAACGTTTATACAACTCCATATCCAACGTTTAGCCAAAAAGATCCAAAACGTAGAACATTTAGACAACTCCATATCCAACAATTTACAAACCATATATACCAATAATGCCTAACTTAGCATGGTTCGAGATGTCCCTAAGCACCCTTGAGGAGACTTCTATCCTAAAAAACATCTATCCTTCTAACCTTATCTCATTGATAATTTAATATGAATGAAGAAAATATGAAACTTACTTCCCTACCACTCAAGCTCTTAACCTCTCAATCACTTCTACCTCTTACCTTACCCAACAATAAATTTATCCATCTTTACTCATAAACCCTAAAATAATAAATTTTTCCATCTTTACTCATAAACCCATCTATATTAAATACTCATTTAAAAAAAAAAAACCTCTATTTTAATATTTTAAAATGTTTGTTCCCCATGAGCCAACCGTTAACCTAAGATCCCTAACTCAAAAAAATTAAACTATTCACTTGTTCAATTATTCTCCCCACACCCAAAATCCATTATTTGACTTTTTGTCCACGTCGGATCCCACATTGTCAACACCACCAGGTCAGACCAGTGGGAAACGGGGAGCGAAAAGCGGCATGCGCCCTCCCTCTCCTATCCCAGCGCGAAATTTATAGAAGGAAAACGAATTTCATGGTTTTTGTTTTGCAGAGGTCGGGAGTTAAATCTTCCGAAGGGTTAAAGGCTGTGCAAGACCCTCATCAGACCAGTGTCTACAAATTTATTTTTTTCCCTCTTTAATTTTATTTGCTCTCCATGAATTCTTCGGCACTCAACATCATGGGCACTTTACTGCTGTTTGTATTAACAGGTTAGCTGACCTCTAATCCCCTACATCGCTGAAACTCATTTTAAAACTCTCTGGAACTTATCTTTTTGTTTTTGTTTTTTATTTTTTATTCTTCGGGAGCTTTTGCAATTTTTTTCCCCTAAAAGATTTAAACTTTCACTTTGTATCAGTATCTGTTGCAGGGGATAGTGTGTTGGGTGCCGGGAATTATGGTGATTATGGGCACTGTAAAGCCATTGTTAAGACATGGGCTGATGAATCATTACAGGAACTGGAAGGAGGAACAGAGCAGGAGAGGGCGCTGTTAAAGGACTTGCTGTTTTTTCTCCATGTCCCAAGGACTGGGGGCAGGACATATTTTCACTGGTAAATATTTTTAATTATAAAATGTTACTATTATTTGCAGTTTGGGAAGTCCATTGCCCAAAAAATATCCCATAGGTTGGACTCTTGGAGTTGTCATGCTGCTTTAGGAAGTTTGTTAGATAATTATTATGGCTTGTCTTACCTGTAAAGTGACAACTAGTTTGTCTGCATTCTTTGTAACACGCAAAAAATACTGCCCTTAAATACATTCTTCATGTGGGTAAGTTTTTCATTTATAATTATTATTATTATTTGCAGTTTGGGATGTCCATAGCTAATAAAATCTGCCATAGATTGGAGTTGTCATGCTGCTTTAGGAAATTTGATAAATAATTATACCAGCTTCTCTTACCTTAAAGTGACAACTAGTCTGCCCGCCTTCTTTGGAAAATGTAGAAAGAAACTTCCCTTGAATACATTCTTAATGTATAAATTTAATTTTGAGCTGGCAAAGTTCAGGGCTGAATCTTAACTCCATGCCTATTAGGCACTCACATTCTCACTGTGGCTTGGGAGATCCAACTATCTGCTTACGAATTTTCGATGATCATGGTCTATCTGCTTACGAATTTTCAATGATCATGATCTATCTGCTTAAAATTTCACTGGTAGCTTCACTTTCCAAATCACCTTTGAGCAGGTGGAAAACAGATTTTATTATGCAATTGCTAGTTTATATAGAGGAGCAAAAATCAGGGGTATCAGGAGCTTATTATTGGTCAGTGTTACTAGACTCTTCGAGTCTAGAGCTGATTCCCGAGTTTGACTTCACTCATCGAGGAAACTGAGTTGAGTCAGCCTCTCTCCAAGTCTGATTATGCCCAAGTGATACTCACGATTTTGACTCAGACTTGCATGTCAATCACGAGTCAAATTGACTTGGAAAGTCTGACTAGCTATGTGGCCTGTCTATGCAAGACAGGAAAACAAAAACAGCCATTTTGCTTTTTTTCTTTCTAACCAGATATCACAGCAGGCAACCATCAGATCTGTTAACCATCCGGAATCCAGGGCCTTCTGTAGTATATAGTATCATCTGTGTATTTTGAGACAAGTTATTATTGAAACTTTGCATTATATAAGCATTGCAAACCTGATTATGAATGAAAAATCTATTGTATCCTGAAAATTAGTTTTTTTTTTAAAGTTTACTGAGTCAACTTCTGAGTTCTTCCTGATACCTAGTCAACTCTCATTCTTTGGCGAGTTGAGTCTGGTAACTCTACTCTTGACAAATGCATTATATTTTTGAAGCCATACCTTGTGTGTTGTCCCACACCAGCATCCACACCTGCACTTGCACCAGCACCAGCATCATCTAGATGTCTCCAAAGGATTTTGGGCTACAGAGGAGAACTCATAATTTGGAATTCTGTGAAATTAATGAATGTCCATTTAGCTGCATGTGTACAGCTGTGTGTCACACTGTCAAGCCTGTGAATGTAAGCTGTTGATGTTCTCCTGAATCTCCTCAATAAATTTAAAAGATACTAGATCGTATTGGCAGCATAAAGTTGTTGACTTCTAAATGCCAATGTTTGTTGCATCTTGCAGCTTTTTGCGAAACCTGTATCCTTACAATGAGGAGTGCCCACGGTCCTATGACAAACTTCGGTTTGATCCAAGGTAAGATTTCATATGCTCATATGCTCATTTACTCTATTATAAGTGTGAAAGAATTTTCAATAGATAAGATGATTGCTGGTTAATCTGTATGTTAAAATATCCAGAAGTTAGGTTTAACTTCTATAAAATGAAAAATCTAGAGCTTTCACATTATCAAGCAATACAAACAGAGAAACAGACAGTTATTTGCATTTTGATTTCTAGATCATTAAAATATGCATATTTTTTCACATAGACATGAATTTTATATGTTTTACATGAAATTTGAAAATTTATAATAAATAATGGCCTCTTGAAGTCCTGTCACATCTATCCCTCCACATATGAAATGAATGTAAACGGGTGTATAGTTGAGTCACATATACTATTAGTAGAATTGATTATAAGTAACCTCTGTCTTTCTGACAAACCCTGTTTTCTCAAATACAAAAGAAAAAGGGGAAAAAGAAAACCATCCATAAGGGGGAAACCTTTTGCTTTCTCTGGCTAGCAAAGCCTGATATACAAAAAATATATACTTTATCTGCAAGATTGTATTTTTGCTTCCAAAGGATCTTCTTTACTGTTTCTTTCAACCCAGGGAATTTGATCTGGAGTTGTTTCTAAATGATGAATTTCAATTTTCCTTGTCAATGAAGCTGGGTTCTTTGCGATTATGGGTTAAACTGGCTATGACACATTTCATATGCCGAGTTATAATAAAACAAACACAACTTGGATAAAAATGCCCTGGAAAACATACATAGTGGTTTCATGGTCTTGTGCTTCAGTAGCTTACTGGAGTATCTTTTTTTTGTAAGCTCGGTAACCTATTGAATTACTTATAAAGCAAAAGATACATAGTCTGGGGTGGCTGGCCTGCCATTTGGGAAACCAGACCAGCCACTAAACCAGACTTTAGCAACCATTTTCCACAGAGGTCCAAAATTTAAAACTTTTACATATAGGTTCCAAAAATTGATGCAACTGTCCAAGGTTCCAAGGCTAAAAATCCTTATTGGTAGTCAGACTAAAGAAGCTAAATGGATTATGATCAAAACAGACCAAGACCTATGGGACTAAAACGAAAAGAAACAGGCATTGAAGGAAAAACTAAGTTATCAGAGATATTCGTTGTGGGCATCTCTAGCTTTGCCGGAGCTGAGCTGGTTTTTCCCATTGGAGCATGTTTCTTGAAGACCATTCCAGTGGTGGCTTTAGCAAGCACATTGATTTTGGATCCCAACTCCACCTGGGCCTTGGCAATCAATTTGAGGGTATGATCTACCCTGCTGAGCTACTCCTGAGATTCTTGATGTTGAAACAGGGTCTTCCTGTTGCTCTCTTCTGTGTCCATGAGTGCCTTGCCCAAAGAGATTTCATCTGCAAGTACAAGGTAAGTGTATTCATGAATTTAGTGTCCTTGGTTCGGGAGTTACTAGCATCTTCAGTCACTTGACCAATATCCTCTTTAATTTTCATACCATTCTGACCTCATCCCGTTCACGGTCAACCTAGGTTTCCATCTCATCAATCAAATGCTGGCTCGGGGCCGAGATGATCTTGTTGTAAACTTCCTTGTAGCCCCCCGTATAGCTCTTGGCATGTGAGTTTTGCCTTGGTGCTTTGGGACTCGCTTGGTAGCTTTCCCTTTCACCATCCTGCTGCCCCAGTACTATTGCACTGAGTTGAGATCGAAGGGCCAAGGATTATCGGAATGCACAGAGGAACGAGGGTTTCAGAGCTGAGCTTCCCTCCTATCCAAAGACTCATGATGATTACCGGTTTGATTCCCCTTTTGATACCCAACTACTAGAAGAGCGGTTTGAGTATTCTAGTGGTGAGACTCGAGAGGGGTGGAAAGATCTTGCCTTAATTGATAATGGAAAGAACCACTCCACGGTGCCAAATTCCTGCAAGCTGTCCTTATCTTTAGTGTTGAAGTGCGGCAATTGCACATGAAACAACTCCATTATGGTCGTGTACAGGGGGTTAACTTCCATCATTGAGTTCCAGCTATGTGTAAATGCTTCGCTTCTCCCGTCGGTGAAACTTTCCTTACTGCCGCTATCCTCCATCGTTTTTGGCTACGATCGACTGCTCATTCGCATGAGTGGGGGTACCTTCACCTGTACCATCTACTTCCACCGCCACACCAGATGTCCCACCTTCTCTTTTGATTTGATGCAGGTCAGTAAGAGCCTTTGCCCCTCCTCTTCCACTCATTGTGTGGAGGGGAGTGAAGGTCTTCCGTAGCAAGGTTCAAACAATCCTCCTTTAGTTGAGAGGTCTCCAGGTCAGATTAGGTTGAGTTGAGATCCATTTTGGTGTGGTTGACACCTTCGTTCGCCAGCCTGTTCGCAACCTTATTTGCGTTTCTGCGAACATGGGAAGGGATGATGACATTGGTTCTGAGGAGGAGTGAGTGGAGCCATTCGAGTCTTGCAACAAGTCTCTAGTTGTGGGAAAGCTGACAAAGAGGAGTGCCATTTTGGAGTTTGCGGAGAAGGTAGATCATGATTTGCGAACCCCCCTCCACAACAAGTTTGAAGAAGTTTTCCTGGAGCACAATTTGCAAACCAAGAGCAAGAACATGGAGCTTTGCGACATTGTTATTGTCTCTATTTGTTACTGTCTCTTCCCAAGGAGTCAACATAGATGCAAATTAGCTCTCCTTGAGAATTGTGGAAGACCCCTCCAAATTCTGCCGGGTATGGGTTTCCTTTTGAAGCTCCGTTGAAGTTCAGCTCAAGGAAGCCTTCTTAGGGGGGAGACCAGGCAGAGGGATTGGAGGATCGGGGATAGAGCTTGATGATCCGCGGAATTCTAACTATCGAGTTGAGCCCTCGAGCTTGCATGATAGGCGTTTCCTTCTCTGAACACTTCCAATCTTTGTCTCTCCAGGGTGTGAATTGAAGAGTTTTTTGGATGTTGGATTTTACACCAAACGTAGTTGTTGCTTCTAGCCTCATCCTTGAAGAGCCGTCTATTCCTCTCCTTCTAGGTCTCCCAAAGTAGAAATCCTAGAAATAATTGCCACATCCTATTCAGAATGTTGTTGGCATAAGCTGTTCTCCTCCATAGGGTGATGATTTCTCTGATGCTTTCTCTTTGTTGATCAGATTGCCTGAAAGTAGCCGCCCCTCTGTCCCAAAGAGACGATGTGAAGGGACATTGATTCGGAAGGTGTTCCAAGGATTCTAAATTATCAAAGCAGAGGTAACAACGGGAAGGACCTTCAAAGCCTCTGCAAGTGAGTTGGTCCCAAGTAAGGGCTTTGCCCCTGGCAACCAACCAGAGAAAGGTAGAGACTTTAGGCCATAGATTCTGTTTCCATATTTTTCCCTATATATCCTCCCTCTCTTGATCCTCAATGTTGGTTAGGATAGAACAAGCCTCTTTGAGGGAGAAGTTTCCTCCCCTCTTGTGTCCCCATTGGAGTTTGTCGGGTCCATGGTGCATTTGTATCTTCCTGGACTGAATTTTTTTCCAGAATTCATCCCTGTTGAAATTGTCTGGAAGATTTGGCTAGAGGTCCCTTGATTCCCACTACCGCCAATTGTCTGTTTGTGCATTGGTTTGCCAATATTGGTAGAACACAAAAATGTTAAATATTTAATAAATCAATGTGTACAGCAATTTCAACAACTAAAGGACTGAATATGTCAATAGGATTGATCTGTGTCAATAAGTCACCCATCATTAGAGATCCCTTTGTGTGAGAATTTTTGTCATGTACACACACGTTAATAAATAGCTTAATGTTTGAAGAAATCTATCAAACTATTTTTGGTTCTTGCTGCTTAGAAGGCATTTATTGTGGCAATAGTAAGATAGTAAGCAAGCTCTGTTGCTATCATCTTGGCCATTTTTGTGGTAGCCGTTGTACAACTTTACAAGTAATAATATTCAAAATCTTAGAAAGATGCATAAAGGTTCGTGCATGGACATCCATTTTTGCAGGGTACGTAGGAATATTTTGACAACTATTTCTGCTTCTGTATAGAATCTGATTATGATTTAATACCATACGTTCAACAATAATTTTATTACATATGATGCACCCAACCATATTTTATCAAAACATTTAAAAAAATTGACATATCTGCATCCAATGCCATATCTGTATCCATATCCTAGCAACACAGATATGAGGCTTCTGATCTAACTGAGTAAACTTAACAAAGAATATGAACCGTGCTAGGGAAGTAAGTAGATTACAGTTCAGGAAATTATTTGTCCTAAACAAATCTCCATGATTTGCTGTAGTATATCATGCATAGCTTTTCGGTTTTGTTTGTCTGTTGTCCATTTTGCAGCTTTCTTTAATATGATCAAATCTTTTGACATGAGTGAAACTTTTGAAGTTAATTTGAAAGGAATTCACTAATTTTTTTTCGTTCATGCAGCAAACCAGGATGCAGGTTGATGGTAACTCACGATGACTACAGCATCACATCAAAACTGCCAAAAGTGAAAACATCTGTTGTAACAGTTTTGCGCAATCCTGTAGATCGTGTGTTTAGCACTTACGAGTTTTCTGTGGAGGTTGCATCTAGGTTTTTGATTCATCCAAACTTAGCATCTTCTATGCGCTTGAGACGACAAGGCAACACAAAATCTCCAGGAGTCAGCACCCTTGACATTTGGCCATGGAAGTATCTAGTGCCATGGATGCGTGAAGATCTTTTTGCTCGGGTATTTTCTTGTCCATTTACTCATTTTAATCTGTAACATTAAGAATCTTTTTGCAGTAGTATTTCTTCCTTTCTTTATTGTTTACTATGAAGCTAGAAGCATTTATATGTGAAAGCATTTTCATGCCAATTTGAATGTTTGACTGGTTGTTTGGAAAATATGTATTGTTATGTTATAATGAATCAAAGTTGTAGAAAGCAATTCCAAGTGTGGGTCTTTCTTTGCTCTGGTCAATTTTTCTACAGCCAAGAATGATTTGCACACAAGGCAGACAATTACTTGGATTTTGATATCAGTGGCAGTGAAGACAGTTCATTCAACAGAGACAAAATTTATCCATTATTACCCAGAGATGGAATGTCCAAATACGCACCATAAGGTGACCAAAAACACCAAAATTAGGTAAGATATCTGTAATGAAACATACACCAATATGAGGGAAATATCAGAGCTGCAGGCATCCAAATCTGGTCAAGTAATTTATGATAAAAGTCACACAGACACACATGCAGAAGTACTTGCAGAGAGAGAAGCCAATGTGTAATAAATTATAATTAATAAATAATGATATGTCTCTCTAATGATATGTCTCATTAGAGAGACAAGTTGGACAATCACCACTCTGCAACCAAAAATACATGCATCTTAATTAGTCACTTGAGTCACTTTACTAATCTACTTTACTTTATTAAATACTCTGCGCTTTTTCTTTTTTGAAGAGAATTTATTTATATATTAAAACTGCCATCCCTGAGAGTTGCAGGTTCATCACATACAGTCTTAAGGGAATAACTATGCAAACTAAAATCAGGGCTTTGCCGCAAATAATTATTTGCTTCACACAAATAACTTTACCAGAAAATCTGGTATATACGATAAGCCATAAATATGGAGCAAAATAGATAATATATTAGATGGATAAATTACAAAGGATATGGTTGCCTTAAATATGGCTTGGCCATCACATATTGAAGAGACACTTCTCTTCATAAACAATATTTTAATATTATTAACTACTATTAGGAATAGTTACCTATTTATTACTTTTTATTGTTGTAGCATTGCCACTCTCTTAGAGAGGCTTTGTCCTCAAAGCCTTATAATTTTGTCGCACTGTTCTTTGCGATGTCGTGGTCGCCGAAACATGTCGATACGAACTGCTAAGTGTAGAGCATAACTTCCGATATGTGGACGGATCAATCCATCCCAAATTGATTTGTTGTGGATTGATGGGATTCCCTACTGATGTGTTGTCAGGAGATTTGATCACATTAGTACCATTATCTTTTGACATTTCCCACTTTTTCAAATATCAGTTTTTATGGTTGGGGTGTCGATAGGGAACTTTCGCAATATCATTTTCGTTTACGAATGTCGCCTTTAGAGCATTGATCTGAGTTGGAAGTTGTATTTTCATCTCTTGAGGATTTAATTTTTTGTTCTGTATCTTTTCCAACTTGTTTTCTAACTGCCTATTATCATTTTGAAACTTCTTAATCAATTCGACTTGCAATTTTCTGTCATCTTCAGATGTCTTAAGTTGTTCCTTAAGATCTTCATTATGACTTCTGATACAACTATTTTCTTCTTGCTTTTCTAGAAGTTTCCCTTCAATGTCGTCCATAGATTGTTCTATCTTCCGGCTATTTTTCAACTTCTTAATTTTTGTGACTAGTATCTTGTTATGATTTCTTAGTCTAAAAATTTCTTCAGCATTGTTAGATAATGCTTTATTACTCTTCGCAATCTCGGACTTATGTGTCTTTTTAGAGTCGTCATTTTGTTGTTGAAGAACTTTTATCTGTTGTCGACACTGGCCGACCTCTGATTCTTGACTTTCTAATTTATGTCGTAATTGCATTAGTTCTTCATCTTTGCCGCTAACGATTTTGTTCAAGCGTATTATTTCTGCTTCGTAATTATTTATTTCCTTCTTTATATCTTGATTTTTCAACCTCTGATTGAAATCACTCTCATCTTTTAATTCCTTGATTTGCGCACATAATTTTTCTATGTGATTTTTCTGGTTGGACATTGTTTGTTCATTGAACCGTTCTTGTATCTTATGTAGTTCAATCCTTACTTCTGATTGTGTATTAATGTCTCGTAATTCTTCATTGTCTTTTCGATAGCGCTTTAACTTGGCTTCTAATTTTTCTCACAAATTGGCTTCCATGGTTTCTGTCTTCTTCGACGGTGGAATGATCTTCTTTGATTTATTTGATGAGTCTTTCTTAAACTTGGTCGTCCTTGTCGTTAACGCGTCTCGACTTCTTGATAAGCCTTTTTTTACTTTGACTTTTTCAATGATAAATAACTGTCATTGACTTTGATTTCTTCGGTGATAAGTGTTCTTCGACTTCTTTGACAATAAGGAGTCTTGCTTGGACTTCTGGTTTTTGTTTTTCTTGGCTTTGTCTTAATGTCTTCTTGATGAGCCTTCTTTGGCTTGAATTTGCTTTGTTTCTCCAAACAATTCTTATTCAAAAGAATTGATTTTTTTTTAAATTTTTTTTTATAACAATAATTATTATTACTTTGAATAGAAATAATTATTAATTAGTTAATTAATAATATTATTATTTATGTCTTATATAAACTATATATAGTTTAATATATATATATTTTTCAAAAATTAAAATATTTAAACAAATATAATAATATATTATAATGTTTAATATTTAATTTTTTTGTTTTAAGTTAGGGTTTCAATGGCCCGTGGAGGACTGCTTTGAATACTTTTTGAACAACGCCGGTTCGTTGGTTATGGGGGTGAAAGTTTTAATTAATTATCACTTATGAGCTTATCAAGTCCTTCACCTTTCTGAGTACTAGTCCAACCGTTTCCAGTTGGCAGAGCATATGGGTGTTGGACAAACGACCAAGATAAATTAATTAAGGGGGAAATGTGGGTTGAAATGTTTTATTTATTAGGAGCACTTGGTCAAGTCTCCGACAGAGAGCGCTCTTGACTTAGTCTTAAGACCACAGTTCAAGAGACTTCCTACTTTAAAATGCCTAATGCAAGGGGAAAGTGCAAATCTATATGCTCTTCGACAGAGAGTGCCCTTGACTTGGATTTGGCCAAGTTCAAGAGGCTTTGTTCGTTTTATTGCAAAAAGTGAAGCGATTGTGAAACTTAAAGAAGTAAATGAAACTGAAAATGATTGAAAATATAAGGATAACCACAAAGAAATATGCTTTGAAGATGACAGAAAACAAAATCTAGTGCTCTGCCAAGCAGATTTATTCTAAAGTGGGATCAACCTCCGAACAAGGCTAATCACTAGAACCGTCAGTCCTGGAAACCTTCCAGCTAGCTGGATGTCCACAAGATGGTAACGGGGAACGAGAAGCTACCACAAAACTATGTGGCCTTTGGGACACAATCCCAAAGTTAGCTTACTCTGGTCAAAACTTGAAAGAGAGGCGACAAGATGAAAATAAAATACTGAACAGAAAATAAAGTCTAATCTACCCAAGAATCTCTTTCAGGTCAAAGACCGTACTCGGGAGAGCATGGGGGTAAGTAAATCGAAAGTAAAAAACAACTCTCCGATAGAGAGCACTCTTGATCCACTATCGGTGAGATTCAAGAGATTTCTACTTTAAACAGTTTATTGAAATAGAAACTAATCTAAGAGCATATCAGAGATCTAAGCTAGAAAATCAAACCAATCAAAGACACTACAAGACCTTCCCAAATGGGGAAGTTGGGGGTGGGGGATTAAAGACCCCACAAATCAGAGATTTATTAAACAAGTACAATATTTAGGAATTTCAACCATTTGACGAAGCTTGAAAAAATGAAATGAAACAAGCCTTAATGGCTTTTTACAAAAGGAGAATGATTGGCACTTTGGTTCTAAATCTCAACAAGTTTGAGTCTTCTTGGTTTTGGTGCTTGATTTTGGGTTATGTTTCTTCTTGTCTTTTGCAATTAGCTTTGGCAACCTCTTCTTGCTTTTCACTTCTCTTTTGAATTTTGGTCCTCTTCAACACCTACAAGACAAAACATTCAAACTAGGCACTCATTAACTAGATAGATCTTGAAACTTTTTTAAATTTTTAACTTGTAAATGAGATCTAAATGCAATGCAAAGTAAGATCTAATCTATATGCCATTCACTTTGATATGCAAAATCTAGCTTTTGAGTAAGATCTAAAGTGAAACAAATAACTACTAGCTTTGAAATAATGAGTTAAAACTAAAACAATGAAATGTAAAAGTGAAAACAAGATCTAACCACTAACAAACCTTGAAATTAAACTAACTAAGTCTTAGTAAAAACTCTTTATCGTTTTGTTGTTTTGTGACTTTTAGGGCAGAGATGAAGGTGGGATGAATGACAGGGATGCAAAGAAGGAGGACTGTCCAAAATAGGGGACAAAATGGACAGTCAACAGTGGAAAATGGACAGTCAAACGGATGGGCAAAAAGGGCAGCGTTGAAATGGACAAAAACAGTCCAAGTAGAAGGCAATGGGCAGCTAGGAGCAAAGGTAAGTGAGCAGCCAACAAATGGGAAAGGGACAGTCCAAAAAATGAACAATGAACAGCCAATGAAGTGGACAGTATGTAGCGTTTTGGAATGAATGAAGGGCTGCCCAAAAGCATGGACAGTTGATGGTATTGAGAAAGTGCAAGAATGGAGTGGATGAGACACAAAGATACAAGGGGAGCTTGAAGATAGAGGCCCAAGGAACCAAGTAACCAGTTTAAGAGTTTGAATGGGTGATGGAGCTTAGGAGTAAGATCTCCTTATGTTTTATCCTTTCGAAACAAGCCAAACTATATAGATCCTGAAAGACAACAAAAATTTAGAAGTTTCTTATGATGATGGAGATGAGATCGATGCAACCAAGCTCTCACTCTTCTCCAAATGATAAATCTGTCAAGACAAACAATTTGAAACCCCGTGAGATCAAAGACATAACTAGTATGCTAGGAAAAGTCAAACCAAGATCAATACTTCATATAACCGAATACTTGTATTCATCAAAATTATAACAAACTTTGCATAATAATCCAAATTGACAACCGCAAATGGAAAATCTTATGTTCTAGAAATAGATCTCTAAAGCTAGTTATTTGATCTACACATTAAGAGACAAGATTGAATGCAAGAAGAGATATCACCTCATAAGAATCACATTCACCAATGAAGAACAAATCATATAGACCTCCAAAGTTGAAAAGCTTTATTCCAATGAAAGATGTTTACAAATTTAGCAGAGTTTCTATGCCCAAAGATCCATGAGATAATAACCCAAATGGGCCTCTCTTTATAGCAGAAGCAAGTACCAATACCCTAAGTTGAATTAGCTCTGAGAGAGTCAATGGCATCCATCAAAAATTCATACTCAAGTCGAATCTCAGTTAACACTTAGTATGGCGAGTTGTCATTGGTGGGAGCTCGAGTTCCAGGCTTATGTGGATGGGGAGGTGGCAAACTCGAGTGTGGGGATGCATGGGAAGCTCCACCCATCCAATGGGAAAGCTCCAAATAGGATATACGTGAGGATGAAGGAGTAATGCGTGAGGATGAAGGAGGGAGGCGAATGGCACATGTGGAGTTGGTAAGGGAAGTTTAGAAAGGAGCTAAGCCTTGTGATTGCTAATTTAGGGGAGGGCGCCTACCTTCACAATAAATGCAATCAACCAACCCATTTATCACATGACACATCACTAAATCGAATTTCTGAGGGAGGAGGGCGAATTAGCCATTGGAGTCTGACTGCTGGTGACTGGGAACTCAACTGAATGTTGACTGAGATGATTGGAGTCTTCATAAATGCTTGATGCCATGTCATTTAGCCTTTAATTTTATTCATTTTTGATTATTTTGGAGAGTTTTGGATTATCTCCAATTTAATCATTTTTATTAAAATAATTAATAATTTCTCTGAAACTGAGTTTTTAGAGAAAATATTAATTATGAGGTCTAAATGACATTCGAAAGTTGGGTTTAGTAGGTCCATGGGTCATGTGTAATTTTTGGCTTCACTCTGGAGCTTTCAAAAACCAAAAACGGACTTTGGATGACTGACATATTACAGACTCAAATTTCTCTATTTAAACTATAGAGAAATTTAATTAAAATTTAAAAAATAATTAAAAAATAAAAAACCCCAAATCCAATGTGTCTGGTAAAATTTTTTTCGAAATTTTTTCTGGGGGTCCTAGAGACTTAGGACATGACCAAAACCTATTCTAATAGTGTCTAGTAGGTTTATACATATTAGTTGGACTCTAATAACCCCCCACGGCTCAGATTTTCAAAATCGGGCATTCCGGCTTTGGAGGAAGCAGGAGAAAATCTCATCGATTATACATCGCCTTAAGCAAAGTATAATTGACAAGGGAAAAAAAACTCCTTGGAATACCTTAGTTGCTTAATCAAGTCATGGGGAACTGAGCTACTCAGACCCTACTAGCACACTTTGTTACAAACCCCTATGGGGCCATGGTCATGTCGACTCAAAAACAAAACTGGCTAGCCAAAACTGGTTAGACCCAAATATTTGAAACCCAGATACTCTGGAAGCGAACACTGATGTGTTCCAACACTGGCGGCTCAATAAGGTTTCAACTATTGTACAAATATAGTTGATAACACACCCTAAACAAAAGTATGATACATAATATGACCATTACATACAATCACTATTACCATGCCTTAATGGTCATATGAAAAACAAATGCTTTCATATGAGTGGAAAGATGTCTACTTCATAGATTCATATCTTGGTGGTGCAATTTTATTATCCTTCCATCAACCTACAATGGTTAATCAAACCTCTTTTCTGGATTACACTACTAGAGATGTTTTGCTGTATAAACTGAATCAACTTTGCGATCCAGTACGACCAACTAGGCTTCTTCCCAATGAAACTTGCTCTTCCTCTTATGGTTTTGATGTACAAACTACAAAAAACACTGCTACACTTATAGAGGTATTTCTATTGGCCCTCCATGCTTAGCAACTGGAGAGCCACATCTGGACATGCTTGCTTTGCAGACAAGCCAAGCCTTCAAACATGACGTTTGGACTGTAGCAACCCGACAGTGCCGTCCAAACCATGGAAATTCAGTTCCATGATTTTCATTAACAGTTTGCCCACTACTCAAAGGAAATATGACTGTATCTTTGTTGTTATTTGTAGGTTTTCCAAGATGGCAGTTTTTCTTTTTGGTAAGTCTAGAGATGCTCCAAAAACAGCAGATTTGTATTTTCAACATGTGTGTAGTCATTGATTGTGTGTGGCTTTAGCAGCATGGATAATTACAATGAACTTTAAATAGCATTGACCATTTATGCCCTTGACTGCATGGGTTGTTTGTTATTGAGCATGTTTCATACCCTCATGAATTTCCCAGCATGAAGGATGATCACTAATTATGCCTAGAACCTCAGAGGTTGCATTGCATCCTAACTTCTGTGTCTCTATGTAAATGTACATGTATATCACGATGGGGTTGTAGGGTGGCAGGAAGATCAATCTGTAATACCAGAGGCGGTCAATTGTTGCAAGTAATTCAGTGCAGGATTCCTAGACAATTCAAGTTAGAAAGCTTGTAGGTTATAATGGCTTTAAGGAGGTTGGAATGTTCTGTTCTCCCTGAGAACAAGTATGTGCAGCTAAAGCTATGGGACTAGGCTTTTTATGCTATGTGATATTTGGGTATGTAAAATATTGGGACAACCTGGGGCCAGTTTGAGAAAGTAAAAAGGAGGCTAATCATAAGTATCCATGAAATAAAACTTAAAAGTGACTACATTCTATTCTTGGCAGAACAAGCATTCATTTATGCAAGGTGGAACTTGGAACTTGGAAGCAATGAAGAGGTTCATTTGGTTCAAACTAGACTGTCAAAATGGAGAATAGAAGAATCTTCAAATATGGAAAAAATGAAAAACAGTAAATGGGGAGTTGAGACATCTTGTGTAGAAGACACAGGCTTACTTGTATTCACAGGAGAAATTCAAATCCCGTTTGTGAGGGAAAACTACCAAGAGAAAGAAACAAATTCATAAAGAAAATTTCAACTGCAACTCTGAAATCAAAGAACAGGAATACCTGGAGGGAATATTCTTGGAGAGAAAACTACCAGAAGTGTAATTATTAAGAAATTCCCACTAAGATTAGTGTATTGGAAGATCCAAAAGATTGAGGGAGGAATGGAAGCACAAAGTTAGTTAAATATGCAACATAAGTGAGGCAGCAACTGAAGATGATTTCATGCTTAGATGTGGCTCCTTTGGTAATTTAATGATACAAAAAATATTTGGAGGGCGTTCTGTTGAAAAATGTCGTTCGAGCAGGAGCTTCTTGCACAGGTTAGGTGTGAATGTGCGAGAAATAGTTCGAGACAACTTCTTAGTGACCACTTAGTTAAAGTGGGAAATAATACCAATTTATAATTTCACTTAATAAATAAAAGTGATAGTCTAATTTCCTTTTGTCTCCTACTCTTAGAAATCTAAATGAAATATTCTAGAGATTCTAGAATATTAGTGGGTTAGATTTGATATAATCTTAGCTGTACACCTCATTGTTGAAATAAGGTGGTTGCTAAGGTTATGGAAATTAATGGAGATTGGTTTCTAGAATCAAGGAGTTGGTTGCTACAATCAAGGAAGTTGGTTGCTAGAATTGAGGAGATTAGTTCTCTCTCTCAAAGCATAAATAGGACAAGATGGGAGGAGAAGAGTACACACCAAGGAAGTTGTGTGAGGAACACACATAAGTGAGGCCAAGGAGGAGAGAATGCAGATAGCAGGAACAAGATTGACCAACAAGGTGGAAGACTGCTAGGATAGTACTGTATAGTGTCACACAGGGTACATCAGTTCCTCAAATTTCTGCGAGACATATTGTTTCTTTTTAGCAGGCTGTAAACCTCAGGTTGAGGTGTCATTGTAAGTTTTGATTATTAAATGATAAGTTTATTTGAAGGACAAGATTCTTGTATATTGTGTTTATGCTTTTGCTATTCATTTTCAGCTATATGTGTGATTGTTGCATGTTCAAAAATATTTATTTCTGCTGTTAAATAAGTTTAGATATGACTGATTTAATCAAGAGAGACATAGGACAACAATCACCTAGAGACTGGAAATTTACATAGTATCAGAGCTACTCTGATTCAAAAGATCAGAAGAGTAGGAGTTTGTTTGTAGATCAGAGATGGCATCAGCTAGCCTCAGGTTCGAGGAGAGATTGGATGGATCCTCCAATTCCCTATCATGGAAAGTGTTGCCGCCTTACTCCGCACGTAAATGTGAGAAAAATCTCAACTCACTAAGAGCAGCCTTGGGGGCAAGTCAACCTGTCGAGTCCAATGTCACCACAACACTCGACTCTTCTGTTTAGGCCAACTCCTAAACAAAGCCAAGGGAGGTAGACCCTAACAAGAATACTAATGATGGTTGCTTTGGAAAAAACAACTTAGGAGTTAATTAATTAAACTGGAAGCAATTGGTCTAACAGTATATTCAACAAGTAAATCGAATGCACAATATATCAAGTAAATCACACAAATCTTATAGTATATGTATATCAAAAGATCAATGCTTTTATTCAATGGGCAAAAGAGATGCGATTTAAAACTAATTGCAAAACTTGAAATGACTTGAAGCAATATTGAAAGTAGTGTAAGCTAAACTATGAATTTCATTTACTAGCGAAAGGGAAAATAATCTAATTACTAGAAAGTGGAAGCAAAGTCAAATTGTGAACTTGCAAGAAGCAAGGATTGACTTGCTTGTTAAATGGAGGAACAAAAAATAAAACAAGTATCGAATTGTGAACCTACCTAGTGCAGGGATCGACAGCTTGTGAAACTACGATAAATTACCACAAGGGTCAATATTGTGAACCTGCTTGGTGCAGGGATTAACAACTTGTTAACAGAAAGTAAATGTTGTTTAATTACTAGAGCGTCTGAAAGGACAAAAAGATTAAAAACTCTAAGTTAGGATTGAAGTTATCATTTGTAAAGTTAGATGCAAAATCTGAAAATGCACAAAAGTGACTCGGGGGGAAGGGGGATGTGACACTGCCACCACATTGGGCTTATTACAAACTAAAATAAGAGCTATTAAGAAGTGCTTACTGTTGGTCCTTGGTGGGAAATAGTCAAGCTTACAAATGATAGAAGAAATTGAGAAAAAGGAGCGAGAGATAATGCCTTTTTGACAAGTTAAACTGACTAAACTTGAGGGTGATCAGGGCTGCCTCTTTGGACTGTGTAGCTGCTGTCCAAAAACAACGAGCAAAAAAATGGAAAACGAGCTAAAAAATTAGTGGCAAATGCACTCCTTCGATGCTTTGAAAAGCATGCCTTTACTTGCAAAACTTAGAACAACTCAAAGGCATATATCTAGGAGTGTTAGAATGCAAATCTAAGCGTACGTAACTGTCCGTAATACACTAAATTATGACTGTCCAAACAGTGGACAGCGAACAAAAGATGCCAAAAAGATAATTGCAAGTGAATTAGCCTATTAGGACACCTTTTGGGTACTAGGCTATATGGGTCAGGGTAAACTGATAAGACTTAGTAAAATACGATTTAGGCTCAGTACTTCTAGATCTATGCAAAATAACACTTTTAAATGTAGATCTATAGCATGCATGCCCATGCAAGCTATTTTAAAAATAGATCTTTGACATACAAATAGCTTAAATATAGGATAGAAAGTTTTCCTTTAAGATCTGGAAGGTTCGAGAAGATAAGAGAAATTTTAGAAGAATAATAATGGAGTCAATTTGGTTCTTGCTTTGCCTCGAATGAATCCAAGATGTTAAGGGAGCTCTAGGTAAGCCTTGATCTGCTTGGAGTTTGTAGTCAACCTGCAAAAACTAAGCTTATATAAGGAGATATATCTCCTCTTCCTGTTGCCTGGTGGTGTAACTGTAGTCTACCTGAAAGATGTTACTATAGCAATATCCAAACTAGGAAACAAGCTATCTTTTAGATAACCTAGCAGTTAGATACATCAAACTAGAATGAAACTACGCCAACTAGGTAGCAATACCCCTTTAATGGCCAAGCATGCAACAAAAAGCAATATAGCAAAAGCTAAAACACACTAACTAAACATGAATGAACAAGCAAGAGACATACCATACACATAGAACTAGCTGATGTGACCTCTAAAGTCTTGACTTTATTCCAAATGCTCTTCAAAAGAGAGATACAATACAATAGCTCTGTCTCCAAACAATAAACAACAATGGAATGAGGAGGGAAAGCTTTCTTAAATAGCAAAAGGTACTAAGGGGGGCGCCCCTCCAAGTGTCAACATACATGCATGAAGGGAGGTGCCACCTTTCCAAACCTCCATGAGTCAACTCAAGACAAAGCGCCACCTCTAGGAGCATGAGTGAGGCAAAACACCACAAATCAAGTGAGTTTGTCTCCAAGAGCTTTGCCCCCCTAGAGAAGTCATATTCTCCAACAAAAATCCACCATAAATCAATTTTGAGGCCTAGAATCAGGGGATTTTGTCCCCAGAATCCAAAAATCAGGGAAAGTTGTCTCTAGCTACCATAAATCAGGGGATTTTGTCTCTAGGGGATGAATTATCTTGATTTCATGATTTTTGAGGGTCCAAAAAGGGGTGTATGAATTGTATTAAGGTGTTTAACACCCCCCTTGACCATATATTTGTTAGAATTTTGATACTTCCAAGATGGTTATGTTAGATATTCAATCAATTTGCATTATATCACAATGACCATAAACAATAGGATCTCTGAAAGATAGAAAAGCACAACATAAACAAGAGTACACAACAATTTATCCTGGGAAAACCCTCTCACGGGAAAAACCCAACAAAACTTCTTCAGTATAGGTTCGTCAACAAGTACAATGTCAATCTCCTACTATAACCCAAGAACAAGAAACCCAATAATAAGATGTCTTCAATGCATCTACTCTTTCTCCCAATTGAACTTGTCTTTCACTCTCTACTAATGCGAACTAGCTTGAGTGAGTAATGTGCAAATGAGCTAGGCGCCACTCTTATTTATACTAGTTATAACATGGCCTTTTTACCTAACTTGGTCGACCTGTCCTTCCCTAACTGGGCCGACTTGACAGGGGTAGTTTTGCCCATTGTTTGGGGCAGTTTACCCATTGGGCAGACTTGTCTATTTTACTTAATTTCTTTTAGGGTTTTTACATGATCAATTACATTATGAATACTCCTCGAAGGTAGTACAATAAAAATACAATAAGAATATCTTCTGAAGTTGCGTTCTTCAACAATACTACCACAGTAGGACATATTTAACCCCCCCAAGGGACCTAAAAGGTCAAATTTTACAAGGATAAACATGGTGACAGACTCAAATTTTGACATCAGACTCTAAAGACTTGGACACTACCCTAAGGCATTTGTATTATGACATACTTTGGCTTTGGAGGTGTGAGTGAAAAACCTAGAGGAACTTATAAAGTTTTTTTAAGTGAAAATACACTCCAAAGTTGCCATAATACGAATGACTCATTCGGGCTAATCCTTTTATACATGTAATGGATGTCAAAATTATTACAATCATCTTCCTTGACCATGACAAAGGAAGTGTATGATACAACTGGGCAGAACACTGCCTAATCTAGATGAGGAACTGAAGGTTCCCTGGATGATTGGTGTGTTTTGTCTGTTGAGCGTCTTGTGCAAACTGGGCGGTAACATAAAGTTAGGGTAACTCTTCTATTAGATGAGAATGACCTCTAGGATATCGCCAAGGATGTTAGCTCCGCCGATAGATCCACAACTTCTGGCAGCTCACAAGAAGAAAGAAGTGAGAGCCAAGCAAATGATCATGGATGCCATAAAGGATCATTTGATTCCTCACATATCCGAGATACAGACGACAAAGTACATGTTTGATGCACTGGTTATCCTTTACCAGAGCGAGAACATTAACCGGAAGATGATATTGCATAACAAGCTCAGATTTGTTGAGATGACTAGATCAGATACCGTTACTAGTTACCTAATGAAGGTCACATAGATTCGTGACCAACTTGCCGTAGCTGGGGAGAAGGTTGAAGACAAATGTTAGTAAACAGGGCACTGAATGGGTTCCCACCTCAATGGAAAACATTTTTCCAGGAAATCTGTGCTTGAGAAAACCTTCCCACCTGGGAAAGACTGCAGAATGATTGTATCCAAGAGGAGACTCAGATGGAGTCAAAGGCAAGCAACTATAAAGGTGACAATGACCATGCCCTCATTGGTCAAGGAAATAAGTGCAAAGGTAAAGGACCTAGCAAGGGTAATGTTATCACATTTATAGTAGCTGGGGCTACCATATCTTCAGATCAGATTCTAGTCCTTTTTGTTCAGCCAGTCCTTTACATTGAGATGCTTGAGATCAAAATTAGATGAGCATTCATTCCAAGATCACTCTTATTTTCAGAGCAGCCCCTGAGCAGACACTACAACCTTATGTCATGACTGAGCCTCATGATCTCAAATTTGATGACCGATGTAGCCATTTTACCATACAGAGCAATATACAGTGCCCAGATGTGCAGTAGATGTATTCCAATTGACAGTTGATGGTTCAGATGGTTGGTACAGGTATATTGACCCAGCAGGTATATTGATATGCATTGGTTATGATGTATTGCTCCTTAGCTCATTATGATAGCTTAGCTTGGTATCTTGTAGTTATGATCTGGCGGTCTATATATGCTACATAGATATGTGTGTTTCAATGGTTATCTAAAATGATCTAACTTACTCTAAATATGAAATTCTTGTTAATGCTCATTGGTTTTACCCTCCTTAGGAGAATGGACGTGATCATTCCACCTTTCATGGCTTGCTAGTTTTGGCATCACCTTTCACTTTCCCCCTCCATCCATTCTCTTCCACTTCTTGTTTTACCTTGACTTACACTTTAGCTTGTGATATGGAGGACCTCCCCGCTTTTGCCTCTTTGTTGGATAAGCATCCCTGTTAGTTTGTGTCTCGACTTTGAGTTGTGTTGGCTAAAACCTGAAGTGTAGTACTACCATCATTACATGTATATGGAAATGATTGTATATCTCTTGTGCAAGCCAATTGAAATTAAACTAAAATTGTGCTTTTAAGCACAATGGAAAGAGGGCTATGAAATAAATGAAATGAAATACCCTGGATGAAAGCTTGAGTAGTTGTGCGTTTGAGCACATGCAAAATCCCCAAAAGGGTTATAGAATGAAATGAACTAAAAGCACCCTAGATGAAAGCCTTAGTGGTTTTTGCTTCTAAGCACATGTAAAATCCCCAAAAGGGTCAATAAATGTATAAAGAAAGTAGTGGTTAAATATATGCTAAATCCAAAGACTGCTGGCCTGGAAACTAAAATGTAATGATTAATTCCTCACGGAGCCTACGGGTTGTGATGTGAGATGGAGTAAGGGACAACTAATTCTAAGTGTCCCCTAGAACCTCAAGTTACGGTTGGCTGGGCACCTAGTGATGGCGGTTCTAGAAAAGATCCTCACAGAGCTGTTTCAGCTTGGATGTGAGCAGTAGACATTTGCCAAGGTTGAATAAACACTTCTCTAAATAACTTACCCATTTGTGAGACATTGCCATCCCCTGTGTATATTTTTATCCAACATAAGCTGAAGTGTGTATTCCATTTCCCCTTATCCAAAGTATCACAGTGTTAAGTCAGTATAGTCATCCCTTAGCCTAGCCTTGCATTTTTCACCTTCACCCAATCCTAGCAAAATGATCACGACAATGAAGTGAGTATTTTCTTGAAATTCTATTTAGAGTAATTGATTGTTTTTATATATTGGATATTATTATTATTTCTTAAACCGCTAGTGATATGCTACTTTATACTTTGAGTTTTGCTATTAGAATGATTGAAAGGAGCATGCTTTAACCATTTGCATTTGCAGCAGCAGGCAGTTTAGGCCTGGATCACATTTTGGTCAGTTTTGACCTGGTCAAACTTAGTTTGACCAAGTCAACCTGAGGACCTGAGGTGAGTTGGACCAGTAATGTGTGAGATTGATGATCTATGGTCCTTATATACCCATTTGATAGATCCATGCAGCAGACACAACTTTCAGATGATGGTTTGATGATTTTCATGATTATTATTATTATTACAGATCATTTATTTTTATTTGTCTGAGCATGGTCATGGTTTTAGATGATTATTCAGATGGTCACATGGTGTATGGGTACTCACCCTTAGTGCATTTGGACCTTCTGAGTCCATTGGGATACTCAGTTCTCAGTTTTGGGTACTTCCAGTTGGGATATTACTCAGATTATCATTTTATTGCAGATTTGCCATTTAAAATGGTCTGGCAGCACAATTTGACTTTTTTATCTTGTTCACTTAGGGTGCTACAGAGGAAGCATGGGACCCCACCACTTGTTATTACTATATTACCATGCTTCCGGACATTTTGGTGCAGTCAGTTGTGGCCCCCAGGTACCAGGCAGTGAGTGACAAGCATTTTATTCTTTAACAGGTGATTTTCTGAGGAATAAAAAATGGTAAAATGGCTACAGAGGAATTCGATTTGGGCTATTGAGGTAAGGAAATGGCATGATTTTGATTTTGATGATGTGTGATGCTTCCCACACCTTCCAGAGCAGGTTGCAGCATTCAGTGGGGCCCACACACTCTCCAGGCTTATATATTATGATTTTATTATGTCATTGAGGGGGCATGATTTGGCCATGTGGTCACAATATTGTATCATGATGATGTTATTATATGTTATTGTGCCATGGGGACACACTAGAGAAGGAATATTTCACCTCCTAGACCCACCATGAGCTTATGTTATGACTTTAGTCACTTTTATGTTGTATGTCCCCCCTAGGGCGACTTAGCTAGTGCGGCCTCTCTATTTTTGAGTTGATCAATGTGCTTTATATTTGGGCTCATCTTAGCCATTGATTTTCACTTATGTATCTTTTGATCTCAACCACTTGTTAAAAAGGTGGTCAGGGTTTTGTTCTCTCCCATTCCTATTTAAAGGAGAGACCCCCCTCATTGTAAAAGGGCTTTGGCTCTTGGAATTTGATAATAGAAGAAGTATTTGCAGAGACTCTTGGATCTTCTTTGTTGGGTGCTCTTAGATGTTGATTGGAAAGTCTATTTCTCCTAGCATTTGAGATTTTGTGGTGAATCCAATATATTTTTGTAGAAATAGTGTTTAACTGCAAGAGGGCGATTTCACTTGGAACGTTTTTGCAGGGGGCTCCTCAAGTCGTTTCTCTTGAAGCTGCTAATATCAGGGGGTTTTCAATAGTATCATTTGATCTTTGATTTCCATTTGATATGTCTTTTGCTTTTACAGTAATTTTCTCTTGATGCATCAAATCTAACTTTTGTAGTTTGCTTGTGCAGGAGAGGAGGGCACACTTGGTTCTCTAAGCAAATTGATTTCACTTGGACACTCACTCAAATCACCTCAAATTGATCAGGAAGGCATAAATCATCAACATCAATGCATCTGCAAGATTATTCGGGTAAGATCTACTCTTAATTCATTTATTTTGGGTTCCAGTCCATTGGCCATTTCATTTACTGTCAAAACCCTAAGCTATTTTTCCTTCTAAAACTTCCTTGGCTCAAACAACTTAAAATCTTGGCGAAAGATTTCTGGGTTTTCCACCTTAAGCCTAACCTAAGGTGGGTTCTCAAGGGCGTCACCCTTGAGGGACTCCTTCTGGCCCATTCCCCTAGGAACTGATCTCTTACCCATGCACACTTTCTTTTTTTCCTTGTTTTCTGGGTTGTTTGATGCCAGTTTTTGACTTGTGTGCTAAGATACTGTCATACCCTCTATCAAGTCTAATCTAAAGGTACTAGACAACCTCATCACTTTTTAATCACTTCTACCTTGGACACGTTTCCCAAGGCAGGATAAATTTCTGTCATTTGCTAGGGCCTTGATCCTAGATCCTTCTGTAAAACTCATAAGTCACTTGTACTACCACATTGGGTCAATATTTGTATTTCATAAGCCTCTTGATCCAACCTTAATTCATCTTGTGACTTCATCCTTAGATCTAGGGTTCACTATACCTCACACCTTACGTACTTCTTTCATTTGATTTGATCTGGTGTTTTGGTTAGATCTCTCTTGTCGGGACTTGATCTAGGTCTCCCCCTTTGTTATCTAGGGCTTGGATAACATAAAGCGAAGAGTGCCTCGATTGGCACGACAACCAATCCATCTTGGGAATCAAGGCCCTCTTGGTTCACCACTTTGGTTGCCCATCCCCTCTACCATGCTGTATAGGATCCATCATTTGGGGCAACTACAAGTTGAGTGATAACATGTAATGTGAAGAGTTAGAAGTTAGCCTCACAACTAGGGAAGAAGGATTTGAGTAGAATCAAGTGCTTCATATGTCATAAGCACGACCATTATGCATCATGGTGTGTAGAAAAGAAGAAGGGAAAGGGAAGCAACAGTACAAGCAGGTGGTGGCCTCTGCAAACAATCAGATGAGCGAGTTCGCTACCAAGTTTGAGAAGGATTTCTCGATGGTATCTTGCCTTTCTAGCAACACAGTTTTGAGGAATGCTTGGTATGTGGACAATGGAGCATTGAGGCATATGACATCAGCCCATGCGTAATTTTCAAGTTTGGAAGAGCACAACTCTGGAGTTCGGGTTGAGCTTGGTGATGATGCCAAGCACTTAGTAGCAAGAGTTGGTACCATTCCTTTCCAACTCCAATCAGATAACTCTTTAGACTTTGATGATGTGTCATTCGTTCCAAGTCTTAGGAAGAATCTGCTTTTAGTTTCAATCATGGAAGATAAGGGCTATGTAGTAAAGTTCAAGAACCAACAAGTCCTCATTAGGCCAAAGGAGTCTAGTGCAGGATCAACTCAGGTGATTGGTGTTAGAGAAGGGAATTTGTATAGGTTAATGGGTTAACCTGTTCGAGTCCTAGTTCATAGCACATATAACTTGTGTGAGTTATGGCACAAGAGGATGGGGCACCTGCATTATCGGGCATTGCCTATTCTGAGGGAGATTGTCACAAATCTTCCAGATTTCAACATTGAGCACCAGGGTGTATGTAGAGGGTGCATGCTTGGCAAGCATGCCAAGGCTGCTTTCCCAAACAATGTGCATGGATCCAAGGGGATTCTAGATCTGATGCATTCGGATGTGTGTAGACCGATGTTAATAGCATCAATCATAGGAAGCATGTACTATGTTTCTTTGATTGATGACTTTTCTCTCAAAACATGGATCTACTTTTTGAAGACCAAGGATGAAGCCTTCAATAGATTTTAGGAGTTCAAGGCTCTTGTGGAGAACCACACATGGAAGAAGATCAAGGTTTTGAGATTGGACAATCGGGGTGAGTATACCTCCAATCATTTCAATTATTTTTGCAAGGATGTAGGAATCAAGAGGGATTTCACCGTTTCGTACAATCCACAACAGAACGGGGTTGCAGAGCGAAAGAATTGATCTATCATAGGGGTTGCTAAGGCCATGATACATGCCCAAGATTTGCCGTTGTTTCTATGGGCATTAGCATGCAATGTAATAGTCTACATCCATAACAGGTGTCCTCACAGGGTTTTGGGGGACAAGACACCAGAGGAGGCATTCATTGGTGTGAAGCCAAAGGTGAGTCATTTCCGCATCTTTGGCTGTCCAATTTATATCCATATACCAGTGGAGAAGAGGACAAACTTGGATCCCTCCAACAGGAAGGGTTTGTTTGTTGGCTATAGTGAGAATTCAAAGGCTCACAATATCTATATTCCAAGGGAGAGAAAGACAATTGTAAGCAAAGATGTAAAGTTTGAGAAAGACTTTGCATCTAGGAAGTCTCATGAGCCTATTCCAGTGACAAAGGATGAGGAGCAAGAAGCTCCAAAGGTTGAGCCAGGGTCACTAGCGACATCCAATTCAGGGCAACAACCTTTAGATGCAAAGGAGGAGCCACAAACTCCTACTAGTTGTGTTAGGAGACTTCGATGGTTCACACAAACATTGAGGGATTATCAAGAGTACGTAGAGGATCCTAGGATCACATTCAAGCAGAGTAGACCTCCGAAGAATTTTTGACCTTCGAGTTTTCAGGAGGCAGCCGACTAGCAGGTTTGGAGGGATGCCATGGTGGAGGGGTGCACCTTCATCATGAAGAATGATGTTTGGGACATTGTATCGGAGGGGAAGTCAGTTGTGAGTTCCATATGGTTCTATAAGATCAAGCATGTGGCAGATGGTATCATAGAGAAGTACAAAGCTAGGTTTGTGGCGAGAGAGTTCTCCCAGAAAGAGGGAGTAGATTATGAGGAGACATTTGTTCTAGTCTCTAGGTACAACTTTATTAGAGCAATGTTGTCTTTAGTCCCCATTATGGGATGGAGGATACCTTAGGTGGATGTAAAGATAACGTTCCTCAATGGGATAATTGAGGAGGAAGTGTACATTGAGAAACCTTAGGGCTTTGAGGTAAATGGGAAGGTGTCCCATATTTGTAGGCTTAAGAAAGCCTTGTATGTGCTAAAGTAGGCATTGAGAGCATGGTATTCCAAGATCGTTGGATACTTGCAAAGCATGGGTTTCACCAAAAGTGAAGTAGATTCCATCTTATATTTCATATTTGTTGAGAATGGTCTAGTCATTTTGGTGTTGTATGTAGATCACTTTTTTCTTACAGGTGCAAAGAATCTCATTGTGTTAACATTATATGATACTAAAGAATAAATTCTAACTTCATGAGCATTTAATACATTTTCACAATAGCAACATAACAAGGATCCCTGAAAGATACACAATCACAAGGTACACAACAATATATCCTGGGAAACCCTCAAGGGGAAGAAAACCCAGCAAGAACTTCCTCAATATACATAACCAAAGTACAATGCCCAAAATAGGTCTCACAAATAAGAGAGACAAACCCAAATTCTAGAGCCAAGCCAATCCTCCTCCTCCTTCGCAGATTTCTCGCTCTCCTCTAATGCGCAATGCATGAATGAGTGAATGGTACAAATGAGAGGAAGTCACTCTCTATTTATACTTTACTTTTCGCTTGACAAAAAACCTAACTAGGTCGGCCTCACTTTAACTGACTGGGCCGACCTCTCGTAGAAAGACTCAAATAATATTATATTACATTCTTTTGGGTACTAACGACCCGACTTACAATGGAGGTTTTATCTCATGACTTTTACTTGACCAAATATAATAATGACATCCTCGAATAGAGGTAAAACATCCCCGACGGAGTTACAGTAATAAAATACAAGTAGAATATTCTTCGAAGTTACATTAATTCAACACTCCCACTTAACAAGAAGGGTATTCTACGAACAACAACAACAACAACATGTGTGGCTCTACACAACATCATCGAAAGGAGGGAGGAGGGGCATTATCAACAACATCATCTGGATCATTGGTTGGTACATCTATAAATCATTGGAAGTTCTTCAACAACATCAACATCATCATCATCTGCAACACAAAGCTGAAACATCATCTTCTGCATCATCATCTTCAGCAGAGAGCTGAAGTATCATCATCATCATCTTCAGTATAGAGCTGAAGTATCATCTGCATCTTCAGTACAGATCTGAAGTATCATCATCTGCAGCACGAGGTTGGAACATCATCATCTTTAGAATTGGAGCATCCTCATCTTCAGCACTGGAGCATCATCTTCTGCAGCACTGGAGCATCCTCATCTTTAGCACTGGAGCATCATCTTTTGCAGCACTGGAGCATCCTCATCTTCAACACTGGAGCATCATCTTTTGCAGCACTAGAGCATCCTTATCTTCAGCACTGGAGCATCATCTTCTGCAACACTGGAGCATTCTCATCTTCAGCACTGGAGCATCATCTTTTGCAACACTGGAGCATCCTCATCTACAGTACTGGAACATCATCATCTGCAACATTGGAATATCATCACCCGCAGCACACATGGTCCTTCCTTTCGAAATTACGGGATCGTGGACAATTCTTCCTTTCGAAATTACGGGACCCAGTCCAACAAATCTGGTGATCCTTCCTTTTGGAACTAGGGATCATGGACAATCCTTCCTTTCGAAACTCAGGATTCAGTCCAACAACTCTGGTGAACCTTTCTTTCGGAACTAGGGATCATGGACAATCCTTCCTTTCGAAACTCGAGATTTAGTCCAACAACTTTGGTGATCCTTGCTTTCGGAACTAGGGATCATGGACAATCCTTCCTTTCGGAACTCGGGATTCAGTCCAACAACTCTGGTGATCCTTCCTTTCAGAACAAGGGATCATGGACAATCCTTCCTTTTGGAACTCGAGATTTAGTCCAATAACTCTGGTGATCCTTCCTTTTAGAACTAGGGATCATGGACAATCCTTCCTTTCGCAACTCGGGATTCAATCCAATAACTCTGGTGATCCTTCCTTTCGGAAATAGGGATCATGGACAATCCTTCCTTTCGGAACTTGGGATTCAATCCAACACTCACATCTTAGACAATCATTCCTTTCGGAATTATGGGATTCTAGTCTAAGGATCAACATTTAAGACTATCCTTCCTTTCAGAATTACGGGATCACTGTCTAGGGATGATCAATCCCACCACAATCCAAGGATCAACATTTAAGACTATCCTTCCTTTCGGAATTACGGGATCACTGTCTAAGGATGATCAATCCCACCACAACTCATGATCAACATTTAAGACTATCCTTCCTTTCGGAATTACGGGATCACTGTCTAGGGATGATCAATCCCACTGCACCACAATATCATCAACACTACTCTCCCTTTCGAGGGAAGTCCTTACGGACTACACCAAGCTTGTTACGGAAATGCTCAAACTTCACACGAGACAATGGCTTAGTCAGCACATCTGCAACCTGCTCATCGGTGCTTACATATTGGAGCTTTATAGCTCCCTTCTGCACCATATCACGAATGTAGAAATACTGTATTTCTATGTCCTTCGACTTATCATGGAACACAAGGTTCTCTGTCATCTTTATACAACTATGGTTATCACATAGAATCACTGTGGTATCCAACTCTAGATCAAATAGACTTGATAACAACTTCCGAAGCCATATGGCTTCACAACTGGCAGAACGGGCTGCAATATATTCTGCTTCTGCAGTATTGAGAGCAACACTGGACTGCTTCCTGCTTAGCCATGAGATCATGGCTGACTCGAGACTGTAACATCCGCCTAAAGTGCTCTTCCTGTCTGAGACACTTCCTGCCCAATCTGAATCTGTATAACGAAACAGTCTGAAGTCACGATCTCTAGTATAATTGAGACCATAGTCTATTGTACCTTTTGGGTACCTCATCACATGCTTTGCAGTTACAAGGTGAACACGTCTGGGCTCAACCAGATACTGACTGAAGGTGTTCACAGTAAAGCATATATCTGGCCTGGTATTCGTCAGATACATCAATGACCCAATAATCTGCCTGTATAGTGTCATATCCACCAATTCTGACGAAGCATCATATAGTAACTTCAAATTTGTATCCATGGGTGTGGCCATGGCTTTACACTCAAACATATCAAATCTTTTCAAGATTTCTACTGCATACTTCCCTTGGTTAAGGAAGATTCCTTATGGGCTCTGCCATACTTCGAGACCTAGAAAATAATGCATCAAGCCAAGGTCTTTCATCTCGAATTCTGCAGCGAGCTTCTTCTTGCACTCTGAAATTTGCTTCTCATTTCCTGTCAGGAATAAGTCATTCACATATATCAATAATATGACAGGCTCATCATCCATAACCTTGAAGTAAAGGTTAGGATCAAATTTACTCTGGGTAAAGCCCAAGCTCGTCAGAAAACTATCAATTCTTCCATACCAAGCTCTTGGAGATTGCTTCAACCCTTCAATCCATATGGATCCTTCTTCAATTTGCAGACATGCGTTTCTTTGTTTTCAACCTCAAATCCTTGTGGTTGTTCTATGTACACTTCTTCAATGACACCACTCAGGAAATTTGTTTTCACATCCATCTGGTGTAACTTCCACTTCATCGTGGTTGCAAGTGTTAGTTTTTTCAGAATTTACTTCAATCTGATCTAAGATCTTAACTGAGAGAATAACATGTACAACATATCTACAGCATATCAATCATGGACACAATAATGCAAGCACACAAGAAACACAGAGTTTCACCGGGGAAAACCAAGAAGGTGAAAACCCCGCAACTTCCTCAGAGATAGAAAGAGCAATGATACAACCAAAGTACAAGTGATAGTCTTCTCCTAGCAGCTGATCCTCTTCCTCACATGTGTGCCACTTTCCGAGTGATGGAAGAGTGAGTAAAATGAGATGATGAAATAGAGATCTCCCGATCTCTATTTATACTTGTCCTGTCTTGCCCAATAAACCAGTGGGGCCGACTTGTCTAACTTAGCCTAATAACCCACCCATGGTTACATTAATCCGGGACGACCCCACACTTGGTGGTCTAATAACCCATTTACCCACATGACTCATACAGGGCCTACCCCATCAAGGTGGTCTAATAAACCATCGGCAAGTTACAACACTCGCGACACTTGTCAATACAAATGATGACACTTCCGTATAGAGGAATAATAACATCTCTATAGGAGTACAATATACATAGATGAAATACATAGGTGAAATACGTTCCGAAGTTACATATACATCAACACTCCCTCTTAACTAGGAAGGTATTTCTCGACACAGATCTGTTAGCACAAGTCTTCTTCTCTGGATCATCATCACTGGATCATCGTCATCGAATCATCGTCACTGCTGCTATCTCAATCAATCTCCAATCTACTTGTCATAGGAAGTTCTATAGAGCCAATCCTTTTTCATACTGGATGTAGGCCCACCACCTGTAGGTCTTCATCATCACTGGCCATACTGTGGAATCCTCAGGACTTATTACGTGCGTCACAAAACCTCGCAAGAGCATCCCAGCACTGATTACGGGCACACAGCCCAACCTATCGGATCTCCCAGGGAGCTATTACATGTGACCCCACCACAAAACCTCGAAAGAGAATCCCAGGACTGATTACGAGCACACAGCTCAACCTATCGGATCTCCCAGGGCGCTATTATATGTGGTCATGGCAAAACCTCGAAAGAGCATCCTAGGACTGATTACGAGCATGCAGTTCAACCTATCGGATCTCCTAGGGTGCTATTATATGCCGTAGGACAAAACCACGAATGAGCGTTTGCCAGATATCCCAAGGCGCTATTATATGCCATAGGCAAAACCTCGAAAGAGTATCTGCAAACCTCCCAGGGCGCTATTATATGTTCTCCCAAGCAAAACCTCGAAAGAGCATTTGCCAGATATCCCAGGGCGCTATTATATGCCATAGACAAAACCTCGAAAGAGTATCTGCAAATCTCCCAGGGCGCTATTATATGCTTATCTGCACAACTTGTCCACGGCCACAGAATATCAACCTGATACTCACCATGCACCATCCTGATGTACATCATCACATGATCATCCTGATCATCATCATAGCATCATCCTGATACATATCATCTGGAGCAACATCCTGAAGTTCGTCATCCATGATCATCCTGATCATACAGTGCATCCACCTAATGCATACCTGATACATATCATCATACATGATCTACTTGATCATACAATGTATTCACCTGATACATACACAAATAAATGATCCATCTGATCATAATAAGCATCCAACATGATGCAAATACATATACATGATCCAACTGATCATAACAAGCATCCAACATGATGCATATACATATACATGATCAAACTGATCAAAGCATCCAACTGATGCATATACAAAGCAATAACTGGAGCATCGTCCTGATGCTCATCATCCGGCGCTTACATCCACAACCAGGGGAAGGATTCTCCTCTCACCATGCTTGGAATGGCTCTAGCAAATGTGTCCATCACTTCTTCCTCGAAGTGTTGTCAATCTGAAGAACACCAAGCCTCTCTTTGAAGTATTTGAACTTCACTCTGGCTAGTGGTTTCGTCAGCACATTTGCAATCTGCTCATCCGTCGCAATATACAGGAGCTTCATTGCTCCTCTCTGCACCATATCCCTGATATAGTGATATTTGATCTCAATGTGCTTCGACCTATCGTGGAACACCGGGTTCTCAGACAACTTCACACAACTCTGGTTGTCACAAAAGATACCAGTAGCCTCCAACGGGAGATCAAATAGTTCAGACAGTAGCTTCCAAAGCCATACTGCCTCACAACTAGCGGAACATGCTGCCTCAGTTGTACTCAGGGCTACGCAGGATTGCTTCCTGCTAAACCAAGAGATCACACCTGATCCCATACTGAAGCAACACCCAGATGTGCTCTTCCTATCTGTAGCATTGCCTGCCCAGTTCGAATCAACATAACCCTGGAGGTTAAACTTTTGATTCGCATCATACTTGAGCCCATAGTCAATTGTACCCTTCAGGTACCTCAGAATATGCTTTACAGCAATCAGGTGAACACCTTTGGGATCCGTCAGGAACTGGCTCAATGTGTTCACCGCAAAGCAAATATCTGGTATCGTGTTCGTCAGGTACATCAAGGACCCAATCATCTGACGATACATAGTGACATCAACCTGCTCAGATGAAGCATCACACAGAAGCTTCAGGTTCGATGCCATAGATGTGGCCATGTCCTTGCAGTCCATCATCCCAAACCTCTTCAGGATCTCTACTGCATACTTCCCTTGTCCAAGGAAGATTCCATCTGCACTCTGCCACACCTCCATGCGTAGAAAGTAGTGCATCATCTCCAAGTTCTTCATCTCGAACTCGGCAGCAAGCTTCCGCTGCGTGTCAGCAATCAATCTATCCTCACCTGTAACAAACAAGTCATCCACATACAAAAGTAGTATCACTGGATTGCCTTCCTCAACCTTGTAGTAAAGGTTGGAATCCGCTTTACTCTTAGTAAAGCCCAAACTAGATAGAAAGCTGTCTATCCTACCATACCAAGTCCTAGGAGCTTGCTTCAAGCCATACAAGGCTTACTTCAGTTTGCACACATATGACTCCCTGTCATGTGTCTCAAAACCAAGTGGCTGCTCCACATACACTTCCTCCTCGACTACACTATTCAAGAAAGCTGTCTTGACATCTATCTGGTGTATCTCCCACTTCATCACTGCAGCCAGAGCAAGTACTGATCTGATGGAAGTGTATCTGGCTACAGGAGCAAAAGTCTCTTCATAGTCTATCCCCCCTTTCTGGGAGAAGCCACGAGCTACAAATCTCGCTTTGTATTTCTCTATGCTACCATCTGCAGCATGCTTGATCTTGTAGATCCTTTTGGAAGTCACGACAGACTTCCCTTCAGGTCTTGGGACTGCATCCCAAACATCATTCTTCATGGTCGACTAGTACTCCTTGATCATGGCGTTCTTCCCGAATCCCGGGAACTTCAATATCTTCAATATCTTTAATAGATAACTTTGTTGTTGAACAAATGTTGTAGTCCTTTTGTAGGTGATGGTATACGATCTTTCCTACAAAACAAGTTAAATTGCATGATTAGAAAACATCTCATAGTTTTCAGAACAAATTCTTACACATAAATATGTCATACAGTCATGCAATTATCTTAGCCCATGCTTCAATACAATATTTATCCATATTCCGTAACTTTCTAGATGCCTTCCAATCTCTACCAGAACATTGTTAAGAGTGTGCACAACTCTCAACATGTCAGCAAAGAGGTTTCATTCTAGATAAGTAGTAATGGAATGTTGTACAGTGCCATAAGCCACTTACCCATGTATATTAGTAGTATACTGTTCATCAATGCAACTATTCTAATATGCATAATACACAACCTAAGTCTAGGAACATAAGTATATACACCATTGAACAGTATTATTTAAACAATCAAATATGCAAGAAATGATAATTCAAATACTTATCTTTGTTTGTTTGTTGGGTTGATTCCCTCTGAGTCTTTGCTTCCTTTCTGCAACTCCATTATGATGTGGATTGTGAGAAGTGGTCAACTCCCTCTGAATATCTGCATCCTTGCAGAAACTACTGGAGTGTGCTCCCTCTTGATATTTGCTTCCTGGATCACCTGTCCTTGAACTTATGTCCATCCTCGATTACTATGCATATTTACTAAAATCATCATTATGTTATCCTCTAGTCTCATATTAGTATAATCTCAATACTAATAAAACACAATAATCTTAAACATGTATAGTCATGATCATTTCAAACATAGATAATAAGCATTAGTATTCAAGGTTTCAGGGAGGACTTCTCTTACTCATACATATTCATATATGACCATAGAATTCTTCTGGTTAGTCATATCATCATAATATGCATAAGCCCATGAATACTCAGACCTACAACTTCATGAATAATCATAATCAATCATGCCAAGTATACTTATATAAGAGATCCTAACACAAGGTAGGATTCTAACTTGATATAGGAAAAACATACCTGGATTAGCATGTTAGTTAGCTATGTGTAACATACCCATATGATGTCTTCTTGTTCTCTTCAATGACTTGTGCTAGTAACCTGCATATCTCATAAGTTAACCATTATAGAACCAAGTTATACATACCTCGTAAATAGATCTTCTATGTGATCCATGACAATGGATGAATCTTTGTCTTCATGTCACCATGGTCATATGTTCTTAAACTAGAACATGATTTGTCTTTCTTGGTGTACCTTTCATGTTAGCGAACAACATCAACCTCATACAACATCACAATGCATTAGTACAATCATAAGTGTCAAAACCCTGATCAATGAATATCTTCTATCATGCATTCATAATTTTATTAAGGTGATACGACAAGTCTAAATTTAATCAAGATTGTATTAACCGTAATAATATGAAGACAAACATACCATAAACTTAATCATGAACAAATCTCGAAACATACCTGGATAAGTCATACCTGTCGAGATTGCTTGTAATCTTCTTATGTAAGGCCTTAGTCTCATCTCCCTCTGAAACAAGAACTTCTTCACTTATGTAAGTAACCAATCCATTCTCTTCTAGGATTAACCCAATCCACTTGATTTGTAGAAACTGGATCTGGAGCTGGATTAGGGTTTGTCAGAGAAACCCTAAAAATTCAAATTTTGAATTTCAAACTTTTGAAGGGATAGAAAGATGTGCCTTGATGAGCTGATCAACCTGGTATACTCAGAATTTGAAAACTGCAAAGTTTCACCCCTCAAAATTGCCTTTGAAACTTCCAGATCTTCTGGACAGGATCTTGAACTAGGGTTTGATAAAGTCCACCCTTCTGCCCAACCAAAAGGTTCGATCCAAAGCTCTAAACTTCAATTTTTCTGAGGAGCTTCCAGCCGTGGTCACAGACTTAAAAAATTCCAACTTTTGCAGAAGCCCTAATTTTCGCTTTTCCGATCAAAGTCCCGAACTAGGGTTTGATCAAGCCTGGCCTTCTTCCCAACCAAAATTTTTGATCTTAGTCTCTAAATTTCGATTTTGATGAGATGCATTTAGCCGTGGTCTTCGATTACAAAAATTCCAATTTTCTCTGAAACCCTAATTCCCTGAGCCATGAATGAAAGTGCTCAAAATCCGATTCTGTTTTGACAGAAATATGCACCTGATTGTTTTTGGTATAACTCCGAAATTACGAATTCACAGGGTCTGAATCTTCTACCTGTGGTAGCCCGACCTCATCTTTCCAACCCCACAGGTCTGACCTCAATTGGATTCTCTGAGAGAGAGTTATGCCAAGTGTCGCAATGTGACTTGTTTATGGGATAAAACAGGAGAGCGAACTTGTACGGTGTGCCACGTGTCACTGGTTCAACTTCGGCCTTTGAAAACCTTACCAGAGAAACTACAGTCCGTGCCCTACCTGTCACTTTTTACGAAATTTCATTTGGAGCTTCCTAGCCCAAGTTGTGACCTCTTTGCCTAGGTTACATGTTTATGACTGAGATCTGGAAGAGGCAGAAACCCTAGATTGTACAGACCATAAAACACAAAGTACAACGAATTAGAAGTTGTGCTTCAGACACAAGGTACATGGGGATCTTATCTTCGACCTGTAAGAGTTTCAGATCCTGAAACCTCGCCGAAATGGATTTATAGCGAAAGTTCTACGATGACTGGTTTTTGCTATATCAAGCCCTAGCTTCGCAAGTGCAACAAGTGTCATACATGCCATACCATGCCTTCTTTCAGGCTAGATCTGATACCATGTTAGTTTTTCAGAATTTACTTCAATCTGATCTAAGATCTTAACTGAGAGAATAACATGTACAACATATCTACAGCATATCAATCATGGCCACAATAATGCAAGCACACAAGAGACACAGAGTTTCACCGGGGAAAACCAAGAAGGTGAAAAACCCCGCAACTTCCTCAGAGATAGAAAGAACAATGATACAACCAAAGTACAAGAAATAGTCTTCTCCTAGCAGCTGATCCTCTTCCTCACATGTGCGCCACTTTCCGAGTGATGGAAGAGTGAGTAAAATGAGATGATGAAATAGAGATCTCCCGATCTCTATTTATACTTGTCCTGTCCTGCCCAATAAACCAGTGGGCCCGACTTGTCTAACTTAGCCTAATAACCCATGGTTACATTAATCCGGGCCGACCCCACACTTGGTGGTCTAATAACCCATTTACCCACATGACTCATACAGGGCTGACACCATCAAGGTGGTCTAATAACCCATCGACAAATTACAACACTTGCGACACTTGTCAATACAAATGACGACACTTCCGTATAGAGGAATAATAACATCTCTATAGGAGTACAAAATACATAGATGAAATACATAGGTGAAATACATTCTGAAGTTACATATACATCAACAGCAAGTGCCATGATGGTTCTAATGGAAGTGTACCTTGCTACGGGAGAAAATGTCTCTTCATAATCGATTCCTTCCTTTTGAGAGATCCACGAACCACAATACTTTCATTTTGTATATCCATTTATTTCACCTTTCTAAGTCATTGGATATCAAGATCTTGAACTCTGTTGCAAGTTCTCTCTTACACCCATCTATGAGCTTCTCATCTTCAACCTTGTAGAAAAGGTTGATGTTTCATCACTCTAGGTGATCTTTGATCTCATCATTCTATCCATGGGTGACTTCTGAGCCCGCACAAAGTCTTCTTCAATTTGCATACATGTGGTTTCCGAGTCTTGGAGGTTGCTCGATATCTTCTTCTACTTTGTTTACACGACGAGTCTGGCTACAACATCTCGTCATAGTCGACTTCCTCTGCTTGATTTCATTAGTCTTGTTTATAGTTGAACCATCGTCACTTGTTCTACGGAACAAGTCTCATCATTCTTCATTTGTAGGTGATCATGTACGATACTTCCTACAAGTCAAATTTAGTAGCATGGTTAGAAACATTTCATAGTTTCCAAAACATATGCATAAAAACACAGGTCACACTGTCATAATGCTATCTCAGCCAATAACACAACATTCATCCATATCCCACATTCATATGGTAACTTTCTAGATGCCTTCCATCTCTACCAGAACATTATTAAGAGTGTGCACTACTCCCAATATGTCACAAAGAGGTTTAACTCTAGATAAGTAGCAATGGAATGTTGTATAACACCATAGGCTACTTACCCATCACATATTAATGCAAATGTTCGAACATGCATACTATACTTCTAGGAATATAAACATGTACACAACTGAACAATATCATTTAAACAATTTGATAAAAATGACAATTCGAATACTTATCTTTGTTTATTTGGTAGGATCTCTTTTGATCCTAGTCTCCTTGCAGGGATTACTGGAATGTTTGATGGTGAGCTCTATTCTATCATCTGATTCTGAGGTCCTGTGCCTTTCTTGCTTATGATCTACAATGTTGATCATAGATCACATAGACTTGTAGTATCATGAATTAAGGTTGCTTCTAAGTGACCTCTCAGTTTATATGAGCCACCTTCTTCTGTCCCAATAACAACTGCATCTTATATAAACACAATTCTAAAGCTGAGATATAGTACATCCGTCTTCATCATCAGAGTTTCTGAATCAAGCTTGTATGATGCTTCTCCTATTGTCCTAGTGAAACTTTCTGAGGGGAGTCATTTTCTTCAAAATTTCAGAGTGTTTTGAAATACCACCATTATAGGACATATCCTTCAATTTCTTCCTTTGGTAACTTTCTGGGAGGTCCTTCTTCTTCTTCTTCTTCGACTAAATGAGCATGATGTCTTTTGATACTCTTCTTTTTGTATTCTTCTTTTATCTCTGGACAATCTTTGGCAATATTTCCCATCTTATCACAATAATAACATTGATAAGAAGAGAAGTCTTTCTGCTTGTAGTTTCCTTTCTTGTACTTCTGAAACTTCTTAGGTGGATGAAACTCCTTATGAGTTTCCTTCTTGAAATGGGATTTTCCCTTTCCTCTTTTAGTATGAGTATCTAGGGCTTGATCATCTTCTCTGAGTAGTGCTTCTCGATTTGCCACTCTAGCTTCCTCTTGAACGCATTCTTCCCGTACTACTTCAAATAGTAGACTTTCCTTTCTTGCACACATTGTTTGAATAAAAGAGTCCTAAATGGAGGAGTTGGGATCAGGTGACAACACTTGACTCTTTGCTTGCCCCCAAGGCCACACATTCCCTAGAAGCAGCTTCGAAAGATTTCTGCTACTATGTGCACATTAGCAAGGTTAGAAGCTTTACAATTGATGAAATGTTAAGATGGTTACATTGGATTTTTCATTTTACCTAGCAGTTTTAATTATATTATGCTTAGAGTAGGAAAAATAAGATCCTTAAAGTGAGCCTTTACTTTCTGCATTTCATTTTCAGTATTTTCCTTATGTATTTAGAAGTTTTATTAGTTTTATTCTTTCAAATGAAATGCAACTTGTGGTTCATTGGTTTTTTCATATAAAAATTTTCCTACTGAAGGTTTTTTGTCAAGTTGAGATGTTTTTACAGGTTATATAAAACCAAAGATTCTGGTGTTCTCGTATCCTCTCCTTGCCTAAAGGCCAGATTGAGCACATGTCCCATAGTTGGAGCCGAATGTTACAACTATTTTGTACCATAGTTGGATTTCTTGTGAGTCACCAATTTCATGAACATGTTCAATGTTCATCATCCGTGTTCAAAAGTTCAGAAGTCTTTTTGCAGGGCCTTTTGCCCCTTTTGTAATAATGCATGTTCACACCCCCTCGGGGAAATTGTAAAAAGTTGGTCTAAGCATGGTCCTTTTATAAAAGACTTGGCTTTTCTTAGGTTTAACTATCAGGGGGATACTCTAGAGTGTTTTTTCCTTAGGAACTATGCGCTATGCTTCGGTGGTGTATAATTTCTGAGTTTTTCACTCACACCTCTAAAGCTGGAGTATTTACCATGGTGGTCAAACCTAGGGAGGTTATTAAAGTCTTCGTGTCTAAGATTTTTTACATGCTAGGCATATAAATTGAGTTGTATGGACATGCACTAGGTCATCTAGGAGTTTGAGTTTATTTCGGAAAAAATTATTATTTATTTATTTATTTTTAATTTTTTCCATAAATTAGACCATTTTTTAATGGTTAATTGGAAAATTTCAAAATGTAATAAAAGTGTCGCCAGGAGGCATAATTTGGCGTGGGGAGGCTCGTTTTGACTCTCAGAGCATCCTCTTTACCCTAGTGCCCACTTTCTTTATGTTCGGGGCGATTACGTCGCCTCTGGGGGCATTATTTGCTAAGGATGCTACAAATTGGCGTTTTAATGCTAGAAAAAGAGAAAATGCACCAAGGAAGAAAATTGAAAAAAGTAAAAATATGATTTTTAAACTTTGGAAAGGGATGGTTAATGGATTATGAGTGAAGGAGACCATATGAAGTTTAAAAGGCACATGTTTTATTAACATAAAACTTAGGATACTGCTTTTACCAAAGTTGATGAGCGTGGGTCTCTCCTCACATGGGCGAAGGTCTCGAGATATGGTGGGAGAATAATCCAAAAGGTTGGGCGTGAGTTACTATGGAGAGGGGTGCCCCTCTCATGAGGTGGCAACCACCTCATTCATCCTACCAACCCACTCAAGCTTCATGCTCCAATTTGCCAATCAATCACGAGAGTTACTCCTTCCTTCATGAAGTGCGCCGTCCACTCCAAGCTCTTGCTCTCCTCTCTTGTGCATTCGACCTGCCTGTTGTAAAATCTATAAAAGCAAGGCTCTTGCTCCATGTTTGGGGTGGATTGCAAGAGACCTATGCTGAGATTGTAATGCTATTTGCTTATACGTTTTTGGAATAAAAGTGGAAGAATTTGGAGGTTCATGGGTGCAAGATTTCATATGGTGAATGCATGTTTGAATCATTTAGGTGATACCCTTCTAATCTATTTCCCTCTTATGCAAGTGTAGTATTGTGATCTAGCTTAGAAGACTATAATTCTAGTCCACAGAATAATCATTTGTAGGTGTCAATTTGATTATTTGTGTGAATTTTTCCAAGATCTTAATGAGCAAATTGTATTAGGTTGTACTTATGTTGATTGAATCTTGGTTTATTTAGGACACTAGTTTTTTAATCCACTTGCTTTGAGTTGTTGTAGATTTGCAGGATCACCAAGCATGAAGACAAGCTTGGACTTAGCTGCATCTTGTTTGGCTTCATAACAAATTTTGGGATCTAATCTTCTTGTATTTGCAGGATCTCCAACTTCTCCTTCTCTTGCTCCAAAACTGAGTTAAAGGGCTCTTTCTTTCACCCTCTTAAATCAAATTGTTAAATCTCTTTTCCTTGTTGTTGGTTACAATAGTGAAACATCTAGCTTCAAGGTTAAATATTTTATGCTTTCGCTTTCCTCAAGTGCAATAGGATATCTTAAAGCTTCAAGTTTCACCTTGCACCTATTTGCTCTTCTGCCCAAGTAGTTCAAGTTACAAAGTTATATTCTTTATTGATCTACTTGGTAGCTAGATCTTGTTTTCAAAGTTATATTCTTTATTGATCTACTTATGTTTATTTGTTGATATACTAACAATACTAATCCACTAATCATTTTTGTTTAAAGCTCTTATTTACAGGAAAACAAGAAGGCCAAACAAAAGAATCCCAAAGGCTAAGGCAAAACCAAAGAAGAGCAAAAAACAAACCTTAAAGGCACAAAAACTCTTTTTCCCCTCTTCTTCATTCCCACTTCTATCCTTGTGCATTCAAGGAGATTAACACCATTCTTTGTACAAAATATTAATAAAGAGCAAGTGGGATAAAGGGTCCCACACCCTACTTCCCCCATTTGGGGGAAGCTTGTATCGTCTTGGGTTCTTTATTTGCTTCATACCTGCAAGTAGAATAGGAAAGTTAGATTAGTTTTATTTTTGATAGGTTGCTAGATCTTAAAGTTTATAGTTTTAGTTTAGTTTACTTTAAAGTTTTTACTTAGTTTTCTTTTGATATAAACTATTAAAAAGAACATAAAGACTCTTGAATTTCACTGCAAAGTGGATCAAGAGCACTCTTTGTCGGAGAGCTTTTTATTTTTGTCTTAAGTGCTTAGTTTTCTCTTTTATATAAATTGTTAAAAGGAACATAAAGACTCTTGAATCTCACTGCAAAGTGGATCAAGAGCACTCTCTGTCGGAGAGCTTTTATTGCTTTAAGTTGCTTAGATTTTATCTTAGCTTGTTCATAAATCTCTTGAATCTCGCCATAAGGTGGATCAAGAGTGCTCTCTATCTGAGAGTCTATGGTTCTTGCTTTCATCATCTAATAAAATTGAAATGAACATATTTTTCTACACTGTGTATGTTCTACCCACCAGTGGGTTACCCAGAAGCAGTGTTGCTTGTTTAATTCCTCACATCTAATTTCACTTCAAACTTAATAAAATAAACTCCCAAGAAAACCAACAAAAATCCGGCGTTGATCGCTACAATCGAAAGTGGGCAAATTCTGCTTGGGGACGTG
The DNA here is from genome assembly GCA_027924585.1 of Larix kaempferi. Lineage (NCBI taxonomy): Eukaryota > Viridiplantae > Streptophyta > Pinopsida > Pinales > Pinaceae > Larix > Larix kaempferi. Next base: position 3,871,933 of record BSBM01000267.1, on the reverse strand, counting down.
GGAACCATTGGGAAGAGACCTTAAGAGCACAGTTAGACTACATCCTTGTTGGTGTAGTGTTGAACACCACTCTAGAGACTCCGTCCCAGCCCACATGTCCTTGTACGGAGCCACTTAGATTGTAATCCGAACATATCTCCTGTACCGAAAGTTATATCTTGGAGATCCCCTTTCCCATGATAATCCACCTCACCCAAAAATTTACAATAAAATTTACCAAGAGACATTTGCAAAACATCTACAAGCACTTCAAGTATCCCAAGCACTCAAGCATTTCAAAGACAATGACTCCATTGGCACTGGTCATTTACACAACAACAACAATTGTTCAATCATTTCATTTGCTTATTATCTATCTGGAAGAAGTTGTTATTTGCTCTATCATATCATGTTGTGAATGTCTCTTTAATTTTTTCATCAAATACTGTGGATGTGATTTATCTTGCAAATATATATTTGGACACAATTTTGTTGCAAATTACTCAAAAAACTCCTAAAAACACCCATCCATATCCATCAAAAACACTTAAAAACATTTAAGAGCCTTAGTAACTCTTTGTTAGGGTCTACCCCCCTTGGCTTCGTTAGGAGTTTGCCTAAACGGAGGAGTCGGGATCAGGTGATAGCACCTGACTCTTTGCTTGCCCCCAAGGCCACACATTCCCCAAAGCAGCTTCGAAAGATTTTTGCTGCTGTGTGCACATCGGCGGGAAACAAGTCCCAAGGTCTAGTGAGACCATTGAGAGCAGTCATCACAATTTCATCTTCGTCAAGCTTATCTCCAATTGCTTCTAATTGTTCTTTGAATTGAGAAACCCTAGTAAAGTAATCTTAGATAGATTCACCTTGATTCATCTTCGTGCTTTTGAGTTGGGTTCTCAAATTCATCTTCCGATTTATGTTTCTTCCTTCATACATTCTTGATAGGGCATCAAACATTTCGTTAGGTGTTTTCTTGGAGAACACTTGAGGAATCAAGTGATCCTTGATGGAATCTGCTATGATCCTCTTGGCCCTAATCATGTCCTTCTTGTGCTTTTCCTTTGCTTCAGCTTCTTTGGGTTCTGGTACAACTTCTTCAACAAACTTTGAAAGATCACTCTCTTCTAGAATGAGTTCAATCCTATCCTATACTTCCAAGCACGGAAGTTCTCTATGCCTTCCAACTTGTTATCAAGCTTAGTGCTTGGGGCCATCTTATCTCGGAGAGCAGAGAATAACCAAAAATTAAAATTTCTCAAAAGTAAAAACTGAACTCACCAAAAGATGCGCTTGACTAAGGCAAGTATGCTGGTACACTTGGTTTCTGAAGATTCCAAAATTTCACCCTTGAAATTTGACTTGCGAAATTCTGGTCTGTAGTTTCTGGCTTTTTCTGGTCCAAAGTCAAACTAGGGTTTGACTTTCTGGAAGATTCACCCACTGAAAATTTTTGATCTTGGTGCCAATAGATGCGCCTAAGAGGGGCGCATTTGTCTATGCCACTTGCACTAAAAAATTCCACTTTTGTAAGAAGCCCTAATTTTTATGCTCGGAGAGAGAGAGAGAGAGAGAGAGAGAGAGAGAGAGAGAGAGATTTAGCCTATGAAAGTTGCTCTTTTCAGGCTAGCTCTGATACCATGTTAAGATTATATGCTACTAAAGACTAAATTCTAACTTCATGAGCATTTAATACATTTTCACAATAACAACATAACAAGGATCTCTAAAAGATACACAATCACAAGGTACACAACAATATATCCTGGGAAATCCTCAAGGGGAAGAAAACCGAGCAAGAACTTCCTCAATATAGATAACCAAAGTACAATGCCCAAAATAGGTCTCACAAATAAGAGAGACAAACCCAAACTCTAGAGCCAAGCTAATCCTCCTCCTCCTTTGCAGACTTCTCTCTCTCCTCTAATGCGCAATGCATGAATGAGTGAATGGACAAATGAGAGGAAGTCACTCTCTATTTATACTTTACTTTTCACTTGACAAATAACCTAACTAGGTCGGCCTCACTTTAACTGACTGGGTCGACCTCTCCTAGAAAGACTCAAATAATATTATATTACATTCTTTTGGGTACTAACGACTCGAATTACAATGGAGGTTTTACCTCATGACTTTTACTTGACCAAATATAATAATGACATCCCTGAACGGAGGTAAAACATCTTGTCGGAGTTACAATAATAAAATACAAGTAGAATATTCTTCGAAGTTACATTAATTCAACACATTGTAGGGTGCAAACTTGCAAAGTATATACGATAGTTGAGTTCGAAATGAAGGACATCAGTATGATGCATTTCTTCATGGGTTTGGAAGTTTGGTAGAAACCAGGGGATATTTTCCTTGGGTAGGGTAAGTATGCATTTGAGATCTTGAAGAGATTTCAGTTGGAGAATTGCAGGCCCATGGCCACGCCTATGATCACTAATCTGAAGGTCACTACTTTAGATTCAAATATGGTGGATTTCACGTTGTATAGGTAGCTCATAGGTTCTTTGATGTATCTTGTGAACACTAGGCTAGATATATGTTTTGCAGTGAACACCTTGAGCCAGTTCATGGTGGAGTTGAGGCAGGAGCATTAAGTAGCAACAAAACATGTGCTCAGATATTTTAAGGGCCTAGTAGAGTATGGGTTGAGATATCTTGGAGATGTTAAAGTGAAGTTGCAAGGGTATACAAACTCATATTGGGCAGGCAGTGCATAAGACAGGAAAAGCACCTCAGGATGTTGCTTCATCTTGGGATCAACAATGATATCCTAGTTCAGCTGAGAGCAGACTTCCGTGGCATTTAGCTCAGCAAAGGCAGAGTATGTAGCAGCTAGTATGGCAAGTTGTGAGGCCATCTGTCCTCGAAAGTTACTTGCAGGATTGTTTAATTAGGAGCTCGATCCCACAGTGATCAACTGTGACAATTAGAGCTATATCAAAATCTTTGAGAGTCTAGTATTTCATGATAGGTCCAAGCACATAGTGATCAAATACCACTTCATATGAGAGAGGATTTAGAAGGGAGCAGTAAAGTTTCAATATATACCCATAGATCAACAAGTAACTGACATTCTGACCAAGCCCTTAGCAAAAGGGAAGTTTGAAGCATCCAGAGAGAGGCTTGGATTGGTGTAGAATTCCTTCCTCGCTAAGGGAGAGTGTTGAAAAATGTAGCTTGAGCAAGATCTTCTTACATAGATTAGGTGTGAACGTGCGAGAAGTAGTTCGAGACAACTTCTTCATGACAACTTGGTAAAAGTGGAAATAATACCATCTTGTAATTTCGTTTAATAAATAAAAGTGTTAGTCTAATTTCATTTGATCTCCTAGTCTTAGAAATCTAAATGAAATATTGTAGAGATTCTAGAATATTAGTCAGTTAGATTTGATATAATCTTAGCCGTACACCTCATTGTTGAGATAAGGCGGTTCATAAGATTAAGGAGATTAGTTGAGATTGGTTGCTAGAATCAAAGAAGTTGGTTCCTAGAATCAAAGAGTTGGTTGCTAGATTCAAAAAGTAGGTTGCTAGATTCAAAGCATAAATAAGACAAGATGGGAGGAGAAGAATACACACCAAGGAAGTTGTGTGAGGAACATACACAAGTGAAGCCAAGGAGTAGATAACACAAATAGCAGGAAGAGGATCGACAAGCAAGGTGGAAGATTGCTAGAATAGTACCATACAGGGTACAACAGTTCCTGAGATTTCTGTGAGGTGTATTGTTTCTTTTCAGCAGGCTGTAAACTTCAAGTTGAGGCATCCTTGTAAGTTTTTATAATTAAATGATAAGCTGATTTGAAGGACATAATTCTTGTGTATTGTGTTTATGTGTTCGGGTTCACAGGGTACTCCCAAAAGACTGAACACCTAGAGCAACCACTTCACACAAATAGATCATAGATCGATACACCGATGTTTTGACGTGGTTTAGACCCTCGAGAGGGAAACACTCCACGACCTCGACCAAATAGCTTCTACGGAGCAATTTATTATGCAAAGAAAGAAAGTTACAAATGAGCTTCTTGTTATCACATCTATGTTAGCTGGAGCTACCATACTGCAGACTGTGCGGCCGAGGACCGCACAGTACTTTTTTTTCCAGATTAGAGATCCGATGCCTTTAGAGGAGGCACACAATTTTGTTTAGATTGCCCCGAGAAGTTATATCAGAGGGGACAGTTGGTTGTACAGTGGTCCAGACATGTCACTTAGCATTTACCGCAGGGTCACACTTCCATGCCAGGCTTTGATATAAGCCCATTGAGACAGTTGCCTAGTCTTGTTTTGATTGAGATTATCATAGAGTATTGTTGGTTTACTATTTGTGCCTGGATTCAACAGAGATCCAGTTCAAAGATAGCCTCAGCAGCAGGTATATGGTGCGGTAGGTATTGCATTTGATATATATATATTGCTCATGATTGTTGCTTAGACTTGTTTATACATGATAGTACACTAACTCTACATATGATGATTGATTTGGTGATCTAGTCTTTATGATATGAGATTGGGCCCTTGGTGATGTCAGTCCACCCCTTCCTAGTAGGCTCCTGTTATATGCACACCGGATCACATTCCCACTATTGGTATAGACTTGGTCACTTAGTCCCCTTAGGCACCCGACTTTGGATCCACATTCACCTTCTCCACCCATCCGGCTCATTCATGATTGATATTTCTCGACTGGATTCTGACTTGTGACCTTGAGGATCCCCTTCCCCACTGATCTCTGAGTATGCCATGATTCCCTGTCCATTGTGCCTCGACTCTTTAGTGTGTGAGATGCACTCTCAAACCTAGGATTTGCTCCTGTCGTTTGCCCCGATGTTGCAATGCAGTTAGGATTGTGTAGCCTCACTTGGTGTTCCCCATTGGTCGTCGAAGCATGTATTGCTCACCCCCATTACTTTGCAGTATGAGCACCATGATTATATCTATTGAGATATGTATGTAGCCCAAAAGGGCCTTGATGTAAATTGAAGAAATGAAGAAATGTAAAGCAAGCCAAAAAGGCTTTTTGTAAATGTAAATCTAGCCAAAAAAGGGTTAAGTATGAAACTCATTGTAAAATCCATGCAATGTGTTTGTAAACACACATGGAGACAGGTCAGCCATACATGTCAGCATTTGTAGTGGTTATTCCTCACCTAGTCCTGCGGGGCAAGGAGGTGAGAGGGAGCAAGGGAAAAGCTCAAGATTGTCCCCTAGAGTCTCACGTTATGGTTTGGCGGACACCCAGTTTGGTGGACACCTAGTTTGTGAGGCATCGCCCTTCCCCGTGTTTTGTCATGGTATACTTATCTCAGTGGACCTTGCTTTCCCGAGTTATCCAAAAGGTCACATGATCCTCATCCTTGTCATCCCTTATCCTTCGTCATGTATTCCACATCACCCGAAGTTAGCTAGGTGGTCAAGTCTATGGGTTGTGCATAGCAGTTGAGTCTTTTGGATGTGGTGGGCCCACCTCACCTGGGGCCTTGTGTTTCTCGAGATTTATTGGAGTTTTTGATCACCATATTATTATCATGTTGTTTAGTAATGTACTAACTTGTATAAGGAAGCCTTTCACTTCATGATCGCATGCAGGTATTCAGCTAGCACCATTGTTGACCAAATTTGACTTGGTCAAACTAGGTTGACCAGGCCAAAAATGGGTCCGAAAAAATGTTGCCACCGGAATTTTGATTTGGTCAATTATTATCTACAGGGATCCCATATGAGCATGCAGTTGTCAGAATTGCAAAAGATTGAAGCATTTGTGAAATTTTTAATTATCATTGGTCAATTTTGACCTGTTTTAATTAAAAATTATGTATTTAGTAATGTACTAACTTGTATAAGGAAGCCTTTCGCTTCATGATTGCATGCAGGTATTCAGCTAGCACCATTGTTGACCAAATTTGACTTGGTCAAACTAGGTTGACCAGGCCAAAAATGGGTCCGAAAAAATGTTGCCACCGGAATTTTGATTTTGGTCAATTATTATCTACAGGGATCCCATATGAGCATGCAGTTGTCAGAATTGCAAAAGATTGAAGCATTTGTGAAATTTTTAATTATCATTGGTCAATTTTGACCTGTTTTAATTAAAAATTATGTATTTTGGGCAAACAATGCCAAGGTAATGGATCGTGGACGTTTGAGTGACCATTCCTACTATTTTTGGGGTCCACGATCACATTGCAACTGACGGTTTGACATTCCGGGCACTATAAGTGGGTCAAAAGCCCATTTTACTTCTTCAGCAAATTAAATCCGCAAAAATTACATGGAAAATCAAAATTTGACTAAGGCAACTATTGGAAATGGCAAAAATCAATGGATGGCAAATGAAAAGGTGTTTCCTAAGGTAAATTGGTAATGTTTGACATTGTATTTGGGCATGGTGGGGCCCTCTATTGGACAGCTCACTCTAGAGGTCGAATTGGCCCATGGGGGTGTTTTTCTCCACTTAGGAAAATTCGATGTGCATGGTTCATTGTATGTGGGGCCATGATGTATTAGCTAGGGGGCTAAAACATCATATAGACACCGCCTAGCTTGATGTTGATGTTTTGTATGGGCCCTACGAGGCACCCCCACTCCACTTGTGCGCTCCACTTGGGCAATTCGCACTCCCACTAGAGATGATTTGCTCCATTCGTTTTGATGGATGGAGGATTGATCCTAGCCCTCCATTTTGGAGGGAATAGGCTTTGAGAGCTGCCTTTCTCTATAAGAGAAGGCACTCATCCATTTTGTACCTCTCCTTGGCATTTTCGACTTGCACTTGATAGAGAGAGACATTCCATTTGCAACTTGATACTTGGTGTTGTGGAGCAAATTTTTGTGGTGATTGATAGCTACTGTTTGGATTCATTGTGGAGATAGTTTGTGTTGTCTTTCCATACTTGTTTGCTGGTTTAAATTTGCAACATTGGTGGCCATTTGAAGGAGGGCGCTATACTTGGAGCGGGAGCTCCACTCTAGCGATTTTCTTCAAAGCAAATCACAAGGAAGTTGTCATTTGCTTTCAGCTATTCAATTCCTTTTATCTTTCAGCCATTTATTTGCTGTTATACTTGATTATTTGCTGCAGTTACTGATTATATCTTGCTTGTGGCAGGTACCCAGGTCGCCATTGGTGTCCAGTTGCTTCCCACGCTCAAGGAAACACGCAGGCTTCTCCACATTTGATCTTCCGGGCTAGTCTTCACTCAAAGTTCTCCATTTCACCATTTCTTCAGGTACTCTTCATCTCCTTGTCTCTTCTTTGTCATTTTCACTGTCTTGCTAAGCTGGAAAATCACTTAAAAACCCCTAAAAATACAAAACTTGATATTTCACCGTAGGAATTTGTTCTAATTTAAAACCCACTAATGAAATGCTCTTAAACCTCCAAATCTCAAATTTCATTTAATTCTGACTCCATTTGCCCATAGATCTAGCACTGATCCCTTTGCCACTTTGGGGTTCTGGGTATTCTTGATTCTTGATTCTTTCAGCTGATTTGGGTCACTTTGGGGTTCTGGGTATTCTTGATTCTTGTTTAGAATGTCATTTTACCTTGGGGAATCAAGTTTCATTTGCTAGAAGTGATTATAAACGTAATTTTCTCGCTGCCCTAGGTCCATTTGACCCCCTGTTTAACCACTTCCTTGGGCAGTTTTATTTCAGCACTTCACTTCTTGCATCATTCACATCCTCAGTTAATTTCAGCCATCTAATTTATTTGTTTTATCATAATCTATCGCTGGTCACACTTTATATACTCACCTATCTCATTTGTGTGTCCAGTCTGTGGCTGAGATTAAGCTTAGGACCCATTTACACTCATTTCCCGTCTTTATTTCTTTCTATCTTTTGGATTTGGGTGTGTTTTTGTCTCTCGACCATTACCTGGTCGAGTGGGGTCTCTCCCCTGACTTGGCTAAGTGCCTCGTCTGAAGCGACAGTAGCCTTGTCCGGTGTGACTTCCGTTCCCTGAACGGAGGACTTGGCTATTGCAGGTTACACCTTCCTAGTTGCTCATCCTCTACCATCCCTGTTGGGACATTCCTCTTTAGCAACTAGAGTTTGTGTGATAACACTTCTCATAGTCTATCAACTTTCCAATGACCCTCCATGCTCTTTAAATAGAGATCATGGACCAATCGGGTGTGAAGCCACGGATCAAGGGTAGGTATGATCTAAGAGAAGTTGAGCCGTCGGATCACTCTATGTCTAGAACATATCGTGACCGTCGGATTTAAATATTTACAAATGCATACTAATGCATACTAAAGAAACACACTTTACTTAACGGATCTATTATACAAGTTGATCTTAACTAACTCCTAAGTGTCTAAATATCCTAACATCCCCCCTTACGAACAACTTGGGATAGGATTGAAGGATTTACAAAAGGACACTATTAGGAGAAGGAAGGAGACATTAGAGCCTATCCCCCCTTAATGACAAATTCCTGAACTCCAAGCATAGATCGAAGTTTAGAAAACTTCGCTTCTGTAAGAGACTTGGTGAAAATGTCTACAACTTGATTATCTGTAGGGCAAAAGAGCACTTCAAGTACACGATCATGAACAAGATTTCTGATGAAGTGCATATGTAGCTCAATGTGTTTGTTGCGTTGATGTAGGACTGGATCTTTGGCAAGCTTGATGGCACTTTGATTGTCACACCAAAGTGGAGTAGGCTGCTGCTGCTCGAATCCAAACTCGGAAAGGATCTGTCGAAGCCATAAAGCTTCCTGACTGGCATTAACTGCGGCTCGATATTCTGCCTCTGCTGAAGAATGAGCAAGGGCTTGTTGTTTCTTACAAGCCCAAGTGATAGGTCCAGATCCCAGATCGAAAACATAACCTGCAGTAGACTTTTGATCATCAGGATTGCCGACCCAATCTGAATCAGTGAAACCAACCAACAAAGGTTTCCCCCCTGTACTGTAATGAATACCAAACTGAATTGTACCTCGAATATATCGAAGTATTCTTTTAGCTGCTTTCCAGTGACTTTCATGAGGTGTTTGCATATAACGGGCAACACGACCAACGACAAAGGAAAGGTCAGGACGGGAATGAGTCAAGTATAAGAGACCACCAACAAGTTGATGATACAAGGTGGCATCTACTTCAGGTGAAGTACAAGTGGCAGAAAGTTTGACTCCAGACTGGAAGGAAGAAGGGGCTGGTGTACAATCTTCCATGTGAAAGCGACGAAGAAGGTCACAAGCATACTTAGACTGAGAAAGAAAGATTCCTTCTTTGGTTTACAGGACTTGGAGACCAAGAAAATAATGCAAATGTCCTAAGTTTGACATTTCAAAATTTTGGTTAAGACTGGTTTTCACATGGGTTATAAGCTTCGGGTCACTACCAGTAAGAATAAGGTCATCAACATATAGAACAAGTATGATGAGATGGTTTCCTACTTTCTTGGTATAGACGTTGGGGTCAGAATGGCATCTAGAAGAACCAGTGTCAAGGAGAAAGTTATCCATTTTGGCATACCAAGCTCTAGGAGCTTGCTTAAGGCCATATAAGAATTTCTTAAGGCGACAGACAAGGCTAGAGTTATTCTGAACATATCCAGGTGGTTGTTCCATGTAAATTTCCTCTTGTAAATCACCATGGAAGAAGGCAGACTTGACATCCATTTGATGGACTTCCCAGTTGTGTAAGGCTGCAAGGGAAAGAACAAGGCGGATGGAGTTCATTTTTGCGACAGGAGCAAAGGTTTCATTGTAGTCAATCCCTTCAACCTAGGAAAAACCTTTGGCAACTAACCATGCCTTAAGTCTTTCAACACTTCCATCTGATACATACTTAGTTCTGTAGACCCATTTACATCTGACAAGTTTTCTTCCTTTTGGAAGAGGTACAAGATCCCAAGTATCGTTCGCCATTAAGGAACGATATTCTTCATCCATAGCTGCATCCCAATCTAGATTTCCTGAATCTTCTGCAAAGGTTTCTGGATCATGATTCTCGGAAACTTGAGCCAAAAGAGAAGAGGCTCACTGAAACTGAGAACGTGTTCGACGTTGATCTCTAGGATCACCGGCAAGATCACCAACTGCTTCACATGTTGAACGGACCCATCGAGGAAGCACTTGTGTTGGTGCCACTGGAGGAACATGAGCAGGTGGAGGTGGATTTTCATCCTCACTGTCATCATCAGAAACTGGAGTTGGAAACCTGTCAAGGAAGTAGGAAGAAGAAGAAGAAGGCACAATCACCAAATCAGGCTCGCAGGCCAAAGATGGCACAATCGCCGAGTTAGGCTCGCAGGCCAAGAGATTTTCATCAAATTTAACATCTCTTCTAATGATTACATCGTGAAAATGTGGTTGAAGAAGTCTATATCCTTTTACATCTTTAGAATATCCAACAAATATGCACTTTTCACTTTTAGGCTGCAATGCTTTCCGTTTTATATCCGGAATGTGAGCCCATGCTTCACTACCAAACACACGGAAGTGACTTACATTTGGTTTAATTTTACTCCATGCTTCTTCCGGTGTGATACCTTGTAATGCTTTAGTGGGGGTGCGATTAACTATGTAATTTGCACAATTAATGGCTTCAACCCAAAATTGAAGACATAGTCCCTTAGATTGGATCACACAATAGCCATTTTTTTAAAGTGCGGTTCTTCCGTTCAGCTACACCATTTTGTTGTGGTGTATATGGAACAATGTGTTGTTGTTGGATTCCTTGTTCAGTGCAGAAAGTAGTGAACTTTTTATTAACATATTCTCCTCCATTGTCAGATCTTAACTTAATAATTTGATGACCAGATTGTTTTTCAACAAGGGCCTTGTAGGCCAAGAACATGTTAAATACTTCGCTCTTAAGTTTTAGGAAATAAACCCAAGTGCGTCTGGTGTAATCATCAATGAAAGTTAAGAAATATTTGAAATCAGAAAATGAAGCAAATGGAAGAGGACCACACAAGTCACTATGCACAAGCTCCAAGGGAACCAAGGCGTGCCAAGAGGCACGTTTGTCAAAACTGTCTCGATGATGTTTTCCGAGTACACAACCGAAACAGACACCATCCCTACAAGATACCATTGGAAGCCCTGTCACCATATTGTCTTTACATAGTTGTTGCAATGAACGATAATTTAAGTGACGAAATTGCTCATGCCAAAGTTTGCTCAAGTTATCACTATGAGCAACAAAAACTGAAGGAAAAGGTGATGACCCAAAGTTGTTAAATTTGTACAACCTGGTAATATCATCAACAATTCCGGTAGCTAGGACCTGTTGAGGATCTTTAAAATCCTTGATTACAACTTGGTGAGGTGTAAACGTCACAGTTTTACCTTCACCAGAATGAGTGATTTGATAGATTGATAACAAATTGCAGGAAATTCTTGGATCACATAGTACATCACTGAAATGACCATTATCTACTGGAACTGTTCCAGCTCCTACAACACTTAGAGATCTATCATCACCAACAAATATTTGTTTGGTGTTACATTCATGCATAGTAGAAAAGATGGCTTGATCCTTAGCCATATGATAAGATGCTCCAGAATCAATGAGCCATTCATTTGAAGTAGAAGAAGAAGATGCATTATGAGAATAACGAGAAGCACAAAGTGCATGTCCATGAAAGGTAGATTCTGAAGGCGAATCTAGGCTGATGTGGTGCTTCTTCATTGCTACTTCCAAGGTTGCCATCTTCTTGAAACACTTAGATTCATCATGATTATCTTTCCCGCAATAGTTGCAATGACGCTCAGTCTTCTTGCCTTTTGGCTTGGATCCTTTGTCATTTTTTAAAGAAGGAGCTGACTGAGAGGGTTTGGGACCCTTGTTTGTCTTATTATTGCGAAAATTTTGTTTCTTGGGAGGCTTGGACTTTTCTTTATGTTGGGACAATAAGGCTTTCCCAGATGTATCTGCATTGTTAATTATTCAAAGATGGATGAGCTTATCTTGCTCTCTAATCCAGGAATCACAAAAGTATTCAAGACTAGCAGATCGATACACCGATGTTTTGACGTGGTTTAAACCCTTGAGAGGGAAACACTCCACGGCCCCGGCCAAATAGCTTCTACGGAGCAATTTATTATGCAAAGAAAGAAAGTTACAAATGAGCTTCTCATAATCGATCAACTTTCCAATGACCCTCCATGCTCTTTAAATAGAGATCATGGACCAATCGGGTGTTAAGCCACGGATCAAGGGTAGGTATGATCTAAGAGAAGTTGAGCCGTCGGATCACTCTATGTCTAGAACATATCGTGACCGTCGTATTTAAATATTTGTAATGCATACTAATGCATACTAAAGAAACACACTTTACTTAACAGATCTATTACACAAGTTGATCTTAACTAACTCCTAAGAGTCTAAATATTCTAACATTATGCTTCCGCTGTTCATTTTCAGCTATATGTGTGATTATTGCATGTTCAGAAATATTTATTTCTGCTGTTAAATAGGTTCAGATCTGATTTATTTAATCAATAGAAACATAAGACATCAATCACCTAGGGCCTGAAAATTTACACATTCCATTTATATGACAACAAAATTCTTGTTCTAGACAAATGTCCCAAGGAGGAAAAGGATGCGAGCAGAACAAGCACTTTACCTATTGTATGAGGATCTTACGTTTTTCCTCCATTATGCTAGATGCATATGCACGAACTCTTAATGTGTTTCTGTTAATTGCAATTGCATGTTATGGCATAAACTCTTTAGCCTTGCAGATAATAATAAAACGTTTGATGGAGTTCAATTCATAAGAATGTGGTCCTCAAACAAGTGTCACATTGCATTTAATCTCATTACTGCCTCTACCATAACCACTGTGATTTGAGATTGAACTATTTGTTGTGGAGCTAAACTTACAGATTTAGTTGGAATAGCAACACTAGAGATTTTTTAACTACTGTTCCTATAGGCACTGTGCTTTGAGGCTTGAACTAGCTATTCCAAAGCTAAACTCACAGATTTAGTTAAAATAGCAACACTTAAGAGGTAATGATAACCTGTGTCAATCAAATGTTAATATGAGTTAACAAATTGGTGGTGGGGAGAATCTGCAAACCCTCTTGCCTGTCATGTATCTCTGTTTTGAACACCTTTCCAGTGGATCTTATGATGTTCATTTTTTGACAAGATGAATTTTAAATTCTAGCTGTGGATTTTTTCTCAAGTTTCCAGTGTCAACATATGATAGTCAAATTTTGTTTTCCAAGAGAAGTTATCATTTATTCTTTGTTATAAAGGTATACACCATCTGAGACACATATTGTGGTTCTATCAGCGTGATGCAAGGCGCCTAGGAAGGATGACGATGGAGGGAGAAGTTGAAGATTCCTATAACATGGAAGCTATGCTAATGCCATTACATGAGTTTATTCATCATCCTTTGTCTTATGACATTATACACAATGGAGCCACATTTCAGGTAAAGGTCTCCATTCTGTATTACAATCTATTTAGACAACCGTTTGTACTTTTAATGCACACTTGTCTTCTTCTAACAATTTCTATGTAGTGGGCTATAGACTATTACCCATGTTGATAGTATTGCTAGAAATACAACAGAGAGATGTCATGCATTCCCCATCTGTTATATTATTTGTGCACATAGCCACTGGTCATATTGGTTGAGTTTTGATCCATTTTGGGCATTAGTGTAATTTCTTTCTTTCTTTTTTGACCCATGGCTAATTGTCTTTGTATTTATCTATCATCATGAACTATTGACAAATATTGGGAGTCTGCCTAGACTGTGATAGTGATGATGATTTGTTTTCTCTTCCCAAGATAATAATGTTTTAACTATGGTTTAAACTGAAATTACCAATTATTATTTTTAAAATATGGTGTTATGATATTTTTTTGTCAGTCTGTCAAAAGTTAAAACACAATTCATTTTGGCAGAACAAGAAGGAATTATAGCCGGAACATGTCATGCAGATCTCTGCCATTTGAAAATGAAATTGGATGCTTGATATTTTATGAAAAAATGCTAGCCTATTCACCTTTGAAAACCAATGTAGGACAACTGATTGTAAAAGAAAATTAAGGCTGCTATGAAAGGGAAATAGAGATTGAAATATGGTTACGACTTACATTTGTAAATACCTTCAAGTTCAAATATGCGTAGCTATTTTGTCAAAAATATTTCTTCTTGTTGCATGCTTTGTGTAAAAATATGCATTTGGGACGGCTTGGTTCCATGGCATCTATTGGGTCCTGAACTACACTGGCACATGAAACATGGTGGGAGATAGTAAAAGCCTTTTCTTGGGTGAGTCTTCCAGTTTCTTTGAATTTTTATGTGTCAAGGCATTTCACTGACCAGAAAACCCAATCTTTTGTATCCAAAGGATCAACATATGCATAGCAGAAATGCTGACTGAACTATTGAAAGGTTGAATAGTTCCATCATTGGTTGCAAGAAGCTTCAGTCTTTGACCTGTTTTGAGTTTTATAGTGGGCATATTAGCAAGTCATTTAAAAGTAGAATGGATCCAAGTCAATGGTGATTAAATGATATGATGCATCGACAACCTCCAAAGGATTTAACTTGTTTCCAGTGATTACTAAAAATAAGGAAACTATTTTCCTTCAAAAAGGTTGCTACTAACTAGTCATTTCTCTCCAGGTTACTTGGACATCACCTCCAGAAACCCTGGGCCCGAAGATATCTTTCTACCTAGAGCACTTCCTAGAGTTACAGGATGGCATCATCGTCTGCCCACCATACACACGCCGAGTTGCGGGATGGCATCATCGTCCGCCCCCATACACACGCCGAGTTGCAGGATGGCATCATCCGAAGATATCTTTCAACCTAGAGCACTTCCTGGAATTGTAGGATGGCATCATCTGAAGATATCTTTCAACCTAGAGCACTTCCTAGAGTTGTAGGATGGCATCATCATCCGCTCCCCATACACACGCCGACACTGGATGCACTCACTTAGGATCCCTTTGGGCCAACTCCGGGTTGGGTCGCACAAACTCTAGGTGGACACTAATCATCATATTCCCCGACCAGATAGGATATGCCAAATGTGCCACTTACAGGAGTCGGAGACAGGGGTACCCCTCATTTTAAGGTGCCCTTTCTACAATGAGATCAAAGGATGCTACCATTGCCTCTATAAGGGTTTGGGGGGCTCCGTCTCCACTTTGTTCCAATATGGAGATTAGAGATGCCTAGCCCTCATCATCAGGGAGATATTCAGCCACAGATCCCAACTCTTGCATTCCCAGTCCCACCATGTACTAGGAGGATCACCTCATACTTTCATGTTTCTTTGTCATGAACTAGGAACAATGTTATTCCGGGAAAGCCATATTTTATTCAATAATATTTTAAAGAAAGGGCGTGACCTTTGGGTTACAAATATGTGTTCTCGGAAAGACCAACACACCTTGGTGGGAGTGTATGCCTTTCTCTCAGATCTGCCCACCATCATGGAGATTGTTGGTTTCATTCCATAGGAGGATGTGTTCGAGATGAACATTGATATTTCGAGACCAATATCGTGTGATTGCGGTTGTAGTTGGAGTTTTGGGCATCCACTTGTTTAGTATGATTCGCGTAAGTTGTAATCTATCCTGTGTTAGTTCTAGGAGCTTGGTCTTATACTCAATCCATGGTGGGTGTCTTCTGACGCTAAGAGCCGATAGATTTGGAGGTTACACAGTGTTTGGTTGGTGTAGGTTTCGTATAAGCTACGTGTATTTGTGTGGCTAGTTATATACTAGGGTTTTTGATCCAAGGCTCAATTGTTAAAAAGTCTTCTTTTTGATGGTCTCTGCTCTATTTGCAACCATTCCAAAAAGGTGAAGCATATGTTGTGGGATTGTCAGTTTGCTAGGTATTGTTGGGTTCATTAGCAGATGTAGCATTCAACTATGCATCAGGGGATAGTTCACTAGCGTGTAGTTTTGTTCGTTTACTTTAGGTCTTTGGTTCATTCTTCTTTCAATGGCATTTGACATTGTAGGAGAATTTCTGCATTGCTTGTCCTTTGGAAAATCTATTGTAATTGTGTTTCTGAGAATGATCTTCACCGCCTCAATCATGGAATCGAACTCCTCATAAACATCACCTAAAATGGGCAAGTCACCGTCTGCAAACTACAACAAAGAAATGATAGGGTCCATGATCTTAACGGTAAGATCTACCCTCTCCCACCAATCATTATCTTACACTGTATCCTTGACCTTTTTTTAAGAAGATTGATCTGATTTTCTCCTAAAAGACCAAAACTCTGAAATAACCATGGATCCAAGATTGGTCTTGACCTCCCTCAACCTCTTAAGCATGATGAATGAGGAGGCAAACCAAGTATTTGGAATCTTCAACAACGATAGATGTGTGGACACTTTATAGATTGTGAGGGTATTGGTATATGGTTTTGTACAAAATTGCGGATATGGTGTGCATCATCGATAACACTTTCCATCCAAGTCAGATTGGAAGCAATAGATTTAAGTGCTAAATTCAAAAAATGAACAATGCAAGGTGTCCAAAATATCTATGGATATTTAGCTTCCACAAGCATGCCGACAACCTTGCAAATAGGTGCATTATCTGTGATAATTTGTACACAAGAATCAACACCTACATCTTCAATAACTTTAATGAATAACTCACCCATATATTGCATATCCATGTATTTTCCAAGAGCATCCATCGCTTTTTAAGAAGATTGGTCCATTTACGAAAGACACCATGAAATTAATGAGTGGGTGGTGTGTTGTATCTGTCCATCCATCAGAAACATTACTATCATCGGATGAAGGCCAGGCTGATTTAATGGGTTCCATGATTTTATCCACCTCCTTCTTTGCCTTAACCAACAATGTGGTTCTAAGCTTCTCTAAACTGGGAGGCACATAAGTTGTGGGAGCTTGATCAACTAAAGCTTAACACATCACAATAAACAAAGGAGGCCATGTAACATTAAATGAAATGAAGTTGAGATAGAAAAAGAATCTGATGGTAAGATCAATCTCATCTTGCTTCTCTTGTTGAAAGATCTTATCCATTGGATTGCCACTTGGAGCTGGCCTCTTTCTTGGTGGCTGACTTGCACTCTTGCTGCTAGATTTGCTTGTAGGTTTCCTCAAGAATGGAAGAGGATTCTCATTTTTTTGTTTCCTACTTGCTGCTGCCACCTTTCCAAGCCAATTCTATCCTCCCTTTTCATTTCTTTTCATTTGCTAGCACTCACCCCTCTACATGGTCCAAGTCCACAGTTAAGCACCAACAAATGGCCCTTAACTCGAAAGTAGGTTCTCTTGTATGTATTGTTGCAAAAACATCATGTCCAAGGAACATTCCCTACCCCAACAACCTTTGCCTCTGGCCCTTGTTGCCTTCTCACATACTTCCACAATGGATATTATTTTCTTGGGCTTGTTGTCTTGCTACAGCAGGGTTTCTTTTGGCATTGGAAGCAACTCCAGTTGTAGGAGATCGAGCACTAACAACAACAAAGGTAGATGAGCTTGGAGGAGGGGGGGCACACCAATAGGGAAATTCCTCCCTTTACTTTGACATTTACCAGCTGCACTCCAGTTGTAGGAGATGGAGCACTAACAACAACAAAGGTAGATGAGCTTGGAGGAGGGGGGGCACACCAATAGGGAAATTCCTCCCTTTACTTTGACATTTACCAGCTGCCTTTGATGATCGAGCCATAAAAACTATGGAATTAATGAAGAAAACAACAGCTTGTAAGTACTGCCTACAAATCCACCTCCAAATCCACTTGCAAATCCTTTAAATGAGCCTTCAAACTAGTTACCAACAAAGTTCAAATCTATTACAACTCTCTCTCTCAACAAAATGTGAAAAATGAATGCTAAATGACATTTTAAGAGGCTTACGGGTTCTTTCTTGTGCCACATGTGTCGGACAAGCAGGACACTTGTCCGACACGTGTCTTGGAAACGTGTCCTGTCACATGTTGGACATGTATTTTTACAAATCCATGTCCTACACATGGGATACAGACTGGGGGGTTGGGTCATGTCCTTTTATAGAGCTCACCACCATTCCCCCAACATCACTGCGTGTAAAATAACTTGGGCCATCACATCACCATTGTAAGAAAACACAGTTTTTGAAGAAAGAGCTATATAGAGCCAAAAGTAAGAGCCACATGACAAATATAGCATATCTAACATGGGAGGTTTATGTCAAATGGGTAAAAGAGTAGGCTGTTGTGTGAAACAATAATGAAACCATATGTTGTGGTTGGTTGGTAAACTTAATAAAAGACATTGCTCGTA
This sequence comes from Larix kaempferi, assembly GCA_027924585.1. Taxonomy (NCBI): domain Eukaryota; kingdom Viridiplantae; phylum Streptophyta; class Pinopsida; order Pinales; family Pinaceae; genus Larix; species Larix kaempferi. The sequence continues at coordinate 3,853,667 of BSBM01000267.1, read as the reverse complement.
AAGATACCTGTCTTGTTGTCTCCAGTGTTTTTAGAATCGGTCCGGTTCGTGCAAAACCGACCAGCTAGACTGGTTTGAGCCTTCCAGCGGTCCGAACCGCCTACCCAGACTGGCCTTTTTCACCAAAAAAAAGGGTTTGGTACCCAAACTGTACGACGCCATACAACCGCAATTGTGGGCCCATATATATATTTTTTAAAAACACAAAAAATCCTACACTAACAACAAAAATCCTAAGCTTAGTAATCATTAATATCATTAAATAGTAATATTAAATTCTTAAAGTAAAAGTGGCACTCTCCTTATCTTTCATATTCTATCATTTTGCTTAAATTTTTAGCATTGCCTTTTATTATTTCAGGATGTTTGAGAGTGGTTCCAACCTCGTCAGACTAAATATGCAAAAAGTAGAATTTTTGATCCCATTCAGAATTCAACAGACTTAATAGTTTTTAGGGTTTTAGGATTGCAACGTTTCCATTGACTCTATCGTGTATGAGGGTAGGGAATTGGCATTTAATCAAGCACATCAACCCCTCTATATATCTTGATGTTGGTGGTGTTGATTGGTTAACTCCTTTGTCATGACCTTAGGAAAAATGTACCCATCACTCCAACAAAATTTCTTATTAGGCATGCAAAGTTTTTCTTCCTTTTTTTAATGCTTGGATTAGGAGGTTTCATCAAAATTGTAGGGTGTCTATTATGCACAATTCGAGTCTAGACTAGTAGTACCATATGATAGGATTGTAGACACTAGAATATAGTTATTGATTAGTACTATGCTTATTTTTGGACTCAAGAGGTCATTTAGAGCCTCTTTGTTGATGTATTTTGATTCAGAGATGTTTTGCACTCGGTGCTATTTTGGCTATATGCACCTATACTTGCTATATACATGAGAAACCATTCATATTTGTGTATAATAGTTTGGATTCATATGGATGCACATGAATATATATGTTTTTCTACAAAATTTGAATATTTTATGTAGTTTTTGGTTGACCGTTTTTTTGGTCAGTTTTTTTTTTGGTTCCAGTCAACTTCAGATTTTTGGGCTCTGTCGGTTCAATGACCGGTTCGGTCTTGATAACATTGGTTGTCTTTGCTAAAGTCATTAATAAAGTGTGGCCCAAATAAATTTAAACAAAATGTATTCAAGAATTTGTTCAATTTCATATAAAGGGCAGCCGAAATAAATGATGCTTCAGTTGCCGTAGGTTTACAAATAAATGCTTTATAGTAATTGCTACAACCATAGTATGTTATATAAAAAATATAATGTAATAAAATATATAAATATCTATGTTGCATGGGGACTTGCCCCCCCAAAAATTTCAGCCGTTCCTTGCGTTTCCGTGTTCCGAGGACTTTTGAACTCCTCAGAAACGTCCCCAAATTGTCAGGGACTTTTTGGACGTCCCCTAAATGTACCTGGCCAAATCAGGGACTTTTCAGGGACGTCCCTAAGTCCCTCGACCAACAGGGGACTCTTAGCCGTCCCTCGATTTGCACATGAAAAAAACAAAAATAAAAAAAATGAATTAAAATTTAAAAATTAAAAACCTAAAACTAACTTCTAACCTAACGCTGCCCCTATTTCACTAACCCACGACCTCGTTCACTATCTATCCACTCTATCACACTTCGGCGGCTCACTCCAAACCATACTCGCCGTGACTCCAAGCACTCAGCTCCCTGCTCCGTCGGGACTCGGTTCCAACTCTCTTCTTGTTGCGTCATTCTAGCCTCCATTGTTGCCATGTTCGTGCACCTGCAGTTTGCCAGTTTGCACAACAAACATTATAGCAGACAACTTTTGGTCCATGGTGGTCGCAGTTCAAGAGCTCGCACATCTCCAGGTCCACTGTGGTCACAGTAGTTTGACGGCTCCAGTGTTTGCTCGGTGTTGCAGCCCACTTTTAGTCTACAGGACAACAGACAACTCCATTGCTACAACCTACAAGTATTTACGATTTACATTGTTAATTTTTTTTTGCATTTTTTATTTTTAAATTTTTTTAAGGTATAATTTATAAATAATAAAAGGCTAAAGCTCAACGATTTTGCCAATCTAAGTTTTCATTTTTTTAAAAATCTCAGACTCAGTTTCATATCCATTATTTGCTTAAAAAATTGAATTTTAAAACATAATTTTTGTTGCTCATCTCCACTATTTGGAACATTTCAGACATGGAAGATATTGTGCTGCAAACATGTTTTGATTTATATGATTTATCTCCATTAAAGGCTGCAAACATTTTTTGATGTTTTCTAATAAAGTTTACGTGGAAGCTATTCTAATATTTTGCTGCAAAAATGTTCTGATTTTTATGATTTCTCTCAATCAAAGGCTGTTCTGGTTTTTATGTCAATGTGTTTACTTTTTGATTATATATATATATATATTGTAAATTAAAATTTATATATAATATAATATATATGTAATATTAATTATATATATTCTTTTATATTATATAATTGCCATACCTAACCTGTCGTCCCCTGAAAAATTGGGGGTGCGCTCTAGCCTTCCCAGAAACTCGTCCCTATGCCCCCCCTGTCCCCCCGTTCCTGAGGTCAATGCAACACGGATAAATATATATGAAATAACAACATTAATATTAATATTAATATTAATAATTAATTAATTAATTAAGCAAGAAAGGGAAAAGACATGCCCTTTACATTTGGAAAGGCACGGTGGGCTTATATAAGTCCTAACATTGTAAATGTAATCACATCATCATATCTTATCTTATCAATCTCATATTTTATAATTATTATTCATGGATTATTTATATTTTCTGAAGTGGAAGTTCCAATAAATGAGTTTTATCGTTTCATTGGTATCGGAGTGAGTCTGATCCAGCCCTTGGCCATCATTTCAAAGCTTTTATGGGCACTTGGTCTTTGACCATAAACCTGGTCGTTGACCATTTTTTGAGATTATGTTGAAGAAAATAACCCCTTCATCACAATCTCTCCATCACTGTTGCAAATCCATTCCCATTCACCACGCCCTTACACCACTCCCATCCATTCCCATTCACAGCGCCCTTACACCGCGCCCTTATTCCATGCGCTCTCTCTATTCGTCCCTCTCTACACTCTCTTCTACTCCCTCCTTACTAGTTTCCTTCCGTGTCTCCCTCTCAATCCCGTGCACTCACGCCTGCTCCCATTCTCCCTCACTCCCTCCTCACGCCACCAACTGCTCACCTCTACTTCCTCGCCCCTTGTCAAATCCTTCCACGACCAACATTCTTCACCCCATCTCCACGCCACACTCCACCTGCACAGATTCCTTCCTTCCCCACTCTTCTCGTCATTCGATGCTCTCCAGTCCAACCATCCCTTATCTCCACACCCACATCCTCCATCGCATTGGCTGCTCATGCCTCTCCTCCCATGCATTTTCTCCACGTGTTCTCCCGTGCCCATGCCCTATCTTCCCTAACTCCTCCCGTGAATGTCCCTCCTCTGCATCCTCTCACCTCCCAACACCTCCACTCAACCCGACTCCGCAGAGCTCCCTCCATCCTTCTTCCACGATATACCTCACCACTTGTCACCATACTCCCACTCTCTCCCTTACTCTATTGCTCCTCACTGCTCCTTTCCCTCCTCCTATCCTCCTCTGTGCCCCCTCCCATCACCTGTGATAATCCCTGCACTTGCACTTTTCTCCATGCCAATCTCATACCCCTACTCACATCCCTTTCCTCTCGCTCATACTCTCGCTTCCCCTCACTCCCTTCATCCTATGCATCTGCAACCCTTCGCCAATCCTCCATCACTCCACACCGTTGCTTCTATTGCTCCTCCACCCCTCACACGGTTGTCTCCTCCCCATCTCCATTCCTCCCTTCACTATCCACCATCTTAGTCACCACATTCGGCGAATTTCAACCTTGAAATTCGAAATTCAAACTCGAACTTAAAGCCGAATTTCAAAGTCGAACTTCAAGCCGAACTTGATGTCGAACTTCAAGTCGAATTCAAACTTCAAGGCAAACTTCAAGGCGAATTTAATCGAATTTATTCAATAAAAATTTTAAAAGGTAAAAAAAAGACAAAAAACCTAACCTAAATTCCTAAATTTTTAACAAGATACCATCCTTTTGAAATGTAATTATATATGTTAATGTTGGCATACGATTTTCATTTTACATAATGTTTAATGAGTGCCTAGAATTATATATATATTAAAATTTTGAAATATATAGTCCCTCGAACTTAATGTTGAATTTTATCACCAATTTTTTCATTGCCGAATTTTTGTTGAATTTCAAGGTCACTGAATTCAAACACGAACTTGAACTAGGTGACTTAGTCCACCATCGCCTAGGGTTTAAAGCCCTAGCTCTTCCCCATTCAACAAAAATATATTATAATAATCTCATAATTGTTATAATATTTAAAATTTCAAAAAAATTATAATATTATAATACATTATTATTATATTTAATAATACTTGTTATTATAATATATTTATTAATATTAATATTATTATTAAACTTTTAATAATAGTAATAAATACTATTATTATTTAATAATTGTTATTACAAAAAAGAAAGGGGTCAAAATGGAAGAGGCTTACTTTACTAAAGAGGAAAAAATATTTTTCAAGGTCTCATCGAAAGTGCCTATGGTGATGCTGAAAGTTATGGAATATTTGATGAAAGTTATATTGTCATTGTTGTTTGTCTAGCTAATAAAGAAATTTTTATTAATGTTCATGCTGCTAATCAACTACAAGTCCCATAATCAATTATAGAGAAGAACGAGTCGAACGAAGATCAAATAAATAGATTACACTTACAGATCGATGATTATATTTTTGCGTCTCAATTCACCATTGCAGCTATCGACGAAAATCTTATTGACATAATGCTAGGATCCCACTGGTTGGAAACATTGGGAACATTCACTGTCAATGCAAAAAAGAAGTTCATGACCTTCTTCCATGAGAAGAAGAAAATAACGATACATGACCTATCAGTGAGTGTTCGCTCATCACAAAATACAGGCGAAGAATCAACTTATGGAAGCAATGAAGATTTAGATGAAGAAATAAGGTGTTTAAACAAACTCATCATGGACAAATATAATGAAATGGCGCAAGTACAAAAAAATTGGAATGTCAAGAATCATAAGTTGGTCAATGTCAACATCAAATAAAAGAGCTCCAACAAAAAAATAACGAAATTAAAAACACACTCAAGTTAGAGATCACAAAGATCAATACAACATTATCAAGCAATATTGAAGAAATCTTTCGGCTAAGAAACTATAACAAAATTCTAGTTACAAAAATCAGAAAGTTAAAAAATATTCGGAAGTCAGAATGAGATAATAAAAATATTGAAGGGAAACTATTGAAAAAAAGAAGAAGAAAATCATCATCTAAAGGAACAAATTAAGAAGTTAAAAGATGATGAAAAGTCGCGAGAGGAAACAATCAAGAAGATTCAGAACGATAACAAGCTGTTAGAAAACAAATGAGAACAAATCTAGAATGAGGCATCAAAATCTTCAGGAATAAACGTCCAAGTTGTGGGAAAAGACACAATTACAGATTCAATCCAGAACACAGTTCGAGAAGATGTCAATCCAGTTGACGAAAAGCATACACGAAAGTTAAACCAAGAAGACACTACAAGTATGATAAGCGAAAATATCGTTATAACTTATAACAAATCCCTATCGATGTCCAAACCATAAAAGCAGATATCTTAAAAACAGGAACAACTAACGAAAGATATTGACACTAGTGCAATCAAATCCCATGACGTCAGTTCATTGTGGAAGCGCAACATTCCGCAAAGAATCGATTAGGATGGATCGATCGTTTTACATTTCAAAAGTTGTGTTCGACACTTAGAAGTTCATATTGGCACGTATCATCAGCTACAACACAACAAGGGAAGATGCAACAATATGCTTTGAGGACAAAGCATCTCTAAAAGGAAGGCAATGTTATTTAAAATATTTAAAATAATAAAATATATGAAATAACAACATTAACATTAATATTAGTGTTAATGTTAATATTAATGTTAATATTCATATTAATAATTAATAAATAAAATAATTAATTAATTAAAAAAGGCAAAAGTTGTGCCCTTTACATTTGAAAAGGCACGATGGGCTTATATAAGTCCTAAAATTGTAAATTTAATCACATCATATCTTATCTTATCAATCGCATATTTTATAACTATTATTCATGGATTATTTATATTTTCTAAAGTGGAAGTTCCAGTAAACGAGTTTTATTGTTTCATAGTGAAAAGAAGCTGCCTTTTCAAATTCACTTATATGACAAGCCTGTCAAGACCGAGTATGTTGAGTCAGACTGGTTCTGCTTTGACCCAACCCAGTTGTTGTTGATTTTTTAGTGGAGCTGCGAGACCCATTCTCAGAGAGAATGGTACCCTAGTTAGTTGACTAAGGTTCCTGGTCAAGTTAACCAGGCAGAGTATGAGTAAGACCCTAGAAGGTACCCTAGGTCCCCCCAGCTGTCTCCTGGGGTTCTTGGTCGAGGACCAAGCAGATTGATGCCATGGCAAAGTCCCTAGCATGTGGCTAGGGCCCCTATTTGTCTCTAGGGTATTCTGGTCTAGAACCAGACGGTTTCTTGGTCATGATGACCAAGCAGATCCTGCAGGTTGAGACAGAGACATCCTAGGTTCTACAGATGGTTGATCAACATTCAGTCTAGGACTGAATGCTCAACTTGAGGCTGAGGACCATTCTCTTGGAGAATGGAGATCCTGGTCATGGACCGGATGGTTGATCAACATGTCCTAGTCTAGGACTGAGGCTAAGCCTTGGGCTGAAAGCCATTCATTAAGAATGGAAGATATTGTTGTCCCCTCTCCTAATCGGTTATTGCTAGGTTGCTTCTCAAGGGACTGGCCACCCCTTGACGATGTCTCTAGTACCTAACCCTTAGAAGCAACGTTAAGGACAAAAGGATTGTACCATCCGTTTGGATCTTCTCCCTCATACAGTGATGACAAAATATATAAAGTATGTATCTTGAGAGAGAGAAAAGTCTTTGGTCTTATTGGTCCTATTTTTGCTTGTCCACTTTGATCTTGTGATTGTTGACTCATGGTCCTATTCTTACTTGGTCCTAGCACTCTCACTTGTGTGCACCTTTGACTATGATGACTCCTACTTTATGGAGCATTTTTTTTTTCCTAAGGGTTTATTAAAGACCTTTGGACCATGTATTATTACAGGGCCCTTGTCCCACTTATGTCTTTGGTCTATTTACTTTATGTTAGACCCTTTGGTCTTTCACTTTATGATAAATTCATTAAATATTTATTTTTTAATCTTATTAATAGAATCTTTATGATTTTATTAATAAAGACTTTGAGTTTATTAATAAAGTTTTTTTTATTTTAATTATTGGACCATTTAAGTCTTATTCTAATTGGTACTTTATCTTTTGACCTTTTTCATTTTATTATTTTATTTATCTTATTCTTTTTTTATTACTTTATTCCTAGTTTACCTTTTGACCTTTTTCATTTTTTCATTTTATTATTTTATTTATCTTATTCTATTCCTTTTCTTAATCCTAAGTTTTCTAACTCAAACTATATAAGTTTTATTAAACTTATGCTCCATTAAAAAACCAACCGTGAACTTTCTCTTCACATGTTCGCTTCTCCTCCGGTCATTTATTTTTGGTTTGCTCCTCTACGGAATTGGCGAAGCCTGCACATGTTTATTTTTCTACCCCACGCTACTCTAATTACGTGCATGCTCCAGCCGCTTTTCATTTTCTCCTTCACGGGTTTGACATGGGTTTCACAGGTTGATTCTCAGCCCCATTTCTCTCACGGCTTCTTCGTCCACAGGTTCATCCCTACACGGCCGTTTCACGATTTGCTTCATGGGTTGCTCTATTACGGGTCCATCCCGTCACAGCTTGCTTCACTGTCTTATCTATTCTCAGCTTGTCTCACGGGTTTGCTCTCACGGCTTTGATCTCACGAGCTGATCTCCCTCCCGGGTTTCATCCTTATTTCAGCTGTTCCACGTTTTGGTTTTTGCCTTGGGCTAGCAACACGAGTTTGCTGCTCGGTTCTCTGTCCTCGGTTTACTATCTCACTGTTAGCCTGTTCACGACTCACTCTATTCATGGCCAGCTCCCTCACGGGTTCACTTCTCATCTCTGCAGTTTCTTTCTTGAACCCGTCTCTGATTCTTTTTGTGCTTGATCTCTGTGTGAGATCTGTAGAGTGAGTGCTTGCAGTCTGATCTCTACTGAACTTTGTGTGAATTCTTATGTGTGGGTGATTGCTTACGTGCTTGCCTTTCGAAGTCTGCAACACCTGTGTGTTTCTTTTACCCCTGTCATTTGCTTATTGACTGAAGAACCTGAGGTTTGTTTATTTCTACCTAATCTTTCTCTCTCTCAAGAAACGCATATGGTTTAACTAGTTTGACTTGTCCTTTTAGTGACAAGATCAAACTCAGAACTATCTGAGTATAAGGTGGATCCAAATCTTGGTTATAATTCTTTAAATAATGTTTTTCTTGTACATGGTTATTTTGCTGTAAATGATTCTTGAGATTTATTCTGAACTTAGCATTTGATGATTCTCGAGGACCAACATTAATACAGTGACCAATTGGAGCATTAAGTTGAAAGAGATGAGAATTATGTTATTTCTGTTTTAATTCAGTTTAAATTTAATTAAGCAGTACAATTGTTCACATGTTCTTGTATCAAGCTTTTTATATGTGATAAAATGTATCTAACCTGTAATTTCAACATGGTATCAGAGCATTCGGGTGTAGCTAACTCTGTTTTGCAGCCAACAGAAACTACATCGATCCTAAGACAAGATCTCTACTTCACAGAAGCTTACTTGGCAAGTTGACTGTAAGGGTTTGATATGGCTTCTAACTTTGTAAAGGCAGAAGATAGGCTTGAAGGAGCCTCAAACTTTAATGCATGGAAGGCTAGGGTCTTAAACATTTTGGAGGAAAATGACTTGGATGAATTAGTCACTAATGTTGTGGAAGAACCCACAACAGCTCAAGGAAGAGCAACATTCAAGAAGAAGCAAGCTAAAGCAAAAAGGGTGATCTTTGACTCAGTCAAAGATAATTTGATGCCTATAATAGCTCCTCTAAGGACAACCAAGGAATGTTTTGATGCCCTAGCTAATTTCTATGAGAAGAAGGCACCTACTCAGAAGAGGGTCTTGAAGAAGCAACTTCGTTCATTAAAGATGGAGGATAAAGAATCGGTTGCTTCCTTCTTCTCCAATATTGCTCAGTTAAAGGATCAACTCATGGCAATTGGAGTTGAAGTAGATGATGATGATCTCGTACAAACAGTAGTAGATGGTCTCCCTACATCTTGGGAGACATTCCTTTCAGCAGTAAATGGAAGAGAATAAACCAAACTTTGATAGGTTGTGGCATGATTGCCTAGAAGAAGAAGGCAAAATCCAGAGTAGATCTGGACCCCCAGCTAAAAAGAACCTTGCTCTTACTGCCAAGACAAAGAAAGAAAGAAATCTCCCTCAACACCAGAACAAAGGTAGGAGACCTCAAGGTAAGTACTCTTTCAAGTCAAAAGTAAGATGTTTTAAATGTAACAAGATTGGTCATTATGCAAATGTTTGTAGAAATCCTCCTAACAAGAATTGGCATAAAGGGAAGCATCATGCTACAACTGCTACAGAAGAAGAAGAGCCTCAACAAAATAAATTTAGAGAGACCAAAGAAAAAGATCAAAGAGAGTACTACTTGATTTCAGCACTCTCAAGCTCCATCTCCCACTCATCAGACTCATGGTGGATTGACAGTGGGGCCACCAAGCATATGACTAGATACAAACAGGCACTTGTAGGTTACAAGGCCAAGAAGTTTAATGCAAAAGTGGAGATGGGCAATAGAAGTACCTGTTATCACGCAACTTGTAGTTGCCCCTAGAGGTATCCCATCCGGGACGGTAGAGGAGACAGGCAACTAAAGAGGTGACCCAAGAGATGCCACGGTTCCCAATGCAATGTGGGAGTCACGTCAACCGAGGCACTCTTCGCTTTAGGTCAAAGTGTACTTAGACCAAGGGGGAGACCCTATACCCCAATCACAGTTGATTGGACCCAAACAAAGGTTTCTAAGGGTAGGTAAATGATGAGTTACGGAAACCAATGCAAGGCTAAGTGGACCTAAGAGTTAAGGAATGGTTGAAGGTGGTGTAATGGATAGTTAGTGTTTCAACCTATGTATGGTTTAGGCCACATGATGGGGTATGATTACTAGGTATAGTACCATGTGTTTGCACAAGTGGGTCTTGTTTTCTTGGGAAGTGTGAAATGGTTCTAGGTGGACCCACCAGGTGAAGTTAGGTGTGAGGTTGGTACTATAGGTTAGATATAGGCTAGATCTATGAGTTTGAGTTGGTTCTAGGAGTACCCATGTACTAGATTTAGGGTTTGACACAAATCCCAAGGAGTGCGACTTGCTTGGAGAAGGACTAGTGCCTTGTTGGATGGGCTAATGGGGTCACAAAGTATGTCAAAATGTAGATCGGGACACCTAGAAGCCAAGTCAAGTAGGTTGAATGAGATCCAATGGTTGGATCTTACTAGATCTAGGTTTTTAAGTGATTACCCTAAGTGGACCACAATCCCTTGAAACAAGGAATGCAATCCCCAAGGCGGATCTTGACAAAAGGACGGTGTAGACCTAGGTTTCAAGGCATGGGCATTCCAAATCCACGAAAATCTCAAACACCCACCTCCTAGAAGTGGACCAACTCAAATCTTCAAGGGGGTGCGACTTGCTCAAGGAAGGCCAAAAAGTGGGTTTGGTGGACCAAATCAAGTCCAATGGCCACCAAACTGTAGATCCGGGATGCTAGTACCCCGATCTATGTATGTTCAAAATATCAAGTCAATCCAAGGGCTAGATCTCTGTAGATCTGAGTTTTAAGGTACCAAGAAGATCAAAAGGGGGTTTCAACCCCTCAAAACATGGAGAGATGTCCACAAGGTAGTTTTCACCAAAGTAAAGATATGGGTATAGGTTATCAAGTGTCTAGATTCCAAATCAAGTGGGATCTCACCTACCCAAGTGCTAGATCTAACCCAACAAGCTTCTCTTAGGAAAATCGATTTAGGTTCAAGAAGGCTTTTTGCATTGAAAAGTGTGTCAATTTTTAGCCAATCACCACCAAACTATAGATCCAACTAGGGGTGGATCCTATAGAGGTGGGTTTTTGATATCTTTTCAATTGCAAGGCTAGATCTAAGTAGATCTAAAAAAATACCAAAAACAAGGGTTTTAATTTTGATTAGGTTTTTTTTATGATCTAGAAATTATGGAAGATTCAAGGAAGAGAAAATCATACCTCTTGGAACATACCTGGATGAAGAGATGAATGCTAGTTGAGACGAGGATTGCTTTGCCAAAGAACAAATGGAGAATTGTTGAAGCCCTCTTGCCAAATTGATTTTTCAAAGCCACATGTGATTCCTTCTAACCTGTCAAGCCAAGGAGCAAAGCATCAATCAGTTTAACAAATTGAAGGTAGATACAAGCAAGAGAGAGAGAAACATAGAATAGTTGACACAAAGGCAAAACTACTCCCTGTCAAACCCAAAACGACTTCTTCCAAGCTTGAAGGGCAAGCCTCCCCACCAATTCGCACTTGTCAAAATCGCCCTCTTAACCTGCAAATAAAATATGGCAAATATGCAAGATAGCTACAATAGATCCTCCAGTGCAATGGACAATAGCATTTACAATCGAAACAACCAACATTCACTCCAATCCAAGCATGTACTCCAAAAGATAGAAATTTTATTCCAAGAGCCAAGAGCCAAAAATCTCTAGATGAATTTTACAATGAGAGGCTCCCTCCTTAAATAGGATGGGGAGAGAGTACAATCATAACCACTTTTTACATGAGTGGCTAAGATTAAAAGATCATAAGATCTAATCAACGGCTAACAATAAATCATAACAATATATCACATGGATCACCCAACATAATGATAGCGCCCCCACTAAATGGTACAATAAGGGGGTGACGTCATCCACTAGAGAAATATAGGTGCCAAAATCCACCTCATGATGACTAGGACATGATAACATAAGCACATGGTGGGGATAGGAGGTATCAATCCTTGCTAGCTCATCCCCAAGGCACAATAAAATAATAAAATATGTCCAATATAATATAAATGATCAAAACTGTCCTCAGAATCCATGACAGTCAAGCAGTAAATGTCCTCCTGTGATCAATCTGGGCATACCCACATGGTGAAAACTGACTGGAAGGTAGTGATGCCACCCTGGAAGACCTCTGTGAAGACCAAATGCCAAAACCTTGCCTCAATTGCCCAAATTGATTTCCTCAGTGACCACTTTTTCCATTTTTTTAACTGCCTCGGGAACTGTGAAAGTGCCAAAACTACCTCCTAGGGTGCTAGCGCTATCCATCTGAGCCCACCAGGCTCTCCGGAAGGGGGGGTAAATGGTAATAACAAGTGGCTGGACCACCCCCTCCATCATCAGCGCCCTAGGTGAACTGGCCTCTCGGGGCCCCTGCTGCTCAGGCTGGGAAATCAGCCCCCAATCTGGTCAATAAGTGTAAAACTGCAACAATCACTATCAGAAGTGCCCGGAACTGAAAGATAAGTGTCTCAATGGATCCAGAAGAGCCAAATCCACTAGGAATGAGTACTCATACACCCTGGGTTGCCCTAATGGACCTGCTGTAGGGTCCACCATATATGGACAATGTATAATCTGCCGATCTGAAGTAATAATAAACCTGCTGAACTGGATCAAACATCATCTGCATCATATGTCCATCATATGATATCATCATCAAACATGTGGGCCCATAAATCATCATCAATAATCATCCATACATGGTCCACATCATCACAGATCCCAAGAATATATAATCAAGGATAAATCACATCAGTAGACTAAGACAATGCTTCTCTAATCATTCCCACAGCTAAGCTCAAAGTATAAAATCCATTCAGTGGCATTAATCGAGTTAACATATTCCGTTGTTATATAAAATTACTTGCACAATATTTCAAATGACAAACTCACCCATTGGACATGGTCAAACTGCTAGTGAAGGATGAAGGCTAGGAGCAAGGTTGGGCCAAGGGTTTGACTTGTCTAACTTAACTCAAAAATACTTTGGACTGGGAGAAGGGGGAAGCTACAAACTCTGTGCTGGACAAAAAGAACACGGGGGATGGCTGTGTCTCACAAATGGATAAGTTGTTTAGAGAGTGCTTATTCAACTTAGGCCTCATGTCTACATCAAGTTGATCCAGGTTCATTAGGATCATTCAATTTTATTTCCATCGCCTTTTTGGCCTACATAACCCTTCGGATTTCAGATGTGCTGAGAAGCACAACTAGTTGCAGCTTGCATCCAGGGCATGTTTTTCACATTTTTATAAGGTCAGCAATTGTTTAGATATAGCTTTTAAGAACCATTGCTTTTTGGACCTTTCTTATACTCTTCGAGGAGTATTTTTAGCTTTTCATTGCTCTTGCCCCTTTTTTTTGTTTCCATGGGCGAATTTTTCAAGTTTCCATAGGTAGAACATGAGCTTTCAGTTTTAGCCAACAACATCTCAAGTGACTAGGGGGAGTTCGAGCCAATGCCAAACATTGGGACAACCGACCAGAATGATTTAGGCCTACAATCCAACTCACCAAAGGCAAGTTCTGTCACCAACTCAGAGCCGAGACACTGAATAAACAGGGATGCGGTCCAAACACAGAGGTAGAAAAATGGGGAAGTCCTCGGTATTAGAAAGTCAAAATGAGACAAGTCAGGGTTTAAAGTCAAACAGGAAGGTCATGTATGGATGGAGACAAGTGAATATGGAGCCTACACTAGCAGACAACTGGTGTCGGGAAAGACCATATCTATGTAAGGTGAAAAACCAGTGAGTTTTGTTAAATGACCTAAATGTGCAAGCAATTGTCCATTTTATGATTTACAGTTCATTTTAAATAATTTGCCACATCAGGAATAATATACCAAGCACATGCTATGATCATGACTAAATCAACAAGCTAATAATCCACAGTCAGTGAGAACATATCCACAGATCATACAACATCATCATAATAATAATCATCATGTATCATCTGAAACACTGCTGCAATACATCTCTAGGCACTGAACTGAAACTGTAATGGGATAAGTGGTCACATCAGTCATCAAATCTGAACTCTCAAGGCTCAGCCTTGACACAAGGTCATATACAAATCTGAATAATGTACTGCTCTGATCATGAGTGATCCAAAATATATAGCCATGCTCTGGAATAAAGGAAGCTCTGGAATGTGCAGATATCTGCTGTACAATTTGCAAATTTTAAATTTTTAGGGTTTTTTTATGATTTTCTCTCCTAGATTCTTTAGAAAATGAAATGCAAGAGGAAGAAGTAGAACACCTACTTGGAATGAGCTGAAGTTGTTGACTTTGTTGAGGTTATAGCGTCCCGGAGATCAAATAGCATGGATTGCTGAAGCTCCCAAGTGAGTTCGATTTGCCCAGCTCCACCAATTTGCCCTGCTTGCCTGTCAACACCAATGGACAAGTGAATCAGATTAATATTGACAAATAAGTGCATCAACAACAATACAAATAAGAATGAGGAAAATGCTTGGCTGAAATAGCAAAAATCACTTCCTTTTGTTATTGATCTTGAAGAGTGGAGCAGCAGTGGAAGCCAAATGGTGCACCCTCCTCTAAGACTTGTATTTGCTGCAAACAATGGTGAAAAACAATGTTGGAAACAAACAACAATCTATACTAGTGCAACAAGATAGCTTATCAATCAACAAAACTCAAAGCAACATCACCACAATACACAAGTAGAGAGCTCCAAGTCGTTTTCTCTTCTATTCCAAGTAAAAAAAAATGCCAAGAGAGAGGCACAAATGGAGTGAGTGCTTTCTCTTATAGAGAGAGGCCACTCCTCATACAAGGTTTCCCCCCAAAATGGAGGGTGGAGATCACTCCCTCACCCACAAGATTGAATGGTGGAGATCTCCTTGAGGGGGTGCGAATTGCCCTCTAGAGCGCACATGTGGAGAGAGGGGGCCCATGTGGGGGCCACACTACAATGCAAAGGGGTTGGGGGGTGTCTATATGGGGTTTTATCCCCCCAACCATATACAACAAGGGTCCCACCATCAAAAACAAGGAAATCAAATTCCCCCATGGGAGAAAAATGCCCCTCTTGGGCCCAAATCGACCTCTATGGTGAGCTGTCATATGGAGGGCCCCAAAATGCCCAAATATCACATCAAACATTACCAAAAATACCTTAGAGATTACCTTTACCATTGCCAACCTTTAATTTTGCCATTTGCCTATAGTTGCCTTAGTCAAATTCTGATTTCCATGTATTTTTTGCTGGTTTATATGGCTGAAGATGAAATTTGGGCTTTTGACCCACTTTTAGTGCCCGGATTGTCTAACTGTCTGCTGCAATGCGATCGTGGACCCCGAAAGTAGTAGGGATGACCACTTGAACGACCCCGATCCATCACTTTGGCATTATTTGCCCCATATCCACAATTTTTAATTAAAACAGGTCAAAGTTGACCAATAATAATTAAAAATTTCTCAAATGGTTCAATATTTTGCAATTCTGTCAATTGCATGCTCATATGGGACCCCTGTAGATGATAATTGATCGAAATCGAAATTCCGATTGCAACATTTTTTTTCGGGCCCATTTTGGCCTAGTCAACCCAGTTTGACCAAGTCAAATCTGGTCAACCATAGTGCAAGCTGAAACCTATATGCAAGCATGGAGTGACAAGGCTCAATTAAACAAGTTAGTACATTACTAAGCAATACAATGATAACATGGTGATAAAAAATACATTAAATCCCGAAATAATACAAGGCCCTGGTGAAGTGGGCCCACCACCTCCAAAAGACTAAGATGCTATGCACATCTATAGAATTGACCACGTTGCTGACTCTAGGTGATGTGGACAACAAGGCAAAGGATATGGGAAGACAAAGATGAAGATCATATGACCCTTTGGACAACTCGAGAAAGCGGGGTCCACTGAGGTAAGTATGCCATGACAGAACACGGGGAAAGGCGGTGCCTCACAAATGGGTATAGTGCAGGGAAACCACCACTAGTCATCTAACAAGTATCCCACAACTCACATCCGTATTCGAAGACTCCGTGAGGTTCTTTTCTAGAGCCGCCAAACTGGGTGTTCGACAAACCGTAACTTGAGACTCTAGGGGGCAATCTTGAGCTTGTCCCTTGCTCCTTCTCACCTCCTTGTTCCGCAGGACTAGGTGAGGAATAACCACTACAAATGCTGACATGTATAGCTGACCAGAATCCATGTGTGTTCATAAACACATTGCATGGATTTTACAATGAGTTTCATACTTAGCCCTTTTTTGGCTAGATTTTACAATTTACAATACAATGGCCTTTTTAGCCTGATTTACATTTCATTTCTTCATTTCTTCAAGGCCCTCTTGGGCTACATACATATCTCAAAAGATATAAACCTGGTGCTCATACTGCAAAGGTAATGGGGGTGAGTAATACAAGCTTCGATGACCAATGGGGAGCACCCGGTGAGGCTACACAATCCTAACTGCATTGCAACATCGGGGGCAACCGACATGAGCAAATCCCAGGTCTAACCGTGTATCTCACACACTAAAGAGCCGAGGCACAATAAAAAGGGAGTCATGGCAAACTCAGAGATCAGTGGGGGAATGGGGTCCTCAGGATCACAAATCAGAATCCAAGTCGGGGAAGAAGTGTCATGGATGAATCGGATGGGTGGAGAAAGTGATAATGGTGCTAAAGTCAGCTACCGAGGGGCTAAATGATCAAGTCTATGCCAAGTATAGAGGAGATGACTCAGCGTGCATATACATAAGTCTAACGGGAGGGGTGGACTGACATCACCAAGGGCCCACTCACATCATATCAAAACTAGATCACCAAATATATCATCTCATGCAAAGTTAGTGTACTAACAAGTATAAAGAAATCTAATCTACAATCATGAGCAATAATCAACATATGCAATACCTGCTGCACCATATACCTACTGCTACTGAACCTGTATCTGAGCTGGATCTCTGCTGTATCCGGGCATATAATAAACCAGCACTGTACTGTGATAATCTCGATCAGAAAAAGACAAGGCAACTGTCTCAATTGGGCTTGTGTCAAAGCCTGGAAAGGAAAGGTAACCCTGTGGTAGATGGTAAATGCAACTGTCTGTCCCCTCTGATATGTCTGCTAGGGTCAATCTGAACAAAAATGCCTCGTCTGAAGGCAGCTGATCTCCTGATCTGGAAAAAAAGTACTGTGCAGTCCTCGGTCGCACAGTCTGCAGTATGGAAGCTGCTGCTGACATATAATGTGATAACAAACTTACTCTTAACACGTTCGCTTCTCCTCCGGTCATTTATTTTTGGTTTGCTCCTCTACGGAATTGACGAAGCCTGCACATGTTTATTTTTTTGCCCCACGGTACTCTAATTACGTGCATGCTCCAGCCGCTTTTCATTTTCTCCTTCACGGGTTTGACATGGGTTTGACCGGTTGATTCTCAACCCCATTTCTCTCACGGCTTCTTCATCCACGGGTTCATCCCTACACGGCCGTTTCACGATTTGCTTCACGGGTTGCTCTGTTACGGGTCCATCCCGTCACAGCTTGCTTCACTGTCTTATCTATTCTCAACTTGTCTCACGGGTTTGCTCTCACGGCTTTGATCTCACGAGTTGATCTCCCTCTCGGGTTTTATCCTTATTTCAGCTGTTCCATGTTTTGGTTTTTGCATTGGGCTAGCAACACAAGTTTGCTACTTGGTTCTCTGTCCTCGGTTTACTATCTCACTGTTAGCCTGTTCACGGCTCACTCTATTCACGACCAGCTCCCTCACGGGTTCACTTCTCATCTCTGTAGTTTATTTCTTGAACCCGTCTCTGATTCTTTTTGTGCTTGATCTCTGTGTGAGATCTGTAGGTGAGTGAGTGCTTGAAGTCTGATCTCTATTGATCTTTGTGTGAATTCTTATGTGTGGGTGATTGCTTACGTGCTTGCCTTTCGAAGTCTGCAACACCTGTGTGTTTCTTTTAGCCCTGTCATTTGCTTATTGACTGAAGAACCTGAGGTCTGTTTATTTCTACCTAATCTTTCTCTCTCTCAAGAAACGCATATGGTTTAACTATTTTGACTTGTCCTTTCAGTGACAAGGTCAAACTCAGAACTATCTGAGTATAAGGTGGATCCAAATCTTGGTTATCATTCTTTAAATAATGTTTTTCCTGTACATGGTTATTTTGCTGTAAATGATTCTTGAGATTTATTCTGAACTTAGCATTTGATGATTCTCGAGGACCAACATTAATGCAATGACCAATTGGAGCATTAAGTTGAAAGAGATGAGAATTATGTTATTTCTGTTTTAATTCAGTTTAAATTTAATTAAGCAGTACAATTGTTTACATGTTCTTGTATCAAGCTTTTTATGTGTGATAAATGTATCTAACTTGTAATTTCAACATGGTATCAGAGCATTAGGGTGTAGCTAACTTTGTTTTGTAGCCAACAGAAACTACATCGATCCTAAGACAAGATCTCTACTTCACAGAAGCTCACTTGGCAAGTTGACTGTAAGGGTTTGATATGGCTTCTAACTCTGTAAAGGCAGAAGATAGGCTTGAAGGAGCCTCAAACTTTAATGCATGGAAGGCTAGGGTCTTAAATATTTTGGAGGAAAATGACTTGGATGAATTAGTCACTAATGTTGTGGAAGAACCCACAACAGCTCAAGGAAGAGCAACATTCAAGAAGAAGCAAGCTAAAGCAAAAAGGGTGATCTTTGACTCAGTCAAAGATAATTTGATGCCTATAATAGCTCCTCTAAGGACAACCAAGGAATGTTTTGATGCCCTAGCTGATCTCTATTAGAAGAAGGCACCTACTCAGAAGAGGGTCTTGAAGAAGCAACTTCGTTCATTAAAGATGGAGGATAAATAATCGGTTGCTTCCTTCTTCTCCAATATTGCTCAGTTAAAGGATCAACTCATGGCAATTGGAGTTGAAGTAGATGATGATGATCTCATACAAACAGTAGTAGATGGTCTCCCTACATCTTGGGAGACATTCCTTTCAGCAGTAAATGGAAGAAGAAGGCAAAATCCAGAGTAGATCTGGACCCCCAGCTAAAAAGAACCTTGCTCTTACTGCCAAGACAAAGAAAGAAAGAAATCTCCCTCAACACTAGAACAAAGGTAGGAGACCTCAAGGTAAGTACTCTTTCAAGTCAAAAGTAAGATGTTTTAAATGTAACAAGATTGGTCATTATGCAAATGTTTGTAGAAATCCTCCTAACAAGAATTGGCATAAAGGGAAGCATCATGCTTCAACTGCTACAGAAGAAGAAGAGCCTCAACAAAAGAAATTGAAAGAGACCAAAGAAAAAGATCAAAGAGAGTACTACTTGATTTCAACACTCTCAAGCTCCATCTCCCACTCATCAGACTCATGGTGGATTGACAGTGGGGCCACCAAGCATATGACTAGATACAAACAGGCACTTGTAGGTTACAAGGCCAAGAAGTTTAATGCAAAAGTGGAGATGGGCAATAGAAGTACCTTTGAAATAAAAGGAGTTGGTTCAACTACCTTAAAGCTTGATTCAAGTTCATTACTTCATGTTGCGGAAATTTTATTTGTTCTTGGTTTAAAGAGGAACGTTCTTTCAGTGGCAATGTTAGAAGACAAGGGGTTCTTGGTAGCCTTCTCCGAAGGAAAGGTATTAGTATGGGCTAAAGGTGAAAATTTAAGCTCAGCTTTTGGGATTAGTATCTGCAAGGGGGCCTTTATAGAGTCCCATGATATGTTGTTAAATCCCTATTTAATCACCCTTGTCAAGTTTCAGAGATCAAGAGGGAGTCCTTCAATGGCTCAAATTTAGAAGCTCATAAGACTTGTCGTTCAGAGAAGCAGAGGGAGAAGGGCAAGATGCCTTCATTTGATCTCACCAAGGAACCTATTAAGAGATTCCAAGATTGCTCCAGTAGGAGCCATGTCACTGATTCAAGTTCATCCACTAATGTGGAGTTATCCAAACCTCAAGTTTGGAAAGATGTTATGCAATTGAAAATGGATAATGATATATGGAAAGTAATTCTCAGACAACAAGGGAAGTCAGGTATAACTTCAAATTGGATCTATAAGATCAAAGTATTTGCTGACATTCAAAGCTCCTTGAAGCTTTCACAAAATCCTATACTCTATGATAGGTTGTTTCACGATGACAAGGACATGGTGCAATTGTTAGTTGTGTTTACTAAGCCTCTGTCTTTTACAAGCTTAGTGTTGCTGAGAATGCCTCTCTTGCTGAGAGGGAGTGTTGATTTTTTAGTGCAGCGGCGAGACCCATTCTCAGAGAGAATGGTACCCTAGTTAGTTGACTAAGGTTCCTGGTCAAGTTAACCAGGCAGAGTATGAGTAAGACCCTAGAAGGTACCCTAGGGCCCCCAGCTGTCTCCTGGGGTTCTTGGTCGAGGACCAAGCAGATTGATGCCATGGCAAAGTCCCTAGCATGTGGCTAGGGCCCCTATTTGTCTCTAGGTTATTTTGGTCTAGAACCAGACAGTTTCTTGATCATGATGACCAAGCAGATCCTGCAGGTTGAGACAGAGACATCCTAGGTCCTGCAGATGGTTGATCAACATTCAGTCTAGGATTGAATGCTCAGCTTGAGGCTGAGGACCATTCTCTTGGAGAATGGAGATCCTGGTCATGGACTAGATGGTTGATCAACATGTCCCAGTCTAGGACTGAGGCTCAGCCTTGGGTTGAAAGCCATTCCTTAAGAATGGAAGATATTGTTGTCCCCTCTCCTAATCGGTTATTGCTAGGTTGCTTCTCGAGGGACTGGCCACCCCTTGACGATGTCTCTAGTACCCAACCCTTAGGAGCAGCGTTAAGGACAAAAGGATTGTACCATCCGTTTGGATCTTCTCCCTCATACAGTGATGACAAAATATATAAAGTATGTATCTTGAGAGAGAGAAAAGTCTTTGGTCTTATTGGTCCTATTTTTGTTTGTCCACTTTGATCTTGTGATTGTTGACTCATGGTCCTATTCTTACTTGGTCCTAGCACTCTCACTTGTGTGCACCTTTGACTATGATGACTCCTACTTTATGGAGCATTTTTTTTTCCTAAGGGTTTATTAAAGACCTTTGGACCATGTATTATTACAGGACCCTTGTCCCACTTATGTCTTTGGTCTATTTACTTTATGTTAGACCCTTTGGTCTTTCACTTTATGATAAATTCATTAAATATTTATTTTTTAATCTTATTAATAGAATCTTTATGATTTTATTAATAAAGACTTTATGAGTTTATTAATAAAGTTTTTTTTATTTTTATTATTGGACCATTTAAGTCTTATTCTAATTGGTACGTTATCTTTTGACCTTTTTCATTTTATTATTTTATTTATCTTATTCTTTTTTTATTACTTTATTCCTACTTTACCTTTTGACCTTTTTCATTTTATTATTTTATTTATCTTATTCTATTCCTTTTCTTAATCCTAAGTTTTCTAACTCAAACTATATAAGTTTTATTAAACTTATGCTCCATAAAAAAACCAACCGTGAACTTTCTCTTCGCATGTTCGCTTCTCCTCCGGTCATTTATTTTTGGTTTGCTCCTCTATGGAATTGACGAAGTCTGCACATGTTTATTTTTCTGCCCCACGCTACTCTAATTACGTGCATGCTCCAGCTGCTTTTCATTTTCTCCTTCACGGGTTTGACAGGTTGATTCTCAGCCCCATTTCTCTCACGGCTTCTTCATCCACAGGTTCATCCCTACACGGCCGTTTCACGATTTGCTTCACGGGTTGCTCTGTTACGGGTCCATCCCGTCACAGCTTGCTTCGCTGTCTTATCTATTCTCAGCTTGTCTCATGGGTTTGCTCTCACGGCTTTGATCTCACGAGCTGATCTCCCTCTCGGGTTTCATCCTTATATCAGCTGTTCCATGTTTTGGTTTTTGCCTTGGGCTAGCAGCACGAGTTTGCTGCTCGGTTCTCTGTCCTCGGTTTACTATCTCACAGTTAGCCTGTTCACGGCTCACTCTATTAACGGCCAGCTCCCTCACGGGTTCACTTCTCATCTCTGCAGTTTCTTTCTTGAACCCATCTCTGATTCTTTTTGTGCTTGATCGCTGTGTGAGATCTGTAGGTGAGTGAGTGCTTGCAGTCTGATCTCTATTGATCTTTGTGTGAATTCTTATGTGTGGGTGATTGCTTACGTGCTTGCCTTTCGAAGTCTGCAGCAGCTGTGTGTTTATTTTACCCCTGTCATTTGCTTATCGACTTCAGAACCTGAGGTCTGTTTATTTCTACCTAATCTTTCTCTCTTTCAAGAAACGCATATGGTTTAACTAGTTTGACTTGTCCTTTCAGTGACAAGATCAAACTCAGAACTATCTGAGTATAAGGTGGATCCAAATCTTGGTTATAATTCTTTAAATAATGTTTTTCCTGTACATGGTTATTTTGCTGTAAATGATTCTTGAGATTTATTCTGAAATTAGCATTTGATGATTCTCGAGGACCAACATTAATGCAGTGACCAATTGGAGCATTAAGTTGAAAGAGATGAGGATTATGTTATTTCTGTTTTAATTCAGTTTAAATTTAATTAAGCAGTACAATTGTTTACATGTTCTTGTATCAAGCTTTTTATATGTGATAAAACGTATCTAACCCGTAATTTCAACAGTTGTGAGGCTGGGCTGGGTCAAACTGCCGAGTATGCTTTGACCTTACTGAGTCCTGTGCTTATGTGCCATAACCATTCATAAGTATAGAAATGATGCCATACAGTTTAGGACACAAATAAATATTTATTAAATATATATGTGACAGGTTATGGTGAATGTTATGCAGTCAGCAATATATATATATTATTGGGTAATATAATTTTTGTGTAAATTTCATTGTAACTATTTTACTCCCATCCCGTAGATCCTAAATGGTCTCTGGAGGACAAATAAAAATATTCTATTTATATTAATTCCTATAGCTACACTATTAGCTACAGATGCATGAACTAACTTTTTATATATGATAACCTTTGTCTACAACTTAGTCAGTCTTTTGATGGAACTTGAAATCCCTTTTTTAGGTTTGCCATATGCACATAGTACCTTCTGAGTTTCTGTGATTTTCTAGCTATTCATGTACTGTTCCAGATTATTAAGGTTGATATGGCATCTAAACATTATTGTATTTCAACCTCGGGGAATCTTCTTTCCCAGCTTGAAGTGTTTTAAACTTCATCATATCCATCTGGTGGGATTCTACCAATGCTTGTTGTGTATGGTTTAGTGAGTATTCTTTTTATAGGTCTGCAATTTATATCTTGTAAATACTTCACTTCAGTCTCACTTGATGGATTGTAAGTGCCCCAAATGTCATGATATTGGTAGAGAAGTAAATGAAATATTTCAGAGACTGCATTTTTTTATAAAATTTCTTTATTCTCAAAATTTTATTAAGTTCGAAGTTTCGAACTTTTGATGCCTTTCGTTATGGTGTTCTATAAGTTTTATTTTCTGGGATCTTAGCTTTATTTATGGCATGTTAAAAATTATTTGCATTAGCAAACATTGCTTAAGGCATATTTGCCGTGTCCTTTCTTTTTCAAATTTGTGGTGTATTGTTAAAACACTTCTAAATATATATTTTGACAGGTAGCAGGCTTGACTAATAACTCCCATTTAGAAGGAGCTCAAGAAATCCGCCAGTGCGTGGCAAAATACTCATTACTTGGGAAGTATGTATTGCAAGTGGCAAAGGTAACTCTAGAAAACATGATAGGCACCTCAGTACATTATTTGACATTTTGGTGAAATTTATGCTTTTGGGTTATGTTTCATAGAGAGCTGAAATATAAATGAGTGCACTTACATGCAGAGGAGATTGGATAAAATGCTATACGTGGGCCTTACAGAGAACCATAAAGAGTCTGCTACAATGTTTGCAAATATGGTTGGAGCACAAGTGATCTCCCAGTCACAAAATTTAAATACTTCTTTTGATTTGAGTTCCAATATTACCAATAACAGAACAGGTCAGTAGATTTGAAAGAAATCTTTCTTTATAGATAGGAGGCAGCATGTATGAATACAGAAACTGCTATATTCTTAATCTATAGCTCAGTTATAACAGAAACAACTTGCTCCATGTGAAACTGGTAAGAGAAATGTTATCAACCTAGTTATCATGGTGGGTGAGAGGATTACGAGGCTTGGTAGGACTGGGAAAGTTAGTAAGAGGGATAAAGTTCATGTAATTTAACTACGTATTTTGATCAATCTACTGACAGTTTAAAAATTGCATATGGTTAGCATTTTGAAGCATTGAAGCTTGTTTGATTGGACAACTGCTTTCCAGCAGTTAACTTGAACTGAGATGAAAGATGAAAGTTGTTACTTTATCATGTTCTGCATTCCTCTTATTAATTCTTAATTGCAGGTTCTAACCTCTCATCAGTTGATAGCGACTCAGAAGAAACAATGCAACCACAGGTACATTTGGACCTTACATTTTCAAACCTCCACTGACTTTGGAGACGAAATTCTGATTGATGAAGAAATATTCATGTGTCTCGACTCTCGTCACTGCAGAGCAGTATTGAGGACCAGAAGTCGAATGCAGATCCTGTTATTGAAAATGCTAAAGAAGAAAAGGAAAATGCAAAAGAAGAAAAGGAGAATGTATGTGCTTTACTTGATTCAGAGGCACTCCCTCTTTACCCCTCGGTTAACAGCTTAACATAAACAATCATTAAATAAGAAATCTGGATTTCTGATTCAATAGCTTCCTTCTTAAGAAGAAAATGTGAAATTTGAATAAAAACTTATAGTCAGCATGTATCTAATGATACTAGCAATCAGGACATCTGTAATTTCTTTTTGTTTTTGATTTTGCAGTTGACGGTTGCTAAACTGATGGAATCTTATGAAGGATGTGTTTCTAGTTCAAGGTCATCTCAAAGAAGGCGTCGTATTTCTTCGTTGAGGGGCATTGCACCAGCCAATTTTTCAACGCAGGTATTCTTAAAGGAACCAGTATTATTACTAATGCTCACAGCCAGGTTAAGATGTGGTCATTACCATTCTATAACAGTTCATTTCCATTTTCTCATGATTTTCCTGGATGTATGGTGACATTTTTTGGTCATACCCCTGATGAAATCTTGTCATAGATGAGGAATATTTTAAGGACCTAAGCTTACTTATGAGATTAAATATCTTTGGTAAAGATAATTTGGAATTTAAAGCAAATTTGAAGTTTATATAAGAAAAATGCCATCCTTTTTTGTCAAACAATAGTAACTATTAGGAAATGTAAGGCAAATTAATGAGGAATATGGTGAACTGTTAGTTTTCAAAAAATCATTGTTACAACTTGGCACACGAATTGAAAAAAATATAAAATGACATAAGTTTTGTCTACTAACAGGCATCATAAGTTACTAAACAGGAGTTTTTTTGGTGCACTTGCAATATGTAAATCAGAAACCACTCGTAGTCAATGACTTGAAGTTTAAATGCGAAAATTAAAGTAGATGCCAAAGGAGATGTTTGCATTTTATGATTTGGGTGAAACCATACTTGATAACATCGGCATCGGCAAAAAATCGGCAAGGGTCCCGAATACAACTTCTCAGCAACATCGGTGAAAAAATCCGCAAAAATCGACAAACCGCGGCAAACATTACAAATTACAAAACATATTCATTTTTTCAGAATTTTAAACATATAAAGCAACAACAACATCAGATAAACACATTAGCACATGAATATGGATAAAGCACTAGTATATATGATGTAGTGGATGCCAAATAAAAAATGATACATCAAAGTTTCAAAGCTTGGAAATTTGGAAGCTTTGACACCGGTTGACAAATGAGATTAAATCCTTGGTACACTAAAAAATCCTTGATGGTGATGATGATATTTCTCTAGCAACCTCCACAATTTGTGATGATGACCACAAACCCTCTCCCTTCCTTCTCCAAATTCCCAAAGACAAAATGACCAATGTTTTAAAACTCAGAACCAGACTTTGAACCGGTTGAGAGTCAACTCGGCTCGGAACTAGAGCCGACAATGACATGGAGCGGTTTGATTTCAATGACTTAGACTACTAAAAATACAAAAAAATTTACAATTTTAATGAAAAAAAATAGTAATGATTCCAAGCTATGATTTCCAAACCATTAGAGACAAAACATGCAAAGTCTACTCATGTATACACCATGTAATAGTGAATAGATAAAAATGGCACCAAGTGTAATACATATCTGAATCAAAATTGAAAATACATAATCATCAAAATTATTGCCTATATTGGGATCCTATTAATCGATAGCACCCTGTTCCCCCCTCTAGGCTCTAGCCCTTGCCTCTACCTCGAATCTCGAAGTGTTGGAATCGATTTAATACTGAGGGGGGGGGTGAATCAATATTAGTGCAGTTATTAGCATATTTTTACTTGCTTTAACATATTAAATTTTACTTAACTTTCATCATCAGTTATGCATCAATAAATTAACATTCACATGTACATACACCATATCATCAACACATAACACACATAATTTTCACATGGAAACCTAAACGGGAGAAAATCACAGAATGCTTCTTTATAGTATGAAAGAATACATTCAAGGAAGCACCAACTTCCTGTGTTTACCAACACCAACTGGAAGGAGGCTCCAACCCCCTGATTTTTCTCCAGCACCAACTGGAAGGAGGCATCAACCCCCTGTCGCTTTGTTTTTAGGCACCAACCTGAAGGAAACTACAACTCCCTGTCTCCTTGTTGTTTACAGGCTCCAACCTGAGGGAAGCTCCAACTCCCTGTCTCCTTGCCTCGTCCGATCGCCCTGATGTCTGATATATTTTATTGTCTTGCTATCCTTCAACTCTGCGCACTTCTTCTGGTCTTCGGATAATAATTCTGCTGTGCGCGACTTTCGTATGCAGACAGTTATCTGTTACTGCGTTGCATACATCACTTGATTTCTCTACCTTCTCAATTCATACCTCTACTGATGACTTACTTCATGAATTGTGTGCTCTGCTGATGTTGCAGTCTGTGCTTTCTGATTCAATGTTCTTCTTTACGTGACTGCAAAGATCAACTGATATTGTGCTTTCTATTGATGATATGTTGTACTGAAAAGAAGCACCAGTAACAGTGGTAACTGCGCACCTTATGATGTGTCCGTTTTGAATAAGTGTTGCAGTTCTTCAGATAATCTGCGACCTCCTGTGCATCAAATGATTGGTTCATTCAGTATAACACACTTGTCTCAGATCATCTGCATCGTGATGCGCCTGTCTGACTTTGCTGCTGTTCTGCTATTGCGCATCATATGTAATCTTCAACTTCACACACTTTCACTTCAGTTCATTTGCATCAACAAGGCATTCACGCAATATCTGATATCTATTGATTCTGTCTTTGCGCTTGTGTCTTTTCAACTTTTGTGACTATCGATGTGTTGATTGTGATACAATCCTTCAAGATATCCAGAACTTGCGCATTCTTCAATATTTTTTCCTTATAGCATGTTGTCCACTAATTTGCACTTAGGTGGACTCCTTGTGAACCTCAGAAGACTTGAAAAACTTACATTGTTCATTGCCAGAGTTCAGAAGTTCATCAGGCCAATTTTTGGCCCTTTGTAAAAAATTGTATGTCCAGATCCCCATGGGGGAATTGTAATAAGTTGGTCTAAGCATGATACTTTTGTAAGAGGCTTGGCCTACCTTAGGTTTTGTTATCAAGGGAATACTCTAGAGTGTTTTTTCCTTAGGAATTATGCATTGCGCTTCAGCGGCGTATAATTCTTGAGTTTTTCACTCACACCTCCAAAGCTGGAGTATTTTCCATGGTGGTCGAGCCTAGGGAGGTTATTAAATCCTATGTGTCTATGTATTTTAAACATGCTAGCCATCAATAATGAGTCATATGGACATGCATTAGGTCCCCTAGGGTTTTCAAGTTATTCAGACAAAAATAATTTTTCCTGTTTAACGAGATTTTTTAATATTTTAATTAAAAAATAAAAAAAGTGATAAAAGTGTGGTTAGGAGGTGAATTTTGGCATGGGGGTGCTCGTTTTCTAACCTAGAGCACCCGCAAAACCCTAAACCCACTTTTCCTAAGTTCTAAGTGATTATTTTTCACTTAAATAAAAATTCTCTGAAAATGATTTTTGAGGAATTACTTAATTAAAAAATAATAAATATGAGAGAAAATCAAATTCCTAAATCAATGGAATTTGTCTCTGTGAAGGCCCAGTTGAGTTGGCAAGTGCATTTAAGGTAAATCCAAATCAAATTTTGGAGGAATCAATCAAGGATTGAGTGAAGGCGAGTTGTCCTCTTCAAGTGAATGCGCCCTCTCTTCCTCTTGGGCGACTTTCCTCATGTGGCATTTCGTGGGAGGTTGGTGGAGAATCGAATGAGAGAGGGTGGGGTGCCTCCCTTAGGTGGCATCCACCTCAGCCTCAATCCTTCTTTTGATGCATCCATCAAGCTAAATCAATGGGATTTGATCCCCCCTCTCAAGGAATGCACCTTCCTTCTCCGTTGATGCGCCCTTCCTCTCTCATTTTCTATATAAGCAAGGTTGCTATTGCTAGTTTGACAGTGATAGAAAGGCATAGAACCTCTGCTCCTGCAAAGTGTAATATTCTTTCAAGTAATAAGATTGAAGACTTTGGAGGTCGATTGTGACTCTTGTTCCATGCATGTACCAGTTTCGGTTGAGGTGACATCTTTCTGAGTTTTATTTATTTTTATGCCAGTCAATGTTTAGATCTAGCTATTGTAGAACAAGCATTTGCGGTTGTCAACTTGTTTGTTTATGAGCATGCTTTCAAGATTTCAAAGAGTAATAATAGTATTTGGTTGTATGATTATTCTCTTGGTTTTGATTGATGAGCATACTAGATTTAACTTTGTTTGTGTGAAAATTGTGTAAGCTTTGCAGGAAGCCTCAAGGTGAAGGGAGCTTGGATCTAGGTTGATTCCACTTTCTCTCCATCACATTCGAGCTTGGGATCTACAGGCTATTAATCCACAACTTCCTTCTTCTTCATCTTGTTCCCATATCAAGCCTTGATTTTGAGGGTTTGCATTCACTATCTCTCCATTTTCTAAATTACTCTTTGGTTACTTGATTACTATAAGCTTGGTAAGAGATAGATTTGTATTGTTGCAAAATCAGACATCTCCTTTTACTTTAGCATAAAAATCAGATCCAGAATAACTTCATTTTCATATTAAAAAACTAGATCTAGATCCCACTTTTCTATACTTGTATTTGCTAAAAGTTTCCATTATTTTTTCCAAGTATAGATCTTGTATTTTTATGTAATTTTATATGTTCTAACCACTAATTTGTGTAAAAATATTAGATCCAGAGATCACTACTCCCTCTGGATCGCCCTGAGATCTTAAGTGGTATGAGTCTCTAAATCAATATATGCTCATAAAGAAATAAACTCAAACAACTAGATCTGCATTTACCAACTGAACATAAATGCAATCAACGACATAGACAACAGATATACCCTGGAACCCTTTCGGGAAAACCAACTAACTATGGGGCTATCTTCTCTCTCAAGCCCAGAGCATATAGATGTATAAAAGACAATACAATACAGAATTACCTCAGCCGGTAACTCAATCCCTCTGAACAGGACAAACTCTAATTTGCATGCATCTAGCGCATGCATCCAGCTGATGCATGCACTGAAGAAGTATGCCCTAATTGCCAAACTGTATCTGAGTGCTCTGACGGTGCCTCTGATAGATCTGCTCTTTCTAGATCTCTCTGCTCTGATCTGCTCGCTCTGAAGACTGCCCACTGATGAAATCGGCCTCCTCTACATGCACAAGTGCGCCCTCCCCTGTGGATGTCAAATGCTCGTACTGCTCCGGATCTCAACAGATCTGAGCTCCGATCGTCCCTAACCTTCCTCAAATCCCGAGGCAAGGCTATCCTGGAAGTCACAGACTCCTAATCGGTCAATCCCCTCAGGAAAAATGTCCTCCTCCAAGAGAACTCGGCCTCCTCCAATCTAATCAGTAATCACACTGTGGAGCTCTCCCAGCTCACAGTAATGGGTGTCTGGTCTCACTGGAACTGAAGGTCACTAATCTAGCTCAGATCTGACCTTCCTAGCTCCTGCATTAACTCCTCTCTATCTCAGAAAGTTGCCCCACATGGACAACTACGTCCTCCTCACTCTGGCAGTATCTCTCTCTGATGATACAACTGAGTAACCTCATCTGGGGACCCCCTGCCTCTATAAATAATCTCACCGATGAATTAGGTTTGCCAAAACCCAAATTCCCGGTGCATGCAAAAGGTCATTTTTGCATGCATGCATGCAGTCACTGAATGCTAACAGGTCATGCAATACTCATGAATGCAAAGGTCAATCTCCCCTGAAGCTCCGCATGCAGCCCCCGCTGGGCTCATGCCACTGAGTAGAATGCATCTCACTCTCTACTCCATCCTGATGCCTATGCAGCTAATGTACCTCCATGTAAGGCATTTGAACCATGTAGGACATCCCGAAGTTACCATAATCTAACACTCCCTCTTAACGAGGGAAGTCCTGACACTAATGCCTGGGTCCAACAAGTCCACTGCTGACACTGATCTACCTGATCTGCCTGACACTGCTCTCTGACCTGAAGAACTCTGATCAATCTCCATATGTGTGGCTTCAAAAGATTCCCCCCTGTCAACCACTGCTGACTCTGTCACTGCACTCTGACTCAGACTCCCTCTGAATCTCTGTTGCTATAACCAACCCTGAAGACCTCTGTCAAGTGGATCTACTGCTCTGTAGATCATCTTCCTATGACCCTGAGTTGACTCAGCTCTGTAAGTCAACTCCCTCTGTTTCTACACTGACTGAACTGACTGAGCTCTCTCCTGAGCGAAGTCCATCTCAACCATGTCATACCAGCTCACTCTCTGATTGGTGCCTGCATGAGCAGCATGCTCATCCCTCAAATATGAGCCCAAGGGATCAATCTCCACATCTCCATCGCTTTCAAGAGCATCTCGCTCATCCAACTGAACTCCAGAATCACTGCCCTAATCCTCATCATGGTGAGCATCTCGCCCACTCATCTGCTGGACAGGCTCACTCCTCTTGGTCTCATCTCTGCTATGAGCATCCAGTTCATCGTCCTCCTCTGTATCTGAAGAGGATGCACTCAGCCATCCTAATGTGCCCGAAGTAGAATGTCCATGAACCAAGTAGTCACCATCAATCCTGTGACCAAATAAGACTGGGTCTACTCCTCTAGGATAGGTGAAGAACTGATCCCTGTGAAACACTACAGGGTATCCTGCAGCTGCCAAAGCTGCCACTGAGAGGACACTCCCTCTCAGTCCTGAAACAAAGAGCACTCCTGAAACCTCCAGTAGCTCCCCACGATCAAGCAGAGATCTCACTCTGCCCACTCCAGCAATCAAATGGTCCACCCCCAGCTCATCTCGAGTCAACTGCATAGAAGTATGCTCTAGGGTCAAGAATGCATCTCGCAATCCTGTCATATGTTTGCCGAGAGTGCTGTCCACTCTCCACCTCTGATCATCCTGAGCCTTTGGTGGGCTACTATCATGTCCTGACTGAACTGTGGCCAGTGAGAACTCCTTCTCAAACCGAGAAGAGAACTCATCAACCTCTTCTGCTGCTGCCACCTGCTCATCCTTTGCCTGCTTCCCCTTCTTCTTATGTGGACATTGTCCCGCATAATGTCCATACTCATTGCAGGCGAAACATTTGGTCTTGCTTAGATCCTTCTTCTGTTTGCCCCTCTGCTTCCCACCTGCTGCGAGAGCCACATCCTCCTCCTTTGGAATGGCAGAAGCTGAACTCTGAATGTACCCTCTTTGGGTATCCTCCTGTCTGAAATCATCCCACAAGCGATCCCACTTGGGAAGGTTCTCACGACCTATGATAGACTGAACAAACACTGCCCATGACACAGTCACGCCATTCAAGGCTTGTCGAACTAGCTCACTATCCTCTACCTTCTCACCGACTGCTCCCAACTCATCTCTCACTTGAGAGATCTTGGTGAGATAGGTAACCATGCTCTCATCCTTTCCCATCTTGATGCTTCTCAGCTTCTCCTTGAGAACCATCTTCCTATTCTCATTGGAGCTCTGGTACAGACTAGTCAATGCATCCCACATCTCAAACACATTGTT
The DNA here is from genome assembly GCA_027924585.1 of Larix kaempferi. NCBI lineage: Eukaryota > Viridiplantae > Streptophyta > Pinopsida > Pinales > Pinaceae > Larix > Larix kaempferi. Next base: position 3,821,267 of record BSBM01000267.1, on the reverse strand, counting down.
TTTGGTAGAGACATGTGGGATGAGGTGATCCTTGATTGCATCAAGAAGGATCCTCTGAGCCTTCACATTCTTTTTATCATACACTGCTTTGGCAGTGGCATCAGACGGAACAGTAACGGGATTTGTTGTCGTGCTGTTCACAACATCCCATAGCTCACTCTCTTTCATCAAGAGAGTAATACGTGCCCTCCAGGCACTGTAGTTGGAGGCACCATCCAACCGGTCCTCCACTCTCAAACCAGTAGCCATACTCACCCAACTGAAGAAACTGTAACCCACAGTGAACAAGAGTCTCTCCTCATCACAGATCTGGCAGATCTATCTCAGATTTGACCACAAACTAACTGAACTGATGGATCTGACCTCTACAACCACAGATCTGAACGGGAATGTTTAGATCTGGTAGATCTGGCCTCTATCTCCACAGATCTACTAGATCTATCTCAGATCTAGTCACCACCACTGCAGATCTATGTGTGACTGCTCACCCTGATCCTTAACAGGGCTCTGATACCATGTAAAAATATTAGATCCAGAGATCACTACTCCCTCTGGATCGCCCTGAGATCTCAAGTGGTATGAGTCTCTAAATCAATATATGCTCATAAAGAAATAAACTCAAACAACTAGATTTGCATTTACCAACTGAACATAAATGCAATCAACCACATAGACAACAGATATACCCTGGAACCCTTCCGGGAAAAACCAACTAACTATGGGGCTATCTTCTCTCTCGACCCCAGAGCATATAGATGTATAAAAGACAATACAATACAGAATTACCTCAGCCGGTAACTCAATCCCTCTGAACAAGACAAACTCTAATTTGCATGCATCTAGCGCATGCATCCAGCTGATGCATGCACTGAAGAAGTATGCCCTAACTGCCAAGCTGGATCTGAGTGCTCTGACTGTGCCTCTGATAGATTCGCCCTCTCTAGATCTCTTTGCTCTGATTTGCTTGCTCTGAAGACTGCCCACTGATGAAATCGGCCTCCTCTGCATGCACAAGTGCGCCCTCCCTTGTGGATGTCAAATGCTCGTATTACTCCGGATCTCAACAGATTTGAGCTCCAATCGTCCCTAACCATCCTCAAATCCTTAGGCAAGGTTATCTTGGAAGTCACAGACTCCTAATCGGTCAATCCAGCTCACAATGAGCTTCTCTCCCCTCAGGAAAAACGTCCTCCTCCAAGAGAACTCGGCCTCCTCCAATCTAATCAGTAATCACACTGTGGAGCTCTGTTAGTTCATAGTAATGGGTGTCTGGTCTTACTGGAACTGAAGATCACTGATCTAGCTCAGATCTGACCTTCCTAGCTCCTGCAGCAACTCCTCTCTATCTTAGAAAGTCGCCCCACATGGACATCTACGTCCTCCTCACTCTGGCAGTATCTCTCTCTGATGATACAACTAAGTAACCTCATCTAGGGACCCCCTGTCTCTATAAATAATCTCACTGATGAATTAGGTTTGCCAAAACCCTAATTCCCAGTGCATGCAAAAGGTCACTTTTGCATACAGTCACTGAATGCTGGCAGGTCATGCAATACTCATGCATGCAAAGGTCAATCTCCCTTGAAGCTCCACATGCAGCTCCCACTGGGCTCATGCCACTAAGTAGAGTGCATCTCACTTTGTACTCCATCCTTATGCCTATGCAGCTAATGTACCTCCATGTAAGGCATCTGAACCATGGAGGACATCCCGAAGTTACCATAATCTAACAATTTGCAGTATTTTAGCTCGCTGGTTTTTAGCAGGTCCGTGACGAAAGTGGACGGATTTGTGACCAAAACTTGTCAAGGAGTGCAAAAAATACTTTTTGTGGACCCCCATCTACTTGTACATTTCTCCATATGATTGTAAGCCCTTAGATCCAACTATAAATGGACTAAGTGGCACTTCTTTTAAGCTTTGATTGTAAAATTATTAAATGAGAGCAAGTGGGCTACACAACGCCCACACCCCATCCCCCCTGGGGAGATTCACACTGTTTTAATTTTCGTGGTATAAATTTTTCTAACAATACACCAAACACACACAACACCTTTTAATTTGCAGGGTGTATAACTCAATAATTTCACTTTTACTTCATTTTTTATTTCCGCGAGAGTAAATTAGAATTAACACAAATCTCGTTGCCACGAAGTATGCTCTCACCACCACCACACAAAGGCATTATCGATTAGTGGTGGATGATCATAAAAGTGACACATAGATTTAGTGTTGCTTTATTTCTATTTTATCTTCAAGCATTTTTTTCTTTTAAGCATTAAACGGATTAAAACATTTAGTTTATAGCTCAAAGTATGCTCTTTCCCCTTGCGGGCATTCTACCTGGCCCTATGGGAAATCAGAAAGAGTTGTAAACTGTTCTTTAAAGTTTCACATCTAATTTAAACAACGCACATAATAAAATCTACTACTCTTCACATAATGGAAATCTGACACTACGTTAATTAAATTTTGTGTGGGGAAATTTCTTAGAAGAAGTGGGAACAACTGGGAGGCGATCTCAGGACACATTTAGGCTACACCATCGTTGGTGTAGTGTTGAACAACGCCCTAGAGACTCCATTCTAGCCCACACGTCTTCGTGAGGAGCCACCATTTTTCAATTTCCGGACATTCCATGTAATGTCCCCATTCAAATAAGTGCATAGTTAGACAATCCCATCAATCCTACTAGTTTCCTAGGTTGGATGGGCACATGTGGGATGGTAATAAGGAAACCAATAAATGATATTTAGACATTAGAAGGGTTCAAGAATTTAATAAATATGATGAATAAATAAATTCAAGAGAAATTCTAGGTGGCAAGTGGTTTTGGAGACATATGGAGGTGGTGGGACCCACACTAGCTTGATTTTTCAATGACACATGGCAGCTCTTTCTTGCCAATTCGAATTCATGGGAAGGTGAACACTCTTGGGTGAGTTGGTAAGTCATAACACATGGCATTGAGCATATTAGGTCGAAATGGGAAGGAATAGTAACCTCCATGGGAGAGGAAGAGTCAAATTGGAGACTAGTGGACACATGGGCTAGATTCCCTAGTTTTATGACAACAATAATGAAGCATCTATGACATTTTATGACAAAATTCAGACCTGACTTCTTACACCTGACCATTATGACATGTCAGCCCCAAAAATAGGCTCAAGAAGGCACTCATGGAGTTGGAGGAATCTAAAGAGACTCAAATTCGAATTTGGGAGAAGATGGAAGGTTGGAACTAGGAGACAAGTGGCAAATGAGGAATATTTTCTAAATGGAAAATTATTGAATCTATTGAGAGGATTTCGACCCCTTGAAGGCTAATGTTGGTTATAAAATGTAGAAATCAAGTATGAGAATGGATTTTGATGATTTGAGAAAAATTGCATTTGTGAAGAGAGAACTAGTGGATGACTAGTTTCTTGCCTTAGCCAATTTCGAGGGTGAAAGATTCCCATCCAAGTTGGTGTTTGGAGAGGCCACTCAGGTCTTTCATGGTGCTTTAATGGAGTTTGTATTTGCAGGTAGCAGCTACAGGAAGTTTCATGGTTTGGTTTAGTGCAGCACTTTCTCTCCACCGTTTCCAGTTTTGAAGGCATATTCGTGCTCCTTGAGGGAGGGCGTTTTTGGTGAGCTATTGTACTCTTTGGGGGAGCTTCTAATGCCCCATTTCTTTTGTAATATGAAGTAAATACTCTGTTCTTCATCTCCAAAAAGTTTCAGGTCGAAATTCCAAGTAGAAATGTATAAATCTCATTTTTAATGGAAGAACAATGCCATTTCCCCACTACCTTGTTGTGAGCCAATGTATTGATGATGATTTCGAATGGATGGATGATTCTCTGATATATTTGTGATAAATATACTGCCATGGATGTCTTCTACAAGTTTCATGTACTGTACTTGAGCATTTGAAGCATTTTTACTTAGTTTAGTTGTATTGGGAGGTGAAATAGTGCCATTTCCCCAAGGGTCGAATTGGGGGTTTTTGCTGTTGAATGTGAGAGAGTTAGAACAATATTAAAAATCAATTAATGGTGCATATGAGACCTTAATCACATACTTAACACATTATATACCTCTGTTCATAAATTTGTGGGAGTTTGGAGGCATTTGGAAGGCCATTTGCAGTGTTACCCGAGGGGGATTTGATGCACAAATTACTAGTCAAAATTACATATATTGATCAGAATACAAATCAAGTTTGCAGCAGTATTTGGAGGGCCATAAAACATCCCTGAACCTTATATTCAAGTCTAAATACCATTCATACACTCCTAGAGAAGATTTGGGAGCATTTGGGTTGATTTGGAGGTCAAAACAGTAAAACTAGTCAAAGGTCGAAATTGGGAAAAAAAAGTGGAAAATTGGGCATTTTAATAAAATTTGAAAAAGGGATATTACATTCCACCCTATACCTCACGGTATCTCAGAAGTTCCCCTTTTTTCCCTTAAAAAACTTCGAATTACTAATAATTTAAAAGTAACCAAGAGACAATTGCAAAACATTTCCCTTTCAACAACATTGTTATATCTTGTGTATCGACTCCATTTGGCATTGGTCCACAACAACTATTTATTTACTTTTTCTTAAATATCATATTTTGTTGTGTTATCTATATCGGTGATCATTCCATTTTTGCTGGTGAAAGCTTTTCTTTAAACTATTTTGCAAAATGAGCTTGGACTATTTTTAATCATAAACTTCCTCCAACTCCTTAAAACAACATTCATAACTAATTCATCAAAACATTCTAAATAACCTTAGAAACATTCCGTAGGGACTACCTCCCTTGGCTTTGATTAGGAGTTGGCCTAAACGGAGGATTCAAGATTAGGTGACAACCTTGACTAGAGACTTGCCCCCAAGGGCGCACTGAGCTGTAGCACAGATTTCTGCTGCGTTAACCAGGTGCGCAATCCGACGACAACACAACGTTTGCACAATTGTCACAGACTTACGACATCATTCTGCACACCATCAAAACTTCATTCTGTTGCATGTGTGCATTCGGCTCTTCGCTAGATCATTCTGTTCTGTCCACGAGCCACTTGATGCCTTGAAAGACAAACTAAAACTTGCAGTCTTACTTCTCCACTTCACAACTTTCTCCCATGCTCACTATTCATTCTCCAACTTGCATCTCTATTTATACATGTCCTACAAGGATAGTATGTTTGCAAGTCGGTCGTGGCATTTCTTCTTCCATACTTCACGGATCGTGCATATGCCGTGTGTCATCATCTGCACTATTGATGTGTCATCTCTGATGTATCAACTGCCCTTAGGATCCACAACTTAGTGGGATTTTGCATCTTGGTGATGTACCATTGCGCTCTAGATGTACCATTGCATTCCATTATGTGCGCAGTCTTTCACCTTGTCCATGATCTTTGCTGTTTCAATGATATTTGTTGTACCATCCCTTGCGGGTAATGCGCACCTGTGTTATTACCAACTAACATAGTCTGCTCATTCTCGTGCTTCTGCTTAGTGGGTTTGTGACCCATACTTATCATTGCATTTGGGTGATGCGCTTTTGTTGCATTGAAACTTTATGGAAATTGCGCACATGCCTACATTTCATTTGTGGGACTTTGACCTCTACCTTATTCTTGCTTGTGGGACTTGCGCACTTGCTATTCGTCGGCTGTGAAATTTGGCCATTGTGGTCTGTTGTCCGCCGAGATGCACACCGGCAGCGGAAATCTTTCGAAAGTTGTCTCCCTCATTGGAAGTGGGGAGAGGTGTGGCCTTGGGGGCAAGTAATGAGCTAGGTACTGTCACCTAAATCCCAGCTCCTCCGTTTAGGCTAACTCCTAACGAAGCCAAGGGGGGTAGTCCCTACAAAGAGTTTCATTAAGGCTCTTAAGTTTAAATGTTTTTGTGTGTATGGTGATGCGGATGAGTGTTGTTTAGGAGTTTTTTTAAAGAGAGATCACAATTATAAATGAAATAACACAAGATAATGAACAATCTACGTTGCGAAACAAGATTACAATATTACCAGTATATCAAAGACTTGTGAAAATGAAATAGCATCCACAGATAAATGACTTAAATGGACAAATGGCCCAATGACATGAAAATATAATAATAGACCAGTGCCTTACGGAGTCAAAAGTTGTATAGTGCTGGGGGATGCTGAAAGTACAAGTCTCGGAGAACCGCTCGTGGGATCGTTTTGCAAACTATCTTGGTAAATTGAAATTTTTAATGATCTTGATTATTAGGCTAGCAAAAGCAAGGATAAAGCATCCAATCGGAAGAAATGCTTTTGGTGGCTATTCACAGTGATCTGACGGACCGTCCAGTTATCAAGAGGGTAGGTGTCTAATGTTTAAACCACCCTCGAAGTTTGAGACAACGACACTTTGGCTCCACCTCCCAAAATAGCACTTTAAGTATTTATCGAAAGCAACGCCGGTTCGTTGGTTGTGGGGTGAAAGTTTTATTATGTTATAAAAAATTTAACAAATCCAACACCTTTTTGAGTACTAGCCCAACCTTTTCAGGTTGGTAGAGCATACGGATGTTGGATAACAATGAAGATAAATTATTAAAGAGTGTGTGAGTTGGAAATTTGTATTACTTAGAGTACACCGTTCAACCCTCCAACAGAGAGCGCTCTTGACTTCGTCTTAAGACAGAAGTTCAAGAGACTTAGCTAAACTATCTGCTTGATGCAGGTATATGCAGTGGGAATGCTCTCCAATTGAGAGTGCTCTTGATTTGTGTTATTGCAAGTTCAAGAGACTTTGGTTCTTTGTTAAAATAGAAGCAGCTTATAAACAAGAACACACGTGATAGCTCAATAATGATAAAAGAAATGACTAAACTAACAATTAGTTTCTAAGTTGCAAAATGGAAGCTAATCTAGCAAATTATTTCTAAGTACATGAAAATAGAAACTACTATAAGATACCAAAGCAAATCACATCAAGAGACCACAAACCTCCCCAGGTGGCGGAAGTTGGAAGTGGGGGCTTAAAAACCCACTCAAGCTTTTATTGGAAAATTACAAGTGCCTTTGGGATTGAAACCCTTGAAAGGACTTTTGAGAAATAACTTAAGTGAAATGAAAACTCCAATGAATTTGTACAAAGGATAAATGGTTTCTTTTTTGGTTTTGGATCCTTGTTTTTGAATCTAGTTTTGCTTGCTCTTTCTTGCGTGGTTTTGCTTTGGGTTCACCTGTGAGTAAGAGCTCTAAACAACAACTAGAAAGAGTGTTAGGAAACCAAACTTTTACCTATGACTCGAAATGATGAAGTGAATAACAAGATAAATGCCCAATGAGATGAAATAGAAGCCCAAAATAGTGAAATGAGACAAAAAATCAGACCTTGGAAAAGACAAGACAAGCTTATTGTTTTTTATGTAAAACGCACGTTTTTCAGCGAAATGACTTGAGATTTTTTGAGAAATGAAATTTAAGGATTTTTTAATATTTTAGGCTAATTTCCAGAATCTAGAAAATAGCAGAAAATTGCAGAAAATCAGTAAAAAATCAGCAAGTACAAAATACAAAAAATCAAAAAATAAATTTTTTTGAAATTTTTTAATTTTTCAAGCTAATTTCCAGAATTGAAAATTAGCAGAAAATTGAAAAAATCAGTCAAAAAACAGTAAGCCTAAAATGGCACGCTTTTCGAGAAAAACACTAAAAAATTGAGAAAAATGATTTTTTCGATTTTTTTTTTAATTTTTAATATTTTTCAAGAAATTCCAGAATTGAGAAAGAAACGGAAAACATAGAAAAAACCAGCAAGCAAAAAAGTGGAAAATATGCACGCTTTTGGAGAGAATTAATGCACGTTTTCCAAGGCAAACAAGCAATGAAAGAAAAAATCAATGGGGGAGAAAAAGACAAGACCAAATCAAGCAATACACCAAGAAATAAACAAACAAGGTGGGATCAACCTTGGAACAATGTGACCACTAGAACCACTAGTCCCGAAAACCTTTCAGCTAGCTGGATGTCCACAAGGATGCTAATGGGGAAAGAGAAGTAACAACAAAATTATGTGGCACTTGGGATCAAATCCCAAGCTACTTTCTCAAGGAAAAACTTGGAAGAGAAGAAGATGAATTTACAACTTTGGAAAATGAAACTAGATCTTTAAATATGAGTCTTTGAAAAGATGGATCTAGCTTTGAAAAAGGTAGATCTAAGGCTAGAAAGCCTAGATCTAACTTAGTAGAAGCCAAGCAAGCTTGAAATACAAATTTTAAATGACTTGATAACTTCTAGAAATAGTGGAAAAGAGATCGACTTGTAGTAACCAGTGTAACCAAAAGAGAGATTGAAATAGTTTTTTGTTGATGGATGAAAGGCTAGATCCTCTTTGTTGTGTTTCTTTTCTTTGAAAAGAGAAGGACTTGGAGAAACTGCAAGAGAAAAAGTTAGAGAGAAAAAGCCATTGTGTGAGCAAAGAAAAGCTTGATTTCCAAGCCACTCTCCACCTTGAATGATCCCTGCAAAACCCTCACGATCAAACAAGCAAAACTGAACAAGATATTTCTAACATAGATTTAGAACATAAATTGAATAATGAATTGCTTAAATAAAAGATGAGGTGAGAGAGATATCACCAAGACAATGTGAACCAAGCTTGAAAACTCATGCATAGACCTCCAAAGTCACTTCTTATTCCAATAGCATAAACAAATATTAAAATGAGAATTTGGTAGAGTGTTCTTGCCTAAAATATCCATGAATAAGAGAGAGCAAAGCACTCTTATTTTTACAAAAACTAGCCAACTAAAACCCTAATTCGAATTTGCCTTGTGGGAGACAAATGGCACCTTGAGAAAATCAAATTCCAATCACAAACTCCAAAAAATCAAAGCTTGGAGTGAGATCTACCATTAAACTTGAGTTTGCATTGATGTAGAGTGAGGAGGTGGCCTCCACCTAGGCAAGGCACCTCCACTCTTCATTGGGATCATCACCCAACCAACAAACAAATGCCACATCACCAAAAACGTCAAGCTAAAGGAGAGGGCAAATTTCTTGACTGAAAATCACTCCTTAGTGCTCCGATGTTGATCTGAAACTGGTGGGTGATGATTGCAATCATCATAAATGCTCAGTTCCATGTCATTTTGACTTTTACTTTATTAATTTTGGCCTTTTTTGGAGATATTTAAATTATGTCAAATTTATTATTTTCTGAATATTTTAATTAATATTTCTCATTTTTTGATTTTTCGAGAAAATATTAATTATGAGGCCAAATAATTGTCTGAAACTTAGGCCAAGCTGGTCCGGGGGTCATGAATGATTTTTGGCTTAAGGTTTAAGCTTTCAAACTCTGAATTTGGACCCCGGATGACTGACATATTACAAATTGAAATTTTTCCATTTAAACTATGGAAAAATTTATTGAAAAATAAAAATAATTAAAAACCTAAAACCGGAGGACCCGGTAAAATTTTTCCGAAATTTTTTCTTAGGGTCTTAGTGACTTAGGACATGACCATAGTCTATTCTAATAGTGTCTAGTAGGCTTATATACATTAGTTGGACTCTAACAACCCCCCAAGGCTAAAATTTTCAAAATCGGGCATTCCAGCTTTGGAGGAAGTGGGAGAAAACCTCATCGATTATAGCTCGGATATAGGGAAAGTATAATTGACAAGGGAAAAAACTCCCTGGAATACCTTAGTTGCTTAACCAAGTCATGGGGGACCGAGCCACTAAAAAAATCCTACTGGCACACTTTATTACAAACCTCGTGCGGCCATGGTCACTTTGAGTAAAAATAAAAACTGGCTAGCCAAAATTGGCGAATTATTGTAATCTGAAACCCTAATATGCTGGAAGTGAACACTGATGTGTTCCAACACTGGTGGCTCAATGGAGTTTCAACTATTTGTACAAAATAGGTGATAACATGGTCTTCAACCGATCGTACCCATTTAGGAACTTGTGCACTTCTCACCACTTGAAGGCACCTTCTCATTTGTTGTGCTTGCGTGCTTTCAGGATTGTTCGTCCATCTGTTGTTGTTAGATTATGGTAACTTCGGGATGTCGTCCATGGTTTAGATGCCTTACATGGAGGTACATTAGCTGCATAGGCATCAGGATGGAGTAGAGGGTGAAATGCACTCTACTCAGTGGCATGAGCCCAGTGGGGGATGCATGCAGAGCTTCAGGGGAGATTGACCTTTGCATGCATGGGTATTGCATGACCTGTCAACATTCAGGGACTGCATGCAAAAGTGACCTTTTGCATGCACCGGGAATTAGGGTTTTGGAAAACCTAATTCATCGGTGAGATTATTTACAGAGGCAGAGGGTCCCCAGATGAGGTTACTCAGTTGCATTGTCGGAGAGAGATATTGCTAGAGTGATAAGGGCGTAGTTGCACATGTGGGGCGACTTTCTGAGATAGAGAGGAGTTGCTGTAGGAGCTAGGAAGGTCAGATTTGAGCTAGATCAGTGACCTTCAGTTCCAGAGAGGCTAGACACCCAGTACTGTGAGCTGAGAGAGCTCAACAGTGTGATTTCTGTGGAGATTGGAGGAGGTCGAGTTCTCTTGGATGAGGACGTTTTTCTTGAGGAGGGAGAAGCTTGTTGTGAGCTGGATTGACCGGTTCAGAGTCTGAGACTTCCACGATAGCCTTGCCTCAGCATTGGAGGAAGGTTAGGGACGATCGGAGCTTAGATCTGTTGAGATCTTGACCAGTACGAGCATTTGACATCCAGAGGGGAGGGTGCACTTATGCATGCAGAGGAGGCCAATTTCATCAGAGGGCAGTCTTCAGAGCGAGCAAATCAGAGCAGAGAGATATAGAGAGGGCAGATCAGTCAGAGGCACCGTCAGAGCACTCAGATCCAGTTTGGCAGTTAGGGCTTACTTCTTCAGTGCATGCATTCGCTGGATGCATGCAAATTTAGAGTCTGTCTTGTTTCAGAGGGATTGAGTTACTGGCTTAGGTAATCCTATATTGTATTGTCATTTATACATCTATATGCTCTGGGCTCGAGAGAGAAGATAGCCCCATAGTTAGCTGGTTTTTCCCGCAAGGGTTCCAGGGTACATTTGTTGTTTATGTGTTTGATTGCATTTATGTTTCAGTTGGTAAATGCAGATCTAGTTGTTTGAGTCTATATTTTTATGAGTATGTACTAATATTGAGACTCATACCGCTTGAGATCTCAGGGCGATCCAGAGGGAGCAGTGATCTCTGGATCAAATATTTACAGTTGTTCCTTTCCTCCAGCGCACTCCCAATTGTCAACCAAACAACACATAGGCTTGTTAGCTTGCTTGTCCCTCTGGTCCAATCATCTTCTTGGAAGTTTGTGCAGTTGTATCATTTTCCAAAGTAAAATTGTCAATGTTATAGCAGAATTCCTTCACCAAACAATAGTCACGTAACCATTCATCAAATGAAGAAGTAAACTATATGCATACTACTGTAATAAATGTAATTAAGGCAATCTTGAGATTAGTAACCAGTTTAGTGCAGTGACCAACAGTAGTGGACAATCTAATAATTATCAAGCAATTATGTCATTCAAACAATACTTAGTATCTCGAGGTATGTGCCAAATTTAAAAGGCAATCTTGTAACAGTTTAGGCACTTTAACTTTATAAATCAAGGACTGATATAAACCTCTTGTAGCATGTATTCAGTAGCTAAATCCAGTATCAAGTGACAGTATAATCAGTATCACAGTAAGGACATTAGTAGCAACACTTTTATGAAGCATTTACCATTGCATAAACATTAACTAATTATGATATTCATAACCACCACTAATAGCATTCGTGAAGCATCAATTATGTCAATTCGAAATGTTCACTAACCTCTGTCAAGTATTTTTGTAGATCTGTTTTAGGGACAACAGAGGGTCAAGGCTTAAAGGACAGCTTGCAAAGGGCCCTAGGATCTCGTTCTAGGGCTTAAGAGCTTTCTTAGAGGGAAAACGAAATAGAATAGTGGAGCGCTGGGTTAAAGAGGGTCGCGTTAGGGCTTTAGGGGGTCATTTAGGGTTTTTATATATTTTTTTATATTTTTAGGGATGCCACAATTTCGCCCCAGGGTTTTTAGGGCCTAAAATGGTAGGCCATATTTGTAGGAGGGAGGGCAGAAATTTTAGGGAGGCCAAAAATTTGATTTTTTTTATTGTTTAGGGTTTCAGACATAAAATTGTAGACCTAATTCTAACCCTAATTCTACCGTTAAAACGCAAAATTACACATGAAAATGCAAGCAAATTTGACAAATTTTGATAAAATAGGAGTTTTCATGGATGTAACCTTAAACCCTAGGCCTAGAGGTGAAGTGACCAACCTCCCTCTTGGAGTAATCTTCTCATTGCCTCCTAAACTAGGGCTTCCTACAACAACTTCTAGGGTTCGTGATAGGAGCCTAATCTAGGGCAACATTAGAGTTCCAAGGCCAAACTAGGGAAAATCTCCTCTTGGGAGCGTTTTCCACCATGCAAAGAAGATAGAAGGCAGACAAGAAGGCCTAAATTAGAAAAAATACAACTCTATGGACACCATTCAATCATCAAAAATCAAGAAACTCACCTACCTTCACCAAACAAGGCTGAAACAAGACTTACTTGAGCTTTGTGTTGTTCCAACAATTCCTAGCATCCACCATGCATGAGCAAACCCTAGAAAGCATCCAAATTTCATCCACAAGGCAAAGAAGAGAAAACTCTAAGAGGTGCACATCACTTTCCAAAAGGCTATCTTGGGTAAAAGAGCAACATAATGTAGTTTATCCCTTGAGTTATGATTTACAAATGAAGTGAGGAGTTGTATTTATAGTGCTCTCAACTCACTTTTATAAAATAACCAAGTCGATAGGCCAAATAAATGTCATTGTAAAAATATAATCTGAAATAATATAAAATAGTCTAAAAGATGGCTACCTGGGCCATTTTCGCCTTAGGTGGCTAAAAACTGCTAAAAATAGGTAAAACTAAACAAAAGGCTTCACTCCGAAAGGTGGAGTGAGTAGGGGGGATCGTCATGCCCCATCTAACCCCAATAGTGCTGAAAAACCCTCAATGTCAGCCCTCTACAAGCTTGTGGGCCTGGTGACCAAGGATGATGTCATCATTGAAGAAGTACCAATGAGAGAAGGTGCTCTGTTGGAGAGGGGCCAGGATGGGTGCATAGGGTGACCGGAAGAGGAGGCAAGTGCCTCAGAGCTGAAACGTTGCCACCTTTGTGGAAAACAAGTAGGGGGTCATGTGACCCAGTGACCTGCCCCTAGGAGCCCCAGACACCAACCTTAGGGCTACAAACCCCAGAATGAGGCAGTCAACAATGCCACTAAGCCATAGTACTCCTAAAGGAAGGATCAAAGGGTTCAGCCATAACCACCTCTCAGAAAGTGCTGATAATACCCCCATCATGGCCCTGAAGAAAAAACGACCCCTCTTTGGGAAGATATTTGAAATTGAGCAGGTACTGGTACCGCGTAACATAGACATCGGTCTACTGTCCTCCATCCTGAATCTCCTCAGGGTCTCTACTATGTACTTCCCTTGTCCAAGGAAGATCTCTCTCGATCTCTTCTGTACCTCTAACACCAAGAAATAATGCATCAAGCCAATATCCTTCATCTCAAACTCTATAGCCAAATCTATCTTGCACCCTGCTATAAGCCCCTTTGCACTTGTGGGAAACAAATCATATACATACAGCACCAAGATAGTGGATTAAACCCAACAAGTATGAAGTACAAGTTAGGATTCGCTTCACTCTTGGTGAAGGCCATGCTCTCTAAGTATTTGTCAATCCTGGAATACCACGCATTAGGTGCCTATTTGAGTTCGTACAAGGATTTCTTAAGCCTACACACATGGGACTCCTTCCCATGTACCTTGAAGGCTTGAGGTTTCCCTATATATACTTCCTCCGTAATGATCTCGTTGAGAAAGGTTGTCTTCACGTCCATCTGGTGAATGCTCTGCTTCATGCCTGAGATAATCTATATAACAGCTCGAATGGAAGCATATCTGGCAGGAGCAAATTTCTCCTCGTAGACCGCTCCATCTCTATGAAAGAACCCTCTCACCACAAACCTCGCCTTGAAGTTCTCGATGCTGCCATCTGCAGCATGCTTGATCTTGTAGAGCCATTTGGAAGTCACCACAGACTTCCTCTTTGGTCTAGGAACAATGCCCCAAACATTATTCTTCATGATGGAGGTGTTCTCCTCCACCTCGGCATCCCTCCAAACCTGTTGGTTTGCTGCTTCCTCAAAACTGGAAGGCTCGGAATCTATGATGTTGCTCATCAATGCCATATAGTTTGGAAACTTCTTCGGAGGCCTTCTCTCCCTGAATGATCTCCTAGGAGTCTCAACATGCTCTCGAGCATCCATCAAGGTTTGTTCAAACCATTTGGATCTCCTGACAGAGCTAGAAGGAGTTAATTCCTCCTTCCTAGCTGAAGGTTGACTCCCTGAACTAGAAGTCTATGAACTCTGTTCTCCCTTCAGAGTCACTTGCTCCTTGTCCTCTGCCACTAGTGGTAACTCATGAGACTTCCTAGATGCCAAGTTCTCTTCGAACTTAACTTCTCTTTTCTCACCATTGTCTTTCGCTGTGTTGGATAAGGATCCTGTAAGCCTTTGAGGTCTTGTTGTACCCCACAAATATGCCCTTTTCTCCTGAAGGCTCTAGCTTCATCCTCTTCTTCACAGGTACATGGACGTAAACTAGACAGCCAAAGATCCTGGGATGCACTTGCAAGTCTGAAGCCTCCTCCCTGTTGGTACGACCTCTTGAAAAGCTCCTTGAATGTTGTCTTCTTCTCTTTGCTAAATCTAGAAAGTGAAAGTCCTTCACTCTTCTAAATGAGTCACTTACTCAATGCTTGTGTCTTGTGTTGTATCTTCTCCTCTTACCTTGGCTTCTTTTTATAATCTTGAGATGAGACAAAACCTTAACTTCCTAAGTGATGAATGGTTGAGATTAGATTTCCTCCACACTTGAGATCAATGGCTAAGATTCACTTAATTAACTTAAATCACTAATGCGAAGATCTTAGGCATTTTATTAAATTAACCTCAATTAATTCTAAAAAGGCATTCACTTTAATAATTAACTCAATAAAGTAAATTTCCAAAGTTTTGAGAGGTATTAATAACAATTTCCGTAGGTTAGACACAAACCCAGTGGAAATACTTCTCTGAGCTACACACTTCAACAAAACATTCTATTTTACCCTATCCTGAAAACCCCGTTTCCTTATTTTGTGAACTTTTTTTTGCTATTTTGAGCTTTATTGTTGGTAAATGCCTATGCATGAGTCATGGAAAGGTGCTTATTTGGCTAGTGATGTTATTTTTCTAAACATGTCTCAAGGATATACTCATGCACTTTATGGATTTCTTGCTTTCATGTTCTAAAGTCATACTCGACAAGTCATAAAACCTTGGATTTAGTTGATAGGATTCATAAGTAGCGTTGCTTTAAGTAAGCACTCTGATAATTAATTTGCATTTATTCTTACAATGCTCCAATTGGTCCCATAAGGATATGGGAATGTTGCAAGGTGAAGAGGGCCTATTGGGGCCTTTCCAAAGGAACCACTTAAAAAATAAAGGCGAACAA
Organism: Larix kaempferi; assembly: GCA_027924585.1. Taxonomy (NCBI): domain Eukaryota; kingdom Viridiplantae; phylum Streptophyta; class Pinopsida; order Pinales; family Pinaceae; genus Larix; species Larix kaempferi. Next base: position 3,805,662 of record BSBM01000267.1, on the reverse strand, counting down.
AAACATTTTTCCATAATTGCCCTAGAAGCGTGTCCTTCAAAAGAACATGGAGTTTGCTTTTTGGAAGCATTATTGTTTGCTCCCATCTAGAGCACTTTTTGGGAGTTAAAGAGGGGGGAAGCAACCCCATGCATCCTTGGTTTAGATGCACCATAATAAAAAAACCAATCATTTGATGACTTACCACCCTTTTAACAAGCCACAAAAGCATATAATTTGCCATTTCCACAACATTTGCTTGCTTCTTACTTAATTTCCTTTGGTTGTATTGTTCATCTCACATTTACATTGTGTTACCCCTCATTTTGTCATTAGTGTCCATGTGATTTTTATCACATGTTCAGTAGGGAGTTATAGGTTGATGGATGTGTGGATAGCCTAGTGTTGATGTTTTCTTTTGTGATGATGCCTTGGAATGGTTTTGATGGGTACTTGTCATTGCACTTGTGATACCTAGCCTACATGATTAATGATGATGCATTCCATTTGTACATCACTTCCTAATGACTCATTGATGCAACACCCTAGTGATTTTGGTTTAATTTGCCATCTAGATCACATAGACTATCATATTTGGGGGAGCGCTCAAGCTTATTTGGCATGATTTGATGACATGGATGGCTTGTTATGGATATTCCTTAGAGCGCCCTCGTTCCTAGAGACTTGTTTGATTTGTATGGATGATATGGTGGCATTTGGAGTCCTTTTCTTGTGGAATGCTCTTGGTCATATGACTTCATACGTGTGGATGTTTTGTGGTTGGATTTCCACAGAGCCCCCTTCTCCTAGCACATGTATGTTGGCATATAGCACACATTCTATTGGAGTGTCCTTGGTTTTTTTCACATGAATGGCATCTTGCATTATTGGCTATCATTATTTCTAGTGGAATGCTCCCCTTGATCTTCTCTCTTGGCACACATTATACTTTATTGCTTAAAGAAGGAGTCGCCCCCTTCCTTCATGAGGTTGGTTGAGTATTGTGGGGACCTTGCTTTTGATTTGATGCCACTATCTTAATTGGTGGACTCCTTGTTCCATTGGATCTATCCTTTGCATATGTTTTGATGAGGTGGTGCATTGGATCTTGAGCCTTTGGAGGTGATGTCCTAGCTTGAATGACTATTGTTGTCATGTGGACATCATCTTGAGCCTTTTGGAGGGGCGTCCTAGGTTTGGGAGTAGTTATCTTTTAAGCCATTAGATGGAGAGTGCCAACGAAATTTCCGAAAAGTGTTTATAATAGAAAATCTGATAAATATTGAAGTTGGCAATTTCAAAACTATCGTTTAAAAAACCACACTGCATTTTGACTACATGTGCCACTTGGAGGGTGCATGTTTCAGTTGGAGAGCTGTACATGCCTTTGAAGAGCATATTTATTGGAGACATCCACCTTCGAGGAGGACAATTTGCATAACCACCTTATTATTTTATTCATTGTTGACTTTACAACATGAGTTGGTTATGATCTAGCATTATTGTAGTGTTTTGCTTGGCGAGGAAAGTGGATTTAACCACATTTTGGAGAGTTTGTTGAGCAAATTGTCTATCTAGGAGAGATAATTATTATTTTATTGTAAAGGAAGTTGAGCTAACTCTCTATTATTTTATGCAGGAGGCTCTCAGGTTTCGAGCGCATAAACTTCAACCTCCCATCAGACCAGACCCCACGCAGAGGATCAAAACATTTTTCAGGGTATTACCTTCAGACAGGGGCACCAAGAGATCGACCGATATCAGTACATATCTAGTCTCTAGATAAGTGAGGATCCGTGGGACCTCATCCCGACCCACGAGATCTCAGCAGTAGATTCATCTCAGACCCCGTCCTGAGAGACGGGCTAGGTCCTCCAGACCTCAGCAACGTACAAACCCCTCTAGGCAACGAGTATGTGGGCAGTCCGCACTCTCTACTAGCCCTTCATCGGGACAATAGACTTTGTTGAGTTTTCTTCAATCCTCTTCATTCAGCGTCGGATGTTAGGAGAGATAGGCCGTATCCTCAGACCTATTCGCTCCTGGATCTTTTCCGCCAGGGCATCTCCGCCCCATTGCGGGTTTCTGGATTCGCGTCTGTAGTTGAAGCTATCTCATATTTTAGTCCAGTTCACTTTGTTCATTCTTTTCTTTCTTTCTTCATGCATTGCATCTTTTTATAGGAGACCGTTTGGTTCTCCCGCTTTGTACAGAGCAACCCTTCCTCATTCATTTTCATGGTTGGATTTTGGGAGTTCTCTCTCTTTGGAGCTTAATGGACATATCTTTTCTTTGTACACATTTGTTGGAGTAGTAGCTGTGTGAGGCATCACCTCATACGTCGACCTAAGAAAGAATAAAATTAGAATACCGTGTCTGAAGAATACCTTCCTTGTTGAGAGGGAGTGTTGGAAATAGTGCAACTTCGGAAGTTATTCTTATTGTATTTCATCTTGTGTAACCCTTGGGATGAAATCACAAAGAAAATATTCATTAAATGTAAATTTTTGTATTCCCCCAAGACAAGTCGGCCCAGTCGGTAAAATGTCCCAAAACAGTGGGCAGTCTGCCCCAAACAATGGGCAGAACTGCCCTAGTTAGGTCGGCCCAGTGAGGGAAAAATTCACTTTTAATGTGTATGAATAGAGAGTTCGACCTCTCATTTGGTCATTCACTTAAGCAAGTTTGCACTAGTCAAGAGAGGTTCGCTATTGCAGCTAGGAGACTGATTTTTTGGGGTTCTCCACTATTGGAGAAGTTTCTCTCTTATTTTCTTGGGTTTGCGCTACTACTATCTGGATGTACATCGTTCTCTATTGGAAGGTCTGAGCTCGGGGGAGACAAATAGCTTTGTCTATTGTTGGGAGATGATTGTTCTTATCATCATGGTTAAACGAGCTCCACACCCATTTTGTTTCTGTGCTTTGCTATTCTTTTAGTGATCCTGGTTATGCTGCTATAAACATTAACAATATTGACGTGTAAGGGTTTCTTCTCCTATTTATGTGAGGCTTGTGTTCGTATCTTTAAATTGTTGATTTTTGTAGCATTAGACATGTGCTTCTGCATAGGCCAAGTATCTGGCATGCATGAGTCGTCTTGGAGATTCATGGATTTGGAAGTTTCACTATTAAAGTGAATGTACTTTTGTTATTTCTTTATGTAAAGTAGAGGGCCCATAATATTTCAAGGTCTATGGTATTGGCATATGGTATTTGCATATGGTAATGAAATAAAAATCAGCCTAGGTGAGAGGATGAGACACGACAATCACATAGAGTGAGGAGATCTCACTAAGTGGGTGGAGAAGGACTTCGAATCAAGTGTTTGGGTAGAGTTCGAGGAATGGAGCAAAGGGGCAGCAAGGAAGATAGCAGCCAACCGACAAGATCAAAGGGATGATCTTGAGGTTTGCAGGCTTGGCTATTTGCTGATTTGTTTATTCCTCAGTGGGTCATTATCCTAGGAAGGGAGCCCAAGGTTTTACATTATTAAAATTTATTGTTTGTTGGTTTTTCCCTAGTTGGGGTTTTACAGGGTAAATCCAAAGTGTCAAATGCATGCGATTTCCCGTTTCATTCCGTTGCGTTGTTTTGTTGAGATCTAGTGTGTTTTCAGTTAATGATTATCCTAAGGGAGCTAACTTTCTAGCTTGCTTCATTTAGTTATGTTTGTTCTTTTATATAGTTTAACTTAGGCATTTTTTAGATTTAACAATAATTGTCCAAAGACACTTCCAAAGTGTTTTTTGGCATCTTTTACAATCATTTGCTTGCTACTTTTTATCATTTAATGAACAGCTAAGAGGAGGTGCTAGCTAATTTTTGAGGATTTGGACCATCTAGGACCTTAAGAGCACCCCACTTTAATACTAAATCATTTTATAAACTTGTAAGCTTTTTTTGGTCTTGATTTATAAAGGACCACATGCATCCTTAATTTGTAAAAAAGATCATAATAAAAGAAAGGCAAGTGGGATACCTAGCGCCCACACCCCATCCCCCCTTAGGGGATCTACGCCATTTTTCGTGGCGTGAATTTCTCTACCTTTTTCAATTCAGTATATTAAATAAGCTAAAATTTAACGTTTGTGAGTTCCAATTCAACGTTGGACCACAAACTCACTCAGGGTTTTTATTTTCCTAGTTTAGAGCAGGTGCACTCACTGCACTAGTTTAGTCGTTTTCTTTTGTCATTTTTTAGTTAGATTAATCACTTCAACACTCACTGCACTAGACTAACTTAGTTACTTTTCTTTATTCAATTTAGTTGGCTGCTTTTGTCATTTATTTTTGGCTTAAAGTAATTGAATCTCGACTTTTGTCCCCTAGTATGCTCTTGTAACCATCACATGCTTGCCTCATCTCTGGTCAACAATCATAAAAGGGATTTTAGTATCTAGTATAAATACAAAAATCCATTCGAAGTTTATTCTTAAAAAAGTGAGAGGTTGCATAGAACATACTATGGAGTCAAAGGGGTACCCAAAGTAGACTATACGTCTCCCCTTGTTGAACACCTGTTGCTGTTTCTCTACGCTCATTTTGAGAGGACAAATTCTCAGTGGGCCAAACCAAAAATCAAATCCACTTCAAGCAACTCACCCATACTAAATAAAACAAACTGTTAGAGATAGTGGTATCTCGGGATGTCCTCCATGTTCAGATGCCTAACATGGAGGTACACTTGCAGTATAGGCATCAGGATGGGGTAGAGGGTGAGATATACTCTACTAGATGGCATGAATCCAACTGTGGATGCATGCAGACATTTCAAGGTGATTTGTCTCATGCATGCAAATTTTTGCATGCATAGCTGTTAATGAAAAAGCATGCAAAAGTGAGATTTTTGTATGCACTCACTTTATGGTTTCAAAAACCCTAATCAGACGATGAGTTATTATAAAGAGGCAAGAGGTCACCTGTAAAGGTTACTCAACAGACTTATCAAAGAGAGAGAAGTTTGAGAGGGGGACAGCTTGTGCATGCAAAGTGGGCGACTTTCGGAGAGAGAGAGGCGCATCTGCAACATGGAGAGTGAGGGGATTTGAGTTGGATCAGTCCTCACTTGATCAAAGGCACGTGTTTGCCATTGACTGTGAGTAGAGTTAGCATCACAAAGGAGATTGCACAGAGATTTGAGTATTGGGCGACTTTCACACACAGAGGGGGTGCACTTCCTAGGCAAAGGAGGACGTGGTTGATCTAGCTTGAGGCTAGAGCTGCTGAGACTTGCAGAACTGTTCTTTGTCAAAGATTAGAGAAGATTTGTGACGATCTCAGAGTAGATTGATTGAGATTAGAGCTAGGGCACACTTTTCCATGCAGAGCAGGGCCACATTCAGAGTGTAGTTGCAGGATATCATCTTTGCAAGAGCAGATAAGGTTTGTGGAGCGGAGAGAGGTAGTGCATCTTGATATAGGCTGAGGCAGATATTCATATCCGAATAGACAACAGGGGGCACATTTCCTAAGAGCAATAGTTGCAGATCTAGGGTTTTATAACCCGTCAGGTTCGGTTGCTTGATTCTGAAGAGTTGTATGTAACTAGTCTCTTTTACTTTGCTCTGCACTCGAGAAAGAAGAAAGCCCCCATTGGATTTGGTTTTCCCCATTGGGATTTCTAGGGTATATTGTGAGTTCATGTGTGTGATTGTTGTTTATTTGGTTAAAGTGTTAAGAGATCTAGTAGTACTTTAAGTTATAAGTCCGTATTGTTTATTTGGCTTATAGAGACTCAAAGTCATTGAGATCTCAGGGTTTCTAGAGCAATTAGTGACCTGTGGATAAAATTAACATAGTATCATAGCCCTGGTAAGGGTCAGGGGGAGCATTCACACTCACATCTGCGAGCAGTATACCCGATCTGTGTGGTGACTCAGATTGGACTTCAAAGCAGTGTGATAGAGACCGGATCTATCAGATCTAAAGAGCAAAGCTTAGATCTATAGTTGTGTTAATGTAATTGTAACTTCGGAAGATATTCATTATTTTATATTGTATTATTATTGTATTTTATTTGTACCTCCGACGGAGATGTTTATTCCTCCAATCAGGGATGTCATTATTACATTTGATCATGTAAAGTCATTGAGGTAAATCCTCCATTGTAAGTTGGGGCAATAGATCCCCCAAGAGTTAGTTAGAATAGGGTTATGGAGTCCCCTAAAGAAGTCGGCCTAGTCAGGTACAACTGGGGCCGACCTAGTAAGTGAAAAGGTCAAGTGAAAGATAAAGTATAAATAGAGAGTGGAGCTCTCTCATTTGGCAATCACACTCACTCACAAGTTCTCATAAGTGATAGAGAGGACAAGTTTGCATAAGTGAGAGAGAGGACAAGTTCGCATAGGAGGAAAAGAAGAGGTGATGCAGAATACCATCTTTGTTTTGGGTTTTACTTTTGTGCTATTGTATTGGTGATGATTCTATCTTTGAGGAAGTTGCGGGGTTTTTTCCTTTATGGTTTCCTCGAGGAAATTCTTTGTGTCTATTGTGTTATGCTGTGCATGTTATTCTTTCAGTTAAGATCCTAGATAAATATTGATTAAAAGTAGAAAATCTAACATGGAATCAGAGCTAACCTGAAAAGAAGACACTGTGCAGCTGCGGAAGCTAGGGCTTCTTAATTTTTGGACTTCTCTCTGTTACCAACTATTTTGTACAATAGTTGAACCTCCATTGAGCCGCCAGTGTTTGAACATGACCAATGTTCACTTCCAGAATATTAGGGGTTCAGTTTGTGGTGATTAGCCAGTTTTCGCTAGCCGGTTTTGTTTTCTGTTGAAATGACCATGCCCCGTGGGGTCTTTGTAATAAGTGTGCTAGTAGGGTTTTGAGTGGCCCGGTTCGCCAAGACTTGACTATCAACTAAGGTATTCCAGGGAGTTTTTTGCCCTTGACAATTATGCGTTGCTTATAGCCGAGCAATAATCGACGAGGTTTTCTCCCGCTTCCTCCAAAGCTGGAATGCCCGATTTTGAAAGTTTGGGCCTTGGGGGGTTATTAGGGTCCGACTGATGTATATGAACCTACTAGACATTATGTATGTGTTAGATGGTCATTTCCTAGGTCCCTTGTGTTAAAACATTGTCCGGATTTTTTTTACCAAACGTGTTGGATAATTTTATTTATTATTATTTTATTATTAATTTTTCCAAATATTTAATTGGAAAAATTCGTTTTGTAATAATTAAGTGGTTTGGGGGTGGATTTAAAATATTGGAGGCTCAATTCCTAAGCCAAAAATCCCAATTAAACCCCAAACCCACTTATCCTAAGTTTCGGATGGTCATTCAGCCTCATAATCAATATTTTCTCAAAAAAATCAATAAAAGGGAAATATTAATTAAAATAATAAAAAAATAATAAATTGGAGATAATCCAAAGCTCTCCTAAATAATCCAATTGGATTAAATAAACAGGCTAAATGACATGACAAGAGGCATTTATGAAGATTCCAATCAACTCCAAACACTTTCAGTTAAGGATCCAATCACCACAAGTCAATTCAATCAAGGAAATTCGCCCTCCTTCATGCATGTTCACGATTTGGTTATGTGGCAAACATTGAATGGTTTGGTGGTTGTGTAATAATGGAATGGTGGGCGACTTCCTCAAAATGAGGCCACATCACAAGCTTAACACCAACAAACTCAAGCTTGTCTTCTCCATCGAGCTCCAAGTTTCACCATGAAATGGAACTCGCCCTCCTTGCATGCACACGTCATTCACAAGTGGAGGCTACATATTTGATGGATGGAGTTTCCAATGGAGAGTGGGGGGCGCCTTGGCCTTTCCTAGGTGGAGGCCACCTCCCCACTCCTATCTACCACAAACTCGAGTTTGTCATTCAATCGACACTCCAAGCTTTGTCATGGATTGGAATTCGACCTCCTTTTGATTGGAATTGGCACTCTCCTTTGCCAAGTTTGAATTAGGGTTTTAGTCTTGAGTTTTTGTATAACGAGCAAGCTCTTGGGCTCTCTTAGGATGGAGATTTTGGGCAAGAAGACTCTGCCAAAAATTGTAATGTTATCATTTGTTTAATATTGAAATAAAAGCGACTTTGGAGGTCTATGCATGGGTTATTTGTGTTGTGGTTTCATTTTGTGTGAGGTGATATCTCTTTCACCCTACTCTCTCCTTTTCAAATTATGTTCATTGCTAGCTTTAGAAGGCTATGAATCTCGCACATAAGGTTAATCATTTAAAGTTTTAATTTGATTATCTATGTTACGTTTTTCAATTATCTAGATCGAACAGGACGTAGTCGGTTCTATTAATGTTTTCTAGATATTTGTTTGATTTACATTATAACCCTTGATCTGGTTTGTCTTGTTGAGTGTTGTGTTTTCAGGGATCACTAAAAGTGGAGCAAGGGTTGGAGTCCAATTCCTTCTTCACAAAACAAGAGCTTTTTTTACCATCTAATACTTTCACTTTGCAGTATCTTCAAAGGCTTCCACTTCCAAGTCAAGAAACATTGCCAACAGGGGCTCTTCCTCATCCATCACACTTAAATTTTAAAACAACTTTCGGTTACTTGTTGTCCTTTAAGAAGCCCTAAACTCCATTTTATATCCTTTGGCTTCTTCACCTTCTTGCCTTGTTTTGCTTGCCCTCCTTTCCTCTTCTCGTTTCTTCCTTGTTCTAAGTCCTCATCCATCCTCTTCCTTTCGTTTTTCACTTCCTTCTCCCTTTCGTTTGCTTGATCTTCTTGCTTTCGTCTTCTCCCTCATTGCTCCTTTCGTCTTACCTTTTTAGCTCTCTCTCCATTCGTTTTAGATCTTCTCTTCCTACCTTGTATTCGTTTCCCTCATCTCTTCCTTTCCTCTTTGCCTTCTCATCTTCTAGCTCTCTCTTTCTTCTAGATCTTCCTTTTATTCGTCTCTTTCTCTTTGATCTTCCTAGTTTCCTATCTTCCATTTGTCTTCTCCTAGATCTCCTTCTTTCCTTCTTCCTTCTTCTTACCTTCTCTTTCTTTCCCTCTTCTTTTCGTCCTACCTTCTTCTCCTTTGCTTGCTTTCCATTGCTCCCTTCTTTGGTTAAGTTTGGATCTTAGTTAGCTAGAAGTTAGCATTGTTAGTTTGCATACTTAGATCTTAGTTCATTTGTGTAGTTTGCATTTCATTTTAAATCTTAACTTATTGCATTTTAAAGTTTTGCATTAGATCTCATAGTTTCAAAGTTTGGCATCTTAGATCTAACTTTGCATTTGCTTTTTCAAGTTTGATTTTCATGAGTAGTTAGTTTCCATTCCTAGATTCTAGATCTTAGATTAGTTTCAATTTCTATTTGATTTGACCAATGAATAATGGGTGCTTGAGTTGATTTGTTTGTTGTAGGTACTTGAAGAGAAGAACAAACCAAGAAGAGCAAAAGACCATGAATACCCAAACCAAGAAGAAGATTTTAACCAAGAAGATCTAAAAGACCATTCTCCTTTTTGTAAAAAGCTCTTAAGAAGCTCCTTTTATTTTCATTTCTTTTCTCTCTTCAAGGGTTAAATTCCCAAAAGCATTGTAATATCTGAATAAAAAGAGCAAGTGGGATTTAAGGCTCCCACAACCCAACTTCCCCATTTGGGGAAGTTTGTAGTGTCTTTGTTCTTGTTTTGTTTACTTCATCTTTAGCTTAGATTTCGTTTTAGTACTTAGATTAGTTTTCCATTTTTTGCAAGGAGATCACTAATTGTTAGTTTAGTTTCACTTTTGCATTCTAGAACACTAATTTCTAGTTTAGATATTTTACATTTTATTTGAACTGCTTGTTGTGTTTCTTGTTTATCATTGTTCAATCATAAAAAGAACACAAAGTCTCTTGAACTTGTCATAAGACAAGTCAAGAGCACTCTCTATCGGAGAGCATTGTTGCATCTTACACTTTCATACAGATTAGATAAGACTGTTGAATCTCACCATAAGGTGGATCAAGAGCACTCTTTGTCGGAGAGCTTTGTTTTATGTGCTCTAAGTAAAATATTCACAACTCACCATCTCCCATAAAAATTGGAATTAACTATTTTCCTTACCACTTATGCTCTGCTCTTCCTTGAAAGAGGTTGGGTTACTCAGAAATGGTATTGGGCTTTCTAATTGTTCACATAATTCTAGCTTCAACCATAATAAAATCTTCACCCCATAACCAACGAATCTAGCGTTGATCGATAAAATACTCGAAAGTGGGAAAATTCCAAATGGGGGCACCGGGTAGCCATATCCCGTTTTCAGTGGTTGCTTAGTTATTGAACACCTTGCTGAAAACTTGGGTGGTCCGTCATGTCTTCGAACAGAGCCACTTAGAGTATTCCCAGACAGATTTCCAGTACCTTGCGTATCGCTTGGAAATTCCTGTCACCTTTTAATAATCAAGATCACCCCAAAATTTATAATAAAATTTACAAAGAACACTTGCAAAACGATCTCAAGCACCAAACCAAGACTTGTATCTCAGCATCCCAAGCACATTGTTTGACTCCATAAGGCACTGGTACTTCTATTGTTCCAATTTATTTTATCTATCGGAAGTGCATATTATAAACTGCTTTAATTTATCTCATTGTGGATGCTATTGCTTTAAATTGTCAATCAGTGGTGTATTTCTTCAAGTATCATTGCAAGTATATCTTTGTATTGTTTAAAGTCTCAATTATTATAAATCTATGATCACAAAAACTCCTAAAAAACACCCATCCGCAAAACAAAACCATAAAAACTTTTAAACACAAAAGCCTTAGACAACTCTTTGTTAGGGACTACCCTCTTGGCTTCGTTAGGAGTTGGCCTAAACGGAGGAGTTGGGATTCAGGTGACAATACCTGGCTCATTGCTTGCCCCCAAGGCCACACCTTTCCCACTTACAGTGAGGAAACAACTTTTGAAAGATTTCTGCTGCTGGTGTGCATCTCGGCGGACAACACTCTCCACAGATCATCAATGAAAAGAAGCTAGGCTAACTCGCCTAAGGAGGGCGCATCTTTCTGTCAAAGCAGAAGTTGATTTTGAGAATTTTCATTTTCTGGCCCGTCACTGCTATCGTAAGTGAAAAATTAGGGCTTCTCACAAATTTGGAATTTTGGAGTGCAATTGGCATAGGAAGGTGCGCCTCTCCAAGATCGAAATTTTGGTACCAAGATCGAAATTTTTGAGTGGGTGAAACTCCCAGAAAGTCAAACCCTAGTTTGACTTTGGATAAGAAATTGCAGAAAACCAGAAAACCAAAAAACCCAGAAACTGCAGATCAAAATTTCGCAAGTCAATTTTCAAGGGTGAAATTTTGGAATCTTCAGAAACCAAGTATACCAGCATATTCGCCTAAGTCAATCGCATCTATCTGTCCAATTGGAAGTTCCAAATTCCAAGTTTGAAAATTAGGGTTTCTCTATAAAAACCCTAGGCCAGGTCTAGAACCAGTTTCAACAACTTAAAGTGGTAAGACCTAAAATCTTTTCTATTTCCATTTGAAGTTCTCATTAAAGATGTCTCACCACACCAAGCTTGAGGATAAGCTTGAAGGGGCTGATAGCTTCCGAGCATGAAAGTATAGGATTACACTTGTCCTTGAAGAGAATGAATTGGACACATATGTGAATGAAGAGGTTCCAGCACTAGAGGGAGATGAGGCTAAATCTTTACACAAGAAGAACTTGGTTAAGGCCAAGAGGATCATTGCAGATTCTATTAGGGATCATCTCATCCCACATGTGTCATCTTTGAAGACACCAAAAGAGATGTTTGATTCCTTGTCCAAGCTATTTGAAGGGAAGAATATAAATCAGAAGATGACCTTGAGGAACCAGTTGAAGAATGTGAAGATACAAAATGCAGAGACCATGCAGTCTTACTTTACAAGGGTCTCTCAGATCAATGAGCAACTTGAAGTTGTAGGAGAAAATGTAGAAGATGGAGAAATTGTGATGACCACCTTGAATGGTCTCCCAAGATCATGGGACTCATTCATTCAAGGGATTTGTGCTAGAAAGAAGTTAATCACATTTAGTAGGCTTTGGGAAGAATGCTCACAAGAAGAAGCTCGACTTGTGGCTCGAGAAGAGAAGATGGGAGCAAACGACGATCAAGCTCTCACAACACACTCTAGGAGGAATAATAACAAGAGGGAGCACCACCACAGTCAGAGGGAGAACTTCAGAAGATCCAGAAAAGATCTATCCAACATGATGTTATACATGTGATGAGAAGGGACACTACTCTAGAGATTGTCCCAGAAACAGAAGTATCCCTCACAATAAGAAGACCAACAAGAAAAGACACCATGCTCACACCGCGAAAGATGATGAACTCGCAAGGAAAAGAACCATAGAAGAAGAAAGAGATGATTCTTCAAGTGATGAAGAATATGTATTGTAACGAAGGTAACCAGTTACAAGGGTTCATTCAGAAGGTTCCACCTCATAAGGTAAAAGCTAGAGATGACTTTCAGTATTACATGAAAGGAGCAGGAGAAGATTCTACAGAGTTGGACTCTGGAAAACAAATAAAGTTTGATGCTCTATGGAAGCCTCTCATCCATTTCAACATTGATTAGGGTACAGAAGAAAGGACACACAAAATCTATTTCAGCAATTGTAGAATACTTGCTCAACATTTTTGATCATAAGCAAGGAAGGAATGGGACCTTAGAATCAGACGATGAAGAAGAACACTCTGTCAGAGACTCCAATAGTTCCTACAAGGAAGCAAAGATCAAGAGGGAGTCCACCCAACAAACAAACAAAGATAAGTATTTGAATTGTCATTTCTTATATATCTATTTATTTAAGTAATATTGTTCAATGATGTACATACTTATGTTCCTAGATTTAGGTTGTGTATTATGCATATTAGGATATTTGCATTAATGAACAATATACTACTAATATGCATGTGATGGGTAAGTGGCCTATGGTACTGTACAACTTTCCATTGCTACTTATCTAGAATGAAACCTTTTTGCTGACATGTTGGGAGTAGTGCACACTCTTAACAATGTTCTGGTAGAGATGGAAGGCATCTAGAAAGTCATGGGATATGGATGAATGTTGTATTGAAGCATTGGCTAAGATAATTGCATATGACTGTATGACCTATGTCTTTATGCGTAAGAATTTGTTCTGAAAACTATGAGATGTTTCTAATCATGCAATTGAACTTGACCTGTAGGAAAGATCGTGTACCGTCATCTACAAGAGAGACTTGTTTCGAAGACTCAGCATACAACAGATCCAGAAAACTACCTATTGAAGAGATTGAAGAACCTGAAGTTCCTAGGATCAGATATACAACAATGTAAGAAGCGATTCCAGAAGATAATGAAGATCGCGAGATGGAAGAACCACAAGAACTTGTCGATCCACCTCATGAGAAGAACTCCCACAAGAGGAAGCCAACATGGGTACGAGAGGCAATACAAGATGCGGTGAGGTATGGCGTCCAGAAAGGATGCACAGAGAAAGCAAGAGACCTAGGCCATACTCCAGCTATGTAGCCCTGTTGTGCGACATCATTGACAAGGAACCCGCTAACTATGAGGAAGTGACAAAGAAGAAAGAATGCAAGGATGCCATGATCGAGGAGTACCAGTCGATCATGAAGAATGATGTTTGGGATGTAGTTCTGAGACCAGAAGGAAAGTCTGTTGTGACTTCCAAATGGATCTACAAGATCAAGCATGTTGTAGATGGCAGCATAGAGAAACACAAGGCAAGGTTTGTGGTACGTGGCTTCTCCCAGAAGGAAGGCATAGATTATGAGGAGACATTTGCACCTGCAGCCAGATACACTTCCATTAGATCAGTACTTGCATTGGCTGCAGTAATGATGGATGTCAAGACAACATTCTTGAATGGTGTAGTAGAGGAGGAAGTGTACGTGGAGCAGCCACTCGGGTTTGAGACACATGATAGGCATAAGGCTTTGTACAAATTGAAACAGGCACCTAGGACGTGGTATGACAGGATGGATAGTTTCCTAATGAGCTTGGGCTTTACCAAGAGTAATAAAGTAGATTCCAACCTTTACTACAAGGTTGAAGTGGGAAATCCATTGATACTTCTACTCTATGTAGATGACCTATTTGTAACAGGGGAGGATGGGCTGATTGCAGATACGAAGAGGAAACTTGCCGTAGAGTTCGAGATGAAGGACCTGGGTATGATGTTCTATTTCCTAGGCATGGAGGTGTGGCAGAGTGCGGATGGAATCTTCCTTGGACAAGGGGAGTATGCAGTAGATATCCTATAGAGGTTCAAGATGATGGACTGCAAGGCCATGGCCACACCTATGGCATCGAACCTGAAGCTATTGAGTGATGCTTCATCAGAGTCAGTTGATGCCACGATGTGTCGTCAGATGATTGGGTCATTGATGTACCCAACGAACACAAGACCAGACATATGCTTTGTTGTGAACACATTGAGCCAGTTCCTGACGGATTCGAGACATGTTCACTTGATTGCTGCAAAGCATATTCTGAGGTACCAGAAGGGTACAGTTGATTATGGGCTCAAGTATGACGCGAATCAAAAGATTAACTTGGAGGGTTATGTTGATTCGGATTGGGCAGGCAGTGCCGCTGATAGGAAGAGCACTTTGGGATGCTGCTTTAGTATGGGATCCAGTATGATCTCCTGGTTTAGCAGGAAGCAGTCGTGCGTGGCATTGAGTACAGCCGAAGTAGAGTACGTTGCAGCTTGTTCGACTAGTTGTGAGGCAGTATGGCTTAGGAAGCTACTGTCTGATTTGTTTGATCTCCAGTTAGAGGCGACTTGTATATTCTGTGACAACCGGAGTTGTGTGAAGTTGTCCGAGAACCCGATGTTCCACGACAAGTCGAAGCATATTGAGATCAAGTATCACTATATCAAGGATATGGTGCAGAGAGGAGCATTGAAACTTCAGTATATTGCGACGGACGAGCAGATAGCCGATGTGTTGACCAAGCCGCTAGCTAGAGTGAAGTTTGAGTACTTCAGAGAGAATCTTGGTGTTCTTCAGATCGAGGTTCCTTCCAAGGGGAAGTGATTAGTCCGGAAGACGTACATGCACATGGGCCAGTTCGGCATGGTGGTAGGAAAGTCCTCCCATGGCCGTTGACATAAGTGCCGAGGCCAATCCGACATGGTGGTAGGAAAGTCCTCCCATGGCCATTGACATAAGTGTCGGGGCCATTCCGGCACGGTGGTAGGAAAGTCCTCCCATGGCCGTTGATATAAGTGTCGGGCCATTCCAACATGGTGGTAGGAAAGTCCTCCCATGGCCGTTGATATAAGTGGCGAGCCATTTCGGAATGGTGGTAGGAAAGTCCTCCCATGTCAGTTGATGTAAGTGCTGTGCCTTTCCCGAATGGTGGTAGGAAAGTCCTCCCATGTCGGTTGATGTAAGTGATGAGCCTTTCCTGAATGGTGGTAGGAAAGTCCTCCCATGTCGGTTGATGTAAGTGCTGAGCCTTTCCCAAATGGTGGTAGGAAAGTCCTCCCATGTCGGTCGATGTAAGTGTTGTGTCTCACATGGTGGTAGGTTGGTCCTCCCATGTTGGTAGACTTGTTATGTGCATCTGGGCTGTACTCTGTGTGACGATGAGATGATCTGGAGGCGATGAGGCGACAGTAGGAGACACAGGTGTTTGCAGAGGCAATGTAATGACTGGTCCTGGGTTGTACCTACTTGATGGTTTGCTCGCAGAGATGATGAAGACCTATATGAAGGCTAGGCCTACATCCAACATGAAAAAGGGCTAGCTCTGTAGAACTTCCTATGACGAGTAGATTCGAGAGATGACACCAATCGATGATCGAGATGATGAGGATTACAGCAGCAGTGACGACGATGATCTAGCATTGAAGACTTGTGTTGATGTCTAAGTCAAGAGAATGCCTTCCTAGTTAAGAGGGAGTGTTAATGTATTTGTAACTTCGGAAGATATTCACTTGTATTTTATTTGTACCTCCGACGGAGATGTTTATTCCTCCGATTGGAGAAGTCATTATTGTAATTGGTCATGTAAAGTCATTGAGGTTAACCCTCCATTGTAAGTTGGGGCAATAGACCCTAGAGTCAGATTGTATTAGGGTTAATAGAGTCTTCTAGAGAAGTCGGCCCAGTCAGGTACAATTGGGGACGACCTAGTAAGTGAAAAAGGTAAAGTGAAAATAAGGTATAAATATAGAGCTAGGCTCTCTCATTTATTCATTCTCTCACTCTCACTCAAGTTCGCATAAGTGAGAGAGAGGACAAGTTTGCACAAGTGGAGAAGAGAGAAGTTGCTGAAGACCATCTCTATTTTTGGGTTTTACTTTTGTGACATTGTATTGGTGATCATTCTATCTTTGAGGAAGTTGCGGGGTTTTCTCCTTTTTGGTTTCCCCGAGGAAAATCTTTGTGTCTCTTGTGTTATGCTATGCATGTTATTCTTTCAGTAAGATCCTAGATAAGTATTGATTAAAATTGTGAAAAATTAACATCAAACTCCAACTAGCTTGAATGAGGAGAGGGCGCAAATCCCAAGAGAGGGGCACATTCCTTAACTGGTAGCTGACTGGAGCGAAGGGGATTGAGCTTGGAGTTAACTTAGGAGTGGACTGAAGGTTGCTCGAAGTGAACTAAAAGAGATTGGCGCCACCTTTCAAGAGGTTGGCCACCAATCCACTGAGAAAATACCACATCTCATAGAGAAATGTGCCCCCTCCTTCATGAAGTGCGCCCCCCTTCTTGAAAACTCCTTCAACTGACACATCACTGAGGTAGCTTGAGTCAAGGTGAGTCTAATTTATCTTCAACTGCCAATCAGACTACCACCACTGCAGAAGACTCAAAACATGTCTCAGACATGTTTCCTCAAATTTTGGGATGTCGATTTTCCCATTATTTTGTTCTTTTTGGCTTTATTAATTCACTTTTCTAGAGAAAATGAAATGAAGTGATTAATAATCACTATTTTCACTCTCGAAGTGGGTACATAGATAAAATGGGTGCTTTGAGTTAGAAAACGAGCACTCCCATGGCAAATTCTGCGTCCTAGTACCACTTTTATGACTTAGTGAATATTTACAATTAAAATACTCTGTTTTTTTGGGGAAATTTTTTATTTAACGGAAAATTAAAAAATCCTAGGGGGGACTTAGTGCATGTTCATAAGACTAAAAAATAATGACTAGCATGATAATATACATTGACACTAGGATTTAATAACCCCCTAAGGCCTAACCACCATCACAATTACTTGAGCTTTGGAGGATTGAGTGAACAACTCGAAAATTATAAGTCGTTGAAAAGCGATTATAATTAACAAGGAAAAAACACTCTAGAGTAATTGGATTGATGACCAAGTCCTAGGAAGGCCAAGCCTTTTACAAAACACCATCATGCTACGCCATTTAATACAATTCCTCATAGGGTATGAACATGCAAAAAAGAGAAAATGGGCCAAAAATAGTCCTGGCTAGACTTCTGAACATTGATAATGAACCAATAATCTATTCAAAACTCTGGCAGCTCAACTGCTAGTCCATCCAAGTGCAACTTGGGGGTAACATACTCCATTTTGCCCTTTTTTTATTAGCACTAGTCTCTTGGTCGTTTCATCACCTTTTTAACTTTTCCATACTACAAAGCCAAAAGTTTTTCTAATCTATCTCTTCACATCACCTTGTCCTTCATTGTCATAGCCTTAGCAATCCTATCCTAGGGAAGCTCCACTTCTATTGTAAAAGAGCAAACCTAAATTGCAGAAAGGGAATTATTGAGGTGATAATGGGTAACCCCTCTAAGTTGCCTTTGGGTTAGCATTGTTTTATGGGCTTTAATCACACATGCTACTTCGGGAGATAACATGTTGAAATGCTTTTCTTGTGTGACCACATTTGCCATCACTAATTTACCTAGACCTCTAGGCTTTCCTTCGCTGCTTTTTGCTCCTCTTTATGTTTTCCTTTGCCTTTAAATTTTTCTACAAAGGCACCCTTGGATGCTTTGCTACCACTTTTAAACTACTTCCACCAATTTTCTTGTAACCTTTGATTGTTCAACTTTTCAAATGTAGTGTCTATGGACTTAGAAATAACATTCAATATTTCAACAGTATTCTAAAATGATGGAGGTTGGCTTTTCAATGGAACAACTACGAGAGACTCCGTCTACTTCTTTGCCAATGGCCAACAACTGGTCTCAGACATCTTTCAATTTCATTAAGGGGTCTGAATTGATTTACCTTCTTCCCTCTTTATAGAGAATAGTAAACTCCAAGGTGAAAAACACTACTTTTGTCAGAAGTTTCTTGAATCTCTTTCAATGTTGTTCACACCTTGCAATCATCTTTGACATGCTACACTTCTAAGAGCATGCCATTTGTCACAAACTAGTTTATTAACATAACAACTATTCTTTGCATCAAATTCTTCTTGATAATCTTCATTCTTTGGATCTCTCATCTCATTTCTAGTAGCCATGCCTAACAGAGTTATGAGTATGACCATATGTTGTTTCCATACGTTAAACTTCTGACCATTGAATTTCTGATGTGGGTTTTAAATGCAGTTTGAGAGACTTGTCATTTTCTACTAATTAAAAAAAATTGCAAGCACCAATAACCAAATTTTAAAAACAAGTCAACTAACCTCAGAAAATCACAGTTACCTCCATATATTACTGCCTTCATACCTATTGTGTTTTGCACCACATTTGTACCAGGCTCTAGCCCAACTCAGTATCAACCTAGCACTGTTGCTGTCCTGTCAACCTACTAGCCTGTTGCAGAAATTTATTTGCTGTAAGTACTCTATTGAAATGCATGCCCATTCAATGTGCACATCATCCACTATTTATGGGTTTCTAGAAATTTGTGCACTTTTCTGTCGGCCAAACATACCTTGAAATTTATGTTAGCCAACCCAGCCTCAAGAAAAGCTCATCCTTATGCATTTCTCCTTGGGAAATTGTGCCTGCTAGAAACTGGAAAATTTTCTCCTGCCTCAAAATCTGTGCCCATGTCTCAAGATTGATACTCTCAAATTTCATCCTGATTTCCTGCAAAGTTTTTTCACCTTGGGATTCACACTTGCAGTCTGTCGTCAGATTAATCTTGAAATCTGGCCTAATTATTACACCTGAGTATCCTTGGAAGCATTGGATGCATAGCCTCAAGATCCCTATTGTCCCTTTAGGCTATCTCAGGGTTTGCTCACATCAGCTCCAGGTTGAGATGGATCATCATATCCCAAGTTCAATGAGGATGTCTCTACAGGGTGTCAAGAGAATCCCTCTCAACTTTCTTACGATACCTGGACCAAAGGTGCCTAGCTCTTTTCCTATAGGAAGTGCTGGGTCTCAGGAGACAAATTGTCAAATTCTATAGGGTCCACTGAAGAAAAACCCTGTGAGGTTGATCACCACCTTCTTCCCCTCGATCTCATGGGTAGGTGACCATAAGTGACTTGCAGAGCCCCAGGCAACTTCTAGATTGTTGAGACCTTGCACCTCCTCCATTATCCATACCTACAACTAGCAGAGCAGTTCCACCAATGCCTTGACCAGGCTTTATGCATGATACAGTTCAATTACTCGCCCCCCCACCATCTTAGGTTACTCAGAGCTCCATCACTAGATTCTTCTCCATGGTCTAGTAGACTTGCAGTGGATGGCTGATGTCCACCAAATATCATAGATCTCAGTCCCATCAATGTTGGGTTCTCTTTGGATGAGATTATCAAAGAGTGCATCAGCCCCTTGTCAGTGATTGAGGACATGACAGGAGAGTCATCTTCTTACCCCTCTCATCCTGCTTCTATCCCTGATGTTACTTTATATCTGCAGTTTGTGTTTGACATGGGTTTTGCTTTGCTTTGTATCTGTATTATTTTTTAGTACTATGGTCTAGTATTCGGGCTTTATACTTTTCTGTAGATTTGGGTTTTTAGTTGTTTTGCACTCACTCTATTTACTTACACTGGTTGTACTTGTGGGTCCTATTGACCTACTGTAGTGGTCATTCCTTGGATATTAACCAGCATAGATCCATCTTAAAAGGGGATCTACCAGGCACCGAGAGGGATCAAATCTCTTGAAGTGCAAAGCCTTCCTCAACAATTGCACTCTTGACATTATTCAAGTGTGTAATGCAATGTTTATGATTTTAATTTATCTAATTTGTGTAGTTTTATATATATGCCGTTGTAAATGTTTTAAATCTAATTTGAGCCAACATTTTATTTTTATAATATTTTACTAAAAACACGTGCCAGCTCCAGGATGAGCACAGAAAGAGTTACATATGCCCCCCTATTGGGCTGTAGAATGTGCCTCTCTCGGTGCAATAAAATAATCTTATCTCATCTCATCCCTTGATTAAATTTTTCACTTTTCATAAGTTTTTAACTTGGTCAAAATTTAATTTATTAAATCTTAATTCAATAATTCAAATTTTACTTATCTTTGTGTGCAGACTTGTACATCCCAATTGCCGAAAATTATCTATCTTCTGACTTCTTATAATGAATTAAATTATTGTTGTCGGACCAAAGAGCCATAACTAATTTGTATGGGATTACGGAGTTTGAGGCCAAGGTTATGGTCCAATTTAATGTGGATGAGCACATTTTATTTTTATAATATTCTACTAAAAAGTTTGGATCCTCTTTGATATTTTTGCAAAAAGTGGTTTTTGCATTTTCTTCTAGGCTGAGTAGTGGGCTAGTTGAACTTATAGGTAAATAGGAGAAAGGTTATGTTTGGAGGCATTTTGTATCATGTTTTTGTCTTAGTTTCTGAAGTTGAGTGAAGGTAGAGATGAAGAAACTTAGAAAGTGAGAAGAGTAAGTATACAGTGGAAAATCATTAAGAGCACTCAATCCTCCGAGGGCTCAATCAGTCCAAACAGAATTATGATGTGGAATCGAGTTGGTTATTCCTCCCATTCGATGTTTCAAATGTCAAAGACTTCAAACTGGAAAACTGATTAGGGTCAATTTTAAAGATTGAGGGGAATCTTTTGAGGGACTGTCAAAATTTGTGTCTTTGGGTAAAGGATGAGGTGGACTAAAGAGTAAAGGACTAATGCAGAGAACTTGCACATTAATTGATGGTTTTGGGCCTTTGCATTGAACCAGTTATTTGAAAGTTTGAGATGTTTGTAGTGGATCTCCATTTGGGCCTTTTTCTAAAAAGATGTTTAGAAGGGAAGGCGCTTTAATTCAAGATCGTATGATGTTTGGTAGAAGCTAAAAAACCTGGTATGATTCAGGACAAATCAGAATGGTTACATATATAATGATTTTAGTGGGATATTCCAGGGGTGGGAGTGAGTGCAGTTAGTTTGTGACATATCGGACCTTGACATTCAACACTGATGAAGGAGAAAATCCTGGAAGAATGATTTAAATACTTGACATATTCTTTATAGAATTCAATGCAGAGATACTATACTAGGGATATAGAGAGAATTCTTAGTAGTAAAGTAGAGAATTGCACAGTAGAGAGCAGATAGAGTAGAAGTGAGTTTGGAAAGGGCCTTTCAAGAATGATGGTTTGTAAGAAAGAAAAGCCCTATACTGAATATTTGAAAAATGAAGATACAAAGAGAAGTTGGTATATATTTCCGGACACTGAATGAATTATGCTTCTTTTTGTATTTGTTTCAGTTTTTCTCCAGTTTATCTGTGTTTGGAGTAATTGATCTTTATGCTTAAGTAAGCATAGCATTTTTGTTCTCAAGGTGATGCAAGATATCAAAGAGGCAATTGGATGGTGTTCTAATACTCAGTGATGTGGTCAAAGTCACAGCAACTCTCTGACTCTAGTTGCCTGGAATTGGAGGCAGAGGCAAATATGTGTATTTGAGAAACCATGAGGTGGTTAGCATGATGGTTTGCTTCACCTATTTGTGGTCCTTTCAGTCAAGAAATAAATGTACTGAAAAGGAGCAGAATGGAAATTGAATAAAACTTAAAAGTTATATGGTTTTCCTTTTCAACAGGGATTTAGCTACAGTGGTTCAAGAGAAGGTAATTTTGTTAGTTATAACTGTATCGATAAGGTTTCTTTATCAGCTGATACTTTGTACTTCCTAGGAAAAGTTTTTCTTACCCCCAAATTTCAACACACATCTCTACAAATGGAGAGCATGTTCTTTCTGTGTAACCTATTGACCACATTTTGATTTTTGTTCTGTGAATAAGCTTATATAAATTATCAAATATACATGAAGGAATTTGAATTTTGTTTGACACTGCAACTATATTGAGTTAAAATCTAGTCTGTGCAGCAATTTTTTTTTAAAGTTAATTTTTGTTTTGCTCTGTAGGCACGGTCTCGTGTGCCGGAAAGTGTCATAAAGGAAATACAAAAGTTGAACAGTCTTGATATCGAGCTCTATGAACATGCCCAGAAAATATACTCTAAACAATGGACAGCCTGGCTTCAACAGCAGACTTCTATTCCATGGGAATCCAATTTACAGGTAGATAAACTTGGCAACTCAAATGACAGTTTTAGATCAATATGATATCTGCAACTCTGCATACTGGCTTTGAGCTCATAGATTAGAAAGAATGGTTACTTGAGTTTCATAAGTCACCAAGTAGAAATATTTATACAGACTGGTATAAAACAAAGTGAAAATTTTACTTAGCTGTGTTACGTTATTTGCTTATAGGTGCATTTTGCTTTGGATCCGAAATGAATTTTCTTTTATTCTTTCCAAGAATATAACTCAAGTCCAAGTTCATGTCAGGCAATTTTCCCAGAAAATGTTTCCTTTTTGCCCCTTCATGCCAATTTTGCTTAAAGTCTCTCTTTCCGAAATCTCTCATCCATGAAAGCTATCTTTTCGCTGAAAATATTATATTTTTCAGCATTATTTGCTGAGCTTCTGTAGTGGTTGTTGCCTTTCTTTTTCTCCTAAATGCTTGCTATCCGGGGTTTATCCTTTTTCACTTTCATGTGTATTTTTACAGGAAATGGAGGATACTTTTTACAACAGGGCATCAAGGTGCATAGCAGACAATAGTTTTTTGGCATTTCTTGCAGTGCTGCCAGTTGGTTTTTGCATTTATTATATTGTAGCCTCACAGAGAAGGACATTGAAACTTAAAATTTGAGATTTCATATATGATATTTTCTCATCAATGTATTTTATTTATCATCATTTTTTTCACTAGTGGCGCTGTAAAATGAACAATTGTTTCCTCTGTAAATTGCAGTTTGTCATGGGGAGAGGGATAGGGTAAGCATATCTTTTCTATGAAGAGTTCTACAGAGTCCTGCCCTCGATAGCATATATGTAAATTATATTTCAAGAGAAAATTATTGAAATGTTCCTCTTGACAGTCCCACTACTTATACATTTAGTGATTACTCAGTGTATTTGTAGACTCTTGAAGGAAGTATAATTGGCATGGCTGAGAGATGATTGTGCAGGCCTCTTAGATCGATATATCCAAATCTAAATCTACTAATTTGCATCTGCGGTCAAAGATGTCTGAACATATAGATAAATAAGATGGTTAAAACAGGAATATTGCCACATTCTATAAGAACTTGAGTCCATGATACTGATATGTACCGAGATACCCAAAATAACACAATAAACACTGAACACGCCAAATAGAAAAGGGGAGCACTAGTTCCAATTATAATGATGAATTGCACCTGCAAGTCTGTCTTAATAAATAGGAGATTTATCTCCTAATAATCCTTTAAAGGTAAGAAAACAAAAAAACAAATACAATTGTGCATGCGGCTGACTAAACAAATATCCTATATATTACTAGTATGTCACTCACTACTCATGCGGGCACAGTTCCTGATCAACGTACTATTTACTCACAATGATCCCTTATATTGTCTAAAGTGTCAGACCAAATACTGCACAATAGAATACTAGAAACTACTGCTAGAAAACGATTATTGAGCTACAGTGGCATTACTTGAGGATGCTACGAATTGATGTCTTGTCAAGAGAATATAGCTGGTATTTATTGATTGATTAGGGGTAGCCCAAAACGAGAATTTATTTCTAATCATTTTAGGCTTGGGCTGATTAATACAAAGGCCAAATTCCTTTAGTTTAGAGAGAATCTGATTGCATTCAAATGGCTTGATTAGATAGACATTGTCGGTAAGGAGGGAACTCCAATGATATTCTTCGGTTTAACAAATTCTAGGTGCAATGGAATGTGCTAATTGGAACCAATCAAAGCCAAGATAAATAACAGTGGAATACTTTGGACTGAAGATATAAATAAGAAAATGATGTGCTCATGCAAATTTTGAGATAAATTGCATAAAAATAACATATTTAAACTGCACAAAGTATAGTATTCAAAGTATTTTCCATTTTGAGAAGGATGTGAATTAACAAAGTTTAGATGTCCTCGACTTTAAAAGAAGATTTAACTGCAAAAGATATTAATCTTACACAACTATATCTCATTAAATTATGGCATTTCCTAAAATTTGTTAGACTTTAAAAGAAGATTTAAGTGCAAAAGATATTAATCTTACACAACTATATCTCATTAAATTATGTCATTTCCTAAAATTTGTTACATTTTTTTATGGAAACATGGTGTTGAGAAAACTATGATCGAAAGCAAACCTTTTTTATATTCTCATTTTTTTTTGTGTCTTTTGTATTTTTTCCTAAGAAAATATTTTTATAAATAGGTTTGCCCCGTGCAAGTGTGATCATTACATAGCAAAATTGGGAATTCACTGAAAATCCCATATTTGAGTATCTGCCCAAAAAATAACAATAGGCTTGGTATGTCTATTTCAAACTATTTATCCTTACTGCTATTATATCTAACATGTTTCTCTATAAGTGGATTAAATAAACGTATTGATTGAATGAGTGCAAAACATAAAATATATTCAATAATACTTATTCAACCTTGCTCGTTTTAAACTTGTGAGAGCTAAAACAAAAAAGAATGATAAATGGGAGTGATCCATAGCAGATAACAACATGGGTTATCTGGGATTTGGTGACTTGGTCTCTTGAAAGAGAAGTATAGAACTTTTCTCTGATTTGAGTTTGAGAGGCAACATCGAGCATGGTGACTCGGAGATAGGCATCGAGTAGGGTCCCTCAAAGAAAGGCCCAGTAGCATTCTCTGTTAAATTTCATACATTCATAGCATAAAACATAAATGCATTACCAAGATCACTAGAAGTAAGTCAAAGCACAAAACAACAACACAGAGTTTACCCTAGGGAACCCAAATGGGAGAAAACCCAACAACCTTCGTAGAGAGATGATAATTCTGAGATTAGAGTACAAATGAGAAAATAGAAAGTGTGGAAATGTTTTCCACAAATAGAAACCCTAGAAATCAACTTCCTCCTTTAGGTGATCCGAAATTCTCCTTTTCCAAGTGATGCGCCACTCTCAAGTGTGAGAATGAACAAATGAGGAGCACTAACCTCATATTTATACAAGTACTGAGACCAAAAAATCTCTTATGGGGTCGACTTGTCTTGGGGGCAATAAATATTTTATTTTTAATCTTTTTATTAATTCCTTTTGCACCCCAAGGCTTACATTGATTCTTTCATATGTTTACATAATTGATTACATAAGGTTCTTCTCCCTTAGGAGGTATAAACAAGTACAATGAAAGTACAATAAAATGTAATGAATAATATCTTCCGAAGTTGTACAAAATCCAACACTCCCTCTCAACGAGGAAGGTATTCTTCGGTCTTCATCAACATCACGATCATCTGGGTTTCATCTTGTACTCTACTCTGTCTCCATCATCTCTATGCATACTGAAGGTTGTCCACACAGTCTCCGTGTATCATCTTCACCAGTCCTTCGGTGAGTTTAGGAGAATCACTCGATCTTGGATTTCAGGAGAATCTCTCAATCCTGAATATCTGTGACATCCTCACCAGTCCTTCGGTGAGTCCAGGAGAATCACTCGATTCTGGATCCAAGAGAATCACTCAATCCTGGATATCTGAGATAATCAACTGTGCCATCTCTGCTATGTAATTTGCTACTTGTCTGTTTCATCTGCCAATGGGTTCCTCCCATACTTGGCTGAGATCTCAAACGAGAAAAAGGGCACGACCATCTACTGACTGTCCTACTCTTCTGCCTATGGGATTTCTCCCATATTTGGCTGAGTATCTGGACTATAGAGGCACCTGTGCAACCACACAACCAACTACTAACTGTCCTACTCATATGCCTATGGGATTTCTCCCATACACGGCTAAGTAATCGGATTGCAGAGGCACTAGTGTGAACTCGACCAACTGCTGACTGTCCTATTCATCTGCCTATGGGATTTCTCCCATATCTGGCTGAATAACTGGATTGCAGAAGGTGCCTGGGTGAGCCCGACCAACTACTGACTGTCCTACTCATCTGCCTATGAGATTTGTTCCATATCTGGCTGAGTAACTGGACTACAGAAGGCACCAGGGCAAGCATCTCAATGTCATCTTTCCCTCTCAAGGAGGGATATGTTCTCTTCGACTCCACGTCTTTCGCGAAAGTATTCGAACTTCATCTTGGGAAGAGCCTTGGTGAGAACATCTACAGTCTGGTCGTCTGTCGGCACGTACTTTAACTTGACCGCACCTTTATGCACCATATCACGAATGAAGTGATATTGAATCTCGATATGCTTCGACCTGTCGTGAAATACAGGATTCACTGACATCTGCACACAGCTCTGGTTATCATAGTGAATCACTGTCGACTCTGGAATCTGGCCAAACAATCCTGCCAGGAGTTTACGAAGCAAAACTGCTTCTCTAGCTGCTATGCTAGCAGCCATGTACTTGGCCTCTGCAGTACTGAGTGCTACCAAGTTTTGTTTCTTGCTGTACTAGGAAATAACCGTAGAACCCAAACTGAAGCAACATCCGGAAGTACTCTTCCGATCTGCAACACATCCGACCTAATCTGAGTCTGCAAACCCCTGCAATCTTAGGTCACTATCTGAAGCATATTTCAAACCATATCCCATAGTGCCACGTAAGTATCTAAGCACATGTTTTGCAGCAATCCAGTGAATTTGCCTTGGTTCGAACATGAACTGACTGGGGGCATTCACAACAAAACATATATCTGGTCTGGTGTTGGTCAAATACATCAATGACCCAATCAATTGGCGATACATGGTGGGATCAATCAAATCAAAATCTGAAGTAGAATCTCTCAACTTCTTCCAATTTGCATCCATCGGAGTAGTTATGGACTTGCATTCGAACATCCCGAATCTCTTCAATATGTCAATGGTATATTTTCCTTGTTCATAGGAAAATCTCTTTTTGCCTCTGCAATACTTCTAATCCCAAGAAATAGTACATCAATTCAAGATCTTTCATTTCAAACTCAGAGGTGAGATTCTTCTTACACCATACAATTGTTGATGTATATGTAACTTCGGAATGTATTTCACCTATGTATTTCATCTATGTATATTGTACTCCTATAGAGATGTGTTATTCCTCTATAAGGAAGTGTCGTCATTTGTATTGACAAGTGTCGCAAGTGTCGTAACTTGCCGATGGGTTATTAGACCACCATGTGTGGGGTCGGCCTTGATTAAGTTAACTATGGGTTATTAGGCTAAGCTAGACAAGTCTGCCCCATTAGTTTATTGGGCAGGACATGACAAGTATAAATAGAGATCGGAAGATCTCTATTTGGACATCTCAGTATTCACTTGTACATCACTCGGAAAGTGGCGCACTAGTTGAGGAGGAGGAGGAGCTGCTAGTAGAAGACTATCTCTTGTACTTTGGTTGTACCTTGGTTGTATCTTTGCTCTTTCTATCTCTGAGGAAGTTGTGGGGTTTTTCACTTTTATGGTTTTCCCCAGTGAAACTCTGTGTGTCTATTGTCTCATGTGATTGCTTGGTGTGATTGATATGCATTGTTATACTTGATATGTTGTACATGTTATTCTCTCAGTAAAGATCCTAGAGTATATTGAATTAATGCTCAAAAAATTAACATGGTATCAGAGCTTCCCTGAGAAGAAGACATTGTGCAGTGGCGGAAACTAGGGTTTCTTGTTTATTGGGTTTCTCTCCACAGGTTTTGGAAAAGCAGTAAGGTAGATTGACTCTACTCATCAAGGAGAATCTATCTATCCAATCAGAATTCAATTTTGAGCACTTTCAATTTTGGCCCGAAAAATTAGGGTTTCCACAAAAATATGAATTTTTGAAATCTGAAGACATAGCTGGATTGAAGTTTAGAGCTTTGGATCGAGATTTTTGGTTGGGTGAAGCTCTGGGAAACTCCAACCCTACTTCAGGGTCCTCCCCAGTGAATCCGGGAAGACTAAAAGGCATTTCTGAAGGGTGAAACTTTGCAGATCTCAAATTCTGAATATACCAGGCTGATCAGCTCATCAAGGTGCATCTTTCTATCATTTCAGAAAGTTGAAATTCACATTTTGAATTTTTAGGGTTTCTCTGACAAACCCTAATCCGGGACCAAATCCAGTTTTCAGCAAATTAAGTGGTAAGACCTATATCTTTTCTATTTTCATTTGAAGTACTATTTAAAATGTCTCACCACACCAAGCTTGAAGATAAGCTTGAAGGGGCTGATAACTTCCAAGCATGGAAGTATAGGATTGGGTTAATCCTGGAAGAAAATGAGTTGGACACTTATATAAGTGAAGAGGTCCCCGTCCCAGAGGGAGAAGAGGCTAAGGCTCTTCACAAGAAGAACTTGGTCAAGGCAAAGAGAATCATTGCTGATTCTATCAAGGACTATCTCATCCCACATGTGTCATCTCTGAAGACACCCAAAGAGATGTTTGATTCCCTGACCAAGCTATTTGAAGGGAAGAACATAAATCGGAAGATGACCCTGCGGAACCAATTGAAAGGGGTAAAGCTTCAGAATGGAGAGACCATTCAATCTTATTTTTCTAAGGTCTCTCAGATCAAGGAGCAACTTGAAGATGTGGATTAAATTGTGGACAATGGCGAAGTTGTCATGACCACACTAAATGGCCTACCTAGGTCATGGGATTCCTTTATCCAAGGAATCTGTGCAAGAAATAAATTGATCTCCTTCAGTAGACTGTGGGAGGAATGTTCATAAGAAGAGGCTAGGCTTGTAGCCCGAGAAGAGAAGATGGGTAATGAAGATCAAGCTCTCACAGCACACACTAAGAAAGGAAAGCCCAAGAGGGAGCCATCTCATAAAAAGAGATCTTCACACCACCATTATCATAAGGATAAGAAAGATCTTAGATGCTTCACATGCAATGAGAAGGGATACTTTGCTACAAATTGTCCTAAGAAGAAGAAAGACAACAACAACAACTTCAACAAAAGGAAGAAGAACAACAAAAGAATATATCATGCTCATGCTACTGAGGATGATGAACTTCCTAGGAAGAAAGCTAGAGCAAAAAGTGATGACTTATCTAGTGAAGATGAATATGTTCTAATCTCAGCCCTCACAGGTACTATTTCTCATGGTTGTAATGATTGGTTAATTGACAGTGGGGCTTCTAAACACATGACTGGGTTTAAAGAATCTTTTGTAAATTTATATGAACATGAATCACCCCATAAGGTGAAACTTGGGGATGATTATCAATATCCTATCAAAGGAAGTGGGGAAGCCTCCTACAACCTGGACTCTGGAAAGTCCTTGAAGATGAAAGATGTGTTATTTGTACCTAGGCTCAAGAAGAACCTTCTCTCCATCTCTGCATTAGATGCAAAAGGCATGAGGGTTGCATTTGTAGATGGCCAAGTCCTAATGTGGCCAAAGGGTAAAACTATTGATGATGCAATGGTGATTGGAGAGCAAGAGGGAGGATTGCACAAATTGAAGGGACAACCTGAACATGCCATGGTACATGAATCCATGGAGCCAAGTGAACTTTGGCATAGAAGGCTTGCACATGTGCACTACAGAGCACTACCAATTGCAAGCAAAGCTGTGGAGGGTCTTCCTGAAATCAAGTCAAAGCATTAAGGTGTTTGCAAATGATGTGCAAAAGGAAAGAACATTAAGAAGGCATTTCCAAGCAGTGAAAGCAAAGCAAAAGGAATCTTGGAAATTATCCACTCCGATGTATGCAGTCTGATGTCATCTAGTTCTCTGAGTGGGTATGTATACTATGTCTCTTTCATTGATAATTTCTCTAGGAAGACTTGGGTCTACTTCTTGAAGAACAAAGATGAAGTATTTGACAAGTTCAAGGAATTCAAAACCTTGATGGAGAATCAAACTGACAAGAAGATCAAGACATTCAGATCCGACAATGGTGGAGAATTCACTTCAGGAGATTTCAAGATACTACCATGACTGAAGCAATTCCAGAAGCAGATCGAGAAATTGAAGATCCACAAGAACCTGTAGATCCACCCCGTGAGAAGGACTCTCACAAGAGAAAACCTGCATGGGCTAGAGAGATCATTCAAGATGCAGAAAAGGTATGGTATTCCAGAAGAAGAACACAGAGCAAGGAAGAGAACTAGATCCCACACCAGTTATGTTGCCTTACTCTGTGACATTATGAACAAAGAACCTTCCAGCTATGAAGAAGCAGCGGAAAAGAAAGAATGGAAGGATGTCATGGTCGAGGAGTCTCAGTCGATCATGAAGAATGATGTTTGGGATGTAGTCCCAAGACCTGAAGGGAAGTCAGTTGTAACTTCCAAGTGGATCTACAAAATCAAGCATGCTGCAAATAACAACATAGAGAAATACAAAGTGAGATTTGTAGCTCTTGGCTTCTCCCAGAAAGAGGGGATAGACTATGAAGAAACTTTTGCTCCTGTGGCCAGATACACTTCCATTAAAATAGTACTTGCTCTAGCTGCAGTAATGAAATGGAAGATACACCAAATGGATGTCAAAACAGCTTTCTTGAATGGTGTAGTCAAAGAGGAAGTGTATGTGGAGCAGCCACTCGGTTTTGAGACACATGACAAAGAGTCATATGTGTGCAGGTTGAAGAAAGCTTTGTATGGCTTGAAGCAAGCTCCTAGGACTTGGTATGGTAGGATGGACAGCTTTTTATCCAGTTTGGGCTTTACCAAGAGTAAAGCAAATTCCAACCTTTACTACAAGGTTGAGGAAGGCAATCTAGTGATACTACTTCTATATGTGGATGACCTGTTTGTTACAGGAGAGGATAGTTTAATTGTTGATACTAAGAGGAAGCTTGTTGCCGAGTTTGAGATGAAGGACTTGAGGATGATGCACTATTTTCTAGGCATGGAGGTGTGGCAGAGTGCAGATGGGATCTTCCTTGGACAAGGGAAGTATGCAATAGAGATCCTGAAGAGGTTTGGGATGATGGACTGCAAGGCCATGGCCACACCTATGGCATCGAACCTGAAGCTTTTGTGTGATGCTTCATCTGAGCCGATTGATGTCACTATATATCGTTTAGATGATTGGGTCCTTGATGTACCTGACAAACACGAGACCAGATATTTGCTTTGCAGTGAACACATTGAGTCAGTTTCTGACATATCCGAGGAGTGTTCACCTGGTTGCTGTAAAGCATATTCTGAGGTACCTGAAGGGTACAATTGATTATGGGCTCAAGTATGATGCGAATCAAAAGTTTAACCTACAGGGTTATGTTGATTCAGACTGGGCATGTAGTGCTACATATAGGAAGAGCACATATGGGTGTTGCTTTAGTATGGGATCAGGTGTGATCTCTTGGTTTAGCAGGAAGCAGTCTTGCGTAGCACTGAGTATAGTCGAGGCAGAGTATGTTGCAACATGTTCAGCTAGTTGTGAGGCAATATGGCTCCGGAAGCTACTATCTGAGTTATTTGATCTCCCACTGGAGGCTACTGGTATCTTTTGTGACAACCAGAGTTGTGTGAAGCTGTCTGAGAACCCGGTGTTCCACGACAAGTCGAAACACATTAAGATCAAATATCATTATATCAGGGATATGGTGTAGAGAGGAGCAGTGAAGCTCCTGTATGTTGTGACGGATGAGCAGATTGCAGATGTGTTGACGAAGCCACTAGCCAGAGTGAAGTTCGAGTACTTCAGAGAGAGGCTTGGTGTTCTTCAGATTGACGACACTTCGAGGAAGAAGTGATGGAAACATTTGCTGGAGCCATTCCAAGCATGGTGAGAGGAGGATCCTTCCCATGGCTGTGGATGTAAGCCCTGGATGATGAGCATCAGGACGATGCTCTAGTTACTACTTTGTATATGTATCAGTTGGATGCTTTGATTAGTTTGATCATGTATATGTATATGCATCATGTTGGATGCTTGTTATGATCAGATGGATCATTTATTTGTGTATGTATCAGGTGAATACATTGTATGATTAGGTAGATCATGTATGATGATATGTATCAGGTATGCATCAGGTGGATGCACTGTATGATCAGGATGATCATGGATGACGAGCTTCAGGATATTGCTCCAGATGATATGTATCAGGATGATGCTATGATGATGATCAGGATGATCATGTGATGATGTACATCAAGATGATGTATGGTGAGTATCATGATGATACTCTATGGCCGTGGACAGGTTGTGCAGATAAGCATATAATAACGCCCTGGGAGATTTGCAGATACTCTTTCGAGGTTTTACCTATGGCATATAATAGTGCCCTGGGATATCTGGCAAATGCTCTTTCGAGGTTTTGCTTGGGAGGATATATAATAGCGCCTTGGGAGGTTTGTAGATACTCTTTCGAGGTTTTGCCTATGGCATATAATAGCGCCTTGGGATATCTGGCAAACGCTCTTTCGAGGTTTTGTCCTATGGCATATAATAGCACCCTGGGAGATTCGATAGGTTGAGCTGTGTGCTCATAATCAGTCCTGGGATGCTCTTTGAGGTTTTTCCATGACCACATATAAAAGTGCCTTGGGAGATCCGATAGGTTGAACCCTGTGCTGGTAATCAGTCCTGGGATGCTCTTGCAAGGTTTTGTGGTGACTAGCGCCCTGGGAGATCCGATAGGTTGAGCTGTGTGCTCGTAATCAGTCCAGGGATTCTCTTTCGATGTTTTGTGGTGGGGTCACATGTAATAGCTCCATGGGAGATCCTACAGGTAGAGCCGTATGCTTGTAACAAGCCTGGATGCTCTTGCGAGGTTTTGTGACGCATGTAATAAATCCTGAGGATTCCACAGTATGGCCAGTGATGATGAAGACCTACAGGTGGTGGGCCTACATCTAGTATGAAAAAGGACTGGCTCTATAGAACTTCCTATGACGAGTAGATCGGAGATTGATTGAGATAGCAGCAGCAGTGACGATGACGATGATTCGATGACAATGATTCGATGACGATGATCCAGTGATGATGATCCAGAGAAGAAGACTTGTGCTAACAGATCTGTGTCGAGAAATACCTTCCTAGTTAAGAGGGAGTGTTGATGTATATGTAACTTTGGAATGTATTTCACCTATGTATTTCATCTATGTATATTGTACTCCTATAGAGATGTGTTATTCCTCTATAAGGAAGTGTCGTCATTTGTATTGACAAGTGTCGCAAGTGTCATAACTTACTGATGGGTTATTAGGCCACCATGTGTGGGGTCAGCCTTGATGAAGTTAACCATGGGTTATTAGGCTAAGCTAGACAAGTCGGCCCCATTAGTTTATTGGGCAGGACAGGACAAGTATAAATAGAGATCGGGAGATCTATATTTGGACATCTCATTATTCACTTGTACATCACTCGGAAAGTGGCACACTAGTTGAGGAGGAGGAGGAGCTACTAGTAGAAGACTATCTCTTGTACTTTGGTTGTATCTTTGCTCTTTCTATCTCTGAGGAAGTTGTGGGGTTTTTCACCTTTATGGTTGTCCCCAGTGAAACTCTGTGTGTCTATTGTCTCATGTGGTTGCTTGGTGTGATTGATATGCATTGTTATACTTGATATCCTGTACATGTTATTCTCTCAGTAAAGATCCTAGAGTATATTGAATTAATGCTCAAAAAATTAACAACAATGAGTTTCTCATTTCCTGTGAGAAACATGTCATCAACATACAATACAAAAATCAGTGGCTCATCATTTGCAACCTTGAAGCAAAGGTTGGGGTCTGCATCATTCTGATGCACCTTCCATCTCATAGTTGAAGCAATAGCAATGATTGATCTGATGGGAGTATCTTGAGCCACAGGAGCAAATGTATCATCATAATCAACTCCCTCTTTCTGAGAGAATCTTCTGGCAACAAATCTGGCCTTGTGTTTCCCATATGCTCCATGCTAATTCTGTTGTGCCCATCTAGGTCTTTTCCGACCTACTGCAACATTTATGGGGATATCAATGGAATCAATAGGTTCGTCCTTTTCTGCTAACTCCCTCTTGAACTAGAGGGGGAGATGATCTCATCTTCTTTAGTTCTATCATTTCATCATCGATCTCCATGTCTGATCCTATGCCTTTCCCGACAACTAATTCTTCTTCAAAGGTCACATCCCTACTGACTTCAATCTGTTTGGACCCTAGGATGTAGATTCTGTAAGTCTTTGAAGACTCACTATATCCCACAACGGTTCCCTTCTTGCCTGAAGGTTCCAACTTGGGAACATGTATAAAGACTAGACAGCCAAATATTTGAAGGTGGCTTACTTCTGGTTTCACTTCTGTGAAAGCTTCCTCCGAGGTCAACCTTCTAGGCTAAGAGTCATATTCCAGGAAGCTTCTTGCTGAATATCAACGGGATTCATATGTCCATCGGAACAAGTCTTTTCTTGTAGGCCAAATCACATGGTATTTTCCATACAAGTCAAATCCCAACTGATGATCAGTGACATTTTATAATCAACTGGAAAAACAAATAGTTTACACAGGCATATTAGCTAATACTTTATCACAACAATCATGAACATGTCTAACAAACACTTCTGGGAAGTATCTAGATGTATGTTATCTCCACTAGACCATGCCATCAAGAGTGTGCACTACCCTAAGCATGTAGGAGGGAGATATCATCTAGACTAACTTCAAGAATTGTTGTGTAGCTCATATGCATAATATAACAGTGTAAACTATATCAACTGCTCAATACATTAGATCTGCATATAAAAATCATATAAGACAAAAACAGATCTATGTAAGCAAGAAAACAAAATACTTATCTCTTATCGTTTTGGTGTGTGGGCCCCCACTGCCTTCTTGTGGGAACCATAAGAGATCTATGTTCTTGCATTCTAGATCTTCTAGAAGAAGAACTCCGAATGATCATCATCCCTTTGCTTCTTGCGATGATGATCCTCTTCTACATCAGCAGTTGAGGCTTCATGCTTCCTTTTACTTGAACTTCGACAGCTATTTGCGTAGTGTCCATATTTTCTGCACTTATAGCATTGAACTTGAGATATGTCCTTCTCCTTTTGATCGAGGCGAGGACTTGGTCTCCTATCTTTGTGCTTGTGTTTATGGAACTTCCTACCTTTTCCCTTACCCTTTGTGGCATGAGAAACAAAAGCTTGGTTCTCCTCAGGTTGAGTGTCATGGCCATGGAGTCTTTGACGTGCTGCAATCCTGATCTCCTCCTGAGAGCAATCTGCCCAAAGCTTGTCAAACTTTGGTAGTTTGGATCTACCACTTATGCTTTGGATGAAGGACTCCCATGATGGTAAAAGACCATTTAAAGTGTGGAGGACAAGCTCCTTATCGCCAATAGGATCTCCACTCGTGCTGAGCTTGTCTCTGAGTTCTGTGATCCTCATAAAGTATGAAGCAATGGATTTCGACTTCGCTATCTTCATATTTGTTGTTCGGGATTTCTACCCTATAGCGAGGAGAGGGACACTACCAACTTCTGGGGTGACAGGTAAATACATTAATCACATCACATAGACTTCTACAAAAGGAAAGAGATCAAGGTTTTTGAAGGCATACCTTATTAACGACATTTGATCCTAGCTTTCGCTTGCTCCTTTGATCGATCCTCCACTTGATCTTCCACTTGATGAACCCGCAATATAAAAGATATCTTCCTTAGCGTATCTTGACTGATATAACAATGATGAAATTGAAATAAAATTTAGGCATCAAATACAATCAAGCATTAAACCAAACAAATATGCAATCCATTAGACATTTGATTGGGACAGGAAGGGTATTTCCACCTTTATTGTCAAAAAGCAATAATTAGTACAATTATACCTGATCATTCAGAGTGCTTGTGCAACCGGATTCTGGGGTCCTTCTCTTCACACTAACTTTGGAATTCCTCTAGCATAACAACCCTTAATGCATAGTTTCTCTCTCCTTTCTCTCATCTATCCCCCTTGTATTTATGGGACAAGGTAGGCAGTTTGGATCGAGAGGTAGTTTGATTGCGAAGTTGGGGAAGTTGCAAACAAACTTCAACTAATCTCAATTCGTCAAATTAATATTTTTTGGTTTCATCTTAAGATGTGCGCGAGTATTTCACAGTAGAGTGGCGCACAATATGCAACTTCAGTGCTTTACAACCAGCGTTTGCAAGAATTTTTGAGGTGTGCGCTACTATGCAAGAGGTAAAGTAGGGCATACTAGCTGGTGTGTGCCCCTCTTATTCCTGTAGAGTAGGGCATACTGGAGATGTGCGCCCCTTTGATGCCTATAGAGTAGCGCACATGTCAAAATGAAGGTAAAAACAAGGTTTTGTCAGTTGCAGAGGAGTAAGTCTAGTCCATACATCACCTAGGTTAATCTAGCTCTTCAATCCAAGTTGTCCTTTTGTGTGATTGACAGGTTAATGTGATCACGGACGGAGAAGTGTAGATTTGACCTATAACAATATTTGAGAGTTGGTTTCTCAAAGTCATGGATACATTTAAACTAGTGTGTTCAAACAACTTCATAATGGTCTTGAACATCTTCCTAGCATTCTTCTTACCTGAGATCTGAGGAACCAAATGATCTCTCACGGAATCCACAAGAATCCTTCTTGCTTTAGCATCATTCTTCCTCCATCGAGATTTATCTTTTTCGGCTTCTGGTTTGGGGACCTTCTCATTTGCATATAGTAGAAGATCATTTTCTTCTAGGAGTAGAAGAACCCTAGACTTCTAGGAGATAAAGTTGGAGGCTCCTTCCAAACGATCTTCAACTTTCATCCCAATCATCTTGATTGCAGATCTGGTTAAGAAACCCTAGCACGAGCTAGGTCAAAATTGAAAGTTAATAATTTGAAAAACTGAACTCACAGATAAATTTGCCTTGCCAAGAGAGTTGAATAGAGGGTGGGTTGGTCCAAATCTGTGGAGAGAAATGAGTTAAAATTGAAACCCTAATTCCGCTGCAGCCATAGAGTTAGGTCAAAAATTGAAAGTTCTCGGAATTGAATTCCGTTTTCACCAATAGATGCACCTTGACAAAAACGAAATTCCTATAGCTTCTTTTCTCCAAAATAATGGTTTGAGACTTCACAAGATGAAACCCTAATTCCGGCAGGGTTCCGACAATGCTTCGGCAATGGCTTCTTCTAGAATGGCTCTGATACCATGTTAAATTTCATACATTCATAGCATAAAACATAAATGCATTACCAAGATCACTAGAAGTAAGACAAAGCACAAAACAACAACACAGAGTTTACCCTGGGAAACCAAAATGGGAGAAAACCCAGCAACCTTCGCAGAGAGATGATAATTCTGAGATCATAGTACAAATGAGAAAATAGAAAGTGTGGAAATGTTTTCCA
The DNA here is from genome assembly GCA_027924585.1 of Larix kaempferi. Lineage (NCBI taxonomy): Eukaryota > Viridiplantae > Streptophyta > Pinopsida > Pinales > Pinaceae > Larix > Larix kaempferi. Next base: position 3,768,048 of record BSBM01000267.1, on the reverse strand, counting down.
CAAATAGAAACCCTAGAAATCAACCTCCTCCTTTAGGTGATGCAAAATTCTCCTCTCCCAAGTGATGCACCACTCTCAAGTGTGAGAGTGAGCAAATGAGGAGCACTAACCTCATATTTATACAAGTGCTGAGACCAGAAAATCCCTTATGGGGCCGACTTGTCTTGGGGGCAATAAATATTTTATTTTTAATCTTTTTATTAATTCCTTTTGCACCCCAAGGCTTACATTGATTCTTTCATGTCTTTACATAATTGATTACATAAGGTTCTTCTCCCTTAGGAGGTATAAACAAGTACAATGAAAGTATAATAAAATGTAATGAATAATATCTTCCGAAGTTGTACAAAATCCAACATTCTCAACATTGCTTGAATTATCCTTGACAATTGATCCCAGAAGTGTAAATTTTAAGTCCAAAATTCTTGATGGTTAGCAGGACCTAGAGCACCTTGCCTTGCATGGCCCCCATACCACTGTCAATGGCATCTTTAATCCCTATAAAGAGTTTCATAATTGCTTGCAATCTGGGGCCAATATTGTCCCACATGATTCAATTTCTTTCCGGCAATTGGAGTGTAATGGATGGTAGATTTTGGCTTTTGCCTCCCTTGTAGGTTTAGGTTCCCTATTCCATTGCTCCTCTTTCTTAGTTCTAACCCAGACAAAGAAACACACTAGAGAATATTGGTCCCTAAAAATATGGCCTGCATATTTTCCTTTCCTATCTTGGATAAATTATGATACATGAGGCAAGTGCGTAGGGTGGCTGGCATGTTTTGTGCTTCAAATCTTGTCCCAGATTTAATATCAACATTGATTTTAATATTGGATAGTAATATAAAAAGGTAAGGATGGTATTTCTGTAGTTATTGATCAACCAAGAGACAATAACAATTTAATCAAGATACAAGTAAAATGTTGAACAAATCAAATTGATCCAAACAATGGTGCATTAGTGGAATTATTGGCAACAAACTATAGGTTGTGACGAGTTTGACTTATATAAATGGTTTTCAATATATGGAGCAACAAATTAAATTTAACTAGCTTAAATAGAAGTGAATTTATATATTAAACATAGGTTGATGTGTTAAATTTCACGAACAAACTTAATATTGAACTTTCATTAATTGATTAAAAATACGTATAATGAGATATGAACAACATGGAGATTGATACAAACAAAAATGAATCAAACCATCAAAGAATGAACATGTTTTCAATCTCATGATAAGGTATGCATAATATAGTTAAGATAATACATAACATTTCATTTCTTGTTTGTTCATAATCTCTAAATTATATAATCCTAGATAAAGGTTGAGGAAATGAGCTTGTTTAGGTCGATTCACCAAGCTTTCCCTTGACCTCCACCTCATATGTCATGGCTTCCAATGATTCTTATTCCAATGGGAAAGTAAAAATTACCTATGTATCCACTATAAATTCTTTTAAAACAAACCAAGCAATTTCATTGTGTTGATGAACTGTGTGTTTCCACTTTCTTTCTCCATGAAATGCAATAAGAAAATCGAAAATAACGAATCACATAGAAAATATTTACACAATACAAGAAGAAAATTTAAATGGAGAACCTTTGAGGACCAATCTCCATCAATTATCAATTTCCAATTGAGATGTTTACAAGTCATCCCTTAAGTTTTTCACAAGTTCAACTCCACCTTGATATAGATAAAGCACTATCGTTACTCTTTTTAGAACTTTCTTTTGCTCACTAGACAATTTCTCCCATTAAGTAAAATTTTTCTTCACTATCTTCAACATTTCGGCTCTTGGAATGATTATTCAAAGCTAACTCAAGAACAACTACAATGAATTGCAAACCCATTCACTATTTGTAGTTCATCCTTCAATCGACATTCCCCAAGATTCATTGAAAGGTTGGTTCATTGTTCCTAAGGATTCATTATGAAATAGTGGGGCTTCTTGGTAGTTGTAGGAAACTTTTGCATTGGTCATCAACATTGACGTCATCTTGACTTCAAAGTCGATGACCTTGACCACTTGCTTGTTGATGGGACCTTCATCAACTTCACCTTCACCAACATCACCAACTTGTTTATTGATGAGACTTCACTGACTTCACTAGCATTAACATCCTTGTTATTGATTGGACTTTCATTCTTGCCTAAAAAAATCATGAAAAATATATAAAAATTCACAAATTCGATAAGTTATGGTAGTTTCAGACAGCTTGGAGCTTTGTTGTAACTCTCTAAAACAATTGGTAACCATCTACAACTATCTCTATTAATCATAAAAGGATATGAGATGGACCAAGAAAGGGACACCCATGTTGCATTATTACGCCGGAGGAATCTTGCATCACATTACATCCATCCCTTGTTCCATATCAATGAAACCCATGTCCCTGATCATTATCTCCCTAGTGTTGAAGTCACCATCTCCAAGTGATATCTCCCTTGTATACATTCAAAAGAGTGGAAGTGGGATCGTTAGTGTACAAGAGCATAGCAACCTAGTCTTTGGTTCAAAGGGTGTCGAACAATGGAAGAGGTAATTGTATTGTATCCTTCCATTGCTAATAGATATTTGATGTCTTTCCCTCCCCCAAACTAAAGTGTTATGTATTTGGTTGATTAGCATTGAAAATTGTTTACATGTCATAGAAGCATAATTCAAAGTTATGAATATTACGCATATGTTTTTATGATCATTAGCTATTTTCTCTATAACCAAATTTTTGAGGAAGGGTGTGTGGTTATGGTTTTGTAGGTTAGAGATCATCATTAAGGATCATATTGGAAAATGTCAAAGGGAGTAGAGAGGATCAACCTTCATAAATAAGGTACACTTCTTCTCTCTCTCTCTCTCTCTCTCTCTCTCTCTCTCTCTCTCTCTCTTTCCTTGCTTGTTTAAATCTTGAAGTATGGTCGATTTTCCTTTATGGGGGCCTAGTTAAAGCATGTAGAACTATTTATAGACCAATATATACTCAACCTAGTATGTTGGTGACCTAACCTTGGTCATAGGATCAATTTTCGTACAACAAAACTAGTGACCATACTTGGGATGTTAGTCTTTGTGGGGGCCTTGTCGCTTGGTTTCTTGGGTATGGTTTTGGGTGTTTTAGCCTTAGGAAGATTTAGCCACGGTCCAAACCTTTTGAAATTTCCAAAATATTGAAGTTTTCTTGACTTTTTACTTGACATAGTCAAACTCAAGTGTTTCATGCACTCCCTAGTGGGGACATGTGTGTGGAGGGGTGTATTCGCGCTTCTCTTTGGAGACAGTTGGGTGTATACGCACTTCTTGTATTCCACAGACACATGTGTGGTAGAGCAATGGTATGCTCCTCATTCTCCCCCCTTTTACCTAAAAGGCCTGTTTTTTGGATGCTTTGGGCATAGTAGAATCTGGTCTTTTGTTTGGAGTGTTATGGGTAATGTTTGGAAGTCCAATTGCCTTCGAATTGAAGAAAATAGTGAAAGATATGGAGGTTTCCTCTTCCTTGATTATATTTTGCTTTTGGGTGTTGTAAGACTTTTTATAGGTGTTAGAGGGTCCATCATATGCTTACCCTCGTCTCCCTTAGAAAAAAACCTTGAAAACTTACTATTTTTTTATATTTTTACCTATTTGGGCTTCCTAGGTCTCCCATGCACCTTCCCTCTGTGAAAATCATGTGTACATGTGTCAATTCCTGCTAGCTCACTCGGTTAAGGTGTCGGTCTTGTCAGCAAGGCAACCCAAGTCAATTCTCCTTAGGGGTGACTTAGTTGGGAGGCGACACCCAAAAACCAGTCAAGTTTAGTCTAGTGCGGTCTAGGTCGGGTGCAATCCTCAGGTGATTTTGACGGCTTAGATGCCCCTGGGTCGTGGTTTCTCAGACCACAAGCCACTCCCGCAAGTCAGGGACATTCGAGCAAAAAAAAAGGCATGTGTACTTGCACTTTTTAACAGGAACCATGCATGTGTGCACCCTTCCCCACGCACCTTTCTTGAGGAAAAGGGGTGTGGACCTGGTTAAGGTTAAAAAATTCAATTTTTTTGGAGATTTAGGTTAATCAGGTATTATGGGGATCTGGGTCTTTCTTGGATTTCTGATTTTTAACCCTTCAAAATCATTATTTAGTGATTTTTTCATTATGCCCTGAATGAAAAGGAAATTGAATATTCCATAAAATCATAGTTTTCTTTCGGTTCATCTAGGAATCTCTTAGGTACTTTGATGCCCTTACAAATGTTTGCCTATAAAGGAAAAGGTTATATGGATTCTCATTAACTTGTTCTCATGATAATTGTAAAGAATTGCTTGCTTTGGTTACAGTAATTTCCTTAATAAGTTATATCTTGCTTAAGTTTTGAAAGGTTCCGAAGGTTTAACTCTAGAGGTATTTCTTCATTCACCAAATGCATTAATTTATACAACTAAAAAGGCGGTTGAGCTTCATCTACCAGCCCGTCATTTTGTCTTCCTAAGACTATTCAACTTCTTTATTATTTATTTACATATTTACAAAGCATGTGGAGCTATAATCTGAGGATTAAGCTTCCAACATCCCCCCCCTTAATCCGAAGGGGTGTTTGTAAGTCCAGACATGGTTAGTAAATCTTTCAAACTTTTCTCTTACAAGTGATTTGGTGAAGATATCTGCATTTTGTTCATTTGTGGAACAATGACGTAAATGAACTGTTTTGGCCTCTACATGATGTTGAATCAGATGATACTTTGTGTTGATATGTTTGGTTTGATCATGGAATATAGGATTTTTAGCCAACTTGATTGCAGAAGTATTGTCAATCAAAAGTGGAGTGGAGTTTTCTTGTTTCTCTTGCAAGTCTTCAAGTATCTTCTTGAGCCACACACTCTCTTTGGTTGCTTTTGCAACAACTACATATTCTGCTTACGTTGTCGAATCTGCTAGAACTGATTGTTTGCATGATCTCCAAGAGACAGTTGTTGATCCAAGACTCGTCGTGTATCTAGAAGTGGACAATCATGTTTCTTTGTCACCATCAAAGTCTAAATCAGAGTACCCAATAAGTTTGAATTCATCCACCTTAGAGTACTTGAGTCCAAAGTCTTGATGCCCTTTCAAGTATCTTAGAACTCCCTTTGTTGCAAACCAATGTCCTTCACAAGGTTTGTGCATAAACCGTGAAAGAATGCTAACAACATAAGAAATATCTAGTCTGGTGGTAGTAAGGTAGATAAGGCTTCCTACACGCTGTCGGTACTTGGTTGCATCCTCAAATTATTTTCCTTCGCTTGATGTGAGCTTTAGCTTTTGTTCCACTGGAGATGAAAGCGGGTTGCGATCTGTCATGCCAAATCTGTTCAAGAATTCTCCAATATACTTTTTCTGAGAAATGAAAATGTACTTAGGATGTTGAGTCACTTCAATTCCTAATTAATAGTGAATATGTCCCAGATCATTCATTTCAAAGCCTTTCTTTAAGTCTTTCTTTATGGATGCTATATAACTTTCATTGTTCCCTGTCATCAAAAGATCATCCACATATATGACAAGAATCACAACGGATCTTCCAACTTTATTTACAAATAATGTTGCGTCATCAAGATTGTAATGTTTGAAATTCAATTTCGAAGATGCTCTGTTATCCTTTCATACCATGCTCGAGGTGCTTGTTTTAGGCCATACAAGGACTTGACAAGTTTGCATACCTTGTGTTCTTGTCCATTCACAACAAAACCTTCTGGTTGAGAGATGAAGACATTTTCTTTTAAGTCTCCTTTTAAGAATGTTGTCTTTACATCCATTTGATGAACTTTCCAACCATTTTGTGTAGCCAAGGAAAGTATAGTACGGATGGTGCCCCATTTTGCTGTGGAAGAGAACATTTCTTCATAGTCAATTCCTTCTTTCTGTGCATAGCCTTTTTCCATGTGCCTTTCTTTGTGTTTGTCAAGTGAGCCATCTGATTTGTATTTGTTCTTATATACCCACTTGCTTCCAATTGGTTTGGTTTCGATTGGAGGGTCAACCAGCTTCCAATTTCCATTCTTTATGAGTGCATCATACTCATTCTGCGTGTCTTCTTTCCACTCATCACAAGTACCAACCTCTTCAAAGGGAGGGTTCAAAGTTAGCAGAAAAATTCAATTCACAATCAAATGAGACATCCATGTCATCACCTAAGTTCTATGCATTTCCTCCATCTTCTTGTCTAGTTGAGATTTTTGTTACTGTCTTTCCTACTTTATATGCATGGACACTTTCAAGTGTTTTTGTGGCCCATTTCAGAATCTTCCTTGATGGTCCAGGTTGATTAGCTGGTGGTGCATCATTCTCTTCAAGGTTCAATCTTCCAATCCTCTTGATCACATCATCTAGTTGAGTCTGCTTCAAATGGCAAGAACTTCTTCTTCATCATTATCTTCATGAGGGGGTGTTGGTGCTGCTTCAAATGGAAATTCCATGGATTGATCCAAGATAGGGATCCCCCCCTTCAAGATGTGGAATTTCATTATCACATTCATAATATATCTTTATATGAGCAAACCTCTCCAGACGATCAAGCTGCCTTTCATTAGACTGGTCATTTTTATTAGATTCAAGAAAAATGACATCTCTGGAAACAACAAATTTCTTGTTTACCTCATCATAAAGACAATATGCCTTGGAAATTTCTGAGTACCACAAGAAAATGTATCTTCTAGTTCTAGCACCAAATTTGTTTCTTTTCTCCTTTGGTATTAAGGCATAACAGGTGGAACCAAAAACCCTGAGATGCCTGTTAGGAACCCATGTCTTTACTTTGTTAGTATGTTGTTGTTGGACGCATATGCTTTGTAAGCCATCTCGTAGTAATTGTTGATCAATAGTTTTTGCTATTGTTGTTGGCGCATATGCTTTGTAAGTCGCCCGTAGTATTGTTTATCCATAGTTTGTAGCGACCCATGGTTTTGACCCACAGTATTGGTGCCTAGACTTAGTATATAAGTGTGTGTTGAGACCTATGAAGGCACAGTGAAGTTATTTGTATTGAGCTTGCTCATAGGAGGTTGCCCCCTTGAAGTGGCCTGTGATCAATATAAAAGTGATTATGAGTTATGTCATTTCTGCTATTTCGCATATTTGTATTAATTAATTGTTGCAGGTGCATCACATCTGGTATCAGAGCACTTTCTTGGGCTCGCTGGGTGAAATTTCTGCCAATTTTTTTTCGCATCTGTTGCAGGTTCGGATTAGGGAATAATCCCTATCCGCTTAACTGTGGGAAGTACTTGGGCATAATCCCTAAAACTCATTGTGAGGAGTACCACAGAAACCCCAAAGTAGCTGGCCCATTGAGAGGACCTGTCAGCGAAAAGGGAAACGACCCCTACCTGATTGACTAGTTCCCACCCGTGAGGTAAACCAAGAGCTGTCGTTTGTGGCAAAGCGGTTATCAGTTTTACCTGAGCCGTGGAGTGAGGAGTACTGCCCCAATACGCAATCCGTCAGACAGCATTGGTGGCCGAGTGAAACCCCTGAACTGTTAGGAAACCGCACATACCTGGGGTCCATATCTACTTTCAGCTGAACTATTTTCGATCACTACTGCGTCATTTCAGCTCCATTTTGCAAGTCGTTCCAGATCCAGCCGTTCTCAATACATTCAGCGCTGTTCCAGATTCCTTCCGAGACGTAGCCGCTCCAGTCAAGAAAGAAAAAAAAGGGATAAAATTCAGTTTTTTGTCCATATCTCCCTTGTTTTCACTCTGTTTCCCTTGAAATTTTTGGGAAACCCTTGTCATCCCATTCCACATATTTCATTCTTGAGGACCCTATCCCTAATTCCCCTTCCCAAAGCCCGAAAGCCCACATTGTCTATTTTTAGGGTTTGCCATAACTTTCTCAGATTTCACCCAATCGCCTTCAAATTTTACCACAGAGTTCCTTTCTGAACTCTGCTTCTTTGTCCCTCTCTGCCAAATTTTCTCATTCTATCACCCCGCTTGTGAAATCCCCCTTTTTGCCTTCTTGTCCTTTCGAGAGTGTCCAAAATCTAGTCAAACCCCAATTATCCATCAGATTTTTTCCCAAGTCCAGATTTTTCCTTACTGAAGCAGTTTCTGTTTTTGTTTTCCTACCCAGTCAAAAAAAAAAAAAAAACTCCTGGTTATGGTTGTCACCCGTGCAGAAGCAAAAACCATGGAAGAAGCACTTGCAGCCATCCAAGCCAAACTCCAGGATCTGGATGAAAAATATCTCGGCCTCCATCTTGAACATTCAGCTATGAACAACAAACGACAGTCCAAGTCTTCATCAAACAATGGGTTCTCTTCTTCCAGCAATTTCCATGGTCCGAAGCTTGTTTTTTCGCGCTTCAATGGTACTGATCCAACTAGATCGATATATCGTGCAGAACAGTATTTCAGTCTGCATAATACTTTTGATGTCAACAAAGTTCCGTTGGCATCCTTTCACTTGGAACAGGAAGCTCTTCAATGGTACCGTTGGTACATCAAGGCTCATCCAGAGCCCAAATGGTCAGACTTTTGCCAGCTCCTTTTGCAACGATTTGGTCCTAGTGCTTTTGATGACTTCACCGGAGCCCTCACTAAACTTCGCCAAATTGGCACTGTGAGAGAGTATCAAACCGAATTTGAGAACCTAGCCAACCACACCGAAGGATTGTCTGATGACTTTTACCGGAGTTGTTTTATCAGTGGTCTAAAGGATGCCATCCGCTCGGAGGTCAAAATGTTCTGTCCCACCACAATGATGGAAGCCCTAGGGTTGGCTAAGTTGGTAGAAGACAATATTGCAGCCCGACAACGCTCCAAGCCCACTTTTGTTCCCTTCGGAAATATGGGTTCTCAGCGACCACCCATACCGCAGGCTCCTCGACCGACTCCTATCAAGCGTTTGTCTGAAACAGAGATGCAAGCACACAGAGAAAAGGGGCTTTGCTATAATTGTGATGAGAAATTCACTTGGGGACATAGATGTGTTCAGCAAAAGCTCTATCGCTTGGATGTGGAGTCTCCACCTGCCTCTAAAATTGGTGACGAAGATCCATAAACACTAGATGCTCCGGTCGACATTCAGGAACCGCCTATTGACCCTCTGTCTCAGGATGACCAGCCAGAGATATCTCTCCATGCTTTAGCTGGAATCACCACCCCCCAAACAATGCGGGTCAGGGGTTACTTCAAGAAGCTTTCTCTTATAATACTCATTGATTCTGGTAGCACTCATAATTTCATTGACTCTCGGATCGCCAAACAAGCTGATTGTTTTATCCATCCTTGCTCCAACTTTGAAGTCATGGTTGCCAATGGGGGCACCTTACCTTGCAAAGGGAAGTGTCGAAATGTGCGTATCTCTATGGGAGATTATACTTTGCGCTCTGACATGTTTGCCTTGCCCTTAGGCGAATGTGATGTGGTTTTGGGTGCTTAATGGCTACGCACACTTGGCCTTATCTTATGGGATTTTGCTGAACTTTGGATGCAGTTTTCCCTCAATGGACAAAAACACACATTGATAGGATTACAACCAGGTTCTCTCAGCATCATCAGTTCACATCGCATGGAAAAACTCCTCAAGAAGAATTCACATGGTGTCATCGCTCAGATCCATTCCATTTAGATGCAGCCATCAGCGGTCTCCACTACTCCTTTGGATCTACAACAAATTCTGGATCAATATACAAGTGTCTTTGCTGAAATAGTGGGATTGCCACCTTCCAGGCAAGAAGACCATCGTATTCAGCTCCTTCCTGGCAGCATTCCTCCCAACATCAGGCCCTATCGCTACCCATTTCACCAAAAAACGGAGATTGAAATGCTCGTTCGGGACTTATTGAAGCAAGGTATTATTCGCCCAAGCACTAGTTCCTTTTCTTCTCCAGTTATTCTTGTCCGCAAAAAAGATGGGTAATGGCGCCTCTGCATTGACTTCCGAGCACTTAATCACATCACCATCAAGGATAAGTTTCCAATTCCTGTTGTTGATGAGCTTCTTGATGAGCTTCATGGGGCTCACTTTTTCTCCAAGTTGGATTTTCGTTCTGGGTATCATCAAATTCGGGTTCATGAGAATGATATCCCTAAAACCGCTTTCCGCACACATGATGGCCATTATGAGTTTTTGGTCATGCCCTTTGGCCTCACTAATGCTCCCTCCACATTCCAGGCCTTAATGAATAAAATATTTCGACCCTACTTGCGGAAATTCATTCTGGTATTCTTTGATGATATCCTCATCTACAGTAAAACATGGGATGAACATCTCCAGCATCTGGATCTTGTCATGCAACTTTTCTCTGACCATCATCTCCATGCCAAGTAGTCTAAATGTGTTTTTGGACAGAAGGAAGTTGAGTATCTCGGGCACATTATCTTAGCACAAGGGATTCGCGTGGATCCTGCTAAAATCGATGCCATGAACAATTGGCCGCATCCTCAGACACTCAAGAGCCTTCGTGGTTTTTTGGGGTTGACTGGCTACTACCGCAAGTTTGTCAAGGATTACGGGAAGATTGCAGCTCCATTAACTGCTCTATTGAAAAATGATGCTTTTACATGGACACCTGCTGCTTAGTGTGCATTTGACAAACTAAAACAAGCTATGTGTACTACACCTATGCTAACTATGCCCGATTTTTCCAAGCCCTTCACTATTGAGAGTGATGCTTGCGGCAATGGACTTGGTGTTGTCCTCCTTCAAGATGAACACCCCATTGCGTTCACCAGCAAATCCCTTTCAGGTAAGAATTTAGCTGCCTCTACCTATGAGAAGGAAATGATGGCTATTTTGCATGCAGTACAGAAGTGGTGCCCATACCTATTAGGGAATCATTTCTGCATCAAGACTGATCACCAGAGTCTGAAATATTTCTTGGACCAGTGTGTCTCCTCCCCGGCACAATAGAAATGGGTTAGCAAACTCATGGGTTATGACTATGAGATCACTTACAAGAAGGGTAAAGATAATATTGTGGCAGATGCTCTTTCTCGCACATTTGATGCCCAAGGTTCTCTTTCAGCTATTTCTATGCCTGTTCCAAATTGGTTGCAATTTGTTCAACAGGGTTATGTCAATGACTCTTCCTTATCTCAAATCATCCAACGCTTGACCAACAACCCTTCTGCTGTACCACATTACTCTTGGGATGGTGCTTCTCTGCGATACAAGGGTCGTCTGGTGCTTCCCTAGAGCACAGATCTTCAATAGGCTGTCTTCTATAACTCCATGCTTCTCCATCGACAGGGCACTCTGGGTTACTCAAAATGTATGAACGAGCATGGTGTAACTTCTTTTGGCAGGGCATGAAAAGGACAATTCAACAGATGGTGGCCGAATGTGATACCTGCCAGCGCAATAAGGGTGAAACAACACTCCTTCCAGGATTGCTTGAACCCTTGCCCATACCTACACGGATTTGGACAGATATTTCTATGGATTTCATTGAAGGGCTCCCTAAATCTGGCGGGAAGACAGTGATTCTTGTTGTGGTTGATCGCCTCTCCAAATATAGTCATTTTTGTGCTCTCAGCCATCCCTATACAGCCTCCTCTGTCGCTCAAATTTTTCTGGACCAGATCTTTCGTCTTCATGGCATCCCTTCTTCCATTGTCTCGGATCGTGATGCGACTTTCACCAGTCATTTTTGGACAGAACTATTTCGCCACACTGGCACCAAACTGAAGATGAGTTCAAGGTATCACCCACAAACAGATGGTCAGACTGAAATTATCAATAAATGCTTGGAAATTTATCTTCGTTGCTTCACCTCGGAACAACAACATCAGTGGGAAAAGTGGCTTCCTCTTGCTGAATGGTGGTACAATACCTCTTACCACACCGCCTCTAAAATGACACCATATGAAGTAGTCTATGGTCAGGCACCTCCAGCTCTTCTTCCATACACCCCCACCAGTTCACCAGTTCAGGAAGTTGACACGGTCCTTCGAAACCGCGATCAGATTCTTTGCATTTTGCAGGACAATCTTCACATGGCACGAAATCACATGAAGCAACAAGCTGATCAGCACCGTTCTGAGCGCACTTTTCCAGTCGGTGATATGGTTTTTCTTCGTTTCCAGCCGTACAAACAATCCTCCTTGAAACTCAAAGGGCATCATAAGATCGCTCCAAAGTTCTATGGTCCATATCGGATTCTTCAGAAGATTGGGTCCGTTGCTTATAAATTGGAACTTCCTCCTTCTTCCCGCATTCATCCAATCTTTCATGTCTCTTGTCTGAAGAAAGTTCTTGGCACCAACATCAGTGGACAAACGATTTTACCCGAACTGGATAATGAAGGATCCATCCTTTTGGAGCCAGAGGCCATCCTCAATCGGCGCACGCGTCAGCTTCGCTCTCGCTCTATCACAGAGGTCTTAATTTAGTGGCACGGCATGCATCCAGAGGATGCTACATGGGAACCACTCCTTCAGATTCAACAACAATTTCCACATCTAAAGCTTTGAGGACAAAGCTTTTTTTAAGGGGGAGGGGATGTTAGGAACCCATGTCTTTGCTTTGTTAGTATGTTGTTGTTGGACGCATATGCTTTGTAAGTCGTCCCGTAGTAATTGTTGATCAATAGTTTTTGTTATTGTTGTTGGCGCATATGCTTTGTAAGTCGCCCGTAGTATTGTTGATCCATCGTTTGTAGCGGCGCATGGTTTTGATCCATAGTATTGGCGCCTAGACTTAGTATATAAGTGTGTGTTGAGACCTATGAAGGCACCGTGAAGTTATTTGTATTGAGCTTGCTCATAGGAGGTTGCCCCCTCGAAGTGGCCTGTGATCAATATAAAAGTGATTATGAGTTCTGTCATTTCTGCTATTTCGCATATTCGTATTAATTAATTGTTGTAGGTGCATCACAAATTCTGCAAGAACTGTGGCCTCAAGTTGATTGCTAAGATCCAGGGAAGAATTGATAAAAGTAACAGCTTGTATCAAAAGATCCATGAAGTGCATGATAAGTGCAAGCTAATTTTTCCTCAGTCCCTCGACGAGTTTCCAAGCAAAGAGCAACATTTATCAGACTTGAAGAAAGAACTAGGCATTCAAATAGAATATGTAAAAAAGATTGATTTCCTAGCCACTGATGATCTCCATCACTATATTGGGCTGTCATCAATATACAGTCATTTGCTTAAAGAAATCCACCAAGCAGCAATTGTAGAAATTCATGGTATTGAAGCAGAGCTTGGTAAGCATGTGACTTCTCAGAAGATCTTACTCCCTTCACCAGCAAATATGGTTATCATGGAAACTGATATCTGGTTCAGTTACATTGCAGAAGAGGAAAAGAAAGCAGCAGCAGCAGTAGCAGCCAGCACAAGCACCTCACTCCCAGCAGAAGCGCCTCCTCAAGGATGAACATGCTAGTCTTAATGTGTTGTTCCTATTTTCATCTGTTCTCCCTGTGTTTAGAACGTAGAGTCACTAGACAGCTGTCCTTTTCTAGTTTTGAGAAATTTTCTATTATAAGAAAAGGGCCACGATTTGTTTATTTAGGGGAAAAAGTCTTTAGAGGACAAGTGTAAAGAGCCAGGTGGCAGCCCAAGAGGCATTTTGTAAAGATATAAATAGAAGCTTAGGGAATAGTGTAAAGGACTTTTGGAAGGGAAAAGATTTTTCTTAACTTGTACGAACTATCTTGCACTTGCTCCAAGAAAATGAAATTTGCCTAATAAGAGCCTGGAGAGGACATCTTTTGCATGGAAATGAATGTTGGATGCATGTTGGATTATTCTTGTGTCTTTCATATTCTTCAGTGAGATCTTTCTTTGTTGCCTTGAATTATTTCTATGTATTGAATGATCTTGTTGTTTCCTGTGCAAATGATTTTTTTCTCCTACATGAGTAATAGAATGCGTTGTATGTAAATTGGAAGTTATCTTTTAATATCTTTTTCCTTTTGCTGTAGTTGTATCTTCATGGTTTAATAGCTATCTGTTGATCTGTAGATGCTTCGTTCAGCACATTACTCATACTTATAATTTTGTTCCTTGCAGGGATAGTTTAGGTTTATTTCAGTTTTTTTTAGACACAGATTTGTTTTAAGTTCTGCATTTAGATTAAGATAGCTTAGGCACTTGCATATCATCTTAAACCATAAAATAAAAAAGAATGGTGGATCGGGCCATAATCGGTTTAATTGAAGCAAATCTCCAAATCTAACAGTTGCCGGAACCGCTAACTAGACGGATTCCCCATACCAAACGGTGGACAATCTAATTGGGATAGTCTATTGGGGAGAATTCCTTTCTGCTTGATGCTGCGATCTTCGGGGCATCAACAGTTTTTGGTGCTAGAAGGAGGGCCTGAAGTGCATGGCTGATAAAGGAAAATCTCCCACTGTAAAAAATGTTACTAAAAACCCGCTTAAAACAGGAATTTCAGACAACCCAAATCTTGAAGTAACAAATCAAGAAAACCTCATCTCTGATTCTGAACCTCAAGAAGTATTGTATGCTGTGCCTTTTGCAAAAATAGAAGATTTAAGGAGACATACACGATCTTATGTTATACAACTAGGTGGTTTAAGCGCAGTAAATTTCCTCCCTAGGAAAAGCTATCCTAGAAAAGAACGACAGTACACCCATGATTTGATTCTTGTGCAGAATTTTGAAGAACTTGTGAATTTAACCTTGGAAGAAATTGTAGAACCCCTGAACAAAGTCAATCTTGAAAACCCAGAAAATATTTTAGATCGAGAAAGTCTTGGAGAACTTATTACTCCAAGGAACACTCCATTGAATTCACCCCACAATTCTCCACCTGATTCTCCACATAGAGACATGGTTGTACCTACTTGGAGAGCGAGGGGAGCGTTGAATCTAGCTGGGCCATTCCACAATATTCCTAAAAATCTAGAGAAAGTCTTGCCTAAATTTGACCCAGGGAAAGCCATTTCCGCTGAGGGTCATCTCAAGAGCTTTTATTTAGCCCTGAATCTTTTAAATGTACAGCATGAAGATGTAGTTTGTAGGCTTTTTCCATACACATTTGAGTCGAAAGTCTCTTCTTGGTATTTTAGCTTACAACCTAGCTCGATTTCAAGCTGGGATGAATTTGAAAAATGTTTCTTAAAGAAATATGGAAACCAAAAGACGGTAGCTATGCTCATGAAAGATTTATTGTCCATGAGAATGGAAAAGAAAGAAAAGGTTCAAGACTTCAACCAAAGGTTCACAACACTCTTAAATAATTTCAGTGAAGCAAATAAACCAGTAGAGGAATCTCTGGTTGAATATTATACAATAGCCCTTGAAGGACCCATGGCAATGTTTGTTAAAATATCTAAGAAAACCACCCTAATAGAAAATTTTGAAGAAGCTAGAAAGGTGGAAGAAGAAGCGGATAGAATTGCTAAACATGCCTTAGATGCAGAGACAAAACCAGCAGCTAGTTAAAAAACCTTGCTGCTCACCAGAAGTAAAGAAGAGTCGTCGACGGACATGGAGAACGTAGTTAAGATGATGCAGAAATTGTCCAATAAAATTGTAGATCTCGAGAAAGATAAAGCTACTAGTACATCTAGGAAACCTTTCAAGCCATTCTACAAGAAGAGAGAAGACAGCGATAAACCTCATCCACCTATGAACACTTCCCCTGTTTTAAATCTCAATGAAATAGGGATGAAAAACTTATGCACCTTTCATCAAGAACCGCACTCCGAAAAGAGTTGCCCACAATGGATTAACTCTATGAGTTTAATCATGAACCAAATGCTGGATTCACAGATTTCAGATCAAGACGATCCTCCAGAGGAATCGAGCCCTGAGGTAGAGGAACCGCCTCCAGACACCACTATGGTGCTATGGGATTGGGTACCTTTAAATGAATTGGTAGAAGAAGATCCCGTGGAAAGCTCAGTCTCTACTATAAACATTAACACTCGTAGTAAAGGTCCCATTACAGATCCTGTGCCAAACTCGACTATTCCCAAGCCTAAAATTTCAAAAGAACTACCTAGAAGACATATAGAAATCATTCCACCACAACCTAAAGCGAACCCAACAACAGCCAAGCAGCCAAGCATTGACACCACAGTTCAACAACTGAAGGTCACAATGAATAAAACAAACCATCCGACTAGAATTGGAAAAGAATCTGATATAGGATATGACATTATTGAGGATATAAATAAAGTACAAGCATATGTATCAATATTCGATATGTGCAGTTTGCCTCGGCAACGAGATAAGTTGTTACATGCTCTGCAATCCCAGCCCAGCACTCCATTAACAGATACTCAAGAAGATCCTGAAATTAATGAGACTAGTATCGACGGGAAATCTAAATCTCAGACGTTGCCATTCCTGTTAACCTTTGAAATTTTCAATCATAATGTTCACAATTGTCTGGTATATTTCGAAGCATCTTCAAATGTCATGCCACTGTCAATTTGTAAAAAATTTAATGGGAAACCTATTCCATCTCCTGCCCAAATTATTCAGTTAGATAGAACTGTTGTCAAAGTTATTGGGGAAATGAAAGATGTCCTCATTAGATTGTCAACCGACTCTAGAGTCTGTCAGTTTATTGACATAATGGTAGTTGATATTCCTGAGGCCTATGGTTTGATCCTAAGTAGGGATTGGTCCACAAAGCTGAATGGCTACTTTGCAACTGATTGGTTTCATTTGTGGTTGCCTTATCAAAATAGATAGAATCAGATCAAGGTCCTGAGAGAACCGCACATGAAACAAAATGTAACTCAACTAGAGGGAAAGAATGAGGTTGTAACCTTCTCATCCTTAGTTCTGGGGAATTATTTCTTAGAAATTGATCCGAGTAATTATCAGTCTGAAACTATTAGCCATGAATCAGATGAACAATCTGATCTCCTTCCTTTTTCTCGGACTGATGATATTGACTGTAATATAGTTAGTTTAGTCACTAACTTAGATCATAAAGATACTAACTTAGCTGAATCAAAAAATCTGTTTTGGACATTATACTTTGACTGTTTTAAAACTTTGGAAGGATCCAGAGCCGGTTGTGTTTTGATGGATCCAAAAAGAAATAAGTTTTTTTTTGTCCTGTAGGTTAGAGTGTGATTGTATTAACAACACTGTTGAATATGAAGCTTTGGTACACGGATTAAAGAAGGCCATCGGTTTAAATGTTAAATACCTTAAGGTTTTTGGTCACTCAGAAATAGTTGTGAGACAGGTAAGAGATACCATTCATTGTCTCTCACCTCATTTGAAAGGTTATCAGGTTGAGGTATGGGACTTAATTATGCATTTTGATGCTTTCAATATAAAGTCTATTCCTAGATTGCAAAATTCTGCAGCTGATTTGTTAACAACATCCGCTTCCAGATTGGTGCCAACTAATAACAAGTGCTCAATTGAATTAATTTTCATGCCTTCTGTCCCTGACAATATCACAAACTTTAGGGTCTTCGATGATGATGAACAGATTATCAATTTTCTAATGAACGAAGACATTTTCCAAGGAGCTATGATAGATGAAGAAGAACACGATTCTGATTTACAAAAGAAGGATGCAAATAAAGGAACTTTCATCCCCAAAGGGGTAAGGTCACTTGAAATGATGTTTGATCTTCAAAGTAAATTCAAAAGACCAGCGAATACCAAAACCAATAGTTCATCAATGCAGCATGAGTTAGTTAATTTGGGCACCGAGGCTGAACCAAAATTTGTCAACCTTGGCAAATGTTGTTCACCGGGAGAAAGAGATAGGTTCATCAAACTATTTCGACAATATAAGGATGTTTTTGCATGGACTTATGAGGATCTGAAAACATATGACGTCTGCATTATTCAACATGTCATACCAATGAAAGCGGGTGTCAAACCATTTCAGCAGCAATTAAGAAGGATGCATCCCACTTTGGAACCGCTGATTCAAAAGGAATTGAAGAAGCTACTGGATGCTAAAATAATCTTTAAGGTCCGGCATTCTGAGTGGGTTGCTAACTTAGTTCCCATGAGAAAGAAGTCAGGAGAGATAAGACTATGTGTTGACTTCAGAAATTTAAACAAAGCTTCAGATAAAGACAACTATCTCGTCCCTTCAATTGAACAAATTCTTCAAATGGTGTCAGGATCTGAGCTATTTTCCCTTCTCGATGGCTTCTCTGGCTACAATAAAGTATTAGTAGCCGAGGAAGATCATATTAAGACTACTTTCCGCACTAAGTAGGGAACTTTCGCATATAGAAGGATGCCATTCAGCCTGATAAACACAGGATCTACATTCCAGCGAGCAATGGACATCGCCTTCCGAGGATTGGGTGGTCAATGTGTTGTTGTCTATCTAGATGATGTGACAGTTTTTTCAAAGAAAAGGGAAGATCATGTTGTCCATTTGAAGCATATTTTTGATCATTGTTGAAAATATGGTATCTTAGTGTGTTCGTTGTTCCCGAAGGTAAACTATTGGGCCATATCATTTCCAAAAGAGGAGTATCAATAGATCAGGAAAGGGTACAAGCCATCAATAGAATTCCAATGCCTCATAACAAGAAATCCATGTAGTCCTTTATGAGAACTATCAATTTCGTCCGAAGGTTTGTTCCAGATTTCGCACAAATTGTTAAAGCTTTACAACAAATGGTCAAACAAAGCATACAGTTCAAGTGGACAGATTCAGAAAGGGATGCATTCAGAGACATTAAGGCAGCCATAGCTAAAGCTCCTTCCTTAAGAAGCTCAGATTTTGACAATGATTTTATCCTATATACCTTTGCTTCAGATGACTCCCTCGCGGCTGTACTCACGCAAAAGGTGGAGCTAGGGGACGAATACCCAATATTGTTTATGAGCACTGGTCTGCAAGGGGCTGAACTAAATTATCCCGTGGTTGACAAGCATGTGTATGTTGTGTTCAAAGCAGTCAAACAATTCAGACCATATATTCTTAAGAACAGAGCTAAAGTTATAGTTCCACACCCAGCTGTTAGATCCCTCTTCGTTCAAAAGGAACTAGGAGAAAGGAGGGGAAATTAGGTCACAGCTCTTCAAGAGTATGACTTAGAATTTAAACCGACCACTATCATCAAAGGACAAGGCCTGTGCAAATTGCTTACACAAAATCCGACTGATGAAGAGCAGCGTTGGAAAAATGAAGCTGAGTTGAACTCAGTTGAAGTATGTCCTATCTTTACAGCTCCTTAATCATGGTACAGGGATCTGGTGCATTATTTGCAGCAAGGATACCTACCCGAGCATTGGAGCTCTAAGCAAAGAAGGGCTCTCCGTTTGAAGTCAGCAGCTTATCAAATCATTGATGGGATACTTTTCAAAAAGAATTACGATGGAATTTTTCTTAGATGTCTAGAAAAGGAAGATGCAAGTAAAGTTTTCAAATAATTACACGATGGTCCCGATGGTGGACATTATTCAGGGGAGACAATAGCTCACAAGATACTTAGAGCTGGATATTATTGTCCCACTCTATTCCAAGATGCCCATGCGTATGCACGGAACTGTGATATATGCCAAAGAAGTGCTGGGAAATTACCTAAGGTAGCAGGACCCTTGCAGCTGGTTATCATCTTTGAACCTTTTGAACAATGGGGCATAGATGTTATTGGAGAGATAAACCCAAATTCTTCTTTACAACATCGATACATCCTGACGGCTACCGACTACTTCACCAGATGGACGGAGGCTATCCCGTTGCGCAAGATCAATGAAGATGCAGTCATCAGTTTCTTGAAGGAAAACATCATAACCAGGTTTGGGGTTCCAATTTCCCTTGTTTTTGATAATGATCCTTATTTCTCGTCTTTTAAGATAAATGAATTTGTTTATGAATGGGGAATTAAACTACACTATTCAGCCAATTATTACCCTCAAGGAAACGGATTAGCTGAATCTTCAAATAAAAACCTCATTCGAATTCTCAAGAAGACTGTGCTAGAAAATCAGCGAAGTTGGCATATAGCTCTCCCAAATTCCTTATGGGCAGATAGGGTGACTCCAAAGAACACATTAGGGGTTTCCCCTTACACTCTTGTCTATGGCAAGGAAGCCATTCTCCCTCCCAACATCTTGCTTCCATCCTTACAGTTGTCCCAATCCTCTCAAGGGTCTGGTAGCCAAGTCTTACAATCCAGGATCAATACCTTGCTTCAACTTGAAGAAGCCCGACAAAAAGCTAAAGACCGATTCCATCAGCACTAAGACATAGTCAAAAGATGGTTCGATAAGAGAAAGTTCGGTAAAAGAAGTTTTGAAGTTGGGGATTTAGTCCTGAAATGGGATCATAATCATGAAGGCAAGGGGATGCACACGAAATTT
The DNA here is from genome assembly GCA_027924585.1 of Larix kaempferi. Lineage (NCBI taxonomy): Eukaryota > Viridiplantae > Streptophyta > Pinopsida > Pinales > Pinaceae > Larix > Larix kaempferi. The sequence goes on along the minus strand of BSBM01000267.1, from coordinate 3,747,803 downwards.
CAACATTTATGGATAGGCCCTTACCAAATTTCAGCAAAGCTCGGCCCATCCACTTATAAACTGACAGGCCTCCAGGGACAGGAATTAACCCTTCCTCTCAATGGCCTCGCCTTGAAACAATACTTTGCGTAGTCTCACTGAGACTTTCTGTACATAAATAAAAACTTTTCTTTTATGTTGCTTTAGCCCTTTGTTTTCATTGTTTTCAGCTATCTTGTTTCTTTTTTCAGCATTTGAACCTTTTGTACAAAGTTTGTTTTCTTAAAAAACACCTGCGGTCGGGTTTCTCATCAAGATAGATCTCTTGAAGAAATCTCACAACTCGTGAAGCCGAAAATACCCTCAAATGAAAGTCTATCTATGTATTTTTGCTCTTGCTGAACGTTCTCCAGAAGGAAGGAAGCCTATTCTATTAGTCGCACTAACCCTTGTTTAAATAGCAGAGATCTATGGCTATCTTTATTACTATCTTCAGGCTCCATCCACTCTCACACTTAAAGGCATCTCAAGAAGGTCACTGAAGTTGGACCCATGGAGAGTAGCACATCTCGAGGGCATAGGGTATTGAAATGACTCCATGCTGCAAATCTAACAACCAAAATGGCTTATAATCAAGGGTCTGTTTTCCAGAGATTCTCGCCTCAATTGAAGCATGGCTGAGACAAAAGCAAAGCGTATAAGTCAAGAAAGCTGTCCAAAAGACTCAGCTCAAGCTAGGCTCCTCTCCGTCCGTGAGGCTTGATCAAACCAATAAAATCTCTCACTCACACAAAAGGACATTATGGATTGAGGAGACAAAATCAAAGATCATGTTTAAATAAAATATTTCTAGAATGCCCAATCAGCAAAGCTGTCAAATGTATGAACATCCAAAAGGATGTAGGCAGCATGGGAATGAGGAACAAGAGCAATAATGTCCATGAGAAGGTGTTGCAAATCCCGTGGAGTCCAATAGCATTAGCCATCTGAAAGACGAATATTCTAAAAATGAACCCCATATGTTGGCCCTTTGAAAGTATTAAAGATGTCTTCATCAAAGCTCCCCTTTCCCCAATGGCCAGCAAATAAAATGACTTCTTCCTTCGTCGAGATTCGAGTGCTCAGTTGAATATTGCATATAAGATGGATATCTTTTAAGAAGGTTTCGGATCAACGAGAGGGATTTTTTTTTTTTTCAGAGATCTGTGTTCGCCAGCGACTCGCCAATTGTTGTTGCAGCAACATCCCCCCCCCCAATTTTTGAAGATATTGGGGCCTCTCCTTTCATTTTCCTAGAAAGACTGCCTAAAAAAATAAAATAAAAAGTTAAGTCTCCTTTGAAAACTTTTGGAATTAGTTTTGTTTCAACTGATGAATCTGCTTTAAAAAATTGAAGTTTTTCTTCCAAATCAAAACTCACAACTCTTTCCCAAAACTGTGGAAGAACTCAAATTTCTCTCCCGAAACTGCGAAAGAACTCAAATTTCTCTCCCGAAACTGCGGAAAGACTTAAAATTGCTCCCCGAAATAGCGAAAACACTTAGCGTTTCGGAAGCTTCGGAAGAACTCAAATTTCTTTCCCGAAACTACGAAAAAACTTAAAGTTCTCTCCCGAAACTGCGGAAAAACTTAAAGTCTCTCCCGAAACTGCGGATTAACTCAGCAAGCTCGCCCGAAACTGTGGAGGAACTTGGGTTTCTCTCCCGAAATTGCGGAAGCTTTCGCCGAGTGTTGCCGCAATAAGTTGTTCTTTTCCCCAAGTTACTAGACTGTCATATTTCAAAAAAAACTTAACATAGTCATTCGTGAATTTCGGAAGGACTTACTGAGTCTTTCCAAAACTTCGGGACAACTCGGCAAAACCGGCCGCGATAAACTTGCGGGAAAGTGAATTTTGGAAGAACTCACAAAGTGCTCCCGAAACGTCGGAACGACTCGCCAAACTTTTCCGCCACTGCGAAGCATCTTTTCCATTTCTCTCGCAACAAGCAAATGCCTCGCCAAAGTTTCCCTCCTTTCGGGAGGAACTCATGAGTTCTGGCCGCAACTGCGGACGAAACTTGTGAGTCTGCTCCACAACCGACGGTCGCGCTTAAATGCCAAGTCGGATTGAAAAGACCGTGTCGTACAAGCATTAAACCCCGTTTTAAATTGTCACCTACTCATTTAAATGCCTGCACGTGTCAAACCTTATATATGGGCAGTGAGTTTTCATTGTTCCCATTGTTATTTTTTATCCAAAAAACGTCATTTGGGAGAGTGCGTCGCTCCAGCTCAGCGTATTCACCACCGTATCGACCTCACCCCACCATTGTTTTGTCTCCAGGTAAGCTCACCAACCGTTATCTTTGTCTTACGTTTACATTGAGTTTTTCTTTGGTTTTTTCCCGTTTAATAACGTGGCCGGTAGGCATTGGAAGTATGTATCATTTTAAAGAACTTACGGTCCTCGTGCCCCCATAAGTTTCTCAATACTGCCAACTAGGAGTCATAGTCGTGACCAAGTCGGTCCCAGTTGGCCCTTTTTCTATGAGCCGTCCGAGCTTATTTTTATTTCACTGGCTGTGTTTCGGTCAAACTCCTACCCAAATTGACTCAAAACCAAATTTTATACCAGTTGCATACCGCTTCTCAAGTATTATCAACATCAGTAGTATTCAGTTGAGATACTCAACCACTCGCCTGTGCGGCTCAGTTAATGACTGTGGAAAACGGTTCCTTGTTTTCATTGTTTCCTCATAAGATTTTCCACTCCAGGCCAGCCCACCATTGGCCATTAGAAGTACTATGATGGAGGGCATCCTGTCTCCAAGGACTAGGAAGGAAGTGGGTTTTACACGTCGTATGCTTAACCTTTTCGGAAGCATTCCAAAAGTTCCTAACTGGGCATTGTCTCCCTAGAATAATCAAGTCTGAGGGCCATATTTTGTTTTATGGAATGATCTATGTTTAGTTTGCCTCCCCAGCATGCAACTTTATAATGTTGTCTATGTTTATCATTGGCATGCTAAAATTGCCATGCTTTATGTTACACTCTCATAATGGGTTACAATTTTATAATCATTCACAATTGGTTGCTGACAGGGATAAGCCACGATGCCAAAAGGTGGTAGAAAGAAAGCTAAAGTGATGGAACCAGAACCAGTGCAACTAAGGACTGAAATTATTTTTCAAGACACTAAGTGTACCACCGGCGTTCCTCCCGAGGTCTGTTGGGGAGATGTTTATCGGATGATTAGGGACCAGGATATCCCAGACGTGTTATTGGAGGAAGAACAAATCTACATCAACATCAGAACCTCTGGCATAGCCAGGGCTTCTACTCGCCCTGAATTGTTCCCGTGCTTTGAAGTGATCGGATGGATATTGGAGCATGCCAACCCACAAACAAGAGTGTTGCATGATAGCAAGGGAGAGCCTTTCGCCTCATTCCATCTAGCGTATATTGCAGCAACCTACAAATTCTCACGTCCCCAGCAAGTTCTAAATGATGAATGGTTGGGAAAGATGAATAATATCGAGATGGCTAAAAGGCTATTGGTCACAGGCAAGCAACTGAGGAAGAGAGATAATGATGAATATGAAATTTAGAGCCTAAGACCTCCTTTTAGATTAATTGCCCTGATCTTATGTAGAATTTTCGGCATGCCAGATGGCACTGTATATAGGATACAGTGGGCTCCCATCATCCACTTCACAGCATTCAAAGGAACTGTGTTTGATTGGGCTACTATTCTTTCGGCTAGTTTGGCATCCACAGTGGCCGCATCTAGAGAAGGTTTGGCCTTAAAAAAGGCAGAATTTTACATGTCTTCCTATCTTATTGACTGCATTTTGGCCAAACTCTCTTTCCCCAGGCTAGGTTGCACGTGGGATCAGGCCAACACCCCGGTCTACACTACCTATAAGATAATGTGGGCTCAAAATTACAGATCAAACTACAAGCTCATCTGCAAAGAGTTCATCATGCCTCTGTATGAGCAGATGTTCAAGGAAGAGCCCAATTGTCTATCAGAAAATGCCATGGAGGTCCTGGAAAACTATGGCGATTTTTACTTCTTAGAACAGGGCACCTACATCAGGATGTTTGGAGGTACCAAAGCACCATACATTTTGCCAAAATACGCTACTGATTATGTAGTCCTCAAGGAAGCAGTCAGGTAAGTTTTCCTTGATGGACTAGGAGGAGTGCTCAACAAGCAACATAAGGCTTCCTTCCCTCCTTTTCCTTTTTGCATAGGAGCCTATAAATTCTCAGGGGTTGCAATAGCCGAGGAATACATTCAAGAGTTGAAAGCTTTCCACTTCGGTGAGGTGATATTCCATAGAAATGATAGGCGGAGCAAGGTTGCCGAGCATTGCAAGGAGGTATATGATCATTTTGAGTATGCTCATTACTATGATGCAGAGGAAGAAGTGTTCAGAGGCATCAGCAACATGACTGAGTTGCATATTTGTCATCAAGGCAGTGGAGCTAGCTCTAGCTCTGCCTCAGCCTGAGAAGCCAGCTTGCAGAAAGAGAGAGAAGCAACTGAGGCCCTGGCCCGTGAAGAGAAAAGATTGAAAGAAGAAGCAAGATTGCAACAGGAGGCTGAAGAAGCAAGGTTGCAGAGAGAAGCTGAAGAAGCAAAGTTGGAGAGAGAAGCTGAGGAGGCAAGGTGGCAGAAGGAAGCAGAAGAACGAGAGCAGAGGGAGGAAAGTGAAAATCAGCAGCAAGCTGAAGAAGAAGAAGGAAGGCGTAAAACTGAAGAGGAACAAAAGACAGAGGAAGAGCTTAAGACCAATGAAGATGCCCAGGCAGGTGGCTCCGGCACCCAAGATATGGAAACGGACACATCTCAGGCAGGTGTCTCTGACACCCAAAATGTGGAAACAGACGCATCTCAAGTAGGTGGATCCAGCACCCAAAATGTGGAAACAGACGCATCTCAAGTAGGTGGATCCGGCACCCAAAATGTGGAAACAGACGCATCTCAAGTAGGTGGATCCGACACCCAAAATATGGAAACAGACACATCTCAATTAGTGCAGACCCCACCCATAGAACCAGAAGTACATGTAATAGACCTCCCGATCATCCCTTTCACCCCATCAGAAGATCATACGGTGTCCCGATGGGATGAATTTGTGTATTATAAGAAGAGGAAGGCGGTGGTCTTGAAGTTGGAAGAGAGGATAAAGAGACTCTTCCAAGAATATTTTGTTACCCAGTGGGAGACCACGGTGATGCAAAATACGAATAAGGCTCCCATAGCCATGGCATCCGCCGCTATGTCAGCAGCAAAAGCAACAAAGGACAATGCGGTCGATATGGTCAGAGAATTTGAGTCAACAAAGAGGAGAGCTCACATGTTGCAACATACTGTGGCTAATGAGCAGGCTTACAGGGATCTTGTAGTGAATAAATATAATCGCCTGTCTGTTGATCACAAGGAGTTGTCAAATAAGTATCACCATTAGGAAGAAGAAAATGAGCACCTGGCAATCCAGATGATGGTTCTAGAAGCAGAAAAGAACGATACTGAAGCTAGAGTTTTTCATCTGGAAGCAGATAAGCAGGCAATGGTTGAACAATTAGAGAAGGCAAAAAGCAGAGCGATAGATATGTCTCCCTTTCATGAGCTTTCCTATGACATTTTGAGGTAAATGCACGCAACACAGGAGCTGATTACTGAGGAAGTGTGCAGGCTCAAAGCCATGATGGTTAGGTTGAAAGAAGTTAATGCAGAAGCCAATAGGTTTAAGGGAAAATACACTCGAGTTAAAGCAAACATCCTGAGCCAGATGGAATGGAGAGAAGGGAAGCTTGATTTCCCCAAGCATCTCCCATTCAAGTCAATAGATGATTTTAAAGAAGATGTAGCCCTTATGGAATTCTACAGGAACTGTGAGCTCAAGTTGATGGCTAAGATCAAAGGAACAATTGATAAAAGTAACAGCCTGTATCAAAAGATCCATGAAGTGCATGATAAGTGCAAGCTAATTTTTCCTCAGTCCCTCGATGAGTTTCCAAGCAAAGAGCAACGTTTATCAGACTTGAAGGAAGAACTAGGCATTCAAATAGAATATGTAAAAAAGATTGATGTCCTAGCCACTGATGATCTTCATCACTATATTGGGCTGTCATCAATATACAGTCATTTGCTTAAAGAAATCCACCAAGCAGCAATTTCAAAAATTCATGGTATTGAAGCAGCGCTTGGTAAGCATGTGACTTCTCAGAAGATCTTGCTCCCTTCACCAACAAATGTGGTTATCAGGGACACTGGTATCTGGTTCAGTTACATTGCAGAAGAGGAAAAGAAAGCAGCAGCAGCAGTAGCAGCCAGCACAAGCACCTCACTCCCAGCAGAAGTGTCTCCTCAAGGATGAACACGCTAGTCTTAATGCATTGTTCCTATTTTCATCTGTTCTCCTTGTGTTTAGAACGTAGAGTCACTAGACAACTGTCCTTTTCTAGTTTTGAGAAAATTTCTGTTATAAGAAAAGGGCCACGATTTGTTTATTTAGGGGAAAAAATCTTTAGAGGACAAGTGTAAAGAGCCAGGTGGCAGCCCAATAGGCATTTTGTAAAGATATAAATAGAAGCTTAGGGAATAGTGTAAAGGACTTTTGGCAGGGAAAAGATTTTTCTTAACTTGTACGAGCTATCTTGCACTTGCTCCAAGAAAATGAAATTTACCTAATAAGATCCTAAAGAGGACGTCTTTTGCATGGAAATGGATGCTGGATGCATGCTGGATTATTCTTGTGTCTTTCATATTCTACAGTGAGATCTTTCTTTGCTGCCTTGAATTATTTCTATGTATTGAATGATCTTGTTGTTTCCTGTGCAAATGATTTTTTTCTCCTACATGAGTAATAGAATGCGTTGTATGTAAATTGGAAGCTATCTTTTAATATCTTTTGCCTTTTGCTGTAGTTGTATCTTCATGGTTTAATAGCTATCTGTTGATCTGTAGATGCTTCTTTCAACACATTACTCATACTTATAATTTTGCTCCTTGCAGGGATAGTTTAGGCTTATTTCAGTTTTTTTTAGACACAGATTTGTTTCAAGTTCTGCATTTAGATTAAGATAGCTTAGGCACTCGCATATCATCTTAAACCATAAAATCAAAAAGAATGGTGGATCGGTCCATAACTGGTTTAATTGAAGCAAATCCCCAAATCTAACGGTTGCCGGAACCGCTAACCGGACAGATTCCCCATACCAAACGGTGGATAATCTAATTGGGATAGTCTACTGGGGAGAATCCCTTTCTGCTTGATGCTGCGATCTTCGAGGCATCAACAGAGTGACAGGGATAGCAGATTTATGAGTGCTTTTTGGCAAGAACTCTTCAATATGGTGGGCACTCAATTGAATCCAAGCACAAGCTATCATCCTCAAACTGATGGCCAAATAGAAAGAGTGAACCAATGGTTGGAGGGGTACTTGAAGAACTATGTTGGTGAGTAGCAGAAAGCATAGGTAAAATGGCTACATTTGGGTGAGTTTTGCTACAACACTACCTTTCATATGTCCATTGGCATGTCTCCTTTCAAAGCACTTTATGGTTATGAAGCACTCACCTTTTTTGAGCACATTTTGGGTGATAGTAGAGCTCCAAAAGCTAAGGATTGGATTGAGGAAAGTCAAGTTATTTTGAAGCTTCTAAAAGTCAATTTGTAGGTTGCCCAAAATCAACAAAAACAGTATGTGGATCAACATAGGGAGGAAAGAACTTTTCAAGTGAATTATTTGGTCTATTTGAGGATACATACATATAAACAAACACCCTTAAAAGTGAAAGGATCAGAAAATCTCAAACCAAGATATTATGGTCCATATAAGGTAGTTCGAAAAGTTGGGGAGGTGGCTTATGAGTTGGAACTTCCGGAAGGAAGACAAATCTACAATGTATTTCATGTTTCATGCCTTAAGAAGGCTATTGGTTAGAAAATATCTGTTTCAGAAACCCTCCCTCCATTAGATGATGAAGGACAACTCATACTTATTCCATAAAAAAAATTGAAGGGAAGAGAAAGGAAATTGAGGAGCAGAACCATAAGGGAGTATTTGATACAATGGAAATATTTTCCAAGTGAGAATGCCAGATGGGAGGAGGAACAAATTTTGCAGCATCCTAATTTGAAATTGCTTGAGGGCAAGCAATCTTGGGTGGGGAGGACTGTAATGTCCCCATTCAAATAAATCTCAAGAAGAGAAAATTCCACCAATCTACTAGTTTCCTAGGTTGGGGTGGAAACATTAGATTTGGAATAAGGGAACTATAAAACCCCCAAATGGACATTAGCTTTAAAAAATATATTAAATGGCGAATAAATAAATATTCAAGATAGGAAAAAAAGGTGGCACTTGGTCATGAGGGCACATTGGAGGTGTGGGGCCCACTTAAGCAAGATTCCCCACGCCACATGGCATCCCACTCTCACCCATTCGAATCCAAGGTGGATTCCAACGTTCTTGGGAGAGTTGGAAGGGAATAATACTTGGAATGACTCAATGCGAGTCGAAATTGAGAGGAAGAGTAACTCCCATGGAAGAGGAAGAGGCATCTTGGAGCTATTGGGACACTTGGGCTAGATTCCCTAGCTTCTATGACAACAATGATGAAGATGCTATGACACTTATGACACAAATCAGACCTGATTGCCGACATCTGACATATATGATATGTCAGGGATAAAAATAGCCTTCAAGAGGGCACACAAGGGAGTTAGGGAAGCCAAAGAGTCATCCATTCGAATTGAGTGAAGGAGGAGGCTAGGAATTGATGGACAAGAGACACACATTGGAATCTCTTCCCAATTCGAGTTGGCATGAAGCTCATGGAGGGAATTCAAACAATGGAAGGATTGGGAAGGTAATAAAATACAAGAACCAAGAAGGAGAGTGGATTTTGATCATTTCTCATTTTTCAAATTGGAGAGCACAGCGTGTCCATGCTAGTGGAGTGTTTACTCTACTTGCCTTAGTACCAATTTCGGGGGTGAAAGATTTCCATCCTAATTGTAAATTGGAGAGGCCATTCATACCTTTCATTTGGAGCTACAATGGATTCATTTATTGCAATTTGAAGCTACAGGGAAGCTCGTGATCTTTTCTCCTTCAACTTGTTCCCATCTCTCTCTCACATTTCTCTTCATATTTTGGCTCTTAGAGGAAGGGCGCACATGGTGAGATGTTGATCTCTTTGTGAGAGTCCAAGATACACCATTTATTTCTAATATGATATATATACTCTGTATTTTATGCTCAGAATATCCTCAGGTCGAAATACCAAGTGAAATTATGTAAAAATACCAAACAATGCATAAATGGTGCCACTTTCCCTATATCTTGTTGTGGGAGATTGAAGTTCCTTTATTTCGATTTGTATCAGTTCATATATATGATTTTTATGATGTATGGAGAGTCACTAATGTCCTAAAGAAGTTTCATATACATTACACAAGCCTTTGGAACATAAATCTCGAATTTCATAGAAAGTGGTGAAGTTTCCTATCATTTCCCCCTATGTGAAGACATGTCCACAAACCTCTAATTTATGGGAGTTGAAGCATCCTTTATAAAATGATTAATGATGAATTTGGGTGCCCATTCAAGTACTTTAAATAATCCATGTCTCTGTTCTGAAATTTGGGAGGTTCGTACTGCATTTGGGAAGCCATTAGTGACCTCTACCATTGGGGGTTTGAACCTCGAAATTGCTCGTAAAATTCCCCTATTTATCCTGAATTTAAATGAATGTTGCAGAAGTATTTTGAGAGTCTTCAAACATCTATCAGCCTAATTTTTATTTCTTAATACCTTTCAAATACCTTCATACCCAATTTGGAAGCATTTGGAGCCATTTGGGAGCATTGGAGTCATAACTAGTCTAAGGGTCGAATTGGCCAAAAATTGCAATTTTTCCAATTTTATAAAAAGGGACATTACATGTTGCTACCACCGGCATGGTTGTTCGAGGAATATGTCTTCCAACCAAATGTGGTTTCCAGAATCCCCAGCATACCTTCCATCCGAACCAAGTGAGCCCTCAGAGTATGTGTCGTGTCCTTGGCCTTGGACCAGTTGGTCACTATATCTTACATAAGAGCACCCAACATGTTCTTAGAGAGCCAGTAATGGTTGATACAATCCTCATTCCTTCCAGAGGAGAGATGGTCAATGATTAGGCGAGCTTCCTAGTTGTCGATGAGAAGCCGAATGGGGATGGAGACCCTCTCCCCATAACCATCTGTTGCTTCCCAGTCCTGTATGGTGGTAATTCGATCGAACCTCCCTCTTCTTATTTTTCCCCGTTGCCTCGACATAGTTGCAGAGAACCAGGAGCCGGTAACACAATCCAAGTTCACAAGTGGAAACAGGGTATCGAGCAGTGCGAAATCCATGGCAATGGCAAAAAACACCCGCAATGTCGTATTTAACATGTACCTAACTGAGGCCATTAGCACCACATGAACGAGAAGCCTAGCGATGGTACCCGGAGGCTGAAACCAAATCGACCAACGCGACATGGGTAGCTATAGGAGTGAATGCGTCGGGGCATGATACCCACGACGCCTTAAATGTTCCCCCAAACCTTTGCCACTGGTCAGGCTCGTTGGCCTATGTGTTATGGGCTCACCACGCGTCGTTTCTGCCACAACACCCGCATTCGGGTACCATTTACGTTATTAGCACAAGGGCCATTGAGTTTATTAGTGCAAGTGTCGTAGGTGTTCTAGATATTATAAGGGTTATTAGCATAGGGGCCAATAAGGGTTTTAGCTTTATATGGGTCGTTATCATAGGTACTATAAGAATTGTTAACATGGATGTTGTAAGGGTTATTAGCATGTGTACCATGGGGATTATTAACATGAAAAATAATGGTTATTATCATCAAGACCATGGGGATTATTTTTTTAACGAAAATGGGTAATTGATATTTATAAACAGCTGAATAAATTCAGCAACAAAAAAGTTACAAAAGGATTTAGAGCAACGGTCAAAAAGTAAAACTAATAGAGTTTACGAGAGAAACATTCATACCATATATAGTATTCAATAATTTTGAATATAAAAACATAACTAATAAATTTTTATCATAGGGACTATGGGGATTTTTTTTTAATGAAAATGGGTAATTGATATTTATAAACAGCTGAATAAATTCAGCAACAAAAAAGTTACAAAAGGATGTAGAGCATCGATCAAAAAGTAAAACTAATAGAGTTTATGAAAGAAACATTCATACCATATATGGTCTTCCATAATTTTGAATATAAAAACATATAACTACATGCTACTATGCTACTATAGACGTGATCAATTTCCCTAGCAGTAATAAACAAAAAAAGTTCAAAAACAAAATAGACTAGCTAGAACTATGGTCACTATGCATGACTTGATCTTCAACATTTTCATCAAGGTTTTCTTTAGCAAATTCTTCTTCATGTTCCTCTGTACTCAATATATCCACTGAAGAATCAGAATGTTAATGGACAAAGGAACCCTCAGATCCCCTGCAAGCAAAGTAGTATGTAGTTCTAGATTGTTTTGCAACAAGTAGTTCATCATGTGGACCCACGGTGGCATGGATAGTTTCAATATCAGCTTTATAAATGCAAATACTTAATTCTGCATCATCCAAGTGGACATCCAAGTAGGACATTTTCAACGAGATTTGATGGACAACCTTCTCGGCATCGTCTGGATGAGATTCCAAACCAGGAATATGGGTAGTAACCTAACGAATTGCCTCCATAAAACCTTCCATCTATGAATTCATTCAGCAAAGATGGTTGTTAATGTCCTCGATGTCAGCACGAGTGTCTCTAATTCCATCTGAAAGTTCCTGAATTTTCATCTCCAAATCTAGAGCAGACTTCATCTTCGCTAAACGAACACCGACCAGTATTCCCGCATCCCAAACTTTTCAAGTTAAAGAAAGGACAAAAACAAAACCATTCATGTAAATGAGCTCCTGTATATTATTCTTCAAGCACCTATACAACAACACAATAAAAATCCACTCCCCCACGGCATAGGGAAATGCTTCACCAACCTGTGTAACCCACAATACCATCCCTTGAACATGCAACAAACCAATATTCCCCCTCTTCACCTTGGACCAAATGCAAATGAAACTTGAATGAGGAGGGAGATACATAGCCCAAAGCACTGACAAATTTAGACCACCCATAAAGGCCACCATGTGCGAAGCAGACTACTGTATTAACACCTTGTTGGCTGCTTTCTTGGGCAGACCCGGGTTTTAATGAAGCGCAGCAACAAACCCCTTGGCGCACTGGCCCTCTCGGCAACGAGCTGCTCAGCAGCTCGAGGTCTCACCCGAAGTGGCTATGGGGGGCTAAGGAATCAGGTTTCCTCAACCGTGGTGACGCGAAGATTGTTCTTTCCTCTTCTGGTTCCTCAGATATCGGCGGTCGGACTTTCCCGCAGGCCCCTCGGCGCAACTGCGCGGATTCCTTCCTCTCTGGCGCAGACGGCAACTATTCAGTGCGTCGAAGCGTTAAGTACTTCCTCACCCTGCGCACCCAGCGCAGTAACGCATTCCTCGCTCACTGCAGCGACAGCGCTCCACGATTTCTTCGATCCTTAACACTTATGGCTATCAATGGACCTTCCCCAAACTCAATCAAGCAGTCACAAAGATAATACAAGAGTTTTGCATACACATGTAATGAGCTTTAAACAGTTAATCATTCGTGCAAACATTATAACAAGAAGAAATATGTGAAGCTCGTCTCCTCGAGGCAAACCACGTCCACGGGAGTTTATATTAACCAGAAAACCATAGAGTTATACAATACGCTGCGCACACAGCTGCAGCCTTAGATCTTTACAGGAAACTCCACGCACACAGTTGGGAGCCCTTCTCTCAATCTAGTCTCTTCTCTACAGAGATTACAAAGGCGCAGACGTCACACAGACTGTCTGGCAACTCAGGGATTAGCTCCTCGGCTATCCGATTCTTCTCTAGTTCTACAGACTCGGTAGAACACTTAACAAAGGATAATCAACACATGATCTATCCTTGAGACTGACTATCTAACAGTCTAAACATCAATCTATCCCAAGAGTATCTACTTCTTACTCGCTAACTCTAACTAACATCTATCCATTACAATTATTCATATATATAGGTGGCCATGGCGGTCGCACCTTTACAAAACTGTGGGCCTTTCCCAACAGTGATTCCCAAAAACCCTAACCACGCACATGGCTAGGTGTACTGTAGGCGCCGCTTGCAGTCACGTCGCCGCTTCCTGCAGGCTCCTTGACTTTCGGCGCAGATTGTGGGTATGGGCGCTTGTCCTTCGCCTTCAATGCTCTGGTCCGTTGCTCCTCCTTGATCCGAGCAACCATAACTTCTGTACTAAGCCTTTAAATGAGGGTAGCTGAGCCCTCTACTCCATCGCCTTATTTATTATGGTAGCTGAGCTTTCTATTCAGCCTTCATTCTCTTCTGTCGTGCGCGCGAGCTCCGCGATTTCCGGTCCGTGATCTTCGCTGAGCTTGTCTATCTGGCACCGTACTGCGCACCGTCTCCTTCTTTCCCAAAACTTAGTGCTTGTCCCAAAATTAGCACTTTCCTTCCATACTTGTGCTTTTTTCCCAAAATTCGCAGCTTTACCGTAGCTACGACCTTGACTCCAACAGGCCCCTAACACTCACTTGTGGCTCGCCCTCGAGCCACTCGCACTAGCGTGTGGTCGCTTGATTTGCGCATCTGCTTTTGCTTGGGTCTCCACGAATGCTTTCTTCCACTTCGCAATAGCGGAGTCCAATTCATCGACACACTCTACAGCTGTCTGCACCGTTTCTGCGGTTGCTTCGTCTTTAGTGATGGTATCAATGATCTCCTGAGATTCAGCAATCTCTTTGATTTTTGTCTCAACCTGGGCAACGATTTCAGCATAGTCATCCATGAATGGCTGAATGCTGTTGGTGAGCTTCTCATCTTCAGTTCTGAGCTTGTGCAGTTGCTGCTGCATTTTGCGCACTTCGCCCATTTTCTTCATTTTTGGTAAGCCTGTTAAGGCCTTAGCTTCTTCATTCAGAACAGTGAGAGATTGTTCTGCAGCTTGCACCTGTTCTGACAGTCCAACTTTAAAGGGGAGCTTCACAAGCTCTGTCCAAGCTTCCATAGCTTGGTTCATCAGGTTCTCAGCTTCCTGTACTCGATCTTTCATCTGCGTGGAAGCTCTGCTCAGTGCTTCAAATTGTACCTGCGCATCATCCGTAAACTGCGCAGCAACGCGAGCTTCTAGCTCAGCGATCTGGGTTCTATGGCCTTCATCCATAGCAACTATTTCTTGCTCCAGGGTTTTCGCCCTTTCTCCAATAATTTGAACTTTTGCAACCAGAGGGAGGTCTGGTTGAATCTCGCAAGTCGGCAATAACTGGGCAATCTCATCCACTGCGTTTCTGATACCGATGTCTTGCGCCTCATAAAGTGCAAGCTTTTCAGAGGTATTCTGATGGATTGCCTTCAACTCTAACTCCTGCGATTGCAGTCGTTGATTTTCCTGAAATGTAGAGAGCTCTCTAGCTCTCAACTCGAGAGAAACTTTCTCGTGCACTAGCTGTAGAGTCTCTATAGGAATTAGAGACAAATTGATTTCAACGGGCCCAACGGCGCTTACCTGTAGGGCAGCTAGCGGATCTGGAAGTGTCATGCTGATAGGCGGAATATGCACGACAGTATGCCTTTCTATGAGTTCTTCAACTCGCTCGGCACTTGGAATTTCTTGTGGCACCTGCGAAGTAGATGCTGGCGCATGGGTCTGCGCAACTCTTCCTGCGAGACCTTTCAATTCTACGAACTGCAAATCTAAAGCACTTCTGATGTGAGCATGCGCATTGCGCAGCTCACGAAATTGCTCGTGTAGGTACTGGTCGATCCCCGAGGGAATAGCCTCAGCGGGATGCGACACTTTTTGCTTCTTGGTGGCCGGTTCTGTGGAGCCTTCATCACTTCTTTGCTCACGGGCTTCCTTGCCCTTATCCTTTTCTTTCGTAGCGGCGGTTGGAAGCGCGGATGCGAGATCGGCGGCCTCCCTCCACTCATCGGACCAAGACTTGATGGTTTCTTCAACATCCTCGGTAGTCATTCTGTAAAGGCCTAGCGCCCATTCATCTGGAATGCCGCAAGGGCGGAGGTAAAGTTGATGTATGTCGGCAGTAAAAGCCAACTTTCCTTGATATAATGTGGCTGTCTCCTCGCTCAGCCTTGGCATTTCTTGAATGGTATCTCGGAGGAGAAAGTAGTACTCACAAAAGACAGCGCGATTCATCTTGCGCTTCGCGGGATTAGGAGAATCCCAGAGGTTGATGTAGCGCATGCCGGCAACTTCTCCTGCGCGGCGCGGAAGGAACTGAGTATTCGGGGGCTCCTTCCACCCAACGAGAGCGCATAAAATTAGAAGCCACGAAAAATGGAATGCTTGGGCTGCATTGTCCTGCACATTCAGGCAATCAGCCAAGAAAGAATTCAGCAGGAAGAGAGACCAGTTGTACTACTCTCCCTCCGCAGCTGCGATGGCGAGCTCCACGACAGCTCCAGTGACTTCCTTCGGTCGGCACTTTGTGAGAAGTCTGCCTGCAAGCAGACTTCCTGTAAATCGAAGTGCCTCATCTTCTACTGTAGTGAGGTCATAAGCCCGACCTCCTCTTGTCAAGTTATACTTCTGCACCAGCTGTGCAGCCAATTTTCTGTCTTTGTCCTTTCCCACAAAGTGAATATTGGGATCCTTACCAGCCTTAGATAGACCGGTGATGCGGTGAATTAAATCAACATTTAGATCAATTGGCCTCCCGAGCCAAAGGTAACCTCCATGAACACATGTAAGCAGCGTCTTAACAACTGCATTGACTTCGTTCCTACGCCCAAAGTGCGGTAGCTTCAATAAATTCAACAAACCTGGCTTCTCCAAGTTTGCTGCAAATCCCCTAGGGGTAAATTCATCGACCTTTCGGACGGGATTGTGAACGATCGTCAGATATCGATCTGGCGCAAACTGGGGATACGTTTTATAGTCTCCCAGATTGAAATCAGAGAATTTGACCAGTGGAATGTGTCCCAACAGTTGCCCTTCTACCCGCACACTAGCCGGTAGTGGCGGGTAGCGGAATGGGATACTTTGCATTCTTCGGGATCTGTACTTCTGGCGCATCATCTGGACGCGGCGGAATATAGTTCGCCATGGTCGCCAACGGCTCTGGAACAGGTTCTTCTGGTTGTGATGGCGACGCTCTTGTAGCCGGAGACTGTCTGGGATCCTGATAACTAGGATGTACATAAGACGAAGCCGTGACTGGAGTATTCATGCCGAAATCTAAGCCTCGACGCAGGAATTGACGAACAACTTCTTCAGTTGACAGGTTCTCCGTCGTGAATCGATGTAGGGAACAAAAACTTTGGACAGCAATTGGCGGACCTGCGTAGGATATGGACGCTGAAAACAAGGGAAAATACTCTGCACAACTCGGCTCTGAAAACAATAACTTGGATTCGTAAACAAGATAGCAACTCGAGGAAAGTAACCCAAAAATTATAGAAGTGTGAGGTATTTATAGCCAAAGGTGATAGTAAATGCGACCAAGTGGGGTTACGTAGCTATAGGCAGTTATACTTGAGTTGACAACACGCTATCCTCCTCGTCTCAGTGGTGCATTTATTGTGATTGACGGGCTCTGACAGCCTTCCGGGAGAAGCTAATGCTTTCGGCGCCTGAGTTAAATGCAAATCTTTCGGAGATCAAGCCGAATCCGTCAGAACGGCTAGACTTAAATAGCGGACTTATCCTTCATTTATTCAGACGCGGCTACATAACTGCTGTAATTCAAAATTTCCGGCGGGTCATTTCAACTTAGGGAACTGTGCCTCTAAGGGTCCACAAGGAGAACTCTTCAAGCGGTGAATTAACACAGGGAGCTCCGCAAGAGCGATAGTTCAACAATCCGGGGAGAAGCTTCACAAGAGTGCAACTATGTTCGCTCCAACCAGACTTTAGACATGCGCGGATGTTTCTAGGAACTGCGCAGGAAGCTGGAGACTGAGTGTCTCGCAACTTCCGTGTAGACTGAATGCGGTGCCTCTTTCAACTACACTGGGCATCTGCATCACTAGCAATATATTAGGTCGACAGGGCGGGGTGGCCGTCGCGATAAAGCTTGAGCCGACTCCCGTTGATCATTGTAGGTAGTAATTCTCCATCAAGCTTTGCAAGCTGAACTGCGCCTCCTTCTGTTATTTTTATCACCTGAAAAGGGCCTAACCAATGTACACGAAACTTGCCCGGAAACTTGATGAATTTACTATCATAAAGGAGTACCAAGTCTCCTTCTTCAAAGTGCTTATGCTTAATGTGCCTGTCATGCCAAGCTTTCTGTCTTGCCTTTTGTACCTGTTGATGGAATCCGGCCAAAAGTCGGTCTTCTTCTAAGGCAAGCAGTTGCGAAAGTCTTTCATTCACAGTATCAGGATATGTCATTTCTGTGATTTGCGCAATTCTGAGGCTGGGAATAATGTATTCCATGGGCATAACTGCTTCTTGTCCATACACCAAGCTAAAAGGTGTGTGACCTGTTAGTTTCTTGCAAGTGGTTCTGTAAGCCCATAATACAGCTGTGACTCTAAGGTCCCAATCATCTCTTTGTTGATTACAGATCTTCGTCAGGGCATTCTCAAGGATCTTATTGAATGCCTCCACCGTACCATTAGCTTGAGGATGGTAGGGTGTACTCTTATGGTGATTAATTTGAAATTCTTCAGTAAGGGCCTCTATAGTCTCATTGAGGAAATGTGTACCCTGATCACTCATGAGGATCACTGGACATCCAAATCTAGTGATAATATTCTCGAAAATGAACTGCGCGGTCGTAGCAGCGTCGCAGTTCTTAACTGGCTTCGCCTCAGCCCATCTGGTGAGGTATTTAGTAGCTGTAATGATGTATCTTGCGCCAGTTCTTTTTCCTGGTGGGTTAATAGGTCCTACAAAGTCAATGGCCCATTTATCAAAAGCACGCAGTGTGATCTGCGGTCTTAGCGGCATTTCATCTCTCCGTGAGGGTTTTCCTGTTCGCTGGCACACATCGCAACATTTACAGAATTCCTTAGTATCCTTGTGCAATGTCGGCCACCAAAGACCTGCGGCTAATATCTTTTGCGCGGTCGGCTTTCCTGCGAAATGGCCTCCTGCAGTACCTGAATGCGCTTCTGCGATGATAGAGTTCTTTTCATGTGGTAAGATACATCTGTGCAAAACTTCGTCAGGGCCCAACTTATAAAGCTGGCCTGCTATCAAAGTGAAGTCTGCGGCTCTGACAACAAGTTGCTTCTTCTGCTGGATTGTAAACTCAGCCGGCGCTTGCCCGGTAGTGAGAAACTCAAGAATATCAGAATAATATTCGTCTGCTGCTTGAATAGAAAACAACTGTGCGTCAGGCAGATTGTCCTCCAGACTTGTAGGTTCCTCTCCTGACTCTATCCTGGATAGATGGTCAGGCCCCGCATTCAATCTGCCTGGCTTTACAATGACCTCGAAATCATATTCTTGAAAGAGCAGTAGCCATCTGCAAATTCTTCCTCCTAACACTGGTTTATTGACCAAATATTTCAAAGCAGAATGGTCAGTATACATTTTAAAATGAGCGCCTAACAGGTAGTGTCTGAATTTCTGTAAGGCATACACCATAGCTAGTCCTTCCCTTTCTGTAGTGGTGTAGTTCTTCTCAGCTGTAGATAGCTTTCTGCTGGAGTAAGCAATCGGGTGGTCAATACTTCCTTCTCCAGACTGTGTAAGCACAACCCCCAATGCTATGGAAGAAGCATCGACATGAACATGAAAAGGTTTTCTCCAGTCCGGGAAAACTAGAATAGGCGCTGTGATCATCTTTTCTTTAAGTGTGTCCAAACTCTGTTGGCATTCTTCTGTCCATTGGAACTTCGAATCCTTTTTGAGCAATCTTTCCATAGGCGCTGTGATCTTTGCATAACCCTTGATGAATTTTCTGTAGTATCCTGTATGTCCCAATGTAGTGCGCAATTGCTTAACTGAGTTGGGCGCAGGTAAATTAGCAATGATGGCAACCTTCGCAGGATCCATCAGGAGTCCTTGTCTGCATACAATATGTCCCAACAAAATACCAAAGGGCGCACAAAATATACATTTTTTCAAGTTAAGGGAAATCTGGTGCTGTCTACATTTTTCTAACATCATTCGCAGATTTGCAATATGGGTCTTTAATAGGCCAAATACAGTCCAGTCATCAAAATAGACTTCTAGAAACTTGTGAATGAATTCTTTAAAAACAGCAACAACAACTCGAGAGAAGATAGCAGGTGCGTTTTTAAGACCAAAGGGCATTACCGTATACTGGAATGAGCCCCATTCAGTTGCAAAAGTAGTCTTGTGGCGGTCGTCCGGATGAATTCTGATCTGATGATATCCCGAAAACCCATCAGTGAAAGAGTAAGCCTCTTGTCCTCCAACATTATCAAGTACTTCGTCTGTGAAAGGAGTGGGAAATGGATCGTGCGCTGAAGCATCATTGAGTTTGCGCAAGTCGACACAGATTCTTATTTCACCTTTCGTTTTCTTTTCTTGGACCACCATAGGACTAATCCAATCGCTTTCCTCTACTGGCTCAATAATACCTGCTGCAAGCATTTTATCAATTTCTTCTTTGACTTTTTCTTTATAGCGCGGGTTCAACCTGTATGGGCGCTGCTTTACTGGCTTGGCATCTGGTTTCAGAGGTATGCGCATCACTCCTAAGTCTCCTAGGATGCCTTTCATTTCTGTGAACTTGGTAGGAAAGATATCCTGGTAGTCCCGTAATAATTCTGAAACATGTCCAACAGTTTCATCATCCCAATAATCTCCTATAGAAGCAAACTTTGGTTCAGCTCCTGTACCAATGTTAATCTTCTTGAGCTTGATGTGTTCTGTGATGGCAGGAATATCAAGCTCAGGACCTTCAATATTGCGCGTCCCTTCTGATTCTGGGATATTGACGTTGCGAGGATCGTCCTCCTCATCTTCAGCGGTGAAGTTATAGCATTCCAGGGCATGTTCTATCTGGACAGCCCAATCTGGTTGGGAATATTCTGTTACTAGACATGGTTCAAATACCTTCTTTTTAATACACTTCAGAGCCTGATCAATACTTGGATGTTCTGACTCAAAACTGAAGGTAAGTTGAAAACTTTCTATCATTAGAGGCCAAGTGAGAGTGCCTCTGCGCAATTCTGTTTCAGTATACCAGTTCCTTGGAACTGTATCCAATGTGTGGATGAATAGGTGAACCCATTCATCTTCCGGAATATCCGACCATTGCTGAATACATGCTTCGATGTGTGACCTGGGGTCACTCTGTCCCTCATACTTGTGTAGGACTTCGGCTGTGGTGTCCTGAAATCTGCGCAGTATCAGTCTGCGACAGTCTTGCCATGTATGAATATTCTCCTTATGCGCAACCCACCATCTTGCGGGTGTGGCGCGCAATGCTACGTCCAGTGCCTGTATGCGCTGCTGTTCTGGAAGCTTTTGTTCATATTCCTGTATGAATTTAGTTACTTCAGTTGAACCATCAAAAATTGGAGTGTCAGTTAATTTTGTGCCAATCCATCGAATGGATTTAGTCATCATAGCGCAACGTCTTGCAGAAACCTCATGTAAACGATTCTGCCAGTTTTCCAATCCTGCATCTGAGTCTGATGTGCACGAGCTATCGCATCGCCAGCTGATACGGCCGTCTGCTGTGGGGTTGACATAGTCACTGTGATTAGTAGTCATTTGGTACAAACTGTCCATGTGGCGCGCTTCTTCTTCTGCGCGAATGGGTTCTATATACCTTGGTCCTTGAATAGGATCAAGTGGTGCGATGACCCTAATCTGGTCATCCTCAAAGGTCATCTGTCTTTTCTTCAAGTTAATGACAGCCAAATTATCAAATGCCCAGTCTATTCCTAGAAGTGCTGGGTATGGTCTACTATCATCCATGATTTTGATTACTTCAAAATCTGCAGAGCTTCTGACTCCTTCAATATCAATAGGTACATTGGGTAGTCTTCCCAATGGAGAGACTCGTTGCTGATTCGCGAGTCTTAGCTGGATAGGGGATCTTGTAAGCTGAGGGCTTCCCATCTGTTCCCATGTCTGCATAGTGAGAACATTGGCTTCTGAGCCCAAATCTAACATGACTTCGTCCATTTCAAATGCTCCAATCTGCGCTGTGAGTCTCATCTCTTTTCCAGTTCTAATGTGACTCCTAATCTGGTGAACAGCACACTGCGGTGTGTTCGTCGAAGCAGACTGTTGGCACTGATCCAACAGGTGTTGGAGTTCTAGAGTCGCCTTTTCATTGCGCAACAATTTTAAGCATTGTCGCAGGAACGCATGAACACTGCCTAGTGCATGCTCCTCGTCAGGCCTTCCAGCTGTAGTGGCCTGTTCTTGTACAAGGTTGTCTTGTCTTAGCACTTGCGATCTAATATTGTTCGGCGGAATTGCGGCAGAACTTGAAGCTCTCGGATCTGAGAAATACTCTTGAGCTTGCTTGAATGCTTCTTTTTGCTTATGCAGGTTAAGTGGGGCTGGTTTAATATTAGCACGGCGCACCCATTGCGTCGCTTGCTTTCCTATTTCTTGCGCACCAGTGGTTGCTCCACTACGTGTCACTATATTAATTGTAGGGTCTGGTTCTCTTTTTTCTGCTGCAATCAACTGAATATTCTGATTGACCTGTGGGGTCTTTGCTTGCATCTTAGCCTGTAACTGAGGGCATTCTTCAATGATATGGTCAGAAGATTTACAATACCTGCAGAGGGTTGTAGGATTTTGGCAATCCCTGGCAAAATGACCTTGTGCTCCGCAATTATAGCAAGTGATCTGTCCTCTTCCGCGACCAAAATTTGTTGTGCGTCCGCGTCCCCTATAATTTCCTGCTCGGGCGTCGCGGGTTTGGTCATACGGTGGACCTGCTGTGGGTCCTTGTGTCTCCGCTTGTACCCTATAAACATCATGCTTTCTTTCTATCATAAGATCATATGCTCTACAATTGTTCTCATCATGACCTACTGACTTACAGAAATTACAATATAGATTCTTTGGAGTTTGTACATATTTCTGAAGTAAGTGACAGTCTTGTGGTCTATGACCTCTAGTTCTACAGATTTCACACCAAGGCCCCTGTGCCTGTGGTAAAGGGTTAGGTGCTCCAGTTGCAATATAGTCTATGAAAACGGGGCAATGGTCCTTTGAATGACCTTGGGCTTTACATTTTGTACACCAAATTTCTTCCTTAATCTCCTTGCCTTTCTTAATATCATGCACTTGCAAGGTTAAGTTTGCTAATTGGTTCTGTAAATGCGCAACATCGTTGCTTGTTCCCGCAATTGGCGAAGCTTCTAGTTTCATAGCCATCTCTAGAGCTTGTTCCTGAGTATTGAGATTCTGTTGCATAAGAGGAAGTCTAATGTGTGGAAGCAGTGCAGCAATGAACCATTCCTTATGTTGTTGTGGTGCAAACTCGAAGCTTACTTGATCGATCAAGGCTTTGAACTTCTGGTCAAAGTCCCATACTGATTCTGTAGGTAACTGTTTGATGTCTTTGAGCTCTGTTATACACTGTGATTCTGATTTAGGTTTCTTAAATTCTTGAATCATGGCATTTCTTACATCAGCAAGCGTTCTGTTCTGTGCTGCTGAGTATTTCATGAACCAAGTCAAGGCTCTTTCTCTTAGTGTGGTTGCTAACTGAACCAGTTTAACAGCATCATCGTTAATTTGCTTAATTGTCCAAATGGCTTCACATAAGAACCAGTGCTGCTCAGGGTCTTCTATCCCTGTTCCTTTAAAAGTTGGTAGCTTCATGTCATCACCCATCCTTCTTGTGCTAGGTTGAGGTGAGGCTGCTGTAGCAGTGCTTCTGGGCTGGTTAAATAAAGGTGGTACAGAGGTACTAGAAGTACCGTGTGGGCTACTTGAAGGTGTTACTGCGGGGTTATACTGAGCTTTGTCTGGTTTTTGCGGTGTAAAAGGGTGATAAGGGATATGAACACTTCCTTGTCTTTCTATCTGGCTTGGTCCAGGAACTTGGCTATCGTCTGGGCTAGACGCAAAAGAATATTGGTCAAGGCCTACTTTATATCGTTTTCCACTACGAGTGCAACCAATAAGTTCAGGATCACTATCAGAATCTACGGACATTACTTGTTTATGCTATTCATCAGAAGTAATACATAGCTTTCCTTTTTCATACAGAAGCATTTTAATCCATAAGTTCAGAGAATTTAAGAACTTACCTCTGTGTACTTGGAAGAAATTCCTCTCAGCTTCACTGAAACTCTTTCTTGTATCTACTGCAAACTCGGTGATGAATCCTTTCAGTAGACTATTCAACCAAAAGTCTACTACGCGGGACACAGGATTGTCTATCCGCTTCACAATACTGACTAGCTCGGGCGTCCAAGCGACGGGTCGAGCAATACGCACAGTAGGTCTAGAGTCTGCTAACTTGGCTACCCAAGCGTGCAACTCTAGTGCAAATGTAACAAAGAAAATTTCGTGAAGGTCAGTATAAATATACTTCTGTAACCAGTCTTCTGTTTGGAGCGTAGAGCTTCTATTTTCTTGTTCAGTGAACTCTTTAGCCTTTAAATCAAACCAGTCTCCAATTTCTTTAGCTGTAGGATTCCAGTAGCACATTTGTTAACTGAGCAAGTCTCAGTGTAACAGAACCTTTTGCTGGATTCAGCAACAATCTCAGACGTCGGGGAAATAGTAAGTCTCACAGCAGCAAGTCGCAAGACAAGGGAACCATTTGTTGGCTCCTTTCTTCCTCTAGGTTGCGCGTCAATCTCGCACGTCACGGAACCATTTGTTGGCTGAGCAACAACCTTCTACGTCGCAAAAATAGCAAGTTTTAGTCACGCGGCAACGGAACCATTTGTTGTCCTCGATCTCGCGCGTCACTGGAATAAAAAGTCTCAAGGCAACGGAACCATTTGTTGTCCTCGATCTCGCGCGTCACTGGAATAAAAAGTCTCAAGGCAACGGAACCATTTGTTGTCCTCGATCTCGCGCGTCACTGGAATAAAAAGTCTCAAGGCAACGGAACCATTTGTTGTCCTCGATCTCGCGCATCACTGGAATAAAAAGTCTCAAGGCAACGGAACCATTTGTTGGCTGCTTTCTTGGGCAGACCCGGGTTTTAATGAAGCGCAGCAACAAACCCCTTGGCGCACTGGCCCTCTCGGCAACGAGCTGCTCAGCAGCTCGAGGTCTCACCCGAAGTGGCTATGGGGGGCTAAGGAATCAGGTTTCCTCAACCCTGGTGACGCGAAGATTGTTCTTTCCTCTTCTGGTTCCTCAGATATCGGCGGTCGGACTTTCCCGCAGGCCCCTCGGCGCAACTGCACGGATTCCTTCCTCTCTGGCACAGACGGCAACTATTCCGTGCGTCGAAGCGTTAAGTACTTCCTCACCCTGCGCACCCAGCGCAGTAACGCATTCCTCGCTCACTGCAGCGACAGCGCTCCACGATTTCTTCGGTCCTTAACACTTATGGCTATCAATGGACCTTCCCCAAACTCAATCAAGCAGTCACAAAGATAATACAAGAGTTTTGCATACACATGTAATGAGCTTTAAACAGTTAATCATTCGTGCAAACATTATAACAAGAAGAAATATGTGAAGCTCGTCTCCTCGAGGCAAACCACGTCCACGGGAGTTTATATTAACCAGAAAACCATAGAGTTATACAATACGCTGCGCACACAGCTGCAGCCTTAGATATTTACAGGAAACTCCACGCACACAGCTGGGAGCCCTTCTCTCAATCTAGTCTCTTCTCTACAGAGATTACAAAGGCGCAGACGTCACACAGACTGTCTGGCAACTCAGGGATTAGCTCCTCGGCTATCCGATTCTTCTCTAGTTCTACAGACTCGGTAGAACACTTAACAAAGGATAATCAACACATGATCTATCCTTGAGACTGACTATCTAACAGTCTAAACATCAATCTATCCCAAGAGTATCTACTTCTTACTCGCTAACTCTAACTAACATCTATCCATTACAATTATTCATATATATAGGTGGCCATGGCGGTCGCACCTTTACAAAACTGTGGGCCTTTCCCAACAGTGATTCCCAAAAACCCTAACCACGCACATGGCTAGGTGTACTGTAGGCGCCGCTTGCAGTCACGTCGCCGCTTCCTGCAGGCTCCTTGACTTTCGGCGCAGATTGTGGGTATGGGCGCTTGTCCTTCGCCTTCAATGCTCTGGTCCGTTGCTCCTCCTTGATCCGAGCAACCATAACTTCTATACTAAGCCTTTAAATGAGGGTAGCTGAGCCCTCTACTCCATCGCCTTATTTATTATGGTAGCTGAGCTTTCTATTCAGCCTTCATTCTCTTCTGTCGTGCGCGCGAGCTCCGCGATTTTCGGTCCGTGATCTTCGCTGAGCTTGTCTATCTGGCACCGTACTGCGCACCGTCTCCTTCTTTCCCAAAAATTAGTGCTTGTCCCAAAATTAGCACTTTCCTTCCATACTTGTGCTTTTTTCCCAAAATTCGCAGCTTTACCGTAGCTACGACCTTGACTCCAACACACCTATGTTAATAACAAGAAATGGTGATGGCGATCATAAATAGAGGACATGACACTCCATCTTGGAAATGGAGTCAAATTTATTGCATTCCCCACTCTATCATACAACAAGGAGGTCACACGGTGTTTAAATATGTCTATGGGAGCCAACATGTAACAAGTTGACCCCCATTAACGAGCATGTCCCATTACGCCAAAAGAACTGCATTGCTTGCAAGAAAATCAGTTGCGCTATTGTTTACTCGTCGGACATGGAAGAGATGGAATTTAGGAATTTGAGAAAGGAGATTATGAATACGATGCTGTAATTTTCCCACTATTTTATCTTCAAGATATTTTCTCCTTCTAGCTTGACAAATAATCAAAAGAGAGTCTCCTATGATGACAAGCGATTGAATGCCAAGAGAAGTAATACTTTTAAGTCCTTGGTAGAGAGAATATCACTTTGCTTGGTTATTTGTGGCTTTCCTCGAGCTCCATTCAAATGTTGATATTGTATTCCCTCTAGGATCCAATAGAATCCCACCTGCACCTATCTCCCTAGGATTACCCTTCAAAGATCCATCAAAGAACAAAACATGACATTGGAGATCCAACAACCATTTCTGAAATTCTTCTTGCTTCATTTTCAACTTCCAGGTGGAAATGTTAACTAAAAATTCATCCCTAAGGTTTTTATAGGATGGATATCCTGCATCCATAATTTCTCTTCTAGATCCAAGGAGTCACTACATTGAAAGTTGTTGCATGCCCAAATCGCTTCACTTATTAAGGCCTTTGCACAAGCCATTATAGTGGTTGAGGGGGTGAATTTAGGTTCAAAATTTTCTTTATTTCTTGCAACCCAAACTTTCCAGAAAATATATTTTGGGAGGATAGACCAAATCTGCAATAAGATAGACTTGTTTTCTAGGGAGACTGGATAATCCTTTTTCCAGTTTATAAAATATCCACTCCAATTTTATGGAAGCCGAATTGGCCTGTTAAGTTCCTTCAAACTATGATCCCATACATAATTTATATATTCACATTGAAAAAAGAGTTTTGGATTGTTTCTTCAATGCCTTTACAAAGAGCACATCTAGATGGCCCTTGAATTTGTCTTTTTTTAAGATTTTCAGAGGTTATATTTTTTCCATGTACAAGGACTCGAAAAAAAGTATTTACCTTGGGAAGTCCATCTTGTTTCCATATTTTAAACCAAATCTGAGAGAAAGGAGGATAGGATTGTCCTAAATACAGTGTATCATATCCTTCTTTGAATGTATAATATCCTCTCTAACCCCAACCTCTGTTATCTTTACTATCCAAAATGATAGGGGCGACCCCATGCAAAGCTTGCAACGGAAGAAAGAAATTTTCATTTAAGGTTGCTACTAATTCCATGGTTCTTCACTTCATCCATTTACCTTCCTCATCCCATTCAGATAGATCAAAAATTCTTTGAACCCCTCTTTAATGCAACAAATCTTTTATATTAGTAAATCTTACATTATGGATGAGAGGGGATTTCCCAATTATACTATCATGGCACATATTTATCCTTTTCCCAATTCCAAGAATCCAATAGATCCCTTCTTGTATAATTTTGCAATCAGATTTACATCATTTCCATATTTTTGAGCCACCCCCTTCCCATTTACAAGAATCGATACACTGAAGTCTAGGTTTGAAGAAGTATTTTTTCTGAAGTATTTATTTCCACCATACTTTTTCTCTAGAGACCAAAATCCAAACTAATTTAGCCCCCATATCCAAGTTCATTAACTTGGGATATTTAATACCAATGCCTCCATTCCCTTTGGGAGCTTTAACTGTATCCCAATTTACCAAAATGGAATTTTCTATGATTTGATATCCCTCCTTACCAAAGGAAATTCCTAAGGTATTTGTTAAAGTTTTTCATGATTCCAATTGGAGCCAAAAGGGAAGAACATTGAAATAAAGTAAGGGAGGATAAGATTGACCTGGTCAACACTATTTTTCTGGCTAGATTAATCCATTGCATGCCCTATCTCCGAAATTTTCCCTTAATTTTCTATGATATTTTCTCCCATTCACTTGATTTGTCTCCCTTATTTGAAATAGGAGTGCCAAGATATTTGAATGAAGTCCAGCTAGCAATGCCCACGAAATCAAGCACTCTCCAAATTTTCTGTAAAAGGAGAGAAGAAACGTTCTAGCCATAAATATTGCTTTTTCCATTGTTGATTTTTCCTCTAAAAGCACTGATGAAAAGATCCGATGTCAATTTAAATTTATTAGCATTGATCATTGAGGCACCTCAAAGGAGGACAGTATCGTCTGCACACTGCGCATTGTTTACAGCTTCAATTCCCCTAGTGATTGTAATTCCATGAAGGTTTCCTTCATCCCTTTACCTGACCAGATTTTTGCCAAGATTTCCAGCCATAAGAATGTAGAGAAAAGGGGAAAGGTGGAAGCCTTGTTGTAGTCCTCTTGAAGCCTGAAAAAATTCGGTTGGTTTGCCATTTATCAATGGATCAATTCAAGGGCATTTAATACAAGATTTAATCCACTTAATAAAAACTAGAGAGAATCCAAAACGCTCTAGAACAACAAAAAGAAAGTTGTGTCTAACACGATCAAAGGCATTTTCCATATCAAGTTTAATTTCCAGCACTTGCTCTTTTCTTAAGACGCTAGAGTGGATTGCCGCTTGAACTAAAACAATATTGTTAACTATTTTCCTTTTTTCAACAAAACCTCCTTTCCCTTCAGAAATGAGTTTAGATAATAGAGTCTTCATACGATTTTCAAGAATATTAATTGGAATCTTATAAGAGGAATTGCAAAGAGAGATAGGCCTAAACCTTGAAAAGGTTGAGGGCTTTGATTCTTTGAGAATTAGAGCTAGAAAGGAAGATTTTGTGGCCCCACCAATTTTCTCTTCCTTTAGTCCAATTTAACATTTAAAAAATATCCTTTTGATAATGGGCCAACATGATCAATAGAAATGAATAGTGAAACCATCTGGGTCGGGATCTTTGTCCGATCCTAGTCCCCTTATGGCTACAAGCATTTGTTCTGCACTGATGTGTTTGTTGAGCATTTTATTTTATTCTTCTATAACCAATTGTGGCACATTTTCAAGCATTTCTTCTCTAGCTATGCCCATTTGTGCCCCATGTTTTGTGTAGAGCTCCCTGAAGTGTCTATATGCTTCTTCTCTAACATCTGCAATATTTATAACTTTATCCCAAGCACTATCTTGTATTTCTTTGATTACATTTTGATTCAATCGAATCTTTTCCTGATTATGGAGGAACGATGTATTTTTGTCTCCTGTCATTAGCTAAAGGGCACTAGACTTCAATCGCCAGACCTCCTCTTCATGCCTACTGGATTCAAGAAGATGTTTATTTAATTGTCGTTCCCTCTGCAATAAATCTGTTGTCACTTCATCAACTTCCATTTTCTCTTGGAGAACCGTCAATTATGTTTGTATATTGATTTTCTCCTTTTGAAGAGAACTATAGTGATATTTTCCCAGTCTTTAAGGGTTGATTTAATTAATCTTAATTTTGACTCCCAAACATAAGATTTTGATCCCTCAATATAATTTTCCCAGACCATATTTATGATAGGATAGACTTCTAGATTTTTTAGCCACAAAGGGTTGAACTGAAAATGAATTGGACCTTGGTTCTCAATTCCTTCAATAGTAAACATAATAGGGTTGTGGTCTTAAACAACATTTGAAAGTATTGTAGAACAAATAAAAAATCCTTTTAGTAAAAGAGCACTATGAACCAAGAAACTGTCTAGCCTGGCTGCTATGTGGATTGGGCCTATTCTTCTGTTAGGCCAAGTTTATAGGCCTCACTTGGGGATGATGTCCATTAGATCAAAAGCACTTATTAGATATTCAAGGTTTTTCCCAAAGTGTTCTCTATCTAAACTGCCTCCTCTTCTTTCTTTATGGGATATTTTAGCATTAAAGTCTCTAGCAATGATATTACAATGAAGATCCCTTAGCGAATTTATCAAATGCCAAAAATCTCGCTTATTACTATACTGAATTGGACCATAAACATTGTAGATTCTAGTGATCTCCCGAGTGTTGATATCTTTCAATTCAACCATAATCCAATTACTATTATCCTTTTGAGATCGTGGTTTATAATTTCTCATATCCCAATATATGGCTAGGACTCTGGAGGCCCCTCTGGTGATAACATAAATACCCATGCCATTTTCCTATTTTTTTGTAGAATTTCCTTTACTTCATTTGCATTTGTTTTTGTCTCTCGGAGCAAAAGGAGTGAGAGGATTTCATTGTGAATCATATTTTTAATTGCTTCTACTTTTTGAATGCCTCCCAAACTGCTGCAATTCCAACAGACTATATTCATTATTTGCTTGATTGAGATTTGGATTTACCTCTGGTTTTCGCTCGTTTCCCTTTCTGACTTGATCCTGCTACTTTTATGAGCATATATAAAGAATATTGTTCACCTAACCATTTATTCATATTTGCTTCCTCTTCCCTTAGTTGTTTATGCCTTCTACTTGAATTTTTTGGGGCCAATTTATATTCTTCGACATGATATTCTAAGGAGTCCTCCTATGACTGATTGGATTACCTAGTTATAACTCCTATATTGTCATTGTTTTCCCTGCTTTGATGCAAATTTATTTCCTAAATTGGTTCCGAAGGAAGAGGAGAGAGTCGACCTTGGATTTCTAATCTAAGCCTAAACAACTATGAACAATTGTAAAAAAAATTAACATCTTTCCTAAATAACCTAACTATAAACCCTAAATTCCAAGAGCGGACTTTGGATTACTAATCTTTTCTTTCTATCTCTACTTCTCACACTATTAATACCTTATTTCTCATGCTCTCCACTAGATTGACTTGCGTCCTGATGATGAATCCTGATATGGATTCGAAACGTCCATAACTTTGACACTGTGGATGCTCCAAGACCACCTGTAACAAACAACCACAGAAATTTAGCAACAAATAACAATACCATTTTATAACATAAACAATCCCATAACAATACATACTAGATAAAATAAAAGTATTTATATATTAATATTATAAATAGTAAAAAATAAATAAACATAAACATCCCCATATTAATACATACTAGGTTCCCGTAGGGGTGTAGTTCAATCGACAATTCATTTGATATCAAGGAAATGTTGTAAATCGAGGTCACGAGTTCAAATCACCTTGGCTTACCTGTGCACCATGGTTGTGGGTTGTGTGGATGCACCTAGGGGTATAGTGGTAGCGGACAAGATTGGACCCCTAGACCCCGTGTCACGTGAGTATCAACTCCATCCCAGTGATAGATTTCCCTAGTTACAAAATAAAACAATACATACTACATAAAATAAATAATTATTTGTGTATTAACATATAAATTCTAACAAATGAATAAAGAAACATCCCTAACAAAAAATACTTATAAATTCATTATAAATCATAAATTTGTTTCTTTATGTTGTACTAACGATTCCAAATGTTGAGAGATATGTAAGACATATGTGACCCTATGTAATAATTTAAGTTGTTTAGAGTCTTTGTCTTGTTATAGTACATCTCCCCTAGTTCAATAGTCTCGTCATAACTCCAGTTCAATGATAAATAATTGAGGTGTAACTACTTAGCAATTGGAATCTCAAATTTAATTTTAGGTATAGTTTTTAATAAGTTTTTACATTTAGGTTTAGAATATTTAATTATTTAAATATTTTTTTATTAACAAATATAATTAGTAGTCGATTGAGTTGTGGTTAAATTGTAAATATAACAATGGTCGAAGTTCAATTTTGAGAGTGAACATGCTCACATCTAAAATGAGAATCATTAAAATAACATGTTCTGTGAGTGATAAAATATAAGTCCTCATACCAAAAAATATGAAATATTATTGTGAAAACAAAACCAAATATAATTAGTGAAAAATAATAATATTAATTTAATTTAATTTGGATAATTAAAAAGAAGAATATTCTTACAAATAGTATATTAAATTTTTAATAAATATATTGTTATATTGATCTTAAATTTTACATGAAAAAGTTTTAATTATAAATTTTATTTTGAGAAAAATAAATAAATAATAAATTTCTAAATATATTTTTGATTAAATAAATAAATAGTAAAATCATATAACTAAACATCCATAATAATTTAAATAAACATCCACACATATATATATTCCAATTGTACTATTACTATAATATTTTTGGTTCAACATTTGACTAAACATCCTTAATAATTAAAATAAACATCCACCCACGTATATATATATAGTCAAATTGTACTGTTAATATAATATGTTTGGTTCAATTAGGTTAGTATGGCAAGGGTATTATATTGTGAAAGTTATTTCTTTGGTTATAATATCTAATGGCCACCTAGAGTGAAGTTGCTTTAAAGAATTTGTTTATGATAAGGATATTATTTTAATTTTTAATATATATAAATTTTAATATTAATAATATATTATTGTATTTTTTTATTACAATTTATTGATTATTAATTTTTATTATAAAAACTTATTTTATGAAAATATTAATTTATTTCCAACATAATTTTATTGAAAAATATTTAATAATTTTAAATAAAGTTAGGTTGTTTTCCATATAGTTTCAAATACTAGAATGATAGCCACTCGAATGTCTCTGAGAAATGAATCTAAAATGTTATAATATTTGTACATTTACATATCCCCTATGTTGATATTTCAACATATTTTAATAAACAAGTATAGATTTTGTTTTGATAAATAAAAATATTAAAGATTAACTCATCATTGAATTTGATGTTATATTTTGACTTTATTATTTCAAATGCGAAGCCATTATTTTAAGTCTTTCTAAATTTAAAATTTAAAATATATAGTTTTTGGTATATGATGACTTGTCCATGCATGTAATGATAGATAGAATAAAAGTTTTTTTAAGGTGAAATTGTACTTATAATTATATGATAGGAGGGCATCTATTTTCATGTCACTGTCAATTCCATTTAGTTACTCGAATTCTTTTGTGTTTTGTGTGTTTAGTTAGGACGATGAGATCCCCAACAAATGTGGAGTTCTCAACATTGGCATGTGACAAATGTGTACATGATTCCATTCCAATACAATATAAACTATAAAAGAAAACTAAAAATAACCTTAACTTAACCTAGGGTAGTCACAAGATGTCAATGAAAGATTTGGGTAAAAAATTATAAAGCACTTGGCAATAAATATTTGTATAAAGTCACAATCCAAATCCAAATCCAAGTGTTGTTGGTTATTTGAAGTTACGTAATTTTCATAAAATTATAGATGAAATGAGACGTATTTTATAATTTAGTATGAGGAGATGTTGTAACATTATATTAAGTAATTTAAAATTTAAAACAAAAACAAAAAATAAAAATAAAAACAAATTACATGTTAGTCCATAGGTGTAGATTAATTGAGATGAGAAGTTGTAAATAGAAAATTACATGTTCAAATCCTGCGGGTATACATTGCATCAATATCGGTATTGTACAATCGAAGTGCATCAAGGGTATTTGAAAGTGCTAATTCCATTTACGTATTCAAAAATGCAATTTAACCAAAGATTGTATGATATAACATTTAGAATACTTTGAAAAATAATATTTTTTAATTAAACAAAAATATAATTCCAAAATACATTTTTACCATACCATGATCCTTATGTCAATGGGGGTAGTCACAAGGGAGTGGTGCCTCATACTAACATAATGGTTAATTGGTTGTGGTGTGAATATGATTGTTGTTCAATATTCCTCCTTCTGTGTGTGCAAAACTAAATAAATAAATATCACATTGGCAGTACTCCGCAGTACCCCTTTCACATGCCTTACTAAAAAATATTTGTTACTAAGTCAAGTATGCCTAAAATATATGTATCTTGGAATTGTTCTCGTGACATGAATTTCTCTATGTGTGAAAAGCTAATCCCACATTGGTTAAGAGATATAATGCATAATAACATATAAGCTCCAATATACCATGATCCTTATACCAATGGAGGAAAACACAAGGAGGCAGTACCTCTTCATAATGTAATGGTTGGTTGGTTGCAATGTGAATATTCTTGCTGTTAGCCTTTCCTTCTCCCTCT
Source organism: Larix kaempferi (assembly GCA_027924585.1). Taxonomy (NCBI): domain Eukaryota; kingdom Viridiplantae; phylum Streptophyta; class Pinopsida; order Pinales; family Pinaceae; genus Larix; species Larix kaempferi. The sequence continues at coordinate 3,714,048 of BSBM01000267.1, read as the reverse complement.
ATGCAAAAATACCAAAAAAATCTCTCAGCAAGTTGCATCTTTGAATTGTTTTTAAAACATAAATACTTTTGTATTTTATAATTGTTTTGATAAGATAAGCGAAGTTTCGAACCCTAAACCACCTAACAAACAATTCCTTAAAAACCAATCATACTAGTAAAACTTGACCATAAATATTTATATATCTTTAAATTAATTTTAAAGACATAAATAATTCCTTAAAAACAATCATACTAGTAAAACTTGACCATAAATATTTATATATCTTTAAATTAATTTTAAAGACATAAATACTTCCCTCTCTTCTACTTTTTACCTCCACGTAAAACCAAAATAAACCAATGACATGATATTTAAAAAAATGTCCACTCACTTGATAGGCTTGAACCAACAAGAAAAACTATATATACTTGTGAGCATTAAATATTTGAAATATTTTAATTTAATTCCAGATGATACCTTTCATATATATTGCACCGACACTCTAGTGAACACGAAATCTAGCTCTTTTATATAGTTAATCGACCTAACTATAGTTCCATGTGCTATAAAAAAATTGTTGGGAATTAACTCATAGATCCCAAGATAGGTGACTTTTTGAGGATTTATATTATGGTTTTTCCTTGGTAAACATATTGATTTAATAATTGGAGGGATGATGGACAATGACATCCCACCAATTGAATAAGAAATTCCACTTGCCACCATGGCCTACAAATTGATTGGACCATACGGAAATTAGAAAAAAAAATGTGATCTTGTGTCATCACATGGGAAGTGATGAACCCTTTTCTAATGCCACATCATTATCATAACGTTTGTTTTGTAACTTGGCACTTCTGGTTTGGAAAAGTACACTGAGGCATGATGTTATAGCATTTGCTGGCATGGTTTTGGATCACTTGGATCACTGCCCAATTTAGAGAAAACATTAAGAACTTTGCAACATGCAACCAAAGATTCCAAGAGTTTCTGGTTTGACCACATGTTGTGTATGTTCCATTATTCTTGTTAAATATTAACAAGTGAGGTGGTAAGCTCCTAATACTTAGGAGCTTTGGACTTGACCACATGTGCTTGCTAATACTGAGGAGCTTTTGATTTGATCACATGTTGTGTATGTTCCATTATTTTTGTAAAATATTACACTACTTGATACGCAGGAGGTGGTAAGGTACTAGTATTGGGCAAGGCTAACAAATTGATGTGGAAATGCCTATGAGAAGTTCAGGTAATGTAAATGAGTTATGATTGATTGGTTAAAATGGATGTTGTGCTCAATTCTTTTTAAGCATAAAAATATATTTAATTATCTTACAAAAAAGTAAAAAAAATCTTTGTTGATATAACTATGTTGGGTATAAGTCCCAAGAGTTAGCTCGATCGGTTGAGTTCTCGGAAGTTAGGCTTCCCAGCATGCGAGGTCGCGGGATCCATCCTCATAGACCCTCTTGGGGTTAGGCACGCAGCGGCTGCAGGGCGGAAACCCCTTCGGGGCGAGTCCGTCGGAAATTATTTCATGGATGTAGCGGTCGGCTAAGCCGATTAAAGTGAACCACATGGGGAAAAACAAAAAAACAAAAAAACTAACTATGTTGGGTATGAGTAATTGACAAAGATTTTAGTTTTTAGTGGTGTTGGATTTTTGTCAAAGAAAATGTTATTTGGATGACATAAAAAAAAAAGGTTCAAGGGGATAAAGAACAACATAAATGGAGATAGTGTGTGATAATATATGATTAGTTGGATAGCTTAGTGAGTTAACTTAAGTGGTTAGGAGTTGTGAATAGGAAATGTCAGGTCTCAGAGTTAAGTCCATGGGTTGACTACCTTTGTGTATGTGAGTTTCACTAGATGTTTACATTGATTGAATGTACAATAGTTTACACTACCCACTTTACACTAAGTACCATCCTTAGAATGAGGGGAAGTGCCCAGGGTTTCATAGGGTAGTATTTTTCAAGGAAAAAAAAAGAAATGATAAAGTGCAGGATAAAGAAAAACATAAATGGATTAGCATGGGTGGGTCATAATGTTTATATTGGGTATAACATGATACAACATATAATTTTTGCATAGGGGGGAAGCATGCGACAATTGAGGACGAAGCATGTGGATGATATCAACAATGAACATGACAAAGACAACTAATTGAGGGAAAGCAAAAGGTCATGATGCGAAGAATGTGGTTGAAGAGTTGAAGAGGCAAATGAAGCTCCAAAGAGTAAGTTAAAATCAAAGTGGATAGAGAACAACATAAATGGCGAAAGTGTGAGATAAGAGATGATGAAGTGGATAGCCTAGTGGGTTAGATCAAGTGGTTGAGAGTTGTGAATAGCAAGAAAGAGGTCTTGGAGTCAAGTCCTTGGGATTGATACCTTTGTGTATGTGAGCCTCACTCGATGTCCCTATCAATTTAATGTATGAAAGTCTATGTGGATTGCTTTACATTGGATACCATCCTCATAATGAGGAGAAGTGCTTCAGGGTTTCTTGGGGATGTCTTTTCAAAGGAAAAAAAGAGATGACGAAGTAGAGGATAAAGAACAAGATAAATGGATTATGTTGTTTATGGATTAGTGTGGGTGGGACATGATGTTTATGTTGGGCATAATTACATGATACAACATGTCATTTTTGCATAGGGGATGAAGCACACGACAATTGAGGATGGAGCATGTAGATGATGTCTACAATAAATGTGACACAAACAACTAATTGAGGGACGACAAAAGGTTGTGATGCAAAGAATGTGGCTAAAGAGTTGAAGATGCAAATGAAGATCCAAAGAGGAAGCTGAGGAGTCAATGATGATGATAAATGGCATGATATGCATGAATAATTGGGTTAGACAACTTAGCTTTCTAGGTTGTAGATCTAACTAGAGTTGAGTAGATAGATGATGCCTAAGAGCCAAGAATGAGAGTGTCAACAACTCCAAGCTTGTGTTTGAAATCTAAGTATTATAAACATTAATACATAAATAGTCATTACTTGACAATGACAACAACTCAAATTTATGATATGTCTTACAAACATAGGAGTATCCATGAAAAATCCACATAAAAGTAGATATGGTGTGCAACAGGGTATTTTTTAAATATTCAAATATTACACCTATGTATAGCATTCTAGGTGATTATTTGGATTGAAAAATTATACATATAGATATGTAGGTGAATGTTCAATAGAAAAACATATAATATACTATTGAAAATTGTGATTTTTTGGTGAATTTTAGCAATTTAATCATATATCTTATGTTAAAATAAGCTAATTGGGGATTTTTTTTAATGTTCAAAAAATAGCCAATTGGTGAAATTTCACCCTTAAAAAATACCTTGGTTTGTGGTTGAATATTATGAAGCAAACGACGAAGGAAAGCATGCATGTATTAGTGTGTTGGGTGCAACAAGATAATAATGCATGGCCATTATAGGATACAATGTGCAATTTATGTGTAGGGGAAGATAGGATGTGATGCCGAGGAAAGAGAGCACAAATGATGTCAATGATGAACATAATCAAGGTGAGATAGTGTGAAGGGGAGAACATGGAATATTATGAAATGAACATGTAGCATGATAGGAAGAGAACAATGCAACAATACGAACAACAAATTGAGAGAATGTGAAAAGTTGTGATGTAGAAGATGAGGTTGATGAAGAATTGAAGATGTAGTAGAGGAGTCATAGAGGAAGTTGAGGAATCAACCATGTGAATAAAGAGCATTAAAGTTGGGTTAGATAGTTTAGCTTGTCATATTATAGAGCTAAGTCTAGAGTTGAGTAGATAGATAGACAACTCAAGAGTAAAAGAGAGAGTAGAGAACTTGAAATATATGATTTGTAATCTATATAGTATGAACATTAATATATTATTACATTAGCTCATGAATATACTATGGTTTTATGACTGAATGTATGTTGTATTGTGTTAACTAGCTCTATGTGACCGTCAAATTGGACGTTACTTCACAGCAAAAATAAAATCGAGATGCTATGTTGGATTCTTTTTCTAACTCTCTTCAGGAAAGACAAATGCATTTAAACTTCCAAACTAATTTTAAGAAAGCTTAAATGTTAAGTTATTTTCCTTGGAAAATAGATTTTTAGGAAACCTTCGGGCACTTCCCCTCATTCTAAAGATAGCACCCAATGTAAAGCAATCAATGCGGACTTAGTGTGTTTGACCCAACATGGACATGAGTGAAGCCAACAAATCTCAAGTACATCATAAAGGCAACCAACCTAGGGACTTTGACTCTAAGATCTCCTACTTGTAATTCATAACACTCAACCACTCAAACTAACTCACTAGAAAATAAATTTTAAATATCAAGTCATGTCACTTTAATTTGTTTTGCTATATATATATTTCAATTGGGTATGCCTCAAGTGGTTGTGGGATGGAGTGTTATCCTCCCCACCTAGGTTCTATTCTTGTAAGTGACATATGGAGCTCATAATGAGAATATTATTTAATTTTGATTATTATTTTTAAGGTCACAATTTAGTCAAACACTAAATTGGTGTATAAGACATTCGTATCTTAGGTGGTTGGGAGGAATGATTGTTATCCTCCCCACCTAGGTTCAATTCTTTAAGTGACATGATGCTCTTGTTGAGCCCCTATGTATTGACTATGTAGTAATTGAGTGGAATATGTAATTTTGACCATACTTTGATTCTCCGAAATAACAAATATTGACATTTCTCCTAATAAATGTAACCCTTAACAAAAAAAAGAAAAAAAGTTACCCCTCAAATTTAAACCTATACACATTTAAAGTAATATGAAATCATTTTATTCTAAAAAGGGATATGATATGAATTTTTAACACCTATACACATTTAAAGTGATTTGAAATCATTTTATACTAAAAAGGGATATGATATGAATTTTTAACATAAGTGAGATGATAAAGGAAATGAATTATCCCTTAAACATACAACTTTTGGGACTTTCCCAAAATGCGTCTAAGGGAAGTTATTTTTTCGTTAAAATAAATCCCGTTTAACTTTAACGCATTAAAGGAAAGTCCAATTTTTTTCATTAATCTAAGAGATAGGAGCACCTAAGGCTCCCAAATGGGACATATTGTAATGATGATGGGTCCCATAATGTGTATGTTAGGATCATTTTGTAATGGTGACAGATTATACTAGGTGTACGTTGCAATGTAAATATTTATCTTCATTTTATAGATATTAAGTATCTACAATTTTTTCATTTTATTTTAAAAGATTTGAATTAAAATAAATTTATGTTTAAAAATATTAATTTATTTTTTTAATGATATGAAAGAGTGGATGTTGATTGTTTCATTTCAATTGTTATACATTTTATTGATTACAATACAACTTGAGTGGGTCTAACGGTTAAGAACATGTGTTTCCTCCTAAGAGGCTATAGGTTCAAATCCGGAGGGGTAGGGTATGTATACCTTTGTAGACTTTAGCAGTTACATCGCTACGCAAAGGAGGGTCCCTTGTCCCACAAACAAGGGGGTCACATACACCAAATTGGTATCTGGATTGGTCGTGACCTTAAAAATAGATTATTATTATTATTATTATTATTATTATTATTATTACTATTACTATTACTATTATTATTATTATTATTATTATTAAAATACCACCTCTCAAGCGGATCAATTTCTACAGGGCAATAGGAATCAACGCTCCACAATATGCCTCTCACCACAAGTTTGTCAGGGGGATCTACTCACGACCAGATATGTGTATACCCCAACAATTGATCCTTTATATCTGTCGGGCGTGCATGATTAAGCACAACAACCAAACAAACAAAAAAATCAGGCTTAACATAGGATTGGCATTGGTAGTGTATATTCAGAAAAGGTGAGGACATTTGTTTTCTCCTAGGAGATCATAGGTTCAAATCCGAAGGGGGTAGGGTATGTACAGCTTTGTAGACTTTAGCAATTACATCATTGCATAGAGGGGGTCCCTTGTCCCACAAACAATAGGATCTCATACACCAAATTGGTGTTTGGCTTGGCTGTGACCTTAAAAATAGATTATTACTATTATTATTATCACTGGACCTATCTCCTTCTGCATTTGGAACCCTTTAAATTACGTTGTAAAGTGCATTCCACTTCTTTTAATACAATTAGTGCTATTACATGTATTTAACAAATTCAATTTAATTGCTAATATAGGTTTGATTGATTTTACTTAGTAACTTTCTTTGTAACCCCTATGGAGAGCTAGGACTTGTTTTTTGGTCATTGTATTTGTATATGTTTGGTTACATAAGAGGGACTAGTAAAGAAGTTGGCGCATACAAATTCATTCTTGAACATTATTCATCATCACATGCAACATGTCTCATTCAAACTAGGTTGTAAAGTGCATTCCACTTTTTTCAACGCAATTAGTGTCATTGCACATATCTACCAAATTCAATTTAATTACTAATGCGAGTTCAATTTATCTTCCCTAACCCCTCTTTTTGTAAGCTCTCTAGGGAGCTAGGACTTTTTTTTGGTCATTGTATTTGTATCTAGTCGGTTACATAAGAGGGACTAATAAAAAAGTTGGGGTATACAAGTTCTTTCTAATTTATGAATAGTAGTCATCATCACATGCAACACATCTCTTTCAATCTTTCTAATTTATGAATCTCTTTCAATCTTTCTAATTTATGAATAGTAGTCATCATCACATGCAACACATCTCTTTCAAACTAGGTTATAAAGTGCATTACACTTCTTTTACTACAATCAATATCATTACACATATATAACGAATTATATTTAATTACTAATGCAACCTTGCTTTATCTTTCCTAACCCCTCTCTTTTTACACTATTTAGGGAGCTAGGACTTGTTTTTTGGTTATTGTATTTGTATATAGTTGGTTACATAGGAGGGTTTAGTAACGAAGTTGGGGTATACAAATTCATTCTAATTTATAAACAGTATTCATCATCACATGCAACACATCTCATTCAAACTATATTGTAAAGTGCATTCCACCTCTTTCAATACAAGTAGTGCCATTATACATATCTAACGATTATGATTGAATTGCTAATACAAGTTCGATTTGTCTTTCCTAACCCTTCTCTTTGTAAACTCTCTAGGGACACAAGACTTGTTTATTGGTCATTGTATTTGTATCTAGCTGGTTACATAGGAGGGAGTAGTAAAAATTTAGAGTATACAAATTCATTGTAATTTATGAACATTATTCATTAGCACATGTGACACATCTCATTCAAACTAGGTTGTAAAGTGCATTTCCACTTTTTTCCATACAATTAGTGTTATAATAATAATAATAATAATAATAATCACCCCACGACGGGTGTTGACAGGATGACGAACACATCCCATGTGGCCATCACTCACCATGAGGAGGGGATCGTATCATGCATCTGGACGCATGGTACATGGCCCTCATTCTCCTTCCTGAACTGTAATAACCCACTATGTCTTAGCGGGATCCCTCATTATCGTCATGCATGTCCGAGGAGGTCCGTACCACTACAAACTCATCGAATTGAGCAAGTTTTAATGGCAATTAGATCTGGGGTTTGGTGACATGGCACTTCCCACGATCCGCATGCGCCTAAACATCGAAAGCGGAGGCACTGGCTTAAGAAGCGGTATTGTTTTAGCAACCCATCCTATTGGTTGTCTCATATGTGTTGTGATTTGGTCTATACTTGGGTTCTCCCTCACTGCAAGCAGTTGGGATGGTTTTACTTTGCACACAAGCAACCATGGATTGAACAAAGAAGACACTGAGGAAAACTGTAAATGGGCCACGTCGCACCCACATGTTGCGTGCCCTGAAGGAGTTAGGCAAGGTTTAGGGCTTCTTCGAGCAGGATTTCCTTGACTTAGCTAGCGCCTGCACTCTCAGGTTGGAGAACAGGTTAAAGCACAAGCAAGGTCGTCCTTCCGCGAAGTAATTAACCAAGGATTTTGGGGGGCTCGTGGAGGACTCTAGTTTAACACGCACTCAGGAGACAAGGCATACCAAAACGCTTGGGGTCTTTTGGACCACCTAAGCTTTGATGTCCCTTGTGATGGAAGACTGCATCCAAGGCACTCTCAAGCCAGAAAAGAATGAGTTGTCATTGGGTTTCCAATTTGGAGGCCATCATGCACACTCTCTTCTGGTTCCAACGCACGGAGATGGAGCGGGTCAATGCGAAGCAGGATGCACTCGCGAGAGTCATTACAGGAAAAGCATTCACCAGAATGCTGCCAAACTAAGCTGCCACCACTCAGCTCATCTTCAGAAGGTGCCCTATCACTTCTACAGACATTGGGACTTGCAATGCGCCAGGTGCCGACCCCTCCACTATCCCTCTCTCTAATGAAGATTAGTTGGTTTTTCCTTTGGGATGGTTATAGTGTTCTCTTCCTGTCTTCAATTTTGAATTACTATGGCCATAACCCTTGGCCTGTGGGGGAGCACATTCATCTTACTATTTCTGTAGTCTTTTGAACTTTATGGTCTTAGGTAGTCTTGGAGACTCAGGTTTTTAATACTTAGGTTTTCTATGATCTGCATGGCAACACTACTTAGTGCCACATGGACATCATGGATATGTATTGTTTTCTCTTTTTGATTTAATATAATTACCGAACCTTACAAAAAATTAAAATAAATAATAATAATAATAATATATTTAAGGTCATAACCAAGCAAAACATCAATTTGGTGTGTGATACCCCCTTGTTTGTGGGACAAGAGACCCCCCTTTGTGCAACGATGTAACTGCTAAAGTCTACAAAAGTGTGCATACCCTGCCCCCCTCTGGATTTGAACCTATGACCTCCTAAGATGAAACAAATGTTCTTAACCATTAGGCCCACTCAAGTTGTACATATCTAACAAATTTGATTTATTCAATTGATCAAGTACCTAATCCTTCTCTTTGTAACCCCTCTAGAAAACTAGGATTTGGTTTTTGTCTTTGTCTCTGTATTTAGTTAGTTACATAAAAAGAACTAGTCAACAAATTGGAATATACAAAACCCCTTAAGATTTGTTTATTTATTTTTCCAATAATTTCCCTCATATTATAACTTTCATAAAAACTAATCAAATTAATATTTTATAAGCTATATTTTCTCTTAAAATAAATATAAACAATATTAAAATTCTTAAAAAAATCAATTTAATTTACCCACAAATACTCATTGAAATCTATCGTTAGGGTAATTCTAAACCTTTAAAAAAAGTTGAAATTTCATGATTCTTTTCATAATAAGAAATCCTCCAAACCTCACACTCTTCCTAATAAGGAATCCTCTAAACCTCACACTCTAGCCCATGGAAACGTATTAATAGGTATTATAAAATTTTGGTCAAAATTTATAACTTTTCATGGCCCCAAGCTAAGGAAAAAAGCAACCAGAGCAAAAATGCCATAAGTTAACATGGCTCTTTTTGATATATCAAACACACAAAACTGAAAGCGAGTTTCAAGATTACTTTCAACATGGAAAGTGTACTTAGGATCTCAGCGTTATATCCATAATTGATGTAAGTTTCTATAGAAGTTTAAAGGGTGAAGTACTCAATGAATTTATTTCCCTTGGTAACATTTCAACATACTTTAGTTTCATGGGCCCTAGTGACTGGGACTCTATGTCATTTCACCACTAGAAAACATATAGATACCTTCAAATAAAGGAGGACCAGATAAATATTCCCCAACTAGAAATTTAGTAAAGAGGGGTTTGAAGAGGGTGAAGTACTCATTGCTAAGTCCACATCATGTTCACCAAATGTGGGTTTGTGCTCTTTTCTGCTATAAAGATGAGTGGGGTTGATACTCTCTTGTAAGCATAGGGATATTCAATTTACACTTTCCCTTCCTTTGTCACACTATCTAATACCTTGGTACTTTATTCAATTTATTCTTTTTAGACTTTAGGACCTTTTGACCTTATGTAAGGATTATAGAAAAATACATTGATGCCCCCTCTTTCCATGTAACAATGCCCTCACGACAATTTTGACTTCAACAAAAATTAGATTGGTTGAGAAGGGTGACTATCAACTAACTACGTGGAACCCATGATGTGCCAACTAGACAACTAATTGTTCCCACACCCACATAGCTTAACTGGATTCAATGCCAAGCAAGTATGGGATATCCAAGGAGTGAAGTAGAAGCAAAACAAAAGAAACAACAGCAGTAGAAAAGTACAGGACCATATAATATTTTATTTTACTTGTGACAAAGCCCAAAAATGTAATGAATACTCTTCTTTTATCTTTTCTTCCCCACCACCCTATTTTAACTTTTCCTTGGATTCTTGCATTATTATTCATTAGGCTCACCCTTTCCTTGGTAATTTGGTTTATTGTGGAGTTGTAAAATCTACTTCTCTTTTGTATTATGATTTAGGACAAAGAAAAAAATATATTCTTCACATGATAGATGACAACAAGATTTATGATTAATGACTTACAAGTGGAAGTAAAATTATTTATAAATATTATATATTTAATAATACAAAACAATATATTTATTATTATTAAAAGTTTAGTATATGAATTTATATAAAATAAAAGATAATAATTTTCTTTTCAATTATAATTAAATTTAATTAGGGTATCGTATTATCATTTGTATTATTATTATGAGTTTAATATTTTATTAAAAAAATTGTTTTCCAATTAAAAAATAATATGTTTTTAAATATTTAAATTAAATCGAATTAACAAATCTTATTATTATCATTTGTATAAATTTATAATATATATTTAATATATTAAAATTATTTTATAAATAATTAAGATAGATATATGAAAGATATTTGTGAATATACAAAGTGAAGTTATGACTTAACATAAGCAATAACTATATATTATTTTGACGTAATAGGTAGTGCCTAATGTATTAATAGATTTTTACCATTATCTCTATTTTAACCTTATTTTGTGGGAATTGTTTATCTCTATTTTAAACTTATTTTGTGGGAATTGTTTTTGGAGAGAGTGAATTTGTGAATGTTTCATGTATTGCACAATGCTTATTATCTCGTAAGCATTAGCGTGGATCTAATAGATTAATATGTTTTTACCATTTATCCTTCTTTGACCAACTTTGTGGAATTTTTAGAAAAAAAGATTTCAATGTTTTACACAATGTTTATAATAAATTAATATGCTTTTACCATTTATCTTTCTTTAACCAACTTTCTTGGAATTTAAAAAAAAATGATTTCAATGTTTTAGACAATGCTTACAATCCATAAGAGCATGACATTTGAAATTAGTCACCACTTATACTTCTTTGACTTTGAAATTAGTCACCACTTATACCTCTTTGACCAACTTTGTGGGATGTTTTTGGAGAGGGTGAATTGTGAATGTTTCATGTATTGCACAATGCTTATTATCGATAAGACTATGTCGTTTGAAATTCATAAGCATTAACGTGAATCTAATAGATTAATATGTTTTTACTATTTATCCTTCTTTGACCAACTTTGTGGAATTTTTAGAAAAAAAACGATTTCAATGTTTTACACAATCTTTATAATAGATTAATATGTTTTTACCATTTATCTTTCTTTGACCAACTTTTTGGAATTTTTAGAAAAAAAATGATTTCAATGTATTACACAATGCTTACAATCCAGAAGAGTATCCAGGAGAGTATGACGTTCGAAATTAGTCACCACTTATACCTCTTTGACCAACTTTGTAGAATTTTTTCGAAAAGAGTGATTCCTAAAATGCTCCAGCTTACAAACCTCGTAAACAATCAAATGGATAAAATGGATTAATAGACTTTTACCATTTAACTTTCTTTGACCAATTTTGAGGAATTGTTCCGAGAAGAGTGATTTCAAGAATACTCCAACTTACAAAGATTATGACAATTAAAAATCGTCAACAATCAATGTGGATCGAGTAAACATTTAATCAATGTGGATCGAGTAGATATTTCCCTTGAGTAAACATTTAATCAATGTGGATCGAGTAGATATTTCCCTTTTACCAATTTGTTGGATTTTTTCAAATAAATTGATTTTAAGGATTTTTTAAATTACAAAAATCATAAAGATTTTTTAAATTACAAAAATCATAAATATTCGTAAACTTATAAACCGTGGTAATCTAAATAACTAATATGACCTAATATATACTTATTTCTTTTTCATATACTTTTAATTCAACCATTTTTAAAAAACAAAAACAAAAAACAAAGAACCATATTAATGGATAACCAATGCAAAAAAACCCCAAACAAGGGGCGAAGCCTCTGGAGGGGCCAAGCATATGGGTGTCGGTTCAACATTGAGCTCCCTGTTTTGTCATGTCAAAGTCAAAAACGTTTTAAGTCATTTCTCTGCAATTTCCCAAATGCAAATTTCCAAAGATCCATGCAGCAAAAACACATGGAAGCAAGTGGGTACTGTTAGAAATATGCTGGCTTGTCTGTTACAGGGCAGCAAGGAACATGAATACATGTTATTATTAAGGACTATATTTTTTTCAACTTAGGAACAGCTGCCATGGTAAAGGCATTTTTCTATGCCGCAATGAATGATACAATGATCTTTGCTCTACCCAATGCAGTTCGTTGTACATGTTTCTGTCTCGCCCTCTGTTCCACACAGAGGTGGGAGGGTTGGGTACTCAATTGAATCATATAACATAATATAAATATATATATATTCCAGGTTTTAAGCATGTGAATATGTATAAATTTACCTTGGAAAAAACCAATTCAAATCAAAATCATATACTTCCAACCTTTGTCTTTGGTTCCCCTCCCTTCCAGTACAAACTACACTCTGTAAAATCCGCGTGCACACGTTTATACTTCACCATCACGCCAGTTGTTGGCACAGCTAGATGAGCTTCCTCGCCCCCTTACTGCCCACCAACCCAAATAACTACTGATCACTTACAAAAAAATATTTTTCCTCTTTGTCAGAAGTCAAGAAATTGGTTGGGCAATGCCAATATCTTTGCTTGAGATACCATGGCACTAGTTTTATGGGTCATGTGCGCTCGTGGGATTCTGTTGCTTTCTTTATGAGGCACTTGTCTGAGGTTGATATTTTAAGTGGCCAGATACTTCTGCATGTCAAGTGCTACTGACACTGTTTGCTTCTTTGCAAAGCTGATTATTGCCTTCATACCCCCGAGCCTTCATTTGTGTTGCCCTTGCAATTCATCACTGAGGTTCCCACAAACTGTTCTCAAGGTATTTTGTTGTCTCCATGGTTTGATTGGTGGATTGCCCTGGTCTTGTACATTCACTTTCTGTATTGGGGTATTGTGTATTAAGTGTTTTTGTTTGTTTTTTCAATCCTGCTTATTGGGTTTTCAGTTAATTAGTGTTAAGGACTGCGTTTCTTGAAAGTAGGATACCGTCCTCATTTTTTCCAATTCATTCTTGCATTTCCGTGCTTGTTTCAGAGCTTTTGTTGAGTGCAACATTGCACTGATGCGTTTCTTGAAAGTAGGACACAGAACTCATTTTTTCCAATTCATTCTTCCATTCGCGTGATTGTTTCGGAGCTTTTGTGGAGTGCAACATTGCACTGATAATCAACGGTATTGACCCAGAACATGAATACTGTCATTGTATTGAGTTGTGCTTGCGGATACGCATTGAAGGTGGCTTAGCCTTCAATCTTGCAGCTTCTGGTTCAGTCTATTGTGATGGGAACCCTTGACAATGGAGCCAAGCCTGTTTGTTGCATTCATAATGTAGCTTCAATTGGTTCCTCGTACCTTCTTCAGCCGACTTTATTCTCGAAGACTGCATTGATATTTTGACTTTGGGTGTTGAGATGACTCAAGACTGAAACATGAGCTGTGAATGCAAACCAGTCATCTATAGTCCGTAATGCCTGAAACAGTACCATGCATTTCACTCTGCAATTCAACACACGCACCTGGGCATGGCCATATAATTCTATAAACATATAAGTTCCATCTGATTGGACCTCTTGAGGTCCGTTGTTTGCTTCAACACTCATATTGTGTTTTGGGGATGTTCAAATTTTGCTTTGAAACATGAACTGTTTTCATACGGTTTCATGTACATTCCAAATGAAGCAGTTAAGACATGCTTATGTAATGAATATCCAACTCATAGGAGCTTGTGAGACCTTCTGCTTGCTTAAAAGCTTATTTTGCTTTTTCATTAGTCTGTTCCAAATTCAAGCCTCAAATATTTCATCTGCAGTCTTTGGCAAAGTCTAGGGCATGACCTTAAAGTGATGCACAAATTGGATACAATATTCCATTTGCAATCCAGAATAGGCAGTCAAGCTTGTTTGTTTGTATACTGGTAGAAACACGGAATGTGTGTCTGATAGGAGCTTATGTTGTCCATATAATGATATATACACATTGAATAGACACTTAATAAGGCTTTGTTAGGTTTTTTTGCTTGCAATTAAAATTGAAGTCGTTGTGGTCATTGTGTTCAGGAAAGAACGGAGGGAGAATTCTGTTTTCATTCAAATAAACAACTTATGGGTATGGAAGCTAGTACAGGCAAATCTTCCTTTTCAACAGATAGAGTGAAGCTTGAGGCAGTCACCAAGGTGGAAACAGGTATTACAGGGGACTTTTTTGACCATATTGAAGACCTGATGGATTTTTCCAATGAAGAAATTGGAGCACCCATTGGAGAAAGCAGTATCAACTATCCCGACGATGCCGTTTTTGGAGGCAGCTCCATGACAGAAGCTGTGAGTTCCAATTTCAGAGTAGATGAGAGCGACTCTGGCAGCCTGTGTGTTCCTGTGAGTGGTTCTCCTTTCCCTCTGTTTTGTTTATACATGATGAAATAGTTTGCTTTTTATGGTGTACTTGTTGAAATTTTTGAGAGGGGTACTAAGTTTTATAAGGGCTGAATGAATTTTGAGACGGGCATCTGTTTTTTTACAAGGGGAATTCATGAATGGGCTTATGTATTATCCACGTATTCTTTTGCCTATTGAGGTAGCTTGCTTAGGAATCAGGATGGTTTAGATGATCGAAAACCTAGTTTCTAAAATGGGTTTGTGTTTTTTTTTGTTTTCCAGTGCGATGATTTGGCAGAGCTCGAATGGCTTTCAGGCTTTCCAGTGGACTCCTTGCTAGAAACTGGACCAAAATCTCTGTATACTCCTGAGTTTGGAGTTGGACTGAAGGACAAATATGAAGAAGAGAAGAATTCTGATAAGTTCAGAAGCTCGAGTCCTACATCGGTACTGGAGCAGAATTCTGATAAGTTCAGAAGTCCGAGCCCTACATCCGTACTCGAAAGCAACTCTCGAAAACTTTCTATTTTTAGTCCAGAAATCACTGTACCAGGAAAAGCAAGAAGCAAGAGGCCTAGAGCCCCAGTTTGTAATTGGGCTTCTAGGACTCTTTTCCCTGCCTCAGACGGGTTATTGGAGAATGACCCGAACTCTTTCAGCAGTGATTCAGGATACTTCATTATCCGGCACGAGGAATCTGAACCCCTGAAGAAAATCATCAAGACAAACCAGGGGGGTAAGAAGAAGGGGCATGATACAACGCATGTCAGGAAATGCTTGCACTGTGGAATACAGAAAACCCCACAGTGGAGGGCTGGACCCATGGGTCCTAAGACACTGTGCAATGCCTGTGGTGTAAGATATAAATCTGGTAGGCTTCTGCCTGAATACAGACCTGCTGCAAGTCCTACATTTTCAGTTGTGAAACACTCAAATTCCCACAAGAAGGTCCTTGAAATGAGGCGTCAAAGGGAGCTGATGATGCAACAACATGCCTCCCAAGCAAACCAAGCATTTTTGGGTTCCGGAGATGATGGCTTGATGAACATTGGTGAATATTGGTGATATTGTATACTGTAGATGCTGAAACCCTATTGAAGGCATATATATCCACAGATTGGTCCCATGCCCTTTTCTGATGGGCATTCTGCATATTGATTTCACAGTCTAGAGTTCATGATTCCAGTGGATGAGTTACAATACATTGCCTCTGTTCTATATACAAACAGTATACAAGGGACATCATGGTTGTTTATGATAGACAGAGAGCATGTAATCTGTATTGACGGGAGGAAATGAGTGTTGAAGTTATAGGCATTGGATTAATTCTTTTTGTAGGATTAGTTTATTTGTTGCATCCGTGAAGTTGGGAGCGGGGTACTTGAGGAAAAGGTCCAATTCCCAATTGAGAGGACAAAATTATTTTTTCCCATTTAAAATGTTGCAGTGAGGATGATCATGAGTCATGTTGAGGAAGTTAGGATTGCAGTGAGTATGATCAGGAGTCATGTTGAGGAAGTTAGGATTGCAGTGAGGATGATCTGGCTAATCCATAACAACTGTGTTGGATGAACTACTATTTTCTTTTATTGGCATTGTTAATTCTACATTTTTTTCCAGAGAAGTCATGGAGTGTTTTTCAAGACTGTTCTTGTCTGATTCAGAAAGTAATATTTTAGTGTTTTTTGGAGTTTTGAAAAGGTTGCAGGATTTGGGACTATAGGAAATAATAAGAATTTAGAATGTGGTTATAAGTAGTGGAGTGTTTTTCAAGACTGTTCTTGTCAATTCAGAAAGTAGTAATTTTTTAGTGTTTTGAATAGGTTGCAGGATTTGGGACTTGAGAGGAAATAATGAGAATTTAGAATGTGGTTGCAAGTTTTGCATCATTTATTATGGCTTTGGATGGTGATGCTTTAAGAATTTGGAATGTGGTTGATTGGTTGGTTGGTTATGTTGTTTTTGATGTAAGTTTTGCACCATTTTTATGGTATGGCTTTGGCATCATTGGCATCCATTTTTCAATGGTGATGCTTTTAGAAATGGATGGTGATGTTTTTAGAATTCAGAATGTGTTTGATTGGTTGTTAGTGTTGTGATTGATGCAAGTTTTGCATTTGAAATGGATGATGATGTTTTTAAAATTTAAAATGTTGGTGATTGGTTGTTAGTGTTGTTATGGATGAAAGTGTTGCATCAAAAATCATTTTTCTGGTATGGCTTTGGCTTCAATGGATGGTAATGATGATCAGAAGGTATAAATTGTTCAATGGATGGTAACGATGATCATAAGGTATAAATTGTTATGCTTGGTGATGATTTAATTAGTTTTCAGTGAATGGAATTCTTTGTGCTGCATAAGATGACGAGACTCAAAAGTTAACAAGGATACATGCTTTATAAACATGATAAAGATTGATTATTGTTTTTACTATCTGTGATTGTTTTCTTGTTGCTGGTAACTCATTGCTTTGTTGCAATTTTGTGTCCAAATTATACATGTTTTGGGATCCAATGACAATTTTAGCCTTCAAAATTTTTGGAATTCAATAATAATTTTCAATTTTAACTTTCAAATTTTCTAGAATCTAATAACATTTTTTCTTAATTTTTTGGAATCCAGTGACAATGATGGAGGTAAAGGAAAATGCTACATGAATTGGAAAAACTAAAACTTGAGTGTTGTTGGATTCCAATTATGAAACGCAAGGAAAACGCTACGCTGAAAAAACCAAGTGTGTGGTTTATGTAATTCTCTCTTTGGTTACAAACAGAAATATAAATTTATTATTTGAAATCATTTTGGAATGTTATATTTTTTTAAATCTTTAATTTAAATAAACAAGGAGTCATATACATCAATTTGATACACTAATTTGATGCTTAACTTGGTTAGACCTTAAAATTAGATTATTATTATTATTGTTGTTCATATTAATAATTATTATTGTTTATATTAATAATATGAACAATAATAATAATAATGACAATTTTAGCCTTCAAAATTTTTGGAATTCAATAACAATTTTCAATTTTAACTTTCAAATTTTCTAGAATCTAATAACATTTTTTTAAAATTTTTTGGAATCCAGTGTCAATGAAGGAGGTAAAGGAAAATGCTATATGAATTGGAAAAGCTAAGACTAGAGTGTTGTTGGATTCCAATTATGAAACCCAAGGAAAACGCTACGTTGAAAAAACTAAGTGTGTGGTTTATGCAATTCTCTTTTTGGTTACAAATAGAAATATAAATTTATTATTTGAAATCATTTTGGAATGTTATATTTTTTCAAAGCTTTAATTTAAATAAACAAGGGGTCACAAACACCAATTTGATGCTTAACTTGGATAAATCTTAAAATTAGATTATTATTATTATTATTGTTCATATTAATAACTTCATATCATTACCAAAAAGACTACTTAATAACCCATAATAAATTTAGTATTTATTAAAACTAACACAACCGCTTAACTTGTGGTTGGTAGGTGAACACCGATTTCTACAAGTTAAGTGCCATGAATTAATTAATTTATTACTTGTTCTCTATGTATAGTTGTAATTACCCATTGTCTATGTCTCAACTAGCACAATAAACTAGCACGATCTCTTAACTTGTGGCCAATGAACACCGATAAATTGTGTTTTTGAATCCATAAAAAGATTCAACACCCTTGAATACCCCCATGGCACAAAGTTGAAAACATAGAATATTTAGACTACACGAAGTTAATAGTTGTAATTACCCATTGTCTATGTCTCAACTACCACAATAAACTAGCATGATCACTTAACTTGTGGCCAACGAACACCGATAAATTGTGTTTTGAATCCATAAAAAGATTCAGCACCCTTGCATACGCCCATGGCACAAAGTTGAAAACGTAGAATATTTAGACTACACCGAAGTTAAGTGTTATGAACAAGTTATTTGTTACTTGTTATCTATGCATATGCATAGTAATTAAATGAACACTGATAAATTGTATTTTTTAATCTATAAATAGATTCAGCACCCTTGAACCCCATGACACAAAATTGAAAATGTAGAATATTTAAATTACAAATTAAGTGTCATGAAGAAGTTATTTGTTACTTATTCCATCCATGTAATTAAAAAAATAATTTATATTATAAATAAATAATTTTAATATATTTATTAAATTTATATTAAAATATTGTTTTTATAAATTATTATAAAATAAACTTTTATTTTTTATATCGCTCAACTGTATATATAAATATGATTATTTCTTATTTCTTTCCGTTCTCATTTCCGTACAATCATGTGATTTGATAAGGAATGTTATATCTTGATTTTTTTTGGCTTTAAAGTGTATGTTGGAATGATTATATATATATATATATTTTTATAGTGAAGTATAATAATTTCAAACTTTTTAATTTTATAAATAATTTTTGAATAACTAAAATAAGAATTATTAAATGTAAGATTTTTTTTCAAATGATTTTGTAACTAATTTATTTATAGAAATTAAATGAGATTTAAAAAGAAGATTATCAGTTCCTAAAACATCATGGGCAGAAAGGATTTGTCATCTTTGTGAATCTATGTGTATTGAGGAAGAAACTCATTTTCTCTTAGAGTGTCCCGCTTACACCCACATTAGATCTCAATTTCATAATATTTGTTTTAATACAAACCTTTCTAAACTCCTAACTTCCCAAGACTATAACGAGCTAGAAAAACTTCTCTCCAAACTTTTTGAGCATAAGAATAAAATTTTAAAACAAACCAAATAATCCCCTTTTCCACTTTTCTTATGTTAATTAAAATATATAAGATGTGAAGAGTGATGTACACTATAATTATTAAATCGATATAAAATATATTTCTATCTAATTTTAATTTCTTATTCAAATATTTTCAATAAAAAAATAAATTTTAAATTTAAGAAAAATAAATTAATTAGTTACAACTTTTCATTAAGTTAAAATTTTATTTTTATTATAAAACTTCATACTTAAATATATTATTAGTCCATTTCAAAAATAACTTTCAAATTGAAGTATATAAGATGTAAAGGGTGATAGACCATATGTGTGTCAAATCTATGTAAAATGTAGAAAGTATTGAGTATTGATTTGGTTTATTTTACATTATTATTTTATATCTCACAAATGTGGTAAAGTGAGATTTGAATTATAAGAAAGGAAATTTTTTGTTTGTTTTGGAATGGGTAAAACTTATTATAACTCGATGATCATATTTCTAATGAGTATATTTATCATTACTTTTATTCAACAATGTTATTTTTTTTTACATAAAAAAAAATAGTTTTTATATTAAAAAATAAAAGTCGATCACAAGTTGTGATCATACATTTGATAGGCATAGGAGCCATTTCCAAAATACATATAATGAGTCAAAAAATTCCTCCAAGCATAGATATGTCCCAATTGAAATGCAATATTAGCAGTCACAAAACTCTCAAGCCACTGATACAACAGTCCATCTCTCAGTTTTTAACACATAAGTAATCACCAAAACAAAATGTAGTGATAGATACTACCCAAGTAGTCAATCAAAAAACAAAGTGATGCTCCCCCATTAAAAGAGGTTCATCACAAAGGTATTAATGAGCTTCCCTTCACGTAGTTCCTCGCATCAGAGTTGTCCATTCATTTCTTCCTAAGACTGACGAGACAGGTTATCAGCAGAACCGTTTAATTCTCGGTAGATGTGTTTGAAATGAATAGAGCTGGAGGTGCTTACCAAGTCCAGAATGCGAGCCATCCAGTGTTTCAGCTAAAGGGTGTTCATATGTGAACCCTGGCCAATCCAGTCAATGCTGCACTTTGAATCTCCAAAGATCCAAACAGAGTGAACTGCACGCGAGTGGGAAAACCAAAGAAGGATCCAAAGTGCAATAAGTTTCTCCCTCGCATTAATGCCAAATCCAGCAGCAAAGGAGAGATGAAAGTGATGCACCAGTCTCATACACAGAACGACGCCAAGCCCACACCGATTGTTTTGCGCCGCCCCATCAAAATAACCATGTGGAAGAGGGTAATCCTCCATTACCATATCAATGTTTCGTGACCGCTGATGAGAAGGTTTCCCCCGAAGAGAAAAGAAAGCGGCTATAGTAAAGGCCGCAACCCTCTGAGATGAAGGTAGAAGATTGTTAAAAATGGCGCCATTCCTCGCTTTCCAGACAAACCAAATACAGAGGGAAATAATAATAGACAGCTTGTTATGTCTACGGCGCCAGAGCAGTAGAGAATCCTCCAAGGAAGTTCTGGCCCAGGTAACATGGATATTTAGCATAGCAGCTACTTCACAGATAGTATTAAATATGAACGAACAAGTTCCAAAAATATGTGATGTAGACTCAGATTCATTCCGACACAGAACACAACAACTAGGTCTAGAAAATCCCCATTTCTACAAACTTTTCCACGTTAATATCTTATCATTGAGTCCAAGCCAAAGAAATAATTTAACCTTCAAAGGGAAATTCATCTTCCATAGCCACGGTATCCACCAAGGCACATTAACAGTAGACGGCATAATAGCAAGCTTAGTATATGCCAAGGCCACAGTGACCTCCCCATTGGTCGAATTGCAAGTCCAGATAAGTCTATCCTCCTGCTCATAAAGTATAATCCCGGCACTAGATAAAGAACATACATATCGATCCCATTCCATCGCCATCAAGCCATTCAGGTGGAGATCATTCAAGCACAGCCATCATGGTGGAGATCCCGGCATTAATGCTAGTTGACTCATCATCATTATTCAAATAAAAAGTCATTGAAATAACTCAGTGGTTCTTCCCAAGGGGGGAGACTTCCACTCTTACCATATGCCTTTGGGTCTTGGGCCATTAATTTGTTTCCTTACATTTGAAGAAAGCTATCACTTAACCAATCATAAATAGTTGTAGGTTTTTACTAGGAAATTTATAAACGTGATTTCAATCCCCTATAGTTTTCTCAAGATACCCACTATCCCTTGTTCTCTATCATCATTGAGGCTAGACAAATATCATTTAGCTCTAAACATGAACTTAAGATTTTAGGTTCTTGTTTTAGGGCATGATTAAGAGGAAGCTTTTCTTATAAACATTAAAACTACACGTTTTGTTTTTAAATTAATTTAAAAATATTTATTAATTTAAAACAATATTAGGTAAAATCACACTTTCAATTTTGTTAAGGAACATAGTACTTTTATTTAATTAAATTGTTTTAACGTATACTTTGCTATCAAATCCCTCAGCACCCACTAGTTTTTATCAATAAAAGTGAAAAAATAACATATCCATTAGTTTATTGGTATGAATGCTTTCATAGTGGTTAGACATTGTTGAAATCTTTATAATTTTGAATGTGGAATTTTGAAACACATCTAGAAATAAATTTTAGATTAATGTGGAATTTTGAAACACATCTAAAAATAAATTTTAGAAATAAATGATAGTAAAGGAAAAAATTTAAACTTAAAACATATAAATAAATTAAAAATTATATAAAAGGTGGGAATTAGAACTAGAAATATAAATAATAAATAAACAAATTAGTAAAAAAAATTATATACAAGGGAAGGGGTTCAGCTTCAAAGCTTTGAAAGGGTAAGTATCCAATATACTAGAGTTAAAAGTAAATGGTAAGTCAAAACAAATTAATTAATTAAAAGGGTTTAGTAATTAATAAAATGGGGAAGGATTAACAAGAATAATAAATATAAGAGAGTAAAATTAGGGTTAGAGAAATGGAAAAGGTTAATTAGGATAACAAATAAGGAAGGGATGATGGACAAATTTTTTTTGTAGTAAAAATATAAAAATAAGGATTAGAGAAATAAAAGAAATGAGCTTGGAAGAAGAACAATAAAAGAGAGGAGGGGATAGCGCTAAGAAAGGAGAGAATTTTTTTGGTAAGGATTATAAAAAATAGGGATAGGGATAGCATAAATAATAGAGGGAGTTATCATAAATAATAGAGGGGTAAGATTAATGATTATTAAGAAAAACTTTTTATGGAGAGATAAAAGGTAAGAATTTAAAAGTTATGAATGATAAAACATAAGATCTTTATAGAATAGACAAGAGGTGTCTAATGTAAAAAAAGGGGGAAAAGGGTGGGTTATAGGATTCCACATTAGAGAAGAAGATTGAAGGATGTGATGGAACTAAAAAGAGGGGAGGGGAAGTCATGTGCCCGATGATATGTGATGAATTAAAGGTTTTTATGATCGACTTAATTTGTAGTCATTTTCTCGATTAAAATTGTTAGGGTTCTTTTCTATCTCAAGGGATTTCCTTATGAGGTGAGAAGTGTAATGAGAAGGGCAAGCTAGAATTTTTGTTTGGTCAAAGTAGATTATATGTTCAGAATTAAAGGAGTGCTCTACAATGGTTGATTTGGTAAGACTATTGTGATTAGTGTTTGCAATGTGCTCTTTGATGCGGGTTTGTATGGATCTACCCGTTTGGCCAATATAAGATTTACCACAAGAGCATAGAATTCGATAAACACATAGGGATATGATATATAAATAATATTAATTTTTACTACAAATAAAGGTTTGCTTCTATTGTTATTTCCAAGTCTAGTTCTGTTGATTTGCTATTTGCACTTCTATTTCTATTTATTTTGCTATGAATATCATGTTTCATCTAACAAGGAACACCACATCAGCCCACTGTCCTTTGTTCATCCAAAACCATTCTTCAACACCTATTAGTATACTTGTCACAAAACCCACAGAGTTAACCACCCATTTCTACCTCAAGATGGGGTACTCTCTTTTCACATATTGCTCTTCAAGTACCACTATCATTTCATTAACACCTTTGGTTGATGTGTAATCAAAATATTTTCTGCTATCATCTTCAAACATTCCATCAATCACATTGTTCATAACCTTCAAGGCGGCGCACAAACTCTAAACAAACTTTTTCTCATTGTTTTCAAGGATGTACTCAACTTGTTTATGTTTGAATACATAAACACGTTGTTGTACGATGTCTTTACAGTCATAACAAACAAAGAAGTTGAAGAGAATGAGTGAAGAAATCAAACCCTATATACAAGTGGGTGAGGAGAACATAAGAGGGGACTGGTTCTTGAGGGGGGGATTTACTATTATTAAGATGCCACTTTTAGATTCCCAAGCTCCTTACCCCAAGAATTTAGTACTTGATTATGTTAGTCAACTAGTCCAAATTTATGATGCCCATTTTTGGAAGTACAAGATGAGAAGTTGTGTCCTCTTATAATCCTATCCTCACTCTTTCTATCCAAATGATCAAACATGTTTTATGTACTTATACTAGGAGGGGTTCCTAGTACACAAGGTGCCAACACTTCGCAGACATCTAGCCATATGCCTAATGGTTTAGTATTGTCCAATTCCTAGATTCATGTGACCCTTTTGACATAGTCAGAGATTTATCTTTAATACTTTGAAATAGATGCTTGAAAGTTTTGTGAGGTTTGAATATGGTTATGATGTTCTTCTTACTTAAGAGCTTAGAAATACGAATAGTGAAACCATGGATGTAGGGTAGAGAGATTAATGATTACAAAGGGGGATTGGGGTGGGGAGGCATAGGCTTGGAATGGAGAATCGAGTGAAAGGATTTATTAATTTGATTAAGGGAGTAACCATTGTTGAGAAAGGCTTGGGTTAGGTGGGACTTTTCTTCGCTTATATGGTGGGGGTCAAATATGCGGACAACTCTAGTGATCAGTGTTTTTAGGACAACTGATTTTTGAGCCGGGTGGTGGTGGGAGCGAGCTTGTGAGTATCTGCTAGTGTGGGTCTTTTTTCAATAAACTTGATGAGAAAGAGAACTGTCTGATAGGGGAGTGACTAGAAGTCTAGAACATCAAGAAATGGGAGAGAATTTTTTTGTTGGATTTCCATGGTGAATTGAATGTGCAGGGAAATATTGTTAAGATGAGAATGGAAGTCATTGAGGGAGGAGAGACCATGGGGCCATATGACAAAGGTGTCGTCAATGAAATGAAACCAACATTTTGGTTTCAGGGATAAACTATTTAAAGCAATCGATTCAAAATGTTCCATGAAAATGTTGGTGACAACCGGTGCTAAACATGATCACATGGTTGTGCCTTCTGTTTGCTCATAGAATGTCTCTCTAAAGCAAAAGATGGTAGAGGTGAGGCCAGTTCGAATCAGATTGAGATTTTCTGCATCGACAAGTTTGTAGATAATGTCAAGGGATTGGGTTATGGGGATTTTGTGAAGAGATAAATAACATCGAAGGTAAAAAATACTAAAATGTGCACCTTATTACATCGATAGGTGTTTATATTTTAGAATTTTGGGTGGACTAGCAAGTATGTTTTTCCTAGATTGCAGAAAGACGAGACAAGTGTATTGTTTAGTTTGATTTTATGGTCGCCGTTCCAAATTTGAAATAAACAAATATAAAAAATAACTTGTAGGTGTTGCATGGATAATTGGTAGTTGATGCATGGATAATGGGTTGTTCGTGGCACAACCCGTTTAAATAGAAGAAGGCGGGTAATAACAAGTAGATGAGGCACATAAAATGGGTGACTACAACTACACATGAAGAACAAGTAAACATATAACTTGTTCATGGCACTTAACTTCTTGTGGCCTATTGGTACTCATCGGCCACAAGTTAAGTGGTTGTGCTAGTATAATAAGTAGAAATCATTGTTTGATTTGCTATGTTTGATATTTTTTTATTCTCTAAGACATTGTGATGGTAGAGATATTTGAGAATGTTAAGAGAGGTGTTATATTTTTTTACTCTTCTAGATGGAAATTTTTATTATTATTTTAATTATAATTTATTTGAGTAACCTTTGGAACTCAATTTAGTATAATTAATTGAAGTTGTTTTTTTTTCCTTTAAAGGCAGGTCACATATAATAATAAGATAATAATGGAAGCTATAAAAACACAAAATAAATACTTATGTATATCAAAACATGTTATAAAATTCCTCTTCTTAGTGCAAACTATGTCTTATGTAAACCAAATAAAAATTTGGTGGGAAACAAACATTTGTGGGTGTTTTTCCTCCCAATCAATTGTATAATGAGACAGGATTATAGTACCCCTTGTGCAGGGACCTCAAGTTCAAGTACTAGAAAAAGGGTGTTAAGGTTTGTGAGAAGTATTTTGATACAAATCATGCTTTGTACTTACAATTCGATCTACTTCCATCTTTGTTCAATAAATCCACTTGCACAGAATAAATTTTCTACTAGGAGGTAGGTGAACCAACTCGCAAGTTTGGTTCTTCATTATAGACTCATGCTCCTTATCCACAACAACATCCCAATATGGATTTCATGCATGTAGCTTCTTTAAAAGATTGTGGATCTCTTACAATGCCCATGTAATAGTGCATGGACATCAAGGGATTTGTAGCAGCGAGTGCTTGAAGAGAACCTTGAAATTGTAAGCGATTCTTCTATGTATCTGTTGGATTTCCAACTAGAACACCTGCAACATGAAGAGTTTGTTTTTCCCAAAGTGGTATGGTTTTCAGATATGCAATAACCTTTTCGTCAATGTCAACAAGTTATTTTTCTTCACCTAGATTGGAAATATCATCTGAGGCAATCAAAGAAGCATCAGTGAGATCTACATAAAAAAAATTGGATTTGTAGTAGGTTCTTCCTCAGTTGCATGCAAGGGACCCTCTTCAAATTTAACACTCCTCTCAATGTAAATATTTTCAATGAATTTTTTTTCATTTAAAGGATTTAGTAGTCCATACCCCTTAAAACCATTATGATATCCCACAAATATGCACTCTTGACTTTGGGGTTCCAAATCCCTCCTTTCCTTTGAAGGAATGTGTGTCCATGGATGAGATCCAAACACTTTAAAGTGCTTTAATTTTGGTTTTTGATCGCTCCAAGCTTTAAATGGAGTGACTCCCTTCAATGCTTTGTGAGGATCTTGGTTCTAGATGTAGGCAACACAGTTGATAGATTTTTCCCAAAAATTTGGAGTAAGGGATTTTGAGTGTAACATGCAATTAACCATCTCCTTCAAGGATTTTCTCTTATGTTCTGCAACTCCATTATGTTGTGGAGTATATGCAACTATATGCTACAAATCAAAACTAGATGATGCAAATAGGTGCTTGACATCTTTCTTTACATACTCCCCCCATTTTCTGTACACAGGGTCTTGATTCCCTTTCATGGTTGCTTCTTTGCAAGATCTTTGAAGACTTTGAAACACTCAAAAAAATTTGATATATGCATGAGGAAGTATACCTAGGTATACCTTAGCCAATCATTTATGAAAGTTAAGACATACTTGGCCTTGTTCATGGAAGGGTGAGGAAATGGACTCGTGATATCACTATGAACAATTTCAAGAGATGATGAGGCTCTCCATGCATTTCCCTTGGCAATTTTTTCTTTTGGATGATTTCCAAGAATGCATCCCTAACATACACCATTATAATACTTAATGTTGGAATACATATCACCATACATTACTTGTTGAGCTGTTGCAAATAGTGGTAGTTAAGGTGACTGAATATTTTATGCCACAATCTGCTTACTTCATCGCAATGTGTTAGAATTACAATAGAAGGAGATTTCGGAATGAAAATGGAAAGATATACAACCTAGATTAGTGTTCTGCTTTCCCAATCACAACCATCACTTATGTCTGCAATGACTACTGAATCATCTATGAACTCCACTCACTTTTCGATTTTGAATGGGTTATATGATAGATAGAAAGAAGATTGATGGGAAGAGAAGGTACACACAAGAAATTTTGAAGTTTCCCATGATCTAGTGTAATGGATCCTTTCCAGCATACTTGAACTTGTGTATTATCTCCCATTAAGATGGTAGGGTTGGTGCTTGGCTCTAGATAAGCAAATATTTCCTCTGATGAGTCCATATGGCTTCAAGATACTGAATCAATGACCCATGAAGATGATGAGGAAGAGACAACAACAAGGGCATGAGTTGTTTCCTTGGATTTTCCTTTATTATCTTGTGGCCTTTCAGATCTTTCGGTTGATTTGTTCTTCTCGATATTATCAGGTTCTTTGATATTGCTAGAAGATGTACTAACTGATCAATATGTTTCATCATGCAATCATGTTCACCATGGTTTGGTTTCTTGTAGTAAGTGCATGTCACCTTATACTTCTTGGTCTTCCCAACTTTAGAGTTGTATTTGTTGTTTAATTTTAATTTTTTTCTACCAATAACAAAAAATTCAAGGCTATGAATCATTATTCATATTTGACGACAATGTATAGCATACCATATCATGTATCATTGGAAAATATTGTGTATTATAAAATTAATATTTATTTATTATTTATATCACTATATATTATATCAATAGGAAAGTACAATTTCGACAAGTAAATGATAGTAGACATCTAAACATATAAATCCATCCATAATTATTAATACACATAATTTTATATAAAATATCAAAATTAAATATAAAAATAGTTTATATAGTGAATAAGTAATTGATACACACACACACACACATTTTTCCAACATGGAGTACTTTAATATTATTTAAAAAAAGGATTATGGCCTTACCACACAAACACACACACACACACACACGCATATATATATATATATATATATATATATATATATATATATAAGCATAATGCAATTCAACATTGACCAAATATAAAACCCAAGTCCAAAATGTTGGTTCTAACATGTTCATCTCTAGCTAAGATATTTCTACAATACATATTATGATTAGTGTATTGGCAAATAAAGTTACCTAGTACAAATGAAATTTTGCAAAATATGACAAACTAGGGAAAATTAAGATAGACCATTATAGACAAGTCTCTTCTAACTTGCTATTGATCAAGATAAGCAAGAGGCTCCTTGATGTCCTTTGTACTATGTTTCCTGTTACACAATATACTCCTCCATTGTATCCACTTGTGGTGATCCAACTAATGCTTCATGAGAAAGATGGGTCCTTACTTCTTCAATGCTTCGTCTCTATTTCAATTCTAAATACATAACTTTATCTTGCAATTATGTAACCTTGGAAACTTCTAATTTGAGCCTCTCCTTTTGGAATTCCACATCAATTTCCGAGAGTACCAATTTTTATGTATGCTTCATAGTTTTAGCTTGCATCAAGGTTAATTGCCAACAAATAGATTTTAGCTCTTTTTCATTTTTCATTTCCCAATTTTCTTATTTTCCTCATGACCGAGGAAATACTATCTTGGAATCCATTGCAATGTTCCCCACTTCTCTATTTTATAGCCTTCTTCATCTCAACATGCTTACAATATGCACATCTATTTGGGTGGTTATGTGGCACCACCTCTCTTCCTTTGTGACAAGAAATTTGCACAATGAAGGCTTGGAAACCAAATGTCACACTAGAATTGCCTAAGACAACATCTACATAAAATTTATGAAGCTATTAAGAGCATGAAGAGTTACCCAAAAGTTGCATGTCTCTCTACTTCTGCTAGCCACAATTTTGGGGTCGACATTGGTGTTTATCCCATGAGACATGACCCAAAGAATTCCATGAAATGAACAAGTCTAAGACAACAAACAATGGAATGCCTGAGGTTGTTAAACCAAAATAAAGATACAATAGGGCTAGAGAAAATATCATGTAGACATAAAATGACAAAGACTAATTCCAATGACAAGATTTGGGCGGGATGGGTTAAACCCACATGCACTCAAACATTCCCTCTCTATACTCATCATAAATGTGGACTTGCAATAGAGAAAATGAAAGTCACAACAACGTGGGTGGCAGTTAATTCATATTTTTAGGTATATCCACATGCCCTTATGATTAGACAAGCTCTTAAACTGAGATGATGTCATCATAAGATGATGAGATGATTCCTTGTGGAATGAGGCAACCCTTATTTAATGCTTTGTTAGCGACGAAGTTGACCTTCATTAGAATCTGATAGAATTCCAATTTTTTGAAGTGTGATGAACATCAACTTAAGTGTTGGGGATGCCAAGGGAATCATATGTTTAGAGATTTTCCTTGTCAGGGATACAAGATGGGAATTATGCACAACATTCAAGAAACAAGCACAGTGGAGGATGTGGGTAGAGACATTCCTGAAATTTATGCAGCCTTGGATAATAGGTAGACAGAGAAACAGTCCAATATGATTGAGATTGAAGCTAAGATTACTGATCAACCAATTACCATTTTAATTGATTCAAAGGAAATTCATAGTTATATTTCTCCCATGGTTGAAATATTTCAGTTAAAGAAAAGTAAGCATGTTAAATCATGGTTGGTTCAGATGGCTACCAGAACAAAGAGGAAAGTCAAAGAGTTGGTAAAAGATTGTCCATTAGATATGAATGGACTTAATATTGTTGCATATTTGAACATAATAGCTTTGGGATCCTATGATGTACTTATTGGAATGAAATGGTTGGATGCACAACATGTCATTTTAGATTTCCACAACCAAAATATCATTTGTCTTGGTGAAGGAGAGCAAAAGACAGTGAAAGGCATTCCAAGGCTTACCTCTATAAGGAAAGTTTCAACTGTACAATTAAAAATATGTCTTATAAAAGGATGTCAGTTGTATCCATCTCAAGTGGAAGATTCATAAAAGAGTAAAGGTCCATATTTCGAGGATTTTCTAGTATTATAAGAATTTGCATATGTGTTTGAAGAAATACCTAGGTTATGCCAAAGAGAGACATTGAACTAGTACCTGGAGCTGCCCCAGTTTCTAAAATACCATACATAATGAGTACACCTAAATTTAAGGAATTACAAATGCAACTAGAGGAGTTGTTGAAGAAAGGATACATATGACCAAGTGTATCTCCTTGGCAAGCACTAGTACTCTTTGTAAAGAAGAAGGATGGAACATTAAGGTCGTGTATTGATTTTAGACAATTAAATAAAGTCACTATGAAGAAAAAATATCCTCTGCCCATAATTGATGAGTTGTTTGATCATGTGAAAAGAGAAAGGATTTACTCCACGATAGATTTGAGTTTAGGTTATAATCAAGTGAGAATAAAAGATGAAGATATCAGCAAAACAACTTTCAAAACCTAATATGGTCATTATGAGTTTGTAGTACTGCCATTTGGATTATCAAATGCACCAGCTACCTTTATGCTCTTAATGAATGGAATATTTAGACAATATTTGGATAAGTTTGTTATTGTATTCTTAGATGACATTATTATTTATTCAAACTCGGTGGCAAAGCATGAGAATCATTTGAGAATGGTTCTACATATGTTAAGATAGCATCAACTTTATGCTAAATTGAGTAAATGTTCATTTTACCATAAACAAATTCAGTATTTGGGACACATTATATCTAAGGAAGGGGTAGAAGTGGATCCAAAGAAGATTGAATCTATCATGTGGTGGAATACATCCAGGAATGTATCATAGGTAAGGTCATTTATGGGACTAGATAGATATTACAGAAGATTCATAGAAGGCTTTTCAAAAGTGGCACATTCACTTACCTCATTACAGAAGAAAGGAGTTAAATTTGAATGGAATCTAAAGTGTGAAGAAATTTTCTAGCAATTAAATAGATTGCTCACTAGTGCACCAATTCTCAAAATTGTTGATCCAAATAAATATTTTGTGGCATGTACAGATGCTTGCAAAGAAGGAATTGGTGGCATACTTATGCAAAAAGGGCACGCCATATGTTATGAATCCAAGAAGTTGGAGGAACATGAAAACAAATATGCCACACATGATTTATATTTGGATGCTATAGTTCATGCCTTAAAAATGTGAAGAAACTACCTCATGGGCAAAAACTTTGAGCTAAGAACAAATCACAGTGGTATGAAATATTTATTTGAGAAACAGACTTTAAATGCAAGACAGACAAGATGGTTGGAATTTCTAAGTGAGTTTGATTTTGAAATAAAACATATTAAAAGCAAAGAAACTAAGATTGCAAATGAACTTAGTAGAAGAGTACATGCAATGCATGCTACATCCATTAACATGTGCAAATTAGATTTAAAAGCCATAATTCCTTAAGCTGTCATTTTAGATTGGCATTATATTCAGGTAAGGACTACAATAGGAAATGTACATAAAAAATTTAAAGAATACAGGTTGAAAATGATGGGATTCTTATGAATAATGATAGAATTCACATTCATAATTATGTTGAATTTAGGAAGATGAGATACAAAAGATACCACATACAGGACATCCAAGATATGAAAAGACTATTATAGCAGTAAGAAGTCCATACTTTTGGCCAAGAATGAAGAAATGCATTGCCAAATATTTAGCAAAAATCATAGAATGTCAAAAAGTAAAGATTGAGTATGGACATCAAACAAGATTGCTTCATCAATTGCCAATACCAGAGCGGAAATGGGATGTGGTGATAATTGATTTCATTGCCAAATTGTCTACGACAACAAGACAACATGAATTAAATTTCCGCTCACTTAATTCCAACCAATTCAACTCGTAAGACAACCAACATAGCATAAATTTATATGAAAGAGATTGCAAATTACATGGAATACCCAAGGGAGTTGTTTCAAACAGAGATCCTAAGTTTACTTCAAAATTTTGGAAAGGTTTATTTAAAGGATTTGGAAGAAATCTGAATACGAGTACAACATATCATCCACAGACAAATGGGAATACTGGGAGAGTTAACCAGGTTATTAAATATATGATCAGAATGTATGTGATGGATCAACGACCATCTAAGTGGGAATAATACTTGCATTTGGTGGAGTTTCCTTATAATAATGGATATCATGCATCTTTAAAGACGAGTCCATTTGAATCCTTTTATGTAAGAAAATGCAATACTCCAATAAGTTGGGATAATCCAGCAGACAGAGTGGTAATTGGACCAGAATTGCTTAAAGAAATGGAAGAGTAGATGGTTAAGATCGGGCATAATTTGAAAATAGCATGGGACAAGCATAAAATTTATGCATACAAGGGAAGAATAGAAAGAGAGTTCAAAGTTGGTGACCATGTGCATCAAATTCAAGCCAAAGAAGAGTTCTCTAAAGCTTGGGATATGTCCTAAGATGGCACCAAGGTACTGTGGTCCATTTGAAATATTGGCTAGGGTAGGGTCCATTGCATATGAGCTTACGTTTCCTTCTTGCATAAAAGTGCATAATGTGTTTCATATATCTTTATTGAAAAATTATTTGCATGATCCTAACCACATTATTGATTGGTCTTTGATTCAGGTTGGACCAGACGGATATATATCGGTGTTACTAGTGCGTATCCTTGACAAAAAATTCACGTTGCTCTGGAACGGGGCCATTGGGAAGGTAAAGGTCTAATGGACCCATTGCAACCCTGAAGAAGCAATGTGGCAGACTGAGGATACTATGCAGGAGGTATACCCGCAATTGTTTTGAAATTTTGTATGTGTACATAGTGTTGATATGCAATGAGGATGGTGCATAAATTACTTGGGAGGGGGATGTAACACCACATTTTTTACCTTCGTATGTAATGATGTAATTATGTAAATATTGATGAAATGGATAGAAGTCGGACATGAATGGTTTAGTGTGACCAAGATGATGTAATTATGTACATTTTACGTTGAATATAAAAACCATGACTA
Organism: Larix kaempferi; assembly: GCA_027924585.1. Taxonomy (NCBI): domain Eukaryota; kingdom Viridiplantae; phylum Streptophyta; class Pinopsida; order Pinales; family Pinaceae; genus Larix; species Larix kaempferi. Next base: position 3,680,647 of record BSBM01000267.1, on the reverse strand, counting down.
CTACAGACTAAGAAGGACAAATATGAGATGGGAGGCTATGATTCCACAAGAAGGAAAGTAAAAAGGGGGTTTAAGGGGGAGATGACCCTAATACTTATAAGTTAACTCATTATCCTTAATATTCATTTTATCCTAATTTTACTAATCCCTCTTAATTAAAAGTGAATTGCCCATAATCTTGGGATTAGTTGGGAAAAAGGTGAATTTCCCATGTGTGCCACTTTTTTAGTTCTCATCACCCTTGCATGCCACTTATCTAGTTCTCAACACACATTAAAAATATTGAGAACTAGATCATTCATCATTGTTCTATCATTCATCCATCATCTTCTGTCATCACTGAGCTACCATCCCATACCATAGCCTATAATTGTACTTGAGATAATGGTGTTGGGGAAATTGAGCATTCCTTGTGAGATAACTTGTCATGCAGTTGAGTTCCCTAGAGTCCCAACAAGGAGATTCCTTAGTTGGCCTGTGCTGGAGCCCGAGAAGGGAATTGGGGAAATAGCCCGAAGTATTGTTAACTCATAGAAGGGAACTCCATTCTTTGGGTTGTGCATGTTGATGGGGGACGAGTGCTAGCAGATTGGGATGGTTGTAGAGGGGGTTCAACACCTTCTTGTGGATTGATATACTTATCTAGGGGGTGGCCTTTTTTTATTAAGTGAACCAATATAACAAGTTCCTACGATTGGGAGGAATGTCCTTAGTATGCAGTCAGTTGGAGTATTTTTAAGATAAGTTTCTATATGTGTATAAAATGTTATGTATTTATCTCTATTATGTGTTTTTCTTAATTAATTGTACGTGAATATTTGAATGCATGGAATTCCTGGAAATGTATGAATGCATTCATGCTAGAATTTATCTATCAATTTTAGTTTTTACATGTGTTTAATATGGGAGACTACATATATTTAATTGTGTTTTAATATTGATAATTAATTTATGAAAAATGAAATTTGGATATCTTTAGACATTTTGATAAGCTATTTGAGTATCCCTTATACCCAAAGGCATGGTGTGGTCACCGTATATGTGACACATGTGCTGATGAAAAAGCAATCGATAATTGTTTTTTATTGGACCAACGAATGGGACCTGATCCCAAATTGAGAACATATCTTGAAGTGGATTTATTATGATCTATGCTATTTCCAACCCAATCTGAATCGATGTAGCCAATGAGATCCACTAGTGTACAAGCAACATAATGAATCCCATAACTAGTTTTTCCTTTGGCATATCTAAGTATGTGGTTGGTATCTCTCTATTGCAACTCATGTGGTTCTTGTATGTATTTGGAAACTGCTCCTACTACATACGATATATATGGACAGGAGTGAGTGAGATATAGGAGACTCTCCACTAAATGATGATACTTGGTTCAATCAGTTAATGGTGTATCCCTGCCACCCTTGATATTTACTCCAAATAAGAAAGGTGTGGCTACTGGATTGCAGTCAGTCATGTGAAATCTAACCAAGAGATCTCCTTCATACTTTGACTGAGCCATCCTTATCCCTAAATCAGCTTGGATGATTTCAAGACCAAGAAAAAAGTGTAAAAGACCCATTTTTGTCATGGAGAACCTATCATGCAAATATGTTTTGAGTACAACAATGGCTATTACTATATTATCTATGATTATTATATCATCTACATAGAGAACTATTATCAACATAGATTTAGAAGTTCTCAGCATGCAAACATTCGGATCAAAATTACATTGGATGAAATTTTGAGAGAGAAAGAATCCATTTTAGCATACCATGCTCTAGGTGCTTGCTTGATGCCATAGAGTGATGTCTGGAGTTTGCAAACTAGTGATGAATTGTGTACATACCCTTGCGACTACTCCATGTAGATTTCCTTTTCAAGATCATTGTGAAGAAATGAATTATTCACATCCATATGGTGAAATTCCCACCGTCGTGTTGCTGCAATGGTGAGAATTAACTGGATGGAATCCATTTTGGCCACTGGAGCAAATGTTTCATCGTAATTGATCCCATGAACTTGTTGAAAGCATTTGGCCACCAAACTTTATTTATATTTGATCACAAGTCCATTTTCTACTTTCTATGCCCTATAGACCCACTTGCATATGACAAGATTGCAATATGATGGAAGTGGAACCAAGTCCTATGTTTGGTTCTCAATGAGGGAGTTGTATTCCTCATTCATGGTTGCTTCACAGGAAAGGATTCCCTTTAGCCTATGCATAGGAATAAGGGTGTGATGCTAGAACCATGTAGCAATGCACGAGAATTATAGGTTTTGTAGTTGTGAGTGCATGATGAGCTTCCTCAAATTGGTATTTTGTCCTCCTCTAATCCACATGATCACCCACAAGATCACTTGCTTCATATAGGGTGGATTGTGCTCATTTGGGTATTGGATCTAGATCTTCACATGCATGCTCATCATCTTTCGAATCAAATCCAAAAATTCATATCTAAAATCTGATATGAGTGATAGGATGCATCATCTCTGATATCTACTACAAGAGGAAGCACAAAATTTTGTGCACGTTGTTCATGAGGTGTATGCAAAAAACTTTCATCAAACCAGACATTCCTTTCAACAAATAGCTTGTTTGTTGAAATATCTATCGATATGTATCCCTTCACATCTGTAGGATAACCCACAAACATGCACTCTATCTTTCGAGGCTCCAAATCCTTCTTTTTTTTCTGAAGTTATGGGGGGGCATGCACATGATCCATAAATGTGGAAATGTGTGACTTCTGCCTCTACGTCACTCCATGCTTCAAAAAGTGTCTTTCCTTTCACATATTTGTGAGGAGATATATTTTGTATTATGTGGAACATTTGATTGATTCATCCCAAAACTTAGAGGTAAGTAACTTTGCATGAAACATGCAACTTGCCATCTCTTTTAGAGATTGGTTCTTCCTCTCATCTACCACATTTTGTTTTGGGGTGTATGGAACTGTGTGTTGTAAGTAAATACACGCTTTACTGCAAAGGTTTTGTACATTCTTGTTTATGCTTTGAAATATTTGAGATGCTCAAACACTTCATATTTTATCCTGAGAAAGTACACCCATGTGTGCTTTGTGTAATCATCAATAAAATACAACACATATTTTTCCTTGTTTATGGAACGATGTGGGAAGGGCCCCATGATATCATTGTGATGAAGCTCCAAGGGAGAGGAAACCCTCTGCGCCTTCCCTTTCTCAAATTTCTCTTTCAAATGCTTTCCAAGAACACATCCTTGACAAAATCCTTCAGAGAATTGTATGTCAGGAAAACTTTTTACCATCCTTTTTTTGTTGAGATGTTGCATGTACCTGAAATTTAAGTGGCCAAATTGTTCGTTCCAAAGTCTACTATCATCATTGCCATGAGTTAGTAGCAATGTGAAATCAGATTTAGCAATAAATTTAGAGAATATGTACAATCTAGATTGATGATTTACCTTACCAACAACAATAGAGAGTTATCTTCAATGTCAAATATTGTTATCGAATCCGGTGTGAATTCAACCCTCTTTCCCTTGATTGCATGTTTGATTTGGTAAACATAGAGTATATTTATGAAGAGTTTTGGATCATGCAAGACATTCTCAAATCTTCTATTTTTGAGATCCATTCTCCCTTGTCTGAAAAATTCTACTTGAGGGTCATCTCCCATTAGAATAGGAGGGCATGTGCATGAATTTAATAATAAAATGACATCTTTTGTGGCTGACATGTGGTGTGATACTCCTAAATCAACGATCAATGTATTTGGAGAAGAATTAATTGCAATTAAAGCATGCACATTACCTTGAGTTTCTGGTGCATTTTCTACCAAATTCCTGGCATTCTTGTGAATGCATTCACCAAGATTGTTCTTTTGGAGTTTTGTGCCATTAGGTCAATGCATTTATTCATGAAAGAGGATTCAGGATGATAACCACGATTACAATAGCCACAATTTGATTTCCCTTTCTTGCTTTTGAGCTGGAAGATTAATTAGAGGGTTTGAAGTTGCCTCCTTTTTTGGATTGAAATCCTTCTTTCCCTTTGATTCCTTCTTGGATTTGGAGTTATTATTTCCACTTTCATCCATTCAAGTGCATGGTATTTGGTGTTTTTGAGTGTTCTCGCCTTGATGAGCTTGTCTTTCTCATGTATTAGGGACTCACTGAATGCATCCAATGTGGGATTTTTCCAAGTTGCACTTGATGTTATCCTTACTGTGTGAAATGTAGAGACAAAGACGTCATACTCTGGACCCAACTTTGATAAGATAGCAAGAATTAACTGATTTTCTTCCTTTTATTTATCGACCCTGCATCCTTTGAGTTGTAGCAGCAATAATTTAAACCATGTGAACTTGGATGTTCTCAAAATCGCTTGGACCTAATGAGTTTAACTCGTTCTCAAGAATATGGATACACATTTCATCTTGTTTTCTGAAGAGTCTCTCCAAAGAAGTCCCAACATTGTTTGGAGTGGTGGATGATTCAGCATGAAACAATAATTCCAGAGAGATAGATAAGCAAAGGAAACCGAAAGCTCCATCCATATGTTTGAAATATTTTCCTTTCTCAATGGTAGATGTAGTATTTGTTTATGTTGCCATTTTTATTCGATATAAGCCTATGCTTTTGAGTTGAAGTATAATCTTTGGCTTCCAATCAAAATAGTTGTATGGCGTAAGAATGACTGGTGGTGGAAAATCCATTCTTTGTGATTGCTTTAATATTATGTACCTACAATAGAGATTTTGCGATCTTCTTCCTAAAACTTGTGGGATCTGATACCATGTGAAATTGGAGTGAAACCTATACAGGGAATCTAGCTAGCAATAATGAACAACAAACTTGAAAAGTTGAGAGAAGAATGGAGACACAAATGAAAGAATGGTATTAATACACAGGATATACTATGCATGGTTCCATGGCTGAACTAATGCCCCTTAGTAGATATTTTAGAGAGATGTGGATACACACTGACAACAACCAAAGTGAACTAACACCTAGTCCTGGTTAATTGATCATGTAGTCGAAATTTAACTCGATCACACACAGCTGTAGTTGAGAGAATCTCATGCATGCAATAGATGTAGTGCATCCCTAGCCCCATGAGGATGAAAGGATCCTTCTTGCTGATGATTCCAGTGTTGCATGCAATACTTGGTGATGATATTGGGGTTTCCATGCAAGACTTTACTCCACTAGTCGAACTAATGTGTAACTAAGTGATGAATGAAGAGGATGTTGAACCTTTGTCTAGGGGAGAATATTCTTATCTAGAGGAGAATACCTTAGACCAATGGATCCCAACATAGACTAATGAACATAGGAAAATAAATACTAGGTGGTTTTGTAATATCTTCAATAATAGCCTTTGAGAATGGAAGTTCAGGAAGCCAAGCATCTGGATCATATCCTCAAACTCTTTTCATCATTCACAAGAATGGAACTAAATTTAGAAAGTCCTCAACTCTCCTTTCCATGTTCCCCAATCCATTCATATTATTGACACTCAAATAATGCTCTTAATTGTTAGGACCATTTAAAATACTCAAGGTTCCTAATGAAGGAAAATAACTATTAACTATAGCATTGGCAGTGGTTGTATGCTAAACTGAAAAGGAGAATTGGTATCCTATATATTGATGGATTTCAATGGTTAGTAGACTATTACTCATCATGAGAATCCTTGAATCCATCGATATATATTGGCTACCCCTAACTTATACACCAAATATGTTTCTAAACATGATCAAGTGGGGCCTCATCACTCATAAAAAAATGTGCAGGTGGTTGGGGATTAAAACATCTACATCTATTCTCCAAGATGTTGGCAATGAAAGGATCTTGGGACCTAATCACTAGAATAGGATTATGGTAGCAACGTCTACTCTAGAAATATATTGACACCTCTCCACCCCATTTATTGGATAAGGTATACCCCCAAACAACACTATAGTGGATTTTTGTTTTAGAAGGGCATTATTCTAAGTTTTGACATCATTGGCCTACATCTAACATGGGATTTGGGAGATGAGTGAAGTATACACATTGGAACAGATGTTATTGTTGGTGTTGAAGAGAGGAATCACCCCCTAATAGTCATGATTGATTGATGCAATGCAATGCAACATTACCCTCCTTGCATATGCATACAACCACAATGCTAATAGCCAATGGACCACAGGTTGGAAAAAAACAATTTTTATAGGATTGACTAGAAATGATGCAATCCTATGGGCACAATATAGGTAGTGTTTAGTCATAAATACAATCTCCTTAGCTAACAAAGAGGGTAAATTGGTTTTGGTCAAAATCATAGTAGGGGATAATGCAAAGTTAAGATGGGCCCATATTAAGCCATGTATTTTCAATCTGATTATAGGGAAAACCCTTAGTGGTGGAAGGGAACTTGGAAATTACATGCTCCTCTAAAGACAAAATTATTTGCATGGTTGGAACTTCATAACATAATATTGACCTATGATGATGTTCTAAAAAGAGGGGGGGAGGGACCAAACATGTTCTTTCTTTGTAGGGAACATAATAAATATGCATATCATCTTCAAGTATGTCATTTTTTAGAAGAGGTGTGGAGTGTATCACAAACCATGGATAGATGCCTCCTCTGGGAAGGAAAAATTTAGAGGAAGCATGGAATCATTTGGGTTTTAAGCATAGGAATCAATAAGACAATAATCATACTCGTATTACACATGTCATGTGGGGATTTTTTTATCACACATAACACAATGATTTACTTAGACAAGAGGCCATATTCTCTTGACATAGTGCACATGTTTAAATATTCCATGTTGGGGGCAACTCCTAAAGTGAAGACCAAATCCAATAGGGAGGTTTCCCCACTAGATATTGATCTACCCAATCCATATTGTTAATATGATTATGCCTATGGAGGAAATCAAGGTCAAAGTGGAATAAGGTGCTTCATATATTTCAACAAATTCTCAATTTCCTTTTAGAGAGGTACAAGGACACAATCCAACTACTATGTTGAACTCCAATGCATTTACATGGCTATGTCCATTTCCGTTAAGCATGGAGTGCTCACTTTGTTGGTTTTTTAGGCTCCAAGCTCATATAATTAGTTGACTAACACAATAAGATGCAAACATCTATCCCTTGCTTATGCCATGTACAGGATGAAAGCATGGTTTCCAAATTTCTATGAAAGCAACATCAAACATATATACATGGAACAAATGTATAAGTTGATTGGATAACCAAGGAGTCCCGTGGAATTCTTGAGGATAAGCTTATTTTTTCCTACATGAATGATCAAGACATCAGTTATAAGTTAAAGATTGATCTTGGCGCAGTAGCCCTATCTAAGCACATTCGCGACCATACTCCAGTTCGTGATGCCTACAGCTGGGATTTGCAGGGGCTTTCATGTGTGCGGTTAAGGAAATATTGTTCGCTTGGTTACGCAGATGGCGGTGTAATGGTTGGGCGCTTCCGCTCTCCTGTGGCAGCGACATGCTGAGGACTTCCCACAGAGGCGTCCATAATCGGTGGCTCTGCTACCTCCTTTGTGGGGATTTGACAGTCTTGTTCATCATTCTTCAGAGCGATTGCTTTGCCTTTCTTGAATCGGTTCAGCTTCTTGATCTCGAATTCAAGATTTGCAGATTTTCATTATTGTGTACTCTGTCGGGAAGCCTCTGGATCCAGTCAAGGATCTGCCTGCTGCACCTTCATCGGCGGATCCTGTGCCATGAACACAAACGGCTGCAACGGCCTCGCCTGCCTCACCAAGATCGATGCCGTCTCTGACTACGCCACCACCATCTCGCCCTTGCCTTTCATACGGTGGAGGCGTCTGGGGATCTTGATTTCAGGGACGCTCGACTTGCTTCGGCGGACTGCTCCAGCCAAAATGGGGTTTCTCTGGCTGCTTCTTCATCAGGGGTTTGCTTGCTGGTTGTTTTTGCCGGTTTGGGAGATCTACCGTGTCTGCTGCTCTGTCCACAGACATGGATCTTCTGCTTCCTTCGATGAGGGTTTCGGTTTTGACGGATCTTTATCTTTCTGTGGAGGGTCTGCTGCAATGTGAGCTGTGGATGGTCATAGCTTCTTGTTCTTGTGTGACTATGGTGTATTTGAGCGGGTTTCTGCTCACTCCTCTATAGTATGTTCAAGATTTATCTGTTCTTCTCTCTGGGTTTTTTTTTTTTTTTTTTTTTGATTCAGCTCTTTATAAGCTGTAGTTTCTGCTTATATGGGACAGAAATATGTGAAAATGTAGGGATCCTTGTTGATTCTACTACATGTGCAATATGTAATTTTGATCATCTTTTTGAAATAAAATTATGGACTTTTTCCAAGGAAAAAAGTTAAAGATTGATCTACTATAACACTCTTTTTGTTCAAAATACACAAAATAACAAGGCTACCAAGTATCATTATGATTTTTTCTTAGTTCACTTCAATAACCAATTGAGAAAAAAATATTTCTTTCACATTAAGGTCACAGTGGTGAATCCTCCTACATGGATCTACCCAAACAATGCTTTGTTAAGAGCACATTAATTTCATATCAATATTTCCTAACCAATGGATTAATGAAGACAACCCCAAGGCTACTACTAGCCACAAATTTAAACAAAATTTTAAAATAAATTTATTAATGTTTTATGTATTCTTGTTTCTATTAACAAATAATAAAATACCTACATTCTATTTTTTTAAAAATCTCTCATATAATCTATGATCATTAATCAAGTGCTCAGTTGCTTTATTCAAATTATTGCTATGTATTGATCTAAAATAAAAATAAAAAAGTGTTTTTCATTATGATTGCATTCATTAATAAACCATATAGACGAAAGTAAAAACACAAAAGGTAAGCTTACCAACATGAAATACTATATCCACTCGAGGTGGTAATAACACTTGTATTAGGATGAAGGTCTCTATCATTAAGGATTGGTCCATCTCAACATAACCTCGATATCAACATAATCAAACTCTTATCCATCACTACCATCATATTAAGGAATAACCAAAATCACAAAAAGAAACTTATCAAACTAAGGAACAATAAATGGATACAATTGTTATATTAATCTTGATCATCATAAACAATGTAACCTACAATTAATTTTTTTGAAAAGGTGAAAAGATAAAATTATATATATAAGTCACAACCAAGTTAGACATCAATTTGGTGTATGAGATCCCTTTGTATGGGACAAGGGATTCCCTCTGCACACTGATGTAATTACTAAAGTGTATATACCATATCCCCTCCAAATTTGAACCGACGACCTCTTAAAAGGAAACACACATTCTTAACCATTAAACCCATTCTAACTATACTAATAATATATATATTCATTCATTTTGATCAAATAAAAAAATAAAAAATAAAAAAATAAAATAATATATACACACTAGGTTTATATATACATACAAGAATATGGGTCTACAATCATGCATGCTAACTTGTAGTTGAATCATTAAAAATGTTTTATAACGACAACGTGGCTATGGGTGGTCCACTTGAGCAAGAATACTTTAGCCTTTCATAGTTTTATGTAGATCAAATTAATTTGGCTTTTGATAATCTAGTTAATAGAACACATTATTTAGTTTTGTGTAGGAACTTGGGTTCCAAGTTGCTTTCACATAGTCGATTTAGGTGAGGTTGTGTGAAGTAAAATGTCTTGGTGCTCATTTTATGGGTTTGTGATGTGATTGGGGATTGAATTCTTAACATAAAAGTATGGACAGTTATTGTAGCCATCACCAAACATACTTATATTTTAATTTATTAACTATTAAATATTAATGTAAAAGCACATATTATTTGTAACATCTTCTATTAGTTTTTATAAATGTATGTTAGTTACTATTAAATATTAAACATTAATGTATAAGCATATATTATTTGTAACATTTCCCATTAGTTTTTATTAATAGTTTTTATGAATGTATATTAATGTAAAGTTATTGCATTTAATAGTGTTTAGAACATAAAAATATACACAATAATATCAAATATACCAAAGACAATATTGGGCCTGCAAATTGATATAAATTGTTTATTTATATTAAAAGTACCAAATGTAATTGGAAAATTGTTCATTTATATCAAATTGTACCAGATGCAATTGGGTCCATTCAATAATATTTGGAACATAAAGATATACACAATAATATCAAATTGCACCTAGGACAACATTGGGCCTACTAAACCAAATGCAAATTTATATAAATTGCTCATTTATATCAAAATGTACTAAATGAAATTGAAAAATTGCCCATTTATATCAAATTGTACCAAATGCAATTGGGTCAGCTTAAAGAAAAGTAATGTACTCAAGTCTAAATACCTAACTAAGAAAGTTTTCCATTAATGTGTCCCTTTATGATAGTAGCTTCTTCACAGGGACATGTTTTCTTTGGTATGATTACTCTATTTAAGTATCCAATTAAAACAGATTGCCATTAATGTAAAAAGGTTTGTTATTGATGTGTTCTTTGAGGCTATTAGCTTCTTTAAAGAGAAATGTTTTCTTCATTGTGTGAATAGTATTTTTTAGAAGTTATTAGTGTCAATTCTATTTTAAATTTTAGTTTTTTTTCACAATGGAAAAAATAACAACTTGCTATTCATAGAATCAAAGTTGTTACATCAATTTTCAGACTTTATCCTCACTATAAGGGATCTTCAATAAACACTGCTTGCTATGATTGTCTGTGAATACATATCAAGGTTTCTTAGCTGCAAAATATTCTGAGACAACATTAAACATGAAAACTACAACTACTTTCTACCAAAAGGCACCAAAAAAACTAATAGTGGTTATTTGTTTTGAAGATACCAATAATACTTTCTTCCACACTGTCTATCATTTTACACATTTTGGAAAATATTATTTGGTAGTTATGTCTTTCACACTATCATTTTACACATTTTACCATTACCTTTAAATGCTCCTATAAATTAATATACTAAATAAATAAACATTTTACCATTATCTTTAAATGCTCCTATAAATTAATATACTAAATAAATAAATATATTATTTGATAAACTTAAATAGAAATGAAAAATTACAATTTTTCATAATTACTTAAAATTAATAATATAAAATTTCAAAAAAAATAAAAACTAAAAATTCAATTTTTATCATTAATGTTAAATGAGATGTGTTTTTCTTACTGCTCCATTGATGCTAAATGAGATGTATTTTTCTTACTACTCTATTGATAAGAAAATATATGGGACCGGATATCTTAACTACATTTTATTGAAAAAAAAAAATTTATTAAATATTAATTATTTGCAAACATAAAAGCTATTTTAATATTTAAATATATATAGTAAAATAATAATATTATTATATATTTTAAAGTTAAAAATAATAATCATATTATAATAATTTTGTAGGTTAGTTTATTGGTAAGTGTTATGAAATATAAATAAGAGGTAGTGAGTCAATTTTGTTTGTGTATATAGTGGACGTCACTCAATTTCCTTAGGTGGTAAAATTGTCAAATTGCAATTGAATAATTTATCATAATTTCATCCTCAAAATAAAAGTGCCTAAAAAATTATTGTAATATACACTTCATAAACTATTTTATTTGGATATTTGATAAATTTATTATAACTTTTTGTATTTCAAATAATCATTATAATTGGTTTGAAGAACCTACAATGTGTTTGTGTTTGCATGATGATTTTGGAAAATGAATCATGCGTATATAAGATATTTGTTTGTTTCGTGAAATGTTTTTTTTCTATAAAAAGATTTATATTTGTTTGTTTCGTTAAATGTTTTTTTTTACAAAAAGATTTAAGATTTTAGTAGCTTGTTTAAGTTGGTAGATAATTAAGTTTCGATGAATGTTTTGACATATTAAATTTTGGTGGGTAATTTGATGTATTATCTTTCTTTTTATGTCCCTGCAAAGGGATATTAATGAAACAGTAGTTTTTTAATTTTTGTGTTGAACCTTATAGTCGGAGTTAGGCGGAATTGTGTGGCTTTATTTTTTTTAAATGTATATGTTGCCTTGTTGATTGGTAGTCCATGCAGTGAGTTCAGTGTCAAATCATGTGCAAGGGGACGGGGCGATGAGGTGACGTCGATGTTTTAAATTTGGTTGTTCGGTTGTTTTTACTCCTTTCATATTGATAGAATCCATCCAAATTCATGTATGAAAATTGTAGTTTGTTTAATTATGCTAGCTCAGCAATCATAATCATCTTTCCTAGACTAAATGCCACATTTTAAAACTACCCAAATCACTGAAATCACGATTTGAACAATAAAAACTAGAAACTGCAATTTCAACAATTTTTTTCCTGTCAGATTCTGGCGAATAGGAGAATAGGGGGCATTTTGGTTATCTCTTATACTACTATGGGAATCGGAGGGTGCCCTCCCTTTGTGAGAGTAAATGAGAGTAATTGCAACAAGGTGGTCTATATTTGGTGGTTGGGGCTACTTGATTTTTATTGTTGTATTTTTGTTGAGTTCCCCTGCGTTCTTGAGGTGTTGGACGGGGTATTGAACATGGCAATATCTGGTTCCTAAGGGAAACAGGGAGGTCCATGCTTCTTAGTTCGTTGCTCTGTGTCAGGTAAGGATGCCCTCCATTTCCTTTTCCTAAATTCAAGGATGTTTTGTGCTTTGATTTAAAGAAATAGGGTTGTGGAATAATGCCTCGTTCATAGTTTATTGGTTGTTGTCATTCGAAAATATTAACACCCCTTAGCAAATAGTGCCTCCATCCATATGTGATTAACTAGCAAATTTTGTGAGTAATTGGTTATAGTCAACGAGCTTCTGTGATGAATTGGTATATGGTTTCTTGGGTTTCCTCCCATGTGATGTCATTCTAAAAAACATAATATTTGATCAATAATAAAGTGTTTACAAACATAAAACTTCACTCTCTACACACTATTTGTTATATAATTTTGAAAAAAAATGCCTTATATTATATTGTAATTCAAAATACATGTACAATTGTACATCAAAATTGTTACATCTTGAGGCCAAAGAACAGTAAAAAGAGGTAAAATTGATGCATACCATGAACTGACTTAGCTCAAATATTAACCTAAAGACAATTCATTATATGCATGCATAGATAAATAGATAGACAGATAATAGATCATGCATAGTCAGGCAAGATATCTGTGTATGCATGACATGGAGATAATCTGTAACTCGATTGTTTCTATAACGACAACTCTAACAAATTGTCTAATCCGGCCTCAATCTCATTAAATGCTACAAGTTTCTTTGTCAGAAGTATTGCTTGTTGCATTTTGATATATCTATTGAAACTGTTTGCCCATGCTTTGTATGTGTTTCTTTGAGATGCTACCTATTCTATTTTGATATGCTTGACATAAACACTGCCAAACTCTATGTGATTCTTGTTTATGTTGGAATTGTTTTGATCTTGGGTGGTCAGCAATTGTCTTTGGAGACCCTCTATTCTTAATGGCTCAAGCATGGTCTCTGTTGTGGCCTGCATCAACAATGATAACAATACCATTGCACTTCTTTATTATTCTCGATAGTGGTGCAAACAATTTCATCCCCATAAACTCTAGAAACCTGTGTGTGGAAACTAGGTTTCCTTTCCTGGTAAATAGAGCATTTGACTAGTTTCCTGCTAAATGAAAAACAACCATGTGTCTCTAAAAATCGTCCAGTATTGTTTAAATGCCTTTGTTTATTCTAGAAATAATATTGCTAAAATAGTTGTTCTTTGCATTTTTAACCTCGGTTTAAATTGTTTATTTTGATCTTATTAATTGTTCTTCTAATGTGCAGGTATATAATCACTAATATACCAAGGAACTTTTTCTAGTTGAGCACAAAGAATGTACATAGCTGGGAAAGAAAAGAAGAAAGAACAATCTGGCTGCTTGATTTCCATACCAAAAGTTGAGAAGAAAAATGAAAAATAAAAATTTTACATAAACTTTATTAATTGAAAAACAATCTGTTTTGGACCAAAAAAAAAAATTCCTATTCACTTATATCCTATGGTTTTGTATTGGTCTGCAGCTTGGTTTAATCACCAATTGCACTCTTCACTTATGGATGTTAATATCATTGTTATAACAATGGCAATATAAACACTTTAATATATTATGTTGTTTAGTTATGTTTCAAAACTCTTAAATAAACTTGCTTGTATCTTTTGACTTAGATTATATTTGTTAGGACCACATTGCATCTAAGAAACTACTTTTAAGTTGATGAAGTGTCAATTTTGGTTTTAATTATGAAAAGCAAGCCTTAGGTTATTATGTTTTTAGAAAAATAAACATTAAATATAAATATATTATTATTTTTTAAATATAAATTATTTGTATGTTCTAATTTTAACCGATCTGTCTTTTTTGTTTTTAATAAAGGAACAACGTAATTTTTCACCAAAGTTGAATCTAATTCTTAATAGATATATCTTTAGAACTAGGCAACATAGAATATGAATTAAGCACCCATTCTCGTGTTCATCCATGCTTAATTGAAATGTTTTCACGGATTTCATGTATTCACATTCTAAGCTTAATTGAAATGTTTTTTGTATTATTACAATAGAAATGTAGGTGGACATACCCTGGACCTTGGAAAACATTTCACTCTTAGGATATCACCATAAGAAAAGGGCGTATTTGTCCTATATGTTTAAAGGATAATGATATCACAATTTTTGGAAATGAAGTTCGTTTAAAATATGTTTGAGATAAAAAGGTCAATTTGTGATAATAATAACAAAAAACATTGGTTGATGTAGGCACTGGAAAATTGATGAAGTATGCAAAATTTCCTTGTATTTAGGGATTCTTCTAATTGATGGATTTTTGTCAATCCCTGTACCCCATAGCTTTAGGTTTGAATAATCGTTTCCACTTAATTAGTGGGATCTCCTTATGATTCTATAAAAAAATAAAGATAAAAATAAAAAGTAAAAAACATTATTTTCTTATTTTTTATAAACTTGCAACTGGTGTGTAGGTCAATGAGTGCCCATATATTATGTTGGAATCTTATTAATATTGAGAGGGGGTGAATCAATATTAGTGCAGTTATGAAATTTTTTTACTTCTTATCAATTTGAACAAATACTTAAATTATGCATTCACCATAAATATAAACATTCAACATCACATGCGCAATACACAGAACACAAATGTTTTTACGTGGAAACCCAAATGGGAGAAAACCGCGAAATGCTCTCTTATATTGAAAATATTACATTCATGGAAGCACCAACTTCCGAAGTTCTCTAACATCAACTGGAAGGAGGAACCAACCCCTTGGTTTTACAGGCTACGACCTGAAGGAAGCACCGACTCCTTGATTTACCAGCTTCAACTGGAAGGAGGCACCGACCCCCTGTTCCTTGCCCTGTCTTGTCGCCCTTATATGATTGTAGAAAATATTTATTTGATGTTCTACTGATACGTGCACTCTTCAGGTTATATGTTGTTCATTCCGTTGTGTGCACCTTTTGTATATTGAGATCTTGCAATCGTTGAACTGTATCACGTACTTCACTTCATTACATCAACATTACACACTTGATCTCATAATTCACAAACTGTGCGTTGTTTCGACATACATTATGTTTCTGTGCATCCGCAAACTCAAATGATACTCCGCATCATGTGTTGTGTTGTTGTTCTGACTTCACGCATCTATATCATATCACTTACCTCATTCTGCGCACCTTATGCTATGTTACACTTATGTCTTGGCACATATGTCTTAGATAATTTGTGACCTTTTGCGTACTGTCTGTGAAACTGCATTTATGTTCTTATGCACTTGTCTCAAATAAATCTTATCATACTGTGCATCATATGTTTTACTGCATCTATGTCTTCGTGCAAATTTCATAGATAAATTACATCATCATCTTGTGCATAGCGTGTTGTGCTTCAAGTCTGTCTTCGCGCATTTGTCTTAGATAAAACACTTCATCTTTTTGTGCATCATCTGTTGTGTTGCATTTTGCGTAGCCGGCTCTTTGCTAGATCATGTTGTTTTGGTTCCACAAGCCATTGATATCCCAAAATAAGAATCTTTCCAAATCAGAGTACTACCACTTTTTCATCTTCAATCTTGCTTCAACTCTCCAACTTGGATTTTTATTTATACTTGTCCTGCGCAAATGGCATGTCCACAAGTTGGTCGTAGTGTCCATTCTTCCTTGCTTCACGGACAAGCTATATTCACGCTTCCTCCATTTGTCACGATCTGTGTCACTCAAGTATCACACTTTGTGGTTCTTGCGCATACTTGGTCCTTTGCATAATGTGTCTTCCACACTTTGTGTGTGGTCTTGCGCCCTTTAAATACCATCGCTTGTGGGACTTGCGCACCTCACTTGTCTAACTGAAACTTCCTTCTGGTACTCTTGCACGCTTCAACAACTTGTATACTTATTTCGCTTGGCGGGTCTTGCGCACTACCGAGACTTGCATACCTGTCCAACCGCTTCTTTCTCCCAAGCCTCTTGTGCACTCTCGAGACTTGTCCAACCATATCTTAGGCATTACTTTTGAAGTAGCATGACTAGGTGGACTTGAGACTTGCGTATGTACCTTATGTACTTCTTCAAGTTGGACTTCATATACTTCTTCAAACTGGCACAAGGATATTGAGTTCTCTTTGACATCAATGACAACCAAAGTTTAACAATCTCCCCCTTTGGCATTAATGTCAACACCTCATGAATCTATGTATGTCATCTCCTCGTGAAGTTGTGCTCTATGTTCTGTTTGCAATACTCCCCCTGTGTTCTTTCCATTTTGAGACTTTGCTCATCTGCGCATCCTATTGTCAGTGATTTTTTGTTTTCCATCATTTCTGTCCAAATCCCTTCCACTAATGCATGCTTCTTGATCTTTCTCCTTTGTATCATTGCGCTACCATGGATCAGTACTTATCTGTTTTTTTTCATCTCTGTGTTGATCGTATGCTTCATGATATTTCTCCCCCTTTGACATCAATGGTAAAGAGGCACCTTCAATGCGCAATTTCAGGTTCTCGTTTCTTCAGTTTTACGTTGGCCTTCAATCATCTGTTTTCTTTGATTACTCCCCTTGTATTCGTGATTCATTATTTTTCCTTTCACTAGATTTGTTGCATAGAGCTCAGTCACATTGCAATATGTACATTCAACATTCTCTTTGTAGATGTCTCGAATACGCTCCCCCTGTATAGTTTGCTACTTCCTTCTATCTTTATCTTTTGTTCCTGTCATATTAATCATTCACGCTTCTTCATTTATTGCGCAAACTTCCATGCCATCTTCTTGTTGCATTTACTGTGCACAACAGAATTCCATCTGCTTTTGGTTTGCATTGTTTTCCATGTTGATTTCTTGCAGCATCCAACATTTATTTTTGTTGCATTTACTGTGCTACGACCAGTCTTCATCACATTTTTTGACTTCACATATCTTGCCACGACATCCAAAGATTCTTTCTTAATATCGCACATATTTCCATCCATCGGAAAACATGGCAACAAGGCGATGTGACTAATAACTCATGTGAAAGATTCGACGTGTCATTTTTCGTACTTGAGCCTTTTAGGAAACATTATTCCGATCGCACGAGACAATGAATTGGATTTCCTCTTTTTTTCATTTTTCATGATTTCATTAACACATGCAATAATTTTTTACATCCCCTTAATCAGCTTCGAATCGCACGGATGTGAATGCAATTAACCTCAACGTCTCTTCAATTTATTTTTGTGCGCGCAGGGAACCACCTTCCAATTCTATAAACGAGATGTGTTTTGTCTGGTTCATCATCTTAGTTCATTTACCGTCAAGTTTGGTATGGGTGTCGCAGCCTCTGAGTTTCTTGTCTTCATTCATCATGTCTACTTTCTTCTAGAGATTCAACAACTAGTTTGACAATCTCCGCTCAACAATTCAGTCACAATAGGAGGAATTCACAAGACTGAGAGTGGAAATGGGATTTTGTCAAGACCAATTGAAGGAATCTAAGTTCATGAATTGGTATGCACAATTGCAAGTCAATCAGAGCACTACTAAGGGGTTATCCAGTGTGAAAAAGAGATTTGACTTCTTGGAGTGGAAACAAAAACAAATCCTTGACTTGTTGAACCTGATTTGGACGGAACATTCCGCTGCCAACACATTGCCTTCAACTTTATAGCTTTGTCCATTGCTGCAATCCACTGAATTCGTTGAGCAAGCTCCAATAGATCTTGAACTTCGTCTTTCACGAAAACCTACCAATGAAACAGAGTTGGACCTTAAGCTATGGCTCTGAATCCATTTTGTAATTTTCAATTTTTGTTCGATACGGCTCCCATAGTCGTCTTTGTACTTCAATTGTCGTTAGGCCTTGGCATGCCACCTCTTTGTGCTTTGACTTTGTTTTCTGTGACAGAGGTCTCATGTAATTTTGTAAAGGAAAATTTTGAATATAATGCAAACTTCATTTATGTATCTGCGTGGACCTCATGTTTGTTCATCGACAATACTTATTTGCACTCTTCTTTTTAATGTTACATGTATGAGCCTTTAATTCAACACATCTTTGCAAATAATTGAATGTGTGCACATTTCATTTCCAACATAACATTAGTGCGACTACAAACTTCAATTTTTTTCTAACTGCAATACTCATTAATACATTCCTTGAATTCCTAATGAATATCGTGTTGAATTCAAGGATCTTACTCAACCTCTTAGAGATTAGCAAGATGGGCAGCAATTACTTGTTGCTTGAGACGTACTTGGGTTGTTTTCTTCTTTTGCGCATGCTGGAGGATTTTTCCTTACCCATATCTTCATGTGCACACATTTATTTTGATAATGCATCTGACTATCTTCCCTTTTGGTCCTTGTATTGCAGTTGATGTTATGTAGAGTATTTATATCTCGACAATTTATTGTTCTTTGGCAATATTGAGCCTTGTGTCCAAAGACATCACATGCATAACATCTCACAGATTGACAATATTTTGCAATATGACCATTGTAATTGCACCTTGCGCACTTCATTGTATTGATCCTTCTTCCGGAAGAGTAACAGAAAGAATTCTAATTACTGAAGGAATTACCATACGTGAATGACTTCATTTGATTTGGATTGTGCTCGATGTCGCAAAACTTCTTAGATGTTCTGTCATAACCAAGTCTTGATTTGTCTACTGGTGATCTCTGATCGTTCAAGATATTATTCAGGATCAATGTGTTGTCTTTGAATTTGTTCTTCATTTCTTCTTCGAGATAAGCATTGTCATTTCCTGAATGTGCGCAGTTCAGAGTATCAATCATTATGTGACCTTGAACTTGTTTCTTCCCTTTTATCGTAGTCAATTTTTCTTCTAAGTAAGAAATATCTCTATTCTTCTGGTCAAGTTGACTTGTCAACAATTCATTTTTATGCTTTGACTCTTCCAGTGATATCTTCAATACTAAATCCTCTTCTTCAA
The DNA here is from genome assembly GCA_027924585.1 of Larix kaempferi. Lineage (NCBI taxonomy): Eukaryota > Viridiplantae > Streptophyta > Pinopsida > Pinales > Pinaceae > Larix > Larix kaempferi. The sequence goes on along the minus strand of BSBM01000267.1, from coordinate 3,661,162 downwards.
GCTTTCTTATTTTTTCTACTGCGCAATTTAGTTGTTTCTCAATATTCATTTCCTTTTCACTTAGTTGTTTTTCAAGAGACTCTTGAATCACCTTGGCTTGCTTGAATTGTTCTTCATACTTTGATATTTGGTCTTGCATGAGTTTGTTCTTCCTTCTTGACTTCATTCATCCAAGGCCAATTCACCTTCCAAGTCAACCTCTGCAGCATCTTCTTCTTCAGATTGACTGTCTAATTTAATTTTTGCGACAGGTTTTGGAGGTGTATTAAAGGTTCCACTAAATAAATACTTATCCAATGTTCTTGATTGACTATGCGCATTCGATGTGTCTTTATTGATAGAGGGACAACACTATTTCTTATCTTCACTGCTTTCATCTTCTAAAACGTCCATGAAAATCACTTCTCTTGGACTATCGTCACAATCACTTTCTTCGGATAAAATTTTGTCTTCCTTAGTGTACAGACTCTTCCTTTGTTTTGGAACCTTTTTCATGTTCTCAGATCTATCATGTGTATGCACCAACCTTCATTCATTGTAATTGGCCTCTTATTCAATGTCACTATCTCTATCTTCCTTATATGGACACTTTGAAGCAAAATGGCCTACTCTTCCACATTTAAAACATTTGAAGGGTAACTTACCCTTATACTTACCACGTCCTCTTTTCAACTTTCTCACAAATTTTGATTCTTCCTCATCTGATTCATCACAAGAGCCTTTGTCATGCTCGTGTTTTGATTTTCTGGTAGCTTTAAAGGATGCTTATTTTCTGGTGGGATTTTCCCTTTCAGTTCTCATCTCATACACTGTAAGGATCCCATGAAGCTCATCATTTGTTAAATCTCCAAAATTAGTTATGTCTTCTAATACAGACACCTTTGAGTCAAATATTGGAGGCATAGTTCTTAGTATCTTCGGCACAATTGATTCTTCAGTTAGTGTAAATCCAATACTTTTGATGGCATTAACTAACTCGCCAACTCGAAGAAATTATGAGGAAACATTTTCTTCATCTTTCATTCTCAGAGACTCATATAGTCTAGAGTAAATCTGCAGTTTTGCTTCTTTACTTTCTCATCTCCTTCATAGATAGTATTGAGCTTGTCCCATACATCCTTTGTTGAAGCACAGTGCATCACTTTAGTGAATTCAGTGTCTGTTAACCCACGTAACAGTGCATTTATGGCTCTTGCATTGCATTCATACTGTCTTCTCTCGAATAGATCAACTAGCGCAATTGAAGGAACATTATAACCATTCACAATAGACTGCCAGACATCAGCTCCAAGGGATTGTAAATATACTTCCATTCTTGTCCTCCATAAGGTGTATTTGGTGCCATCAAATCGTGGTGCTTTGTTGGTGGAGAGTCATTCCTACTTGTCCATATATGCGCAAGGATCTATATTCCATATGCTAGTTGTTACTGAAGACACCTACTCGGATACCAATTGTTGGAATCTTATTAATACTGAGGGGGGGGTGAATCAGTATTAGTGCAGTTATGAACAATTCTTACTTCTTATGAATTTGAACGGATGCTTAAATTATGCGTTCAACATCACTTGCGCAATACACAGAACACAAAGATTTTTACGTGGAAACCCAAACGAGAGAAAACACGGAATGCTCTCTTATATTGAAAAGATTACATTCATGGAAGCACCAACTTCCAAAGTTCTCCAGCACCAACTAGAAGGAGGCACCTAGCCCCTGGTTTTACAGGCTACGACCTGAAGGAAGTACCAATTCCCTTATTTACTAGCTTCAACTGGAAGGAGGCACATCTAAAGTTGCAGGAACATTTCCACTACGTGACTCACTTGTTTTCATATATGATATATTTTGATATTAATTAATTTTAAAAGTAAAAAGATAGCATATGTATTAGTTGATGAAATATTAAAAGATGTATGATGTTTCAAAATCATTATGAACTTGAGAAGTACTAGATATTTTTTATATTGTTTATTTGGGAAAGATTTGTGAGTATTTTAATAATGTAATTATATATTTAGTTATAATATAAATTATAATTATTTTCTTAAAAATTAGGTGGTTTTGTTTAATATATTTAATTTGTTAGGATATTGTTAAGGACTCTTTGCAACATTATGGTTTTAAACCTCGAATAGCTTGTGTATTTGTGAGGCAATGTGGGTGCACCTAGAGGTTATAGTGGCAAAAAGAAAGAATCAACCATGTATTACGCAAGTGCGAGCTTGGCCCAGTTACCAATTCCTCCATATACCAAAAAAAATGTTAGGTATGATCAACTAAAACATTGTAATAATAGAGATGTTCAAAAACACCAAAAGAAGTGCAACAATCAGTTTCCCCATTTTATTTAAAGCCAAAAATTTGTGATTCATACACTAAGAGAACGGTTACAATTAGTCTCTTTCCATTCATCTAAATTAAAATAGATAAAAAAAATTGAGTCATGGTCTCCTCCTTATATTGTTACTATATACTTGCATTTTAATGATTTTATATGACAATAAATAGTTGATTATTACTCTCTTTTATAATAAAAATATATAACACTTTAAAGTTGTGGCCAAATTGATCATCATATTACAGTTACAAATAACTATAAAAGTGCAAAAGAAAAATAAAAAATCCAGTTTTATCAAAATAATTGTGGAAAACTATATTTTACATGGACTATTTACATTGACATGTATTCTAAATCCTTGACAACTATAGATTATAATAAATTGATTACATAATAATATTAGATAAAAAAGCATGCCTTAATTATGTTCTTCAATGCCCATTGGACATACATCATTATTATCATCAAAGTGCATGCATTCCATGTGCTAGTTGTACTACTACTTCCATTTCATGGTATCTTCCATTAAGCCATCTTTCATTTATCCTATGAATTCTAAAAGGTTTTTCTACCAAAGACTAAGGGCTATGAACAAATCCCATGATTATGGTTGTAGTGCATATCAAAACTTGAAGTAAATTTCTCAATTTGTTCGTTCTAAAACCATTTTCCTTTCCAAATCCATTCCATATTCCTATCCAATTTGATGCCAAATTAACTATTGATACTTTGATTAAGATTGAGAATTTATTTATGTAAAGCACCCAATTGTATTGCAATAGCTTTCAAAACCTTTCACAATTCAAGCACACCACAATGAGCACAATCTCCTGGGTGTTTTTGCTCAACCATTGCACTACCATAGATAATAAAAACAATGGTGAGATAATAACCAATCCAACAAATAGAACAGTAACCCAAAACCAAGTTGAGACACCACCTTAATAGACAAATTCTAAATTCACAAACTAGAAGTTTCTTCCTAAGTACAAATCCAAATGGTGATCAACCCAATGTCATTGTTTTGAGCCTCCTCACAGCTTAGGTTCAACCATGACCACCCCAACAAACAATACAGTGGCTCATAACCAAGTGATAGTCCAACCAAATGATTCAAGCAATAAAATCCCATCATAATCCATAGCCTATTTATCTTACCTACGCAATATGACTAGACTGGCTTGTTTCCCTTCTGCTTTTTCCTTTTATGCTTGCACTTCTCTGTGGGTTCTATTTTATTTCCTTCCCTTTTTCCCCGGATGGTCTTTCTCTTCTTCCCTCATTTCTGATGATTATTCCTGAGATGTTTTCGACTTGGATCTTGTCACTGAACCTGAAGTTTCTGAGCGGACTTCGATAGTTGGTTGCACCGTAGGGGTAGGGATGTGGATATTTTCTTTTTCCACCTATGTTGTCACTGGTTGTCCTTCTTTTTCCTCCTCTGGTATTTCTTCCCTTATCTTGCCTTCTTCTTCTCCTTCTTAGCTGGATAAATCCTGGAATTTAATCCCTGAGGGTACTTCTTCCATCTAAGGAGGGGGGGGATTGTGTCTTATGTGGGCCTTTTCTCCCCTTCTTCGAGACTACGTTCCATTCCTCATCCGTGTTTATCTCTTCTTCTTGGGCTCTCTCTTTTTCACATTTCCTTATGAAATGTCCATATTCATGACATAATTTGCACTTGAAGCACTTGAAGGGAATCTATTTGTAGTCAACCTTCTAAAGATGGAACCATCCATCCATAGAGAGCTTAATATCTTCCAGGATTCCCTTCTCCAAATCCACCTCCACACAAATCCTGGCGTGGGAGAATAGCAGAGGTTTAGGTTCGGATCTATCAATGTACTTTCCCAGAGTATTTCCAATCACCCTGAGGTCATCATCCCCCCAACAATGAAGCGGCAGATGGGGGAGCTTGACCCACACTGGAATAGCATTGGGAATATCCTTTTCCGGATCAAAGGAAGTGTTCCACTGATTCAAGTACATTTCCCTTGGCCCCATAAAGTATGGGTCATTCCAGAATATTAGGTCTTTATCCTCGAACTCAAATAGGAAGACGTAAAAACCCTTCCCACATAATTTATGGATGACTTCTTGTTTATTAAAGGCCTTCAGTTCTTGTTTAACCAAATATCAATGGCCCTTGGAGCCAGCCACAAGCCAATGAAGTGACCTATCAGTCCTTTCTTAGATTTAGCTGAAATTGAGGAGAGAGTGACTTCAAGAGCAGCTGCCAGTTTTACAAATCTCGCTCAGAGGGAGAATCTTCCTTAGAGCTAGCAACAATGGCTACGGAGTTAGCGTACTTGAAGCGAACCTCAAGAGAACCAACCCTCTCCGGAGAGGAGGTCGAGGCGGGCGCCATGAGAGTGCAAAACAACCCTAGTAGAGAGCACAGAAACAAACCCTAGCAGAGAACGCTTTCTTTTGGAAAGCATAATTATATGACAACGATATTATCATATATTAAGATTAACATTGTTTTATTAAACCTTAATAAAAATAATACTTAATACGCTTTTAATGTTATTTAAAAGATCAAATAACTTAAAAATAAGATTGTGCCCACAAGGTGTAGAATAGACGGTGAATGGGTGTACTATTAAGGCACTCCTTGTGTTATGTTACCGGTTCGAAACTTTGTGGTTTCTAGCTTACAAAAAAAAAAAAAGTTCCTTGAATGCAGATGAAGGCACGAGGAGAGATGTGCTGACGGACCAGGCACGTGGTGCACTCATGCCGCCATGTGTTAGATGCATGCATTAATGTCTGCAGGTGGCAAGGAAGGTGGGTGTAGGTGAGATGGTAAAGGAAGGGCCCCCTCCCAGGGCTCATGTGCGAAGAAGCAACAGAATTTAATGGATAATACAGGGGGAGGTACGATTAACAGATGGGGGCTGATAGGACAGATCGCTTAATGGAAACTGGTGGGGATGTCAGATCGACCATTATGGGAGTTGTTGTTCGTGGATTTACTAGATACACAGGCCTCCTCAACATGGTTTTTAATCATCACGCGACGTTGAAGTTGGTTATTGTGAAGGGTGGCGAAGTTGACTGGTTTAACGTCTCAGGGTGGCGGCTTGTGCTCTGGGTGCCTAGACGTCGAGCCATGGATCACACCGGGGCGTCAAGGGGCTTGGACGTGCGTGGGAAAATAAAGGCTAATCACAAACAGATGCAGGTTGCGGAAGTAACATGCAGGTACAAAGCGTCCATACCGCCCTCCATCTAAGCAAACTTGGAATCGCTCGAGTAGGGTGTCTGGACTAAGGTGCTAGCAAATTTGTCGTCGGTGGAGTAAGTTGTGGTTGAACAGTGGATTCAGGACCCTGTCTCGCCGGGGGCTCGTTAGGGAATCTACGAGAAGATGGTGACGCTGTACTGGGTGATTAAGGGGCTCTTAGGCAGCGTTCTGATTGAGAGAGAGGAGAAACAACGGGTTGATGGCATTCTTGTGGTGTTTTGGAAAGAATTGTTTCAGGACACCGGGATTCTGCACATGAAGATTGATGTTGTTGGAAAGGAGCTTGGAATTCCCTTCCTCCCGCAGATGGGGGTGTATGCTCCGGTGAATGTTAATGATCAGACTGGTTTTCGTGACATTGTTGAGGACAAAGGTCGGGTGGGGGCATCTCACCCCTCTGTGAATACCCAGGTGCCTTAGTTGTTTAGCATTGTTTCTCTATTTTGTGGTTTCTATTTTGTCTTGTTCTATTTCTGGTGGTTTGCTAATGTAATATGGTTTGTTTTCTAGTGGGTAGTCAACCTCATGCGGCCTTAACTAGTCTTAGTGGGATACTGTCTGCTGGTAATAGTTATGAATGTACACCCTATTTTCTCCTTCGGGAGAGGGGTCTAGGGCCAATTTTGTCAAGTTTCAGACTAGTGCTATGAAGGATCAAATAGTCTTGAAGAAATTTAAGCTGATAGATGTTGTAATTTTGTACAGATGTTAAATAGATGTTAATATAATATAGTTTAGTTACTTTTAAAAAAAACTTAAAATAATATTATCAAATTCATTTTAACTTAAATGGATTTATTTTTTATGTAAGCTATACACTCTAAGTGTATATCTCATAATAATAATATATGCATACAAGAATTTGATCTTCAATCATACATCAAATTTTAATTAAATCATTAAAAGCATTTTATTTTAACTTGGGTAGATTTTATTAACATGTACATTTGAGTCACTAAATGTGCAAGCAACAAAGTTAATGATTGACTTTTTCACTCGCATTTATAATGACCTGAATACATATTCAGATGCTAAACTCTCAATCCATGATGTAATTATAAAAAAATTCATAAAAGTAAATATAGATTAACATTCTAAATATTAAAACATATTTTTGTAAATTGTAAATTTATGAATGCTAAATTGTTTTGAAATAAAAATTTTTACATATTTTGTTATTATTATAAATTTAAAATAACTAAATATGTAAAATAAAAAAAAAGTATATAGCTCACGGGGCGTAGAATAAATGGTGAATGGGTATACTATTAAGGTATTCCCTGTGATAGGTCATCGGTTTGAAACTTCGTGAATACTAACTTACCAAAAAAAAATTATAAAAAATAATATTATAGTAATAAAATTTATCATTATTAAAAGTATGATATAAATATAAATAGACCCTTGGCCAGGAAGTTATAATAGACATTCTCTTCCTCAACCAATCATCCAACATTTGCATCTATAGGGATTTTTCCATCTGGACCAAATAGTTGATCCTACAACCTCGTCGATATGGGGTCAAGGCTAGAAGGATGCAAATAGATTGGGACTCTCGGACGCTCAAGTCGACAATTGGAACAATTTCTTAAATGCTCTTCGAGTATCTCATGCTCGTTTAACATACAGGCCTGATGAGTTAATTTGGATCACAGCCCCCTATGGCCGATATACACCAAAATTGGGCTATCAAAACATGATAGTAAATGCCCAAGTTGGAGAACCAACGTGGTGGTGGAAGGGCATCTGGGACTCCAAATGTCCTCAAAAAGCACGGTTGTTTATGTGGTGCACATTGGCAAACAAGATTCCGACATGGGACAGAATGGCCAAAAGGTCTATTGAAGGGTCGGGTTGGTGTGCACTGTGCAGAAATGAAGCTAAATCGACTACTCATCTTTTTCTAACATGTTTGTTTATTGTCCAGACTTGGAATGAGAGTAAGAGAAGGTTGAACATGAACTTAGTTTGGGATGGGGAAAATGTGGAGGCATCATGGAAATCTTGGTCTTCTACTCCAGCTACTGTATATATTCAGGCCTTGCCTCTAATCATAATTTGGGGCCTACGGATTGCAAGGAACGGTGATATCTTTCAAGAAAAGTCTTATGCTCCTGAACTTATCTCAAACCAAAGTTTAGATATTTTGTCCTACTTTCCCCAACAGAAGAATACTCCAGTTGTTAGAGTAGTTGAAGAGGAGACTATAAATAAGGACCTTCCCTGGGATTTCTTTGATGGTGCATCACAAAATCAAAATTGTGGTGGTGCATTCTATATTTGTCTAATTATGTGTTTTTCAAAATTCAAATGGGAATGGGGAATGGTACAAATAACTATGTTGAAATTATGGCCTAAAACTTCTATTATGCTTTGCCAAAGAAAATGAGTGCAAATCAATACAAGTTTTGGGCGACTCTATGAATGTCATAAATTGGATAAACAAAGTTCAAAACTGTCAAAACATGGTTCTTCTTTCTCTAATAGAAGAGGTGCATCGATTGTTGGACGGTTTTGATTCTTTTTCATGTCGTCATGTCTACAGGGAGTGGAATGCCATCGCAAACAAACTCTCGAAGGATGGGCTGCTCTTAAACTTTGGATAATGGAAGATTGTTGAAGCACAGAATGAGACCTTTTTTTAGTACTATCATCTTCATACATGGTTTGGCACCTCATTTGTTTCGTCCAGATTGATTTTCTCAGATACGGCTTGGTTAGCGAAATGTTTTTTGTTTGATTTATGCTCCGGACCAGTTTTTCCAGACTATTTTTGCTCAGACACGGTTCTTGTCAGAAATTATGGTCCCTCTTATGGGACCCACCAGTTTTGCTTTTGATAATACTTTTACAGACTATTTGGTCTTGAATCGGGCTCTTTTGTTCCGAGATGAAACAATTTCTCTATAAAACATTTGTATGGACCAAAAGACAACAAACTTGAAATTCATGGAAATATGCATTATGCAAATGTAATTTTGTTAACAAATTAATAAAATTATATGTTTTCCAAAAAACAAATTGATATAAATATAAATAACGTTAACTGAATTTAATCTGAGTAATATTTACCCAAAAAAAAATAATATAACAATATGATGTATAAATAATATAACAGTATGATGGCAACATATTTTTCAACATTATTCATTATTTACCCCATATAGGTCTTTGGTCTAATCTTATGGTAAGTATGGAGCAATCTTATGATAAGTATGGCTCGAGTGCATTTTCCATTATTGCCTCTTGAAACATTATTTGTGTCAATCATGGTTTATAAGTGGATGTAGATTCTTATGAATGCATGTCGGTGTAAGTTATTACATCAAACACCGTTAGGAACATCATTAAGATATAGCCAATGATATCAAAGTGCACCAAAGCCACTGGGCCATTAGACATGCCCAATAATATCAAATTGTACCTTCATTGGGCCACCAAGGGAATAGTAATGTCATGGTGATGGTACACTAGTTTAAATACCTCGTGAGAAAGTTTTGGCATTAATGTGCCCATTGAGATCACCATCTTTAAAGAATCGCTTAGAATGGGGTTGAGGCTTTGGACCTAGTGGCTGGTCCTGATGGTTATTACGATAGAGACTAGGGTTTTACTCTTGCTCTTTCAACGGTTCAATCGCAGGACTCGTCTGTGGTATCTTTGAATTCGTCCCTGCCTTCTTACTCGCTGGTGAACCGGTTCTAAATTAAGGCTGACCCCGGCCCACGGTTTGTATCCCACCCTGCCCAATCGACGATGCTCGGAGGGAGGATGCGGCTAATTCTTCGGTTATAAAAAAGGAAAAAGAGAATCGCTTAGAAGTATAACTTTTCACAAGCTTGACCATTCACTTTACGAAAAAATTATTATTGATGGCAGAATTTTACAGATTGTATATTAATTTAATATATATTTATTATAGATATATTATATAAGATTATATTTTAAAATAATATTCCATGATGTATATATAAATATACGTTGTGGTATTTTTGTTATAAAAAAAATACATTGTGGTAATAAAGTTTTTGTTTTTGAAAATAAAAAGACTACCCTTATTATATGATATTTTGTATATAGTATTTATAATAATTATTGAAATATATTTTAAGTATATTATAGGTATGTTTTTATATGTTTTTTTTTCAAAGTATAGTAAGAGAGAATTTTTTTAAGAATAGAATGATTTATCTTTTTATAATTTTTGTTTATTTAATAAGGTTGAAGATAGAGGGTGCTAAGAATTTTGAGTCTTTGAAGAGTATTGTCACATTGTAAAGTTCCAAATTTATTGTAGGTAGATTTTTTCTCAAATTGTTTGTTGATTAGCATAAATCCATATTAAATTTGGTTTGTTGATTAGCATAAGTTTATACTAAATTTGGTTTTATTAATCACTAAGAGGGATACAATTTTTTTAAGTGTAATTTTTTTGTCTTAAATCTTTTACACATTAAGAGAAAATTTACACCGCGAGAAATTGGATCTCTCGATGCTTAATAGATTCAAGTAATTTTTTATTTTATGAGTTGACATAATTTTTTTTAATTACTTTTAATTTTTAATAAGTTATGAGCCGACATGGAAATGTTGCATTACATAACAAACAAACGTGACAACATCTCCTCATACTGGGTTGTAAGCACCTCACTACTCTTGGTGCAATACGCATTTTAATTTAAGTTTTTTTCTTTTTAACTTTGAGGTGTATTGATCTTCAGATGCTTTAATCTATAAGTAAAACATTGATTTTGGTTATGTAACTTTGGCATTGATACATTGATTCTTACAAGCTATAACTTTTGTAATTTCGGTGATGATATGGTACCTTTGTAAGTTGATCATTCTTATTCTCATATTTGATCTTTTCATGATTTATTTTTCCTTCATGATTTACAGCTTCATAGTGGCAACTAATGGACCTTCAACTATAAGTGAATCTATAGGCATTGTCTTATAGTTGAATTTATTTCTTGATCCTAATTTTTTTATGTTGTTCATCTCACAAAATTTTGTTAGTAGCAACAATAGGATTTTCCATCTAATTGATTATGTAAGGATTTCCAAGTTATCCACGCTGTGGATTTTAACCTCATTTTTTTTTTATCCAACCATTTCGTTTATAGTTTCTTTGCCAATGAGTTGTTTCTTGATTTTATGTTACATCTTCTCATTCTTTAATTTCTTGACTTTTACAAGTAAATTTGTATTATGGTTTCTTAAGCAAGAAATTTCTTCATTTTTATTAAATAGTTATTTACTAATATTTTCACTCTCTTTCTTGGATTATTTGGATTATTTTTTACTCTTTTATTTGTTGTTGACATTGGTGGATTTTTTATCTTGGCAATCCAATTTTCTTTGCATTTAAATAATTTATTTGTTTTTAATGATGATGAATTTGTTCAAATTTCTTAATTTTTCTATTGTAACATATTACAGATTGTCAATATCTTTTAATGAGAAAACTACATAACTTCAATGTAAAATGGTGTAACATTATATTTTCTTTATAACAATTATTGTTATAGAAAAATGTCAAATATTTATTTTTAAATTAAAAGTGAACATATCTAGTTTTTCCATTCATATTCAACTTAAAATCATCTAAATATTTTCACACAAAATAAACCTCGAACTAAAATTTAAATACATAATAATCAATTTACAATTTAAAAATTTTGCAATCCCCTTTCAAACCATTACATTAACTAACTAAACTAATACTTATATAAAAATAATTTAATAATATAAAAAATTATCACATACAATGCATACCTATTATGTTTTAAGTTAAGTATCAATTTTTAAATTCCATAACAATTCTTAAATTTCACAATACAATATCCAACCATATCCAAAAGTAATTGGAAGTCCCATCCAGTGTTGAAATTTGACACATAAATAGCCATCATATACTGTCACTTCATAAAACTAAATGTCATTAATGAAATGTGAATTTTAATTTCATATTTCTAATATGGAAATTTTGATTTTGTCATGGTCACGTTGTCTCTCTTTGTTGGGTAAACTTGACTTGGTCGTGGTTTTTTTGGGTCCATGGTAATGTTTCATTATATTGCTGGTGAAGAATCTTATTTAAAGGTTTTGAGGATAAACCTTCTTTGTCATTATGTGTGTGTTTGGTTTAATCATTATGTTTATTATGTTTTTTTTGTTTATTATATTTTTGTGAACTTTTTATTTTTCTATTATATGAAGTAAGATATGACAATTCAATGTTTCATATAGTTATTATAAATGTTATTTCAAAAGCGTTATTATGACGGTAAAATTAAGATTTCAATATCAAATGAAAGAAAATGTTAAAATTAAAATGTCATATAAAAAATTCTTGATGTGCAAAGGTAGGATGTCAAACTTCAACCCTGGTCTCATTTATCAAAGGTCTTCCATACCTCCTAAAAAATATGTAACTTCACAAATAATTATTTAACTTAAGGATACCAAAATTGTATAAGGTTATATATAACACTTTGTAATATAAGTTGAAAGATTATAATTTGTTTTCTAACTTTTTTTTGGTGTTTAGAAGCAATTGTCAAATAGAAAACATTTTTTAGAAGCAGATGTCAAATAAGAAACATTTTTTTCGAGCAGGAAACATTTTTTGAGAAACAATTGTCAAATAGGAAACATTTTTTAGAAGCAATTGTCAAATAGGAAACATTTTTTTGGGGATGATACTCCATTTTAAACCAATGTTCAAACTTCACCTTTTTACTTGATTGTTTATATATATAGCAAATATTTATATTTATGTAGTTGAAAGTAGCACACAAATCATAATGAGTTTATAAACAATGATTAGATTAATGCTATTCTGAAAATGATCTTTCTAATATTTTATTACTAAAAATCTTTCATAGATATTAGATTTTTAACTTAATTTGTATCTCTCACATATATTTTTAACTTAATTTGCATCCCTTACTTTGAATATTAAAAATAATCTAAAATACATGAATCACACACAGTACACTTAAGATTTGTCTTAGAAACCCAAAAAGAGGAAAACTAGTCTACCTTAGATTTTATCCACCCTTTATCTCATTATATTATATTATCCAAAACCTTGATCCATTAACCTAGATTAGATTACAACCCTGGAATCAGTTTACAATGGCCTATAAAACCATTGGCCAAAAAAGTAGAAAACAGGCCAAGGAAAATTATTTTGTGGGTGTTGGCCCATGTGGCCCTGTAAAACCCCTTTTCTCTAGGAACTTACAAAGGGACAACACATGTCCAACACTCTACCACTTGTTGTATTATTTGTAGCAAGGGGGCAAAGGGGAAGCATTCATGAAATCGGCTACTAACAGCAACAATGCCCATTGAATCTCTACATCAAGAGAACTTTTTAGTGCTAACAGAATTTACTTACCAATGAATCTATAAGATTCTTCAAGGTATCAACCTTCTCCAACAATACTTTGTTCTATTCAACCATGTCTCTAACAAAATAGTAGTATACATCAATATGCTTTGTCTTTGAATGATAAGCATGGTCCTTTGCCAAAAAAAACTCACTTGATCTATTAGAAGCTATTCTCACTACTTTTTAAACAAAACCAATACTTATATACAATCTTTGCAACCATATGGCTTCCTTACATCCATGAGTGGCTTCCATGTATTCAACTTCTATAGTTGAAAATGCAACTACACCTTGCCTCTTACTCATCCAAATGATTGCTCCACCAAATATGTTAAAAACATAACCACTTGTAGATATTTTGCAGTCAAAATCTCCAACTCGAACGGCATCAACAAAGCCTTGTATATATATCTCCTTGTGAGGTCCAGATCTTCCTTGGTAGTAGATTGCATAATCTAAATTGCCACGCAAATATCTGAAGGCCCTCTTTAATGTTGTCCAATGTTCCTTCCCCATTTTTGGCATATACCTGCTCAGAACTCCCACCGCATCAAAAATTTATGGTCTAGTACAGACCAACATACACAAGGCTTCCAACAACACTAGCATAGGGAAAACATGACATGTTTTCTACTTCTTCTTGAGTCTTGGGACATTGATCTATAGATAACTTTGCACCTATAGGAATAGGTACCTTTGTAGGTTTGCATTCCTTCATATTAAACCTCTGCAATATTGTCTCAACAGATTTCCTTTGAATAAATGAGAGTCTTCTATTGGTCTAATCTCTTTTAATTTCCATGCCCAAAATAAACTTTGTGGCACCATGATATTTCATATCAAACTTAGAAGACAATTGGGATTTGAAATCCTTGATGATTTCCTCCTTGTTTCCAACCAGCGACATATCATCAACATCCAAGGCCACATAAATAAAATGCTTACAAACCTATTTGGAATACACATAGTGATCAGCTTTGTTTCTTGAGAAACCAATTCCCAATATTGAAGTGTCAAACTTTTGATACAACATTCTTGGTGATTGTTTTAATCCATACAGGGACTTCTTCAACTTGCAAACCATCTCCTTCTTTCCCTTCACTGCAAAACCTTCTAGTTGTTTTCATGTAAATTTATTCTTCAAGGTTGCCATGCAGAAATGTATTCACATCCATCTACTCTACATGAATATTAAAAGTAATAACAATAGACAAAATAAATCTAATAGAAGTTAATTTAGAAACAAGAGAAAAAATATGAACAAAATTAATTCCCTCCACCTAGAAATATCCCTTAGATACTAGGCAATATTTGTACTTCTCCACCTTACCTTTTGCATTCAACTTCTTCTTAAACAACCATTTTCTACCAATAGGTTTTCTTCCAATCGACAACTCAACTAGATTCCAAGTCTCATTTGTATCCAAGACATCCATTTCTTCAACCATTTCCTTCTTCCAAAATTTATTATTCTCTGAATCCATTGCCTCCCTAACAGTTCTAGGATCATCATTGGTAATAGATAGAGCAAAAATAGAGTGGAAATAAGGTGGAATATACCTTTCTGGTTTCCTTCTTTCACAAACTAATCTCCTCAAGGTTGAACCTGAGATTTTTCTCTTATGGTTGATCTTCTTCTATTGAGTCATATGGTTGATCTTCTTCTATTGAGTCAGACTCTTCACCTTCCAACTCAAACTCTATTGTCTTTGGTTCTTCTTCCTTAGGTTGGACTTCCTATTTAGGAGGAAATTTAACATTTCTAAATACAACATATTGATTCTGAATAGCCTTCTTAGTTATTGGGTTCCAACATTTATAACCTTTTATATCATCTTTATAACCAATAAAGATACATTTTTCAACTTTATTATCCAAAGTACTCATATTTTCTTTTAAAACATGCACATAAGCATCACAACCAAAAATCCTGAGATGCTTTAGAGAGGGTTTTTACTAGTCCATACCTCATGTGGAGTTTTATCAACTAGTACTAAACGGTGATCAATTTACTAGGTAACATGTAGTATACACTGCCTCTACCCAGAATTTTTATGATAACCTTGTACCATTAAGCATACTCCTTGCCTTCTCCATTAGCATCTTTTTCATTCTTTTTGAAACTCCATTCTATTTAGGTGTGTATGGAGTAGTCTTTTTTCCTTGCTATTCCACACTTCTTATAGAATAATTCCTCGAAATCATTTCTATAGAACTCTCCACCATTATATGTCCTCAACGCCCTTATTTCTTTTTTGTCTGGTTTTCTATAAGGGCTTTCAACTCTTTAAATTTACCAAAAACCTCAAATTTCTTACAGAATAAACAGACTCATGTGTTCCTCAAGAATTCATCAATGAATGAAACATAATACATTGATTTACCTAGTGATGGAATAAGAAATTGGAATCTCACCTGATTTTGTTCACCATATACAATGTTCACAGAAATCAAAATCTAATAAGAAATTAGACATACCTTCAACCATACATTTACCATGTACTACTCGAAGGCCCTTCTTTGCAATATGTCCCATTCTTTGATGTCATAGCATTGTTTTCTCTATATAGACAATAGGGGTCATGTCTTCTACATTGTTATCTTCATGAACAATAAAACTATTGCACCTATCATTAAAAGTGATTCCCAACTTGTCTAGAGTTCCAATATAAACTCTCCACATCAACACCATTTCTCTTTGAACCATCTTGCATGTGTCCTTTTCAAATATTGTATGCAGATTGGAATCACCCATCTTACTTGCAAATATCAGGTTTCTAGCTAGATCTGGAATGTAAAAAACCATAAGAAGTGTTTTAATCCTTTCATATTTTAGTAGCAACTTGACCCTTACATGTCTATTGACTAGCTTAATTAACCCCGGTCAACAATAAGGGAGAATGCATGATTGCAAGTCCCAATTAGACTTGGTCATGTTTGGGATGACACCCCCTAACTAGTATGTAGGCCCAGTTGCCACTAAGGTTTTATTTTTTAAGTTTTATGATGTAAACTAACAACACCTAAAACCTACTTTAAATTTAATAATTAACTACTACTTTTCTCTAGATGAATCAATCACTAATCCTAACGAATGTTAATTAAATATTATCATGTCCAGTAAACCTATCTTGATCATGAGTTAAGATTTAATGTGGTTAGATACAAAGCAGAAATATGATGTTAGAAAGCATAGGAAGAAATTCTTGTTGTTCTAAAACATAATAATTCATTCATGCAACAGAAATGTTAATAAGTATTTATTATAAATTATGTGACATAACATTTGCATCTAATTGCAATCATTGAGCAATCAATTAGGCTAAATAACATGCATCGAAAGAATTCTAATGCATAGTACTTACAATCAACCAATAATCATCTACTAAAAAAAAAAAAGTCTCACATAAACAATGGAATCTTCAAACATTGTTGGTCTCTCGTCCTTTCTTTACTCCAGAATAATAACATTACAAAAGTTTCTTACAGAGATGAAGAATCCCCCTCTTTTGGAAAATCTTCCTTTTAAACCAAAACAAGAAGAAGTTCAAGTAACTAACATAACTTAATCGGTTAAAACAACTTTCAAACAAGATTTACATAAAAATTCTTTCATGTAATTCATTTATATATGTTGACCACATAAAATTAGCCTCAATAATCTGAGAAACACTCTCAGATTTAATCTTCTCAATTTGGATTCCTCTTCATAGATTGTCTGAGATATTTCTTTTTTAAAATATTTGTGTAGCCTTTGGACATAAGCATCGGATATGGTTTCCAGTTTGACTGGCACTACTAGGAATTTGTTCAAGGTTTCTTCATTTATGTTGGACAACCCTTGGATATTTTCCTTGCATTCATCCCAGGTATGATCCACCTCAGCTATCTGTAGTCAGTCGGCACAGCTTGGCTTAACTCATCCATTGCTACCATGTTGAGTTTGTCAAGTATGTCATCAGTCGAATTCCACAACCTAAAACATGCTCTGTTCACAACTTTGACATTTTCTTCGATATCATCACAAGCAAACTTCCATGAACTCGTAAGACTTGATTTTTACCTTTGTCTCTTTGAGTCATCCTCGAAAGCATCCCTGGGGCAAGCAGATACTACTTTTTCCAATGAAGGCATTCTTCAAACATGCCATTGTACTTTATCCATTTCATCAACATGTTCATCAACTAGGTCAGACAACTTGCTTAGAGATTCATAACAATGTTGTACCTCTTCCAACTAGGCGAAAAAAATTCTTTTAATCCTCCCTAAATATTTTATTGGCTCCTAATGCTTCACCCTTTAAATAATTTAATCCAATTCCTTTCTTCTCAAGTTGAATTTCTAAAGCATGTATTTTTCCTTACATCTCTATAGCTTGATCTCCTTATTGTTCATGGGAGGCAAACTTCTCCTCATACTCTTATATCAACCTTTTTATTTCTAACTGTCGTTCTCTCATCAAAGCCAAAGTTTGGAGTTCATGATCTCTATTGATGTCATATATTTGTTGTATATGAACGGTTTCCATCTAATCCTTCTAATGGTCAACCTGTGCCTCCAAAAGAGCGATCTAAGTCTTGTAGTTTTCAATTGTAGCATTTAATTATGTAACTGTTCTGGAATTAGCACCTGCAAAGGCGCTCAAAGTGGAAGTTGTGTCAACTGTAGCTTTGTGAGGATCCATGTCTGCAATGTTCCATACAATTACCTAGTTTTGTCCCTCTTTACTAGACATTTCTACAATATTTTGCCTCTTTGGGCCTTTCTTGACAACACCCTTCTAGGACTTACTGAAAAAGTAGTCTCCTAAAGAGACTATGGCATCATCAACATTAGTTATAACTGAAGAGGAATCTCCTAGTAGTGTGGTTAAGGGATTTCCCATATTTATAGGCGTGGTCATCATGTACAGTTGTTTACTTGAACCAGCAATAATAGCCTGCTCGGCCTCTTTTTTCTTGTGCTCTTCTTCATGTTGTTGTCTTGGCTTTTCAGCTTCAAATTCAGTGGCTTTTCTTCTTCATCTTCATTTTTATTCTTTCTTTCTTCTTCTACTTTCCTTTTATCTTCTTCCTTTTTATTTCTTTCTTCTTCATCTCTTTTGGCTTGTTCAGCTTTCCTAGCTTGTTCTCCTTCTTTCTTTTTCAACTCTTCATCTAGCCTCACTTGTTCTTCATCTTTCTTTCTGGATTCCTCCTCAACCTTTCTCTTGGCTTCCTCTACAACTTGCATTTGATTTTTCTTTAGTTGCTCTTTGGCTTCAATTCCCTTTTTCTCCAAAGCTTCCCCTCTAGCATGTTGAGCTTGTCTTTTTGCCTCCATCTGCTCCATATCGTTAGAAAATGTTGCTTCTCTTGCTGCTATTGCTATCTTCATATCAACTTCTTGGAGCACATGCAACAATCCCCTCTTATTATCATTTTCCATATTTCCCAATACTTCTTCATATGTGACAACTCCTTGGAAAATGAGCTCTTGTGGATTATGCTAATGGTTGTATGTAGGGGATAAACCAACTAATTTGAATTGGTCTTCAATGACTTTTATGGGATCATGCCTCCTGACGGTTCCCAAGTTGAGGTTAAATTATTTGAGAAAGGTTGCTTCCTTCTTAGCATGGGAGGCATTGGTTAAGTTGAACAATCCTACCTTGATTGGGAATCTGGGATTGTATCTTTTGGCATGTGTGGACATGAAAGAAGCAATCCCATGCAACATGTTCTGATAGGCAATTTCCCTCTGGATTATACTATCTAGGTAGAAGGTATGGAGTTGTAAAGATGCCAAAAACCCTAATAAAGGTGTTAAACTCCTAGATATACCATTCTTCGATGTTTTGAAGGGTTGTCACGGAGGGTTTGGATAATATAGGGGTTGTTCGGTTAAAAATGGTAGTATACAAGGGGGCCATGAAATTATCATTATCATAAAAACACAACATGTAGTTTGACGACCACAATTCACAGCAATATACATGTACAAGTGGAAGACTAGGGTTCACTTCTGGAAAAGGATTTAAAGAACAAATGGCATATAACAGGAAAGCAGACATGTAAAAATTTGGGGGTTTTGTTCCCTAAACCTCTTTGTTGGCCTTGACGGAGTTCAATAAATTCAAGGACAAAATGCTCACCTAGTTGAACTCTTTCCCTGTTTCCACCACATTATGGGCTAAAGGGGTCCATTCCAGTTTGAAATGAGTGGAGCCCTCTTCGCCATATATCCTGCAAATCATGGCTACCAATAAACGATAGGGGTATCTCAAGTACTGCATAGAGTACAACATGTTCGCCTTCTCTAAGAAGGTATTCTCTTTCGTCGATCACTTTTTGAGAATTTCGACCAAGTTGGGTTATTCACTACGAAATTGTCTAGGAAAGTCTTGTTCAACAATACTTCAGGTTGCTTCAATTTAAGCATTCTATTGAACGAGTATGGCTGTAGAAAATTTATGGAATCCCTAGCTTCAATCACCAGTGATCCACTTCTGAGATTTATGTGCTCGAATACCCATCTAATTGCATCATTGTAAGGAAATCGTTGGCCTATAAGTGGTAGCATAAACATCGCTTTTCCTGATATTCTGAAATACCTCCAAATCATCGTAGCCCTTGGGGAATTCCTCATTGGAAAACATTTGATACATTTTCCCCAATTGGGGTCATGCTAGAACCCCATCAAATGATTTGTATTTGCATCTTTCCAGGGGTTGGGAATTTCTTCAACCTCTCTTTTCAAAGTTGCTTCCCTCTTTCCTTGTACATTCAACATTTTGATCGTCAAAAATCCTGCAACAGAAACTAAAATTAGGAATCTCAAATATGGTAGCAATAACTCCACAAATATGTGAATTTTGAATGCAAATCAATTCTACCTCAAGCTTGAAATAGGTTAACTTTGAGCAACAGGGTAGCAGGAGAATAGTCTTGGTTTCGTTAGCAAGTTTACAAAGAGTAATGGTAAATATTAATGGTGAAATGACCTCCTTTAACATTCAGAACATACCCTATATTATACAATTAATGGCATTATAGAAGAAAATTAATGGTGGATCTCTACCCACCGCAGTCGCCAACAACTAAGATTTTTCGGAAATGAAGTAGCCGAGATGCTAAATCCAAGCACGGATGTCAAGACAAGCTTGTCGGCACTAAGTTTACAATGGCTAGTTCAAAAGGATAATATGAGGACATTCGATAGAACATCGACCGATAGAATTCGCGACATAGAAATCAACAATCATAAATGACAAGTGTAGGCAATGATTCTGATAATAAAATCCAAGTTGGAAACCTAGGTCTAATAAACTAGTTCCTTAAACAATGGTATCGATCATATGATAGAGGACGTAATACATAGGGGCTCTAGGAAAGGGAAAATAAGGTCCAACATGAAAGAAATTCACTCGAATAATTCAACATTGATTGGCACAGGGAATACTTATCGAGATTCAAATAAAGTGAACTACAAACATTCTCGATAAGATATATATGATAACACCCTCCCAATATCGGACTATCGGGTTTCAAGAAGTGATACACTTGAATGGTTGAAAACATCTCTCGCAAGTCCGATGAAGGGAAGTTTTGAAATCTTATCCCCATATTGGGACCTTGGCTATCGGAAAAACTTATCCTAGGTAAGCTGATGCAAACGAACTGACAAGGCCATTGAGTGATCAGCATCTGAATTCTATCATTGGGAATTCAACAAATGGTTTGGCTAAGGAAAGTTCAATAGGATGGACCCCATACAATATGTTCGACAAGGTTCATTGGGTGATCTCTATCAGAAAAGGTGCATCAGGAATTTTGAAGAGTTATTTATCACAAAAAATCCCATACCACGAGCTTGAAATGAAAAGTTCGACATGGCTATCAAAAGGGATTAATTTAAACATGAAAAATTGTTCCGATTGGGTAGGCCCAACGCAATTAGATTAAATGGGATTAAGTCAATAAGTCAAATTAAAACACCCAAAAAACATATTGGCACTCGTGACTAATAAGAAAAATCCATAAGTCCCAAAGATTACTATCAATATGCTCGATAAATCACCAAAATCATTTATCTGAATCAATCACCAAAATCCTCCATTACCAGAGTACCTATAAACCCGGAAATTCAAAAGATCAATTATGAAATTTCAATTTATGAACCTGAAATCAAAGAACAACTGGATTCAAAAGCATCAATGTGTAACAGAGTAAATCAAGGATAATATTTGAGATAATAATCAAACCTCAATGAAATCTGGTCATTACCATGTATACTACTAGGAGCTAAAGGCCTCTTCTTCTATTATACTACTTAGTCCAAATTTGGTGGGGGACCATTAGATTGTCTTCCTTTTCGAGGAAGACCATCAAATGGGAGTTGTTGTGGGCACAACAATGTCCTATGATTTTGGTTGTCGAGTCATCTCCTAGGAAAAAATCACCTCCGGTGTAATTTTCATATTCAAAAAACCACTCCCCATGAGGAGTCATATGAAATGAAGCACCTGATTCGATCGACCATACATCATGATTTCAATGTGTACCTATAGATTCCAAGTAAACATCACCTCCTTCTTTTGTGGCACTTTTGGTTTCTATGTAAGGGGCATCATCAGATCCCTTGCCTTTATCGACATTCTTAGACCTAAATCTCTCTTATAATGCCCATCTTCACTACATTTCCAACATTTCTATGAAAATTGTCTTGGAGATTTAAATCTACCTCTAGACTTATATCTGCCCCCAAAAGACTTATGTTTTTCTCTTGGGAGCAACCTCTCATAGATAAAGCATCCCTGGTCACATCTTCCATGTATTTCTCCTCATTTCTTCCAATAACAAGGATGCAACGACATCCTCAAACATTAATGTGAATTGAGTGGCACTAACAATTGCTACAAACATATTATCCCATGAGTCTGTCAAAGAAATTAATAAGGTAATACACTTATCTTCTTCCTCCATGTTAATATCAATGGAGATAGGTTTCCTTACCAGAGTATCAAAGGCATTTAGATGATCTATCCTGGAGTCACCATCCTCCATCGTAATATGATACAAATTCTTTCAAAGAAGTAACTTGTTTACCAAGGACTTTAAATATTACAAATCCCCAATTTATCCCATAGATTATTTGTAATGTGCTCTTCTCTAGAGACATTCAACAACATTGAATCTAAAAGACAAAGTTTAATTGTGCTTATTGCTTTTATTTCCATTGTTTCCCAATATTCTTTCAACGTACCAATGGGCTTTGTACCTGGATCCACGACAATCCACTATTCTATGTCTACAAGAAGATCTTCCATCTTCAACTTCCATTACTCAAAGCTTTAGCTATTAAACTTATCTATTTCTATTCTTGAACTACTCCCCATTTTATTTACACTTGAAGATTCATTGTGCAAAGATCCCACTCCAACACAGGTTTATAACAAACCCAAGATACCATTTTCCTACACAAGATGAGTTAAACCAATCCACCTCTGAAGTCAATTGGTTTGTTTTGACTAATAGGCCTAGTCCTAGTCGACGACTTCTCAGCACCACTTGTCGAAGGCCGACAACTCCAACATGCTCCATCGACGACAACTATTGCACACCGCCGACAACTGATCAACTACGACAGATTGTCCCTCTATCTTCCAATCGACTGTGATGGTTGCACTTCTCAGACCGCTACAACTTCTTTTGTAACTGAACGTAATGGGCAAGCAGCTCAAGCATTCTCAACCCTCTATATACGTCTGTACATTATTGTAACATAAAAGGAGGAACGAAGAAGAAATAATAGAAAAGTCTTGCATTTTTGTCTGTGTATACTCCTAATTGTTTTCTTGTTCTGGATTGTCGACTTAGTTAAGTTGCTTCCGCCATAACAGACCTCAACTCATTCAGTGGTACCTATTGTCCCATGTCGAACTCTTGGGCGACGCGGATCATAAACCCTAGTAACAAAGGTGTCCCCCTGGAGCCAATAACTTCGCTCTAATACTAGGTGAGGAGTTTTATAAGCCTATGTACAAAAAAATAATAAACAGAATATAAAACACAAGAATCAATGGCTCACACACAAAGTACACAAAGATTTAACTTGGAAACCCAAAACTAGGAAAACCAAATGACTTAAGAGATTCTCCACTCTCCATCTCACTATATTATCTTTTATGTTTACAATACAATATTATAGTATCCAAAACCCTAATATATTAAATTGGATTTGATTACAACCTTAATTCCTTAACTGGAACTAGTTTACAGTGGATCATAAAACCATTGGTTCAAACAGATGGAACAAACCAAAAACATACCCAAAATTTTTATTTCGGGGGTGCTAGCCCCCCTCGCCCCTCTAGTTGTGGGTCTAATCAGCCCCCTGAACCTCCTTTGCTTTAGGGACCTACAAATAGTATAACACATGTCCAGCAAGATATACAAATCAATTCAATGAAAGATATACTTTGAAGGATTGCCCTTATAGGCATACATCTTATTTATACATACTTTCCTAACACTCCAATAATCAAATGTAGTGTTTAGTTGAGAGATTGTAAAGATATAGTGGTAACTTCTTAGCTAGGTTAAGCACAAATTTATTTTCCTCAATCACAAATGTAAGGATACACCCATTGAAAAGAGGTTAATACAACACCTTATAATAGCACCTTTCAGTTGTTAAACTAGTTAATCATGCCTCGGAGACAGGTATGATTAATTCTTTCACATTCACACTGGCACCATCAAATGTTTTAGCAAACCCCATTGCCACCTTTGGATCATATGCCTTAAGTCGCTCGAAATAGACAATCCACATAGCCTGTGGGAATAATCCTTTAACCTCTGCATTGGCTTCCAAAATCTCGATTCTATCTGGCTCGTGATGGTTAGAACTGTCGCCCATAGCTTGCAATTTACATAGGATTGTTGTAGAGACGAGGTAGGCTTTGAACAATACCAACAATATAGTCTGGAAAACTCAAGTGGATATGAATGGAAGTTCAATTTTGAATTTCAATTGCATAAAAGCTAATGATTACTGGGAGTAGTGAAATGACTATCAAATTGATATTGATCTTGAGTGGAGGTTGTGTGATGTGAATTAGTGGTAAATATGTCACTTGATTTGCATCACATCACATATATCAAGGCTTAAGATGAGTAAAGGTGTATCTCCCTTGAACAAAATTTCGCAACCATCATATAATAACCTTGAGCATGTAATCAATTCAGTGAGGATTATAGAACTGCATAGGATCATGGCTTTATTCAAAATATGGGCAGAATTGGGAAGGTGATAATGCAATCAGGAAGGTGATAATAATAAGATCGAGAAGTCACATAGGTAATTATTACACTAATTTTGGAAGATACTTCTTAAAAGAAATCATGACATTACCTCATACTTCACCTATGTTGAACCTGTGGAACTCAATTTTTGATGTAGAGATCAGATTGTATAATTCCTGTATCCAGAAATTTCTTGTTTAATGAAAGAAAGAGCTCCATTGCTTTGATAAATAGTGTGAATTTGTTTAGCACTGAAATATAAATTACTGCATCTTGCACTTAGAAATGTGAGTTCTCTCACCATAACCTGAAACATAGAATCTACAGTAGAAAGTCTTCACGGGGAGAAAAAAGTGTAGTGTAGTGTAATTGTAGCACAATTTGCAGCAAAACCTGTAGCAGATCATAGTTTGTGGCTGCTAATGAAAATTACTTAGGTTTAAACAGATTCTATAGCTGGAATTTGTAGTTGGAATCTGCAGCAGATTGCTTCAATAATGATTTTGCAACACACGAAAGTGGAGCAAACTGGAAAGCCTTGACAAAACTTGAAAGAAAAAAGTCAAAAGATACTAATGAAGATTGGATCTCTCTTTTATTTTCTTTGCAAACATTGTCTACCAACAAGCTGGTTTCCCCAAGCTGGTTTCCAGACAAAGTTTGTCCATTACCCTCCCACTTGAAAACAGGTTTTCACTACTAGATATTTTTTCTTTTTTCATTTAATTTATCTTCTAGTGTAGCTGGAAAAATCAAGAAGCTATAGGTGTAGATGACATATTCACCTCAATTACAACCTCCATCCCTGACTGATTAAGCAAATTCTTGACAAAATCTTCTTTAGATTGTGGCTTCTGATATAACCTCAATCGGTGGCCATTAGCCTTTAGTGGGGTTATTTTCTCATTGATGGTATGAAGCTTAACAGAACCATTATCAAAAACAATGTCCAGCCTATTAGGTGAACCCCAAGACACCTGGTACAAATCTTACCCTTCAATGTTTTCAATCTCGAATCAAACAGTAGGGCCCAATCTCTTGCTTGGAATTTCTTCTCTTTGATGAACTTGTCGTGCCACTAGGCCCTTTGTTCTTGTACAACAGAGGTTTGGTGCAGAGCGACCTGACAATTCCTATGTTGATCTTCTACTGCTTGGCAATGGCCTAAATAAGCTTGGATGTGAACTGTGTCCCCTTATCTATGACAATATCATGTGGAACTCCAAACCTAATAAAGAAATATTCATACAAGAAATCAGCCACAACTTGTTCAGTTGCCTTTCAAAGAGCATTGGCCTTAACCCACTTGGTCACATAATCAGTACATACCAAAATATAAACATTTTTCTTGGATGGTGGCTTGATTGGGCCACCAAAGTCTAACGACCATGTTTCAAAAGGCTCCACTAGAATATGGGATTGCGGGGGCATCTCATCTGATTCAACTGTTGATCCCATCTTCTGACAACTATCACAACTTCTAACATACTTTTAGGGATCTTGAAAGAGGGTAGGCCAATAGTATCCCAAATCCAATACTTTGTTGGTGGTCCTCTTGTTAGCAAAGTTCCCTCCACAAGGATCATCATGTCAAGATTTTAGGATGTCTTAGACCTCATCCACGAACACAACACTGGATAACAAGATCTAATCCTATGCGGAAGAGTTTCCCTTGGAACCATGACTACATGACACTGTGTCTAAAAACTCTTTGTCACTCCTTTAGTGAAAGATGTTGTGGAAGCTTTCCTGTAGCAAAATAGCTAGCAATATCTACAAACCACTGTGTTAATAGATAATGCAAAAAAATGTCCATCAAGGAAAACATCCTCAACAGGAATATCATCCAACTCATTGGTAAGCCTGGAAAGAAAGTCTGCAGCAACATTTTCTCTTCTAGGTTTATCAAGAATGTTTATGTCAAATTCCTATAGCAATAGCAACCATCTACTCAGTCTACCATTAGTAATGGGTTTATTCATGAGATAACAAATGGAAGAATGGTAAATGTGCACAAATATAGGATAACCAGTGATATAATGTCCAAAATTGTTAATAACATGGACAACAGCAAGAGATTCCCTTTAAGATACTGTATAGTTCAATTCAACAAGGGAAATATTCTTACTAATGAAGTAGATAACATAAGTCCTTTGTTCTTCTCTTTGTACAAGCAAGGCTCCAATGGTTGTATCTGAAGCATATGTGGAAATGTGAAAGGGAAAGGACCAATTCAGTCCCTTTATATATTGGTGCTACTAACAACTTTTCCTTCAGGGCTTGAAAAATAATCTGACACTGATTAGTCCATACAAATTTTGTATCTTCTGAAAGCAATGTAAAGAAAGGCAATGCAATCTTAGTAAAGTTTTCAATAAAGTGGTGATATATAATGCATGCCCTAAGAAACTATAAACATCTCTCTGAGTTGTGAAATTACCTTGACCTTAGTTGGATCTACCTTGATACCACTAGGAGAAATATGATGGCCAAGGTCAATCGCTTATGTTAGAAACATATGGCACTTTTCATGACTAAGAGAAAGGTTTGTTTCTCAACATCTTGTGACAACATTCCCAATGTTATCCATTTCTTCTTTAAATGAATTTCCATACACAATAAAAATCATCCATGTAAATCTCTACACAATCATGGATCAAATCTGAAAAGATACCAAGGACAACCCTTTGTAACATGGCAAGGGCATTGAAAAGTCCAAAAGGCGGTACTCGGTAAGTGTATGTACTCCATGGGCAGGTGAAAGTTCTCTTCTAATGGTCTTCTAGCAAAATCTAGATTTGGTTATACCCAGTAAATCCATCAAGAAAGAAAAAAAACTTTTTACCCGCCAAGGTGTCTAGAACATGATCGGTGAAAGGAAGAGGAAAATGGTCTTTCAAGGTGGTTTTTTTCAATTCTCTCTAGTCAATGGAAACATGTTATTTTCCATTTTTATTTGTTACAATCACTAGTGGTGAAACCTGTCGACTGTTTGAGATAGGATAGATGTTCAATTTTATAATATATAGCAGTATAATTTCACATTATAGGATCACTGAAAGTAGAACAAAGCACAGAAACAAAGAGACACAAAAGTTTATCCTGGGAAAACCCAAACTTAGGAAAAACCCAGCAAACCTTTCTTATTCGGAGATTCAATACAAAGTACAAGTAAGACAAATATACAAGAAAAATAAGAGATATCTCAACCCCAGAGATATAAGACTTCTTCCAGCTGCTTCTTCTCTCTCCCGCACACCTGTTTAGCTGTCTTGAGCGAACTTGCTTGAATGATGAAATGAGGACGTCACCTTTATTTATACTTGTTTTCTAGCTGGATTTTTCCTTGTGGGGCCGACTTCTCTTTCTTGGGGCAGACTTCATTAGTAGAGCAATATAATATTGTTTATTTGTTTTCTTTCTGGGCCAACTTAGCTAATGAAGATACCTCACATAGCTACAAACATCAACACTCCCTCTTAGATAAAGAGGTATCACCACACTGGAACATATCAATGACTGGAACATATCTGAACATCACAATTTGTCTTGCACATCTCATCATCATAAGAAAGGTTTATTCTCATTCATGTGGGTACGACCAACATGACATCCACTCAGTTCGTCGAGTAACACATCAACGCAGTCAGTCGAGTAGTACAACACACAACTTAGTCCATCGAAAAGTGTAACTCAACTCAGTTCATTGAGGAGTATGTTCACACAGAACACACGACCAACTCAACTCACATCAATCCACACAGAACATCGAGGAGTCCACACAGAACTCGGATCAGTCCACACAGAACATTGAGTTCACATAGAACTCGAGGAGTCCACACAGAACTCAAGAGTCCACATAGAACTAGAGGAGTCCACATAGAACTCAGATCAATCCACACAAGACATCATATCAGTCCACACAGGACAATGAGAAGTACAATCTCATAGAACAACCAGCTCCATTTCTCTCCCATTCAAGGAGAGACACACCATTCTCCGAATCCCAAGGAGAATGTCACACCGATGCTACAACCATCAACACTCCCTCTCAATGAGGGAGGGATTCTCCACCGGTCCGAGCCGTTCACAGAAGTACATAAACTTCACTCTGGAAAGGGGCTTAGTGAGAATGTCGGCAACCTGATCATCTTCGGAATATACATGAGCTAGACTGCTCCTCTATGCACCATATCTCTAATATAATGATACTTGATCTCCACGTGCTTCGACCTATCATGAGATACAGGATTCACTGAAAGCTTCACACAACTTTGATTATCACACTGAATCACGGCAAATGATTGTGGCTAATATAATGATTGTGCCAGATGATTGTGGCTAATATGAATTTTATGGGGAAGTGGTTTGTACTATCTTGGGAATTTGATTAGCATGATCTTCTAGCTAGTTGGGAACTTCCTCGTCATATTTCTTAAGAATGGTGGGGAAATTCCTATTATTAATCACTTTCCCTAATCATATATGGATATCTTGGCAATCAAAAGGGGAAATGAAATTGGTCAAGTAACTAGATAACTCAACATTGTAAGCAGGTGGAGTTACTTTATTGTTGTGGTTAGGTATGGGTTGAACATGGATTTGAGGAGGTTGGTTGTATGGTAGTTGTTGTTATTGGAATTGTGCATGTGGGTGTGGTGGATATTGTTGAGGTTGTTGTGGCATGTTTCCAAAAGAAGACCCTCATCAATGTCATTGCCAAGGTTGGTTTTGAGTTTGAGGAGACCATTGTTTCCATGGCATGGGTGGATACAAATTCTAGGGCAAATATTGAGTATTAGCAAAAATGAAGCATAATACTGAGATGGGTCTTGCATCATATATGATGGGCGAGGCTATGGTCTTTTTTAATCTACAAAGTAGATTGATCTATTCCTTTGTTGGCTCCCTAGTACGGTGCTTTTACTTCAAGCAATGAAGGATAGTGGCCAATTGCATGGTTCTGTTCACGGATGGAACAAGTCTCCACATTGTTTAGAGGCCATTATCATAAAGGATGCTTATTCTAACATTTGGAACAAAAAATAGCTAATGTAAATTCCGATTCATCATGCTTCTTGTTGGTTTGCATTTTATCCAACTAGGAACTGAGTGGGTTGAGAATATCAATCTTGAAGTTGTCTAATAAGTACCCATTTTCATCTTCGGTGACTCCTCCTCCTGACGATTTTGTGATTCTTGCAATGGTATCTCTAGGGTCCTTGACATGTTTCACATTGCCTTGTGAGTAACATCTACATAACTCACAAATGTCCTCATAGGATAATCGGGAAACATCTCCCACTTCCATTAAATTCAGTACGTCTATACATTCATCCTACATTCCTCTAAGGAGAATGATTCGGAGAGTCTTTGAATCCAACTTATGCTACTTTGATCCATACAAATTGTATTGAAATCTTTCAACATAATATTCCAAACTTTTATCTTCTTTTTGTGTCATCTTAAAGATTTCTTCCCTTAAATCTCTTTCTTTGCAACTGGTCCTAATATTTCTTCAAAAATGTTTGTCGCATCTCTTCACATGTCAGGATAGTGTTTCCCCCAAGTGCCATGAACCAGTGAAGTGTTGCCTCCTTGAGGGTGGTTGGAAAGAACGTAATCCTTTGGGAATTTGAAGAGTAATAGTAAATTCCACAAAGCACATCAAATTTGAATAGAAAAGTGTTTGGATCCTCACAAACCATACCATGAAAATTTGGCAAAGCAATAGGTGGAATATTTTTCATTTGGACATTCCATTACCATTGAATTGGAAATTCAAAAGTCAAAGCTATTAATCATTAGAGGCTTCTCCTTCTTCATCAACCATGTTGTTTAGAGGATTTACCTCCCAAATGCTTGGCTATCCATATATTACAGAATCACAGATTACTCAGAGGGAATAGAATCTGCAGAGAAATTTGGTACTTGAATTGGATTATCTTGGAGATCAAGAGTCTCTTGGCCACTAATCGTCTCTTATGTCTACACAGTCTCTACATCTAGAGGGATAAAGGCAGGTTTAGCTGTAGAATCATCTCCTGGGTTGATTGCTACAAGATTGGATTCAATAACTTCTTCTTTGACAATTGGTTGGGAACTTGATACATCACATGATTTTTCTCCTTTCACTGATTTTCATGCCATTGTGTTAGTAATCTGAGTGGTTCTTATTGGACCACAAAATCTACCTTTAGGATCTATAATTCATTTCATGCATCCTATATGATCTATCACTAATGCTTAACACTATGTATGAAATCCAATAAAGGGACAGCCGACAATTTCCCTAAATTGATCCCCTTCCTATGTGCTTTTTTTTCTAAATAAGTGCAAAGAAGATTACCTAATTCTTTAGCATCTCCTCGTCAAGGGCACAAAAAATGATAGGTTAATCAAACATCATGCTTATTGTTGGAAGAAGTCTAATCTACTTGTAGATTTAATTAACAACTCGAAAGTCGAGATTCTGTGTACTTATGAGATGCTTGTGCAATGTATATGTAGAATTAAGTTCTCATTTTGCAATGATTACCTATGATGCTTGTTACTCTGCAAATTCAAGGAATTCTACTTTAATCGAGTGGTTATAAATTTAATCTAATCAAAGAAAAGGGAATGTCAAGTTGTTCTTTTCTAAACAAGAGAATGTAAATCCAATTTAAACTAAGATTGCTTCAATCTATCTTATACAAAATGAAAATTCTATTTACACTCATTTTTAGTTAATTTAACATATGCAAATCCATACCTGGAATTCGAATTACACTCCAATGTAAGTTGTAACTGAAGCAATTACATGCTACAAATTTACAGCGTGAATCTTATAAAATCAGTGATAGCATGTTCTTGTAGAATATACTCATCTCAATTTAATTTGAGTGCAACTCTTGTATGTTGATTGTACTATCAAATGTTAACACAACTCACAGAAATAGAAGGCTAGAGCATAATTAACATTGAAAAAAACTAATTAACAATGAAATAAAGCCTAATAAACAATGGCAGCACCTAAACCAGTTGAGTGGACCCTTGCTCCTCTAGGACAGGGTATTAGAGTTAACTATAGTACTAAGGAAATCAACTCAAATGCATGAATGAAATGAAGGACAATATGGGGAAGCAGATGTGGGGGGGTTCTTTTTGACCCCAAAGGAAAAACTTAGAAACCTAAGTGTGGGGATTTGGGCGAAAAACGAATAATCAAGCTGAGTGGTATGCCCTTCTGCATGGGGTTGAGCTAATTGCCTCTCTCAACCTGCCAAGAGTTAACATCTTTGGAGACTCTTTGCTTGTTATCCACAAGACTCAGAAACACTTAAGAAGCCATGAAGTGAGGCGTGGGAGGTTACTAGGCAGAATTTTGAGCTATCTAAGAACCTCTCAAAATGTTTCTCTATTCCACATACGCAGAAGAAACAACAAGGTGGCAGATAAGTTAGCTAACCTAGGCGTTAATTTGTCCCAAGGGGTCTTAGTGAGCAATAAGGGAACGCCTCATCGAAAGTGGCTACCTTAGCCAAGTGAAGATGGGTAGAATAAGTTGGCAGGATGGTTATGAGAGGGCTCACACCCCCGTGGATCCTGACACAACTCAATTGAAAGATGGCGGTCGTAGTGGGAAAGGTGGGCACGTGGCAGTGGAAGCTACCTCGTTCCCGTGGGCAATAACATCCGCCGCATGCAAAAGGCTTGGCACATTTATGCACCATAGTCGGGATTTGAAGGAAGGTTCAATTGAAATGGGCAAGGAGGATGAAGCTCCCCTCAAGTTGTGTTTTGGCTTCATTCTCTTGCTTTCATGAGGAAGAGAACTTCATCTTTGAGCACCCGGTAGAGACACAAGGTGAATCTGGTTCTCTGTTGTTCGTTGAAATACCTCCTTCATCCTTCCAGCCTGGCGATGACCTCTCAAAGATTGTTGCTCATTTGAAGTTACAGTCGGCCTCGCTCATTGGTGCCTCTAGCATTTCTGGCAAGGGAGAGTTTTCCTCAGCCGATGGGCTTCACAGGCAGCCCTATCGTGGCTTCGCCTTCATTTGACCAAGGCTACCCTTGGCGTGATAGTGGTCAAGTTTTAAATCTTTCTGGCAAGCAAATTGCGGCAATGTCATAGTTGAGGGAATTATACAGTGGCATTTGTAACGGTTTCAGTGACTTTAAATCGCATGTTGAGGGTTGTTTATGACCGAATGGTAGTAATGTTGGAATCCCTAAGGCAAGCCTCTTATTACCTCTCAATGCTGGACTCAAGGATGGAGGATATTGAGAGTAATTTGCATGAGGAAGGTGGCCAAATTGATGAACTGAGAATTGACTTGGACAAGCTTTTGAAGATAAACCAATGTAGCCATTGCCAATCCACTCTGTTCTTTGAGCTAAAAGCTATGGAAGAGGACTCTATCCACCTTTGTAATGACCCTTTTTCAAAATTCTATTAAAATGCCAATTTTTCCACTTTTTCCCCAATTTTGACCTTTGACTAGTTTAACTGTTTTGACCTCCAAATCAACCCAAATGCTCCCAAATCTTCTGTAGGAGTGTATGAATGGTATTTAGACTTGAATATCAGGTTCAGGGATGTTTTATGGCCTTCCAAATACTGCTCCAAACTTGATTTGTATTCTGATCAATATATGTAATTTTGACTAGTAATTTGTGCATCAAATCCTCCCCGAGTAACACTGCAAATGGCCTTCCAAATGCCTCCAAACTCCCATGAATTTATGAAAATAGGTATATAATGTGTTAAGTATGTGATTAAGGTCTCATATGCACCATTAATTGATTTTTACTATTGTTCTAACTCTCTCACATTCAACAGCAAAAACCCCCAATTCGACCCTTGGGGAAATGGCACTATTTCACCTCCCAATACAACTAAACTGAGTAAAAATGCTTCAAATGCTCAAGTACAGTACATGAAACTTGTATAAGACATCCATGGCAGTATATTGATCACAAATATATCATAGAATCATCCATCCATTCGAAATAATCATTATTATAGTGTCATACATCAATGCATTGGGGAAATGGACATTGTTTGCTCATTAATCAATAATTTTGCATACAACCAGTGGGTATTTCGACCTGAGACTTTCTGAATATTAATAACAGAGAATATGAAGCTATTACAATCAAAAATATATAATGATAAGCTCTCTCAAAAAGCACAAGTGCTCACCAAAAACGCCCTCCCTCAAGGAGCATGAATATGCCTTCAAAACTGGAAACGATGGAGAGAAAGTGCTGCACTAAACCAAACCATGAAACTTCCTGTAGCTGCTACCTGCAAATACAAACTCCATTAAAGCACCATGAAAGACCTGAGTGGCCTCTCCAAACACCAACTTGGATGGGAATCTTTCACCCTCGAAATTGGCTAAGGCAAGAAACTAGTCATCCACTAGCTCTCTCTTCACAAATGCAATTTTTCTCAAATCATCAAAAGCCATTCTCATACTTCATTTCTACATTTTATAACCAACATTAGCCTTCTAAGGGTCAAAAACCTCTCAATAGATTCAATAGATTTCCATTTAGGAAATATTTCACATTTGCCACTTGTCTCCTAATTCCAACCTTCCATCTTCTCCCAAATTCAATTTTGAGTCTCTTTGGCTTCTCCAATTCCCAAATTCGCCTTCCTTGAGCCTATTTTTGGTGCTGACATATCATAGTGGTCAGATGTCAGAGGTCAGGTCTGCAATTTGTCATAGTTGTCATAGATGCTCCATCATTGGTGTCATAGGGGCTAGGGAATCTAGCCCAAGTGTCCACAAACTTCCACTTTGACTCTTTATCTTCCATGGAGATTACCAATCCTTCCCAATTCGACCTAAAATGCTCAATGACATGTGTTATGACTTACCAACTCACCCAAGAGTGTTCACATTCCCATTAATTCGAATTTGCAAAAGAGAGATACCATGTATTATCAAAAATCAAGCTAGTGTGGGTCCCACCACACTAGCTAGTGTGGGTCTCCAAAACCACTTGCCACTTAGAATTTATCTTGAATTTATTTATTCACCATATTTATTAAATTCTTGAACCCCTTTAATGTCTAAATATCATTTATTAGCTTCCTTATTACCATCCCACATGTGCCCATCCAACCTAGGAAACTAGTAGGATTGATGGGATTGTCTTACTATGCACTTATTTGAATGGGGACATTACAACCTTCCAGTGCAGGTCTCCACCAGGCATGGATAGCAGTGTAGATATTTTCAGATTTTCTCAATTCTCTGATTTCCTGTTTTGTTTATGCAGTAGAAATGTATCTTTTTGATAGGACAATTGGTGTGTGTATATATAGCACTTCTAGGATAGTAACTTTGGCCGAAAAAACTGGCATTTTGTCTAAGTTATGAGTGCATGCTCAGCTGGGTTGCCATATATCTATAAAGTAAGAGGGAAGCAAGTACCCTTTCTTCAAGATAAGAGTAAGGC
This sequence comes from Larix kaempferi, assembly GCA_027924585.1. Classification (NCBI taxonomy): domain Eukaryota; kingdom Viridiplantae; phylum Streptophyta; class Pinopsida; order Pinales; family Pinaceae; genus Larix; species Larix kaempferi. Next base: position 3,626,423 of record BSBM01000267.1, on the reverse strand, counting down.
TGGAAGCATTAAACCAGCCTAGGTAGTGAAATTCAAAATGTGCATTTTACACATCCCGTGTCCATTAGTAGGAACCAATTTATAAATTTAGTGTTGGATTAATGTCATGGAACTTCTAAGTTCTAACAACTGTTTTGATGCTGGAAAAACGCAGAATGTCATCACCTGCTTCAAAGTTGCACAAAATTTAGTTGGTCCTTTAACAAGACTCAAATGTGTTTACGTGGATAGCAAAAGAGATTCTTAACATTGCAAATCCTCTCCTCAGATTAGTATGTCATTTTGCTTTCAGCAGAAATTAGGAATTAAACATTTAATGTTCTAGAAGCCAAAAGACAGACAGAATCTACAACGTCTTGCCTCTTGTTGATGTTTCTCCATGGGCAGCAGCAGGTAGTCATTCCCCCCCTACCACCACTTAGTCATGTGGTACATGACTCAATCATCTTCCCCATCGGTAAGTCATGCAGTGGTACATGGCTCAAACACCGATAAGTCATGCAGTAATACCTGACTGAGACATTGGTAAGTCATGCAGTGGCACATGGCTCAGATACCAGTAAGTCATGGTACATGACTCAATCAGCCAGGGGCTACAATATCTCATGTGGAGTGCACCCACATGAGCAGAGACATAGTCAAGACCTCAGATGACTATCAGATAATAGTCAAGGTCTCCGAGACTATTAGTGACTATCAGATATTCGAGTGAGTTATAGTCAGGACTATTGGGAAATAGTCAAACCTCTTGGAGAGGTCAGATAGCCATATACTTGGTTAGTGGAGTACAGTGGGACAGTGAAGAAAAAAGAAGCCACTTTGGAAATGGTCAGGAGAACATCACGGGAGGATGGCAAGCTCACAGAGAACTTCTCTAGACAGTAGAAGATTCCAGAAGTCAACCGAAGAAAAAGGACAAGAAAAGAATAATAACTAGTCCAAGAACAAGTCGGCCCAGTTAAAGTAGAAATGACCCAGTCAAATAGGTCAAGTCGGCCCAGTAAGGAAAAGTGATTTTTTCAGTATAATAGAAGTGAAGTTGCCTCATTTGTGACACACCAATTCACTCAAGCAAGCAAAGAAGTGCACAGATCCAAGGAAGCATAGTCAAAGGTTCAAGAAGCATTGTGAAGACATCTTTTAGGGTTTACTATCTTTCTCTCTCTTATTCGTTCTCAAAAGGGCTCTCTCTTATTCGTTCTCAAAAGGGCTCAGCTACTCAGAGGTTATTCTGTATTTTTCTTGTGTATCATTGTTCTGTTTCTGTAACTAGTGTTGGGCACTAGATTTGACATTGTATCTTGTTGAAGGATCTTATCTAGAGAAGTTGCTGGGTTTTTCCCGTGAAAGGGTTTTCCCAGGGTAAACATTGTGTCTACTGTGGATGTGTTTCTTTCAGTGATTTCTTTATGCATGCAGTTTATGTTTATGTGATAGAAATGTTTTAAAAAGTTAAAAACATCTAACTGCTAAGAAAAAGCAACACCTCTGTTGTCTTTAAGATTCGTTTATTTATTTCAAAATGTTTTAATAGAAAGGTTAATACTAAACACAGGGTTTGTGTATGAATTTACTCATTTAAACTCAAATCATTGGATCTAAATAACGTTTACTGGGTTTCATTAAATATGGATGAAATTACAACTAGGATTTAAATCCAGTTTTCATTGAAAATTGTATGCAACCAAAATTTGAGTCAAAGTAACTGACCAAGAATTGCATCACAAAGGCGAATTAAAATGTCCTCAATAACAGTTACACTACTATTGATTAAAAAACAAATGTCCTCAGTAACACCTGTTGCTTCAACTAATCAGTAAAACAAATGTGTATTCAATGAGAGTGGCAGTCATAACATCTGGACTATTCTAGAAAACCCTTTCAGTATCAGTTTTCGAGCTTTTTCAGTAACACAAGAATCACATTATCCCTCAGCAAAAACCCAAAAAAGGAATTGTAATGGTAATGAATCGAGTAACAAATTAATCTAACTCTTTCTTAACCTCGATCCCCATAGTCCTGGCTGTACTAATTATGGACTTGCAGATTGATTCCAGCGGCATATACTGACAATAAGGATCGGATTGCTTGACCTTGGCAATTTCATAGATATGTTTGAGGCTTAGTGTGGCTACAACCTGATGACCGGGCTTACCGCTACCTGACTCAATTCCTGCGGCCTTCTTCAAATACCATGTGACCGAGGGGGTCTTGACAATGAATTCAAAGGTGCTGTCTTTGTAAGCAGTGAGGATTACGGACATGGGCGTCTCGGGCTTGTATTTCTGAGTGCGAGCATTGAACTCTTTACAAAATGTCATTAGGTTGAGACGGTACTGACCCAGCGCAGGCCCAACAGGGGGCGCCGGTCTAGCTTGTCCCGCCGGCACCACCATTCGGATGGTGGCCGCCACGGGCCGCCTCGTCAAAATCGCTTCTAATGAAGCCATTATAAATTGTCGATTGGGCTGTGATTTAGCAGTTGACCCGTGGGAGTTTATCACAACTAGTCCAGGTTCGAATCTCGGGACATTCCTGTATAAGCTCTACCTGAGAATAACCCAAGCTACTCGTCCCAGGAGCTTCGATCCCCTTGGAGCCAAAAATTGGGCGGTTTCTGTTAAAAATAATAGCTTCGATCCCCCTCAGAACAAAAATTTGGGAGGTTTCTGTTAAAAAGGAAAAATAGATAACAGAGAGAACCAAAAATACTTCAACTCACTTGGTGGATGGAGCAAAGGATCCTCGTCCTGTAACGGCGATTGCAGTCTCCTGGGATTGATTACTCTGATCCTGTAACTGATTGCTGCTGTTGAGACTGACTTAGGGTTCCGGCTTAATCGAATGGGGTATGGGGTTTGGGGTTTTAGCAACACACAAATACCATCATGGGTGCCGTTGAAAGTGAAGATAACCGCTGACTCGAATCAAATGAGAGAGACTCCGGTTGAAGTTCAAGGTTATTTCCCATTCTTTCCCATCTTTTTTTTCTTTCTTAGGCTATCCTTTCTTTACTCCTTTTTTTCTTCCTTGGACTATACTTGGCCCGGCCAGTTTTACCATGTTGATGTGGTGTTGTCAATGGAGAGGGAAAAAAAATATTTAGTTGTCTTTTTTTTCAGTGAAAAAAAACAACCTCAATTGACCTCAAAATAGAGAGACACACTAATATACTTCAGAAAAAAAGGAACTCATAGAACCAGAAAGAACAAGCTGCTCATCTACCCATTCTTCCTATTATGAGGATGGTATTTAGTCATCTTGATCCTATTATGAGGATGGTATTTCAATTTTTACACTACATTATGAGGATGGTACTTCAATCTTTACACTACGTTAGATTGTCAACAACATTTTGACAATAGTGAAACTAACCATTTATGTTAATTTTCGAAGGTATCTCAATCTTTACTTTCTTTTTGACAGAAGAAGACCAGGGAGCCTCACCCTGCGGCACCAAATACCTCAAAGAATTTGCTACCCCGACGGAGGAACCTAACCCCAATAGGCCCAAGAATTGAACCCCTGACCTCTGGCCTAGAAATGGCTTGTCAACTAGGGCCCAACCAACTCAGCTAGTTGTTGGGGCTTCAATCTTTACTTGTATACATAGCCCATACAACAAACAAGAATGGAGAGAATCATCCACGTATTAAGTGGTTCATCCTTTATATTAAACTTGTGAATAGAAAGGATCATCCCTCCATTGGGTGATGCATCCTCTATGTCTTTGGGCGTGACCTTTGGGTGACTAAAAGTGGCTCCCATCCATCACTATGATATTCAGTGAGTCATATATGTCCTTGGTAATGTCCTCAATCCATATGGGTTCATAACAATGGGTACCCATCCATCATTACCATATTTCAATGTTGCATATAAGGTAGCCATTGAGCTCTAGAAGTACTTGTCTCCTTGAGGTGGAGGTTAGTTATGGCATCTCTATCTTTGTGCATGGCTTGACAAGTGTGATGGCCATGCCTAACTTTAGATCATTGCCACTAGGAATAATGGATTGGGGGGTATGGAAATTGGCAAATGACTCCCTACTCATGTAAAGAACCTCTTCCTATTGCACCAACCACCACCTCCCAAAGAAGAAAAAAAATCCAATAGTTAGTCGGACACATTCATATCCACCTTTTGCACTTGTACTATAATCTCCAAATAAAGGTTTGTGCATATAAGAGTTTTGTTTTGTTTTGTTTTTGTTTTTTGTTTTCAATGGGGTACACATCATGGGAAACCCTCGAGGCACTTCCCCTCATTTTGAGGATGATACCCAAGGTAAATTGTTCAATTGCAGTTTTGGCAACCTAACCCAGTGGAGACATCGAGTGATGCCCACAATATTCATAGAGGCAGCTAGCCTAGGGACTTGACTCCGTGACCTTCTGCTTGCAATTCACAACATTGAATCACTCGAGCTAACCCATCAAGTTCCATATGAGAGAGTTATAAGGGAAAGCATTAATCACATTGAAATTTCTTAAGAAAGCTTCATTTCTTAGTTTTAAATAAAGAAGAGAATTTATAATCTAATGAGCTTCCATGCCGCATCGAACTCAATGGCCGAAGAGAGCAATGTTCCAAGACATGGAAATATGAAGAAACTAATTCATGGTTTAGACAATTGATCCCTGATGAATTTAGCAAATTCACAAAACTAGAACAAATGTCCCATAAATGGGGCATTTCAATTGGGCAACCCCCAAAATGCACGAACCTTTGCACTAGACCTGGTACCCCAAGAATTAACAACCCATGAAAGAAAGACTTATTTGGCTTAAATAAAGGATTTGACGCATTTTAAAACCCAGAGAGCCAAGTTTTGGTTTGTTTCTGTTTAACTCTCCACAACTTATTCACCCTTACATTCAAGATTGCATTTTGAAACAGCTATACATAAATGCATATTTTTGAAGGCCTTTGATTCGTTCCATCTCCACTGTCACCACCAAGTTAAAGTGGTTGCAAGGCAAGCTTGATCAAAATATTGTTAGAAACCATTTCCTTGATATTTTCCATAGTTACAATGTTGTTTGGGTTATTTAGGTGGAACTTAGCCTTGAAATCCAGATTTAGTGTCTAGTCCTAGGCTAGGGGTCAAAATAAATCATGACATCATTAATATCCCTTCTAGAAAGATGAAGGTTCAAGAGCCATGTATTCTCAACCATAATTTTTAGTATTATGAGATAGCACTAATGACCACCATAGAGAATGCTCATGAAAGGATGGTCATAACTTAAGTGAGTTCCCTTTCCATATAATTAGTTTTCATTGGATATCCTCCCAATCTTTCCATATATAATTTTGGCCACAAAGCTAGCTTTAATTTTACATGTGCTATAGTAATAGTTAGACTCTACAAATCACAAATTAAGGCCCTTTCACAAGTTTTGGCCAAAGAGAGCCCCATAGGTGATGTTATTTCTTAGCAAAACTATCCATGCTTCTTCACCGTTGATAGCTTAGATGATCCATTGAGCACAAAGAGCTCGGGTTTAGGCTCGGGACTTTATTTTCTCCTATTCCCCACTCCCCACTATTTGGGGAGGTAATTAATTTACATTGCATGAGCCTTTGTCCACATCAGTGTTTGATGCATAAAGGAATTTGAAGATTCTCCCATGTGTTTTATAGGGATGGTACCCATTAAGAGAAATAGTAGACATGTATAACAACACTTTGGAGAAAATATGATTTTTTTTTGCTAGAACTTGGGTTCATAATCCATTTATCAATCTTTTTCTCTATTTTATGAAAGACAACATCCTAATGTTCTTTTGGGGGACTAAAAAGCAAATGGGATCCCCATAATTTTAAAGATTTCTCTAGCCTGAATCTAGGACCACCCTTGATTGGATAGTCAAGTAAGTACTTCACATAAGCTTTCCTTGTGACATTGAATTTTAACCCATTAGATCTATGAATCCAAGGCATCACAAAAAATTTATAGACAATGAGTGTATTTGCTATAGATGATCCTCAAGGATCATAAGGAAAGAGTCATAAACAAATATCATTCATCATTTTCCCAACATCACATTTGTGGAGAGGAATACATTTGATAAGCCCTTGGGTCTTCATGTTATACAATAGATAGCCCAATGCCTCTACAACCATGACATTCAAACATGACCCAAAGGGCATTCTTGGTAGGTTGCCTTGAAGGGGTCAGTTTCCTCAAATTTGGATTCATTCATGCACAATAGGTAAAGGCATCTATAAAAAAAAGTTTGAATCGTTGTTAAGAAGTATTGGCCAAACAGGAACTTTAAGCATGGCTAAAATAAAGTGCCACTCAACATTAGCATATGCCTTATCAAAGTCAATTTTCATGAACATGGCATCAAAGACAATGCATTGGGCTAGTTCCATTCCTTTCCACATCACAATCACATTTATCCAAAGTGAAGTGGCCTTTGATAAAGTCAATTTTCCCTAGTCGTGCAATTTAGGTAAAATATTATTAATACACACAGCCAACTAAGCAAGACCTTGTAGGAGACATTAATCAAAGTGATAGGCCTCCAATGAGTGACAAAAGGCACTATGCTTGGAAATAAGCATGTTTATTCTTTTGTTGGTGTGCTCCTCCTTTATGACTATGATGGCTTCATTGTTCACTCGCAACAAGTCTGAGTTGAAAAAATCCCGTGTGGCCTTAAAAATTTCACATGGGAAACATGTAAATTCTAGGTGACTTATCAACCACTATTTCCATTATAACAATGGTCAATGTATTTAAGGTCAATGGCATAGGACTTTTTAAAACAAAGTTGCATGACCACCTTTATCTCGTTGATTTAAGAGTTCCTATAACTAATACAGAACCTTATAGTGATCATTGACCCTTTATTTTTAAATATCTTATTGTTTACGTTGATGTTCTCCATGGTTCCAGCATCGGGTAAACATTTTGCAGATCATTCTCCCAGATTGTTCATGTGTATTGACCAATGGTTGGTAGATAATGGCCCCGTCGTAGCCCTATTTAGTCATGTGTATTGAGGCTCGAATGCTTGGCCTTTGTCTAAGCCATGTGGATAGACTAGAGTGAGGGAAGGCTAGTGGTTGTGAAATTCTATGTCACAACAGATCTATGAGCTGATGGATACCTCACAAAGAAAGAATAAGCAGAAGAGTGAAGAAGAGTGAAAACTGCAGTAAAAGGAGCAGAAGAATAATAATGCAGCAGAACTCAGATAGGAGCAGAATAATGTCACACTACTAAATTATCAGTATAATGAACAATTATAATACAATGGAGAGAATTCGAATCATGCAGGAGAATTCCAACCTCAGTTGGTCTAGCATAGGGATTAGCACCACTGGAGTGCTCCGGAAGACTCAAAGTCAATTGAACTGAACCTAAAACGAATTAACTGAAGTCACAATCAGTTAACTAACTAAGGAGGGCGCAATAGTGAGTCTGTCATGCATGTCAGTCAGAAAAGGGGGCATGAGGCCATAATCAGTGGCATTCAGAGCTCTAACCCCCCATAAGAGTCAGGTAACTTAGGTGGACTGCACCAAAACACTCAGTAGGTTCCTATAAAATAGGGAATTGACTGAAGTGGTCCTAAAATGATGCATGCAGGGATCAGAAGGTAGTAGATGGATCCTGGATGACATCTGTATAACACTAAGGGGCAAATGTCATCATCAACAACTAGGAAAAATAAATAATGCTAGGTAGAACAAGGATGGAGTATTGAAATATCCTAACACCCCCCCTTAATCTATAATTTTGCATCCTGGGCCCTGGTTACTGAGACCAAAGGTCACCCATACAATCAAATAAATGATAAAAATAAAGAACAGTCCATGAACCAAGGAAATGGGGAAAACCTCATGGGAACCCCCCCCTCAAATTGGACTGAAACACACCAAAATATTAATTGCTCCAAACTCAAGTAGGTGTGATGCTTGATCATATGTCCGGAGGTATCTTCCTCTTGGGAAGAAGTGGATTATGCTCCAAAAACATGTGCTTGTATTCTCCTTCAATGGATGCAAGTGAATATGGAAGCTTTCTGAACTTGCTCTTTAGACCGAACATGGTGAGAACAAATCCAAATATATGAAGATCATCCTGGAACCTGTGATTTGAACCAGCTGAGGTAGGATCAACTCCATGAATTTGTAGATAGTTCTTTGATATCTCCTTTGAACCAACATAGGTGAGATCATAACCAAATGAACTATGACATGATGGTGGTGGCTTAGACTTCAAATAAGCTCCAAGACTTGATAGATGGTTTCTTGTGATCTCCTTTGAACCAGCAGGGGTGAGATCAAAACCAAATGAACCATGACATAATGGTGGGGACTTGGACTTCAAATCAGCTCCAAGAATTGATAGGTGGTTTCTTGTTATCTCCTTTGAACCAACAAGGGTGAGATCAAAACCAAAATCGCAAGGATATGCCTGAGACTTGAACCCAAGCGAATGGTAATGTCCTCCATCTTCAGTGAAAATCTGAGAACATGTGCCAATGATCGAATAGAAGTACATCGAAGGAAAGTGATCAAGGAGGGTGAATGTATCACCTCCAAACTCTGATTTAACCTCCAAAACATTCAATAGATCATCCTTCTGCACACCAACAGACTCTTGTGAAAGAGAGGATTTAAGAACATCTTCAGATTCTAGTGTATGAACTGGCTTATCTTGCTCAAAATTTGAAATAGAAGACATTCAGAACATGAGTGTTGAATCTGCAACTTTTTCTTCATCTTGAACAACTTCATCATGAGATATGATTGAGGCCGAGACATAATTAGAGAGAACACTTAAGGAGGTATCACTAGACTTGTTCTCCAAATAATTTGCACCAATCCATTCCTTCTGCTTTCCAAATGTTTCTTCTAGTTGGGCCCATAGCTCATTTGGATATTCAACAATTTCCATGAGCCAACGCATACAAGGAGACATAGCAGTACACATTGCTCCATAGGCTCTGTCACATTCATTTAGCCAATAATTATCTTCTTCATAGGGAGCAAAATCTCTCATATCACCAAGACACTTATCAAAAAGACCTTGTCTCTTTAGATATGCTATCATCTTTGGTTTCCACTCATCATAATTGAAGGGAGAGAGAGGAGGAATTCCCTTCAAATACATGGAAGTTGTTGCAGAATGCCTGCAAAAACAATGGAAAATATATGCTACTGCTACTGCTACAACTGCAGAAAACTGTTGTTGCACTCAAGAACTTCGAATAACCTGCAAAAAACTCTCAAGAATGGTGGTAGACTACTACTGAGCATTGATTTAGGACAATAGGCACTTTTATTCGCATCCTTCACACCTGGATAGACCTCATTGGATTTCTCCAATGAATTCAATGCAATGGAACCAGGATTTGTTGTGGAAATCCAGAGGCTTCTGGTGCACTACCAAAAGCAGTTGCTCAACCTATTCACTCAACAGGCTCTGATACCATGTGAAATTCTATGTCACAGGAGATTTATGAGCTTATGGATACCTCACAAAGAAAGAATGAGCATAAAATTGAAGAAGAGTGAAAACTTGAGTAAAAAGAGCAGAAGAATAATAATGTAGCAGAGCTCAGGTAGAGCAGAATAATGTCACACTACTAAATTATCAGTATAATGAACAATTATAATACAATGGAGAGAATTCAAATCATGCAGGAGAATTCAAACCTCAGTTGGTCTAGCATAGGGATTATCACCACTGGAGTGCTCCGGAAGACTCAAAGTCAATTGAACTGAACCTAAAACCATTTAATTGAAGTCACAATCATTTAACTAACTAAGGAGGGCGCAATAGTGAGTTTGTCATGCATGCCAGTCAGAAAAGGACGCATGGGGACATAATCAGTGCCATTCGGAGCTCTAACCCCGCACAAGAGTCAGGTAACCCAGGTGGACTGCACTAGAACACTCAATAGGTTCCTATAAAATAGGGAATTGACGGAAGTGGTCCTAAAATGATGCATGTAGGGATCAGAAGGTGGTAGATGAATCCTAGATGACATTTGCATACCACTAGGGGGAAAATGACATCATCAACAACTAGGAAAAATAAATAATGCTAGGTAGGACAAGGATGGAGTATTGAAATATCCTAACAGTGGTCACATTGCATACTTTATGTGGGAGTGCTTTGTAATGGGAGTGATCTATTCTTATAGAGTGAGTTGACTTGTCCATGTTACAAGGGATCTTGTCTCTTTGTATATTAGACAAAGTCTAATCTAATGTTGAATTTGACATTGGATCTAAGAAGTGTCTGAGACTTCTTAGAGTATGGTTAAATCAACATTAGAGCTCTATGGAAGAATTTGATCTACATGTGAGGAGATATCAATGAGGAGAACTTTTCTATGATGAAGAAACAACCAAGAATTCAAGGAAAACCATTGAAGAAGCTCCGGAAGAAAATGAAGAGAAGAAGGCAAGTTGGCTTGAAGACAAATGAAAGAAGAAGATCAAAACTAGCGGCCTTGATCTAAAAATCTAGCCGAGAACTTTCTCTAACATAAATCTTCAACAAAACAAGATCTTTATTAACGCTTATTTGCTTGTGAAATCATGAGTGTTTCAATTCTTATGCATCATTAAACATGAACAATTTGCCAACATCATGCACATAATTTGTAATGACATCTAATCAAGTGAGAATCATAATAAAAAACATGCATACCAAAAGATGACAACCGACTGATAACGGAGTTCGTTAGACCTCCTGACTACGTCTCCGAGTTCGACAAACTTCCGAACTGTTCTAATTAATCCTCCTTCTTGCAATTTACATGGACAGAATCATGTGGTTCTTTCTCCCATCTTGGGAAGCCTTCTCCTAAGGCTCTCACGTGAATTTACATAAGCAAGACCTCCTCACTTAACTTCTCCAAAGCAAAGGAAAGATTACAAGAATGCTCTCTCTCCAACCAAGCTTACTTCCTTCTCCATATGAGAGGATTTTATAGCTTTCTCATGGATGATTAGTCATCACCCATGTTAAGGATCAAAGTTCTCCCATGATCCCCTAAAGTAGGATTAAGAGACACCTTAAGGGGGTATGTGGAGGAAAAGGCGTCATCTTCTTCCATGAAGATCTCAACACCCCTTAGGACTAGGAAACCAACTCATAAGGTGGATTCTCTCACCTTTTTAATTTCCTTTTTACAAATTAAATGAGAATTAATGTGAGCATCAAATTCTCTTTTACATAGTTTGGTCTTTGCATTTCAAATGAAACACTTTATGAACTTTTCCTTGAAGAAAACCTCCTTTCTGGTCGAAACTTCAACCTGGAATTTCTTCCACATACGGAGTCCATTTGACCCCATTCAAGTTGTGTTGGAAAACTCTCTGCAAACTCTTCGTCAACTGACCATCTGTGAAGAAACTGGAGACCTCCTTCATTCTTCGAATGAGACGATACTCCTGGATCAAATCTCCCCACTGAAAGCACTTTTTGGACCTCCAAAAACTTTTGATTTATAATTGAAGAAAAAATCTGTCTTCTCCTCATTCAAAGCTTTGTCATGGCTGTTTTTGGATTCACTTGGATAGATTCACTTGCCCCTATGACCAATTTTAGGGTGTCGAGCACCACCGATCATGCACCCAAAATTTGTTATTACAAGGATAAAGGCTACAAAAACCCATTATAATATGGCAACATCCATCCTTAAGTCACAATACAAAATAAGAGTGCACTTGCGGTGGACACTATGGTCACAAACTTCACTACATGTTGTGCACATGCACAGTCCAAAAAATTTCCTTTGATTGCCACCAATCCTACTTAGACATATGACACCATTATAAAATTCCAATATTTTACATTACAACTATAATGTAAAACCTTTGAGTGACTAAGAGCACACACCATTTTATATGCATAAATCAGCTTTTCAAATAAAAATAAAAATGTAATACCCATTCCATGGCATGCTCGAAATCCTTTAAGGCTCTCGGCTTCTGAATTTATGTAATAAAACCCTGTGGTTTTAGCCTTGTATCAAGTGCCATCACAACATTTACACTGAATCAACAATTCGAGAACTTCCTTTTGACACATGCTCTTGAATCTGATTACCAGTGGATACATCTTGTGAACTTAGAGATGATCCAAGGCTGGATACATTTTTAATTCACCTGGAAAATGTTACTACCTCCATTGGAAGATCTCACACCTTGTATAGATACCTGCGCCTCATCAGGATCTGGTGTAGAAGTACCCCCGACAAGAAAGCGGTACACAGATTTGTTGGCAGATACAATATTGGCTTTTTCCTGCTTCAACCTCACTGCAGTATTTTCAGCAACTTCGACAGCAGCATCACCAACATTTTCAAAACGATTAATCCAAGATGGAAGTTTTTTTCCAAATCGCCCATGGTTGCGCCACCATCGAGGATCAAAACTCCAATTTTTTATCGCTATGCACCAATCTTATATGTAGCACCATCCAAAGCTTTTGGTGACAGATGCTTTGGCCTTTCGTCCACTCATCCATGCATAATCACTTCTTAAGAAATAATCTCTCCAAGCTATTTCCGAGGAGTCTAACACGTAGAACTGTCTGCGAATACTAAAGCACCAACTGACCGTTGGCTCCTTCGTTGCAGCCTCCAGGCAGCCTATCGTGGCTGCACCTCTGCAGGTCGTTTCTACTGGTATCTCAAGTGGCTTCCTTCTCCTTCACAGTGCATCGATATCACATGACTTTGGCTCTTCTGTTTATGGACCACAGTACTAGATTCTTTGCACAGGAACCAAACAGAACCAAATGCTCTCCACAACGGCTGCTCTTCTATGCTCCAGTCGATGTTTCTAGAGGTAATGAGTTCCGAATTGCCCTCCTTTTCTACGATACTTGGATCGAAAACTAATCCATGCTTAACAAATTCCAACCTTTTAGTCAACAGATACAGGTGGCAAAGATTGGTGATCACAATCGCCACAAGATTTTTAATACTGCCATCGTTAATGTTGTCATTTCACTTGCAATCCCCATAGAGGAAATCAAATTCGATGACTTGTCAAGGGTTAGTTCACTAGCAGTGATGGAGCAGAGACTCGCTCATCTTTGAATTAATAGCTATCGACAGTTGTCGTAGCTAATGTAATCCACTTCCAAGTGGATCTTATCATGATCTTCAAGCACCATATCGCAGCCTTCTTCACAATACAAGTATCTTCCATTCCAAGGAAAAAAATACAAGTATCTTCCATACGCAGCGCCTTACCGGTACTTGCTTCACAACCTAAACTCCCTGCAAATCGACAGAGCTTCAACTCTATGTATGTGTCTTCCTTCATACGGATGGCCTTGTTGTCCAGCACTATGGCCACATCCGTGTGCTTTAGCAGCGATTGGGAGGAGATGGCGTTTTGTTGAAAAATTCCACCATAGATGTGGATACCTGAGGAGAAGGGTATATTTCAGCTTCAACTTCTCCATAGTCTTTTGACTAGATTTATTCTCAAAGAAAAATATGCCATCAAACTCCCCACTAATTCTGTTCACTATGGAGTCTCCCTCATGGGTGAAACTCTTCGGGCTTGGACGAAGTAGGAGGGAGATCCCTTGAATCTTGCAGAGCCTTTTTCTCTGATCTTTTCAAATCAGATACAAATTTGCTCTCCTCCTCGAACGAAGAATCCAGTTGCGAGTTTTTTTCTCAATAACAGAAGCCAACTGCCTCTGCGTCTGATGTTTTTCACCAGTTTCGACTCAACCTTCACGGATTCCATTGCAAGAGCCTCGATAGGAACAGGAATAGGAGCGGCCTCTGTGGTGGAAATCATGGTTGGACAAGAGAACTTGGCTGTTTGATTGACTGTATGGAAAAAATGACAATTCAAACTTTTTATGCAGATCAAACTCTTCGACCGATGAGGCTTGAACCCTTGTCATTTTCCTACCTCGCTTTTTCTCCCTCATTGAATAAGGTGCATAAAAAAATGTTGGAGCCAGAAGCAATGGCTTCTTTGCGTTTGAGGGGGCTTTTCTCATCATATTTTGAATCCTCTTCAATGAACGAAGTCCCTCTGTTAATGCCTAACCAGCCGGTGGCCTTCAATTTATGTATAAAGTGGCAACCAGATTTCACCAAATATTATCTAGATCTACTCACAATGGAGCAGCTTCCATCATATCACTTAGTGACTTTGTATTTGTAGAAATTCATTTCATGCCTTCATAACATAAATATATAAACTTGTTAACATAATAATTTTATTAATGCAAATATGTTAACCATTCCTTACCGAACCAGCTTAAGAGACTTTCTTTCTGTTTTTGTTTCTCCTCAACGACATATTTAGGAATACAGATTGTATGTTTCACTGTTTTTCTTGCAACTTCTTTCTTTGTGGGTTCTTGCACAAGCTTTTTATCCAAGCTATGACGTAAATGTGGGTGGAGTTTCCATCATTTCTCCTCCCAATTCCCACTCAAATTACAATGGGTGCGGAAAATTTTCAAATGTTGCTCCCTATTGACATGCTTTCTCTTCAAACAAAGAGAAAAGTCATCTTGTCGAGGCTTGTTGCGTTTTGCCGAGACCCTTTTGTGATAAACTTTCTGCTTCCAACACTTTGAAACACAATGGTTTTCTTTGCCGCAAAAAGTACAAGAAATTGCATTCTTTCTACTATCATGGAAATCGGAATAGTTATTTGCATAATTGAAATTGTACCTTGCAGATTTTTGTTTCAGTGGAGACCCCTTAACCGGATCTCTTTTAGGCGATTCATTTTCATATTTTGAATCACTATCTGCAAACACTTTTTGTTTACCTTCCCGAATCTGATACCATTTTGACTTCAATTTTAGATTATGATCCCAACAATGTGCTTCATCATGTCCTCATTTTTGACAATATGAGCAAGTCACCCAATGAATCTCACATGATGTTTCTTCATGATAACCCAATCCTTGGTATCGAGGTCGTTCTTTAACCTTGATGGGTTTTGTAATCCCTTGACCATGTAGGCCCAAGCCTTTTCCTTCATAACCCATTTTCAACAATACTCTAGATCCAATCCCTCGAGTATGTTTCTCGAAATATCCTAAACCATCATTATCAAATGAAGAATTTGAACTTGAATAATTACTGCTTACCTCATCTTCCTTTTACCGAGGAACAAACATGCACATATGGTCTTCTTCGATTTTCGAGGTATCCTCATTCTGCTTGCTTAGGCTTGATGCATATGAGGTCTCCAGAAGATCATCTTCTGAGTGTGGACATGATGAACAAATTTCTTCATTTTA
This sequence comes from Larix kaempferi, assembly GCA_027924585.1. Taxonomy (NCBI): domain Eukaryota; kingdom Viridiplantae; phylum Streptophyta; class Pinopsida; order Pinales; family Pinaceae; genus Larix; species Larix kaempferi. The sequence continues at coordinate 3,611,149 of BSBM01000267.1, read as the reverse complement.
TGTCTTAGGAGGACTCTTTGTAGAAGAGATTTCTCCAACTTGTTCTCCTCTAAGTTCCTGCAATAACTGTTGTAGCCTTTGCTTCTCATCTTCGGAAGCTGCTAAGAATATTCTAAGCTCAAAATTTTCCTCTTGGATACATTGATTGATCTCCTCCAACTCTTGAACCCTTTCACGTTTCAATCTTTTACCCATGATTGAATTCACAATCTGCAAACTTGGCCAGACCAATTCTGATACCACTTGATCTGAAAATCTCGCTGAGAACTTTCTCTAACATAAATCTTCAACAAAACAAGATCTTTACTAACGCTTATTTGCTTGTGAAATCATGAGTGTTTCAATTCTTATGCATCATTAAACATGAACAATTTTCCAACATCATGCACATAACTTGAAATGACATCTAATCAAGTGAGAATCATAATAAAAAACATGCATACCAAAAGATGACAACCGACTGATAACGAAGTTCGTTAGACCTCCTGACTACGTCTTCGGGTTCGACAAACTTATGAACTGTTCTTATTAATCCTCCTTCTTGCAATTTACATGGGCAGAATCATGTGTATCTTTCTCCCATCTTGGGAAGCCTTCTCCTAAGGCTCTCACATGAATTTACATAAGCAAGACCTCCTCACCTAACTTCTCCAAAGCAAAGGAAAGATGACAAGAATGCTCTCTCTCCAACCAAGCTTACTTCCTTCTCCATATGAGAGGATTTTATAGATTTCTCATGGATGATTATTCATCACCCATGTTAAGGAGCAAATCTCTCCCATGATCCCCTAAAGTAGGATCAGGAGACAACTTAAGGGGGTATGTGGAGGAAAAGGCCTCATCTTCCTCCATGAAGATCTCAACACCCTTTAGGACTAGGAAACCAACTCATGAGGTGGATTCTCTCACCTTTTTAATTTCCTTTTTACAAATTAAATGAGAATTAATGTGAGCATCAACATCAAATTCTCTTTTACATAGTTTGTTCTTTGCATTTCAAATGAAACACTTTATGAACTTTTCCTTGAAGAAAACCTCCTTTCTGGTCGAAACTTCAACCTGGAATTTCTCCCACATACAGAGTCCATTTGACCTCGTTCAAGTTGTGTTGGAAATCTCTTCGTGAGCTCTTCGTCGACTAATCATATGTGAAGAAAATGGAGACCTCCTTCACTCTTAGACTAAGACGATCCTCTTCGATCAGGACTAGTGAAGGAAGACAAGTCATCCCCAATTGAGGAATCTTCTAGTGAATGGAAGAATATAAATAAAGTGCTCCCACTCTTCATTTTCATTCACTCAATCATCACATCTTCTCTCTCCACTTGTGCACATATCCTTGGAAGGCCTAGCAAAGGCAAGAATCACAATTTTTGGGTTCTCATATTCTCTTGGAAGATTCACTACCCTTGCTAGGGTTTCTGGTGAAGGAGAGAGAACCTCTCGTGTGTTGAGGTTCATCTTCATGATTGGTATTGTGCTTGTATTGGATTAATTTCTTCTAAGAAAAGCTTGGTGGGTTTTCTCCCTATTGGGTTTCCCAGTATAAAAATATTTGTGTCTCTTGTGCATGGTTATCTTTCAATGATCCTTATTTTATTTTATGTTGCAAATGAATGATGTTATAATTGTGGGATGAAACAATATACGAAATAAAGTTGAAAGAGATGAAAATTATATTGCTAAGTTAAAATTCAATAGTTTAGTGATGTGTCCCTCCGCCAATTTGAGGATTGAAATCCTCTTTGTGATGGTTTCTTTAGAGTTATGGCTTTAAATCAATTCTTAGTTGACTAATTCCTTTCCTCAATGTAATGCATTTTAGCTCATAGTTGGACCCCAAAAATATCTATGAAGCTCATCAACCGTTAAAAAAATGATGGAGTTTGGTCGCTTGTGTTTGTATCTCTTCATTGTACGAACAAATTTTAAATTCTTGGGTCCACTATTTCAACTCATCATTTAATTTCCCTTGTGAAGCCACACAAGAAGGAAGAGAATTGGTTTATAGCTTCTCCCCATCCAATAATCCATACCTCTTCTCCTCTCAGTGATGATAACATATTCCAAACCCTTTTAATGGAGCTCATGCCACTAGAATGCTAAAGAGGCAACACATTAAACAAAAAGTGCATCATATGGATACACATATTCTCATCACCCCATGAGATGGAAACTATGATGGGTTGGTGGTTTGAGAGACTCAACTCCCCTAACACTTAAACTAACCTTCCTCCATTGAAGTGATGAAAAAATATTTTTGCTCCAAGATCATACTCGATCAAGCATTTTTAAAACTATTTCATTTCCTTTTTATAAGTTTTTCCAAATGAACAACAATTGAGATAACTCTTACCTTCTAAACTTATTAGGGCCATACAATATGCCAAGCCTATATTTTAGGATATTGCAGGTGGCCTTCTATCCTTGAGTATCAATGGGGAGCAAGCCCACTTGACCATCTTGGGTTTTCACCCCACACCAAGAAATGGACTTTGATCAAGTCGTTAGACATCCAATTCCATAAAGTAGCCCTCTCCTCAACATCATTTGAGACATAGAAGCCCAAAGGGTTTCCCAATTGATGGTCACCAATGTTGTTGGGCATTTGGCTAGTTCTATGACAGTAGGGGACAAGTTCAAGTCCCCCCATGTTAGGCACACTAGTTTACGCTAACAGGTTTACCAAGGATACCATTCACAAATGTGGGGAAGCATCTATTTAGTCTCCCCATAACGTTTGAATTGGAAAAAAAATCACTTGATGCATTAATATTGGGTTACAACACCTTCCTTGCCATATAAACATTTCGACAGAAAATTATACCCATTCAACAATGTAGCATTCAAGGTCATTTTTAGCAAGACATATTCAAACTCTTCAATTAAATCAGATTATTAGCTTGGATCTAAAAATGAAGTAGAAGAGGTATTAGAAGGGGTTGGGGGAGAATTGGCTTTCGATGATGATAACCCAGTCTCAATTGGAATAAAATCACACGTATTGTTTGGAAAAATCCACAACCAAAATGAAAATAAGATAAGGTAAACAAATGACCATCGGTCAGGCCTTTATAGTAGGGAAGGCCCAATTCCAGGCTTCCCAATAATTGTTCTGTTCCTTGATGTCCGAGGGGTAAGGGGTTCTAAAAAAAATCTAGCCCTAAAAATACTTATGGAAGTCCATAGTCCTAATATCATTCTCTCGCAAGAAACCATGTGCTTTGGACAACAATTGCCAAGGTTTTGTCTAAAATCTTTAAAAATTGGCATTTTTGTTCATTCGATGTTATTGGTTTATTGAGTGGCTTAATTTCAGGGTGGAATTCTAAGTTCCATTCAATCCCTTCCTTTCCGATGAATACAAGTATAGTGGTGGAATTAAGGGCAAAAGAGTTAGGGATTGATCTAAAATTACTCGATGTATATGGGTTGTATGAGGATAAGAAGAATATCTAGGCTTCTTTAGTTTACTCCAAGGGTTTGGAAGGAGATAATGTGATTTTAGGGGGAGATTTGAATCTAACTCTTAAGAACAGAGAGATATGGTGGGATACTACTAGAAGAAAACAGTTGGGAGAGTATTACTCGTAGTTTTTTGAATCTCACCATCTCATTGATGTGGATCCATTGAAAATATCTCCAACTTGGTGTAATGCAGGATGAACAAGAGAAGGAATGTGTAAAGGATTTAATTGTTTTCTAATGTCTAAACCCATTTTTAATGCAAATCTTGGAATCAAATATTGGGTAGGGAATGGTGACTTATTAGACTACCTCCCTATCTTACTCAAGTTGGAGAAGGAGGAGTACGAGAAACCCCCAATCCCACTTAAATTAAACCACACTTGGTTATTGGATTCAAAGTTCAAGGACTTAATTATTAAGACTTTCAAGCCCTATAATTGTAGAGAAAGAGACTCTACAAGGAAATAATTCATAAACAATCTCTAGAGAATCAAATGTATGATGAAAGGGTGGGAAAATAAAGTTTTCTTGAATTCTCAAAAAGACCTTAGAGAAATAGAAGAAGAGATTGTAGAGCTTTTTGATAATAATTCAGCTGGGGTCTTCTCATAAGTGGAAGGTAAGTCCTTAAAGTTATTTGGAGCAAGAAAAAGGACCTTCTAGCTAAGGAAGAAGCAACACGGAGACTCAAAAGTATGAAATTGTGGATAAATGAAGGTGACAATAATACAAAAAATTTCACTCTTATGCCAACCATAAGAGGCATATATTTGGACATCATACATCATGATGGCTCTTGGATTAGCACTTTCCAATAGCTTGCAGATGTTGGAAGACATTATTTTAAAACTTTTTTTTAAGACCCTATGAATGCCAACATTAGGGAGATTTTGCAAATTATGAGTCTTTGTACTAATCTCATAAATGAAGAAGCGATTAGGGACCTAGAGGCTGAAGTTACACCTTCATAGTTGAAGGTTGTGTTGTTTTTATTCTACAGAGGGCAAATTCTTGGGCAAGATGGATTATCTGTGGAATTGTACTTTCCCTTTACGACCTAGTATTGGAGAAAGTGATGGAAGAATCATGGCTTTCTAGAAAAAAATTGGGGGCTTTAAACACTCCCTTTTTATCCCTTATTCCTAAGAAACAAAATTGTGACACTTTCAAATATTTCTAGCCTATTATGTCCAAAATTAATCTCATGCAAATTCATTTACAAAATTATTTTCAAAACTATCGCTAATAGATTGAAAGGTATTTGTCTCTACAATAGACAAATACATGATGATGTTAAAATAACACAAGAAGACATGCATTCAATTAAAGCAAACACGATCTCAGCTATTGTTCTAAAGATTGGTTGTCTAAGACTTATGATAGAGTGAATTGGATTTTTTAAAGACTATTGCTTCTCCAAATGGGAATGGGTATGATGTCAATTAATTGGATTATGGAAAGCCCACGGGGTGTATAGCAATTGGTAATGAGAAATTGAGATAAGAAGTTGTAAATCACAAGTTCAAATCCCCGTGGGTACTTGCTTACAAAAATAATAGTTAATTGGATTATGGAGTGCTTAACATTGGTTTCATTTGCAATATTAATCAACGGTCCACCTTCTATATTTTCAATGCTTCTAGAGGCTTCAGGTAGGGGTGCTCCCTATGTCCCTTCATTTTCTTGTTACCATCAAAGGGGATTATAATTCTTATTAAATAAGCAAAAAGGAAGGGAGAGTTGAAAGGGATTCATGTGGCTTGATTTGCGCATATCACTCACTTGCTCTTCTTGGACAATATTATGCTTTTTTTGCCATGGGTCTGTGAAGGAGCTAGAAAATTTAAAGGACTTATTGTCTATGTATTGTAGGGTTACAAGTATGGAAATAAACAATAAAAAGACCCTTCTTTGGTTTAATGAGATGGTATATGATATTAAAGAACAAAATATGGAATCAATTCCATCGAAGCCTTGTGATTTAGAGCAAGGGGTTAAATATTTTAGTTTTTTTTTAAACTTTGCTAAAAGGATTGGGGGGGGGTTGGGGCTTTAAATATACATGCTTTTAGCCCGACCTTTGCTGCAAAAATCCTTTGGAGGCTAGTGTACAATGACGAACTCTGGGGTAGAGTCATGAAAGAAAAATACCTAAAGGGGATCTCAATGGAGGCATGGTTCAGATTGGTAAATAAATAGGTTTTAGGGGCATCCATGGTATGGAAAGCATTGGTTAAGGCACATCCCTTGGTTAGCAAATGGGTGGCTTGCAAGTTGGAAATGGATTCAAGTTCAGAATCGAGGAGGACATATGGATAGGATCCATGTAATATACCTAAATTATATTACCATGATGCTATGATGTATAATCATTTATGTTGTACTAGCGATCATCTTGATCAATATTCTATATTTATTATATGATAATTAATATTAAAAAAATATTAGAATTTTATTTATTTATTTTAAGCTCTAAGGTATTACAAAAATAATATGCAAGTCCCATTCAAAAAGGAACTTGCATTTTCATGCCCAATTATTATCAAGGAATGTATAAGTTAAATATAAAGAGTATATTTCAAAGAAAATTGATAAAAACAAAATGGAGTCTAATAAGAAGAAAATATGAATATTGTGTACCACCTGATCAATGTTGAATGTTCCTATGCTATTTAGACTAAAAGGGACATTTGAAGGGAAATATATTGTCATTTCTATTGCTCATAGTGATCATAATAATCATATTAGCATTGAATTCACTAACGAGTTATTGATTCCCAAGTCAAATAGAATCGAAATGCTAGATTTTTGGATAAGAAACAAAATGAAATAAACGATTTACAGCTGAACATTGGAGATTATACCTTCATATCACAATTCATTGTGAGATCATTATGGAACGATGATAGTGACATAATTCTAGGTTCAACCTAGATGGATACATTGGGTACTTTCATTTTCAACACATAGAATTTTTTTTTTACATTTTCCTATAAGAAGAACAAAATAACATTGCAAGACATTACTAATAGGTCATGCTTAATAGTACCCTCATTAGAAGACATGAAGGACATATCATAAATGATCCTTAAAGATAGCCACAAGTCAATACAAAAGTTGTAGGATCAACAAATAGAACGTGACAAGGTTATTGTTGAAAAGAACGAAGAAACATCTGAACTAAAACATTATAATAAGAAGCTACTTGCGCTAATCAGAAGTCAAAAGATACAAAGTAGTGCAATCAAAAATTGAAATAGGAGAATCAAGTTCTCAAAAAGAAATGATTAGAAAAAGATGAAGAAAGTTCTCGACTAAGGAACCTTAATAAGAGGTTGTTTGAACAAATAAAAAGGTTAAAAGCTGAGAAGTCATATATTCTAGAACATAAAAACAAAGGTGACAATATAGAAAATGAGGCCCTAATAATGGAAATTAAAGATCTTAAAAATGCTAAAGAATAACTTCAACATGAAGTACATATCCAACAGTGCAAACTAGGAGAGTATATTAACAAGTCCAAAGAGCTCAAAAAACAACTATGATCATCATAGAAAAAAATGTGACTTACAAATAGAATACTAAGCATTGACTCGACAAGATGTTGCAATTTAATGCAATCAAGAATCACAACGAAAGCAAGATGAAAAGAAAAAAATTGACAAGGTCTTCTTAGATAATGACAAGGAAATTAATCGTTTGAAGAGTCATAGTTAAATTATGCTTCCAAAAGTTAACAAAATAAAATTTAAGCATATATCAATCCTGAAAGTAGACAAAGTGACATCCATGGATATGAGAGAGTCAATGAAGTTTTTAGAAGTTGAGACTGCAAATAAAGAGACATCAATATAATTGATTGAAACTGCAAATCAATAGTGCCATTACTAACAAAACCTTACCAATGAAAGAACATCTAGAAAATGAGTTCAAGAAACAATTCAATGACAAGTCAACATATACAAATTCAATGATGATTGACATTCTATTGATTATTAATGAATCCATTGATACACTATTGAATATGAAAACATCACATATTAACATGTCGACTCAAGTCAAGTATGACAATATTAAGAAGGATCAATCAAGGTGTCGTATCACCCAAATCACAAAAGTCATGGCATGCAAGAATCAACATATCAATATCAAAAGGTACCCAACCAGATTCAATGTTATACTTACATGTTGAAGCATCCAAAAATTCTAAGTTAACAACAAAGAAGAGCAAATCCAAAATATTTTCATTGAAGAGTTTGAAAAAGAATTTGCCTTGGATGTATTAATCCTTTCTTGATGTGACAATATTGTTCAAAGCTTCGAACATCTTATCACCTCATGTCCTCAACATGATCAAATAGGAGAAAGTCGTAGGAACATGGATCATTGTATCAAAATAAATGTTTTTATACATGTGCTTTGAGGACAAATCATTTTTAAAGGGGGGAGACTTGTAATATACCTAAAGTATATTACCATGATGTTATGGTGTATAATCATTTATCTTGCACTAGTAGTCATCTAGATCAATATTCTATATTTCATACTATAATTAATGATAACCATATTGTTAATTTTTTAGCATTAATTCAATATTCTCTAGGATCTTTATTGAGAGAATAACATGTACAGCATATCAAGTATAACAATGCATATCAATCACACCAAGCAATCACATGAGACAATAGACACACAGAGTTTCACTAGGGAAAACCATAAAGGTGAAAAACCCCACAACTTCCTCAGAGATAGAAAGAGCAATGATACAACCAAAGTACACAGAGATAGTCCTCCTCCTATCAGTTGAACCTCCTCCTCCACTAGTGCGCCACTTTCCGAGTAGTGTAGAAGTGAATAATGAGATGATCAAATAGAGTGCTCCCGCACTCTATTTATACTTGACCTGACCTGCCTAATAAACTAGCTGGGCCGACTTGTCTAACTCAGTCTAATAACCCATGGTTAAACTAATCAGGGCTGACCCCACACTTGGTGGTCTAATAACCCATCATAAGCAAGTTACGACACTTGTCAATACAAATGACAACACTTCCGTATAGAGGAATAATAACATCTCTATAGGAGTACAATATACATAGGTGAAATACATTCCCAAGTTACAATTACATCAACACATATATTTTTCTAAAGGACATGACTTATCATCCCTTACGTGTATTTATATACACGTCCATATTATCTCAAGACATATATGAGTTAATAATAAATAATAAGTATAAGATATATATGGATTCATCCTTGTTATAATGGATGCTTGAGTGAAGTAACCTATTAGGTTTTCTTCAATCCATAGGTAAATTAAGACTCCTAGAAGCTCTAGTTACATCCTTACACAAATGAGGAATATTTTCTTTAAGATATGCAATTGTCTTGAGGGGAGGAGTAGAACATAATCAAGGTTGGAAGTTAGTAGACATTTTGAATTTGTGAGGAGATATAGTGGAGGAATGGAGAACTTTTGTGAAGAAACTCTCCCACGATGCTATAACACTAACATCTAATGATGATCTCCTTAAATGGTCCAAAGCTAAAGGGAGTGGCTAATACTATGTTAAACTAGGTTATGCAACACAAATTGTAGAATATTGGTTTGGGAATAGAATTTGGTGGTGGAGGTCCATATAGAAGTTACCCTGTCCCTTGAAAGATAGAATTGTACTTTGGTTGGACTTAGCTAATAAATTACTTACTTGGGATAATGGTCATAAAAGAAACTGAGCGGGTTCTAATAGATGTATCATGTGAAAGATAATTAATGGATCATTAATGTTTGTGGAGTGTCCCTATTCTAGAGATGTTTGGAAAGAGACAATAAGAGTCTTAGGAGAAATGGGATAAAGGGTCTCTAGAATATTTTCATGGGATTGGATCATTAATAGACCAATAACAACATACAAAGCTCTTCCATATATATATTTGTCTATGAGATATAGATAGCCAAGAACAAAATGGTCTTCCAAGATTATCTCTTCTCTCCAACCCTAGTGTCTCACAAGTCAAGATTGGCAATGGAAGAAAGCAAAAGACCTTTAAAAGTCCCAAGGGCTAGAAGCTTGATGGAGCCATGTATTAACAAAGAAAAACCTTAGGGATTTTTTGATGGAGAATGTAAAGGTGACCCGGGTATGTGTGGAATTGGAGCAATCTTATTTATTGATAGTTCTCAATATTTCCTTATTACATATGCAGTTGGTCCAGGGACTAACAACTAGGTCAAGTTATTTTCTCTTTGGATTTTAATGAAAACTACCCTCAACAAAGGGATAAAACAACTAGATGTTTTGGATGATTCAAAGCTTGTGATTGATAGGGTTAATCAACTCTCCAATATTTAGAATATCACTTTGATCCCTATTTTACAACAAGTCGAGGAGGTAAAGTTCATATTTGAAGAAATATATTTCTCTCATATTTTCCAAGAATTCAACATATTAGAAGACTCCTTAACCGAGGATGACTTAATGTTTCAGGAAGGAATTTTGTATGAACAAGTCTTCAAGGGAGGCAATCTTCTATTGGCTATAGAAATTGTTTTATATTAATTGGTATTTTATACAAAGATTAGAGTTGGAGATCAAACTTTTAGCATGTTTTTCTAAAGTTGTTTAGGTCTTGAAGCATATGTTTTTAACTTCAGGAAAGGAAGATTATTGTTTTAATTCGTTGAAGGAAGAATGTATTTTATGTCAATGTAGGAAAGGCAACTAGGACTGTTTTATTTTAAACGACATGCCATTACTAACAAATCAATAGTGCCATTACTAACAAAACCTTATCAATGAAATAACATCTAGAAAATGAGTGTGAGAAACAATTCATTTAAAAGTCGACATATACAAATTTAGTAATGATTGACATTCCATTCATTATTATTGAATCCATTGATGCACTAGTGAATATGAAAATATCACATATTAACATGTCGACACAAGTCAAGCATGACAATATTAAGAAGGATCAATCGAGGTATCATATCACCCAAATCGCAAAAGTCGTGGCATGCAAGAATAACCTATCAATATCGAAAAGTACCTAACCATAGTCAATGTTATACTTGCATATTGAAGCATCCAAAATTCTAAGTCAACAACAAAGAAGAGCAAATCCAAAATCTTTTCATTGAAGAGTTCGAGTAAGAATCTACCTTGGATGTATTGATATTTTCTTGATGCGACAATATTGTTCAAAGCTTCGAACATCTTATCACCGCATGTCCTCAACCTTATCAAATAGGAGAAAGTCATAGGAACATGGATCATTGTATCAAAATAAATGTTTTTCTATATGTGCTTTGAGGACAAAGTATTTTTAAAGGGGGGAATACTTGTAATATACCTAAAATATATTACAATGACGTTATGATGTATAATCATTTATGTTGTACTAGTAGTCATCTAGATCAATATTATATCTTTATTATATTATAATAATGATAACCATACCTTTTTCCAAAGGACATGACTTATCATCCCTTACGTGTATTTATATACACGTCTATAGTATCTCAAGACACATATGAGTTAATAGTAAATAATAAGTATAAGATATATATGGATTCATCCTTGTTATAACGGATGCTCGAGTGAAGTAAGCTATTAGGTTTGCTTCAATCCATAGGTAATTTCATACTCTCAGAAGCTCTAGTTACATCCTTAAACAAACTAGGAATCTTTTCTTTAAGAGATGCAACTGTTTTGAGAGGAGGAGTAGAACATATTCAACGTTGGAAGTTAGTAGACATTTTGAATTTGTGAGGAGATCTAGAGGAGGAATGGAGACTTTATGTGAAGAAGCTCTCCCACAGTGCTATAACAAGTCTAACATCTAATGATGATCTCCTTAAATGGCCCAAAACTAAAGGGAGCGACGAATACTGTATTAAACTAGGTTATGCAACACAAATTGAAGAAGTCTAGTCTATGAATAGAAATTGGTGGTGGAGGTCCATCTAGAAGTTACCTTGTCCCTTGAAAGCTAGAATTATATTCTAGTTGGCCTTAGAAAATAAGTTACTTACTTGGGATAATGGTCCTAAAAGAAACTAAGTGGGGTCCAATAGATGTATGACGTGCAAGATAAATGCATAATTAATGGATCATTGTTCGTGGAGTGTCCCTATTATAGAGATGTTTGGAAAGAGACTACAAGACTCTTAAGAGAAACGGGATAAAGGGCCTCTAGAAGATTTTTGTGGGATTGAATCAATGATAGACCTATATCAGCATACACAACTCTTCCATATTTATTTATCTACGAGATATAGATAACCAAGAACAAAATGGCCTTCCAGGATAAACTCTTCTCTCCAACCCTGGTGGCTCACAAGACAAGATTGGCGATGGAAAAAAACAAAAGATATTTAAAAGTCCAAAGGGACATAAGCTTGATTGAGCCATGTATTAACAAAGGAAAACCTTGGGGATTTTTTGATGGAGCATGTCAAGGTGACTCAAGTATGTGTGGCATTAGCACAATCTTATTTATTGTCAGTTCTTAATATTTCCTTACTGCATATGCAGTTGATCCAAGGACTAACAACTTGGTCAAGTTCCTTGCTCTTTGGATTTTAATGAAAACTACCCTCAACAAAGGGATAAAACAACTAGATGTTTTGGGTGATTCAAAGATTGTGATTGATAGGGCTAATCAACTCTCCAATATTAAGAATATCACCTTGATCCATGTTTTGCAACAAGTCCATGAGGTAAAGTTCAAATTTGAAGTAATTTATTTCTCTCGTATCTACCAAGAATTCAACATATTAACAAATTCCTTATCCAAGTATGCCTTAATGTTGCAGGAAGGAATTGTGTATGAACAAGCCTTCAAGGGAGGCAACCTTCTATTGGCTATGGAAATTGTTTTAAATTAATCAATATTGTGTACATAGATTAGAGGTGGAGGAGGGACTTTTAGCATGTTTTTGTAGAGTTGTTTAGGTCTTGAAGTATATGTTTTAACTTCAGGAAAGGAAGATTGTTGTTTTAAGTCATTAAAGGAAGAATGCATATTATGTTGGTATAGGCAAGGAAACTAGGATTGTTTTTTTAATGACACGCCATTACTAACAAATCAATTGTACCATTACTAACAAAACCTTATCAATGAAAGAACATCTAGAAAATGAGTTCAAGAAACAATTCATTGACAAGTCAACACATACAAATTCAATGATGATTGACATTCCATTGATTATTAATGAAGCCATTGATGCACTACTGAATATGAAAACATCGCATATTAACATGTCGACACAAGTCAAGCACGAAAATATTAAGAAGGATCAATCAAGGTGTCATATCACCCAAATCACAAAAGTCGTGGCATGCAAGAATCAACGTATCAATATCAAAATGTACCTAACCAGAGTCAATGCTATACTTACATATTGAAGCATCCAAAAATTTCTATGTCAGCAACAAGGAAGAGCAAATCCAAAATATTTTCATTGAAGAGTTCGGGAAATAATCTATCTTGGATGTATTGATCCTTTCTCAATGCGACAATGTTGTTCAAAGCTTCGAACATATTATCACCTCATATTCTCAACCTTGCCAAATAGGAGAAAGTCATAGGAAGATGGATCATTGTATAAAAAAAATGGTTTTCCTACCCGTGCTTTGAGGACAATGCATTTTTAAAGGGGGGAATACTTGTAATATACCTAAAGTATATTACCATGACATTATGATATATAATCACTTATGTTGTACTAGTAGTCGTCTAGATCAATATTCTATATTTATTATATTATAATTAAGGATAGGCACACCTTTTTCAAAAGGACACGACTTATCATACCTTATGTGTATTTACATACACATCCATAGTATCTCAAGGCATATATGATTTAATAATAAATAATAAGTATTATATACATATGGATTCATCCTTGTTATAATGGACACTCAAGTGAAGTAACCTATTAGTTGTGCTTCAAGCCATGGGTAACTTCAGACTCTTAGAAGCTCTAGTTACATCCTTACACAAAGAATGAATATTTTCTTTAAGAGACACAAATGTCTTGAGGGGAGGAGTAGAACATATTCAAGATTGGAAGTCAGTAGACATTTTGAATTTGCGAGGAGATCTAGTGGAGAAATTGATACTTTATGTGAAGAAACTCTCCCACAGTGCTTTAACACTAACATCTAATGATGATATCCCTAAATGGTTCAAAACTAAAGGGAGCGGTGAATACTCTATTGAACTAGGTTATGCAACACAAATTGAAGAAGACTGGTCTAGGAATAGAATTTGGTGGTGGAGGTCCATGTAGAAGTTACCTTGTCCCTTGAAAGCTAGAATTGTACTATGGTTGGCCTTAGCAAATAAATTACTTACTTGGGATAATGGTCATAAAAGAAACTAAGTAGGATCCAATAGATGTATCATGTGTAAGATAAATGCATAATTAATGGATCATTGTTCATGGAGTGTCCCTATTCTAGAGATGTTTGGAAAGAGTTTACAAAAGTGTTAGGAGAAATGGGGTAAAGGGTATCTAGAATATTTTTTGGGATTGAACCATTGATATACCTATAGAAACACACAAATATCTTCCATATATATTTATCTATGAGATATAGATAGCCATGAGCAAAATAGTCTTTCGGGATCAACTTTTCTCTCCAACCCTGGAGGCTCACCAAACAAGATTGGAAATGGAATAAAACAAAAGACGTTTAAAATTGCTAAGAGCTAGAAGCTTGATGGAGCCATGGATTAATAAAGAAAAACCTTGGGAATTTTTTATGAAGCATGTCAAGGTGACTCAGGTATGTGTTTCATTGGAGCAATCTTATTTATTGTCAATTCTCAATATTTCCTTATTATATGTGTAGTTGGTTCACAGACTAACAACTAGGTCAAGCTCCTTGCTCTTTGTATTTTAATGAAAACTACCCTCAACAAAGGGATAAAACAACTAGATGTTTTGGGTGATTCAAAGCTTGTGATTTATAGGGATAATCAACCCTCCAATGTTAATTATGTCACTTTGGTCCTTATTTTGCAACAAGTCCAAAAGGTAAAGTTCAAATTTGAAGTAATTTCTTTCTCTCATATTTACCAATAAATCAACATATTAGCATATTCTTTATCCAAGGATGCCTTAATGTTACAGATTCTTGGTCCCCTCTTTTCCTAAGTGTTCCTTTGTCCAAGGTGGAGACCAGGTTGGCCATTCCATCCACCATTGTATCATTTTCTCATTTGATGTGCAACAAGCTATATCCTGAGATCTTATCAAGCAACTTGAGGATTCTGAGTTTAATCCTTCCACGTAGTGGATTCTAAGTGATAATGTGCTTGCATGCTTTCAAAATGACAAGAAAATAGTCATCTTTGATGAGAGCATCAAGGGCGCTAAAATTTCCAATCCAATGAATAATTCACAACTCTTTTCTTGGTTATAGGTAGCCATACCCAAATCCCATGCATAGGTTTCTACCGTTTCTCCATCGGGATCTAGTAATATCCCCCCCACTCCTACTACTCCATGCACCCAGATAATATTAATCAAGATGATGGTACAAGATTAAGTTAGGTCTGGAATCCATTGATTTGGAGGTTACAAAACTCTCATGGAAATAACCCTCAATAATAATATCAAAACCCTATTGTCTGATTAAGATTCAAGGTTGACTCTAATAGCATATACGTTTCATATTAACACTTTAGGTTTTGATTAGCTATGAGTGAGTTCTTCTTGACCTCCTGACGTTGATCCTAGAGCAAGATCAAAATTGTAGAGAAACTAAAATCGAAACGTATTTTTTCCCCTTATAGAACAATTTATCATTACTTATGCCATTGGTAACCAAAGCCCTCAATTTTTTTTATGAAGAACATATTGAACAAGAATTGAACCATCTTTCAAGTGTATTAAGGAAGAATCACTATACAAACAAACAAATTAAGAAATTTATTAGGAAGGCACAAACAAGTGGAAGGCCTTGTTCTAGAGGGAGTGGTCACGACCATTGCTTAGTTGACAAATCATGTTTCCAATATGGATCGTAGGTTTGGAAATATGGAGGATTTGGTTACGGTGTAGGGAGCTTAATTGGGGAAGCTAACCTTGGCGGTGGACAAACATCAGGAACTTCTGCAAGTAGAGTAGTCACGAGATTCTGGAGGATTTGAATCAAGGAGCACGAGGAGGACTCTCTGTAACAACAAGAGAATGAATACATGGAAATCTAAATCATTCTAGAACCAAACTACGTGCTCATGAAATTTAAGGAATGATTTTCCTCCGTCTTACCTTTTTCCTTTAGTTTATGGTGTTTTTTTGTGTTTTTTACAGTTTGTTAAAATTTATAGCTTTCATGATGTAACTAAATAGGATGTAATAGCTAGATATTATGCTTTAGACTCGCTCATTCCGTCAGTAGTGGATGGGAACAATATCTCTTTGAACTTGGAAATTTTGTAAAATTTTGGCTGCTTCAGAAACAATTTAATATAAATATTTACTCGCTTTTGCTAAAAAAAATATTAATTGGATGCGACTCAATTTTCTAGGGTTTCCCTAATCTTTCTTGTTAAGATATTTTCTTCTTTATTAATGATTTTCCCATTTTTTATGTATATTTGGTGATTAGTATTGTGTGAGGGTTCATCTGGTGACAAGATGCAACCCACAAAAAACAATTCACATATCAGAATGCACATCAAAAGGCCAAATGGACACCCACAAAATACACTGACAATCATAATATGACACCAACAATGTATTTTATTAAGTATAGAATCAAATTACATAAGTTTTCTTAGGTGAATTCCCTGGTTTGTAGTTCTTAGTCGGTCTCTTAGTCGAATGTTCTTCAACGTTAACAACATCAACCACTTACCAACAATAGTATTTCCTCCTTGCCTCAATTTGTATTTATAATCTCCTTCACCACCTTTGTTTCCTGCTTAAATATTCTTCTAGAATCCTTTGGGCGCTTCCTTTCTTTAGCTATTAGCATTCAATTCTTCACCTGCAACCTTCTTGACGTACCTTGCCATCCGACATATTAAAAAACCACATAAATTTTGCATTAATTGCTTCAACCACTTCTTCAACTGCTTGGATTTCTATGCCTCGACTTCTTCTTAGTCACGATGAACCACAGTCGAACGTTGTCCCCAATTCATTATCTATGTTTTGTTGTAGCCTGACTAGTCCTTGTTGACACTTTTTCTTGTTGGTCAATCTTCCAAACTCTTTCTACTTTGCTAGTCAGTCTCCTTCGACTGTTTTCACCTCCGTCAGCTTGACCCATCATTGATCCCTGACTATTGGGTTCATACTGACCGATCCTTCTGTCATCAACCTTCCTTCTATCAACTTCATCCCAACCCGAACCCTACTACAATTGGCCTTTTACCTTGGACACGACTTGATCAGGTATTCCTCAACTATCTGGGCGCTCGACCGCCCATGCTCTCGCCTGAAGGTCATCGACCCTCCTCTAGGTGACTTTAGTTTCCTATCTTATACTAGTGGTTTTGGGGCGCGATGCCCTTATATCATCATCTAGTGCTAACTTCTTGGTTTATTCATGCCTTAGGTTTGCACAATGCTCTTTTAACGTCACCTAAATAGATATGCTCATCTCTCCAAAGAATATCTTGTTGCATGAGCATTGTATGGAGTACACTCCTTTGTATAGATTAGGATTCATCGGGTCTTTTGCTTAGTCTGACATTCTGCCAACGTTGTTGTGCAGGGATAAAATAACCTTTATAATTCCTTTCTTTGGTACCTTTGAAAGTTTGTTTATCATTCCTTGAATGTAAGGAAGACAATATGATTGCCTCTTTCCTCAACAGGTCTAGAACAAGGCCTTCCACTTGTTTGTGCCTTCCTAATAACTTTCTTAATTTGTTTGTGTGTATAGCCATATATTTCCTTAATTCACTTGAAATATGGTTCAATTCTTGTTCAATATGTTCTTCATCAACAATTTTGAGGGCTTTGGTTACCAATGTTTTAATCACATCATGTTTTTGTGCAAGAAAGTGATGTGAGTTTGCATGTAAGTATCTATCAGTATGGGTCTTTTTCCTATATAATTGGTGCATTAGAAATCCATCATCTTTCTCTGTTATCAACACATCTAGAAAGGGTATGCTTTTACTCTCCTTTATTTCCATTGTAAACTTGGTACTAGCATTTTGATTGTTCAAGTGTTTAAAGTGTTAGGATATTTTAATACTCCATCCTTGTCCTACTTGCATTATTTACCATTTGCTAGCACTTAGTGATGCTATTTCCCCCCTAGTGGTTTGCAAATGTCATCTAGGACCCATTGGCCACCTAATGCGGACCCTCAGAGGCAGTTCCCTATATTTTAGGATCCCACTCAGTGACTCAGTTCAGTTTAACCGAGTTACACATGAGTTGGTGACTCTAATTAGGAGTTTGAGATCTTATCACCACTGATTCTGGCCTCATGCACCCTTTTCTTATTGATTTGCATGACAAACTCATGGATGCGCCCTCCTTGGTCAGTTGATTGACTATATCATCAGTTCACTGAGATTTGGTTGAGTTTAACTGAGTTTGGGACTTCCAGAGCACTGATTGAGGTGACAATTACTATGCTAGACAGACCATGACTCAAATTCTCCTAGGAGATTCAAATTCTCTCTATTGTATCATCATTGTCGACTATACTGATGAATGGATCATGTGACATTATTTTGTTCCTATCTGAGTTCTCATGCATGATTAATTGTCTGCTCATTTTTACTGCAATTTTCACTGTAATTCATCTTTTATGCTCATTCTTTCTCTGTGAGGTATACTCAGCTCCATGATCTGTTGTGATTTAGAATTTCACACAAAGAACTAATCTAACTTCTCCTTCCCACTGGGCCAAATTATATTTGTATTGTCTACATTTCTTTCAACTTTTTACGTTTCTAAGGAAAGGATTCTAAAGCACAATTTTCAAATATTTCCATGTATAAATTTGCGTTAATTGGGGAGGTAGGTGCGGGAGGGAGGATCATTTACCCCTGGGGGAAGCAAAAGAATAAAATGCACTTGGAACATTGGCCAAGCAACCAATAACCAAGCTGAAGTGCTCATGCTTCTTCAAGGAATTTGTCTGGCAAAAGAAAATGGACGGAACTCACTTACCATTCTCATAGATTCAATGATGGTTATCAATATCCTAAGGTCGGAAACGCTTCCCTCCGATATGTCCCTCAAATCCCTCTTTAGGAAGATATACAAATAGCTTTAGGCCTTCTCCAACATCAATGTTTTTCACATATTAAGGACTAATAATCACTTTGTTGATCTACAAGCTAATCTGGCGCTAACGGAGAATTTAGGAGTCTTGATTGTGAATGGGGAAGTGTCCTTCAAACCGATCCCCTAATATATGTTTATGTTACACACTATTCTAGCTAGAGGAAAGCCCTTAAAAGGTTGTATTATGAGAAGAGCAGGAATCTTTTTGTGTGTAGAGAAGCAGGTCGAGCTGATTAATACTCACATCAGGGGAAGGATTAGTGAAGCTTGCATGTGTGGCATCACATCGACGTTATTTGAGGCAAGTCGAGATTTAATCTCCTTTTGGGGTTGGTGGTACATTCTTCATCGTCATCTTACCTGCCTGCCGTCACCTGAATTTATCTATGAAGATGAATTGGATTACATCCGGGTCTCAACTTGATTGCAGCTCTTGCATTAATTTCAAAGCCGCATCAGGAGTAATGGAAAGGAAAATCACAATTCATCCAAGTAAATTGTAAAAGATATGGAGTATGATTGCCTTCCCACTGGTGAGCTATAGCCTCTCTCAAAGCCGGTCGGCCTCAGTTTGCTCATGCTTGTTTCATGTGAAGGAAAAAGGGAGAGTTGAAGCCATTGCCAACCAATTTCTCAAAATACAGCTATGGCTTCTAAACAGGGGAAGAAACAATGAAATCAAGCTCCCTAGACTGTTGCAGTATTCCAGGCAGGGCTAAGCACTGAAGAAATCAGTGAGCCATCTCTCAATTTGCTTCAAAATCTGTTTAGGGGAATGCAGTCTTCACAATCGTCTATCCAGGAGATTCTTAAAGACCATAAAAACAAAATTTGATTCCTAGAGGACGAACAAGATGCACACAGTTCCAAAATCGAGCAGTTGGAAAACTCCTGTCATGTCCGAGGCTTCAATTGAAGGTTCCTCCCGTGTGAATTACAAGACCCCAGAATTGAACATCACCCTCGAGATGAATGAAGACGAAGCTCAGTAGCCATAGAACAGACCTGAAGATATAGCCAGGAAAGTCATGTTTTATCTGTGCATATGACCTAGTTTTTTTGCTTTATGATCCTGGGTATCTTCTCATAATTTATTCTGGGAATTTTTGTAATATTTGGGAAATTAGTAGACTAAGGAAGGTTTGCTATATAGGAAGAAATTTGTTCCTCTATGTATAATCTCTGAAAACTACAGTCACTTTGAGATGCCTGTACTTATCATTTCCCTTCAAGGCAGTGTTTATAACTAGCATTTGCCCCTTGAGGGGCAAAAATGAACACCGGTAGGAAAAGAGGAAAGTTAGAAGGAACAAAAACATAGGCACAGGCAGCAAAGGATACTAGTAGGAAAAGAGCAAAGTTTGTAACAATCTCAGATTACAAAGACAAAGGCACTCAACCCATTAGCTTCAGAAGCTATTACATATTATCACTAAAATTCCGCTATGTGTCTTCACTTTCTCCTGTCACATGTCCTCATTTTCTCTTGCCAAGTGTCATCTCCAGAAGTTGTTGTGTGTCCTCTCATAACCTGCTTTGCATGCTAAATGACAGGTGCCATATATAGGGGGCTGCTTTGCATGCGAAATGACAGGTTTCATATATAGAGGGATGCTTTGCATGCCAAGTGGCAGGTGTCATACTTTTAGGGAGCTGCTTTGCATGCCAAGTGACAGGTGTCATACTTTTAGGGGGCTGCTTGGGGCAACAAACCCAAACTATAAATAGGAGACACCCATTATTTCACTCAATTTTTTGTGTATCCTCTAGAAGTAGGTGTGTGAGGTATGTCTGTCTATTGCAGAGCAGTATGTGCAGCAGCTGTGAGGTATGTCTGTCTATTGCAGAGCAGTATGTGCAGTAGCTATGAGGTCTATATGTCTATTGCAGAGCAGAATGTGCCGCAGCAAGCAGAGCATAATACTTGCAGCATACAGAGGATGTTGTGAGCAGAGTTCAAGGTTGTAATACAATTCTGGTGTAAGTTGTTACTTCTGCGATTAAATTTTATCTTAGCACAGTCAAAGTGAAGCTTATGATGATGATGTAATATGAACTTGATATCTTATATAAGAAAGGTTGTTTGGCTAGAGTTTTTCTCCCTTCTAAGGGTTTTCTCCAAGATAAATCTACTGTGTTTTATGTGGAATGAATTTGTGCATCTTATTTTTGACATGTATTGTTGCTTGAATTAAATTTTTTTCCTTTTGTCTGCATGAGCAAAGATGGTGTTTGGGTTGACATAATTTTCATTAGCTTATAGTAGTTTTTATTTTTCATGATGAAGTACTCCTAATACAAGCTTCCTTCTTGTGGGTTCACCTTGTGGGATTGGAAGGCATCATCCATGGGATATGGATGGCATAAGTTATGTGGACCTGTAATAGTCATTCTTTATAAACCCACAGCAGATACATGCTTACAACAAGAAAATAAGAATGGAAAACCCCAAATAAAGATTCCATAGAAATGAGGCTAACCTGGTAAAATTTTGGTTGTCCAAGCACAAAAAATTTAGAGGGTTTAATGTTGGTAAACCAAACTATCACCTCGATAGACAAAGGTTAAATATGGTCACCTGGGTGATTTCATTGAGGGTTGCTAGGTGCTTCCCTTAATCATGCTATCGAGGTTCTTCAATAGAAGTTGATGTTTGATAAAGATATGATGTTTAATTTATGTGTAGGAGGGGGGGGGTACCTCAATCAATGCATTTGTATCTGTGATGAAAAGTTTCTATGAGCTTCTGACCTCTGATTTAAATAGTTTAAATCTTCTACTACGTTCGATCTTCAATTCTCATAGCCTCTCAATTGAACGCTATTGATGTATGAGATGATTTTTTTAAGTCTGAGCCTAATAGAAATAACATGTTTATACACTATATATATTCTGCAACTATTCCATTTAGAAAATCATCAAGGTTTTAATGATTCACAGGTTGCAAAAAATAGTCTGAAACAACTTTGTTCCTGTTTATACATACTCTTTTTCATATGGCTATTTATGTAACAACTTAATGGAGTTGCAAACCCTTGAGCTCAGTGCACAGGTTACTTGAGGACTAGTAAGGATATTGGCATAGAGGAATGCTGGCGGTTTTGTAGCTTTTATGGAGCATTTTTAGGGGGAATTTGCGAAGGATTCTTTCTTGGTTTGATTTTGGCTACCTTGGTTTGGATTTTATAGTTATGGGTTTTGATTTCAATTTGTTGTAGCGTGTTTTCGTGCAGGTTAGGTTGATTCATGTGTCAGCAATTTTTTGGAGGGTTATGTAGTTCGAGTGTTCTTGTGGATCCTAGAACATGATGGAGAGTTATATAGTGTACCTTTGAGCTTGTGTATAATTTATGTGGTTATATGGGATATTTTGGTTAAGAGTTGTAGGTAATATGAGAGTCCCAGTCCTAGTAAAAAAGGGTTTTGGTGTGCTGAACTGTTCTCTATAGTTTCAGGTGCAATATGTGAGTGTTGAACGTGCTCTTGTAATGATTGGAGTTTGTGACCCAATTTCATAAAAATATCACAAATCAAATTTCCTAGTTGTTTTAAGGGGCCAAATGATGTCAAATGTAATCATGTTTAGATAACATGCAGCTTCCAAAATTAATTATGGCATAATCATGTTCGTTTAAGTAAAGGCAATACCAAAGTCCTCGAGGTTTTGAATTCTTACTATACACAAGGAATCTATACCAGGTCATCTCCCACTCAATTAATAACGAGGAAAAAGTCATACTACCTTATGGGTTATTGACGTCCAACACTCCATTCATGCCATTTCTATCTCTCCCTTGTTTAGAAGACCAGTCAACTCTTTTTTATTTGTCTCCCTTGTAGATCAATAAACTTCTAATCTTGTGGGTCAGCTATCTACCCCATATCTTGCATGTTTCAGGAATATTGACATCTATGTACACAGGAAATCTACATGAATGCTGATGTTGCTCAAGCATGTTCACTATTGAGGATGGACATGAAGGCAGGAAGGCACTTTCTTACAGCATACAACAACTAATGAATCATCAATAAATGTACATCAATTAGTCTTCATGTTTAGTTGAGATGCTTAAGGTTTGGAAGGTAATGTGACGATCGAAACCTCATCAAGAATGCATTTGTACATGTAATTGTTTGACACAGTTGATTCAATGAGGGTTAGTATCAGTCATTAGAATGACGCTACAACCACTTTGATTGGACACAATTGATTCAATAAAGATTAGTATCAGTCATTAGAATGATGCTACAACCACTTTGATTGGCAGAAGGAATCATCCAAAATCCCTCTAGTTTGACAAGCAACACCATCTAGATCAATTGACCCTATCATCTATGGGCCTTGAGAGACTAATGGCATTTCATCTTATTAAACCCTAAAAACAGGTTTGTTGTTTTCTTAAGTGTACCCTTTTGTAGCATTAAAGGGGAAGAAGTTAATGTTAATGCTTCTTGCCTTATCTTACTGCATTATACTATCATACATTCCCATTTAATTATGGTTAGGTTTTAGCAAAAGCAACAGCCATTTACACAAGATTGTCTGACCAGTAGAAACTGCTCACCTTTAAAACAATGCATTACATTCCACCTACCTGTATAGGAAAAGTTGTTTCAGTGATATGTCTAGCATGCATCTTAACATGAAACTATTTCCTCTATGAACATCTTTGATAATGGATGTTAATTTAATGTTTTATGTGCATGCATGCATGAGTGGTCAGCATGTTTCTACCAACCTGTAAAAAATAGTTGCACCTGAAGTACAATAGCAAGAAATGATTCACCTTAGGAACTTGTATTTAGTTTGGTGATAAAAAATTAATAATGCTTTATTATTGAAATAGTTACACCTTTGAAATGGCTATAATCCTGCGTATTCACATTTGTTCATTGTAGAGGGTATCATGTGGTGCAAATGGGCTTATCTGCATTTTAGTGATAATGCCTGTATGATGGGTTGTCCATCCAGATGACATTTGGAATACCTCCGTCTAAACATACTAAGATTTGGACTTTTTTTGTAAAATTTCTTCAACCATTTTCCTCAAAAATAGTAGCTAAAAATAATAATTATCAGAATTGTAAGTTACATGAATTGTTGAGATTGGACAATCCAATTGAAATAGGAAAATTTGAGAGCTCTAAATCCATTTATGCATTCAAAAATACAACTTTAACAATGAAAAATTGCATTTGGATAAAAACTTTATCATTAGATTCTAATGATGATTCAAAATATAATAATAACATTTTGAAAAGGAGAAACAAACAAAATGAGTTTAACTAAAAAAACACTCATAAAATTAACAAATTTAATACATAATCATAATCACATAGTAGGCATTCTAGTAAAGTTCCAATAACCAACAAGTGATAGATGTGATCATTATAGAGCTATATAACTAATTTCCTTGTGTAAACTCCATCTCATCATCACTTATGCAATGACTAAGAAATGGACGCTTTGAGAGATTAATTTATGGTAAATGATGTTCATTGTAAATATAACATGGTAAATTAATTTAACAATGTTGTTGGATTCTCCAAGCACCTTAAATGAAGAGAAAGAACCTCTAAATAAGTACATAACAAATAGCAATTTAAATGGCATTTTACGAGAAAAATAATGTCCACAATTAAACGATCTTGAACTATATTCATACTCTCGTGGGAAACCATCCCATATATTTTATTCCAATTACATCTTGATTATTAGTACAAGATCTAGAGGTGACAATTGACGCTTGATGCTATTTGAATCCTTTTGCTATTTTAATGTCATGTACCTCCCTTTCGTGAAATCTCAAGTGTTGATGCCAATAGGATCCAATGGATGTTGGCGTATTTTATTCTTATGTAAGCATATTCTTTAGTATATCGTGGAGATATAAGTCGAACACATGATTTGCAATCGTTTTCTTCAATAACCTCCATAACTCTATCATTTTATAAGGAGACAAGTAAAATTGTCATGTGACATGAAAGATAAATATTCACGTCTGCAACGACCTCTATCTTTTTTATACTGCGTATCACCCCATTATGTTATATGGAGTGGACAGTGAAATATGGCTATTGGTTTACGATTTCTGGATATTAAAACATTATTATTTACGATTTATGGATATTAGAACATCATTATTGATTTCAATGCTAAAAACATGAGTAAATATACCCAACTTTCTTACAACTTGAACCCTCAGACCTAATAAACTTAAAAGACCAATCAAACAAAGAACTTGTACATATTATACCATACATCAGACGTAATAAAATCTATACATCGATCTTCCTTTCCCAATATTAGCATGTGTTTCCATTTAGTGCCTCGATCCAGGCAAATCCTCGTGACCAATCCCAGGGCTGTGACCTAACGGTTGAAAGCCTCGCAAACTATAATTTGAACTATTCTATTTAGGGAATGTTTCGTGAATACGTGGTATTCCAACTCTCATCTGGATGCCACATTGCATTCGCAGGATTATATTTACCCAATTATTAACACTAACACGACTATTGAATACCACGTATGAGCCATGCAATTTGCGTGGATGGTTCTCTTTGTTTTGTTGCGTGAGATCACACCTGGTGCTATGGTAAGTGTTGTGAGAATACTAGTCTTCAATCTTGTGTAAATGGTTGTAGCCCTGTCTCGTTTTTAGCTTGAGCCATGACTCCTCCTATATCTCGGAAGAGGCTTAAAACCAATTTAGAAGAAGTATTTATCGAATCCCTTGCGCACCACGAATCAGATTCTGAAGAAGAGGAGGAAGAAGAAGTATTCAACTGCGATGAATGGGCACCTCCCGCTCACGTGTTTGATCCCCATCCCTAGCCTCTTTCAAATATTGAGAAGCACATTCGCGTTTAGACAAACGAAATACTGAGAAGCTGTTTTCTGTTTGGACGAAAATTAAAGGAAATTGGGGTTGGGGTTTGTAACGGGTTACTGAACATGTATTTTCTTGTGGGATTTTGTAGCGATGATGATTGAAGCTGGACACTATGAATCACTTCTCCATTGTAGGTATGTTATGTTATGTCAGGGTAATCTTTGCAATTCTAGAATTTTTTAATTGCATATCGCCCATCATTTGCACACAGCAAGAAAGCGCATCGCAGAGAGATAACAGTATCGATTCACCCACAAACCCAGTTTATGAAAAATTGAAGAAATTTGATTTAAATACAGAGTATGGTCCCCAATCATGGCTGGAAGTCAGCAAATTTCTAGACAATCTTAAGCCTGCACTGGAGGAGGAGAAGAATAATAATAAGGAGAATCTATTGAGGAGTAGAGATGGGGAATCTGAGATTGTTGATGCATCGTGGGATATTGTGGAGAGGGATGGGGAAGTTACTCAGCCTGGTAGAGTCAGTGTTGAGAGGAAAACCCAGTTTTTTGATGGTAGAAATATTAAATTCCATACACTGGAGGAATTCGATGCTAAGATTGGTAGGGCTGATGAGAAGGTTGCTAGTAGTCTTGTGAAAGATTGTTTTCAGAAGAACCCAAGTGGGAAATTCATACAATCCAACAGCAAAGTGTTGGACAATCTCAAGCCTTCGTTGCAGGAGGAACAAAAGAATAATAAGGAGGGAAGAGGCAGCAGGCGGCAGTGGTAGGAGGGAGCTCACGGGAGAGAGCAGGGGAGGAGGGAGCTTGCGGGATAGAGCAGGGGAGGAGCTATCGGAGGGAGGAGGCTACGGAGGGAGGAGGCTGCAGGCGAAGGATGGTGCATGCGACCGAGGGGAGGTGGAGAGAGGCGACGAGGTTACGGGAGAGAGCAGGGAAAGAGTTTGCGCAGAGAGGAGGCGGAGGAGGTCGGCGGTGGGAGGAGGCAGCAGGGAGCTCGCGGTGGCAGGAGAAGCATAACCATCCACGTGGCAGGATTCCATTCGCTCTATGAGCGAGGAATCTAGCCGACGTGGATGGTTATGCTTCTCCACAGTGAAACGCCTAAAACATAATTAATACAATTTTCTTGTTTCTTTAAAAAAATTGCGATAATAGGTGAGAGGGGTGAGCCCATGGAAATACCATCAATATGTTCATAGGTTAGTCCCTGAAAACTAAAATAAGTGGATTTTAAACATATATTACTAGATTTGTCATTTCTTCATTAGTTGTGTCTCTTGTGACAATAATGGCTTCCTGGATTTGAATTTTCATGAATACGGATACCACATCAAAGCTTAGCAAGATGTCTTCTTCCTTCACTTTTTGGTATTTTATTTCTCTTACCTAGTATGTTGAGTCTTTGACAAATGAATCAATCTATCTAATAAGAATTTTAAGTTTATTGGCTAACAACCTGGCTAGCTTATAAGTTGGCGATCCAATCATTTTAACTATTGGCTTGAGATATATTCCTTGTTTGTGAATCTTGGGCAATCCATAAATGTGTGGGACTATAGGATATTTTGGTGTCAACTTTTTCTACAGATTGTCATCCCAATGAGCATTCAAAATCGCATGTGTTACTTTTTTTATGGTTTTCTTGCTAGATAATTGTGGCATTCCCTTTGTCATATTTAAGAACTTTGATGTTCAAATTTCTAAGTCTATGTAGGGAATATTCTCCCTTTCTGGTGATATTTCTTTTTTGTTCTTTTGTTTTTCCCACCACTACATCACTTTCTTGTTTTATTATCTCAGCCATGTCTAAAGGGATATATTTGACAACCGATTCAATGTTTCAAATTAAATCCTCATTGGGAATCTTCTTTGGAGTGATTGCGAAATTTAGTTTGTATTCTAAAACCCCACGAGTGGCATTATCTAGACTACGTTGGTTTGTACATTGTCCCCATCACTATTCCCTACATGTTGTTTATCTAATAGTGTTGTAAACTTTTGATTTTGCTTACAAACGGTATCCTCTAGTGATTTATCACATTTTTGTGCCATTGCTACATCCAAACTATTCCAAACATTTACATGGATTATGTTAGAGATTTTTAAGTGTAGCATGGATTATTTACTTAACATCCAGTCAATATCATGATGCATTCTCTTAATTTATGATTTGATTAGAGATAGGATTAGATCCAGAAACCTAGATATGTTGATATTAGTGTTTAAAGGGTGTCTTATCTTTGTAAAACACAGAATAAACTTATGGTGACGACGATTTTTGAGGAAATAAATAGATATCAACAATATGTTGAGCTATCTTCAGGCACATCCTTTCCAATAGGAGAACCTCACCCAAAATGTCCCTTCCATGGAGGGAAGATATCCAAATAAATATGTTGAGATACACATTGATAAATTGTTGTACAATTGCATATTTGACTAGTGGAGTGATTCTAGGGAGTTAAATCCACGAATCAAGGACTATAAGTGCATTTGTTTACTATTCTGAGTAGGTAGCGACCTCCTCGACTATTTTGAGCAGATTCCTCACATGCATGACTTTATCATGCACTTGATCCTTGCTTTTAGGTATCTATGCCTCTACTTGTCCACTTAGGTTAGTTATGAGCTTGTTAACTCATCTTTGAGAGAATGCATGGCTAATTAAGGGCATTCGGGCTCTATTTAAGCCCTAAATAGGTTTTTATGCACTAGTGAGCAATTCGAATTGCCTAATTATACAACATCATTCATTCTTTATAAAGTTAATGGAATAACAAGTTTCTGAAATATCTTTTGCATCTCCTCTTTATGGTTGATGAATATCATGATCTTGTCACATGTTTAATTAATTTCTAACTATATTACTACTAGTTTTAGTTTCTAGATATTGTGCTCCAAAATCTCACAAATTCAACCTCATCAACTAGGTGTATTACAAGATGGACCTGCACGTCCATGGAACTTGTGGATAGTTTGTTCTCAAACATACAAACAATCTCAACAATCTCTCAATGCCACCATGGAATTATAGCCATATGAATATCCTTTGATGTGATCCAATGCACATCTGCATATAATTTAGATATGATTTGTCATTGGTCTTGGCGGAATTCATGGTTCACATACCCATCCACAAGCAAAGGATACTGACCTAAAAATTAAACACGTTCAAAATTATTTGCCATAAAACAATGATTGCATAATGTATTATAACTTGCACTACAAAAAAAGAAGCATGTATGTGGCATACATACCCTTAACAGGTTCATACGGTCATGTGATTCCAACTTCGATATGTGTTATTCTATAGTGAATAAATGTTGTAGAATCGACCCATATAAAGAAGGCATCTTCACACCTAATTTAACATCCTTCTCCAAAGAAAGATCATCTTTCTTCAGAATCCATGGGACATCACCTTCTTTAAAAAACCAAGAGGTACCAACCTCTCCTCTACTTTCATTTCTTGGCCAATATTTCCTTTTAGTATTCAAAGAAATAAGATCTCTCCTAAAACCTAGTGTGTTGTTTTTTTATGATATCTGGCTCCATAAAGAAGATGAAACATTTTTAAATATATGCATAGGATATAGTAAATGGCCAATATTAATATGCTCTTAATACACAATCTCATTAAATACAAATGGCCTTTTATCCCAATGGGCATTTTCTCAACATAGGTGTTGAAAAATCCAGGATCATCGAAGATAGGTTCCTCATTTGAATTGAACAATTTCACAACCTCATTTTCCTTCTTTGTGTCATATGCCCTAATCTAGTCAACTAGTATCATTATATCAAGTCTCTAGGTTCTCTCTGGTTTACCGAAAGTAGATGATGCTCTTCTATAAGGGTGGTCTTCAGGGAGGAATACACTCGAGCAATTGTACACCGGCTTTTGTAGGTGGTTGGATCACCTAGCCTTTATAGTATGTCCACAACATTTACATACATGATACCCTCTTATAAAAATACTTGCATGTTATTGTATATAGAGCACGTTACCATCAAAGAAGTCAATTGCACCAAATTAACTATGCCAAAATAATGTTACAAATATAAACAAATCAGTCAACATGCTTACTAGAGAAAACTCCTAATCTTGAATAATCATGCACATTATACGCACATATGCCACACAACTTAAATGAAATCACTTACCCTATACTACATAAATGGTGTCTTTGATGGGATGGGTCTTGATACATTGTATACAAGTATCCCTTCCCATAATTTCTTAAGTTCATCGATCAATGGTTTTAGGTAGACATCCATGTTCTTCACTTTCCTTCTACCGAGGACTATAAGAGCCAACATAAGATGTGCATTCCTCACAAAAAACCATGTGGAGTTATTTTTATTGATAACTACTATTGGCCAAATAGAATAATGGGTGTCTTGGAGAGAATATCGATTAACTCCATCCATGGCTATGCTCAAATGATCCATGTATCCTCTATATGATTCATGACTATTGAATTTGTTGGGATTCGCATAACTCTGGGCTCACTTTTGTGTGAGGCATGCCATCCCTACAACATGGCTAGTTATCTGCAATGAAAGGGGTTTTGAATCGTTGGGATTATATGCACGTGTTTCAATATCTTATAGCAGGACCATGTGCCTTAACCTTGTTTTTTAATTTCTGGTACTTGTCATGCCTAGATTTTGGACATATATCTTTGTCTTTGAATTTGCCTCGATATAGAATACAATCATTTTGACATGCATGATATGACATATACTCAACACCTGACATTTTGAACAAATTATTTACCTCTTCACAATTGTCGAGTAAGAGCAATCATGTAAGTACCCTCTCTTTAAGTAACTTGCAATTAGTGGGTAATAGAAATATACATTGTCATCAAGCATGCATAAAATTGACCCTTTCCAATGTTGATTTGGGACAAGATTCCTCAAAATATAAGGGGGTTAATGGTTAGTTACCTCAAAAGTGCCAAGAAACATGCATCTGAATACCATACAATAACATTGTTATCCCTAGTTGGGTAGAATTTGAATCATGTCCAAGGAGGGATGGTGGAAGCATAGTTTAGGATTTTGAAGAAGGTATTGACAATATGAGAATCTCGATTTGACAATATGAGCCTTATCTCGGTTTGACATCATAGTGGGTTATAAAGATAGATGGTGGACTGGTTGCTCGTCATTAAAATTCTAATTGTAAAAATATTGAATATTGCACAGATGATATTACAACACACACTGCATTTAGTATGTTCAAACATTATACCAAACAATTATTGGAAGCATGGATTCCCCCCCCCCAATAACACACATGCAACCAATAACTTAATAAAACAAATGTTGAAATAAGCAATGCATATACATTAATTCCATTGAAAAAAATTACATTTATTCAACGATCATTTTCTTACACCCTAAGGGGATGTCTAAAGGTAATCATAATGCAAGGCATTTCTGATGCGTGAGTGGTGGCTTATGAAAGTTATAGTTTATTAACAACTTATCACCATGAGATAAACTATGTATTGCATCCACAACAACAAAATTGGATGTTTTCCTTTTCAAGAATCAAGTCTGTCAAAGCAACTGCTAATGAGGAAGATATGGTGCAACAAAATGCATCTTTGGAACCTAGTGTCTATGCCAAACAAGAATCCCCTAGTGAGCATGCTTCCATTAACAATCCAAATTCGTAATTTTTCCAAAATAACACTTTTTTTAGGCCCATATATTAAGCTATATAGTTGCAAGTTTTTTAGTTTTGTTTGAAACATTTTTAGAAGAACTCAGTTGGTTCATGAACTCTTCACATTTTGGGGAATTTTTTAATCTCTAGTATTCAACTTGATCTATATAAATTTTATTATGATGTTGTATGGTGCAACTATACCTTTCTGTTAAATACAAATTTTATCCATTTTAGTTATAAAAAAAATATGTTAACATGATGCAAAAGATATAATAATGACACATCCCTAACGCTAACATAATGCATAAGTGGTGTAATATGACACAAAATGAATAATAACAATGCATATCTATAATGCTAACATGATACAAGAATGATGTAAAATGACATTGATAAGACATAGTTTTGGGATAAAATGACTAAAAATCCTTGTAATTCAATAATACTGCAATGCCAATGTGATATTGATATAATCCAAGAATGATGTCCCATTGGAAATATTAACACTCATATCAATGCATCGAAAAACATGACATGTTGTTGAAGAAAAGATGACACAAATCACAGTGGACCCTTTATAATTGTGTTTTGCAGCACTAAAAATTTGAATTTGAATTAAAAATACCAATGGGAAATGATGCTACAACCCCATATTGTAGTAGTGCAAGACCCACACTCAACCAGGATAAATGAGGGGAGCAACTTGGATGGATATTAATTCAAGTTGTGGAAATCACATCCAAGGGAAAGGAGATTTTGTTCAAAGAGGGTGTCCAACTTAATCCTAATACCTAGGGAGTCTAGGAAGGGGAAAGTGATTTGTAAATTATTGCTAAAGTATACTAAGGTAAAAATACTAAGGGGGATGAGTTGTATTTCACCTTTTACCCACTTTCCGACACTTGTATTTCTACTCCTCAACCTAATTTTTCTCCATGTGTATTCTAGTAGGGGAAAAGTGAAGGCCAAGAGACAATGTTGGGAGGGAGTTTTTATCATCGAGAGATTAGAAAAGAGATTATACCTTGTGCGAGGGGGCTAGTTTTTAATGGATTATGGATATGTTCTACCTTGAGCAAGAGACCTGTCTTGATTGTGAATTTGTGGGAGCAATCTAATAATTACTTTAGCATAGCCTATGTCAGTAGATGAGGTTGGGAGTGTACCTAACCAATTAGAGGTACTAATTCTCATTTTTGTGTGGAAATTGATTTTTTTGGGCCCTTGCAATGCCATTGTCGAGTATGGTACGTAACTAGTATATCTTCAAGGGAAAGAATGGTTAATAAAGTCCTTGAAGAGCAAAGCCACTACCGAGTATGGTGCATGACCAACCGGAGGTATGCTTCGGGGGCTTAAGTGGGTGTTCCTGTACACCATAACACAATAGGGAATGTGGCTATTGCAAATCCAAAGGTCTCTCCACCACACTACAGTTGATTAGTTGGATGTTTGATCCTTGGTTTGATTTGTAGGGTTGCATGAGTTACCTTATTGAATACTCAATATTCCTATTCTACACCTTATTAAGCTTGAGCCCTTATTAGGGGCTAACACCTGATTCATGTGGTTACATTGTTTGGGTGGAAAATTCACCCTTGGATGTGATTTCTTCCTTGTTGACATCTGACTTGTGGAGTATTGGTTTGGACCAATGATTGGTTATTAACAAGGCTAAGGACTATAGACTCTTAATGTTCCACTACTTACAATTTTATTTCATTGATGCACTATCTAATTTTTTTATTATCTTTGACATGAATATTGCCCCTTCATCTACCCCAAGTACGTTACCCTCCACCTTGAACTCAAATTTGTGTGAGGATGATCCAAAGTGGGCCCCACAACCTCTTATGTGCCCTCATGATCCAATGGCACCTTATTTTTGTTTTTATTATTATTTATTTGACCCATTTAATGTGAATTTGTAAGTCTAAGGTCATTTTGGGTCTTGTAGCTCCCTTATCCCAAATTTTGATGCTTCCACCCCTAACCTAGGGAACTAGTAAGTTAGTGGAAATTTTCCTCTATGATAGTTTATTTGGATGGGGACATTACAAACTTTGAATTGGGAATTTTATCTTCATGTGACCCACCTTGTCCATTTGGCTCTAATTTTACATTATTACTAACATGGACACCATGCTTGATAATTATTTGACCCTTAGCACCAATTTGACAAACTATCATGAACATTTCCAAGTGGCTTAGGACATTGTAACCCAATGCAAAATTTTGGGACATGATAGCAACACAATTACAATTGAACAATGCATGGTGTGATGGAAATATCACCTTTTGAATTGTTCCTTGGATTTTTTCAACTATGAATTCAAACATTTTTCCAACTATGAATTCAAGTGTTCCTCTATTTTATCATGGTTTATATTTGAATTATGAATTCAAATATTTTTTAAATCATCTAAATTAGTTTAAGTAAATTGTCACATCATAATCTATCTAATAAATGTGTATCTAAATCAATCTTTTATAGTAATTTTGTTGTGGTTATGTTAATTCTACTATATGTTTTGATAAATAAATAGTATATCATATTTAGTCAAAATTTCTAAATATACATAATATTATTTGCCAATATAATGGACACTCTTAAACTAAGAAAAATACTCACCCAACAAAATTCAATAACCTTACAATTTTTTATACAACCATGTAGTAGACATTTAAACCGAGGAATGACAAAGTGTATGAATAAGTTACCAAGAACCTATCCCTTTAAGATGTGAAACCAAGTAAAATAAGTTGTCTTAACCCCGACCAAAGGTAGGTGTTCACACATTGCAAAAAACATAAGTCCATTCATCCATTTGACTAAACTTGAAATCTCAATAAGCTTACTTCCATAGTGGCTTGTTTAATTTAGGAATTTAAAAAAATAAATTTGTTTTAATAGGCAATGGTTGGTTTAATTTAGAGATTTAAAAAAAAGAGATTGTAAATTCAATTTTATAAGTAAAAAGTTATATTTAACAATTTGTTTAATATAATAAAAATTATTAAATTTTATATAATAATAAAAATGATTTCAAAATACTTAATATGAATTTGATTGAATAAAATTGTCATAATAACAATTTAATTAATTAATTTAAATTGTTATTGTACGGAGTGTAAACGAGGTGCTTACAATTCAGTATGGGGAGATCCTGTAACCGATGTCACATGTAACGTTTTCAAAAGTAATAAAATGTAAAAAGTAATAGTATGGGGGAGATCCTGTAACGGATGTCACATGTCACATTTGTCACGTTTGTCACGTTAAGTTACAACCTAGTATGGGGGAGATGTTGTAACGTTTGTCACATTTGTCACGTTTGTCACGTTACATTACAACCCAGTATGGGGGAGATGTTGTAACGTTTGTCACATTTGTCACGTTTGTCACGTTACGTTTCTATGTCAGCTCATAACTTATAAAAAATCAAAAGTAATTAAAAATTTCATGTTCGCTCATAACTTATCAAAAATAATAAAAAATAATTTAAAAAATTAAAAGAGAGGGATCCAATTTCTTGAGGGGTAATTTTTTTCTTAATGTATAAAAAATTTAAGATAAAAAAAAATACACCTCAAGAAATTGGATCCCTCTCGGTGCTTGATAGATCCGGGATTGAATGGATCTACGCTCGTATAATAAAATGAAAATTATCTACCATATTATAATTTGAAATAATAATATTAAAATTAGATTGTTTAGTGGGTTGTTGTTTAAAAATGGAGAATGGGTAGTGGATTTAAATCTAAAAGATATTTAAGATATTATGATTTATTTTAAAGGAAATTGTGTCATAAGATTGGATAATAGGTAAACCTATTATGCAACATGTAAATTATTTTTATATAAATTAAGTTGTTTTGAGGTTGTGGTTTAATATTTGAAATTCAAATTTAAGAGGAAATCAATCATGTGTAGGAGACGTTTAAAAATTAGATGATTTGGATTGGATAGCTTATTTTTTTAGTAGTCAATTTTGGTCTATCCAATATTAAGAAAGAAAATAAAGTAACTATTACTATATATTTTTTATGAGATAGAAGGTTAGACACGTCGTATTGTAACAAATTTTTTGAAAATGAGATTTTATGTGGGTGTACCGAGGACAATCTAAGGGTGTACCGAGGACAATCTAAGTTGTTTCCAGGTTGTAATTTAATACCCGAGATTCAAATCCAAAGGGCAACTATGTGTTATGTAATAAAAATAAAAATTATTACAACTCTCATTTAGTAATTGTTTTGGATATAAACTAAGTTGTTTCAAGGTTGTGGTTTAATAAGTTTGAGATTCAAAATTTAAGGAGAAACTATGTTTGATGTAATCAAAATAAAAATTATTTTAAAAATGGATTGTCCATTAAGTTGTGGTTTAATAATTTAAGTAAACTAAGTTATAATTTAGATAAAAGATAAATTAATTGTCCATTAAATTATGTTATAAAATTAAAATTCAATAATTTAATATATAATTTTTTTATGAAATTATAAAATTAAAAATAGTGAGATTTCATTATGTAAGAGTTTATGGAAATTTTCTACATAGTAGTTTAGGATATATTAGAGTTTTATGGAAAAATTTTATGTTATAAAATTAAAATTTAATAATTCAATATATATATTATGAAATTATAAAATTAAAAATAGTGAGATTTCATTATGTAAGAGTTTATGGAAATTTTTTATATAGTAGGTTAGGATATATTCGAGTT
This sequence comes from Larix kaempferi, assembly GCA_027924585.1. Classification (NCBI taxonomy): domain Eukaryota; kingdom Viridiplantae; phylum Streptophyta; class Pinopsida; order Pinales; family Pinaceae; genus Larix; species Larix kaempferi. Next base: position 3,575,132 of record BSBM01000267.1, on the reverse strand, counting down.
TTATGGAAAAATTCTATATAGGAATTTAGGATAAATAGAAGTTTAAGTATTTAGGGTAGATTATAATCAATATTGATTAATAAAATTAATTATTATTATTATTATTATTATTATTATTATTATTATTATTATTAATTAGGGGAATCTCACTATATAGGTGCTTCACAATTGTCCAAAAATATGGAACACAGGTAAGCCTGGGTTTCTGTTTACAACATGTGACTTCATATTAAGCGAATCGTCAATAAACCACACCCCAACTTAGATAAAATTAATTATTATTATTATTAAAACTGGTTTATGGTTAGTATCATTTGCCATATAGAGATGGAGCTCTTAAAGGTATTATTATTTTTACCAAATTTAATTACCATGTGGTAAAATGGGTGAAAGTTGTTACTAAATTGGGGCTCCGCCACCTTTCTTCTTTGATAATACAATAAAATATAACAAAATTCCGGCCATTTAATGCATCCGCCTCGGGCTTGCAAGCATAATCCCATGATCTACGTAGACAATTTATTAATTTAATTCTGCAAGGTGACCGCACACTTCACGTAGTCGTTGTAATCAAATTCCTTCAAAATCTACCTCGCTGTTTTTGAGGAAAATTCGTGCCGTTCATGGGAGAATTCCGATGTTTTATTGGTTGTAATGCGGCTTGAATCAGTGGAGTCCATGTTATGTAATTAATTAATGGCAGTATTGAAGGCCCGATTATGGTATTCACACTCGGTATATAGCTGTCTCAGTCTCAGATCAGAGAATTGTGTAAAGAATGCTCATTTTCAATACAGTCTAGTGGTGCATTGCGCCTTTAGAATGGGGTATATACTGTGAGTATATGGTGGTTTTCAGGCAGAATAGGGTGCAGTATGGAAGATAGTATATATATACTGTCAGTATTTGAGGAGAGCGTTTTATGGTGATGGTGGAGAACTATAAGTTTCTGTCGTTGAAGGTAGGCAATGCATGGAGACCTTCTGATGAAGTGGTGTTTGTGAAAACTGACTAGTGTTGTGATATCCCATGTGGGTATATTCAGTGAGTATGTGTAAAGACTGTGGAAGTAAAGAGAGATGTCGTTGGTGCAGCAGTGATCCATAGAATAGTTGGAAAAGGAGGTGGAGAAGTTTGATGAAGTGGTTATTGGACAGAGACTGAAACTGTTGATCCTGTTGTTTGTAACGTGGAAGTTGTTATATACAGTGCGTATATATCGCAGTGTCTAAGATAGAATAGCAGAAAGAAGCTGGCCAATCCTGGGATTGGCATGATGGGTCTGATGGCCAAAAATAAGGTGTGTTGGATTCTTCAAATTCTGTTTTTTATTAGTTGTATTTGTTTTTCAGGGTTTGTATTTAGCAATGAAGTGCCTGAGGAGGTCCGTGCCCTATTGGCACTCAAATCAGGCCTTGTGGACAGCTTAGGCAAACTGTCAGACTGGAAATATACAGTCAATGGTATGTCTGTGTTTCCTTGTTCATGGACTGGAATTACATGTAACAATGTGTCTAGGGTGGTGGCACTGGATCTGTCAAGCAAAAACCTCACTGGCACATTATCAGTATCAGAAGAAGTCCAGTTGCTTACCCACATTTTGAGCTTCAATATTAGAGACAACCAGTTTCGTGGGCCATTGCCAGAAGCCATTTTCAGGCTTTCCAGTCTGACAAGCCTTGACATCAGCTATAATTACTTCAATGGATCCTTTCCTGTGGGAGTTTCAGGGTTGAAGAACCTTGTGAACTTCACTGCTTACAGCAATGATTTTACCGGGCCCCTTCCATGGGAGTTTGCCGAGCTCGCTAATCTGCAGACGCTGAACTTTGCAGGGAGTTACTTCAATGGGAGCATTCCCAGCCGCTATGGTGAATTGTCCAGACTGGAGTACCTGAGTTTGGCAGGCAATGCGATCACTGGTGCAATCCCTCCAGAACTTGGGAAGTTACAGCAGCTCACGCATTTGGAGCTTGGGTCCAATATTTACATGGGTGGGATTCCATGGCAATTGGGTAACATGTCAAATCTGGTGTTTATGCATATTGCAAATGCTAATTTAACCGGGCCTTTGCCTGTGGAATTGAGCAAGTTAAAGATGCTAGACACAATGATACTGTACAATAACAAACTTACTGGATTCATCCCATGGCAGTTGAGCAATATTGCATGCATGGAGCGATTGGATTTGTCTCTTAACATGTTCACTGGACCGATTCCTAAAGAGCTTTCGATGTTCAGAAGGCTCACATTACTGAATCTGAATTGCAATCAACTCAGGGGAGGTATCCCTAAGGGAATTGCTGATCTCCCTAGACTGCAACTTCTGTATATCTGGAACAACTCCCTGACAGGAAGCATTCCTGAACAGTTGGGTAAAAATTCTAGGCTAGTAGAATTTGATGCATCTAATAATCAATTAACAGGACCCATCCCCTCTGATCTGTGTGCAGGCAACAAGTTAGAAAGGCTTATCCTCTTCTCTAACCAATTAACTGGAGAAATCCCTCACATTCTTACAAATTGTGCCCCTCTGTATAGGGTCCGGATGGCCCATAATAATCTAAGTGGCCACATTCCTTTAGGTTTTGGAAAGCTTCAAAACTTAAATTACATGGAGTTCCCATGTAACAATCTTAGTGGGCCTATTCCTTCTGATCTCTTAAATTCACCTCGTTTGCAATTGCTTAATGTTTCTCATAATTCTCTCCAAGGCAGCCTTCCTCCAAATATCTGGTCTTCTCCGAGCCTGCAAATATTTTCAGCCGCTTTCTCAAATTTATCAGGCATGCTTCCCTCCTTTGAACATTGTAATTCTGTATACAACCTTGAACTTCAGGGAAATAGCTTTTCAGGTAGTATTCCCAAAGACATTATCAATTGCCAAAAGCTCTTGACCATTTCCTTGAGCCAAAATCAGTTGACTGGGGTGATCCCTGCTGAGCTGGCAAGTCTTACCAGTATCGCCGACATTGATCTGTCTCATAATGCCCTCACTGGCATGATTCCCTTAGGTTTTCAGAATTGCATTACGTTAGAGTCCTTTAATGTCTCTTTCAATCATCTCGTTGGCCCTATTCCTTCAGATGGGCTTTTCAGAAACATTACTGCTAGCTCTTTTGTGGGAAACCAAGGCCTCTGCGGTGGAGTCCTGACAGAATCTCCTTGCATGAATTCAAATGGCCTATACCCTTCCTCATATCGCTCTCATGCCACTAAGAAAATTGGTCTGACTTGGATGAGAGTAGGGGTGATTGCTATAGTTATAGCCATTCTCCTACTTGGCATTAGGTGTTTCCGCAAGCACTATATTTGTCATGTTTTTGATAAGGGATGCATGACAGAAGAGAATCCGGAAAGCACATGGAAGATGACCCCTTTCCAGCGTCTCAGCTTCACAATAGAAGATGTATTGGAGAGCTTGAAGCCGGATAACATGATTGGAATTGGAGCAGCTGGTACAGTTTACAGGGCAGAAATGCCGGGAAGTCAAGTCATAGCTGTGAAGAAGCTATGGCGAGTTGAGAAAGAAAGCGGGAAACGAAAGAAAGGGGTATTAGCAGAGGTAGAAGTTCTAGGAAATGTCAGGCACAGGAACATAGTTAAATTGTTGGGTTGTTGTTCCAACAATGAGGAGACTCTTCTTCTCTATGAATACATGCCTAATGGAAGTTTGGCCGAGCTTTTGCATGGGAAAAAGGAAGAGAACATGCTCTCTGAGTGGATGACAAGATACAATATTGCAGTGGGAGTGGCTCAGGGCTTATGCTATCTTCATCATGATTGCTGTCCTCCCATTGTACACAGGGATGTTAAGCCTAGCAATATCTTGCTTGATTCTGACATGACTGCAAGGGTTGCAGATTTCGGAGTTGCGAAGCTTATTCGAACAGGTTCAGAGGCCATGTCTGCTGTTGCTGGCTCGTATGGCTACATTGCTCCAGGTGAAGTACTTTCCAACTTCAGAAATAGGATTGGTCTTGTTTTTTTATGGTTGCACCAATTTCATTTCTGAAACCATCTGCATTCTAACATCTTGGGCTATAGGCTTGTTCTCTAATGATATTCCTTCAATCTGTTTTATGATAAGCTTGTTCTCTAATGATATTCCTTCTCTCATGTGAACGATTTACTTTCACCAATTGAATTAGAAACAAAGTGTGTTTGGATAGTCTAAATACATTTTTTTTTTCAATTTCAAGATTGAAGTTTACTGTAAAAACAATCTAGGAATACAAAAGAAGAATTCGTTTTGCATTGTTTTTTTAAATCACTAAAGTATTAGGATTCATTTGTATTTGTTTAGAACACAAAAACATAATCAGTTTTACGATTTGAAGAAGGGAATATGGAAATGCTCAGTTTCAACAACCTTATGAGAAAGCTCTTATTATTTTCACGTATTTATAAATCGGGTCTTGAATGCTTGATGAACATGGAGTTCTCTTTTAGCCTAACTCAAAATCAAAGATTTTTTTATATGGTAGTATTCATTGTTTTCTACAAGACAATCAAATTCTCACACAGATTTTGTCTTATGTCTCCAACTTTTTATATGTTAGAGCCACTGGCAGAGATGTGCACTATTTCATTATTTGGGCGTGGTGGAAATCCATAAGTCCATTAAACTTACAGTCATGTCAATTCAGATTTTCATAAAGAGTTGATAGATTAAACTTACAGTCATGTCAATTCAGATTTTCATAAAGAGTTGAAGAATCTTTTGGTTTTTTGTGCAGAATATGCCTACACACTTCATGTCTTTGAGAAAAGTGACATATACAGCTTTGGGGTTGTCCTTTTAGAGCTCTTGACAGGCAGAAAACCAATGGATCCAGAATTTGGAGAAGGTGTCAACATTGTGGCCTGGGTTAAGGAAAAAGTTCAGACCAAGGAAGGGATGGCAAAGATCTTTGATCAAAGTGTTGAAGTTTCTAACTCCTCAGTCAAGGAGGAGATGATACTAGTTCTCAAAGTGGCTCTCCTCTGCACTGGTAGGTCTCCAATGAACCGGCCATCAATGAGAGATGTTGTTACAATGCTATCAGAAGTCCGACCCAAAAGCAAAGCAGTCCCTGAGTCCCAATCCTTGCAACAAAAGAGATCCAGTTCTTCATCTCAGTGCAGTCCACCATCCTCCTCTGCACTGGTAGGTCTCCAATGAACCGGCCATCAATGAGAGATGTTGTTACAATGCTATCAGAAGTCCAAACCAAAAGCAAAGCAGTCCCTGAGTCCCTATCCTTGCAACAAAAGAGATCCAGTTCTTCATCTCAGTGCAGTCCACCATCCTTGCAACGTTAAAGTTGTCAATTCAAGAAAAAGTTGTTGGTATTATGATTGCTTTTGGTGAGGATTGACATATTATTTCTTTATTTTGCATAAGATTACTAATTCCTTCTTGTTTTACAAGACCAAATTGCAATATGTGCTACCATGCAAATAGCAGTATTCCTGCTTATTTTATAAGAACTTACTTTTGCAGTACCTGCTACTATTTCTATTTCTATTTCAGTATTTTTTTAATTGATTGATTGCTATATCTGAGTTGATGTTCTTATGATTAAGATATATCTTCTAATACAATTCAATCATTTTGGTTTATTGTGATGAACTATTACAGTATTTTTTAAATTGATTGAATGCTATATCTGAGTTGATGTTGTTATGATTAAGATATATCTTCTAATACAATTCAATCATTTTGGTTTATTGTGATGAACTATTAGAAGGGTTGTTTGTTTCATGTGTGGTTAGTGTAATTTAGTGCTGAATCAATTTATCCCAATGTTAATTTTCTGATTTAGCTATATGGTGTTTATAATATGTTTGTCTAACATTTTGTTTCCACCTTACATTCTTTTCCTCATTTATATGGTTTCTAGGTGTTTCTCTATTTTACTAATCTTAAATAATTGTAATTCTTATTAAATCATATATTTATATTAAATTATTTTAAGATTTTCTATTAATATTACTATTTTCATAATAATATCACTATTTTTATAATTGCTTTTAAACAATTTTAAGATTTTCTATTAATATCTTTATTTGTATGTTTCTTTCTCCTTTTCTTATAACAAGTTGATCCAGTTTAAATAACTTATTTTATTTTTATTGTGAATACTTAATCAACTTAAATTCGTTTTAACAATACTGATTTCTAAATTTAGTTTTATAGTGTTTATAATATATTTTTTTAACATTTTGTTTTCATATTATATTGTGTTTTTTTAATTTGCTCATTACTAAAAATATAGTGTATCTTTGTTTTAAAGATCTATAATATTTATAATTCTTTATCTTTGTAATGAATTTTTTATATTACTTAATTATTTCAAGTTTTTTTATTATTGTTAATTTTTTTTTAATAAATCATTTGAGTTTTGCATTAATATTAATATTTTCAGGTTGCTTTCTCTTTTTTTTTGATAATAAGTTGATCCAATTTTAATTGGAATTAAAATTGAGTTTATTAAGAGAATGTCAACACCTGCTATTTTAAATAGAGAATCAAGGTATACTCTACCTATAATGGATGGGTTGTATGTAATGTTTACATAAAATACTATAAAAAAAGTTAATAACCTGTTTTGGAAAAGAATCAATGTTAAGGCTCATCAATAATAAATATTAATTATTAATAGATTTTCCTTTCTAAAAATAGCAAACATCTAATTATCATTGCCACATCTAACAATAAATCTTCCTTCCAGTATTTCCAAAAATAAATTCAAACAAATTTAATTCCAAAAATAAATTCAAACAAATGGTTGATATTAGTTGTCACAAAATTGCATATTAAACACATAGCGTTTATGAACATTTCCTCTATAATATGAATAAGCATTTACGAAAGTAAAATCAATCACGTGGTTGAACGTGGCTGATATCTCCTTAATTGACAACAAAGATCATTAATAAACACATAAGTTAATAAGTAGACAAACTTTTTTTTGAAAAGTCTTGATCTACTCATTTTTTTCAAATTTTGGTGTATATTTTAATTAAAAAGAGTTAAAGTTTAGCCAATTTTCTTTCTAAAATGGACCAAACCCAAAAGTCAAAGTTCTCAAATAATGTAGAACTATAACTTTCAACAAAATTCTTACTAGATTTGGGGAAAATTTTCAACAAAAGAGAGGTTAAAAATTAGCAGATTTTTAATTTTTTTAACTAAACATCTCATTATTAGTTCAACATATAATAAACAATATTCCAGCTAGTATGTATCCCGAATCCATGAGCATTTCCAAAAGTAAAGTCAATCAAGTGGTTGAACATGGGTAATCTAACAATGCTAATTTCTTTAATAAGTGGACAAACTCAATTTTTTTTATTATTTTGATAAAGCCTTTGATCTATTCATTTTTTTCAAATTCTAATGTATATCATTATCTTAAAATAGAATATTTTTTTCCACATATAATAATAATAATAAATCTTCAACTATAATCAAACATGTTGATATTAGTTATTAGTTATGTGGACATTCTTACCAACTACGTGGTTAAATGATTGAACGTGGCTGATATAACAATGCTAATAATTGACAACAAAGAACGTTAATAAACACAAAACTTTAATTCCTTAATTGATAACAAAATTCTTTAATAAACACAAAATTTTACATATAAGTTAATAAGTGGGTAAACATTTTTATTTTTTCCAAAAGGATTGATCTACTGATTTTTTTTTCAAATTTCATACCACCTCATTATCCCCAAATAAACCAAAAACCCTTAAGTGAAAGTTCCCTCACTCATTTGTAAAACGATAACTTCAAACAAAACTTAGATTGAGAAACTTTTCAACTAAAAAGAAATTAAAGGTTAATATATAATTTTCCCTAATTCTAGGAGAGAATCATTTGTAATATGTTTAGAGATATTCGGTGTATATAAGGTTATCTGCTTATGGCTTTTGGTCATGACACTAGCACACTTTAACTCTAATTGGAAATGCATGATTTTCTATCTGATTTATTATGTGGATGGTTTATTTTATAGGTCAAAATTGATTAGGTGGTTACCTATTTTTTTTGAGATAATTTTTTTTTTTTTTTTTTCTGGGTCATTATCTTGTTTTTTTATTATCGAAGATTAGTTTTCCTAAGATTAATTTTCCTATTTGTATGACATTCCCTTGCCTCCCTCTTATTCTAATAATTAATGTGTGTATGCACATGTGAGGGCATATGTTTCCCATGAGCGAAGAGGCCATGCAGGCACATGTTCCTTTAAACATTTTCGATTTATTGGCCAGTAAGGGAAATATCATCCCCAATATTGTAGAGTACTTGTACATAGGGATGGAATGGAGAGGATGTGAAAACATATTTTTTACTTAGGTTTATCCACCATATGATAGAGGTATAAATATCATATATTTTGACTAATCTAGTTGCATTTTTTTTGTACTCCTATTTTTAATGCACATGTAGTTTGTTGTAACATTTTACTTAAATTGTATTGATTATTGTTGCTTACTATTTTTAGATATTGACACATATGCAAGTTACCTGCCTCCCACGTAGCATGAGAAGATGGCAGAGTTTGGGGAGGATCATTGAGGTGCTCTACAAACCAGTATGGGAGAGATGTTGTAATGTTACATGTAACGTTTATCTTTATTATCGGCTAATAAAAATTAAAAAGTAAAAATCCATGCCGGCTCATAAAATAAAATATTATGAAAAGTAGAGGTGCTCTACAGCCCGTATGGGCCCGAGATGTTGTAACGTTACATGTAGCGTTTGTTACATGTAACGTTTGTCTTTGTTATGGGCTAAAAAGTAAAAAGTAAAAATCCATGTTGGCTCATAAAATAAAATATTATGAAAAGTAATTAAAATATAGATGTTCATTTATAAAATAAAAAACTTAAAACTTAAACCCGGATCTATCAATCAAGAGAGATTAAATTTCTTGAGTTTAAATTTAAAAAAAATAAATACACCTCAAGAAATTGGATCCCTCTCCGTGCTTGATAGATATGGATTTAAGATGGATCTATGCTGGTTAGCCTCAATTATAGAGACTCAACATGTGATTAAGGATGGATCAGAGATATCAGATAGAGGTGACAGATCACATCCGTTACTTGATTGTTAGGTGCAGAGTGGTACCTGTACATATTTGAGAGATCATATGGGTACCTAAATTATCCAAGATATGGTCCTCCCTTTCTCGTGGCATGATGTTATTGATGTGTCATATTGTCGGTTCCTTCAACCTACTCGAGAGGTTGAGGGATTATGCTTGACCCACTTCGTCAAGTTCATCTTCTGATGATAATGATCCTCATCCAATGCCACCTCCTCATCCTCCACCAAAGGGACCAACACCCCCTCTTCCTCTACTAGAGGGACTAGAACCCACTCATTCTCCATCAAAGAGACCACCACCTCCTCATCCTCCAGTAGATGAACCATCGTCCTCTTATCCTCAACTACATGGATCACCATCCCCTCATCCTTCACCCAACCAAGCAATAAACCGACTACCATATCCTCTTTTTCTACTAGATTGACCACATGCATCCCCTCATCGACCTCCACTAGATATACCACCATACTCAACCGAGAACAAGGGTGATGTAGATGTTGGAGAAATATATATGAGATGCTACTTTTTGAAATCTTACCCAGTAAAGGTATGGATTCCTCTATCTCTTATGGTTGAGGTACTAATGCCTCTGGCTTTGGTGGTGGACCTACCGGTTCATGACATGTATATTGATTAATGTGATATTGACTCCTTTACATGTATTTAACATGAGATATATATATATATTTGACATAATTGCATGATTTTGTTATTAACATTTATGTATATATTTTATATATGTTTCATATCATATTTATGTTGATATTGTTTGAATTATAAAATATATTATGTGTATCTTAATGACTTATACTTTTAATGATTACTAAGTCTTTAAATGAAACTTATAATGGATTTTGATGTACAATTCTATTTATAATAGTTAAATTTAACAAAATAATTAATAATAGTTAAATTGTGATAAGAACCATCTTAACCTAGAACGGAAATTGTAATATCTAACAACGATGCAAATAAGATCAATGGGTTAGGTTCATTTTTTTTTATTGCTTGACATAGATAATTTCTTAATTAATGGTGTATAATTTTTTTATCAATTGGTACTAATTACATATAATGAAGTGGTCTCATATTTGAGTTAATAGCATGATGATGAACTTGATTCTATTGAATATTGATAACTTAGATTTATATTTCAGGATTTGATAATCTTGTGGGATAAATCATGTTTTGTAAATAATATTTAGATGTTATGAAACCTCGATACTTGTTCATTATATGGACATTTCTTAAAATGAATTTCTATGGAATTTAATAAACTTTTATTGTATTTAATTCACATCTTGATGTTTAGTTCTTTTAAATATTTTATCATGCATTGAAACCTTGTTAGTAAGTTATATTAATATCTTGATAAATAGCTAAGTGGACTCACTTCCATTAACATTTGACATATAACAACACAATATACTCAAACAATAGTCCTTTAATTGAAATTCTTTGGATTTGTATTATTTTAATCACAATAACATTATATCAATATATATGTTATAATATAATAATTATAAGACATAATTATGTCGCTAAGTGGTCATGAATAGGTGGACTATTATCCATTAAAGTCACCTAGGTCACACTTTGCACCTTCCATGTGATACAACTCCCCACAAAGAAAAATCAACCCACAAAGAAAAAGCATGTCATAAGACAAAATCAAACCCAAAACCCCATTAACAATAGAAACCAAATTGAAAATGAATATTTCCCTATGTCATCAAATAAATGTTTGGATAGAGATAGTAAATCACAACATTGTTCAATTGATACAAATCTTTAATCTAAACATCAAAAGACACAAGATTCTGAAATCTCATATGTGCAACATAGTTACAATTATGCAATGCATAATATTTTAGGAATATCACATTTTGAAGCACGTTCCTTGGATTTTTTCAAAGAAATCATTGTCCATTTTGAGTCCTATCCCTTAAGTGATGATGGTAAAAGAGGTCATTGCGCATGGTCAAACCATAAGGTTTATTCGCCACATCTCATCTAGATTCATGATTGATTTCAAGAATAATTTCATACAATTCCACAAAAGCACGTGGGTATGCATGATCAACACCATGTATATCACTATTTTCGTGTAAGAGAGAACGTGGGTATACCTTACATGAAACACTTAAAAGGAGAAATATATAAAGATTATATTAATCAAATATGGACCTTACACCATTAGTAAGCATATTGGAAAGAATGTGTTCAAGTTTAGAGCACATGAGTGGGTCTAATGGTTAAGAACATGTGTTATCTTCGAGGAGGTCACAGGTTCAAAATCGGCGGGGGTAGGGTTGCTCATTGGCCCATTGTGACAAGGCTTGAAGGGTAGGGGACCCCTGGGATAGAGGTTCTCCCCTGGGATAAAGGGTCTCAGGACATCTCAGCCCTTGCTGAGTCACAAGTTTCTGGTAAATATGGCTTGCGGGCTGTTGGATATACCCTTGAGAGGTTGTTGTTCCCATGTTTAAAAAAAAAGAATGAGTTCAAGTTGGACTTACTAACTTACACGGGCTTTAGAACAATCTAGTCTTCAACACAAATCCATTGATGTTGAATATTAATGAAGATGAATTTGTGATGTTAATCCCTAAAGAGTTGATTGTTTAATTACCAAATTGGTAGGGTAGTTGTTGGGAAAAGCAAATCCTAAGCAAAGAGATTTGGTCATGAATGTTGTCAAAGATCTATTAACAAGAGTTGTGATGAGTGAAGTTCACCCATATCATGGCCACACATATATGATCACTATATCAAAGTTGTAAAGTCATACATATTGGATACACAATATAGTGATTAACTTTAACCACACATCAAAGTAACAATTCAACATTATATTGTAATCACACTTATACTCTAAAAACACAAGTCCAACATTGTGATCCAATTGTGTTATTCTAGAATTGAATTGTGCTATTCTAAAATTGAATTGCACAATACATTATCTGAACATATGCATTTAGTCATAGATTCACATAACCCAACTCATTATAGGTATGCTAATACTAAGGAAGAACTCAACAAGCATTTACATGTAAAATCCCAACCATCTTAAAACATTGTTTTCTCTGTGTCTTGTTCTTTCAAATCATTTACCTGTAAAATCCCAACCATCTTAAAACATTGTTTTCTCTTTGTCACTTGTTCTTTCAAAAAATTGTAGACTAATGTAATTTAAAATGTCGACATATAAAACAAACATTTTATGTTATTTCATTGTATTATTTATATTTTATTAAGTATATATTATATATATTAGGTATATATTATATAGTTGGAGATTGATAGATGAAAAATAGTATTGCAAGGTTAATGTTGTATTACCTTATATTATTGTTAATGAGATAAAATATTTTTTTATGAAGATAGTATGTATAATAAAAAATTATTAATTTTTTTAATAATATATATAATTAATATTTAGTAGAGTTAATTTTTTAAATATTATATGACAATTTAATTAATTAAAAAATATATAATAATAATTTAATTAATTGAACCTATCATATGAAGTAGAAATTATTCTTAATATGATAAGAATAAATGAATAATATGAGTAAAATTAAATAACAAAAGATAAATTAATAAATAAGAATTTGTTTAAGTTGGATATATTATAAAATTTTATTTATTATTTAAAAATACTTATTCATTGAATTGTAGTTTATAAGTTGAATGATATAAATATTAGCTCAATCGCTTAACTTGTTGCCATGAACAAGTTATATGTTACTTGTTCATTGTTTATTTTAAATTTTGAACTATGTACATAAAATCAATATGGACAATACACTTGTTCCATCCTCCTTCAATCCAGAAAAATCATAGAGGATAGTCCACCCCAAATTCTAAGATATAAACACCTATGGGTGTAATTATTAATATTAAATTTAGTGTGTTTATTGGATTATGGTTTAATAATTGAAATTAGGTCATAGAGGATAGTCCACCCCAAATTCTAAGATATAAACACCTATGGGTGTAATTATTAATATTAAATTTAGTTTCTTTATTGGATTATGGTTTAATAATTGAAATTAGGTAATAGGAATCAACTTCAATAGATAGTTGAAATTGGCTAGTGGGATTCAGATTCAAGAGATGAATGTATCGTATACACAATTTTAATTGAATAATTTTTTATTAAAATTGGATTGATTGAGAGTTGTGGTTTAATGAATAAAATTGCATAGTAGAATTTATATAGTGTAGCCTAAAAATTAGGTTGTGGTTATAAAAATTAGGTTGTTTTTTCAAAGATTGTTTTAAAAAAAATTAGATTTTGTGTTATTCAAATTATGGTTTTGAATGTATTAAATAAAATGATATGAAATCATGGCGAGTTTTTTTTTTTAAACCGGAAATCATGACGAGTTTAAACTACTATTTAAAATAATTTAATAATTTAAGTAAACTAAGTTGTTAATTGATACTTTCATAATTTAAATAAATTAAATCATGGTTTAATAGTTTAAATTATATATTCCGAGGAAAAATAGTTTAAATTATATAATACAAAATATTAAATTTTTTAATCAATATTAATTTAATAAAAATAGTCATTAATTGAATTGTGTCTTAGTAATATTCAAATTCAAAAATTAACCAATACAATTTCAATTTTAATTTAATAAAAAATAACAACCACCAAAACTAAACTTGTAGGGTAGACTATATGCAACATTAATTCATAAAACTAATTATTATTAGCATAGTCAGACTAGGTTAGAATCATTTACCATTTACCATATAGGTATTATTATTTTGACCAAATTTAACTTATCACAAGTTATGGGCGAAAGTTATTACCCAATTGGGGTTCCGCCACCTTTCTTCTTCTGTGATAATACAATAAAATATAACAAAACTTCCGGCCATTTAATGCATCCTCCTCGGGCTTTGCAAGTCTAATCCCATGATCTACGTAGACAATTTATTAATTTAATTCTGTAGGGTGGCTTCGCACACTTCACGTAGTCATTGTAATCAAATTCGTTCACATTCTACCCAACATATCTGGCTGTTTTTGAGGAAAATTCGTGCCGTTTATGGGAGAATTCCGATGTTTCATTAGTCGTAATGCGGCTTGAGTCAATGGAATCCATGTTCTGTAATTAATGGCGGTATTGGACAGCCGATTGTGGTATTCACAGTCGGTATATTGCTGTCTAAGATCAGAGAATTGTTTAGAGATTGCTCATTTTCAATACAGTTTGAGTTGTGCATTGCAGCTTTCGAATGGGGTATATACTGTGAGTATATGGTGGTTTTCAGGCAGAATAGAGTGCAGCATGGAAGATGGTATATATTCAGTCAGTATTTGAAGAGAGTGGCTTATGGCGATGGTTGAGAACTATTAGTTTCTGTTGTTGAAGGTGGGCAATGCATGGAGACCTTTTAATGAAGTGGTGTTTGTGAAAACTGACCAGTGTTGTGATATGCCATGTGGGTATATTCAGTGAGTATGTGTGAAGACTGGAAGTAAAAAGAGATGTCGGTGGTGCAGCATTGATGCATAGAATAGTTGGGAAAGGAAGTGGAGAAGTTTGATGAAGTGGGTATTGGACAGAGACAGTGAAACTACGCCTGATCCTGCTGTTTGTAACGTGGAAGGTGGTATATACAGTGCATCTATATCAGAGTGTCTGAGGTAGAACAGTGGAAAGAAGCTGGACAAACCTGGGATTGGAATGATGGGTCTGAAGGCCAACAATAAGGTGTGTTGGATTCCTCAAGTTCTGTTTTTTATTAGCTGTATTTGTTTTTCAGGGTTTGTATTTAGCAATGAAGTGCCTGGGGAGGTCCGTGCCCTATTGGCACTGAAATCAGACCTTGTAGACAGCTTAGGCAAACTGTCAGACTGGAAATATACAGTCAATGGTATGTCTGTGTCTCCTTGTTCATGGACTGGAATTACATGTAACAATGTGTCTAGGGTGGTGGCACTGGATCTGTCAAGCAAAAACCTCACTGGCACATTATCAGTATCGCAACAAGTCCAGTTGCTTACCCACATCTTGAGCTTCAGTATCAGAGACAACCAGTTTTCTGGGCCATTGCCAGAAGCAATTTTCAGGCTTTCCAGTCTGAGAAGCCTTGACATCAGCTATAATTACTTCAATGGGTCCTTCCCTGGTGGAGTTTCAGGGTTGAAGAACCTTGTGGACTTCAATGCTTACAGCAATAACTTTACTGGGCCCCTTCCATGGGAGTTTGCCGAGCTTGCTAATCTGCGGACGCTAAACCTTGCTGGGAGTTACTTCGATGGGAGCATTCCCAGCCAGTATGGTGAATTGTCCAGACTGAAGTACCTGAGTTTGGCAGGTAATTTGATCAGTGGTCCAATCCCCGCAGAACTTGGGATGTTGCGGCAGCTGAGGCATTTGGAGCTTGGGTCCAATATATACATGGGTGGGATTCCATGGCAATTGGGTTACATGTCAAACCTGGTGTTTATGCATATTGCAAATGCTAATTTAACCGGGCCCTTGCCTGTGGAATTGAGCAAGTTAAAAAGGCTACAGACAATGATTCTGTACAATAACATGCTTACTGGATTCATCCCATGGCAGTTGAGCAATATCGCAAGCATGGAGCGATTGGATTTGTCTGTTAACATGCTCACAGGACCGATACCGGAAGAACTTTCGATGCTCAAAAGGCTCACATTACTGAACCTGATGAGCAATAAACTCAGGGGAGGCATACCTAAGGGAATTGCTGATATGCCTAGACTACAAATTTTGTATATCTGGAACAATTCCCTCACAGGAAGCATTCCTGAACAGTTGGGTAAAAATTCTAAGCTAGTAGAATTTGATGCATCTACTAATCAATTAACAGGACCCATCCCCTCTGACCTGTGTGCAGGCAACAAGTTAGAAAGGCTTATCCTATTCTCTAACCAATTAACTGGAGAAATCCCTCAAAATCTTACTAATTGTGCCCCTCTGTATAGGGTCCGGATGGCCCATAACAATCTTAGTGGCCGCATTCCTTTAGGCTTTGGGAAGCTTCAAAACTTAAATTACATGGAGTTCCCATGGAACAATTTTAGTGGGCCTTTTCCTCCCGATCTCTTAAATTCACCTAGTTTGCAATTGCTTAATGTTTCTCATAATTCGTTCCAAGGCAGCCTTCCTCCAAATATCTGGTCTTCTCCGAGCCTGCAAATATTTTCAGCAGCTTTCTCAAATTTATCAGGCAAGCTTCCCTCCTTTGAACATTGCAAGTCTGTATACAACGTTGAACTTCAAGGAAATAGCTTTTCGGGTAGTATTCCCGAAGATATTTTCAATTGCCAAAAGCTCTTGACCATTTCCTTGAGCCAAAATGAGTTATATGGGGCGATCCCTCCTGAGCTAGCAAGTATTCCCAGCATCACTAACATTGATCTGTCTCATAATGCCCTCACTGGCATGATTCCCCTAAAATTTCAGAATTCCACTACGTTAGAGTTATTTAATGTCTCCTTCAATCATCTCGTTGGCCCTGTTCCTTCAGATGGGCTTTTCAGAAACATCCCTGCTAGCGCTTTTGTGGGAAACCAAGGTCTCTGCGGTGGAGTCCTGACAGAATCTCCTTGCATGAATTCAAATGGCCTTTACCCTTCCTCATATCACTCTCATATCACTAAGAAAACTGGTCTGACTTGGATGGTGGTAGTGGTGATTATTCTAGTAATAACCATTCTAGTAATAGCCGCTCTCATAATTGGCATAAGATGTTTCCGCAAGCACTATTTTTGTTTTGCTTCTGGCAAGGGATGCATGACAAAAGAGCAGCCGGAAAACCCATGGAAGATGACCTCATTCCTGCGTCTCAGCTTCACAGTAGACGATGTTTTGGAGCGCTTGAACCCTGATAATATGATTGGAACTGGAGCAGCTGGTACAGTTTACAGGGCTGAAATGCCGGGAGGTCAAGTCATAGCTGTGAAGAAGCTATTGCGGGTCGAGAAAGAGTCAAGAGGGAAACGAAAGAAAGGGGTACTAGCAGAGGTAGAAGTCCTAGGAAATGTAAGACACAGGAACATAGTTAAATTGTTGGGATGCTGTTCCAACAATGAGGAGACTCTTCTTCTCTATGAATACATGCCTAATGGAAGTTTGGCTGACCTTCTGCATGGGGAAAGGGAAGATAACATGCTTACTGAGTGGATGACAAGATACAATATTGCAGTTGGAGTGGCTCAGGGCTTATGCTATCTTCATCAAGATTGCCGTCCTCCCATTGTACACAGAGATGTTAAGCCAAGCAATATATTGCTTGATTCTGACATGACTGCAAGGGTTGCAGATTTCGGAGTTGCAAAGCTTATTCGAACTGGTTCAGAGGCCATGTCTGCTGTTGCTGGCTCCTGTGGCTACATTGCTCCAGGTGAAGTACTTTCCAACTTCAGAAGTAGGATTGGTCTTGTGTTTTATGGTAATTACACCAATTTTCTTTTCAGAAACCATCTGCATTCTAACATCTTACACTATAGCTGGTTCACGAATGATACTTCAATTTGTTTTATGATAACATGCTTGTCTCTAATGTGAACAATTTACTTTCACCAATTTAATTAGAAACAAGGTGTGTTTGGATGGTCTAAGTGCATTTTGCTTTCAATTTCGTGATTGAAGTTTACTGTATAAACAATCTAGGAATACAGGAATACAAAAGAAGAATCTCAACTTGCATTATATTTTGTAGAAACAATCTAGGAATTCAAAAGAAGAATCTCATTTTGCATTGTTTTTTTTAAATCCCTTAAGAATTAGGATTCATTAGTATTTGTTTAGAACACAAAAGCATAATCAGTTTTAGCTACTCTTTGGATATGAAGAAGGGAATATGGAGATGTTCAGATTCAACAACCTCTTATTATTTTCATGTATTTATTTGTGGTATCTGGTTCTCAGGTCATTTATTTTTTTAAATCCCTTAAGCATTTGGATTCATTAGTATTTGTTTAGAACACAAAAGCATAATAAGTTATAGCTACTCTTTGGATATGAAGAAGGGAATATGGAGATGTTCAGATTCAACAACCTCTTACTATTTTCATGTTTTTATTTGTGGTATCTGGTTCTCAGGTCATTTATTTTTTTAAATCCCTTAAGCATTATGATTCATTAGTATTTGTTTAGAACACAAAATCGTAATCAGTTTTAGCTGCTCTTTGGATATGAAGAAGGGAATATGGAGATGTTCAGATTCAACAACCTCTTATTATTTTCATGTATTTATTTCTGGTACCTGGTTCTCAGGTCATTGTTTTTTTTTAAATCCCTTGAGCATTAGGATTCTTTTGTATTTGTTTAGAACACAAAAGCATAATCAGTTTTAGCTACTCTTTGGATATGAAGAAGAGGATATGGAGATGTTCAGATTCAACAACCACTTATTATTTTCATGTATTTATTTGTGGTACCTGGTTCTCAGGTCATTGTTTTTTTTTAAATCCCTTAAGCATTAGGATTCTTTTGTATTTGTTTAGAACACAAAAGCATAATCAGTTTTAGCTACTCTTTGGATATGAAGAAGAGGATATGGAGATGTTCAGATTCAACAACCACTTATTATTTTCATGTATTTGTTTGTGGTATCTGGTTCTCAGGTTTTGAGTGCTAGATGAGCATGGAGTTATGTTTTAGCCTAGCTCAAAATCATAAATTTGCTATATTGCAGCATTCATTGTTTTCTACATAGACAATCTAATTCTCAGGCAGATTTTCTCTATCCTAATTTTTTATGTTAAGACTTGTACAAATGTGTGCTGTACTATTTCATTATTCGTCTAAATGGACTTTAACCACCGGCATCAACATAAAGTCCATCAAACTTACATTCTTAATCCATCAAACTTACATTCGTGTCAATTCAGATTTTCATAAGGAGTTGATGCATCTTTTGGATTTGTGCAGAATATGCCTATACACTTCAAGTCTTCGAGAAAAGTGACATATACAGCTTTGGGGTGGTGCTGTTAGAACTCTTGACAGGCAGAAAGCCAATGGATCCAGAATTTGGAGAAGGTGTCAACATTGTGGACTGGGTTAAGGAAAAATTTCAGACCAAGGAAGGGATGGCAAAGATCTTAGATCAAAGTGTTGGAGTTTCTAGTTCCTCAGTCCAGGAAGAGATGATGCTAGTCCTCAGAGTGGCTCTCCTCTGCACCAGTAGGTCTCCAATGGATCGACCATCGATGCGAGATGTTGTTGCAATGCTATCAGAAGCCCAGCCCAAAAGAAAAGCAGTCCCTGACCCCCAATCCTCGCAACAAAGAAGATCCAGTTCTTCATCACAGTGTAGTCCACCATCCTCGTCTAAGCAAGAAAGTCGACGATAAGATTGTCGATTCAAGTAAACGTTATTGGGTTTGTTGGTATTATGACCGCTTTGGTGAGGATTGGCATGTTAATTCTTTATTTTTGCAGACGATTGCTAATTCCTGGTTATTTTATAAGACTTTTGCAACATGCTACCATGCAAATAGCAGTATTCCTGCTTATTTTATAAGACCTTTTTCAGTACCTGCTACTATTTCCATATCTTGAGACAGACGTTCAGTAATTTTTGTTATTGATTGATTGCTATGTCTGGGTTGGTGTTTTTAGACAGACGTTCAGTATTTTTTGCTATTGATTGATTGCTATGCCTGGGTTGGTGTTTTTATGACTGAGGACATATACTTTCATTGCAATTCAATCAGTTTGGCTTATTTTGATTAATGACTAGTGCTATAAGGGTTGTTTGTTGCAATTATGGTTACTGTAATATGTTCCTGAATCAATTTATCCATGTATTAGTTTTTTTAAGAATTATTTTTTAATATACTTTTTAATCTCTTATTCATAGGAGATTGGGTTTTACATCTTTTTCTGTTTTAATATCTTAAATATTTGTATTTTCAAGATTTAATTTTTAACGAGTTATTTATGTAATTTTATTGAATTATTTTAAATTTTTTATTCATATTATTATTTTTATAATTCTTTAATTATTTTAAGATTTTTTATTAATATTATTAATTTTTATGATTTTTTAAAAAGTCTATACAATTTCAATAACTTATTTAGGTTTTCCCTTAATATCATTATTTTTATGAATCTCTCGTTTTCTCTTAAAAAAAGTTGATACAGTTTCAATAACTTATTTTTATGTATGAAATTATTTTAATAACTTATTTTATATATGAGATAATTTTTCATTATTTTTTGAATTTTATTATTATTATGGATATTTATCAAAATAATTCCATATTAATAATATTAATTTCTGGTCAATTCTCGATATATATATATATATACCACGAGACATACATAATTTAGATGACCATTTATCAATTAGATTTCAAGGCAATCATGTCATTATAGCAATTGAAGTTAGCAAACTCAAATATTGTCATAGATAGCATTCTTATACCTTGACTCATGAGTACCATAAATAATCCAACCCTATAGATTACTTCTAAAAATCGATTTCAAATCCTAAAATTAGTGGAAGACCAATTAAGGTGAGGGTTAGTTAACTAACATCCTTAAATTAAGGGGTTGTCTAACATTTTGGAACCAACCTGGATGATCAAAGTTGACTTAATCAACCCTTCTTTAAGGGGACCAGTTAGGCACTTGAGTATAAATAAGTGAGCTCATGTTGAGCAATATGATAAAATGTTTGATGACATGCAATATTGCACTCTATGCTATAACACTATGTTTAGATATTGTTGGGTTCCCTTGGATATGTTGTTTACTTTTTATGGCTTATACAGATAAAAATGCTTGAAATTAGATTCAAATATCACATGTATACAATATGGAGAATTTGCCTATTAAAAGATTAATGGAAGTACGTGTTGGTTCATGTAACCCTTCATAAATGCAATATGTTATTTTGTAGGGCTGAAACTGTCAGTATCTCAATTTTGATATGCAAGTTGTTTTATTATATATGCAAGTCATTGGGATTTATTTATAACAAAGTTGAAGAATTGATAAAAAAATATGAGAAAAAACAATAATACTAGCATTGTACTTCTACACTAGGGTGTGACACTAACATTATAGTAGACAAGCATTTTATGCAATAAAATTTCCATGGATTAGTGGTTTTTTGAACCAAAAGTAAGCCCCTATCATTTTTGGAAAAATACAATGAGAAAAAAAACATGAGACATAAATTCAGATTATCATAAATATCAATTTAAGATTAATAGGGTTTAGATCTTGATTTATGAGATTTGAGGCTTTATATTAAGTTTTGAGGCTCAATTTAGGGTCAGGGTTTTATAGTTTGCCTATAGGTTTATTAGTTTGTGTTTTCTTCATGTCGATAAATCATTATTTCTAGCTGGAACTTGCCATGTAGCAGATGAAATGTTTCAAAAAAGCAGGAAACGTTTTAGGAAGCAATTGGAAATAGCTTGGAAATGTTTCTGGAAATTCGAGCTTTCAAAAGCTAGATCGAGCTTTTAAAAGCTAGATCGAGGCATTTAAAAACCCTTGATCGAGGTATTTTCAAGCCCTCGATCGAGGTGTTTAAACCTCGATCGAGGTGTTAAAATACCTCGATCGAGGGCTTGAAAATACCCCGATCGAGGTGTTTAAACCTCGATCGAGGGTATGAAAAACAAATTTTTTGGGTTCCGCTTGCCAAAAATCGTGAACCACCTTCGTGGATTCACCCATGACTTAGAAATGTTTTTGGAAATGAATTAGAAATGTTTCTACTTTTTGGATATGGCTTAGAAATGTTTCAGGAAATGGATGAAATGGCTTGGAAACACTTCGGTTGTTTTGATACGACTTGGAAACATTTTGTGCTACTGTTTCCAAGTCATATCCCCTCCGTTTTAGTTTTCGAAATGGGGAGCGACGTATCCCCCCATGGTCCTAGACATTTCCAGTAACTTAGATTTTAACAATACTAATAGGTTTTTAGTGTAACTTTACTAAACCACTTTAATGTTTTTCATTAATTTATCACTATTTTTATGTTTTTTTCGATTGATCCAATTTTAATAACTTATTGTATGTGAGATTATATATATATATATATATATATATATATATATATATAGGAAGAAAAACATACTTTCTATTCTATATATATATATATATATATAGGAAGAAAAACATACTTTCTATTCATTGAAAAGGAAATACATTCTTTAGGTGTTATTAGCATAGATAAAAAATCGAGCTTCCCAACTCCTCAAATGAAGAGACATTTTTTTTTTGATATTAACTTATAACAAGCTTCTTTCAATCTAGATCATATACAAAAAATAGACCAAAACAGAGTAACTAAAAAGTCACATTCCTAGAGGAGATTAAACCCTCCCTTATGAATTCCTCCATACAGAGAGTCCTGGATTCATACCTAGTGCTTGCTTTGAGAGCTGATCGACAATAGTATTATGCTCAAAGGAGATCCAATGAAATATTCCACTAATCTCTTTGAGTTGAGTTTCCAACTGGATAAGATTTATATTCACTATCCGTGTTATCCCTCTCATCCAATTGATGACAAAAATTGAATCACCGAATACCTGGAGTTCCCTTAGGCCCAAATATGACGTTGTAGGAAATAGGCAAAATAATGTTGAAAGATCTGCCCAATTATTTGATCCTGGATCCAAAGCACCTATACCGTGGACATAATAATCCTCTGATAAGAATATAACAAAGCTAAACTCGCAAATATTTTGCTCTCCTTGGATTTCCCCATAAAAAAAGGACTAGGGAATCTCTTTGTGGATGTGCAAAGGCACAACAATCCTCTCCTTGTTTTTACTTCTAAATTTCCTATAATAATGAAAGAGGGAAATTAGATTAGCAAAAAGTTGGAATATAGGAGGATTTTTTTCTTCAAAAAGGGATTGGTTATGAGCTAACTAGATGGCCCAATTAACTAGATAAGGCAAAACCCCAAAGTGTTTTAATTCCTTCTTATTAAAAAAAGAGCCATACAATCCATTGCATCTTCATGATCCCAAAGTTGTGGAATATTTATCTGAGTCTCTATTGCCTTCCACAACTATTCAATGAAACAACAACGAACAAAAAAATAACCATTCGATTCCTCGACCGCCCAACATAAAATAAATATGCCTAGACCCTGCATAATTTGCCTTTGAAGTCTGTCCCATGTAAAAATTATGTTTCCCAAGATTAGCCACAACAATAATGTACTTTTAGGTGGAGCTACTGCCTACCAAATTTTACCCCACCACCACTGTGGCTCCCTAACCTCCCCTGATGTCATTACTAGATAACCCAATCGAGCAATTTATAGAAAACCTCAACACATAACCCCGATCAAACAACAAAAGAGTTCACCACCAACAAACTAGAATTCAACCTTGTTGTAATACCGTTGGTTTTGACTTGGAATATATTAAATCAAATCATGTGAATAATGTAATTATGCTAGTATGCATTCCTAGTACAAAGCTTAAGGCCAAGACCCGACTAGTAAATATCTAAGCATGTATAATATAAATATTGGACCGTGTGGTTGGCTTATCATGCCAATTCGAAATGATATGTAAATATTATGTTGGAAAATAATATAATGGTCCAAGATGGTTGTGTAAAGAGCACTAGAGGGGCTATGACTCCACTAGACGGGGGGAGGAAAGAGGGCCTAGGAAAGACTAAATCCTCTATTGCCAAGTGTCAACCTTAGAACTCATCCATTTGCTATAATTCTCCTTAAATGATCCAAGCACTTCCTTTTTACTGTTTCACCCAATCATTGAATGCATGTGTGAGGTTGGTGGGCAAAGTCTTCTCATGTAGTTATAGAAGCATGGGATGAATATACTTCTATGATTGCTGTAAGAGTCCTCTCTTCTATGTTTAGAAGTTACGTCAGTTGTCTTTTCTACCATTCTCTTATCTTTTTGGAGTCTATTGTCCATTATTCAAGGGGCATATTTTACAAACAATTTAGACACTACACATAAGTGTCATTTTGTTGTTCATTACCAATTACTAGACTGTGCAAAACCCAAAAATTCAAATTTGGAGACACAGCTAACCCAAAAATTCAAATTTGGAGACAGAGTTTTATTTTTTAGGGAAAAAGAGATGGTTGTGGGTGAGCTTAGAGGTTGGGAAAGCTAGGGACATTTACCCATTCAGTTCTACTACTTTTTGCATGCTTGAGAAGCCATTAATTAAGGCTACATGTGGTTCTCCAACAACATATACCAGGTTGGACTCCTTCTATGCACATACTGGAAGCACTTGGAAAGATGGATTGCCCAAGGAACAATGGATCAGTGAAGGGGATGCATGAGCCCATAAGGGTTTTGTGTGGGGAAAGTATTGTTGGGGCCAAGGCTATGAGAGCTGAGTGAGATCCCTGTAGAGCTCTATATGAGAATTTGGCTAAGCATAGAGAGCATAATGGGTTGTGGGATGAGAGAGAGAAGTCTGTAGGAGTTCCCTTCGCCCTAGTGGCCTCATAGCCCAGCTTGGGGGTGGCCTCTCAACAAAAAGAGTATATGTTGGACATAGTGCCTACGATTGGGTGGGAAGCGCTCTTACACAACCAGTTGCTTGGATCTTCTTTGTTTAAATATAAGTATTCTCTTTTTAATTGAATGTGCAATGATTTTATATTATGCCTGTGATGAATATGTTGTATATGCATGATGTGTGTGTGGGTATAGTTTATTTCCGTTGTGTTTATATTTATGCATATGCACATGCATTTTGAATATTTTATAAATTCGTAATATGGTCATGGGGAAAAATTTAGAAACCCATAATTTGTAAATTCCCCCTATGTTGGTCGGATTGATGGATGGGGATGTTACAAAGTGGTATCAAAGTTATTGATTATAGCACCGGGGTTGTATGGGATGGAATCCACAATCATAGGTAGAAAAACCAAAGATACACAGGAAATGTGAATGTAAGACCCAGAACTAGGTCTCCTTTAACTTTAATATACAGTCAGAAAATTCACTTATTGTCAAAATTTCTGTTCTGTTCTGCTTGTGCTCTATTATCTAAGTTTCTGTTCTGTTCTGCTTGCGTTTTGTTCCTTAAAGTGTTTACATTTACAAAATTAAACAATTAAAATTCTGTTTTAAATTGCATGTTTTCATTTCTAACTTTTGCTCATTTACATGCCTGTAAACGATATAAAATCTGCAATTTCATTCTTTTCAGATTTGAAAATTAATAAATCTGTTTTATCTACTTCTAACAATTTATTGTTGACTGTGCAGGTAGCAAAGATAATCACAGCATAAAACCTTTGAAATTAATTAAACAAAATTTGCCAAGGTAGAAACAATAACATACCTGCTGAAAAATACCTGTAGATAGCTGCAGATCCTTTTTTTTTTTTTTGTTGTCCTCGTTGCTGCTTCTCCTTGCTTTTCCCTGCAGTCACAAGCCTTCCCCCTTCCCCACAGTTCTGAAACTCAACCAACCCAAAATAGTTTTGCCACCCTGCCAACTGGCGAGGTCTCGCCGACCACCCAGCTCCAAAGGTACCCCTTTGGACCCCCGAGCCCAAACCGAGTACAAGCCAACCCGTTATATCCCTTTAGAAAACCTCCAGCAAAAACCCCCTTTCAGCTCCTTTCAGCTCTGCTCTAAAATTTCTCTATCTGCTCTCCCCCAAAACTTCCTTCCCAAAATAACTGCGGTAAAAGAGGATCCCCTCTTCTTCCTTTCTTCTCCATCTTATCCCATGTTTGCTCTGCCGACTCAATGCTCCCCATTACTACCCTTATCCTCTCCATTCAATTCTAGCTAAGATGGCAGTCCCCCTTTTCTCCCTCGAGACATGTCCACATTTATTGATACCATCAATACATTAATTAATTAATTAATTAATTAATTTATAAATGAATTATAAATATTATCCCTTTCTTTTATGCAAACATCGTATATAAAAGTCAACTAAATTATTAATGTGGTTCCACCGCCATTGTCTTTTCAAGTGGTCATAATTACAATTTAATTAATATTTTAATTTATTAACTAAAATACAATATAATTATAAACTTGGATATAAAATGGCATACGGTAATGTCTTCCTTAATTAATTCATAATTAATTTAGAAGTACTTTATAATTAATTCATAATTAATTTAGAACTAATGCATAATTAATTTAAAATTAATTCGTGATTAATTCATAATTAATTCACAATTAGTTTATAAATAATTCATAATTAAATTATAATTAATTCATAATTGATTAACTTATAATTGATTTATCGTTTTCATGAACAATTCCCAAGTGTGTACCCGACACTTGTTTACCAATTTCATATTACATCTATTCGTAAATTATCCTATGTTCCAACTAGCTTCTGCATGGTCATCATAAAATTTAATAGATATAAATTAATTATTATCCATACAGTTTAATTAATTATCTAGCCGTGCAATTAATATTAACTTATCAATTTAATACTACTTTAATTAACATTACAATAATCATTTAACGTGTTAACCCTTAGTCATTACTAATCAAACTCATTAACATTTAATTAAGCGTTACTAACCAATTGCATTATTTACTATTAATTTAACCGTAACTTGTTTATTAATCATTAATGTACAGTAATTAATTATTAAGCGACACTAATTAACATTATTACTCAGCAATATTTCACGCAATTCATAAATATGTAGGCGAGTTATGTAAGCGTAGCTACTGCTTACATACCTCGCGTAAGTACACTAACAGTAATAACTCACACACGTCAATCATAATCATGAAACTTACTGTTTACTGACACATGTTTTAGCATAGTTTGCAAGGTACAATTCTTTAACTAACTGAAATCTTATTAGTTACGACAATTCATACCTTTCTAAGTTACGACACATACTCAAGCAAGGGTTTTACACACCTACTGTTAGATCTTGTTTTCACCCCTACTTCACGCTACACCTATTTACCTACATCATCACTAACTTCCACATCCTATCCTGTCCTCTGCTGGACTACCCTGGAATGTCAAGTCATGACCGGTTCCAGCTAGAACCCGTAAGCGGAAGTGTCGACTACATCGACCAGCTTCCCCAGCAGGCAACCACCAGTCATCATCACACACCTTGGGGAGCGCGCCGTAGCACAGCCCTCCCATGACTCTGGGTTTCGGGGATAAACGGTGGGTAAAGCCTCCACCCCCCTAATGGAACAAGGGATTATGTCTACTCGACATAACAACAGCATTGCACTTGTACTCGGTCTGTCATCGTATAACCGATCTGGGCGGTTGAGTTTCCTGAAACCCTACCCCACCCATGTCATAACATACATCATAATAAGCAACATAATAACCATACGAAAGTAAATAATGCATCACTCGCATACCATTTTATCTTTCGAAGTCTGTGTCCCCGAGGCCCTCCCACCTCGTAGGATCCAGCTATCACTTAGCCGTTTCAACCTGTAAGTCAGTACTCGACATACAATATAGAATATCGTGCATAAATCCTCGATATGTACACACATATATTTCATCATATCATAACGACAATAAACTCATTCATTCGCCATGCACCTGGCATAACATTCATTATCTCAACATATAACTGTAACGGTATCCACGTACCCATCATTTAGTAAATTTCCATATATTTGACATAATTAACACATGATACATATCTAAACATGACTACTGATCATTATACTATCGTCACGCACACACATATATATATATCGGCAAAATAATAGAACCATATGTCCACAGTGTCGTCAACCGACGAGGTCTCACAGTCAAATAAATACAACATATAATAGTAGTTCAGGTAGTAATGTCAAAACGGGGTGTTACAGTGAAAAACACATTTGTGAAAAATCGCGGGTTTAAATTACAAATGGTGTTTTAAGGGATCC
Organism: Larix kaempferi; assembly: GCA_027924585.1. Classification (NCBI taxonomy): domain Eukaryota; kingdom Viridiplantae; phylum Streptophyta; class Pinopsida; order Pinales; family Pinaceae; genus Larix; species Larix kaempferi. The sequence continues at coordinate 3,547,138 of BSBM01000267.1, read as the reverse complement.
CATGAGTTTAATCTATGTTCTACTAAGAGGAGTAGCAGATTGGCAATGAAATTTAGGGAAAATTTTCTGAATTCACTGAGCTATTGGTGAAATGAATTTTCGCTTTTTTACGCAACATAGGTATTTTGAATTGGAGAAAAAAATTTGTTTATTTATAAAAATGTGAAAATTTGGGAAATTTTAGATGGACCCCACCCATGCCATGTAGACAGAAGTATGGCGTGGACCAGCCACGTTGGAGGAATGGGAAAGTAACCAACGTTCAAAATCCTGTAGGTGCGGTGAAGAAAAGTATGATGGTGTGTCGAAGGTGTTGTATCGGACTCCACAAGGCGGAGTTGCCAGAATGTGTCGGGTGGGGAAGGTCCGCTAGAAAACATCGATGGGACACACGTCAACATATTAGAGCTTTACGTCGGAGTTGTTTTAAGGTTCCATGAAAAGAAATTCTATGGGAAGAAGTATGTGGGTGAAGCAAAGAAAAGGTCCATAGGTGCAGCAGAGAGAAGCTCACAGGTGCCGTAGAGAGGAGCTTGCGAGTGTAGTAGAGTGAAGGCCCGCAGGTGCTCAAAGTAAGTCGTCGGTGCACACTTGTCGAGGGTGCGAAATTTTATCCCGTGGAGCATGTGTGATGTAGTCATCAACACACATCTATCGGGTTTTGTCACGAGGGTATCGAGGAAAGTCCTGATGGACCAAGTCCGATGGTTTATCGGTGGTGCTGTATCGAGGGTCTCATTTTGATGTTGCCTCGATGAAGTCATGGGGGAAAGGCCGATGACAAGGCCGATAGGGAAGGTTTGATCCAACGATAGTAATTCAAAGAATATGTATATATATATATATATATATATATATACAGAGAGAGAGAGAGAGAGAGAGAGAGAGGGGTTTGGAGCCCGAAAATTGTTTTGGCCATACTAGGAGCAATTTAGCTCAAAATATGATGAGACCTCATACATTCAGACATCATTGACAAAGGACACATAAATATTAGTGGGAGGCCCAAGCCCATCCTGCTCTGATTTGACATCAAATTTGAAATATTGACTTTTAAAGATCAGTGTCCATAGAGTCAATGAGGGCCCTATTTGGGTTGAAATTGCTATGGTATAGTCATGGACCAAGCACACAGATAACTTTGAAATTTTGGGGCCATGTTTGAAAAGGTGTGAAGTCGGGGTGCGGCAGAATGCCAAAATCCACCATTCCAAAGCACTTTTGGGGGATTTTGAAAAGCTTGCAGGAGGTAAAAGTGACCCTAGATGTCGAAACCATAACACATATCGTTGACAAACGCACTCTCCCCTTAACACACATGCAAAGAATATAAAACATACCCAACATTCTCCCACTTGTTTTCTCTGCATAACAATGAGTCATGTGCTCATAAAGTCACAGGTTCAGGGCATCAATGCCCGTAGATTCTCTACACCAAGAGAACTTCTTTGTACTGACAAACTTTGTTAATAAGTCTGCAACATTCTTCAAGGTGTCAACCTTCTCCAACAACACCTTCTGGTCTTCAACCATATCTCTCACAAAGTGATATTGCACATCAATATGCTTTGTCTTAGCATGATAAGCAGGGTTCTTTGCCAAGAAGATTTCACTTTGGCATGAGCATAATCTTTGCAACCATACAACTTCTTTGCTTGCATGAGTGGCTGCCATATATTCAGCTTTAGTAGCTGAGAGTGCAACTACTACCTGTCTCTTGCTCATCCAACTGATAGCTCCTCCAAATAGGGTAAACACATACCCACTTGTAGATCTTCTATGATCAAGATCTCCATCCCAGTCCGCATCAACAAATCCATGTACATTTACTACTATGTCTGGTCCAGGTCTTCCTTGGTAGCAGATTGCATAATCTCTAGTGCCACACAAATATCTGAAGACCCTCTTTACATCTGTCTAGTGCTCCTTCCCTGGTTTTGACATATATCTGCTCAATACTCCCATTGCATGAGCAATGCCTGGTCTGGTACAGACCATTGCATACATCAATCTCCCAACCACACTATCATATGGAACTCGTGCCATATCTTCTTCATCTTCCTGTGTCTTGTGACACTGATCTACAGATAACTTTAAACCTACATGTATAGGGACCTTGACAAGCTTACTTTCCTGCATTTTAAATCTTTGTAGTATTGTCTAAACATATTTTATTTGATTTAACTAGATCTTCATGTTTTCACGATCTCTTTTAATCTCCATTCCTAGTATGAAGTTTGCAGCACCAAGATCCTTCATGTCAAATTTGGAGGATAGTTGAGACTTCACCTCCTTAATGACATCTTTGTTGTTTTCAATTAGCAACATGTCATCAACATACAATACTATGTTAATGAAGTGATCACCAACTTGTTTGGAGTATACACAATGATCAACTTTGCTTCTCACAAATCCCAATTCAAGTATGTATGTGTCAAAATTTTGGTACCACATCCTTGGAGATTGCTTTAAACCATACAAGGACTTCTTTAGTATACATACTAGCTCTTTCTTTCCCTTTATTGTGAACCCTTCTACTTGTTTCATGTATATTTCTTCTTCTAGATCCCCATGTAAGAACGTTGTCTTCACATCCATCTGCTCTACTTCAAGATCAAAAGCAGCAACAATAGAAAGAAGAAATATGATGGAAGTTAATTTTGCAATTAGGGAAAATATTTCACTGAAATCAATTCCCTCTACCTGAGAATATCCCTTTGCTCCCAAGCGGGATTTGTACTTCCCCACTTTACCTTCTGCATTTAACTTATTTTTAAATAGCCATTTGCTGCCAACAAATTTTCTTCCAGAACGTAACTGAACTAGATCCCACGCTTCATTTTTGTCCAAGGCTTCCATTTCTTCAAGCATGGACTTCTTCCATCTAGATCTCTATCCTTTGAATCAGCAGCTTCCTTCACATTTCTAGGATCATCATCAGTAATAGATAAAGCAAAACTAGACAAAAAATCAAGAGGGGAATACCTTTCTGGTTGCCTTCTTTCTCGATATGATCTCCTCAGAACTGGGGTATAAGGTTCTTCTTCTTCTTATTCATCTTCTTCCGTTGAGTCAAATTCTTCATCTTCTAACTCAAAACCTATCTTCTCTGGTTCCTTCTCCATTTGAGTCACTCCCTGTCTGGGAGGTTCTTTGACATCTCTAAACACAACATCTCGAATGTAGACAGTCTTCTTAGTTACAGGATTCCAAAGCTTATAACCTTTCATACCATCTTTATAACCAATAAAGATACATTTTTCAACTTTATTGTCCTGCTTACTCCTTTTCTCCTTTGGAACATGTACATAAGCATCACAGCCAAAAAAATTTATATGTTTAATAGAGGGTTTCTTACCAATCCATACCTCTTGTGGAGTTTTGTCAACCAAAGCTGATGTGAGTGATCGATTTACCAAGTAACATGTTGTCTCCATTGCCTCTGCCCATAATTCTTGTCCTATCCCTGCATTGCTTAGCATGCTTCTTTCCTTGTCCGTCAGCGTCCTATTCATCCTTTCAGCAACTCCATTCTGTTGAGGTGTGTATGGAGTAGTCTTTTGCCTTGCTATTCCGCACTTCTTACAGAATTCCTTGAATTCATTCCCACAGAACTCTCCACCATTATCTGTCCTCAACACATTTATTTTATTTTCCGTTTGATTCTTTACAAGAGCCTTAAATTATTTGAACTTAGCAAATACTTCAGATTTCTTTCGAAGGAAATAAATCCATGTTTTCCTTGAGAAATCATCTATAAATGAAACATAATACACAGATCTACCTAGTGATGGAACAGACTGTTGAGATATTGTAACTTCAAAGAATATTATATTTGTACTTTATTATTCCGGAGATGATTCATTCCTCCGTGAAGACCTTATTGTATATCCGGAGATGTTTATTCCTCCGTCGGAATGTGGTAACTTGGGTTATTAGACTTCCCTAGTGGGGGTCGGCCCTGTATGTGTTATGTGGGTCAAAGGGTTATTAGACCACCCTAGAGGGGTCGGCCCAGTCAGTTGTAGTGGGGTATTTAACCCATTGGTTAAATACGAGCCTACATGATTTGTGTAAAAGACAAGTCGGAGTAGTGTATAAATAGAGGAGGTGTATTCCTCATTTCACACACTCACTCACTTGAGAGTGGCGCACTTGTGGAGGAGAGGTCTGCTATGGAGAAGGAGGAGCTTATGCTCAAGGTTACATCTTTGTATATTGTTGGTCATCTATATTGAGGAAGCTTTGCTGGGTTTTCTACCCCATGAGGGTTTCCCAGGATAAATCTGTGTCTCTTGTGTTTATACTATGCTTGTTGTTTCTTCAGTGATCCTGTATATGCTACTATTGTGAAATGGAATGTAATGCTGCTATTTTCTGTCTTAGCATATTAAATCTTAACATGGGATCAAAGCTAACCTGAAGGAAGACAAGATATGGCACTTACGACACTTGCTTTACTTACGACAATTTGAAGGCTAGGGTTTTATATAGCAAAAACCAGTCATTGTGGAACTTTCGCCATAAATCCATTTTGGCGAAGGTTCAGGATCTGAAACCTTTACAGGCCGAAGATAACATCTCCAGGTATCTCGTGTACAAAGGGCACCCTCAGATTCATTGTACTTTGTAAGTTATGATCAGTACAAGTTAGGGTTTCTGCCTCTTCTAGATCTCAGTCAAAATCAGGTGACCTAGGAAAAAAGGTCATAACTTGGGCTAGGAAGCTCCAAATGAAATTTCGTAAAAAGTCACAGGTAGTACACAGACTGTACTATCTTAGGAAACTTTTTCAGAGGCCGAAGTTGAACTAGTGACACGTGGCACGCCGTACAAGTTCGCTATCCTGTTTTATCCCATAAAAAGGTCACGTTGCGACACTTGGCATAACTCTCTCTCAGAAAATCCAATTGAGGTCAGACCTGTTGGGATGGAAAGATGACAAGTCAGGCTACTACAGAAAAAGTTTTCAGACCCTGTGGAGCGAAAAGTTTGGAGTTACAGCAGAATCAATCAGGTACATATTTATGTCAAAACAGAATTATTTTTGGAGCACCTTCATTCATGGCTTCCGGAATTTAGGGTTTCGGAGAAAGTTAGAATTTTTGGAATCAGAATCCATGGCTGAATGCTACTCAGGAAAATCGAAATTTAGAGACCAAGATCGAATTTTTTGGTTGGGTAAAAGACCGGGCTTGATCAAACCCCAGTTCGGGATTTTGATCGGAAAGATGAAAAATTAGGGCCTCAACAAAAGTTGGAATTTTTGAAGTCTGTAACCACGGCTGGAAGCTCCTCAGAAAAATAAGAGTTTAGAGCCTTGGATCGAACCTTTTGTTTGGGCAGAAGGGTGGACTTCATCAAACCCTAGTTCGGGATCCTGTCCAGAAGATCTAGAAGTTTCGAAGGCAAATTTTGAGGGGTCAAATTTTGGAGATTTCAAAATTGAAGTATGCTAGTTTGATCAGCTTAGGAAGACACATCCTTCCATCCATGTAGAAGTGTGAAAGTCAAAGATTGAATTTTTAGGGTTTCTCTAGCAAACCATAATCAAGCTCCAGATCAAGTTTCAGGGGGAGTCGAGGCTAAGGCCTTACATAAGAAGACTACACGAAGTCTTGACAGGTATGACTTAAGGAGGTTCAGGTATGTCTTGAAATCTGATTCTTGATTAAGTTCATGTCTTCATATTATTTATTAGTACAATCTTGATCACCCTAGTGACAGTATGAATGCATGTGAATGATCGAAGACATTCATTGATTAAGGCTATATGATTGTACTAATGCATTATGGTGTTGTGTGAGGTTGATGTTGTCTGCTAACAAGATACAGGTACATCACAAAAGACAAATCAAGTTCCATGACCATGACAACATGAAGACAAAGACTCATCCATAATCTTTGTTCTACTTACGAGGTTTGTATGACTTTGTTATATTATGCTTAACCTATGAGACATGCAGGTTCTAGCTCAGGATCTCTAAATCATTGAAGAGATTGTTTAGGTATGTTGTACATAACTAAGCAGGTATACTAATCCAGGTATGTTTTCCTATGTCAAGTTAGAATCTTACCTTGTGTTAGGATCCCTTATATAAGTATACTTGGTATGATTGGTTATGCTTATTCATAAAGTTAGTAATCAAGGATTTATGCATATTATGTCGCTTATCTTGATGATTTAATTAACCAGAAGAGTATTATGATCAAACAAGAATATGCATGAGTAAAAGAAGACTTCCTTGAAACCCTGAATACTAATGATCATGACTATACATATTCAAGATTATTTAGAATTAGAATGTTTTGAGAATATACTAATGAATGTATGTTTGTGTATGAGATCATGAGGATGACACTAGTGCACACTTGAGCATGCACAGTGGTACAAAGTGAATAGAAGTTCAAAAGACATATAGAAGATCAAGCAGGAGGCAACCACACAAACATAAAAGATAAGTATTTGAGTTGTTATTTGAAATAGTAAATGATATTGCTTGTACGCATATTTGTATTCCTATAATATATCATGCTGAGTGTAAACATTCATAGAGCATTGAACAATATGCTACTAATATGCATATGATTGGTAAGTTGGACAAACATTCCATTGTTGCTTGTCTAGAATGAAACCTCTTTGCTGACATACTGAGAGTTGTGCACACTCTCGATAGTATGTTCTGGTAGAGATGGAAGGCATCTAGATAGCCATTGTATGCATACAGGATATGGGAAAGTGTTGTGCCAAAGTATTGGTCAAGATAGTTGCATAACTATGATATCTGTATGCATAATAGGTTATCATGTCAACATGATTTCATGATTATGAAGTATTACTAATCATGTACTTAATTTTGATTTGTAGGAAAGATCATGAAGAATGATGAACACCGAACAAATGATGGATGTTCAACAAGAAGATTTACAAATCAAACAAAATATAGAAGGCTCGTGGCTAGAAGATTCTCTTAGAAAGAGGAAGAGAATCATGACGAGATGTTTGCTCCAAGTAACTAGATAAGACCATCTTCTTAATGGTGTAATTAAAGAAGAAGTGTGAATCAGGTTCTGTATGGGTACCCAGGATCGATAGTCAATTGATGAGCTTAATGGGTGATGTGGATCACAACCTTTGCTACAAGGTTGAATATGGTTTCTATACATAGATGAACTGGATGCAAGAAGGAACTCACCACAGAGTTCGAATGATGTTGAGGCTTATATCAGTAGACCCATCTGACAAGAGATGGCACAGATAGATGGCTGCAGAAATGAAAATGAAAGATCTCAGATTGATGCATTACTTCCTAGGTGTGGAAGTATGGAAAGGCTCAGAAGGAATCTTTCTCAACCAGGGAAAGTATGCCGAGAAATATTAAAAGGACTTGATATGTTGGAATGACCACTCGCATGGATTCCAACTTGAAGCTGTTAGCGAATGACTCATCAGAGTTAGTGTATATAACTCTATACAAACAAATTATTGGGTCATTGATGTATCTAATAAATACTAGGTTAGATATATGCTTTGCTATGAATACCTTGAGTCAGTATCTAGTGGAAACTAGATGTGTTCCTCTATTAGTTGCAAAGCATGTGATGAGGTACCTAAAGGATACAATAGACTTTGATCTATGCTATTTTGGAGATCATGACTTCAGATGGCTACACAGATGTTGATTGAGCAGAAAGTGTATCAGACAGGAAGAGCACATCGAGAAGATGTTTTTGTCTAGAATCAGCCATGATCTTGTGGTTTAGTAGGAAACAGTCCAATATGACTCTTAGCACAAGCGGAATATATGGCTGCTTGCTCTGCTAGTTGTGAAGCAGTATGGCTATAGGATTGTTTGACTTAGAGATAGACCCAACTGTGATACTATGTGACAAACAGAGTTGTATCAAGATGGCAGAGAATCCAGTGTTCCATGATAAGTCAAAGCACATAGAGATCTGACATTTCTATATACAAGATATGGTGTAGAAAAGGACTATAAAGTTTGAATTTGTAACAAGTTACCAATGTACTAACCAAACCTCTATCGATCCGATGTACTAACCAAACCTCTACTGATTCAATGTACTAACCAAACCTTTACCTCAAGTAAAGTTTTTCGAGACAAACTTAATATAGTTCAGAAGGACCCTCCTCGAAAGGGGGAGTGATGTGATCACTCATGATGAGATTGCCTGCATCGACAGTGAGGTTGATGATGAGGATACCTATATTAGTGATGTCAATAGAGAGGTTGGTGGATGGTCCTTAGATAGGGTCTAAGTTGACAAAGGGATTGCATCATCCTTGAACATATGTTCTAAAAGGATCCGTAGACAGATGTCTCCGAGAAAGAAGAGGGATTGCATCATCCTTGAACATATGTTCTAAAAGGATCCGTAGACATATGTCTTCGAGAATGAAGTCCTTGGTGGACATGTGAGGATTGGATCATCCCTAGACTTCAGTCCTAAAGAGAACCGTAGACAAGATGTCTCTGAGAATAAAATCCTGAATGAACAGGTAAGGGGATTGGATCGTCCTCGGACTTTAGTCCTGTGAATTGAGCCGTAGACAAGATGTCTCCGAGAATAAAATCCTGAATGAACAGGTAAGGGGATTGGATCGTCCTCGGACTTTAGTCCTGTGAATTGAGCCGTAGACAAGATGTCTCCGAGAATAAAATCCTGAATGAACAAGTAAGGGGATTGGATCGTCCTCGGAATTTGGTCCTGTGAATTGAGCCATAGACATGAGGTCTCCGAGAATTGAATGATAGGACTGGATCGTCCTTGGACTTCGGTTCAAAAGGAACATGATAGGACCGGATCGTCCCTGGACCTCGGTTCAAAAGGTACACGATAGGACTGGATCGTCCCTGGACCTCGGTTCAAAAGGTACACAATAGGACTGGATCGTCCCTGGACCTCGGTTCAAAAGGTACATGATAGGACTGGGTCGTCCTTGGACCTCGGTTCAAAATATACGTGACAAATACTAGGATTGTTCTAGGTTACATCCAGCATGAAAAAGGCTGGCTCTGTAGATGTGTTACATCCAGCATGAAAAAGGGCTGGCTCTATAGATGTGATACATCCAGCATGAAAAAGGGCTGGCTCTGTAGATGTGATACATCCAGCATGAAAAAGGGCTGGCTCTGTAGATGTGATACATCCAGCATGAAAAAGGGCTGACTCTGTAGATGTGATACATCCAGTATGAAAAAGGACTGGCGCTGTGGTCGGGATTGCATCGTCCCTAGACATGAGACTTGTCTTAAAGTGATAAGGATTGATCATCCTGGAATTTGATCTGGATTGCATCATCCATGCTATTGTGTGAATACTTGTGTTGATGATGTGTATACTTGTATTGTGTGGATACTTGTATTGATGATGTGTATACTTGTATTGTGTGGATACTTGTATTGATGATGTGTATACTTGTATTGTGTGGATACTTGTGTTGATGATGTGTATACTTGTATTGGTGTGGATACTAATACTGTTGATCTAGATGACGATGCTGCTGATCGTATTGATCTAGATGATGATGCTGCTGATCGTGTTGATCTAGATGACGATGCTGTAGATTGAGATGATCTAGATGCTGTAGATCGAGATGATCCAGATGCTGTAGATCGAGATGATCCAGATGCTGTAGATCGAGATGATCCAGATGCTGTAGATCGTGATGATCCAGATGCTGTAGATCGAGATGATCCAAATGCTGTAGATAGAGATGATCCCGATGCCGATGATCGTATGATGACGATGTTGATGATCGTGAGGATCCAGATGTTGATGTTGTTGTAGCTGTTCAAGTGCTGCAGAAGATAAAGACTCAGTACTGAAGATGTTAATGTTCCAATATTGAAGATGTTCCAGTAACTGCTTGAGTTACTGATGATGTTGAGAAAGCTTCCAATGATTTATAGATGTATCATGTATGACGTTGATGATTCCTTGCTCGTGCAGATGTTGTTATAATATCCTTCTCGTTAAGGGGGAGTGTTGAGATATTGTAACTTCAAAGAATATTATATTTGTACTTTATTATTCCGGAGATGATTCATTCCTTCGTGAAGACCTTATTGTATATCCGGAGATGTTTATTCCTCCGTCGGAATGTGGTAACTTGGGTTATTAGACTTCCCTAGTGGGGGTCGGCCCTGTATGTGTTATGTGGGTCAAAGGGTTATTAGACCACCCTAGAGGGGTCGGCCCAGTCAGTTGTAGTGGGGTATTTAACCCATTGGTTAAATACGAGCCTACATAATTTGTGTAAAAGACAAGTCGGAGTAGTGTATAAATAGAGGAGGTGTATTCCTCATTTCACACACTCACTCACTTGAGAGTGGCGCACTTGTGGAGGAGAGGTCTGCTATGGAGAAGGAGGAGCTTATGCTCAGCGTTACATCTTTGTATATTGCTGGTCATCTATATTGAGGAAGCTTTGCTGGGTTTTCTACCCCATGAGGGTTTCCCAGGATAAATCTTTGTCTCTTGTGTTTATGCTATGCTTGTTGTTTCTTCAGTGATCCTGTATATGCTACTATTGTGAAATGGAATGTAATGCTGCTATTTTCTGTCTTAGCATATTAAATCTTAACATAGACACCAGTCCAAACACATCACTGTGTATTAACTCTAAAATTCCCTTTGCTCTTGTAGCACCAGATGCAAATATTAATCGATTATGTTTTCCATATATGCAATGTTCACAGAAATCAAAATCTAGAGCGCAATCAGTCATACCTTCAACCATACTTTTACCTTGTAATGCATGAAGGCCCTTTTCTCCAATATGCCCCGATATTTGATGCCATAACATTGTCTTTTCTCCTGATGCGGTGAGGGTTCTGTCTTCTGTATCTCCCCCCTCAGGGACAACAGAACATTTACATTCACCAATGATGGTTCTTTCCAATAGTTTGTACAGATTTTCATATCGAATTCCCCTCATCAATACCATTGATCCTCGAACCATTTTGCAACCACCATCTCCACACACAGTCTTTACACCTGCAATATCCATCTTTCCGACATAAATCAAATTTCTTGCTAGATTTGGAATATGTAGTACTCTAGGGAGAGTTCTAATGCTTCCATCCTTTAGTTTCAACTTGACTTTACTACACCCAATGATACTAGTTGGTGAGTCATCTCCCAGAAACACATCTCCTCCATTGTACTCTTCATATTCACAGAACCACTCCCTGTGAGGGGTCATATGACATGATGCACCTGAGTCAATCAACCATATATCACGTTCTGAAGGATTACCAGTAGACACTAGGTGCACATCCCCTCCTTCTTCTGAGGAATTCTTTGCCTCTGTGGTGGAGGTATCCTCTAAACCCTTTCTTTTATCAATATTCTTAGATCTACAATCCTTTTTATAGTGCCCAACTTTACCGCATTTCCAACACTTCCTTATCAAATTTCCTGGGGATTTAGATCTACCCTTAGATTTAGATCTCCCCCTAGATCCCTTATTTTTGTTTCTCTCCTGGGGGCGACCTCTCACAGACAAGGCATCCATGCCATGAGTATCCATGGCTTTCCACTGACAGGCACACTCTCCCCTTCACATACATGCAAAGAATATAACACATAACCAACACAAAGGTATGTTTCTTGTCCACTGGTCTCTAGATTTTGACCCATAAATGGAGCTAACCACAATTCATGTATGGCTTAGATTACCAAATCTACCCATGTTCTTATGGGAAAAAGGCTCCCTTTGAGACATTGGGAACAAGCGGGGATGATTCATAGACAGTGCAGAGCCAAAAGGAAGAATTCACACTTGTGCTAGAATCTGCATGGAAACAAATTTGGAGAAGGGGATTAGAGGTAATCGGGCTTGGACTAGAAGGATGGAACTATCTCCATCCCCTCGACTACAAGCACATCCCTTTCAAATGCAAAATATGTGTCATGAATATGGACACTTTGTTAAGAGATTCCAAAAAAAATAGGAAACATATCCTCAAGAAGAGCAAGGTGCCTTCCAATAGGTAGCTAACTGACGTTGAATCAATAAAGTTAAAATCTCTCAAGTTGTGGTACAATCTGATCCCCCTATTAATAACTGATTTGAATTCCTCCAAGATTCAGAGGATCAGGAGAAGGAAGAATGTGATTCAAATCCTATCGAAGAAAAGGCCCAGGGGACAACGATAGTCTCAGCGGATGGGGACATCTAGGCACATCCCTACAAGGAAAGAATATTGGAATATTATCATCTTGAAGTACATCAAGGCAAGGAAGTATCTCTATCAACAAAAACACACTTATCCGTTGATCCTTCTAATGCCTCACCCCCTCAGATACTCCTCACACAAGTCGATGGAGGACAAACATGGAAACAAGGGAGAGAGAGGCGAAAAATAATGTATCTTTGGGCTCTAAAAAAAGGTTGGATCCCATGCTTAAGGGAAGGATTTCCTACCATCCTAGTAAATTTTAATGTATTGTTTATGTACTTTTGCTATGCTTTCATTTCATCAGATTATACTCTTGTAATCAAGAAATCAGAGCAAAGAAAAATGTAAGATAAAAATCTGGGGGTTTCCTTTCTCGAATGTCACAAGGATACTGTCCAAATTGGTCCTTTTGGGGCAATAAATCCTAGGACTATAGAATTATTTACCTGTTGTATGGTTAGCCCGAAGATTTTTTATAATATAAAATCCCAATTGTTTCTGTGAAAAAAAAATTGTTGGTTTATCTTTGTGAATTTAGTAAAAATAAGTTTAGTAGTGAAATTTTGATCTTGTAAAAAAAGGTTAATAATGTATTTTAAAAATGTAAATGTTCACACTAAACTGTCAAAGAAGAGGTGTTAAGGCTTATCAAACAATAAAGGTTAAGAATTAAGAATTTTTATTTTTTCAAAGAAATTATTAAAATTTAATTATGAAGTACCACAAATATATGCAATGTTAATTTTTTTAATGACAACAAGGTTCCTTATAAACACAAAATTATCAATGTAAGCTGCTTATTCTCATCAATCATGTGGAAATATAACTTCAGAAAGAATTCCTTAAATTCTTATTGGATTTGGGAAGATTTTCAACCAAAAAGGATTTAGTTTGACCAATAGTTAATTTACTCCATTTAAAAATGAGCAGGATAAAAAACCAACTAAACCAACTATAACTTCAGAAAGAATTCCTTAAATTCTTATTGGATTTGGGAAGATTTTCAACCAAAAAGGATTTAGTTTGGCCAATAGTTAATTTACTCCATTTAGAAATGAGCAGGATAAAAAACCAATATTTCAATGTTTTAATCATTTTCTACTTTTTAAAACAAAATTTTCATGGAATTTTTTTTCACAACTAGCAACAATAAGTGCATAATCATTTTCTAAAAAAAATATTTTTTACAACTTTGCTTAGGGAAGAAAAAAGAGAAGCATCTTTAGCTATAAGGTGATTAAAATCAAAATCAAATATAGACTCACTTTGAGTAGTGTGGGCATGTAGGGCCTGAGAAGCACTAATAGAAAATGTATTATTATTTGCCATACCTTCTTAAATCCGGTGTTGAGTCGCTTGGTCGATCGTCCAATCAACACGTCAACTGCCAGATCACTGGTCTTCTTCCAGGAACCCTTCTTCATATGTCCTAGTTTCCCACAATAATGACAAGTTATTCTTCCTATCTGTAACGGCCTTGGTGCAGAGGCAACTTGGCCAACTCACCCACATGAACGAGCCTTAGATGGGATCTCTCCAAATACGCCCAAAGCATGGAAATCCAGACATAGAGACGGTCGAGTTAGACATGTTAGCATGCGAAATGACCAAGGCATGGGCACACAAGTGGGGAATCAAGGGAGTTTGGTGGAGTGGCATGGACCAGTTAGCATGGGTTGGGCACCCTCCCACACCTACGACACCCTACACTTGGTAGCACGGGTTAAGATCATACGGATGCAAGGCATAGATGGGAGTGTGCAAGGGTGCCTAACTTGCGGACGAGGCAACGCGCATGGAAAGGTTGTGGATGAGGCGATGTGTGCAACAAGGAAAATAGGAGGATGAGTTGGAGTGCACCAAGGAAGGATGCACGCCCACAAGAAGATGCGAGGGAACGTCGGCTTGAGATCGCCGTGATGGAGTCTTGTGGAATAAAATGCGTCGGAACACTTAGAGTGCAAGGGAGGGGTGCCACAAGACGAAGGATTGGGCACCCTCACAACAAGGAACGACTATAAATGTGAAAGCATTGGAAATCCATCATCATAGAGGAAGAAACCAAGACTTGTAAAGGATTCAAGCAAGTGACAAACAGGGCGACCAAGCTGCGATAAGGAAAAGGGCAGGCCACAGGGGCGAGCCTTGCCCAGGCTGGGAGCACGAGGACACATCTTGGACAGATTTCATGCAAGAGGCAGAGGCTACAGCAGGTAGGTATGTGGTGACAACGAGGATAGTCAAGACGAAGTAGCTAGAATATTTGTGTTTCTTAGCAGTTTTTCTTAGTAGGGTGCTCTTGCAGTTGGGTTAGCCTGCGGGCGCCCTCCACACTATCGTACTCTTATATCTATTTTAATCTTGCATTTATAAAATAACTTGAGGTGCACCCGGTTTGGGGGGCCCACCTTATATGCTCGTCTCTTGTGTATATTTGGCATGGTGCTTCTATTTGGCTAAGTGTAATATGTTAAACTGTTGGATGTGTGACGTATAAAATTCGCTAAGTATATAAGAGAACACACGTGTGACCAGTAAACAAGTATAACTGTAATCCGCAGGCGTTAGGCATAGTCTATTGGTAAGTTGTCGACCTGGTATTACCCTCGATTAGGCACCAGGAAGGTCACACGAGTATTTGAGACGGTGAAAATCACGGTTGTTGGTTGACCCCATGACAGGTGGTATCAGATTAGGATCTTCACCTTTCTTCTGCTTGAGAGGTGGTGATAGAGTTGACAATGGCATGAGCATGACACATATGGACTTGTGGTAGAACATGTTTGGGCATAGCCAAGATTACGAACGAGTTTTGTCACTCAGAGCAGGTTGCCGAGAAGCTCAGAGTGAAGTGTGTTCTCCATTGGGTGATGATAGGCTAAACCAAGTAGAGTGTGCCCATCATTGTTACGAGTACCCACCTCACAGATTAGACAACAAGAAGCATTAAGAGGGTGCATGGAAACCAAGGAACATGGATGAAACTCGACATAAGTTAAGTAGGGAATCCTTCGCGAGACGCACTGAAGGTGACGAGTCTACTAGGAGGTGATGCTGAAAGTGAAGGTCTTGATAGGAGCCACGCTCGGAAATAGCACTTGGCACATCTCCAAACACCCACGGAATAGGTCACTCAACAGCATAGGCACACAATAATATTTCCTATATGGACATTGAATTAGACTTACGAGTGTTAGACATAGAGTTTGGTAGAGCGTTGGGAAGGAGTGCAAAGGGTGTGCACATGAAGTGCACCTAGAGTGCCTCACTTCACGCCAATAAACGCAACACAAAATTTTGATTGAAGGAGGTGAGGATGGGAGGTGCGCCTGGAAGGTGAGCCAAGGGCCTGCAACACCACTTCACAGTAAGGTTGAAGGTGATTCCACAAGCAAGGTGACATATTCAACAGTGAAGTCGGTTGTGGAAGTGGTTTGTGAAGCACCATAGAAAGTAGGAAAGTCGAAAGTGCCTTGCGAGAACATGTTCGAGTTCTTTGGAAAAACTGAGACTTGGGAAGTGTCCATGACGAAATGGAAGTTAGAGAAAGCACCCAGATCATCATTCGTGAGAAGGGATTAGACAATGGGGAATCATGCGGATGAACTTAGCGATGTCGCATGACAACAACAAGTGATAGGTTTGGGAAAACTTAACCATCAATTTGGGCAGAAGGACCTTCGCCATTAAAGAATAAGTTGATCATTTGGAAAAGAAGTTGGCATCTTTGGAGTTGCTGGCAAGGTCGGTTGCAGAGAAGACCGAAGGAATGCACCTTTTAGAAAACCAAGTGCAACAAGGGGGAGGCAAGGTGGAGCTTGCCCCCATGAAAGTAGCCAAGCTTGGGAAGGTACACGCACTCTAAGAGCCAATGTATGGGATAAGTGATCATGAAAAACAAGACTTGCGAAGCCTTAAGGCTAGACATAATAGCGGAAAGGTTTCCCAACTGGACTCTCGGTTGGTTGAGAGTCTAGTGGAAGTGGCGAAGGCATTTGAGGTGAGGAAGGCACCTTCGGTGGATGCAATCACGGATTGCTGTGAGGGTAGAGTAAACTCCCCAGAATGCACTACTGCGGAGATCGTGAACTTTGACACACAATCCATTGGTACTTTGGGGAACCAATCAACACCTGTGGATGTGAAGGGCATAGGTTGCAGGTAGAGTGTGTTGGACACAACCCTGCATTACTTGGAATCTAAGCCGCACGAGCAATGTGACGAGTCAGTTGAGAAGGAAGTCAAGGAGGGGGAAGCCACCTTGAAATCCTTGCAATGGCATGAAATGTGTCAAGCTAAGAAACTTGAAGTGATGAGCTTTACAAACCGAGAGAAGGATAGTGGCAAGGCTCACCTACCTTTCGCTAGTACGAGCATAGGGGAAAAACAAAGGGCCAAGAGGAGGAAGCAATTTGCTGAGAAGGAGGAAACGACTTTGGAAGCAATAGACATGCAAGAATATTGGACGAACACAACAGTGGGAGGTGCGTATCACCTCGTGAACCATGCGGCATATGAGTTAGCCTATGGGATCATGGGATCTGGGATAACACCAGCTCGGTTGGAAGAGTTGGAAGACAATTCTTTGGGAGAATAGATGGCATTCGAGTTGGATGAATCCCATTCCAATCGTAGGATTGGAGGTGGCATCCTAAGGTGCCACTTTCCATTCAGTCCTATTCGAAGCATGAGCATCTTGGCTAACTACCTTTGGCATAGGTAGTGATTCCATAGGCACCTTGCGAAGGTTGCCTTGCACAAATTCAGACAAATAGATAAACCGTGAAGGGTGCCATAAGTCAAATTTTAGATGGTAGTTTGGCATGGTGTAGCAAAGGTGAAGACTTTTCCTAGGTTCAACAAAGTTGCGTGAGGCCACTGAATCACAAAAGGAAAAGTAGTTCAGGCATGATGAAGTTCGTTCCCTTGAGTTGGGTAGATGGTTGGATTGGCGCCCAACCAGTACAACTCTTTGGAGGCCAAGCAGATGGAGGCATGGAAAGATTGGCTAAGTATTGGATGCAACATAAGGATTAGTAGGTGCGACAACTAAACCATGAGGACTCTTAAGGAGTCTCAATTGCGACGACAATAGGTGGTTGTGATCACAAGTTCCAGGCCTAGCAGGTAACTTGGAAGTGTTTCCAAGGAAGGAAACTACTTGAGCTGTGGGAGGATGTAACGGCCTTAGTGTAGATGCAACTTGGCCAACTCACCCACACATATGAGCTTGGTTGGGAGCTCTCCCAAGATGCCCAAGGCATGGCAAGCCAGGTGCAGAGATGGTTGAGTTGGACATGTTGGCATGTGAAAGGGTTGGGCATCCACATTGGGTGGCACCACACCCAAGTAGGTAGGAAGCAACGTGGGCTGAACGAAATGACCAAGTCACGGGTGAACAAGTGGGAAAGCAAGGGATCTTGGCGGAGTGGCATGGACCAGTTAACATGGGTTGGGAGGCCTCCCACACTTGCCATGCACAACATTTTGCGGCACAATTTAAGATCCCGTGAATGCATCGTATAGAGAGGCGCGTGTAAGGGCGCCAGACTTGCGGACGAGGCAACATGCATGGAAAGGTTGTGGACAAGGCAATGTGCGCAACAAGGAAAATGGGTGGATGGGTTGGAGCACGCTGAGGAAGGGATCGTGGCCACAAGAATAATTGAGGGAACATCGGCTTGAGAGCCCCGCGATGGATTCTTGCGAAATCAAATGCGTCGACACACTTGCTATGCAAGGGAGAGGCGCCACAAGGCAGAGCCTTGGGCGCACCCTCATTCCAAGGCTGTTATCGGACAATGCACTCGAGCAGACGCGAACAGGATCTCCCTAGCTCAAAGTGAGTCTAGAACAAATAGAACAGACTACTAATGCACTTCCTAGATATACTTAAGGATCGAGTATTAGATGTCTTACCTTTCACTTTGCAATCCTTTCTCCTGAATGCTGCTCCACGTCTCACAGTCGTCAAATCCAAGCTGCAAGACCTGTCAAGACAAGAAACAAGAGAAACAAGTAAAAAGCATCTATACAATAAGAGATCTAAGTAAACAATTAAGCAGGTAAACTACTCAATATCATTACACGCATGAACAATATTGGTGGAAAGCATTTGTATTACTGTAAAAAGAGGGGAGTACATAATAGAGATACAGAACTACAACCAAGGCTTAACCCTGTAGCCCTTCTCCGACAAAGCCAATTGCCATATCCTTCCAGGGAAGTATGAGTTCTCCAATAGGTGAGGGGAAATGTTCCAAGGGTGATTTCACCAGCATGTAGATACCATAGACTTCCTCCCTTTGGGATGGGAGTGAGCTTCATTCATATAGGACTAATTGGATAGGGTATGGATAGGATAGGTTGAGAGATGGTAGGAGAGGCTTAAGGGATCTCTCCAAAGTATTAGGAACCGAGTGCCAGCTCCTCCAAGAGGTCATGGATAGGGTCCCAAGTCAGCAAGCTTAGAGAAGGACCTCTAAGAAGCTATTTTTTCCATCTAACTGAATTCGTCGCACCCTGTAATGGGGCAAGGTGTGACGTCGCATGTTGCTCATGTGCAGCATGCAACGACCCTTCAAAACCTAGCACAATTGGGTACAAATCCTCTCTGGTTGATCACTTAGTCAAGATATCTTCAGGGGTGTATACACTGAATCTTATGATGAGTAGATTTTGGGTGTAACAAGGCACTGCTATAAATGTGCAAGCGTTAGAAAGGAATCATCATAGAGGAAGAAACTAAGACTTGGAAAGGATTCAAGCAAGTGACCAAGAGGGAGACCAAGCTGTGGCAAGGAATATTGCAGGACGTAGGGGCAAGCCTTGCCCATGTTGGGAGCACAAGGGGACATATTAGACAAAGTTCATGCAAGAGGTAGAGGCTGTGGCAGGAAGGTCTATAGTGACAATAGAGACATTCAAGATGAAGTAGCCAAAATCTTGGGGTTTCTTGGGAGTTTTTCCGAGTAGGGCGCTCATGTGGTTGGGTTAGCCTAGAGTGCCCTCCATCTTATTGTACCCTTGTATCTATTGAAATCTTGCACTTATAAAAGAACTTGGGGAGCGCCCAGTTTGGGCCGCCCATCTTATATGCTTGTCTCTTGTGTATCTTTGGCGTAGTGCTTCTATTTGGCTAAGTGTAATATGTTAAAATGTTGGATGTGCAACGTATAAAATTGGCTAAGTATATAAGAGAACACAAGTGTGACTAGTAAACAAGTATAAGTGTAATAAGAAGGTGTTAGGGTTAGTATGCCGGTAATCCATCGAGCTGGTATTACCCCCAATTAGGCACCAGAAAGTGACGCACGGGCATTCGATATGGTGAAAATTTCGCGCGTCAATTGATCTCGTGACACTATCCTTCTTAGTTGACTCATCACACTTATTCTTTTCAATTTGGTCAACGCATTCCCCATTAGAGAAAATTTGAGGTCTAAAATGGGCCTCCTAAGGAAAATAATAAAATAATATTTATGAATTTTGGAGGAAAAGAGAAAAAAAGTACCTTTTTTCATTGTATTTTCAACATATCTCCCTGTCGTTTTACTCAAATTTCGAGCAAGAGCACTCGTCGGATGTAGAATTTCATTTTATTTTCATCAATATTTTCATGTTTGAATGTGAACTACACTAACAATCTCTTTCATGATAAATTGGAGGAATACCAACCACCATCAAAAGGGGCTCCAAGGACTGAGGCATTGCATCAACCTACAAGGCTTAGCGCCTCACGAAGTGGAAGAGTGCACTTGTGCAATTTTTTCAACAGAATGAATTCAAGCTGGTTAAAAGGAAAAGAGAATTTCTAAGCATGTGGGTTCTCCTCATTATTCTGATCCACGGGTGGTTTCTTTCAATCAGTATTGAAACATGTTCGAATAATTGGAAATCTCAGAAGAAGAGGCAAAGGAGAACAATGTAGGAAAACAAGAAGAAGCAATATTAGGAGTGGATTTAGAGAAAGCTATTCCTAAAGAAGCTAAATAAGAAGAATAAGAAGAATAGGTTGAGGAAGTAGCATCAGCTAATGAATACTCTAAAGAGGATGATGAAACAATCGATGAAAGCGACAAGTGAGCAAATGAAGAGGATGAAGATGAAGAACATCAAGAGAACTCAGAGAGTGATTCCGATGTTATGGAAAATGATGCAGTCAAGGATGATAAAGAAGCTCGACCTTCAAATCCAGTACTCTCTTCTTTTGTCGATGTCTTGCAGGGAAAGCAACAAGCTGAGATTAAGAAGAAACCAGAACCATTTTCTCCTCAAGAAACATAACATTCTATCCAAGTCTAGCATGTATCCTATTTCATTAATAATAATGCCAAAAGATTATTTTCTTTGTCAAAATATTGTTTTTTTGATTGGTTAAAATTATCCACATGGTTGAGGAAATAATATTTTTTATTGTGAAGACGGTGATCAGTAAGTCAACTAAATAATTGAAAACGGAAAATTATTTGGCTAGAAAAAAATTAATGGGGACAATTTCGGGGAAAAAAAAAGAGTTAACACGTGTAGAGCATGAGTTAGGCAGCGATATGTCAAAGCGAAGGTGGGTTTAAGAGTAGGTTAACTATCTTGAAATTAGAAATTCCATTAAATAACCAGTGTATTCCAGGAGTGAAACCTTCAAATAAATTCATTTTTAATTTATACATATTTAAGAAAAGGGTGGTGCAATTATGTGATAGAAGTGGTGGAGCATCCATTCCTGATCACGATCTGATGGGTAATAAACTGAGAAAATTTTCCGAAAATGAAAGTGGTTGAGCATCCATTATTTATCACCCACCTGGTGGGCAACTTAAAAAAATTTCAGGGAAGAAATTAAACTGATAAGGTTTTTCGAAAATCAAAGTGGTTGAGCATCGATTCCTGATCACTGATCTGGCGGGCAACTTAAAAAAAATCATGGAAGAAATTAAACTGAGAATGCTTTTCGAAAAACCTTTTTTAGCAATGATATTCGGCATGGTCATGAAAGAACGAAAATGTGTCAGTGTATCTATCCTTACCTTTGGCCATCAATATGACTCACACCAAAGACAATTCCTGAAAATCCATCCAAGCAAAAATTTCTTTTGATGATTTCAATGTGTTGAAGGTACGTCGTGTAGGCTAGCAATAAACCGTTCTATCAATCCATTGTAATCACAATAGGAAATAAAAATGCACTTGCGTGTTACTATTGATCAATAAAAAACAATAAATATGAGCAATAAGAGCATGTACTTACTGATGTTTATAGAATTTTTTAAATCGTTGCTTCTATGTGTATCCCATTCACAGGATATTCTGAGAAGATAGTGATGATAGTAGAAAAATCATTGGTTGATTGGTTGAGGAAGTGTGCATTTTTGTGCTAATCATGAAAAATTGGCTTTCCTGCCAAATCATGGATAAGTAGGCTCAGATATGTGTATGTAGCCAATTTGGCAGAGGTGATTCATGGATAGGTATGCTCAAATATGTGTAATTATGCCTCAGACCAGATTTCATGCATGGGGTGTACTTGGATTGGCCCAGTGTGCATTTTTGTGTTGGACATGAAAATTTGGAAAACCCTATCAACTGCTAATCTAGCAGTCTTGGATTTCACTATAGATGAAACAATTTATAGACGTGAGTACAAGTATATGTAGAACCATAAACCTGATTTCCTGAACCTGTTAATTTCCTTGGTTGAATCTACCTTTGAAAACTTTGTTCACTGTTTCCTCTGGTTTATTTAAGTGAAATGGAAAATGGTGTGAAGAACTGAATTCGTGGAATTCTGAGCACTGATGGTAGTGATGTATCTCACTGTTGTGCTAATAAGGAAACCAAGGAAGTTAAGAGCACGGTTTGGCATGGAATTGGTTTAAAATCCAATTTTCTTGAGTGTCAAGTGTAAAACCTGTATATTGAGAGAGCTGGTGAGATGTATGACTGGTGAATGGTTGAGTCTTAGCTCGGGGCTGGAATTTTGCTGAGAGACTTACAAGAAAAATTCCACGTAGTTGGGTGGAGCATGCCTCACACACGGGAAGTTGCCCAATTTCACACATTTTGCAGATAAGTCTTTACATTTCTGGAAATTATGTTTTTATTTCCTTGCAATAAAAAATTGAGGAATGATAAATAATTTCCATGAAAATTTATTTTATATCTGAATTCTGAATTTAACAGTGATTATATAAAATGATTGGTTGCTCTAAATTTCTGGAAAATGATGTTTTTTATGAAATGCAATGCCGATTGTTATGGTTGTTTTGGTGGGCCAATATCTCCTTGACCAGAGACTGTTTTTCAATACTGAGTCAATGGTCAAGTGCATAAATCATACACCTACAAATTGATGCTCTCATAATTTTTTATCCCTCACAGGTGAGAAACAACAGGAATTTGTCTATGGCCATTTAGGCCAGGTTTTGGTGCAAAACAGGATGAGTAGTTGTTTTGGAAGGCCAATTTTTTCTTTACCAATGAATTTTTCAAAACCGAGTCAATGGTCAAGTGCATAAATCATCCACCTGCAAGCTGATGCTTTCAAAAAACAATTATCCCTCATAGGTGAGAAATGGCGGGCATTTTAATAATGTCATTTAAGCTAGGTTTTCAATACTTAGCCAAATTTTTCCTTTGGCGGGCATTTTCTGGCAGAGTGTAAAACAAGTTGAGTGGTCGTTTTGGCAGGTTGATATTTTCTTGACCAGAGACTTATTTTAAAAACTGAGTAAATGGTCAAGTGCATAAAAAATCCACCTGTAATATGATGTTTTCAAAAAAAAAATTATCCCTCATTGGTGAGAAATGGCGGCCATTTAAGCCATTTAGGCCAGTTTTAGGTGTAAGGTCATTTAAGCCAGTTTTTCAATACTTAGCCAAATTTTGCCTTTGGCAAGCATTTTCTAGCAGAGTGCAAAACATGCTGAATGGTTGTTTTGGAAGGACAATATCTCCTTGACCAAAGTCTTTTTTTCAAAAATGAGTCAATGGTCAAGTGCATAAATCATACACCTGCAAGCTGATGCTTTTAGAAATTTTTTATCCCTCATAGGTGAGAAATGGTGGGCATTTTCCCAAGGCTACGTAAGCCCGTTTTTCAATACTTAACCAATTTTTCCAATAGCAAGCATTTTTCTAGCAGGGTGCAAAACAGGCTGAATGGTTGTTTTGGCAGGAAAATATCTCATTGAACATAGACTTGTTTTCAAAAATGATTCAATGGTCAAGTGAATAAAGCATCCACCTACAAATTGATGCTCTCAGAATTTATCTATCCCTCACATGTCAGAAATGGCGGGCATTTTCCTAAGGCCATTTAGGCCAGTTTTAGGTGCAAAATAGGCCAAGTGGTTGTTTTGGAAGGCCAATATTTTCTTGACCATAGACTTTTTTTCAAAATTGAGCCAATGGTTAAGTGCATAAATCATCCACCTACAATCTTGTGCTTTCAGAAAATTTGTATCCCTCACATGTGAGAAATGGTTAGCATTTTCCCAAGGCTACTTAAGCCCTATTTTCAATACTTAACCAATTTTGCCAATGGCGGGCATTTTTCTAGCAAGGTGCAAAACAGGCTAAATGGCTATTTTTTAAGGAAAATATCTCCTTGATCAGAGACTTGTTTTCAAAAATGAGTCAATGGTCAAGTGAATAAATCTTCCACCTACAAACTGATGCTCTCAGAATTTTTTTATCCCTCATAGGTGAGAAATGGCGGGCAATTTTCTAAGGCCATTTAGGCCAGTTTTAGGTGGAAAACAGGAGTGAATGTCTATTTTGGAAGGCCAATATTTTCTTGACCATAGATGTTTTTTCAAAACTGATCCAATGGTCAAGTGCATAAATCATCTAGCTGCAAATTGATGCTTTCAAAAAAAAATTGTCCCTCACAGGTGAGAAATGGTGGACATTTTCCCAATGCTACTTAAGTCCGTTTTTCAATACTAAATCAATTTTGCCAATGGCGAGCATTTTTCTGGCAGGGTGCAAAATAGGATGAATGGTTGTCTTGGCAGGAAAATATCTCCTTGACTAGAGACTTGTTTTCAAAAATGAGTCAATGGTCAAGTGAATAAATCATCCACCTACAAACTGATCCTCTTAGAAATTTTTTATCCCTCACAAGTGAGAAATGGTGGGCATTTGCCTAAGGCCATTTAGGCCAGTTGTAGGTGCAAAACAGGCTGAGTGGCTGTTTTCGAATTCCAATATTTTCTTGACCATAAAAACATTTTTTTCAAAAATGAGCCAATGGTCAAGTGCATAAATCATCCACCTGTAATCTGGTACTTTCAGAAAATTTTTATCCCTCACAGGTGAGAAATGCCAAGCATTTTCATAAGGTCATTTAAGCTATTTTTTCAATACTTAGCCAAAATTTTCCTTCCGCGGGAATTTTCTAGCAGAGTCCAAAACAAGCTGAGTGGTTGTTTTGGTAGGCCAATATTTTCTTGACCATAGACTTCTTTTAAAAAAGGATTCAATGGTAAAGTGCATAAATCATACACCTACAAGCTTATGTTTTCAGAATCATTTTATCCCTCACTTGTGAGAAATTGTGGGCATTTTCCTAAAGCCATTTAGGCCAGTTTTAGGTGCAAAACAGGTTAAGTGGTTGTTTTGGTAGGCCAATATTTTCTTGACCAAATAATTTTTTCAAAAAATTGAGATTATATTTAGATGAATTAATCATCCACCTATAGGATGGTGCTTTCAGAATATTTTTCTCTCTCTCAAGGGGGAAATGGCGGTCATTTTCCCCAAGGCCACTTGGGCCACAAGCCAATGTGTGCATTTCATGGAGGCACTCAACCCTGATTTTTACCATGTGGAAAACACATAAATTTGAACTTTTCTTGCACAACATATGTTTTTATGTTTGAAATTACAAGTATATTGAAACTTTACTTAGTGTTTTTATCGGTAAACACACATTCTTTAATTAGGATATATTTCATATTTTTTTTAATTAAATAAATTCAATATGACATCTAATGCCAATATTGATTGTTTTTTGTTTATTTTGCAAAGTCACTCGTCAATGGATCATTCAAATGAGCCATCTCAAAAAAATATTCCTTCAAAAAAGAGGTCAACGTAAGGGTGTAGATTACTCAAATATTCCAATTTTGGAACCATGTGACATTGTCCTTCAATTCACTCATGCTAGAGGTAAAAAGACTACTCAATGTGTTGCTCATGGACAATGTCGAGGATTTAGAGATTGGAACTCCATACCAAATAATGAGTCCATAAGTTTCCCTCAAACATCAAGCAATCATCCAGCCATTGTTCAAACTCATTGTCCTCAATGTAAGCAACCTATGACAAACAACAATGTTGCTGGACAACAAAGGCAACATTTGTCTCCAATTGCAGTTGAAGGGAATGTTAATGTACAAAATGGAAATCTTTATGACAGAATAAAATTTGTTTCAGAGAATGTGAGGTTCCCAAATTTCCCTCATAGAACAGATTTTATTGGTACTGCCATTACAGTGAACTATGTTTCAGAGAATGTGTCGGTCCCAAAATTCCCTTAGATAATAGTTTTTATCCTGCCGCCACTTAATGAAATCTATTTCAAAGAATGTGTCGGTCCCAAATTTCTCTCAGAGAACAAATTTTATTCTTGTTTCCACTACAATGAACTCTGTTTCAAAGAATGTGCATGTCCCAAATTTCCCTCAAATAAAATTTTTTAATCATGCTGCCATTACAATGAACTGTGATTTGCAAAATAAAAATCTATACCAAAGAATGAACCCAATTTTGCAGAATGAGGCCCTAGTTTTCCCTCAAAGGTCAATGATTGATGCTACTTTTGTTACAAAACACTCTAATCAAATTGAAGGTTGTGTTGCTCAATAACCTAGGGAGCCTTTGCCTACATTTACTGATGAAGGGAATCAAAGTGTAGAACCCAATGGGCAAAAACTGGGACATGAATCTCTTAGGAACTTGGATGCAACTGGAAGATGTGAAACAACTGAAATAATTGCATTTCATGATCAAATCGATAGAAATGAAACTACATTATAAAAAAATTCTACAACTGGTCAAGTTGTAGCAGAAATGCCAGAAGGGTTTTCAACAAATCAAACTACACATGTTAAGAGAAGGTCGGTAGGGAACCGGTTAAGGACATCCTTATTGCATATTAAGAAGTGATCAGGATGTTATAATCACAGACTAAATGAGGGGAAGACAAAATTTAGAGAAATTGGGAGATGGTTTTCTGGAAAATCACTTCAAGATGTAGATGAAAATCACATTATTGTTGAAATTGGGTACTTCATGAGCAAAAATTATAATGAAAAAATTAAAATCGAGGATGTTCTTGAACATCTAGATGGAATGCTTGATAAAATTCGATCAATTGTTGCGGCAGAGATTCATAAGTATTTTATGCCGAGGAACATGGCTTCAATATTTATCGAATCAAGCATGACTCATAAGGCTTTTCAATGTCTGAAGAAAATTGGTGCTCATGGTGTACTAAAGGGGGTTAATCCAACATTAGTTTGTAGGGAAATGAAAAAGTGGAGCAAAGAAGCTGAGGATATTGATATGGGTTGGGAGAGAACTGATGGTTTCACATCTGGAGTTAGGGTCAAGCAAGTAAAGTCATATGCTTCCTTTATAGTTGAATCATATGAAAAGAGGTCTGGAACTATAGTCAATGAAGTTTCTTTCAAACTTGGTATTGATTCTCACGTACATTATGATCAAGGTGGGAAGGTATGTGAGATATTATTTGAGTTACTAGAAGACAATGGATTGATGTCTTGTGTAAGCCTTGGAAAACAGGATGGAAAAGAAGAATATAGACAAGTTTTAGCACATGTTATTGATCCTGAAAATGAGGAAAACTTAATGAAACAGATAAATAAGCTTTCACAAGATGGAATCAATATGGTAGATGGAAGGGTTGTGAAAATTAATTTGTTTGAGTGTCATGATCTAGTGGCCATATGTAGATTAGTATACAATAATATTGTTTCTCCAATGGGAAATAATTTTTGTCCTTGGTGCACATGCCATAAAAAAATGATACACATGGTTACAGATGAAATCAAATTGAAGAAGGAGATAATATCTGTAGTGTTTTTGAATGTTATGCAATGTCAATAGAATTGGTCCTTATAAGCTATGCAAATTTATTACAAGTTTTAAAATTTATGTTTATATCTTGCCATTAATTTCTTAATCTAACTATGTTCTTGAACATTAGGAGTTGAATCCCGCTTTGGAACCAAGCAAAGGATGGGAAGAAAAGTTAGATGAGCATATTATAAACATTCAACAAACCTTATCTGGTAGAAATATGACTATTGTGAAGAACTATCCCATTGATAGAAGAAATGATGAAAAAGTACAAACTTTCATGATTGGTTCTTAACTATAAATTAAGCTTCTTAGTATTTCACTAATTCCTACCTACTAAAACATGTGGTGCCAATTGCAGTTGAGTCCTGGATCAATGTCCAAGCTTGTATACTGTTCTCGCCATGTTGGAATCAGAACAATTTTGAACATGTTTCATGAAATTCAAAGAATTCCACAAGATTATGACAAGGTTCATCCAACTAGAGGCACGGAGAAAACAAATTTCATTCAAATTTCGGAGGAGATGGAGAAAATTGGTGTTCCATGTAAGCCAGGAGAACCATACCATCATAAAATCCAACAGTACAATGATCTTAACTATGGGAAATCAGATGGATCAGCATCAGAAAAGATCCTCATTCGACACGAGGGAATTTTAAAGGTTTAATAATTATGTTAACATATCAATTATTTTTTAAGAGGGCCTTGACTAATTATAAATGATGATGTTATTATGTTTTGACTATTGTTGAATGGCTCTCAGTGTTATTTACTTTGAACATAAAACTTAGTATTTATTCATATGCAACAGTACAATGATCTTAACTATGGGAAATTAGATGGATCAGCATCAGAAAAGATCCTCATTCGACACGAGGGAATTTTAAAGGTTTAATAATTATGTTAACATATCAATTATTTTTTAATAATTATTGATTGCACCACCAATGGGGTATATTTTTTTAATTAAATAAATTCAATCTGACATCTAATGCCAATATTGATTTTTTTTGTTTATTTTGCAAAGTCACCCGTCAATGGATCATTCAAATGAGCCATCTCAACAAAATATTCCTTCGAAAAAGAGGTCAACGTAAGGGTGTAGATTACTCAAATATTCCAATTTTGGAACCATGTGACATTGTCCTTCAATTCACTCATGATAGAGGTAAAAATACTACTCAATGTGTTGCTCATGGACAATGTCGAGGATTTAGAGATTGGAACTCCATACCAAATAATGAGTCCATAAGTTTCCCTCAAACATCAAGCAATCATCCAGCCATTGTTCAAACTCATTGTCCTCAATGTAAGCAACCTACGACAAACAACAATGTTGTTGGACAACAGAGGCAACATTTGTCTCCAATTGCAGTTGAAGGGAATGTTAATGTACAAAATGGAAATCTTTATGACAGAATAAAATTTGTTTCAGAGAATGTGAGGTTCCCAAATTTCCCTCACAGAACAGATTTTATTGGTACTTGCCATTACAATGAACTATGTTTTAGAGAATGTGTCAGTCCCAAAATTCCCTCAGATAATAGTTTTTATCCTACTGCCACTCAATGAACTCTGTTTCAAAGAATGTGTCGATCCCAAAGTTCTCTCAGAGAACAAATTTTATTCTTGTTTCCACTATAATGAACTATGTTTCAAAGAATGTGCATGTCCCAAATTTCCCTCAAATAAAATTTTTTAATCATGCTGCCATTACAATGAACTGTGATTTGTAAAATAAAAATCTGTACCAAAGAATGAACCCAATTTTGCAGAATGAGGCCCTAGTTTTCCCTCAAAGGTCAATGATTGATGCTACTTTTGTTACAAAACACTCTGATCAAATTGAAGGTTGTGTTGCTCAATAACCTAGGGAGCCTTTGCCTACATTTACTGATGAAGGAAATCAAAGTGTAGAATCCAATGGGCAACAATTGGGACATGAATCTCTTAGGAACTTGGATGCAACTGGAAGACATGAAACAACTAAAATAATTGCATTTCATGAACAAATCGATAGAAATGAAACTACATTATAAAAAAATTCTACAACTGGTCAAGTTGTAGCAGAAATGCCAGAAGGGTTTTCAGCAAATCAAACTACACATGTTAAGAGAAGGTCGGTAGGGAACTGCTTAAGGGCATCCTTATTTCATATTAAGAAGTGATCGGGATGTTATAATCACAGACTAAATGAGGGGAAGACAAAATTTAAAGAAATTGGGAGATGGTTTTCTGGAAAATCACTTCAAGATGTAGATGAAAATGACATTATTGTTGAAATTGGGTACTTCATGAGCAAAAATTATAATGAAAAAATTAAAATCGAGGATGTTCTTAAACATCTAGATGGAATGCTTGATAAAATTCGATCAATTGTTGCGGCCGAGATTCATAAGTATTTTATGCCGAGGAACATGGCTTCAATATTTATCGAATCAAGCATGACTCATAAGGCTTTTCAATGTCTGAAGAAAATTGATGCTCATGGTGTACTAAAGGGGGTTAATCCAACATCAGTTTGTAGGGAAATGAAAAAGTGGAGCAAAGAAGCTGAGGATATTGATATGGGTTGGGAGAGAACTGATGGTTTCACATATGGAGTTAGGGTCAAGCAAGTAAAGTCATATGCTTTCTTTGTAGTTGAATCATATGAAAAGAGGTCTGGAACTATAGTCAATGAAGTTTCTTTCAAACTTGGTATTGATTCTCGCGTACATTATGATCAAGGTGGGCGGGTATGTGAGATATTATTTGAGTTACTAGAAGACAATGGATTGATGTCTTGTGTAAGCCTTGGAAAACGGGATGGAAAAGAAGAATATAGACAAGTTTTAGCACATGTTGTTGATCCTGAAAATGAGGAAAACTTAATGAAACAGATAAATAAGCTTTCACAAGATGGAATCAAAATGGTAGATGGAAGGGTTGTGAAAATTAATTTGTTTGAGTGTCATGATCTAGTGGCCATATGTAGATTAGTATACAATAATACTGTTTCTCCAATGGGAAATAATTTTTGTCCTTGGTGCACATGCCATAAAAAAATGATACACATGGTTACAGATGAAATCAAATTGAAGAAGGAGATAATATCCGTAGTGTTTTTTAATGTTATGCAATGTCAATAGAATTGGTCCTTGTAAGCTATGCAAATTTATTACAAGTTTTAAAATTTATGTTTATATCTTACCATTAATTTCTTAATCTAACTATGTTCTTGAACATTAGGAGTTGAATCCTGCTTTGGAACCAAGCAAAGGATGGGAAGAAAAGTTAGATGAGCATATTATAAACATTCAACAAACCTTATCTGGTAGAAATATGACTATTGTGAAGAACTATCCCATTGATAGAAGAAATGATGAAAAGGTACAAACTTTCATGATTGGTTCTTAACTATAAATTAAGCTTCTTAGTATTTCACTAATTCCTACCTACTAAAACATGTGGTGCCAATTGCAGTTGACTCCTGGATCAATGTCCAAGCTTGTATATTGTTATCGCCATGTTGGAATCAGAACAATTTTGAAGATGTTTCATGAAATTCAAAGAATTCCACAAGATTATGACAAGGTTCATCCAACCAGAGGCACGGAGAAAACAAATTTTGTTCAAATTTCGGAGGAGATGGAGAAAATTGGTGTTCCATGTAAGCCAGGAGAACCATACCATCATAAAATCCAACAGTACAATGATCTTAACTATGGGAAATCAGATGGATCAGCATCAGAAAAGATCCTCATTTGACACGAGGGAATTTTAAAGGTTTAATAATTATGTTAACATATCAATTATTTTTTAAGAGGGCCTTGACTAATTATAAATGATGATGTTATTATGTTTTGACTATTGTTGAATGACTCTCAGTGTTATTTACTTTGAACATAAAACTTAGTATTTATTCATATGCATTAAAACTTATGTATTGTTTCTAGGTTATTGAAGGCCTACAAGATGAAGAGAAGAATAAAAATTTGGTGAGGATGTGGAATTGTTATAAAGAATTCCACATGTTGCAACTGCAAGGGTGTAGAGGGGATGATGTATATGCATATGAAAAAAGGTACGTAATTTTCATCATATTATCTATTTTGAATGGTGGTATCATTTCATTCATGATAAATATTTTGAGCCATTGTCATTGCAGTATTGGATTCCTTGCAAGTGATTTGCTTTGGTTGTGTTCTTGTTGTCTAGGAGATGATATTGTTCCATATATGCATGTCCAAGGGCCCATGCTCTTGAGATGACACAATCTATTTGTCCTTATACGTTGGGACGGTTAAGGAATGAAGTAATGGAGCGTAAGCATGATAAATGAAAATTATGAATAGAAACCAAGGAGGAGGAAGAGGAGTTAATAAGGAGAATAGAGGCACATTTGAATATGATAGAATGTGTCTTGTAAATGAGAGGAGAGCACAATTTTTCAAACTTGTTATGAGATCAGAAGGTACTTTCCAAAATTTTTGGCAAAGAAGATTCTTTCCTTCAACTATTAGAAATCAACTTCATGTTGAATATGATAAGTCAAGAAACCAATTGAATAAGGAAACTGCAACACAACTAGCATCACATTTCCCTGATGTTACTTTTCAACAAGTGGAACAACTATTTAACTCATGGGAAAAAAAGTCTAAGAAATCATTGATTGCACCACCAACAGTAAGTTTGTCATAATTTTAAATGTTATCTCGTTCAATTTTCATTTTATAGTCTGAGGAGTCATAATGTGAGTGTTTAATTATTAATATGTCCTCCCAGTTCAATAATTATCTTCCGAGATCAAAACCAATCAACAAATGTGGCAAAAAGGCTTATCATGAATCACATCGCTTTGGAAAGCACAAGGCAAAAAATGGTGTTAAAAAAAACAACAACATGTCTTTCCCTCCAATAGTGAGTATTATATTCATTCAATTCATTACATATCAACATGTCTTTATCAATCTAGTTGATTTGTGGTTGAAGGTACAACTTTTGCTTGAACTCTTACTTTGTCCACCTCACTTGTCTCAGGAAATGAGTCAAGCCAGAGTGATCAAACAAAACAAATGCAATGGGAAGTTGATTCTAATACCCTAATGATGATTGATGACAATAAAAATAAAACTTTGGGTGTTTCATCCTCAAGAAGAGGCATTGGACATTAGTTAAATACAAGAATTGAATGGAGCAACTACTATTGATATGCCATTGATGGAATCTATGATTCACAATAGAAGGTGTCTTTCATCCTCGATAAATGGGGTAGAGAAAAGTGGTGAAAAACAAGAAATTCAAGGGACAACTCTTGGCATCCAAGTGATGGAATCTAACAATCATATTAAAACTGGTGTTGTTAAACCAAGTAAGAGACAAGCAAAAAAGAGAAAAGTCCAAAATGATCATAAAGCAGCATTGTATGCAAAGTGGTGAAGAACAAAACATTCGTTATGATATGGAATTCTTATGGTATTAATCTATTAAGAGACCTATTTTGATGATATTTTGGAGGTTAGAGATATTTTGAAGATTGTTGGATATAATTCTAAAAAGGTCTAATATTGTATGCACCTATAAGCATTGTATTTACATTTCTCTCTGGAAATAAAATCTTGGAGTTTTATAAGGAAAAAAGTAACCATTTACTGGTATTTTGTCATAAATTCATTCTATTGTGGTCGCATTCTATTACATGTGCAATTCCTATTTTTTTAACCAAGAAAAGGGCAATATAATTGTTATTTCATAGAAATGAAATCGAGCACAACTGCCGATTGTTACTCCCGAAATTCACCAAGTCATCATAGGCAATATATGAAAAAGGATATTAAAAATATTTGGATAGTTGCAAATGCTCTAAAAAATACGCTCAGTGTAAAGAAATGGAATATATTTTTTATCACTCACTAATGTACAACAAGAGAAAAAGAAAGACAACTAAAAATGAGCTAGAATTTAGAAAACTCCATCATACAAAAATTCATTTTTCATTATCTACCGATAAATACATATATACAATGATTTATAGATGTCTAGCATGTTTCTGAGATGGTTGCAATCCCTCCTCTTGAGCAAAAGAAAAATCGATATTGTCTCTCTTGCCTTTCGTAGAAGACTCTGATTTTTTAGAAGTTGTAGGAGGCATGTTTTGTAATTTGTTTTAAAGCTCTTTAACTTTCTATGTACTTTTTTTTTAAATTTGCATGCAAGACACTTTTTTCTTCCATCAACTTGTTCTACATTTCCACATTTTTCTTATACTTCGATGATTTTGCTTTTACCTTAGATTCCAATTCTTGTCTCTAACTGATTGGTAACTTCATCCAATTCAACTATCAATTTCTTTATTTCTTTCTCCTTCTCTTTTTCCCTCGACTCTGTCTCATTGGGAATGATAGGAATTGTCATCATCACAGCAGATGGACCTTGTAATTTCTTCTGCAAATCAGCGATTGTGGATTTAAGTGTTTGAATTTCCATATCACATCTCAAATGCTAAACTTTTCGGCCCTCCAAGAGTTTTGATTCTAGCTCTCTTATTTTTGCATCTTTTTCAGCCATCTTCTCTTTCATTTCTTTATATAATGGTGATGAACCAAACACATCACCTAGAGCAAGGCTCGTTGAGAAGCATTCATGTAGCATCTTCTCTCGATTTGCTAAGGACTTCTCTCACTCTTCTAAGGATATTGTAATTGTAGGAGTTTTTTTTTTTTACCCTTACCCTCGTCTCCTTTGGTACCCTTACCTTCACCCTCACCACCTTTTGTATTGACATTTTTTTTCCTCTCCTTTGTTTTTTAAGTTCCAGTGATTCAGAGATCCTTTCGAACCTTTTGCTTCTCAGCTTATCAGCTTGCTTAAAAATGTTTTTTCTCAAACTAGAAATTAATTATTCTAATTCTCCAACTTTTTGTTCATGGCTTTCCTCCCACTCTTTCATCTTCAACTGATATTCTTCAGTCTTCATTTTCTTTCAATTTCTTCTCCAATTCCAATACAAGACCCATTTCTGTCCTTATTGGTGGTATATTGAAAACATGTGGTATTTTTGTCAACTCTTCTTTAATTTCACTCAATTCAACTTTAGCTTTTTCCAAAGCCTTTGTAAACATAACCTTCAATGACTCAATTTTCTTTCCAACTTCATTAGTGATTTTTTCTACTTATTTGGATAATTCTGCAACCATTTCTTCTTTTCCTTTTATAATTTTTTTCTCTTTGAATTGATTATCCACAACTGTCTTTTTCAACCCTGCTATCTATTTGAGGCATTCTATAATATTACTATCTTTTATCTGG
Organism: Larix kaempferi; assembly: GCA_027924585.1. Taxonomy (NCBI): domain Eukaryota; kingdom Viridiplantae; phylum Streptophyta; class Pinopsida; order Pinales; family Pinaceae; genus Larix; species Larix kaempferi. The sequence continues at coordinate 3,512,531 of BSBM01000267.1, read as the reverse complement.
AACTCTTCCTCCAAATTGCCTATAGAGGAACTTTTTTCCTTGAAATGCTTCATTTTATCTTACAAGTTGAACACAAATCTACTATCAAAATTATATGATGGATTTCCTAAATGCATAGTGGAATCCTTTGAATCAAATTTGACAAAAAAATCACACTCAATTGCATAGTGGAAATGGAGGGCATTTTCCCAAGGCCACTTGGGCCAGTTTTTCAATACTTAACAAATTTTGCTAATGGGGGCATTTTCTGGCATGGTGCAAAATAGGTTGATTGGTTGTTTTGGAAGGCCATTATCTTCTTGACCAGAGATTTTTTTTCAAGAATGAGTCAATGATTAAGTTTGTAAATTATCCACCTGCAAGCTTATGCTTTCAGAAAATTTTTATCCCTCACAGTTGAAAAGTGGCGAGCATTTTCCTAAGGCCATTTAGGCCATATTTAGGTGCAAAACATGCTGAATGGTTGTTTTGGGTGGCCAATATATTCTTTACCAGAGACTGTTTATCAAAATTGAGTCAATGGTGAAGCGCATTAATCATCCACCTACAGGATGGTGTATTCATTATAATTTTCTATCTCTCAGGGAGGACATGGTGGGAATTTTTCCAAGGCCACTTGGGCCAGTTTTTCAATACTTAACAAATTTTGCCAATGGGGGCATTTTCTGGCATGGTGCAAAACAGGATGATTGGCTGTTTTGGCAGGCCATTATCTTCTTGATCAAATAATTTTTTTCAATAATACGTAAATCGCCAAGTTCGTAAATCATCCACCTTCAAGTTGATGCTTTTAGAAAAAATTTATCCCTCACAGTTGAAAAGTGGAAATCATTTTCTTAAGGCCATTTAGGCCAAATTTACGTGCAAAACAGGTTCAATGGTTATTTTGGTAGGCCAATATATTCTTTACCAGAGACTGTCTATCAAAATTGAGTCAATGGTGACACGCATTAATCATCCACCTACAAGTTGGTGCCTTCATAATAATTTTCTCTCTGAGGGAGGAAATGGCAGGCATTTTCCCAAGGCCACTTGGGCCAGTTTTTCAATACTTAACCAATTTTGCCAATGGCGAGCATTTTCTGGCATGTTGCAAAATAGGTTGATTGGTTGTTTTGACCGGACATAGATTTTTTATCAAGAATGAGTAAATGGTCAAATGCGTAAATCCTCCACCTAAAAGCTTATGCTCTCATAAATATTTTATCCCTCACAGGTAAGAAATGGTAGGCATTTTCTTAAGGCCATTTAGGCCAGTTTTAGGTGCAAAACCAACTGAGTGGTTGTTTTGGCAGGCCAATATATTCTTGACCAGAGAATTTTTTCCAAAACTGAGATTATATTCAGGTGCATCATCCACCTATAGGATGGTGCTTTCAAAATAATTTTCTCTCTCTCAATGAGGAAATGGCGGTTATTTTCCCATAGCCAATTGAGCCAGTTTTTCAGTACTTAGCCATTTTTTTCAATGACAAATACTCAACCAAATTTCCTAGTATTTTGGTGAACTGGGGCAAATTTTCAGTATTTTTACACAATAGCAATTTTTAGGATAAAATTGAAAATATTGAATAGTGGAGTAGTGATGAATGTTAAAACACATCATGTTCAACTTGAATCATTCAATTTGATTATGTAACATTCTTACTAGCACATGAAGAATGTTTTTATTGTTGTGTTAGATTAAATAATGTGAATTTAGTCCTTGGATAAAAAAGGCAAAACAACCATTCATTTTTTTCCTCAGAAAAAATCATATTATATTTTAAGCAAAAATGTAATACATTCTTCAACAATCTCTAAATTGATCTATCAAAAGACCCCAAGTTTCTTCAGTGGATTGAAAGTCCAAAATGGTCAACACATTTAATCATGGAGTAGCTACTAACGTATAGAACCAGAGTGCATATACATATAAATTGCACTTCATGTAACTATCAAAATGAAATATTATCTACATAACTAAATACTAAGAAGGGATAAAAACTATTTAGACCAGTCCAGAGTTAATTTTAGATGGTTTGCCCCACAAAGATGAAGAAAATACCACTTTTGTAAGGTTTTTGTTTTTGGAAAGTTCTACTCTATGTTTTATGTAAGTGCAGATCCTCACAGGGCATGTTTTGATGATTATAGAAGACTAAAATAAGTAGATTTTAGGACAGTTTGAAGACAGTACAAAGCCATCTTCTCAATAGCCCATAGGCTACAAAATGTATATTATCGTTTCAAACATTCAAATTTCATATATAAAGAAAATTTTCATGGAAAAGAAAAACCATTTATAACATAACATTAAAATATCAGAAACAATTGAATGCAAGAAATAAGTAATTCATATATACTAAATAGTATAATTCACCATACATATTACACCAAACAGTATAAAAATTTATTAATGAAAGGAAAAATGTTTACAAATCCAAATGGGGTACACCAGTCCTCATCCCTAATCCATAGCACTGATGGACAAGATCACATTGGTGTGAATCCCATGAAAAGTGTACTTGTACACAAGGTTGTAGGCTATTATACAAATAGCGAAATCTAAATTTTGGTCCCACTCTCCATTTACCAAGAGGTTGATTCTAATCACTTGAGCCTGAAGTTGGATGATATCTATTAGGAAAGGTTGGCCATATATAGAAAACTACTTCCTTAAGATTCCCATAGCCTTCTATGCTGAACTCTAGTGAATTATTCTTCTTTACAATCCCGGGAGGTACATAATGCATTGCAATTAGTTCAAAAGTAACCATGAAACTTTCATCTGAACAAGGAATTTCCACTTAAGATTCACGGTGTATAATGTTTCGAGACCTTATGTGATTGAAAACTTTATAGGAAAGAAGATGAATATTGTGACAATGTACTTGATAGGGCTGCAATACTTTGAAATATGATGGCAATGCATTGTGTGTTCCATATTTTGTAGAGGCAGCTAATCTAGCAGTCACAACTTCATTGTCACCTTTTGTTGCAAGAAGTTGAAAAGTGGTGTGCTTATCATCATTCGTAACAATAAAACGACAAAAAAAATATTCTCATTTTCGACTACTAATGCCCCACCTTTTAATAGAGATCACAGCAAAGAAAACATGAACAATGCCTACAACACAACAGAATATAACATTAGATACTCTAAATAAATTTTTCATATATGAGTTGAAGAATGTATATTAAAAGATACACATGTATACTCACCATCAATTATTTCAGTTGGTATCAACAGACCTTGTTTTGTGTAAAACACCTCATGTTGATGCAAATTCACACCTTTAGGAATATAGTGGCCTCTACCCAAACATCTACACTATTTTCAAATATCCTTACCCAAAAAAATTTCCACCAGTTGAAACATCTACTAAACAATCCAACACTTCTACATGATATGGAATTTTCAATGACTCATCTTCAGAAATTCCAGTCAATTTTTCATAATAAATACGGACATACATGCATGCCTTTATGGTAAAGTCAAATGGATTTGTGCTGCACACCAATAGCCCATCCATTTGAATGAATTTCTTTCTACCAATATTCACAAAACGACCATTTTGAGTCAGTAGGGGAGTCACATCTGAACAAGATCCCATATAAAACCCTCGCTTGATGACTGCAATGGAATGTTTTTTATGATTTTCATCTGGCCCACTTGAAGATAATTGTGATTTTATTTCAAAAAGTGAAGGATGGTGCAACATAAGCTTTCCACTTTCATATGCATACACCATTTGAATAGGCAGAACATAATCCATAGTATGTGTCCATGTGTCATTGGTATTAAAAATGTAAATAATTACAAGGACCCAACATTGTCAACTCTACATTTCCTGTATGTGACTCATCTATAACTTTGCAGATAATGATTTCTTCTAAATCATATTCTCCTTTAAAAAGAGCAATTGTATCAAAGTTTGGAGACTTGCCCTTAACATACTACAGAGTTAAACGACATCGGAGTTGATAAGGTATTTCCCTATCATTAGGTTGGTTCTCAACATCATTACCGATGGATACATCATCGTCACTCCAACAATCAGTTTTTGCAACTCTATATCATTTACGTGACTTTTGTCACTGTATAGACAATTGTTGCTTCATTTTTCGTCTCTTTTCTCTTTCAGCATCCTCTTCAGCAAGTATTCGAAAAGATTCTTCCACAAACTCTGGAGGCAATGACTTTCATTCTTTATGTGGCAATGGATCAGGGTCTTTGTTGAACATGATCAAATTTATAAGAAGTAAAATTCTGCAATCACGACAGGAAGCCAAAATGGCCTACACATGTTACACATGATCTCTTAATTGGAAATCAAGAGTGAAAAAACAGAGCATTTATATAGGCATAATATAAATACTACATAAATTCTAACCTTTGGTAAAAACCTTCGATTTCTTTTCTCCTTCCAACCAAGCTTTTAAATTCGCATCTAGGTGGTCCAAACTGATTTCTGCATCAAATAATAAAGGGCAAAATTAACTACTCTACATATACAGTATCTGATAAATCATTTTATATACTTCTTAGATACAAAAATTACACAGGGGTGGTAGGTGCGAAAGGGGTTATCTCTGACCCAGGAAGAAATATCATATATTCTTATGCTTGGGGGCTGGGCAAAAAAATGTATAATCAAGCAGAATGGTTTGTCTTTGGGGACTCTTGGATTGTCATCAATAGAATGCACAACATTCAGGAAATGAGAGATATTGATATTGGGAGAATCCAGAAAAGATTCTTATCCTTCATATCAGACTTGGAATTGGTAGAATTTTATCATATAAAGTGAAACAACAATCAATTGTTCGATAAGCTGTCCATCACTACACCATTCTTAACAATATATATATATATATATATATATATATATATATATATATATTGTTAGTCAATCACTATACCATCAATTTTTTTTCATAAGATTTCAACGCAATCAATTTTGGTTTGATCACAGACTTGTTGATGGGTTCATAGATTTTGTTCAAGCAGGGTAAGAATGTAATTTTTTTAAGTACAAAAAACTGAAAAAATAAAAAATAAAAAAATCTTACCACTCGTATCACTACACCATCGATTTTTCTCAGAGGATTTCAACGCGATCCGATTTGGTTTGATCAGAGAGCTAATGCGTTGAATTAATTGGCCTATAAACAATCCATCTCTACACCAGTTGATTAACCAAAGAAGTAAAAAAAAAAAAAAATCATTTGATCACTATACCATCAATTTTTTTCATAAGCTTTCAATGCAATCAATTTTAGTTTGATCACAGACCTGTTGATGGGTTCATAGATTTTGTTCAAGTAGTGTAAGAATGTAAATTTTTTAAGCACAAAAAACTGGAAAAAAAATCTTACCAGTCGTATCACTACACTATCGATTTTGCTTAGAGGATTTCAACGCGGTCCGATTTGGTTTGATCAGAGAGATGAGGTGTTGACAAATTCATATATTTCGTTCAAGCAGGGTAAGATCTAAAACAAGACACGAGTTCACATATTTTGTTCATGGTAAGATATAAAACAAAATATATAAATTTTTTAAGCAATAAAGGGTTCCTCTGCAATGCATATTTTGTAAGCAATAAAATGTTCATCTGTACTTACAATCAACTCTGAAACAAAAAACATATTTGAAAATATACAACCTAGGGCATAGAAAACTGGAAAAGAATATTCTTACCAATCGATCACGATAGCATCAATTTTCTTCAGAGGATTTCAACACAATCTGATTTGGTTTGAACATAGACCTAGTGTGTTGATAGGCTCATAGATTTCGTTCAAGTAGGGTAGATTCAATAAAGACACCGATTTGGTTTGGAAACATATTTTGGGTCTGGGTAAATCGAATATTTTGGGACAAATCAAAAAATATGAAATTGAAGGGATTTTTCCATTGTTACCCGTTTTCAAAAATTTTGAATTAACCCCACATCGAATCGTGTGCCAAACTCCACATTGTTTCTTGTGCAACCGGAAAAACTTTCAGGGGGGAATAGGAGTTTGACTAAATACTTGATTGGTGATGTTAATTAACTTTTATTTCATTTCTTATTTATGATACATTTTGGGGGTGGTAATATCTTATGAATGGAAAGGATTAACATTGCCTTAGCTAAGATAATAAAGGAATTTAAAAAATAATCTACTCCAGTCACTCATGGAAATAAATGCAGCCATGATATGTAGGTAAAACAACCATGGAAGGTTCTTTAATTCCATAGGGTTTTATTATGTATTGCTTTTGTATCCTCTTATGTAAGCAGTATGTGCAGATTTATTCTCTAGTTGAAACTTTGTAAGAAAAAGTGGGAGTAAAAGGAAATGGTGGATTCCACCCTTTCAACACCTCAAAGAGAAGAATTTAATTTATGTAGTTGTCATCCTTTTTGGAATTTTTGGAATTTTTGGAATTTTCTTAGGCAAGATTGAAATTTGCCTTTTAATATAAAATCTTTACATGTTTCTGTTTAAAAAATAAATAAATTAAAAAAAAAATGTATACATATATATGAGTTATTATTAAATAGTAAGTGTTTATCCCTTGGGGAATTATAAGGATTTGTCCTTGTTATAATGGATTCTCGTGTGAAGTAAACCACTGGGTTCACTTCAATTGGTATCAAAGTAGTTTTCGCTGGCATGTGGTCAATTATATTTTTCTAGTGGCAAATAAGTTCTCGGCTTGTATCCCAATACATTAATTAAATATTTGAAAGAAAGAAATTGCTCGTTGGAGAAAAGAGAAAGAAAAGAAGAAGAAGAAAAACTTTAACTCAAGTCTCGTGGCCCAAATTATTGAGAAACCAAAACGAAAAAAGGAAAAAAAAAAATTTAGGAAAGGAAGAAGAAAAAAGATTACAACGTGCTAGTGGCAAATCTTATTCATGTACATAGTAAATTCTCATATTCGTAATAAGAAAATATAAAAGAAAGTAATTCTTTCAACATTTTTTAAGTTCACATGAAAAATAAATCAAAAGTAGAATAAAAATAAAATAAAATAAAAAACAATTTTTAAGTTCACGTGAAAAATAAGTCAAAAGTAGAATAAAAATAAAATAAACAACAAATCACTTTTACGTGAATTATCCAAGTGAAAAAAAAAATTACATATTCCATTATAATTAAGTAAAGGTGAAGTTTGTGCAAGAGATTATGTAAGAGTACATATTTCTCATAAAGTCATTTTGAAATAAAAGTGCACGTGAAGAAGATGGTACATTATTTATAGGACTAGTTTTACTTTATATATTAAGAAGTGAAAGGAAATCATTTTAAATTGTAAATTATGTCAAGTTGAAATGAAACGAAGGTTCAATTTACTTTCAAGTATGTTGTGGGACTAAAAAATTTCATGCGTCTATCAGGGAGGATCCAGAATGAACCCATAAGCATTGCTATTAATCTCATTCTTCAAAGAAATTGTATTGATATTGAGTTGGCAAATAGATTACAAATTATGAAAGATGAAGTTAAAAAAAATTATGGACAAAAGTGTGATGAGACTAATTACTTAAAATTGAACATAAATGAGTACTCCCAAAAATGAAAATTCGTTGTCTTACATATCGATGAAGTTGATGTAATTATAGGGAACTCTTGGTTGAAATCTCTATGTACTTTTACCATGAATTTGGATAAAAAGTACATAGAACTCAAACACCTGTCCAAGAAAATAATATTGCAAGACATTAATTCAGAACATCTTTCCCTCTCAGAGAACCTAGAACCTAAAAGCAAAGATGATAAGACAGAATTGGATTCTCAAATAAATAATCTATGGGAAGAAAAGCAATGTCTAGCCAATAAAGTCAATGAGTTAACACAAAAAGCAGAAAATCATATGGAGGAGAAGGAAACCATTGCAACGAAAATTGAAGAACTTAAAAATGAGATTGAAAACATTAGTAAAAAGTTATCAACCAATGATGATGAAATTTCTCGTTTAAGAAATCATAATAATGCTTTACTTGTAAAGATTAAAAAAATTGAAGAATGAGAAAAGACACGACAAGAATATCAGAACCTTGAAAAGAAACTATCAAAAAAGGATGAGGAAAGTCTCATCTTAAAGAACCCTAATAAGAGATTGTTAGAACAAATCAAAAGCTTTAGAGAAGAGAAGTCAAAGACTTTAGAGAATAACAACAAAGTTGACAAATCATACACGTCAATCTAGTGTGACCAAGATTCACAAGAGAGAGGAAGGATATTGAGGAAAAAATTAACAAGATCGTATCAACTAAAGACAAGGAGATTAATCGTTTGAAAACCCATAGTCAAATTTTGCTTATAAAAAAAAAGCGTAAGGATATATCAATCTTAAAGGTGGATAAATGAACCTTAACCAATCCAATCGAATCAAAGAATTTTTTAAAAGTCGAAATTGTAGATAAAGGGGCCTCAATAGAAGGGCTCAAAACTCAAATTCAGAATGTCATTGCTAAAGAAGTTTTATTAGTGAAGAAATATCCAAAAATTGAATTGAATCAACAATTCTACAACATGTCGACATCAACAAATTTAGTGAGAATTGACATTCCATCACTTACTACTAATAATACCTCATCAAACCAATCAAAACAAGAATGTCAAATCAAGTACATCATGGAAAGTTTAAACCAAAGTTTATGAAAGACCAATGTATCAAGATAACGCAATAGCTCCCTAATTACAAAAAATGGAGCACACGGGAATCAACTCACCAATGCTAGCATTGTTCTTGCGTATCAAAGCATCCGAGGACCAATACAACTCAAATCCAATAACAAATAAGATCTTCTCCATAATCTTATCATTAAGAAGTTACAGAAAGAATACATCTATGATGGATTGATACTTTTTCGATGCAACAATATTGTTCAAGACTTCGAACATCATATCGGCTCATGTACTCAACATTAGCTAATCAACAACAGCTACAAACAAAATGTTCATTCTATCAGCAAAAGTCTCCTTGACCATGCTTTGAAGACAAAGCATTTTTAAGTGGGAAGACTTATAATATACCTAAAGTGTATTACATCTATATAATACTATATAAATATTTATATTATAACAATATTCATTTAGTGTACTATTCAATAATTATTATATTGTAATTAATGATAGGCATCCCTTTTCCCAAAGGAGGTGACTTATCATCTTTTACATGTGTTTATATACATGTCCATTGTATCACAAGATATATGAGTTATTAATAAATAGTAAGTATTTATCCCTTGATGAATTATATGGATTTGTCCTTGTTATAATGGATTCTCGTGTAAAGTAACCCATTGGGTTCACTTCAAACTGACAATACAAGGTGACATCTACTTTAGGTGTAGTGTATGTGATAGCAAGTTTGACTCTAAACTAGAAGGGAATGGGGTTGGTTTGCAATCTTTCATGTGAAAAAAATGAAGAAGATCACAAGCATACTTAGACCGAGAAAGAAAAATTTCTTCTTTGGTTTGCAAGACTTGAAGGCCAAGAAAAAAAGCAAATGTCCTAAGTCAATCATTTCAAATTTCTTCTTAAGGTTGGATTTCACATGAGTTAAAAGTTTAGGGTCACTACCAATTATAATAAGGTCATCAACATAAAGAACAAATATTATGAGATGGTTTCCTACTTTCTCAAGAATGTGAGCCCATGCTTCACTACAAGCACACAAAAGTGGCTTACATATTATTTATTTTTAATCCATGATTTTTCTGGTGTAGTATATTTTAAAGCTTTTGTGGGAGTGTGTTTAACTACGTAATTAGCATAATTAATTCCTTAGATTGGATCATACAATTCATTTTCTTTAATGTGCGATCCTTTCTCTTGGCAACACTATTTTGTTATGGTGTGTATGGAACATTGTGTTGAATCTAAAGTACCTAGTAATTTGTAAATTTTTTGTTTATATATTCACCCCATATTATTAATGTCCATTTTTTTTATATATAAAGACCTTATAGTTCATAAATATGTCAAAAACTTCACTCTTAAGATTTAAGAAGCAAACTCGAGCGCAACGAGAAGTCATCAATAAAATAACCTTCTTAAACCTTATGAAAAGTAATGTACCAATGGTGCAATCACATTCCATGCCTTCCCAAACAACAATAATAGTATCCCAAATATAGAACCTCTTATAGACCATTTCTTTTTTCATTTAATGATTTCAAGCAATATATATTTGATATTTCACTCTTAGAGCCAATGCCTTAGTTAGAATTTTGTATGAAACATTCAACAAGTAATCGATTTCTAATTGGTGATTTAATTAGGATCCCCTACCTTAGTACGACTATGGAAACTTGATATACCTCTAATGATAATCTCACCCATTTATTTGTTTTTCAAAGCTTCACAATCAATTATAGGAGGGAAGGACCTAATAAATCCCATGTGGTTTTGTAAAATTGGTGAATGAAGCCATCAAGCCCAAGTGACTTTTCATTAACCATCTAAAAAAGAACTACATGCAAGTGACTTTATCACACAATGAATCATGACTCAAAACAACGTATAGAGAATGGCATTCTGCCATCTACATGTAGGTTGTCGGCTTGAGTTTAGTCAGCTTTTTTTTTTACTTTTTATATGGTGGATTTTTAATTTCTATATGGTGGTTGTCGGCTTGAGTTTAGTCAGAGAAGGAATGAACTTGCAAAAGTGAAGAAAAAACCTCAAAGGAACAACATGTAGCTCTTTGTGCCTATTTTGTTCAAGTAGGTAACTCCTCTTCTCGTGTGGAATGGATTATGGATTTAGGTGCCTCAACTCATATGATTGGTATTGCTTCATTAGTCACTTCTTATGACAAAAAGAATCACAATGATCAGTAAGTTATGGTACACAACTTTCAATAGTAGATTCTAGCAATATTCAAGATGGTAATGGCCACATCTCTCCTTTGTAACTATAACATGTTCTTGATGGTAGAAATTAGTGCTTTGCTTGGCATAATGTATTTTGATTGGGGGGCATTTTAAATTCACATGGTGCATATTTGAGCACTTATTGAACTTGATGATCATAGTGAGATCATGTTCAAGTTCTTAACTAAACCATTATAGTTGATCATTGAAACTTTCAGCTTGTTGGATCATTTTAAGGTTCATGTTTTGTTATCTTTCATATCTTGTTGGGAAGATTTTCCATTGACACGTTATGGACTGGCCATGATGAATTATGCCTTACTCTTGGAGGTTCTTTCTTGCAGTTAGCTCTATATTTGCTTCACCTTTTCCACAATGGTATTTGTGAAGCGTTTGGAGACATATTGGTTCTACAAATTATCCATATCTTTAGTTTCTAACACTTCATCATGAGAATATTGATGTTGTCGTTACTAGTCATTCTACATTGATTCTTGACAGTAGAAGGTGTCTTCGCCTTGCACTTTATTGAGGATATGGTTGCAGCTTATTGATGGCTTCCTACATTGTTCAACTCTACAACTTATCCTCGACAACAACAAATTTTGAAGCTCTCTTTGCCACTTTACCAGGATGTTTGATGTTGTCATTAAGGGGAATGCAATGTAATTCCATCTTCTTCCAGTTGTAATGTAATGATTTTCCATTGGCCACATTTACTGTTGTATAGCCCTATCATTATGATAGTCGTAAGCATACCATTCAAAGGCATTTATACACACAACGAGGTCTACTACATGATATATCTTTCAACTTGGTTCAGGTCCAATTTCATGCTCCAATATAAAGTTGAGAAAACTTTATCTTTCTTCTTGTGAAGCAGATCATAGGGCAGTCAAAGAAGCAATGTGGATTTGGCGTCCTTACTGAGATTGGATCGGTTCAGAATGCTCCTACTGAGTTGAGATGTGAAAATCAGAGTGCAATTCAACTTGCTTACAATCCAGTATACCACTCCAAAACCAAACACATTGACCTTGATACTCATTACATTCGAGATCCGGTTGTTGATGGTGTTATCTATTTGGAGTATTGTCCTACTAAAGAACAAGTTGTTGATAGATATCCTTACCAAATCCATGACAAAGGCAAAGTTTCTTCATCTTCACAACTTATTAAAGATGCGGGAAGTTGTCATCAAGTGGGAATGTGAGCATAATGACATCTTCATCCCAATTGTGTTCTAGCCCTTTAGTCATCATTAAGGGGGAATGTTGGAATGTGTTAATGACAACATAATGATCTAATGTATATGTCGTAATCTTAGATAATTAGGTTAAGTTATTCTTCAATAACTACATATCTTATAAATGTATTATCCTGCATGCATCAAGGGAATGTGATCTCCCGTCCCTCTAAGGTATCTAATAGAAGCATAGGAGGCCTGATCAAGTACAATAGAATGTAATGTGATCTATGCAAGTGTGGGGAGTCCAATCTTGTAAGATCAGGAGATTTTCCCTAAGGAATCAAATTCAGCTTCCGTGGACGTTTCTCCATCTTAGGGTTTTACCATGTAAATGTTGCCCTCTCTTATCTCTCTTTTCTTGCATTTTTTTATTTATTGATTTATCTAATGCTTTGCATAGAAGATTAGGCTAGTTAGATTCCTTATTTATGTGTTACATATTTGCATAATCTAACAAACCCAATGTAGGAAAACTCCAACAACAACTGGCTTATGCTTGGCTCTTAATTAATCTTAAGCAATTTATAGATTCAAAACCTCATTGGAGCTTCTACTTATGGCCAAAACTCGAGGACAAGAAGCAAGATACCTCCCACTGCTCTAAAGTTGTCTTCTTCCACAAACCAAAATGTTGTTGGTATCGGTATGATTCAATCTCTCCCCCTCTACAATATCCATTCAAATCTAGGAATTGATCCAAATTCACCAAGCTCCTTGAACCATACCAAATCGAACCCCCTTCCAGTTTTCTCTAAAACTATTTATCTCTTTCTTCCAATTGGATTGAAGGTCAATGGTGTGACACCTCCTTTCCTCATGCTCTAAACCCCTACCTCACTTTATCTCTTCTCTTCCATTTGACCTAGTCTATCTAGTCTATCCTTGGGGGCGGAGGGCAAAGGGTATAGGTAACACTCCCCCTCCGACCTCTTATAAAGCTCCACACCTAAAATCTCTACCTTTTTAGGACTTAATAATCAAGAATGATCATAGCCTTTCCTTAACCTTGGGCAAAAGGCATAGCTAACACTCCCTCTCCACACTTGTCCAAACCTCCACCTTGTACTTGATGCATCTTTTACAAGGTTTAAACAAACTTCGAACAAGGAAATGAAGGGCTTCCAACCAATGAGAGGCTTTGGCCAAAAGAGAGAAGTCTTTAGCTAAATAAAGGAGCTTACCCAATTATAGTGAGGTTTTAATTGTCGTGATATAAAACAAACTTGAGACTTAATCTGTCCTAGTGGGGAAAAATCAAAGCCACATACTTAGCCATTTCATTTTCTTCAAATGATCCATTCAAATCATTTGTCTCAATATTTTTTACAATGTGACATAGCATTGTTGCATGGATCTCAATTCCTCATCCTAAGGATTGTTGTAGCATTTAATTAACAACTTCAAACTCTTTCCCAAAACCCCTAAGGAATGATGATATCCTAGTACTAACATCATTTTGTTGAGGAATACAACTTTTATTATCTTCTATTCGTGGAGTTGTATTTCAAATACAATAGTATTATATATACAACATTGTTTCTTTAGGTGAGAAATATTAATGAGGTAATGAGACTTGCACATACACAAACCACAACTTCCCTAGTCAATATCAAGAAAGAAACGTTGATATTCAAACACAATGACTTCACCAATGCCTTGCACAAACCTAAAACCCTAACTATCAAATGCAAGGATATTTTGGTTTAAGAGCATGGACCGATAAGGTGCTTCAAGACTATCATTTTCCTTTTCCTTCTGTAAATTAGACCATGTGAGCCATAAATATGATTTATTCCTTTCATAAATGTTGGGGTCAAAAGGCATCGACTAAAACATGGAATGAACCATACATCCCACTCACTAGGGCTCAAACAATGAGGGAGAAAAGCCTTATTTTCTCAAGACTTGACCATATTAAAATCCCACAACTCACCCAATTGGCCTCTTTTATCTCTCAACCATCTAATACCAAAAAGTTTGATCTCTCAATAACATCAATAATGGAGAAAATCTTTATCTTCTCAAGACTTGACCATATTAAAATCCCCACAAATCACCCAGTTGACCTCTAATATCTCTCAACCATCTAGTGCCAAGAGTTTGATCTCTCAATAGAATCATTGATGCACTAGCAACGAAACACAAACCAATCTATGAGTTGGATCAATGCCATAGTATATAACATAGGGAGCTAGCCTAGGAAATGAGCATTACAACATCCCATTTGCCTTTGTCACGTAAAAAAATGAGGTGAATCATGACTTAAGTAGAGACCTAAGCAAAAAAACATTTATTGTAACAACTTACAAACACCTTTAGCATCTTGCACAACCATCTAATAGAGCCTTTTTATAGGTCTACAAAAGAATCGACACATTTCATGAAAAAACATTTCATTGAGAAGTGCAGGGGATATTGTGCCATTATCAACCTTATAGATACTTTTCCATGTTAAGATGGTTCAATGCCCAAAACAAACTGGAGGTAGATATTAGAACTAGGAAGAAAAAAATATTGAGCATTTGAGTTTCTTAGGGGGTGTTTTGCCTTTCTATTGGATATTGTTGCATGTGCGTACAACAACGGCGATGCCAACCAAGCTTGCTTGAGTACATTGCTTTGACACTAAGAGTTCTAAGAACCAACGATCACACCCTCAAGTGCCACTAGAGCCCGCCTAATATTGGCTTTTAGTTCTTAAGGTAGACGTAGACATTACATGTTGTGGCATCATAGGACTAGGATTGTTTACCAACATCAAAGCATCTCCCTACATTCACAATGTAGCCATATTGACTACCATAGCTTTGCCAGTGGGTTTTGTAAGAAGGTAATACTAGATACAATGATTGAGACTTTGACAACATTTACAAATTAATGCATTGCATAGGTCAGTGAAGAATTGCATCACCAACATATATATCAATAGACTCCTTCAACTTCTCATATAGATTAACCTAAACATAGATGTGTATATGGGTTTGAGATAAAAGGCCTATTGAGGTCATGATAGACAAACTTCCCTAGGATTTGGGGAAGCCTTTTCAAAAGGTGCAAGTATTGAACTAAACTCAATGAATTTCGCATGAACTAGGCAATGCAATGCAATGTAAATCTCAGCAAAGAAGTTTTCATTCAAATGCAAGAAAACTACCAATATATCTCGGCAACCCATGGCCCTTGCTACGTGACAACCATGCAACTAGAGACCTCCCTAGAGGTGAACATGGAAAAAATCCTAATCATATTTTGGATATTTTGATGTGCCATTTGGAATATCCCCGAGGTTTTTGAACCCAAGTTCAAATCATACTTTCAAACAAGATTCAATCAACAAGATAATCAACTAGGGCATGGTGACTATATTGGAAATAAACAACATATGCGGGGGTAAGGGGAGATACTAGAGAAAACTGAGGGAGAGAGTATATATTGGAGAAAATTGAGAGTCGGGTGGGGGTTGTTCAGGTACACAGGGTTCTCCCAAAAGACCAAACACCTAGAGAAACCACTTCACACAAACATATCACAGATCAACACACCGATGTTTTGACGTGGTTTAAACCCTCGTGAGGGAAACACTCCACGGCCCCGGCCAAATAGCTTCTACAGAGCAATTTATTATGCAAAGAAAGAAAGTTACAAATGAGCTTCTCATAATCGATCAACTAAACAATGACCCTCCATGCTCTTTAAATAGAGCTCATGGACCAATCGGATGTTAAGCCATGGATCAAGGTTAGGTATGATCTAAGAGAAGTTGAGCCGTCGGATCACAACATATTGTGACCGTCGGATTAAATATTTACAAATGCATACTAATGCATACTAAAGAAACACACTTTTCCTAACGGATATATTACACAAGTTGATCTTAACTAACTCCTAAGTGTCTAAATATCCTAACAGGGGTAGATGTTGGAGAAAACATATAATTGCAAAGGTCAATCATTGACAAAAAATAATTTGTTCACCTCATAGAAGACATTTTGAAGAAATGTTTCAAGATTTCTTGTGTGTCGTACTCCTTGGAGGTTGTTGCAACACAATAGTTAAACAAAATTGAGGGTGAGGGTAGATGTTAGAGAAAATTGAGGGCGAGTGTGGGTCACTGACAGAAAATAATTCATTGCCTCGTGTAAAATATTTTGAACAAACTTTAAAGATTTTTCTATCATACTCCTTGGAGGTCATTGCAAAAAAACAATTAACGCTATAGGTGTGGGCCATTTTGAGGCCCCCAACTCACTATTAAGAAATTAAGAAAGGCCAAAAAACTTGAGGACATTTTGAGGCCCCCAACTCACTACTAGGAAAGGCCACAAAAACCAAGGACAAAATCCTAAATGCAAATCAACAACCCAATGGATCTAAGGAATAAAAACAATGAAGGTGCATTAAGGAGACAACCTAACTCAAATGTTATTATAGAAGGGTTAGAAATACCTTAGAGCCCCTCCAAAAATAACATAAAGATGCTTTATTGTTCGTGGGAGAAATTATTTTAACAGTAGACAAGAGAACATATAAACAATTCTTTCCTAAATTAAATTCTTAGTTTTAATTATTGATTCTTCTTATTTACTACACTACTTTGTAATAATATATATAACCAATTCATTATGCAACATACCAGCCATATGCATAGGCAAGGAGTTGGAAACTATTTAATAGATTATAAGCCTCATAAATACTGACTATAAAAATCTAGATTATTTTCAAAATTAGGGAGATCATTTTTCCTCAGCATTTTAATTAACTCGAGTTCAAATCCTATGCTAAAATGATGCACAAAGAAGAACGGTATAGCTACCAAAACACTGAAAAAATTTCTCGCACTAGTTTAGAACAAGTTCTTTTAATGCAAACACATAGATTTATATACAAGAGGGTGCCTCAAATAACTGTGTCTACCTTAGATGCTGACATTTTCTCTAAATCATCATTGTGCATTGATCTTTTCTTTATTTAGAAAATATGCAATCATCATCGTAGACATTTTCTCTATTTCATGATTGTGCACTGAGCTTTTCTTTTATTTGGAAAATATGCAATTATCATCGTATGTAACATTAAAAAGTCCTAGTGACCTAGAGAAGTTATAAAATAACCACTCATACAAAAGAAAGAGTGATCAAAGCACATTTGTTTATCTTTGTGTTCCTTGAGGAAAGGACAAGCCTTGCATGCGAGATCGCAACTCATCTATAATGCTGAAAAAACATGACTTCACATTTATACACATTTTACTAAGCCAATATTACCCAAAAGGAAAAAAAATAAGTTATACACATTTCATTAAGCCAATATTACCCAAAAGGTAAAAAAATAAGTTGAATATTCGTAACTGAATTAACATGCGTAAATTATTATATGAAGCTTAACACAGTGAAGTACACATCATTCTAGAAGTCACAAAATAATATGGCAATCATGCAGCAGATAGTAAATCAGACAATATAATCTCCAAGATGCAACATTCAAATATACATTGTAATCACTATACATCTTCTCAATTTGTTGATAGATAAATCACTCTTGCATCTAACAACTTGTTGATCTCTTCTACTACTTCTATACTTTTTAATTATGAAGGGTCGTCATACTAGTGTCACATCTAGATGTAGCTCGATCTTCAACTCTCCATAGTTTTTCCAAATCCCTTTCATCAAAATAGTTGAAAGCAAATACGTGGACAAATTCAGCAGTGTTACGACAACAAAATTTGAAGATGCGGCGTTGCACCTTCGTCAGTGGCTTCCTTCGACAAAGATGAAGCTTGAACTCTTACATGAACTCCTACGTGAACCTTCAAACAAATCTCACGGCTGTCTATTTTCCCTTTCACGGCCTCCTGCCTTACGGGATTGCAGACCTTGCGTGCTTCAAATCCTAAGAGAACTTTGGACGAACTTCAGATGAACAAGGAATCAAGTGCAACGCCATGTGCAATGTATTCTTGTTCTAGATACGAGATCTGCAAGATTCCGAAGTCATGGATGAAAGGAAGGTGTTCGATTACTTTTTATTTAGCCATCACCAGTGGCTAGTACGCACGAAAATCAAAGTACAGAATCTCCAAGGACGTCCCATTGTTATCAAACAAATGTACACCAAGATGTGGGACACATTAGTCTATCCTGATCGATACGGGGATATGTATTCCGATTAAAGTCTTTCAGGCCGACCATGGTGTCTGATAGTTTTCCGTGGGATTCTGTAAAATCTTCACTTTGTAATCTTTTAGTCTATTCGTAAGGTTTTCCATGGGATTTGATTCCTAAAAATCTCCACTCTGTTCATCTTTTGTCTTGTCAGTCTGAACTTTCCGGACGAATCTCTGTAACTTGAAGCACTTCTTCGACTTTTGGTGCGGATTGACCCACATTACAGAGAATCTACGGAAAAGTTATGGGTCTATCAGTCCCGACCTCCAAAAAGTAAATGATTCAATTTGTGTCACTTACTCCTCAAAATTCCTATAAATAAGAGGAGGAGCGGATCAGTTAGGCATTCGGGTTTTGGGGAAGATATCAGTCTGTAAGAGTCTTCTAAGCTTCCTTCTTTGAGCTTTGAGTCTTTCTGGGTATTTGTTCTGTTTCGAGTATGCTCTCAACCTTGCATTGTGCATGATCCTGGCTGATCAGAAAGAAGTTTGAACAAAAGTTTTATGCTTTGTAAATTGCCATCAGGCCTTTAAGTGATATAAAAGTTTTCTTTCTCGAGTGATTCCTTGTTCATCTGAAGTTCGTCTGAAGTTCTCTTAGAATCTGAAGCATGCAAGGTCTGCAATCCCGTAAGGCAGGAAGCCGTGAAAGGGAAAATAGACAGCCGTGAGATCTGTTTGAAGGTTCATGTAAGAGTTCAAGCTTCATCTTCGTCGAAGGAAGCCACTGATGGAGGTGCAACGCTGCATCTTCAAATTGGTATCAGAGCCTGTAAGTGATTTACCTGGTACGATTACTATGGATCGACCTGTCTCATTTAGAGATATTAAAAATACTGAGGATTTAGCCTCTCGAAGTTCCTCTGCTTTATCTGATATGTTTGAATCTTGTTCTACTACTACTTTAAATACTGCTGATCTTGATCTTGTAGAACAAAATCCTCAGGCAGCCTGGAAACTTCCCATAGTTGCACCCAGTCAAGTTTATAGTGATTTGAATATGTTTCATCTTAAAGCTATTAGTCAAGTAAAAGTTAAAGAAGTTGTTTATGAAGTTCAAGAAAATTGTGATACTACTCAGACTATTGCTCTTTTAGATCCTAAAGAAATCCAAGTCGAAGCTAAACGCCATGGAACTAAATATCTTCATCGAGGATGTATTCGAGTTGGAATTAATGCCTGAACTCATAAGGCCCTTAATACATATGTCCTTTGTACAGTCCGTGATCTTACCCATAATAAGTTTACCGATTCTTTAATCGGTGGTGTTGTTGATCCATTATCAAATGGCCCTGTCTGGTTTGATTGTTATCCAAACTTTTATGTTTATTCCTTTGATGAACATCTGGCCGATATCCTCAAGTTGCAGATCAAAACATCTGGTTTTGATATGCGTAGCCGTACAACAAATATTTCTATTCAGACGCGTGGTTGTTTCCGCCATACCAATACAATCTACCCGGCTGTTCTGCATACTCCTAGCCAAGATTCTCTGGCTAGTACCCTCGTGCTTACTGACCCCCTCAATCAAAAAATTGAACATCAAACTATTAAGTGGGACCAGTTATCTTTTCCCACTCATTGGGTTTTCGATACTCCTCATGTTCCAAAATAGCGTGCTATTACTACTGCAAACATCCAAGAAGGTTCTTCCTCTGCTATTATTTCTTTTCCGCCTCTTACCACTTCCGCACCTTCTCCATCTCCTATTTCATGTCTGCACCCATCTTTACAGACATTGGCCACTTCCCTTGGTCCTGTCCCTTTTTCTGTTAAATGTCTTGATTGTTCCCAGCTTGTCTCTATTCAGAGTTTAACATCCCAGCATGGTGATAATCCAAGTTCTAGTTATGGTTTTGGTTCTTCTTCCCTCTCTAATCCAAAACATCTTAGACATATACACCACAATCCACGAACAAATCTTTCGCCACCTACCCTTTCAAAAGAATCCTGCCCTCATCCAAAATGTGTTGATATTAGATTCCCTCATGATGATCATGTTCTAATGATGCATTCTATTCCTACACTCAAAACTGATGATCCCTGTCTTAAAGAAGTCTTTAGCTATTGCCGCCCTCCTGGCATGCCTAAATATGGTTTGGGATATATTGAACAGGCCAACACAGTCATCCCTGACTGTCGCTTTAACAATCCTCTACCATCTGATATTCAAAAACCTTCAATCCCTGAGATGCATAAATTCTTTACTCTCATGAAAGGCTGCAAAAAATGGCAGGTAGATAAATATTGGATGAAAAGAATGATAAATTGGGATCTGTTTACTCATCCAGAGACTATAGAATTCAATGCATCAGCCTCTATCGAACAAACACGGAACTTAGCACAAGATTGGAAAAGTTATATGACTACCCAAGACTGTTGGATCTCTTTCTATGAATGGAAGAGAAAAGTTTCTGAAAAACAATTGGTCCAAATGATGGACTCTGAGAAAGGAAAAGGAACAGAAAGCCCTAAGCACAAGTGGAAAAGCATTGATGGACAACAAATTGAGTCTACTTCTACTTTTCCTCCCTTCAAAAGCATCATGCTAGAAGCAGAAGAGAAACAATCTAAATCTATCCCTCTAGTTCTAGCTAGAGAAGACCCCCAAATGAGCAGTATTGATAAAAGAATACAGATTGTTTCAGAGCAAATAAATTGGACAAATATTGCCTTAAGAGGAATGGCTTCCCATACATTTGTCACAAATGATTATGCTCGTAGAATACATTTTGATCAGTTGCAAGTTACAATGAATGAATTAGTCTCCCCAAATAATTCGCTTTCTTTGCATGTCTCAGGAATTAAGACAGAAGTTACTTTGACGAGCTCTGAAGTAAAAACTGAGAGTATAAAATTGGATGAGTTAAGAGATTCCTATTCTGGAGTCACAAATAAATTATTTGAGCTAGAAGAAAAAACAGATGAAATCAGGCATAGGGTCAGGCAAATACAGGAAGACCTCCCTTCCAAAGAACAGCCTGATAAAGAAATTCCCCTATCTAACCTATTCTCCTAATCTGTTGGAGGAATCTCTAACATCTACCATCCAGAAAAATATGAAGTCAAGGACAAATTCCCTTTTCATTTTCCCAGTGAAAGCCTTGATACAAATCATGCCCTTGTAACCCAACTTGCATCAAAATGGGCTTTACCTATCAAAGAGACACTGCCTTGGAACATGTCCAGGCCATCAGCCCCAGATCTGTATGGAAAAGGGAAATTACCAGAAGTTCCACAATTTTCTGAACAAAAACAGAACTTAGCACAAGATTGGCAAAGTTATATGACTACCCAAGACTGTTGGATCTCTTTCTATGAATGGAAGAGAAAATTTTCTGAAAAACAATTGGTCCAAATGATGGACTCTGAGAAAGGAAATGGAACAAAAAGCCCTAAGCACAAGTGGAAAAGCATTGATGGACAACAAATTGAGTCTACTTCTACTTTTCCTCCCTTCAAAAGCATCATGCTAGAAGAAGAAGAGAAACAATCTAAAGCTATCCCTCTAGTTCTAGCTAGAGAAGACCCCCAAATGAGCAGTATTGATAAAAGAATACAGATTGTTTCAGAGCAAATAAATTGGACAAATATTGCCTTAAGAGGAATGGCTTCCCATACATTTGTCACAAATGATTATGCTCGTAGAAGACATTTTGATCAGTTGCAAGTTACAATGAATGAATTAGTCTCCTCAAATAATTCCCTTTATTTGCATGTCTCGGGAATTAAGACAGAAGTTACTTTGACGAACTCTGAAGTAAAAACTCAGAGTATAAAACTGGATGAGTTAAGAGATTCCTATTCTGGAGTCACAAATAAATTATTTGAGATAGAAGAAAAAGCAGATGAAATCAAGCATAGGGTCAGGAAAATACAGGAAGACCTCCCTTCCAAAGAACAGCCTGATAAAGAAATTCCCCTGTCTAACCTATTCTCCCAATCTGTTGGAGGAATCTCTAGCATCTACCATCCAGAAAAATTTGAAGTCAAGGACAAATTCCCTTTTCATTTTCCCAGTGAAAGCCTTGATACAGATCATGCCCTTGTTACCCAACTTGCATCAGAATGGGCTTTACCTATCAAAGAGAGACTGCCTTGGAACATGTCCAGGCCATCAGCCCCAGATCTGTATGGAAAAGGGGAATTACCAGAAGTTCCACAATTTTCTGATGAAAGTTATCTAGAATGGAATATTGATAACATGTATGTAGGACAAATTAGACAAGTTTTAGATAGAATGTATGTTTCTTACAGAATAATGTGTATGAAAGGAAAAGGAGAAATAGAAGCATGCAAATCTATCATACAATGTTTTACTGGTACTTTGGCTAAATGGTGGGAAATAGAATCATCTCCTGCGCTTGTTGAAAAAATGGAAAGAGAAACATTAAAAGATGACAGTGGAGATATCTTATTTCATGAAGATGGAAAGCCACAAAGTAATATGATTGGGGCTCTTACTACTATGATTCTAGAACATTGGTGTGGAACTGAACATGAGATTTCTGATAAGCATGCTCTTATTCTAATGAATTCCAAGTGTAAAAACATGTCTCATTATGATGACTTCCACAAAGAATGGATGCAACGCATCTATGAAGTTGCAGATAGCAAAAATCTACTTTGGAAACAAGTATATCTTGCTGCTCTTCCCAGTAAGTATGTTGATTATTTCAAAGCCCAAGGTATCTTCCAAATGCCCTATGAAACTTATACATGCGGAGAGATTTATTCACTAATCACCTCTGCATTAGTTGGCCTTTGCACTAGTACAAAAGTCAATAAATCCATCCAAAAAATGTCCAGGTGCCCGGATAGTAAATCAATTTGTGCCAAGTATGGCCTTTCAATAGAAGACCCAGTGAGAAAAAGAAAGAAGGCCAAAAGGATGTTGAAGAAAATAAACAAACTCCCAAGAGCTCAAAAGTATTCTCGGTTTGGCAAGGCTCCTAAGAAATTTCAGAATAAAGGATATTACAGAAGAAGACCAAACACTCACTACTATACACCTGATGACATTAAGCTAGAAACTTTCAAAGCTCAAGAAAGACAAAAGCTTACATGTTGGCTATGTGGCCAAGCAGGGCATCTCGCCAATAGATATCCGCAAGGAGATGCGTCAAAAAGAACTAGGGGAAAATATTCCCAAGCTAAAGCAAGGAGAAACACTGAAAGACCAATGGGATCCAGAATCCCTATTCATTGTAATCGATGTGGCTCAGGTATGCATGTTACTGATGCATGCCCCCGAAGTTCCTTTATCAAACAAGAAGAAGTTCATATTGCACAAGGAAGTTTCAGTTCTAGTATAATAACATGTGAATTTGAATATGATACTGAAGATCTATCTGAGTTAGAACATGAAGCATTATTTATTTCCCAAAATTGTCAATGTTCAAATCCGAACAGGTGCTCTTGTAGCTCAGAAAGTTCAGAAGATTCAGAAACAAAAGAAAGCTTAGAAGAAGCAGAAGAGGAATTAAACAAAAGCATGCCTAAACTCAAAGTTTGTATGGCACATAGCAACGTCGGTGAAGATGCTCAAATGTTAGCCCAGATCCAAGCTCTGCCTGAAGGAGAAATGAAATCCAGTCTCCTAGATTCCTTTCTCAAGACTATGATGAAGACGGCACACAATTCTACTCAAGAGACTACATCTGGTAAGAAGCCTATATTTGTTGATGCCTCTTTTGAAATAAATACTAAGTCATTCATAAGGCACAATAGGAATGAAAAATTGTAGCCTCTCACATTGAATGATTTAGGGAAAGAACTAAACATGTTAAAAGGACAAGTAACTAATCTTAGACAAAAGGTTCAAGATCTTGAAGGATAGTTCATGGATGAAAAGAGCTATAAGGTTGATTTATGGGCAAGAGAACAAATCCAAAGGCTAAAAGAAGAAGCAAGACCTTCTTCTTCAATAGAACTACCAACGGTAGAGCAAGAAAATACAAACATCTGCATGTTTGATACCACAGGATTCAGCGGTTTAAATTCTATGAATGTCCTAACTATCCAACATCAGAAACCCTTAGTAATAATTCATTTGAAAATCCAAGATAGGGTTTTTAAGCTAAAATCCATTATTGACTCAGGAGCAGATGTCAATATGCTGCATAAGGATTTCATCCCTACCAAATACTGGAGAAAGACATCCCATGTTATCACTGGGATAGGGAATACTCAAATCTCTTTGGGTTATGAAATTCCCAAAGCAACTTTGTGTTTTGAGCAATATTGCCTAGATATGAAATTCTTTATCTCCGAAATTCCACTTGCTTGTATACTTGGCACTCCTTTTCTTGCAGTTGTTGAACCATATGGCTCAGCAAGGACCCCTGAAGGAAAAGCTGGATACTTCATCACTCTTCCAAATATTAAGATTCGACAAGGAAATGCAAAAGCTGTTCATGGCATCAAAATTACTCTTCTTTTGTCTCCACTCCACAGACTTCAACAATGGTACAGATTGCTTTGACTATTCCGCAAAAAGAAAAGAAGATACAGGAGTTGAAGAACTTGAAGGCTGTTTTGAGAATTGATGATCAGCTAAAGCTTCCACAAGTTCAACAAAATATCTTGCATATCAGAAGACAATTTGAGGATGAGGTATGTTCTGAAAACCCCACTGCTTTTTGGAAAATAGCTAAGCATTTTATCCAACTTCCTTATAAAGAAGGATATGAAGGGAAACCATGTAAAAGTCGAGCAATCCCCATGAATGCCCAATATCAGAAGCTCTGTGAAGAAGAAATTAAAGGTTTGTTGGCAAAAGGATTAATTCGGCATTCTAAAAGTCAATGGAATTGTTACGGCTTCTATGTAAATAAACATTCTGAATTAATAAGGGGGGTACCAAGGCTTGTTGTCAATTATAAACCCCTAAATAAATTTCTCTCAGATGATACTTATCCCATCCCTCATAAGTCCAGTCTGGTTAACAGAATTGCAGGAGCCATAATATTTTCAAAATTTGATTTAAGGTTTGGATTCTAGCAAGTGGCCATTAAATAAGAAGACAAGTTTAAAACAGCTTTCAGTGTTCCTGCTGGACACTATGAATGGAATGTTATGCCCTTCGAACTGAAGAATGCTCCTTCAAAATTTCAGAGGGTTATGGCTGACATCTTAAAGCCATACTTCGACTAGCTAATTGTATATATTGACAACATCCTTGTGTTTTCTGACTCAATGGAGCAACATTTCAAGCATCTACGAATTCTGCTAAAAGTTATCAAAGAAGCTAGCCTGGTTCTATCAAAGAAGAAACTTGAAATGTTTCAGACTAAGATTAAATTCTTAGGACATGTTATCTCTAATGGCACTTTGGTTTTGCTGCAACATGCAGTAGAATTTGCTGATAAGTTTCCAAATAAAATTCTAGATAAAACCCAGTTGTAGAGATTCTTGGGTAGCCTAAATTATGTTAGTAATTTTTATAAAGATTGTGCCAAAGATCACAAAATCTTAAATGACCGACTAAAGAAATAACTAGCCCCTTGGACCCAAGAGCACACCAAAGCTGTCCAGAAAATCAAAGCTAGAGTAAAGACACTACCCATTCTCCATGTAGCAGATGATGAATTGGCCAAAATTGTTGAGACAGATGCTAGTAATGTTGGATGGGGAGCAGTTTTGAAGCAAGTCAGGATTAAAGAAAATAAAAGAAAGATTGAAGAAATTCTGCAATTCGCTTCAGGGATATGGCAGGATGCAGAAAAGAACTATTTTGCATTAGACAAAGAGATTAAAGCAGCCTTAAATGCTATTAATAAGTTTGAAATCTTTTTAATCAACAAAAGATTTCTCCTACGAACAGATACATCAACCATGAACAAAGTCTTGAATAAAGAAGTTAAAAGGGCCAGTGATGCTAAGTTCGCAAGATGGCAAGTGTTAGGATATTCCTATACTCCATCCTAGTCCTACTAGCTTTTCAGTCATTTTAATGTTCAGTCTTTTAGGGTTTGCATGCACTTTTAGGGTTTGCATGCATTCTAGGGTTTGCATGCATTCCAGTCATCAGTCCCAGCACCTAGCCCGTAGTTAGCTAGCCCCCGGAGCTTCTTCCTGATTAGTTTTATCCCTCCTAGTGCCTAATGCGCCCTCCTTTCACCTACTGCATGAGAGAGGCGCACTTCTTCACCTACCAGTCCAGTTATGTTCAGTTAACAAGAGTTCTCTCCCTGATTTTAGGCTTGGCTCACTCTTAACTGACCTTATCACTCCGATGGACCTCCAGTGTGACTAGATAACCTGTTCTGACTCCAGTTAGCTCCATGAGCACCCTCCACTGAGCCTCCTTCACTACATTAGTGCTTCCATGTGCCAGTTACACCTACCACATGTGCCAGTTACACCTACCACATTCAGTTAGACTCAGTTTGACTTCTGGTTGACTATTACTTGGGCATTGATGACTTCATTGATGATGAGTTGGACTCCTAGTTATGACTTGATGACACTCCACTGATTATGGATCTGTCCATGCAGGTTAATTCGAATCACACCTAGTGTATTCAAATCCTTAGCATTGTATATTTACCTGTTTACTATTCAGATTAATGTAACATGTGTAATTATTCTGCCTCTATCTGAGCTCCTTTGGATCTGTGTTTTTCTGCTCTATTCTTCTTCTGTCATTCCTAAATTCTTTCATTGTGAGGTTTACATCATCTCTTTGGATCTACTGTGAGCATTTTCACATGGTATCAGAGCCATTTGAGAGTATATTCTACCTCCATTCTTGAGAGTTTTTTGTAGGTATTTCGAAGTTCCAGCAGTTGCAGCAACAGTATCAGCAGTTTCTTTTTGCACTCGTTCCAGCAGTCAAGATGAGCAATTCGAATGCTCCTTCTTCTCCTATGATTCTCACTCCCTTCAATTACTTTGAATGGAAGGGTAAGATGAAAGTACGCTTGAAGTCGAGAGGGTTTTCTAAAATAGTTGAGGAAAAAGATGCCATCCCACATACAGTTGTAGAGAGAACCAAGCATCTAAATAAAATGGATGAAGCCTTTGGATTCATATGCCTTCATATGTCTGAAGATCTATTGTTTCATGTTGAAGGATTGAAGTCTCCAAATAAGTTATGGACAAAATTGGAGAGTCTGTTTGGCAAACAAGATGGGCTAAGAGGCCACATTCTCGAAAATGAATTGGTTTCCCTACAACCTAGCAATTTCGAGAGCATTCAAGAATTCTTCTCAAAATTTCACCACTTGGTTTTACAATGCAAGCACTGTGGCATCACTAAAAGTGATGAGCAATTGGTGCTCTCCATTTTGAGCAAACTTGGATCTCAATTTTTTGTCTTTGTATCTACCTTGCATTCTGGGCGAATGCCAATCCCTAGATGGAAGTTTCCCACCTTAGCAGTCTTTGTTGAAGCTCTCACTCAAGAAGAGAACAAATTGATTCAAATGGGTGCCATCAATGCCTCCAAAGATCTAGCTCTTCTAGCTGGTGAAGCAAGTGGAGCGAATGCAAAAGGGAGGCAAAAAGACAAGGACAAGAAGCCATCTAAATCCAAAAATGACAAACACAAGAGACCTAATTGCTCCTACTGCAAGAGAGGAAACCATCCTGAGAAAGCTTTCATGCACAAGAAAATAGATCTACTAACCAAGCTTCTTGAACAAAACAAAATTGTTGTTCCAAAAGAAGCAAAGATGTCTGATTCTAGAAGTGGATCTGATGATTGCCATGCATTGATGGTTGGTTTTTCAAAGTCAAAAGCCCTCCTCATAGATTCTGGAGCCTCCAACCACATGGTTGCCTCTGAAGAATCTTTTTCCTCTTTAGATCTCAAAGATGGGCCTACTATTCACATGGGAGACCACTCTCAGATTTCTGCCAAAGGATTGGGTACAATACATATGGAGCATGGTAAGTTCAAAAATGTTTTATTTGTTCCTTCTCTAACAGCTAATTTGTTATCAGTATATCAGATGACTCATAGAGGATCACTTAAGCAAGTAACTTGTGGTCCAAACACAGTAGAAATTACAGAGATCTCCAATGGAAAGATTGTAGCGAATGGGGTTGCTAAGCATGCCTTTATGGCATATGAGTTCTCACACTTCATGCCCTTCTCTCTAACTATTCCTTCAGATTCTGATCAAGATCAGAGTGAATCCTCTTCTGATGAAGAAGAAGATCAAGATTTTGATGTTGAGATCATAGCTCAAGAAGATTCAGATCCAGAACCAACACATATTCTCAGTCCAGATTCAAGGTCAATATGGGCTCACACAGTCCTTGCTACTACTGAGAACACAGTTGAGGATTCATCTATTCACAGAACTACCAGACTTCAGCATCATGCCAACCTTGCATTATGCCATCTACCTCTCCATGAGAGATGCAGCATGATGATGGGGTTCTCTCTTCCATCACTTGGGAAGACTCCTCATGTTCTACTCGCTCCAGCTGCAGAAAGAATTCCAAAGAGACTTGCGTCGTCCAATACATCCTCTACACAGTGGAAGGCACATCAGAAGACTAGATCCACATCTAGCACCTGTTTTGGCATCCTACAGGGGATCAACTTGTCAAGTTTTTTGCAGAAGTTTTCACTGATGAAAGCTTCCTTCTTTTCTGCTTAGTATGATGGTTCTTTGAGTTATTTACTGTTCTTTTGAGGGGGGGTATTTTTCCCATGAGTTTTTCCCCATTTCCTCGGTTTATGGACAGTTCTTTATTTTTCTATCTTATTTGATTGTATGGGTGACCTTTGGTCCTATTTACCAGGGCCCAGGATGGATTAAGAGGGGGTGTTGGGATATTCCTATACTCCATCCTAGTCCTACTAGCTTTTCATTCATTTTTATTCAGTCTTTTAGGGTTTGCATGCACTTTTAGGGTTTGCATGCATTCTAGGGTTTGCATGCATTCCATTCATCAGTCCCAGCACCTAGCCCTCAGTTAGCTAGCCCTCAGAGCTTCTTCCTGATCAGTTTCATCCCTCCTAGTGCCTAGTGCGCCCTCCTTTCGCCTACTGCATGAGAGAGGCGCACTTCTTCACCTACCAGTCCAGTTATGTTCAGTTAACAAGAGTTCTCTCCCTGATTTTAGGCTTGACTCACTCTTAACTAACCTTATCACTCCGATGGACCTCCAGTGTGACTAGATAACTTGTTCTGGCTCCAGTTAGCTCCATGAGCGCCCTCCACTGAGCCTCCTTCATTACATTAGTGCTTCCATGTGCCAGTTACACCTACCACATTCAGTTAAACTCGGTTTGACTTCTGGTTGACTATTACTTGTGCATTGATGACTTCACTGATGATGAGTTGGACTCCTAGTTATGACTTGATGACACTCCACTGATTATGGATCTGTCCATGCAAGCTAATTCGAATCACACCTAGTGTATTCAAATCCTGAGCATTGTATATTTACCTTTTTACTATTCAGATTAATGTAACATGTGTAATTATTCTGCCTCTATCTGAGCTCCTTTGGATCTGTGTTCTTCTGCTCTATTCTTCTTCTGTCATTCCTAAATTCTTTCATTGTGAGGTTTACATCATCTCTTTGGATCTACTGTGAGCATTTTCACAGCAAGCCCTGTTTTCTAATTTTGAATTTGAGATTGAGCATATCAAAGGATCTGATAATTGTTTGCCTGATTTTCTAAACAGAGAAAATTTAGTACAGATTGCAAGCGAACCTGATCATTTATTAGTCATAGTCAGTGAGTGGAAAAATAACCAAGAAGAAACTAGAGAAATTCCGGACAACATGAGTTGGACTGAGTACAAACAACAATGGAGACCAACCTGGCAACTACGCAGCACCCAAGTTCTCGATCAAAATCTTCAGCCGTGTTCATTACTCCTGAGACTTGTACCTTAAATCCGCAGAAGGCCCACTTCATCAGTGTCTGTTTCAGAATTGACATATGAAAGAACACTCTGAAAGGCTGTAGACGCGTCCCTAGCACTAACAAACACCTTTAAGGATGTAAACTCCATATGGCAAAGATTTTTGTTCTCCCTGCAATAGAAAATCAATATTATTGCTTGGATCGTCCAAGAAATCTGCGTTGGTGGCCAGCAGCACAAGCAGATCAAATCTTTCCGGGTACTCCATACAATTATTCTGAGTACAAGCAAATGTGGTGGGATTTCTTATGCAAAGATGATGTTCACAGAACGTACACCTCTCTTGTCAAATTTGGGGCCGTAAGAACTGCCTTACAGTTCGATATTCCTGATTGGTTCTTTGACTAGTGGAAAACATTCGGCATCAACCGAAGCGCAGTGGAGCCATATGTCATAGAACGAGAATACATTGCACATGGCGTTGCACTTGATAAGATACAAGATCTGCAAGATTCCGAAATCATGGATGAAAGGCAGGTGTTCGGTTACTTTTTATTTAGCCATCACCAGTGGCTAGTACGCACGAAAATCAAAGTACATAATCTCAAAAGACGTCCCATTGTTATCAAACAAATGTACACCAAGATGTGGGACACATTAGTCTATCCTGATCGATATGGGGATATGTATTCCGATTAAAGTCTTTCAGGCCGACCATGGTCTCTGACAGTTTTCCGTGGGATTCTGTAAAATCTCCACTTTGTAATCTTTTAGTCTATTCGTAAGGTTTTCCGTGGGATTTGATTCCTAAAAATCTCCACTCTGTTCATATTTTGTCTTGTCAGTCTGAACTTTCCGAACGAATCTTTGTAACTCGAAACACTTCTTCGACTTTTGGTGCGGATTGACCCACATTACAGAGAATCTATGGAAAAGTTATGGGTCTATCAGTCCCGACCTCCAAAAAGTAAATGATTCGATTTGTGTCACTTACTCCTCAAAATTCCTATAAATAAGAGGAGGAGCGGATCATTTAGGCATTCAGGTTTTGGGGAAGATACCAGTCTATAAGAGTCTTCTAAGCTCCCTTCTTTGAGCTTTGAGTCTTTCTGGGTGTTTGTTTTGTTTCGAGTATGCTCTCAACCTTGCATTGTGCATGATCCTATCTGATCAGAAAGAAGTTTGAACAAAAGTTTTATGCTTTGTAAATTGCCATCAAGCCTTTCAGTAATATAAAAGTTGTCTTTCTCGAGTGATTCCTTGTTCATCTGAAGTTCATCCGAAGTTCTCATAGGATCTCAAGCACGCAAGGTCTACAATCCCGTAAGGCAGGAGGACGTGAAAGGGAAAATAGACAGCCGTGAGATCTGTTTGAAGGTTCATGTAGGAGTTCATGTAAGAGTTCAAGCTTCATCTTCGTCAAAGAAAGCCACTAACGAAGTTGCAACGCCGCATCTTCAAATTGGTATCAGAGCCTGGAAGCGATTTACCTGGTACGATTACTATGGATCGATCTGTCTCATTTAGAGATATTAAAAATGCTGAGGATTTAGCCTCTCGAAGTTCCTCTGCTTCATCTGATATGTTTGAATTTTGTTCTACTACTACTTTAAATACTGTTGATCTCGAGCTTGTAGAACAAAATCCTCATGCGGCCTGGAAACTTCCCATAGTTGCACCCAGTCAAGTTTATAGTGATTTGAATATGTTTCATCTTAAAAGCTGTTAGTCGAGTAAAAGTTAAAGAAGCTATTTCTGAAGTTCAAGAAAATTGTGATACTACTCAGACTATTGCTCTTTTAGATCCTAAAGAAATCCAAGCCGGAGCTAAACGCCATGTAACTAAATATCTTCATCTAGGATGTATTCGAGTTGGAATTAATGCCTTAACTCATAAGGGCCTTAATACATATGTCCTCTATACAGTCCGTGATCTTACCCATAACAAGTTTACCGATTCTTTAATCAATGGTGTTGTTGCTCCATTATCAAATGGCCCTGTCTGGTTTGATTGTTATCCAAACTTTTATGTTTATTCCTTTGATGAACATCTGGCTGATATCCTCAAGTTGCAAATCAAAACATCTGGTTTTGATATGCGTAGCCGCAAAACAAATATTTCTATTCAGACTCGTGGTTGTTTCCACCATACCAATACAATGTACCCGGCTGTTCTGCATACTCCTAGCCAAGATTCTCAGGCTAGTACCCTCGTGCTCACTGACCCCCTCAATCAAAAAATTGAACATCAAACTATTAAGTGGGACCAGTTATCTTTTACCAGTTATCTTTTCCCACTCATTGGGTTTTCGATACTCCTCCTGTTCCAAAACAGCGTGCTATTACTACTGCAAACATCCAAGAAGGTTCTTCCTCTACTATCATTTCTTTTCCGCCTCTTACCAATTCTGCACGTTCTCCATCTCCTATTTCATGTATGCACCCATCTTTACAGACACTGGCCACTTCACTTGGTCCTGTCCCTTTTTTCTGTTAAATGTCTTGATTGTTCCCAGCTTGTCTCTATTCAGAGTTTAACAGCCCAACATGGTGATAATCCAAGTTCTGGTTATAGTTTTGGTTCTTCTTCCCTCTCTGATCCAGAACATCTTAGACATATACACCACAATCCACAAACAAATCTTTCGCCACCTACCCTTTCAAAAGAATCCTGCCCTCATCCAAAATGTGTTGATATTAGCTTCCCTCATGATGATCATGTTCTAATGATGCATTCTATTCCTGCACTCGAAACTGATGGTCCCCGCCTTAAAGAAATCTTTAGCTATTGCAGCCCTCCTGGCATGCCTAAATATGGTTTGGGATATATTGAACAGGCCAACACAGTCATCCCTGACTGTCGCTTTAACAATCCTCTACCATCTGATATTCAAAAGCCTTCAATCCCTGAGATGCATAAATTCTTTACTCTCATGAAAGGCTGCAAAAAATGTTAAGTAGATAAATATTGGATGAAAAGAATGATAAATTTGGATCTGTCTACTCATCCAGAGACTATAGAATTCAATGCATCAGCCTCTATCAAACAAACACAGAACTTAGCACAAGATTGGCAAAGTTATATGACTACCCAAGACTGTTGGATCTCTTTCTATGAATGGAAAAGAGAAGTTTCTGAAAAACAATTGGTCCAAATGATGTACGTTCATCCCAATAATTGCTTATTTAGGGTTCATTCTTTAGGGTTGTCGTAATGGTTTCGCATCTGAATGCCTTTCAATCCATGATAAATAAAAACAAAAGCATCGACAAATTCTTGAATAGTGTTACTACTTTAACAATTGTTTGAAATTTGCTCATTTCAACGTGTACTTTGTTTCAAACCCTTGGGTGCAATGTTGATCTTAATTTCGAACTCTAGACCTTCAAGATGTCGTATTCAAAACATGGATTTTAATTATTCTGTCACCAACTTGCGAGGATAATTTTAGGAGCAAAATTTAGCCCATGGGCTATTTTTCCATGTTTTTTTTCCAAAAAGAGATTCGCCAATTTCCATTTTTTAAAGCCCCATTTCGCTCAATTTTGATGGGATAAACTTTTTTCACTCTAAAAATCATCAAATTATTATATAAACTATATAAAATCCTTAGAAATTGAAATAATTTTAAAACAAATATTGCCAAATTATCATATAAACTATATAAAATACTTAGAAATTGAAATAATTTTAGAAAAATATCGCCAAATTATCATATAAACTATATAAAATACTTAGAAATTGAAATAATTTTAGAAAAATATCGCCAAATTATCATATAAACTATATAAAATCCTTAGAAATTGAAATAATTTTAGAAAAGTATCGTCAAATATTTTATAATTGACATTTTAAGAATTGGTAAGATTCGCTAAGGTTTATACACTTTTAAATGAGTATGGGTCTTTAAAATTATCCCTACCAACTTGTTTTTTGTTTGTTTTTTGTTATACTAACAAAGGATATTGCTTGATTTTGCTCCTCTGTGTGGACGCACTTGAGTTTACTCCATGTTATCTTGGCGGAAGTTTTCATCTTCTTTAGTACCCTCTAGCAGAAATTTACATATATTAAAAGATATACTTTCATCTTCATATATGTACGACTTTGGCATCTTTTTTTGATTGGTTAGGATATAAATCAGAATCGCCACAATTATGCCAGGTCTTCCTTTTAAGTGGGTTTCCTCCACTCTTAAAGATTTTGATAAATAGTTTCAATATACTTTTTCTTCTGGATGCATTCAGTATAAACATTTGCTTCAATGCTTGAATACAAACTAACTCCTCAAATGCCATTAAACCTTTAGCAAAACACATGAGATAATAAACCAGAGATATGTTTGAGACAACATAGACAACCAACCTACAGGAGAATTTTACACATTTCATAAGCTTCCCAACAATAGTCGAACAATACAAGACATCCCGCAAAATACAGTTGTGAAACTCCATACAATTTCTTTGGTTTCTTCAAGTACAGAGGTTGTCCCCATTAGGAAACACCAAGAAGGATTTTGTCATCTTGGGTCCCTGCCTTGAACGAGATCTAAAATGCCGAATATACAAATGATACATGAGAAAGATGATTTGGAGGGGGTATATCGCCATTTGCCAGTTTGGCAACTACCTTATTTCTATCAAAAAAATTCTGCTCACAAGAGCATTGGTTTCTATGTTACAATCTCCCCGACTTTCAGATGAAGCTAGTAGCCTATAATTTGATCATTTTGGGCAGGAGAATCAAATGCCCACTCATTTATCTGAAATTTATTATACTATGCAGAGTAGAAATTCAATAAACCAACATGTTACATGCTGCAAGAATAGCAGCAGGAAAACAATTATACCACCAGCTTTAAATCTCAATTTTAAATTATAAGAAACTCAGTATACCCAACTGAAGCTATGCAATTCATCTATCTTAGGGTTAGGTCAAGCATAGCGAAGAGAAATCCTATATTATCCTATTTAACTGCAGAAGAGTCAAAAGCAGGAATGCAAAAAATCCTATTATCCAGTATCTTCAGGTTCCACCACCATTGAAGGCAGCTCCCATTGACGAGCTTGATCACTCTCTTCCCCATCCCAATCACGCCTTTTCTTCTTGCTTTCACCATGCCTGGATCTTCGAGGAGCTTGATCCTCACTTTCACTGTCCTCATCATTAGCAATAGCATAATGATTATTTCCATATCCATCTTGATGTTGATGTCTTGATGTCTCAGCCTCCAAAGCTTGCTCAGCAGTGTGCATCTGCTGAGCCTTTGAACTTGTCCTTTGATCTATACCCAACGGTCTGTCGATACTATGATCATTTCTGCGCCTTTTTTGATCTTTCCTTCCCCTACCACCATTCCCAACTTGCGGGGGGCGAAAGGGCATGCCTGATGATCTATTTGGACGTCCAAAAGCTCCTGGCCCACCCATAAAGCGACTTCTTCCAGCTCCCATCATTGCATTTGGACCATTACCACCTAAACTTCCACCTTGAACCATCATTCTCGGCCCACCATGGGGATATATTCCATTAGATGGTGGAGGTCGGCCATGGAAAACCATTCCAGGATTTGAACCAGGCCCATCTATTGGTACAAAATTCATTCCAGAAGAGAGGCCAAGATTTGAGAACTCGGGACCACTAAATCTTGGACCTGGATGACCATAAGAGGGAAAGCCTTGAGTTGGACCAGATGGTGCATTGAACATATCTGGCATAGCAAATCCTTCTCCAGTTCCCATTGGAAACCTATCAAAGCCATAGCCATCACCACCAACCATGACAGGATGGAAACCTGTGGGCTTTGATCCAGCCAATCCCATACCAGGCCTTACCATTGGCCCATTTGGAGGCCACATTGTTCCTCTTCCTCGGCCTCTGCCTTGATTTGCACCAAGAGAATGGCTTGGACTTTCTTCTTCATCACTCTCATCATCGTCCTGTTCATCATCATTATCTTCAAATGGTACAATGTTTGGATCCTCATTTTCATGGGAATTCATGCCTTGGATTTTTTCTTCTTTGCGTTTGGATTCAACAGCACATGCAGCAGCCTGAAAAATACACAATATTATCAAAGTTTCAAACACAGCAACTACTCTAGCTACACTAGCTTTCATTACAAACAATTAAGATGCTCTCGTCCCCCCTCCTCCCTACCCCTAACAACAACCCAACAAAAAAACAGCTTTCTTAAAGTGATCCAAGCAAAGTTTGGGCTAATAACCCTTTCACCAGTTCTGAAGGACATCATAAAATCATATAGGTGCCAATCAAAGGAGAAAATTTCAAAAAGTGCATTAACAGCAATGATAACTAGAGCTTATGGAAAAATGACCACCAAAACAAAATAACATATTCTTCTAAATCAAAAGGCATGTATATACCACGGAAACATACCATGAGTTCACTATCTGGCTCCAGATAGAGCAAAGAAGCTAGCTGTTCCCCAATGGATGGCTCTAGTTCTTGACAATCTCGGCTGATCTGCATCACAATAAATGCAACCCTCAAATAAGATAGTTCACAAGGGCAATGATTTTAGGCGTAAACTAATGATAAGCAACAAACACCGTCAAAGTCTTAGTTCTTAAAAATGAACTGCTCACAAAGCAAACAGACATTGGAGCATCAAATATTTCATTTAGGGCCTAACTTACAGCTGATAAAATATGCAAGAAAATGCTAAACCACAGAAGCTACTGGGAGAGAGACAATACAAGCACATTAAGACTGGTACTCAGATAGTGGTTTCTCATTTTACACAGATTCTAGACATGATGTTTTTTTTGTCACAACAGAGTTTTACAAGGAAAGAAGTTAAAACTAATTATTACCAATATCGTCTTGAAATGCAAAATGCAGGTCTGATGTTTCAAAGTTTTCAGTTCCAAAACAAGAACCGATTCTTCCAACTTTTAGATAGAGACTGCAGCCAGCACCAAATGCTTGTTTAGTTATGTCACACTAAAATGCCACTATGTGATAGGTATGAAAGTACTTTATTTGTCATTTTTGTCACAACAGAGTTTTCCAAGGAAAGAAGTTAAAACTAATTATTACCAATATCGTCTTGAAATGCAAAATGCAGATCTGATGTTTCAAAGTTTTCAGTTCCAAAACAAGAACCGATTCTTCCAACTTTTAGATAGAGACTGCAGCCAGCACCAAATGCTTGTTTAGTTATGTCACACTAAAATGCCACTATGTGATACTAGATAGGTATGAAAGTACTTTATTTGTCATCTTATTTCTGGGTTTATGGTTTAGAGTTCAGGGAAGTTGAGTATCTACTTAAGTTTCAGGTATTAGTTTTCTAACTTCTATGGCAAAAAAAGCTGTGTGCTGACTGATGAGGGCTGTGAACAAAGTACGGAATACCTATTTAGCTTTACTTGGACAACCATTCTTATTTCCATGAAGATTCCTTTTATTTGTCTTCCCATTGCTCGGTTACAGCTTAAGGGAGTTAGGGACTTATTCAGTCTTAGGCTATAGACCACTGGACAAACAATACACCACATCTACAAAGTAAATCTATCATAAAAAATCCTACGCCGTTTCTGCCAAGAAATGAGAGATCCTGGAGAAAAAGATAATACTTAAGGATGAATTGCTAACCTGTCAAAAAGCATAACTAAAAGAGCAATGAAAAGGGAAAAAATTAGATAACAGGTTGAAATTGACGATAGACAGCTGATATGTGTCACTATAGTGTTCAAGAAATATTTTAATATATTCCAGTGTAAGGAACCGAGTGTTGATCAAAGTGTATAGAAACTAAAACAAATGGTTGTCTGGATAAGACTTGGATCCTGTTTTTCTGTCATGATCCTAATTATAAGCTCTGGCTAACTTATCTGAATGTATGCTCAAATAAAATCAGAATGTCAGGCGATGCTCCAGTTTCTAGCAATCCAAAAGAGTGAAACAGTGACAAAGCCCGTTGAATTGAATTTACAATAAAAACAACAATTAAGATGTTCCAATTTCAAGTAAGCTTAAAATGCTCAAATAGAATTTGAATTGGCACTAAATCCTAAATAGGGACTCAATTATGATGTTACAGTACCAAGTAATCTTCAAATTCTCAAATAAAACCTTAACCTTCCAACGTATGGATCCTTGAATGTCTGATCAAAAAGGAGAATATTTGGATTGCTGTCAGCCCCCAGTACTCAATCACTCCAATCTACCTTTAATCAAGAGTACTGAAGAATTAATTTCGGCAGATTGGTTGCTTGCTCCCACAGACGAGAAGCATTCTCACTACAGAACACAGCAGCATGCTTTGCCCAATAATTTTGGTCCAAGTACCAATCTGGCTGGTACAGAGGAACCCAGACTGAGGTTTCACCAAATTTGGGCATATCGATTTCACTCTACTCTTTACAACAAGCTGTCATCATCTATGGGCAGGCAAATAGCCACCTATTTCACCTGCTTGGAGGCAGATATTGAGCAAGACCTATTGGAATATTTTGATGGCAGGACAGATAACCATCCAAAGGAGGCTAGACATCCATTGCCATTAAACTTGCAATTGACAATTGCACTGATTCGAATTGCGTTGATTCTACCCATATCCTACAGGTGCATAATGTTAACTAAGGCACTAGTGAATTGGTTTATGGCAACTGACAGAAAGCTTGACTATGCTATTACCAGTTTACCAGAATGGTTACTCCAGTGACCAACATGCAAGTGCTTGCCAAAATTCCTAATTTACATTGTCATGCAATTGCAGCTGAGGATAATGACAGTGCATCAACCCTCAATCTCTATTATCGTAGCTCCCTGGGGGAGCTTCCCTAACTTCTAGCTTATCAGTCAATCTGTTCTCCTCCATAGTCAATTGGTTTGATTTTACGATGTTCTATATTATTCTCATGTACTGGATGCTATATTATGTCTAGAATAACTGCTAACCACTACCTTGGAAGAGAATTGGTTTGATTTTGCGATGTTTTATATTATTCTCATGTACCGGATGCTATCTTATGTCCAGAATAACTGCTACTCACTACCTTGGGAGATAATTTAATCAGAAAACGTTTTGTATTTTGCACTCCAGTTTTTGTTGATAGATTAAGATAATAGTTTATGTTCAGTACAAAATTTACATTCAAAAGCCTTTAGGAAAATAAAGAGGCCATTATCATGAGATAATTTAGTTTTAATATGCCACAAAAGAGATCTACTGTGACTAGGAAAGATACCAATCTTTAAACCTAGAACTAGACTTTGGCAATTGACAAAGATAACTTCAGAAATTGATGGAAATTCAACGGGTTGTTTCCTTGTAGTGTTGTTAATGTAAAGTTTTGATTCTACAATACAAACCAGAAACATGATAAGTTATAACAGTGGACTCACATAAAATATGTCATTTATTTCATGAACTCATTTGATACAATGCGGTTGATCACCTTTCATGTCAATGGCTAGTTAGTTGTGCTACCAGTACAATCTAACTAGCTTATATTATACTATCTAAATATTATTACATTAGTCACTTATATAAACATCACTTACTACATTATTGAAATTTTATACTCTAACACCCCCTCTTAAGGCTACAAATCTAACTATAAAAAATTTGATTGAGAACTAAACATTAAGAGTAAAATTCTTAAGTAGCTTCTCTTCAAAAAGAGTTCTTAGACCAAATAATGTTCCATCAAGCTGCCTCTTAAGAATAACTGCTCCCGAATCGAAATCCCAAGTTCCCGAATTCCTCCAAGTTCCCAAGGTGTAGCTCCCGAATTGAAATCCCAAGTTCCCGAATTCCTCCACGAACCCCTGAATACGAATTTCCTAAATCAATGGACAACTGTACATGTTGAGCTACATCAACAATGCTCCATCTGGTTGTCTCATGACCCTCTTAAGGGTATAATTCCCAAGATTCACAAACTCCCAAACAAACTAGACAGCCATCCATACTGAGCTTCATCTACATTAGATCCCTTTCTGTCTCCGAAGATTTGGCCTCCCATAAAACAAAACCCCCTCTATTTCATTGTCATCTTTTTCAATCATCTACAAGCTAAGTCACAGGGTTCGCCGATTTTGAACCTTGAGGTTTGAAATTCGGCGAACCTCAAAAAAAAATTCTAATCCGTTGAGGTTCGGTCTTCAAATTCGTCGGTTTCCAATTCGCCAGGTATATGCTAACGCCAATATCGAATTAGCCAAGCTACCAAACAGAGGAGTCAGGGAAGGAGTCCGCGTGGTTCGATCTCCGTGTAGTCGGGAAGCCATCTGCCAAACAGAGGAGTCGAGGAACAAAAACGGAATCCCCGTATTTTTGGTAATTTTCCATTCCAACAGTTTTAAATTTAGAGCAAGTCTGAATAATGCCCAAGGCTAAACAGCGGAGTCCTTGAATGAGCGAGCCTCCTTCACATTTTCTTGCTTGAATCCAACCGGTGAGTGCATGAAGTGTAAAATTAGCTGCAGT
The DNA here is from genome assembly GCA_027924585.1 of Larix kaempferi. Lineage (NCBI taxonomy): Eukaryota > Viridiplantae > Streptophyta > Pinopsida > Pinales > Pinaceae > Larix > Larix kaempferi. The sequence continues at coordinate 3,471,954 of BSBM01000267.1, read as the reverse complement.
AATTTTCGTTATATGAAATTTGAATATTGTGTAAGTTTTATTAGCTGCGGCAATTAGCCGAAATAATTTTTATTTCAATTTTAATTATTAAATACATGTTGGCCTTGTATGAATATTGTGCAATATATGTTTTATATTAGCTAAATTAATATTAATATTTTTTATATTAGTTATATTAATTTAATTATATAATATTGTTTTATATTAGTAAAGTATATGTTTTATATATTGTTATATTAATTATATATTATAATTTATAATTTATTATATTATATTAATTTATAATGTTTATTATAAAATATTTATATTTAAAAATATATATATATGGATGAACCTCATGTCGAACCTCATCCGAAAAGCCAAATTCGAACCCGAATTTCATGGTTGCCGAACTCAAATTCGAACCCGAACCATGTGACATAGTCTACAAGGGATTAAAGCTTCTCACTACAAATCTAAAGTTGTTGCTAAACTGCAGAAAGAAACTAATCAAAATGCTTGAACTAAAAAATCTCTCTTTAGATGATTTATAGAATGAAGGAAAAAATGAAGCCTATATATCTGCCCCCTCCTCTTCTGGGAATTAAATAACTCTATTTTTGTCTCCATCCATCTTTCCTTTTATTTTACATGTTTGCATTGGCGTTTTCAAATTAGCTTTCTACTGTGTGGTGTAACTGAAACAATCTTCAAAAATAACAAGATTATTTCTGAAATTTGTATACCCTTTTCTCCACAATCTGTGCATTTTCTACATGTCTTCTCTTATCAAACTGAGGTTCAATTAATTCGCTTTGTAGCATTCAAATTAGCTTTCTACTGTGTGGTGTAACTAAAACAATCTTCAAAAATAACAAGATTATTTCTGAAATTTGTATACCCTTTTCTCCACAATCTGTGCATTTTCTACATGTCTTCTATTATCAAACTGAGGTTCAATTAATTCGCTTTGTAGCATATATCTCCTTGTGCGTGTCTAGTTAGGTGCTTCTTGACTTAGGGTTCTATGTGTTGGATTTTGTGCAACTTCGGAAGATATTATTTATTGTATTTTATTGTACTTGATTGTAACTCCTAAGGGAGATGAACTTGATGTAATTTATGTATGTAAACCTTGGGATGAAAAGCAAGCAAAATAAAAGATTAAAATTAAATTATTATTTGCCCCCCAAGAGAAGTCGGCCCAGTCAAGTAGAGAAGTCGGCTCACCTAGGGTAAAAGTCAGTTTTACACTTGTATAAATAAGAGGTTATGTCACCTCATTAACATACTCATCCATTCACTCAAGTTCACATCACTTGGGAAAGAGAGAAGTTCGCACAAGCTGGAGAAGAAGACTGTTTTGGGGTTTCTACTTTTGGAAGACATTTCCCATCTTTTCTCTGTTATGATTGTACTCTAATCTCGGAATTATCATCTCTATACGAAGGTTGCTGGGTTTTCTCCCATTTGGGTTTCCCAGGATAAACTCTGTGTTATTGTTTTGTGCTTTGTCTTTCTTCTAGTGATCTTGTTTATGCATTTGAATTATTATGCTATGAATGTATGAAATATAACATGGTATCAGAGCAGTTCTAGAAGAAGCCATTGTCGAAACTAGGGTTTCATCTTTTGAAGTCTTCACCCAACATTTTGGAGAAAAAGAGCCTTGGGAATTTCGATTTTAGGGAGGCGCATCTTTTGGTGAAGACGGAATTCAATGGAGAAGAACACTGTTTTGGGGTTTCTACTTTTGGAAGACCATTCCCATCTTTTCTCTGTTATGTTGTACTCTAATCTCGGGATTATCATCTCTATACAAAGGTTGCTGGGTTTTCTCCCATTTGGGTTTCCCAGGATAAACTCTGTGTTATTGTTTTGTGCTTTGTCTTTCTTCTAGTGATCTTGTTTATGCATTTGAATTATTATGCTATGAATGTATGAAATCTAACATAGTATCAGAGCAGTTCTAGAAGAAGCCATTGTCGAAACTAGGGTTTCATCTTTTGAAGTCTTCACCCAACATTTTGGAGAAAAAGAGCCTTGGGAATTTCGATTTTAGGGAGGAGCATCTTTTGGTGAAGACGGAATTCAATTCCGAGAATTTTCAATTTTTTACCTAACTCTGCATCTGGAGCAGAAATTATGGTTTCAGTTTTGACCTACTTCTCTCCACAATTTTGGATCAGCCCTACCTCAATTCAACTCTCCTTGGCAAGGCACATCTACCTATGGAATCAGTTTTTCCAAATTCCAACTTTCATTTTTGACCTAGCTCCTGCTAGGGTTTCTGAATCAAATCTGCAGTCAAGATGATTGGTATGAAGGTTGAAGATCATTTGGAAGGAGCTTCCAACTTTATCTCTTGGAATTCTAGGGTTCTTCTACTTCTAGAAGAAAATGACCTCTTACAATATGTAAATGAGAAGGTCCCTGAGCCAAAAGTCAAAGAAGACAAAACCCGATGGAGGAAGAATGATGCCAGAGCAAGAAGGATTCTGTAGACTCGGTAACAGATCATTTGGTGCCACAAATCTCAGGGAAGAAGTCTGCTAGGAAAATGTTCAAGACCATGCAAAAGTTGTTTGAACACACTAGCATCAATGTATCCATTACATTGTTTTCCCATGTTTGATAAGCTATGGGAAGATTGCACTCAGGAGGAGACAAGGATTGCAACACGACAAAGACTCCATGGTACTCAACCTAAGGAGAATCAAGCATTTGTATCCCATGCCAAGAAAGGTAAGGGAAAAGGAAGGAAGTTCCACAAAAACAAGCACCAAGATAGGATACCAAGTCCTCCTCTAGATCAGAAGAAGGAGAAGAAGGATTTGTCTCAGATACAATGCTACAGGTGCAAGGCATATGATCATTATGCCAATAAGTGTCGAAGTTCTAACAAAAGGAAGCATGAAGCCTCAACTGTTGATGTTGAAGAAGATACTCCTCACAAAAAGTCAAGGAATGATGATCGTTCGAAGTTCTTCTTCTAGTAGATATGAAGATCCAGACTGCAAGAACAAAGATCTCTCTTGGTTCCCACAAGAAGGCAGTGGGAGCCCACACACAAAAACAATAAGAGATAAGTATTTGGTTTTCTTGCTTGAATAGATTTGTTTTTTGTCTTATCCATATGCAAATCTATCTGGAAGTATATTGAGCAGTTGATATAGTTTACCTTGTTGTATTTATTATGCATATGAGCTACACAACACTTCATTAACACATAATGGAGCTAGTCTAGATGATATCTCCTTCCTGCATGCTTAGAGTAGTGCACACTCTTGACGGCATGTTTTGGTGGAGATAGCAGACATCTAGATGGTTTCCAGATATGTTTGGAAGACATGTTTATAATTGTTGCGCTAAAGTATTAGCTAAGATGCATGTGTAAACTATTAATGTATTTGTAACTTCGGAAGATATTCACTTGTATATTTTATATTGTATTCATATGTCATTGTACTTCCGACGAAGAGGTTTTATTCCTTCGATCGAGAAAGTTATTATTGTATTTGATTGGGTTATTAGACTCCCCTAGAGGGGTCGACCCTAAGTTAAGTTGTAAGGGGTTATTAGACTCTTCTAGGAGAAGTCGGCCCAGTTAGGGTAAAAAGTCAAGTGGAAGTAAAGTATAAATAGAGAGGGTGCTCCTCTCTATTTATTCATTCACTCACTCACTCATTTCGCATAAGTGAGAGAGAGAGAAGTTCGCACAAGTGGAGGAGGAAGATGTTGAAGACCATCTCTTTGTTTTGGGGTTTTGTATTATTTGCTCATTCTATCTCTGAGGAAGTTGCGGGGTTTTCTCCTTTATGGTTTTTCTCCTTTATGGTTTCCCCGGTGAAATGCTTTGTGTCACTTGTCTCTTATGTTTGATTTGTTGTGCATGTTATTCTCTCAGATAAGATCCTAGATCATATTGAATTAAATTGTGAAAAACTAACATGGTGTCAGAGCTAACCTGAGAAGAAGACACTGTGCAGCTGCGGAAGCTAGGGCTTCTTAATTTTTGGGTCTCTTTCCACAGATCATCAAGGGCAGGAGGCTAGGCTATCTCTCCTAAGGAAGGCACATCTTTCTGTCAAAGCAGAATTGGATTCTGAGCATTTTCAATTTTCGGCCTATCACTTCTGCAGGAAATTAGGGCTTTTGACAAAAGTGGAATTTTGGAGTGCTCTCGGCACAGGATTGTTCTCCTCATCAAAATCGAAATTTAGAGACCAAGATCAAAGTTTTTGGTTGGGTAGAACCTCGAGATACGTCAAACCCTAGTTTGACTTTTGGACCAGAAAACCAAAAAGGACCGAAAATTGCAGATCTGAAATTCGCAAGTCACTTTTGAGGGGTCAATTTTTGGAATTTTCAAAATCCAAGTGTACCAGCTTGCTTGTCTCAGCAAGGCGCATCTTTCTATCCAGACATAAGTTTGAAAATCCAAGTTTGAATTTTTAGGGTTTCTCTATCAAACCCTAGCCAGCTCTAGATCCAGTTTTCAGCTATCAAGTGGTAAGACCTAAAGCTTTTTTATTTCCATTTAAGTTTCTCATTAAAGATGTCTCACCACACCAAGCTTGAGGATAAGCTTGAAGGGGCTGATAACTTACGAGCATGAAAGTATAGGATTGGGATTGTCCTAGAAGAGAATGAATTGGACACCTATGTGAATGAAGAGGTTCCAGTTCCAGAGGGAAATGAGGCTAAAGCCTTACACAAGAAGAACCTGGTTAAGGCTAATAGAATCATTGCAGATTCTATCAAGGACCATCTCATACCACATGTGTCATCTCTGAAGACACCTAAAGAGATGTTCGATGCCTTGACCGCCTTATTTGAAGGGAGGAATATAAATAGGAAGATGACATTGAGGAACCAATTCAAGAATGTCAAGATGCAAAATGCAGAGACCATGCAATCCTACTTTACAAGGGTCTCTCATATAAAAGAACAACTTGAAGTTGTGGGAGAAGATATAGAGAATGGAGAAATAGTGATGACCACCTTGAATGGTCTTCCTAGGTCATGTGATTCCTTTATTCAAGGAATCTGTGCAAGAATAAAGTTGATCACCTTCAGTAGGCTGTGGGAGGAGTGCTCACGGGAAGAAGCTCGAATTGTAGCTCAAGAAGAAAAGATGGGTAATGAAGACTAGGCTCTCACAGCACACACCAGGAAGAACAACAACAAGAGGGAGCATCCTCATCACAAGAAGGGTAAACACCACCACCAGAATCAAAGGGAGAACCTTGGAGGATCCAGGTGAGATCTTTCTCACATTCGATGTTATACTTGTGATGAGAAGGGACACTATTCCAGGGATTGTCCTAGAAATAAAAGTGGCTCTCACAAGAAGAACAACAAAAGAAGACATCATGCTCACACTGCAGAGGATGATGAACCTACCAAGAAGAGAGCCAGAGAAGAAAGTGAAGATTCTTCAAGCGATGAAGAGTATGTTTTGATTTCTGTTCTCACGGGAACTGTTACACATGGAAGCAATGATTGGCTTATAGATAGTGGGACTTCCAAGCATATGACAAGATTCAAGGAATCCTTTATGAACCTATCTGAACATGAGTCACCCCACAAAGTGAAACTTGGGGATGACTACCAATATCCTATAAAAGGAAGTGGTGAAGCCTCTTATAAGGTAGACTCTGGAAAGTCTATGAAGATGAAAGATGTCCTATTTGTACCATGACTAAAGAAGAACTTTCTTTCCATATCTACATTGAATGCAAAAGGTATGAGGGTTGCATTTGTAGATGGCCAAGTTCTTATGTAGCCAAAAGGAAAGACTATAGATGATGCAGTAGTGATTGGAGAGCAAGAGGGAGCACACTCTAGTAGTTCCTGCAAGGAAGCAAAGATTGAGAGGGAGTCCACCCAACAACCAAACAAAGATAAGTATTTGAATTGTCATTTCTTGTATATATGATTACTTAAATGATGTTCAATCATGTACATACTTATGTTCCTAGATTTAGGATGTATATTATGCATGTTAGAAAAGTTGCATTAATGAACAAGATACTACTAATATGCAAGTAATGGGTAAGTGGCCTATGGTACTGTACAACACTCCTTGCTACTTATCTAGATTGAAACCTCTTTACTGACATGTTGGAGTAGTGCACACTCTTAACAATGTTCTGGTAGAGATGGAAGGCATCTAGAAAGTTACAGGATATGGATAAATGTTGTATTGAAGCATTAGCTAAGATAATTGCATGGTTGTATGACCTATGTCTTTATGCATAAGAATTTGTTCAGAAAAACTATGAAATGTTTCTAATCATGCAATTGAACTTGACTTGTAGGAAAGATCGTATACCATCACCTAAAGAGAGACTTGTTTCGAAGAACAAGTGACGATGATTCAGCCAGAATATTTATGAATTCAAGAAGAAGACACTAAAGAACCTGAAGTTCCCAGGATCCGAGATACAACAATGGAAGGAGTAATTCCAGAAGAATATGAAGAACGCGAGGTGGAAGACCCACAGGAACCTGTAGATCCACCACGTGAGAAGAATTCTCAGAAGAGGAAACCAGCATGGGTACGAGAAGCAATTCAAGATGCAGAGAGATATGGTGCTCCAGAGGGAATGCATAAAGAAAGCAAGAGACCGAGACCATTCTCCAGTTATGTAGCCCTGCTATGTGACATCATTGACAAAGAACCTTCCAACTATGAGGAAGCAGCTGAGAAGAAAGAATGGAAGGATGCCATGATCGAGGAATACCAGTCGATCATGAAGAATGATGTCTGGGATGTGGTCCCGAGACCAGTGGGGAAGTCTGTTGTGACTTCCAAGTGGATCTATAAGATCAAGCATGCTGCAGATGGTAGCATAGAGAAACACAAGGCAATATTTGTGGCATATGGCTTCTCCCAGAAGGAAGGCATAGACTATGAAGAGACATTTGCACCTGTAGCCAGATTGTTAATTTTTTAGCATTAATTCAATATACTCTAGGATCTTTACTGAGAGAATAACATGTACAACTTATCAAGTATAACAATGCATATCAATCACACCAAGCAATCACATGAGACAATAGACACACAGAGTTTCACTGGGGAAAACCATAAAGGTGAAAAAACCCACAACTTCCTCAAAGATAGAGAGAGCAATGATACAACCAAAGTACAAGAGATAGTCTTCTCCTAGCAGCTGATCCTCCTCCTCACATGTGCGCCACTTTCCGAGTGATGGAAGAGTGAGTAAGTGAATGAAATCAAATAGAGATCTCCCGATCTCTATTTATACATGTCATGTCCTGCCCAATAAACCAGTGGGGCAGACTTGTCTAGCTTAGCCTAATAACCCATGGTTAACTTAATCAGGGCCAACCCCACACATGGTGGTCTAATAACCCATCGGCAAGTTACGACACTTGCGACACTTGTCAATACAAATGACGACACTTCTGTATAGAGGAATAATAACATCTCTATAGGAGTACAATATAAATAGATGAAATGCATAGGTGAAATACATTCTGAAGTTACATATACATCAACACAAATACACTTCCATTAGATCCGTACTTGCTTTGGCTGCAGTGATGAAGTGGAAGGTACACCAGATGGATGTCAAGACAGCGTTCTTGAATGGTGTAGTAGAGGAGGAAGTGTATGTGGAGTAGCCACTCGGATTTGAGACACATGACAAGGAGACTCATGTGTGCAAATTGAAGAAAGCCTTGTATGGTTTGAAACAAGCACCCAGGACATGGTAGGAAGGACAGACAGCTTCCTGACCAGTCAAGAGTAGAGGGGATTCTAACTTTTACTACAAGGTTGAGGAAGGGAACCCAGTGATAGTCCTACTATATGTAGATGACCTGTTTCTGACAGGTGAGGATGGGTTGATTGCTGACACGAAGAGGAAGCTTGCTACCGAGTTCGAGATGAAGGACTTGGGTATGATGCACTATTTTCTAGGCATGGAAGTGTGGCAGAGTGTGGATGGAATCTTCCTTGGACAAGGGAAGTATGCAGTAGAGATCCTGAAGAGGTTTGAGATGATGGACTGCAAGGTGATGGCCACACCTATGGCATCGAACCTAAAGCTATTGATTGATGCTTCATCAAAGTAGGTTGATGCCACGATGTATCATCAGATGATTGGGTCCTTGATGTACCTGACGAATACGAGACCAAATATCTACTTTGATGTGAACACATTGAGCCAGTTCCTGACGGATCCGAGACATGTTCACTTGATTGTTGCAAAGCATATTCTGAGGTACCTAAAGGGTACGGTTGATTATGGGCTCGAGTATGATGTGAATCAGAAGATTAACCTGGAGGGTTATGTTGATTCGGATTGGGTAGGCAATGCCATTGATAGGAAGAGCACTTCGGGGTGCTGCTTCAGTATGGGATCAGGTGTGATCTCTTGGTTTAGCAGGAAGCAGTCCTGCGTGGCACTGAGTACAGCTGAAGCAAAGTATGTCACAGCTTGTTCGGCTAGTTGTGAGGCAGTATGGCTAAGGAAGCTACTGTCTGATTTGTTTGATCTCCAATTGGACACGACTTGTATATATTACGACAACGAGAGTTGTGTGAAGTTGTCTGAGAACCCAATGTTCCATGGCAAGTAGAAGCACATTGAGATCAAGTACCACTATATCAAGAATATGGTGCAAAGAGGAGCAGTGAAGCTCCAGTATGTTGCGACAGACGAGCAGATAGTCGATGTATTGACCAAGCCTCTAGCCAGAGTGAAGTTTGAATACTTCAGAGAGAAGCTTAGTGTACTTCAGATCAAGGTTCCTTCCAAGGGGAAGTGATGAGTCCGGAAGACGCAGATGCACATAGGCTTTTCCGACATGGTGGTAGGTTAGTCCTCCCATGGCCGTTGATTTAATTGTCAGGATTTTTCGACATGGTGGTAGGTTGGTCCTCCCATGGTCGTTGATGTAATTACCGAGCTTTTTCGACATGGTGGTGGGTTGGTCCTCCCATAGTCGTTGATGTAATTGTTGAGCTTTTCCGACATGGTGGTAGGTTGGTCCTCCCATGGTCGTTGATGTAATTGCTGAGCCTTTCCCGGATGGTGGTAGGTTGGTCCTCCCATGCCGGTTGATGTAAGTGTTGTGTGATGTGCATTTGGGTTGTGCTCCGTTGACGATAAGATGATCTGAAGATGATGAGGTGACAGTAGGGTACACAGGTTTTGCAGTGGCATATAATCAGTCTTGGGAGATCCTGCAAGTTTTGAAGAGGAATATAATCAGTCCTAGGATGCTCCTTTAGGTTTTGCAGTGGCATATAATCAGTCCTGGGAGATCCTTCAGGTTTTGCAGTGGCATATAATCAGTTCTAGGAGATCCTGCAGGTTTTGCAGTAGCATATAATAAGTCCTGAGATGTACCTACTTGATGGCTTGCTCGCAAAGATGATGAAGACCTACATGGAGGCTAGGCCTACATCCAGCATGAAAAAGGGTTGGCTCTATAGAACTTCCTATGACGAGTAGATTGGAGATTGATGGTCGAGATAGCAGTAGTAGTGACAATGATGATCCAGCTTTGATGATGATCTAGTGACGAAGACTTGTGTTGATGAACTGTGTCAAGAGAATACCTTCCTAGTTATGAGGGAGTGTTAATGTATTTGCAACTTTGGAAGATATTCACTTGTATATTTTATATTGTATTCATATGTCATTGTACTTCCAACGGAGAGGTTTTATTCCTCCAATCGGGAAAGTTATTATTGTATTTGATAGGGTTATTAGACTCCCCTAGAGGGGTCGGCCCTGAGTTAAGTTGTAAGGGGCTATTAGACTCTCCTAGGAGAAGTTGGCCCAATTAGGGTAAAAAGTCAAGTGGAAGTAAAGTATAAATAGAGAGGGTGTTCCTCTCTATTTATTCATTCACTCACTCACTCATTTCGCATAAGTGAGAGAGAGAGAGAAGTTCGCACAAGTGGAGGAGGAGGAAGTTGTTAAAGACCATCTCTTTGTTTCTAAGTTGCACTGAAGCGAATACGGATACCGAGGGAGACACGGATACGACAAATTTTCAAAAAAGCCAGATACGATACGACGGGGAAACGGCATATATATATATATATATATATCGTCATCATCATAGATATTATCATTGTCATCATAATCATCATAATATTATCATTGTACATCACCATCATCACCTAACACTACTATCAAATATCATTAATCATACATGTAACATGATACTATGAAAACTTTTAACTAATATCATTTGAATCCTCATGCTCAAAGTCAGAGTCATCATCTATGTCCTCAAGAAAAGTAGACCGAAAATAGGGATCCTGAGCCTGGCTTGATTCCCCTGGGCTTGGAGGCACTCGTCCAACACCAATTGTTCATATTCTCTAGCTATGGAAGTGGGTCAAAGTCCATTTTAAGACAGAGGAGTTCAACAATCAACACCACCAACATCAAGGTACATAGAGGGGTTGATGTGCTTGATTGAATCCAGTGGCAACATTGCAATCCTGAAATCCTAAAAACTGTTAAGTCTGTTGAATTCTGAATGGGACTAAAAAGTCTACTTTTTGCATATGAAGTCCGATGAGGTTGGAACCACTCTCAAACATCTTGAAACAATTAATGGTAATGTTAAACATTTAAGAATTTAATATTACCATTTAATATTCTTTATAGCTTCCATGGAGAGGTTGTGGGTCCTTCAGGGTTTCAATGTAGACCAAGGAAACAATTAAAAAGTCGACTTCAGGAATAAAAAACGGTTAGAAACGTGGCCCTCTCTCTCTGATACGTTTCACAATTCCCCTGAAACGTATCCAAAACCCTTGAAATGTATTTGTACCACTCTGATACGTTTCAATGACGTTTTAGGGCCGTATCCCCTCCGTTTCAAGATCCGAAACGGGGAACGACGTTTCACCAAGGCTACTGTGACGTTTCCGGTAACTTAGCTTTGTTTTGGGGTTTTGTATTATTTGCTCATTCTATCTCTAGGGAAGTTGCGGGGTTTTCTCCTTTATGGTTTCCCCGATGAAATTCTTTGTCTCTTATGTTTGATTTGTTGTGCATGTTATTCTCTCAGATAAGATCCTAGATCATATTGAATTAAATTGTGAAAAACAAACATAAACTATTGCCATTGCATTTGATTATGCAATGTCACTGATCATCAGCCGGGATTTGACTTGTAGGGAAAAGACCATGTGATTTGGCCTACAAGAAAAGACTTGTTCCAATGGACACATGAATCCCGTTGATGTTCAACAGGAAGCTTCCAGGAATACGACTCTCAACCTAGAAGGATGACCTCGGAGGAAGCCTTCACAAAAGTCAAACCAGAAGTGGGCCACCTTGAGATATTCAGTTGTCCAGTCTATATACATGTGCCCAAGGAGGAAATATCGAAGTTAGAACCTTCAGGAAAGAGGGGAACCTTTGTGGGATACAATGAGTCTTCAAAGGCTTACAGAATTTACATTCCGGGATCCAGACATATTGAAGTCAGTAGGGATGTGACCTTTGAAGAAGAAATAGCTGTCAAGAAAGGCAGAGGATCGGACATGGAGATCGATGATGAAGAAATGCTAGAACCAAAGGAGATGAGATCATCTCCCCCTCCAGTTCAGAGGGAGTTAGCAGAAAAGGATGAACCTATTGATCCCATTGATCCAGTTGATATCCCCAGAGATGTTGTAGATCGGAAAAGACCTAGATGGGCACAACATACAATGCAAGACGCAGAGGGGCATGAAGCTCCACGTGGTGCTTCCAAAGAAAGAAAAAGAGCTCAGAGGTTCTCTAGTTATGTGGCACTGATGAGCAACATTATTGATTCAGAACCAACCACTTACGAAGAAGCATCCAAACATCAAGTTTGGAAGGATGCCATGATGGAAGAATATCAATCCATCATGAAGAATGATGTATGGGAGGTTGTGTCGAGACCTGAGGAGAAGTCAGTAGTGACTTCTAAATGGCTATACAAGATCAAGCATGGAGCAGATGGAAGTGTTGAAAAATACAAGGCTAGATTTGTTGCCAGAGGATTCTCTCAAAAAGAGGGAGTCGACTATGATGAGACTTTTGATCATGTGGCTCGATATACTTCCATCAGATCGATCATTGCTATTACTTCAACTATGGGATGGAAGTTGCATCAGAGGGATGTAAAGACAACCTTTCTCAATGGTGTTATTGAGGAAGAAGTTTACATCGAGGAGCCAGATGGGTTTATTGTCCATGGAAAGGAGTCTCATGTATGCAGATTGAAAAAGGCATTGTATGGACTCAAGCAAGCACCCCATGCTTGGTATGGACGGATAGACGGATTCCTGGTGAGCTTGGGATTTACCAAGAGTGATGCAGACTCCAACCTTTACTACAAGGTTGTAGATGATGAGCCACTGATTTTGGTATTATATGTTGATGAGCTGTTTCTCACAGGAAATGAGAAACTTATCGTACGGTGTAAGAAGAATCTCGCCTCTAAATTTGAAATGAAGGATCTTGGATTGATGCACTACTTCTTGGGATTAGAAGTATGGCAGAGGCAGAAAGAGATCTTCCTAGGACAGGTTAAGTACACCATAGATATACTGAAGAGATTCGGAATTTTGGACTGCAAGTCCATGGCCACTCCAATGGATGCAAATTGGAAGAAGTTGAGAGATTCTACTTCTGACTCAGATTTGATTGATCCCACCATATATCGCCAGCTGATTGGGTCCTTGATGTATCTGACAAAACACCAGACCAGATATATGTTTTGATGTGAATGCTCTTAGCCAGTTCATGTGCGAGTCAAGGCAGATTCACTGGATTGCTGCAAAACATGTGCTCAGATACTTACATGGCACTTTGGGATATGGATTGAAGTATGCTTCAGCTAGTGACCTGAGATTACAAGGGTTTACAGACTCAAATTGGGCAGGATGTGTTGCAGATCGGAAGAGTACTTCCGGATGTTGCTTCGATTTGGGTTCTGCAGTTATTTCCTGGTGCAACAGGAAGCAGAACTCGGTAGCACTCAGTACTGCAAAGGTCGATTACATGGCTGCTAGTACAGCAACTCGAGAAGCAGTTTGGCTTGGTAAACTCCTGGCAGGATTGTTCGGCCAGATTCCAGAGCCGGTCGTGATTCACTATGATAACCATAGCTGTGTGCAGATGTCAATGAATCCTGTATTTCACGACAGGTCTAAGCATATAGAGATTCGGTATCACTTCATACGTGATATGGTGCAGAAAGGTGCGGTCAAGTTATAGTACGTGCCGACAGACGACCAAACTGCAGATGTTCTCACCAAGGCTCTTCCCAGGGTGAAGTTCAAATACTTTCGCGGAAGACTTGGAATAGAAGAGAACGAGTCCCTCTGTGAGAGGGAAAGATGACATCGAGATGCTTACCCTGCTTTTGCCCAGGTACCTCTACAGTCCTAGGACTCAGCCAAATATGGGAGTAATCCCATAGGGAGATGAGTCGGACAGTCAGTAGATGGTCGGGTTCACATATGTGCCTCTACAGTCCAGGTACTCAATCAGGTATGGGAGAAATCCCATCGGCAGATAAGTTGGACAGTCAGTAGTTAGTCGTGTGATTGCACAGGTGCCTCTACAATCCAAGTACTCAACCAGGTATGGGAGAAATCCCATTGGTAGATGAGTTGGACAATCAGTAGATGGTCGTGCCTATTTGCTTGTCTAGGATCTCAACCAGGTATGGGAGAAATCCCATTGGAAGATGAGAGAGACACGTAGCAAATGGTATAGTTGATAATCTCAGATATCCAGGATTGAGTGATTCTCCTGGACACACCAAAGGACTTGTGTAGATGATGCATGAAGACACTTCTCGAAGGATTGAGACTGTGCTGACAACCTTCAGTATGTATAGAGATGATGGAGACAGTATAGATGTACAAAGATGAAACCCAGATGATCGTGATGTTGATGAAGACCAAAGAATACCTTCCTCGTCGAGAGGGAGTGTTGGATTTTGTGCAACATTGGAAGATATTATTTATTGTATTTTATTGTACTTGATTGTACCTCCTAAGGGAGATGAACTTGATGTAATTTTTATTTATCTATGTAAACCCTAAAAGAATCAATGTAAACCTTGGGATGAAAAGCAAGCAAAAGAAAAGATTAAAATTAAATTATTATTTGCCCCCCAAGTGAAGTCGGCCCAGTCAAGTAGAGAAGTCGGCTCACCTAGGGTAAAAGTCAATTTTACACTTGTATAAATAAGAGGTTATGTCACCTCATTAACATACTCATCCATTCACTCAAGTTCGCATCACTTGGGAGAGAGAGAAGTTCGCACAAGCTAGGCAAGAAGACTATGTTGGGGTTTCTACTTTTGGAAGACATTTTCCATCTTTTCTCTTTTATGATTGTACTCTGATCTCGGGATTATCATCTCTATGTGAAGGTTGTTGGGTTTTCTCCCATTTGGGTTTTCCCAAGATAAACTCTATGTTATTGTTTTGTGCTTTGTCTTTCTTCTAGTGATCTTGTTTATGCATTTGAATTATTATGCTATGAATGTATGAAATCTAACACTATGCAAATATCTCCTTCAACGGTTGAATAATGGACTTGGCAACTGTTGTTCCTTATGTCTTCTTCAAAACTAACTGGATACGATGGCACCCTCCTTGTCACAATTGTTCTATTGGCTTCTATCTCTGGCAGCATTCGCTTTGTTGAGTTGATATGATGGTCCAAACGCCTCTTTATTTGGCAGGACCAGTTCCTTTCCTTGGTGGCTCGAAATCCTTTGACAGCAGCAGATCTAGCAAAATCATACAGAGGGAAGCTCCTATATTGGAAACAGTTGCTCTTGTCTTTATTCATGACATATTTGTGGATGCTCTTGCTTAAATGATGGTTCTTTCTTGCTTAAATGATGGTTCTTGCTTAAATGATGCTCTTGTCTTGGCTCTTCTCTTAATACTCTATTCCTTCGATACGATAACCAACTGATATGATAGCTCTAAAATCTTTAATAAGGTGGCTCCAAACCTTTAATACGGTGACAGAAACATGTATGTCAATGTATTTGATGGCTCTTTCTTCTTCCTTCAACCACGGTGATTGTTTATGACGATTTCCTTTCTCACTCAATTAAACTCGATCACTAAACACAAGATTGAGGACCTTCCCACTCTCACACCACATAAAGTTTTGATTATACAATACAAACTAGAAACATGATAACATTGGACTCATGTAAAATCTATGTCACATGGTTCGAGTTCGGCAACCATGAGATTCGGGTTCGAATTCGGCTTTTCGGATGAGGTTCAAAATGAAGTTCAACATTAGGTTCGTCCATGTATATATTTTCTAAATATAAATATTTTATAATAAACATTATAAATTATAAATATAAGTATATATATATATATATATGATGTTTTTTTCATGAGGAGCGCTACAACAGGAGGGTATTGAGAGTCGATAGGAGCATTCGTTGCAGCGGCTAGGGTTTCTACCCTAGCCTCCCATTTTCACCCTTCCCTTGCGATGGAGAACGGAGACCCGAGCTTTTGCAGGTGCTCCTGTGGCTGCAACGGTGACGGTGTGCATCCTCTTCGACAACGACAGGGCGTGATACTAGTGTCGGCTTCCTCTTCGACATCGGCGACGGCTCCTGCAGGGAGTTTGGCTCCCTCAGAGGCAACGGTCTCGCATCCACTTCAACAGCAGCGAGGCATGCTTCTAGAGTCGGTCCTCTTCGACAGTGGTAGCGGCTCCTATAGGGAGTTTGGCACCCACGGAGGCGACGATCTTTGCATATCACTGCTTCTTGTGGCGGCGGTCACATCCCTGTGGCAGCGACCCTTGTGGGCCTGTGAGGCCTGTCATTTTTGCGGGGACTCCTCTGTTAGGGGTTGGCTTTGTGTTCTGTTTTGGATACAATGTTTGTAGTCAAGGTTTCCTCGGTGGTTATTTGTTCCAGTTTTGTTACAGTCTTTGCTGAGATTGAATTTTTGATACTAGAAGCTGAAAAGCTTTCTCCAGAAAGGGCTCTTAGAAGTCCTTCTGCAATATGTAATTTGATTTTAAATAATAAAATTACGCTTTTTCTCTGGGAAAAAAAAAAAAAAATATATATATATATATATATATATATATATATATTAGTGTTACAAACATCGTGATATATCGCAATGTTCCAGCTCGGCGATAATATCGCTGGAAAAAATTGTCATTTGAAAATATCGGCAAAAATCGGAAAATATCGCCAAAAATCGGGAAATATCGGCAAAATATCGACCGAGTCAAAAATTAATTTTTTTGAATTTTTTAATTTTGACGATATATTGCAGATGTTTGCCGACATTTTCCCTGATAAATCCGATATTTTGTTTTTGGACCCTCGACGATATTTGTAACACTGATCTATATATATATATATATATATATATATATATATATATATAATAAAATTTTAGCCCGTGGGGCAGCTCAAGTGGTAAAGATGAGAAGTTGTAATCAGTTGAAAATGGAAGGTCACGTGTTCGAATCCCCCCAAACTTAACCATGTGCCATGGTTTGGGCCCTATGGATGCACCTAGGGGTACAGTGGTAGCGAGATTGGATCCTTGGACCCTATGCCACGCAAGTAACAGCCCAACCCCCGTTGCCAATTCCCCTCGTACCAAAAAAAAAAAAACGTTTATAATAAATATCATAATAAATAAACAAGCTATAATTTATAATAATAAAAGTTTATAAATTATATTGTAAAATATCAAGTTTATAAATTATATTATACAATCCCTTGAAAAATACACAGCCTACCAGTTAAATAAAATTAACCCTGTCAAATAATATTTATAAAAAATTATCGTCATCAACAATGGAATGCACAAAGGATGACCGAACTATATCATGCCATCGTGGGGGAAAGGAATGAATACAGTCTGCGGTCAGGAAAATATTACAGCCGCAGAAAATACAGTCGGTTTTTATAAAATAAGTGTTACAGTTGCCCATAATATCGTTGGAGAAAGGGAGTCACACCCATCTCTCACAGATTGCTTCCCGTAATATCGTCGGGGAAAGGAAGCCGTCGCGGTCTGTCATGATTGAGGTCCGAGCAAATACACTGGACAAATTTAAAGCCGAACACTTATTATAGAGAAATGGTGGGGGTCAATTGGCTCTAGGGGAGATAGATAGGAGAGTGATCAACAAGAGGGATACGAATTATAGAGAAATGGTGGATAAAGGGGTGAAGGTCCTAGTTGGCTAGGTCATAGTCAACCATGCCAGACCCACCACACGCCCCACCAACTATGAGGAAAACACAAAAACCCACTAGAATCCCAAAAGCAAGGGAGGCTCGTGAGACTTAATAAGGTGCAAAAGATGGCCACCATATGTTGTAAGGAGTCCTAAAGCATCATCTGAAGTCCTATGGAGGGCCACTAAAACTAGGTCAATCTTGTGCAGACAAAGGGCATCCTCACACCTATATACACATAAGAAATTCAAATCATTTTCACTCTTTAGCAAGTAACACACTATAAAGTCTAACATACTAAGTTAAAGTTACAAACTAAATAGTAAAACATGCACATTGCATCAAAGTTCATTGGTATAAAGTAGACATTACATATGAAATTATGAATAATAAGTCTGAATATGATATACCAAGTGGAAATTCAAATTACATATTTGATATTTGATATCTGATATAGATAGATATGATATATGTACATTATCATATTACATCCAAAATTTGCCTAATGGCATTTCCAAATATGAAATAGAAAATTCAAGAACCATAGAACAATGAACAAAATAGCTCATTTGGCTTCCTCGAGCCATCTCTGCTAGGTTGTCTACATTTGCAGCATCACTGTCATCAGCATCCAGGCATCCCCAAAATTGGGATACCCCATCCCTAGGCATCACCAAAATTAGGGTACCCCCTCCCCTCTGCACTTGACATCCCCTGTTTTGCTAACAACAGTTTCGGGTACGTGAGTGAAGTACCTAATAATACGGCAAGGTACCTCTAAGAAGTCCCCAACCCCATACCCAAGACGTGGGTACCTATACTCAATACAGGTACATGTACCCTACCCCTGAGTATGGGTGCCCCTACTATACAAGGTACATATAATCTGAATAAGGGTCCCTATTGAATCCATGTGAAGAGCGAAACCTAAGAACATGGGGGGGTAATAGCAAACAATAATGATGTCTAGGGAAAGGGGTGATAGGCCACAGGCCCCAGTCCACACGAATTTAGCATAATCATCCAATGCACGCATAGTGACTCTACTCTAAAGAAAGTCTATGATGAGGCAAGCTACTCCCCCTAAATCTTAAACAATACGAATTGACAAACAATGGTATCTTGGATAGTCCAAAATGGACCCAATTGACTCATGAATCTTGGTAAAAAATAGGACACTTGCTGGTCTAAGACTCTAAGTGAATCATAAATTGAGCCCAAGCCCAAATAGGCCGAAAAGATCCCATTACAATTCCAACATCCTATGGAAAATCTTGAGCCCCCAAAAACCCTACCGAGGGCATTATTTGGTAGACTTGGGTCAAGCCCACCCTTGGGGACGAGAATCTCTAATAGCCACCCAAGATCTCTAATAACTGCACATTTGCCAACCTTCCAATCTACAACAACCTATTCCTACGACTGTTTGAGCTCTACAACCTATGAACTCATAAGATCGGCATAGAGGAAGATCCTCTAGGGAAGCGAAATAAGCTTCCACTTAGCTCCAAGGGCCTGCAATGTATCCCCCAAGGATCAAAAATGAAAGAAGAGTGGAATCAAAGCCAAACCACGCACTCTCAAGGGTCAACTCTTGGATACCCAATGTATCCTAAAGAAAAGAGACCCTTCTCTACATAGGGTCAAGGGAAGGAGATGATGGGAGTCCCCTCACCTTCAAGTTTAGCTTTTGAGTGTCAAATCCAAGAATTATACTTAAGTAATCCATATTTGGTTTACACCTCTACGTGGTATAAGAGCCAGTCAAAATACACTCCAACGAAACTAATCGAAGGCAAATGATAATGTAAGAGGTCACAAAATCCATATCAATATTATAAAACTAATTATGAGTAAATAAACATGTTGAAGCTGTATATTTTCACAAAATAAAATTCACAAATTTACATCCTCTACAACTGTGAATAGGTCAACGAAATTTGTCTCTTCCTGACCCCATGCCCTTTAAGTGAAATTGAGGACTCTTTGAAGCCAAACTTGAAAAAACACTCTCTCAAGCTAGTCAAGAGATGGGAGGAAGCTTCGTCTCTAAATTTACTACCATGCCTTATTCAAGAAATGGCAGTAAACCTAGCAAAAATTGAACTAGTTGGTAAGTTACATGATCTTCACCTTCTATAAAGATCCTTAATGCCTCGATTGAAGAAATAGGGCACTCCCTTTTGAAAGGCTTAATAGATACCTTTTCTGTGGTAGGTGCTTCTTCATTTCTCTATTATCCTATAAAGAGGATAACCTCAAGATCTTTCAAGGGGGGCCTTCGTTTCTTAGAAATGATAGTCTCTACCACATAAGCAGAAGATAATTTCACACCACAGAGGAGAGACCAACATCAATTTCAGTCTAGCTTAGATTACTCTTCCTACCGCTACATCCGTAGAACAAAGAGGTCGTAGAATACATAGGGAACAAAGAGGAAATATCTATTGAAGTTGCATAGCTGAAGGACAACATTGTAACATGTGCCAGAATGTGTCAGGTTTGATTTTCAATAAGGGTTGCTTGAAGTATAACAATCGAAATCCTAGCATGAGAATACATCCAACAGCTTGAGTTCAAGTGTGACTAATACCACAAGTATGGTCACTTCACCAAGAATTGTGCAAAAAACCTCCCACCCCTGAAGAATAGACACCAAAAGAAGGGAACTGAAGACAACAAAGGTGGTTTCATATCAACTAGAAGGATAGGACCCCTCAACAACAGGCACAAAAAGAAGCAAACAAAGAAGGCTTTATTTAAACTTGAAGAATAAGATAGAAAAGTTAAAACACTTTTAAATCCCTAGAAAGCCTCAAAGAAGGTAAATAAGCTCCCTCTAGAAGCTCCTGCCCAAGAAGAGATCATCCAATAAAAGGAAGAGGAAAATGGCCCCAAGCAGGAAAGTTGTGACACAGAATATAAAGTTATGAAGGAAAAGTCAGACAACCATGCAAACATCCCAGAAACAGAAAATTAAAAAGAGCAAGGAACCAAAAATAGCCCTGTTCCAAATGAGAAGGGTGTTTTGTTCCTTTCAGAGATTCAGAGAGAAGAACCAATCATACAATATCTGCTCAAGGACCAAGAATTATCCCAAGAAGACATTTACAATCTCCTCAAGGGAAAAATCCAAAAAGCCTGCCAAAATAACTTAAAAAAGGTTGCTTCAGCTGCCAAAGCCAAGGAAAAGGATACAGCTAACAAACTTTAGTTCACAAGTACTCTTCAAAGCTAAGTAATGAGAAATCTCTATTGGGATATTAGAGGACAAGGTAATAGAAATAAAGTAGTTAATCTAAGAAATCTTGTCAAACATTATATACCTATTATAGTCTTTATCCACAAAACAAAGAGAACTGGTTTTGAAGCTTTTCCATTACATCTGAAAAGCTAGTAGTCTTGGTTGTAGGGGCCAAGGCAATTTTCGAGGTCTTAACACCCTTGGGACCCTGAGGTTGTTGTGTACGGATTTCATACTCCATTCTCTTCATACACACTACTTTGGATGTGGCCGTGGAAAGTACTTATTGTGCACTCACCATACAAGACCTCTTGTGCATGACAACAAGAGCATTCCTCTTGTCCTTGCGACAACTCAATTGTGTTGGATTACTGTCCTCTCCTTCGATGTTGAATGCTTTGACAAGGTCCCCTTGACTTAGTCCACTTTCATCTTTACCTTGATCACATTTTTTACCTTACTAGACCCATTCAGTTATCAATTTGGGAGATCTTCCATGTGAATTGATTAGTTTTGGCCTTCATGACTTTAATTTGGTCTTTAGTTAGTTGGAAATGCCTTATTTGGGTCCCAAACTCTGTTTGGGCACACTTTTCAAGCGGTCTACTTTGTAAATCTATTCATGAGGGATATTTTCAAACATAGATTCCAATCCTTGAGAGGACCCCCCTGGCCAGAGCCCACCGCAAGCAGCTACTTTGGATGTCAAATCAGTGATAACTCTTTACTTCTATTATTTTGAGTTTACTTCTCTCATATTTTGGCTACTATTTTCAATCACATCAATGTTTTGCAGTAGCAGTGCCATTTTGTCTACAGACACACTACATCTAGAGGTCAGCTCAACTTGCAGAAATGCAGGTTTTGTGCTGTCAACTTTTCTGCTGTTGATTATCCAAAATTTCAAGAATCCTTAAATTTCGTCTAGGTGATTCTTCAAACCTTTTGTATATCTAGCATTCCAATCAACTTTTCCATAATAGAACCTTAAGATTGGAACTGTCTTGTTTTATCTTTGTTCATGCTAGCAGCTCCATTGAAGATTTTGGCAGAAATTAAGAGAAAAATTACAACTTTCCATTGGAAAGAAGGATAAGGAGATAGCAAAAAAGGTTCAGTCTAGTTAACTGGAGTAAGGTAACAAAGGATAAGAAAAAGAGAGCTCCAGGCCTGACAAAGATCCTTCTTTTAAGCATCTCTAGGAACATGCTTCTCTAGAACCTTCACAAACCTTCTTAATCCACTGAAAAGTTGGTCAAAATAGGTTCTCCTCACCAAACATTTCAGCTGTCTTAAATTATAACATATTATGACCTCTTTTCCTTCAAATAAAGAAGCTTCTACAATTATGGGTTTGTTAAAAAGGGCATTTAACTTTAAAAAAGGATATCCAAAACTTGAAAACTTTTGGAGAGATAAAACCCTAGGAGGAGAAGCCTATTTTATTTAAATTGGCAAGTTTTCGCCTTTAAAATCGAAAATCACCGATTTTTTCTGCAACACGAATTTGTTGAAAAAATTCGCCGATTTTCATGCTCGTAAACTCTACCCTAAATTCCGTTGGCCGTCACTTCGTTTTTTTCTGGAGTGTGAGCCCGGCCGTCCCTAGATTCAGTCCCCGGTGACTTTGTTTTTCCTGGAGTGTGAGCCCACGGCCGCCCTGAAGTTTCATGAGTTGGGTTGTTTCCCAGAAGATCATGGATCTCTGTACGCACCTAGGTTTGCGAGGGGGGTGTGGATCATGTGCCAAGTCAGTGCGAGAGGGACTTCCGCTATCCCAAGTTCGCTTTTCCCTCCCACACCACAAAGATTGGTCTTTCTATCAAGCAGCCCGCGGGTTCCATCTTCACTTCCTCTCAATCAATCGAGGGGTGGAACAATGGTCTCGGTCAGTTGAAGGATGGAACGGTAGAAACCCGAGAGCGATATGAATTTTATTAAAAATGATCATAGATTTCTTAATATATTTTTTAATTTATCAAGAATGAAATTAAAATAATTATCATATGTTTCTTAATATATTTTTTAATTTATTAAGAATGATATTAAAATATGAGATTTTAGAGATGTAAAACTAAATACTCTACTGGTATATTTTTGCGGTATATTTAAATTTGAAAGTTTGGCCTTCTAAACTAAACCAAATATTCTTAGATTCAATAAAAATAAATTTTATAATATTTAAATAACTTAATATATCATTATTATATTTAATATTTATATATAAAATGAAATATTTTTTAATTTCCAAATTTATAGTAACTTGAACTTAATGCCGAATTTTTGTCGAATTTTATCACCAATTTTTTCCTTGCCGAATTTTTGTTGAATTTTAAGGTCTCTGAATTCGAACACAAACTCGAACCAGGTGACTTAGCCACCCACGAACCCCTTCTTTCTAACCCTCCCCGTTTTTATTTTTATGGTAAAAATATTTCCAATTTCTAAATATTATTAAGTTGTTAAGTTTATTTTGTCTTTTCTAACCTAATTCAAACTTAAATTGTTAATTATTTTCTATCTTTCCCCCCTCTTTTTTAGTTTTTTCCTAATTCTTTAAAAAAAATTATCTAACAAACTTTGACTTCCTATACCTAAAACTAACAGCTACTCTCCTTCCTTTTTATATAGATTTCTAGAAGAATTTCTGCATCTTACACAAATATCTCCTATGTTGTTTTCTTGACAACTTTTTTCTTGAATCTGCTGACCTGAAGATGAGCAGGGGATCTGCTCAAAACATTGGTTTCAAATCCATTACGCAGTAAAATCCAAAAGCATCATGAAGTAAAACAAGCATTCCTTCACAGTCACTACTCAAGCAACAACACAAGGGAAGACCCCGAGAGTAAATATAACTCTATCAAAAATGACCATCAGAGATAAACTCAAAATGTGAGCATAGACAAACAACATAGAATACTAAGATTATCATAAAGACAAGTAAGATGTTTTTGCAGAAAAGAACTTGTGCTTAAATTGATCTAAGAAAATGGTTGTAGACCAGATAGAAGATTGATATAAACAATTACTCTTAATCATGTTGATATAGAGATTATGTTCATGTAATGACTAACAGCAAGACAAGTTGTGATACATGTAAAATTCAAGAATACCCTTGTGAGGAATTGTATGTATATCAAACAAGGCATTCATATTTGGAGGGGAGAGCACTGCCGAAGAATAAGTCAATTACATTAACCACTAAATAGTGCTAATTCTAATAATTAAAAACCATTTTGATAAAAAGCCAATACCTCCAAGTAAGGTAAAGTAGCAAATACCTTCACAGGTAAATTTTCATTGTATGGATTCTTTAAATGCCGAGTCCTGTGAAATGTCAACTCACAAAGCTGCAAAAGCAGTCCAAGTCATTAAGTCAGTATTGGTGACATTTATATGCATACAGTCAGGTAATAAAAGATTAAGAAGGGAAAAAACCAAAATAGCCACCATAAAAAATTTAAAGTTATCTTCACTGAAAACAAGTGACTGGGAAAAATCCCTACACCAAATATAGGTCCATCCATAAATAGAAAAATATAATTACTGAAACACTCTGCCTAAGCATCAGTTACTGATCTCCTCTTCTTTTTTCTTATGCACTATACTTGAAGCAACTAATGTAGAATATTATCTTCCCTCAATTAAGATGCCAAGTGAGTATACAGTTAATGATATAGACCATACTTTTCTTTTGAGCAATGTCTGTGCTTTTGTGTTCACAAATCAAAACAGCAACAAGAATGCACTAAATAAACATATGTGTGTTCATTGTCTGGATATTTAGGCTACAAAACATATTCCTTGGAACTTAGAATCAAAACATTTCTATCCTATTTGACCAGAATTAGGCCACAAACCCAATTAAGCATTCTGGTATGATGTAGTCACAGAAGGGTGAATAAGAGTGACTTCTTAATGGAGGGAAAGATGCCCCTTGAGCTCTATTAGCACAAATCTAATAAGAATTTGAATGTCTCAATCGTTAAAATACATTAACATTTCTTAGGATGACCCGTCACTATGATGTTTGCCTAAACATCCACATGAACTTCTGAACTAACTGGAAAAATATGCCACAGATCATACAGTCGACTTATCCAGAAATAAGTCAATGCTACTATTCATTCATACATCATAAAATTATCCATTCCCAAGAATTACAATATACTTCCACCCTTTTCTCCCTTACGGCTGTGTATCTAAACTAAATACAAAGCATTTGAAATAACCAAATTGCACACACAAACTTTCACTACCTATGATCAGGTCCAATATGTACCCTTTTTGTCATGCAGTGGGCATTACCTTCAACCATTTAAGACCAAAGTTTCGACCATAATGTGCAGTCCCATGTGCATACTTCCACCCGCCTCCACCAACAAATCCACCAATTTTAGACATCATCTTTGCACAACCCTGCTTAGCATCCAAACAGATCGACATCGCAAATATAGTTAACAAATCTTTCATTTAGATACATGACTTGGGAGCTTCATTTTCTAGCTATTGTATCAAAAAGCGAAACATTGACAGTAATATGCAAGTTAAAATGACCTCCTTGATATTCTGCACTGTCGATATGGAAGCAATAGAATATCGGTCTTTCAAAATTTTAGCCGGCATAATGATGAAAAAAAGACAACTGCAGTAGGCCAATTTATTAATTAGATATATACTTGTATCAATCCTTGTTTACCTGAAAATGGCGGGTCTTGTTGATTGAGAATATAAGAATTACATTATCACATGAATCAAAAGCTTCATTCAGTTTCGCCTCATTATTTCGTTGAGTTGCCCACATCCCTTTTTGTACAGAGAGTTCCAAATTTTCTCTATTGCTGCTCTTCACAATAAAGTACCTAAAGTTCCTCACATGTTTACACAGAATTTAGTTAATATTCAATCAATGTCATGCAGCTATCATCAACAACACCGTACAGAGCTCAATAACCCAAGACATACAAGTATCTGAATACAGCAGACTGCACTGCACTGTTACTACTATATTCTTTGCACATGTAACAATCTATTCAAGATCAATTAAATTATACAAAAGTCATTTTGTATCAACAAAATTAGTTCCAACACAACGTACACACTTTCCTCTATATGGAATTTTATGCACATAAAAGATATTTATTATTTAATAACCATACCACAACTCAATCATCTTCCACACTCCGAGACATCTTGTTCTAATTAACTAAGATGGAGAAACAATACAGGACAGCATTAAGGGAGATTTCAGATTTTGGAACATTGATGAAAGAAGAAAAAAGAAATATTAGAATTTTCACATAAGAGGTAGAACTTTAGAATTTAATGTCTTTTGAAATACAGAAATTCTTAGTGCTTAAGGAAGCTCTGAGACTTTGAGGGTTTTTGGCATGAGATTTGTCTTCTTAATGCCCACATTTCTGCTACAGTTCACATGCTTTAGATCTTCTGATCCTTACTTGCATTCAGATCTCAGTCCATCGCATGTTCTTTCCAATCAGCTAGGCAGGGGCCTCACAATGGCCCATACACAAGATGCTAGTCATAATGCTTCAGCAGCCTCAGAGGAGAACGGCACTCAAGAAAGCCTGCATGTTGGTCCCAAAGGTTTGCCACAAGGTAATGATCATGTTCCTCCTGATCCTCCTGCACAAATTTCTTTAACATAAGAAAGATAATTTTATTAATGTCCAACGAATGGCCACTAATGTGGGTCGAAGGGACTGTTAGGTACAAATGATGTCCATACAAATTGGGAGCACTAATATGAGTCCTATGAAAAGCATAATGCAGAAAGTAAAGTATGAATCTAATCTAAATCCCGGAAATCCAACTCCGAAGACGGAAAGTCAATCCAAGAGTGAGGTGTCCCAAGAGAATGGATCTAGGATCTATGATACAAATGGTACAAGCCTGTCATGGTCCACTGAAACCATCTCTCCTAAGTTAGTCCTAACATATGAGGATGAATGGAGGAATCTCAACATATAAGTCTGTCTAGAGGAAGAACTAGAAGAGGAGCTAGACCATGTAATGTGAAGCTGCCTGGAGGAGGGGGCCGTCGTCGTGATCATGATGATATCAACTAATTATTGGTATGGGGCCAAGGCTGGCAATGTCGTTGGGATGTCACGGAAGTGGAGGTGGTCCTTCGAGTCCGCACTGATCTCGGGTTGGAAACAAGGCCACCATTTGTTTGCCTCTCGATGCCCCTAGTAGATGGGAGCACCATGAAAAAGGAAGTGATCCATTGAGTGGAAGCTGGTCCAGGATGTGAATGTGTATGGAGGATGAGAGAGCAAAGCCGGAGGGCCTCTTGCAAGTATAAGGCCAAACATCTATGGTCAAGGCACCTGAAGAATCTGGCTAGAGTCTGAAGCTCCCTAAAAAGACAGTGGAACTGCCCTCGGATCTTGTAGTAAACAACAAGGCAACAAAAAATAAAGTGTTCCTCAATTTCAACCTTTCAAAGATGGCACACTTGGCAGATCATGTCATATCAATCAATTTGGTGATCCATCTCCACCCCGAGTCTATGAGAGCCCACCCTGAAAAATCCCAGGGGTATACAATGAGCCCATCCCTCGGATCCATTAAGTGTTTAGTGTAGAAGACCATCTTTGGACATAACTTGCCCTGAGGGTTGATCCAAGTGACATGCACAAATTGCCTATAGATATCATGTCGATTGATCCTGTTCATCTCCTGTCTAGTAGGTAAGAGGTGGCCGAGTGCATCAAGGGAGTATCTAAACGAGGGAAATCAATCCATTGCAATACCAACAAACTCTAGAGGATCTGAGACCCCCGCATACTAGCATTGAGTGTAGATTGAAGGACTAGCTGAGGCAATGGACTGTGATCAACAATAGGCCAAGTATGTATACCAGTCTTGGCCCTTTGACAAGTCAATGAAGCTGCGAATGCGATGTAGGAATGAAACAAGGTTTAATATAGTCTCAAGCCAAAAGGGTTGGGCACCAAACTCTACAAGTATGATGGGTTGAGGAATTATCTACTTGCATCTAATGATACAATGAAGAAGGAGGATCTACACTCTCTTCTAAAACCCATTAAAAATTGCTTGTTTGACTATAATGGTCATGGCCTAGTAAACTACTCTATTGGTCATATCCTGTCTAACATCATGATCGGAGCTTGTAATTGGTAATCTTGGGAACCTTACAATTGGCACATTATGAACATCCATAACATAACCACAATTTTTTTATTGTTTCGATTTAAGGAGTCCTCCAACTCTTTGGCCATCATGCAACATAGACCATGGGTGTTTCCTAATACTTCGGTGATTTTCTCTCACGAGATTGAGAACTTTTCTACAAAGGTTTCAACCAATCTACATTGCCTGGTTTGGGTAGAATTCCATGCTTACCAGTCCAATAGTGGGCATTCTCACCTAGGCTTTCTTGTCCCATACTCAAAATTAATTTGTTATGAACACAACAAGGTTCTTCAAGCCCACACCAACAAGAGATTTTGCGTCCATGACCCACGTTAACATTTCAAGTGACTCAAAAGAATACACTGATATTCAAGTTGAAGATGGATCATACAATTATTCATTAGTGGGATAGTTCATTGTCACCTATGCTACATTTACTTGTGAAAGATTAAAAACAAGAAGGAAAAACGCATCCAAAATGCCCAAGAAGGCAAGGTGAATAATTTCCATCAATTCTAACCCTTACAGGGTACAAAGTGAATAAGAAGAATGACTCTTGCAGGGTACCTAGTCCCACTGCAAACAAGGAAGAGATAGTCCTAAAACATCTTTAGACTATGCTCTTTGGGCAAAAAAAAAATTATTTGTTGCCAAAGGTATGATCACTAGCTTATTTTCTTTGACTTTGTCTATGGGAACAAGTACAATCCACTCATGCCCAACTCTAATTACCTTTGAATAATCCAAGTTATCTGCATAGTCTTTATTCAACAAATCCAAAATTTAATCCTCATCCTTGCAGAGATAAAGGATGGATTAGTAGTAGAATGACATCATTGCAACAAACACCTTGTTCCAAGATGCTTTTGAAGGGAAATTGTTGTTATTAAAAAGCAATGCAATAGGGCAAGCATGAAGCAGTCAGCAAGCATTTGCAACTCAATCCTTTTGATGAGGATGTGTAGGGTTGTGCAACCAAGCTGCATCACAATCTAAAGGAGTTCAAATCAAAGCTCGGCTCCATTGGATTATAACTAGGGAGAAGACCGCAAATGCTTTTCCAAGGCCCATGCCACTACAAAGACTTGTGAGCAAACATTTTATCTAGAGCTTGATGGGGATAGAATAACAAAGCATGTTGAAATATTAAGAGTTTGATAAACATTAGAGGATAGTTTTCATGTCTTGAGATATAACAAAAGAGAGTAGGATGGCCATGGAAAACTATGCTAAAGAGATTTCCTACATGTTGCCCAAGTAACGAGCTACTACATACATGTGATCAATCATCAACCATCGATGAGTTGTACACAGCATCCACTATGGCTAATGAAAAGCCCGCTAGGCCTCAAAAAGCCTCGTGTGATTTCGACAGTCACTTGGGATTTCATGGACTCTGATCTACTATAAATATATTGAGAAGCCAATAGAACCAATTCATTAGGTCAGATTATCAATAGAGGAAATATCATTTTTTTCCTAAAAATTGGAGATATTGAGTTAATCACTAGTTGCAAGTTCATAACCTTGCTCAAGGTCTCATACAATATTTTAGCTAAGGCCCTAGCAATCAAAAGAGGGGACGGAGATTTTATAGTCGTAGAAGCTAATCCAATGCCACAAAATAGACATATCTCAATGTTGTTTCACACATACATATACACCCACATAGCAATATTTTATAGTTGTGGAAGCTATTCCAAGATGCCATAAGATAGGAGTATCCAACTATTGTTCCACACCCATGCGCGACATCCAACACTTGAGGAGGAGGCAAAGCAAGCAATCCTAATCACCTCACAATCAATCAAACATTAAGTTAGTAGCATACACCACTCCCTTGTTATTGTCCTCATTGCCAAACACCACTTCCTTCTTATTCTCCCCATTGGCACAAGGACCATGGTATTTTAGGACTTGTATGTTGTCAAAACACAACCTCGAAACCAATGTGGGATAACGCACAAGAGGATAAAGGAATTTATAGTCATACAAGTTATTCCAACATGCCACAAGATAGGTGTATCTAAGTGTTGTTTCAAACCCAACTTGTTGATGACCTTCGTCGACACCAAATTCTTTGTGTTGTCTCCATCAACAATTGGTCATACAGCACCTATCTCGGATTGTCACGTTTGTCCGGAAGATACACTTCCTCTACGTTGGTTCCCTCTCCCCTTGTTGTCTAGGTTGCAACAATGTGTCGAGTCATCAAGTTCCTACCTCCCTCCGATGCAATCTCTATTGTGCTCTTTCCTATGGTCGAACCAGCTCCATCATCAATTCCTAGATTCATCTCTTCCCAACTCGCAATATGCAAGTTTTCTGGGCACTCATACGCCTTGTGGCCCAATTCCCGACACTTGTAGCAGACAGCCTTAGGTTGGTCTTCCTCCGAAAGCTCCTCTATGACCGTATGTGCCTTGACGTCTGGGATTCTCACTTCCTCGTCGGTATTCAGGTGAAGAGTTTCCAGTACTACCTTCTTCTCGTCATTCTTCACGACCTTCCTCCTTCCACAACCCACTACTCTATCCTCTTGCGATAGCAAACTTCTGACTTCAAGTTGTCGGCTTTCCCCAGCTTGTCGAAGTCTTCTTGCACAGTTTTTCCTCTGCTTTCAGGGCTAGATGGTATGCTTCCCCGACTATCCTAAACCTTGACAGGCACAACTCGTCCTGAATAGCATATTTCGGGCCATTAACACACCTCGCAACAGCTTCCTCTCCCTCGTCCGCCTATCCTGACTTGATAAACAGTCGATAGAATTCTTCAATGAATTCTTGAATGGTCAGCTCCTTCTGTTTCAGGTTTTGCAACTTCCTGAAAAAAAAAGATCATGTAGTCGATGGGAAGGAACTTATCCTTCAACTTGGCGACCATTCTATCCCAAGTCTTCACCTTTTCTTTTCCCTTCTTTACACTGTCAACCTGTACATTGTCCCACCACAATGAGGCATGACCCTTCAACTTTAAACAAACAACCTTTACCCTTTTGGGATCTTCTATCTGCTCCATATCAAAATATTTTTCCATCTCCCTAATCCAGTCTATTAACTCTTTAGGAATAAGGCTCCCTAAGTAGGTAGTCACTTCCATCTTAGAGCTACCCTTCATCTCAGATAGAACTTTCAACAATTTGTCTTATGGGTCTTCTTCCTCTTCAACCTCAAGAGTATTTCCTTCATCTTCAACACTGTCAACCTGTACATTGTCCCACCACAATGAGGCATGACCCTTCAACTTTAAACAAACAACCTTTACCCTTTTGGGATCTTCTATCTGCTCCATATCAAAATATTTTTCCATCTCCCTAATCCAGTCTATTAACTCTTTAGGATTAAGGCTCCCTAAGTAGGTAGTCACTTCCATCTTAGACCTATCCTTCCTCTCAGATAGAACTTTCAACAATTAGTCTTATGGATCTTCTTCCTCTTCAACCTCAAGAGTATTTCCTTCATCTTCAACCTCTACATCGCTATGGTCAAGGGTTTCGACGCCGAATCTTCTTTTCTCGGCTTCCTTTACTGCTAACTCACTCTTCAGACTCTTCATGGTCTGAACGCATTCTTCAAACATCTCCCAATCGATGGTCACAATTGTGCCTCCACGCTATCTTTGTCCTCTACCACAGACGTTACCACCCCTTTGAGCCATCGCTCTCACTTCACTGACCAAATCACCACTTCCCAATCGCAACTAGGTTACCACCACCTTCTGCAACTCTACCCAACAGCAACTTGAGTTTCCTTCGCATCCAATCGCAACTGGAACCTCACGCAGGACACTTCCTGCTCTAATACCAACTAATGCAGACACGACCTAGGTCGCCTGCAAATCAAGGTGCACAACAGAATACACACACAACAAACAACAGGTGCCAAGAATTATGGCCTTCTATTAATCAAGGAATCAATACAAAGATGAAATTACAATGCAAATACGAAACATTGCTCCAATCACTCTCATAGTCGACTATTCTATCACCTCTTAGCATTGTTACATATGAGTAGGTGCGCTTGCACACTCAAGTTCAGTAGCCCTTTCTGTGAACTCGGACTCGTATTTATAGATACTCTCGACTCAAATTTCCCGCTCAATTCTTCCTGTAGATGCTTCCCGCAGTTCCAAGCATAGCTCATCTGCATTTAAACCCTCACGTGCCTCCATTCAACTCCTCTTGCAATATGGCATTCTGCAACAACCGTCATAACTACGCAATAACTACTCCAACTACTTCCACTGTTATGTGTGCCTCGGTTCCGAACGGTAGCTTCCGTCATCATTGACCTCAATTACCTGTCAACCTTACTCTACTCTTCCAATCGGCACTCCTTTGATTGTACCCTGACTCTGTCAACGATCCTCTAATTAGTTTTCTTGGCATCGGCCATAACTAGTCAATACCCACGACTTCCTTCTGTCAACTATCCTTCTACACTTGTCTGGAGGTCGTCGACCATCCTCCAAACGACTTCAATCGCCTCAATTTCGACTGGTCTTCTTGGGCTAGGATGCCCCTGCATCATGCGGGCGGGCCAGTTCATGTGCAGTGGAACCAAAGACGAAGTTGGACATGTGGTCAACACGATTACCTGCCATGTTTGCCACTGGGTGAAAAAGTGGTGTTCCATTAGCTATTTATGAGGGGGACAAACCACCCAAGGAATAGATGGGAGCCTTAGCTTTTCAATGAACCTCTCAAAGAGACCAACTAGGTCAAACCTAAAGATGACAATTGCAATCCCATAGCTGTGGTGGCAACTTATGCTTAAATTTATGACATTTGTTATATCCCTTCGCCAACATTAACAATATGAAACAAGGACAACTCAAAAAGATGGTGCAGTAAAATGCAGGAGATTGTATCATCCACCCTATTCAATAGAGAGGGAACTCTCATAGCCACTTCAAGAGGGAATCCTCTAATACAAATGGTGAAGCAATAATAGATAAAAATTCCATTCCCACAAGGAGAATTATATCCTTATTTATAACAATACCCTAGCAGGCTAGCAGCTAGCTACCATAACCCTAATCCATCATTAGCAAACCTTATTTAATAACTGACACAGTGGACTTTTATTAGTGACTGGGCAGCCTCGCATCAAGCCAAAATACATCTACTAAAGTTAACTCTAATAGACCATCATAATATACCATCCCTATTTAAGCAATGTTGACCTCAATGCTTACAATGAAGAAGTCGAATAGGTACATCCATAAGCCATGGTCCCATATATAGATGTCAACCCTAGCTTCCAACTAGTGAAACATTAAAGTTGTTTGGCAAAATGGGCTGAATGCACTGAGTGGGCTGAGTACACAATTTGACTAGCATAGATGAATAGTTAGTGTTCACGTGGGTAGAAAAATGCTCAATGCATCAAACATGCTAGCTATTGCTGATTGTGTTAGTAACCTCAATAAAGGTTGTCGATGCCACAACAAGCGGGGTTCTCTTCCTCCATATGAATTGGAACAACCACTTAATCCTCTATGGTGGACTCGCATTGAACTATGAGTTTTAGTTCCTCATAGTATTCCTCTGTTGAAATTGACTGAATGTGTCGTCTCATAATAGCCAAAAAGGAAAAGACGTGCTTCCTGTAGTGTGTGAAATTGGTGAACCATAAGCATTTTTCATTACAGGTTACTTCAGTGGTTAATAAGATAAAAATAAGATAATTTAATCAATGTCTAACAAATGACCACAACAGTAGGTCAATGGGAATAAAAAGTACATCCATCAAATAAACGTACAATGTGGGAGCGGGAAAGGCATCTCCTAGATCAAAAGCAGAAAAAACTATAAACATAGGAATGAATCTAAGTGCTAAAGCACGTGGTAAAATGATGCTGAGATCTTGGTTCTCTTTGGCCATTTTTGGAAGTCGTATTAAACACTCTCAGTTATGCTCTTCATAGACAATAGCATTTTAGGGAACGTTTTCTTCAGGGACTTCTTCCACATAGGTTTTCCATACACCCAAATATTGCACAATGATGGGGGCAAATATATCCATATTTCAATGGATCCCTTTTCTCTGCTGGTTATAACTCCTGAAACACTGCTCATAATAGCTATAGCAGCCCCAATTCAAAAAGGGCATTAATATTCTGCTTCAAATAGCACTAGTGCAACTTCATTCTAGTTCATGGACAGATAAAAATTTGTGCCACAAGGCAGGTTTCTGAAACCAGAAAGAAATCACAAATCAGGCAGATCAGCTTTTCAAGGGCATATATTGCTCAACACTGCCCAGAATCACTATCATGACCCAATCTGGAAACAGCACCAAAGTTCTGATTCTGATGGCATTGGTGCAACTGCAATCCGATTTGCAAGCAAAAAGAAAAGCATGCCACAAGATATAGTTCTGGTTTTGACAAGAAAGAAATTGCAGATGTTGAAGGTCATCTTTTTGAGGGCATATTCCCTCAATACTTCCCACAATCACTATTATGAACCCATTCTGGAAATGGCATCAAAACTCTGCTTTGATGGCCCTGGTGCAACTGCAATCTGGTTTCCAAGCAAATAGAAAATCATGCCTGAATATAATCTGCAAAAATCCCAAATTAAATCATCTATTTTCCCAATCACTGCTTTGATATCACTTGTTATGATCCTTAGTTCATAATGGTAACAAAAATATCCAAGAACATGCAATGGGATGCCAAAAGGACAGTATTATCCACACCTTATTCAAGAGAGGGGGAACTCTACTAACCATTTCAAGGGGGCAAGACCCAATACAAATACCGAATCAATAATAGATGAGCATTCCATATCTCATGAGGACTCCTTTATTCCTAGATATCCTAGCAACCCTAACCCTAATCCACCACCAATGGACCTTATTTAATTACTAACATAGTGACCCTTATTTAACTAGCATAGTGGGCCTTTATTAGTGACTAGGCCACCTTACATTAATTAGCCATCATACATCTACTAACCTTAACTCTAATTAACCCTTGGGCCTTTATAAACATTATCAAGGAGGGTCATAACAACAATACGATTATCATTGGTGTACCCCTTGAAGAACACTTTAATTTCTGCTGTGGACATCTACCGTTTGGCCCAGTGCCAAATATTTTTGTTGTTACATCTAGATCTCAATGGGAATTTTATATATTTAATGCCCCGTTTTGATATTTAAATTTTATGAGTTTTGAGAGGGCAATCATTTATACCTCTACGACCCTTTGGTTGTGGTCACTACTACCAACTGTTTTTTGTGAAATGTTCTATGTACATACTATCACATTAATACAGATAAAAAGAAAAAACCAGAAATCGTTCATTCTTCATTTCTTAAACCACGAGCTATTCATTCAGTGAATGATCCATCGCTTTGAAAATTGGCAATGAACATTTCAACTTCTTTTAAATAATCATTATACATCAAATCAGCGTACTTAACTTTATTACAAAACAACAAAACAATGAGAAAATAAGTGCTTATAGGAATACAGAAAATTCTAAAGGGGAATGCAATGCTGAATTGAAAAGTACACCAAAAAGATATTGTCTAATATAGATGGTTTAATAGGAGTACTGCCCAGTTACAATGCAGATCTATATCCCAACCATACCAATATTAATTAAAGCTAAAACATGTATCCAGCTTTATATTAAGAAAATGCTATTGCAAAACAGAAATAAAACCCAACTGCTAAACCTAACTTAAATTTGCTAACTCATCATCAGTTCTCTAAAGATGATATGTAAATAGTAATACCCTCTGGAATATATCTGCTGAGCGAGCTGGTAAGGATTTGCAGTATGCATATTTTTTGCAGTCTGCATATTTTTTACTACACCCTTTTTACTTTGTAGTAGCTGTTTCCAACAGCTCTGGAAAAAATCTGCTCCTTTGTTGTACACTCAAAACTTATATTGTCAGTTTCACCAAACACAGCATCTGGGCACTTACTGAAATTTGAGATTCAAGAAATGACTTAACACAGCAAACAACAAAATTTATAATCGCTTATTGTAAAGAAAAACCCAAAGTAATATCCACTTGATTGTATTCTTGCATTGTCATTGTATTTAGATTTATAAATTTATGAAACACATATATGCAAAAACTGAACTTTGAACAGAAAACTCTCTTGACCAAGGTTAAATTATAGCTTACAATTGCTGAACCCTGCAATGGCCAAATTAGATCACATCCATAGTGCAGCATAAGTGGCCATAAACTCTGGCACTATTAAAGGCGACTAAATAGATTGAATAAATTATATATCTGAAGTTCTCGCTCAATAGCCACTCTCATTTCTCAAAGGGCAATACATTTGGAGCAAAACAGTGGGAAAGAGAAATTGCTATTAATTGGTGCTAAAGACCAACGAGTTCAATATGAAACAATAATTATGAACTTTGGTACAATTGAATATTCAAATCTCAAAATAAATATACCAATCAAGGTATAATTTTGACAATCATGTCTACTGTCATGCCCCCAACATAACTGGAGGAAAGACTAAGAATTAGGTAGATAGGCATCAAAGTAACATGTTTTGATACAAGTTAAAATAAAAATGATATTACAAATTTACAACAGTCCCCACAGAAGAACAGCCATGCACTGAGTCATGTCAACGAACCTAGAATGTCCTTGTGGAAGCGCCAATGAAGCAGAGACTGTGTTTGGTTGACCCAATAATCCATTTGCCATAGGGTTTGTTGATTGGCCTTGACTCTGATTTGCCTGATGTTGGGGAAGACGATGTGTCCGTTGCTTTTGCTGATTCTTTGGATCCCCATGTATTGGTGAATTTCCAGGCAATCGCTGAGAAGCACTAGCCAAAGGCTGCTGCAAGTAGGTCCTATCTGATTGATGATGATAATTGTTATGCCTATGCTGGGGATATCTGTTTGGGTAGGCATCATTCGCTGCAGAAGCCAACTGTTGAGTCTTTTGGAAAACCTCTTCAACAGGTGGAGGAGGACCAGGCATCTTTTGATGCCTGTATCGACAATCAGGCCCGTTTGGACAGAAACCAAGTTTGTACCTGTTACGAGTCACAACATCAAAAAGAAAACATTCAAACATCACTTTGTAGATTCCAAAATACTCGAGCATAACAGCAGATGATCCTTGCACCATGATTGTGTCAAATAAATCTCAAGCACCTGCTTGCAGATTGGAAGACATCTACATGAAAACTTTTGGATTTACAATATTACCAGAAAGCTATGAGTGCTTCAAGTAAAATAAACTAATGAGTTAACTTTTTCATGCCTTTGTTCTATTTGGTTCTCGGGAAATAAAAACACCTAGATTCACCAGAGAACCCAGCATCAGTTGCTCTAGAGAAACGGGAAAGATAAAAGGTTATGTTTATGTAAGAACACCATAAGGATTTGATATACAATTTCCAAAGAAAAACTAATGATCCTATTGCAGAGAAAACAAACCTCCCACTGCATCCAAAGCAGATAAATATGCAATGAAACAAATTATCCTATGTATCAAAAATCATATTTCAGAAGACTCGCCAACAAACTCACTGTGCAACTTAGGCCATGGAGATGAGGCAAAAAAGGGCAATTTCTCATTCAAGTTTCTTCTCTTTTGGACTTTTCAGAAGTGCCAAGATTGTTTTCAATGTTCTATGGTGAACTCGCAGCCAAATGTTTTGAGGGGAACATTTTTATAGTAGAATTTCACCTTCTGTCAACAATATCCATGATTTAAGTCTGTTGCAGTGAAATTTCAGCTAATTTTGGAGGGTGGGAAAAAAAAATTTCATGATTGGTATTTCAAGTTTCAACAGCCTGTTTCTTCAGGTTTTCTTTCTCAACAATCTGCTTCAACAGATAAAGAAGTTTCTGAGAAAGGTAAAGGTATTTGGGTTGTTTAGGTCGCCCACTATAAAAAAAAAAATTAAAAAGGCAAAAAAACAGCCACACTTTTTTTTGAAGCTATAAGAAACCAGAAAAAAATTGGTGAAGAAAAAAGGGATTGTGTTTGGGTTTTGTTGCAAAGCCTTGGGGAAGGACACAGTCCAGTGCAAATTTGTGATAAAATATAGGTGGGGGAGTAAACTATCTTAAGTAACACCTTATCAAAATCCCTGCCCATGATATGAAACCCATGCATTCTTATGAACCTTAAAAGATCAAATCATGGCCAACTCTGCTGCAATCACTACTGCTAAACAGAAAAGACAAAAGGTAAGACACAAAATAGCACAACGATCTAAAACATCTCTTCTATTTGTTGAGAGTGGTACTGCTCATATTGTTGCTGATGCTAGCAGTAAAGATATTAATCCCCATTCCCACAATGCCACCCAAACTTTTGTCATTCCTCCTAGACCTCGAGCTAACACTTGTTTCACTCCTTGTTCCCAGACCAGATCTGAACCCTTAGAATTATGAAATGGAGAAACATTAATCATGAAAGTTTGAAACTGTTGAGAAAACCATAGACACCAGCTTTTAATCAAACTTCAATATTGCTAGATTCCAATATTGGCATAACTTTATTAATGCAATTGCTGTGTATGGCCTGGGGTTCAGAACCCCTTACTTTTGAATCTCTTAGGTGTAAGACTGTGTATGCTTTTGTTAAAAAGATGTAGACAAAATAATAGCTGAGCACCATGCTTCTTGGGCCAAGACTGGTTGTAACATTCTGTCTGATGGTTGGGACTGATGGGATAAATAGCACCAATAATCAAACAACATGAAAGGATCCTTAACCAATACACCAATGCATGAATCTCAATTTTCCCTGTGGGCATTATGTTTTTCTAAAAAGTTTATGCATCATATCAACTGAGGAGTGCCAGGCATACTTCCATCAGAAGCATCATGTCTCTAGCATCAGTATTTGATTGGCCTTTATATCATATGGATGCTAAAACAACTTATCTAAACGATCTGATTAAGCATTGAGCAATCAAGAGGCTTTTAGGTGCATGGATCAAACACCCATGTGTGTAGGTTGAAGAAGGCCCTTTAATGGCTGATGCAGGCACCACATGCTTGGTAATCACAGATTGATGAGTACCTACAGAATTTTGGCTTTTCACCAAGACTGCTGCATATCTAACTTGTATTATTTGTTTGGTAAATATGATATGCTTATCTAGTGGTGTATGTAGGTGACCTGGTCCTAACAGGTAATCTAGAAAAAGCATGGTGCAAGAAGAAACTGGGAAGTGAATATGACATGAAGGGCATAAGGCTGGATGCATTATTTTCTAGATCTAGAGGTTTGGCAGGGTTCCAAGAAGTTTTCCTTGGACAAGAGAAGTATGCAATAAAGATTTTAAAGAGGTTTCAAATGATGGATCGTAAAACCTCAAGCCACTCCTATTGTTCCAAATCTGAAGTTATCTGTTAATTTAGACTCCATATTTGGTAGATCCTTCTTTATACCAAGCAATTGATTGGTTCCCTTGTGGATCTAGTGAATACCAAGCCTAATATTTGTTTTGCAGTGAACACAATAAGCCATTTCATGATTGAACCTTGATAGATTCAATGCAGGGCAGAGTTCACTATGGTCTGAGGTATGAGAGAGATGGCGATTTATTGTTGCACAGATTTGTTGATTCTGATTGGGCAGGCAATGCAGGGTGTTGCTTTAGTATGGGTTCAGGAGTCATATCCTGGATCAACAAGAAGCAGTTTTGAATTCCCCTTAGTTCAACAGAGGCAGAGTACATGACAACAAGTATTGCAAGTTGTCAGGCTAGTTGGCTTCGCAAGCTGATAGAAGAGTTGATTGATCACAGGTTGGAGCCCACAATTGTTTATTGTGATAATCGTTGCATCAAGCTCCCTGAGAATCTAGTGTTCCATGATAGCTCCAAGCACATTTATATAAAGTACCATTTCATCAAGGACAGTTCAGAAGGGTGCTGTCATCCTAGAGTATGGTGTTTCACATTTGCAGGTTGCAGACATTTTGACAAAGCCCCTGGCTTAGGGTAAGTTTGAGATGTTATGGGAGAGATAAGGCTTGCTAAAGAACACCTTCTTCACAAATAGGAATTGTTAGCTTTTGTACCTGTGTTGCTCAGCAGTTGTCCTCCTTCAGCAGGGTGCACTCACCAAATCCAGCACAGTAATGATAGCATAAGGAAGCTGGCACAGCAGAGAAGAGCCTCTTAGGAGAAGCATAACAGTTATGTAGCAGAGGTAGAGAGCATGTGCATGCCTACAACAACAAAAATCCACAAGTATCATGCTTCATGCATAAGCTCTTCAGCTAGTACCTGCACACACACTGCCAGAAACGCCTTCCACCAGACAGTGCAGGGGGTTTCTGTCCAGTAATAGCAGAAACAGGAACTCCATTTGAAGGGGCTCATGTATTTAAAGAATCTGAGATTGCAGAATTTCCCAATACATGGGTATTAGCAGTAACAGCAGGCCCTGCCTCTAGACCTCCCTCAGAATCAAAGCTCAAAGCCCACTCCAGATCCTCCATCTAACCCTACTCTTGCATTCAATGCTACTTTCTTTAAATCCTCTCTAGATCCTCGATCAAACCCTAAACCCTTGATTTAAACCCTAATGTCTTCAAACCTCCTTTGGACCCTCCAAATCCTAAAACGTTGTTATAAACCTTAATTCCTTCAAAATAAGCCAATATTTCTCAAAATTTTGTGGGCTTCTACAGTGACTTTATTTGCTCATATAATCAAATAAAATGGTGGCAACCCCTCGTTCCAAACTCATTTCCATGCTTTACAAAAAAGCCTATAAAGCCAAAAAAATTAACGAATTCACCCACTCTGTATCAAAATGGATACTGTAGGTTCCATGGAAGGTTATGTGGAACCAATTAAAGCTCTGAATGGCAAAGTTTCTTGGGCTTTAAAAATGAAATATTTACCCCTTTTCTTTAGTACTTGTAAGTACGACTTATCCATCAATTCTTCACCATTTTTCACAACATTGAAGTTTTGAACTAATTGAAACAAAGAAAACATGCCGAACACGATTATGCAAACTATCACTGCAATTTCCGAGTTCTGATTGGTGCAATCAAGCTTCCTAGTTTTTTCTGGGGTTTCTATCTCAGTTTCCCAATCATCAAAAGTTCAAAATCCTCTTCAAGAAATTTTTAATGTTAAAAGCATAAAAGAATGTTCATCTTTTTTCAGATTTATGGTCAGATATATGATTGACGATCTTGTATGTAACAAAGACAGAAGAATCATAAAGTTTAATTGAATTTTGTTTCCAAAATCTTTCTGGTTGCCTCTCCCACTCATATGGTACTTTTGCCTTTGCTTCTTCTAAACAAACTTCATCATACCAAGATCAACAGTTGATCTTATAGTAGTTGTTAGATCTGACT
The DNA here is from genome assembly GCA_027924585.1 of Larix kaempferi. Lineage (NCBI taxonomy): Eukaryota > Viridiplantae > Streptophyta > Pinopsida > Pinales > Pinaceae > Larix > Larix kaempferi. Next base: position 3,430,956 of record BSBM01000267.1, on the reverse strand, counting down.
GTCCATGTATACCACAACATGCACAGCTTCCTTAAAGGGAGCTATGAATGGATACATGGACATATAACAAGAAACCTTTTTAGGTGGTCAGCATAGATTCCTTCACCAAGAGACTAGGGTCGTATCTTGAGTTATTAGTTTTTTATTCCCATAACAATAACATCCTTTATAGGGTGGGGCTAGAAACTTGATGCATGTGTTAGAACAGAGATTTTTACTGTTGAATATATTGTGGAAGAACATTGAAGAGGGTGGAAATCCTTGCTATAAGTTTTTAATATATTAGGCTTTTCACATTAGTTATTTTACTCTGTTGACAAATATTCAGGGACAAAAACGAGCTCTTGGAATCCAAGATTCCAAACTTTTATATGTATTAGAATGGAGAACTTTTGCATCTAAACATATTATCAATAATGTTTAGTAAAAAAATGATGACATCCAAGCATAAACGTGTAATGACATGACAACCCTACAAAGGCTTTGACTCTGAGTATCGTCATAAATTTTAATAGTAATTAACCCCCCATAGGATTGAAATTTGACATCCTATTCGTATATTAAGAAAAATTTCTAACACTAATTTGGTCTATTAAAACTAATTTTCCAACACAATATATCAAGAAAATTGTGTATGCTAATTTGGTCGATCAAAACTAGTTTTCCAACATTAGGAGATGAAAACACAAAATGTATATATTGGTAAGATTTGGCCCAATGCTCATGACCTCCATAGTGAAACTAGTCACATGACTAACCCAAAGAGAAGAGTGTATTTATAAAATTTATGAAACAAAGGAAGTTAAAGATAAACGCCACTTCCTTTTAAGTTTTTAACATATACTACCCTAGTAATATAAGACATAATTTTACCCAATTGCATAACTCAAAATACTTTTCAACTAAGTCACCTGACACGAGGACATGAGACACGAAGGACACGAAAATACGAGTGTCCCCACGAGACACGGTGACCCCCAAAATCAGGCTACGAAGGACACATTTTATATACATATTTTTTTTTAAATATATTAAAATTTAAAAATATAGACATATAGATCCAAAAAAATTTAGAAACTAGAACATTTACAAATATTCAATATAAATTAGAATCAAAACACATTAATGATTACACATTTGTCATTCACAAATCACAACACATTTGTCATTCACAAACACAATGAGACACATAGATGCATGTCGGAACCATATTTCTCATTAAGTCATCAAAAGCAAAATGTACTACATAGATGTCGAAATGCCACTGGGCACTGGAAAATGCCAAATAGACTAATAGTAAATACAAAAAAGGGGTGGATCAAGATGGAAGAATCCCATTTGCCAATGACTCAATAGTCCTCCTCCATGCCTGAATCAACAAACTCATCACTGCCATGATCCTCATCCTCCTCCTCCTCTCTGCCAGTGCCCATCTGACGAACTGCATCTGCTGGTGTGGAGGATGACCCCTATATATGATCACCATCATCAAAAGTGACCAGCTCTAGCACTGGATCATTAAGATCCATGTTGGCTAATGCCAACTCAGTACTGTTGTCCAAACCCATATCATCAGGAAAGACATCCCACAACTTTGTCTTTCCCTTCGTCCACTCCTCCCTCTTCCTGTAAATAAGACGAAGGTTGGAGTGCACATACACCATCGTCTCTGCCCTGGACTGCTCAAGCCTGCTCTTCTTCAAACTATACAAGTTCCATATGTGCTCCAATTCCTCTCACAACAAGAGGATGAAGTAACTTGAGAGATGACCCTCAAGGCTATCTTTTGTAGAAGAGGGCATGTTGCCCCATGAGTTGCCCACCAAACATAGGGTTTCTTAACCCCCATGTCTCTAATCACCTCATATCCTCCAAATCTCCCAGTGCCACTGGAAAACTCTGCAAATCCCTCCTCCACCGCCTCAAGGTGGTCTCTATCCTAAAGTAGTCATCTAAAAGTTGTCTTCCTCCCCTGTGAGATCTCTCCATCCATGTGAGGAGGGACTCTACGTGAGGGCCCCGGTCCACTAGTGATCCAATCCTGAGTGTAGAACTTGGGGTTCAATGAGTGGGCCAAGCAATGCAAACTGCAAAGGTGTGCAATTCTTATCCCACCTGGAGATAAGAATGTCCTGTATGGTGGACCATAAGTTCTCTGTCGATGTATCATACTCGGCACACTCATTCTCCATAACAATGGTCCTCATGGACTCAATCATGGAATCCCACCCCTCATAAACATCTGCTAGGATGGGCTGGTCCGTGTCTGCAAACCGCAACAAAGAAATGATTGGCTCCGTGATCTTGATGCTAAGATCTACCCTATCCCACCAACCATCATCTAACACCGTGTCCTTCACCTTTTTTGAAGCAATCTGATCCGTCTTTCTCCAAAAAGCCCAAAACTCTGAAATCACCATGGACCCAAGAGCGGTTTTGACCTCTCTCAACCTCTTGAGCATGATGAATGAGGAAGCAAACCGAGTATCTGCAACCTTCAACAATGAAAGATGTGTGTACTCTTTGTAGATTGTGGGGGCATTGGTGTGGTTTTGTACAAAGTTACAAATATGGCGTGCATCGTCAATAAGTTTTCCAATCCATGTCACATCTGAAGCAATAGATTTAAATGCTAAATTCAAAGAATGGACAATGCAAGGTGTCCAAAATACCTGTAAGATCAATAAAAGAAAGTATAAATGAGTCTAGACTCTAGACTCTACAAGACTACAACTAACAACTCAAAATTTCAAATAAATGAGCAAATTAACAATGCAATTATGCAAGGTGTCCAAAATGAAAATACCTGTAGATATTTAGCTTCCACAAGCATGCCAGCAGCCTTGCAAACAGGTGCATTGTCAGTGATGATTTGTACACAAGAATTAACACCTACGTCTTCAATGACTTTGATGAACAACCCACCCATATATTGTGCATCCTTGTATTTTCCAAGAGCATCCACTAGTTTCAAGAACACCGGTACATTTGGGGAAGACACCATGAAATTGATGGGTGGATGGCGTGTTGCATCCATCCATCCATCTGAAACAATACTAACACCACATGTGGGCCATTTTGATTTAATTGGTTCAATAATTTTATCCACCTCCTTCCTTGCCTTAACCAACAATGTGGTTCTAAGCTTCTCTGAACCAGGAGGCACATAACCAGTTGGAGCTCGTTCCATTAGAGTTCGACACATCTCAATGAACAATGGTGACCATGCAACATTGAATGAAATGAAGTTGAGGTAGAAATAGAATGCAATGGAAAGGTCCACCTCTTCTCGCGCCTCTTATTGGAAAATCCTATCCATTGGACCACTGGAAGTTGGCCTCTTTCTTGTTGGATAAGCATCAACCTCACTCCTAGTGCTAGAGGGTTTACTCAAGAATGGAAGAGGATCCTCATTTTGTTGTGTCTTGCTTGCTGCAGCCACCTTCCCTAACCCAACATGGTTCTCTCTTTCCATCTCCCTCCTTTGGTTAACACTCACCGCTTTGCATGAAGAAATTCCACAAGGGAGGGCCAACAAATGGCCCTTAACCCGGTAATATGTGCTCTTGAAAGCATGCTTGCAGAAATTGCAAGTCCAACACACATTGCCTCCCCCACCAAGCTTTGCTCCAACGCCTTCTTTCCTTGTCACATACTTCCACAAAGGGTATTTACTCTCTTGTGCTTGTTATCTTGCCAAAACATGGTTAAAATGAGCATGAGCTTCACTAGAAGCAGTTGGAGCACTAATAGGAGCAGAAGAGGATATGCTTGGAGGAGGAAGAGGACGAGAGGGATTAGATGGGGCATTCCTCCCTTTCCTTTGCCCTTTAGCTGCTGCCCTAGCTAGTTGAGACATTTTCCTTCTTCCTTGATGGTGAAATCAACTTGAAATCCCTTGCAAATGCTTCCATACTCCTTCACCTACAAAAAATCCAACTCTTAGCTCTCCCTAGCTCTCCCTTCAATTAGCAAATGGCAAAAAAAAAAAAAAAAACGGTTTTATGGACTCGCGGGTTCACTTTTTTCGTGCGGTCGTGTCCTGGAATCGGGACACGATTGTGCAGAGGCAGGACACGATCCTCCCACGTGGGGAACACGAAAAAACACGTGTCCCCCACATGGGAGGGTTGTGTCCGCGCCCAACACGTGCCCACGGGACACTTGGCCCTGTTAGGACGTGTCCATTGACTTAGCTTTTCAACTTACTCTTCACTGCCCTTCTATCTAATGAAAACTGCTGACATAGATCAATCCTAACCCCTATATCTAATAAGCATCAAGGGAGATCGAAAGAAAGAAACATACATGTTCGGCTATTTTTTCATTTTTCATTTTTACGGACTTCAAATTTTCTTCAACTTAGTTTAATGTTACAAGCATGACGCATTTACTTGGGTTGTAGATGCACCTCACTACTCTCAGTGCAATAATGACCTTGGTACTTGCATTTTCACCATGTGGAAATATAGAAATGAAATTCTGAAGAATATTTAGACTGATTCTTTTTATTCATCCGACAGACCTTATCAATCTTAGGGGACAGTAACCATCTTCTGATCTTCATAATAAATAAAAAATTAGCATGAATTACAAATTTGCAATTCGTATTAGTGGGTAGAGATCCAATAGGAAGGATGGTGGTGTGTTAGGCTATCCACCAAGGTTGGATTCTCTAGAGGCATGTTCCTAGTAGTCCGGTCCATATGCACGTTTTGGGTGATTTTAACATAACAATACCATCATGTTGTCACATCTTAGCTGAACATGATTTTTGTGTCATTCCACCAGTGTGTGAAATTCGTCTTTTGTCAGTTGGTTATATCAAATATTGTAATTTGCCCTTAGAAGGACTAGGCAAACCAATTACAAGAGCAGACCAATTATTAAAAAAAATCACAAGAATGAATAAAATGAACATAACAACAAAAACTTCATATTTTTCTTCATTTTCAGGATATAGAAATAATCATGTATCTACAGATTCAGATTTGGTATATCCTTCTTTATACAGCCAGTTAATTGGTTCCCTTGTGTATCTACTGAATACCACACCTAATCTTTGTTTTGCAGTAAACACATTGAGCCAGTTCATGATTGATCCCCGACAGATACAGTGGAGGGCTATAAAACACATGCTCAGACACTTGAAGGGCACAGTTCATGAGAGAGATGATGATTTATTGTTGCATGGATCTGTTGATTCTGACTGGGCAGGAGATGCAGATTGTTAAAATTTAACATTTGATAGCAGTAACAGACTATAAATAAAATAGTGCAGAGATTGTTAGCAGTAAACACACATCCACAAAAATTGAACACAGTATTTTTCACGGGGAAACGTTTCAAGGACAAAAACCCCAAAGCAATTAATAATAGTTTATCTCCTGAATAAGATGACTGAGTTTTACAATGGTAGGCTAAGAACAAGCCTCTTCAACAAATTAGAATATTGCTCAAGAAGAACCCTGTACAATGACTGAAGATGTTGCCTGAAGATGTTGCCTGGAGCAGCTTCAAACATAGTCAACCTGTACAAGCCTGTAACTGCCAGAAGTTGCTGGTGTATACTTTACTGAGGCGGCCGAGATTTTCTGCTGGGCTGTCATGACCTGTTCAGGACTGTCGTGGACTACTGTAACCTGTGGGTGCCTTGTTAGGGTTGCCAAACTCATGGACAGATCTTGATAAAATTCTGATGCACAGATAGTTGCCCTAACTGGGCTTGGGTGCTTGGCTGAGAGCCCTAGCAGGGCTGATATACACTGCAGAAAACTTCAAATGAAATTCAGGTGGCAGCAAACCATAGCTGAGATAAGGTACTTTAAATCAGCAAAAAATAGAACCCAGCAGAAGATAGAACCACCCACGAGCTGATCAGAGGAGACAAAAAAGTCCACGAGCTGAGCAGAGAAGATACACTCCAAATTCATTGATAAAATTCGGGTGGCAGCAAACCCTAGCTGAGATAAGGTACTTTAAATCAGCAAAAAATAGAACCCAGCAGAAGATAGAACCACCCACGAGCTGATCAGAGGAGACAAAAAAGTCCACGAGCTGAGCAGAGAAGATACACTCCAAATTCATTGATAAAATGAGGAAAACTTCCTTCTTTAATAGTGAGTCGAAATGGAAAAAATAAACCAGCATAGATCCATCTTAAACCCATATCTATCAAGCACCGAGAGGGATCCAATTTCTTAAGGTGTATTTCCTAAACTCAAGAAATTTGATCTCTCTTGATTTATAGATCCGGGTTTAAGTTCTAAGTTTTTATTTTATAAACGAACATCTATTTTTTAATTACTTTTCATAATATTTTATTTTATGAACCAACATGGATTTTTTTTAAATATTTTCCATAATTTTTTATTTTTTGAGCCGACATGAATTTTTTTAATTATTTTTTTATTAAAAAAATTACTTTTTACATTTTATTAGATGTAACGCTACATACATGTTACAACATCTCCACCATACTGGGCTGTAGAGCACCTCGTTTCACTCGGTGCAAAAATATATTGGGGCCAACTTATAAGCCATCCGATTGGGTACACGGACCAAGCCAAGTTATACTTGGGTTTCATGGTTCTTCAAGTGGTTACAATAAGCCATCCAGGTGTTCTTCAATGATCCATTCATGTCCACTCCAAGTACATCATCATTAGGAGAATTATTAATTGCTTTTACTTCACCCTCCTTGTTTCCACCAAAATCCAGTGCTAGGTATTTCCAAAAGGGTTGATCAGTCCCTTGAGAAGGTCCCATAGCCCATAGATCAAGGGGAGGAGTACACCACTTGCCTAGACCCAGTCTAGGGCTTATAGTGAAATCCTGGTAACTGACCAGGTGCCTCCATTCTCCCAGAGAATGGCTCTCAGCCCCAGGTTGAGCTTCCAGTCCCAGACTGGATTAATATCCTAGTAACTGACCAGGTGCCTCTATTCTCCCAAAGAATGGCTCTCAGCCCCAGGCTGAGTTTCCAGTCCCAGACTAGGTCAATATCCTAGTAATTGACCAGGTGCCTCCATTCTCCCAGAGAATGGCACTCGATGTTGCTCAGAAAAATCAACACTCCCTCTCAGCGAGAGGGTCATTCTCTGCAATACCAAGCTTGTCTCGAAAGTGCACAAGCTTTGTCAACGACAGAGGCTTGGTCAATATGTCAGCAACCTGTTCGTTTGTACAGATGTACTGGAGCTTCATGGCACCTCGCTGTACCATATCTCTGATGAAGTGATACTTCATCTCGATGTGCTTTGACCTGTCGTGAAATAGAGGGTTCTCTGAAAGCTTAATGCAACTCTGATTATCGCAATGAATAATAGTTGACTCAAGCTTTCCACCAAATAGGTTAGAGAGAAGCTTTCTAGGCCAAACTGCTTCTCTGCAGGCATCACTTGCAACAATATCACATCTCTGCTGACTTCAATGTATCTTTGACCAGGAACATAGATGCGGTAGGCTTTTGAATTTTCACTGTACCCAACAAATGTGCCTTTCTTTCTGGAAGGCTCCAGCTTTAACTCTTTTCTTTTGGCACATGGATGTAGACTAGAGTGCCAAAGATCCTCATGTGGTCAATTGCATGTTTCTTACCTGTAAAGACTTCTTCTGGAGTCTTTTCTCCCAAAATGGCATGAGGACTTATGTTTTGAATGTAGACAGCAGTACCAGCAGCCTCAGCCCAGAGGGACAAAGGAAGATCTAGATCACACAACATGGCTTTAACAACCTCACAGACTGTTCTGTTCTTCCTTTCTGCAACCCCATTTTGTTGGGGGTTGTGAGGTACAGTCAACTCCCTCTTAATTCCTGCTTCTTGGCAAAAGGCATCAAAATCATTAGATTCAAACTCACCTCCATTGTCCGACCTCGAGATACGGATGTGTCTTCCTGTCTGATTTTCAATCAGTGCCTTGAACCCCTTGAACTTATCAAAAGTTTCACTTTTAGCCTTTAGAAAGTAAATCCAAGATTTACGAGAGTAATCAGCAATGAACAATACATAGTATAAACAACCACTTAAAGAAGGTGAAGACATGGGTCCACAAATGTCAAAGTGAATCAAATCTAAAATCCCTTTTGATCTGCTGTTACTCTTTGAAAAAGACTTCTTGGAATTTTTACCAAGGGCACAGCCTTTGCAAATACCACTATGTTCATTAGAAAACTCAGGCATACCTGTAACCATCTTTTGAAGACCAGGGAGAGCTATATAATGAAGGTGCCCAAACCTTCGGTGCCATAACTCACAAGGGTTGATTGTACTGTGAACCAATGCTTGAGTAGAATGCCCAAATGCCTTGTAAAGGCCTCCCTCTCAAACCCCAATCAATTCAGCTGCACTCAACCTGTCATTCTTTGACCACAACATAACCTTTTTGTCCATGAATACAACTCTGTAGCCTTTATCTTCTAAGCCAACAACAGAAAGGAGATTTTTCTTCAAGCCTGGAACATTCAGTATCTCTTCAATGTGCAACATGATCCCTGAATCAAGTTGAAATGAAACTGAACCCACTCCCTCAATTTTGTAGGTGGAGTCATCTCCAAGTTCTACTTGAGTGGCAAACTTCTTCTTTCTGTAACTTGTAAGAACTTCACGGGAACCTGTCATATGTTTTGAGGCTCCACTGTCCACCAACCAAGAATTTGAACTGTTGGTGATGGAACCTGTTAGAGCAGAAATCAAGTAGTATTCTCTTCTTGACTCTTCTTCCTTGGAAGACTTGGCATTCTTCTTCTTCTTTGGTTCTTCTTCTTCAGCTGTAGATGCCTGGAACCTTCTTTGTGGTTTCCTGCAGTCTCTAGCATAATGTCCCTTTTTGTGACAGTTAAAACATTCAATTTGTGACATATCAATTTGCTTACCTTGTGGCTTGTTCTCTTTCTTCTTGGGAGGGAAGGGTTTCTTGAACTTTTTCTTAGTCTTGGTTGTTAGTGCAAGATTCCCTTCCTTAGGAACCTTAGTTCTGCTTTGAACTCTGCCTTCTTCTTCCAAACAATCATGCCAAAGTCTCTCAAAATCTGGCTGAGTCTCACGTCCACTCACAGAAGCCAAGAAAGTTTCCCAAGAATTTGGAAGGCCATCAAAAATAGTTTGTACAAGGTCATCATCGTCTACTGTAACCCCAATAGGAGAAAGTTGATCTCTTACCTGAGCAATGTTTGTGAAGAAGGAGGCCACTCCTTCATCTTTTTCCATCTTGAATGTACGAAGCCTGTTTTTCAAGACTCTCTTTTGACTGGGTGCTTTCTTTTCGTAGAGATTTGTCAAAGTGTCAAAACATTCCTTAGCTGTCTTCAGTGGTGTTATGGCAGACATTATGTTCTCCTTGACTGAGTCATAAATAATCCTTCTTGCCTTGGCTTGCTTCTTCTTGAACGCTGCCCTTCCTGTATTTGATGTGGGCTCTTCTACAACATTGATGACCAAGTCATCAAGGTCATTCTCTTCCAAGGTGGCCATAAGCCTTGCTTTCCATGAATTGAAATTGGTTGAACCCTCAAGCCTGTCTTCTGGTCTGAAAGTGGCAGAAGAAGCCATCTCTGATCCACTGAGGGTCTGCTATCTCAGTCTGTACTGTCCCAAGGTCTATGGAAGGTACAGTCACCTACTCAAATGTTGTAACTTCACAAGCAGAGCTCTGATACCATGTTAAAATTAACATTTGATAGCAGTAACAGACTATAAATAAAATAGTGCAGAGATTGTTAGCAGTAAACACACATCCACAAAAATTGAACACAGTATTTTTCACGGGGAAACCTTTCAAGGACAAAAACCCCAAAGCAATTAATAATAGTTTATCTCCTGAATGAAATGACTAAGTTTTACAATGGTAGGCTAAGAACAAGCCTCTTCAACAAATTAGAATATTGATCAAGAAGAACCCTGTACAATGACTGAAGATGTTGCCTGGAGCAGCTTCAAACATAGTCAACCTGTACAACCCTGTAACTGCCAGAAGTTGTTGGTGTAAACTTTACTGAGGAGGCCGAGATTTTCTGCTGGGCTGTCATGACCTGTTCAAGACTGTCGTGGACTGTTGTAACCTGTGAGTGCCTTGTTAGGGCTGCCAAACTCATGGACAGATCGTGATAAAATTCTGATGCACAGATAGTTGCCCTAACTGGGCATGGGTGCTTGGATGAGAGCCCTAGCAGGGCTGATATACACTGCAGAAAACTTCAAATGAAATTCAGGTGGCAGCAAACCCTAGCTAAAATAGGGTACTTTAAATCAGCAAAAAATAGAACCCAGCAGAAGATAGAACCACCCACGAGCTGAGCAGAGAAGATACACTCCAAATTCATTGATAAAATAAGAAAAACTTCCTTCTTTTATAGTGAGTCGAAATGGAAAAAATAAAAAATATATTGGGGCCGACTTGACTTTAAATATATATATTTTTTCCTTTTAATACTGAGCTGAGCCGACCCATGAATATATATATATATATATATATTTTTCTTTTAACTAAGCCGACCCATGAATATATATATACATATATATATTTTCTTTTTCTTTTTTTCTTCAAAAGGTGGGTACACGGACCAAGCCAAGTTATACTTGGGTTTCATGGTTCTTCAAGTGGTTATAATAAGCCATCCAGATGTTCTTCAATGATCCATTCATGTCCACTCCAAGTACATCATCATTAGCATAATTATTAATTGCTTTTACTTCACCCTCCTTGTTTCCACCAAAATCCAGTGCTAGGTATTTCCACAAGGGTTGATCAGTCCCTTGAGAAGATCCCATAGCCCATAGATCAAGGGGAGGAGTACACCACTTGCCTAGACCTGGTCTAGAGCTTATAGTGAAATCCTGGTAACTGACCAGGTGCCTCCATTCTCCCAGAGAATAGCTCTCAGCCCCAGGTTGAGCTTCCAATCCCAAACTGGATTACTATCCTGGTAACTGACCAGGTGCCTCCATTCTCCCAGAGAATGGCTCTCAACCCCAGGCTGAGTTTCCAGTCCCAAACTGGGTCAATATCCTGGTAACTGACCAGGTGCCTCCTTTCTCCCAGAGAATGGCACTCTATGCTGCTCAGAAAAATCAACACAGATGACATGAGTACTTCATTCAGGGTGTTGCTTTAGTTTGGGTTCGGGAGCCATATCATGGTTCAGCAGGAAACAGTCCTCAGTTGCACTTAGTTCAGCAGAGGCATAATATGTGGCAGCAAGTACTGCTACTTGTGAGGCTATCTGGCTTCACAAACTGATAGCAGAGTTGACCAATCACAGTTTGGAGCCCACAGTTGTTTACTGTGATGATCAGAGTTGCATCAAGCCCTCTGAGAATCTAGTGTTTCATGATCGCTCCAAGCACATTGATATCCGGTATCAATTCATCAGGGAGAGAGTTCAGAAGGGTGCAATGATCCTAGGGTATGTTCTTTCAGATTTGCAGGTAGCATAGATTTTGACAAAGCCCCAAGCTAAGGGAGAGTCAGATGTTGAGGGAGAGATTGAGCTTGGTGGAGAACACCTTCCTCGGAGAGAGGGAGTTTTAGCATTCTGTACCTGTGTCGCAGCGACGCTTGGCAGTTGTCCTCCTTCAGCATGGCAAACTCACCAGCTCCCGCACAGCAATGACGAGATGAGGATGATGGTGCACCAGAGAAGAGCCTCTTGGAGAAGGCATAACAGTTATACAGCAGAGGTAGAGAGCACATGCATACACCAACCTCAGCAAAATTCCCATTTTAGTTGCTGTTACAAATTCAGAATAGCACATACCTTTTCCAGTTTTTTATTAGGTATTAATTTATATTTAGTTAATTGCTGTTATGTTTATAGACTAGGGAAGTTGCATGAGAGAATTTATAAGTTTGAGTTCCGTTTAACTAGGGTGCAGAGTTCAAGTAGTAATGCATGCTTACATGTGTAAATATCTCATTAAGGCGTTCTAATCTAGGCAGTCTTCTCATGCATGCCTGGGTGCACTTCTCTGGGCTAGATTAGGGTTACGGTTTAGATTTCTTTGACTGGTGAGATACAAACAGGGTATTGTTTCACTTGTGAGATATCAACAGGGTATTGTTTCACTGGTGAAATCAATCAGCCCTCATCTAAAAGAAAGGCCTCATGCTAGAATAAATAGCGCTTATGGTTTGAAATGCTTACTATATTTGCTAAAACTTATAAGTAGGAGAGGAATCATAATGACAAGTTAGGAACAAGCATCACAGGCTCCCATCCAAGCAAAGCACGTAACCCCACTCAAAGGAAACACCAACCACTTCGTTTCATGGACCAGAACAAAACCAGACAGGAAAGGAACAAAGCCGTCTTCCATTCTCAACATAAACTGACCCACCAGTACAGCATGAGTTACAAAGGAGGAGGTTGGGTGTTGGTCACAGACAATTTTGACAGAATAGCAACCATTCAGATCTGCCATCCAAGCTAAAGGAAGCACACTCTTTAAGGTACAACGCTCTGGGGCATGCTTCTTGAAAAGAAGAGATCTTAACAAGACAAAATACTTGATCAAATTTTCCCCTGATCAGAGATGGCACCTAAGCTAAAGCAAGTGTACTCTTTACAGTACAAATCCCTGGAGCACGTTTCTTTAAAAAATAAGATCTTAAAAAGCCAACATCCTTGATCAAATTTTCCATTGTAACCGCTATGTTTCTAAAAGAAATGAGATCTGAACAAGCCAACGTCCTTGATCAAAATTTCCACTGAATTTGCCTTTCAATTTTAATTTTGATTCTAAAAAGGTGTCCTTTGGACCAGATAGGTGCGTTAAGAACAAAACATACAAATATCTTATAAAGGAGAAAGTTGGCGGAAAACTCACATATTACAATCTTTCGCCTCGTCGTTTGTGTGCTTGTAAACACAATCCTGCTCTCTGCACTCACCGAACCGGGCAAAGAACCGACAGACAGGCATCCGGCTCTTGTCATACTGATGCAGAAACCCACAAGCATCACCCTTCATACATAAGCTCCTCAGCCAGTGCCTGCACACAGTCTGCCTGAAACTCCTTCCACCAGACTGTGCAGAGGGCTTGCGTCCAGCAACATTAACAGGTCCCCCATTTGAAGGGGCTACGGTATGTAAATCATCTGAGATTATAGAATTTCCCAATACATGAGCATTAGCAGCGACAGTAGGCCCTACCTCTAGCCCCCCCTCAAAATCAAAGCTCAAAGCCCCCTCTGGATCCTCCATCTAACCCTGCTCTTGTTTTCAAACCTAACTTCTTCAAACCCTCTCTAGATCCTCCATCAAACCCTAAACCCTTGTTTTAAACCATAATGTCTTCAAACCTCCTCTGGACCCTCCATCAAACCCTAAATCCTATTTCCTTTAAAATAAGCCATTTTTTCTCAAATTTCCGTGGGCTTCTACTGTGATTTTATTTGCTCTTATAATAAAATAATATGGCCGCAACACCTCGTATCATACTGGTTGCAGGTCTTGAAAGAAAAAAATTACAAAGCCAAAATTCGAACAAATTCACCCGTTTTTATCAAAATGGACGCCGCAGGTTCCATAGAAGGTTATACGGAACCAATTTGAGCTTTGAAGGTAAGTTCCTTCGGCTTTGAGAATAAAATAGTTCACCCTTTTTCTTCAGTATTTGTAAGTACGCATTCTCAATCAATTCTACGCCTTTTTCCGCGACATTGAACTCGTTTGAACGAAGAAAATGTGCCGAACGTGTCTATGCCAAATGCTGCTGCAACATTCGAGTACAAGTTCCGAGTTTTTTTTATTGCGGGGTTCAATCTCGGTTTTCCGATTGTCGGAAGCTGACTCTCAACTCGGAGATTTATTTCATTTTATAAAATAGCGCTCATCTTTACTTCAGATTCCACGGTCAGATATATATGCATTGACGATCTTTAAATAAAAAGACAGAAGATGCGTGAAATTTATTCGAATTTTGTTTCTAAAATCTTTCCGGTTGCCTCTTCCCTCGTGCGGTGCTTTGCCTTTGTTTCTGCTAAACAAATTCCATCTTAGCGAGATCGACGGTTGATATTTGGCAAGCCTTCAGATCTGACAGCCCGTGTGTAACATAACCTGAGCGATTTTAATTGCACTGTTTCCTTAAAGGGAGCATCTAATGGACACGTGGACATAATTAGGGAGACCCTATTAGTGGTAGACCGAGTGGATAAAAGACAACTAAAACGCCCTGCTTTTCTTGTGAATAAACTTGTCAAAATTGTTCCTAATAATTGATATTTTCATAATTTTGCAATTTATTTTAAAACTACCCAGATTCTCAAAATTGCAATTTGAGCATTCCAAATTGTTATTTCAACAAGAATTGGTCTACCGGATTCCTGAGCTGGGGGCATTTTGGTTAGCATTTATGTTGCGCTGTGGTAGACAATGGACATGGTTCCGGTTGTTTAATTTGGGAGCAATTCTTTTTGGGGTTAAAAATGGCCATAAGGAAAGTTATACTTTATCATTGAGAGTAGCCATAAAGTTAAAATTTGATTAGTAAATAGCCATCATTTGTCATTTTACACTAAAAAATATTGTCACTTCATAAAATTAAAAGTCATTAATGAAGTGTGAATTTTAATTTCACCCATCATTTTGAGGTGAATTTTTATTTTCACATGTCATTAATATCTATATCCTAAATCCATATATATATATATATATATATATATATATATATATATACCTTTGGAAACCAAATTTACCAAAGTGCACACAGCGGAAACAATAGCAAATTGCAAAGTGCACATAGGGTAGAAGATTGGTAGGGATGGATCGTTGCACTGTTGCCCAACACGGCTATATGTGCCTTCAACGGGACTTACTTCGCGCCTTACACGAACAATCTTCTACCAACGTCTTTCGATACCAGATTTTAAACTCCAATATCATTCCGCCTCAAAAGGGAATAAACGCACAGATATAATGCAGAGACAAAAGATGATCACTCGAGATAGAATTAGAACACTGGCTCTAATACCAAATTTACCAAAGTGCACACAACAGAAAAAATAGCAATCATACACAGAATACCACGAAGTCTATGGAAAATATGGGCCAAACTTCTATTACTTTGAAACACATAACTACAAAGATCTTTCGGGCTCGATTTCCGGATGCCCCTAATGGAAAATCCTTCATCTTTTTATAAGAGGCAGAAGTCCCCTAAGGAAGCTAAGAATCTTGTACAATAAGATCTTTTCATTATAACATATCTCTAAAGGAGCTTGAGATCTTACGGAAAAAATTTTTAAATCACACTGTGGATATTCTTTATTGAAAGAACCCACGAAAGAAATGACATAAAGAGATAAAACCAATGGCCGACAAACTAGTAGACCATTATTATGGTACGAAAAATTACAAAGTGGAGATTCTTCATGAGAACCCACGAAAGATTAGACTTAAAGTCAGTGTGGAGGACTGTGATCAAAATCAAAGAACTCGGAATCAAATCCATCATAGACATCATCGATGTCGGAGCCTTGACCATGATATGTGGAAAAGACTCATTTTGAAGTTGTACCATATGGCAAGATGTTCTCCATCCATGTTGGAGGATTATCCCGGAAACAGGCAAAAAACGGTGACATATTGAATTTACCAAAGTGCACACAGCGGAAACAATAGCAATCATACACAGAATACCACGAAGTCTACGGAAAATATGGGCCAAACTTCTATTACTTTGAAACCCATAATTATAAAGATCTTTTGGGCTCGATTTATGCCCCTAATGGAAAATCCTCCCTCTTTTTATAAGAGGCAGAAGCTCCCTAAGGGAGCTAAGAATCTTATACAATAAGATCTTTTTATTCTAATAGATCTACGACATATCTCTAAAGGAGATTGAGATCTTACGGAAAAATATTTTTAAATCACACTGTGGATATTCTTTATTGAAAGAACCCACGAAAGAAATGACATAAAAAGATAAAACCAATCGCTGACAAACTAGTGGACCATTATTATGGTATGAAAAATTACAAAGTGGAGATTCTTCACGAGAACCCACGAAAGATTAGACTTAAAGTCAGTCTGGAGGACTGTGATCGAAATCAAAGAACTCAGAATCAAATCCATCATAGACATCATCATTGTCGGAGCCTTGACCAGGATATGCGGAAAAGACTCGTTTGAAGTTGTACCATATGGCAAGATGTTCTCCATCCATGTTGGAGGATTCTCCCGGAAACAGGCAGAAAACGGTGACTGGATGAAATATCTCTAACGAAAGCATTCAGGAATTGAAACTTCACCAAATAAATTATTTTCAATAACAAAATCTAACACTCGACTAGTGTCAAGGTTAGGTTTGACTATC
Organism: Larix kaempferi; assembly: GCA_027924585.1. Lineage (NCBI taxonomy): Eukaryota > Viridiplantae > Streptophyta > Pinopsida > Pinales > Pinaceae > Larix > Larix kaempferi. The sequence goes on along the minus strand of BSBM01000267.1, from coordinate 3,414,641 downwards.
TCACCCTTCCATAACAAGTCCAACTGGAACACACTGAATGCAAGTGCACTTTCTTCTAACTCATGTTGTAATTTTGATATAAACCATGCAAAAACTCTTGGAACATAAAGAAAAAACAAAATCTTCATCCATGGACTCTAGATCTTGTAATTGTTTTGAACATCCTCACAGTGGAAGCAAATTGTAATTTTTGAATCTGCTTGAGAAATCTGATGAATGGCATAGAAGTCAATCCACCTGAGTGATGGATCAAAGATATATGCATAGAATTGGATTTCTCTTGTTAAAAGCTAGAAATGACCAATAACTATATTTACATGATTAACTAACATGTTGTAGTTAATATCATAGCTATGTCTTCCTTCAAAAGAATCCATTTTGTCTTGAAGAAGCCGCCGCTGAAGCTCTCTTGGAATACTTTTTACTCTATCGCCTAGACAGTCAACACAAAAATGCATATGGCACTCATGACAAATTTGTACAAAAAAGATGTTTCTCCTACCACCCTGAGAAGTAAAGGATTCACCGTGGGTGAATACTTTGATATCTCGAACGGGAGCACCTTCCCTGGTGAGCATGTCTGCAAGATGATTTTCTTTACCAGCTTTATATACAATGTCAAAATCAAAACCCTATAACCATATTGCCCATCTTAACACTCTGGCATTTCCTTGGTCAAGTAATCTTTTATTACCAAGCATACCTTTCATGTGCTTCAGATATGTTCGAACTATAAAATGAACACTTTTGAGGAACAATATGAATCTCTATATTCCTTTTTTGACCGCTAAAGGCAATGTTAAAATTAAAAGGACATATAAAAATTTATTGACGTGCAAAGCAAGACGTCAAATTTCAACCCTGGCAAGGTGCTTACAACCTAGTATGAGAGAGATGTTGTCACATTTGTCACGTTACGTAATGTAACATGTTGACTAAAAATATTCATGTTGGCACATAATAAAAAAATTAAAACTAGCATAGATCCATCTTAAACACACATCTATTAAGCACCAAGAGGGATCTAATTTCATGAAGTGTAATTTTTTTTATCTTAAATTTTTTGCACATCAAGAAAAAATGTACACCTCAAGAAATTGGATCCCTCTCGATGCTTAATAAATCATGTTTAAGATAGGGGAGACAGGTGCAGGGGAGGTCATCTTTGATCCCAGAGGAAAGAAAGTCTTTTCCTATGCTTGGGGTCTTGGGAAGAAAACAAACAATCAGGTTGAATGGGCAGCTCTAATGTTAGGCATTGAAATAATGGCCAATCTAGGATTTAAGTCTTATCAGGTCTTTGGAAACTCAAAGATCGTCATTCAAAAGATGTGTAATATTCAATCTAGCAAATACCAAGGAGCGAGTAGGATACATAAAAGAATCATTGCTTTTATCTTTGAAATAGACAAGATCTAATTTTACCACATAAAGCGTCAAAATAATAGTCATACGGACGCTATGGCCAATAAGGGATTTAGGCTTGGCCAAGGGAAAATCATAGGAAATGGCTCTTCAACCTCTTTTAAATGGTTATCTTGTTAATTATGGAAAAAGGCCACCCCTCCTTAGTTCAACCCCTTGCGTGAGAGGGTGGCACCTTTAACTCTAAGTCCCCTTCATACAATGGTAGAATCGATGACATGTGTTGGAGCAACACAGGATGATTGACAGTTGTTAGGTAGGAGTTGATGGTCTTCAATGGCCCTTTAATGGTCGATCCCCTCAATATTTTAAAGGAGAGTTTTGCTCGAGCTAACGCTTTTAATGCCTAGCAGGGAAAAGACTAGGTCTTTACTTCGCATGCTCCCTTGTCAAACAACCCCATAAATATGGAGAATATCGATATCATTTCGCACATTCCGAAGTGCATTCTCACAAGCTTAGAGCTAAGCGTATGTGAAGGTAGTTGGTGTATAATGCAGAGGAACCTTGCTACCATGAGCAAAGAAATGGAGAAGCTCTTGGGCGAGGTCAGGGATATAAAAAACATCCTGACGGGCACAAGGAAGATGGTGCGTTGCACCCATGAAGTTGCCCGAGCTGCACTGGAGGAAGGTCGGAAAACTGCTCTGGATTTAATCTGCATTGACTCTCGCGTAGAGGACATCGAGACTCATCCACCGGTGCACATTGGCGAATTGGAGGATTTAAGGAAGACGGTGAGCGACATGGGTAAGGTTCAGCTGGAATGGCTCATGGTGATGAAGAGAGCCCTGGCGGGCATGAATTTTCAACATCATGAGGCTTTCATGCATGGCAACGAGTGGAATGAGGACCGCTTCATCCAGCTTAAGGAGATTTTGCTTGAAGTTCGGAAGGGTGTGGAAGGGCTCGAGGAGAATCAATGTTTTCAGGAGTAGTAAGCTGGAACCGCCTATATGGAAGAAGAAGCAGCTTTGCCGCCGAAAAAAGAAAGGACCTAGATACAGGAATGAAATGCCACCCTCAGCTTTCCCTTTTTGAAGTATTTTTGTATGTTTTTCTACAAGTATTTATGTAATCAATTCGTTAGAATATATACCGTAAAAGGCAGAAATGTAGGACTGTTAAGAAACTATGAAAGTCTGCCTAAGCCTATGGAGACTTTTTCCTCTTGTAGGTCTTTTTCCCAGCATTTTGGCATGCTCATTTTTGGAGGCATGCATGTTCCCTGTACTCTATGTTCATATATATAAATAAATTTATCGTTTCAGTTAAAAACATAGATCAAGTTCAAGATGAATCTATGTTAACTAATTAAAATTGGCGATATTCAAAGTTATATTAAAATCAACATAGATCCATTTAAACACAGATCTATCAAGCACCGATGGGGATTCAATTTCTTAAGGTGTAAATTTTTTCAACTTAAATTTGTAGGGATACAAAAAAAGTACACCTCCAAATCATTTGGTTTTATTTTTTGATTTTATAAGTCGACATGAATTTTGATGCTCTAGAGCCCAATATGAGGGAGATGTTATATGCAGTAAGTTGTGTAACATTATGTAACATGCCATTCCCATAAAGAAGTAAAAATGCAAATGTTGTCGGCTTAACAAAAAATAATAAATTGTATTGATTTCATCTTAAACCTATAACGTTATGTAAAATGTCATTCCTATAAAAAAAGAAATGAAATTGCAAATGATGTTAGCTTAAACAAAAAAAATATTAAATTATATTGATTTCATCTTAAACTTATAACGTTATGTAATATGTTGTTCCTATAAAAAAATTGCTAATGGTGTCAACTTAAATAAATAATAATAAAATATAGTGATTTCATTTTAAACCTAGAACATTATGTAACACGTCATTTCTATAAATAAAATTAAATTAAAAATAAAAATGTAAATGATGTTGCCTTAAACAAAAAATAATAAATTATATTGATTTTATCTTAAACCTGGATATATCAATCACAAGGAATCAAATATCTTAATGTGTAAAAAATTTAAGATAAAAAAGTTTTACACATCAAGAAATTGGATCCCTCTTTGTGCTTGATAGATTCGGGTTTAAGATGGATTTATGTTGGTTACTTTTTATTTTTTGTAACATAATGCTACGTTCGGTCCAACCAATTAGAATTTAAATAAAAAAATATTGTTTCATTATGTACAAATTTTATGATGGTGATGATGATAGTTAACATTCACTTAGACCAATTTTAGTTTATCAAACCTTAAGAAAAAAAATGTAAGAAATGACTCGGTTTGCTTTAGAGTTTTGTTTATGTGCTCAAAAAGTTTAGAGAGGAGTGTTCATAAATTACTATAATTTTGATGAGATAGAAGGTTGGTGGGTTCGTATTGTAACAAAATTTTTTAAATTGAGATCTTATGTGTGTGTACGCAAGGCAATCTAAAAGAAAGTGTTTTTCATCCTCAACACTCATAGTCTCACAAATATGACATATCCTTTCAGCCCACAAAGTTTTAGTAGAGGTCAAAAACCTCGTTTCACTATATAGCTCATGAGAATTCGTTCTTATTTTAGCTATGTGGATCTTCTTCTTTAAGCTAGTTAATACAAGGAGATAATTTTGATCTTCAAGATTAAGATTAATGGCGTCCTTGTAATATCTTAATTTTCTTTTCTCTAAATTTTTATCCAACCGCGGCTTCTATTTGAAATTCGAAGTAATAATATTTTTAATATCATCGATATTTTGCAAAGTGGCATTTTCGTCAATCCCCCACATCTTTAACCAATATATGGCATCTTTATGTTAGCCTCGCTTGAGCCTTACGTGGTTTTGACTGGAATTTACAGCAATTTTTGGAAGTCTCTAGTCTCCCAAGTTATTTAATTTTTTCTTGTACATTAGGTACCTAGTCATAGTTATGCTCTCAATAGCAGAAAGACTCGTTTTAATCAAGCGAACGGGATATGGAGCATTGCTTTTAATTTTAAGATTGTAAGTCTTAAAACGCTTTTGGATTTGCTCAATCATTCTCCAAGATTCTCTAAAGAGGCCACAACCCCAAACTTCATACCCATACAAGAGAATGGGAGTGCCGAGAGTTTCAAAGAGGAATTCATTTTTATCCCACATCACAAGGTTTGTCAACTTACAATTATTTTCAAGACCAAAATAAACTTTCCACCCTCCATTGATCATTTTCTCGATATTGTAGTTTTAGTTAAGCTTGTGATGGATATCAATCCCAATATATTTGTAGGAAGCCACTTCCTCCAAGTTGCTATTATCATACAAAAAGGAGCATAATATGACCTCATTAGATTTTATCAACATAATTTTTATAAATTTTTGTTTGTATTTTAAATTTTTATGAAAAATATGGTTGAAAGAAAAATAAATTTATTGTAAATTAGCTTAATCTACAATATTTTATTCCTATAAAAATAACAATTTTTAAGGTAGGGATCAAAACTCAATACATATATTGGAAGAATATGTACTTTCATAATTGAATATATTGTGTAAGAATATTGAAGAAATTGTCAAGTAGGTTTAGCTCGAGTAGTTGTGGGGTGGAGTATGGAATTTGTGACATGTTAAGTTTGGATAATTATCTAAAAATACATTAAAAATTTTTAAAATCCAAATTAACTTAATCCATATTGTTGTATTTCCATAAAAATTCCATTTTTAAAGATAGGGATCCAACTTTGATACATGTATTAGAAACTATATCTCCATAATTGTAATATATTATGTAAGAACATTGAAGAAATTATAAGTGGGTCTAGCTTTAGTGGTTGTGGGATAGAGTATTGTCCTCTTCACTTAGGTTCCGTACGTAACATGTTGTCTTGAAATAATTACTTGAAAAAAACATTAAAAATCTTGAAAATCCAAACTTGTTATAAATGTTAGAATGAAGTTTTTTTAAGCAGAACATAGTGTCAAATATGTTCAAAGACAAACAAGAGCCATGAGGTGATAATGTCCTTGACATTGCCACTAGCTCAAAAGTGATGCTTGTGCATGTTTTTGTCTATTTAATGATATCTATGTTCTCAATCCTAGTGTATATACTAGATGACACTACAAGGAAAAGAGCCTGTAGCGGAGGTCATAACGGAGGTTTTTAGTGTTACAAGATTGACAAAATTTGTTAAAAAAACCTTCGACCTCTGTTAATGGTAGCGAATTTTTTTATGGAGGTCATAACGGATACAGTTTATAACTAAAAAATACTCAGCGGTCGGAGGTTTTAGCGGATGTTTGTTCATCGGTGCTCATAACTGAAATTATAAAAGATGCACTGATGCACTCATCCAAAACAAGCATCGAAAATAATCAAATTTCAACGCCGCACCAGTGCTTGCGTATAGAATATACACACCGATGCATGTTTACCTCATAAAAGCACTGGTGCGATATTTTACATCATACGCACTGTACATTTTTTTAGTAGTTTAAATTTTCCAGTGCTGTAAATTTAACATGGCACATTGGTGCATTTAATATTCAAATACACCGGTGCTTACAAACTATCAACATGACCTGATGCATTTTAGCACATCAAACGCACCGCCAGGCTTAAAAACTAAAAAATTGGTGGGTATAAGCTTTTGTTGTTCTTTGTGCGTATAAGCCATATACATGAACCAGTGCGATTCAGAGAATAAAGCGCACCGGTGCTTAACGTTCTATACACACCGGTGTGTAATGTTAGTATGAGAGCCCCAATGCGACATATATTAGTAAAATCACCACACATGATTCTTTGAATAATTGATACTAATATTTCAGTCAAATATATATATTATATTTTTTATTTTTTTTATTTCATTATCCATCTGAAATTGAAATATTTGTTTATAATAAAATTCATTTCAATTTTAATTATTGAAATTGTTTGTTTGGATTAATTTCTTATATCATAGGTGCAATAATCTATTGTAATATTTAATCATCCATACATTTAATTACCAATGTACCATTTACTACTGTTGTATGGAACTGAAGAATGTATTTTTGCTCCATCTTTAATGAAAATATGTTTTTTTTCTTGATTTTGTTTTTACAGATGCATGATTTCGCATGTAACATTTGACAATAATATTGAAGTATGCAATAGAGTAAAAACGTTTATTTTATTATATATCAATAAGAGTGCCTTTGTCATACAAAATATGACAACATAGAGACAACAATAATCAAAATGTCAACATGCATGTAATTATTGTTATACTTACTAGTAACTCATTTTTGAATTCAGACACTATGTCCAATACATTATTAAACAAAATGTCTTATTTTCACAGACAATTATTTCAAAATATACAACAAGCTATAGCAGTTTGCATTAACATCAAAATTAAATATGGAGCATCATTCTTCGCTGGAACTGTTATCGATGCTCGAGCCACTTGCATCAATTGGGTTATTTAGCCAAATGTTTTGTTGATTGTCTCGATTGTTTTCCTCTTCTTCAACTTCCATCTACAAACATAAAAATAAAGTGTACTAATTGTATCTACATTACCAGCGGGAATAATGAAAAATTAATAGATAGTATACATGAATGTAAATTGAAAAAAGACGCACCATAGAAATAATTGACTCATGAATGATACACATTCTCTCAAAACCAAATCTCATGCCTTCTATCAACAAGTCTTCTGTTGGCTCCACTCCATACTTTGTTTCCTCCAAGTGTTATGCCCTATCACAAATCATAGATTTAATATAGAAGATTTTTGTTATTTTATTAATTATAAAATGAGAGAAGTAAAACACCATAGAGTCTTACAAAATCCACAATTAATTTTTGATACGCTAACATATACTCACAACCCTTGCTTAACCCAATGTCAATCAATTCTTTTGATGGCTCCTCTTTATATGTTAACACATGTTTGAAGACATGAAATGATTGCCAGTGAAAACAAAAACAAAAATATACAAATCACAACCACTATGAAATCTTTATTTCTTACAATGAAATCACAAATACTCACAAACTTTGCTATCAACCCCTTTTTTCCTTGTTGTCCTGTCTTGTGTGCTGACTAGGTTCCATTTTATTTTATTTTCTGCAACAAATTAACAATTGAAAATTAATATTTAATGTTGAATTAATTAATGAGATGTATAACATAAACATAAAAACCAATGCATATTTCATACATTTGAAGCACGTTGTTGTTGAGACGGCTCCTCCTGCGATGCAATTATGTACATTTCCTTGACCATATCTTTGTAGACATTTTTGGACATCCATATTGACACATTTAGCATATCACCTCGTTCATCCTTTGGGATTCTCATAATCTTCCTAAAAATGTAAAATGACACTAAACTATTTTTCTGTTGATATGAAAAACAAATATAACATAATTAAAATTATTGAATGAATGACGCTTTGTAATAGTCATAGATACATTTTCTACATAAACATGTTTAGGAATATTACTTTTTGAATGATTATTTTCTGTTGTTGTATGTTTTTGCTATTGCAAGCCTCGCAGGTCTCATTGACCATTGCTCTGGGAATGCCTCTTGTAGTTTACATATGACCTGATTCTTTGAATCATTTGATTGGTTTTTGTATTGTAAGTGAAAAGTACGTATGTACGTTCTTTCCACTATATTCCTCATAGTATTATAAAATTATTTGCCCCTTCTATTAACTTCCAGCACCACTCCAGATGAGCTAAGGACCAATTGATCATCATTTACATCTTCCATAAAAAAAATTCTTATGATGACATTGACTTTTGTTGTTGTCAGTCCCTACATAACATTCAACATAAGTGAATTGCGTTATTTGAAACATATTAGTGAATATTATTGAGTAGATTATTACTCAAATTTGAGTAAATAATTCATATTGACTTATTTTTTATTCACCTGATTCATCCCTCTGCAACTTTTCAATCAACGTTTTACGATCTTCTGGACTTAGTTTGGTAAGAATCTTATCGAGTTTCCTCATTTTTTGGCTCTGCATATCACGCATTAACCAATACATATTAGTTAACTTTACAAATAATTCAATCAAATTAATTTAAATACATAAATTATTTAAAAGCCCTTGTCTTCTTCGTAATTCTGAATTTGCTCCCATCATGTTGATTAAAGTTGTTGTTCATTGAACTCATAACATGCATTTTCTATCGATAAACAACATGTACCATTAAATACAAAAGTTATCAATATATTATACAAACAAATTACAGACCTTCAAAATCTGACAAAAAAAATATATTAAAAAATGAATAAATTTGATATCGGTGCGCTTGAATAACCTAAACGCCCCAATGTGTTTGAAATAACAATGCACCAATGCGTTGAGGTAAATACGACGCATTGAAAACATAGAACCAAGATACGAAGATTGACTTTTGCGTTTTTATAAAATAATAAAAAATGACGTGACACAGGTCATATCCGATGCGTTATGTATATGGACGCATCAGTGCGTTCATTTAATACAAACGCACTGATATTGACGCCGTGTTTTTTAATAAAAATAAAAAATAGAAAAAAAACTTAACATGGCCGACATGGTTCTTGATTCGACCAAGAAAGTAGCCCCATATCACCCTACGATTTCTATATATAATCACAAGCTCAATAAATCCAAAATCCCTAAAAGGTGAAATCGTAATTATGTATAATAATAGAGATATTTAAACCCTAATGTAAAATTTTGCAGCCACATAAAACGAAAAGAAGCAGCGAGAAAAAGAGTTGCAACATTGAAGGTAAGTATTTTTTTCTATATCTAGTTAAACTCTAAATAAGATATTAAGATCAACAGTAATATTTACATACTTGAAATTTCTATTATGCATGGTTTTGTTTGATTCACCATACTGAACAAATTTTTGACCCTCATAACTCCTTCCACGTAAGCCTCTCTTACAAAATTTCCCCTGAAAAATTTCGGCAAAATAATGAATTTATGTTTAGGTTTTTGGCTTTTAAACACTAATTAGAATTACTTTTTGAACTTAAAATTGCAGCCATTTTTTTAATTTAGGGCAAAAAGAGTTTGTGCATTTTTTTTTTAAATTTTGATTTTTGGCATTTTCGGTGCGCATGTTGTCAAGTCGCACCGATGTGTACATAAGTAAAACGCACCGATCGAACACCATTTTAAAAACTTGTGCTACGGTGCATGTAAAGTTTGAACGCACCGATGCGCTTATGTGTAGGAAATGCACTGGAATGAATTATGTTGTAAAAATGCATGTAGAAATATCCGCTACCAAATGTAGTGGATATTTTCCACTGCAGGGGATTTTGCAGACGTTCTTTGGCGGTGCGTTTATAGTTGTTGTGCATCGGTGTGGTTTGTATATGTGAGCGCACATGTGTGTTTATGTATGAATAAACACATCGGTTCAATTTGAAAATTCTATATTTTGATGTGTCCACTTAAAATTATATATTAACCCAAATGTTCTTGTAATATTTAGCCATACCAATTACAATATTTCATGGTATATATATATATATTGCTTAAACTCACCTTATTCTTACAAAATGGTTTCCAAAATATATTGGAAGTTAGGTTGTGATGTAGTTTTTGAAAATATCTTATGACTGTAGAGACGTATATTGATTGTTGATTTGGCTCAAATGCAGGAATAAAAGTTTGTAGTATCAAATGGCCAATTCTTCAGATTCCAGCTCATTCCATCTTGTTCAAAGTTCGACGAGTGCTCCCTTTCCATCCCTAGTAAGTTGAAGTTTTATTTATATTTTGACTACTTATTTGAATTTATGTTACTTATCCATGTGAATCTGAAAATCAATTTATTCTATATTGCAGGATCATGATTCAGGTTCGAGTTCGGATGCACAAAACATTCCACCAGTTTAAAAACACCATAAGGTCTTATCAAGAGCAAGATACCGCAAGCAGTTCATGGATGAAAATGGGCAACTGCTTTACCCCGCCAATTGTAACATGCCATCTTCAAGCCGCCATCCTGGTTCATCGACATGAATTCGTCGTGAGCTGGAACTCTTTTATGACACCCCGGTAGTTTGTGGTTGTTCAAAATGTCAAGGGTTGAAGGAGAACCATCAACGTGTCACACTCACCCATTACAACAATGATAGATTACCCAATGTTTATGGTCTAATACCCCCTACTATAGTAAAAAATCCAATAGGTGATATAGAAAAGACACGCAAGAACACTTACCTATGCTCATTTTTTAAAAAGTTGGAATCCAAAACAACTATGTCTCATCCTAAATTGACAAACCCCTCTACTTATGTTCAATCAACTGAAATTTCTAGTGATCCAAAGTATTATATGAATGCCACCCAACCCATCTCTACTAGAACATCCAAAAAGTTGCATGATTTGAGAGCAAAATTGTCCAAGTAAACATTGAGGTCCGTCTAATTGTTGGACGGTAGTGATGATTTCTCTCTTCTTGTGAATTTGCAAAGTAAATATCAAACTTCTTACAACCGCACTTTATATGGCTCTTGGCCGTCTTCTCTACCTGTGCCTGATGTTGGAACTAAATTTTTTTTTTGTGGTAATTGTTTTATGATTACTAAGTCTAATATAGATGCTGCAAATCTTGGGTTGTTTATCCTTTCACATGTACTAATTCCTCCAAAACAGTCAGTAGCACTTATGCCATTTTGCGGTCCTATCTATGGTTGGTATGATTACTTGAATATTGTTAAATACAAGCACAACATTTCCTTGTATAATATGTGCATGAATGGTTATGTTTCTGGAAAATTTAACAGAAAGAACCTATTGTATATAGATGTTCATCCATGCACTCATGGGAACATTGCAGGATTCATAAATAGTTCTAGGTGCTCTTTATTTTCTCCAAATTGTTCATTTGAGAAACACTTCAATGACCAGGAGTTTTTTATGAAAAGGAAAGCGTTCAGATTTGTTGGTGTACATACAATACGTAGTTTGTCTCTTGGTGACGAGTTGTTAGTAAACTACAAATTTCGTAGACCACCGACCGCTCATCAGAGACACCTTGCATTGGGATTACCTTTAGACATTCCCTTAGGACGTAAAACTAAAAAACATTGATTAATTGTATTTGTTAATTTTCAATGGATTCATGTTAATGCATTGCTCAGTTTGAAATTATATTTTATAAATTGTTAATTTAATTTATAAATTCAATTTGAAAATGTGTTGCTCAATTTTAAATTTTCATATTTACTGTGAAATTGATGTAATTTTTTGCTCATTCTGAACATCTACTTTATAAATTGTTTGCAGCTTAACATTTTGTATTGGAAGTGATTCTCGTGCTTTTGTAAAAATTATTTTCTATAATGCTAAATCAAACCAATTGCATTATGCTTACTAACATAATTGATGTAATGTTCAATATTTTTGAAATCATGATTATGATGATGAGCGACATGCCTACCATCTTCTGTTGCACCCCAGTACAATGTCAAATCAAGAGAAGGATGAAAAAAGAGTGCAACTTGGAGAGGAAGCATACCAAGTATGGTTGAATCAACAACCTATTCAATTTCCACTATGTCCATCCTCACCAACCAGGAATGGCTATAGTAATAGTAGTTCTTCACATGTTGGGAATGGAGACAATGAAGTGGAGGTTGATATGGATGATTTATTACGACAAAGGAGTTCCATGGATGCAATGTTTTTCCATACATTCCAGGACAATGAGCTAGGGGATGACACTCATATTACTAAACCTTCTTTGAAAGCCTTAAATCAACTTCCACCACACCTCTATTTGGACTTGGCCGATCAAAGTCTACACAGTCGGGACAACAATATTACTGTACAACTTGAAAGCAAAGTATGGCATGTCAGATGCATGTTTCTCGACAATGTTGAGGTAACTGACCATCAACTATATTATATTTTGAGGAATCTTGTGACACAATCATCATTGAAAATGGTTAATTTTATGAACGTTAAATGACATTGTACATTTGTATTGCCCACTAACTGTAGGTTATTCAAAGATAAGGTACTTTTGAATGATAATGTCTTGCCCGACAGCCGCACTGAGGCAAATAAGATGTTGAAAATGTTGGGTGTAGAGTACATATCATATCATTTGTGCCCCAATGATTGTATTCTATATAGAGGTGAATATGCAAACAAAGAGATATGTCCAAAATGTGGGCATGACAGATACACATAATCGAATAACAAGGCTAAAGCACATGGTTCTTCTCATAATATATTGAGGCACATGCCTATAATCCCAAGGATTCAAAGGCTCTTTCATTGCAAAGAACTAGCTATGTTGTAGAGATGGCATGCATCGAACCGAAGCGAGGAAGGAGTTATGCGAATCCCAACATATTCAATAGCCATGAAGCATATAGAGGATATATGGCCAGATAAATTCAAGGATAAAGTACGTAGCCTCCGATTGAGCATAGCCATTGATGGCATGAACCCATATTCCCAACCAACCAACATCTAGATTGTTTGGCATGTAATAATGACCAATAACAATATCCCCCCATGGTTTTACGTGAAGAATGAACATCTTATGTTGGCTCTTATAGTCCATCGTAAAAGACAAGTGAAGAATATGGATGTTTACCTACAACCATTGATCGATGAATTCAATGAATTATGGGAATGGATACCGGTATATGATTTGTCAAGACCCATCCCACCACAGAGAAGTTTTACACTGTATGGAATATGTGCGTACACCACATTGCATGATTATCAGGGGTTAGGAGTTTGCTCAGGTACATATGTTGTTTTATTTGTTTTTATATTCAAATCAATACTTTTTGACATATTTAATTCAATGCAACTATCTTCATCTTCAACACTAACGTGCTCTCTTTACTATAACATCGCAGGTCTTGTAACAAAAGGTTATTGTTGATGTAAATACTATGGACCTTCTATGAAGGCTAGGTGGTCCAAAGACCTACGAAAGTCAATGTACGAATTCTCTAGGGAATTCCTCCCAGAAAACCACTCATATAGAAGAGCAAAATATGCTTTCAATGGTAAACGAGAGAGAAACCAAAGGCCTAAAATAATGACATTGACTGATTGGCTTAGGGCATATGACAGAGAGAAGGAAAAGGAATACACAGAGATATTCGATTCAAATATGTAACCTGTGATCAATGATCTTGAATTCTTCAACATCTATGTTGATAAAATGCCCAAATGGATGAAAATGAAATCAATATTTTATGAGCTACCATGTTGGGAGCATCTTAAGATTTCCCACTTACTAGATCCCATGCATATATTTAAAAATGTTTCATGTTCATTGTGGCGTTACATATCATCCAAAAAAAGCGACAAGATGAAAGTCAAGAAAGATCTTATTTCTTCAAATACTAAAAATAAGTATTGGCTAAGACAAGAAAATAGAGGAGAGGTTTGGCCCTCTTTTTCATTTAAAAAAGGCGATGTCCCATGGATTTTGAATAAAGACGATCTTAATTTGGCAATGGGAGTTATATTGGGCATGAAGGCACCTTTTTTTTTATGGGTCTACTCTACGACTCTGCTTCACTGCAGACGAAAAGTTGTCCGGTTCGAAATCACATGACCATCTCAACTTTCTAAAGGTACGTTTAATGCAAAAAAATATCATTACTATTTATTTATATCTTTTACTACAAAAGTTAAAATGCAATTAACTTTTTTGTGTTTAATTTGTAGTGTCATTATCCGTTGTTCGTGCGTGGGAGTGTGAACCATGAATTTCCCGATGACCTGCAGCGTGCCATATCTAAACTATCTACATTTGTACGATGGATCACATCAAAGAAGATTTACCTCACTAGCATTCCACGGTGGCGTGAAGAGATAGCTGAGATTGTTTGTATGTTTGAGAAGGAACTGTCATCGAGTTTCATGGACTTGCAGGTTTATCTTCTAATTCACTTAGTCAATGAGGTTGAATTAGTTAGGGTGGTCTCATGTCGCTGGATGTTCTTCTTAGATAGGTTCATGAAAAAAGTGAAGGGATTTGTTCGACAAAGGGAAAACCCTGAGGGGTCTATGGCAGAGGGATACATAGTATATGAATCGTTCTATTATGTCAGTGAATACATCCAGGAAATCGATCACACACCAGACACAGTGATTTGGGATGACGACAAAAGAGAAGGGGAGGTACTGGAAACGAACGGAAAAAGGTGCATGTTAAAGAGTAAGTCACTTATCTTTTGATCTTCAAATTTCCACATAGTAACTATTCACAGTAAGCTTCAAAATATGTATTTGATCCCATACATAGTGAACGTGGTTCCGTTTCCATGAATACAACAACGAATTCAGAAATTGATGCAATCAATACTTTCATTCTTTACAACGCGGAGGAAACACAACCATGGGTTGCATTGTATGAAGAGAAGAGGAGGAAATGGGACATTGATAGAAAATAATTTAGGCGGTTGCACGGTAGGAGCATGCCTTTTCCAGATCATTTTAAAGAAAATATTGCATTGATTTGTCCCAACAGCTGGGTTGCAAACCAAGTCAGAGAGAAATATGGTGCATCTAGTTGTTACCATCCTCATGAAGAAGATGATGCACTAAACATTGGGATTTGGTGCAACAACTCGGTAATAAAATATTTATGTACATTTCTACCTTTATAATGCAAATTTGAATTATAACATCTATATTTAATATATTAATGCTTGGGTTATTAGACATATGACACCATCATTTGTTAATTTTTGTCACAGGTGCATTCATTCCCATCTATGTGGGTTATGCATCTAATTTTCACATTGAGGAAGCTGATGATGGGTGTGCAACACAAGACTAGGGAGTGGAAGTCGAGTTCGACCAATCTAGTCGTGCTAGCCACCGAGATCGAAACCTGATAGGAGGAATGTTGGGTTATGTAAGAAAGATACAATAGATCATTCAAGTGGACTTTTCATATTTTCAATGTGTTATTTTTAGGTGTAGGTGGTGGGACACATTCGACATGAATAATGTAAAGGAATATCGTGATAGTGGGTTGATATGTATCAACTCTAGAAAGATGTGGGATGAAAGTAAGGAATTTTATGTTTTCCCAAAACACTACAACCAAGTGTTCTTTTACCCAGATGTGTTGGATAGAGATTGGTGGTTCATATTAAGACACGACCCTAGATCTAAACATGTTTTTCAGAACAATAGTGTTATCATGCCAACAAGGAAGAGAATGAGGGTGATGTCAATAGAGAGTGATATGTACATGTTTAATTTCATCATTTATAGATTGAGATATCATTTTGTTACTGTTATCTTTGATTGTCTAATTATATTGTTTATTTTAATTTGATGTTATGGCGGTGGAAATGGGAAGTTGATTGCTAGATGTAGTGTTCAAACAATTCCAGTTGGTTAACAACCGATATGATGCGAAATATGGTTTATGTCTATGAACCAATTTGTGATTGTATGTCATTCTCCATAGTTAGAGATAATATTTGTATCTTTCCATTTAGTTCATAATTGCAATGTGGGTTTTATCATTTAATTTATTGTATTGTTACAATTGGATCACAATTAACGAATTAGAGTGTGCAGATATAATTTTGTTACTGTTATCTTTGATTGTCTAATTATATTGTTGATTTAAATTCATGTTATAGCAGTGGAAATGGAAATTTGATTGTTGGATGCGGTGTTTAAACAATTCCAGTTGGTTAATAACCAATATGATGCGAAATATGGTTGATATCTATGAACTAATTTGTAATTGTATGGAATGATTGTATGTCATTCTCCATAGTTAGAGATGATATTTGTAGCTTTCCATTTAGTTTATAATCGCAGTGTGGGTTTTATCATTTAATTTATTGTTTTGTTATAATAGGATCAAAATTAGTGAATTAGAGTACATATTATTATTGATGTTAATCACATTTATTGTTTGTTGTAATTTCATCTACTCTCATTTCAATCTCATTTCAATAATATGGTCAATTTAATGATTATATTATACTTATACACTTATATTTTATATTTTAGATAATTAGACATGTATATATCATTAAGGCAAAAAAAAGTTATGCCAATATTAATAAAATATGTATATCCTTTAAAATTTATATGATATAATAAATAAAAAATAACAAACAATATAATTTTTTAAATCATATATTTGGAATATGCATATTCATATCTATATGTATTTTAAGTTTCATTGTTGATGGGTTATTCCATCATTTGACCTTGGTTAAAAAGAGTCTTGGGAACGTGATCCAACTCTCTTTTATCATCTTCTCCAATCGCATTTAATGGAAAAGTATATAATTGTCAATATTAAAAATAATTGCAACTCTTTGAACACTAGCTAGCTTTAAACCTCATTTTTAGAGGGTATAAGATGTGCTCCTTGAATGTGGATTAATTATGTTATATTATTAATGAAGATCATCATGATTAATAATAATAAGTTTGGAGAATGCAACTTTTGGGTTTACCATTGAGAGAAAATGTTGTTCTTTTAATGAAGTATTTGTCTTTCTTTCTATTAGAGCTTTGATATTTATCATTGTAAAGTGAGTTATTGTTAAAAAAAAATAACAAGTAAAATTAGCAGCAATGCTACTTATACCCGCCATTTGAAAATGCTTTAATGAAATTGTTGTACATTTTTTAAAGTTAAAAGCTAAAATAGATATGAAACATTTGAAATTTATAACACTGTATTGTTTATGCCTAACCCAAATGTCAAAAAATGTAAGTATGGGAAGAATATTGAATTTTTATATTTATAAATGAATAAAAACTTTTCTTATTTGGTTAAAAATATAAGTATTGAAGTTTAAGAATATTAAATTTATATATTTAGATATGAATAAAAGGTTTTCTTGTTTTTGTTAAAAATGTAAATATTGAAATTAAAATATAAATACATTTTGATTAATTAATTATTATTATTATTATAAGTAAATAAATCGATTTTATATTTTAATATACGTTATATTTTTAAAATAGAAAAATAATATTTTAAATCTAAATTATTATTATTTTTTTTTTTTTTTTCTATTATAAGTTTTGATTTTATGGTAAAAAATGATTGAATATTGAATTTATAAAATTTCATTATGTTTTTTATAAAGTTAACTATGTGTACTATATTAGAATTAAAGAATAATAAAGTTGTATATTTACAAATGATTTGTTTTCACAATTAGTTTTGATTTTAAATGATTTTTTTTATAATTAATTATGATTTTATGATAATTAATTATTGCATGAGTATTGAAATTAAAGAATATTAAATTTGTAGATTTCCAAATAAATAAATTTTATAATTATAATTTAATTGTAGATTTTAATATAAGCTATATTTTAAAATAAAAAGATAACATTTTAAATTTAGATTATTTGATCTTGATTTTAAATATTAATTAATTTTTAAGCATTATAAAATTGATAAAAATCTTTAGAAAAAATCTATGGAACACTCTTGTCTATTTTTTAATATCATAAGCATGTGAAAGTAATTTATTATTCCAATAGTAATATTGTTATGATATATTTTTGAAACCATTTGTTTTTAATTAATAACAATGATGATGTTTAACGTCCACTGAGACCAACTTTGGTCTATCAAACCTTAAGAAGGGTATTACTTGGTTTGCTTTAAAATTTTGTTAATGTATTACTTGGTTTGCTTATCATCATTATTTTCAACATCTAACAAACATAAACATCATGATCATACCATCATAAACATAAACATCATCCTACTAACATAAACATAACCATAAGTTTTAACAAAAAAGTACCTGCATCATCATCATTTTCATGACATAAACCTAAACTTTAGCATCATTAACATAAAAACAAAAATAAACATGAACGTACCATCATAAACATTACGTCACATATTTAGGTAACATATACATCTAACGGATTTAAACATAATATAACACACATAACTAATAATACACGTAAACATAAACGTTCCATGATCATCATTTTCACCACATAAACATAAACATGCCATCATCGATCATAATCATTTTCACCATCTAACAAACATAAAACACATCACCATCAACATATAAATAAACATCAACACAAACATCGACATCAACATAAACATGAAAAATGGAGTATATATCTAGATACGAACATAGATAACATCAAAGTCACGATACAATATGTCAAATATAATATATCTCCAGTCTAATAACTACTATGCCATATCTGATCCACCTCCGCCAATAGATGCATCATCAATATCTCTCCGACCAGATCTAGATGCATCATTAGTATCTCTTTGACCAAAACTAGATGCATCATCACCTCCACCAATAGAACCAGAGGCAGTATCAGCACCTCTATCAGAAATAAAAAGAGATCTGAGAGTAGGAGGGATAGGTCCATCAAGATAAAGTGTACGACCCTCTATGAGCATCTCTAAAATAGAAACAAGTGAAGTAGGGACTGGTGGAAGGTTGGGATAATGAGTAGTATCAAAGGGTCGGTTGAGCAGGAGTGGAGGAGATGATGATGTAGGATCAGGAGGAAGGTCGACTAGGACTAGAGGATTAGATGATGAAGGAGGTGGAGGAGGAGGTGGAAGAGATGTCAAAGGTGGAGGAGGAGGAGGTGGATGAGATGTCGAAAGTGGAGGGGGAGGAGATGGAGGCTGATGAGGAGGTGTAGTGGATGTGTAGGCCGCACCACCAGTCAAAGTTGTTGGTGGAGAAGGAGGTGGACTAGCCGACAGAGGATCTCTGCTCTCGTCTGACGATGAACTACTATCATGGATACCATCTAAAATATCACAAGCACAAAAAATGTGTTGCACCAAGATCCTCATATCTCAAGGAAGCATCCTCCACAACTCTGCGCGCCGAGGGTCCCTCATAATGTGCGTCACCCGTACAGGCCGAACCCGTCGATCTGCCAACATCGTAGACAACCTATTTGCGACGTCCTTCCGAAACCTCTCATCTGGCCTGCATCGAAGGCCAAATCTGGCTAAATGGGGTGCCTCAGGATGATCACCTGCATCCAGATCCATATCCTCCTCGTCCTAAACGGGAGGAGGTGGCACATCGCCATCAAATGTCCCAACATCTGTAAAATATATAGTACACAATAATAATTAGACAATTTCAATAAACATGAATTTAATATAACAATCTAAAATACTTTTCTTTTGCATTAAATATAGAAGGAATAAAATGAAACTAAATTAATTTAGACATAACGCTAAATTTACCTCTATCATTTGCTAGCTCGTCCTGAGTGAATAAGATGTTGGGACACCCTCTCCAATCCAAGCCAAGATATGGATATGAAACCATGTCTAATATAGGTGGGTCCTCGCTTCCTAGCATATCGATCACATATGTGGTGATCCTCGTCGGAAAGTCGGGCTGCCCCCTCTTGGGCATTATCTGCCCCCACATGCGCATACACACATCTGTCAACCTAGGAGGGTGCTGGTCAAAAGATGGCTTGGTGGTCGGAAATCTCTCAAAAAATAAACAAAACAACTCTGAAGCGAAAGTGAAGTTCGCCCTCCCACCAATACATGCACGACATCGACTAAGAGCATAACAAAACCATCGTAAGAAAATAGTAGACCACCTAATGCATCTAGGTTCCTGCACTAAAGAATCAACATAATATAATAGAGGGTAGATATTGTGCTTCCCATCACTAGTGATATGTGCGATGGTCGTTAGAAACAAAGAGAGGCACCTAACATCCTCTCTACCAAAAGCAACAATGGAGAGCTTCCCATCATTGACCTAAAACTGAGAAGGCTCGAGAATGTTGGGATCAACATATCTCTGAACATATACTAGCTGAGACGATGCTACAGCTCCAACTGGGATGTCAGGGAATCGAGGAAAGTCTTCACCTCTCCTAGAGAGCCCTGTGATAAACTATATGTCCTCCTTAGTGGGTTGGAACCACCAATAAGGACCAACTTGAAACACCTACCTATGATGATCCCATCGTGCGATCAACTGGGTGAGGAATGTAGTGTTCCCTTTGAGTGATGTGGCCTCCTCATAGAACTTGAGGAGGTTGACAACTCTCAAGAGGTGTCTCGTCTATGCAGTAGTGGGATGAGGGTATAAATATCTCTCCATCTACCTGGCCTCCCTCTCTCTCTGGAAGTTGTATTGGTCAAATTGAGCTTCCTGTTGCTGCCTCGCCTCGCGACGCTCACATCTTTGTTTTACATATAACATGAATTAATTAGCTAGTCTCATCAAACTAAATATAAAAAAATTACATGAGAATTATATGTGTTAAAATAAAAATTTGTATTTTTTGCAAAAAATTGACAACCGGTGCGCTTTTATAAACATAACGCATCGTGGGCAGTGCGCTTTAGTTTTTACCGCACTGCTACTGGTGCGCTACACTATCCAAAAGCACCAGTAATGTATTTCTATAAATTTATAATTTTATTACCAAGCCGGTGCACTATAATGTACACACACCGACGCTTTATCAAATTTACCAGTGCGCCTACCATACATATGAGCACCGAGAATCGGTGCACTGACCTGCGTTAGTGGAACTGTTTAGTTGTGATTTATTAATTATAATAAATTTTAAATGTGTATGAAACGATGCTTCATGAACAAGAAAATGCAACGTAACCGGTACACCCAATTTCATTACCGCACTGCCGTTTATTTCATTTTATAAAGTATTGTTTCAACGGTGTGCCTATAACACTTCAATGCATTGAAATATGGTGCTCCTAGTGGATGCCATAGCACCAAACTCTGGTGCGCTGACGTGCAATAGACACACCGTTAAAGTTGGTTTTTCAATTTTTTGTGTGTATTTATTGGTGCGTTCTATACATGTAAGCGCACTGTATTTTCAGTGCGCTTATATGTAATGACCACACCGATTATTAATTTTTAGTTTAAAAAATTAATTTTATGTTATTGCTGCGCGCTACAAAGTGTAGCGCACCGGCATTGGGGTGCGCTCAAACCGTTCGGCTCCTCCCACTGGTGGTGCGCACTGTAACAAACTATAGAGTGCACTGACTTCTGGTGCGAGCCGAATGGGTCGAACACACAGCACAAGTTTTTTTTTTTTTTAAATGGGAAATTATGGCCTAATTGGAAAAGGTAAACTGCTAAACATTTAAATTATCAAGTAAGCTTTAATTTACCTGTTGAACCGTGTGCTGGGGAGGCATCCAATAGAAAGTAGCAATGTGTCAACAAGGGGTGGAATGAGCATCGGTGGCAGGGTGTCTAGGTGGGTTATGGACAACACCGGTGCAGATTGCTCATACGAACACAATGTGGAGGGGTTTAAATTTTTTTTACATCGCTGTAATTTTTTTTATAAAACCCTGTTTTGGTGTGCCCGATAGGGTAATGCACCGGTGCGTTGTATTGAAGCCACATAGAATGTGGATTTTTAAACAATATTTATCGTTTTTTTATATTTTTTTTTAACAAATCCTAAACCGGTGCGTTTTAGTATTAGACACACACCGAGGCATTTAGTAATAATGAACGCACTGCGTTTAGGGTTTTTATATTTTGTTTTTTATTAAACAACCTGTGGCATTATTTATCTTAGGCGCACTGGTGTGTTGAGATTACACAAACGCACCGTGACATATATGTTTTTTTATTGGGGGCGACATTGTTTTTGGCGATCACGGTGCTTTGGTTCTGGAGACGCACTGAGGCGTTATTGTTACAAAAATGCACCACCACAGTTGCACAAAAATCACAACGCGTTTCGCATAAATTTTATATTAATTGATGTTTTTTCGGGGTGAGACATTGTTTTTAGGTGTTCCCGGTGCGTTTTACGTGTCGACACACCGGTGCATTTTGCGTGTCGACACACCAATGCGTTTTGTGTAACAAAACGCATTGTGCCAGTTTTACAAAATTTCTGGTCGTTTTGCATATTTCTTTTGAATTCATTTTTTTTCGCCATGCGACGCAATGGTGTGTTTTACGTGTAGAATTTATGGTCGTTTTGCATTTTTTTAATTGATTTTTTTGTCAATTGGCGACATTGTTTTTTGGCCATCCTGGTGTGTGTGGGTTAGAGACTCACCTGGGCGTTTAAGTTTGAAACATACTGAAAAAAAAACATTCGTTTCAACCTTCGGTCGCGCACCTCTACTAGTGACCTTTGCTATAAATGGATATTTGAGCTCTTTTGGGAGGAGCATCTGCTATAACCTCTGCTTCAGGACCTTTCCCTTGTAGTGTGAATTCACTCTCATCTTTCTACCATAGCAATGATTGTATACATTTGCATATTTTAAACTTAATTACAAACATGATTATCTCTACGGGCATCATTTTTCTCTATTGTCTTAGGTTCCACATGTATAAACAACTACCACATGCCTCCGTGATGAAAGAATATCCCTAATGGTCCCTATTTGGCCTAAAAACACATCCATAAACTTTATTCTTCATCCATTTTTCTCTATATACTACTTGTATATATTGCCATACAATTGTTCCACACAAATGATGTTGTAGATTTCATCCATATTCCCAGTCTAGATGTAGCAATGTCCTTTTTAAACAACTTTCATGGTTATGTTTGTAATATACTCAAATATACACACTTATAGATAAACAATTATAAATAATAATAATATTACTATGTTCATGAGTCCCTAATGATAATATGGTAATATGCAATGCCACTATTGATCGTATTTGAGAAAGTAATCTTGAATTTGTTTGAAACCAATATGGTATTATAATTATCAATGCTTAAGAGGTTAAGATACATGTTTGTCTCTTGTTAACAAGATAAGCCTACACTCACTTCCTAGGGCTTAAACATGCAACACATTTATTCTCTTTTCTATAAACGGTTTGATCATAATCCAAACTTGATATTAAACTTAATGTTTATGTATAATCAACACTTGTATGATAATTGTAGATTTATACCTCAATCTTAAATACACTCTAGTGTTAACTATCGATCTTGTTTAGGGTTCCTTTATGCACTCCTACGTAACCACATCTTTGATTACACATTTATTATCATAGTGATCAACATTATGTAAGTTGCAATTGACCATGTCTAACTATATCAATGCTAATCATTTGTTATATTTATTTATGGTTTACACTTCTTTATATGTCTTTTACTAGGCCTCTATTTATTTATGGTATACACTTCTCTCTTCTAAATCGTAATATTCTTTTGATTGTTGTTATTATTATATATAGTTTATGTATGATTTTATGAGTGCCTTTGCATAGCTATTTTCTTTCAAATGTTACCTATGTTACCTATGCTATGTTATATATATTTATTATTATTTTAAATTTTGTACCATAAGGGTTTTTATACCTTCTCGTAATATTAGTTTTGCCTTTGTTATGCCTCAGTGACATGAAAGGATCGATTATCTATTCATGTAAGACGTGTTAATATAGGTCATCACCGTACCTACTTCGAGGGGTGTTCAGATATTATACCAAAGGAAGAAGTAGGTAGAGGCTCCGCTTGCTCTTCAATTCGTGTATTCATGTGAAGTTTGAGATGTGAACCAAACTGCCACAGTTAAAATCAGATCTAAAAAATGAATAATAAATACTGAATCATGACAGTCCAACAATCCATTCTACAGAAATATTGTCCATAACCGACCCATAAAGTCCATAACCGGTCCACAAAATCCCTAACCGGACCACAGTCCAACTTAACAATCAATCAAAACATATATATAGTCCATACTTAGCTTTCAATGGTAAATGCACATATTTCAAGTTTCAAGGTCCTCACATGAGGCTTACATGCATTTGCTCTCGAATCTTTGGCCTCATGCATGAGGCAAACCTGTCCTTTTTTTCACTGGAAAAATCACCTTCCTTCTATTCCCGAAGGAATCAAGGAAAGCTTGAAATACAATCATTATAATAGGGCTTAACAAGAGCATCATGTCACTTACAAGAATTGAACCTGGGTGGGGAGGGCAACAATCTTTTCTCCCCTTACCTCCATTTGCATTCCATTATGATTAAACCAGCCTATATCCAAATCCTAGGTTCTATCAAGCACAGAGAGGGATCAAATCTCTTTAAATCTTACTTCTTTATTTTATTACATTGATTATTTTACTTTTTATTTTACTCTACAAACTTACACGATCTCCGTCATATTTACTTTTTACTTTGTATTATTCTTTTTTGTTTATGGCCAACATAATATTTATTACTTTTTACTTTGTATTATTTTGTTACTCGACAAACACTCAACAAACGCTACAAGATCTCCCTCATATTTACTTTTTACTCTATATTATTTTTTTTTGTTATGGTCGACATAATATTTATTACTTTTACTTTGTATTATTCTTTTTTGTTTACTTTGTATTATTTTGTTACTGTTGTCTGGCAAGCTATCAACTCTCTTAAGAGTTTGCTTGAACTGAGATCCATTGTTTACAATTCATTTGAATAAGAGGGTTCTATTTTTTTTCTTCTCTAAATCATTACGAAAGTATTGAACAAGAATTTCCTATTGGGTCCTTTTGGTACTTAGAGAGCCGTCGATTGATTCTGTTTACGAATGCAACAACATCCAATCCTATTTATTGTGATTCGATTAAATGTTTTTTAGTAAATGTTAAATCCGATACTACTCCCCCTAGCCAGTGGAAAGGGGACCATATTTAAGATTTCTGCAACTTCAGGTAAGTCAAGTTTTCTCATGTATAGTGGTTGAACAAGAAGATAGAAAATTTGTATATCTAGGGTTTAATTGTTGTAATTTAAATAGCTCTATTTTGCAAATTTTTACTTGAAAGGTTTATAATGCCAGAGCATAAGATTTACATATAAGTAAAAACACTAGCTTACATTGCTTCCAGGAACCATAACTGATGCCAAAATTCTGCTTCTTGGAACATATCCAAATAGCCCTGGTTGTTGCAATCTGCTTAAAACAACTCGAAAATCTCTGCCATGCTCATAGAACCTGCGCTAGAGGATAGGTCTTTTGAAGGTCCTTTGTATCCACCAGAGTTTCCCATTCTCTTTTATTATTTTCTATGTTGGACCTATGGTAAATTTTTTTTAGGTATTCCATAGCTAAAAACCTGAATCTACTAACTCAGAAAAGGATGCTCCAGTGCTTTTTGAGATGTTGAGCATCCAAACTTGTCATCATGGCATTTTTATCTCTATGCAAATTTGTTGGCTCTCTCCCAAAGCTGGAGCAATGTGCTTTTTGAGATTTTGAGCATCCAAACTTGTCATCATGGCATTTTTATTTCTATGCAAATTTGTTGGCTCTCTCCCAAAGCTGGAGCAATGGGTATCCAAGTCTAGAACTCCCCAAGAGACTATCGAGCTCTGGAGCAACCTTCAATCTGGAATTAGGCAAGAATGGTGCACTGAGGTTAAACTAAGAAATTTCTCTGCTATTGCTATGGTGTTATAATTCCAACTATTTATTTAGTCATAATTATAACACATTTTTTTCAGTAG